>OX454528.1:97182246-101982246 GCA_949715645.1 Portevinia maculata
ATTCGAATGTTTACAAGACAAACATAAAACATAAGAAAAATCATGTCTACACACTAAATGATAGTTTAAAACGCATTTATTTATAGTCAATTTGACTTATTACACCCAATACTAAAATAATCGTCCAATTTTGTCTGTTTAAATTTTGACATAATGTTCATTTTTACGGCTATTTCGCGTAAATTTTGTAAAAGAGAGATTTCTTGAAAACTTCTGCTATTTTCTGCAGCCCATCTTAGAGTGCCGTTAAACATCATGATAGCATCTTGATGGGACACTCGCTGGACTTGAGTGTGGACTTGAGTTTCCACAATGAAATTGTCTTCGTCTTCGGATATTTCCTCTTCTTCGATCGTGTCCATATTCCAAAGAGTAACTTCGTTGGCAGTGTGAGCCTTTATGGAAAAACTTTTTCTAGGGAAAAACGTATTTCTAGCAAAACAAAAGCACTTACAATTTTTCCAATTTCGTCTAATAGGTTGACTGTTTGCGTTATTACTCCTTCGACTTCTCCACGAAGTGTTGTATCAATACTGGTTGATGATCTTGCAGATTGTGGATTTAATTTCAACACAGCCAAAGGTATTTCATCATCAGATGAAAAAAGGTCTTCATTTTCATGAGCATTTTTTGAGAAATCTAAGATTTTTTTCCAGCACGACATAATGACTGGTTCCTTTATCTGATCCCAAGCGCAGACAAGATTCACAATGGCATCTTTAATAGTAATTTTTTTTAATGCCTCGGCCACTCCAATCTCTTCATTAGCAACAATAGATGCGAGTAAGGAATTGCGGTAGTAAAGTTTGGTTAATTTAATTATATTTTGGTCCATTGGCTGTATTAATGCAGTTACGTTTGGCGGCAAATACATAACTGAGAATTTTCCATCCGAGCTTACAAGTTCAGTCTCTGGAGGATGACTAGGGGCATTATCCAATAGTAATAGACCACCAACTAACGAATTGTTGTTGCGTTGAAATTGTGTTACCTAAACATAAATATAAACACAATTAGATAGAGATAAGATATGCAAAGCTGATGATTTTCGCAATGTGTATAGGCTTACTTCTGGAACAAAGCAATTATGGAACCAATCTTTGAATATAAAGGCGTTCATCCACGCTGATTTGGAATTACGATAGTCAACAGGAATCAGAAAATCGTCCTCAAAACATCTTGGTTTTTTGGCCTTCCCAATGACCAATAGTCTGAGTTTGTGTGTTCCAGATGCATTTGTGCAAACCATAAAAGTTAAACGGTCTTTTGCTACCTTTCGTCCTGGTGCTGTTTTTTCATCTGAACTGACATACGTTTTTGTTGGGAGGAGTTTCCAATATAATCCGGATTCGTCAGCGTTATACAGTTCATTACTATTGGTGATTCTCATTTCCTTAATTCGTTGTTCGAGACTGCACTTAAATGGACCAACACTTTCGGAACATGAGGATAGTTTCTCACCTGCAATCGACAAATGCCTTATTCCATAGCGTCGCCGAAAATTTGAAAACCAACCGTCACTGGCATGGAATTGAACAATTTCATTCCCAGCAATTTCTGTCGCATATGCTTTAGCCTTTTCTTTTAAAACCAGTCCATTCATTGGGACATTGCGAGCTCGATTTAATAGAAACCAATTAAATAGGCGCTTTTCCATTTCCGGATTTTCACACCTTCTAAGGTACTTGCGTTTCCCGATTCCCTTATAACTTGTCGAAATTTCATTTAGTATGGCATTCTGTGCTTTCTTTATTCTGGAAATTGTGCTCACATGAATGCCCATGTTCAAAGATATTCTTTTAGCTGATATTCCTTTTTTCAAATCATCGAGAATTTTCGCTTTACACGAGATAGAAAGATGATTGGACTTGGCTTTGTTAGAAAGAGGCATATTGAGAATACACTGCAATAAATATTAAAAATTTTCAAAGAATACGCAAAAGAACAAACCACTACTATGTACACACGACACACGAGTTAAAGAGAGATTAACTGCAAAGCTCTTATACACGTGAATACAAGGAAAACAAAAACTGAAACGTAGTAACCGAATTCCGTTACCTGAACTAACGGAACATTAAAGGAATTTTTTTTGAATAGTATGAATGCTCAAAGAAATATCGCAAAAAAAGAAACGTAGTATCCGAATTCCGTTACCTAAACTAACGGAACATTAAAGGAATTTTTTTAATAGTATGAATGCTCAAAAAAATATCGCATTTACACTAAGGGCTCTATTTTCGCACAATTGTGTGCGGAAATCGAGCGGTAGTGCAAATATTTTACTTTGTGCGGAATTCGAGCATTTGCGTAAATCGAGCATTGCGTAAATCGAACTTTGACTGTACTCCCAACACCGAACCCTGGTTAACACCGAGTCGCACATTCACTGATTCTGAAAACACATCATTCACTTTGGTCCTTTATGATCTTCCCGATAAATACGATTCAAACCACTTAAGCTCATTTCTAGGTTTTTTTTTATTAAGATACCTCTATCAAGGGTCTCAAAGGCTCTTTTAAAGTCCAAGAAAACTGCTATGACTGAGTGACCGTCATCTATTTTATAAGAGCCGTTTCACACGAGTGATTTGCTCTAAAACCCGATTGCTCTTCAATTATTATCTTGTTCGTTTCCACATATTTTTGTAGTTGGTTAACCACTAATTTTTCCAGAATTTTTTCGAAGGTTGGAAGTGTATTAACAGGGCGGAATTCCTCACCCTTTATCGTATTAGCAACTTTTTCCACCGGTACAACTACTGATTCTTTCCAGTTTTGTGGAAAAATTCGAGATTGAAGAGATGCGTTAAATATCTTTAAAAGAATTTTGCCAATAATTTCTATTGATTTATAGATCATGTCTATTTATTCCAAACAAGTCTTTTTTATTATTGCACTTTTTAATCATATCACATAAAGATCTTACACTACAGTATTGGAATTTAAACGTACAAGACAAACTTACATTTATTGGAACATATTGCACAATTGGAATAGAGTTATTAATGTCACGTATATCTACTATCTACAACAAAAAAAGTTAAATTCATTCGCAATCTGGGTACACTTATATAATTTTGTCCGAATTTGACATAAATTTGACTTTATTATTTTTAATTATTAAAGATTTTAGTACTGACCAAACTCTTTTTGTATCTCTACCGCTAGCTTGAATTTGCGAACGAATGTAGTTGTTTTTCGATTCCAAAATTTTTCTTTTGTACTCATTGCGAATTGCTTTGTATCTGTTCCAATTGGACTCAATGTTAGTATAGTATGCCATTTTATAGGTGCAGGGAAATAACTTCACGGGCAATAACTTCACATGGGCAATAACTTCACCTTGAGTGGGCAATAATTTCACATGCAGCATGCCCCCCAAAGGCATTGCACTGTTTATGGAATCTACTTGGGATTTCGCAACTAATCAAATAAACAGTGCAATGCTTATGGGGGGGCATGCTGCCCCCTGCAACCCCCCTGCTTGGGGTGACTATTTGATTTGGTGTGGGTGCAAGGGTCTTTAGTTATAATAGACTGTTGCTTCACAGCAATTCGCCAGCGAACAATCCGACTAACCAACGATAAATATCGAAATCCTTTTTCCAAACTAGATCCTACGAAAGGGAATTAAGTAGGCGAACGTTTCTAGTGGAAATTCAATTTTATTTTCTGAAATAAGACACAAACTAGATATAATTGTACCAGTACAATGGCAGATAACTTACATTGGTCGGGACTATTCTAAAACCACCGCGAATCACTGACAGGGCAACCACTGCTGAACCAATTTGAGTATCTAAATTTACAATTTTAGTTTTCTTTCTTTTTACATTAGCTTATCCAAATACTTTACCTAAAATATTCAATATCACGAAAATTGCATAGAACTCAGTCTGGAAACGACAGCTTTTCTTTTTTCTTTTTCCTTTTTGACAGAACAACTGATCAAAGGTTATTAGCCAAGGGCAACGAATTCGCCATTACTCAATAATGACTGAAACTGCCTGAACTGGTGAAACTTTAAACAGTGTTGCCATCGTATTAACCTCCCGACTCTTTGCTCCTTATATACATTTACAAGTTTGAGTCAAAACTCAACAATACTTAATTCAAAAAAGACGACTACGATAACTTCATAACTAAACTAATTAAACTATAACTGAAAGCCAACAATAATTTGGCTCGATGACATTCCGGGGGCCGTCTGAGCATCTAGGGTGAAGACTGTACATCCAGAACAGCGAGCCTTCCGACCGACCTCTTTAACTTAATCGAACCATTTGGCAATCGAACATCAGCTATCCTTACAACACCATCGGGACCGGCGTAGACCTTCACCACGCGACCCAATTGCCAAGCGGAACGAATTTCGTTGGGCTCTATGATGATAACGACGCTATCAACTTTCACTTGTGGTGAATTGGTGTACCACTTTCCGCGTCTAGTTATAATGGGGAGATACTCAGTGTACCACCGCCTTATCAGCTGAGTCATTAGATGTTGAGCACGGCGACTATGAAGCTTGCTGAAGCAATCTCTATCAGTGAAGCTTCCGGCGGCCGTAACATCTCTGTCATCTTCGCCGAACAGCATTGAGTTTGGGGTGAGGGGTTTAGGATCTTCAGGATCGACCGGAACATGAGTGAGGGGACGACGATTTATCTGCCCCTGAGCCTCCATAAGAGCATTCCGAAGAACATCTTCTTGGGGTATCATTCCCCTGAGTACAAACTCGATGCTCCGCTTAATAGATTGGATCAGACGCTCCCACGCACCACCCATCCATGGGGAGTACGCTGGGATAAATCTCCATACAACTCCTTCGTACTTCGCGGAGTATTCGCTGAGACCGGCTTCCATCTCCTTGACGTCCTTCTCCAACTGATTCTTTGAGCCGACGAAGTTTAGGCCATTGTCACTGTATATGAACCGGGTGACCACGCGGTTAATCAAGAAACGACGCAAAGCCATTGTGCACTGATCCAAGCTAAGATCATTGAGCAGCTCAATCTGCACTGCCCGAAAGGTGAGGCAGGTAAAAATCATTCCATAGCGTTTCGCGCTTCCACGACCAAACCTGACCAAGAGGGGACCAAAGCAGTCGACGCCAACATGAGTGAACGGCTTCAAATTGAAGGCTACTCGAGCTTCCGGCAGTTGACCCATCGGCGGCATCACTGGTTTAGCCTTGAGACGCCTACACATGTTGCACCTTGAACGTACTCTCTCTACCGCTCCTCGAATGTTTATGATCCAAGCCGTTTCCCGAATATCCGAAATAATGGATGCTGTTCCCATATGAAGGTTGCGATCGTGATGATGCTGGATAAATAGATCAACCAACGGGTGTATCTTGGGCAAAATTGCCGGATTCCGAGCCGCGTAGGAAACCCTTGCTTTCTGAGCTCTCGAACTTAGCCGGATTGTCTTTTCCTCATCTAGAAATGGTGACAAGCTAAGAATTGAACTCGATGAATCGACTTTCCCATGTACTTCTAAGTCTGAGACCTCCTTTGGGAAAGCCTCACCTTGGACCTTCCGGAACAACCAATATTCAGCCCTGTGGAACTCCTCTGGAGTGATGAAAACTTCCTTATCGACCGACCTTTTCCGAAGTATGTCTTTAAATCGGAGCAAGAAAGCAATAGTTCTGACGGACGACGACCACCTCGAACGAAACCTCGCTGTAAGATCTTCGTAAACCTCATAAGAAGCCCTTAGATTTCGGTGGTGGAGCATTAAACTTGTTTCTGGAACTTCAGGTTTTTCCAAATTTGCTACGGCTTTTCCCGGTGCAATCGGCCAGTCCTGGAAAGGAGACCTGAGGAAGTCTGGACCCTTAAACCATCTCGTCTCTTGATTCCCCATCGAAGAATCGATCCACTTCGTACCATCATCGGCCACATTATCGTTGGATCCAATGTGGAACCATTGACGTGGAGAGGTTGAGTCCAGGATTTCTCCAACTCGCACTGCAACAAACGATGGAAATTTGAATTTCGTCGAATTAATCCAAGACAGCACTGTTTTTGAGTCAGACAAGAAACATACTTCGTCAATCCGTATCGTGTGAGAAGCTTTGATAGTCGAAGCCAATCGCACGCCAAGAACTGCAGCCTGCAACTCCAATCGAGGCACCGACAGTCTTTTCACAGGGGCTACTTTAGCCTTTGCCATAACTTGGGCCACTTTCACCTCTCCTTTGCGATCAAACCTTAAATACGCTACAGCAGCAAAGGCCTTCTCTGATGCGTCGACGAAAATAATTAAAGCCACTTTCGAGTCATCGGGATTCCAAAGGACGTATCTACGAGGAATCCTGAGCCTGACGATATTCCTCAGCTCCTTAACGAAGTCCAACCAAGGAATCCTCAGCTCTTCTGGAACTGGTTCATCCCAATCGAGCCCTTCACGCCAAATCTCTTGAAGAACGATTCGCCCTCGGATAATGTAAAGGGAGATGAAACCAAGTGGGTCGAATATCTTCATTACAGTCCTCAACATCTCTCGTTTGGTTAAAACAGCTCCATGAACTAACATCCTCTTTAGAGCTTCGTCATCCGAAACTTTATAGGTGAAGTAATCGGAGGACGGATGCCAATACATGCCCAATACCTTTGCAATGACATTGTCGCATTCATTCGGATCGATACTGACAAGCTTAGGATTCACATGACTTTCTGGAATCTGCTTCAGGAACTCACTACTGTTGGATTGCACGCCGACGAGATCAAAATGCATGGACTTGCATATGCGTATGGCATCCCGGCTGACCAAAACAGCTTCTTCGACCGAATCGTGACTGTTGAAGTAATCGTCCACATATGTTCGCTTGGTTAAACCATCCACTGCGGCTGGGCACTCATTCCGGAACAGGTTTGCGTGATAATTCTTTACGAACTGAGCGCATGTAGGCGAGCACCTGGGACCGAACATCATTACCTGCATAATATACACCGTAGGCTCACGAGAACTGTCACCGTCTCTCCAGAGAATGCGTTGGCACTGTTGGTCCTCCTCCTTAATGAGGATCCGATGAAACATCTCTTTAACATCAGCGTTAACAGCTATTTTACGTTCTCGAAACTTAAAAAGGCCTGCGTGCAAGGGAACAAGGTTGTCCGGGCCCTTCAGCATGTGAGTGTTCAGCGACACGCCGCAAACCTTTGCGGCCACGTCCGCCACATCGCGGGGTTTTGGGGGGAACTTGTTTGGATTATCCACGATAAACGTTGGCGCATACCAAATACGTGGCCAGCTCGTTTCCAAATCCTTTTTGTTTGCGATTCTCGCATATCCCTTCGACAATAGCTCCAGCATGTGGTTATTCTTCCATCCTAGGAGGTGAGGCTTCTTCTTTAAAGACTTCTCTAAGCCAACGAGTCGCTTTAAGGCCATCGGGTAACTATCCGGAAGTTTGACATCATCTGCATCCCATAGCAGTCCTATTTCGTAGCGATCGTTCCTCCTCTTTAGAGTTCTTTCCATGATGTCCACTGCACGTCTTTCATCGTGGCTTACTAAGTCGCCCCTTGGCGGCATGACTCCGAACTCCTCCGTGGTAAAATGACGCTTGACAAGTTCATGGAGATCCTCGTCTAACCTGATAGCATCATGAAACATGAACTGCATAGAAGGCTTAACGGTCTGGTGAACGCAGGACACCTGGAAATTCGGAGCGGACTTTCCGTACACTATCCAACCAAGTAGGGTTTTTAACGCGCATGGCTCTTCCTCCTTACCGTGCCGTTGTCCGCGACCCATTAGGAACCTGGCTTGATCCAGACCAACAAGGATCTTCGGTTTAGCGTTAACGAGATCGGTAAGCGGAAGACCTCGCAGATGGGGGTATAGAGACTTCAACTTCGCGACGTCGATCGATTGACTTGGCAACTCCAAATTCTTGACAGTATAAACGTCCTTCAGCAAATGCTGTTTACGTTTGTTGACCCCAGATACTGTCAGCGTGGTTCGGATGGATTCTTCACGCCGTGAGACTCCCTTAGTCCATTGAAGTACCAGATCCTCTGGGTTCCCTACGAGCCCAAGCTCATCGAATATATCTTTCTCTACCATCGTCAAGGATGAGCCGTCATCCAGGAATGCAAACGTGTCTACAAACTTTCTATCGCTTCCATGGATTCGAATTGGGACGACCTTAAACATCACAGGCAAATTAGATCCCACATGCGAGGAATGAACGTGTGGCTGCGGGATAAATTCAGAAGCATCTCCGTTTAACTCCGCATTGTCTTCCCTGGGTACTTGGTGTAGCAAAGGGTGATGTCGCCTGGTACAGCCACTTGTTCCACATGTTCTTTTCCTGGAACATACCCTCCAGTCATGTTTCGAAGGGGTTAGGCACGTGAAGCAAATGAATTTTTCCCTTGCAAAAGCTAACCTCTGTTCCGGCGGCAATGCTTTGAACTCCTGGCATTGACTCAATGGGTGCTGGAAACGACCACACTTAACACACGCCGAGACATCTGCCGGTGCAGGGTGGTGAGTAAGTACTCGCCGTGAGGGCTTCGGAAGCTGTTGACCTCTCTTTGATTCGGCAGACACCGATGAACTCATTAATTCAGGAGGCAGATCGATAACCTTCCCTGTCAGGAACTCCGCAAAGTCTACAAAGTTGGCACGGGAATTACCCGCCCGCCGCTTCTGCCACTCCTGATACAAACCGGCGCTTAACTTCGAAGCCAGATCCGTTAACACATACCCATTCGTGAGATCCTCGTCTCTGTTCATCGATCTTATGTCGGCAACAAACCCATTTACCTTCACCGCCCATAACCGGAGTCTCGGGTCACTATTAGAGCTTATCCTGGGAAGGTTTAGTAAGTCAGCCGTGAGTTCGTGGACAAGCACATCGTAGCGACCAAAAATGCTACGAAGCGAGTCCATAATCGCGTCAGCATTCGAAGAGTATTTTAGGCGGTCGCTGACAAGTTGATACGCCTCCCCTGTAAGTGCCTTTCTCAGACGAGCCACGTTCTCCTTACCACTGAACCGTCCTTCCAACGTAGTAGACTTAAAGACCTCCTCGAAGTATGGCCACTCTCGTTTGTTAGCACCCGAAAAAACCGGCAGACACTGAACATTGTTACGGTTCAGAATTGTGAGTAAACTGGACATATCAGACTCTGGGATGGAAGAAGATTCCCTAAAAATACCTTGGTGACCTTGTCTCTCATGATTGGGTGTTGACTGGTGAGGGTGAACAGGATTCTTCAACAACGACTCATGATTCGCCTGGATTTTCTTAAAGATCTCTAATCTTTCATCCACCTTCTTAATTGGTTGACATTTCGCGGCGCTAGAAGGGCTAGTAACTGGTGGTACTACCCTCATTGAAGCTTCGGCTAGTTTTAATTTCAACTCCTTCATTTCGGCGCGTAGGGTAGAAAGCTCAACGTCCCTTTCAGCGACTGCTGCTTGTGCAACTGCAGCAGCTTCTAATAACATGTCTACCGAACCCTCAACTATATTCTGCGCGGGCGATACTTTATCAGCCTGAGCAGCGCAATCATCCTGTTTACAAAACCATGGCGTGGCTGTATCGTAGAGATCGGGATCAAAGCTACCACAATGATAGTGCCACCAGCGCTTGCATTGCTCACAAGATACCATCTCATCATCATCTGCTTGATGACAAACTTTGGAGCCGCAACTGTGGTTATTCATCATTAAAATGTATCTCCACACGAATGGTTAAAACAAATAGCGTTGGTCGAACCCCAATAAAATAAAATAATGTTGCTTCACAGCAATTCGCCAGCGAACAATCCGACTAACCAACGATAAATATCGAAATCCTTTTTCCAAACTAGATCCTACGAAAGGGAATTAAGTAGGCGAACGTTTCTAGTGGAAATTCAATTTTATTTTCTGAAATAAGACACAAACTAGATATAATTGTACCAGTACAATGGCAGATAACTTACATTGGTCGGGACTATTCTAAAACCACCGCGAATCACTGACAGGGCAACCACTGCTGAACCAATTTGAGTATCTAAATTTACAATTTTAGTTTTCTTTCTTTTTACATTAGCTTATCCAAATACTTTACCTAAAATATTCAATATCACGAAAATTGCATAGAACTCAGTCTGGAAACGACAGCTTTTCTTTTTTCTTTTTCCTTTTTGACAGAACAACTGATCAAAGGTTATTAGCCAAGGGCAACGAATTCGCCATTACTCAATAATGACTGAAACTGCCTGAACTGGTGAAACTTTAAACAGTGTTGCCATCGTATTAACCTCCCGACTCTTTGCTCCTTATATACATTTACAAGTTTGAGTCAAAACTCAACAATACTTAATTCAAAAAAGACGACTACGATAACTTCATAACTAAACTAATTAAACTATAACTGAAAGCCAACAATAATTTGGCTCGATGACATAGACAAATTCTCAAATTGTAGGTGGGAAATAAGTTCACAAAATGTACGGTGGAGTTATTGCTCACCTATGATGGGCAATAAGTTCACAAAAAAAAGTGAAATTATTGCCCACTCAAGGTGAAGTTATTGCCCATGTGAAGTTATTGCCCGTGAAGTTATTTCCCTGCACCCATTTTATATGCTAATATTTTTTTGTTTCTCATTTTTTTCAACTCCTTTGTGAACCATTTATAGTCACTCTCATGTTTAACAAATTTTTCTACAGACAATCTCTCACAACACTTTTTTATTTTTTTTTATCAAATAAAGTGGTAAGCTATGTGAAATTATCCATCTCATACAGATTAGAGAAGCAGATGTTGTTTAAAACGCTATTAAATTTTAGTTTGGAATATTTAAAAAATTTAATCTTTTTATTTCGATTAACATTACGATGCTCATGCTTCGCTATTTCCACTTTTAATGTTTCGTGATCCGTCACTTACATCCGACAATGCAATTCGAAAATCCAACAACAATTCAACTTCACATTTATTGGACAACAAATTTTGTACATTCAAATAGTAAACTATTGTTTGATACCTTTTTTGACGTAATGCTGACTGTTAATAAGCTATTCTGCCTCTTTGAGCTTCAAGTTTTTTCTTGAACACCTCACAAGAGTGGCGTCTACAGTCATGTTCCACATTGAGACATAACCCAAGATTTTTATTTACACTCAGACAATTAGTGCACTTTAAATTTATATTTGAACACGATATTGACTCATGACTTTCACCACATTTCGCACAAACTATTTTATTTTTGCACACACTAGCAATGTGATTATATCCCCAGCAATTGTATCATCGTTTCACTGGAACATAATCGTAAACAATGCACCTATTCCATTCAATATTATTTTTGCCTCTTTCCATTAAAAGATTATAATCAATATTCTCAACTGCAATAATTGCCTTATAACTTTTTATTTTCTTGTCCCTGCCGTATGCTGCTTGATGGCGATGCCAGTTAGCAATTAAACAAACGAATCTTTATCTTTACTAGAATAAGTTACTTTATTTTGTGCGAAACTCTTAACAAGATATTATATTTAAATGTATATATGCGCGGCCGACTCGGTTGGCTTCTGATTTAATTCTGGTCTTATTCGAAAACCTTCAGACTTGGGAAAGTGACAACTGACAAGCCAGCCATGCAGCTGTACAGTACGTATTAATTTTTTGACGAAATAAAAGGTGGTACAGGGTGCCACATTTCTTTAACTGCACTATACAATTTCACGCAATTTATTGCACACTCTAATTTATTTTGCGAAATAACCGCCTTTTCCCATTCTTCCTTTTTCCACTCAGTATTAATTCCACATACTAATAAATATGTTTTTTTTCATTTTTGGTATGAAAACGTTATAATCTTCAGTCAATTTTTTTTTCATTTCACTTTCAAGAGTATTTCTTGATTCATTAGCCGTGTTTCGGTGATAAGTGTATGTATACCCAGCTCAACATAATTTTACAATAATACAACTAGATCGTATTCTATATTCACTTAAAAATGTTAAATTTAAAAGTTGGTAATCGTTGCAAGTGAACCAAATTAAGACTACTTTTTTTGTAGTAATTTTAAACAACATAACAAAAACTATTTAACGGGACATTTCCAATGCATGAATTTGCTGACAGAGAGAGTGCTTGAAGAGATCTAAAAAATATCAAAATATTGAACCGTTTATTCAGAGAGTCGAATTATTTTCAATTCCATTATACATAATGGTGGGTGCTATTCAAGTGAGCGGCACTGTATGTCAAAATCTGAAAGAAAAACTGTCATCGATACAAATAAAATCAATTTTACGAGTCGCTTCATAGTCGCGATCATTGCGAAGGATACGTTGGGCTCTTTGAGTGAATCGGTTTATCGCCGAATATTTCCTCCATTTCTTCCATAAATGAAGGTGGGCATGGAGATGCACCAGTTCCTTTGCTGTTATCTTTTGCAGCCTTGTATGCCCTCAGTAAGATCTGCATTTTCACTTCCAGGTGATTTACTTTTATACCCGAGTCCTGAAATGAATTTTTATATTTTTTTATTTGTTTCATTAGCAATTGATAAAAAGACTTACAAAACCGGCAGAAAGCATGTCTTCCAAAATGTTGGAAAAAGCCAATCGCCTCTTCCAAGCTTGACTGAATTCCTTTTTGCGAGCCGTGTAAAAGTGCAAAAAAGCCTTTGTCTCCTCTTTTGTCCAACGTTTCGGTTCTCTGTAGTTTAAAAGTAAATGTATGTTCAAAAGATAAAATTTTGATTATTTTAATTTTAATTTTATTTGTTTATCTCTTGGCCATTGTTATTCATCTGTTATCTGTTTGCAACCTGTTGAATTTGACATTTGTTTTTAAAAACGTTCAAGTATGTGTTCCCAGTGTTTGTATTTTAAAAGAGTGCGATTTGGATTATTATTAAGGCAAGGAAAAGAACGGATGCTTATTTTGAGGCAAACTTTGAAGTGTTTTTTTTTAATTGTTTTATCATAATTTTCTTTGAAATGAGGATTTTCGACGAACACATCCACTATCTCTGCATATTAGTGATGGAAATTAATGCTATTTTCTTTTAATTTAATTAGCATGTGATTTTTTTATACTTAGCATGTGAAATGCTAATGCTAAATTAATATGAAATATCATCAAAAAAAGTCTAAGTGAAGATAGATTTTGATTTTCCTACTTAAATTTAACTTAGCTTTCAAAAACTATGTATTCACATAAATTATTTGAAGTCATAGTATCAAAATGTTTATTAATGTACATAATTACATATGGATTACGGTATAAGCTTCTTGTAATCGGTATTTTTTAAGTTAGCATTTAAAAACACCAATTGCTCGGCTTTGCTAGCAGAAAGTCGGGTTCTTCTATCTGTAATTGTATAGCCGCCTTTTGAAAATAGTCTCTCACTTGGAACAGATGTTGCGATCATATTACAGTTTTCAATAAATATCTTTGATAGATGAGGATATTTATATCCATTGGTTCGCCACCAATTACACGGATCACATAAGTTGTCAGCGAAATCATCATGTAAGTATGATTCTACCTCTTGCTTTGAAAATATAGTTGTGTTTGGACCTGGACTAGCTTTTCTTTTCTCAATCAACATATTTCTTCGTCTCCATAGATCTATTTCTATCTCACCCAATGCGATATTACTCAGACTCTGTGAAATGCCACTGGTGTTTTCAGAGTTTTCCTTACTTTTTTGATCCGCGGCTATCATGTCTTTCACTTTATTAATTAATTTATTTCGTATGGCTTCTGCAGACTCTTCTTTAATGAACATAGTCAATTTGTACCGTGGGTCTAAAATTGTGCAAAGCGCCAAATTGGGGTTGGTTTCTACTCAGGGCTGTAGCTAGAGTCGAATTTGAGGTAGGGCAACATTGGTTACAGGTAGGGCGGAAGTAAAAAAATTATCATAATTGATCTGCCCTCGAAGCACGGACTCCTAAATCAATCACCATGTATATCATTGACCTCTAGGTCAGTGATGTGCATTCAATAGCTATTCGTAGACAAATAATTTCTGGGGCAGAGCATGAGCATGGATCTAAGAACTATTAAATCCTCAAGATGGTTGAACTTCCAGATTTGGATGTAGATGTCCACGTCTGAGTGAGAGTGATTTAATAATTAATTGTTAGGTGGGGTTATACGAGTAAACAGATACGACCAAAAATACCATTTAGATTATATTGTTTATGCAAACTTATTATAATAATTAACATACTAATAAAAAAATATTTAAAACAGCTGAATTCTACGATTCGCCATGTTATTAAAAATGCGAAGAACTTCGTTCAGATCAACTGATTTTGTTCTTTTTTTTCAAAGGCCAGAAATACCATACCAGCCATTCTCTCGTGACCCATTGACAGCCTTTGAGGTCTATTGATTGCAGTTAAAGTCGAAAACGTAGATTCGCACACTGCAGTGCTACATCCTATGGTCGCAACAGATGCAAAAAGTTCATATGTGTCTTTGAACGCCTCTCGTTGCCTGTACAAAACTTGCAATGTGTTTTCCATTTTATCCTCGTTACGACTCAAGTAAGCTTTAACCACATTAGCCTCTTCTTTTGATGGAATTTTCAGACCTGAAAAATAAGTTAAAATTGTAAATTTAACATGACGACTTATTTTTAATTATTACATTTTTTCAAACTTACCCAAAATTTTCAGTGGAACCATTTTATCTACATCCAACTCATCTAGACTTGCAATCGAATTGATTAGATCATTGTTGTCGGAAAACCTTCTTTTTAATTCAGAAATAAGTATGTCCAATGTTTCGAAATACTCAGACTTAAATGGCTCGTCGTTCTCTTCTATATTTTGTCTGGCGGAGGAACAGGACGGGCCATACGTCAAATAGTCATCCATCCGGTTTGGTTTTTTACTTGCCTCTTCGAGGCATGTGTCCTATTTTCAGATTTGTCGCTGTCTTCGCTTGTTAAAGACTTAGCTTCTTCCAGAATTTGTTTATACGTTTGATTAGATCTTAATTTTATAATTTCATGTTCGACACACTTTATGATTCTTATCGCGTCTTTCAAACCTGCGCTTCGGGCTTGCAAAGCTGCGTCTGCTGGTTGTAGCGTGCATAAGATTTTTTTGGCCACAACCATGGCCATTCTGAATTCTAGATCAAGCATGACTTTTTTAATACCGATACTCTTGGCGACATCATCACCGTTGAATCTGCCATTTTTAAGTTCTTTCAAAGTCTGCAAAATCGATGAATAATTATCGTATATAACTTTTGTAACTGCCAAATGTCCAGACCAGCGTTGTTCGAGGAGTCGGCCAATCCTTTTTCCACCATATAAGGCAGCTATTTTGCCATGATGAAAGAATTCATGTAACATGATGCATTGGTCAAAAAATAAACGAATGAAAGTCATTTCTGAGATAGTCCTTATGACTATTAAGTGCAAGCGATGGTTATAACAGTGGACGTAAGGAATTTTTCGGCCCAATTTCTTTTCTATTCTAGTCGCAACTCCTGAAACTTTCCCGCTCATTACACTTGCGCCATCATAGCATTGGCTAAGCATACAAGAGGGGTCAATGTTATTTTCCGTAAGGCTATTTAACGTTAATTCCGTGAAAGTGGCTGCATCAAGGTTTTCAGTAGTCTTAACCATCAGCAACGACTCATTGACGACACCATCCTTGACGTAACGTATTGCTAATGCAATATTTTCACGGTTATTTTTATCTCTCGTCCCATCTTCCATTAGAGTAAACCATTTCATGTCAGATTCATTTATATCTTTGACAATGGAACATCGTACTGCTTGAACCATTGCTTGAACTATTTGATTTTGAATTTCAGGTGAACGATATGTTGCGTTTTGTGGTATATGAGTGAGAACCTCGTTCAAATTTGGATCTTTCATACATGTGAATTCAAATAAATTCTGAAATAATCCTTTTTCTTTTTCTTCTTCCAAAATATAATTTCCACGCAAAGCTAATTCGTTGACAATTAGAAATTGTATTACTTCAATGATAGACTTCACGTAATATCTATATTTTTCTAGTACTTTTTGATTTATTAACGTTTCAACATTGCTAGATGTAGATATTCTTTGTAATTTCTCCTGCCACATCGACATAGCTTGACTATGAGAAATTGATTTTTCATGTTTTGGAAAACCAGTTTTAGAATCAGTGGCATTTTTCCAGTTTCTAAATCCTGTGGAAGTGTACGAAGTCTGTTTGCTTCCATGAGGTAGAAATTGTTGGCATGGATAGCAAAAAGCTGCATTTTTCTCGACAGAATACTGCAACCATTTATAACGCTTGAACCAATCGGAAACAAAGGCCCTGTTATTTTGTTTTGGATATGTGTCTAAAACAACTTGTTTTATTGGTTCTCCAATTTGTGCAATATCAGAAGGAATACCAAAGCTAACATTACCAACATGTGTTGACCAACCTGTTGCCATGGAACTAGGAGTAGCGGTTGTAATTTGTGCTTCCACCTGTTTTGAGCAGTGAGGTTCTTCGTGGTCAATTTGCTCTTCAACTTTTCGTTTTTTTCCAAAAAAAGCCCGTATATCCATCGCGAAATCAATGAAACTTCAATTTAAAGCAATAAAAAAAACAATTGTATTGATTTTCTTAAACACTCTTAACCGTACACTTCACTTAACCAAACTACAAACAATCAAAATCAATCTCTAGCTAATGTTTATTTTAGTTTAAAAGGGGATTCCTTCCCCGTATACCGTCAAACAGGCTAACTTTGCCCAGGGGGGGTAACATTGACCAAAAGTAAACCAACTCTTTATATTCACCATTCACGAAACCGGCATTTGGTATAAGTTATAAATATAATTAAGTGTTTATAAGGAGTGCTATTTGTTCATAGATGGCGGAAAAAAAGATAAAGAGAATCGTACCTGGCAGCGAATGCAGTGAATGTCCGTTTTGTTGAACTTCGCTACATGTGATGGCGCTTCAACTGCCATCTATACACAGAATAAAGAATTATTATAATATGAAATGAATGTCACAAACAGTGGTATGTTCGGAAAAGTTTAGATATGTACTTATCGCTACAATTTTTTGTTATCTCAAACTATGAACAAACAATTTAATTATAATTTATCTTAGTTTTTGGTATTTTTAAGGTAGGGCATTGTTGATTGCAAGGTAGGGCATTGCCCCACAATGCCCCCCCCTAGCTACGGCCATGTTTCTACTCCCTCAAAACGGTGTGACATTTCTGTTTTAAGGTGGTCTGTTAAATTAGTTATGGTTGGTAAATAATTAGTTTTTTTCTTCAGTTCTTCTAGCACATCGAATAAATCGTTTATGAGTGGAATCGCTTTGGATGCACTTACGTACTTTTCGGCGCTCAGTTCTCTTGTCGCTTGTTCAAAAGGTTTTAAAATTTGGCAGAGCTGCTTAAGAGATTGCCATTCTTCAACTGTGATGACTGGTAAATCAGTACCTAAATTTGGTATGGTAGCCCGTACCGCATCCTGCAATTCAATAAAACGTTGTAACATATAAAAGGTGGAATTCCATCGTGTTACTACTGAGTTTATAAGGACTAAGGGACTAGATTTCTCCATAACTTTTACTTGGAACTCTTGAAGTTTTTCTTTTGCTTTATAGCTGGAACGAAAATGGTTCACGATTCTTCTTACTTTTTTTAAAGTAGTCTCAAAAAGCTTTAAAGCACTTTGAAGAATAAGATTTAATTTATGAGCTATGCATCCACAGTGATCCCAACCTATTTCATTAATGGCACCGATGATATTTGCTGCATTATCTGTAACGCAGAAATTAATTTTATCTTGAAGATTCCAATCTCGGACCGTATTTTTTAAAATTGATGCCAAATTGTTGCTCGTGTGTGCACCATGAATCTGGCAGCATTTTAACACCACCGTCTTAAACTCATAGTTCGTATTTATGAAGTGTGCTGTGATACCTATAAAAGCGTCCATAGCTGCTGAAGTCCAACAGTCCGTTGTTAGACACACAGACACTGCTTCTTCATTTATCACCTGTTTTTGGTTTTCTAAACACCTATTATAAAGAAATGGAATCAATCTTTCAGATATAGTTTTTCGTCCGGGCAAAATGTAGCTAGGATTTAAGGCTGCAACAAATTCAATAAAATCTTCCTCTTCTACGATGGAAAAGGGTTGATAAGTTCGAGCTATGAATTTTAAAAACATGGCATCAATGTGTTTTTTCTCATCCGGACGTAAGGGCCTTCTGGCATAGCTTAGAATATCATTTTGTCCCATTCTTTGTTTTTTTGCTGGAACTGCATCATTTTCGCTTTGAACGTGAGGACTCGTCTTTTCTGTCTGTGAAGCTGTGATAGCTTGTGAAGAAGTTGAGGCCGACAGTTGGGGTAACACAGTTCTCTGCATCGTAATCGTATTTTCCCGGGATGGTTCAAATTCTGTTGCAAAGCTATTGTAGTGTCCAATATGTTTTAGTTTCAGGTGAGTTTTCAAATTAGTAATAGATGTCCGGTAAGATAGCTGCTTTGAACATTGATTACAACTAGCCATCTTATCAGTTCCATCCACTTTAGAGAAGAAGTTCCAAATTCCAGTGGAAGACCGCATCCGAGAAGCCATTGCGCTTTATTTATGATAAATACTTTTTTTTGAAAAGGGAAACGAAAACACAATAATTATAGAAGCTTCTTTGAATTAAACACAAATTTTAACTTACGATTACGAGCAATCTCTAAATCATGGAAGAGTAATCAAACAAAATTCACAAAACAACCAGAAAAATCCCTTCTTACACCTACAAACAATTAGCAGACTAATTATAGCATTACCTGAATCGCAAAGTTTTACGCAGATAATGCTATTTCACTTCACACTGTCGTCAATGTGTATTTGCTATGCTAGTGCTATGCTAAATTGCTAATGTGAACAAAAGCTTGCTTTTTCGTTATTCATTCAATACATTGAAATGCAAATGACGAGCCCAGGCCGGAACAGTCAAACAACTTCAAATGAAAATAAACATAAGGTGTGAGTGTATACACAATACGCAACGCAACATTCAATCAATACATTTCCGTTTTGTACAAGCCTGCTTACTTCTCTTCTCCTTTTTTTTACTCTGTGCTTTGCGTGCATATCACAACCAGTGTTGTTATGGATATTGTTTGAGAATCGTATATTTTCTCGTTTCAAAATCGTATTTGTCGTATTTTCTAATTTTACGAATACAAAAAATGCGTTTTAGAGCGTAGAGGCCATATTGTACTTAATTTGAATGTTATTTTGTAATGCTAGTGAGAAGTCGGACAGTTTGATCTTTAAGATACTTTTTGCTTTATTAGTATTGTAACTATTTCTAAGTTCTAACTTCGGAAGTAGGTATTTACATAAAAACTAATAATATTTATACCCCCTTAGGGGTAATTTTAAGTCTATTGAAATATGTCTTTTCTATTATATATATTGTTATTCCACTAGCATATAAAAATGCACATCCCTATGGTAAGCGGTTAAGGACTCATATCCCTTAAGAAAAGTAAATGCTTTTAAAATTTACCCATTTTAAACTTTTTAATTAATCAACTAATCTGCAATGTTAAATTTAAGGGTAAGGGTACCGTGTTTTTAAAAATCATGAAAAAACAATAAGAATAAATAAACTTGATTCTTCGTTTCATATTAGTATTTCAGCTTTATTTTATATGCAATTAAATAATTTAAGTTAACATGTTTTTACTATTCTACAAACAATTCAGTCTTTCTTTTCAATATTGCGAAAGTCGATAAAAAATATACGCATAATGTTATTTTAATATTATTAGGTATCTACATTAAATATGATTTATGTAATAAAAGTTGTTTTTAATAAATACTATAAGGTACAAAAAAAACTTAATTCACAGCATAAATAAATAAAAGTTTATGGTTTCAAAAACAAAATAAAACTTCAGTCAGTCTTAATATGTTTACAAAAGTTCGTTTAGTTTATGGAACTCTTAGAACTGCAAAACAAAAATATCACGAATGATTTATATATACTATATATATTAATGGTAGGTATTACAACTATACTTTTTTTAAGGTAAGCTTTTAATACGAAAGAAATGATAGGAACTGAAATAGTAATTATGTATTCGCAACTTTTGACTTGTAAATATCAACGTTAAACATTTTAGTAATTTTTGAATTAATTGTAAGGTCGTAGCAATTACAATTGTTAATTCTTAAATAGTCTTTGCAAAGTAATATTCCTTCCAAAGTATCAACCTCAAGTCTGTTTCGCGTTTTTGTTTTATTGAGGTTTATTTGCGAAAATATTCTTTCAACATTCGCGCTAGAGTTTGGCAAACTTAAAACATTAAAAACAAATTTTCCCATCAGAGGAAAAGCAATTTC
The DNA here is from genome assembly GCA_949715645.1 of Portevinia maculata. Lineage (NCBI taxonomy): Eukaryota > Metazoa > Arthropoda > Insecta > Diptera > Syrphidae > Portevinia > Portevinia maculata. Next base: position 97,202,615 of record OX454528.1, read on the forward strand.
TCCATTACTTCTTTTAACTAACGAAATTTCTTTCCAAAATTGTTCCACTCTAATGTTCTCCAAATTTTCTCCGAATAAGTTATTGAAATCAATATTTCTAATTTCTCTGTATTCGGAGTCAATCTTTTGAATTTCATTAGGTAAAACTAAATTTGGAAACAAATTAAAAAGATTAACTAGTGTTGTGTTTTCTTTTTTGTAGACTTTTTTCGGATCAAGTTGACATATGTTTTGAAAAACTTCGTTATTGAAATCGAATCTTTTTAATATTTGATCACAAAGTTCTTGAAAAAACAAAAGACAATCACCTTTAAATGCTTTTATTTGAGTCGGGCTGATTTTCGTAGAATTTTCGGATATATAAATACTGACTTCAGTTCCTAAGTACAAGTTTTCATGTTCAAGTATATTTTTTTCCAATTTAAAATTAATATTTTGAATATTTGTTTCAGATTTTATATATTCCGACTTTAGAAAGCAATCGAACAAAGACATAAGTAGTGTTTTTATTTGCGGATAAATCAGATGTATTTGTGGACTCTCGCTCTGGAAAATTCGATTTATTTTATTTATTTCCGGAAGAATATATTTCAAAAATTTTAAGTACAATGGCGATAAAATATTGCATAAAGAAGCAGTAATTGTTTTTGAATTATCGATGTTATCGATTTTCGATTGAAAGGAAAAATAAATCTTCAACGGCTCGTACAGTTCCAAAATCCGATCTACAACTGCTTCCAAAGACAGCCACCTAGTTTGGGATGGATTTAGAAGCTTTTTTGGTTTTAAATCCAAAAGTTTCATAATTTTTTGAAACTGGTCTGTTCGTTTTGGGCTGTTTTGAATGTAATTATAGATATCACGAACCATACTTTCTATGTATGATGGTATCTTAAGGCAGGCATAGGAGGCGCAGATTGCGAAGGAATGACAAATGCACTTTAAAACAATTAAATCTTGGCAATCTTGTTTTAGTAGAGTTGCTACTGAATTATGTCTCCCTGTCATATTATTAGCGCCATCTGCTCCATACCCAATTAAATTTTTTTTATAATCAATGCCAAGCTCATTAAAAGTTTGTACAATTGAATTGTAAATAGATTTGGAATCCGCGTTCGTTACTTTTTTCAGTGAGAGCAAACAATCAATAATTTTAAAATTGTGTGAAAATCGAACAACCGTACTTAAAATTTTTGTTGTTGAAATGTCCGTTGAGTCATCAACACATATAGAAAACTTTTGTGTTTTTAAAATTTCAGAGAGATTTTCTTGTTGCACACATCCAAAAATATTAACTACAATTGATCGAAGTTTAAGTCGTCCACAAGTGACTCTTTTAATGATATGAGAATCAGGAAATGCGTTTTTTTAACATAGGCACAAGATGATCCCCCAGAATAAATGGCAGGTTATGTTCCGCTATTAAAGCTGCCAGTTGGAATTCCGCCTTTGAAACCTTTTCGTCAAAAGGAACGAACTTCGAAAATGCTTCAGAAATTGTGTGATGAATTGCCTACAGATTAATATTTTATTTAGTTAATTATATATTTACTTACTTATTACTTTATTTTTAAGAAATATACAGGCTGTCTAACATTCGATCTAAGTGGTCCAGAAAAAGGTTGATATAAAATACCTTTACATGCTACTGATTTGATAAAGGCTGAGTTCCAAAACGTCAAAAAAATGCGCATTGTGAATGCACTGCACACTGCTTTTTTGATGCTAGGTTATCATATATTAAGTAGGTACCTATGTATATATGTACCCCCTTAAAAATGTATGCATCAATCGCTTCTCAATGTACATATTATATTTAGGCACTAAAAAAAATATAAAAGTAGTACATGCCTATCTCACAAAAAAATCATTTGCTATCAAGCATTGTTGTTGTACAATTTTTAATAAAATAAGAAAACACTTACTTTGGCATTCTTCAAATGGGATTCCGTTTTAGAATGTTTGGTTAGATCATTTTTCCCAGAAGACCCCTTTAAGTAGCTATTGCATACCGAGCAAAATGCTAAATATTCCGGCTTATTCGAGGGTTTTATCCATCCCGCATAAGCCTCATTTTTTTCCCACAAAGAATTGTATGCGTGCGAAACTTTTTGTTTCTAGTATAAATAGGTATATAAAAAATTAGAAACGTAAATGCGTAAATTGTCTTCAAAATTATGTACCTTTTGTAAGCGATATGCATGTGCATATGCCCTTAGATTGTGAGAGATATATGCATCTGCATGCGCCTTTAGTTTTTAAGGAGAGTTCAGTGTATCATTGGAAAATGGAGTTTGAGTTTCTTTTTGGAAGAAGACTAACTAAAAAGAAGAGCGAACTAGAAGTAAAATAAAAATCTGATATTCGTTGAAAATTGAGTCTGTTATACTTTATTGCCTTTGAGCCTTCCAAATTTAAAAAATCGCAATCTACAGCTTGCTCTTGGTCCCGAACGTGATTTAGAGCAGATTCATCAGAGCCGTCCTCAATTCCATCAATTATTGGTGAATTCGATGTTGATGCTTTTGATTTGCTTTGAGCTAATAATCGTAAAAACATATTCTATTGTGTTGTTTTGGAAAGTGTAATGCTCACTTAATCGTTTTTGTTAAAAATTTATCCATGGCTAGCTTTGGTTGATATTATATTATTTTTGGTGAACAACGCAAATATGATGAACTGAAATCAGCCAACAGCCATTGTCAATTTGAATAACGCACAAACGCACAAGCGGCACGGCAAGCACAATGCACAACGCAGTAGCATAGCCAAGCCAGTAGCCGGTAGCCCATCACGCGAAAAACCCAAAAAAGGGTATGCTCGGCAATCGATGCCGGCTAATTGCAAAGGGATGTGTTCGTAAGGTAAAGTCATATTCCTAACTACATTTTAAATTTTTTGTGGGTTTTTTTTCTGAAATTGTGTTTTATTTATTGAGTCGTATTTCGGTTTACCCATCGTATTAAATGCTTGTATAATATCGGAAAATCGTAAAAATATTCACGAAATCGTAGAAATTGGGGTGAAAAGAGCAAAAATCGGAGCGTCGTATTAACCTTCGGAAATCGTAACATTTACGATAAATACGATCGCATAACAACGCTGATCACAACACACAACAATTCGAAGTGAACGTTGTCGTTTTATTTTGCATCTTCCTCTTCTCTTTCTCACTCTCTGTGCATCCAACACCAACACAATGCAGAAAAAAAAGCTTAGCATTTCATCAAATTTAGCAACTGCTTTTCATACTGCTAATGCTAAAACAATTTTCATCGTGAATTAATTTTGCTAATGCTAATTATTCCATCACTACTGCATATCAATCTATTGGTACCAACCCCCAAGTAAGGAATATTTTTGTTCGCAACTTATTTTACCGTCGCTTCATGGCGTCAACACTTTATGTTCACTACGTCTCAGTCCTCGACTGTTGACCTCTTTATCGTCAGCACTCCTTTTTGTTATTGTTTACGTGTAAAATTATGCTGAGCTGGGTATTTTTTTTTTTTTTTTTTTTTTAAATTCTGGCTCGCCAAGGCGATTTATAAAAGGGGGGGTACTTCGACCTAAAAGATCTTTTGTACCGTATGGGCCAGAAAAAGTTTAAACTAGTAAAATTTCCACTTTCCGTGTAAAGCGGACAATTTTACCAGTAGAAGAATTCTTTATGTCCTCGGGGTTCAATTGTTCCCTGAGAAAGATCTTCTTTCTAATTCCATTAAGGGCTGGGCATTCACATAAAATGTGTTCAGCTGACTCGTCCTCTTCAAGACAGAGTCGGCACTCAGGAGAATCTGCTATTCTCATTTTGTGTAGATGATATCTTAAACCGTGGTGACCAGTAAGGTAACATACTAGGTTTTTGATACGAGTATCATGCCTGCTTAGGTTTAGACATTTGCTGGCATTATGATTGAAGGGCCGAATGGCTCGTTTGGCCTGTCTTAGACCTGGGATGTTATCCCAATGATAGATACATTTTCTATGTTCCCAGCTTTTAATTGCTGCCGTTGCTGCTGATCTAGGAGTGCAGCAGAAAGGTTCGGGACCTATGAAAGGTGTTTCTGAACCTTTTCTGGCCAGTTCGTCGGCCTTTTCGTTACCTTCTACCCCGACATGACCCGGAACCCACCATAATTTGGTCTTGTTTCTTGCTCCGAGTATTTGTAGGGTATTGAAGCAGTACATGACTGATTTGGAGTCAATGGTATACGAGCTAAGGGCGTTTATAGCTGCTTGACTGTCCGTGAAAATATGAATGGTTGCACCTTTTATGCCAGATAAGATAATGTGGCTGGCGCATTCTTGAATGGCGTGGAGCTCCGCTTGAAATACGCTGGGACTTTTTCCCATGGGTATCGTAAAGCGTTTGTGTGGTCCGTATATTCCCGCTCCTACCCCCGTTTCCATTTTAGAACCATCCGTATACCACTTTATGCCGTTATGGCTGTTTGGTGGGTTATTGCTAACCCATGCTTCTCTTTTGGGTATCTCCGTGGAGAACCGTTTGTTGAAGCATAGTGTTTTTTGAATGCGGTCTGTGACCGCGCAGTTCGTGTTAAGTTCTGGCAGTTCATCGAGAAGGGTCTTAAGTTCCGGATGATCATTAAGACTTATCTCGTTTAGCTGGGTATACACTTATCACCGAAACACCTCTATTATCATCACAATTTATAACAAACACTCCATCCCTCTTTTTTTAACACACTATTCACTTTTAAAGAGAGCGCCGTTGAGTCAATGTTCTCTTTTATCACCTCTTTGTTTTTGGCATTTTTTTGAACCTTCTTTGGTTTCACAATAACCGTAGCACTATTTTCATTATTTTTTAATTGATCCGCATATGTTATTTTGCATATGTTATTTCTTTTTATTTCTCTTACTATTTCATTTCTTATTTCTTTAACACAATTTATAACTACATTATTATCATTTGAAATTTTTTTGACATCACAAATTTGTTCACTATTGTCGTTTTCGATTGGTCCACTCGGAGTGCTTCTTTCGTGTTCCGGACAGAAAAAAAGCACTCTCAAAATGTTCCATTGGACCACTCGGAGTACTATTTTTGGCTGATTTCTGCCTCCCGATTTCATTTCGGAATCCACTCAAATACACCAACACATCTAAACGCTGACATTGGACTACTTGTCAAAATCATATGGTTGAAGCAACCAATTTTATTCAAATTTATTCAGTGAATATAAAATAACAAATTATGGAATTGCTTAGCGTATTGTTATCTTCATCTTCTTCGAGTTCATCAGAGGATGAGGATGGGGATCTCTTTCTCCTTGCAATTGGAAGAACACGCAAAAATAGAGTTTTAAACTTTATTGATGTAATCAACAAATATTCAGAAATGGAGGTATTAATATGATTTTTTAATAAAAAAAAGCAGAAAGATAAAAGTTGCGTGAGAGTTTCGGGAACATTTCAGAGTGAGAAGGAAAATTGCGGAGAACCTATTGACGAATTCCAAAGAACGGAATTTTACAAAAAGAAGGAAAGTGGTGGAGGCAGAAGAGAGATACCGGGCAGCATTCAAATCTACGTATTTCTATGGTACATACAGTTTTTTAATATTATATGTATTTGCATATAATATATTTTGTTCTTAGGTTCGCGGGAAACAAAGATTCGTATAGGGAAGTTGCGAATATCTTTAATATATCCATTTCCTCAGCTCATTGAATTTGATCGAACACCCTGGATTTTTTTTTTTAAATATCCCCCAACTACATCAAGTTTCCACAAACTGACGAAGAAAATCTACACATTTCAAGAAAATTCGAAGAAGTTAGTGTTGTATTACTCAAGGCTTCGATCTAAAGTTCTTGGTGTTCTTTACTCAGATAGCTGGATTTAAGAATGGGTTGGGGTGCATCGACGGCTGCTATATCAACATTAGAAAACCTGCCAATAAAATCAGATCGACATCTATCAACCGCCACGATCTTTTATCGCTGACTATGCAGGGAATTTGCGATGCTGAAAAGAAGTTGGTGGATGCGTTTGTCGGTTCTCCAAGCAGAATCCACTATGCAAGGATATTCCAACTTTCCTTCAGCTGCTACACAACTGGCTGACAAGGTGTTCTGCATGTTCCGCCAGCATTGTTTAGTTTCCTAATTCCGATAGGTCTATTTCGGTGAGGACGGTCCAGGTGTCGTGGTAGACCCATAAATCGCCTAAACCTTCGAATATTACTCCTGTTTTGTTGAGAGAATTCACCGTGTATGATTGCTCGAAAGGTTGACCAGAGGGAAGCAGCATTGATAAGCAAATAATCATGAACTCCATAATGTACTGTAGGAAGATGGAAAAAGGAGAAATCAGACAGTAAGACCTAAAATGTGTCATGTGTTACTTTCATGTTACATTATTCATAGTAAGGCTTTAGTCGATTGTTATGGATCACAATTTCTTTTCTACCAAATTTGATAGGTGTGTTTACGGGTCCTTTTATACTTGTTACTGGATAAGGCCCTCTCCATATGGGCGATAATTTTCCTTTTCGATTTTCGCTTTTGACGAGTACTTTATCTCCTACATGAAACGAGTGAGGCCTTATGGTTTTATCGAAATAGTTTTTCGACCTCTGTTTGCTTGCTAAAAGGTTGCGTCTGGCTATTGAATACGATTTTTGAAGCCTATACTTTAAAAGATGGCAATAGTTTTCATGGTTATATATGGGTTCAGGCTCTCTTTTTAGGTTGGACGGTATGTCAGGCGTAAATCCGTAAGACATTCCATAGGTGTAAGATTAGTACTATCATGAATACTGTTATTATACACAAAAGTCGCAGCTCGCAAGAACTGATCCCATGACTTGGGGTTTTCGTCAGTTATGCTGCGTAAATACTCAACTATTGGTCGGTGTGCCCGTTCAAGTGCACCATTCGATTGGGGGTGGTAAGCTGAAGTCTGCAATTTTTTTATCTTAAGTAATTTACAAAGCCCTTTAAATAAATCACTGAGTAAGTTTGTCCCCTGATCGGTGACAATCCGTTTAGGAATACCGGAACGTGTAATTATATTATCGAAAACCAATTGAGCCACTGTTTGCGCTTCTGCATTTTGCATGGCATGGCAATCAACTATTTTCGTCAAATTATCCTGAAACATTAGGATATTGACATTTCCAGATTCTGACTGTTCTAAAGGGCCTACGATATCTAAATAGACCTTATCAAAAGGTTTTTCAGCGATATCAGTGATAATCATTGGCATTCGTATCAAAGGTGTTGCTTTCATGGTCTGACATTTTTTACATTTTTTGATGTAATTCTTTATGTCTCTGAGCATGTGTCGCCACCAATATTTTTTGCGAATTCGCTTATACGCTTTCACTACGCCTTGATGGCCGCCAAAAATCGAGTCATGATAGTCCTTGAGAATTGTTTGTATTTCCTCGGAGCTACTGATTACTTCTATAGGTTTTGCATTTACCGCCTGTACTTCCTCTTCGCTCTGTGATGCGGCAGCCCCTAGCTTTTCAGAATCGCTTGGTTTGGTCTGTTTGCTATGAATAACCGTAGGTTTTGGCTCCGGGGCTCTACTCTCCTTTTGTGATTGAAGCGCGTTACAGCATTACATGCTGCTGCACTTATCGGTGTATTGATGAGCTCGCCCAGTGGCCGGTGCACCTCGGCTTGTACCTTAGTTATTAAAGGGTCTGCAGTTTCTTGCATAATTGACTTCGATGAATCCAAATTCGCACATATCCTGCACTCTACAGGTTTTTCTATTTTTTGTTTCGCTTTCTCGGCTTCGTATTCGGCAAACGTTAGGATTCTATCCATAGCCGTACACCGTTTACGTTTAATGAAACCTTGTGCAGAGTTCGCGCCATTAAATTGTGGAATTCGACTACGCGCGTCAGCATTGGTATTGTATTTGCCTGGCTTATATTCTATTTTGTAATCGAATTCGGACAATTTGTGGTGAAATCGGACGAGGCGAGTTGTCGGGTCTTTTACGTTAAATACTCCCTTCAAAGGCTTATGGTCTGTATATACAGTAAATTTGCGTCCTTGAAGGTAGCATCTGAAATTTTTAGTAGCCCATACGATCGCTAATAACTCTTTCTCAATAGTAGAGTAGTTACGTTCGGCTTTGCTTAAGGTGCGACTAGCATACGCAATGGTTTTGTCTTTTCCTACGTCGCCCTGGGAAAGCACAGCACCGATCGCTTCGCTGCTTGCGTCTGTAGTAAGGTTGAAATGTTTTGAAAAGTCTGGATAAATTAAAAGGGGGGGGGGGGGTAAAACCAACTGTTCTTTAATTTCTTGAGAAGTCTTCTGGCACTTGTCTGTCCAGTTAAAGTTGTTGCATCTGGACGCGGCAAGATTAGAACCGTAGGCAATGGGGCTTCTTGGTGTGCTCTTTGTGATGTGGAAGGGCCGGCTTGTGTCTCCGTTTGGCGCTTTTGGGGAAGAGCCTTTTCTTCTGTAATGGTGTGATCGATCTCATTTAGCTTTTTACTTGCTTTTTGGAAGTTTTGATCTGATTGTTGAAGTAAAGATGTTTGTCCTCTGTGGCATAGAGAAGATCTCCGATCAACTGAATCTCTATGATACAGGTCTGTCTGTCTGCAGCCTTTTTTAGAAGGTTGTTTATCCCGGCAAGGAGACAGGGAGTAGTTTCCGAGGGTTTATAAAAAGTCCTGATGCTTTGAACCCGCCTGTGACAGATCTCAGGAAGATTTACGCTTAATTCCCTGGCTTCTTTTTCGGTCTGGAGATCGATCTGAGATGTGGACTTGTTAGAATCCTGATCCGAATTGTCCGAGACCACCATGGACTCTGCCAATCGTCGAGAGATATCAGGTTTGTCTCCCCTTGGTTCCTTGTCTAGAGCCATCCGAAGCTGCGCGGAGTCAGACGGACCCACAGGGGGACCTAGGGGCATCTGTGCGCCTCCTGCTATATCAGGAGCCATACATTGTCTATCTATTTTTTCAGTATTATTCATCGCGTCATTAAGGCTGTCCTGGTCCATAAAAACCAGCTCTCGTGGTTCGTAATTAGCAAAAGGCCTGTCAGAGGTTGCTGCCGCGGTGGACCGAGATGTACGTGCCGGAGTCTTTGGTATTGCACCCTTATCTCTATTCATTTCATTCCTGGATATTGAGGGTGCTTTTAATAACGTCAATACATCCGCGATCGCAAATGCACTGTCAGATCTAAAGGTGGATGACTCACTTGGTGAGCTTATTAATCTACTTCTCACAAGTCGGATTATAAACTCGAAACTGGGTATGACATCGGCCAGAAGATCTGTCAGTAGAGGCACGCCACAAGGTGGAGTCCTATCTCCCCTCCTTTGGAACTTAGTGGTGAACAAGCTGCTGATGTGCCTAGAAAAGGAGGGTTGCAGGGTGATTGCCTATGCAGATGACGTTGCAATTGCCGCCTCAGGGAAGCACCTAAACACCTTGAAAGAACTTCTCCAAAACGCTCTTAATAAGCTAACTACATGGGCAGATCGTTGTGGGTTGGGTGTTAACCCCCACAAAACCGAACTTGTTCTATTCACTAGGAAACATAAAGTTCCATACATTGATCCCCCCTCTATCAGGGGCACAAGTCTAGTCTTTTCAGACGAGGCAAAATACTTGGGTCTCATTCTGGATAGAAAGCTTAGCTGGAAACCTAACATTCAGGAAAGAGTTCGTAAAGCTACAGCAGCACTCTTCTCCTGCAATAAAGCTATTGGTAACAAATGGGGGCTCCAACCCCGCATTACCAACTGGCTATACATCTCGGTAATTAGACCGATACTTATGTACGGGGTGGTTGTTTGGTGGACTGCCCTTGATAAAGCGATAAATCGCGATAAGCTAGGCAAAGTCCAACGTACAGCTTGTCTCTGCATGAGTGGTGCACTGCGCACTACCCCCTCTGCTGCAATGGACATTCTGTTTCACCTGACACCCCTGGACATCTTTAGCAAGCAAGTGGCTGCTAGTGCGGCTATCCGCCTCAAAACAACGTTTCAATGGTCCGAGAATGAAATCGGCCACGCTTCTATTCTGAAAAAATTTAGAATCCTCCCCAGTAACATAGATTACATCATCCCTCAGACCCTTTTTGACAAAAACTTCAAGGTCAAGATCCCTCCCAGAACATTCTGGGAAGGGCCACTCGTCGAAAATAAATCGATCCATTTTTATACCGATGGATCCAAAACCGACGAGGGGGTAGGAGGTGGTGTGTTCTCTGACAGGCTGAATCTCAGCCTCTCCTTTCGACTCCCTGATCACTGCAGTGTGTTCCAGGCAGAAATCTTGGCTATTAAAGAAGTCCTGTCGTGGCTGAAGAAGAACGTGATATCCGTTACGGATATCTGGATCTTCTCAGATAGTCAAGCTGCATTAAAATCCCTGGATTCTGGGTCCACAAACTCTATCGTAGTCCGTGACTGTCGGTCATCTCTAGTGGAGATGGCGAAGCATTTTAACATCCACCTATGCTGGGTGCCAGGACATACAGACATTCCAGGGAACTGTAGGGCGGATGAACTCGCCAGAAAAGGAACCACACTGCCCCTTTTACCTGATAAAGGTTCACTAGGCATCCCAATCGCTACATGCAAACTCATGTTTATGAGACAGACCATTGAGAACTGTAACCTTAGGTGGACAAGCGGCAACACTTGTCTAGCGACAAAGCAGATTTGGCCAAAGCTGGATCTGAAACGCTCTAAGTGTTTGATTTCTCTAAACAGACTTCACATTGGTGCTATAATTGGTGTGATCACCGGACACTGTCTCATAGGCAGACATGCAACAAGGCTTGGCGTCCATGCAAATGACTTCTGCAGAAGCTGTATGGACGAGGAGGAGGAGGAGACGGTTCTCCACCTTCTCTGCACGTGCCCTGCTCTTTCTCAAAGACGTAAACTCCATTTAGGATCCTTCTTTTACAATGATCTTAACGATCTCATTAACACCGGCATAAAAAGTCTGTCAAGCTTCATCAGAAGCTCCAAATGGTTCAACGAGTAGGAGGATGATACATCCGTGTGGCATCACAATGGGCCTGTCACTGGCCTAAGTGTGTCGGTCTCGACCGACAGCCACTACAACCTAACCTAACCTAACCTATCTCTATTCATCTTGCAATGCTTGATATTGTTCCTTCAATGGTATGAATTGTGTTATGGCGGTTGTATATGTAAGGTGATCTCCTTTTAAATGAAAAATATCACAATACTCGTTGCAGAGGCTTATTATGGAGGACTTTTCTTCAGAAGATAGATTTCTTCCTACGTTAAGCTCATTTTCAAGTTTTGTTATCCGCAGGTTGTGTTGTTGGTGGAAGTATTTTATTTTCTGAATTAAATGTTTCGTCTCTGGGGTATGTTTTTCCGTTTCCAGAGGGATTATATTATAGTTCTGCGCTGGGCTTAGTTGCAGCTTTAATTTGTTTATTACAAATGTTTTGTTATGTGTATTTATGGCATTTATTACATATTTATTTTGCCCTGAACGAAAGATACAATTAGAAAGGAAGACTCCGTCGCCTACCTTATCGGGTAAGCAGAGCATTTCTTCTGATAATTCCAAGGGAATTCTTATAAATTTCTGTGATCGTTTAGGCAGACAAATGGGCTTATTTAATACGATGTTCACAGTAGAGAAACTGGAATCTGCTTCACTACAGGAAGAGGTTAGTATGTTTGACCTTTTAATACCATGGCCTTCTTCGCTATAGTGTGGGGTATTATATTTGTATTACAGTGCACTCGGGAAAACGTCAACTAATTAAAACCGCGGGTGTTGACGTTTACGAATGTAAAATTTTTAAATAAAAAACATCTGCTTTTAAAAGTTTTTATTAATTATAAACTAAAACCAAACATAAACAAATTCTAAAAGGAACAAAAAAAGCATTCAACCTGACTAGAAACATAGAACACAACTAGAACCAAAAGAATACATTTTAAATGAGATCATATTTTTAATTGTACATGCACACATATGCATTTGAAAAAAATCGGTTATATTTTTCTGCTGTTTTTTTCTTTCCAACACTTGGAAGAGAGCCTTCTCTCTTAAACGTCTTAATACATTTAAGTCATTTTGCTCAACATTCTCGCATTGAGCCCAATCCAAAGCCCTGTTTAATATTTCGACGGCTTCGCTTGGTTTTATTGTCTGCACATTTGTATCTAAATCGTTCTCCTCATCATCGAGCACTTCTAACTCCTCAATTTCACACGAATTGGAAACATTATCCGGCAAAATATCTCCATTCCACTCCTGAATGTATGATACTGTATAGTCAACCTAAAGAAAAAAATTAAAAATGACCTGTCGTGTTGTTGAAACAATTGTAAAAATCGACAAACCTGGGTTTAGTTCATTAAGCAGATCAACTGCAAGCTCCATTTGTTGCTGAACTTCTGAGTTCATATTTTCTCTCAGTATGCTTAACGGAATATCTTCCTCCGGATCTGTCTCATTTTCCGTGAAACGTAAAACATTTTGCCAGCATTTTGCCATTGTATCTTTGCTTACTTTATTCCATGCTGATTCTAGAATTGTAACAGCATCCCTTAATGTAACACTTTTCATTGACTCTACTAGATCTAAATTTTTTGCCGCTACCATGGCTAAGAGGCTGTTTCTGTAGTACAGCTTCGTTATTTTGATTGTGTTCTGATCCATTGGTTGGATAAGTGGGGTAACATTTGGAGGAAAAAACATTGCAATTATGTTTTCATCTTCGGTTTTAAGCTGCATTTCACTTGGATGAGACGGAGCATTGTCGATTAGGAGGAGCGCTTTAACTGGCAAGTTCTTTTTTAAAAGAAAATCTGTTACCTAAAATTAGAAAATCTTAGCTACTGAAAATGATATTTTCTCTGCAGCACAAAAATATTAACCTGCGGCACAAATGATTTGTGAAACCAATCGCTAAAAATGGCTGATGTCATCCATGAGGACTTGGAACTTTTGTACTCAGTAGGGCAGTTGAAATTTTTGAAAACTCGTGGATTTTTTGCCTTTCCAATCACCAACAATTTTAGTTTATGACTTCCGGAAGCATTAGCACAACATAAAAAAGTGACTCGTTGTTTTTCAGTTTTTACGCCCGGAGCAGTCTTTTCGGTACTTGATACGTAAGACTTTTCTGTCAAAATTTTCCAAAACAATCCAGATTCATCAACATTGTATAGCTGATCATGGGATAGACCCATTTCTTCAATTTTTTGCTTCAGCTTGACTTTAAAAGGTTCGACAAGCGAAGGTTACGAAGATAGCTTTTCCCCAGTTATTTTAAGCAGACGAACTCCAAATCTTTTTTTAAATCCCTGCAACCATCCATCACTTGCGTTGAACGAGCATTCTTTTTCTTTCAGTTGTAGATTGATCTCTTTAGCTTTTTCTTTGAGCGCTAATGCATTTACCGGATAATTCCTTTCTCTCTGCTTAACAAACCACTGGTACAGACGTTTCTCCATTTTCGGCAACTCTGATGCTCTTAATGTCTTTCTTTTTCCCGGACCGGTGTTTGTTATTAACACAGTCCAAAATCTTCTTTTTTTTCATTTTTATCTTGCTAATTGTTGACTTTGTTACACCATATTGCTTCGCTAAAGCTACCGCACTTGTACCCTTTCCTAATAAGTCCAAAATATTTGCCTTTTCTTGTAATTTTAGCACTTTCGGTTTTTTTGAGCTCATTTTGGTAATGTGATACTTGCGAGAACAAAAAATCAACTGAACATAAATAAAAAGATAATACGTGCAGTTGCAACTACTTTTCTACTCTACTTATAAGGGGAATCACCAATTTCAGAAATGATTTCATAAAATAAATGTGTGTGTGTACAAATTTGTGTATTTTAACTGCTGCTAAATTCAAAATTTTGTTTTATTCAGAGTTGACGTTTTAGAGCTTTGTGGTTGGGTTGACGTTTTAGAGTAGGCAATGTAAAAAAAAGAGGGTTGACGTTTTGGGATGTTGACGTAAACGAGCGTTGACGTTTTCCCGAGTGCACTGTATTATTAATTCTAGTTTGCCTATTGTCGGCCATTTTTGGGTGGGAGGTACCGTGATTTGTTGAGTTGAGGGGTATGCTGAACAGTTTGGGATTATTTGGTGTGCAAGTAAATTTAAGTAGTTGGTTAGGCCCTTCCACGTTACAATTTTTTGACAGGAAATCGTTTCCAAGTATCCCGTCATCCGGAAACGCAGGCGTATTACCCAAAACTTGGAAAGTGCATGGAATTTTAGTGTTAAATTTAAAATGTCTCTGACAAGTTCCAACACTCTTTCCGTTTCCAAATGGTGTTTGCAAGAGGCAGGCCTTATGGGTTTCTAATTTTAAGTCTGGCTTGAGTGAATTTTCTTTGATAAGACTAACTTCGGAGCCGGTGTCCACAACTAGTTTTGCGTGACCGTTTAGGCCTATGTCGAGAGGAAGAACTATTGTGGGTACACCGTGTTCGAGTTTCCGAAAGTGCCTTTAGGGTTTTTTGTTATGAATTAATGTCGAGCCGGGTGTTTGGGACTCGACAGCTGGGAGTTTCCCTGGTTCTCCGATTCCCATTTAACCTTTTGCCTACATTCGGTGACTTCATGGCCCGGTTGACCACAAAAATCACATTTTCTTTGTATATTGTAGACCCTAGGGACGTTTTGCGGCGAGCTGTTGGCCGCCTGGTTTGAGGGAGATTTTTCATATTCTCTTGCAGGATTTCGTTGGTTGAAGTCCTTTTTCCTATTATTGGCATACTTATTGTTAGCTGGCCTGTTAGCTCGTCGGCAGTCTCTAATGTCGTGATTGTATAACCTTCAGTTTGTGCAGAAAGGTGTATTTTTTCTACTAAAACAATCACTGTGCCCCGTCTTTCCACAGAAACTGCAAACTATCGAATGATTAAGTCTATTATTTTGTAAAGTGTTCGGGACAATGTTATTTTGAATATAATCATGGTATTGCTTCATGTTTGAAACGAAAGATGTTTGCTGGTTTAGGTGCGGTTGGGAGAAACTACTATTGTTCTCGGACCATGAGCTCGGGTTCGAGAAACTATTATTAAAAGGTGGATAAATAGGGGCTTGTTGAAATTGGGTATTTGAATGCATATTTTGCGTTGTTGGAAGGACCGTTTGTTGCAGCCGTTCCATATCTAATGCTCTTTGCACTAGTTTGTCTATATGTTCTTCCCCTATCGTTAATAGATATTGGCAGAGATAGGGATTAGAGACTCCGGTTTTCAAGGCGTTCTTTGCAAAATCTTCCAGCTGTGTTTTCACAGCTGGCGCTACGACTGAGCCATACTTAAGATCCGCTGCCTCCTTGCAAAGCTGCAGCATCTGCTTTAACCTAGCTGTAAAAGCGATGAGAGCTTCCAAGGGGTATTGTTTCATAGCAATCAACAGTTCCCTTTTAAATTGTGCAGTTGCTTCATTTATATTACTAATTTTACTGAGTCTCTGCTCACGGGTTTTTTTCAACTGCCTGTTTAAATGTTCACACTGCAGAACTGTTAAATTTTCACTGTCTCGTGCTTTCTGTAATACTACTGCTAAATATTCACTTAAACTTACACTATTGTTGGTTGGTAACACCGTCCCTGATCGTAGTCTTCTTGGTGAAACTGTTGGTTGGAGTAGTTGCGGTGGTTGTCCTGGTGATGGTTGGGGTGGCTCTTTTCTAGATGTGCCTGGCTGGTCTTCTGCTTGGTTCATTAGTTTGTTTCCAAAATAAAGCAACTACTTTTGATTGTCAAAGCGGGCTAATAAGAAACGGGATTATAAAAAACGAGAAACACAATCCACAGATTTTGTTTAATTTTGTTGTTAATGGTATGTATACTCTTTTTCGCAAATGCATTGCAATTTTCGTTAACACAATCCACTGATTTTGTTTAATTTGGTTGTTAATGGTATGTATACTCTTAAGACCAGACTCAGTCCCAAGTTTACGGGTTATTGTGTCTTACCCAGTATACAAAGAATCTAGGCTTTTCAAGCTATTACTAGTGAGTTCTCTTAATTTAAAGAAAATCGCTAATGCTTCCTAGATCCTACCGGCTGCGCCAATTTGTTGTATAATTTATTTTCACTTGTTGTATGATTTATTTTCACTGTACTACGGGTACTTAGCCCGTGATAAATCGGCTTTTAGCGCGAATATTATTAACACAACAAGAAGTGGAAAACGACAAAAGAAACTAGACACACTGGTTAATGGTTATTCAATCAATTTTTATTTTCGATTTTCAATAGATTACTTTTTACTTACGTATTTGATTAGGCTCCTCGCGGTTTCGCTTAACTTTTAAGACTCGCTTAATAACTTTTTAAAATTGTGTGCTCTGCCTAGAAAAATTGAGGATGTCACGTTACCTTGAAGAGGATATTTGACACTTGGAAGCTAAGTGCGACCAGTGCCCATGTTCTGTAATTATCGCATCGTTATATTTATCACATGAACGATGTGAATTGAAACAAAATTTCATTATATCACATTTCCGTGTTCTGTAACTATGCGAAGTGAAAACTATACCACATGGAACATTATGAAATGAAACCCCTGGAAATATGTGATAAATCGGTGTTCTGTAACTTTCGAATGCGATAAATTATTCACTTCAACTGTCAAAATTTATCACATTTCAATTGGCTTGCGAGAAAGGGATATTGAACAATTTTAAACGGATAGTGGACAGTGAACATTTTTGATTTTTTATTTAACAAAATATACAGTTCGTTGATCAAGTTCAACGTTTAAAAAAACGCAAAAGAAATAAAAAATAACTAATAAAAACAGCTTTCAGCAAGCACCTAAATAAAATCAATTTTGAACATTCTTGGAACTGTGTTGCTACAAAAATAAACAGCTGGTACATCCAACAAGAGAGAGCAAAAGGTTCTTTTTTTTTAAATTATTTCGTTTATTTTTTTCATAGACAGACAAAATAAATGCAAAATTTTAACTTTATTAAATTCATCGACATAATGTTATCTTAAATCAGCGTTAGGATCAGATTAATTTCAAAAAATTTCGTTTGAGTCTAGCCAAACGACCCTTCGATTTCCAGTATTTTGACAATCCTTCCAATTTCCCATGATATTAAAAGTTACCAAGGTATATTTTATCGCATACACTGAACCAAAAAGGTACGTAGATTCAAACAAAAAATTTTTTGAGACAATGAATAATTAATTAATATTTGTCCAATGAACTCGTTAATTGTGACAACGAACGGCTTTTTATTATTTTAATTAACGTTTATGCATTTAATAAACGTTAATAAATTCTATTGACAGTGTTTATAAAAGAATTGTAATTATAGCAATGAACAAGTTTATAAAATTAATAAACTCTATTTATAGATTTAATTAATAAGTTGATTAAAAATAATAAACAGCTTTATTCAATTGACAAACCTTATTAATTGAATCAATGAATGAGTTAATGCTGACAGTGAACAGTAGTTTATAAATTTAATAAATATGTTTATTAAATTAATAAACCTTATTTATTGAATCAATGAATGCGTTAATAGTGACAGTGTACAGTAGTTTATTAATTTAATAAATACGTTTATTAAAAATAATAAACAGGTTTATTAAGTTAATAAACCTTATTAATTGAATCAATGAATGAGTTAATAGTGCCAGTGTACAGTAGTTTATTAATTTAATAAATACGTTTATTAAAAATAATAAACAGGTTTATTAAAATAATAAATTTTATTAATTGAATCAATGAGTTAATAGTGTCAGTGTACAGTAGTTTGTTAATTTAATAAATACGTTTATTAAATTAATACACCTTATTTATTGAATCAATGAATGAGTTAATAGTGACAGTGTACAGTAGTTTATTATTAAGTAGATTAATAGAATAAACCTGTTCATCAAATCAACGAACGAATCATTTTCAACAAATTTAAAATATAAAATTTCTTATAGTCTTATTTTTCTGTCAATGAATTTTTAATTTCCGGACCATAAATTAAAAAATTGATTTACAAAAAAAAAAACAAAACAAAGAAATTTTGCTTTCTAAATTTAGTTGGTCTTGTTGCTCGAACTCTGTAAAAATACGAAAAAGATGAAAAAATTAATTTGTTGAAATGATTTTTTGTTAGGTACCTATAATTATTTTTTCTGAAATTTTAATGGTGAAATTAAAAAAGATCTTTAAATTAATTTTTACTTTTTTATTGAATATAGAAGGTAAATGGAATTACATGATTTTGTACTTTTATTTTTTATAAGATCTCATTAAGCAACACATGAGTCTTAGCACAAACTTTGTTTTTATTACTTTTAAAGTATTGTGACTCTAACCCAAACCGAGGAACAGGCGATTGGGTACTCTAGATTAAATAAATAAAAAAATTTAAAGCAGATATCCACTGCTCGGATAAGACTTCTAAATATAAATTTAATTCCATCAAAATACAGAAAAATTTCTGAAAAGTTCAGAATTGATTCACCTTGAACAATAATGAATGGCTGAACATTCTTAGCCATTTTGTTAAGGAAGGCAATATGTTGCTCTATTTCCTGAATAGTCCTGCCCACCCAAATAAAAGAGTTCTGCGAGTCTTTGATGGTAAATCTTGTTATATGTTTATGTCCCTCTTTGTCCTTCTTAAAAACTTTTTGGAAAGGTACAAAGTACCCATGAAGAGCCCAAAGCAATGCCGCATCTTTGCAATCTGAAAATAAGCCAAACACAACAAATGATTACCGAAATAGTAAAGTCTCACACAAGCTATTATCGTGAAATTGCAAACACAGCTTTATGTTTATATACGTATTGAAATACAACAACAAAACGTATGCAAGCTTATTTTGTAATGTATATTTATGTTAACCAATTAATTGAAAAGGTAAAAATAATAATAATAATATTGTATATACTAAAGAAAATATAAAAAGAACACACTTTTAGATGGATTTGTTGATTCGATTTTCTTTAGGATCTCTCGTATACTTTTTTCCTTGACATGGTTTTCAGTAGAGAGAAATTTCAATAGTTTTTCCATCAGTTGTCCCCACTTGTTCAACAATGAACCGGAATTTGGATAAAGATGACTGAAGTCTATATCAATCTAAGGAATTTAATGTTGTAAATCTTTATCGATCGTAGGCACAAAAATAAAACACATCTGTTCGCGCTTGCAGTTTTATTAAGAGTAAAGAAAAGAATGGTATCTATGTACATACAAAGAAGAAATAAGTGTGTGAGAGGGATGACACAGAAACAAAACAAAAAGGACAATGCAAACACAAATATGTTGTGTTGCCAACTAATATTTTTCGCTTATATATTAACACTCCTTCTCAACACAATATATTTATGAGTAATAGAATTATTAAAAAATGTAACTCTCAGTACAATTCCATTTCTCTAGTGAATTTGGAATGTTTAACTTTCGGCAAATTTTTCGTTAGGATGTCTGAGATCATGTCTTTAGTATTAACATAGTTCAATCTTATTTTATTATTTTTATATAAGTCACGAATATGATGATACTTTATGTCAATATGTTTGCTTCGAGGATGGTAAACAGGATTCTTGGTCAACTCTTGGGCGCTCTGGTTATCGCTGTTCAGGACTATTGGTGTGGTGCTGAGAAAACCCATTTCATTCAACAACTTTTTGATATACACTGCTTCCTTTGCTGCGGTTGAAAGAGCTACATACTCAGCTTCCGTGCTGCTGAGTGCGACCATCGTTTGTTTTTTCGATTCCCATGAAACACGCTCCCTGCTGCCACGAACCAGACCAGTATATGACTTCCTGTCGCTAGAGTCTCCACCCCAATCAGCGTCAACATAACAAGCAATGGGCTGCCCAGTCTTGTAGTAGTGAAGCTTCAAATCGATCGAACCTTTCAGGTAACGCAAAATACGCTTTGCAGCTGCTTCATGCTCTGAGTGAGGATTGGTGTTGCGCTGAGATAATTTACAGACCGAATGGAGGATATCCGGCCTAGTTGAAATCGCCAAATACATAAGGGCACCAATTATCGACTGATACTTCGTTTCATTTATCTTTCTGCATTTGTCATTAGAGCAACTGACTTGAAACCCTGCGCCCAGTGGTGTTGCTACAGGATTGCAATTCTCCATACGATAGTGCTTGAGGAGATTAGTGATGTATTGTCGCTGACAAACAGTAATAGCGCCCGTTGCGCCTTCACGTTCTATCTCCATGCCCAGGAAATACCTCAGCTGGCCTCCGTCTACAACGCTGAATTCATTTGCAATTTCAGCCTTAATTTTGATTAGGTCATTTAAACTGGAGCTGCCTACAATGAGATCATCCACATATACAGCAATTAAATGGAAATTACCTTCTTCTTTTTGTGTGTAAACACACGGCTCACTGACACTCTGTGTAAACCCAATCTTCTTCAGAAATGAATCAAGCTGATCATTCCATTCGCGTCCGCTTTGCTTCAACCCATAAAGCGCTTTATTTAATTTTAGGACGCGATTCGGAAATTTTCGGTTGACGAAGTACTCAGGCTGCTTCATGTAAACAGTATCGTGAAGATCACTGTTAAGGTACGCCGATGATACGTCCATTTGATGAAGGTGGAATTTATGTTCACATGCCAAGGCAAGCAGCATTCTAATAGTGGCATATCTTACAACCGGTGAGAACGTTTCGTTGTAATTGATACCAAATTGCTGGCTACAGCCTTTCGCGACCAAACGCGACTTGAAACGTTGAATACTGCCGTCCGCATTCCGTTTGATGTTGTATACCCATTTACATCCGATGAGCTTCTGTTCAGATGGTAAATCAACTAATGACCAGGTATTGTTCTGAACCAGAGAATTATACTCCTTCTGCATCGAGTCCTTCCATTCTTCCGAATGTGTACTGCTTAAGGCTTCTTCAACTCTTTGTGGTATTTGGATTTCGTCTTTCTTCAGTACATGCAGTACATGACGTTCTTTACGGGGACGGCCAGGTCTTCCGGTACGAATCAATTTAGGTCTGCCTCGACTAAAATGAATTGGTTCTTCTACATCGTCGTCTAAATTCTCGTTCTCATCGTCGTCCAAATTCTCGTTCTCATTGTCGTCCAAATTCTCGTTCTCATCGCGGTCCACGTGGTCGTCTGGATTGTCGTTTACATTTTCAGCCACAACTTCCACTTCTCGATCGAACGTAACGGCGTCGCTTGTTCTTCCTTCTGAACTGGAGAATTTATTTTCAATGAAAATTACGTCTCTGCTTACTATCACTTTCTTTGATTCTGGATTATATAATCGATATGCTTTCGATGTTTCAGAGTAACCTACCATTATCATTTCATTACCCTTTGGCTTAAATTTTCTCTTTTGCGTTTTATCCATTGCAATCGCCAAAAATCCAAATACCTTTAGATGTGATGCTGTCGGCTTCCTACTGGTCCACACTTCGAACGGAGTTTTGTCAACGAGTGTTTTTGTCCCTGCTCTGTTGCGTAAATAAACCGCTGTTGCAACTGCCTCTGCCCAAAAAGACTCGTCCAGACCGCTGTGAGTTAGCATAGTCCTCGCCATCTCCACCAACGTCCTATTAGCGCGCTCCGCTACACCATTCTGCTGTGGTGAATGTGGGACAGTTAGTTGACGGCTTATACCATTTTCATCCAAAAAATCACTGAACTGTTTGGACACATATTCGCCACCATTATCGCTACGTAATATTTTTACGACCTTTCCGGTTTGCTTCTCCGCCATCCTTTTAAAGTATTTGAAGGCCTCAAACACTTCGTCTTTTGATTTAAGGAAAAATATACTAACATACAGTGACTTGTCGTCAATAAATGTGGCGAAATATCGAGATCCACCGATAGAAGTTTTGTTAATTAGACCGCATATATCGCTGTGCACAATTCCTAACAGTTCTTTTGAACGATTTTTGGAAGCATTAGGGAATGGTTTTACACAAATTTTGCTTTTAGCGCAAGTAACGCATTCATTTCTAATAGGCACTTGTTTCAATCTAAGTCCGTGTACTAAATTTTTGTTTGTCATTTCCGTAAGGCTTTGAAAATTCAGATGTCCATAGCGATTATGCCATAGCATTGCATCATCGATCGCGCACTTCGCATACAAGCACATATGTTTGTTTTCAATCGTAAATAATCCACCCCTTTTTGGTGCTTCCAGGATAACGCTACCACTTTGGTTGCTAATAACTGCGCAATCGTTTTCAAACAACACTGAAAGACCGTTTTCCACTGCTCTGCTCACTGAAATAAAATTACTCTGCAATTCAGGTACATACAGCACGTTTTTTAATTTCACAACAACACCACCACATTCAATTTTAACCTCTCCTCTTCCATACGCCTCTAGAAAATTGTTGCCTGCTAACGAAATTTTTTCCTTTCCTTCTTTGTATGTGAAGAACAAATTTCGCTCACAACACATATGCGACGTCGCGCCACTGTCTAAGCACCAGGCGTCTCTTGTCAGCTTATGTGTGGAAGAGGTAGCGAGGATGGAAAAGGATTGCTCGGTTGTGTGTTCCTTTTGTTTTGCTTTCTTTGGGTCTCTACATTTTGCAGCAAAATGACCTCTTCGCCCGCAATTGTAACATTTTGAATTGTCCTTTTTGCTTCTACCTGAACTGTAGTTTTTGCTGTCGTTGCCGCTACTGCTAGTTTTTCTGGTGACCGAATATTTGTGTGTGTTTGTGCGAACCAAAAATGCTTGATTGCCGTCGCCACTCTCTGACTTATCTCCTTTTTCTTGTCGTCTCGCTCCTTCTTCAAGTAGCTTAACCTTAAGCATTTTTAAAGGCGGTAAGGCATCGCGTGTTTCTATAGCCACAACGAAATTTTCAAATGACTGTGGCAGACTTGATAACAAAATTATAACTGCCATCTCTTCCGGCAATTCAATTTCGATTTCACTAAGTTTCTCGAGAAAATCACTAAAAATGTTCACATGCTCTGTCACGTTGGCATCCTCATACAATTTAAGTGCCAAGAGCTTCTTAAATAAAGTAATTTTCCGAGCTGGCCCACACGGCTGATATATCTCTCGTAATTTGTTCCAGGCCATCGACGACGTTTCACAGTGCCTTACGTGATTTATTTGCGATGGTTTAATGCAAAGCATTATACTTGCCAACGCCTTCTCGTCCTTTGCGACAAACGCTGCCGTCTCCGCTGCCGTTCCGTCTTCAGCTTTTACAAGCTTTCCGCTAACTATCGGCCACGACTCGGAGTGGACAAGGACACTTTTCATTAACACTGACCACGACGCGTAATTTGTATCGTCCAGCTTCTCTATGCTGTACAAACCCGAGGCACTCATTTTCACAAAATTTTTTTACTAAAAAAAAACCGAACCGATTAAATAAATTTTAGACTCTTTGTTTTTTCTTTCTTAAACTCTTATTCAGTGACCTGGGCCCATAACCTATTGTAAATCTTTATCGATCGTAGGCACAAAAATAAAACACATCTGTTCGCGCTTGCAGTTTTATTAAGAGTAAAGAAAAGAATGGTATCTATGTACATACAAAGAAGAAATAAGTGTGTGAGAGGGATGACACAGAAACAGAACAAAAGGGACAATGCAAACACAAATATGTTGTGTTGCCAACTAATATTTTTCGCTTATATATTAACAGTATCATCAACAGTAAAATAATCCTGTTCTACTTCACATAGATTAGCTTCCTCTTCATCTTCATCGCTGCTTACACTTTCAACTAACAAATCTTCAGAAAATAAATTGTTGCTTTCATTTGTCATTTGACTTAGAAAGTCGTGGATTGATATATGCTTTTTGTCCAGTTTACTTAAAGCCTCTTCAATTTGCTCTCCCCTGTCTTTGTATATTTTCTTTGGCGGTTCAAAGATTTGGAAGGTGCCATCCATTGACATTACAAATTCTTTGGATTTTATTACATCTTCATCCAGTAGGCAGTCTACCAACTTGAAAAAATTTCCAAATTTTACCAACTTCCGGCTTAGTCGATTATTATATCCCTCAACAGCGCTTGTTGTTTTCATAGGAGCCCTGAACACGATTACAGCTGAAGGAGTTTCCTAAACATACAAATATATATATACTTTAGTTTGCATTCAATTAAGAAATTCATTTGATGTTAAAGTTAAAATCTAGGAAATTTTAGAAAATAATAGTTCACAATTCGCGCGAATTTGGATTCATTTGATCTAGGAAATTTGAGAAAATAAGAGAACTATTATTTTCTCAAATTTCCTAGATTTTAAATTTAACATCAAACTAATTTCTTAATAAATGCAAACTTCGAATTATTATTTTCTAAAATTTCTCATTCTTTTTATTACAGCATTTAGAATTCAAATTCTAAATGCTGTAATGAATAGAATAGCCGAAAACTTTTACTTTATTTTTGCAGAAACAAAACTATTATTTTCTTAAATTCTTACTAGAAATACCGGAAACTATTTCTTACCCTTTCTATCCACTGTTTTCTGAAATATATCAGAAAATCTTTAAAGATGTAGTCCCCTTTTACTCTAAACTGTACACCTTGTGCCTCGTTGTTGAGTTTCAAACGCTGATTCCTTATCCGTCGGTTTTAACAGAGGGAGAACTAAAAATTTGCGGTAAAAGGCGCTTTGCTTCCTTCTTTTTGTTCAAATGAGCAAAGAATCCTGGCAGTTTTGATGATTTTTTTTTAATTGCTTGACAAAAATGAACCAGCACGTTGTATATTTGGCAGACGGAAATATTTTCTGCAAAGCATTTCTTAAGCCTTTTCCAAAATCGGTGACAAAGGAGCTTGGGCAAAATTTGAACAAATTGGCCTCTATGTATTGAAATGCATGCAGGTAGTTTTTTTCCGATTTGTGGCTAATTAATATGTAAATGAACGGGTAAAACTAATAAGTAAAGTTTCATTAATGCATATAAATTTTAAATGTAATATAAAGTATTACATGATCGTCGTGAGCAAAATATATTATACATAGTTGCTTATATCCGCAAGATGGGACAACGCTAAAAGTACCGTCCACAAGATAGTTTTTCTGACCGGTAACTTCTGTATTTCGCCAGAAATTGTCGGAGACATAAAAATGGAGTACGAAATGTCCGGTTCTATAACAGTTCTTCTGTAGAATTGCTCACTACTTTGGTACCGAGACATCCCAAAATTCTGCATCACACTTGGTTTTTAAAAATTCCGCATAATTCTGAAGCAGATGTGGCAGTTTTAGGGAACGAACTATTTCGGATGTTTATGAGTTGACGCCGTACTTTGCCAAACTGAACAGAATCACTGGTTTCACCTCTTCCACAAACTTCGTCGAAAGTTTCGCGAATACCACTTCTTTTAAGCGAAACGTTTGCACACTCATTTTTTATTTTACTCAATAAAGTTAATTTACCGCGAAGGTCTTCTTGCGTCGAATGGTTGTGTGGAGCACTGACCTTCGGAATTCTCACTAAATTTTCTTTATTGAATTCTACAACTGCACTAGCACTGCACGCATTCGCATAGCATGTATATCTTTTACACAATCTTGATTTAGATTTAATTTTATACAGTTGTTTTGTTTCAGGTATATATAAAAGTTCGCTTCCCTTCCTAAAACCTTCGCAGATTTCATACACAAAAACTAATTCACCAAAGCTAGCCATTTGAACGATGTGTATCACTCTTTATCAGCTAATGAGATGACTGCAGATCGAGTTACAACCAACAAACATTGATTAGGTACGGTAAAGTTCACTGGTTTTTCTAAGAAGTACAGTAGTTGGCTTTGCAAATTTGTTTGTCTTCTCTCTGAATCCGGCTTTATTTCACAAGCAATGTTTGGCGTTATTTTTGAATATATATACATATATATATTGTGTTACGAATTGGCGTCTCGTTTGAAGTTTTCACATCCTCCGTGCGAAAACGAACTTCCCAATTTGGCCAGCCTTTTTCATATTGGGGAGTTGGCGTGAGAGGAGAGAGCTAGCTCCCCATGGGAGCATCCAGGGTTCGATCCCCGCCCGGGACCGAGCCTTCCTTTTTTTTTTTTTTTTTGAACATTCTTTTCTTCGCCAAGAGAAAACATTGTGGACATAAATGAGGTTAAAAGTGTATGATATTATATCGCGAATCAACATTTAGTGGGAGTGAAAAGTGCCGTGTATCTACCTATCTGAAATATAATTTTTTATTTAGACATTCCTTACTGTTATCAGATTTGCACCCATGAAAATGTAACCTTATGAATGGAGCTACGCATATTTCAAATACATTCAACATTTTGTTTTCATTTTGTTTTATTTAATAAAGTTTTATGTATTTAATTAATTTTGAGTTACCAATACGGTAACTTATGTTAATCACTTATAACATTAACAAATAAATGCTCAGAATATGTGAGCTTAACAATACACTTTGGCGGTACTTTGAACAATTTGCCTGCAAAATGGACAAAGAATTGGGTTATTTGACTTTAAATATTTTTCTGACAATCCTGCATAACAGTTCAAACACAGTTTGAAGTGATTGCAAGGTTGTAGAAGGATATCTGGAGCATTTTCACAACATATAATGCACAGTAAAGGTGTATCTGTTGTAAATCTTTATCGATCGTAGGCACAAAAATAAAACACATCTGTTCGCGCTTGCAGTTTTATTAAGAGTAAAGAAAAGAATGGTATCTATGTACATACAAAGAAGAAATAAGTGTGTGAGAGGGATGACACAGAAACAAAACAAAAAGGACAATGCAAACACAAATATGTTGTGTTGCCAACTAATATTTTTCGCTTATATATTAACACTCCTTCTCAACACAATATATTTATGAGTAATAGAATTATTAAAAAATGTAACTCTCAGTACAATTCCATTTCTCTAGTGAATTTGGAATGTTTAACTTTCGGCAAATTTTTCGTTAGGATGTCTGAGATCATGTCTTTAGTATTAACATAGTTCAATCTTATTTTATTATTTTTATATAAGTCACGAATATGATGATACTTTATGTCAATATGTTTGCTTCGAGGATGGTAAACAGGATTCTTGGTCAACTCTTGGGCGCTCTGGTTATCGCTGTTCAGGACTATTGGTGTGGTGCTGAGAAAACCCATTTCATTCAACAACTTTTTGATATACACTGCTTCCTTTGCTGCGGTTGAAAGAGCTACATACTCAGCTTCCGTGCTGCTGAGTGCGACCATCGTTTGTTTTTTCGATTCCCATGAAACACGCTCCCTGCTGCCACGAATGAACATCCAGTATATGACTTCCTGTCGCTAGAGTCTCCACCCCAATCAGCGTCAACATAACAAGCAATGGGCTGCCCAGTCTTGTAGTAGTGAAGCTTCAAATCGATCGAACCTTTCAGGTAACGCAAAATACGCTTTGCAGCTGCTTCATGCTCTGAGTGAGGATTGGTGTTGCGCTGAGATAATTTACAGACCGAATGGAGGATATCCGGCCTAGTTGAAATCGCCAAATACATAAGGGCACCAATTATCGACTGATACTTCGTTTCATTTATCTTTCTGCATTTGTCATTAGAGCAACTGACTTGAAACCCTGCGCCCAGTGGTGTTGCTACAGGATTGCAATTCTCCATACGATAGTGCTTGAGGAGATTAGTGATGTATTGTCGCTGACAAACAGTAATAGCGCCCGTTGCGCCTTCACGTTCTATCTCCATGCCCAGGAAATACCTCAGCTGGCCTCCGTCTACAACGCTGAATTCATTTGCAATTTCAGCCTTAATTTTGATTAGGTCATTTAAACTGGAGCTGCCTACAATGAGATCATCCACATATACAGCAATTAAATGGAAATTACCTTCTTCTTTTTGTGTGTAAACACACGGCTCACTGACACTCTGTGTAAACCCAATCTTCTTCAGAAATGAATCAAGCTGATCATTCCATTCGCGTCCGCTTTGCTTCAACCCATAAAGCGCTTTATTTAATTTTAGGACGCGATTCGGAAATTTTCGGTTGACGAAGTACTCAGGCTGCTTCATGTAAACAGTATCGTGAAGATCACTGTTAAGGTACGCCGATGATACGTCCATTTGATGAAGGTGGAATTTATGTTCACATGCCAAGGCAAGCAGCATTCTAATAGTGGCATATCTTACAACCGGTGAGAACGTTTCGTTGTAATTGATACCAAATTGCTGGCTACAGCCTTTCGCGACCAAACGCGACTTGAAACGTTGAATACTGCCGTCCGCATTCCGTTTGATGTTGTATACCCATTTACATCCGATGAGCTTCTGTTCAGATGGTAAATCAACTAATGACCAGGTATTGTTCTGAACCAGAGAATTATACTCCTTCTGCATCGAGTCCTTCCATTCTTCCGAATGTGTACTGCTTAAGGCTTCTTCAACTCTTTGTGGTATTTGGATTTCGTCTTTCTTCAGTACATGCAGTACATGACGTTCTTTACGGGGACGGCCAGGTCTTCCGGTACGAATCAATTTAGGTCTGCCTCGACTAAAATGAATTGGTTCTTCTACATCGTCGTCTAAATTCTCGTTCTCATCGTCGTCCAAATTCTCGTTCTCATTGTCGTCCAAATTCTCGTTCTCATCGCGGTCCACGTGGTCGTGGATTGTCGTTTACATTTTCAGCCACAACTTCCACTTCTCGATCGAACGTAACGGCGTCGCTTGTTCTTCCTTCTGAACTGGAGAATTTATTTTCAATGAAAATTACGTCTCTGCTTACTATCACTTTCTTTGATTCTGGATTATATAATCGATATGCTTTCGATGTTTCAGAGTAACCTACCATTATCATTTCATTACCCTTTGGCTTAAATTTTCTCTTTTGCGTTTTATCCATTGCAATCGCCAAAAATCCAAATACCTTTAGATGTGATGCTGTCGGCTTCCTACTGGTCCACACTTCGAACGGAGTTTTGTCAACGAGTGTTTTTGTCCCTGCTCTGTTGCGTAAATAAACCGCTGTTGCAACTGCCTCTGCCCAAAAAGACTCGTCCAGACCGCTGTGAGTTAGCATAGTCCTCGCCATCTCCACCAACGTCCTATTAGCGCGCTCCGCTACACCATTCTGCTGTGGTGAATGTGGGACAGTTAGTTGACGGCTTATACCATTTTCATCCAAAAAATCACTGAACTGTTTGGACACATATTCGCCACCATTATCGCTACGTAATATTTTTACGACCTTTCCGGTTTGCTTCTCCGCCATCCTTTTAAAGTATTTGAAGGCCTCAAACACTTCGTCTTTTGATTTAAGGAAAAATATACTAACATACAGTGACTTGTCGTCAATAAATGTGGCGAAATATCGAGATCCACCGATAGAAGTTTTGTTAATTAGACCGCATATATCGCTGTGCACAATTCCTAACAGTTCTTTTGAACGATTTTTGGAAGCATTAGGGAATGGTTTTACACAAATTTTGCTTTTAGCGCAAGTAACGCATTCATTTCTAATAGGCACTTGTTTCAATCTAAGTCCGTGTACTAAATTTTTGTTTGTCATTTCCGTAAGGCTTTGAAAATTCAGATGTCCATAGCGATTATGCCATAGCATTGCATCATCGATCGCGCACTTCGCATACAAGCACATATGTTTGTTTTCAATCGTAAATAATCCACCCCTTTTTGGTGCTTCCAGGATAACGCTACCACTTTGGTTGCTAATAACTGCGCAATCGTTTTCAAACAACACTGAAAGACCGTTTTCCACTGCTCTGCTCACTGAAATAAAATTACTCTGCAATTCAGGTACATACAGCACGTTTTTTAATTTCACAACAACACCACCACATTCAATTTTAACCTCTCCTCTTCCATACGCCTCTAGAAAATTGTTGCCTGCTAACGAAATTTTTTCCTTTCCTTCTTTGTATGTGAAGAACAAATTTCGCTCACAACACATATGCGACGTCGCGCCACTGTCTAAGCACCAGGCGTCTCTTGTCAGCTTATGTGTGGAAGAGGTAGCGAGGATGGAAAAGGATTGCTCGGTTGTGTGTTCCTTTTGTTTTGCTTTCTTTGGGTCTCTACATTTTGCAGCAAAATGACCTCTTCGCCCGCAATTGTAACATTTTGAATTGTCCTTTTTGCTTCTACCTGAACTGTAGTTTTTGCTGTCGTTGCCGCTACTGCTAGTTTTTCTGGTGACCGAATATTTGTGTGTGTTTGTGCGAACCAAAAATGCTTGATTGCCGTCGCCACTCTCTGACTTATCTCCTTTTTCTTGTCGTCTCGCTCCTTCTTCAAGTAGCTTAACCTTAAGCATTTTTAAAGGCGGTAAGGCATCGCGTGTTTCTATAGCCACAACGAAATTTTCAAATGACTGTGGCAGACTTGATAACAAAATTATAACTGCCATCTCTTCCGGCAATTCAATTTCGATTTCACTAAGTTTCTCGAGAAAATCACTAAAAATGTTCACATGCTCTGTCACGTTGGCATCCTCATACAATTTAAGTGCCAAGAGCTTCTTAAATAAAGTAATTTTCCGAGCTGGCCCACACGGCTGATATATCTCTCGTAATTTGTTCCAGGCCATCGACGACGTTTCACAGTGCCTTACGTGATTTATTTGCGATGGTTTAATGCAAAGCATTATACTTGCCAACGCCTTCTCGTCCTTTGCGACAAACGCTGCCGTCTCCGCTGCCGTTCCGTCTTCAGCTTTTACAAGCTTTCCGCTAACTATCGGCCACGACTCGGAGTGGACAAGGACACTTTTCATTAACACTGACCACGACGCGTAATTTGTATCGTCCAGCTTCTCTATGCTGTACAAACCCGAGGCACTCATTTTCACAAAATTTTTTTACTAAAAAAAAACCGAACCGATTAAATAAATTTTAGACTCTTTGTTTTTTCTTTCTTAAACTCTTATTCAGTGACCTGGGCCCATAACCTATTGTAAATCTTTATCGATCGTAGGCACAAAAATAAAACACATCTGTTCGCGCTTGCAGTTTTATTAAGAGTAAAGAAAAGAATGGTATCTATGTACATACAAAGAAGAAATAAGTGTGTGAGAGGGATGACACAGAAACAGAACAAAAGGGACAATGCAAACACAAATATGTTGTGTTGCCAACTAATATTTTTCGCTTATATATTAACAGTATCATCAACAGTAAAATAATCCTGTTCTACTTCACATAGATTAGCTTCCTCTTCATCTTCATCGCTGCTTACACTTTCAACTAACAAATCTTCAGAAAATAAATTGTTGCTTTCATTTGTCATTTGACTTAGAAAGTCGTGGATTGATATATGCTTTTTGTCCAGTTTACTTAAAGCCTCTTCAATTTGCTCTCCCCTGTCTTTGTATATTTTCTTTGGCGGTTCAAAGATTTGGAAGGTGCCATCCATTGACATTACAAATTCTTTGGATTTTATTACATCTTCATCCAGTAGGCAGTCTACCAACTTGAAAAAATTTCCAAATTTTACCAACTTCCGGCTTAGTCGATTATTATATCCCTCAACAGCGCTTGTTGTTTTCATAGGAGCCCTGAACACGATTACAGCTGAAGGAGTTTCCTAAACATACAAATATATATATACTTTAGTTTGCATTCAATTAAGAAATTCATTTGATGTTAAAGTTAAAATCTAGGAAATTTTAGAAAATAATAGTTCACAATTCGCGCGAATTTGGATTCATTTGATCTAGGAAATTTGAGAAAATAAGAGAACTATTATTTTCTCAAATTTCCTAGATTTTAAATTTAACATCAAACTAATTTCTTAATAAATGCAAACTTCGAATTATTATTTTCTAAAATTTCTCATTCTTTTTATTACAGCATTTAGAATTCAAATTCTAAATGCTGTAATGAATAGAATAGCCGAAAACTTTTACTTTATTTTTGCAGAAACAAAACTATTATTTTCTTAAATTCTTACTAGAAATACCGGAAACTATTTCTTACCCTTTCTATCCACTGTTTTCTGAAATATATCAGAAAATCTTTAAAGATGTAGTCCCCTTTTACTCTAAACTGTACACCTTGTGCCTCGTTGTTGAGTTTCAAACGCTGATTCCTTATCCGTCGGTTTTAACAGAGGGAGAACTAAAAATTTGCGGTAAAAGGCGCTTTGCTTCCTTCTTTTTGTTCAAATGAGCAAAGAATCCTGGCAGTTTTGATGATTTTTTTTTAATTGCTTGACAAAAATGAACCAGCACGTTGTATATTTGGCAGACGGAAATATTTTCTGCAAAGCATTTCTTAAGCCTTTTCCAAAATCGGTGACAAAGGAGCTTGGGCAAAATTTGAACAAATTGGCCTCTATGTATTGAAATGCATGCAGGTAGTTTTTTTCCGATTTGTGGCTAATTAATATGTAAATGAACGGGTAAAACTAATAAGTAAAGTTTCATTAATGCATATAAATTTTAAATGTAATATAAAGTATTACATGATCGTCGTGAGCAAAATATATTATACATAGTTGCTTATATCCGCAAGATGGGACAACGCTAAAAGTACCGTCCACAAGATAGTTTTTCTGACCGGTAACTTCTGTATTTCGCCAGAAATTGTCGGAGACATAAAAATGGAGTACGAAATGTCCGGTTCTATAACAGTTCTTCTGTAGAATTGCTCACTACTTTGGTACCGAGACATCCCAAAATTCTGCATCACACTTGGTTTTTAAAAATTCCGCATAATTCTGAAGCAGATGTGGCAGTTTTAGGGAACGAACTATTTCGGATGTTTATGAGTTGACGCCGTACTTTGCCAAACTGAACAGAATCACTGGTTTCACCTCTTCCACAAACTTCGTCGAAAGTTTCGCGAATACCACTTCTTTTAAGCGAAACGTTTGCACACTCATTTTTTATTTTACTCAATAAAGTTAATTTACCGCGAAGGTCTTCTTGCGTCGAATGGTTGTGTGGAGCACTGACCTTCGGAATTCTCACTAAATTTTCTTTATTGAATTCTACAACTGCACTAGCACTGCACGCATTCGCATAGCATGTATATCTTTTACACAATCTTGATTTAGATTTAATTTTATACAGTTGTTTTGTTTCAGGTATATATAAAAGTTCGCTTCCCTTCCTAAAACCTTCGCAGATTTCATACACAAAAACTAATTCACCAAAGCTAGCCATTTGAACGATGTGTATCACTCTTTATCAGCTAATGAGATGACTGCAGATCGAGTTACAACCAACAAACATTGATTAGGTACGGTAAAGTTCACTGGTTTTTCTAAGAAGTACAGTAGTTGGCTTTGCAAATTTGTTTGTCTTCTCTCTGAATCCGGCTTTATTTCACAAGCAATGTTTGGCGTTATTTTTGAATATATATACATATATATATTGTGTTACGAATTGGCGTCTCGTTTGAAGTTTTCACATCCTCCGTGCGAAAACGAACTTCCCAATTTGGCCAGCCTTTTTCATATTGGGGAGTTGGCGTGAGAGGAGAGAGCTAGCTCCCCATGGGAGCATCCAGGGTTCGATCACCGCCCGGGACCGAGCCTTCCTTTTTTTTTTTTTTTTTTGAACATTCTTTTCTTCGCCAAGAGAAAACATTGTGGACATAAATGAGGTTAAAAGTGTATGATATTATATCGCGAATCAACATTTAGTGGGAGTGAAAAGTGCCGTGTCTCTACCTATCTGAAATATAATTTTTTATTTAGACATTCCTTACTGTTATCAGATTTGCACCCATGAAAATGTAACCTTATGAATGGAGCTACGCATATTTCAAATACATTCAACATTTTGTTTTCATTTTGTTTTATTTAATAAAGTTTTATGTATTTAATTAATTTTGAGTTACCAATACGGTAACTTATGTTAATCACTTATAACATTAACAAATAAATGCTCAGAATATGTGAGCTTAACAATACACTTTGGCGGTACTTTGAACAATTTGCCTGCAAAATGGACAAAGAATTGGGTTATTTGACTTTAAATATTTTTCTGACAATCCTGCATAACAGTTCAAACACAGTTTGAAGTGATTGCAAGGTTGTAGAAGGATATCTGGAGCATTTTCACAACATATAATGCACAGTAAAGGTGTATCTGTTGTAAATCTTTATCGATCGTAGGCACAAAAATAAAACACATCTGTTCGCGCTTGCAGTTTTATTAAGAGTAAAGAAAAGAATGGTATCTATGTACATACAAAGAAGAAATAAGTGTGTGAGAGGGATGACACAGAAACAAAACAAAAAGGACAATGCAAACACAAATATGTTGTGTTGCCAACTAATATTTTTCGCTTATATATTAACACTCCTTCTCAACACAATATATTTATGAGTAATAGAATTATTAAAAAATGTAACTCTCAGTACAATTCCATTTCTCTAGTGAATTTGGAATGTTTAACTTTCGGCAAATTTTTCGTTAGGATGTCTGAGATCATGTCTTTAGTATTAACATAGTTCAATCTTATTTTATTATTTTTATATAAGTCACGAATATGATGATACTTTATGTCAATATGTTTGCTTCGAGGATGGTAAACAGGATTCTTGGTCAACTCTTGGGCGCTCTGGTTATCGCTGTTCAGGACTATTGGTGTGGTGCTGAGAAAACCCATTTCATTCAACAACTTTTTGATATACACTGCTTCCTTTGCTGCGGTTGAAAGAGCTACATACTCAGCTTCCGTGCTGCTGAGTGCGACCATCGTTTGTTTTTTCGATTCCCATGAAACACGCTCCCTGCTGCCACGAATGAACATCCAGTATATGACTTCCTGTCGCTAGAGTCTCCACCCCAATCAGCGTCAACATAACAAGCAATGGGCTGCCCAGTCTTGTAGTAGTGAAGCTTCAAATCGATCGAACCTTTCAGGTAACGCAAAATACGCTTTGCAGCTGCTTCATGCTCTGAGTGAGGATTGGTGTTGCGCTGAGATAATTTACAGACCGAATGGAGGATATCCGGCCTAGTTGAAATCGCCAAATACATAAGGGCACCAATTATCGACTGATACTTCGTTTCATTTATCTTTCTGCATTTGTCATTAGAGCAACTGACTTGAAACCCTGCGCCCAGTGGTGTTGCTACAGGATTGCAATTCTCCATACGATAGTGCTTGAGGAGATTAGTGATGTATTGTCGCTGACAAACAGTAATAGCGCCCGTTGCGCCTTCACGTTCTATCTCCATGCCCAGGAAATACCTCAGCTGGCCTCCGTCTACAACGCTGAATTCATTTGCAATTTCAGCCTTAATTTTGATTAGGTCATTTAAACTGGAGCTGCCTACAATGAGATCATCCACATATACAGCAATTAAATGGAAATTACCTTCTTCTTTTTGTGTGTAAACACACGGCTCACTGACACTCTGTGTAAACCCAATCTTCTTCAGAAATGAATCAAGCTGATCATTCCATTCGCGTCCGCTTTGCTTCAACCCATAAAGCGCTTTATTTAATTTTAGGACGCGATTCGGAAATTTTCGGTTGACGAAGTACTCAGGCTGCTTCATGTAAACAGTATCGTGAAGATCACTGTTAAGGTACGCCGATGATACGTCCATTTGATGAAGGTGGAATTTATGTTCACATGCCAAGGCAAGCAGCATTCTAATAGTGGCATATCTTACAACCGGTGAGAACGTTTCGTTGTAATTGATACCAAATTGCTGGCTACAGCCTTTCGCGACCAAACGCGACTTGAAACGTTGAATACTGCCGTCCGCATTCCGTTTGATGTTGTATACCCATTTACATCCGATGAGCTTCTGTTCAGATGGTAAATCAACTAATGACCAGGTATTGTTCTGAACCAGAGAATTATACTCCTTCTGCATCGAGTCCTTCCATTCTTCCGAATGTGTACTGCTTAAGGCTTCTTCAACTCTTTGTGGTATTTGGATTTCGTCTTTCTTCAGTACATGCAGTACATGACGTTCTTTACGGGGACGGCCAGGTCTTCCGGTACGAATCAATTTAGGTCTGCCTCGACTAAAATGAATTGGTTCTTCTACATCGTCGTCTAAATTCTCGTTCTCATCGTCGTCCAAATTCTCGTTCTCATTGTCGTCCAAATTCTCGTTCTCATCGCGGTCCACGTGGTCGTGGATTGTCGTTTACATTTTCAGCCACAACTTCCACTTCTCGATCGAACGTAACGGCGTCGCTTGTTCTTCCTTCTGAACTGGAGAATTTATTTTCAATGAAAATTACGTCTCTGCTTACTATCACTTTCTTTGATTCTGGATTATATAATCGATATGCTTTCGATGTTTCAGAGTAACCTACCATTATCATTTCATTACCCTTTGGCTTAAATTTTCTCTTTTGCGTTTTATCCATTGCAATCGCCAAAAATCCAAATACCTTTAGATGTGATGCTGTCGGCTTCCTACTGGTCCACACTTCGAACGGAGTTTTGTCAACGAGTGTTTTTGTCCCTGCTCTGTTGCGTAAATAAACCGCTGTTGCAACTGCCTCTGCCCAAAAAGACTCGTCCAGACCGCTGTGAGTTAGCATAGTCCTCGCCATCTCCACCAACGTCCTATTAGCGCGCTCCGCTACACCATTCTGCTGTGGTGAATGTGGGACAGTTAGTTGACGGCTTATACCATTTTCATCCAAAAAATCACTGAACTGTTTGGACACATATTCGCCACCATTATCGCTACGTAATATTTTTACGACCTTTCCGGTTTGCTTCTCCGCCATCCTTTTAAAGTATTTGAAGGCCTCAAACACTTCGTCTTTTGATTTAAGGAAAAATATACTAACATACAGTGACTTGTCGTCAATAAATGTGGCGAAATATCGAGATCCACCGATAGAAGTTTTGTTAATTAGACCGCATATATCGCTGTGCACAATTCCTAACAGTTCTTTTGAACGATTTTTGGAAGCATTAGGGAATGGTTTTACACAAATTTTGCTTTTAGCGCAAGTAACGCATTCATTTCTAATAGGCACTTGTTTCAATCTAAGTCCGTGTACTAAATTTTTGTTTGTCATTTCCGTAAGGCTTTGAAAATTCAGATGTCCATAGCGATTATGCCATAGCATTGCATCATCGATCGCGCACTTCGCATACAAGCACATATGTTTGTTTTCAATCGTAAATAATCCACCCCTTTTTGGTGCTTCCAGGATAACGCTACCACTTTGGTTGCTAATAACTGCGCAATCGTTTTCAAACAACACTGAAAGACCGTTTTCCACTGCTCTGCTCACTGAAATAAAATTACTCTGCAATTCAGGTACATACAGCACGTTTTTTAATTTCACAACAACACCACCACATTCAATTTTAACCTCTCCTCTTCCATACGCCTCTAGAAAATTGTTGCCTGCTAACGAAATTTTTTCCTTTCCTTCTTTGTATGTGAAGAACAAATTTCGCTCACAACACATATGCGACGTCGCGCCACTGTCTAAGCACCAGGCGTCTCTTGTCAGCTTATGTGTGGAAGAGGTAGCGAGGATGGAAAAGGATTGCTCGGTTGTGTGTTCCTTTTGTTTTGCTTTCTTTGGGTCTCTACATTTTGCAGCAAAATGACCTCTTCGCCCGCAATTGTAACATTTTGAATTGTCCTTTTTGCTTCTACCTGAACTGTAGTTTTTGCTGTCGTTGCCGCTACTGCTAGTTTTTCTGGTGACCGAATATTTGTGTGTGTTTGTGCGAACCAAAAATGCTTGATTGCCGTCGCCACTCTCTGACTTATCTCCTTTTTCTTGTCGTCTCGCTCCTTCTTCAAGTAGCTTAACCTTAAGCATTTTTAAAGGCGGTAAGGCATCGCGTGTTTCTATAGCCACAACGAAATTTTCAAATGACTGTGGCAGACTTGATAACAAAATTATAACTGCCATCTCTTCCGGCAATTCAATTTCGATTTCACTAAGTTTCTCGAGAAAATCACTAAAAATGTTCACATGCTCTGTCACGTTGGCATCCTCATACAATTTAAGTGCCAAGAGCTTCTTAAATAAAGTAATTTTCCGAGCTGGCCCACACGGCTGATATATCTCTCGTAATTTGTTCCAGGCCATCGACGACGTTTCACAGTGCCTTACGTGATTTATTTGCGATGGTTTAATGCAAAGCATTATACTTGCCAACGCCTTCTCGTCCTTTGCGACAAACGCTGCCGTCTCCGCTGCCGTTCCGTCTTCAGCTTTTACAAGCTTTCCGCTAACTATCGGCCACGACTCGGAGTGGACAAGGACACTTTTCATTAACACTGACCACGACGCGTAATTTGTATCGTCCAGCTTCTCTATGCTGTACAAACCCGAGGCACTCATTTTCACAAAATTTTTTTACTAAAAAAAAACCGAACCGATTAAATAAATTTTAGACTCTTTGTTTTTTCTTTCTTAAACTCTTATTCAGTGACCTGGGCCCATAACCTATTGTAAATCTTTATCGATCGTAGGCACAAAAATAAAACACATCTGTTCGCGCTTGCAGTTTTATTAAGAGTAAAGAAAAGAATGGTATCTATGTACATACAAAGAAGAAATAAGTGTGTGAGAGGGATGACACAGAAACAGAACAAAAGGGACAATGCAAACACAAATATGTTGTGTTGCCAACTAATATTTTTCGCTTATATATTAACAGTATCATCAACAGTAAAATAATCCTGTTCTACTTCACATAGATTAGCTTCCTCTTCATCTTCATCGCTGCTTACACTTTCAACTAACAAATCTTCAGAAAATAAATTGTTGCTTTCATTTGTCATTTGACTTAGAAAGTCGTGGATTGATATATGCTTTTTGTCCAGTTTACTTAAAGCCTCTTCAATTTGCTCTCCCCTGTCTTTGTATATTTTCTTTGGCGGTTCAAAGATTTGGAAGGTGCCATCCATTGACATTACAAATTCTTTGGATTTTATTACATCTTCATCCAGTAGGCAGTCTACCAACTTGAAAAAATTTCCAAATTTTACCAACTTCCGGCTTAGTCGATTATTATATCCCTCAACAGCGCTTGTTGTTTTCATAGGAGCCCTGAACACGATTACAGCTGAAGGAGTTTCCTAAACATACAAATATATATATACTTTAGTTTGCATTCAATTAAGAAATTCATTTGATGTTAAAGTTAAAATCTAGGAAATTTTAGAAAATAATAGTTCACAATTCGCGCGAATTTGGATTCATTTGATCTAGGAAATTTGAGAAAATAAGAGAACTATTATTTTCTCAAATTTCCTAGATTTTAAATTTAACATCAAACTAATTTCTTAATAAATGCAAACTTCGAATTATTATTTTCTAAAATTTCTCATTCTTTTTATTACAGCATTTAGAATTCAAATTCTAAATGCTGTAATGAATAGAATAGCCGAAAACTTTTACTTTATTTTTGCAGAAACAAAACTATTATTTTCTTAAATTCTTACTAGAAATACCGGAAACTATTTCTTACCCTTTCTATCCACTGTTTTCTGAAATATATCAGAAAATCTTTAAAGATGTAGTCCCCTTTTACTCTAAACTGTACACCTTGTGCCTCGTTGTTGAGTTTCAAACGCTGATTCCTTATCCGTCGGTTTTAACAGAGGGAGAACTAAAAATTTGCGGTAAAAGGCGCTTTGCTTCCTTCTTTTTGTTCAAATGAGCAAAGAATCCTGGCAGTTTTGATGATTTTTTTTTAATTGCTTGACAAAAATGAACCAGCACGTTGTATATTTGGCAGACGGAAATATTTTCTGCAAAGCATTTCTTAAGCCTTTTCCAAAATCGGTGACAAAGGAGCTTGGGCAAAATTTGAACAAATTGGCCTCTATGTATTGAAATGCATGCAGGTAGTTTTTTTCCGATTTGTGGCTAATTAATATGTAAATGAACGGGTAAAACTAATAAGTAAAGTTTCATTAATGCATATAAATTTTAAATGTAATATAAAGTATTACATGATCGTCGTGAGCAAAATATATTATACATAGTTGCTTATATCCGCAAGATGGGACAACGCTAAAAGTACCGTCCACAAGATAGTTTTTCTGACCGGTAACTTCTGTATTTCGCCAGAAATTGTCGGAGACATAAAAATGGAGTACGAAATGTCCGGTTCTATAACAGTTCTTCTGTAGAATTGCTCACTACTTTGGTACCGAGACATCCCAAAATTCTGCATCACACTTGGTTTTTAAAAATTCCGCATAATTCTGAAGCAGATGTGGCAGTTTTAGGGAACGAACTATTTCGGATGTTTATGAGTTGACGCCGTACTTTGCCAAACTGAACAGAATCACTGGTTTCACCTCTTCCACAAACTTCGTCGAAAGTTTCGCGAATACCACTTCTTTTAAGCGAAACGTTTGCACACTCATTTTTTATTTTACTCAATAAAGTTAATTTACCGCGAAGGTCTTCTTGCGTCGAATGGTTGTGTGGAGCACTGACCTTCGGAATTCTCACTAAATTTTCTTTATTGAATTCTACAACTGCACTAGCACTGCACGCATTCGCATAGCATGTATATCTTTTACACAATCTTGATTTAGATTTAATTTTATACAGTTGTTTTGTTTCAGGTATATATAAAAGTTCGCTTCCCTTCCTAAAACCTTCGCAGATTTCATACACAAAAACTAATTCACCAAAGCTAGCCATTTGAACGATGTGTATCACTCTTTATCAGCTAATGAGATGACTGCAGATCGAGTTACAACCAACAAACATTGATTAGGTACGGTAAAGTTCACTGGTTTTTCTAAGAAGTACAGTAGTTGGCTTTGCAAATTTGTTTGTCTTCTCTCTGAATCCGGCTTTATTTCACAAGCAATGTTTGGCGTTATTTTTGAATATATATACATATATATATTGTGTTACGAATTGGCGTCTCGTTTGAAGTTTTCACATCCTCCGTGCGAAAACGAACTTCCCAATTTGGCCAGCCTTTTTCATATTGGGGAGTTGGCGTGAGAGGAGAGAGCTAGCTCCCCATGGGAGCATCCAGGGTTCGATCCCCGCCCGGGACCGAGCCTTCCTTTTTTTTTTTTTTTTTGAACATTCTTTTCTTCGCCAAGAGAAAACATTGTGGACATAAATGAGGTTAAAAGTGTATGATATTATATCGCGAATCAACATTTAGTGGGAGTGAAAAGTGCCGTGTATCTACCTATCTGAAATATAATTTTTATACCCTATTCTAGGGGTATATTAATTTTGACGCATAGTTTGTAACATACCTTAATATTGCCCGTAGACCCCTAAAAGTTACTATATTTATGATCAGCATCGATAGTAATGTCGATCTAGCCATGTCCGTCCGTCCGTCCGTCCGTCCGTCCGTCCGTCGGCAAAAATTAGGCCTTTAAACTGGACCTAGAGAGCTGAAATTTTAACCATATACTCTCTAGGGTCCCGAAATAATCAAGTTTAAGAATTTTTGAAATCCGCCCACAGACACGCCCACAAACTCAAAAAAACAAAATTTTGGAAAAAATCGAATTTTGAGCTAGAGAGCTGAAATTTTTTATATATGATCTTTGGCCCATAAAAATGCTTGGGACATAAAATTTTCAAAATCCGCCCACTGACACGCCCACAATTAAATAAAATATTTTTTTTGAAAAACCAAAATTTGAGCTAGGGAGCTGAAATTTTTAATATATACTCTCTAGGGGCCCTTTATGCTCATGTGTAAATATTTTCAAAATCCGCCTACTGACACGCCCACAATTATTTATTTTTTATTTTTG
The DNA here is from genome assembly GCA_949715645.1 of Portevinia maculata. Taxonomy (NCBI): domain Eukaryota; kingdom Metazoa; phylum Arthropoda; class Insecta; order Diptera; family Syrphidae; genus Portevinia; species Portevinia maculata. The sequence goes on from OX454528.1 coordinate 97,244,260, forward strand.
AAAGTCCAAATTTTGAGCTAGGGAGCTGAAATTTATAGTATATACTCTCTAGGTGCCCTTTATGCTCATACTTAAATTTTTTTTAAATCCGCCTACTGACACGCCCACAATTAAATAAAACAATTTTATTGAAAAACCAAAGTTTGAGCTAGGGAGCGTTAGTTAGTTAGTTAGTTTTTTCGATAAAATCCTTTAAATTTTTGTCACGCCCACTTATGAGATATAGGAATAAGAATAGGGTATCCAACAGTTCGCCCAAGCGGACTGTAGCCCGCCCCTATGTTTTATTTAGACATTCCTTACTGTTATCAGATTTGCACCCATGAAAATGTAACCTTATGAATGGAGCTACGCATATTTCAAATACATTCAACATTTTGTTTTCATTTTGTTTTATTTAATAAAGTTTTATGTATTTAATTAATTTTGAGTTACCAATACGGTAACTTATGTTAATCACTTATAACATTAACAAATAAATGCTCAGAATATGTGAGCTTAACAATACACTTTGGCGGTACTTTGAACAATTTGCCTGCAAAATGGACAAAGAATTGGGTTATTTGACTTTAAATATTTTTCTGACAATCCTGCATAACAGTTCAAACACAGTTTGAAGTGATTGCAAGGTTGTAGAAGGATATCTGGAGCATTTTCACAACATATAATGCACAGTAAAGGTGTATCTGTTGTAAATCTTTATCGATCGTAGGCACAAAAATAAAACACATCTGTTCGCGCTTGCAGTTTTATTAAGAGTAAAGAAAAGAATGGTATCTATGTACATACAAAGAAGAAATAAGTGTGTGAGAGGGATGACACAGAAACAAAACAAAAAGGACAATGCAAACACAAATATGTTGTGTTGCCAACTAATATTTTTCGCTTATATATTAACACTCCTTCTCAACACAATATATTTATGAGTAATAGAATTATTAAAAAATGTAACTCTCAGTACAATTCCATTTCTCTAGTGAATTTGGAATGTTTAACTTTCGGCAAATTTTTCGTTAGGATGTCTGAGATCATGTCTTTAGTATTAACATAGTTCAATCTTATTTTATTATTTTTATATAAGTCACGAATATGATGATACTTTATGTCAATATGTTTGCTTCGAGGATGGTAAACAGGATTCTTGGTCAACTCTTGGGCGCTCTGGTTATCGCTGTTCAGGACTATTGGTGTGGTGCTGAGAAAACCCATTTCATTCAACAACTTTTTGATATACACTGCTTCCTTTGCTGCGGTTGAAAGAGCTACATACTCAGCTTCCGTGCTGCTGAGTGCGACCATCGTTTGTTTTTTCGATTCCCATGAAACACGCTCCCTGCTGCCACGAATGAACATCCAGTATATGACTTCCTGTCGCTAGAGTCTCCACCCCAATCAGCGTCAACATAACAAGCAATGGGCTGCCCAGTCTTGTAGTAGTGAAGCTTCAAATCGATCGAACCTTTCAGGTAACGCAAAATACGCTTTGCAGCTGCTTCATGCTCTGAGTGAGGATTGGTGTTGCGCTGAGATAATTTACAGACCGAATGGAGGATATCCGGCCTAGTTGAAATCGCCAAATACATAAGGGCACCAATTATCGACTGATACTTCGTTTCATTTATCTTTCTGCATTTGTCATTAGAGCAACTGACTTGAAACCCTGCGCCCAGTGGTGTTGCTACAGGATTGCAATTCTCCATACGATAGTGCTTGAGGAGATTAGTGATGTATTGTCGCTGACAAACAGTAATAGCGCCCGTTGCGCCTTCACGTTCTATCTCCATGCCCAGGAAATACCTCAGCTGGCCTCCGTCTACAACGCTGAATTCATTTGCAATTTCAGCCTTAATTTTGATTAGGTCATTTAAACTGGAGCTGCCTACAATGAGATCATCCACATATACAGCAATTAAATGGAAATTACCTTCTTCTTTTTGTGTGTAAACACACGGCTCACTGACACTCTGTGTAAACCCAATCTTCTTCAGAAATGAATCAAGCTGATCATTCCATTCGCGTCCGCTTTGCTTCAACCCATAAAGCGCTTTATTTAATTTTAGGACGCGATTCGGAAATTTTCGGTTGACGAAGTACTCAGGCTGCTTCATGTAAACAGTATCGTGAAGATCACTGTTAAGGTACGCCGATGATACGTCCATTTGATGAAGGTGGAATTTATGTTCACATGCCAAGGCAAGCAGCATTCTAATAGTGGCATATCTTACAACCGGTGAGAACGTTTCGTTGTAATTGATACCAAATTGCTGGCTACAGCCTTTCGCGACCAAACGCGACTTGAAACGTTGAATACTGCCGTCCGCATTCCGTTTGATGTTGTATACCCATTTACATCCGATGAGCTTCTGTTCAGATGGTAAATCAACTAATGACCAGGTATTGTTCTGAACCAGAGAATTATACTCCTTCTGCATCGAGTCCTTCCATTCTTCCGAATGTGTACTGCTTAAGGCTTCTTCAACTCTTTGTGGTATTTGGATTTCGTCTTTCTTCAGTACATGCAGTACATGACGTTCTTTACGGGGACGGCCAGGTCTTCCGGTACGAATCAATTTAGGTCTGCCTCGACTAAAATGAATTGGTTCTTCTACATCGTCGTCTAAATTCTCGTTCTCATCGTCGTCCAAATTCTCGTTCTCATTGTCGTCCAAATTCTCGTTCTCATCGCGGTCCACGTGGTCGTGGATTGTCGTTTACATTTTCAGCCACAACTTCCACTTCTCGATCGAACGTAACGGCGTCGCTTGTTCTTCCTTCTGAACTGGAGAATTTATTTTCAATGAAAATTACGTCTCTGCTTACTATCACTTTCTTTGATTCTGGATTATATAATCGATATGCTTTCGATGTTTCAGAGTAACCTACCATTATCATTTCATTACCCTTCGGCTTAAATTTTCTCTTTTGCGTTTTATCCATTGCAATCGCCAAAAATCCAAATACCTTTAGATGTGATGCTGTCGGCTTCCTACTGGTCCACACTTCGAACGGAGTTTTGTCAACGAGTGTTTTTGTCCCTGCTCTGTTGCGTAAATAAACCGCTGTTGCAACTGCCTCTGCCCAAAAAGACTCGTCCAGACCGCTGTGAGTTAGCATAGTCCTCGCCATCTCCACCAACGTCCTATTAGCGCGCTCCGCTACACCATTCTGCTGTGGTGAATGTGGGACAGTTAGTTGACGGCTTATACCATTTTCATCCAAAAAATCACTGAACTGTTTGGACACATATTCGCCACCATTATCGCTACGTAATATTTTTACGACCTTTCCGGTTTGCTTCTCCGCCATCCTTTTAAAGTATTTGAAGGCCTCAAACACTTCGTCTTTTGATTTAAGGAAAAATATACTAACATACAGTGACTTGTCGTCAATAAATGTGGCGAAATATCGAGATCCACCGATAGAAGTTTTGTTAATTAGACCGCATATATCGCTGTGCACAATTCCTAACAGTTCTTTTGAACGATTTTTGGAAGCATTAGGGAATGGTTTTACACAAATTTTGCTTTTAGCGCAAGTAACGCATTCATTTCTAATAGGCACTTGTTTCAATCTAAGTCCGTGTACTAAATTTTTGTTTGTCATTTCCGTAAGGCTTTGAAAATTCAGATGTCCATAGCGATTATGCCATAGCATTGCATCATCGATCGCGCACTTCGCATACAAGCACATATGTTTGTTTTCAATCGTAAATAATCCACCCCTTTTTGGTGCTTCCAGGATAACGCTACCACTTTGGTTGCTAATAACTGCGCAATCGTTTTCAAACAACACTGAAAGACCGTTTTCCACTGCTCTGCTCACTGAAATAAAATTACTCTGCAATTCAGGTACATACAGCACGTTTTTTAATTTCACAACAACACCACCACATTCAATTTTAACCTCTCCTCTTCCATACGCCTCTAGAAAATTGTTGCCTGCTAACGAAATTTTTTCCTTTCCTTCTTTGTATGTGAAGAACAAATTTCGCTCACAACACATATGCGACGTCGCGCCACTGTCTAAGCACCAGGCGTCTCTTGTCAGCTTATGTGTGGAAGAGGTAGCGAGGATGGAAAAGGATTGCTCGGTTGTGTGTTCCTTTTGTTTTGCTTTCTTTGGGTCTCTACATTTTGCAGCAAAATGACCTCTTCGCCCGCAATTGTAACATTTTGAATTGTCCTTTTTGCTTCTACCTGAACTGTAGTTTTTGCTGTCGTTGCCGCTACTGCTAGTTTTTCTGGTGACCGAATATTTGTGTGTGTTTGTGCGAACCAAAAATGCTTGATTGCCGTCGCCACTCTCTGACTTATCTCCTTTTTCTTGTCGTCTCGCTCCTTCTTCAAGTAGCTTAACCTTAAGCATTTTTAAAGGCGGTAAGGCATCGCGTGTTTCTATAGCCACAACGAAATTTTCAAATGACTGTGGCAGACTTGATAACAAAATTATAACTGCCATCTCTTCCGGCAATTCAATTTCGATTTCACTAAGTTTCTCGAGAAAATCACTAAAAATGTTCACATGCTCTGTCACGTTGGCATCCTCATACAATTTAAGTGCCAAGAGCTTCTTAAATAAAGTAATTTTCCGAGCTGGCCCACACGGCTGATATATCTCTCGTAATTTGTTCCAGGCCATCGACGACGTTTCACAGTGCCTTACGTGATTTATTTGCGATGGTTTAATGCAAAGCATTATACTTGCCAACGCCTTCTCGTCCTTTGCGACAAACGCTGCCGTCTCCGCTGCCGTTCCGTCTTCAGCTTTTACAAGCTTTCCGCTAACTATCGGCCACGACTCGGAGTGGACAAGGACACTTTTCATTAACACTGACCACGACGCGTAATTTGTATCGTCCAGCTTCTCTATGCTGTACAAACCCGAGGCACTCATTTTCACAAAATTTTTTTACTAAAAAAAAACCGAACCGATTAAATAAATTTTAGACTCTTTGTTTTTTCTTTCTTAAACTCTTATTCAGTGACCTGGGCCCATAACCTATTGTAAATCTTTATCGATCGTAGGCACAAAAATAAAACACATCTGTTCGCGCTTGCAGTTTTATTAAGAGTAAAGAAAAGAATGGTATCTATGTACATACAAAGAAGAAATAAGTGTGTGAGAGGGATGACACAGAAACAGAACAAAAGGGACAATGCAAACACAAATATGTTGTGTTGCCAACTAATATTTTTCGCTTATATATTAACAGTATCATCAACAGTAAAATAATCCTGTTCTACTTCACATAGATTAGCTTCCTCTTCATCTTCATCGCTGCTTACACTTTCAACTAACAAATCTTCAGAAAATAAATTGTTGCTTTCATTTGTCATTTGACTTAGAAAGTCGTGGATTGATATATGCTTTTTGTCCAGTTTACTTAAAGCCTCTTCAATTTGCTCTCCCCTGTCTTTGTATATTTTCTTTGGCGGTTCAAAGATTTGGAAGGTGCCATCCATTGACATTACAAATTCTTTGGATTTTATTACATCTTCATCCAGTAGGCAGTCTACCAACTTGAAAAAATTTCCAAATTTTACCAACTTCCGGCTTAGTCGATTATTATATCCCTCAACAGCGCTTGTTGTTTTCATAGGAGCCCTGAACACGATTACAGCTGAAGGAGTTTCCTAAACATACAAATATATATATACTTTAGTTTGCATTCAATTAAGAAATTCATTTGATGTTAAAGTTAAAATCTAGGAAATTTTAGAAAATAATAGTTCACAATTCGCGCGAATTTGGATTCATTTGATCTAGGAAATTTGAGAAAATAAGAGAACTATTATTTTCTCAAATTTCCTAGATTTTAAATTTAACATCAAACTAATTTCTTAATAAATGCAAACTTCGAATTATTATTTTCTAAAATTTCTCATTCTTTTTATTACAGCATTTAGAATTCAAATTCTAAATGCTGTAATGAATAGAATAGCCGAAAACTTTTACTTTATTTTTGCAGAAACAAAACTATTATTTTCTTAAATTCTTACTAGAAATACCGGAAACTATTTCTTACCCTTTCTATCCACTGTTTTCTGAAATATATCAGAAAATCTTTAAAGATGTAGTCCCCTTTTACTCTAAACTGTACACCTTGTGCCTCGTTGTTGAGTTTCAAACGCTGATTCCTTATCCGTCGGTTTTAACAGAGGGAGAACTAAAAATTTGCGGTAAAAGGCGCTTTGCTTCCTTCTTTTTGTTCAAATGAGCAAAGAATCCTGGCAGTTTTGATGATTTTTTTTTAATTGCTTGACAAAAATGAACCAGCACGTTGTATATTTGGCAGACGGAAATATTTTCTGCAAAGCATTTCTTAAGCCTTTTCCAAAATCGGTGACAAAGGAGCTTGGGCAAAATTTGAACAAATTGGCCTCTATGTATTGAAATGCATGCAGGTAGTTTTTTTCCGATTTGTGGCTAATTAATATGTAAATGAACGGGTAAAACTAATAAGTAAAGTTTCATTAATGCATATAAATTTTAAATGTAATATAAAGTATTACATGATCGTCGTGAGCAAAATATATTATACATAGTTGCTTATATCCGCAAGATGGGACAACGCTAAAAGTACCGTCCACAAGATAGTTTTTCTGACCGGTAACTTCTGTATTTCGCCAGAAATTGTCGGAGACATAAAAATGGAGTACGAAATGTCCGGTTCTATAACAGTTCTTCTGTAGAATTGCTCACTACTTTGGTACCGAGACATCCCAAAATTCTGCATCACACTTGGTTTTTAAAAATTCCGCATAATTCTGAAGCAGATGTGGCAGTTTTAGGGAACGAACTATTTCGGATGTTTATGAGTTGACGCCGTACTTTGCCAAACTGAACAGAATCACTGGTTTCACCTCTTCCACAAACTTCGTCGAAAGTTTCGCGAATACCACTTCTTTTAAGCGAAACGTTTGCACACTCATTTTTTATTTTACTCAATAAAGTTAATTTACCGCGAAGGTCTTCTTGCGTCGAATGGTTGTGTGGAGCACTGACCTTCGGAATTCTCACTAAATTTTCTTTATTGAATTCTACAACTGCACTAGCACTGCACGCATTCGCATAGCATGTATATCTTTTACACAATCTTGATTTAGATTTAATTTTATACAGTTGTTTTGTTTCAGGTATATATAAAAGTTCGCTTCCCTTCCTAAAACCTTCGCAGATTTCATACACAAAAACTAATTCACCAAAGCTAGCCATTTGAACGATGTGTATCACTCTTTATCAGCTAATGAGATGACTGCAGATCGAGTTACAACCAACAAACATTGATTAGGTACGGTAAAGTTCACTGGTTTTTCTAAGAAGTACAGTAGTTGGCTTTGCAAATTTGTTTGTCTTCTCTCTGAATCCGGCTTTATTTCACAAGCAATGTTTGGCGTTATTTTTGAATATATATACATATATATATTGTGTTACGAATTGGCGTCTCGTTTGAAGTTTTCACATCCTCCGTGCGAAAACGAACTTCCCAATTTGGCCAGCCTTTTTCATATTGGGGAGTTGGCGTGAGAGGAGAGAGCTAGCTCCCCATGGGAGCATCCAGGGTTCGATCCCCGCCCGGGACCGAGCCTTCCTTTTTTTTTTTTTTTTTTGAACATTCTTTTCTTCGCCAAGAGAAAACATTGTGGACATAAATGAGGTTAAAAGTGTATGATATTATATCGCGAATCAACATTTAGTGGGAGTGAAAAGTGCCGTGTCTCTACCTATCTGAAATATAATTTTTTATTTAGACATTCCTTACTGTTATCAGATTTGCACCCATGAAAATGTAACCTTATGAATGGATATTTCAAATACATTCAACATTTTGTTTTCATTTTGTTTTATTTAATAAAGTTTTATGTATTTAATTAATTTTGAGTTACCAATACGGTAACTTACGTTAATCACTTATAACATTAACAAATAAATGCTCAGAATATGTGAGCTTAACAATACACTTTGGCGGTACTTTGAACAATTTGCAATCTCCCAGTATTCTCGATGGATGGTTTGCCTTTGTTTATTCGAAAATATTGTGGAACATTTTTTTTTTTGCAAGCAATCTTGCAAGGATTTTCACCGATCGCGATGGGTCTTCCTTTTTCTTTTTCAGTAGTATATACTTCTCCCTTTTCTCTAAATAGCTGCCGTATAATTCGCTGCTGCTGTGGCCGAGCTTTTTTTTCTGCCTTCAACTCCTACCCTACCCTCCTTCACAGTATCGACAAACAAAAACATGGAACATAAATAATGTGTTTTTTCAATCCAACACTCATAAAAAAGATTGAAGAAACGAGCATACCATTATCTAGTACCATGATGTCTAATACATTTAAGTCAGGCTGATCTACAAAACTTTCCTCTGCACCAGCATCCTCCATAATGACTGTAGCAGAAGTGTAATACAAAATGTTAAAATACAATGCCATAATGGCAATAAACAGGCATACATTTAATTTGTGTGGGGTTATCAATGGTATCAAAGTCTGTGGCATCCAATATTACAGCAGCGTCTTCCATAATAACTGCAATTAATATAATGAAGTATAAAACATTTTTTAGATCCACTGGCAAACAAAACTCATGCATAACATGCCTTCAATATTACCAGGCTGTTCACTTTCATTTCGTGTGCGATTGTCTAAGAACATAATATCTAAATCTGCCGGTTCTATTGTACTAAGTAGTGCAGCAGCACTCTCTATAAATTAATACATAAAATAATGTTTTATATTTTAACGGTTATATTACCGTGGTAATAATTTAAAGTAGCATAAGTCAGTTTTGGTAATTTTTCAGTGTGAGCAAAACAAATTTATCTTATGGTTTTTAAATCTATTGTATTACATAGTCCAAATGAACTTCAATTTAACGGTTTCTAATGGTTGTAGAGTAATAGAACTTTGTCGGCATGGACTTCTTTAACTTATTGCCACAGTTATAATATTTAATGTATTCTAAAAGTGGAAATATGTGTAACAACTTCTCTTTTTTTCGGCTTTCTGCTACTAATCCTAGCATAAGCCTACCCCTTGATACAACTCCAACACTTTTGGACCCTCCTCTTGTTTTCATCATAGCTAGTTAAAACTATTTACTTTTCACTAAAAATCAAAAAATTAACCGAACACAAGCAAATCACAATCACAATGAAATCACAAAGCCACGTGGGAAAAAATATTATTTCTGTAGATTAAAGGTCACTAAGGTTACTAAGGTTTTTACTCAGTGCTATCAATGTTCAAATACAGTAAAAAAAACCATTAAAATTTAGTTTTTGATACTTTATGCTAGTTTATATTGGTAAGAGTGGAAAGTTTTAAATGCAGATTGGCCCCTAAAATTCAAACCTAACTGTCCATCATACGAAATTTGCAGATTGGCCCTTGCAGATTGGCCCTTTTGATTTCTTGTGTGACAGTAAGCGAAAAAGATTGGCCCCTGCCTTGAAATGCAGATTGCCATTTTTTGCGCAACACCATCGATATTTGAGGATACAACAGCTCCCGAGGATCTCATATTTTGGAACCAAATGCAAACGGCGCGTTCAACTTTGCTGCACGCACCCTTCCCATCTCGCTTAGATTTCATACTGCATGTTTTTGATTTAAAAAGTGCTGACAAATATAATTTTTTTGCGTTGAGCTAAATTCGCACAATTGTCTGCGGAAATCGAGCGGTAGTGCAAATATTTTACTTTGTGCGGAATTCCAGCATTTGCGTAAATCGAGTTTTGCCTGTATATCTACTTTAAGTTTTCTATGATCTCATTTAATAGGTTTTCAATTGCAGTTGATATAGATGAAATAAAGGATGAAACTGATTTTTGGAATTGTATAACGTGATTTCTAGGCATACTATTTTTTTCGTATAAACATAGAGACACATTTAATGCTTCTTTTCTTAAATTGTTCAAAGTCTTCGATATATCTTCTGTTTTATTGTTAGTTGAAACCGTTACCGAAATTGATTCGTTTTGAGTTTGTGCAAAATATTTTGTTTGGATAAGAAATGATGTTGAAGGCGCACATTTTGAAAATTCTTTTAATTCCTTTTCGCTTTTCTCAAATTTATGTTTTTTCTCTAAATGTAACCGAAAATACGTGAGGTGTGTGAATGTTTGGTTGCAATTCTTTTTGCATACATTTAAGCTTCAAAAGTTTTGTCGATATGTTGTGGTCAATTTTAAGATGAGTTATCAGAAGACTAGCAGTTGATAATTTTTTTAAGCAATTAAAAGAAATATACATTTTTCGACCAGTGTTATTAGTTACTTTTTTTCAAGAAATTATAAGAGAGCTAACGTTTGCTGATTTCAAGTCAAATTTTGTTTGAATTTCAAAGAAATACTTTTGAATAAAAAGCCAAGGTTCATGGCATGCTAATGGATATTGCAAACAAAGAGTTTGGGAAATTTTAAAGCATGTGTCCAAGCTCAATGAATTCATTTTAAGTAAGTTATTATCAAAGTAAACATAATAGCCTTTGATATCTGCTTCTGACAACAATTCAACGATAAGGAATGGTTACAGTGTCATATCAAACCAGCTGAATAATATTTACTTATGACTTCATCAACTCGCCTTTTGTAATCGTTTGTTGTCGTTAGGCGCAAAGCCAAGCTGTCATGTGCATCCACTATTGTCGCCTTTTTATTTCTTTTGCCGGAATCGTCCTTAAACCTGGCTGATGATGGTAGTACTACGTTTATTAGTATAGTGTAAATATAGTCCTGAGCATCTGTAGGAGAAACAGAAAGAGGATTGTAAAAACAAATTCATTAAATAAAAATATAAATGTTGACCTTTGTTATTCGAGGATGTAGCTTGTGCAAAAAGTTCTTTGCAATAGTCGTTATGAATGTTCGTTTCGTAAAATTTACGAACTTTTGTTTTAAAAATTTCCCATTTTGAGAACATTAGATGTTCCCTTGATGGGTAGGGTAAGGTCGGGAGGTTTTGACACGTTAAGGAACATTTGGAAATATCTTATAATCCAAATACAATTTCAAATTTTCAAAATTTATATAAGATACAATATCATTTTAGCAATATAAAAGCATTAATGATTAATCGATATAAATATTTTTAACAGAGTTGTAAGGATTTTCCCCAAACCTTAGTAAGTGTCAATTCCTCCTACCATTAAGGAGGATTTGCCATTCACCTAAGGAGGTTTTGACAGATAGAGGAGGATCTGACACATGATTATTTAACAACATTTTAAAAATAATAAAACAACTTATATATCGCTTTTTTGATCAACAAATAATATTTGTTTTATTTTCATAGCATATTAATTCTTTGTTTGTTAGTTCAGTCTACTTTTATTTAAGTTTAAGGGCGTAGAATTAAAATAACAAAATAAATTTACGAACAGAAAAAACATTTCATAAATTAATTTAAATTAGTTAATTTAAAATAAAAAATAAATCGCACTAGACAACGAAAAAAAAAACAAACAAAACAAAAAAGATTCTTCATAAATATTTAGCAAGTAAAAAAAAATGGTAAATAACAATAAATAATACTAACGGACATCAAAGTCTTCAAAGTCAACATTAAAATAAATGTTTGTCTTGGTTTGGAGCTACCAGGTCGATCAGAGGGCAACGGCAGTTTTTCTGCAATGTCAGCCCTTAAAGCTAATCCTATATCTTCTACAACTGGTTCGTAGAAGCAGTTTTGGAACCTTTGGAGGCGATAATATTTAATTGTGTAAGGCAAGAAACTTGTCTCATTCACACTCTGAATGATGCCTACGTAGTTGTTGTTGCTATTGGTCCCGAATTCCACAAGCACGAAGTCATTAAATTAATTAAAGTCGGATTAAATTTTAATTAGAGTTTCAAGATTTTACATTTGACAGTTGGAGGCTCTTCTCAAGGTATCAGAATCGTCCTGAAGACTAATGGGGATTTTTTGTCTTATAAATATTTGGCATTTTTTATATTCTAAAAAAGAGTAGGAAGTTGTTTTACCACACAATTTTTTATCTTGACTCATAAAGGAGCTCCTTCAGCAAAAATGTCAAATCCTCCTTTTTGATTCATTTTATGACTAATACAAAAAAACTTTCGTAATGGTTCTCAGGATAAACTATTGTTTATTAATGATTTTAAAACAAATGAAGGTGCACTATATAGCACTTTCAATGTCAAAAGCTACATAATTAAAATATTACAGTTGGATTGCCTACCATAAAAGTTAGATAAAATCGGCACAAAAATAAAAAAGACGTCACTTCGCTTATCTCCTAAACCACAGTGATTATTTATTTATCACTCAAACCTATCGTTACTAACTTCGTTTTCTCATCATTTAAAGTGCTGCCAGGTTTTAGTTTTTCAGAAAAGTGCTGATGTCAGTTCCTCCTGCCTGTCAAATCCTCCCGACCTTACCCTACCTACATCATGTTAAAGTCGATTTTGATCTGAAAATTTTAGAGTTAATTTGGAATTAAGGCAAATGATTATAATAATATCCAGCATTACCAAATGCGGGGCCCGTGAATGGGATAGCTTTGACCAAGCTTTCAAAAAGTCTAAGCTATTCAACTCCGCTATATCGCGTTGACGTATATGGTATGTTTTCTTCCACTTTTCACACACTTCGCTCCAATCGGCACTATCCCTGTTCAACGATGTTTTAAGTGCAACAGCAATTGCCTCATCGATTTATACATGTTGAATTTGAATTTCCTTTTAAACAGACAGGTGGCGACGGAGTTGTTGTGCTGCTGTAAAGTGAAGTATCCAATTTCAGTTTCTTGCTCCTTATTCTTGTACTTCGCGAAGAGCTTTCCGCTTGGATTGAATTTCCCTTTTCTTGGAATATAATAACAGTCCTATGAATTATAAGATTATCAATCAATAGTTTTTATTGGAAGATTGGTAAATGGATAATTAATTTTAATATCGGTTTAGTATCGATAAGACTTTAAATAGGTATATTACCTGGACATCGTTTTCTTGAGGAAAAATTGAACTGATTTCCTGCACCAAGTAAGGAAAGTCCTGTGCTTTAAGTGCAACATCATTGGCTATTACTTCTTCCACAATGATGCTAATCATGGTTTCTCTGTGAGCGATGGTCAGCATTTATTCGAAGTCAAGTACGGCTTTCCCTCTCGAAGTTTGACTCAATGACGTTGTTAAGTCCTGAATAGAATTTGTATGAATATACGAGTACGTAGTATAATTAATATACAAAGGTAAGATTCTGACCTTAGATAGGCCTTTCCTTAAACTTGAAACCGGTGTTGAGCTGGTTGAAGTATTTTGGAGCCAATCCTCCACTTTCGTTGGCACCGACATTGTGTCATCGTCCATTTCAAACAAATAAAATATATGGGTGTTTACAATATGGAGAATGATTCGCCTGTGCATTAAACAGTTTATTTCATTAAAATTGTACCTCAACTTTTTCCAGAAAAATAATTTTTCCCGAAACTCTGCATGAAGTCCCAGATGTGGCACTGCTTCTTTAATCAGCCCTATCGGTTCCCGGGAACATATTCCTTGTATCGGGAATTTCCCTCGGAATTTATTTCTTTGGGAAAAGGTTTTACCAACACAAAAATAAAAAATAAAAATTCGAAAGTAGTTTTCGAAAATTTTGACAGATCATTTACTTTCAACCAAAACAAGTTTCTTTATTATTTTGTTCGGTATTTTTAAGTATTTAAAAAAAATCAAGTCTAAAATGCAAAGAATATCGGTTTTGCTGTTATTGGAAGAAGCAGAAGGAAGAGAGCGCAATGAACAGAGATCCATAAGAAGAAGTTTAAAGGAACATTCAAATCCATTAGATCTACCACAATCACTGTACCTAAATAAATATTTTTGTTAAAATAAACTATTTTATAACCTCCATGTTCTTCAGATTTCATCGTTACTTTAGAGTTAATAAACAACTTTTCAAATATTTGCTTGAAGTGCGTACTAATTCCTTGCCTCAAACAAAGAAACCTATCAGCATTCCTCCTATAATTAAACTTAGCACTTGCTTGCGTTTTTTTGCTGAGGGTGGCTATCAAACGGGGGTGGGAAAAGACCATGTGATTGGGATGGCTCAATCTACTTTTTCAGAAGTACTGAATTTGTACTCTTTGTTCTGGCCTCCACCGGTGACTTTTTGTTGTTTTAAATTTTCTGCCATCGTTTTCCTCACGTACTTCTTTTTGTCAAGCCAAACCTTAAATATGAATACATATTTTTGTATTAACAAAAAAACGAAATTAATTATATTAATAGCCACTTTTTTCCACTCGGCGATTGATTTCACTGGGGGTCCATAGGAGTTGAGATCACTTTCAACACGTCGCGTCGCCAAAATTTTGTTAAATCCTCTTTTGTTCTGCTATTGGTGAATCCATTTGCAACATCACGATTTTTCTCCATGTATGTAAGTAAATATTGCATTTGCCTTGTATTTGATGAGTTCGACCTTGAAAAATGATAATAAATAAATAAAGTCAAAAATATAAATTGAAGTACACGACAACTCAAATTTTGTTGTTTTCGCTTTGAAATTCCTTTACCAAATGGCAAGGGAATAAATCCAGGAGAAAAATCATAAAATCTCCCATGAAAGTGTTATTCCCGATAGATATTTTTCCCTCGGATTTTTTTTCCCCAATTTTCGAAAACTACCGATACCGAATTTTCGAATATGGGAAGAATTAGGTGGGAAACGGAATTCCCGATAGCCCTGATTATGTTCTATGTTCATGTACTGCAAGCTTCTAAACGTCACATTTGCAGCTTCAATGAGTTAAACAAAAATTTTAGGTTCAAAGAGTAAATTTATAAAAAAGTAAGTTATCTTCGGTTTCCCAAACTAACCCAGTCGGCGCAAAGGTTCAATAAAATGCCACGACATCACACTATCGAGGCAAAAACCTATGCTTAAGTTGGACAACATAAATACGTTTTAGGCAAGCGCAATCTATATTACCAGGCCCACAGCAATTATTGTAGGGACGGGTATAGAATAATCGTTGCAAAATAAATAAATTCCAAAGGCGCACTGGTAGCTGTGTAGTATGTGTGAATCAATAGGTAGGTACATAGGAACAAATATTGTTATCGCTTGCTCGGTGGGTAGACATGCATCGAAGAAAGCAAATCGTGACCAACCAAGCAAACTGTTCAAATTTCAAGCGATGCTAATAAATATTGAGAGATTAAAGATTCCAACTTGACTTTTCTTCAGTTTATTAAAAAAAATTTTTTTTATTTAAAACAATGTGTCAAAAAATTGGTTAGCTACAACAAAAAGTATGAAAAGAAAAAGGTATTAGATTTGTAAGTAAAAAAGTAGGTGGTAGATCAGTTAAAGTTAACTAAAATAGTTTTAAGCTTTAATAAGCACATAGTTTATAAATGATGTTAAACCCAAAATGTTGTTAATTCCAACACCCCTCGTCAACATTTTGTATTCGAAATCCATTCCAAGCTTTTGGAAACAGAATATATCGCACCCTCAGTACAATAGAGCGATATATCAAAAAACACAGTTTCGAGAAAACGCTATCTAAAAAGTTGAAGATACAACTTTTGTTTGTAACTTACCGTACAAAATTATATTTAATAATGCTGCAATGGAATTAGAAGAAGAACTCTTTTGTATACACTATATTTAAAAAAAATTTATTTCATAGGCTTCACTAAAATTAGCAGAACGTTCGTATTTAAAAAAACTACTTCTAACAGTGAGTGCAGAAAAGTGAAGGCAATGCGTCACCGTAGTATCGTCGGTTCAAGGATCAATCAAGATCAACTAGATCCACACAATACTACTGCTTTACTACCGGTCCAAGGATCAATGAAGATCACTGAGGTCCAAGTAGGATTGCATTATCTTTTCCAGCTCACTGCCAGAACACGAATGAATTTGTACTGGGGATGCAACCCCTTTTATACTTAATTTGGAGTTCAAAGTCCATCAACGATCATTTAACATTTTCGTATATACTTGTGTTGTAATCTTTCAAAGGATTTGGAGTTCAAAGTCCATCAACGATCATTTAACATATTTGTATATACTTGTAATCTTTCAAAGGATCGCGACAAAGTGTCGTCGTCAATTGCTTTTGCTTAATACTGACTATGCAAATTGACAGTTATAAAAAGAGGACAAAGTCCATCAATGATCATTTAACATACATCTTTGTATATTGTTATGCCTGGTTTGGCAGTGAACGATGCCAACGTTCAACAAGTCCATTTGAGGCTGGGTGGTAGGGTGATGTTCGTATCCTCACCGTTCCAATCATGTTGATCAGTGCGTTGAACAGTGCCGACTCAAATTGAGTTCCCTGGTCGGTGGTTAATGTTGTTGGCGAACCGAAACGAGCAACCCAGTGCGTATAAAACGCCGTGGCCACTGTGTCCGCATACATGTCCTGTAGAGGTACTGCTTCCACCCATCTACTGAAGCGATCGATCATAGTTAGGCAATACCTATTGCCTTTGCAGAGTGGCAGCACAATGAGGTCTATGTGGACATGCTGGAAACGGTGCTCTGGAACTGCAATTGAATCCGGGATAAGCCTCGTATGTCGATGAACTTTGGATCGTTGGCATTGGATGCAAGTGCGTGACCACTCCAATGCGTCTTTCCCGATGTTTGGCCAAACGTACTTCTCTCTGAGTTGTCGACTGGTTGTTCTTCCGCTTGGATGAGAAAGACCATGGATGGATTCAAAGGCCTTCCGTCGCAAGGAAGCTGGTAGATATGGTCGAATCATATTGTCGGAAACATCGCAGTAAATTTTAATTTCAGGTTCCAAAGTGAGTTTCTTTAACTTGAGCGATGAATTTTGTTGCTTCAGGATTGATTGAAGTTCCACATCGAGTAGCTGAGATAAATGAAGTTCTCTCAGATCAAATTGGATTGGCATGGTTATCGAATTGAGTCGCGATAATGCATCTGCTACTGAGTTGTCGTCGCCGGGTAGGTAAACAATGTCCGTAGTATACTGCGATATGTAGTCTAATTGCCTTAGACGACGTTGCGGGGCCTTGTCCGAATTCTGCTGGAACGCATATATGAGCGGCTTGTGATCCGTTTGCACGACAAAGTGTCGACCGTCCAAGATGTGTTGGAAGAATCGGATAGCTAGGTATATTGCCAGCAACTCGCGATCATATGTGCTGTAGCGACTTTGTGAAGGTGACAGTTTGCATGAAAACAGTCCGATCGGTTGATATTGGTTATTTTGTTTTTGTTCCAATTTGGCACCAACTGCGATATCAGAAGCATCCGTTGTTAGGACAAGTGTAGACTTCGGATCGATGTAGTTGAGTAGTGTAGCATGCTTGATACTGTCCTTGCATACATCGAAAGCTTCTTCCGCCAAAGGAGTCCAGGGAACGGGTCGTTTGTCGTTTTTCTTGGAGTCCCTGATGAGTCCATTCAACGGTGCTTGAATATGGGCACAATTAGGGATGTATCGTCGGTAGTAGTTAACGACTCCAAGAAAACGACGTAGTTCCATGATGTTGGATGGCTTTGGATAGTTCGATATGGCCTCAACTCTGGCTTCAGGTGGTCTGCATCCGGCTTGGTTGATTGTATGTCCAAGGTACGTAACCTCAGACTTCCCAAAAATGCACTTCCTGATGTTGATGATAAGTCTATGTTCGTGGAGACGTTGTAGAACTATACGGACGTGTTGGCGATGTTCTTCCTCTGAGTCGGAGGCAATGAGGATGTCGTCAACGTAGCAAAAAACGAAATCTAGTCCACGTAGGACCATATCCATGTGCCTTTGGAAAGTCTGAGTTGCGTTTTTGAGTCCGAATGGCATGACTACAAACTCAAACAAACCAAAAGGCGTGGTCACCGCAGTTTTTTGGATGTCGTCAGGTGTCATCGGGATCTGGTAGTATGCCTTGTCTAGATCCAGTATCGAGAAGCAGTTTTTGTTGTTCAACTGTTCAGTAAAATCCATGATGTGAGGAATGGGGTAGCTATCTGGTTGTGTTATGGAATTCAGACGACGGTAGTCACCGCAGCATCTCCAACCGCCAGTCTTTTTTTCAACAAGATGAATGGTGCTAGCCCAAGGACTGCTGGATAGACGGCAGTAACCCTTCTTTTGAAAATCCTCGAATTCAGCCTTGGCCTGTTTCAACTTGTCGCCGGAGAGTCGTCGTGGTCGTTCGGACACTGGTTGGCCCGTGGTTACGATGCAGTGTTGCACGATGTTGACTCCTGATTTTGGATCAGGTGCGTTGTTGTTGGCCAGAACGAATTCGTTGACGAGATTTATGTATGGTTCAGGACCACTGATAGTCAGAAGTTTTGACAAATCACTGGTATAAATCTCGCCTTGTACCGTTAATGATGTTGTTTTGTCTATGACACGTCTGGCTTTCAAATCAATGACAAGTCCGTAGTGTGCGAGCAAGTCTGCGCCAATTATTGCTGTTTTAACATCTGCAATAACGAACGGCCAAGTGATAGCTCGCCGGAGACCAAGGTTGAGTGTGAGGATCTTCTCGCCGTAGGTGTGAATCGGTGAGTTATTCGCTGCCAGGAGTGTTATTTCCCCTCTGTTGTTTTTGCAGTCCCTGGAACGAGGTAAGACACATATAGTTGATCCAGAGTCGAGCAAAAACTTTTGGTTTGTCTCCTTGTCGAAGATGTAGAGGCGGTGTTCCTTGTGGAATCTTTGACTGTTGCCGTCCGCCTCTGAGGACAACAGCTCACTTAGTTTTTTGCTTTGTAGCTGCATGGTTTCTTACACTTCCGGGCATCGCTGCCGAATTTCTCATGGAAGAAACACATTCCGTTAGGAGTTGATGCTCTTGAGAGCGATCTGTTATTCCTTGACTGTGGTCGAGACCTGCCATGGCTGTGACTGGTTTTCAGTGATTGCATAGCCGTCATTAGAGTTGACAGAGTGGACTCGATGGAATTTAGTCTTCTGTTCAGATCACTTTCAGCGTTGGTGGATTGTGGTATAGGGTCATCTTCATGAACATCAGTGGAGAAAACAGCGTGGGCGGATGTGTTATCAACGATTTTGTCTGCGATTTCAGACAACGCAGTGAGGTCGATTCCGTGACTGGCAGAAAGTATTCCACGCACATGACTGGGCATTCGTGCCATCCATAGAGTGGACAACATGTCGTCTGGAACATTTGAACCAGCCAGTCTTCGCATTTCCCTGAGGAGACTTGATGGACGTCTGTCGCCAAGTTCAAGGGTCGTCATCAATCTGTTCAGTTGCCTCTCCTTAGACTCGGTGAACCTAGATATGACTTGTTTTTTAAAAGCAATGTACTTATCTGTGTCCGGTGGTTTCTGCACTAAGTCTGATACCTCATTCAGCACTTCTGGGTCCAGTCCAGCGATGATGGCGTTGAATCGGCTGTTGTCGCTGATGATCCGATTATTGTGGAATTGCGCTTCCACCTGTACAAACCATAGCGCTGGATTAATTTTCCAGAACGAAGGAATCCTCAGGTTTTTGAGAGCATTGATTTCCTGGATCTCCGCATCGGATGGAGTTGGTGGTCCTGAGGAAACGCCTGCATTCGTCCTTGTGTTTTGTTCGCCTTGCATACTTATAAATATACATATGTACAAGTGCAAGAGATAAAGTGCGTAGTTGGTTCGGCTGTTGCCAATTAAATAAATTTTTAATTGTTGTGGATCACGTCGGGGTCACCACTTTTTATATGTGTATTATAAAAACAAAGATCACAATAATGTCAAGAAGGTTCACCGTCTGGCCAGGTTTGTTGTCGGGGTCCCACGACGCAGGTTTTACCGTCTGGTATGTTAGAGTGACTTCCCCGATGAATGCACAGCACTTTCGATTCTATCGCACACTTCTCCAAACAACCGATGACAAAAATGAGTAGAGATTAAACGATTTAGTACTAACAAAAGCAACCGATGAAAATAATAGATACTAAACGATTCTGTTACTATCAAATTTTTTATTCCGTCTCCTCTATTCAACAGTATGAACTAAATTCTTCTCATCCTTATTTTGCTACCCCCTTAAATAACATCCCCATGCTGGCACTGCAATTTCTTCACTTGTTGTCTGTTGGTTTCATTTTCTTGTTGAGTCAGCGTCTGGCTGGGTTGAAATTATTTTATTCCAATACGTTGACCCGTTTTGTTAATTCTAGAAATTTGCGCGAACCGCCGTCCACATCCGTAACAATATACTTGTACTCTTTCAAAGGATCGCGACAAAGTGTCGTCGTCCATTGCTTTTGCTTAATACTGACTATGCACATGACAGTTATAAAAAGAGGACAAAGTCCATCAACGATCATTTAACATACATCTTTGTATAACTTATAGTATTACTTATTTATAGTTCACAAAAAAAATATTTTTATTATTTTTTTTTTTTCTTTATTATTTAATTTTTTATTAAATCGAAACTGGTGCCGATAGATAATTATCGCTGACACAAACACTTCAACTTGTAACACCATCCTGCAGCCGCGTAGTCAACGGAAATCGTTAATCTATGCTTCTTCAGCGCTTTTGCCATTGACTCGTATCTTCAGTTTGTTTATTGTTAATTGCTTCGTCAGTGCTTTTGCCGTTGACTCGCATCTATAGTTTGTTTATTGTTAATTGCTTCGTCAGTGCTTTTGCCGTTGACTCGCATCTATAGTTTGTTTATTGTTAATTTATCTTCTTCAGCTTATTTATCGTTAACTTTTCCACCTTTAATTTCGAGCGTCCTCGTTCGATGACACTGATTTTATGAGATGTGGGATATCATCTATCCCTATTACTACGGATGCTGTAGTTCTAGGTTTTGGTATTGGCTCTCCCTTTTTGTTGCCCTTTTGAACTTTGGTTTTTTTCACATATCGGTGGGCAAGGTAAATTATTATTGTGGTGCCTGATAATACTGCTAAGATAATGTTGATTACCGAGTTAACTTTATTTCTAGCCCTGAGTAGATTAATTTGTTCTGTACTATTGACCTGCAACTCTTTTATCATTTCGAGGGATATTTCTTCTTCTATGTTCCCTAGTGGTGCCCATGGTTGCAGCATTGCAGGCAGTGGCTGGTGGTTTGTGATCTCGTTGGATTTGAATGATTTTCCATTCGCTTGGATGGTGGCGTTAAAGTGTTTGATGACGTATGTGCCTTTTAAGGTGATGGTTTCGTTGTCGATGTTGACGGAACCATTAAATTGGTTGAGGAATAGTATACCGGGAGAAATCTCTTCGACTGATGGGATGTGTTGGTTGTTTATAGTGACGCAGCTTGGGATTTCACTTCTAAGGAGGTTTGGGATGCACGTGTTGTTACTTATATCTACGATATTATTATTGTTACAAATAGAGTGATCATTTAAAGTTTTACAATCTTGGTTGATTCCATAAATGTTGTTTTTACATTTTAGAATTTTGTTGAAAGGGATTTTATTAATTTGTGTTCCAAATTTTACAGCTTTTATTATCAACATATGACATATTTCTAAATTGGTTGTTGGCAAACTTATTATATAAACTATATTTCTACCATCGGAAGCAATTTTAATGTTGGCGAATTCAAGCGCTTCGTCGATGTTAACAAAAGGAATATTTTCTGACTTAAGCAGTTGCTCTGTGATATTTACTTCAGTGTTTGACAAAATGAAGGAATTTATTATATTAGCTTTTGCCCAATGGATAACATAGGCTATGTTGATTATTTCTTCTTTGATTAGCTCTAGCTCGTATTTTATTTTAAATAATGTTTTGTCTTTGTCTTTCTTTTCTTCGTTAATGATTCTTAAGATGTTATTAGTTATTTCATAAGTTTTATCTATTGTTACTCGATTAATAATTGCCTGCCTATTGTTACTCTCGAGGACGTTATTCATTTTTTCTAATAATATTTCGTGATCATGGTGGTCTGGACCTCAATGACCTCTTGTTTCTCTTATCTACTTTGAGTCTTGATAGGCTTTTGATTCGAAGGACCTCGTAGGATAGGAATGGGTAAAGGGGTGATTGGTGTTGGAATTTAACTTCAATGTCTTTTCTATTGCATTTGTTAATTCTTCGTACTCTTCTACATCGATGATATGAATAATTTTGAAGTACCCATTTTGCAACTTTGCGGTTCCTGCATCAATTTTGACCAATTGTGAGTTTGAGTAATCCAGGATTTGAGTGCTTGCTGCGCACAAAGGCAACAGGAGCCTATTGGGAGAAAGTGTTAAGTTTTTATCAGACTCTTGTGAATAATTTTTCCGGTGTTAGTTACTACAGTGGAATTTTTGTTTTGCCTTACGATTTCTTTCCTGTATTTTGGAGAGAGTTTGTTGCCTATTCTCTTATTGATTTTAACGTAGATTACCTCTCCTACTGAATAACTTTTCAGAGGATGTTTTTTCCTATTGTGGTAGTCAAGATCAGCAGTTTGCTTGTCCTTAATTTTTTTAATTATGCCCTGTCTTTCTTCTTGGAGTTGTTCGGGATTATTTATCGCATTCCTTGCAAAAAATGCGTCTATGGGTTTTTTATTTGTAGTGGAGTGGATAGATCTGTTATATTCGAAAATGGCTCTGTCCAGTAGCTCTGAGAATGTGCTATGTGTCTGCTCAGATTTGAGACAGCGCATCAATTCGGATAGGGTTGAGTGGAAACGCTCCACTTGTCCGTTTACTGAACTCACATACGGGGGTGCTGTAAATATTTGTATGTTAAAGAAGTTTTCTAGCATGAGTAAAATAGAACTTGAGCTTAAGGCTTTTTCATTGTCAACTATAATGGTTTCAGGAACTCCAAAGGACAGCACGAGTTCTCTTAGAGGCTGTTTGATGTCCTCTGAGGCTCTTGATTTGATTATTCTCGCCAAGGCGTATTTTGAAAATTTGTCTATTGCTGTCAGAATAATTTTTTTATCAGTGAAGTAAAGGTCTAAATGTAAGATTTGACCAGGGTATTGGGGAATTGGCGTTGGTTGTAAGACCGGTTTATCTGGGTGTCTGTCGTATTTATGTTCTTTGCAAATTTTGCACATATCTGTAAGTTTCCTTATCTTGGCTTGCATCTGTGGGAAATACCATATCTGCAGTAATTGGATTTTATTCTCGCGGCTATTTCTATGTGCGCGGTTGTGTTCCTTTGCAATTTCTAATTCCTGACGGCTTTCATCAATTAGGTCTATGACCATGTTCCTAGCATATCGGACTCTATATTGGCGGAAATGTAAAGGGAAAATTTCTTGGATTTTTCCTAGAATTGACTTCTAACTTATGCCATTTATTACTGAGGGGTTGAGGTAATTTCTTAGAATATTAATGAGTTTCTCTTGAGAGTACTCGGTTTCTACTACGGTGTGCCGGTGGTACGTGGGAAATATGATTTCAAATTGATATGATGGTGTATCACCTAAACAGAGGAAGATTTGATTCTTGAATACATTTATTGGTTCATTAGCTATTTGGACTATGTTTTGTTCAGAACTTTCGGTACTATGTTCGGTGGTTGTTAAAGAGTCAGCAACGACGTTGGCCTTGCCAGGCTTGTACTTTAATTCATAATTGTACTCCTCAATTATTGCCTTCCAACGCTTCATCTTATTGTTCGTGTTTTTGTTGCTTAAGGCATATGTGAGGGGCTGGTGATCGGTAATTTTTTTTAGAATTGTAGGGCCATACAAATAATTTCTAAGTGTAGTCAAAGCCCATACTATAGCCAGCATTTCTTTCTCATTGGCAGCATAGTGCTCCTCACTTTTACTAAGTGTACGTGAAATAAATGTTATAGGCCTGTTATCTTGAGATAACACAGCGCCTAACGCGTACCCTGATGCGTCTGTGGTGAGTTGGAATTCCTTCTTAATGTCTGGGTAGGTAAGAACTACGTCTTCGGATATGAGTGTATTTTTTATTTTGTCGAACGCTTTTATAGCTTCATCGTTTAAATGGACGAGTTTTTTGCTTGAAGCTTGTTTCGAAACTCGGCCGTCTTCCCCTCTTAAAAGGGCTGTCAGGGATTTGGCCAATTTGGCGTAGTCCTTAATAAATCTGCGGTAAAATCCTGACAGACCTAAAAAGGATCGCAAATCTTTGAGGGTATTTGGGTAGGGAATTTGGCTATTGCTTCTACCTTGGTTGGGTTTGTTTTTATCCCTTTATCGGAAATGATAAACCCTAGAAACTAGTTCGTTGAACATTTTATTTCATAATGAGAAAAAAAAGAAATATAATATAATATATGATAATTAAGATTAAGTTAAACTAATACTGCGACACAACATTAATTTACTCTTATTTGGCATCGAGAAGAAAAAAACCTAAGGATACTCGTACAGGATAAGATGAATCTTAGCCTTACTTAAGCCAGAAGAAAAATTTAATATAAAATGCCAAGTTAAACTAAGTCTGAGGGTCCGCATTACCCTGAGCTTTTTTTAGGCTTCACCGGAATGGAGAAAACTTAAAAAGTAAGTAGCTTTCGTTTAATTTAGTTAATTCAACAGAAAATGAAAATCGCGTTAACACAAAAATACAAAAAAAAAAAACAATGGCAAGTCGCGGAACTACTCTTCCTCGCGGGCGCTGAGGATAAAGCGGGAAATTCTACTCTCGAACGGACAAATGTATATATGTAATGTAAGAAAAAGGTAATAATCTAGTGCATTTAGTATCAATATAATAAAAGAACATCAAGTCAATAAAACTTACTTGGATTTATCCATCCCCAATGTGCGCACATAGCGATGTATCCAACCTGTAAGGAAAAAAAAATATGTATAAATGCACTACCTATGTACCCTACCCTATCCATGGCCTTTCGCCAATAAAAAGACAAAATTACCAATGACGCGATAATGCGTTTTAATCAACCCTCATCCCTATGCGAGGGTGTGTGTGCGCGTGCGTGAGTGTGGGTCGATGACCTCTGCCCAAGGGTGTGGGTGTTTTCGGACGGACCTACGCCAATAGAAGCGTAATTGAAATCACTTCACTTGAAGAAAGAAAAACTCACTTGTTGATAACACTAACGTATCTCGGAAATAAACTCTCCGGATCTGAGGAAATTAATGATGATTAGCGCGGTTGCGCGAGACTAGAGCGTGAAACGATAGAATCCTGGAATTTTGTAGTGTCCACTAGGGATCCGGGAAAGATCCGAGTGGGAATCCGAGTGCGTTAAGCATTTTTCCGGACGCGCTACGCGCGGAAATAAACCGAGACTTGAAACTACTTCACACTAGCGGTTGCACTTTATGATGCTTGGAAGGGCCGATTATCTTTACCCGATGAAAAACGAACAAGAAACTAATTAAGTGGCAGCCCTAGAGTACTGGTCGCGAAATGCCGAGCTCGAAATGGCGAAAAAAATATTGACGGAGCTGATAGTCAGCAACCGTATCGATATTTATAAAAAAGAAACACTACTTATAGATAAATCTAAATATATATCACTACACTACTAATATAATATGATGCGTTGACTAGCTAGGCGGTGGGGTGCGTGTGATGCGACGGTCCTGTGCCGTCGATATAAATCGCCTGCAGCTGGAACTGATGACCGCTGCTGGAAAATGATGACTGCTGCTAAATGCTGCTGCTGCTGGGAGGTGGCTGTCGCCGGTGACGGGTATAGACTGCTACTACGACGCTGGTGTCGTTATCGTTGTACTGCTGGGACGTTTCCGCCGTCGCTTGTGACGGTGGGGCTAAGACGTCTTCACCCGCCCCCTCTCGCCTGAATGCGAGGATCTCTAAACCCTAACTGGGTCACTGGGACACTGCTGTGGAAAGAAAGATCAGCTCCTTTATGTCAAAGTTAGTTCGATAATTTTTGAAATTGCGCTTGAGTTCGGTACAGAGCGAGAACCAATCTAATGAACCGACACTGCGATGGTAACGCCAGAACCAGGTTTTGGCTTTCCCATCAAATAGAGTCAAGGCCGTCTTTAACCTATTGGAGGCCCTGGGCATATTAGGATAATGGGGCCCCTATGACTTTGACAGAACACTATTTTGTTAGAATAGACAAAGAAAGTAGATAAACAAGTTTAAGTATTTATTTTTATTAACAATCACATGAAACGAATAGATATAAATGTAATATAGTCCACAAAAGCAACTCTTTTAGCATTTACAGGTTAGTGTTTAAAAATCTACGAGTATGTTATTTGAAGAGAGGAACCCTTCTAGATTTCAGATGGGCAAAATCGTTAATCACTTCTTCAAAATCTATGCTTTTAAGCATATCAGATTCTATGGACATCAGCGACAAACTGGTTAATCTTTCTTGAAGCATTGTACTTCTCAATTCATTTTTAATTCTTTTTAATTTGGAGAAGGAACGTTCCCCACTGCAGTTAGTTACCATCATGCTTAAAAAGATTCTCAATGCGATTTCTACATTTAGAAATGTGTCTTCAATGTTGTTTTCATTCAAAAGTTGATATATTTTTAATATACAA
The DNA here is from genome assembly GCA_949715645.1 of Portevinia maculata. Classification (NCBI taxonomy): domain Eukaryota; kingdom Metazoa; phylum Arthropoda; class Insecta; order Diptera; family Syrphidae; genus Portevinia; species Portevinia maculata. The sequence goes on from OX454528.1 coordinate 97,270,693, forward strand.
TCCTTATTTTCACTGTCAACAATTTTCAAGTATTCTGTTAAATGCAAACATTCTATTTCTAACTCTTTCTCATTAATATCTTCATAATAAAATTCAGCAAATTCTTTGCAACTTTGTCTCAACTCTTCAGAACTCAGAGTTTCCAAGCGAAAAAATAAATCAAAACGTTTACTGATATTCTTATACGAACTTAATCGCTGTTTTAAATAAACGCTGAGGGTATCAATTATGGGAAGAAAGGTTTCTATTTTAAATTTCTCTCTTCCATTAAGTTGGACTGACGGCACAGAGCCATAAAAAAAACTCTGGCGAGAACTTCTGCGTTTTGTTCTTTGAGATAGGTCCTTGTAGTTAGATTCCGGGTTTCTTTCTTTGGCAGACGATTCGAAGTAATCAAATTTATCCCTGAGATTAATAATAAAACCATCAAGTGAAGTAAACATATTAGTTGCAACGTCCAGTGTTATTGTTTCTTTCTGAAGATAATTACTTATTTTGTCTATTCTTTCCAATATACAGTTCCAAATTTCCGTTAGTATAATATATTCTAGTTTCCCCATTTTTCTGGGGCTTCGTCTCTAGTTTCTCGTACCTGTTCTGTATCTTTTGCGATGGATATCAAAGCTTCTATAACTTGTTCATGACCTTCATGCAAAGCGCTTACTGCATCTGCTCGGGCTGACCATCTGGTTTGTGAAAGACTTAACAACTTTTTTTGAACCTAAATGTTCTGTCAATATATTCCACCGACGAGTAGAGCCCGAAAAAAAGTTGTAAACTTTCTGAACCATTTCAAAAAACTTTGCTGCCTCCGATATACACCCAGCAGCATGTACACCTACTAAGTTTAATGAATGTGACGCACATGGTACAAAAGGGGCAAATTCACATTTCTCCTTGATTCTTGCTTGGAGACCAGTATACTTCCCCGACATATTTGAAGCATTGTCGTAGCTTTGTCCTCTGCAATCTTTTATGGGAATATCATGGTTATCTAAAAAATTCAAGATAGTTTCCGCTAAATACCCAGATTTATGCTCTATAATAGGTATAAACTTCAGAAACCTTTCAACAGGAACACTGCCATTCGCGTATCGAATTATAAAAGTTAGCTGGTCAACATGGGACAGATCGGGCGTACTATCAACGCTAATGGGAAAATATTTTGCTAATTTAACCTCATTTATAATTTTCTTTTGAACCTGTTTTCCCATTACGTCAATAAACTCGTTACAAATATTCGCTGATAAATAAGAAATGTTACCAATTTTTTTAAGTGATCTGCTATAAATGGATCGAATTCACTCAATAATTCCACACATCCCAAATAATTTCCATTATTAGGAGATCCTAGGATTTCATTGTCACCGCGAAACGAAAGCCCTCTCGATGTCAAAAATTTTACAACAGCTACAATCCGTTTAAGTACATTTCTCCAATAATCCACTTCTTTTTGATGTTGAGATAACAAGTCAACATCTACTCTACCAACCGCTTTACTTCGTGCTAGATAAGTCATCATAGATTGCCTATGTGCTGGGCTATTTTCATGTCCTAAAATTATGTGATTAATGTGCTTCCAATCATTACATCCACTCGAAGAGCATAGATTTACATCATATGGGTTAAACAAAGAGCATGAAAAACAAAATACAGACTTTTTGGATGGCGAGTACAACAATCATTTTCTTTCGACGCTTTCATTGTTCTTCAATTTGCGAATAAATAATGCTTTGTTGAAATACCTTGTTATTGATCTATTACGATCTTTGTAGGCTCTGGATGTATCGGAAAAGTCAGAATCTTTATTTTGAAAATATGCAGATCCCTTACGAATCAATATTTCGCGATTTTTTTCTGTAAAATTTTCGTGAAAATAATCGGCGAGATCGTGTGATATTTCTTCCGGGTTCGAAAACTGTTGTTGTTCTACTGACACAGTTGTAGCTATTTGTGAAATCACCGAATTTGTTGCTCTTTCGTCGCTTTCTGATTCAATGTCTTTTCCAAAGCTGGTGGAAATTGTTGAAGAACATGAGGATTCAGAAATTTCCGCAATTTGTGAACGATACGACTCATCATTTGGAAGATTTTTGGTTTGGTTGCTACTTACAGAAGTTCCTCCAGTAGTAGTAGTAAAATATGATGTTAATTTTGGTAACTTTTCAATTACTTCCTTCTGATGTACAGTTTTTTCCCGTTTTTCAGATCCATTAGGATATAAATTAAATAAAACTAAGTTGAGTTTAATTAAAAAAATATTTTTTATTGAGGAGAAGCCTCTTTTATTATTTCAATAGAACATACGAGTACAATTTCGACTGCTACTCCAGAACTAAAACTTAAGTGTAACAAATATAGACTTATTGCCTAGGTTTCCTTATCTCTACGTGCAGGAATGTGGGATTATGGATTGGGATTGGAGGAGCTGTCGTTTGCCAGACGCTGGCTCAGCAACATGCATGTGGAGCGTGGGTTCCTCTGTTGCTGTCGGATGTGATGAGTCTGGGTATCCGGTATCGGTTGTGGAATGCGCTTGGTGTTGACCTGCATGTGGAGCGTGGGTGAATGTTGAATGTGTTTGGTGTTAACTTATATGCGTTTCGACATTATACTATAATTCATCAGGTATTTCACAAAAGGAAACAAGCAAACGATAATTTAATTAAAGAATAGGTACCTCAGAACACAATCAATAACAACTACAAACAAAACAAACGTCACAACACCACATACAAGAAACAAATTCAGGGGAAAATTCCCGACCGCCGAGTCGGTCACGTTCAACTTGGAGCTTCATGCTTCCTTTCGTTCGCTTAATTCAAATGGAGCGAGACACACACACACTTATGACTTATGAGTGTACTACTAATGATATTTCTTTAAAATGTGTGTGCGCTTAGTATACCATTATAATATTTAAATTTATCTAAGCATGCTGCAGTCGGAAAGCCTAACTTTTGGGCGAGAGGAGAATAACTTCGCGCATGTAAAAGCTAGTAAGTTGGTATTGTAGTCAGTAATTTAGGTTCGATTTCTTCGAATTATATAAGTTTTTTGGTAATAAATATTGGTTATCGTTTGGCGATCTGACAGGAACTATGGACTTTGTAATTGATGGGAGGGGGCCCATATCGATCGCGGCGATCGCGGGGTCCTGGGTACTTGCCCAAAGTGCCCACTGGGAAAGAGGGGTCTGAATAGAGTGTGTACATTTTGACAGAGGGCTTCCAAATTACCACTTACAGACTGTGCAGTTAATGCATTTACCCTATAGATGAACTCATCAACTGGCAAGGTATCTATGAATCCATCAAATTTTAATCGCCAATTGAGGATAATATTTGAAACTTTTTCAGGCTTACTGAGAAGATTCATTTGAATATTGGCTGTCTCTATTCAATTGATGACTTGAACTACTTTGCTCATGGTCCATTCTGTTTGGAATATCATTGGAAGTAATAATTGGTTGAGCGTTAGGTATATTCGAACGAGCATTGTTTAAATTCATATTACTAAAAAATGTTTGTAGTGACTCTGTTACCATGTCACCTACTGTATTTTTAATACTTCTAAGGGTCTGAGTTAAAAAGGTGTGAAGGGAGTTGTCAATCATTGCTTGGACTCGGCTTTGATCTAGGTGCAAAAATGCGTTGGGAAGAGCATTTGCTTTGCTTCTCTGCTGTTGACCTTGCCTTGGTGTATGCTGATCACTGGGACCAAAGCTCGTGGTTTTAGAACGCGTATTTGGACCTCCTTTGGACATGGAAGCAAAACCTCTAGAGTTGCGTTGAGTATTTTGGGTCTGCGAATGGATTGAATCGTTAAGAATTAATTTGAATCCCGAAATTAAATTACTTATTTGACACGGAACATTGCAAGTTGGGCAAGTAGATTTATCCTGAAACCACGAAGACATACTCGTACACTCATTGTGAAACTTATGGTTGCAATGAGTTAATGACATGTTTTTTGAGTCCAAAATATTTGTATTGCAGATAATGCATAGTCCTTGCTCAGCTACAGCTTGAGCAATGTTCTCATTACTGCCAGCAAGCGGCATTTTTTTTTTGTAAGTATCACTGTTTTGGTAAATGCAAATGCAAAAGGGTTCGATGGCGAAATTAATTTTTTTGCAAATTACGAAAGATGATTCATGAAAGAAATACATGAAAAATCAAACGTTGCACGATCAAAGACTAGCGCGCAGACACCTCCTCACACTCCGACGGGGTACACTTAACTGTCTCTCTCCTTTCTTCTTTAGTTTTTCCTTTCCTTTTTGTGACCTCGAATCTTTGGAGAGTTTGCAGAAGATATGACTTGGCGAATTAATACGCTTTTGCCGGCCAAGTATTGAAAAAAGACGTGGTTGTGTTGAACGAAGTCAGTATTAAGAACTCATAGTCGTGAGATGCGTCCATAGCCGTCAAGCTCACAACTCGTTTAACAATGTTATCAGTTTTGTCGACTTTGACGATGTCAGTGTAAGCGCTTGAGAAAAAGACAGCACATTTAGGTGCAATTGGAAAAATGAATGCTCCGAGGTCCCCATCAGGCTACACGCAAGAAAGAAACAACGCTTGTGTTTCGCGAAAGATCACATGAAATTGAACCCCAGACCATAACGCCTCCTTCTCTGCTATGGTGACGGTTCAAAAACCACTCCTCTTTCCTCAGGTCATGCAAATAATAATTATAACCATCCGGCCTTTCTTGGTTAAATTTTTTTTCGTCGGAAAAATAACCTTCCGCTAATCAATTGTGCTCGTTCCATTTTACACATCCCAGCTCATGTGATCTTTCGCGAAACACAACCCTTGTTTCTCTCTTGCGTCATTTAGTGGTGGTTTTTTCCATAGGCTGCGGAGGCTTAGGATTCGATGGCCTAGGAGGCGGTGAGCCATTTCACGTTGGTTTTTGGTTTGAATACAGTTGATTATCCTACAGTTGAATTCTCTCCATGACAGGTTGGATGTAGTCTCCCCCACCAAACGATAATACCCAGGTTTACGTGAGTTTGCGGTAACAAAACGGCACTCGGTGCTAATTGGGTTTTTCTTTATCAAACCGCCACACCTACCTACCCTACCCTACCTGTGTCAGCATGTGGCTTGGCTTCTTATCACCCAGCTGGATACCTGACGTGAGCTGCTCGAACCTAACCATAGGGGAAGCTGGAAATTTGCTGATGATTTTGGGTTGAAGTGTTTCATATTTATCCTCTTTAGGAGGATTTAGCACTACTTCAAAAGCCTGTTCGTGCAGTCGTTCGTCCATGTACATTACGGCGATATTTACCTGGTCGCGTTGTTCTTCATTCCTCCAACCGCGTAAACCAAGATTCAATATTATGTATTGAATATCCTTGCAGCTGTGGTACTTGGACTCGTGCCGCAAAATTGCTGATACCAGCTGCTGAAAAACTTTGCAAATTGGACTGCTCTTCTTGTTGGCCGTTATTCAGCGTCCCGTTGTCGGTGTCCTCGTTGTCGCTTTTTAGCATCGTAGAAATGAACTGGAATAAATTAATTTAAACACCAGATTTTTATATTGGACTGAGATATGTTCTTCTTTATTAGTTTCTTAATACTCCTGGTATGTCCTCCTCTGTTGAGTAAGTTCTTAGATCGTTTTTCTTAAGCAAAGGACAGTTTCCTAACCGATTGTGACGAATTGTTCCAGTTCCTTTTACGTGTCGTTCTTCTAACTCAGCCAATAAGTTGATTGTTGTAAATAAATTATCGAAGTACAATCGGTGAGTAATTTCGGGTTGGCTTTGTGATAAAATGTCACAATACGTTAAGACTACGCTTGAACCAAGTCCCATTTCCTTGTAGGTATTACTTGGAAAAGTACCTGCACCCTGGTACGGCTCGAACCAAAGAATGTAGCCTTTATAAGTTGCTCCAACCCAAAATTTATAGCCATATCTTATAGGCTTTCCATGGATATATTGCTTACATCCGTGACTACCGTAGTATGGAACCATCAGCTCGTCCACTGAATGCTGTATGGTTTTCGGAGCATTACTTTGGAAACTCTTGTTCAACATTCGTAAAAGTGGTCTAACTTTTGCAAACTTGTCTGTTTTATCCAGACTGTTGTTATCCACAAAGTGCAAGTTTCTAATTATAAACTCAAATCGATCCCTTCTCATTGCGTTCGACACAAACGAATGATGAGTATCCCTATCAATTTGCCAATACATACGGCGTCTCGAAACAGTATTGTAGCCACTCAGTAGCAAAATTCCAATAAAGCACCTGATTTCGTCTGGAGTTATATTTGCAGTTGCATTTTTTTTGACGCATAGTCATTGGAGTATCGAGTAATAACTTGCAGCAAGTCACCATCAAAATATTGTTCGAACAATTCAAGAGGTGTAGGTAGAATTTCCTGTTCACATGCTGTAAAAACAGGCTCCGTTTCTTCCAGATCATGCTTTACCCATTTTACTGACGAATTAATACATTTACGTTTCTTGGCCTGTTGCAATAAAGCAATTGGAATGTCGTCTTGAAACGAGTGTTGTTGTTGTCTTAGCCGAGGTGGGCTCGGAGCAGGGTTTGTGTTGGGTGGTAATTCCTATGGCGATGGTTCTCCGCAACGGTGACAATGTGATGCATATGTTTTTCGACGCGAGCTTGGGGATTCCTCTACCACGGTTATGCTGTCCGGAGACTGCAGTAACGGTTGAATGGAAGAACCACCAGACTTTGATTTCTCGGAAAAATAAATAAATAAAACGTACGAAAAGTTTTTTTAAATGAGAACAATTCGTTTTTTATTTACTAAAAAAATATTATAATTGACAAGAGTTTTCAAAGGTAAACGGATTATGAAATCTAAGCGTAAAGCGCTAGGCAAATTGTGTTGACTTCCCAAAGGAGACGGTATTGTGGACAACCTTCGTCAATTGGCGAGCAAACAAAATCGGCAAATTGTTCTGGGCGTGCGTGCCCTTTTATACCAGATGGAAAGGAGCTTTCATAATTAATTTCCTTGTTGACATTAGTTAGTTTCTTATTTTAAAGCTGGAAGAGCTTTTCGAAATTGAATTATTCAAAAGCTTTCGAAATTATGTTAAGTTTCTTATTTAAAAGTAGGGCGTTGCCACATTGAAATTTCTTAGAAAAATATATAATTGTAAATTATAGGAAAGAATAAATGAATTCATAAATGTTGGAAAAATATAAAAATAGTGATAACAATAGAATAATAATAGAATAATAACAGAATAATAATAGTGAAGATGATGATGAGCGGTGGTTTGTTACATTCTCCCCCTCTGGCGCTGAGATCGTCTCGATGATGCGACAGGAATGGATGTCCTCTTAGGTCGTCCACGTCTTCGCAGAGGTCGTACAGGATCTTCAACTTGTTGGTTTGCAGTTTGGTTGGAGTAACGTGTTATGGATGAGACATGGTAAGTCCCCAATGGTATGGTGAGGTCGTCTTTGGCGGCTACTTGGTATGTGGATGCCCCAATGCGTTTGGTGATGACATAAGGACCATCTCGTCTTGGCATGAATTTTGACGTCAGGTTCTTCGATGCTTTGCTAAGAAAATGGGAGGTTATTAGTACTAAATCTCCTACTTTAAAAGTAGTTTGTGGACGTCGTTTCTTATCGACATATTCTTTGTTGTGGTCTTGCTGTTTCTCTGTTGCTTCTTTAGCATTTTTAAGTGTGTCTGATAGTTTTAGCAACTTAGGAGTTATTGCTGGTATAAAGTTTTCAGATTCCACTATCGCTCTGAAATCATGATTGACATCGTCAATGGTTCGTAACTCTCGTCCAAATGTAAGAAACGAAGGAGAGTATCCCGTGCCTTGGCATTTTGCAGTGTTCATAGCAAATCTGATGGAAGGTAAATCGTGTGCCCATGATGTATGGCTGTTTGCAACTAGTATAGCAAGCTGGGTCTTCATATCTCTGTTTTTTCGTTCGACCGGGTTTGCCTCGGGGTGGTAGACAGGAGTAAGTGTTTGTTGTATCCCTAAGCAATGAGTCAGTTGTTGCATCAATGAGGAAATAAACTGTGAACCGTTGTCAGTTAATAATCGTCTCGGTATTCCGTAACGGAGGAATATTTCGTTTAGCAGTGTTAACGCACAGTTTTCTGCGGTGGCCTCCTTCAATGGGAATATTTCAACCCATCTACTGGCAATGTCTTCTGCTATTAAGATCCAATGGAAACCATCCGGTGTCTCGGGTAGGGGTCCAAATAGATCGACTGCTAGTACTTCGAATCGCTGGTTACTGGAAACGGTTTGTAGAAGTCCAGACGGTTTCATGTTACTAGGCTTATATCGTTGACACGCTAGGCAACTGGCAATATGTTTGCTTATATCAGCCCTCATCCCAGGCCAGTAGTACCTCGAAGCGATTCTAGTAATGGTGCGGTCTACTCCGTAATGGCCGGCAGTGGCAGCATCATGGTATTCGTAAAGGATTGTTTTTCGTTCTTGCACCGGTATGACTAATTGAGCTTCTTCGGCGTCGGCTTCAGGCGAGAATCTGTAGAGGATCCCATCATTAAGGAGATACCCACGAGTTGTCCAGCGGGTGATATTCTCGTCGTTGCTTTCGAATGATTCTATGATTGCCTTAAGTTGGTCATCCTTCAGCTGGGCTTCTCGAATTTTTTTTGGCTTTCGTGTTGGCATATCGACATGGAAATTGCAAAGCTCACAGGTTTTTTCTGTATGGTCTGAATCGCAATCGGGTCTAGATAGCATGTCAGCAACTACGTTAGTTCGTCCTGGTGTGTATACGACTTTAAAGTTATATGGCTGAAGCTGTAGTGCCCATCGAGCAAGTCGACCGGTTGGTGATCTAAGACTCATGAGCCATTTTAGTGGTTGATGGTCGGTCATCAGTGTTACTTCACCACCCTCTATGTAGCCTCTGAATTTGTTCACTGCCCAAACTATGGCGAGTGCTTCACGTTCTGTGGTCGAGTAGTTGCGCTCTGCTGCCGTAAGAAGTCTGGAAGCGTATTCAATAGGGTGTTCTTCCGCTTTCTCCCCCTGGACCAGAACTGCTCCGATAGCGTAGCTGCTAGCATCTGTTTTCAGGTAGAATGACTTATCATCGCAAGCTTGTTGAAGGACTGGTGCTTTTGTGAGTAAGTCTTTCAATGTAGCAAAGGAATTCCGTTCTTCCTGACCCCATTTCCAAACAGAGTTCTTTTTCGTAAGTTCGCTTAGTGGTTTTGGATACTTGAGCGAAATTGTTTATAAAGCGTCGGTACCATGAGCATGTCTGCAGAAATGAGAGAACTTGCTTTGCGTTTTTTGGCTCTGGACGACTTAGGATTGAGGAGACTTTATCAGGGTCGACTTGAATACTTTGCTCTGTTATAAGATGTCCAAGATATTTTACGACCGCACAGCAGAAGTTTGACTTTGTTCTATTGACTTTTAGTTTGAATAATTTAAGTCTTTCAAAAACTTGTCGTAAGTCATTAATGTGTTCTTCAAAACTAGTTGAACAAATGATGATGTCGTCTAAATAGACTAGTATGCACATGCCTAGGTTAACCAGTGCGATCCGGAATTGGTTCATCAATCGCTGGAACGTAGCTGGAGCATTTCGCAACCCGAAAGCCATGCGCTTGAAACGATACATCCCAAAGGGCGTTATGAATGCTGTCTTGTCCATATCTTTTTCTGATATTTTGATTTGATAGTAGCCTGACTGTAAGTCTAGCGTACTTTTGAATGACGTCTTTTTCGTGGAGTGAAGTAAATCGTCTATCCTGGGTAAAGGATACCTATCTGGGACAGTGATGCTGTTTAGCTGTCGGTAGTCAATGCAAACGCGGATACCACCATCCTTTTTGGGAACTAGAACGACAGGTGCCGCCCAAGGAGATTCACTTTCTTCGATGATGTCATTCTTCATCATTTTGATAAGCTCTGCTTTAAGCTGTTCTCTTCTAGTTGGCGAAAGTCTGTATGGCGTGTAAGCGATTGGATTGTGCTCACCAGTGTTGATTCGGTGTACAGCGTATGGCGTTGGCTCTGACACTTCGCTGAATAAGTCACATTCTTGACGTAAAAGCTGGTTTAGCTTATGTTTGTCGTTTTCGTTTAGATCAATTGCTTCATTTTCTCGAAGTTCTATGTCGATGGCATTGATCTCCATGAAGAAGGAATCAGGATTGATATCCTCTTGGGTACGAACTAGGCTGGGAAACAGATTTTCATTCCCACTGTTTCGTTTGGGTGTAACGTCAGTACTTCTTAAAGAGTCCGCGAACAGGTTTTGTATGGAATGAGGAGAATATTCATTCATCTGTATCGAAGATGCAGTGTTTTTCCTCTTCATGCTTGGTACTTGTGTACAATCTTCCGGTGTCATAACAGGCTTTTCGTTTGATTCAAACCAGGTCAGAAACGCATTTGTTGTCTGTGACTGCTCTCTTGAGGAGCTTGGTAAGAGTGTGCTATTTGACCGTGCCATGCTATGTTTAATGCATTCGGGCGTTTTGGCGATTGGAGAAATTGGGTTAAGAACGGTGTTGGATTTGACAAACGAGATTAAGTCTTTGGTTATCTTATCTTCAGGAGACTTGTGTACGACTTTTGTGTGCGACGTGTCGTAAAAGTCAAACTTCTTCTCTGTCTGATCAGTGAAGTACCATAATCGTTGGCCAAGATCAAGGACCATTCCATTTTCTTCCAGGAAATCTATACCGATAAGCGTTCGGTTATCTTTAGCTTTGGGTAACGCCACAAATTTAATTGGTCGCAATCGATTACCAATAACAATACTTGTATCTGCTATGCAAATTTCTTGTGTCGTGGCATGACCATCAGCAAGTGTTATTGTTGCATCGGCGCTTCGGAATTTTGTTCCATTCCGGAGAAGATGCATAAAAAGTTCTCTTCCGGCGACGCTTGTTCGTGCAGCGGTATCAATGTATGCTATTCCTAAAGTAGTCTTTATGCAGTTGAATGATACCGTTGGTGGACCTTTTGGCAAAGCTTTACAGTTGGGACAGTTGGAGCGTATGTACCCAGGTGCTTTGCATTGATAGCAATATAGCTTCGATTCAGTTGGTGCTGGAACTTTCGACTTCTTTTTAAATTCGTCGCTTTCTTTCCGTCTGCACACATTTACTGTGTGACCCATGTGCCCACAATAGTTACACCTTTTCTTTTCCCGTGTGTCAGCTTTTGGTGGTTCTTGCACTTCTTTTTCTTGGCGTGCAATCTCTACCGCTCTTGCTTTAGTTAAAAGCTGTTGAAAAGTGTCAACGCTTTCTCGGGGAACTCCGTCACGAATATGGATGCTTAGTAACCCGTACACAAGGTCTATCATCATCTTTTCTCCAGGTATTGGGCTGGGTAACTTTGATAACAAAGCCCTTTTGTTGCAGATGAAATCATCAGTTAGTTCCTGAGGTTTCTGCTTTTGACCGAAGACTTCCATATATATACGATATGCTGGCATAGTTGGTGCATATGCGTTACGCAGTAAGGTGAGGACATCTTGCCAAGTTTTTGCCCCTTTCATCACACCTTGCCACCAATTAACAGCGCTATCTTCTAATAGGAGAGGGAAACCCTTTATAGCATCGTCGTCGTTTATGCGCTCGATGTCTTTGTATACGTTAATCGTTGTAATGAAGCGTTCAACTACTGTTGGATCTCTATCACCATTGAACCTCGCAGTGCAATTGCTGAAGCTGCCTTTGGTAACAGACGAGCTTTGAACTGCCGCAATAAATTCTTTAAGTTGGTCTTGGGTAAACTGTGCCATTGTGCCTTCAATCAAACGATTAGAGTGTGCTTGTGCCGCAATGCGCGTGCTTCTACGCAAATCGTTGCCTTCCGTTTTGGGATTATTTTCGATAGGAATCGGCCTCTAGTTGGTGCGCCAGTGAAACGAGTGTTGTTGTTGTCTTTGCCGAGGTGAGCTCGGAGCAGGGTTTGTGTTGGGTGGTAATTCCTATGGCGATGGTTCTCCGCAACGGTGACAATGTGATGCATATGTTTTTCGACGCGAGCTTGGGGATTCCTCTACCACGGTTATGCTGTCCGGAGACTGCAGTAACGGTTGAATGGAAGAACCACCAGACTTTGATTTCTCGGAAAAATAAATAAATAAAACGTACGAAAAGTTTTTTTAAATGAGAACAATTCGTTTTTTATTTACTAAAAAAATATTATAATTGACAAGAGTTTTCAAAGGTAAACGGATTATGAAATCTAAGCGTAAAGCGCTAGGCAAATTGTGTTGACTTCCCAAAGGAGACGGTATTGTGGAGCAAACAATTGCAATTGCAATTGGCGAGCAAACAAAATCGGCAAATTGTTCTGGGCGTGCGTGCCCTTTTATACCAGATGGAAAGGAGCTTTCATAATTAATTTCCTTGTTGACATTAGTTAGTTTCTTATTTTAAAGCTGGAAGAGCTTTTCGAAATTGAATTATTCAAAAGCTTTCGAAATTATGTTAAGTTTCTTATTTAAAAGTAGGGCGTTGCCACATTGAAATTTCTTAGAAAAATATATAATTGTAAATTATAGGAAAGAATAAATGAATTCATAAATGTTGGAAAAATATAAAAATAGTGATATCAATAGAATAATAATAGAATAATAACAGAATAATAATAGTGATGATGATGATGAGCGGTGGTTTGTTACAGTCTTCATTATCGGAATCAGTAGAATAAGAATTTCGAAAAAGCTCAGCCTCAGCATTTAATAACGAGGGTGGTAAGTTTTCAAAATTCACTTCATCTTCTTCTCCAGAATAGAATCTTCATCTGTGACGTAGTTGTTCGCACCTTGAGTGGGCACAATTGAGATGTCGTAAGAATTTTGCAAAAACTCTTCATCAGTTTCCTCTAAGGCATTTATTATCTCATTTAATGTTAACACAAGATAATTTTTGTTTTCACCATTTTTGCACTAATGCCGAACGTACTACATGTAGTACGTCAGCAAATACATCAACTAAAATCACATATAATTTTTTTTTTCACACATAATTTTGCTACGTATTCGTTTTTACAACTATTATAATTAAAAAACATAGAAACGCAACAACAATAAAATATGCATATACAACTTTTTCTCACCGATTACGTGACATCTTCACACTTTCGCCAATTTCAGAAAACTCATATATCTGATCCAAAAAACCGCACATAGAAAAGTACCCTAGACAAAACTTATCAACGCATGCTTTGTTAACCGTTATATTCTGTAGGACATTAACAAGTAGATTTGAAAATTTTAAGCACAATAAACGCAGAAACCTGAATATAACGGGTGTACTACATATAGTACGGTAGGCATTTCTGGGTTAAGGAAGTTGTAATCGCAAACGCGCTTTATCCCGTCTACGAGGTTAGTAATTGAATAGAATTAACGCTACACTTAATGAACTCCCCAGAGGTCTTTCCTCGATTTTAATGACGACGTATCTCTGTCTTAATGAAAAAAAAATTAAGAAATACACTGAGAATATCGTGGCTATTCCACACCCCTTTTCCCTTGACCGCGCTTTAGCAGGATCCTGCTGCTGCTGGTGAAGTCTCTGCTGCTGCTGATAATGATGATGATGCTGCTGCCGCTGAGGATGAGGCTGCGGCTGCAGTGTCGTACCTGTATCACTAGGGTTGGAAAAGAAATGTCCGATAAGAAAGGGTGTCGCACGTGGTGGGACCAAGACTAATAGCTCGGTCGACGCTATCTTACCTATACGCCAGGGTTCCTGCCTCGTGGCCGGACTGCTGGAGTGCGGATGTCGCTATGTTGCGAGTGTCGTTCGGACTGGAGATGGGCTGCGCTATTCTGATGCGCACCGTCGGTAATCTCGATGCTCGACCGCCTGTGGTTGAGGAGCAAACGAGGGGAAGTATTTCGGTGCTGTTTCTTGGTGAACTGTTTGTCGTACTGGATATACACTGGTTCTACTCTCAGCGCGCTACCTCGCGGTTGAGACCAGAAATAAAGGTTTGCGATGCGATGCACGTGCTGTGGTTGGTGAATACTGCCGTCCAAAGACGGGGAGAAATTCGCTGGTTGATAGCGTAAGGGCGACCTGCGCTCAGCCGCATGTGCTAAGCGAGATACAGGCCGTCTCCACTCGATTTTATTTCTTCCTCGCTTGAAGAGGGGTGACTTCCAGCCCTTTCGGTATTGATTTGTTCCCGAAGGAATTAAGGACTTGGTTTTTTTTTCCTTTAATAATTTTATATTTTACTGCTAGTTACTTTTTCTTTCTTTGTAATTTATTTTTCCTTTTTATTTCAGGATTTTTTTTTCCGTTTGTAAATTACTTTTGTTACTTTGAGCAAACTTGAATCACAAAATGAAAGTTCGCAATTAGTTTTTGGTGTTGCTGACACATGCGATGTCTTCGATCTCGGGGTAAAAATGTAAAAGAACGAGATTTCAGGTTTTGGAATGGGTCCAAGCCGACTTTCCCAGAAAGGTAGCGTTCAGCCATCGAAATGGTTGTCGTTAAGAATATGCTGTTTCGCCGCTGTTTACACGGCGGAGTGGTAAATACCATCGATGCATGCTTTGGGATGCCAGACTTGTGACATGGTGGAAATAAATAATTCTCGTTGGCGGTGGTTTGTTACACACTGGCCCGTATCATTGTTCGAAACATATATTAATGCGTCATCCGCTAACAAACACAATTTAAACGATTCGACTACATTAATTAAGTCATTTATGTACAATGAGAAAAGGGTTGCACTCAATACTGAGCCTTGAGGCACACCTATTAAGTTTTGCATTGGCTCCGAATACACGCCATTAATCACTGTTTTTTGAAGCCTGTGAGTCATAAATGATTTGAACCATTTAAGTGCATTGCCTTTAATTCCATATAGGTCCATAACGCACGCTTAAGGTCTAAAAATATTGCACTTATTTTATGTTTATTGTCTATTGCACATTTCCATTCGTTTATTACCCAGTTTAAGGCTGTTTCACATGAGTGTTTTTCTCGAAAATCTAATTTCACTTCTGTGATTATATTACATTTGTATAGATGTTCACATAGTTGTTTTTTAACGACTTTTTCTAGACATTTTTCAAATATATTTAACATATTTATTGGCCGGAAGTCACAACATTTTATGGACCCAACCACTTTTTTAATGGGTCTGATAACAGATTCCTTCCAACTGTGCGGGAAGATTCCATTCATTAAAGATTTCTTAATCAGATTGACTAGAACTGGACCGATTATATAAAAGGAATCTTTTAAACTCTTAACACTGACAAGATTATGGTCACATTTATTTTGTCAAGCACCCTCTTAAGGACATTCATATTTATACACTTAAATTTAAATACACAACACTGAGCTTTTATCACATTGGAATTATATTGCACATGCGGAATCGCTTGAGTTATTTCGTCGATACTACTCATAAAATAATTGTTTAGTTCTTTAGCAATGTCTTCGTTTCGGGATATCAATCTATCGTGGATTTCAACTTCAGTGATATCTTCAACATTTTTTTTAAACACATACTTTTTTTTAGAGATTTCCACATTGCCGATTGGGTTTTTGCACTTTCTATTTGTTTTCTCAGATACCTATTCTTAGTGGTTTTGATAAGTCCTTTGTATCTGTTTCGCACATATCTATAAATATTCCAATCACTATCATAATTTGACATAATTGCTAACTTGTATTTATCGTTCCTGACTTGTCTAAGACGTCTTAGTTCTATGATTTATACAAATTAATATCACATTATAGTCCTGTATTGTATTGTTAACGATACGGCCCGTGCTTCCTCGGTTGAACTAGGGAAGAGTACCGTACGGACAGAGTGAATTAAAAGACTTGGTTTTTAACTTAAGTTGGCCCGCCGTATGCAACCTTTATATTTATTTTGTATTTGTTGTATTTAGTTGTATTTATTGCTTTGTCTTAAAAGATAATGCCCGCCGTCTATTTGCGTCGCTGCGACCTGCATATTTAAATTTCTAAATTATTCTGTGTTTTTCCTACCCACAATCATCCTCTTTTATACTAATTTTTGGCATGACCTGTTGATAGGTTGAAATTTTCTTCAGAGATTCCGAAACTGACAGTGTCTCCTAGAGAAATTTCTTTGGTTTTCTCGTCAATCCGAGTGCCATTTACGTATGTCCTGTTGGAGTAGAGACAGTTTTTTATAGTAACGGTTCTGTCATCAGGGCTAATTTCCAGTATGGCGTGGATTATGGTGACCAAGGGACTAGGTATATGTATACATCTATAGCTATAGTCTTTTTTTAGAAAGCAGTCGGCAATTGTTTTAAGAGTTAGTTCTATGCGCTCGTATAAAATGTGAATTTTTACATCTTCAGACTGCCTTTCTAAATTAAGTTTTGTAAATAATGGCAAAAAAAAGTTCAAAAAATCAAGATAAAGAATAGTGGTTAGTTTTTCTAATAATCGATAAATTTTTTCACATTGTTTTTTATTTACAGTGTCTTTCAAATAAGTTCCAGCAAAATACAAAAGCAAGGGCTGGAATTGATCAATAAATCTTTTAATAACTGCATGCAGAGATAACCATCTCGTTTGTGATGGATGGAGCATTTTGTGTGGTTTCACATCACAAAACACCTGGGCCCTCATCACGTAACTTCGCGGACGATTGTCGTCCATGCGATTGTACTAAACGCTATCGGCAATAGTTATATTCACGAAACACAATCGTTCTCGTGTCGTCCATCGCTCTCGTTATGCTGCCGTTTTGCACTACAATTGAAATGCGCGTATATTTCACGACAACATATTTCAACTTCGTCTGGTATGAATCGTAATGCATTACTTGCCACAATATGAAAGGAGTGACACACGCATCTCATCACAAACAGATTCGGAATCATGTTTTTCAAATATTTTGAAACAGAATTGTTTTTACCAACCATCACACTTTCACCGTCTGATGCGAACGCAACTAAATTTTGTTGGAAAGATATTTCGTTGAATAATGTTTTTGCGTTCGCTTCAGGCACTTCCTTTATTGTTAAAAGCTTTCATTTATTTGAAAATTATCAACATATCTACAGACAACCACAAGGTTTTTTTTCGAATCAATACTTGTGGATTCGTCAATAATAATGCTAAATTTTTGCTCTTTTAAAATTGAAAGCAATTTCGATGGGCTGTTTTCTTTCATATTTAGTTTGAACATTTCATTCTGAGTAAACTTTGGTATTTATATGTAATGGAAATGCATCTTAATTTTACTTTTAGGCAATTTAAATTTCAATGACATTTTTGATTTGTTCCCCTTTTTTTAAGCTTTCCCCTCGTTTTCCCCTTTTTCATTCAAAAAGCCTCAATCTGGGCCCAATGACGACGGTTGTTTTGGCATAAAAAAAAATATATTCTTGTCTCGATGGGACATGAAATGAAACTCGTTATCCTTGTTAAACTTTAAATTACTTTATTACTCATTATTAAAACTCGTTTCTCGCATTCACTGCCTCGATGTTCAGGTGGATACAAAGAAAGCAAACAGAAGTGCCTAATCGGTTGCGGCGGCATCGGTTTTATATCGAAAAAAATGACAAATGCTGCCAACTACGTATAGTGTACGATGCCCTCTGGTGGGTATTTACAATTTAAGGAGCGGATCATACTAGAAACTAGACTATCGTTTTAAATTACGTTAACGTTATACATTTCTTGGAACTAAAGTGTTTAATGAATCTACTTTAAACAACCTGTGTTTTGATCAGGATGCCAACTAAATTAAACAGATTCTAATTGGCTCTCATCGACTGTGTGTGTGGTACCCCATTGTGGTCTAAGTGTGTTGGCCTTTTGCTGACAGCCACGTCAACCTAACCTAATCTCATCGACTGTGCTACTATTTATTTTGGCAGACCTTATGGCATTCCTGCTGTGCCTGGAAACTCTTTCTTCTTTTGGCAAACGACCAGAACGTTGCTGGGATGTATGTTCTTCCTGATGAGCATGCAGGTGTCCAACACGTCTCTCCGCCTTCCACTCCAATGCTGGTAACTGGGTCAATGTACTGGCCGCCTCTGCTATGGTGTTCAGCCAGTTACTAAAGTCCTCCAACGTCCGTTTTTTATTCTCATGAGCTCCAAGTGCCTAATTGAGGCTTAAATTGGGAGGCAATTTGTCAACCAGCTCCTGAAGGAACATGGGGTTGTCAATGTGATCGCGCAGACCAGCGGCCTTCATTGTCGAATACAAGGTGAATTCGGAAACGTCAAACTGATATCGCATCGATTCGGCATCACTGCTTATTTGCGATGCCGATGCCGATGCGCAGAAAAGCTGATGCAAAAATCAAACAGATGTCATTTGTTTGCGTTTCAGAACATTTCACTACCTAAAAATTAAAATAAACCTGATTGCTGAAATGGAAATGTTACTAAATATTCTTTTTGATAGTAAGGACTTTCAAAATGACATGACTTTGTTCAATGTGCACAAGAAGAGGACATTGCGTTTTAAGAGGACGAGAATATTACTTGAAAATAATTTGAAGAGGCGAACAATTCCAAAAGTACAAAATTACTTCAAAATAATAGATAACTACCCTGGAAATGTATTTTACAGTCATTTCCGTATGACCAGCTCAGTTTTCAGGGTAACATTTAACAGCTTAACCTGTTTTTGGGTTAATATCAATAGAATCTCTTTGTTTCAGTATTTACAAAGTGCATTGCGTCCCTTTTGGACATTGGCAAACATAGGACGAATTGGATATTCGCTTAAGAAATGTTTGCTAATAACTCTATGGAAACTAGCCAACAGCAGAGTTAGCTTTAGAGCTCTTTTCAATCGCTTTATTGTCGGAAAAGGAACTGCATATAAAGTTTTTGTTAAAACTGTTAGCGCAATTTGCAGTTTGAAATTCGGTGGCCTTCTGCTTCTGAACAGCAAGTCATAATGGAAGATTTCCAAAACAGCCGAGAAAATAGTTTTCCCTTCGTTGTGGGTTGCATAGACGCAACCCATATAAGAATACATACGCCAAAAACAGATCCAACGAGTTATTATAACAGAAAAGGAACTTTCACAATAAATATGCAGGTGAACCCGTTTCCATCTGTTTTCAATTTCGATTTTCAACTTTTAACTTTTTAGGCCATATGTGATAGCAGGTTCCGCTTTTTTTACGTTTTTATTGGATTTCCAGGAAGCTGTCATGATGCTAATGTGTGGAAAAATAGTCCAGTATGCAAGGCAATTGCAAGTCGCCGAATAGAAATCCCTGAAAATGCTTACCTCCTGGGTGATTCTGCCTACACTCTTTCCAAATTTATGATGGTTCCCTACAAAGATAATGGGCAGCTGACCAGAAGAAAAAAAATTTTAATTATTATCTTAGCTCCACAAGAGTGTTTATCGAACAAGCCTTCGGAATTAAAAAAAAAAAATTCAAATTTTAGATTATGTAGATATGAGGTCGATAACAGGTGTCTCAGATGTGGTATTTGCGTGCGCAATACTACACAACTTCATCATAAATCATCAGCATGCAGAAAGTTGGAACCAGATTCAACTCGATTCAACAAGTGGCATTGAAAACGTTGATCCTTTTAATTAACCAGAACCAAATGATCCAGTAATGGAAACAGCTGAAGGAGTACAAATAAGGAACAACCTCACAACACTTTTTGCTGCATGAAAAAACTCTAAAACGAATAAAAATAAGAAAAAACATTAAAGCAACCAAATCATTTCCATTTATTAAATACAAAAAACAAAACAATTAAAAACAGTTAAAAAAACAAATCAATTCTGCCCTAGCATTTGCTGCAAAATGCCTTTTAGGTCATTAAGATGATTAATGCGCTCCTTTTCTGCAACAAGTTTCTCTCTCCAGGGCCATTAATTCCGTGTGTCTCAAATCTTCCTTCTTGGACTCTTGTACCAAAAACTCTAAGGTTTCGTTCACTGCAATCTTTCGGCGTTTGGGAGTACGCTGGGTGGTGCATTGCTGCAACACTGGGAGTTCCTCAACTTCATCATCATCACTCCCTGGCAATGGTTCGTTTGTTGTATTGATGGATTCACCAAATGTTGATGAGGATCGTAAATTTTCAATTGGAGGCTCGAGTGAATGCTTCGCGACATAGATTTGGTCAATTTCGTCGAAAAACTCCCAATATGTTGCCTCCCTTCCGGTTGATTTATTCCTTTTTTTATTCTTTTATATGTGATGATTAAGTTGAGGAACTTACTGTAATGTTATTCTTTCAATATCTCTAACATTGTGCATAACGAACGTGTGTGGGGGTTATGCCTCCTATAGTTGTAGTTATGTGGCCTATCGCCCTTTGCTGTACTAAGCGCAGCTCGCTATGTAATGTTGCTGTATAAAGCGCAGCACGCTAATGGGCAGATGGCATGTGAGTGCCGATGTTAATTACGAGTCGAAATTGGGATTAAGACTGATTTTATTTAAATCGATAACGCCCCTTATATACACAAATCACTTACAATTAATTCACAATAAGTATCACAAACAACTACACATGCATACCATAATAATGAACATAATTCTTTTAACCTACAATATTTTCAAAACATTCATGCTCACCATTTCAATATAATAATCAATTAATTTGTCCTAATTTCTATTGCCTGGGTGAACGAATGCAAATGCAAACAATAACAGACACATGTAACATGTACTTTGTTGAACTTTTGCATAGCATGAATCACTGTCGCTATTACTTGGATGCCATTTGACACCTTCCATATTCGAAGCAAAGCGCAGCGATTCAATGTTACGTAGTAGTTTTTCGTTGTTTATTTTGTGCCTGCATTGAGTCACACTACATCCTTCCCCCAAAAAAAATTTAATGATATTTGTTTACTTTTCTTAAAATTTAAATAAATGTCATTTGTGTTGGATATCATCGTTCTTATTGTACATTATGGTAATCTTAGATCTATGCATTATTACTTATTCTTTATGTTCTTAGTTCTGTCTAGATTTAATTATATTATTATTGTGTATTTCATATTCCTTATTCTCTAGCAGTATGGTACTATTTACACCATTTCTTTTAATTATCTTATAAGGTCCTTTAAAAGGTTTTTCAAATTTTCTTTTATTTTGATTTCTTAAAAATACATAATCTCCTACCTTAAAGTTAGATTTCTTTACATTTATTGGCACGGGATAGTTTTTTATGGTTTCGTACTTTCTTGGATCGGTTTTGATTCCATTAGATGTTATTAAGTGACCTAGATAAGTTACTTGTGGTTTTAAAAAGCCACACTTCTCTATGTTTAGTTTTAAATTATATCTGCGCAATCTTCCTAGAACTTTAATTAAGTTTTCATTATGTTCTTTTAGATTTTTACCAAATATAATTATATCATCTACATAAAGAAATGCTGAAGCTTGTAAACCACTAAGAGCTATCGAGAGCATTCTTTGAAAACTATTTGTTGAGATTTTTAAATCAAACGGTAGACGTTTGAATTGGTAATGTCCTTCATTCGTTGAGAATGCCGTTAATGGTCTAGAACTTTTATTTAGTGCGATCTGGTGGAATGAGCTTGTCATGTCCAAAGTAGAAAAATATTTTGCTTTACCTAGTTTATCTAGTACATCTTCTAACCTTGTAAGTGGGAATTTGTCGTCTACCACTTTCTTATTTAAAGATCTAAAGTCTACTACCAGTCTCCATTTAGTTTGTCCGTTGAGACTCTTCTTGGGCACAATGAGTAATGGTGAATTATAAGGACTGGCTGATTCTTCTATAATGTCATTCTCCATTAATTCGGCTACTTGTTTCTGTATCTCATTTAGCTGTGCGTTTGGTAGCCTATAGTTCTTTATATAAACAGGATTCTTATCTGTCGTAGAGATGTGTTGCTCATAGAAGTTGTTCATGGTTAGTTTTTCATTTTCGTCATGAAAAACGTCTTGGAACTCTTCACAAATTTTCAGTATTGACTGAACTGCGGAGTTATCTAAATGTTCTATATTTATCTTTTTCTCTAAGCGTTGATACCTTGCTTTGTCTTTGGGTTTCATGATGTTTGATAGAATGTTATAGTTATTTAATGGTTCTACACTGATCATCGCATTTTCTATGATTTCCTCTCTATCTCCTGTATTTAGTATTTTTACATGCTTGATTCCCTCAGCTGGTAATATTGCATTTGATATGAAGACTCCTTTCTTTATCTCATTGCCAATTACCACACTGTCTTGATTCAGATCTATTTTGATGTTTGTGATTAGCTCTGTCCTTGGTGGAACTGTCAATTTCCCAATGTTTCTCATTGTCATGTTCATTGGTAGTACTATTTCTTCATCTGGCAACATTATTACTAGTACACAAGTTTCGTAATCAATTTTGCAATCATACGTTTTAAGGAAATCTCTTCCCAGTATTCCGTCAGTCGTTATATTTATATCTTCATTTACTATTTGGAATTGATGCTCTATACCTGCTTCTCCTAATGCAAGTTTCAGTTTTGATACACCTATCGAGAATATTGTTTTATTTGTTATACCGTTTATTTGACATGCCGAATTCTCATTTAATTCTTTCACCAGATATTCCTTACAAACAGAAATATCTGCACCAGTGTCAATCAAAAATCTTAAAGGTTTTCTTAAATTTGTTACAAATATGTTCACGAAATTTGTATCATTTTCCCCATAGAAATTTAGAATCTTCTTTGGTTTCCACGATTCTGATGACCGGGGACACCTCTGTTTTCCGACCTAGTATTTCCGTTGTGGTATCCTCTCGTGATACCTCTGCCTCTGGCACTGCCTATGTTGTCGTCATTATTACGCCTATAGTAGCTATTGTGGTCGTTATTATTATTTTGGTGTCCTCTAGTAAAAGGTCTTCTACCCCTGTTATTGCTGAAATTTCTTTGATTGGATTCATGATTTCTTTGAAAACTACCTCTGTAATTTGTTCTAAACTGCATAACATTGTTTTGTTTGCTGGTTGCTTCTACTTCTGCTGCTATTTGTACGGCTTCACTTAATTTTGTCACTCTGGACGCCTAAATTACAGTTTTAATGGAATGGTTAACGCCGTTTTTGAATGCTATTAAACCTAATTGGTCATTTAACTTTATAATGGTCTCCTTGTTTGCTTCTCCTTGTTCTGATATCTGAATTTCATTGAGCTGAGATATTAGGCTATCAATTCTCTCTGAAAAACCATCAACATTCTGATTCCCTTGGTGTAGATTGGCTAACTCATTATGTATTGTGAGCGGATTTACTTTTGGTTTGTAGCTATCTGTTAATGCTTTGTGAAGCGTCTCATAAGTCGTTGGTTTATCTTGTACTAATAACCTGTTCCTAACCTTATCTGTCAGCTTTGTTGCAAAAACAAGTTCTACTAGCTTATTTTGCTCTTGTGATTCACCTAGTGTGTGTGTCACTATAAAATTTTATTAGTCCTAAAAAGTTTGTTAAATTTTTTTGGTCCCCATTAAATTCTGGAATTAGCTTCGCAGCTACCAATATTTCGAAACTTCCCATTTTGTCAAATTCTCTTTTATTTGATTTTGGTCTCAGCAATTCTAAAATTTTACTTTCTATTTTTTTAAAACCTACTGCTATGTCGTTTAATTCTGTCTCACCTGCTTTATCTATACTGGTTTTATTCCACACACTTTCAATTTCTAGTTTTACCTTTTTTATATATTCTTCACTGTATTCTCTGTTGGGATTCTTTCTTAAATTTCTTAATATTTTGGAAATTGTGTCTAAACTGTCCATGGCATAATGAAAATTTTGTTTTTTTTTTTTTTTTTTTTTTTTTGTTTTTTGTTTTTATTGTTTGTATATTGTTTATTCTGTTTCTTATTATTTCTTTTCTCACATATTTCTTATAGTATGAATGAATCTTAGCAACTAATAATAATAATAATAATAATAAAATATACGTATTGCTGCTGCTGAGAAGCTGGTTCGTCTGGCTGCTGTTTAAATTGTTGTTTATTACTTCTTTGGAGTTTGGTTGTCCCATTGTTGTTTTGATAGTTCCGTCAGCTGCTTTATGAGTTTGCTTTTTATCTTTTTGTCTGAGGTGATGTGTATTACTCTGTACAGTTCACCTTTTTGTCTTCTTATGTTGACAGCCCTTCCGGCTCGTTTCCTCTTGTTTCTTTTTGGGATTTCTTCTTTATTTTGTTGTCTCTTCTGTTGCCTTGCCTTATATTGTTCAACTGTTAAGGGTTTTGGTCCGGCTGTCTTTGGTGTTGCTACGTAAGGTGGAGGATCGTGGTCAGCACCGTCTGTGGATTTGGGGATGTATTGATGGTCCAGCTCTTTGAATAGGGCGTCTAGCTCTTCCTTGTTGTATGACATCAGATTGATTGATTGGTCCCTTCCCTGTTGAATCTTTTATAATTTCTTCAACGGTTTGGCAGGATCGCCATGTAATGTTATTCTTTCAATATCTCTAACATTGTGCAT
The DNA here is from genome assembly GCA_949715645.1 of Portevinia maculata. Taxonomy (NCBI): domain Eukaryota; kingdom Metazoa; phylum Arthropoda; class Insecta; order Diptera; family Syrphidae; genus Portevinia; species Portevinia maculata. The sequence goes on from OX454528.1 coordinate 97,295,138, forward strand.
AACGAACGTGTGTGGGGGTTATGCCTCCTATAGTTGTAGTTATGTGGCTGTTGTTTGGTGAACTTAATAACTTGAATTCGTATTTGATTAAAGTATTAAGCACTTCTTGGGTTGCAACTGGCTTTATTAGTGGTTGGAAAACGAATGACTAATTTTACATTATTAAAGTATTAGCAAAATGACATTTCTCATAATCGACAATATTCTGACATTCAACATAAATTTTAACCAGAATGGGCAAGTTGCACTACATAGATTAATAACATTTAATTGACTTAAATTGACTTAATTTGAACACAACATTCTCCCCGCCTGTGAACGACGTTCGCAATTTTCCTCAGTTACGTCACGTTACGTAGATCGCCCTTATGCCACCTCTGATCATTGTCTTCAACATCTTCTCAACTAGTAAGTGTCTGGTTATCTTCTTCAGCTCACATGTAAATAGAGAAAACATTATAACATGGAAATTGAAACATGTATATGACAAAAACTGAGTACGGAGACGAGAATAACAACAAAACATTCCATCTCCTTCCTTCCCATACTGCACAATAGCTGACTAAAAGTGCAACACTCTTGCTGTAACTAGCGTTTCTCGTAGTAAATTCGTTGTGTTGTTAATTTTAGTCGAGTCGGTACTGTATTTAATTGAAACATTTTATTTGTTAAAGTGCGTGTAGTGTCATTTTATTTATTAAAGGTAGAGGTTTTAGTGTGCAATGAAGGATTCAGGTGAGTTTATATCAGTTTATTAAGGTTTTTCGATGAAAAAATTGTGTTTTAATTTCGCGAAAATGAGCTCCATTACAATTGCATGTGTTTGTGTGTATGCCCATTTGTCAATGGAATTTTTATTTTTGTCGTCTCCCCTTTTGCACGTTCCTTCTTCTTGTTGATGGTTGCATTCGTGGGTGTTTGCGGGTTGCGGTGCGGAGTATTCGTACTGAGTTGTTTTTATATATAATTGAATTAGTGGACTGTATTATATGTATGATAACGATCATGTTATTATTATTATTTTATTTTGCGGATGTATGTTGCCAAATAAATGTTGCCAGATGAGTAAATGTTGCTAGGTGTATAAGTGTTGCGCTGGCCAACTTGTGCAGGGTGTTTCGATATTTTTATGATTAATATAATTTTTGTAGTATTATAGAGTGGTAGATTTAAAAATATAGTTAATGTTGAGTGCTGGTAAGTTAAGAATGTGAGTGGTCGCTAAGTAGTAATTTGTTTTGAATTCAAGTGTGATTGTTTTAAATGCATTTAAATAAATGTGACATCGTATTAGTGTTTAAAGTGTGAATGATGCTAAGTATTTAAGTAAATGTTTTGAGTGAATTCGATATCAATTGAGTGCATGGAGTGAGTGTATTGATTAGTGTAATGTGATTGATATCATTTGAGTGTCTTGAGTACTTGTTTCTAATGAGTGTAGTATCACATAAGTTTGAGTGATTGTTTTTAATGAGTTTGGTATCATTATTCTGATGATTTGTTGTGAGCGTGTAAGTTGAATGAGTATTTGAATAATGTGACTTTGTGAGTAAATGAGTGAGTTGACTTGTTAGAATGAAATGAATCTGTGCAACTGAGCGCGTGTGTTGAATGAATGCTAGATTTTTGGCATTTGTTAGATAACTGTGTTTTCTACGGTGCTCGTGTTAGATGGTAAACGACATATTTTGGTGATAGGTCTTTTAAATTCTCCTGTTTGCGTTCTAAGCTTGACAACACGAACCAAGTTATCCGTTCCTGGATATAGTAAGGTGATACGGCCAAGCATCCATTTCGAGGGTGGTAAACGTTCATCCTTCAATAAAACTAAGTCGCCGACCCTGGGCTGTGACTCGGTTTTTAACCATTTCGGTCGTTGTTGTAGACGAGACAAATATTCTCCGCTCCACTGCTTCCAAAAAATATGAACGGCGGTTTGAATCCTCTTCCATCTGTCTATGTACGACGCATTGTCTGTTGATAGATCGGCTTGTGGTATGAGTTGAGCTGAGGTACCTATTAAAAAGTGTGCTGGTGTTAGTGCTGAAAAATCATCGAAGTTATCGGTAAGGGGACATAGAGGTCTCGAATTAAGACACGCTTCTATCTGAGCAAGAAACGTGCTGAGCTCCTCGAAGGTCAGTGTTTCGTTTTTGACGATCCTTTTCAAATGAAATTTGACGGATTTCACTCCTGCTTCCCATAGTCCTCCAAAATGGGGAGAAGCAGGAGGAATAAAATTCCATTTTGTTCCGATGTTCGTTGTGGTTGTGGCTATCTCAGTCCAATCAATGTTTGCGGCCTTGAGCATCTTCTGTAGCTCGGTGTTTGCTCCTACAAAGTTTTTGCCGCAGTCGCTATAGATCTCCGAACAAACTCCTCGACGTGCAGTGAATCTCCGGAAGGCTGCTAAAAATGCTGTAGTGGTCATGTCACTAACTGCCTCAAGGTGAATTGCCTTTGTTGCCAAGCATATAAATATCGCAAAGTATCCCTTGTATATTTTGCCTCCGCGTCCTTTCCAAGCCTTGACTTCTATTGGTCCAGCATAATCGACTCCGGTGTGTGTGAAGGGTCGCGATATCCTTACGCGAGGTGCTGGTAAAATTCCCATCAACTGTTGCATGGGCCTTGCCCTGTACCGATAGCAGATGACGCAATGATGGATACATTTTTTGATGCTTCGTTTAATGTTTAAAATCCAGTATTTTGTGCGTAGATATGCAACCATTTGCTGGACTCCTCCATGGAAGGTCTTCTCATGTGCATCTCGGATGAGCAGTTGGGCAAAATGATGTTCAGGTTTGAGGATGATCGGGTGTTGTTGATCGTATTCTAGAGTCGAATTTTGCAATCTGCCTCCAACCCTTAAAATGCCCTGGCTGTCGATGAACGGATTAAGAGATCCAAAATATTTTGATGAGGATGGTTGTTTGGTAAGTTCCTCGATCTCCTTTGAAAACATCTCTCTTTGACCAAGCCTAATGCAAATCAGAGTTGAAGCCTGCATGTCTGAAGGAGAAAGTGGTGCCGCAATTTGACTTAAGGGAGATTTTTTGAGACATATTAAGGCGATTCGGCGACAATATGAAACGATTCGGATTAATTTTTGTAGATTTGAATGCTTGTAGATTTGCTTCATTAACTCGTTCTTATTTTCAGCGATGCAATGTGTGTGTGTTTTAACAGGGCGTTTCTCTTCTTCCGTTTCCAACGTAGATGGTTGACTTGGGGGAGAAAATAACCAATTCGTTTGTAGATAATCCGGTCCCTTCCACCAAAGACTGTTGTTCTGTAGGTCCGATGGTGATGTTCCTCGAGAAGCCAAATCCGCTGGATTATATTGCGTAGGAACGTGCTTCCAAATATTGGTATTGGTCAGTCTCTGAATTTCTGCGACTCGATTACTAATGAACGTTTTCCATTTCGATGGTGGCGCTGTTATCCAACACAGCGTGATAGTCGAATCAGTCCACGCGAAGGTTTCAACGTCCCCTAACTGCAAAACTTCAACGATGTAGTTTAAAAGTCGGGCTAGCATAACAGCTCCACAGAGCTCAAGCCGAGGTAGTGAAACGGTGTTCAGTGGTGCAACCCTGGTCTTTGACATTATGAGTTGGGTGTGAGTTCTATTCTGACTATCTAAAACCCTTAGGTACACTGCAGCCCCATATGCCTTCATAGAAGCATCACTAAACCCATGTAGCTGTAGTTCCTTGTTTTGCCTTTCAGTGAAAATCCAACGTGGTATACGAATGTTTTCCAGCAATGGTAGCTGTGATCGCAAAGAAAGCCATTCCTCCTGGACCTCAACTGGAACCGGTACATCCCATGTCAAACCCTTCAGCCACAACTTTTGCATAAATATTTTTGCCGAGATTATACAAGGAGATATCCAACCTAGTGGGTCAAAGAGTTTGGAAATTGTTGAAAGTATGGTTCGCTTTGTGACGTCAGAAGATTCGGTGTGAACCCACTGAAAAGAAAATGAGTCGCTAGAAGGAAGCCATTTTATACCTAATGTCTTGATATGTTCCGAAGCCTCAAACGGCAGCAGAAAATTGACTTCTCGTTCTTGGGGTGCGACGAGACTTAAAACTTCTTCGCAGTTGCTTCCCCACTTGCGTAAATTGAAGCTAGCCGATGAAAGTAAATTGCTGATTTCCGTTAATTTCTGTTGGGCCTCCAGAATTGTGTCTGCTCCGCTGACTAAGTCGTCGACATACATGTCCTCTCGTATCATTTTTGCTGCAGATGGATAAGTCTCCTTTTCGTCATCCGCCAACTTGTTTAGAGTGCGAGTAGCCAGATATGGTGCAGAGGCTGTTCCAAAGGTCACGGTCTTCAGTCTATACATCTTCATAGGATCCATCCTGCTCTCACGCCAGAAAATTAGCTGATAGTAAGAATCTGCTTGACTGATCTTAATTTGCCGGTACATTTTTTCGATATCAGCTGTTAAGGTAATCCTGTACTTCCTCCATTTTAAGATGATGTCCATAATGTTTGCTTGCGTTTTAGGTCCGACCATAAGATGTTCGTTTAAGGAAGTCCCGTCTGTGGTTTTAAAGGCAGCATCGAAAACCACCCGCAATTTTGTTGTAGTACTGGACTCCTTAAACACAGCATGATGTGGCACAACGTAATGGAACGGTGTTTTAAGAACTTCATCTCGGCTGACATCTACTTCAATCATCTGGTCCAGCTGTAAGTATTCTCCTATACATTTCTTATACTGAGTGTGCAGCGATGGGTTGTTTTCAAATCGTTTTTCCAGTTGGTAGAATCTGCGTAGCGCTCCCTGTTGACTTTCTCCTAGTGCTGGGTGAATACCGTCCTTGAATGGCAAGGAAACCTCAAAACGTCCTCCTGGCAGACGTCTAGTGTGTGACTGGAAATGCTCTTCACATACAGCGTTTTCTTTCGTCTCAGATTCCTTAAACGGGGACTCCTCGATTTCCCAAAATTTACGTATCTGTGTGTCTACGTCAAAAGTCTGCAGATGAACTCGACAGGTCTCAATCGGGGCCCTACCTAGAACAATCCACCCAAGCTGAGTATTTTGAGCAATTGGAGCTATAGGCTCATTTCCTCGAACTATTTCGGGTAAAACTATTTCGCAAAAGATGTCGTTACCTAGGAGCAAATCAACATGTCTTGGCTTATGAAAGGAGGGATCAGCTAATTTTAACCCTCGGATATGACTCCATTTGTTTGGAACCAATTCCTTATTTGGTAGCAGACCTGTTAAAGTTTTGAAAATTAACGCCCTAACATCGGTAACGAAATCGGTTTGTGCTGATTTGAGTTTAAAGTCAACGTAGTTTTGACAAGACCCGCTTTTAGTGTTACCCAATCCAGTGACTTCAGTAAATGTGCGACGTTTCTTAAGCCTTAGTTGTTGTGCAGCTGCTTCGGTGATAAAAGTGGCCTCCGACCCTGGATCTATCAACGCCCTCAACTTGATGTAGTCTCCGGTTGAAGATTGTATCATCACAATGGCTGTCGCTAGCAGTATTTGTGTGTTTCTGTGTTGCGAAATGTGGTAGTTGCGAGCAGCCCTGCTTGTACTAGCTTGATCATGCGATGGTTTGAATGGTGGTGCGCTGGGATTAACTTGGGTTGAGGCCTGATATGACTGGTTGTTGGAATTGGGTATAAACGGCTGTGGATCGAAATTCGAATGTGATTGAGCGGGTGCAGATGGTGGCTTTGAATGTGGCAAATGACTAGGCTTAGAGTTTTGACCGTGTGAGTTGTGACTATATGGAACACGATTTTGTTCATTGGAGGAGTGTAATAGCGAATGATGTTTTTGTTGGCAGTGGTAACATCGATTCTGACTTGGACATTGTTGGGTCTTATGGTTGTAAGCCAAACAATTTTCACAAACTCTTAGCTGTTCCACCATCTTAACCCTAGCGCTAATGTCTAACCTCAAAAAACCATAGCAGGAGCGAAGGGAGTGTTGACCTCTACGACAAACAGAACAATTGTGCTTTTCCTTATGAATGGAGTTGACATGCATCACCCTTGACTTCATCTTGTTCTGATCTCCTTGAAATGATGTCCTTGACATGACCTTTTGTTGACACACAACTTCCAAAGAACGAAATCGAGTTTCCAAAAAGATCGAAAATTCTTTAAATGTTGGTAAATCCTTACTCATCCCTAATTTTTCCTCCCACATTTGTTGTGTAGACCTAGGTAACCTTTGAAGCAAGGTAAAAATTATTATTGTGTCCCAATGCTCAATTGGAACACCTAAGCCCTTTAACGAATGCAGCACCTCGGTTGACTTATCCAGTAAACCCTTAATAGAATCTGCGGTTTCAGAATTGATAATTGGTTGATCGAAAAATATTTTCAACTGCGTACTAACCAAAATGCGCTTATGATCGTAACGCGTGGTTAAAATTGACCATGCTTGATCATAATTATCGTTGTTGACCTCGAGGTAATCTAACAATGACGCAGCATTACCTTTCAAACAAGATTTTAAATATGTTAACTTCTCGATTTTAGACAATGACGAATTATCATGTATCAATGTGACGAAAAGATCGTGAAACGGACGCCAGTTATTATAGTCACCGGAGAAAATCGGAGGAGTGATAGATGGAAGTCTAATCTCATGCGAATATGAAGTTTTGTCGGAATTGCTTGAATTAGATTTCTGAGTTTTGGCTGTCTTCTCAACTCGCGAATTTTCGTTGAGACTATCTAACCTATCTAGCTCATTCAATAACATTGTTTTATACAGAAAGTAAGTTTCCATAGCTTCATCGTATAATTCCTCACTATCGTTCGAAATTTCTTCATTATCCTCAGAATTCATTTCATCGTAATGGTCACATATTTTCCTTAAATTATCCTCTAAAACGTTTAATCTACTAATCAAATAATTTTTTGTCTTAATTTCAGCACTCACTTTTCCGAAGCTTATACTTTCTTTGCCAATTAGATTGCACAATCTCTTAAATATTTTCATTGAAACAGCACTCATTTTAATTTGTTTAATTTATGGACGAATAATAAAAATGTAAGTAAAATCGCACTCACTTTAAATTTCCCTTAATGATTTCTTGACTTCTTGTCTTCAGGTACTGTGGACTCCAATGGTACAAAATGACGACACTCAAAATGTTACGGACTGGAACTGTATTCACTTCAACGGTGCAAGACAACGGCACAGACTTCAACGGTACAAGACTCCAACGATGAATAAAGAACGGCACGTCAATCCAACGGGACGATATTCCAACACGGGATAAGCTTCCAAACGACGTACGTAAAACACAGCACAAATAAAGTTTATATGGACGATTATTTTATGCATTGAACATCAACGACGTACTCACATGAATTTTGTTTAATTAGCCTTTCCTTTGTTGGCAGGTACTCGGACTCCACTTGGATGCAACTCAACTTAACTTAACAATTCCAGCAGGCAGATTTGGATTTGAACACCAAATGCACAGTTCCAACGATGTAGCGGGACGGTTCTTCAACGGGATGCCAATACAACGGCACGAAACTGCAACGGGATGAGACTCCAACAGCAATCCCAGGAATTCCACAGCACAAATGATTTGAAGTTGCAAATTGTAAAAACTAATTGTCGATTTGTGTAAAATAAATCCGGCTCGAAGGACCAAAATGTTGTTTGGTGAACTTAATAACTTGAATTCGTATTTGATTAAAGTATTAAGCACTTCTTGGGTTGCAACTGGCTTTATTAGTGGTTGGAAAACGAATGACTAATTTTACATTATTAAAGTATTAGCAAAATGACATTTCTCATAATCGACAATATTCTGACATTCAACATAAATTTTAACCAGAATGGGCAAGTTGCACTACATAGATTAATAACATTTAATTGACTTAAATTGACTTAATTTGAACACAACAGTGGCCTATCGCCCTATGCTGTACTAAGCGCAGCTCGCTATGTAATGTTGCTGTATAAAGCACAGCACGCTAATGGACAGATGGCATGTGAGTGCCGATGTTAATTACGAGTCGAAATTGGGATTAAGACTGATTTTATTTAAATCGATAACGCCACTTATATACACAAATCACTTACAACTAATTCACAATAAGTATCACAAACAACTACACATGCATACCATAATAATGAACATAATTCTTTTAACCTACATTATTTTCAAAACATTCATGCTCACCATTTCAATATAATAATCAATTAATTTGTCCTAATTTCTATTGCCTGGGTGAACGAATGCAAATGCAAACAATAACAGACACATGTAACATGTACTTTGTTGAACTTTTGCATAGCATGAATCACTGTCGCTATTACTTGGATGCCATTTGACACCTTCCATATTCGAAGCAAAGCGCAGCGATTCAATGTTACGTAGTAGTTTTTCGTTGTTTATTTTGTGCCTGCATTGAGTCACACTACATTACGGTGAATCTCGTCTCTAGTGAAATTAAATGTAGGGTCCTCACTTTTCATTTCTTGGAGCACCTGTCCCCATAGAAATGATTTCTTTTTTTTCCACAATTGAATTCCTCTTCGTATTTTAAGCGCGTTGAAATTAACAATTTAATTTGCGCTTTACTTAAATTCGCACTGTGAAACAAAGAAAAAATAAATTTATTTTATTATTACTATTATTTCAGTTTTATTATTATTTATATTTAATTATTATTCACTAGTTTAATTTTTCTTACTTTTCCTTCTCCATCGACTCCATGGCGGCATCAACAAATTTAATGATGCTTTTTTTATGACGTTTGCGCATCAGATGTGACAACTTTGCGAAAATGAACGTTGTGCAAAAAAAGTGATACCAAGTTTTGCGTTTTAGAACGCGATGCAAAGCTAAGGCTGCATCACTACTGCAGTGAGGCGTTTCCGAATTCACCCACAGTTGCCGCACTGCAATAGCGTAGCTGATGATGGTCTCAAATTTGTCCGCCTTGGGAGGTGTCTCAACTGTAATCTTTCTTAGAAGCGAGGTGTCCGGTCTACCAAACAACATTTTAAGTGTCGACATGACCTCGGGCACTGTTTCTGGGAGTAATAGGTGATGTCCAGCAACTTCCAGAGCTTTTCCCTTAAGCGCTCGTTGAAGACGGACCAAATTCTCAGCGTCATTGAACCCAAATAACTCCGTGCTGTTTTCATAATTACTGACAAATACAGCCCATTCTTCCGGCCTGCCACTGAACGTTGGTAATTCTTTAGCCAACGCTTGGCGTGCAGATAGTTGGCTTGCTGTCAGTGTCCTCAGGGATTTATTTTCGGTTTTGTGCGAAGTACTCATCGGCATGTTCTTAGCTGGTTTCAATTGTTCTTCGTCGCTGTCAGCAAGTGCTAAGAGCTCGTATTTCTTGCTTAAATACTGAATATCTAGCAGCCGCTGCTCCTCAAGGCGTTCCAGCTCGCGTTTCATATTGCGATCTCGCCTTCCTGTTGACTGTACCGACGATGGCTGTCGTTGTCCCGACTGATCTTGGCCAATCTGACCAAAGCACGTACCATGTTGTTGCTCTCCTGCCGCGACTGCTCCACGGATATCGCCGAGTTGCAATTGTCCACCTAGGACCGTTACGTTGGCTGCTACGCACTTTTCACATTCCCAATTATTATCGGCTACAGGTTCACCCACTCCAGCACATGCGAAATTATACCAATGATCACACGAATCGCATTGTACCATCTCCTGGTTGTCTTGCGCTGTGCAGCTGCCGCATGAATTTCCCAGCTTCGGTGACGCCATCGCGATTTCTTCTAATTTTCTTCTCTTGAGACAAATATTTTTTCAAGATTTGTCACGGCAAATAAAAAAGGCAGTTTTCCTCAGTAGTATAAACTATAAAATGTATTAATCAAGAATGAATATAACATAAATTGGTTATTTATAAATTATACCTATAAAACTTGAAAAAATGTTTCTGCCACCATTTGCAACTACGTGACTACAATACCGATTCACAGGCTTTAAGAAAACAATTAAAAATGAAAATAAATGCTGCCAATATTCACTGCGAATTTGCAGATAATCATGAAGGTATGTTTGTACTGAAATTATACTTTATAGTCAGTAAAGGTATGTTCGATATGAAATAATAGTTCAGTCAGTGACAGACTTAGTAGATTAATAAGGGAAGTATCTCTAATTGATTAAGTAGGTTGGAACACACCTTTACATGCTAGGGTGACATTCTATAGCCTTATAAAGACTAGATGCGAATTTATTTTTTTTAATTTATAGATTATTAATAATATTCTTCTTAAGAATTGATTTATTAATAATGAATGAATATTGATAATTCTGTGATTATTTGAAAACAGCTTCGAATCTGTATCATGTTCTCGCATAGAATCAAATCAGATGTGATTATAAACTAATATGATACAGGTATGTGTTAATTTCTCCAATATTAAATAATTATCAATTTGTTGTTTTTCTTCATGTAACTTTTTAATCATTTTTGATTTTAATTTGCCAATTATTGCCGGTGTAAAGCAACGCTTTTCAGAGTAGTCTTAGCATTGAGCAAACAATTTTATTTTTCACAAATTTCAATCTTACATTCTTCGTTTTCATTTTTTTTATCAAATACATATCAAATAAAATGTATTGTCGTCTTGCTCTTATGAATCCGTTGTTATTTCTTGCAATACGAAGATAGCATGTAGTTTTTATCTTTCATACAGTTGGAGGTAGTGCCATTCAATTTTAGACACCTATAGCACTCATTATTATTAACACAAAGCCAGATTTATGTACAGCAAAACAATTTCATAATTTGTATTCATTCATTTATTCAAACTCCTTGAATTTTGTATTTAACATAGTGTTCCAAAACAGCCCCACTCATGCGTTCACTACAAAACAAACTTTGATTAAAAAACTGCTCGCTACAAAGTCAAGACCATTTGGCTGCTCACTTGAACCATGCCATAGCATTTTCTATGGTCTTGATCGGTGGTTATTTCATTGGCCTTGAAAAGTCCTTTATTTCTGACTTACGCCTACTTGAAAACTATATAACATTTTAATCAGCATTAACCAAGCCTGTCGCATCGTTGCCTCCTTTTTCTGTTTGCTCCTGAATGAAATTGAAACCTTTAGTTCTTCACCTTATATTGCGAACGTATCTAACCAATATTGCAAAATTTACTTAATTTTTCTAATATAATGCTTTTGTACTCGTATGAACGACTTTTAATTTATACTTATATATTCCATATTACATACTCGCATTGAATATGAACTCTTTTAAAAATAAAATTGGCAAGTTATTATTATTACGTACTATACAAGTCCACTTTTTTTTAAAATAAGTTAAAGTTAAGTTTTTAATCAACAAATGTTGTACCCAAAGTTTAATTTTCAGCTTGTTAACAATTATAAATTACTTATAAATTGTTGGGATTACTAATTTTTGAAGTTTCTTTTACTTGTAACGATGTTGAATAAAGTTTTATCAAAATGATCAACATTTGCTTAGATGTTAGCTAAGCTGTTCGCTGTAAACCGCCAACGACTAATGGTTTCTTTTCTGTGTTTTGGTTATTTGTTCACTTTGTTTAACTGACTAGTTGTTTGAAACAAAAATTTTTGTACTTGTATTAAATCAATTAAAGCTATATTATAGGATTTAATTTTGATTAAGTAAAAAAAAAACAAACAAAGTCGATTACGAAACAATTCTAGAAGAACAGTGTATGTATGTTGTAGGAAAGAACCACCAGTTGTATATTATTTCTTTATTTTATTTAGTGTATTTTTTTGTGTAGCTCTTAAAATTATTTAAGTTAGTTCCTAAATTCTGCATATATTTTTTTTGTTTAAAATCGAATAGTTAATTATTTGTTTAATTAACTTTGATTTAAATTGTAAAATTATGGTTTGAAACAAATAATAATATAATAAAAAGTTTTACCATATATAAAGTCGTTCTATTTTATTTACTAATTTCAGTGAAGTAAACCAAAAGTAGCATGTTATTTTTATTAAACACGTTTATAATGTATTGTGGTAAGTTTCTCTCTTCGGTAAGTTTTTCAGCTTCTTAATAAATATATTTGATTCCAGGGATGGTAATAATACATGATAATGACACAAAGGTTATGAATAAAATATAGGGTGACATTCTACAGCCTTATAAAGATGAGTCGAATAACCCATTTGGGTTTGGCGGGTTTTTTTTATAACAAGAATAAAAAACAATAAATTTATCAAAGATTTTATACAAAACAAAAGAATTAATAAATAAATAGTACAAATAGTTGGGTTTTTTTTTATAAACAAAAATTATCTGAAAAGAAATTTTAAAAACATACAAAAAGAAACAAGTGAAACAGTGCTCATAAACAACTTTTTGACTGCGAAATATCCATATAAATTAACCATAATTTGACTTTAAAAAAAAATGTATTAATTATTCTAATTTCTTATGGTAATCGATTAAATAATGTGTTCTTTGCCCCGCCACCTTACCTTGTTGCTGAGAGTTTACTCTTAGCCTGTATACATTTGAATTTCTTAGTATTGAGCTTTATCCGCTACGCATGAAAAGCACTTTAAGAACTTTGTAAACATAATAGATGTTTTGTTGGTAAAATTTGAAGGAGGTGAAATACAGGCAAACTAATTGTTTATCTACTTTTTTTTACAAATATTTCTGACAATATGATTTTGTGCTATTTGAAGTGGTGCAATTGTGAGCTCCATATTGTAGTTTTGAGTTAACAAGACCATAGCAAATTACTTTGTGAGAAGGACAATGAGGCTGTAACAAAAATATTTTACGCGTCGCACGCATCATATGCTTTTAAAAGTTAATTCAATTGTTTACCTATCCCAGATACTTATAAATAACATTCAACAAATTCTATTTTCAATTATTTGAACAACAGGATACATCCATACAGAAATTAATTTTACCACAGTAATGAGCGGACATCGCAAATTTTGAAAAACAACCGTACGTAATATAAGGTCGTCAGCAAAAGCTGTTATGCTATCAACAAACAAACAAACATCTGTCCACCGCCTAGGACATAACGTCACTACTGATAGCAATAACTTCGAGGAGTTCATCTACCGAGGAGTAAACATCAACTCCACGAATGACACCTTAGTGGAGATCCGGCGGAGAATTACCTTGGAAAACCGCTACGACTTCGGTTAAGCGAAACAAATGGGCTCACACTCGAGGGACAAAATGCATGCTCTATCGAACCTTAACTCTACCAGTCCTGCTTTATGGTGAAGAGCGCTGGACGATTTGTAGAAAAGGGGAGCTAATATTGCGTTCTTTTGAAAGAAAAACACTGCGTCGGATATTTGGTCTCGTGTGCGATGGAGAAGAAGATACAACCGCGAACTCTGAGCTATACTAAGATGTGGATGTAGTCCAAAAAGCTAAATCACGTCGACTACATTGACTCGGCCAAGAGGATCTTGGACTCCCAGCCCCCTGGTTCGAGAAGGCAAGGAAGACCGAACCTCCGTTTTAAAGACCAAACCATCGCGGATGCCAGAGCGCTTGGTTGGTGTGGACAACTGGAAGCAGTGTGCCCGGGATCGCAGAGGATGGAAGACTGCAGTGTCTCAGGCAGAGTCTCTTCACCGGTCGGGAGCCCGTTAAGTAAGTAAGTAAAATACATCAAATTAGTAGAGGAGAAAATAATGATTTCTTTTGACCTAACCACACTTTTTCCCAGCGTTCTTGTCAATGTTGCTATATAGACGCTTAACCCTTAATTCACTAGGTGAAAAAAAAAATCTCATAAATACCTAGGTGAGTTCCAGGGACTCACTTTGTATAATATTGCTTTTTTTTCAATATTTAGGATATGTTGCTGAAAAAAAATACTTTTGTTCTTTGAACTTCAACATCTTCCTGATAAAATAAAGCAAAAATATTTATAAAAATGCTATATAATTAAGATTTATTCATGGAAGTTTCGAAGTCTTTTTTAGAAAAATCACATTTTTTAGAATTAAAAAAAAATATATAAACAAAAATAATAAAAAACTAGCAATTCACTTTTCAAAACAGAAAAATAACGCTTAAATCATATTTGATGCAAAAAGTAACTGTCTCCATATGAAGAAAAAAAACGTGCAGGTACTGATATGCAGACTTGATTTTAGAAGTTTTTGCCCTTTTTGCATATTTTGCGATAGCATCCCAGGCAAACTGGCTTCTTGCATGCGCAACAAAGGTATGCAGTCTTAGTCCTCTTTTTGAAGCTGCAAACATGGCAGTATTTTCGCTCACTTTTGTGAAGTGATAGACGTAGTTCAAATGGCAAAATAGTGTTGTATAAACCCGTAATCAGGTTACTTCTATTAAGATCTTCCCCAGATTGGCCTGGTTTACTTAAATCCATACTTATCACTGAATTTCTCGCAAAAAAAAAACAAAAAATAATAAAGCAAACACATATGCAAATTGTAACATAAATACCTACCTGAGTCCCTGGGACTCGACTCGCTGATCACCAAAAGGTGACCCTTCCACTTATTGTAAAAACACATCCGACCAGTATCGCGTTTATCACCACACTACATGAAGGTACTGTGGATCTTATATGTGTGTGTGTAGAAATGCACGATCTGTGTGCGAAAGAAAAAGATGGGTGAGTCCCAGGGACTCACCTAGTGAATTAAGGGTTAAAGAGCACCTATAAAAATCCACCGTTTCAACAGAACACACCAACGCGTATATTGTTGTAAAACAATCTGAGGTCAATCGTGCTTTACATCTCATCAATAGCCGTTACGACAGCATCAAACTTACTTAAACTTAAAACTTTTGTTTTTTTTTTAAATTGTGGGCGTGTCAGTTTGCGAATTTTGAAAATATTTACACATGAGCATCAAGGGCCCCTGGAGAGTCTATATTATAAATTTCAGGTCCCTAGCTCAAACTTTGGTTTTTTCCCGTCCGACCTGAAAATCTGACGATGACGGTGACGCTCTATATTTCCAACTAATGAATTGCGATTCATGGACACAATGACTTTACTCACTTCCGGTAATGTGCATCTGACGACCTCTGTTTTAGATATAGCTTTCTCCTTTGGATCGTTTTGTATAGATGATAAGAGCTTAGTATTGGCCTCTACTGAGGTGATTCCAGGGTGCTTAGAGTGACGTTCATTCGAAGGTGCGGAGGTGTTCACCGCACACCCTATCAAAATCCTTTTCCATACATAACTAAAGTTCATAAAATTCAGTTTTGTGTTTCTTTTCAATCTTTTATTTACAATAAATTTAGAACAACTTTTGCATTTAATTTCAATTCACAATCTGAACTACCTATGTACCTATCAATCAAAGCATTGAACTATTTAGGATGTTCTCATTACTTAACGCACCGATATGTATGTAAAGCAATTTCACTAGATCCACAAATCCAATAGATATCTCTTTTACATCAAAATAGCTTCGTTCTACCTCTTTAAAAGCACCATCTTCTTAATTCGGTTTGCATCGGCAATTCATTTTCAGCCAAAGTAAAACAAAACTCAAATTTAAAAATGTTCTCCTCACATCAGCGCACCGAGATTGAGCAAATCTACATACGAGTACATACAAAGAAACTAAAAAAAAGAACACGACCATACATTCTCCCTTTGCAATCTATATGGCTTGAGGTTCAACTTCATCACCGCACCAGCACCACATTCATTTTTCATTCCTTCATTCGGCCGGCAGTTGAGAATTCATTTTTGGCCAGAGTAACAAAAAATTACTCTTTAGGATGGTTCTCCTCGCATTTCCTTGCACCAACACCAAGGTAAAACAATTTGTGTTCGTTCGCACGTTGAGTCGTTGAAAATTATTTTTCGTTGCGTCGCGCCTGCGGTGCGGATTCATTCTATGTGCCACACTACCCCACACCAAATCCAGACAAGCAGCAAGCAATGTTAATGCCATATAGCAAGAATAAGAAGTATGATGTGTCATTTTGTCGCCTTCATCACCATTGTTGAGCTTTTGAACCTTATATCAAAATATGACCCAAAATTAGAAAATCATTTAAAATCTGCAACCATATTTAAAGGTAAGTCTAACAACATACAGAACGACTTGATGAATGCAGTATCAAGTGTCATCTCAAATAACATAGATAAGGAGATTGATACTTCAAATTTCTTATCTGTAATGCTGGATGAAACTACAGATATTACAAAAAAGTCTCAATTGTCTATCAATGGTTCCGCAAAAGAGAGATTTTACCAATTTTGGGATGTAAGCGACGATCGAACAGCTAGAGCAATTTCCAAAAATATTATAGACTTGAACAGATAAAAACTGGGGTGCAAAATTAGTAGCGCAAACATACGCCGGTGCTGCAGTTATGTCGGGCGAATTAAATGGAACCCAAGCAATAGTGAAGACTCAGTTTCCAAATGCAATAGTAATCCATTGCAATGCGCATGTATTAAACCTAGTTTTATCTCAATCGGTTAATCTACGGGAGGTAAACATTTTTTTTTCAAGCTTGTCTGGTCTGTCGGCTTTTTTCTCACAGTCCACAAAACGAACATTTTGTTTGGATCAAGTAATAAAAGGAAGATTGCCCACTGTTGCTCCAACAAGATGGAACTATTCATCGCGTCTCGTTAATTTGGTCCAAGCACATTTGGGTGACTTGCTACAATTATTTGAAGAAATGATTGATGATCCAGATACTTGGGGGGCTGACGCAGTTCAAGATAGAGGCTTTCTTCACTTTTTAAACTCTTTTAATACGGTTTTTATGCTTAATACTTTTAATGATGTTTTTACACACACTGATGGTTTGTTTAAAATTTTACAAACAAAAATGTTTGATATAAATTTCTGCTGCGAGCAAATTGAATTAGTTAAGTTTGAAATTAATAACATAAGAACAAAATTTCAAAATATTTTTGAGGCACTTAAAAATGCATTTATGCAGTTTTGAACTAAGGTATAGGCAAATATTTTTTGAAATTATCGACACTTTGTCCTTACAAATGGAAACTAGGTTCGATTCACTAAAAAAATTAAAATTTTTAACATTGCTTTCCTCAAAAAAGTTTGGTGATTCCCAAAATAAATTATCAGCTGAAGAGTTTGAATGTTTAAAATCTTCTTATGGTCCTTTTTTTGAGTTCATAAAACTTAGAAATGAACTAAGTGTTTTTTACAAATGTTCGCAAGAACAATTTAAAAACATTTCTATTAAAGACATTCCAAAAATGATTGATACTTTCGAGTTAAGAGACACCTTTTCAGAAATTTTTAAAATACGAGTAAGCTCGCTTATCTTAACAATTCCAACATCCAGCTCTGTTCAACGCTCCTTCTCTGCTTTTAAGAGCATAAAATCATATACAAGAAATAAAATGCTGGAGGACAGATTGTCAGAACTTGCAATTATTTCAATAGAAAAATCATTTCTTAAAGAAATAAAAGCTAAAAATATTTTTTACGATGAAGTTTTGCAAGTTTTCTTGATGAAATCTCGGCGAATTGATCTTTTGTACAGGTACAAAAAAATTCAAATATTTACTGAAACTTAGTATTAAAAACTAACAAATCGTATCACAAAAAGAAACACTAAAACGGAAAAAAAACAAAAAAAATATAAAATAAAAAAAAAACTAAATAAAAAAAAACATAAGAATTATAAAAAAACAAACCAACAAAAAAATTAAAAAAAAGGAAATGGGATCGGTGTCTATCACGTCTCCTCGTCGTGATCCTGGACTACAACTATAAGAATAGGCAAACTTAACTGCAAAAAAAAACATACCGCACACCCAACCTGAAGCACCACAGCACGTCCCCGGTGCTTACCCATTCCATGAACCTTTCCGTCGACTAAATTTTATGGGTTGTAACAAAAGAGTGTATTTTCTATTTTCACTAACTTATATTTCCCTCTCAAATTCCGTTTTACCGTAAGTGTACGTTTGTCTACACTTCCGTGACGCATTTACCAGCTTACTCCCCAAGTCAAGAGTGTGTAAAGAAGTTTTACTTCAAAAAATGTGTAATGGTAGAATTTTGTACTCTCCTATTTACCTATTTTGGCATTTTCCATTCAAAGCCAATATGGTGTAAGTTGCTGGGGACACGCCTACCAAGCAAAAATTCACCCACTCCTCGCTTTGCAAAAGTGGGCTTTAAAAATGATATAGGCCCCTATTGCGAGTGTCGATTGGCAATCGACACGACAATTGTCGATTGTGTCGATTAATTTTCGTGTTGGTATTGTGTAACACAATCGACAGAAGTTTGAGTTATTGTGAATAACATCTGGGTTACTATGAATTATGAAATGCTTTGAGAGTTTCTTGACAGTAGCTAACGTCAAAAATTCAAAACAAATAAATTCGCACTATAGGTATCTTAAAAAATAGATTTAGGTGTCTATTAAGAGCACGAGAACTGCATTATAGTCCTAAAAAAGCTACACAGATTACAAATGTTTGTGCAGCTTTGCATAACATTTGCATATCTTATAATGTCCCAGTTCTCGATGAATATACACCTGAAGATATTAACGTTGATGAGGATGAACAATCAAGTGGAGCACATATTGTTAGTGAAGAAATGTCGGGAATTTGTGAACCTGAGGCCATCAGAAACCAAATTCTTAGATGTTTGCAACAATAAAGATTTCATTAAAAAAGTAAAACAATCTCTTCTTTATTTCAAATGACATTGATATATATGATAAAAAAATAAATTAGGTACGCACGGTAAAATAATATAAGAACACAAATTCTGTTCGAAATAACAGTAGGTAGGTATCAAATTCAATAAAACAACAGTCCTTTTTAATTATTAAGTTTAGGAACTGTTGTAACGGAGTTCTTTTTGTAACTTTTTTTTTTTTTTTTTTTTTTTTAATTTAATTTATTCTCCAATTCAATAAATATACATACATAGGACACATTAATCCTTAATATTTACAGAGCTTAAAAACTGAAATAAACTAGATTTCACAAATAGGTATATTCGTATATAAATATATAAATATTGCTTATAAATATTTCAGTTTTACAAAAAGATTAATAATTTGTGAATATATAAATATTAAGTGTTTTTCATTAGGTATTTTTACTATTATTTATTGAAGAATATTATAGATACACTCTTTAGTTCAAGAACTAGTGTCGAATGTATCTTATCAAAAAAATGTATTATTACATGTACTATGAAATGGTGGTAGTGGGGTGATTATGGTTATTGAAAAAACAAAATCTATATAATATTTATCAACATTTTTCAATTCAATTCTTAGCGTAAAACGTTGAGTAAGTTATTTATTTCAATTAAATTAAAATTAAAAAGCCATTTTTTAATCTCTCGACTGAAAAAAAGAAAATTACTAGTGGTTCTTAATGCAAGTGGTAATTTATTATAAAGTCTTGGAGCTACAGAAGTAAAAAAATTCAAAAGATGCGTTGTATTATGCGGTGGAATAACAGCCAAATAACGTTCGTAGCTACGAAGTCCATGGGCGGTAGGATTACGATGAGGCAAGTAACCACTTCTTAAAAAAAATATTCTCAGAACTTTATAGAAGTAAAGGTGCTTGAGCGGAAGTATCTTTGAGTTAAAAAAAAGCGAAAAGCTATTCTCCATACGTCCCTTTCTCCAAATAATTCGAATTATATGTTTCTGGACAACAATCAGAGGTTGAATTTTATTACCGTGAGTACCGCCCCAGCAAACTAAACCATATTGTAACTTAGATTGTACCAAGCCATAATAAACTGTTTCTAATAGTTTACGTGAACAAAAAAGTCTTAGATGATACATTATGCATGAAGTTTTAATCAAGTATTTTCGAAGTAAAGCGGTATGCTCACCCCAATTCAGTCCGCTATCAAACACAAGTCCTAAATACTTAAAAACCGTAGTTCTTTCGATAATAAAACATTTGGGGGAGCAGCTTACATTAGAGTTATACGTATTAGAACAACTTCTCTTGCAGCAAGTGTCAGCACTAAGTAGCATGTGTTGGCAATTATTGCTATGGTAGGTTACATTAGGAAATTCAACCACGTTATTCGAAAGATTAAAAAACATAATTTTAGTCTTATCACTTATGACTAGTTTATGCATACTGAACCAATGTCTGAGCTGTTCTAAGTCGTAGCAGATATTAGCAATTAGGTCTAGAACAGAATAATTAGAATATGAACAAGCAATGTCATCCGCAAACCCTGTCTGAATTCCTTTCAAGTTTAGGAAGATAGAATTAATATATACCAAGAAAAGAATGGGGCCAAGTACTCAACCTTGTGGTACTCCAATACGGATATCTAAGCTTTCACTGAATTTATCTACAAGTTTAATCACTTGTTTGCGGTTGTTGAGATATGAGAAGAACCAGCGAAGCATGAAACCTCTGAAACCAGCTTTATTTAATTTCATTAGTAACAAGTCATGGTCCACTGTATCAAACGCTTTAGTTATATCAATATAAAGCGCAGCGGTATATTTTCTTTTATTTAGACTGTCGTAATTAAAGTTACAAAACTGTAAAAGGGCATCCTCAGTCGATTTACCTGCTCTAAAACCGTACTGGTTTGAACTAAAAAAGTGTTTTTTTTCTAAGAAAGCTACAACCCTGGTTTTAACTACTTTCTCAAAAATTTTTGAGAACACAGGAAGAAGGGATATAGGCCTGTAATTGTTCAAATTTTTGCTATCACCTTTTTTCAAAACAGGTATAACCTCAGCAATTTTTAAGGAATCGGGAAATATACCGCAATAAATACTTTTATTAAAAATATGAGCTAAAACATCAGCAATATTATATGAAACTTTTTTAATAAAATTGTTAGACCAACTATCTCTTGTCGCCGAGTTAGAACTGCTCAGCAGCTTTATTGTTTTAAACAATTCAAAAGAAGAGATTGGTTCGAAGAAGAAACTACATACTTCACTCCTTTCTCTGCTGAAACAATCCTCCCCACAAGGATTGAAAGTATTGCCGTAACCCGCTTCTGAAAGTGTTTTGGCGGCAACATTAGTAAAATATTCGTTAAAAGCATTCGCCATCTTTCCAGAATTTTGGATAACTCTATCTTTATAAATTATATTAGATGGTAGACTTAGAGGAACTCGTTTATTAAGAAGTTCATTCACAATTGCCCATTCTTTTTTTAAGTTGTCTTTGGCTAGTTGAAATTTATTGATGTAAAAGTTTTCCTTAAAGACCGGTACATCAGCAGCAACTTCTTTACACATTTTAATATAAAAATTACGAAGGTGAACGTTATTAGGATGTTTTTTACATTTTATTCGAAGTTTATTCTTTTTTTGTATTTTCATAAGCAAGGTTTTTGACATCCATGGTTTAAGTCTCTTTAGTTTACTACATTTGTTTGATACAGTAATACATGCAGAGACATGATCTTTCAAAATTTTTGAAAAAATATTAAACGCAGTAGAGGGGTTATTTTCAATGTAAACGTCCGTCCAGTTTTCTTGCAATAAAGAGGCGTTAAGAGATACAAAATTAAAGGATTCAACTCTCTCAAAAGGTGTATAATTATTTGTTTGTATGGTATTATCACAAAAGAAAAATAAACCTATCATGCAATGATCAGAGATCTTATAGTCAGATATGGAACTAATAAGGGATAGTTTAGAACTGCGATCGAGTCTTCCAAAAATATGATCAATGCAGGTACGCGTAAACTGAGTTAGCCTAGTAGGTTCAAGGAAACAAGTTTCCAGCCCATTTGCCGACAATACGGAGATATAGTTAGACACAACAGAGGAATCGCTTAAAATATCTAAATTCATATCACTTAGGATGAATAGATTCTTCGTCTTTTCGCAACTCAAAAGTGAGCTCAACTCCTCAACAAAAACTGTCTTACTCTTTTCATGCAGTCGATAAAAACACATAAAAATGAATTTCCGTGAATCAATAGTGCATGATATCTTAAGCATATCAGCAGTTTCCATATTATGATTACTGACCTCATAGTTTAATTTATCATTTACGTAAACAGCTACTCCACCTGACGCATAAGATTCATTACATTTAGCATGAAAATTAAACCCGGGTATACTATAAAGAGCTATTTCATGATCAAAAATCCAAATTTCAGAGAGAAATATAAAATCTGGCTTGTTAACAAATGACTCTAAATGGGCTAGGAATATATCAAAATTTTTGCGAATGCTTCGAATGTTTTGGTGAATGATAGAGAATTGTTTTTTCAAATTGGCAGAATGAAAAACGCTTTTAAATAATTCTTCATCAAACTTACAAAAAGGAGTAGCAAGATCAAAATTATTTTGCTGATCATGAATTAAATTAAACATAACAATTACTAATTGATAAGGATATTAAGATATATTCTCTAAATCAGCAAAAGAACAAATTTTCAATGATTTATCACCCTCTCTTTTTTTCATTAAAATAACTCCCTTGCTAATCCACAAATAAGAAAATTGTTTCTCTATTTTAATTTGTTTTGCTCTATTATATACAGCTCTGTTATAGTTAGTAAGACTTTCATTAATATAAATTGGTTTAATTGCAAGATGTTGACCATAAAGACCCGTAGTTAATTTTGTTTTCTTTTTTTTTGTTTAAGACACTCTGCTTTAAGTCCAACGTTCTAAATTTTATGCGTAACACACTTAATGATTTGGCTGATGTAGATGTTGAGTTAGGCTGCGACTTTGTTGACATGGTCTTGACATAACAAGACTTAATGTCATCTGGATTTATGCTTTGACCTAATCCTTCTGACATAAGTTTGACAGCTGAGTCCAAAGCATTGTTGTTGTCAACATTAGGAACTCCAATAACATCAATACACTTTTCTAAAGATTTTTGCTGCAGGAAATTCAATGTATGTTGAAGATTGTTTACCTTTGCAGATAATAATTTGCTTTCTTCTTAAAGTTGACTAATTTGCAACAATGCATTTGAATTCACGTTTTTCAGTGCGATGATTTCATTGTAGAGTACCTCAAGTGTGATAGCAGCTGGATAGTCGATGTTTATATCAGCAGATTGAGTTAATAAAGTGTTTGACGAAGACAGAGGCACCTCATCGTCAGCTGATTTTGCTTCTTCCTGCACTTGTTTCTCTATATGAAGAGAGGACGGTGGTGAGCGCAACGATTTGCGTCTGTCTTGATCACAAGATACACAACGATAAGGAATGCTGTTCTTTTTCATATATACACTATCACTTTGTTGCAAATTTACACAATGTAAGTGGTAGTACACTTTGCACACAGCACACTGAACTTTTGCGCCAATTCTATCAACTTTTAATCCACATTTGCAAGGCATAATTAGCAATATTAACAAAACCACTAGATTTAAGTTTTTGTCTTTTTCTTCCTTTCCAGTAAAGAGAATGATAAAATAAATGATCTGTATATGTTTTTTTTTTTTTTTTTTATTATTTGTTTCTGTCCAAAAACACAAGAGATAAACAAAAATGTAGAAGAAGGCTAAAAAGCGTGTACACCCCACTACACTCTACTCTCAACTGATGTTGGTTTCTTCAATTGCAATTTAATTGATCTGTCTCTTTGGCGGTTTTTGACCTCATCTTTGTACGTTTTAAGTTTTTCTTTTTTTTATAGCCAGCAACTCCTTGTTGTAATCTTTCTGCATATAATATTGTCTCTTGATATGCGATTCCATATTCTTGGTGCTAGTTCTTATGTCCCGCATTGTATCCATTATATCGCTATGAAAAGTTTGTTGTGCGCTCGTTTGCATTGCTAGCAGCTTCAGCCATTCTTCATCCACTTTTTTGTTTTGACTACAATCTTTTTTCCCAGGTACGTGTTGGGTGGTCCTAAACTATTTAGATGTACGGCAAACCGCTCCCATCTTTTCTTGGCAGGAGTCTTAGCACAAATTCCTTTAGCAATATTTGGGTTTTCTTCCATATATTTGCTCGAGCTATTTTTTGTTTCTGACTACCTTCGACCTATAGTTATTCGTGTTATTAAGAAGAATATGCATTTTAATTGTATTTAACCAACTTACATGTTTGCAAACTTGTTTTCGTTTTCACACAGTCGATCAGAAAAATTTAAACGACAACAAGCGATTGTCAAATCGACAAATGTCAATCACAATTGCCATTCACAATACCAAAATTTGCAATCGACGATAGACAAACGACAAATGTCGCTCATCTATCAGTAATCGCCACTCGCAATAGGGGCCATACAGTGCTAACACTTTGGCCCCTATTGCGAGTGGCGATTACTGATAGATGAGCGACATTTATCTATTGTCAATCGTCGATTGTAGATTTTGGTATTGTGAATGGTAATTATGATTGACATTTGTCGATTGGCAATCGCTTGTTGTCGTTTAAATTTTTCTGATCGACTGTCTGTGAAAAAGAAAACAAAAATATTGTTTGCAAACATGTAAGATGGTTAAATACAATTAAAGTGCATATTCTTCTTCATAACACGAATACCTAGACAGTCGGTCAGAATAATTTAAACGACAACAAGCGATTGCCAATCGACAAATGTCAATCACAATTACCATTCACAATACCAAAATCTACAATCGACGATTGACAATAGATAAATGTCGTTCATCTATCAGTAATCGCCACTCGCAATAGGGGCCTTTGACTCGCTCTATGGCCCTATTTAGATCCTTACAAATCTTACCGGTCAGACATTTATACTTTTTTAAGTCTCTGAGTTAACTTTTATCGGAGGTAACTATAGGCAAGCTGTTCGATACGTTTTCTGTGATTTTTTGGTGTACCAGGTCTTTGTGAATGTCTTTGTTTTTTTGGTCAAATTGAAGTTTTGCTGCCCTATACCTACTCCTTAGTATTAAAATAATTTGCTAAATTGCTTTTTTATTGCTTGTTTTTCCAAAATATAATTTTTTGCAATACATACCTTAATGTTTAGCTAAACTTAACAAAAATCATTTAGATATTGCGTACAACACATAATTCAGAATTTAATACAGCAATACGGGAAAGTCAAGTGGGATGCATTAAATGGTTTCCTTAGGAGATTTAACCGGTCGCTCTGCTTCCTCGATAGCGACGTGCATACTGTTTCTGATATGATCAAAAATATGATTCATATAGGAATGACATCCTTTATCCCTAACAGGGTAAAAGGTATTAAACCGAACGCGTTGTTTGGCTGGAGCTGTAAAGAAGCTATCAGGAAAAAGAGATAAGTCTTTGGTCATATAAGGCGAATTCTCTTACGACCTAAAGTTGGGCCAACAAATATTTAACCATCATAAATTCCAAGGGAGAAAGGCGGCTATCGTCCGGCGCGAAGAAACTGCACCGCCAGTTGAAGGCGCAAGCGCTGAGAACTGCCCTTCCCCGGCGGCGACGGAAAAGAGATGCAGGTCGGCAGAGGTTACCCCAACCGAAACCAGCCAGCTGACTGAAACCAACGCTGCCTCCCCTTCCAATAGCTCGAACAGGAACAAACGGAGGAAGAAGACCTCAAGCACTCCTGTCGGTGGAACTGCGCGCGCACCTTCTGCGTGCCCTTCCACTAGTATGACTGATGTATTTCCAATGATTGGATTTACTCAGATTAACCTTCAACACTCCAAGGCTGCTACTGCACTCATCAGTAAGAAGCTTTCTGTGTTGAATACAAAAGCCCACATAATATCCATACAGGAGCCATGGGTGTGGAAAAATCGCATCTGTGGCCTTGGAGGTGTCCGTGGCACTACGATACTCTGTGACGAGCGGTCCGAGAGACCAAGGGCTTGTCTTGCTGTGTCGAACCTTTTCTCAGCGACTAAGCTTGGACAATTTTGTGGCCAAGATTTGGTTGCTGCAGCCATTAGCTACGAAACGAATGGAAATTGGAAGACCTTCATCGTGGCGTCAGCTTATCTCCCCTATGATTCGGTAGTGCCTCCACCACCGAGGGCAATTGCTGAACTCATTGACTATTGCGACACCAGGAAGATGGGCCTAGTTATATGCTGTGATGCCAATGCTCAAAACACTGTTTGGGGCAGCAGCAAATGCAACATGCGAGGAAACCATCTCCTGGATTTCATTCTATCATCTGATCTTACTATCAACAATGTTGGCTCGCAACCAACTTTTGTGACGTCAAGAAGACAGGAAGTGATCGACCTAACTTTATCAAATAGATACTTTAAGGCGGTTACTAACTGGAGGGTCTCTTCGGAGGTGTCCCTCTCAGACCATAGATATATCGAATTCCAAATCGAATGCGAAGCCACAACTTTGCAGGAGAGGAGGAATCCGAGAAAAACCAACTGGATACGCTTCAGGGAGGAATTAGGGAAAACTCTCAAAACTCCAACCAAACTCAGGACGAGACAAAAGGTAGAGGAAGCTGTTCAAGACCTGAATAGTGCCATTACTAGCTGTTTTGAACTGACGTGCCCAGTAAGCAAACCCCCTGGCAGAACACCGGTTCCCTGGTGGAGCTCGGAACTGCAAAGAATTCGTAGAGAAGCTAGAAAGCTTCTAAATAGGTCACTCAAGACTGATTTGGAGACAGACTGGAATCTCTACCGATCGAAGCAGAAGGAATATAAGAGGCTAATTCGGGTATCGAAAAGTGCTTCTTATAAGAATTTCTGCGAAAAGATTGAAAAGCTGGGTGAAACTAGTAGGTTGGTTAAAGTTCTGAAAAAGGGCAAACCAGCCAAACTGGACTCACTTAGAAAACTTGATGGCACCTTCACTGAGACGAAAGCGGAAACTCTTAGTTATCTGCTGGAGTCTCACTTTCCGGGTAACCAGATTACAATTGGTTCACAACCAGCCCCGATTACCGAGACTATGAGTGAGCCAAGACAAACAACTCGGCGTAGCTGGTATATTGCGAAGGCCGTGGTGACGGACGAGGCCATTAAATACGCATTTGCGTCTTTTGACGGCTTCAAGTCGCCTGGTACGGACGGAATATACCCAGCCATGCTGCAACAATGTACAAACCAGCTGCTACCGACTATGAAGAAAATCTTCACCGCTGTCCTAGCACTGGCATACATTCCAACACCCTGGCGTACAGTTAGAGTGGCATTCATACCAAAAATTGGCAGAAGTGACTACTCGCTCGCCAAGAGCTTCAGACCAATCAGTCTGACTTCTTTCTTGCTGAAAAGCTTGGAAAGGCTGGTCGAGCTTCACGTGCGCAAAGGTGCTTTGCGATTGCACCCACTATCTCCGATGCAACATGCCTATCAACGCGGAAAATCCTGCGAGACTGCGCTCCAAAATCTAGTTGGTAGAATTGAAGGCGCGCTTGACAGAAAAGAATACGCGATGGGCATTTTCATCGATATTGAGGGTGCTTTTGACAATGCGACTTTTGATAGCATGTGCAGCTCCGCCAGACAACACGGAGTAGACGAACCATTGGTGTTGTGGATTAAAGCAATGCTAATGAATAGAACGTTGGTTGCGGATGCGGATTGTGGCCGCTATGTTATGGCGGGGGTAAACAGAGGCTGCCCGCAAGGCGGCGTCATGTCTCCACTGCTGTGGTGTATGCTGGTCGACTCTCTGTTGAACGCACTCAACAGTTCTAATATTTACGCTCAGGCGTACGCGGATGATGTTGCCGTGCTTTCTGTTGGATCATGCCTAGCGACTGTATGCGCCAAGGCGCAGGCGGCCCTTGACGTGATCGACGAATGGTGCACTAGGAATGGGCTCTCGGTCAATCCTCTTAAAACTGAGGTTGTTCTCTTTACGAGAAGGAGGAAGCTGGTCGGGTTGACTCAGCCAGTGCTAAAAGGCGTCACAATCCAACTCTCCAATGAAGCAAAGTATCTGGGAGTCATCCTGGATAGCAAACTTCTTTGGTCCAAACATGTTGAGCTGAAGACTGCCAAGGCGCTGTCTATTTTCTGGCAGTGCAAAGGCATTTTCGGCAAGACATGGGGCTTATCACCGAAAAGAGTCCTATGGATTTATACGGCTATGATAAGACCATTTATAGCATACGCATCGGTTGTTTGGTGGAATAAGCTTTCACGTAAATACGTCACTGCTGCTTTTGCCAAACTCCAAAGGCAGGTATGTCTCGGCTGCACGGGGGCCTTCCCCAGCACGCCTGGCTCCGGCCTAGATGCACTATTGAACCTTCCGCCCCTTGATGTTTACATCATGGGCTGTACAATCAAGGCTATCTCACGTCTTACAAGAGGTGGCTTTTGGTATAACTCGCACTGGAGTTTTGATGAACTTGCGCAACGGTTGTCCTTCGACTCCTGTCTTATGGATATGCCGTCTGATGCGATGACACCGGAACTTCGGCTAAAGCGCAAATACGAGGTCGACTTTCCTCGCGTCCAGGACTGGCTCTGGCCGGACTCTGAACCTGGAAGGGAATGCAGTCGAATCTTTACGGATGGCTCCAAAACCGATCAAGGATCTGGTGCTGGTGTCTTCGTGGAGAGCGATAGCGTTAGACTTTTCTTTCCGTTAGGCAAACATTCGTCAGTCTTCCAAACAGAGACTTATGCTATCCTAATGGCCATGGACTATGTTACGAGGAACAGGTGGAGGGGGCGAAGTATCTGCGTCTGTAGCGACAGTCAGGCTGCGCTTAAGGCCTTACTCAAACCCTTAAATACCTCCAAAATAGTACGTGAATGCAAGATATCTCTGAATTCGGTCGGAAGGCTGAATTCACTTAAACTTGTCTGGGTCCCGGGTCATAACGGGATCACGGGAAATGAGATCTCCGATGAACTTGCTAGACAAGGCTCAGAGGGGGACCTCTCAGGACCTGAACCAGCGATCTGTCTGCCTGCGTCCTCGGTCAGGGCTTCCATTGACGGTTGGGTTTCCTATGAACACAATCGCCGTTGGCATGACTCTCCAGGGTGCAGACAGACTAAGCAAATGCTCCCCGACGTCTGTGGGAAATCCGCGGCATTCTTGTTGTCTCTCAACAGAAAAGACTGCAGACAGACTACTGGCGTTCTTACGGGACACTACGCTTTTGCCAAACACCTTAAGGTGCTAGGCCTAAGCGACACCACCAACTGCGAAGCCTGTGGAGAAAGCGACGACACTGCGGAACATTTCGTCTGTGATTGTCCTGCTTTTGCTCGTATCAGGTGGCAGGTATATGGTGCGGATATGGTGAGTGCTGTAAACCTAAGCTCCTTATCATTGAAGCGCCTTCTCGTTTTTCTTAGAAAAACGAGTAAATTCCCACAGTAAAATGTGGTGTGTCTGCCTGGCAGTACAATGGACCAGTATTGAGTCTGAGTGCTCCAGTGCAGAAAGTTTCACACATCCCGACAAAAAAAAAAAAAAAAATCATAAATTCCAACCGAAACAAACTCAGCTCTTCTCTTGGTACTGCCAAAGACGTCAACCCATGACCAAGAAAAGTGGAATATACCAAATCACTTGTTCTATCTGCGGCAAAATGTACATCGGCAAGACCAAACGTGCTGTTGAGTGTCGCATAGCTGAACACCAGAGGTACATCAACAAGAAAGACACTCAAAGGGCAGTTGCAGCTCATGTAGGTATTCGATTGAACCCACGCACAACCTAATAATTTGAAACCTCTTATCGACAACTACGAGCTTACAAAAAGTGTACCATTTCCATCAAAACGCTTATAAATCCTATACATGAATATCAGCAACAATTTAATGAAGATAGACGAAAGTCCAATAGTATCTAATTTATTTGCTCTTGCTAAATAATTTGTATGTCTTCTATGTCAATACAGTGGCGGATTTACCAGCAGGCTAAGTAAGCTTGAGCCTACAGCGGCAAATTTGAAAAAATTGCAAAACGGTTTTCTGATGTGTAGATATCTCTCTGGAAGTCCACAAGATAACTTTCCGATGAATTTTCTCTCTTCTCTTTCATTGTACATTCAAAGGTACCGCAAACTTCTATATACTACGGTAAAACACCCAGTTCACGGCCCCAACCATAAATCGGCCGTTGCCCACACTTTCTATGAGTGAAATGAGCGCGAATTTGCGAAAAATATATTTCACGATCTTCCCACTCCCACTACGTACTCATGCAAGTCCGACTACTGGTTGGGGCTGTTAACTGAGTGGTTTGTGTACGTATTGGCTTTGTATATAGAGTCATTGTATAGAGAAATCATCAAAAGTATTCGGCTGTTACACAGAAAAATACCTACATAATGAGCCTTATTGCGAAGATCAATCGACAGTTGATAATTGACTATTTTCAATGTGTGCTATTGTGAACGAACAATTCTAAAGGATTTTGTCAATCGCAGTCAATTAAAAAAATGCGATTGACAAAAATACCACATGAATCGTTCGTTCACAATAGCACACATTGAAAATAGTCAATTATCAACTGTCAATTGATCTTCGCAATAAGGCTCAACTAGGGGTCGCCCCGTGGTCGAAATTCGACCAATTTTTTCTATAAGTTCATTCCCTCTCTCTCTCTCCCACTCTCTCTTCCACATACCCTCAAGCACAAAACTTAAACTGTGCGCATACAAAGTCGTCGCTCGTGGTTGTTACTGCTCTGTGAACGGAGTTACTACAACAAATGCATGCACATATGAAAACGCCCTTCGCGGCTAAGTCGCCTGTTCGCGCGTTTATTGACGTTTATTGACAAAGTCGCCTGTTTGTTTTTATACCCTATTCTAAGGGTATATTAATTTTGAAACATAGTTTGTAACATACCTTAATAATATTGCCCGTAGACCCTTAAAGTTACTATATTTATGATCAGCATCGATAGTAATGTCGATCTAGCCATGTCCGTCCGTCCGTCCGTCGGCAAAAATTAGGCCTTTAAACTGGATCTAGAAATAATCAAGTTTACGAATTTTTGAAATCTGCCCACAGACACTCGCACAAACTCAAAAAAACAAAATTTTCGAAAAAATCGAATTTTGAGCTAGAAAGCTGAAATTTTTTATATATGATGTATGAGTCCTAAACCTGATCGGTAAATAAAATTTTCCAAATCCGCCCACTGACACGCCCACAATTAAATAAAACAATTTTATTGAAAAACCAAAATTTGAGATAGGGAGGTGAAATTTATAATATATACTCTCTAAGCGCCTTTCAAGATTTTCAAAATCCGCCTACTGACACGCCCACAATTTTAAAAAAAAAAAACTTTTTTTTGAAAATCCAAAGTTAGAGCTAGGGAGCTGAAATTTATAATATATGCTCTTTATGCTCATGTGTTCATTTTTTTTAAATCCGCCTACTGACACGCCAACAATTAAATAAAACAATTTTATTGAAAAACCAAAGTTTGAGTTAGTTAGCGTTTTTTTACAAAAGCTTCGTTTTTTTTTAATAAAATCCTTTAAATTTTATATAACAAAATATGTAGAGCGTTTCGCATAATTCAACCATACTTAGACTTTTGTCACGCCCACTTATGAGGGATAGGAATAAGAATAGGATATCCAACAGTTCGCCCAAGCGGACTGTAGCCCGTCCTTATGTTTTTTGTTTGGCAGATCACTATCTACCTAATACCTTTCAAATCCAGTTTGTTTGTGTTTTCTTCCTCACACACTAACAATTGACAATTGAGTGAGAATAAGGCAATAATAACCAAAATAGTTTACAATTTGTATTTGTTTTTTTATTTTGCATACATAAAACTTTTAATTAACAATAAGTGATTCTATATGATATCCGATTCGTTACTACTAATTTAACTTAAAAAATCTAAATAACAATTCAAACATTTTTTTTTATCTTACTAATTGTAAAGTGATCAATGAACATTTAAAATTTCTCTATATACCTACTATGTTTTTTGTAAAAACTCTGTCATCTTTATAAAGTTTTCCCTGTCCATTTTCTTCATTAACGTAAAATGTCAAACCATTAAAAGACCTTACTCTACTACACGCAACATATAGCTGACCGTGTGAAAACACTGGTCGCCTCAAAATTATTCCAATTTTATTAAAAGTTTGTCCTTGCTTATCGGGGAATTGTTTTCTTTGAAATTGAAAGAGTACCACATTTCCCGAAAAAGTCAAATTAATTCTTGGTATCAAAATTCGTTTTTTCACTGCTGTTCCCGTTAATACCTCACAATCTAAAGTATTGTGGTGCATGCGCTTAACCCTCAACCTTGTTCCATTAACTAAACATTGAGCTGTATTTAAATTACGTATTAACATAACAACGCAATTTTCTTTCAAAGTTAACTTATGTGGTGGCATCCCGCTTATTGTTAATAAATTTAAAAATTCTATTGGAAAATCATTTTTATTTATACCTTCGTTTTCCATTATTTTATCGTAACTGTTGTACGTTTTTTTTTCGTCCATCGATACGGTTCAAAATATCACCATTAATGAGAGAGCAATCTTCATTCGTTGGTGCTAAAATTGCTCGCTTAAGCACTTCATCCGACAAAATTGTCTCGCTTATATCACCGTAAATGTCTTCAATGATATTATTCATATTTCCGATTGCACTCTGTGGTATCTCAATGATATCTTCACCAAATAAATCATAAGTAGTCAAATGTCCTTCTCCCATTTTTTTTTAAATTTTTATAAAATCCACTTCTTCGGGAAGTGCTCGCATATTTTGATTCAACTTAACTTTATGGAATTTATGAGATTCCTCCCAACTTATAATACAATTTTCTATCAAAACTGATCTTGATGCATGGGGTACAACGGGTAGAATCTGGAGTAAATCACCACATAATAAGACAGATTTGCCTCCAAATAATTTATTTTTTTCTTCACCTGAAGCTAAATCTTCTCAATAACTTGTCTATTACTTTAAGTGCAATTTTCGGACACATTGAATATTCATCTATCAATATCAACGATGCTGCACTTATAAAACGCCCTTGACTACTATTTGGTCGCACATTGGTTGAAGAATTTTCTAAAATAGGTATGGGCAATTTGAAAACATTGTGTAACGTACGATCTACAAAGTTGATGCAATTCCACTGTAAGCGGTAGCTATGCAACGTAAATTTAACGCATTCATTCTATGGATGATTGCAGTTTGCACAAATGTCTTTCCACATCCAGCATGCGCTGACAGACAAAAAACATTTGATCCAGTATCTTTGTATTGTACTTCACGTAAAACTTGATCAATTATATGTTTCTGATCGTTATTTGCATCATCATACATTTGCTCATAAATGAACTGTTCGTCAAATACGTCCACAGTATCTATATCATTGACTGACAAATTTCTTGGCACAGGTAAATTAAATGCTTCACAATTTAAGTTATGAATAATTAAAACCTCCTCAATCTCAAATAAAGTAAGGCCACTGTATAATATGAACGCAGTCAAACTCCAAATGTACCGGTTCGAATGTGGTTACGGTTCTAAAAATCTAATGATGATAATTGAGATGACTGAATTTAAAAAAAAAAACATTTGTTTCTATTTATGCACTTACAATCTGAAATGTATTCACAATGAACAATAAATCAAAGCACTTGTTGTTTACACTTGTTTTCACATTTTTTTTGTTTAGTTTGTTATTTTTCACTTAAAAAAAAAGAAGAAAACTTAGGCCACTGTATAATATGAACGCAGTCAAACTCCCAATGTACCGGTTCAAATGTGAGTTTTTTTTATTTTTCACTTAAAAAAATAAAAAAGTTAGCAAATGCATTTATTTGACCGTTTTTGGAGTAGAGAGCAGATTATTGCCCCACACAGCAATGTTGTTGTTTTGGTAATTTCATCCAATTCGCTTTATTTTACCTGCTGTATTTCGTAATGTGTGTTATATATGTGGATGATTTTTGTATTGTGCACTTCTATGTATTTTTCCCTATCCAAATTTGTAATATAGTGTTGGCATATCTATGCTACGAATAATAGCAAAAATGGGTGGAAACACGTTATAGGCAACTCCGTATTAATATATAGATAGATTTTCAAGTAACTTCAAGTAATTTCAAGCATTTTCAAGTACTTTCAAGCATTTTCAACTAACTTCAAGCATTTTCAAGTAACTTCATCACATGATATAAAATTTGTCCGTTCAGATTGGCAGATTATTGCCTCACACAGCAATGTTGTTGTTGTTGTTGTTGTTCTTGGTGTTGTTGTTGTTGTTGTTGTTGTTGTTGTTGTTGTTGTTGTTGTTGTTGTTGTTGTTGTTGTTGTTGTTGTTGTTGTTGTTGTTGTTGTTGTTGTTGTTGTTGTTGTTGTTGTTGTTGTTGTTGTTGTTGTTGTTGTTGTTGGTGATGTTGATGTTGATGTTGATGTTGATGTTGATGTTGATGTTGATGTTGATGTTGATGTTGATGTTGATGTTGATGTTGATGTTGATGTTGATGTTGATGTTGATGTTGATGTTGATGTTGATGTTGATGTTGATGTTGATGTTGATGTTGATGTTGATGTTGATGTTGATGTTGATGTTGATGTTGATGTTGATGTTGATGTTGATGTTGATGTTGATGTTGATGTTGATGTTGATGTTGATATTGATGTTGATGTTGATGTTGATGTTGATGTTGATGTTGATGTTGATGTTGATGTTGATGTTGATGTTGATGTTGATGTTGATGTTGATGTTGATGTTGATGTTGATGTTGATGTTGATGTTGATGTTGATGTTGATGTTGTGTTGTTGTTGTTGTTGTTGTTGTTGTTGTTGTTGTTGTTGTTGTTGTTGTTGTTGTTGTTGTTGTTGTTGTTGGTTGTTGTTGTTGTTGTTGTTGTTGTTGTTGTTGTTGTTGTTGTTGTTGTTGTTGTTGTTGTTGTTGTTGTTGTTGTTGTTGTTGTTGATGTTGATGGTGGTGTTGTTGTAAATGTAATTTGATCCAAATCGCTACTTTTCACCTGCTGTAATTCATAATGTGTGTTATATATGTGGATAATTTTTTTTTGTGCACTTCTATGTACTGTCCCCTACCCAAATATATATAGTGTTGGCATATCTATGTGAAGTATTATAGCAAAAAAGGGGGGAAACACGTTATAGGCAACTCCGTATTAATATATAGATATCAGAATGATTCGATAAAGAGAGACAGCAAAATTTAAGACACAAACCTTCAAACGCCACCACTTTTGCTACCGCCTCTGTCGAGTTTGCGTTTTCAAATTCGTGTTGATGAGCCTACTATAAACTCTATATACAAAGGTATTGGTAATTGCGGTATTGGTGTGGTAGATCTGAATAAAAAATTGTTGCAAAGAAAAATGTTTTTTTGGAGATATTCTTCGTTTTGAATGGATCAAAAGATTTCAAAATAATAATCGAATCATTTTATCAATTTTAATCTTATGTGTTGACTACAGTTTGTTGAACAGGCGCCAGCTTCAGACAATTTTATTTGAATGCGATATACCTAATATCCTAATGATTTAGAGACTGACTTAGTTCAAGAATGCATTAATTTTCAAAGTCACATTTCTTCGGAAAGAATTTCGGTAAAACCAATTTCTGAATCATTGGAAAGCCTATCTTCGTTTCTGCGAAAACAGGGCTGGAATCGGCTAAGGTGATAGTTGATTGTCGCTTTTTGATTGTCGTTTCTGATAATCAACTCCTCTTTGCTCTGCGTAAAGCGATCACTAAAAAATGATTGATTATTGGCAGCACTTAGAGTTTTAAACGTCACTTCCTTGCCGACGCTGTCATTCCGAGCAGCTGATGTGTGTTTATTTTTCATGATTTATATTTCAAATATGATTTTGTTGAGTCCTTAGGCAAAAACTTTATCATAAATGGACAAAGTATTGACTGCATTTTTTTAATGACTACAGCAGTAATTTCAGCCACCGTACTTTGACCCATTGGTGCAGCTCAGTCAGCCCCAACTTGTCTTTGATAGCCACCACCCCCAAGAAGATTTTAAATTGCAGCCAATTGAAGGATGGGTGGAACATGCGTTGACCTTATTCCAGTTGGTAAATCAAGCAGTCCCAAAACAAACGCAAACGTTTCTTTTGATAAGCGAAAGTTTTTTAAAAATCTAAAATACACAATAATAAATGATAGCAATCAACAATGAATATTTATAATTCTATGAATTTTTCATCGGGTTTGAAAGTTCCACGATATTTGCTTTATTTCTCATTTTTCTTCTTAATAGTTGGAAATTTGTGTAATTATTTTCTTCATTTGTGTAGAAAAGTTCTAATGAAGTAAAAATTGCACTTCACGAATTTTCCAATTTCACTTTTTTATTTGAATTTATTTAATATATATTCTTTTTTCACTAAAGCATTTAATTTATTTGGAGTTGAAGCCGAGGTGCATACCTATGAAAGTAACAAAAATGTATGAAAGCGACTTCAATCCTAATCAACACGAATTTGAAAACGGCAAACTCGACAGAGGCGGGAGCAAAAGTGGTGGCGTTTGAAGGTTTGTGTATTAAATTTTGCTATTCTCTTTATCGAATCATTTTGATATTATATAGCTATTTATTTTTCTGTGTAACAGCCGAATACTTTTGATGATTTGCAATGTTGCGTCGCTTCGGCAAATAGTATGTAGGATGAGAGGGATATGATGGACAAATTAGAAATCTGCCCTTGTCGTCTGCGGTAGAATGTATGATGGAAAAATTGAATAAAATTTAATTTCGGTATTTTCCATCAAATAAGGAACTATGAATTTATGGATTTTTAGACTTTTGCTATTTTCGCTGTATCTCGTTCAAATATGTACATACCGATTTATATCATTTCTTCAGTATTTGATTCGGAAATATTCAATTTGTGTTGTATCAGCCGTAATTCAAAGAAATGGTTGTTGGATAGGTATATTTATCTATTAGCGAATTGATGACCTACATTAATATTGAGGCAGGTCACGTGTAGTTTCGCAGTTTTTTGTAATATATTCGTTGTCAGCATCGATAGTAGTGTGCATCTACTATGTCCGTCCGTTCGTCCGTCCACCCGTCGGCAAAAATGAATTCCTTTACACTGGAGCTAGCTTTACACTAGCTATGTGTGAGCTAGAAAGCTAAAATGTTGTCTTAAGGTGCCCAAAATGCTGTCGTCGCCTCGGCCAAGTAGCATTTATGATGAGGGGGATGATGGAAGGGACGAAAAGTTTTGAAATGAAAAATTTAATAAAATCTGATTTCAGTCTTTTTCCTCAAATAAGAAATTTTGAGTTTATCGCTTTTTAGACTGTTACTATTTTGGCTATATCTTGTCGAAAAATGTTCCGATTTGTATCATTTCTTTTGTAATTGATTCAGAAATATTCAATCTAATTTATAATGACATGTTACTTTGTGTCAGTATTGCGCCATGCTGCACCACCACTTAGGGGTTAATAGTTAATAGGTTTCTACCTATACGATCAATATTTATTTTATTCAAATTTTATTATATTTTCTTCTTAAGACAATTGGAGTTGGGCTTTTTGATTTTTGAAGTCTTTGACCGCCTTTCTAACTTCTTCAACAGTAATGTCGTGTATTTCTTCAGTGTTAGAAACGGCTCTCGGAAAATATATCCTAGGAAATTGTTCAATTAGAAGTTTTTCGTCATCCACAAGAAGCAGCCCTTGAGCATTGTTGATGAACTTTGGCGAACGGATTTCCTTCTCTCAGCGGCAAATTTTGAAAATTGTTGTGTTCCTTTATGGATGCGAAGTGGATCAGTTTTGGAGACTAATTATTTAAATACTGTAAAAGGTTTTCTGGATGTTCTTAAAGTGAAAAAAACCTTCAAGGTAATTCCTATAACAGCTTGCAGAAGTATCTTCAGATGGAAAACAATGTTTCGCCGGAACCTTAAATGTTTTGCATTATTTACCTTAGTCTTTGTATATAGACCTGTTCCCGTCCAAGCTGCTTTGTCGGAATTTGTGGACAGCCTGGTTTCTATCAGAAGCCGAAGAAGAATTTTCTTCTAACTACCGATACAGACCATCCACAAACTTCATCGTTTGAGCGCACTTTCTCTTTGCGAGCCTCTTGTAAAGTCTGTATTCCGATTGACCTTTTTCATCTCTCACACTTTTTTGTCACTAATTAGTAATTACTGCTTTATCTTCATCTCCTGACCAAAATATTTGTTTGCCGTATTGACAGCTTTGTTGATGCAGATAATTTTGCATAATTTGCAAATATGATTTGCACATACTTAGGCTACCCTCACCCGGAGAGTTCCTGGTGCCGTATCCCAGTCCTCCATGGCAGTCCTCATAGTCTTCGTTTGACTAACCGACATTACCGCATTTCTATCCGCCACAGGATTAACATTGCATTTAACAATTAATATTTGTTATAGACGTCTATTTTGCATGTATGTGAAACATACCTAGCGGTACTTAAATTGTAAACAAAAGAGGAACACATGGAGAGCGTCACTAGTCACTGTAATTGATAAACTCTGATATATACCTCCTTGACAAAACCTACCCTAATTTTCCATCAAAACAAACAAATAATATACATACCATCTTTTTGTGTATATAAATAAGTGAAAATGAAGACTTATTCTTAGCTTAAAGAAGGATAATTTCTTTTAATTTTCCTGAAATGGACAACTCCCTTAGGCGTACCAAATCCTGCACCATTGATGTCCGCTCAAGTAAGATTTCACTGTATATACCTACCTACGAAACTTATATTATTTCTGGGGTATGATAAAAAATGTGTATACTTCTTTAAAATGTGTTAATATGCCTAACCATGCGCTTGATGAAGTTCAATACTTAACATTTTGTGCATATGGGTGCCTACCTACCTATAAACATTCTTTATTGTACATTGACCTTCTTCAAAAGGTAAATGTAAACTACCTATACATACTTAATTTCTTTGGTACTCGGTCTTCCTGAAACTGAAATTTGCAAGAATACATTAATCAATTACACTGAACCCCCCACATACGCGGTCTCAGCATACGCGATTTCGCTTATACGCGATTAAGTTATTCCGAAATTCCCTCTAGATTACACGGTGCATATACGCGATTCAAAAGAAATGGTGTTGTGGATATTTCTTTTTCCTTCCTTGAATAGTAGGTATATAAGATGAGACATTTTTTTCTATTTTTTGTTATGAATTGTTTTTGTTCTTAGCTTTTATTTTGTTATTAAATTTTATCATTGATTTTATTCCTCCTATGTTGTTTCTTAAAAAAACTGTATAAAATACTTATTTTGAAATTGCTTGCCTTACGTATCTTCATACAGTTTCTAGTCTCAACATACGCGGTGTTTTTTTCCCTCACGTATGTGGGGGGATTGGTGTACATTTAGCTGTCCAAACTGTCAAAATCAATTGTTTGTGGAAAACCAAATGAAAAAATTCAGCTTATACCTACATAATATTCGGAAATTTATTTGTGCAAGATAATGCTATCGCAATATGCACATGATTTTTGATACCGATTACGAATGAATGAATACCTACCCCTGACCTACCGCAAACTTTAATCAATACCACCAACTAATATATTTACAATCCATATACTGCACCCCTCTCACCAACACATCATTCATATCCCCTTCATGAGAAGTAAAAAAAAAATATCGAAAAATTAACGACAAACCACACACTTATGAATAACTTCCATTAAAAACAACAAATAATTTACCAACCATATCCCGCACCCCTCCGCACCCCTCTCACCAACACATCATGAGAAGTACCTAAACAAAATAAATTCGATAAACGATGAGCATGGAATACAACAAAAATAACTACGAATATGCATATTCAAAGGCATACTAGCATTTTGTAGAAAAGATTCTACAATATGGTTGTATAAATGTAGCTTTTTTTATACCCTATTCTAGGGGTATATTAATTTTGACGCATAGTTTGTAACATACCTTAATATTGCCCGTAGACCCCTAAAAGTTACTATATTTATGATCAGCATCGATAGTAATGTCGATCTAGCCATGTCCGTCCGTCCGTCCGTCCGTCCGTCGGCAAAAATTAGGCCTTTAAACTGGACCTAGAGAGCTGAAATTTTAACCATATACTCTCTAGGGTCCCGAAATAATCAAGTTTACGAATTTTTGAAATCCGCCCACAGACACGCCCACAAACTCAAAAAAACAAAATTTTGGAAAAAATCGAATTTTGAGCTAGGAAGCTGAAATTTTTTATATATGATCTATGACTCCTAAAACTGCTCGGGATATAAAATTTTCAAAATCCGCCCACTGCCACGCCCACAAAAAAATAAAACAATTTTATTGAAAAACCAAAATTTGAGCTAGGGAGCTGAAATTTTTAATATATACTCTCTAGGGGCCCTTTAAGCTCATGTATAAATATTTTCAAAATCCGCCCACTGACACGCCCACAAATAAATAAAACAATTTTTTTGAAAATCCAAAGTTTGAGCTAGGGAGCTGAAATTTATAATATATACTCTCTAGGGGCCCTTTAAGCTCATGTATATATATTTTCAAAATCCGCCCACTGACACGCCCACAAATAAATAAAACAATTTTTTTGAAAATCCAAAGTTTGAGCTAGGGAGCTGAAATTTATAATATATACTCTCTAGGGGCCCTTTATGCTCATGTGTTAATTTTTTTTTAAATCCGCCTACTGACACGCCCACAATTAAATAAAACAATTTTATTGAAGCACCCAAGTTTGAGCTAGGGAGCGTTTTTTTTGATAAAATCCTTTAAATGTTATATAACAAAATATGTAGAACGTTCTTAACAATTTAACCATACTTAGACTTTTGTCACGCCCACTTATGAGGGATAGGAATAAGAATAGGGTATCCAACAGTTCGCCCAAGCGGACTGTAGCCCGTCCCTATGTTTAAGTATATACTTAAGTCGTAAGGT
Organism: Portevinia maculata; assembly: GCA_949715645.1. Lineage (NCBI taxonomy): Eukaryota > Metazoa > Arthropoda > Insecta > Diptera > Syrphidae > Portevinia > Portevinia maculata. The sequence goes on from OX454528.1 coordinate 97,335,921, forward strand.
GGTGTGTAAGTCGAATACTCGAAGTGAGACTACTATAAAGTGTATATACAAACACAGTACAATTATTCAAGTAAATTTTCTATGTTTTGTTCTTATTTTTTTAAAATCTTTTTTGCGGTCAATATCAAAGAGACGTTAACAATTTAAGTAAAATCTAGACCACAAATTCTGTTCATTTAACAGATTAACTTGTTAAAATACTTTTTACTTTGTGATGTTTTGAGTTTTCTTTTTCTTATTTTTCGAAGCAAATGTCAAAGAAACTACAGTGTTACATTACAACATTATAAACTTGGTCGTTGCAAGTGACTTGTTTTAATGACTGGAAATTCGACAACATCGGCCGGTGGGGTTAGTCTTCCCCATACGTCTTTAACGCTGTTCCTTGTGCGTCGAATTGTGTTTTCTTTTTCGATTTATTATGAGAAATACCTACTATGTATTCATATTTCATACACCTACTTTCATATTGAATTGCATATTGTCCGTATATAGATGATCTGAAAAATTATTCGTCAGCAAATTTGTTCAAGTTTGAAATCGTTTTTTCTTCGATCAAACACAATTATTTGTTTAACCAACTCGGCTCACTTTATTTGGATTGTATTGTTTAAAGTACTTCTGTAAGCAAGGCTTGGAAATTCGCCCGACACCGGACACCTCTTAACACCAATTCAAGTGTGCTGTGCCGCGTTCGTTCTACAACAAAATGTAGTTATGTAGGTATGTATGTATATGGAAAAATGTCGTGTCTACCTGAAGCTACGGGAAAACCTGGCCGGTTTATTATACAACGATGCAACGTGGGCAATACCAACAAAATTTATTTTGAAGGGATTGGTTTTTAAATCATCAATTCATTAAACATAAACATTATTAAAGTAATCGTATTTTGCTCGCCACAGAAGCAGTCGAATTTCGTTTGCAATTAATTCATTTTGGTTGATAGTTAGAACCCAATCCAAACTTCAGAAGATGCATTTGAAGTAAAAACAAAAATCAAAAACGACAACAATGCAACATTGAAAGCGAAAACTGGAAGTAAAACTGTTGATTTTTTTTTCAGACGTACACATTCATAAAGAAACACATGAATTAACAGCAACATGACATACGGATGCCATGTTTGAGTAAATTGTGCTTTGTGCATTGGGAAAATAGTGGTGGTCGCATGTGTGAGTGAATTGTCCATTGGGAAACAATTGTGGTCGCCATGTGTGCGTGAATTATGCATTGGCAAAGTACTTTTGGTGAAGCCACAGTTGAGTTTCAAGAACTCGTGGGCTCGTGGGTCGTGGCTTTAGTGAGTCCAATGCATGCTTATATCGAAAAATCAGTCAGTCTGTCTGTCAGTCAGTTGTTATAGTTGCGCGAGTGGAGATCGTTAAGGCGCATATTCAAATTGATTCCGACTGTTTTGCTGTATACGTCTGTGCATTTATGATCTGTTTAAATTACGAAATTGTTAATGTCAACTTAAATATCGGAAAGTGGAAACATATTATGAAAAAAGTGGATGTAACCAATTAGGTATATCGTGTAAAAAACAATACAGACCCTTATTGCGATTTCCACCATCGTAGAATTTTTAAATATTCATCAGGTAATTTCTTTTTATTTTATAAACACGTTTTTTCTTCGAATGCAAACCTTTTTTTTAATTTTTGCTGGCATGTTAACCAAGGCAGGAACTTCCAAATTCGAGTCTTTCGTTTAATCGAAATAAAGTGTCGTTACGGGTTTTTTTATTTGCAGGGAACACAATAGAAGTGTCGGCTCCGAAACTTTTCGAATCAAAATATAAGGCCCATGTTCTGCATTCCACTTTTTGTGAATTTGCAAGGTGAAAGTGAAATTGTGTGTTCTGCATTTCGATCGAAATGATTATTGTGAATTGGAGCAAATCTGTAGGGAGTTATTACGAATCAATGGTTTAAGTGCGAATCCAGCATTTTTTTTTATTGAAAATTGCTAAAACTATTGCATCTATGTTGACTTAACAGCAAACATTGTGTTTGTTTAGGTCTTTGACAATTCGAAAGTGAATTCGAAAAAATCTAAAACGATCGAAATGCATAACACCAAATTTCATTCCGAGTGAAATTGAAAAGTGAATTGAATTCGATTTCGATCGAAATGCAGAACATGGGTGTAAATATTGTTATTAATATCGGTGTTAAGCAGTTTGGTCTCTTTTTTATTGCTCTTTGAAGCTGCGGTAATTTGCATGCACCATCGTTGAATGCATAAACTCTTCCGCAATAAGTTTTTGGCTGCTAAGTTTCCAAAGTTTTTTCAACTCGTAACAAGTCACTCTCAACGACCAAGTTCATAATGTTGTAATGTAGCAGTGTAGTTTCTTTGACATTTGCTTAGGAAAATAAGAAAAAAAACTCAAAACATCACACACAATAAAAAAAACTTTCTTTGTTAAATGAACAGAATGTGTGGTCTAGATTATAATTAAATTGTTAACGTCTATTGACCGCAAAAAAGACTTTAAGAAAAGTAAGACCAAAACAAAGACATTAATTGTAGGTATACTTTATTTTCTAAATACCGAATGCACCTCGGAAGGCATTGGCCTCTCATCTTCAGCGCAATACACGTGACAACTAAAAATATAATTAAACATAGTTGAGGTAATGACAAAGTTTTTAACAAAAGAGAGAAACATTAATTTACACATTGACACATACAAGCCATACAAATTATTTACCAAGACCAAATAGGTTAGATGCTATTGGACTTTCGTCTATGTTCATTAAATTGTCTCTGATATTCATGTAAATAGATTGATGTGCGTTAAGTTTTGATGGAAATGGTACACTGTGTTAGCTCGTAGTTGTCGATGAGAGGTTTCAATCAAATACATGAGCTGCAACTGCCTTTTGAGTGTCTTTCTTGTTGATGTAGAGTAAGTGTCCCAAATATGGCCAACCCTTAACTTTTTTGTAAATAAAACAGCCAGTGCTACGTAAATTTACTTTGTTTATTTTTTAATAGATAATAAATTTATTTTATTATCAGTCTTCCTTCATACACATAAAACATAAAAAACAGCTTAACAAAAAATTAATAAATAGGTATAAAACTAACGAAAGTAATTTAAACACTTAAATAAAGAGCTGCTAATATGGAAGGTGGTGGTTAAATATGACCGGGGTGGTCCATATGTAGTACAACTTACTACTGCTATCTATGCGGAGCAAAATTCGCAGATAAAATATTTTTCTTCGTTGCCTGAACAATTTTCATGTACCCACATGGCACAGACAACACATTGAACTCATTTTTCTCCTGCCTTGTCTTCAGAAAACAAACTAGAGCAATAACTGGATTTAGCATCTGCTTGATTACTTCGATCAGGGCTTTCATCAGACAAATCGTCCGGAATAAAATCGTTTTCACTTTCTGATGAAGTTGGTTTTTCTTTCTTTGGGGATTGTTGTTCTTGAGAACCTTATGTAATAATCAACAATTATAAAGTATTTAAATTTTAAAACCTATCTAAAATTTGCATTTACCTTTTTTCTACTTTGCTGATTTCTTTTCCATGTGCATGTCCAATCGTTTGTTTCTTTAATTCTCGTTCGTGTTTATTTTTTAACTATTCTTCAAGAGCCTGTTTATATGGAGATGATGAAATAAGTTCTGCCTTTCCTGGTTTTCTTCCTCGATTTGAAATCTTTTTAACTCGGATGAACAGGAGAAATTTCATGAGGAAATATATACGAAGATGTTCTTATACTAGTAGAAGTAGAAGGTTCTGAGATGTGAGCTTCTGTTTAAAATGAGCTTGCTTCTATTTGGTTTGTTTCAAAAATTAAATTAATATCAGGAGAAGAGCAAGGTTCTGAGAAGCGCAATTGAGGTTCAACTAGATTTGGGTGCAGTATCATAGACTCCTCAGTTGGAGCAGTTATTCAACTTCCTTTGCTGCAAGAAAATCGTGGTCCCTGAAGATATGCCTATCAAAACGACAAATTCCAGTGGATGCGAACCCTTTAAATATACTCTTCCAAACAACTCAACTATGTCAAAATGTGTCAAGGCTCTCGTGTTGTTTATGAACCATCGGCCATCGCCTGATTTCCTCTGTCAAATATTTTTTTAACGGTCCAATGAATGTTTTGTCGAGAGGTTGGTTCCAGCCAATTCTATGAATGACATATCTTACCGAAAAGTGAATCCAATATTTTCGGCATGATGGTAAAAGTTGTTCTTTGTCCACAGACTAAAAATAACTTTTTGGATAGTTCAATTCAAATTTTTGAAAGGTTTCAAGTCTGCGATTCATCAAATAAATGAACGCTCTTTTTCGTCTCCGACTGATTATCTCATCTGTATGACTGATCTTCTCTCTGTAACTTATAATCCAATCCATTCCATCGGTGTGTCAGTACCCTCAGATTCTCAAATTCGTTGCTTGGGCTACGCCCTTCAAATTCGGGTGTAGAACTGGAATGGCAGGAATTTTATTTCCCTACAAAAACTCACTAAGTTCTAATTCCAATCAATCAAAGTATGTGCGTAATGTCTTCCGTGACGCATACATCGTTGCAGTATCTGCACGCGTCCGTTTCTGAGAGCCCTTCTACTTTGGCATACTTCCTCAGAAGGCAATGTCTAGAATAGATGCCGATTGCCATTCTAAGCTAACATCTACTAAATTTCAAAATCGCACCAATTTTCTTTTTGTTCAAAACCTTGAAACCTTATGCAACCACAATATGACTCCATCTTTGACTAGCCATTCTTCCCCTTCTCTTGCTTCGCGAACTCATTGCCCTCTATGTCGCAGTGCCCTAGCACTTTGCCTCAATGCCTTAATCGTTGTGCGACACCCATTATTCATACATACATTATTCGCCCCAAGCCTGAGTACAAAGCTCATATCTGGTCCTGGGCACCGATTACATATTTGGAGATACTTGACAAGATTCAAAAACGCGCGATAAAAGTTATTATCGATCGAGACATCGCGTACATCAAATTCATAACATGATGAGTTCCTAGTTAAGTTTATTGTTTCAATTAAAGTAGAGCCAGTTCCGACATGAAGGCGGTTTCACATTTTGACTATATTAGTTGAAAAGTAAAAAGTCCGTAAAAGAATTTAAAAAAAAAGATGCAGATTGATAAATTGTATTAAGGCAAATTGTACTTTTGTCCTCGAACAAACTCATTTGAATCGAATTCGATACAATTGTGTCAACTTTTCTATCCCTGACACCCGCCGCCATGTCAGCAATGCACTCTCAAGCCTATTTTTGGACGTACAGTGAAATGCAAAGAAACGTTCCTTATCCATACAACACAAATTGTGAATGTTCTTTTGCGCTGTTTTTCCAACCCATTGTTATTTACAAACATTAAATACCAACGTGCATCTGTTTCTACGCTCTCATCTTTATCCCTATTTCGTAAATGCCCGTACTATGCAACTATAAACATAATTTCAACATTATGAGAGAACTAGAAATCCCTTAGTGCGTTAAATTATGAAAACAAAAGAAAAACAAAAAACGACAAAGCTATTTTTGAAACAATTGAAAGGCGCCTCGTTGTAATGCGAAATCAAGTTTCATGGAAAAATGTCCTGTCTACCTGGAACTGTAATAAAACTGCAGTCGGTTAATGGCGCCATATGTATGCCATATGATTAAATGAGACAACGATGCAACATGGTTAGTATCTTTGGCCACCTTAAGATGTACATAAATGCAAAGGTTATACCTACAAAATTTATTTTAAGGCGATTTGTTTGTCAATGGTCCTATTTCGCTCGCTACAGAAGCAGGTACACATTCATTAATGTAGTTGGCTTGCAATTCATTTTGGTTGAAAACAAATACATAAATACATTACGTCTCTCCAAAACTTCAAAAGAAGTGCGTTTAAAATAAAAGTAAAAAAGTAACAACCAGCATACACAAATTTAGAAAAAAACTGACGAAGCAGTGCGACATACCAATGCCATGTGTGAGTGAAATGCGCATTGGGAAAAACACTGGTGGCCAAGCGCGAGTTGCAGCTCGTGGCTTAAGTGAGTCTATTACGTATACCGGAAAATTAATCAGTCTGTTATAGAGTTGCGCAAAACAGTTCCAAAGGCGGAACGAACATGGAACGTGTCTTTTTGTCATCGGAACTAGTGCCTGGAACTATGTCCACGAAACTATTAAGGTTTTGTATTAAGTAGCATTATCGTGGTAACTGGAACTATGGAAAGATTGTGCTCGAGAACCAATACTCGAAATTGAAAGACTGCAAAGTTTTTTTCTTAAATAAAAATTTCAATTGAAACATTTTTTTTAATACGTTTGATAAAAAAACAAAAAGCAAAACACTTTTCTATAATCATAATTCGTAATGAAAACTAAAAAAATAGTTGGCATTAACGGCCCATACAGGACCTTAAACCTAGCTTCTCCAACCATTTGCTTGTGCAAGTGGAAGGAAGAATATAAATCCGAATCCGAACGGCAAGGCACGAGTACGTTGACAGGGCGCCAAGAATTGATAACGGTTTTTTGTAGAAGGGTCAAAAACAAACATTTTTTACTATGGGAAGGGGTCTATTTTGTACCGTTTAGGAGGTAGGGGCTATTTTAGAAAAAAAGACTTAAATTGAAAAAAAAAACAACAGCAACACTTACAATTAAGTTCTTTACCGGTTTCGAAAGCCAGAAATCTGTTCTGTAATACTAAATTAAAACTAAATTATTTATGGCAATAGTTTTTGTAAAATTCGCCTGCAAATTCAAAATTTTGATAAAAAAAATATTAAAAAAAAAGTTTAGATAAATTTTTTTCAAAATTGTGAAATAAAGTGCTAAATTGACTTTTTGTGATCAATGTGACTATCAATTCTGAGTCGAACACAAAAAACCGAATGGTTTTATGTATTCTTGTTTTGGAGAAAATTAAAAATTACTAAAACTACGTTTTTATAAGATTTTTCTATAGAACTTTATTTGAAGTGTTGCGGTTCTTTTTTAATAATTTTTTTTCCAATTCAGGCCCTTTTTTTCTAAAATTGCTTCTACGTCCTAAACTGGGCGAGAAAGACTCCCCCCCCCCTCCCATAGCAAAAAATGCTTGTTTTTGGCTCTTCTATAGAAAACTGTTATCAATTTTTGGCGCCCTAGTTATCGAACTCTCCCCAACGGCAATTTTGAGAAGCTTCCTATGACCATTGATACTCTTGGATGTTTGTCAGACGTTCGCAAGAGGTGGAGCAGTGGAAACAAAACTTTACGATGTTACTTGGCCCCGGCTGAAAACTTGGAATTGGATTAGTTTTCATTTAAAGCACAACAAAATATTTTTTTGTGTTCTATATGTAAACAAACTCTTCAGTTTGAGACATGTATTCGGTTTCCTTTTTTATTGTTTTATATTTGTGTATTGCTCTGTGAAAGTGTGAAATCGGAACTGCGGACATGTTTTATTTCAGTTTGTGGAATGAAAGGATATGTCTCCGATAGACCAGTCTGCGAAGCTATCTCTTTCTGAAATGCCGAATCCCTTTCTTGAACGTCAGAAACAAATTGAATGATAAATTTTCAGAAATTTGCACAAGTCATTGTGATTGTTAATAAAGTGTATATTTAAATGAAAACAGGAGCTATTGAAGAGTAAAAAGTACCAAATTATAGAGAAAAAACCTGAAAAACTATGTTAAGACAAAAAACAATAAAAACAGTAAATTTGTTGACCAAAAACGCTTGTGCAGCTTTTGATGCAGCCATTTACAAACTTTTTCACTTTTTTTTTACAATTTTGTTATTTATTAATTGTTGTTCGTTTGTATTAATTAGTGTAAAATGTATGTATAGAAAATTGTTCAACTTAATTTATTTCCAAACAAAAGCTTTTTTTGTTGCCACAACAACGCGATTCTCACGGTTTCACTTTTTAATCCAGACCATGCACTCTGGCATCAACGATGGATTAGTCTTTACAATGTAGGTTCGGTTTCCTTGTCGTCTCAAGCCTGGGGTCTATAGAAGTCGAAGATCCTTTTTGCTGCAGCATTATTATCAATTCGCTCGATGTGGCCGAGCCAATGTTGTCGACGTGTTTTAGCTCATGGATTTCGCAGTTGCATATTCTCCTCGATTCGCCCTCTTCGCACACAGGACCAAACGGAGTATCTACTGACGGATAATTTTTCTTTCGAAAGATCCCAGTATTAGATCACCTTTCCTGCTTATAGTCAAGCACTCATCGCAGAACTGGCAGAAGAAGTGTTTTGAGAGTCCATGATGCCCATTTAACAGCGGCTAGAAAAGCTGCTAAGACACATTTCTTATTCTCTGTGCCTTGGTGACAATGAAACCCGTCTCTGTTTCGCAGACGCCTTCATTCCGGTCTTTAAGCCAGCAGCCAGTTGCTTGGCTATTATTAAACCTCCGAATGGCTTTCGATCGCGAGACTCTTCGATCTCGTTAAGCTGGGAGTCTGCGTTTGCTCTCTTCTTTCTACGCAGGATCTTTTTCTTTTCATTTTCCTAGCTCGGTACTGTCCCTTTGCTGCCCTAGTTTTGCGTGTTTGTAGATGTGCGCGTTTTGTCACCATTTTCCGGTGAGCTTTTTCTGGAGTGGCTAGTAACCTAGTTTCTCTAGTTCTTTTATGTTGGCACGATACCGGTTTTACATATTGGCGTTGGCGTCTGAGGGAGGTGCGTGCTTACCGGATAATATCTCGCTTAGGTGCTCTTTGTAGATTATAGCTACTCCAGCCTAGTCGTGCTCAGGCGTCAAATGTTAAATTTCTTTTCTGCGCGGTTTGCAGCTTCGTTTCGTTGGACAATCGAGGTGTGTGAGTGATACTCACACCGCTACAAGAAAATGCTGAGAGTCGACGTGTTCACGTTTAAGAAGATTGATGTGTGCGACCATCTGGAAAATGGTAAGTTGCTTTGTGGATGCGCGGTCTTGGAAACCCAGTTCTTCTTATCACCGCATAGCGTTGGCTGCTGGAAAGTTGATGAAACGAAATCCGTTGTTTATTGTCGTGTCATGGGGGCTGTACTTTCCAACTAATTCCACAAAGATGTTTTCCTTACCGATTTGACATCGTACTCCGGACCGGCTCCATCCAGGAGGTCATAGAACTCCTCCTTGATAGGGTATTCTGTTTCTTCGGTAGGGGCGTGTGCACATAAATGTATATTAGGCTAATTTTATAAATCGATTACTCTTCGGTCAAAAACAGTGACGTTTTAACTTGACATTGGCATAAGGAGGTTCTCTTATATTGCAAAGTCTGCTTCCGTAAAACTGAGTTGTCTTTTAAGAGCAAAGACATACTTTACCGTGAGGCAACTCAACCTACTTTATAGAGCACATGTGAGGCCATAGATTGAGTATTGCTCCCACATCAGCGGGTGGCAATGGTGCAGTAGTAGTGTATTCGCTTACGGAATGGAAGGTCGTGCGTTCGAATCCCGGCCAAGTCCATTACTTTATACGGAATACATGAAATCGTTATCTCCCTAAGTAACTTAGACACCACTCGTGGAGAAAAACCCTACAACTGCACCCAAACACTTCTTTCCTATCTCTCTATTCTTTCTAATACCAAGTAGCTTACACTGTGTTCCTAGCATTATAAGGGTACTGTAACAACAGAAAAAAAATCCCTTTAGCGTAAGCAAATTATAAAAAAAAAAAAAACATCTGGGTTTTGCTTCAAAATATTGTCTTAGAATACTTTTTCCTTACAAAATAGTTCACCCAAACACTGGTTAATTTGAAAAACAAAAAACGTATTTTTGTGTTACACATATTTGAACGCAAAAGATAAAATGGTTATGGCAGCTCGCATACAAAGCCTAGTAGGGGCCATGCTGACACCTGTCTTCCCAATTTCACAACACTAAGTAGCTACCTGTATTCTTACACTTGTTTTTATTTTATTTTGTTTTTTTGTTATTTTTCAGACACTTTCAATCGAATGAAAATTATTCAAGCAGTAGAAATACATTTTGTATTGAAGGATATCAAAATAAAGAAATCCAGACCATGGCGAATTCGTAATCGTCTAACTTACAAAGAAGAACGCAGGCTTAGCTCTATCCAGTGAGTTCGTAAACGTCGAACTTTTGCAGCAACCAAGTCGGCTCACGTCCGCGTCGGTCAGATTTTGAATATGAAATGCAAAATCTGCAGAAAAGCAGACAACTAATAGTTAAAACAAGAAAAAAATGTAGGTACCTAAGTAATGGCATCAAATTTTAATAACGGAATTTATATATATTTATTTAAGGACAGACGAAAACTGAAACAAAATACAATTTTCTTTGCTTCCATGACGTTTACGAACACAAAATAAATAGAAAGACTACCTGCATGCAGAAGAAAAATATTTTCGAGCAGGCTGACTTTGACTTCCGCAAATTAATGCATTTACGAATTCGCGTACCTACAATTAATACATCTGGAATTGGGTGAAACTTTTTTAAAGAAGATTCCAAAGTTGCAGTAAAATGATATCTGCTTACTCGGTTCAAATAAACGCCAAAAAACAAATCCACTTTCAAAAGAAAATGCGACTTTATCAAACTCGTTTTTTGTGCTATGCTATACATCAGCTGGACATACAACGATTTAAAAAGCATATTTTGAAACTAATACTATATACCTGCCTTCTGAAATTTCCCGTTTATAAAACCAATTTTCGGAAAGGAAAGGAAAGGAAAGGCACTACCGACAATGTAAATAAGCTGAAGAAAAAGGTTTGTGAAATACATGAGACATTATCCCACTCTACAATAAAAATCATTTCTTGCGGCGACTCATGCATATCTTTATGACATAAATCTCAACTTTAAAGACGAATGCGATCGGATTTAATATACAACAACGGTGATATAGCAGTACCCTCCCTACTTTTTCATCGGACATTCGCTTCTGATGCTAAATATTTTCAACCATACATCAACACTCAACAGTATCAACATAATACATCTAGAATAGTGTGTATTGTAAAACACAAAAAATATCTTCAACTGTAAGAACATTCCAAAAACTGTAGTGGGTAAGTGGACTTATTTTAATGCATAATTTATTAACTTGCCAATTTTATTTTACAATTTAATTAATAATTTTAAAGATGTAATGCCTTATAATTAAGACGCTTCAAAACTATGTAGCTTTAGGCCAAAATTAGTTCTATAGACGCTTCAAGTTTCAAGTTCTTGTCAAAATCAGTGTTAGTCACGCGGGATTGACAACTAAAACGCTAATCTAATTCCTGAAACAAGTTATTCAAACGCATGTGAGTGATACCGATTTGACCGAAACAGGCAGCTCGAATCCTCCTTATAACTAGTTTTGGCGTAAAACTAGCTTTGAAGCATCTCAATAATACGGCCTTTTGTGACTTGTATACAAAAGCGTTTCATCAAAATACGTTTCGTCAAAGGATTGCAAATATTTTATAAATTGTATGTTAAGTTCGTACAGAGATTGTTAAAATGTATTTGTATTTATATCTGTGTCTATAATTCTGAATTGGCGCAGTGGCTCAGGAGTTTGTGTGTTGGACTAATAATCCAAAAGTCCCCGGGACAATACATAAAGTTTTCTTTTTCACTTACATACCTCCTGTGAACGTATGACAAACATACAAGAGTAATAATTGTCATACGAAGCTTCTCAAATTTGTTCTTCGGATTCGGCATAAAATTGTAGAAGCTAGGTTGTAGGCATGAGCCGTTAATCCCTTATATGAGTTTTTACTTTGTCCTTTAAAGAATAATGCCGTATGTCGAAAAAGTTCAAGTTGGACATTTCGATGCAAAGAAGGTAAAATTCCGTATAAAAAGGTTCTTCTATTTCCTGCGGAGAGCCTATATAAAAAGGGAAATAAGGCCACGGGAATTAACCCCACATGAGAATTTAAGCCAACCGGACTGTGAAAAAAGTCGACTGTACGAAGGTGGACTTAGTTCACACTTAAGTTGGTAGGCATAGTGAGGTATGCTGTACGAATTGAACACAAATCTAGGCACGCTGACTTTGCTAGTCAATTACGAGTCCCTATTAGTTAACCCTTTGTGATTGGACGAATATCACATGTGTAGATCAGCTGGCCACTGAAAATTTCCCTTTCGAGCAAGTGAAAGAAATCAACCCTAATTCTTTAGTGAAGTACAGAAATCAAAAACATCTGATTCATCTTGCTTCAGGTGCTTCCTACAAACAGGATTCTAAGGTCACCTGCACACGGTGTCTTCATTGACACCCATTAGATGCAATGTACGGAAGTCATATGCTTTATATAAAAAATGTCAGTACATATGTATGTTACTTAAATTGGTTCTTTTGAAATTTGATAATATAAAAACAATTTGTTCTTTCTGGCGAGGTCGTTGCTCTTTATTTGACGATCACTTACAGACTGCTTTAACATATTATTTCAATGCCTTAATTCTAACCTATTACTGCAAGCTTAGCAGTAGTCATTTTATTTTATTTTCCCCGTGTGAATGATTTGATTCCCTTGTTGCTTGTTGTTTCTTTTTATTTTCAACTTTGAGTAATACTAGGTCGCCTATATCTAAACCTAATTTGTTAATATATTTCTTATTTTCATTCAGTGTTCTTTTTTCTTTTATTTTCGTTGTCATTTCTTTAGCTTTAGCAAGAGCATTATTGCAACCTGATTCGTAGCTCGTGAGCATAATAATTGTCGTAATCAGCAATTTTTGTTTTGTTGTTTATGGTGTTGGCGGCCAAACATGGTAATTTGCTATAAACGAGTTCAGATTGTGAATACCCGGTATCTAAATGTGGTGTCGTATTATAAGCAAATGTGAAGTATGGGACCCATCCATCTGTCTGATTTTAAAATTTTGAAATGCCCATATGAATGAATTCCTCTACTAAAGTTTTAGCTATTGTTGTTGCATCTTTTGATGTCATAGGATTGTGTAGACTCGCGGTGACTCGCAATGGTGTACCTGAAACGACTTATTCCCTGCGTCGATCGAAGCTAATAATTCCCTTCTTAGACTCGGCTATAGAGCCAACGTCTATACTCACCAGCAGCAGAGCTGCTAAACTCAGTAAGTAAATGTATGGGATTTGGAAAAAAACGAGAGATAATTTCATTCGCTCTTGTAGCCAAATCTCCTTCAGTGGACTAAATAAGAACACGTCTCCTTCTGGTTCTGGTAGCAAAAGTACAACTGTATTCATAGTTTCTACTTATACACAAAATATTGTTATCGATCCCCATTCGATAAATCAATGACCCTTGGATATTTGATGACCGCAGCGTCATCATATACTATACCTAATCCACATAACTCTATAACCCTAGCATATGACCGGGGGGCAATGTCCCCATATTCATAAAGCCATAAATTTGGCTTGGTCAGCGCAACAGTACTTTGAACTGTACTTGGCTCCCCTTTGGGCTATACATGCATTCATGCATCTACACAATTTCGGTTTTTGATAATACAACCCCCAACTCATTGATATATACACTATGAAATGTTGCTAGCCGGCTGCACCGTGCTTGGATGCTATTTGATCTATTTTCAATAGCAAGCAGTGCATGTGTTGGCTATTGTTCGATCTTCAAAGAGTTCGTCATCCAAAGCATGGTGGCTCGTGCCAGGGTTACTCGGTATTTTAATAGGTCATGTGTTTTTTATGGGCACCTAAACGGTTTGAGTTATGTAGGATCGTTCCTGCGGTGACTGATATCTCGGAAGTGAAAACAATTAAAAGTAAATGGGAATGGGGAATGAAGCGAACACTGGCATTCCTCACAGGATATGCAACAACGAATTTCGTTAACTCACACTGCATTGTGAGAATGTATCTTTTTTCATTTGATAATCTTAATGGTCCGACAGTGTCGATTGACACTGCTTCAAAACTGTTGTTGGGAGTGTCGGTTATTGTTTGTGGTTCTTTCGTATGTCTTGTTTGTTTATTTCTTGCGCATGAATTTCTTCACCATTTGGCTCATTTTGCGCCAGATGTTTTAGTTTTGTTAGAGTTTTTCGAACACCTAAATGTCCTCCGTGTAAAGAGTTGTGAAATTAATCGATGAGTATTTAATTTGGTAATATGTATCATCAAATATTTGTTTGGGAGCGTTGTATATAATGATTTTCAGCTTAGAATTCTGGCCATGCGGGTGGCAACAGGTGCAGTAGTAGTGTATTCGCTTACTGAATGGAAGGTCGTGCGTTCGAATCCCGGCCAAGTCCATTACTTTATATCGAATACATGAAATCGTAATCTTCCTAAGCAACTTAGACACCACCCGTGGAGAAAACCCCTACGACTGCACCCAAACACTTCTTTCCTATCTCTCTATTCTTTCTAACAGTAGGTAGCACCGAAAAAGCATGCAATGAAATACGATAGTGCCAGGTGCTGCTTGCTGTTAAATACAAATGTTTACGCTGTGTTCTTAGAACTATAAGGGTACTGTAACAACAGAAAAAACCCCTTTAGAGCAAGCAAATTATATATAAAAAAAAAAAACATTTCTTACTTGATATGTTTTCCATTTGCTCGTACTTCTGCATACCGTAATTTCTATTCTGTTTTGTCATTTCGCCTATTTAATAAACTCCCACAGTATGTCAGGGCAATATCAACACCTGGATTGTTTTTAAAATGTGTGAAAAATTTGCTTTTCAACCTCAACTACGCTAGTTTAGAATCGGTTACTTTCGACATTCTGATTTAAGGCTACATTTAATTTCACTGTTTTCTTAATGTTTATTTATGAATTTAATCTAAGTTGCAGGCAGGGTGTAACGTTGGCCGGTCCTGTGGCCAACGTACTTGTTATACCCTATTCTAGGGGTATATTAATTTTGACGCATAGTTTGTAACATACCTTAATATTGCCCGTAGACCCCTAAAAGTTACTATATTTATGATCAGCATCGATAGTAATGTCGATCTAGCCATGTCCGTCCGTCCGTCCGTCCGTCCGTCGGCAAAAATTAGGCCTTTAAACTGGACCTAGAGAGCTGAAATTTTAACCATATACTCTCTAGGGTCCCGAAATAATCAAGTTTACGAATTTTTGAAATCCGCCCACAGACACGCCCACAAACTCAAAAAAACAAAATTTTGGAAAAAATCGAATTTTGAGCTAGGAAGCTGAAATTTTTTATATATGATCTATGACTCCTAAAACTGCTCGGGATATAAAATTTTCAAAATCCGCCTACTGCCACGCCCACAAAAAAATAAAACAATTTTATTGAAAAACCAAAATTTGAGCTAGGGAGCTGAAATTTTTAATATATACTCTCTAGGGGCGCTTTAAGCTCTTGTATAAATATGTTGAAAATCCGCCCACAAATAAATAAAACAATTTTTTTTTGAAAATCCAAAGTTTGAGCTACGGAGCTGAAATTTATAATATATACTCTCTATGGGACCTTTATGCTCATGTGTAAATATTTTCAAAATCCGCCCACTGGCACGCCCACAATTATTTTTTTTTTTTGTTTGAAAATTCAAAGTGAGCTAGGGAGCTGAAATTTATAATATATACTCTCTAGGGGCGCTTTATGCTCATGTGTTAATTTTTTTTAAATCCGCGTACTGACACGCCCACAATTAAATAAAACAATTTTATTGAAACACCCAAGTTTGAGCTAGGGAGCGTTTTTTTGATAAAATCCTTTAAATGTTATATAACAAAATATGTAGAGCGTTCTAAACAATTCAACCATACTTAGTCTTTTGTCACGCCCACTTATGAGGGATAGGAATAAGAATAGGGTATCCAACAGTTCGCCCAAGCGGACTGTAGCCCGTCCCTATGTTTTTTATTCTGGTTCGTGGATGGCAAAACAGACTCGGACCGGCGAATAGCCTTATAATCCTTATACCCAAAAGCGAATGGCTCTGTAGGGCGTCTGAGTTACCTTTCTGAAACCTACAGTTTTTCCAGCGTGTTGCTATATAAGAAAACTAGTGGTTGGCTTTGTGACTCCCAGAATAGAAGTGAAATCTTTACATTTAATTATGGTCTTATATACAGTATTTTTACATTGGATAATCTTTGGAATTCCTATGATATTTTATTTGGGCACACACATCACTCAACAATCCTATTCCTCTAAACTGTTCTGCTTACGTTGCATAATCTACCGTAGCACACAATAGCCAATAGATGCATTTCGCCCACATGCACCGAAGGTGTGAGTATTTTTTATATATATATTATTTCATGTCGTCTGGCTCTTGCTCTGAGTGGGCAGACGGAAATAAGATATATATTTCGTTCGCATGCACTGAAGGTGCAGTACGAGTACTCTTGTGTGTATTTCTTTATGGCGTCTGGCGTTTGCATTGAGTGTGTTAACGTAAACATGACATACAAAAATGAATGAATGAATTGTGAGGTATTGGAATTTGAGTGTGGGATGACGTAGGTAACTATAGAAATGATTAGTTAAATAATAGCTGGTGCGAGCCCTTCACACCACCCTTCCTCGGGCAAAAAGGAGAAATCATGACATGTTATGATTTCTTCTTTTTACGCGATAATTGTACAATAATGGCTCTTAAATTTTCCTGTTTTTAGATATTTTACAAATATTTTCAGTTTATGTTTTATATAATAGATGTGTTGGATTACTTTAGTTTGTTATATTTTAGTTCAAAATTAAATATATTTTCAATTTATAGATACAATTTTCTTATCAATAGATACGTTAATGTACATTACTTTAGGTATTTTAATTAATAAATTAATAATTATTTTGGTTCTCATATTTTTATTATTTATTATTTTATTTTATACATCTATGGTGTGTTTTTATGTTCTGATCACTAGATATTATTTACTGTAAATTACTTTAGCTAGATACATTTTAATTGAACCCGAAGTACATTTTGGTTCTTATGAGGTAGGTATTTATGTTATTTTATAGTTATTGAATTTATTATCTTAGGTCTATGCATTATTTTATAGTTATTGAATTTATTATCTTAGGTCTATGCATTATTTTATAGTTATTGAATTTATTATCTTAGGTCTATGCGCATAGGTTTATGTTAATATATATTTATTTACAAGTTTCTATTTATACATGGTATTATATTAAATGTCACCTTATTGAGTATACAAAGTGTGGGTTAAACATATTTATGATATGGGGGTGCAGTTATAAAGTTTGTCAGTTAGATCAGAGTTAAATATACATAGAATGGTTTTAATCTATTTTTATGAACCGTTACTTTTTTATTTTCATACCGTATATCGCAGTTCACACCATTTTGAGACAATACTTCATAGGGACCTACATAGATTGGATCAAGTTTCTTTCTACTTTCGTTTCTAAGTAAAACCAAACTGCCTGTTGCGAAATTCGAGCTTTTTGTTTGCTCCTCTAAATCAAATCTATTTTTCCTTGCCTTCTTTTTGCTTATCAGAGTGTCTCGGGCATCTCTATGAGCGATTTGTAATTTATGTTTTAAATCAATCACATAATCGTCATAGTTGTAAACCGGTGTTACTTGTTTAACCAAATTTGATGGTAGATTACACTGTTTTCCGAATATTAGTTCGAAAGGTGTATACCTGGTTTCGGAGTGTACTGATGTATTATAACAGAAAACGTAGTATGGTAGCCATGTGCTCCAGTCGGTATGTTTTTCTGATACGTAACTTCTCAGATATGCTCCTAAAACTTTATGCGAGTTCTCTAAAGCTCCTATGCTCTCATGGTGATAAGCGGTGGATTGCAACTGTTCTATTTTTAACAATGTACATATTTTCTGAAAAACTTGATTTAAGAATTCGATTCCCTGATCGGAAGCTATCGTATGTGGTACTCCGTATCTTAAAATGAAACCTTCTACCAGAGCTTTTGCTACTGTTTTTGCTTCTTTGTTTAAAATGGGTATTGCTTCGGTGAACTTGGTTAACTCGTCCTGAATAGTTAAAATGTATTTGAATCCCTCTTCTGATTCGTCTAGAGGTCCTACTAGATCTATAAAAAGTTTGTCAAAACCTGATTCGGCTGTCGATGTTATAGTCATCGGTTGTTTCTTTGGTTGGATATATTTATTTCGTTGACAAATTGGGCAATGCTTTACGAATGTCGTCACATCGTTTTGCATACCTGTCCAAAAGTATTTTTTCTTTATATTTTGTATCATGCGGTTTATTCCTGCATGTCCGCTGGTTGGTAGTACGTGATAATCATTTAGTATTAATTTCTTCTTGTAAGGGTCGGTTATTTCAATATTGTTATTTATCATGTGCACTTTAATTTTGCTTTCTTTAAACATTTCTCCTAGTTTCTTTTTTAATTCATTAATGTTGAATTGTTGGCGGCCGCCTGCAAGCTTCTTTAATTCGTTTTTCGTAATGAATATTCTTTTAATTGATGGTTCGCAAAGTTTTTGCACATCCCTCGACAATGTTTTGACAAACAATGTCGATCGGGTGGTAGTGCTGTCTTTGGGCCTGTTTAGGAGTAAACAATTTCCTTTCGGAATATATGCCAAAACTTTGTTTGGTCCGATTATTACGTCGCCGATATCCTTGAAATTTACTAAATCCTCATCATTGTTAACAATCTTCAGCTCTACTATTTTAAATCCGTTTTCTGGTATTTTTAACAATTCGGTTATAAGTTGTTCGTCGGTGGGTTTTGTTTTTTCTAGATTACTTTGTTTTTGTTCATCATTTGAGCTTTCCTTTTTCGATTGAGCTCTTGTTACTACACAGATACACAATTGCTTCAAGTCCTCTGAGTCTATCTTTATTCGACTCAGTGCGTCAGCTGTGCAATTATTCTTACCCGGAGAATATTCTACGTAAAAATTGTATTCTTCTAATAATAGCCTGAATTTCGTCAGTCTACTACTAGGCTCTTTTAGTGAGAACAGGTACACTAGGGGTCGGTGGTCAGTTAGGATTTTAAATTTCCTTCCGAATAGGTAGGGACGATAGTGTTTAACTGCCCATACTATAGCAAGTAATTCTTTCTCAATTGTACTATAATTTTTCTCTGCTTTATTGAGAGTTTTACTTGCGTAAGCAATCGGTCTATCGTCGGAATTAGATAAAATTGCTCCTAAAGCGAAACCTGACGCATCAGTTCGTAGAATGAATTCTTCATTAAAGTTTGGGAACTGTAGCATCTTAGGACTGGTAAGGATTTCTTTAAGTAGCTCGAAAGCTTTTTCGCAGTCTTTATTTAAATGAAATTGGACATCTTTTTTCAGTAATCGATTTAGTGGGATGGAAATGGTGGCGAAGTTGGAGATACATTTTCGGTAATAGTTGGCGAATGCAACGAATCTTCTTACTTCATCGGCGTTGGTGGGTGTTGGGTAATTTTTCATTGCTGAAGATTTAGTCGGGTCGGGTAGGATACCGTCGTCAGATATCACATGTCCTAGGTATAATACTTCTTTTCGTAAGAAAGAGCATTTTCCAGGGTGTATTTTCAAATTCACTTCCCTCAGGCGTTCAAACACTTTGATCAAGTTTCTGTTGTGGTCTATTAAACTTCTACCAAAGACTATCAGATCATTGAGATAGACAAAACATCGTGAGTATGTCAGTCCTGACATCGCTATGGACATCATTCTCGAAAATTTACTGGGTGAGATCTTCAAAACCATTGGTAGTCGCTTTAACTGGTAGTGACCATCTTCGGTGGAGAACGCTGTGATAGGTCTGCTATTGCTATCCAACTCCATTTGGTAATATCCTTGACTTAGATCTATACATTGGAAGTAAGTTGATCCACCTACCATGTCATATATGTCTGTTATGTTGGGTAGGGGAAATTTATCATCCTCAATTCGCTCGTTCACGTGGCGATAGTCAATCACCATACGGAATTGTTGTAGACCGGTAACGGGGTCCTTTTTCTTTGGTACTATTAGTATTGGAGAGTTCCAAGGGGAAACAGATGGTTCTATGACATCATTTGTAAGCATATTCTGTATTTCCTCCTTTATATACTGTTTTTGTGTATGCGGGAGACGATATGGTTTCGAATATTTTGGAGACGCATTTGTTTTAAGCGAGATATCTGCTTTGCCGATATGGGTATATGTGAGCTTGTCACCATCCACGTGAAAGATGTCTTGGTATTTTGCACATATTGCTTCGATTTCCGCCTTTTCCTCGTTGTTCAAGGTATCAAAATTTATTTCGCTCATAATTTTTTTCACTCGCTCGTTTATGGAGTCATCTGTCTGGTGGTAACGTAGGATATAGTGTTCGGAAGCTGGTGAGGATAGTGGTTCAGCCCATCTGAGAGTTACTGCTGTTTCTCGAGCGTTCAGAATTCTTATCGGTATTTTCCCATTTATGGCAGTGGATAATGATCCTGCCATAAAAACGAATTATAGTTCTGTTGGGGTGGGTTTCTTTGCCGCGGTTGGGAGAAGGCTTGACGGTAATTGACGTTATTATGTCTCTGGAAATTGGTGGTGTAGTTGTTACTACGAAAATGATTTGGCCTGGGAAAATTTCCGTTGGGTACGTTAGAATTCTCTTGATTTGACCGATAGGAACTGGGGACATATCCTCGTGCAGAGTGGCGGTTTTGTGAATAGTTAGCGTTGTTTGCATACCGTACAGTTTCAGTGGCAGGGGTAGAACTCTGGTCAAGTTCTAGCAAGTGTTGAATTGCCTCTTTCAGGTTTGTATGCCTAGCGATATCGAGTACCATTTTCGATCTCTCGTTTATAATTTTTTTCACTCGCTCGTTTATGGAGTCATCTGTCTGGTGGTAACGTAGGATATAGTGTTCGGAAGCTGGTGAGGATAGTGGTTCAGCCCATCTGAGAGTTACTGCTGTTTCTCGAGCGTTCAGAATTCTTATCGGTATTTTCCCATTTATGGCAGTGGATAATGATCCTGCCATAAAAACGAATTATAGTTCTGTTGGGGTGGGTTTCTTTGCCGCGGTTGGGAGAAGGCTTGACGGTAATTGACGTTATTATGTCTCTGGAAATTGGTGGTGTAGTTGTTACTACGAAAATGATTTGGCCTGGGAAAATTTCCGTTGGGTACGTTAGAATTCTCTTGATTTGACCGATAGGAACTGGGGACATATCCTCGTGCAGAGTGGCGGTTTTGTGAATAGTTAGCGTTGTTTGCATACCGTACAGTTTCAGTGGCAGGGGTAGAACTCTGGTCAAGTTCTAGCAAGTGTTGAATTGCCTCTTTCAGGTTTGTATGCCTAGCGCTATCGAGTACCATTTTCGATCTCTCGTTTACTCCCTTTTTAAGGAACGCTAAACCACGTCTTTCGTTAGCTATGGTTAAGGTTTCTCTCGTGGTCTCTCCATGGCAAGCGACTTCGAGTTCCGTCATCCTAGTTATAAGACTCTCTATGGTAGTCACGAATTCTCGCATGGGTCGAGTACCTTGGTAAGAACGACTTAATTGGGATTGAATGGATTCGATGGATTCTTTTGGGCCGCATTTTTCAAACAGGGATTTTTTTAGGGTTTTAAAGTCCTCCGGCTTCTGGCTGCCTAGTTCCGTTAGCGCTTTACCTTGTATTTTGCACTTTAATAGAAATTTAATGAACGTTTTCTGAGAAGCCTCATTAAGGGTATCATGGTAGAATTCTATTCCGTTAAGGAAATCTCGGATGTTCTCTAACCTTTTCCCTTCGTCTTCACATGTAAGAGTCGGCAGTTTCTGCGCGATGCCGAAATCGAAAGAGTCAGTCATCGTGGTGTGTTCTGGGATTAATTCTGGAATTGGGGGTGGTAAAGGGTCTTTGGTATTTACACTAGCTGTAATTTTTTCTAGGGCTTCTCTATAGTACGAATATAATTGGTCGTATAAGATTTGGAGATCCTTTTTCTCTTTGTCACCTAGTACTTTTTCTAAAAGTTTAGCCTGTGCCCGTGCCCTTTTGAAAATTTCCTGTACCTGCTCTGTTTTTCGGTCTGCCGATTCCTGTGATCGTTTTCTATGGGGTCCGTCCTTTTTGAGATTTGTCAAAATGTGGTGAAGCTCTTGTACGGTGGTACTAAATTGTTCCATAGACAAAAAAAAAATTATAGATTGGGGTGAATCTTTATTAGGTTAATACTGTGTTATACTGACATTCTTCTTTCAACTATATTTTGTTTTACTATTTCCCTTCTTACGGCTTTAGTAATTTTTTTTGTTAACCAGGTATGGATGTACTTGATTATACAAATAATAATAATTATAATGACTATATACAATATGTCTATACCATACCCTGGTTGGTTACTCAATTTGTTTACTTGAGGCCCGTTATTATTTACAATAACCTCTTCTACTTTTGATTGGGCTTTTCCCATTGCTAAAATTTTATCTGGGCAGTAATAGTAATAATAAAAAGTTTAATTAATTTATATGTAGAATTTTAATTAATTTATTTCGGCTACTTTGGCCGAACTAGTTAGTCACTTATAACTATTTCCTCAGGGCTTCCTGAGCTGCTACTGTCATCGTGTCAAAAAGTTTATGAAACTTTTCCTCCTCTGCCCTCTGTTTTACTTTCTGTTGATTTCGGCTAGAGCGGATTGTTTCCTTGACTTGCTTGATTTGGTGCAAGAACTTCTGTCTCTGTGATGGGTGCTGGCCTGGTATGTTTGCCAATCGGTGGAGCTCGGTTATATGTTTTTTTCAAAAGCACTCTTTTTCCCCCTCGTTTGTTCGGAGGTGGCACCGGAATTTCCACAGGTGGGCGTCTGGACTAGTTGCGTTTTCTGTATTCCTCAATTGTTAATGGTTTGGGTCCCGCGGTAATGAGGTTGTTTGGTGTTGGTGCCGGCTTTAGGATAGCTTGTGCGTCCCTGATTAGTTGCGCGGCTAGTGCCAACTGGGTGTGTCGGGTCTCAGGATCTGACATCTATATAGTAAGAAAACTGGCAGGATCGCCATGTAACGTTGGCCGGTCCTGTGGCCAACGTACTTGTTATACCCTATTCTAGGGGTATATTAATTTTGACGCATAGTTTGTAACATACCTTAATATTGCCCGTAGACCCCTAAAAGTTACTATATTTATGATCAGCATCGATAGTAATGTCGATCTAGCCATGTCCGTCCGTCCGTCCGTCCGTCGGCAAAAATTAGGCCTTTAAACTGGACCTAGAGAGCTGAAATTTTAACCATATACTCCCTAGGGTCCCGAAATAATCAAGTTTAAGCCCACAAACTCAAAAAAACAAAATTTTGGAAAAAATCGAATTTTGAGCTAGAGAGCTGAAATTTTTTATATATGATCTATGGCCCATAAAACTGATTGGGACATAAAATTTTCAAAATCCGCCCACTGACACGCCCACAATTAAATAAAACAAATTTTGGGAAAAATTGAATTTTGAGCTAGAAAGCTGAAATTTTTTATATATGATCTTTGGCCCATAAAACTGCTTGGGACATAAAATTTTCAAAATCCGCCCACTGACACGCCCACAATTAAATAAAATATTTTTTTTGAAAAACCAAAATTTGAGCTAGGGAGCTGAAATTTTTAATATATACTCTATAGGGGCCCTTTATGCTCATGTGGAAATATTTTCAAAATCCGCCTACTGACACGCCCACAATTTTTTTTTTTTTTTTTTTGAAAGTCCAAAGTTTGAGCTAGGGAGCTAAAATTTATAGTATATACTCTCTAGGTGCCCTTTATGCTCATACTTAAATTTTTTTTAAATCCGCCTACTGACACGCCCGCAATTAAATAAAACAATTTTATTGAAAAACCAAAGTTTGAGCTAGGGAGCGTTTTTATTTACAAAAGCTTAGTTTTTTCGATAAAATCCTTTAAATTTTTGTCACGCATGAGATATAGGAATAAGAATAGGGTATCCAACAGTTCGCCCAAGCGGACTGTAGCCCGCCCCTATGTTTTTTATTCTGGTTCGTGGATGGCAAAACAGACTCGGACCGGCGAATAGCCTTATAATCCTTATACCCAAAAGCGAATGGCTCTGTAGGGCGTCTGAGTTACCTTTCTGAAACCTACAGTTTTTCCAGCGTGTTACTATATAAGAAAACTAGTGGTTGGCTTTGTGACTCCCAGAATAGAAGTGAAATCTTTACATTTTATTATGGTCTTATATACAGTATTTTTACATTGGATAATCTTTGGAATTCCTATGATATTTTATTTCGGCACACACATCACTCAACAATCCTATTCCTCTAAACTGTTCTGCTTACGTTGCATAATCTACCGTAGCACACAATAGCCAATAGATGCATTTCGCCCACATGCACTGAAGGTGTGAGTATTTTTTATATATATATTATTGCATGTCGTCTGGCTCTTGCTCTGAGTGGGCAGACGGAAATAAGATATATATTTCGTTCGCATGCACTGAAGGTGCAGTACGAGTACTCTTGTGTGTATTTCTTTATGGCGTCTGGCGCTTGCATTGAGTGTGTTAACGTAAACATGAGATACAAAAATGAATGAATGAATTGTGAGGTATTGGAATTTGAGTGTGGGATGACGTAGGTAACTATAGAAATGATTAGTTAAATAATCGCTGGTGCGAGCCCTTCACAAGGGCACGAATGCCATAGGGATCTGCCAAAAGAATTGAAACTATAGGTTGAGAGTCAAAATAGAATCTACCGATTGGTTTCTCTGGGTTAATTGTGCCAACTTTGTGTGTATTTGTGGTATTGATTTTGTTGTCTTGAAAGTTTCCTTAAGGCTTAGTTTTAGTGAGTCTAAACTTGTGATTGCATTTGCAAACCCTATCGCAGTTTTAACATTTTGCGCGAGTTTTACGTGTAGGATGAATTCTATGTATTGGCTTTTGTCAGCCTCTCTTTGTGTATTATGTAGAAATTCCACCAAGGTTGCATTAACTAATATTTTTCCTATTTTCCGTACTAACTCTATTTATTGATTCTTAATCGAAACCTTAACAACATGTTTTCTTAGTAACTGTTTCCTTATTGACTTAAACGATAATATATTACTAAGCATTAATATTTAATTTTCAAAAATTTATTAACAAACGACATTTCTTAAGAGTACTTTCCTTACAATTTTAAAATGGAATAACTATACTATAATGACTTTTTACTAATTTCTAACTTGTTTTCTTCGTGTATAGACAAATCGGTGAAGTTTAGTAGAAAATTGTAGCTATACTTCGTTAATGTTATTCCTAGCTACGAGGGCGGGTCAATAAGTCCGTGACTTTTGGAATAAAACACAGATTTTTTGATAAAAAAAAAAATTTATTTTTAACGTAGTCTCCCTTGAGCTCTATACACTTTGTCCAACGCTTCTCCAATTTTTTTATCCCTTCCAAAAAAAATAATTTGTCGAGGTCCTCAAAATAGGCCTTTGTTTGCGAGATGACTTCATCATTGGAGTCAAATCTTTTTCCACCAAGCCATTTCTTCAGGTTTGGGAACAAGAAGTAGTCGCTCGGAGCCAAATCTGGAGAATAGGGTGGATGAGGGAGCAATTCATAGCCCAATTCATGGTTTTTTGCCATGGCGACTGCACATGTGTGCACCCTTGCATTGTCTTGGTGGAAAAGAACTTTTTTCTTGGCCAAATGACGTCGGTTTTTTTTCAAATCGTCATTGAATCGGTCCAATAAGTTGGCATAATATTCCCCATTGATTGTTCTTCCCTTTTGAAGGTAGTCAATGTGGATTATCCCGCGTGCATCCCAAAAAACAGCCGCCATAACTTTATTGGCTGACAAACCCACCTTGGCCTTCTTTGACACCGATTCACCCTTAGAAACCCACTGTTTTGACTGTTGTTTGGTCTCTGGTGTGTTGTGATGGATCCATGTTTCGTCCACGGTTACAAAACGGCGCAAAAACTCCTCCATATTGCGATTAAACAACGCCAAACCTTCCTGTGAAGTTGTTACAAGATTGCGTTTGTGGTCGACTGTGAGCAAACGCGGCACCCATCTTGCGGAAAGCTTTCTCATGCCCAAGTGATCATTCAAAATTGAAACCACTGAGCCATGCGAGATCCCTACGGCTTCCACAATCTCTCGCACTTTCAATCTTCGGTCGGCCAACACCATATCATGAATTTTTTCGATTGTTTCGGGTGTAGAGACCTCAACTGGGCGTCCAGGACGTTCGGCATCTTCAGTGCTTGTACGGCCACAACGAAATTCAGTAAACCACTTTTTTACCATTGAAATCGATGGTGCAGAGTCCCCATAGTATTTTTCAAGCTTAGCCTTGGTCTCGGTAATGGTTTTTTTTTCGCAAGAAATAATGCTTACTAAGCACACGAAATTCACTTTTTTCCATTTTCTCCTCAAATTAGTGAGTAGTCTGATAAAAATAGCTGTCAAACACAAACTAACTGACGCACCAAGTTTAAATTTTGACAGGAGTCAACTGACAGATGCCTGTTGACAGGAGCAGTGTTGCCGTTTCAGTAAAGAGGTCAGAAATTCAAAAAGTCACGGACTTATTGACCCGCCCTC
Organism: Portevinia maculata; assembly: GCA_949715645.1. NCBI lineage: Eukaryota > Metazoa > Arthropoda > Insecta > Diptera > Syrphidae > Portevinia > Portevinia maculata. The sequence continues at coordinate 97,362,383 of OX454528.1, forward strand.
GTACTTTTATTTTGACATAATTCTTGTAGTACAAATTAAGTCTATAAAATAAAATACGTACAATATTATAAAAATGACTACTGCTGTTGTCGCGGATGAGGCTGCCGTTATGCGTTGGTCATTGTTCGTGTTGGCGATGACCTCTTCTTTCGCGCTGTTGTTTCCCATCGTCGTCTTCCAGTTCATTTATTTCAGTGTTGTTTTTGTTTTGAAGCGCCTCTTTATTCCTTGCTTTCTAATTATTTAATTTTTGTTCGTCTGTGGTGAACAGTGGTCCCTTACCATATTTTGTTGAAAGATTTTAGGCCGAATGGGCAGGATCTGGTTCGGTGTGCAGGATCCGGTTCGGTTTGCAGGATCGCCATGTAAAGTATGATGATATGGCAGGATCGCCATGTAAAGTATGATACTACTGTAATATAATCGCCATGTAAGGTATGTCTGTTGTTACGAAGTCTGTTTTCAGATGTCCGGATGTATCTATATGTCTTCCCAGAGGCATCCATACTTTCTGTATGCGATACCCGACACTGTAGTCTGGCAATGAAATCATCAACACGAATTTGAAAACGGCAAACTCGACAGAGGCGGGAGCAAAAGTGGTGGCGTTTGAAGGTTTATGTATTAAATTTTGCTATTTCTCTTTATCGAATCATTCTGATATTATATAGCTATTTATTTTTCTGTGTAACAGCCGAATACTTTTGATGATTTGCAATGTTGCGTCGCTTCGGCAAATAGTATGTAGGATGAGAGGGATATGATGGACAAATTAGAAATCTGCCCTTGTCGTCTGCGAGTAGAATGTATGATGGAAAAATTGAATAAAATTTAATTTCGGTATTTTCCATCAAATAAGGAACTATGAATTTATGGATTTTTAGACTTTTGCTATTTTCGCTGTATCTCGTTCAAATATGTACATACCGATTTATATCATTTCTTCAGTATTTGATTCGGAAATATTCAATTTGTGTTGTATCAGCCGTAATTCAAAGAAATGGTTGTTGGATAGGTATATTTATCTATTAGCGAATTGATGACCTACATTAATATTGAGGCAGGTCACGTGTAGTTTTGCAGTTTTTTGTAATATATTCGTGGTCAGCATCGATAGTAATGTGCATCTACTATGTCCGTCCGTTCGTCCGTCCACCCGTCGGCAAAAATGAATTCCTTTACACTGGAGCTAGCTTTACACTAGCTATGTGTGAGCTAGAAAGCTAAAATGTTGTCTTAAGGTGCCCAAAATGCTGTCGTCGCCTCGGCCAAGTAGCATTTATGATGAGGGGGATGATGGAAGGGACGAAAAGTTTTGAAATTAAAAATTTAATAAAATCTGATTTCAGTCTTTTTCCTCAAATAAGAAATTTTGAGTTTATCGCTTTTTAGACTGTTACTATTTTGGCTATATCTTGTCGAAAAATGTTCCGATTTGTATCATTTCTTTTGTAATTGATTCAGAAATATTCAATCTAATTTATAATGACATGTTACTTTGTGTCAGTATTGCGCCATGCTGCACCACCACTTAGGGGTTAATAGTTAATAGGTTTCTACCTATACGATCAATATTTATTTTATTCAAATTTTATTATATTTTCTTCTTAAGACAATTGGAGTTGGGCTTTTTGATTTTTGAAGTCTTTGACCGCCTTTCTAACTTTTTCAACAGTAATGTCGTGTATTTCTTCAGTGTTAGAAACGGCTCTCGGAAAATATATCCTAGGAAATTGTTCAATTAGAAGTTTTTCGTCATCCACAAGAAGCAGCCCTTGAGCATTGTTGATGAACTTTGGCGAACGGATTTCCTTCTCTCAGCGGCAAATTTTGAAAATTGTTGTGTTCCTTTATGGATGCGAAGTGGATCAGTTTTGGAGACTAATTATTTAAATACTGTAAAAGGTTTTCTGGATATTCTTAAAGTGAAAAAAAACCTTCAAGGTAATTCCTATAACAGCTTGCAGAAGTATCTTCAGATGGAAAACAATGTTTCGCCGGAACCTTAAATGTTTTGCATTATTTACCTTAGTCTTTGTATATAGACCTGTTCCCGTCCAAGCTGCTTTGTCGGAATTTGTGGACAGCCTGGTTTCTATCAGAAGCCGAAGAAGAATTTTCTTCTAACTACCGATACAGACCATCCACAAACTTCATCGTTTGAGCGCACTTTCTCTTTGCGAGCCTCTTGTAAAGTCTGTATTCCGATTGACCTTTTTCATCTCTCACACTTTTTTGTCACTAATTAGTAATTACTGCTTTATCTTCATCTCCTGACCAAAATATTTGTTTGCCGTATTGACAGCTTTGTTGATGCAGATAATTTTGCATAATTTGCAAATATGATTTGCACATACTTAGGCTACCCTCACCCGGAGAGTTCCTGGTGCCGTATCCCAGTCCTCCATGGCAGTCCTCATAGTCTTCGTTTGACTAACCGACATTACCGCATTTCTATCCGCCACAGGATTAACATTGCATTTAACAATTAATATTTGTTATAGACGTCTATTTTGCATGTATGTGAAACATACCTAGCGGTACTTAAATTGTAAACAAAAGAGGAACACATGGAGAGCGTCACTAGTCACTGTAATTGATAAACTCTGATATATACCTCCTTGACAAAACCTACCCTAATTTTCCATCAAAACAAACAAATAATATACATACCATCTTTTTGTGTATATAAATAAGTGAAAATGAAGACTTATTCTTAGCTTAAAGAAGGATAATTTCTTTTAATTTTCCTGAAATGGACAACTCCCTTAGGCGTACCAAATCCTGCACCATTGATGTCCGCTCAAGTAAGATTTCACTGTATATACCTACCTACGAAACTTATATTATTTCTGGGGTATGATAAAAAATGTGTATACTTCTTTAAAATGTGTTAATATGCCTAACCATGCGCTTGATGAAGTTCAATACTTAACATTTTGTGCATATGGGTGCCTACCTACCTATAAACATTCTTTATTGTACCTTGACCTTCTTCAAAAGGTAAATGTAAACTACCTATACATACTTAATTTCTTTGGTACTCGGTCTTCCTGAAACTGAAATTTGCAAGAATACATTAATCAATTACACTGAACCCCCCACATACGCGGTCTCAGCATACGCGATTTCGCTTATACGCGATTAAGTTATTCCGAAATTCCCTCTAGATTACACGGTGCATATACGCGATTCAAAAGAAATGGTGTTGTGGATATTTCTTTTTCCTTCCTTGAATAGTATATAAGATGAGACATTTTTTTCTATTTTTTGTTATGAATTGTTTTTGTTCTTAGCTTTTATTTTGTTATTAAATTTTATCATTGATTTTATTCCTCCTATGTTGTTTCTTAAAAAAACTGTATAAAATACTTATTTTGAAATTGCTTGCCTTACGTATCTTCATACAGTTTCTAGTCTCAACATACGCGGTGTTTTTTTCCCTCGCGTATGTGGGGGGATTGGTGTACATTTAGCTGTCCAAACTGTCAAAATCAATTGTTTGTGGAAAACCAAATGAAAAAATTCAGCTTATACCTACATAATATTCGGAAATTTATTTGTGCAAGATAATGCTATCGCAATATGCACATGATTTTTGATACCGATTACGAATGAATGAATACCTACCCCTGACCTACCGCAAACTTTAATCAATACCACCAACTAATATATTTACAATCCATATACTGCACCCCTCTCACCAACACATCATTCATATCCCCTTCATGAGAAGTAAAAAAAAATATCGAAAAATTAACGACAAACCACACACTTATGAAAAACTTCCATTAAAAACAACAAATAATTTACCAACCATATCCCGCACCCCTCTCACCAACACATCATGAGAAGTACCTAAACAAAATAAATTCGATAAACGATGAGCATGGAATACAACAAAAATAACTACGAATATGCATATTCAAAGGCATACTAGCATTTTGTAGAAAAGATTCTACAATATGGTTGTATAAATGTAGCTTTTTTTATACCCTATTCTAGGGGTATATTAATTTTGACGCATAGTTTGTAACATACCTTAATATTTCCCGTAGACCCGTAAAAGTTACTATATTTATGATCAGCATCGATAGTAATGTCGATCTAGCCATGTCCGTCCGTCCGTCCGTCCGTCCGTCCGTCCGTCGGCAAAAATTAGGCCTTTAAACTGGACCTAGAGAGCTGAAATTTTAACCATATACTCTCTAGGGTCCCGAAATAATCAAGTTTACGAATTTTTGAAATCCGCCCACAGACACGCCCACAAACTCAAAAAAACAAAATTTTGGAAAAAATCGAATTTTGAGCTAGGAAGCTGAAATTTTTTATATATGATCTATGACTCCTAAAACTGCTCGGGATATAAAATTTTCAAAATCCGCCCACTGCCACGCCCACAAAAAAATAAAACAATTTTATTGAAAAACCAAAATTTGAGCTAGGGAGCTGAAATTTTTAATATATACTCTCTAGGGGCCCTTTAAGCTCATGTATAAATATTTTCAAAATCCGCCCACTGACACGCCCACAAATAAATAAAACAATTTTTTTGAAAATCCAAAGTTTGAGCTAGGGAGCTGAAATTTATAATATATACTCTCTAGGGGCCCTTTAAGCTCATGTATATATATTTTCAAAATCCGCCCACTGACACGCCCACAAATAAATAAAACAATTTTTTTGAAAATCCAAAGTTTGAGCTAGGGAGCTGAAATTTATAATATATACTCTCTAGGGGCCCTTTATGCTCATGTGTTAATTTTTTTTTAAATCCGCCTACTGACACGCCCACAATTAAATAAAACAATTTTATTGAAGCACCCAAGTTTGAGCTAGGGAGCGTTTTTTTTGATAAAATCCTTTAAATGTTATATAACAAAATATGTAGAACGTTCTTAACAATTTAACCATACTTAGACTTTTGTCACGCCCACTTATGAGGGATAGGAATAAGAATAGGGTATCCAACAGTTCGCCCAAGCGGACTGTAGCCCGTCCCTATGTTTAAGTATATACTTAAGTCGTAAGGTGGTGTGTAAGTCGAATACTCGAAGTGAGACTACTATAAAGTGTATATACAAACACAGTACAATTATTCAAGTAAATTTTCTATGTTTTGTTCTTATTTTTTTAAAATCTTTTTTGCGGTCAATATCAAAGAGACGTTAACAATTTAAGTAAAATCTAGACCACAAATTCTGTTCATTTAACAGATTAACTTGTTAAAATACTTTTTACTTTGTGATGTTTTGAGTTTTCTTTTTCTTATTTTTCGAAGCAAATGTCAAAGAAACTACAGTGTTACATTACAACATTATAAACTTGGTCGTTGCAAGTGACTTGTTTTAATGACTGGAAATTCGACAACATCGGCCGGTGGGGTTAGTCTTCCCCATACGTCTTTAACGCTGTTCCTTGTGCGTCGAATTGTGTTTTCTTTTTCGATTTATTATGAGAAATACCTACTATGTATTCATATTTCATACACCTACTTTCATATTGAATTGCATATTGTCCGTATATAGATGATCTGAAAAATTATTCGTCAGCAAATTTGTTCAAGTTTGAAATCGTTTTTTCTTCGATCAAACACAATTATTTGTTTAACCAACTCGGCTCACTTTATTTGGATTGTATTGTTTAAAGTACTTCTGTAAGCAAGGCTTGGAAATTCGCCCGACACCGGACACCTCTTAACACCAATTCAAGTGTGCTGTGCCGCGTTCGTTCTACAACAAAATGTAGTTATGTAGGTATGTATGTATATGGAAAAATGTCGTGTCTACCTGAAGCTACGGGAAAACCTGGCCGGTTTATTATACAACGATGCAACGTGGGCAATACCAACAAAATTTATTTTGAAGGGATTGGTTTTTAAATCATCAATTCATTAAACATAAACATTATTAAAGTAATCGTATTTTGCTCGCCACAGAAGCAGTCGAATTTCGTTTGCAATTAATTCATTTTGGTTGATAGTTAGAACCCAATCCAAACTTCAGAAGATGCATTTGAAGTAAAAACAAAAATCAAAAACGACAACAATGCAACATTGAAAGCGAAAACTGGAAGTAAAACTGTTGATTTTTTTTTCAGACGTACACATTCATAAAGAAACACATGAATTAACAGCAACATGACATACGGATGCCATGTTTGAGTAAATTGTGCTTTGTGCATTGGGAAAATAGTGGTGGTCGCATGTGTGAGTGAATTGTCCATTGGGAAACAATTGTGGTCGCCATGTGTGCGTGAATTATGCATTGGCAAAGTACTTTTGGTGAAGCCACAGTTGAGTTTCAAGAACTCGTGGGCTCGTGGGTCGTGGCTTTAGTGAGTCCAATGCATGCTTATATCGAAAAATCAGTCAGTCTGTCTGTCAGTCAGTTGTTATAGTTGCGCGAGTGGAGATCGTTAAGGCGCATATTCAAATTGATTCCGACTGTTTTGCTGTATACGTCTGTGCATTTATGATCTGTTTAAATTACGAAATTGTTAATGTCAACTTAAATATCGGAAAGTGGAAACATATTATGAAAAAAGTGGATGTAACCAATTAGGTATATCGTGTAAAAAACAATACAGACCCTTATTGCGATTTCCACCATCGTAGAATTTTTAAATATTCATCAGGTAATTTCTTTTTATTTTATAAACACGTTTTTTCTTCGAATGCAAACCTTTTTTTTAATTTTTGCTGGCATGTTAACCAAGGCAGGAACTTCCAAATTCGAGTCTTTCGTTTAATCGAAATAAAGTGTCGTTACGGGTTTTTTTATTTGCAGGGAACACAATAGAAGTGTCGGCTCCGAAACTTTTCGAATCAAAATATAAGGCCCATGTTCTGCATTCCACTTTTTGTGAATTTGCAAGGTGAAAGTGAAATTGTGTGTTCTGCATTTCGATCGAAATGATTATTGTGAATTGGAGCAAATCTGTAGGGAGTTATTACGAATCAATGGTTTAAGTGCGAATCCAGCATTTTTTTTTATTGAAAATTGCTAAAACTATTGCATCTATGTTGACTTAACAGCAAACATTGTGTTTGTTTAGGTCTTTGACAATTCGAAAGTGAATTCGAAAAAATCTAAAACGATCGAAATGCATAACACCAAATTTCATTCCGAGTGAAATTGAAAAGTGAATTGAATTCGATTTCGATCGAAATGCAGAACATGGGTGTAAATATTGTTATTAATATCGGTGTTAAGCAGTTTGGTCTCTTTTTTATTGCTCTTTGAAGCTGCGGTAATTTGCATGCACCATCGTTGAATGCATAAACTCTTCCGCAATAAGTTTTTGGCTGCTAAGTTTCCAAAGTTTTTTCAACTCGTAACAAGTCACTCTCAACGACCAAGTTCATAATGTTGTAATGTAGCAGTGTAGTTTCTTTGACATTTGCTTAGGAAAATAAGAAAAAAAACTCAAAACATCACACACAATAAAAAAAACTTTCTTTGTTAAATGAACAGAATGTGTGGTCTAGATTATAATTAAATTGTTAACGTCTATTGACCGCAAAAAAGACTTTAAGAAAAGTAAGACCAAAACAAAGACATTAATTGTAGGTATACTTTATTTTCTAAATACCGAATGCACCTCGGAAGGCATTGGCCTCTCATCTTCAGCGCAATACACGTGACAACTAAAAATATAATTAAACATAGTTGAGGTAATGACAAAGTTTTTAACAAAAGAGAGAAACATTAATTTACACATTGACACATACAAGCCATACAAATTATTTACCAAGACCAAATAGGTTAGATGCTATTGGACTTTCGTCTATGTTCATTAAATTGTCTCTGATATTCATGTAAATAGATTGATGTGCGTTAAGTTTTGATGGAAATGGTACACTGTGTTAGCTCGTAGTTGTCGATGAGAGGTTTCAATCAAATACATGAGCTGCAACTGCCTTTTGAGTGTCTTTCTTGTTGATGTAGAGTAAGTGTCCCAAATATGGCCAACCCTTAACTTTTTTGTAAATAAAACAGCCAGTGCTACGTAAATTTACTTTGTTTATTTTTTAATAGATAATAAATTTATTTTATTATCAGTCTTCCTTCATACACATAAAACATAAAAAACAGCTTAACAAAAAATTAATAAATAGGTATAAAACTAACGAAAGTAATTTAAACACTTAAATAAAGAGCTGCTAATATGGAAGGTGGTGGTTAAATATGACCGGGGTGGTCCATATGTAGTACAACTTACTACTGCTATCTATGCGGAGCAAAATTCGCAGATAAAATATTTTTCTTCGTTGCCTGAACAATTTTCATGTACCCACATGGCACAGACAACACATTGAACTCATTTTTCTCCTGCCTTGTCTTCAGAAAACAAACTAGAGCAATAACTGGATTTAGCATCTGCTTGATTACTTCGATCAGGGCTTTCATCAGACAAATCGTCCGGAATAAAATCGTTTTCACTTTCTGATGAAGTTGGTTTTTCTTTCTTTGGGGATTGTTGTTCTTGAGAACCTTATGTAATAATCAACAATTATAAAGTATTTAAATTTTAAAACCTATCTAAAATTTGCATTTACCTTTTTTCTACTTTGCTGATTTCTTTTCCATGTGCATGTCCAATCGTTTGTTTCTTTAATTCTCGTTCGTGTTTATTTTTTAACTATTCTTCAAGAGCCTGTTTATATGGAGATGATGAAATAAGTTCTGCCTTTCCTGGTTTTCTTCCTCGATTTGAAATCTTTTTAACTCGGATGAACAGGAGAAATTTCATGAGGAAATATATACGAAGATGTTCTTATACTAGTAGAAGTAGAAGGTTCTGAGATGTGAGCTTCTGTTTAAAATGAGCTTGCTTCTATTTGGTTTGTTTCAAAAATTAAATTAATATCAGGAGAAGAGCAAGGTTCTGAGAAGCGCAATTGAGGTTCAACTAGATTTGGGTGCAGTATCATAGACTCCTCAGTTGGAGCAGTTATTCAACTTCCTTTGCTGCAAGAAAATCGTGGTCCCTGAAGATATGCCTATCAAAACGACAAATTCCAGTGGATGCGAACCCTTTAAATATACTCTTCCAAACAACTCAACTATGTCAAAATGTGTCAAGGCTCTCGTGTTGTTTATGAACCATCGGCCATCGCCTGATTTCCTCTGTCAAATATTTTTTTAACGGTCCAATGAATGTTTTGTCGAGAGGTTGGTTCCAGCCAATTCTATGAATGACATATCTTACCGAAAAGTGAATCCAATATTTTCGGCATGATGGTAAAAGTTGTTCTTTGTCCACAGACTAAAAATAACTTTTTGGATAGTTCAATTCAAATTTTTGAAAGGTTTCAAGTCTGCGATTCATCAAATAAATGAACGCTCTTTTTCGTCTCCGACTGATTATCTCATCTGTATGACTGATCTTCTCTCTGTAACTTATAATCCAATCCATTCCATCGGTGTGTCAGTACCCTCAGATTCTCAAATTCGTTGCTTGGGCTACGCCCTTCAAATTCGGGTGTAGAACTGGAATGGCAGGAATTTTATTTCCCTACAAAAACTCACTAAGTTCTAATTCCAATCAATCAAAGTATGTGCGTAATGTCTTCCGTGACGCATACATCGTTGCAGTATCTGCACGCGTCCGTTTCTGAGAGCCCTTCTACTTTGGCATACTTCCTCAGAAGGCAATGTCTAGAATAGATGCCGATTGCCATTCTAAGCTAACATCTACTAAATTTCAAAATCGCACCAATTTTCTTTTTGTTCAAAACCTTGAAACCTTATGCAACCACAATATGACTCCATCTTTGACTAGCCATTCTTCCCCTTCTCTTGCTTCGCGAACTCATTGCCCTCTATGTCGCAGTGCCCTAGCACTTTGCCTCAATGCCTTAATCGTTGTGCGACACCCATTATTCATACATACATTATTCGCCCCAAGCCTGAGTACAAAGCTCATATCTGGTCCTGGGCACCGATTACATATTTGGAGATACTTGACAAGATTCAAAAACGCGCGATAAAAGTTATTATCGATCGAGACATCGCGTACATCAAATTCATAACATGATGAGTTCCTAGTTAAGTTTATTGTTTCAATTAAAGTAGAGCCAGTTCCGACATGAAGGCGGTTTCACATTTTGACTATATTAGTTGAAAAGTAAAAAGTCCGTAAAAGAATTTAAAAAAAAAGATGCAGATTGATAAATTGTATTAAGGCAAATTGTACTTTTGTCCTCGAACAAACTCATTTGAATCGAATTCGATACAATTGTGTCAACTTTTCTATCCCTGACACCCGCCGCCATGTCAGCAATGCACTCTCAAGCCTATTTTTGGACGTACAGTGAAATGCAAAGAAACGTTCCTTATCCATACAACACAAATTGTGAATGTTCTTTTGCGCTGTTTTTCCAACCCATTGTTATTTACAAACATTAAATACCAACGTGCATCTGTTTCTACGCTCTCATCTTTATCCCTATTTCGTAAATGCCCGTACTATGCAACTATAAACATAATTTCAACATTATGAGAGAACTAGAAATCCCTTAGTGCGTTAAATTATGAAAACAAAAGAAAAACAAAAAACGACAAAGCTATTTTTGAAACAATTGAAAGGCGCCTCGTTGTAATGCGAAATCAAGTTTCATGGAAAAATGTCCTGTCTACCTGGAACTGTAATAAAACTGCAGTCGGTTAATGGCGCCATATGTATGCCATATGATTAAATGAGACAACGATGCAACATGGTTAGTATCTTTGGCCACCTTAAGATGTACATAAATGCAAAGGTTATACCTACAAAATTTATTTTAAGGCGATTTGTTTGTCAATGGTCCTATTTCGCTCGCTACAGAAGCAGGTACACATTCATTAATGTAGTTGGCTTGCAATTCATTTTGGTTGAAAACAAATACATAAATACATTACGTCTCTCCAAAACTTCAAAAGAAGTGCGTTTAAAATAAAAGTAAAAAAGTAACAACCAGCATACACAAATTTAGAAAAAAACTGACGAAGCAGTGCGACATACCAATGCCATGTGTGAGTGAAATGCGCATTGGGAAAAACACTGGTGGCCAAGCGCGAGTTGCAGCTCGTGGCTTAAGTGAGTCTATTACGTATACCGGAAAATTAATCAGTCTGTTATAGAGTTGCGCAAAACAGTTCCAAAGGCGGAACGAACATGGAACGTGTCTTTTTGTCATCGGAACTAGTGCCTGGAACTATGTCCACGAAACTATTAAGGTTTTGTATTAAGTAGCATTATCGTGGTAACTGGAACTATGGAAAGATTGTGCTCGAGAACCAATACTCGAAATTGAAAGACTGCAAAGTTTTTTTCTTAAATAAAAATTTCAATTGAAACATTTTTTTTAATACGTTTGATAAAAAAACAAAAAGCAAAACACTTTTTTTTGCTTTTCTATAATCATAATTCGTAATGAAAACTAAAAAAATAGTTGGCATTAACGGCCCATACAGGACCTTAAACCTAGCTTCTCCAACCATTTGCTTGTGCAAGTGGAAGGAAGAATATAAATCCGAATCCGAACGGCAAGGCACGAGTACGTTGACAGGGCGCCAAGAATTGATAACGGTTTTTTGTAGAAGGGTCAAAAACAAACATTTTTTACTATGGGAGGGGGTCTATTTTGTACCGTTTAGGAGGTAGGGGCTATTTTAGAAAAAAGGACTTAAATTGAAAAAAAAAACAACAGCAACACTTACAATTAAGTTCTTTACCGGTTTTGAAAGCCAGAAATCTGTTCTGTAATACTAAATTAAAACTAAATTATTTATGGCAATAGTTTTTGTAAAATTCGCCTGCAAATTCAAAATTTTGATAAAAAAAATATTAAAAAAAAAGTTTAGATAAATTTTTTTCAAAATTGTGAAATAAAGTGCTAAATTGACTTTTTGTGATCAATGTGACTATCAATTCTGAGTCGAACACAAAAAACCGAATGGTTTTATGTATTCTTGTTTTGGAGAAAATTAAAAATTACTAAAACTACGTTTTTATAAGATTTTTCTATAGAACTTTATTTGAAGTGTTGCGGTTCTTTTTTAATAATTTTTTTTTCCAATTCAGGCCCTTTTTTTCTAAAATTGCTTCTACGTCCTAAACGGGGCGAGAAAGACTCCCCCCCTCCCATAGTAAAAAATTCTTGTTTTTGGCCCTTCTATAGAAAACCGTTATCAATTTTTGGCGCCCTAGTTATCGAACTCTCCCCAACGGCAATTTTGAGAAGCTTCCTATGACCATTGATACTCTTGGATGTTTGTCAGACGTTCGCAAGAGGTGGAGCAGTGGAAACAAAACTTTACGATGTTACTTGGCCCCGGCTGAAAACTTGGAATTGGATTAGTTTTCATTTAAAGCACAACAAAATATTTTTTTGTGTTCTGTATGTAAACAAACTCTTCAGTTTGAGACATGTATTCGGTTTCCTTTTTTATTGTTTTATATTTGTGTATTGCTCTGTGAAAGTGTGAAATCGGAACTGCGGACATGTTTTATTTCAGTTTGTGGAATGAAAGGATATGTCTCCGATAGACCACTCTGCGAAGCTATCTCTTTCTGAAATGCCGAATCCCTTTCTTGAACGTCAGAAACAAATTGAATGATAAATTTTCAGAAATTTGCACAAGTCATTGTGATTGTTAATAAAGTGTATATTTAAATGAAAACAGGAGCTATTGAAGAGTAAAAAGTACCAAATTATAGAGAAAAAACCTGAAAAACTATGTTAAGACAAAAAACAATAAAAACAGTAAATTTGTTGACCAAAAACGCTTGTGCAGCTTTTGATGCAGCCATTTACAAACTTTTTCACTTTTTTTTTACAATTTTGTTATTTATTAATTGTTGTTCGTTTGTATTAATTAGTGTAAAATGTATGTATAGAAAATTGTTCAACTTAATTTATTTCCAAACAAAAGCTTTTTTTGTTGCCACAACAACGCGATTCTCACGGTTTCACTTTTTAATCCAGACCATGCACTCTGGCATCAACGATGGATTAGTCTTTACAATGTAGGTTCGGTTTCCTTGTCGTCTCAAGCCTGGGGTCTATAGAAGTCGAAGATCCTTTTTGCTGCAGCATTATTATCAATTCGCTCGATGTGGCCGAGCCAATGTTGTCGACGTGTTTTAGCTCATGGATTTCGCAGTTGCATATTCTCCTCGATTCGCCCTCTTCGCACACAGGACCAAACGGAGTATCTACTGACGGATAATTTTTCTTTCGAAAGATCCCAGTATTAGATCACCTTTCCTGCTTATAGTCAAGCACTCATCGCAGAACTGGCAGAAGAAGTGTTTTGAGAGTCCATGATGCCCATTTAACAGCGGCTAGAAAAGCTGCTAAGACACATTTCTTATTCTCTGTGCCTTGGTGACAATGAAACCCGTCTCTGTTTCGCAGACGCCTTCATTCCGGTCTTTAAGCCAGCAGCCAGTTGCTTGGCTATTATTAAACCTCCGAATGGCTTTCGATCGCGAGACTCTTCGATCTCGTTAAGCTGGGAGTCTGCTTTTGCCCTCTTCTTTCTACGCAGGATCTTTTTCTTTTCATTTTCCTAGCTCGGTACTGTCCCTTTGCTGCCCTAGTTTTGCGTGTTTGTAGATGTGCGCGTTCTGTCACCATTTTCCGGTGAGCTTTTTCTGGAGTGGCTAGTAACCTAGTTTCTCTAGTTCTTTTATGTTGGCACGATACCGGTTTAACATATTGGCGTTGGCGTCTGAGGGAGGTGCGTGCTTACCGGATAATATCTCGCTTAGGTGCTCTTTGTAGATTCTAGCTACTCCAGCCTAGTCGTGCTCAGGCGTCCAATGTTAAATTTCTTTTCTGCACGGTTTGCAGCTTCGTTTCGTTGGACAATCGAGGTGTGTGAGTGATACTCACACCGCTACAAGAACCGCTACAAGAAAATGCTGAGAGTCGACGTGTTCACGTTTAAGAAGATTGGTGTGTGCGACCATCTGGAAAATGGTAAGTTGCTTTGTGGATGCGCTGTCTTGGAAACCCAGTTCTTCTTATCACCGCATAGCGTTGGCTGCTGGAAAGTTGATGAAACGAAATCCGTTGTTTATTGTCGTGTCATGGGGGCTGTACTTTCCAACTAATTCCACAAAGATGTTTTCCTTACCGATTTGACATCGTACTCCGGACCGGCTCCATCCAGGAGGTCATAGAACTCCTCCTTGATAGGGTATTCTGTTTCTTCGGTAGGGGCGTGTGCACATAAATGTGTATTAGGCTAATTTTATAAATCGATTACTCTTCGGTCAAAAACAGTGACGTTTTAACTTGACATTGGCATAAGGAGGTTCTCTTATATTGCAAAGTCTGCTTCCGTAAAACTGAGTTGTCTTTTAAGAGCAAAGACATACTTTACCATGAGGCAACTCCTCCTACTTTATAGAGCACATGTGAGGCCATAGATTGAGTATTGCTCCCACATCTGGGTTTTGCTTCAAAATATTGTCTTAGAATACTTTTTCCTTACAAAATAGTTCACCCAAACACTGGTTAATTTGAAAAACAAAAAACGTATTTTTGTGTTACACATATTTGAACGCAAAAGATAAAATGGTTGTGGCAGCTCGCATACAAAGCCTAGTAGGGGCCATGCTGACACCTGTCTTCCCAATTTCACAACACTAAGTAGCTACCTGTATTCTTACACTTGTTTTTATTTTATTTTGTTTTTTTTTGTTATTTTTCAGACACTTTCAATCGAATGAAAATTATTCAAGCAGTAGAAATACATTTTGTATTGAAGGATATCAAAATAAAGAAATCCAGACCATGGCGAATTCGTAATCGTCTAACTTACAAAGAAGAACGCAGGCTTAGCTCTATCCAGTGAGTTCGTAAACGTCGAACTTTTGCAGCAACCAAGTCGGCTCACGTCCGCGTCGGTCAGATTTTGAATATGAAATGCAAAATCTGCAGAAAAGCAGACAACTAATAGTTAAAACAAGAAAAAAATGTAGGTACCTAAGTAATGGCATCAAATTTTAATAACGGAATTTATATATATTTATTTAAGGACAGACGAAAACTGAAACAAAATACAATTTTCTTTGCTTCCATGATGTTTACGAACACAAAATAAATAGAAAGACTACCTGCATGCAGAAGAAAAATATTTTCGAGCAGGCTGACTTTGACTTCCGCAAATTAATACATTTACGAATTCGCGTACCTACAATTAATACATCTGGAATTGGGTGAAACTTTTTTAAAGAAGATTCCAAAGTTGCAGTAAAATGATATCTGCTTACTCGGTTCAAATAAACGCCAAAAAACAAATCCACTTTCAAAAGAAAATGCGACTTTATCAAACTCGTTTTTTGTGCTATGCTATACATCAGCTGGACATACAACGATTTAAAAAGCATATTTTGAAACTAATACTATATACCTGCCTTCTGAAATTTCCCGTTTATAAAACCAATTTTCGGAAAGGAAAGGAAAGGAAAGGCACTACCGACAATGTAAATAAGCTGAAGAAAAAGGTTTGTGAAATACATGAGACATTATCCCACTCTACAATAAAAATCATTTCTTGCGGCGACTCATGCATATCTTTATGACATAAATCTCAACTTTAAAGACGAATGCGATCGGATTTAATATACAACAACGGTGATATAGCAGTACCCTGACCCTCCCTACTTTTTCATCGGACATTCGCTTCTGATGCTAAATATTTTCAACCAAACATCAACACTCAACAGTATCAACATAATACATCTAGAATAGTGTGTAGGGGCTGTATTGTAAAACACAAAAAATATCTTCAACTGTAAGAACATTCCAAAAACTGTAGTGGGTAAGTGGACTTATTTTAATGCATAATTTATTAACTTGCCAATTTTATTTTACAATTTAATTAATAATTTTAAAGATGTAATGCCTTATAATTAAGACGCTTCAAAACTATGTAGCTTTAGGCCAAAATTAGTTCTATAGACGCTTCAAGTTTCAAGTTCTTGTCAAAATCAGTGTTAGTCACGCGGGATTGACAACTAAAACGCTAATCTAATTCCTGAAACAAGTTATTCAAACGCATGTGAGTGATACCGATTTGACCGAAACAGGAAGCTCGAATCCTCCTTATAACTAGTTTTGGCGTAAAACTAGCTTTGAAGCATCTCAATAATACGGCCTTTTGTGACTTGTATACAAAAGCGTTTCATCAAAATACGTTTCGTCAAAGGATTGCAAATATTTTATAAATTGTATGTTAAGTTCGTACAGAGATTGTTAAAATGTATTTGTATTTATATCTGTGTCTATAATTCTGAATGGGCGCAGTGGCTCAGGAGTTTGTGTGTTGGACTAATAATCCAAAAGTCCCCGGGACAATACATAAAGTTTTCTTTTCCACTTCCATACCTCCTGTGAACGTATGACAAACATACAAGAGTAATAATTGTCATACGAAGCTTCTCAAATTTGTTCTTCGGATTCGGCATAAAATTGTAGAAGCTAGGTTGTAGGCATGAGCCGTTAATCCCTTATATGAGTTTTTACTTTGTCCTTTAAAGAATAATGCCGTATGTCGAAAAAGTTCAAGTTGGACATTTCGATGCAAAGAAGGTAAAATTCCGTAGGTTCTTCTATTTCCTGCGGAGAGCCTATATAAAAAGGGAAATAAGGCCACGGGAATTAAGCCCACATGAGAATTTAAGCCAACCGGACTGTGAAAAAAGTCCACTGTACGAAGGTGGACTTAGTTCACACTTAAGTTGGTAGGCATAGTGAGGTATGCTGTACGAATTGAACACAAATCTAGGCACGCTGACTTTGCTAGTCAATTACGAGTCCCTATTAGTTAACCCTTTGTGATTGGACGAATATCACATGTGTAGATCAGCTGGCCACTGAAAATTTCCCTTTCGAGCAAGTGAAAGAAATCAACCCTAATTCTTTAGTGAAGTACAGAAATCAAAAACATCTGATTCATCTTGCTTCAGGTGCTTCCTACAAACAGGATTCTAAGGTCACCTGCACACGGTGTCTTCATTGACACCCATTAGATGCAATGTACGGAAGTCATATGCTTTATATAAAAAATGTCAGTACATATGTATGTAACTTAAATTGGTTCTTTTGAAATTTGATAAAATAAAAACAATTTGTTCTTTCTGGCGAGGTCGTTGCTCTTTAATTGACGATCACTTACAGACTGCTTTAACATATTATTTCAATGCCTTAATTCTAACCTATTACTGCAAGCTTAGCAGTAGTCATTTTATTTTATTTTTCCCGTGTGAATGATTTGATTCCCTTGTTGCTTGTTGTTTCTTTTTATTTTCAACTTTGAGTAATACTAGGTCGCCTATATCTAAACCTAATTTGTTAATATATTTCTTATTTTCATTCAGTGTTCTTTTTTCTTTTATTTTCGTTGTCATTTCTTTAGCTTTAGCAAGAGCATTATTGCAACCTGATTCGTAGCTCGTGAGCATAATAATTGTCGTAATCAGCAATTTTTGTTTTGTTGTTTATGGTGTTGGCGGCCAAACATGGTAATTTGCTATAAACGAGTTCAGATTGTGAATACCCGGTATCTAAATGTGGTGTCGTATTATAAGCAAATGTGAAGTATGGGACCCATCCATCTGTCTGATTTTAAAATTTTGAAATGCCCATATGAATGAATTCCTCTACTAAAGTTTTAGCTATTGTCGTTGCATCTTTTGATGTCATAGGATTGTGAAGACTCGCGGTGACTCGCAATGGTGTACCTGAAACGACTTATTCCCTGCGTCGATCGAAGCTAATAATTCCCTTCTTAGACTCGGCTATAGAGCCAACGTCTATACTCACCAGCAGCAGAGCTGCTAAACTCAGTAAGTAAATGTATGGGATTTGGAAAAAAACGAGAGATAATTCCATTCGCTTTTGTAGCCAAATCTCCTTCAGTGGACTAAATGAGAACACGTCTCCTTCTGGTTCTGGTAGCAAAAGTACAACTGTATTCATAGTTTCTACTTATACACAAAATATTGTTATCGATCCCCATTCGATAAATCAATGACCCTTGGATATTTGATGACCGCAGCGTCATCATATACTATACCTAATCCACATAACTCTATAACCCTAGCATATGACCGGGGGGCAATGTCCCCATATTCATAAAGCCATAAATTTGGCTTGGTCAGCGCAACAGTACTTTGAACTGTACTTGGCTCCCCTTTGGGCTATACATGCATTCATGCATCTACACAATTTCGGTTTTTGATAATACAACCCCCAACTCATTGATATATACACTATGAAATGTTGCTAGCCGGCTGCACCGTGCTTGGATGCTATTTGATCTATTTTCAATAGCAAGCAGTGCATGTGTTGGCTATTGTTCGATCTTCAAAGAGTTCGTCATCCAAAGCATGGTGGCTCGTGCCAGGGTTACTCGGTATTTTAATAGGTCATGTGTTTTTTATGGGCACCTAAACGGTTTGAGTTATGTAGGATCGTTCCTGCGGTGACAGATATCTCGGAAGTGAAAACTATTAAAAGTAAATGGGAATGGGGAATGAAGCGAACACTGGCATTCCTCACAGGATATGCAACAACGAATTTCGTTAACTCACACTGCATTGTGAGAATGTATCTTTTTTCATTTGATAATCTTAATGGTCCGACAGTGTCGATTGACACTGCTTCAAAACTGTTGTTGGGAGTGTCGGTTATTGTTTGTGGTTCTTTCGTATGTCTTGTTTGTTTATTTCTTGCGCATGAATTTCTTCACCATTTGGCTCATTTTGCGCCAGATGTTTTAGTTTTGTTAGAGTTTTTCGAACACCTAAATGTCCTCCGTGTAAAGAGTTGTGAAATTAATCGATGAGTATTTAATTTGGTAATATGTATCATCAAATATTTGTTTGGGAGCGTTGTATATAATGATTTTCAGCTTAGAATTCTGGCCATGCGGGTGGCAACAGGTGCAGTAGTAGTGTATTCGCTTACTGAATGGAAGGTCGTGCGTTCGAATCCCGGCCAAGTCCATTACTTTATATCGAATACATGAAATCGTAATCTTCCTAAGCAACTTAGACACCACCCGTGGAGAAAACCCCTACGACTGCACCCAAACACTTCTTTCCTATCTCACTATTCTTTCTAACAGTAGGTAGCACCGAAAAAGCATGCAATGAAATACGATAGTGCCAGGTGCTGCTTGCTGTTAAATACAAATGTTTACGCTGTGTTCTTAGAACTATAAGGGTACTGTAACAACAGAAAAAACCCCTTTAGAGCAAGCAAATTATATAAAAAAAAAAAGAAAAACATTTCTTACTTGATATGTTTTCCATTTGCTCGTACTTCTGCATACCGTAATTTCTATTCTGTTTTGTCATTTCGCCTATTTAATAAACTCCCACAGTATGTCAGGGCAATATCAACACCTGGATTGTTTTTAAAATGTGTGAAAAATTTGCTTTTCAACCTCAACTACGCTAGTTTAGAATCGGTTACTTTCGACATTCTGATTTAAGGCTACATTTAATTTCACTGTTTTCTTAATGTTTATTTATGAATTTAATCTAAGTTGCAGGCAGGGTGTAACGTTGGCCGGTCCTGTGGCCAACGTACTTGTTTTTATTCTGGTTCGTGGATGGCAAAACAGACTCGGACCGGCGAATAGCCTTATAATCCTTATACCCAAAAGCGAATGGCTCTGTAGGGCGTCTGAGTTACCTTTCTGAAACCTACAGTTTTTCCAGCGTGTTACTATATAAGAAAACTAGTGGTTGGCTTTGTGACTCCCAGAATAGAAGTGAAATCTTTACATTTTATTATGGTCTTATATACAGTATTTTTACATTGGATAATCTTTGGAATTCCTATGATATTTTATTTCGGCACACACATCACTCAACAATCCTATTCCTCTAAACTGTTCTGCTTACGTTGCATAATCTACCGTAGCACACAATAGCCAATAGATGCATTTCGCCCACATGCACTGAAGGTGTGAGTATTTTTTATATATATATTATTTCATGTCGTCTGGCTCTTGCTCTGAGTGGGCAGACGGAAATAAGATATATATTTCGTTCGCATGCACTGAAGGTGCAGTACGAGTACTCTTGTGTGTATTTCTTTATGGCGTCTGGCGCCTTCATTGAGTGTGTTAACGTAAACATGAGATACAAAAATGAATGAATGAATTGTGAGGTATTGGAATTTGAGTGTGGGATGACGTAGGTAACTATAGAAATGATTAGTTAAATAATCGCTGGTGCGAGCCCTTCACAAGGGCACGAATGCCATAGGGATCTGCCAAAAGAATTGAAACTATAGGTTGAGAGTCAAAATAGAATCTGATCTATTCTTACAAATACTACGTCTTATATACTAATTTTCCCTCCCAGCATTACCGAAACACATTGATACAAAAATCGGTCGCGTGTCATAAAATTAAATCATCGTCTAACATACTCATCCACATTGTACTCATGACACACTTCTTAATTGCTCGTCACCCAAATCACCGATCGCGTAATGCATCGATCCAGTTACAATGTCGGGTAATCGCCAGATGTTCTATCCATACTTTCTGTATGCGATACCAGACACTGTAATGTGGCGATGAAATTTGAATGCAATGTCAGTGGGTCAGTGGTGTTTACGAGCCACTTGACTTGGACAGCCTTACATAATATAAGCACAAAGTAGGAAGTGATGGAAGTGATATTTGAGTTGTTGTTTTGTGTGCATTGTTATGCAGTACAAAGTGGAAGTATGGAATTGGTTTGTTAGGTTCATTACACCCTCACCCTTAAGCGGAAAATTATTAGAAGAATAATTTTGCAAGAATGTTTGTATCAATTTGTGTTGGGGTTGCTTTACATTGGGGATTCTTATGTTTATATTTACAGTTGTTATCTTATGGTGTTTTATTAACAAGTGTTTTATTAATATTGAATTTGTGTAAATTATTGTGCATTATCTATATTATATTTCGTAAGACTATTGTTGTAAAACTTCTTATTGTCACCGTTTATATTTATTACAGAATTAACATTATTTGTTTCCACTATTTTGTATGGTCCGTGGTAAGGACTTTGTAATTTTTTCTTACTTTTTAATTTTACAAATACTAGATCTCCTATCTTAAAATCTGAAATATTTACATTCTTATCATATAACAGTTTTCTTTGATTCTTAATATTATTGACAATTTTATGTGCTTTTTCAATAGCATTCTTAAGTCTAATTCTTACCTCATTAACATAGTTTTCTAGATTATATATTTTTTCTTTGTTATTTAATACATCGCTTGGTAGATATGGTAATTTACCAAAAATTAGCTCATACGGAGTATAGTTGGTGTCAACGTGTGAAGTAGTGTTGTAAGCAAATGCGTAATAAGGTATCCAAATATCCCATTCATGGTCTTCAGTGAAATTTAGCAAAAATTCATTCAAAACCCTATGGTTTCACCTATACTTTGGTGATGATATGGTGCTAAATAAACTGGTTCAATCTTCAATAATTTGCAGATATTTTGTACCAATTCATTTTTAAATTCAGTCCCGTTGTCGGACTTGAGTATCTTAAAGCAACCATATTTCAAAATGACTTGTTCTACTAATGTTTTTGCTATTGCTTTCGCGTCTTTACTTTCGATGGGGTGTACAATCACGTATTTGGTTAGTTCGCATTGCATTGTTAAAATATATCTATACCCGTTTGATATTCTAAGAGGTCCAACTGTGTCTATTTGCACCGTTTCAAAGCTTGTACTCGGTGTATCAGTTAGTACCATTTTTTCTTTTATATGTCTCGTTTGTTTATTTTTAGTACATGTTTCACATGTATTTATATGTTTCTTTATCATTTGTCGCATGCCTTTCCAAATGTATCTTTGTTTTAGCTTTACTATGGTTTTTCTAATACCTAGGTGTCCTCCGTGTGGTGAGTTGTGGAATTCTTCTATAATTTTTAATTGTTCTTCTTTCTTCTTTATTTCTTTAGGGGGTTTAAATATCAATATCTTCATCGGCGAGTGCTCATAATTATATTTTTGCTGCAGCATATTAAATATTCTTTTAAATTCATCTTTCTTTATATACTTAAATATCATATCTTCTTCACTTAGTGCAAGTTCTTTAATGGTTACCCTTCTTAATTCTGATGACAGCTTTTCTAGTATCGAAACTTGTTCCGCTAGGTCTTCACTGCATCGCACTATAACTTCATTTTCTTTAATTTCAATAATTGGCCATTTGCACCTCGCTATTATAAATTTTAATCTTCTTATATTTCTGACGTCAGTTAAAGATGTATAATCCCAAATGTGAAGGTGATCAGTCTTCTGCTGAGATGTGTAGTTCTCTTCTTTATTTTCATTGGCAATCTTTTGTGCCATACCCCTTGTTACTGCCATAATTCGCTCCTTGGAGTCGTAATCATTTAGGCTATTTTTGTTATTAATATTCTCTACCATCATGCACTTTAAAATGTCACTGTCTAGTTTAATTCGTGACAGTGCATCGGCATTAGTGTTCATTGTTCCCTTTTTATATACAATCTCGAAATCATAATCAGATAGGTCCATTCTGATTCTCGTAAGCTTCGAGGAGGGATTTTTATGTGTGAAAAGTGAAACTAACGGTCTGTGGTCAGTCACTACTACAAATTTTCTTCCGTACAGGTAAGGTTTAAAGAAATTTATTCCCCAATGGATAGCTAAAAGTTCTTTTTCTATCACCGGCTTGTTGATGTCATGTTTCTGCAGTGATTTGCTTGCATAGGATATTGGCAGATCATGACCTATTTCGCCTTGCGAAAGTATTGCACCTAGTGCGAAATCTGAAGCGTCGGTGGTGAGAACAAAAGGCTTATCAAAATTTGGGTACTGTAAAATTGGTGGGTTGATGAGTTTTTGTTTCAACTCATTGAATGCTCTTTCACATTCGTTTGACCAATTGAAAGGTTGGTTCTTTTTCAAAAGTGTATTTAAGCATTTAGCAATTTCAGCAAAGTTCTGAATAAATCTTCTGTAATAGTTACAGAACGCGACGAATCTTCGTACTTCGTCTGAATTCTTGGGTACTGGATAGTTTTCGATTGCATAGTATTTTGCATGGTCTGTTTTGATTCCCTGTTCTGTTATTAAATGTCCTAAATATACTACTTCTGATTTCAGGAAGTGACACTTGCTTGCATTTAACTTAAGGTTGAAATGTTCTAGTCGTTCAAAAACTTGTGTTGTGATGCTTTAAACTACAGCCAAAAATTATTATGTCATCTACATACAGAAAAGCTTCGGTATCTAAACCAATTAGTGCTATCGTCAGCATTCGCTGAAAGCTGTTTGAAGATATCTTTAGACCGAATGGTAGTCTCGTGAATTGGTAATGTCCGTCTTGCGTGGAAAATGCGGTTAGTGGTCTGGATTTCTTATCAAGTGGAATCTGGTGAAAAGAGCTTGTCATATCGAACGTTGAAAAATATTTAGCTCTTCCAAGTTTGTCAAGTACATCTTCCAGTCTTGTAAGCGGAAATTTATCATTTACTAACTTGTTGTTTAATTTCCCAAAGTCCACTACTAAACGCCATTTCTTATTACCGTCTTCACTCTTCTTTGGTACCAATAGCAGCGGTGAATTATAAGCGCTAATTGATGGCTCAATTTATGTTGCTTTCATATAATTCTTGCACTTGCTTTCTTTTTTCAGTATGCTGAGTCTGTGGTAGTCTATAGTTTTTGATGTATACCGGATTGTTATATTTTGATACTCGTATCTTTCGAATATTTTCTCTAATGTCTGTCTTGTTTCTTTGTCTGAATGTTCAACTTTTAATTTCTGCAAAAGCTTCTTTAGTCTTTGTTTGTCAGCCTTACTTGTGTCTGCCTTGGTATAGTTTAGTATATTATAGTCTTAATGGTTCTATCTCTGGAGCAATCTCTTCTATCGTTATCTCATGGTTGTTTACGTTCAGTATTTTTACATGAGCTATCCCGTTTGCTGGTATTATTGAGTTGCTTATAAATACTCCTTTCTTAATTTCTTTGTTCAGTACTATACTGTCTTCTGATACGGTTAAATTTGTTGGAAAAATTGCTTCAGTTCTGGGTGGTATTCTGAATACGTTTTTTATACTAGATAACATAGGTATAAATAATTCTTCCTCTTGTAGTGTTATTGTCAACGTAAAAGTTTCATAGTCAATTTTACACATGTATTTAGCTAAAAAGTCTCTACCTAGTATTTCATCTGTTGCAATGGGAAAATTGTCATTGACAACATGAAATTTGTGTGGCAATATGTTTTCAGAGATCTTAATTTTTACGTAGGTAGTACCTACTGAACATATCTCTTCGCTAGATATTCCTGTTAGCTTGCATGCTTCATCTGTTGTTATGTATGTTTTTAGGCCTTGTTCTTTAAGAATGGATATGTCGGCTCCTGTATCGACTAATAGCGCTGTATATCTATTTAATGTATATAGATATATAGTTGCTAACATTGTTTGTAATTTTGTAAATCTTTAGTTTTGGTTTCCCGGAGGGCTTTGTCTCTCCGGACCATCCTCGTTTCCCTGATTTTGTATTACATTTATTCTTCTACTATTTGTAGGTCTGTTATTATTGTTCCTATAGTTGTTAAAGTTTCTTTGTCGGTAATTGTTGCTTTGCGGTCTGCCATTATTGTTGTTATAGTTGCTATTGTTGTTATTGTTGTAGCTATTGTTTGAATTTCTTCGTTGGAAATTGTTGTTCTGGGGTCTGTTAAAATTGTTTCTATTTTGGTTGTTATTGAACCTATGGAAATTGTTTTGGTTTTGGTTCCTGTCATTGTGGTAATAGTTGTTGTTGTTTCTATTTTTTTCTTTTACATACATTATCTGATTGTGGGCTTGATTGGAGTTTGCTTCAAGTTCAATTGCTAAATTGATCGCTTCCGCTAATGTTTTTGATTGCGCAGCAAATAGTGTTGGTTTAAATTGTTGGTCAATGCCATTTTTGAATATAGTGAGGGCATAGCTGTCGTTCATTTTTCCTATTATGGTTCTTTCAGTTGTTGTGGCCTCGTTTGGTAGTTCATCTATTTGTAGACTGTTTAGGTCTGCGATTAGAGATAGTATTTTATCTTTGTAGGATACTACCGATTGGTTTCTCTGGGTTAATTGTGCCAACTTTGTGTGTATTTGTGGTATTGATTTTGTTGTCTTGAAAGTTTCCTTAAGGCTTAGTTTTAGTGAGTCTAAACTTGTGATTGCATTTGCAAACCCTATCGCAGTTTTAACATTTTGCGCGAGTTTTACGTGTAGGATGAATTCTATGTATTGGCTTTTGTCATCCTCTCTTTGTGTATTATGTAGAAATTCCACCAAGGTTATGAATGAATCTAGTTCTTTGTATGTTCCCGTGAATGTAGGAATTACTTCCATTGCCGTTTCTATATTAAAAGTGGCCATTTTGAATGATTCTAAGTACGCATTTGCATTAACTAATATTTTCCCTATTTTCCGTACTAACTCTTTTTATTGATTCTTAATCGAAACCTTAACAACATGTTTTCTTAGTAACTGTTTCCTTATTGACTTAAACGATAATATATTACTAAGCATTAATATTTAATTTTCAAAAATTTATTAACAAACGACATTTCTTAAGAGTACTTTCCTTACAATTTTAAAATGGAATAACTATACTATAATGACTTTTTACTAATTTCTAACTTGTTTTCTTCGTGTATAGACAAATCGGTGAAGTTTAGTAGAAAGTTGTAGCTATACTTCGTTAATGTTATTCCTAGCTACTTTTATTTTGACATAATTCTTGTAGTACAAATTAAGTCTATAAAATACGTACAATATTATAAAAATGACTACTGCTGTTGTCGCGGATGAGGCTGCCGTTATGCGTTGGTCATTGTTCGTGTTGACGATGACCTCTTCTTTCGCGCTGTTGTTTCCCATCGTCGTCTTCCAGTTCATTTCTTTCAGTGTTGTTTTTGTTTTGAAGCTGCTGTCTAATTATTTAATTTTTGTTCGTCTGTGGTGAACAGTAGTCCTTTACCATATTTTGTTGAAAGATTTCAGGCCGAATGGGCAGGATCTGGTTCGGTGTGCAAGATCCGGTTCGGTTTGCAGGATCGCCATGTAAAGTATGATGATATGGCAGGATCGCCATGTAAAGTATGATACTACTGTAATGTAATCGCCATGTAAGTTATGTCTGTTGTTACGAAGTCTGTTTTCAGATGTCCGGATGTATCTATATGTCTATGGACATGAACGACTTCCCAGAGGACTGACTAACAACGTAGAACTGGCAGGCAGGAATGCCATAGGTATTGCCGTGATGACCTAAGTTCCAGGCAGGGCACGAGTGCCATAGAGATCTGCCAAAAGAATTGAAACTATAGGTTGAGAGTCAAAATAGAATCTGTTTTATTCTTACAAATGCTATGTCTTATATACTAAATTTTCCCTCCCAGCATTACCGAAACACATTGATACGGAAATCAGTCGCGTGCCCTAAAATTAAATCAATGTCAACATACGCATCCACATTGTACTCATTTAATCGTCACCCAAAGCATATATCGTGCAATTCATCGATCCACTTACAATGTCAGTGTAATCGCCAGATGTTCTACCCATACTTTCTGTATGCGATACCCGACACTGTAGTGTGGCAATGAAATCCGATTGTTATGTCAGTGGGTCAGTGGTGTTTATGAGCCACTTGACTTGGACTGCCTTACATAATGTAAGCACAAAGTAGGAAGTGATATTTGAGTTTTTGTGTGCATTTGTTATGCAGTACAATGTAGGAGTATGGAATTATGTTAGTGGGTTCATTACAACTTGTTGATCAGTGGTCGTCACTATTTCATGCTCAATTTCAGGTGTACTTGATAATTTATCACCTTCCTTAAAAATAAATTACTAAATCGTTTTAACAGATTTTCTACTTCTTGGCGTTCTTCTTTATTAAGATGGTCTAATTTTATGTGATTAATGTTAGTATCAATTGTTTCTAGAGAACATATTTGATTTAATATATATGGGATGGTAATGAACTTTAAGCATTGACTGTTAAGATAAATATTTCCTTCTTCCAAGTTTATGGAAGTGTTCAGTTTATTTAGTAAGTCCATACCAATAATAAACTGATATCCTCTATTGCAAAGTCTTTTGACTTTCCATCTAATTAGGGTGTTGGATGAGACTTTAAATTCTTCTGGTACGGGTGTATGTATTTCATACGAAATAGTGTCCCTACCTGTTACCGTCGTGAAGTGTATTTGTTACAGTTGGCACCGAGCTTCCTCAGACTTGAGGGAAGAGTACCAGCCGGAGAGAGAGATTTGAATAAAAGACTTGTTGTTTTTTGTTTTTAGACTGTTTTTTATTACTAGAAAGGCCCGCTGTCTAAGCTGGGCTGCGACCTTTGCTAGTGGTATAAGACTTATTGTAAAGAAGTGAATCTTCTCTGTCTGAATCTACTCTGTCAAATCTACTCTGTGTCTAACCTTTGCAATCACTGCCCTTTTATACTAAATTTGACTTACATTCTCATCCCTACTCCCTATGTCGCAAGTACAGAAATTGGCATTATTGCTCAAGAATCGATCTGCACCCTCAGCATTGTATGCATTTCCATGTTATTTCCGTA
This sequence comes from Portevinia maculata, assembly GCA_949715645.1. Classification (NCBI taxonomy): domain Eukaryota; kingdom Metazoa; phylum Arthropoda; class Insecta; order Diptera; family Syrphidae; genus Portevinia; species Portevinia maculata. The sequence continues at coordinate 97,390,027 of OX454528.1, forward strand.
TTTCCCAATATATTACACACATAAATCCATGAGTAATCGCCCTACACTTGACAATCGCTATGCACTTGACATAATGTGCAACGGTCAGCTAAAAATACGATTAATTCTTAGTAGGTCGCTGTTGTTCAGCGATCGTTACCTTGTCGGTCGGTTGGTTAGGCTGATCGTTGCGTCGTCGGTCGCTTTAGGTTGTTTTTTAGTGTGACGATCGCATGGCTATGTATGTATATTGTTATGCCTCGTTTGGCTATACACATATAATTTTATATTACGATCACTACGATAGTGAGAGGTACACCGTCAGGCCAGGGTTTCTGTCGTGGTCCAACGACGCTGGTGTTTCCGTCTGGTATTTTCGGGGATTAACCCAATTAATCCACAGCAAGCTCTAAATGTTTTATGTCGTCACACACGATTTAGCTTTCCGATGTAACCGAAGTAATTTAGAGGAGATTAATAGTTTTTATACTATCAGAAGAAACAGATGAAAAATAAAAATCCACTAATGTTACTGTTTTATATTCAAATTGTATTTCGTCTCTCCCATTCCAATTCTATGAACTAATTACTACATTTCTTAAATTACTACCTCCTTAAGTAATGTTTAATTGCTGGCACAGCAATTCCTACATTCGTTGGTTGTTGGTTGTTGTTTCGTTGTTTTTGTTGATTCAGCGTCTGGCTGGGTTGGGCTCATTTTACTTCAATACATTGACCCGCTTGAATTTGTGCAGCTGCCGTCAACATCCGTAACACGTCCCCCTTTCAGACATATCTAGGGATACCTTATCCTTAGATTGGGCTTGGGTGTCCTCATTTCTATTTGACCTTGGGCGCTCTCCTCTGACGATATTCTTGGTGTCGTCTCTGGATTCACTCGATGTTTTCTGTTGAAAAACCTGTTAAACAAGGCTATGGTTGTCCTTCCTGAACCTTGGTTGCATTTCCATATTATGTAGCTTATAAGGATTAAGCACAGAACTCCAAATACTGATATCAAAATCCCTTGAGATCTTTCGGGTATCTTCTCTAGTGCCTTAGACCAAAAATTTCGCTGGTTTTGGATTTCAGTCGTCAAGTCCTGCAGTTCATGGATATCTTTAGCCGTTATTTTGGACATCGGCTCCTGGTTAATTACGATCTCCTTCAGTTTAGCGTTTACACAGCAGTCTTCTAGTTCGCCATATGAGTGTTTGTCTTTTATTGCGATTTCCGTTTCTGCGCCAACCGTTTTTATAGTCATATCATAAGTTTCAAGGATGCAGTCGTTATTCAGGCGAATTATGCCAGTTCCAACAAGTTTACCAGTACTAGTTTCATTCTTACATTTACATTTATATTGAGTTTGTTCAGATATAGTATACAGATATGAATTTTCCCTAATCTTATGAAATATTTCTACATGCGAATTTATAATTTTAGCGTTACATTTTTCGGCTCTATTTCTCATAAATAAATTTATTTCACAATTAGAGTCGCTTATTGTACTTCTTAGAAGTTGTGGTTTACAAATTGAAATTTGGTCAAAATTATTACAATCTTCTAGATTTTCTTTTAATACATAGTCTTCTTTATTTTTGTTTATAATTAAGAATTTGTATCTTATTTCTAATATAACAATTCCGTTTTCAACTATCTTTGGAATAGCAATTGTTTCATAAATTTCAAATATTTCATTAGTTACTGTCGGAATACTAATAATTACAATAATCTTTCGATTCTTAGTGAATGCTTTTAATTTCAATGTTTTCAATATTTCTGCATAATTTTCCATGTTTGGCTCTATCGCGAGTGTGTTGTCATTCTTTTGATTTCTAAGTTCGTTTAATAAATCAGTGGGCTCAATAATCCTTGGATGTAATATCCCTGCTTGTATAAATAAAAGGCTATCTATTATTTGTTCTATTTCCATTTCTAACTGTAGCATTTTAAAATTGACTTTGCTTGATATTTCCTCATAATAGGATTCAATTAGGATGGTTCTATTTAAACTATTTTCCACTGTACTAACCTTGTTAATTTCGTTTATTATTTCGTTGACCTTATTATAAGTAACATTAGTATTTTTAATGCTTTCCATGACTTGCTTATTTAGGTGACTAAGAATCTTTACGTTTTCTTCCATGCCGTTTTTAATTCTTTGTTCGTTATTATTTACGTTCTGAATGACATTATAGTAATACTCTGCATCTTCATTGTCCATGGTGCCAAAAAGGACCTTGAAGCCTGAACCTATCATATTTACTAAACCGCGTCTCTGTCTTTTTGAGCTTCCCATTATTCCTGAAATAATCCTGATTCTGCTGTCAATTTTTATAATTTCTCTTTTTGCTGTTCTCTGAAATTCTTTACATTCAATTTTTGATTCTAAACAAAGACTATCCATGGTATTAATAATATTTCTAATGTTTGAACTCGCGTGTTCTAATCCATTAATATCTAATTCTATAACTAGTGCTATTTTTTCGTTAATTTCTTTAGTTTCTCCTATAAAGTTAAAATATATTCCAGTGTTATTCTGCAGGTCCTTTACCCACAAACTGGTTTCGGCGATGGCCCACCTGGTGAACAGGGACCTGAAATATATGGCTTAACGTTAGCTTTATTAAACTTTTGTTGCTTATTATTCATTTGTATAACTAAGTTATTTTCGTGTACTTCTAGTATTTTAAATGGTCCTTTATATTGGCTTCTCAATTTTCCCTTCCTTTCGTTCCTAACTAAAACCTTTTGACCGATTGTATATTCTATTTTCCTTCCTAGTTTCTTATCGTATCTAACTTTAGCTTTTTCCCTACTCTTTTTCGTGCTTCCTTTTGCGTTTTCCTGTTTCTCTAAAAGATTAGCTCTAAGTTCGTCTATATAGTCGAAAACCGACTTTTCATTATATGGATCTACGCTACTAGGTCTGTTCACTTCATATCCAAACACTAGTTCGTAGGGGGTGTACCCCGTTGTAGTATGTTTAGTACAATTGTAACAAAATCCTGCATACGACATTCGTTTATGCCAATCTTTGAGTTGGTGTAATTCACGTCCTGTGGATTTGAGATACTCTAAAAGTCTGCAATGAGCCCTTTCTACACTACCGTTGGCCTGTGGATAAGCTACACTAGTTGTTATGTGTTTGATATCTAAGATTTTACAAAATTCTTCAAACAGTTGATTACAAAACTCGGAACCGTTGTCAGATAAAATGATCTTGGGCATTCCAAAATTCAGAATCCATTGCTCCATTACGGCATTTGCTACAGTGCGCATATCTTTAGATTTCAGCGGTACGAACTTGATGAATTTTGACAAGTCATCCTGGATGGTCAATCCGAACTTATAGCCTTCCGCGGTTTCTTCAAATGGTCCAATTAGGTCTATCATTATCTTTTCTAGAGCCTTGTCTGCAGATGTCACGATCTTCATTGGGTTTCTAGTAGGAGCTCTGTTAACTTTTTCTGTCTGGCACTGAGGGCAATTTCTCACAAAGTCCTCAATGTGCTTCTGCATACCTTTCCATTTGAATTTCTTTCTGATTTTTGCATACGTAGCTTTCTGACCTGTATGACCGCCTATTAATCCCTCGTGATATTCTTTCATTATGGCTAATCTTTTTCCTGGATCTTGGACTTCTTCCTTTTTATCTGAGATCTGTTCTTCGGTAGATTCATCTACTGAATCATTTTCCAGATCATGGTCAATGTCTTCAAAGTTTTCTATTACTTCATTCTCTATAACTTCACTCCCTAAGTTTTCTATTGCTTCACTCTCTATGTCTTCACTTTCTATCTCCTTTTTATTTTTTCTTGGAATTCCTCTACTCGGATTTCTTCCCTTGCTCGTGCTTGCTATATCGTCTCTATTCTCACTATTTATTTCGATACCTTCCTCTTCAAGTAAGCTCATAAGATCTTGCCAAGTTTCTTCTCGTTCCCTTTCAGTGATTCTGATGTTCCTGCTCAATTCATCGGCTACAACGTTTTCTTTGCCTTTCTTGTATGAGATTACATAGTCAAACTCTTCAAGTTTCAGCCGCCACCTCACGAGCCTGCTGCCCGGATCTTTGACTTTAAAAAGCCACGTGAGGGGTCTGTGATCCGTTTGGATCAAGAACTTTGTGCCATAAATATATGGTCGAAACTGTTTCGTAGCCCATACAATTGCCAAGCACTCCTTTTCCGTGGTGCTGTAATTGATTTCGGCTTTATTCAAAGTTCGACTCGCAAAATGTACTGGGAGATCTTTTCCGTTGTGCTCCTGGCTGAGCACCGCCCCAATGCCTCGATTGGAAGCGTCCGTAGTTATTATAAAGGGCTTCTCGAAGTCTGGGTACTGTAACACCGGATGCTTCGTTATTATATCTTTTAATTTTTCGAACGCTTGTTGTTGTTCTTGAGTCCATGTGAACTCGACGTCTTTCTTAAGAAGCCTATTCATTGGCTCAGCTATCTTACTAAAGTCCCTGATAAATTTCCTGTAATAGCCTATCATTCCAAGGAATGATTTGATCCCTTTAACATTACTGGGTGCTTCCATGTTCTGTATGCTTTCAACCTTTTTGGGGTCAGGCTTTACCCCTTTGTCTGTTATGATGTGCCCTAAATACGACACTTCTTTTCTTAGAAATTCGCACTTATCTGGTTGCAGTTTAAGGTTAGCTTCCCTTAACTGCTTAAGTATCTCTACTAATTTTTCATTGTGTTCGACTAACGTTTGTCCGTAGACAACAATGTCGTCCATGTAGACGAAACACTTGATTCCCTGGAGACCTGCCAGGACTGAGTTCATTAGTCTCTGGAAACAGGCTGGAGCATTTCTGAGCCCGAATGGCATTCTTGTGAATTCGAAATGTCCATAGGCCGTGCTAAAGGCCGTCTTCTCCATATCTTCCTCATTCATTGGAATCTGGTGGAACCCTGACGTTAAGTCTAGTGTGGAGAAATACTTGGCTTTTCCGAGTTGGTCAAGTATCTCCGTTATATTGGGCAAAGGGTGGTTATCCGGGATAGTTAAATCATTTAACTTCCTGAAGTCAATAACCATTCGCCACTTTTTCTTTCCACTTGCATCTGCCTTCTTTGGAACGATCCAAAGTGGAGAACACCAAGGTGAGTCACTATCACGTATGATCCCGTCTTCTTTAAGTTTTCCTATTTGGGTACGCACTTCCTCATCATGTACTTTTGGGTGCCGGTAACTTTTCGTAAAAACCGGTTGCGTTCCTTTCGGAATTCTAATATGGTGTTTAACCCTGTTTGTCTTAGTAAGCTTTTCGTTACCAAGGCTGAATACATCACTGTATTCCTTTACAATTTCCAGAAGGCTTTCACGTTCCTCGCGGTTCATATGCGTAGTCCTAACATTCCCTGAGACTTCTGCGGCTCTTGATGAAGGCTTCCTTATATCGACGTCAAAATCTTCTAAGTTTCTTGCTACCACCCTAACTTTGCTTAAATCAAAGTCCTCCTCCGTCGTATTGACTATTGTAGCTAAGCATTTGCCGTTTTTATTTCTCGTGATACATTCCGATACGATTATACCGTCCTCTAGGTATTGTCGTGGAACAACCACTTCTTCTCTAAGGTTATAACCGTTTAAAATCTTAATTACCCTATAAACCTCGGTTCTTTTCCTTACAAATCTTTCCTCACTTAGGTACCTCAACGGGATTTTTTCATGATCCTTTCTTAGTACGTTTTCCTTGAAATCTATTATGTAACCGCCCTCTCGGAGGAAGTGGTTACCAATTAATCCATCATAGTTGCCTAATAGGTAGTTTTCAATTACTTGTAATTCCATTATCTTAGGCTTAGCCTTTCCTGTAAATTCTACTTTCTTTCTAACGAATCCTAAAGTGCTGCATGATTTCCCTCCTATTCCACTGAATTTCATGCTACCTTTCTCTATATCGTCTTCACAAACACAGTTGGCTTTGATCAAAGAGATCTCTGCTCCTGTGTCAATAATCATTTTTCTTAATTCTCCGCTAAGGAGCATCATGATATGAGGACTTTCTGATTTTTCCGAGTTACCTTGCTGCATGGATGCCTCATTAACCATACAGCCTACCGAAAATTTCTCTGCTTAGACGCTTCATGTGAAGTTGACGGTTGGTGGGAATCTTTAGATTCATTTCGTCTGAACGGATTATTACTTCCTGATCCGTTTTCTCTATTATCCCTCTTTGGAAGTCTACAGTTTCTCGCTATATGGCCAACCTTGCCACAATTATAGCACCTTACTTCCTGGAGGTTAATTTCAGCTAAATTCCTATTCGTGTAATCTTTTTGTGTGTTCGTTTTGAACAAATTAATGCGCTGTTCTTCTTCACAGGCAAACTTGCTCGCTTCGGAAAGATTTTTGGGACGCTGTGTAATCACATAATTTGAAAGTCTTTCCCTTAGCCCGTTGATGAAAACCGTTAAAGTTTCATTTTGGATATACTCCAACTGGCCTTCTTTGTGCTCCTCCTTTACATCGACTAGTTTACTCTGAAGTAAGCGTCGTTGTAAGGTTTCGACGCGTTGTACATAGTGAACAACGGACTCGTCTTTTCCTTGTTTTAGGGAGATTAATTCCCTGTGGAGTTGCAGAGCACTGTGGGGTTCTCGGAACACTAGCGTTAGCTCCTTTTTTAAAGACTCCCAATTCTTTACTTCTTTGTTCATTAAGATTGTGGTGGCATTGCCACGAATTTTTGTTTTAATGAATTTGAACAGTACGTCCTTCTGTGCAGGAGTTGCCAGTTCGATGGCATCATTGCAGGCGTCAATGAAGGTAAAAACTTCATCGCCGGTACCATTGAAGGCAGGGATGAAGGAAATTAGAACATTTATTGAAATTTCACTCATATTGGAATAATAATGGCTACTATCGTTATCACTACTCAATCTATCACTGTGGACTGAATCTATATCTGAGCTATCACTATTATCTTTGTTTTCGGCGCTATTCAAACCGCTTAATGATTCGCGAAACTTTGAAAACATTAAATCAAAATCAAATCTTAAAACAATTAAGTCTACAAATTCAAAAAATTGATCTTAACACCGCACTGATTGAAACAATTACTTTACAATAAATAAGGTACTCACAGAAAGATAATTATTAATTGCTGCTTCATCTGGAGATTCTCCGCTTTCCTCTTCACTGCTGATGATCCCACCGCTGCCACCAAAATTTGTGTTATGCCTCGTTTGGCTATACACATATAATTTTATATTACGATCACTACGATAGTGAGAGGTACACCGTCAGGCCAGGGTTTCTGTCGTGGTCCAACGACGCTGGTGTTTCCGTCTGGTATTTTCGGGGATTATCCCAATTAATCCACAGCAAGCTCTAAATGTTTTATGTCGTCACACACGATTTAGCTTTCCGATGTAACCGAAGTAATTTAGAGGAGATTAATAGTTTTTATACTATCAGAAGAAACAGATGAAAAATAAAAATCCACTAATGTTACTGTTTTATATTCAAATTGTATTTCGTCTCTCCCATTCCAATTCTATGAACTAATTACTACATTTCTTAAATTACTACCTCCTTAAGTAATGTTTAATTGCTGGCACAGCAATTCCTACATTCGTTGGTTGTTGGTTGTTGTTTCGTTGTTTTTGTTGATTCAGCGTCTGGCTGGGTTGGGCTCATTTTACTTCAATACATTGACCCGCTTGAATTTGTGCAGCTGCCGTCAACATCCGTAACAATATACTGGGCCTGCGCTACGCAGCATGGTGCCGGTGTTTTTGTTATGGAAATATAATACACTGTGCTACGTAACATGGAATGCTTGGTATGGGTGGTCTTTTCTCAGAATAGCAGTACCATGTGTACTGCTAGGAAGTAGGGTATGGTAAATTAATTATGAATGAAGAATATGTGAGTGGAGGAATGTTGAAAGAAAATTAATACCTTGAAGAGGTTAATTTTCTTATAGGTACAGTGAGTGCAAGGGTATAGGTCAGTTTGAGTTGTTTGAATTATTTCGAATATTTTTTTGTTGTACATATTGTTTCTTACTTGTAGTGGAGATAACAATATGTGTTTCTTATTTACTAGTTTATAACAATTTTAAAATATGAGATTCTTAGCTTAATGAATATAATTACACAGTATTTTATTGCTTTCTTAAATAATTTAATAGAACATTAATGTAAAGGTATTTATATGTGATTTTTAGTTTACCAATTGATAGTAGTATTTATATATTTACATATGTAAGGCACTCCTTGTGGAAAACACCGGAATAAAACGCACAAACACTGTTAATTTAAATACTGACTTTATTACTCTAAAACCAACACGTCCGACCAGGTTTAATATTCAAGAGCAACTGAACTCGTTGCCTTGTTTTAAAATGAATACATGTATATGTGTAACAAATTATAACCCTACCACCGGCAGCTCTTACAAATTGTTTTCTCTTTTTTTCTCTTGCCTACAATTCGGCCATCCTGACTTACAATCGTCCCGATTGTCCTCAGCCTTTTTACCAAAATCTATATACGATTTCATATTAGCCGCTTCCCATATCCCCGTATAAGGTATCTGACTTAACTGGAATCCTTCTACATCTTTTAGAAGATACCTATCATTCGGTAACACTCGACCGACTTCGTATGGCCCCTTGAACTTAGGAAGTATCTTTTTGCATGCCCCTGGATGACTTATAAAGTTCTTTATCATCACATAATCTCCAATTTGGTATACTTTACTTACTCTCTTTCTATCTTTTATTTGTTTATTATAGGCCTGATTTTCCTCGATCCTTTCAGCTGCTTTCTTTCTAATTCCTACCAGGTCCCTATCTTCTTCTTTTATATTTATCTCTTCTAACCTTTCTCTCACTAGGTCTATCATCTCCCCTCTTTGTCTGATTCCGAAAAGCAATTGACTCGGGTAGGTTCCTATACTTTTGTGAAAGGTATTGTTCATGGCAAATTCTATAGTTGATATTACTTTATCCAATGTGGAGACCAGTCCGCCGTTGGACATTTTCGCTAACATTGGAGCTAAACTTTTATTAAGACGTTCCACTTGTCCATTGGCTTGAGGTGAAGCTGTCGCGATCTTAACGTGTCTTACATTATTTTCCTTCAGGAAATCTTCGCAGGCGAACGAAGTAAATGCGCTTCCCCGATCTGATACCATCACCTTAGGCCTACTGTAGTCACGGAAATAAGTTTTTAGACAAGCTAACACTTCATTTGTATCAGTAGTACGTACTGCATAAAGCCTTGTAAATTTTGAGAATGCGTCTATAATTAGGAAGACGTATTTTTTCTTTGATTGTTTTAAACATATTGGTCCAAAATGATCAACATGAATAGTATCGAAAGGCACATCGCCTTTCGGGATGTTATGCAACAATCCCTCATGTTTGCCAACCTTGGCTGAGAATACAATACACTTCAGGCAGTTACTGATGTGATCCCGAATCTTGTGTTTCATTTTAGGAAACCAGTATGACTTCATTATAGCTTCTAATACTTTTTCACTTCCGACATGTCCCATTTCATCATGATACTTTTGTAAGATATTCCTTTCCAATCTGTTAGGTACAAAAAAAAGAATATTCTGTCCTAATTTTCTATACACTAGACCATTCCGTAATTCATACATACTATCCTCTTCATTTTGTAATTTCTCTTTAATCTTCTGTATTCCTTCGTCCTTGTTTTGGCAGATCGACAAGGTTTGCTCAAAAGTGTTGCTTTCAAGGACCAATAAATTGGTGGTGCGACTAAGGGCATCAACATGCTGCATCTTAGTCCCATTCCTATGTTCCAAAACAAAGTCAAAGTTCTGTAACTCGAGAGCCCATCTGGCAATTCTAGGATTTATCTCTCTTTTATTCAATGTGAGTGTCAGAGAATTACAATCTGTGACAATCTTAAATTTTAACCCATGCAAATAAATTCTAAACCGCTTAAGCGCGTATATAATTGCTAGAGTTTCCAACTCAAAGCTATGGTATTTAGATTCGCAGTCTGTCGTTCGTTTCGAAAAGTAAAAGATTGGATGGAATCTCCCATCTTTCTTTTTCTGCAAGAGGATTGCTCCGAATCCCAACGAACTAGCATCACAGTGTAACTCTGTTTCATCCCGCGGATCATAAATTGCCAATATGGGTGACTCTATCAATTTTTCTTGTAAAACTTCAAAAGCTTTCAGTTCGTTTGCCTCAAATTTAAATATGGTATTTTTCCGAATAAGTTTATACAAGGGTTCTGCTAACAAGGAAAATCCTTTTATAAATCTCCTAAAATACGAACACAGCCCTAGAAAGCTGTGGACTTCTTTAACACTTTGTGGTATTGGAAAATTCCTTACAGAATCAATACCTTTTCCATCCGGTCGTATGCCTTCCTTTGTTATTGTGTAACCTAAATACTGAATTTCTGACTGTAGAAATCGGCATTTGTCTTGTCTCAACTCCAATTTGTTCCTTACCAATTTTTTGAAGACTTCTTCTAATATACTTAGATGTTCTTCGACTGTCTCAGTGGCTATCATTATATCATCCAAGTATATTGCGATTTTGCCAGAGTGAACAAGATCTTCAAACACCTCATTAATGAATCGCTGGAATGTCGAAGGGGCATTTCGTAGTCCAAAAGGCATCTTTAAGAATTCGTACTGCCCCAGCGGGGTCACGAAAGAAGTATATTTAATTGATTCTTCCTCCATTTCTACATGATAAAACGCGCTTTTCAGATCTAAAAGCGAAAATATCTTTTTATTAGCTAACCTGTCCAACAAATCATCGATTAAAGGTAGAGGATAATTGTCCTTCATTGTTACTTTATTAAGAGTTCGGAAATCAATGCATAGTCGAATATCACCTGTCTTCTTTTTTACCAACACTATAGGAGATGCATATTCAGATTTGCTAATCCTAATCACTCCTGTTTGTAACAACTCTTCTAAAATACTTTGAACCTGAGCCTTTTCTAAATAAGACAACCTTCTAGGGGGGCAATGGAAGGGCTTTTCATTCGTCAACCTTAATTTCATTTGAAAGTTAGTCTCAGGCCATTCGGGACGCTTGTACGACTTAAATTTTTTAAACATAACTAAGAAAACTTCTTTCGTTTTATAATGTAATTCAACCGGCAAATTGACTTCATCTTCATTTTCTTCCATCTCTATGTTCATTAGCTCACACTCATTTTCATTCAAATCTTCATTTGTATTTTCCATATGTTTTATGGTTTCCTTTTTTTCAACCAATATTAAGTTCGCTTTTTCCAAAAAATCTCTACCTAATACAACTGCAAGCTGCATAGTGTCATTATTTACTACATACATTTTTAATTTAATTTCCTTTTCTTTAAAACAAATACAACTTTCAACCAATCCTTTTATTATTAACGAACTTTTATTTATGCCCATAATATTTATACTACAGTTTGAGTTTATTATGAATTCATTAGGAACAAACTGCTCTCTTATTATACTTATTGGGCTGCCGGTGTCTAGTAACGATCCTAATAATATTTTATAAGTTAAATTATATAATCTAAAATCAAAAGATAATATTCTTACGTATTCCTCTTCGTTGTCGTCGTGATGATCAAAATGGTGTACAACCCTCGTTTTACGTTTAGGGCACTCTGCTGCAAAATGGCCCATCTCAGCGCATACGTGGCAAGCTCCTGGCAGTCGTTTGGGCTTGCGGCATTCACCTGCCATGTGTCCTAAGCTGTTGCAGTTGAAACCGTCTTGAACGCCTCCAACAACCGATGTTTATTTGGGAAGCACTGCATTTTTGCATTTGACGCCAATGTTCTGTCAGGGATGCCTTCAATTAGATGGTCTACCATTTCATCTTCGTCGATGGCCAGCTGGCTTCCCAAAATGATTTTTTCCTGGTAGTATTCTTGGAACGTCTCGGTGGGTAGCCATTTCTTCGCTTCAAATTGGCGTTTCAGGATCAATTTACTCGGACGATCGTCAAAAACATCCCTCATTTCTTCCAATAAGGTTTCGAAGGGGACTATAGTTAAATCATCCCTTGAGTGAAACCAACGTAGCGCTCTCTCCCTCAGTCGTGTTGATATAAGTATTCGCATATTTCCATCATTTAAATCGTAGGTTTGCTGCACGTTTTTTAATTGTTTCTCAAAGTGTTAGTATGCATCGCCGTTGCCATAGAATTGGCATACCAGCTCTTTTATTTCGTTATAATTTACTTTTCCGTTTTTGTCACTTTCTTTTGCTTGACCTTTTTGCATCCACTCATTTTCTTTCCTCAGCCACTCATTTTCTTTTTCTTTTATCTTCAGTTCTTTCTTCATCACTTCCAATTCTCTTTTCAATAGTGTCCACTGCCACTCATTCACTTTTGTTTCACTCTTTTTCTTGTTATCACTCATTTTACCGTCGATCTTTTTCTCGCCACTCTTTTTCTTTATAGTTTGCTGTTCATCATTAATGTCATCTTCTACTTCATTGTTGTCTCGTTCATCATTACTGCAGCTGTCGTTGTCTTCCATCTCATCTGCTTGGCCGGGTGTGACACTAATACTGTCCTCGTAGTTGTCTGAGTCGTCATCCTCTTGTGTGTACTCGTACGGCGTGCCTCGTTCCACTTCAGGGATGGAGAGTAACCGTAAAAGCAACTCGCTCTTATTCCCGGTTGTTTTTTTATTTAGTTTCCCCAGCCACGTTTTCAGTTGCGACGCCGTGAATTTTTTGAATTTTTCGATGTCTGCCATCTTTCTTTTTATTTGACCACTTTAAATTATTTGTTTCTAAATGCTTTTCTTTCTTTTAACTATAAATCACTTTTCTTTCTTTTAACTCTAAATCACTTTTCTTTATTATTATTGTTTCCTTTTTTTTTTTTTAAAAATTTGATTTTGATCACTCACAATACAATTTGATTTTGATCACTCACAATACAAAGGGGTTGTTTTTTTTTTCTTTTTGTGTGGTAATCCCACTTCTGAAATTGTAAGGCACTCCTTGGGGAAAACACCGGAATAAAACGCACAAACACTGTGAATTTAAATACTGACTTTATTACTCTAAAACCAACACGTCCGACCAGGTTTAATATTCAAGAGCAACTGAACTCGTTGCCTTGTTTTAAAATGAATACATGTATATGTGTAACAAATTATAACCCTACCACCGGCAGCTCTTACAAATTGTTTTCTCTTTTTTTCTCTTGCCTACACATATGTTTTTTTTCTTTCTTAATTTCTTAATATCTTAAATATTCGAGTTTAATAGCGATATGTAGTCTTATTTTACAAAGTGGATAAAAGATTTTATTTAGATATTCTTATTATTATGTTATTATATATATATTTTTTTGAATATTTATATTTGTGTTATTTAATTTTTTAAGTAGTGCTGAACAAAAATTCTGTATGTAGTTTAGTACATTGATTATATATAATATGGTTGAATTATATGTTGATACTAAGACAAAAAAAATGTCTTGTTGTTATTTAATTACACTTATGCCTTTGAAATAACCGGAGATTCGACCGTGCTTTCCTCGCACTGTGAGGAGAAGAGTCGATGCCGGGAGAATCGTTGATTTCAAAAACTGACCTTAGTTTTTATTAATTTATTCTTTATTAGCTCTAGGGCCCGCTGTATCAATGCGTTGGCTGCGACCTTTCGAGTAGTATTTTAAGTAGTTTATTGTTCTAAATCAAACGTCTTCTGACTTCCCTATTCCATTCCTTGTTCTTTTATACTAGTTTTCACTCATGGGATCCATCCCCACCACGCACATATGACATTTGACACTGTCCATATGAAAATGCGTTATGCCGCATTTCCATATGAAAAATGCGCCCTCATCATAAATATCGATCCCATGTCAATCGGCACCAATAATCAAAAATAAACGTTGACCTGCGCTGTCCCAATTACACTGCAATGGTTCCTACGGTTATTTCCTGTATTCATGCACTTTACACCGGCTCTATTGATTGTGTATCTGCTACCCATACCCATAGCCATAGCTATACCGGTGCTTGATACACAACAAGCGACAATTCATAATTGCAGTGCATGGTGATAATGAATTTAGGTAGATGACGTATTATATGGAACATTATGCATTTCCATAATATAGCATTCGCTTCGCCTTACACTGGCCCATATAATTGTGTATCTGCTATTCTAGTGTAGGTATGTGAAGTATAAATGCAGATACACAATCAGGCGACAAATGTTTAACAAGTGCAGTGTAAGGTTACTTTTGTGAATGGGTTTTTGGAAGATGAAACACTTATTGGATTTAAACGTTTTAATGTGTTTGATGGCTCGGTTGCGTGAATGACAAGAAAGATGATACACAGGGTATGCGCTTTAGGAATGGCAACCGATGAGTGATATAAAAAGGGGTATCGTACTGGTCGTATATAGTGGGTCACAACACCTTTATCCTAATACAAAGGTGGGTGCGGGTGCAGGAGAAGGGATTTTCGGATTGTCGTCTTTTTCTACTTTTTCTTGACGATTCCTAGTAGTATTATCTCGCGTAGTGTGGTTGACTTTGTACGTTCTATACATTTTGTACGTTATCAATAGAAGTAACGCCGCGATCACTATATAAATGAGGGCGTAATGGTGGACATCATGGATGTCAATGGTTTTTAATGGCTTGGCCTCTTGCAATTTTAAATCGTTTATATTTTGGGAAACTAAGTTTAAGTCATATTGACTTGAAAATCTGATAACTGCGGTCTTGCTTGCATTAATTTTTTGGAAACTTGGAGAAGAGGTTGTCAGAAATTAAGAAACGTTTACAGGAGGGATGTAGAAATTATTCAATGTTGATGATCTCTCATTGAACGCGTGTAAGGTCAAATCCTTGGTTTTTAGATAGCAATTACCGTATAGTTCTATAATGGCTGTATCTTGGAGTGTGTGAGTTGTAACGTTGTCCTCACAGATTTTATTGGCCGTTTGAGGTTCTAAAGTTGAGAATAACCATTTGTTCGGATGGTAGAGCTGTATCCATACCGTTTCTAGATTTGACTTTCTTATTACGCAGGAGTTAGGTAATGTTGTTGTAGCTTTTAGTAGTTCGATTATCGCAGTGTGGTTTTGTTGAGTCTACTTTTATTAGTGGATGCATAATGGGGCATAAGAACCGATTGTTCTTGCTCTTGCATTCTGCTAATTCATCTAACGATAATTCGAAATAATGTTCTTTTTTGAAATTGATAACTAAAAGTGGGCTTGTGGGTTGTATAAAAATAAGGTGGTCACTGTGTTTAATAGGAAAAGGGGTGACCTTATACAATTGGAAGTTGTCTACCAGTGGTAGGGGTACTTTTAACTCGTATATGACTCTCTGTTCGGATATTGCCACATTAGTGGTACATATTTGGTATAGAGAGATAATATTGTCGTCTTGCTCCATGTAGGGTAATCGTATTCCGTTTGGTAATGCCTGTTTAATGGAAGTTAAGGCCGCTTTTATTTTTTCAGGGTCCGGTTTGAGACCTTTTTCAGAAATTATATGACCTAGATAAATTAATTCCCTTTTTAAAAAATTGCATTTATCAGGCTGGAGCTTGAGATTATGCTCTCGTAGCCTGTCTAGAACACGTATTAGTTTCGAATTGTGTTCTTTGAGATCGTACCCATACAGCACAATGTCGTCGACATAAACAAAGCAATCGAAACCCTGTAAACCTATCAACACAGTATTCATCAATCTCTGGAAAGTAGCTGGTGCATTCTTAAGACCGAAAGGCATACGGTTGTACTCGTAGTGCCCATAAGGTGTGCTGAAACCAGTTTTGCACTTTCCTTCGTCGTCCATGAGGATTTAGTGAAAGCCCTTGGCCAGATCCAGAGTACTAAAGTACTTTATCTAGGATGTCGGTAATGTTTGGCAGGGGATATGCATCGCCAACTGTCATGTCATTCAACCGTCTAAAGTCAACTACAACCCTCCATCTCTTGTTGCCTTCCTTGTCTGATTTCTTGGGAACCAGTAGCAACGGAGAGTTCCATGGACTAGCGCTGTGAGTGATTATACCTTCTTGTAACATCTCGTTCACTTGTTTGTGGATCTCGCTTTTTTGAGATTCCGGGAGTCTATAAGGTTTAACAAAGAGAGGTAATTGTTGAGGATCAGTGATAATTGGGTGTTTCATGGTATCTGTATATGTCAGATGGTCACCTTCTAAGTAGAACAGATCGTTATGCTTCCGACAAATTTCGAGTATTGACCCTTTCTCTTCCTTATTACAGCGACCGAGATCTAATACGGCTTCTAGTTTAGATAATCTTTCTTTATTAATATCTTTATTTTTGCCTGTTATAACATTAAAATCTTCTAACCTGTCCCACTCGAGGTTGATGTTTTTGTACCGTACTTTCTGTGAAGTTTCTGAGGTGTTCATCATCATAACCTTGACTTTAGAGTTTTTGGGTATGGTTAGAGCCTCGCCTAGGTAAATTCCTGGCCTTATTGTTTGCTTTTTTATTATAATATTAGCAGTCGTGTTAAAAGGAAAAGGGATCTCAACGATCTGCTGTATTCTTGGTTCGAGTGTTATCATATCGTTATGGATGGTTTCAGTATGGTGTGCCATTGATTTTTTGTTTATTGGTGCCTCAGTCTTACGTTTTGCTGGGTCGTTTTGCGCCTCAGTCGTACGCTTTGCTGGGTCAGCTTGTGCCTCAGTCTTACGCTTTGCTGGGTCAGTTTGTGCCTCAGTCTTACGCTTTGCTGGGTCAGCTTGCGCCACAGTCTTATGCTTTGCTGGGTCAGTTTGTGCCTTGAGAAGTTGTTACTGCGAGTTGTGTGTTCCGGCCCGAAGACAATCGGAGTTCACCTTTGGTTCGCTTTCAATGTTTTGCTTGCCGGCAATGTCCCGGAGGTGCATTGGGTCTAAAACTTCAACTTTTCTTGTGGCTGAAAAAATTTCTTGTTGGCAACCTTTCTTTTTTATATTTTCCTTTTCTTTTTTCACATGTAGTTCATGTGTTTCGTAATTGATATGACACTCGAACCTACTTAAAAAATCACTGCCAATTATACCATCGTAAGGGAGATTTATATCAGAGGGAGCAGTATAGAATGGATGATTCAGAAATATTGCCTCGTTATCTGATTCGAACTCTAATGTTGCAGGGGTTTCTCCTAAGACATGAAGGGAATCGCCTGCAATTGTGGAAATCTGACAGGTTTTTTTGTTTTCTTTACGGGCCCAATTTTTGCTTAAAAGTCAAAATGAGTCTGATTTATTTAACAAAAATATTCTACTTATATACTAATTGACCCTCCTTAGCATTCCTAAATCGATTTCAACAATTGGCCTGAATTGAAGGAGTCCGATTACTTCCTCGGTCGACATCTGGCACTTCGTGGGCGGTAAACGAAAATAGATGACACTTGCATCATAACTTATTGCATTGGGTTTGTTTATGCAATGTGAATCCGAGTGAGTTTAATGTTTATGCAATGTGCAATGCATGGTCACTGGGTCACTCGTTATCTGTTTTTGTTTTGCTTTGTGCCTTTGTTTGTCGGTAGTGTTGCTGCTGTGGTAATTGGATTCGGGTTACTTTAATTGTACTGTGTAGGTACACTACACCCTCATCCTCAAGCGGAAAATTATTTGAAGAATAATTTTGCAAGAAAATGTGTCGGTGGTCAATTTGGAAATGCTTTACATAGGGTTGTCTTAGTTTCTATTTACATTGTCTCGTGTTTTTGTATGATAGTTACATAATGGTTTTTTTTGTTTTGTTCTATATTACAATAATTACATTCTTATTACTTATTTTCTTTATTGATCTATATTGTATTTCTTAAGGCTATTGTTATGATATTTTTTATGTTGACCATTTATGTCTATTGTTGTATTTACATTGTCAGTTTTGACTACTTTATATGGTCCATGATAAGGATTTTGTAACTTTTTCTTACTTTCTAGTCTTACAAAAACTAAGTCTCCTATTTTTAAGTTTGAACAATTCGTATACTTATCGTATTCTAGTTTTCTTTTATGTTTAACGTTTTCAATAATTCTATGTGTCTTATCTATTGCATGCTTAAGTCTTACTTTTATTTCGTTTGCATAATTTTCTAGATTATATTTTTGTTTATTATTTTTAATTACATCATTTGGTAGGTATGAAAGTTTTCCAAATATAAGTTCGTATGGCGAGTAATTGGTGTCAACGTGTGGTGTGGTGTTGTATGCAAATGCATAGTAAATTAATTTCACACGACAATTTTAACTTTATAATACTCGTACTTTATTTTATTAAACTATACAACTTATTACTCTAAGTCTAATATTATTTCGGTGTTGTTTTCTGTCGTCGGCTGAGGGTTGAACTGCCTCGCTAGTGGTTGTACCGTGTTTATTTATACGGTTTGTCTTGGGGTTGGTTGTTGGTGTGTGGTTACGCTGCTGGTGACGCTGTTCGGCGGGTGATCATAAATTATCTGGAGCAGTTTATTTATTGTCACATATAGTCCTGTTGGATCGGGTGTCGTCCTATCGTACTGCGCACATGTGGCTTGGGTCGGGTGTCTTCTATGGGACACTAAAAGTGTTCGGCATCGATCGTGGGAATCGATGATTAAAATGGATCGTGGGAAGTGATCGCGGTAACTCGGCATCGATCGTGGGAATCGATGATTGAAATGGATCGTGGGAAGCGATCGCGTTAACTCTCCTCCTAGTCGGTGGAAGATTGTCCCAATCTTTCTTGAATAAGTATGTGCGCTCTAGTTTCGGTTGCTTCCATGAGTTCGATGACATCCTGGTTAGCACGCTTAGCTTTGTAAACTTTGTAATATTTGTATAACTTTATGACAGCCAATATGGTTATAATTATGAATAGAATTGTTGATAGTCCCCACAATATCGGGTGTTCTTTAACTTCTGTTACATATGGTTCAATGTGGTCAATATTTGTGTATTTTAAATCTGAGTTAAATGAGCTTACAAATTCAAGTATTGTTATTTTGGATGGTTTACTTAATTTTATGTGTTCTAATATTTTATTCTTAGAGTTAACATATGTCTTATTATCTATTGTAACATTTCTTTCAAATTGGATTAAATTTATCCCTGCAAATTCTTTGTTATTAACAATATGAGAGCCGGTAATAACGATACTCCCTTCGGTGATTATTTCTATGGGTAAATTTCTTTCTTTAACCTTTGTGCAGTTCGCTTCAAAATTATTAAGCAATTCTGTTAAGCAGTTAGGAGTGTTAACAATAAGGCAAAAGTCATTATTTAATTCTCTTTTACATTTGGTGTTATAGAACTGTTTACGTATTTGTTTTTCTTACATATTTCGCATACAGCATTTATTTCCAGAATTCGCTTGAATGCGTTTGGCCAGTAATATTTGTTAATGATTTGCTTGTATACTTCTTTAGCTTGCCTATGAGCTCTATTGTGTTCATTCGTGACTATTCTTAACTGTTCCTCCTTTTCCGTAATATCTTCTACTATTTGCTTGCAAAATATAAATTTGATTGTTGGGAATTCTTGCAAAAGTCTATTTTTAATTTTAGAGAATGTCTCCTCGGTACTATATATACCTATAGTTAGACCTTTCTCGGTAATGTTTCTAATTTTCCCTAGAATTTCAAAATCTTTGAATAAAATTGTGTGTCTCCAGTAACCAGGGTGGATTTCTTTTGAAATAATGTTGTTATTTAGGGCTTCGTTTATAATAAATTGTGTTTTAAAACTATTAACCCTTTGGTTTACTCTTTTGATTTCAGGTATAGGGCTACTCTCTGCACTATGTACAGTTCCTTCAATTGATGATTCGTCGTCGTTCATCATGTGTAGCTCTTGTCTGCTAAGAGCGTCGGCTACAACGTTTTCTTTCCCAGGTTTATAAATAATCTCTGGAGCGTACTCTTCTATGAATGCGCGCCATCTTTTAATCTTCGCATTTGGATTCTTGTCACTAATTGCGAATGTCAGTGGTTGGTGGTCCGTATATATGCGGATTCCACTTACGCCGTATAAGTAGTTTCTCAAATTTTTTAATGCCCAAACGATGGCGAGTAGCTCTTTCTCATTTGTCGCGTAATTTTCTTCTGATTTGCTAAGAGTTCGGCTTATAAAAATAATCGGTTTATTTTCTTGGCTGAGCACTGCACCTATGGCTGAGTTACTAGCATCTGTGGTAAGCTCAAATCTGCTATTAAAATCGGGTTGGTTAAGCGTTATTTGCTCGCATAGTCTATCCTTCAATGTGTTAAACGCTTTGATAGCTTCGTTATCAAACTCGATTGCTATTTTCTTACTATTATTTTGACCAGTTCGGCCGTTTTCTCCTCTGAGATATTTTGTAAGGGGTTTAGAGATCATTGCATAATTCCTTATAAATTTGCGGTAGTATCCAGATAGTCCTAAAAATGATCTAAGTTGGCGTAGGGTCTTAGGTTCGGGGAAATCTTTTATACACTCTGTCTTTTTCGGATCCATTTTAATGCAGTTGAAGGATACTATGTATCCCAGAAATTCTACTTCTTCCATAAAGTATTTGGATTTTTCGCTAGAAATTCGCATGTTTGCGAAACTTAATGCTTTGACTATTTCTTCAATGTGTGCCAAATGTTCTTCTTCGGTTTCCGAAAAAATTATTACATCATCGATGTAGACGTGGCAAATTTTGCCTATGTATTCCCGGAGTATGTCATCCATGGCCCCTTGAAATATTGAGGGTGCGTTCTTCAATCCGAAGGGCATCCGAAGGAATTCATACTTTCCGTTATTAACGCTAAACGCCGTTTTTCCTCTATCGCTCTGTTTCATTAGAATTTGGTGGAATCCACTTTGAAGGTCCAAGGTAGTGAAAAACCTTGCCTTCCCTAAATTTGCTAAAATTACTGCGGTATCAGCCATTGGATATTTTTCAGTTTTAGTGAATGAATTTAGTTTTTTGTAGTCGATCACCAATCTATGCTTCTTCGAGCCGTCTTCATTGAGACCTTTTTTGTCTACGACCCAGACAGGAGAGTTGTATGCGCTTCTGCTAGGCTGTATAATATTGTTTGAGAGGAGATTTCCTATTTCTTCGTTCACAAAGTTAGCTACAGATTGTGGATAAGGGTAACCTTTTGTCCATATGGCAGCGTCATTCGTAGTATGTATGCTACATTTTACGCTCGTGTTATATGGGAGAAAATTTGGATTTTCCGTAAACACTCCTTGGTATTTCCTTAAAATCTCTTTTAGCCTTCCCTTGTGATTATTGCTCTCTAGGTTAATCTCTAAAGAGTTGATCAGTTGATCACTAAATATCAAGGGTATTATGCCCTGGTCATATTCTAGTGTCGAGTCCCTTATGTTAATGTTGCCTTTTACCTTACGTAATAATTTGATGCCAATGATCGCGTCGTAATCTTTAAGTTTATTTAATTCGAAAAATCGTTCCTTAACTCCTAAAATGTTTATTTCTTGAAATGTATTAATAATGCTTGTTCCGTGAACGCTTTTTACTCTAGAGGGGATGTCTAATATTTTATTAGGAAATAGTCCAGGTTTGACGTAACTATGCGTGGCACCTGTGTCTACTAAAATGTTAAATATTCTACCCGACTTACTGTCCGTTCTTTTTATATATGGTAAGTCGTGCCTTAATCTAAAAAATTATCGTTTTCACTTAAGTTGTTCAACCGAGGGACTTTGTTTATAGGTACTTGGGCGCTATTCGGTCGCTCTCTTTTATATGCATTAGTACTCGTATTATTATAATTCTGTGTTGCGTTATTCAATTGGTTATTCGCGTTCCTATAATTATTGCCGTTAGGATTTTCCCAGTGTGACCTGTTATATTGGTTTTGCCGTTGAGGCACGAAATTACCACTAGTAGTGTCCATTCTTATTGGATAGTGGTGGTTATGGTTATAATTTTTTTGGGGAAAATAATGTGGTATATTGGGTTGTTGGGGTATCTGCCTCGGGGTTTGTCTTTCGGTGAAAGTTTTGATACGATTTTCATTCGTTTCTATTTCCTGCGCTCTAGCTAGAGCATTTGGAAGGTCTCCGGGGTTAAGTGCGAAGACGATATTACTGGCAGGTTGATTCAAACCAGTAACGAAGACTCTCAATGCGTTCTGCCGTGCTCTGTCTGTCAAGCACTCGGTTTGCGCCGTTCTCGGACCATAGGTCATAATTGTTTTATTTATTATAAGGGTAAGTACCTTTGTTACCTCGTCGTAGAAATCCTGCAAGGATTTCCTATTCTGCCGCATGTTGCTTAATTCGGTCTCTAGCATGTGCACTGGTCTTTTGTCGCTGTACGTCAGATCTAGTCGTCCTAACATCGCGTCAATATTTAGTGGTGTCCCGTGGCTTGTTAAGACGTCGTTAGCTTTCCCTACTATCTTGTTTCTAACTATATTCACAACTGAATAATACCTAGCACCACCTTTACACGCCTCGTATACTTTCATTGCGTTCCTTAACGCTGTACGCCAGGAGACGTAATTATCCCCATCGAAATGTGGTAGGCACTTTGCTACTTCTAACCCTTCCCCATCTATGATTGTAGGATCTATTGTTATATCCTTGTATGGTTCGATATCATCACAAGGGGAAAGTGAAGCTAACTGTTGTGTGAGCGATTCTATCTGCTCCCGTAACCCTGCTGTGGATTCTGCCACCAGTTTACCTACGATTCCCGATAGCTGTTCCGCTGTCATATTCATTTTAATTTTTTTGTTAATTTTCGTTTAACGCGAATTTATAAAATTTATAAAGTTACTAAAATTTAGTCCTAACTTAAAACACTTTAATTAACACTCTAGATCTACAAGGTAGGTATGTCTTAATATATAAACAATAATTGTATTTGTAAAAATTCCTTACGTTGATGAGGTTTTACTTTATTTGCTGGAGCTTCGGCTGCTTATGTGCCTACTTTTCCTGATCTGTTGGTCCACTTGATGTGTCCTTGGTTGCTTCCAGGTGCTTTACGTCCGCAAGTCTTTTTTGAGTTCGGTGGAGTTTGTTTATCAAACCCTTTCCCTCGTTGTTCAGCTTTATATCTGAATTTATTTTTTGGTTAGGTGATTCACGCCGCGGAAGGATACTTGTTATGTTTTCCTTTCGGATGCGTTAATTCGTAGTATATATGTACTTTTGAAAGCGTGTCCCTGCTCGGGCGCCAATTAATTTCACACGACAATTTTAACTTTATAATACTCGTACTTTATTTTATTAAACTATACAACTTATTACTCTAAGTCTAATATTATTTCGGTGTTGTTTTCTGTCGTCGGCTGAGGGTTGAACTGCCTCGCTAGTGGTTGTACCGTGTTTATTTATACGGTTTGTCTTGGGGTTGGTTGTTGGTGTGTGGTTACGCTGCTGGTGACGCTGTCCGGCGGGTGATCATAAATTATCTGGAGCAGTTTATTTATTGTCACATATAGTCCTGTTGGATCGGGTGTCGTCCTATCGTACTGCGCACATGTGGCTTGGGTCGGGTGTCTTCTATGGGACACTAAAAGTGTTCGGCATCGATCGTGGGAATCGATGATTAAAATGGATCGTGGGAAGTGATCGCGGTAACTCGGCATCGATCGTGGGAATCGATGATTGAAATGGATCGTGGGAAGCGATCGCGTTAACTTAGTATGGTATCCAAATGTCCTATTCGTGGTCTTCAGTAAAATTCAAAAGGAATTCGTTGAGGACTCTATGGTTTCTTTCTAGAGAGCCTATGCTCTGATGGTGATAAGGTGCTGAGTGGGTTTGCTTGATTTTTAACATTTCACATATGTTCTTCAATAGTTCATTTTTGAATTCAGTTCCGTTATCGGATTTAAGGATTTTAAAACATCCATATTTCAAAATAAATTGTTCTACTAAAGTTTTGGCTATCGTCTTTGCGTCTTTGCTTTCGATGGGTTGTGCTACGATGTATTTTGTTAGCTCACACTGCATCGTGAGTATATACCTGAAACCGTTTGATATGCGAAGCGGTCCTACAGTGTCAATTTGTATTGTTTCGAAGCTAGTGCTTGGTGTATCTGTTATTGTCATTTTTTCTTTAATGTGTCTCGTTTGTTTGTTTTTAGTGCATTGTTCACATGCGTTCACGTGCTTTTTCACCATTTGTCTCATGTTTTTCCAGACGTATTTCTGTTTAAGTTTTGTTACTGTTTTTCGTATTCCTAAATGTCCTCCATGCGGTGTATTGTGGTATTCGCTTATGAGATTATGTTTTTCTTCTCTGTTCGTAATTTTCTTAGGGGGTTTGTATATAATTATATTTATTGGCGAGTATTCTTCATTTGGTTGCAACCTATTATAAATTTCTTTTAATCTTTCTTTTTCTATGTATTCAAATATTTTATCTTCATCACTTAGCGCTACTTCTTTTTCCGGAATCCTTTTTAATAATGATACAAGCTTCTCCAGAGTCGAAACGTGTTTCGCTGGATTATCGCTGCATCTTACGATAACGTTATCTTCATTAACTTCAATAGTAGGATTTCTACTTTTTATTTTCTTCATTTTAATATTCATATTTTCTTTTCTATCGCTCGCAATTTCAATTTTCAATTTCTTCAATTTTCTGATATCAGATATGGACGTACAATCCCACATGTGAAGGTGATCAATCTTCTGCTGGGATGTGCAGTTCTCCTTATTATTATTATTATTATTGTTGGCAATCTTTTGTGCCATACCCCTTGTAATTGCCATGATCTGCTCCTTGGAGTCAGTATCATTGCGGCTAATGTTGTCTTTATTATTGTTATCTACCATCATGGATTTCAATATGTCGCTATCAATCTTGATTCTTGATAGTGCATCGGCATTTGTGTTCATTTTGCCTTGTTTGTAAACTATTTCAAAGTCATAGTCTGATAAGTCTAGTCGGATTCTTGTCATCTTGGAAGATGGGTTCTTGTGTGCAAATAGAGATACTAATGGTCTATGGTCGGTTATGACCATGAATTTTCTTCCATATAGGTAGGGTTTAAAGAAATTGATTCCCCAGTGGATTGCTAATAACTCTTTTTCTATTATAGGTTTGTTTATGTCGTGTTTTTGGAGTGATTTGCTAGCGTATGATATTGGTAAATCGTGACCTATTTCGCCTTGTGAAAGTACTGCACCAAGTGCGAAATCTGATGCGTCCGTTGTCAGTATGAATTGTTTGTCAAAATTTGGATATTGTAAGATTGGTGGGTTTATTAGCTTCTGTTTTAACTCGGTGAATGCTGTCTCGCATTCGTTTGACCAGATAAAAGGTTGGTTCTTCTTGAGTAGTGAGTTTAGGCTTTTTGCAATTTCGGCAAAATTCGGGATAAACCTTCTATAATAATTGCAAAATGCAACGAATCTTCTGACTTCATCAGCGTTTTTAGGTGTTGGGTAGTTTTCTATGGTTTTATATTTGGCAGGGTCTGTTTTTATACCATTACTTGTTATTAGGTGTCCTAAGTAAACGACTTCTGATTTGAGGAAATGACATTTACTAGCATTAAGTTTCAGATTGTGTTGTCTTAATCTCTCGAATACATTAATTAAGTTTCTATTGTGGTGTTTTAGGCTGCATCCGAAAATTATGATGTCATCCACATATAGAAAAGCTTCAGATTCTAACCCGCTCAGAGCTATTGTAAGCATTCGCTGGAAGCTATTGGAGGATATTTTCAATCCAAAAGGTAAGCTCTTAAAGTGGTAATGTCCGTCTTGTGTGGAAAATGCTGTTAGTGGTCTTGATTTTTGTTCTAGTGGTATTTGATGAAATGAGCTAGTCATGTCAAGAGTAGAGAAGTATTTTGCTCTACCTAGTTTGTCGAGTACTTCTTCGATTCTTGTTAGCGGAAATTTGTCGTTAACTATTTTGTCGTTTAATTTTCGAAAATCTACTACTAGACGCCATTTCTTTGTATTTTCTTCACTCTTCTTCGGTACTAGTAGTAATGGTGCATTATATGGGCTGACTGAATGTTCTATTATATCATTTTCTAATAAACTTCTGACTTGTTCTCTTATTTCGTGATTTTGTGTTTGCGGGAGTCTGTAATTTTTTATGTATACTGGGTTGTTATCTGTTGTACTGAGTTTTTGTGTATAAAAGTTATTTGTTGTTAGTGGTTCATTTTCAAGGTGAAAAATGTTTTGGTAGTGTCTGAATATTTGTGTAAGCGATTTTTCTGTCTCCGTGTCAGTCTGGTCTATTTTTAGTTCGTTTAATAGTTTGTGTGCTCTCCGCTCGTCATAAGTTGTTTCGTTTATCTTCATAATGCTATAATTTCCTAGTATCTCTAGTTTTGGTTTGATATTTTCTATGGTTATTTCGGAATCAGTAGTGTTCAATAATTTTATATGACATCGACCCTTGGCTGGTACTATGCAGTTGGCTATAAATACTCCTTTTTCAACTTCATCATTCAAAATGATGCTGTCTTCAATTAATTTTAAGTCAATTGGAAATATACCTTCTGTTCTAGGTGGTATTGTAATTTTTCTTTGGATTTTTGCTAGTATTGGAGTGACTATTTCTCTTTCGTTTACTATTGTTGTGAGTGTGTAGGTTTCATAATCTATTTTACACATGTACCGTGAGAAAAAATCTCTACCTAGAATGCCATCCGTTGAAATTGGGAAATATCTGTCTACTATGTGAAACTTGTGGGTTATTGTGATGTCGTTTAATCTTAGTTCTAAATTCGCTATCCCTAATGAGTGGGTCTCTTCTTTTGTTATTCCCGTCAGTCTGCATTTTTCATTTGTGTCTATATCGATGTTTTCTTCTTTGCATATGGATATGTCTGCGCCTGTGTCTATGAGGTATGTCAGGTTTCTCTTGAGTGTGACTACTTGTATCTCTATGTGGTTTATGGGGTTGTTGGAGATATTTAGTACTATTGATTTTGGTATCCCGGAGAGTTGTTCATAGCGTTCTCCGGGCCATTTACGTTTCCCTGGTTGTCGATAATGTTAATTCTTCTATTGTTAGTATGCCTGTTAAAATTGTTTCTTGACTGTCCATTGTTTTGTCTTGCTTGAGGGTTGTTCCTGTAGTTGTTGTTGTTATTATTATAGTTATTTCGTTGATTTGGTGGGTTATACGATTGGTGATTATTTGGAACTCTTTGCTGGTTGTTTGTGTATCTCTGATTTGGTTGTTGGTTGTTTGTATACCTCTGATTTGGTTGGTGGTTGTTTGTATACCTCTGGTGTGGTTGGTGGTTGTTTGACCATCTCGGGTTGTTGTTGTTGGGCCTAGTTGTATAGCCTCTATTGTTGTTGTTTTGATTGTAGCTTCCTTGTCTCATATGCATTATTTGGTTGTTGCCATTGTTTAAATCTCTTTCTAGCTCAATCGCTAGATTAATGGCCTCTGTTAGTGTTTTTGGTTGCGCGGCGAATATGGTTGGTTTTAGGTATTCGTTTAAACCATTTTTGAATGTTGTTAGGGCATATGTTTCATTGATCTTGGCAATTACTGCTTTTTCTGCGTTTGTTGCATTACTTGGAAGTTCCTCGCTTTGCAGGTTGTTGAGGTCTGCTATCAGTGACAGAATCTTGTCCTTGTATGCTATTATTGGCAGATTTCTTTGGTTCAAGTGCGATAGCTGTGTATGGATTAGTCCTGCAGTTGTTCTGTTTGTATATTTTTCTTTCAGACTGGTTTGTAATGTGCTGAAATTTGGAAATTGTGTTGCAAATCCCAACGCAGTTTTGACGCTTGGACTTAGCTTTACATGAAATACGAAATCTAACAGTTGTTGTTTTTCTGTATCTTTCAATGTATTATAGATTATTTCTATAATTTTTAAGAAAGAATCTAGTTCCCTATATGATCCCGTGAAGATTGGGATGATCTTCATCGAACTTTCAATGTTGAAATCAGCCATCTTCTCAAGTTTTGTTTTTATTAAATTATCTAGTAGTTTGTATATTTCAAGAAATTCCTTTATCAAATTCGCAGAAATTTCTTTTTCTTTTGTTTTTAATATGTCTTTTACTTCTTCTTTGATTTCCTGTAATCTTTTTTGTTTTGCACACCACGTTGCTTGTGTATACCCTCTGTTGCTATTTTTCTTTATATTTGACAAAACCTGATTGAGTTCTTTAAGATACTCTTCCATATCTACTATTCCCTAGCCATTGAAAAAAGTGTTTGTGTTAAACATTGTTTATATTACTCCTAGCTATCTTATTTTTTACATAATTTTTATAATATAGATTTACTTTATACAGGATAAAAATTATTATTATTGTTATTACTAATGTTATTACTACAACTGATGTTGTCGATGGTTGTTCATCTTTGGTGTTGATGACGACGTCTTCTTTTACATTGTTATTTCCCATCCTTGTATCTTCTGATGGTGGGCTCAATTTGGTCGATCTCGTTGTAGATCTTCCTCGCTATGTCCCAAGGTAGTGGCGTTTTTTCGTTTATTAGGCTTTTTAGATAAGCCAGTCGTTTCCTATTTTTGTACTGTTGACCTCCTCTTTTTCGTTTTGTCGTGACCTCGACCTTTGGTATATTTGTCAATCTTTCTTCTTTTTGTTTAATTAGCCTCTTCTTGTAGTCCTCTATGGTGAGGCTTCTGGGGGCTGTTGGATATGTTGATGCACTTGTTCTGGCTTGTGGAACGTATTCTTCAGACTTCTTGGGGGTTGGTGTGTATACAGGTGCACTTGTTTCACCCCGTGGAACGTATTCTTCGGTCATCTAGAGTTTAGGTTAGTGTGGCTGGTTAGAGTAGTAGGATCGACAATTGCAAAAGTTTAACAATTGTCTGGCAGGATCGCCATGTGGGGAGTTCCTCTTAGTGATACAAATGAGGAGTTACTCTCGGGATAAATCCTAGGGGATAGTGGAATTAGGAGGCAGGCTCAATACGCCATAAAGTGCCATAAGAATGAGAAACAAGTTGCTTAAAAGTCAAAATGAGTCTGATTTATTTAACAAAAATATTCTACTTATATACTAATTGACCCTCCTTAGCATTCCTAAATCGATTTCAACAATTGGCCTGAATTGAAGGAGTCCGATTACTTCCTCGGTCGACATCTGGCACTTCGTGGGCGGTAAACGAAAATAGATGACACTTGCATCATAACTTATTGCATTGGGTTTGTTTATGCAATGTGAATCCGAGTGAGTTTAATGTTTATGCAATGTGCAATGCATGGTCACTGGGTCACTCGTTATCTGTTTTTGTTTTGCTTTGTGCCTTTGTTTGTCGGTAGTGTTGCTGCTGTGTTAATTGGATTCGGGTTACTTTAATTGTACTGTGTAGGTACACTACAATATGTTGGTGCCTTTGCGTGTGGCGCCTAACATTTTGATTGGGGGATTTGGGACTGGATTGGTTTTAAAAATGTTCTCGAGCTGGTTTTCGTCTGACTGTTTCATAAGCCAAGCGGGATCTACACTCGTTAATGGTGTGATTTAATTTTCTGCAATATTCGCAGCAGAATTGTTTGCACTTCTTTCTTTATTTGTCTGGGGGAATGTGAATTTTGGTAACAGCTGGAGGCTGTATGACCTGTTTTGCTACAATTTTGACAGGTGACTCTAGTGCTTGGTGCAGGGAGACGATTACTGAAACAAGTAACCGAAGTGTGTCCCATTTTATTGCAGAGTTGGCAAATGGGTCTGTGTTGAAAAGGTGAGGGAGTTTTGGCTTGTGCGTTCTAGTCGGGACGCATGTTCATGAACATAGGTAATGGATTTCTTCAGATCCGGTTCACCGTGTGCCTGTACCATCAGCCAAAGGTTGTCACTTTTTAACCCATCCTCGAACACTTGTAAAGCTAGTTTATTATTCTAGTTAATTAGATAATTTCTAACTGCGGTATCGCTAGTGCTTGAGTATGTGGCTGAATTCAGTGATGTAAGTAACTTACTTACTCTCTCACCAAATTCCTTGACGTTTTCCCTTAGCCGCTGTTTTGCGGTCAACAGATCGTTTTGCGCTGAGGATCTTGATTGAGTTTGCCTGAATTCGGATTCTAGTTCTCTGACTAAGTCGCTCCAAGAACTAATTGTTTTGCATTGGACAAGGTCAAATGCTGGACCTTCGAGGCGAGTTTTTACAACATTCAAGAACATACTGTGGTCCTCGGTTTTAACGGATCCGAAGAGGCGAATTGAGTAAATTCGTTTCATGCGGAAATATCATGAAACGAATTTACTCAATTCGCCGGGATCCCCGTTAAAAGTAGGAATGATGTTGAATACATCACTAATCTGGATTCTGAACTCCATCGTGCTTGAATCAGATATGTGGTGAAAGGGTAGACACTCGAAGAGTTCTACAATTTGTCTTTTTTTTTCGCGTAAAAATTTTGGGGAAGGGCGTTAAGTGAAACGTAGCAAAAAGTATAAAATATAGATGAGAAATACACTGGGGGGAAGGGGCGTATCAATGAGTTTTGAGGAGGAGAGAAAAGGCGTAAGTGTGTACAAAAATGTATATTTTTTAGAGTATGTGTTAAAGTTATGATATACTTAAATATTATTTCTCTTATTTTTATGTACCTTATCTCCTTTCGTTCTGTTGTTGTTGATATTGTTGGTGATGCTGGTGGTGGACTGCTGCTGGATGTCTTCCTCGTTGCCAGGTAAGCGGCTTGCGCCCTAAAGATGTGGTTCTCCTGGTCTTTTTAAAGCACTGCCCAAACTTTGCCTCCGGCGTCCACTTGGGAATTCGCCAGGTCTTGGGTCTTTGTTTTTTTTTTTCACTTGCTGATGTTTTTTAGGCCCAGCACGCTATTACACTTTTTCACCTTTTTTTTTCACTTTCTGATGTATTGCCTCAGAAACGCAGAAGAATTTTTTTTCTACTTAAGAAAACTCTTCAAAAACTGTTGGTAGTTGCGACCGTATGTGGGATCCCACCGCTGCCACCAAATGTTACAGTTGGCACCGTGCTTCCTCAGACTTGAGGGAAGAGTACCAGCCGGAGAGAGAGATTTGAATAAAAAGATATGTGTTGGTTTCTTTTATTTACTAGTAAGGCCCGCTGTCTATGCGTGGCTGCAACCTTTGCTAGTGTGTTTATTATGATATCTTGTACAGTTTACTCTGCCAAATCTACTCTGTGTCTAACCTTTGCAATCACTGCCCTTTTATACTAAATTTGACTTACATTCTCATCCCTACTCCCTATGTCGCAATACAGAAATTGGCATTATTGCTCAAGAATCGATCTGCACCCTCAGCATTGTATGCATTTCCATGTTATTTCCGTATTTCCCAATATATTACACACATAAATCCATGAGTAATCGCCCTACACTTGACAATCGCTATGCACTTGACATAATGTGCAACGGTCAGCTAAAAATACGATTAATTCTTAGTAGGTCGCTGTTGTTCAGCGATCGTTACCTTGTCGGTCGGTTGGTTAGGCTGATCGTTGCGTCGTCGGTCGCTTTAGGTTGTTTTTTAGTGTGACGATCGCATGGCTATGTATGTATATACTGGGCCGGCGCTACGCAGCATGGTACCGGTGTTTTTGTTATGGAAATATAATACACTGTGCTACGTAACATGGAATGCTTGTTATGGGTGGTCTTTTCTCAGAATAGCAGTACCATGTGTACTGCTAGGAAGTGGGGTATGGTAAATTAATTATGAATGAAGAATATGTGAGTGGAGGAATGTAGAATAGTACACCGTCCTCGAATGTCCTAGTGGCCAATTTCTCATTCTCTCTAACGACATATGTTCTTACGGCTTCTTCGCTTATTCCAGCGAAAGTAGCTGAGTTAAGTTGGTTGAGGAGAACGGATATTCGCTCTCCGAATTCTCTGTAACTGTTTCCCTAGGAAGTTGTTTTGTACCTATTAGCGCGTTTTGAACGGAGGAACGGGATTTATGTTCCTTGTATTGACTCTCTAGTTCCTGTACCAGATCAGTTCATCTGGAAAAAGATTTGAACTGAATTAGTTCGAAAGCGGGACCTTCTAACTTGGTTTTAACAATGTCCAGATAGAAGGTTTGTTCCTCGGGAGTTTTGGCAGAGGCGAACAGAGTATTTCCGCAGGCTATGAATCGGTTAAGATCCTTTGGGTTGCCATTAAATAAAGGAACAATTTGGTAAATGTCACTGACGTTAATTTTGAAGTTCATTTTTTCAGATGGGTCTGGATTGGAAAAGGGCAGGGATTCGAACAACTCCGCTATGCGGCGGTTTCTTCGGGTTAAAATGATGACAAATACTCAGACTAGTCGCTAGTAGAAATGAATCACAAATAATTTTAGAGTGATTCGAAATACGTATTATTATTTATATTTCTCTTTCTTTCCTTTTATATATATATATATATATTTATTTTTTTGAAGAATAGGGATGGCTTATACAGGGAAAACTTAAAGGGGACCACGCAGGTATAATAGTAGACAATAATGTTCTTATTCTTAACTTACTGTAGCTTTTCTTCTCGTGGTAGTTGTGTCTGCTTTCGGGTGAAACTGTAGCTTGTCTTCTTGGGGTAGTTGTTTCCGATTGCGCTGCCGTCTGTAGTGTGAGCTTCCTCTGTCCTTGCTCTGGATCTTCTAAGGTTGCCAGGCAGGCCTCGTGCCCTATAGTTGATGTTACGGCCTGGTCTTTTTGCACTCTCCAAGGTTGGCCAAATACCTTCGCTCTAGAGCTGGCAAGGACTTATGGTTTTGGGACTTCTAACACTTTTTACTTTCACTTTTACTTTTATAAGGTTCCTTATAAAGCGAGGACCTTGCCGCTAAAAACTGTGTTGTGGGTTTTTTTTTTTTTTAGTTGGTAGTCGGGACCTTAGTAGGTATCCCACCGCTGCCTAGGTCACCGTGCTTTCTCCGTTAAGGGAGAGAAGAGTGTCAGGCGGTGAGAGAGAGTTTTAAAATAAAAGATAATCGTTTGATTTTGTTGCAACAGAGCCCGCTGTCTTTGCGTGGCTGCGACTCAGTGCTTCTTTATTTGGTTATTTATTTATATTTATTTTATTGTCTGAATAGACCCGCTGCGACTCAGTGCTTCTTTATTTGGTTATTTATTTATATTTATTTTATTGTCTGAATAGACCCGCTGTCTTTGCGTGGCTGCGATCTATCTGCTTTGATTGGTTAGCTCTCTCTATATCTTCTCATTTCCATCCTACGTCTTTTATACCATTTTTTAGTAGGTTTCCATCCCCACTATGCACAAACAACTTCCTGTAAGATCATCACAAATTAATGCGTTGTCATTTGACACAAAAAATATGTGTACTCTTCATATCCTGCGTATTTCGCAAGACCACCAACAGTACACATTGCATTGTTCTACTTTGGATGCATTTGCCTTTGACACGGGCGCGCTGGCCTTTCGTGCTGACTCAAGTGCAATGCGCGTGCCATATGCTATCCATTAAACAGTCCATTAATTGCTGGTGTATCTATATCCGTCATCGTTGCGTCACAGCAAGACGTTGGTTCTAGATACATGCAACGATGACCAATGGCTGTGGGTATGCATGGCGTCAAGTTTCGATGAATGGTATCTATTTGTTTGTGTGGTTGTGCGATTGTAAGATATGAAGAGGCGGTGTTTCTTTGTTATTAATTCACTTTGGGGTATTCCCGGTGTTTAGTTGCATTTGAATTATAGGAAGTGCATTTTTTTGTGTGGCGCTTTGGGAATGGAATTTGATATTTCGTTTTATGAATGGAAAAGAGAAGATATTTACATATTTAGGTTCATATTTAGGTATTTAGAGGGAGGTTTAGTGTGTGTAGTGTGGAATACTACACAATGTTATAACCGGAGATTCGACCGTGCTTTCCTCGTGAGTGAGGAGAAGAGTCGATACCGGGAGAATCGTTGATTTCAAGAAAAACTAACCTTTGTTTTTATTATTTTATGCTTTATTAGCTCTAGGGCCCGCTGTCTCAATGCGTTGGCTGCGACCTTTCGAGTAGTATCTTTAGTAGATTATAGTTCTAAGTCAAACGTCGTCTGGCTTCCCTATTCCATTCCTTGTCCTTTTATACCAATTTTCACTCATGGGCCCCATCCCCACCACACACATACTGTCCATATGAAAATGCGTTATACCGCATTTCCATAGGTAAAATGCGTCCTCATAAATATCAATACCTCTGTCAATCGGCACCAATAATCGAAAATAACGCTGACATGTTTTGCCCCAATTACAGTGCAATGGTTCCTACGGTCATTTCCCGTATTCATGCACTTTACACCGGCTCTATTGATTGTGTATCTGCTACCCATACCCATAGCCATAGCTATGCCGGTGCCATATACACAACAAGCGACAATTCATAATTGCAGTGCATGGTGACAATGAATTTTGGTAGATGACGCATTATATGGAACATTATGCATTTCCATATACCCTTCGCTTCGCCTTACACTGGCCCATATAATTGTGTATCTGCTATTCTAGAGTAGGTATGTGAGGCATAAATGCAGATACACAATCAGGCGACAAATGTTTAACAAGTGCAGTGTAAGGTTACTTTTGTGAATGGGTTTTTATTAAACGTTTTAATGTGTTTTTTTGATCGGTTGCGCGAATAAAGAAAGAAAACAGGAAAGATGATACCAGACGATTAATGGTATGCGTTTTAGGAATGGAAACCTGTGATAATACAAAAAGGGGTGTCGTACTGGTCGTACGTAATGGGTCACAACAGGAGTGTGTGTTTTATATATTTTTTCGTGTGTGTTTTATATAATTTTTTTTTCAAGTGTGTTTACATATATTAATATAATTACTAATTTTAAATACCTTAAATTATTGCTGTTGTCGTTGTAGTTGCTGTCGTTGAGGTATCTTCTTTGCCAGGTAAGCGGCCTGCGCCCTAGAGATGGTGGATCTCCTGGTCTTTTTTTCACTGCCTTTTGGGTTTTTTTCTTTTTCTCACTCTGTTTTTTTCTGTTGTTTAGCCCCAGAGACGCTCACTAACACTTTATCTTTGATTTGATTTTTTTTTTATTTGATACTATTGTACTGGTGTGTAGCCCCAGAACGCATCGAGCAGGATACTAAGTGTAAATTAATACATCTAATTTTATTTTATGTTTTTAAAAAATACTCTTTATTATTCACAAGGGATTTGAATAAAAGGCAAAATGACCTGATCGGTCTGAGGGTTGATACAATCTGGAAATCTATCACTTAAATCTTAGCTTATATATTACTTGATGTCTGCCGTTGTTTTGGTGGTGCAGATGTGGGCTCTTGAGAATGTTGAAGGTTTTGTTTATACAGATGTG
Source organism: Portevinia maculata (assembly GCA_949715645.1). Classification (NCBI taxonomy): domain Eukaryota; kingdom Metazoa; phylum Arthropoda; class Insecta; order Diptera; family Syrphidae; genus Portevinia; species Portevinia maculata. The sequence continues at coordinate 97,425,242 of OX454528.1, forward strand.
GATGTGGAGTGGAGTCGATCCTCATTTGTTTATTTGTTGTGATATTTCCGGTGGTTGGCGTCGGACGTCGTCTTCGATTAGGAATCGAAGAGTTAATTGGTTTGGGATTGTGTTATGCTTTTTCAGCATTTCTTCGATCTGATTCATATTGTCGTGGGGTATCTTAACTTGTATCTCTCGTGTTGCTAGGTTGGGCCCTTGTTTTGTGGGAACCCACCGCTGCCACCAATTGTTACGTCTAAGTGTGCCGTGCTTTCTTCTGTCGAAGAGAAGAGTCACAAGACGGAGAGTAAAAGAACTTTGTTATTTTCTTTAACTGAGCCCGCTGTCTTTGCTGGGCTGCGACTCAGTGTTTCGTTTATTTGTTTATAATTATTCTTATTTTATTTATAGTTATTTCTGAGTTTGGCCCGCTGTCTCAATGCTAGGCTGTGACCAAATCAGTATGTTGTGCTTACTTTGTTCTAAATTACTCTGTTTGTTCCTTCCTCATCGATCCCTTTATATACCATTCTCTTTGAGTGTTTTATCCCTAACCCCAGCATATTCTTCCTCATCAATGAACTATTTTTGGGACGCCTATGACCATTGTCCGTAAATCATGTCACCCACTTTCAAGTGCGCACGATCAGCATATGTCACCACTTAATGCTTGATTACATATCCGCACCATGCATAAGTGCATTGACCGAATCGTCGTGTGCGATCGTTCGGTCCTACATTTGTCATGATCGAGTTACGAAATATGAGGTTTTTAATTGTTCCTCGTAATTTGTTTACTCGTGCATTTATGGTCGGGGGCTATGCATATTCGGCAAGTGCATTGCGAGTGTGAGTTGATTCGTTATGCACTTGTACTGCGATCGTGTTACACATGAACATGGAAATGCGAGCATAGTGATTTGGACAGATGGTCGGTGAATTAAGTAGGTGAGTGAGGAAAAATATGCAGTGATTGGGTTTCAAAATAATGTATTTCGATTTGTTTGTTTGTCGTTATTTTTGGGTTGAAATGTGTGCTGCAGATGTGCGGTCACAACAGAAGTTATAATTTCTATTTTGATTTTCAAGCCTATTGCCTCTTGAATTACTTTCTTGGATTGGGCTCGTGGATCTTTCTTCGAACTTATTTGTACCTTGTTTAGGTATTGTTCCTGTACTAATCTGAAAATCCCTTATTTTTTGTATGGCCTCTTTCACCGAAGGCAACTCTTTTTCGGCGAGGTTTCCCTCTTCTTCGATTACTTTTAAAAATTGTTTTCTACTAAAAAATTTATTATCGTAAAATATAAGGTATTCCTCTAAGATTTGCCCTAGCGTTAGACAAATTGTGCATCCACCTTCTTTTGCAATGCAAGTGAATTTCCTGCATAAAAATTCTTCCTTAAATTCGTAGTCACTTTGTGAATTAGCCATTTTTACTTTATAGATCTTATATATCTTTTGTGTGAAAATTTAATTACAGTATGTTTTGCCTATATAATATATTTATGCAGGTATCTCTATTTTGACAATTTTTTATTCTTTTTTTGGCTTGTTCCTCTCTTAGGACTAATTTGATTTTATTAGCTTTATTGACTAGATCTTTGTGATATTTCAAAGCATTTTTCCCGTTTGAACAATATTCTAGGGTTTCCTGTTTTTTTTTTATTCTTTCTTTAAAATTATTTTCCTTCTACATATGTACCTAATTGTTTTTTCGAGACACTTTATAAATATAACTTAGTATGAAAATAAAAACTTACAATAAAATTTGCATTTTCCTGTTGACTTGTTGACTTCTTTGAGGTGGTGTATTACAGATGGTTTGCTTCGCTTGTTTCCGTTGCTGCTGGGGAAGATGTCGGAGATGTAAGCTTCCTTATCCTTGTTGCCTTTTTATGTATCGAGAATTGTAAGCTTGTCTTTTTTTGTCTTTACCTCTTCTTTGTTACTGTGTATAATCAATCACCAAGAAGTTTGAACTTTTTCACTTTTTTCTTTGTTTTTTATTTACACTTAAGGTTCCAGTAATAAATTGTCGAATATTCGATACATCCAAAGATTTTAGAGTTGTACCTATCTCGACTAACTTTGTGTGTGTCTTTTGTTTTTTTATTAAATAACTGAGATGCAAATATGAGATTCGAGTATTTGACTGTGACCGAATTCGCGATAAACCTAGAGAGTTTAAGGTTTTATCTCGGAAAGTCGCACCGCTGCCACCAATTTGTTATGCACCAACAGAAAAAGATTTAAACAACAAAGTTATTGGTTTTACTACTTAAAATAGATCCGTTTATTTGAGAGTTTTACTTAAGACTAAATTTTATTACAAAAATTATCCCGAAGCAAGGGATGAAAAATTACCGACCCTATGGTATATCCCTTTCCCTCCTGCACAATAACAAAACCATATTTATTTGTGAATATACAATTTTTGTTTTCATTTGAATGGGTTAAGAACATAAGAAAAAGAAAAAAAGAAAAAAAGCTGTTGTATGTCCTTGTAACAGGACACTCACAATTGTGAGCTTCAGGAATGCAGCCACACCAATATTGGCAAAAAAAAATCACTTTTAAGTAACGAAAATTGCGATTTTATTTAAACTTCATAAACAATAATTCAGTTATTGGTGTGAAATAACTTAAAACAATTAGAGTCTTTTGTAAGGCAAAGGTAAACATCGCACTTTTCACATTTAGTCCGCGACCGGCTTATACAATTGGGTAAGCGGCACTTGAGTGGTGCCTTTAATTTATCAACAACTGGCCAGTGATTGAAACCATCCAAGCGCTTATCTTGTCCAGGTAATGAAGAAAACCGTTTCCTTTTCCTTTTCTTTTGAATCGCCTCGTCTTCTGATACGGAATCACTTTCAGAATTCGTTGATTTGTTCTTGCCCACACCACCCAATAAATATTCTCCCACTTCCAATCTAAACTCCAGTAAGTCCATTTTGTCCTTCCTTACGAATTTGTTTTGTTTACAGTCGTATTTGTATTCTAAAAAACTGTTTACAATGGCTAAGTCAAACATATGAAGAATTGTTTTCACAGTCCACTTTTTTGTTTTGATCCACGTCCGATAGCACTCAATAAGCTGGTCACAAGTGTCGACACCTCCCATACTAGCATTGTAGGAGGCAACGCAAGCCGGACAGGCAACCTCGATTCGGGCCTTTGCTGTTTTGTCCCAACGTTTTACAGTATTTACAGGTTGACTGCCAGTTAGACTTAAAGCCATCAAAACGCCTTTGTTGTCCTTCCATTTAACCATACATAGAGAATTATCATTGATGCATATTTCTTCAAATTCTCCCCTTTTCATCTTGGAATCTTTTATAAAAGTCTAGCTGTTCTGCCGATTATTCATTAGAGTTCCCGTCGCATAGATATTATTTTCTTTCAACTTTTGAATAAGCGGAAGCGTTGTGAAATATCTGTCAAAATATACGCAAGAATTCTTTGGCATTGTTTCTGTTAGCCGTAAGACAACTGCCGGTCCTAATCCGAGACTTCGATCTCTTAGAGGCGTTGTTGCACCCTGATAAATTTCAAAGTCCAATACCATTCCGCAAGATGACGTTAGCACAGAGTTTTTTAGCCCCACAGGACGAGGCTTATTTTTAACATACTGCCCGACAACACATCGACCTAAAAATGGTATCATTTGCTCGTCAATTGAAAATTCTTTAAAAACGCTTCTATCAATTTTCAAACATCTGCCTCGTACACTGTCAATCACTGGCTGAACCTTCCAAAGCAAATTCGTCTTTTTTTGTTCTTCTTCTTCTTCGGATACAGCGTTCTCATCCACAAAGTGGACATTCACACGCAGTAAATAAAATCTATCACGCGGCATCGATTGGGCAATCAAATTAAAACGAAACTTTGAGTTCCAATACATATGAATGCGTGGGAATTTAATACATCCTATTATTGCATGCATTCCAAAAAACACAGATATTTCTTCGAAAGATGTTTTAAGCTCATGCCCAGTTGTTGATAGATAATATTGTGATGAAAAGATAACCGCCTTTTCTATTAATTCTGCAGTGAAATATTGGGAAAAATATTCGTACGGTGTTTTAACCCTCTAAGACCCAATTGAAGAATATTAGCAGAAACAAAGTTTTATAATATTTTTTGGGGTAAATTGTAGCTCCTAAGTTCAAAAATGACCTCAAAAAGTGTGTACTAATTTTAGTTTACCTGTAAAGGGGGAAAAAGTAAATAAGTGCCTCAAGGCACTCTTGGGGTTTTAAGTGATTTTTTACATATCTGAGTTTATTTTTATTTTTGATTATGATACTCAAAGAAACAATTTTTATTTGCCGTACAGCATAAGTGCAGATTACATTTTGTGCACATACATTGTGTTTGCGATTTCTTACAGTGCTTGCACCATCTCTTGCCACTATCTCGACTCATCCAAACAGGAAAATGGTTGACTCCATCAAACCGTATATCTGAAATTGGATGCTTTGATTTTTCACCAACTGTGAGCGATGGCTTTGAAGATCTCGGCATGGATGGAGATTGCATTGTCCAACCGGGTTGTGCAATTCGTTGTGATGATGGTGACGGAATTTTCCGATCATAACCCTCTATAACTCAAAACCTTCAAATAACATATTTTTTGTGGAATCGGATAGGTTTATGAATAAAAAAAATACGTCTTTTTTTAAATTTCGAAATTATTTATTAATTATGCATAAAATAACAAAAGAGGGAGTGTTGCTTATAGGCAACAATGAATTGTAACGTCAAAGAAAATGTATGATATTATGAGTCAGAGGAAATTTTTAGTAAAAATTAAATAATTTACGACAGGTGGAAGTTCCTGAAACAATTTTTGTTTTTAGTATAGCATAAAGCTACGCCGCACTTCTCGCAGACCGTATGAGTAAATCCAGCACACTTTGGGAACTTGCATCGGATTTTTTTTTCGGCCCATTGAGGCCAGTGACCGACTTGGTCTTGGCGGACTGCTTGTGGTGGCACATGTTGGGCAGGTCCCTTATGTTTTTTTGCCAAGATCTCACCTTCTAAAGAGCGGCGTGTAGTCAAACTAGTTTTTGAGCCCATCTTGCACAGAGTTTCAGCGACTTCCAGGCGAAAATCTGCTGATGCCATGACGGCCTTGTCAGGAATTTTTTTGTTTTTGCACACCCTCTTGTAAAGCAGCCATGAGTTAGCCATTGTTAGGTCCAAGTAATGATAAAACAGACGCATCTGCCATCTTTTGCTCCTCAGTCGTATTTTATAGATTCCCATTAAGCTGTCGATAAGGTCGACACCGCCCATATGTCGGTTGTACTCGCCTACAACATCAGGTCGTGGGATGTTGATATACCTGGAGTTCTTTTTGTCGTATCTCCGGACTTCAGATACGGGATTTTGACCAGTAAATGTGGAGGCCAATGTAACAAGTTTATTGTCCTTCCATACAACCGTTGATATGTCGATGCCGTTGATGTTGGCTACATACTCCTCCGAATATCCTCGATCTTTCTTCATTAGAACTTTTTCGTTCGACAGCTTGCAGTCAGGTATTCTATTTCTTCGAATAGTACCTAGACCAAGAATACCATCCTTGGCTAAATATTGAAGAAGAGGCAACGAAGTGAAGTAGTTGTCAAAGTAGATTCTATAATTTTTTTGACGTGGAATCATACGTGACAATCTTACAACGACGTTGGAAGAGGCTCCCAAATCTTGCTCTTCTGGTCTTACAACATTTTCTTTACCAGTTTCAACCTCTGTCGTATAGCCGAAACCAGAAACACCACTCAAAACGTAGAGTTTATAGCCCCACTTATGTGGTTTATTGGGGTTATATCGTTTGAGCATATTCCGTGCTTTTGTAGAGCACATTTGTTCATCTACACAAAGCCATGGTTCTAACGGAACTTTGGCATATGCTTCGTTTAAGGCCTCAACAACTGGACGAATTTTGAATATCCTATCAGCATTGGGATTGCTTCTGGGAAGACATTTAGTGTTGTCGTTGAAGTGAAGGTGTTGTCTTATCTTCTCAAATTTGTTGGACGGCATTGTATGCTGAATAAGAGGTGTACCAAGGATGGAACTCCAATGGTTGGTAACTCTGGGCAGCTGAATCAGTGACATTATATACACCAGACCTGTAAATTGTTGGATTTCAGTCTCAGATACGCGAAAAGTGTTGTTGGGATCTTTCTGTACCAAATACAGGTTTGTTTCCTCCGCAATTTTCTTTATAAGTTCTGGTGGAAAAAGGTAAAGAAAGAACTGTATAGGAGTTTCCAAATCCAAGATATCAGAACCCAATGATTTGTTGCCTGTAAAAGCCAGCTGCTGAGCATTCAGCTCCAGGTTCTTCTTTTTCCACAGTATTGTTGGCTTTTCAGGCTTTCGTCGTTTCGCGGGGGGACCTGACGGATCTTGAATGTCTGAACTAGAAGGGGTCGGTTCAACCTCAGGATTAGAATTGCGGATGTCACTATCCAAATCATCTAATAATGTGTCCATATCAAGTTCGTTCCCAAAAGACTCATCAAGAAATTCTTCAAAATCCGGGTCAAAATCAGGGTCTGCCAAACTATCGTCGTCAAAGTCGAGACCATCTTCACTTTCAGAATCATCTTGGATTGCACAGGCATCGTTGTTATTGCGTCGGTGAGCCATTCTAAAACAAAATAATAACTAGTGTAAATATTCGCAGCGTTCATATAAAATAATTCCCTTTCTGTATAATGTAGCCTACAAGACACAAACACTAAATGCCACAAAATACCAAAATACGTATAAAATATCCACAATATATTAGCACAATTATAAAGTTAGAACACTTACCTTACAGATTCTCAAAAAAACAAGCACCAACAAACGTTAATTCTATTATTTATTATTTTATACTTTTTATCACACGCGAACGATTTGAAAACTTTCACACTTTTAACGGCAACTGTCATATTTGAAAATTAGTCACAGCTAGGTTACTTTGATTGTACTTGGTTGAAAGAACGAAGTGTAGACTACATTCTACAATGCGTGAAAAGGTAAAATAATAAATAGATCGAGAATTATAAAGGGTAAAACGGAATGTTGCCTGTAGTCTACAATATGTTATAGAGGGATAATCACGGAATGGGCGACCGCGTTTATGCTTGCTTTGAAATGTCACCAAACCAGCAGCAATTGATTCGCGAAACTCCGGAAGGTTCAACAATTTGTCTGTGCTCTTGTTTTCCTTTTTGATGCGCCTGTATAAAACATAGGCATTTGTCGTTGCCATATCAACTAAATGGTAAAAAATTCGAGTCATGGCATCCCTTGTTTTTGTTCGAATATGATAACGACCCATAAGTCCATCCATGAGGTCTACACCGCCCATGTGGGCATTATATTCCCGAATAATTTGGGGACAATCAACCTCTATGTGTCTTTTAGATTTCCTGTCGTAACGAGCTATCTTTGCTATTCCTTCATTTGCATTTAATTTCAAAAACGGCTTAACACCCACATAAGTGGACAGCAAGCAAACGGCTTTATTGTCTTTCCATAATACATTTGCTATATCGACGCCATATGACGAACCGACATACTCAGTTGAAAAACCCCTAGGCTTTTTCCTGATCGTAATGTCATTCGGTAGCTTGCAATTTGGAATGCGATTAACACGCACTGTACCAAGGCTATATATCCCTTTAGCACGCAAATAAACCATCAAAGGTAAAGACGTATAAAAGTTGTCGAAATAAATGATGTGGTTTTTGAAACTTTGTACCGTTTTTGTCAGGCGTACAACAATGTTGGCCGCAGCTCCAAGATCTGGATGATCAGGCAAGATCACGTTGTCACCTGCACCACTATAGATTTCAAACCGGTAGGCATAACCAAATGAATCGCACAACACAAACAGCTTAATGCCCCACTTATGAGGCTTATTGGGCATATACTGCCGAAGGTGGTGTCGCATTTTCGTGCTGCACATTTGTTCATCGACACAGAGTCGTGCTTGCTTTGGTACGGAATCAAATCTATGGTTAAGATGATCTAAAAATGTACGCGTGCGATACAGTGAATCGTATCCTGGTTCACCCTTCTTGATTCGCTTACTCTCATCCCGCAATGAGAAGTATTTTTTGATTTCTTCAAACTTGTTTCGCGACATGGAGTGTTTTACAGGTCCAAATGCATTTATACCCCAGTAGCTTTTTATATTCGGGTACCGATAAATTGACATGTAGATCAAAATTCCAATATAGTGATGGATATCGTCAATGCTGAATTTGAACTGACTAGCGATGTTTTCCTTTAGTGATGACCGAATGGTTTCTTCAACAATCATATTCATAATCTCTGAATCGAAGAAGTAGCAGAAAATCTCCAACGGTGTTTCAAGTTCCTTTATACAACCTGGTAGTGAAGAATCTCCCCGAAAAGCTACGTCGTTGACATGCAACTGCATCGATTGCTGCCGCCATATTACCTTAGTCGGCACTTTGTTTATGGATTCAACACCTATTCATAAATTAATTAGTTATTTGAATACCATTCTATAATTTGGTTTTCTTACCGGCACAATTGAAACCACCAGAAGAAGGCTCAGACATACACGCTGAATATTCAATTGTTGGCAGTGGTGAACGAGGTCTCTTTACAGGATTTTGGGAAATTTCCAGCTCCTGGATCTTATCTTTGACATTTTCAGCGGTATTGTCTACAAATGAAATAGTTTCGGCGTCCTCCAATGCTGTGTTCAATGCTTCTAGCAAATCCAAGCTGCGTTCATCGTCATCACTAGAGTTACTCAAGAGTTCATCGTCCGACTCAACTTCATTGAACAAATCCAGCAACTGTTCATCGGTCAACTCGGACAATTTAAAACGTTTACGCATTCGGTCTGCCATTTCGATTTTATTTCAATATGTCTAAAGAATATAATAAACAGAAACAAACACGAAAATTGCATGCAGTTGTGAAATAGGCGCTGCTAGTAAAAGGTTGCGTGGAGTCCCAAGAGTGCCTCAAGGCACTCATCACAATATCATCGCTGCAACCCACTATTTTTATAAATTTGCATATAAGCAACTTGATTTGGATTTTTAATATCTTACCTTCAGTAACAAAAATTTTTATTTGGCTGATTTTGTATTTATTTAACTTTTATTATTAAACCAAAACACTACACGAAACACTATCTAAATTTTTGCGCGCAAAAGCAAGATGCTTATGAACATCACGAAAAAAATCCCTTTATAAAGCTTCGGAGAGCTTTCAAAGATTCGACTCATAAATTCACATGGTTTTTACCAACAGGCATCAATAATTCAAATGACTTAAAAGCTTCTCGTTTTCTAGATAATACAAATTATATAAAGAGTGCCTTGATATTATTAGAGGGTTAACAGCCTACAGAAGAAATAATACGTAAAACAAGAACTATGAGTAACTAATAAAACCTGCAATTTCACCTGTATCTCTTCTGGAACATGAAAGGGTATCGATATATCAGGCTTAAATGGCCTTTTGACCCATTGACAAGTTCTTTTCCGTGAACTTATTGCATTGGTAGTAATTTCGTGGGCTGTTAGTTCAGGATGCTGGGCTAACGGAACCTCGTCTTCGGAATCAAAATCGGTCTCGATATCATCACCTACCTCATCACAAAAATATTTGTCATTTTCTTCCTCTTCTTCTATAGGCAAAACATCACTAGTAACAAGCATATCAAAAATATCTTGCTCGGCAAGAAACCTTTGCGCCATTCTATTCAAACAAACGGAAAAAAATTCAAATTTGACCGTTACAAAAAAATTACTTTTCGACATTATTTAAAACTGGAGCTCACAATTGTGAAAATCGAAGTGATTATGTTACTTATCTACTGTATAATTTCAATCTTAAAGTAAACTAAACTAATAACTTATATTTAACGAGCAATAAACATCAAAAAATGTATTGAATATTCGATTATACGAGATAATATGAACAATTTTGGGTGACAGAGCGTAGCACTTGCAGCAGACACTTTTCAAAAGACGAACAGCACGCATAATCAAAGAGCAAAGGCCTACTATGTGAGAGAATATGAATCTATAGTAAATTCACAATTGTGTGGTGCAGGTGTAAACTCAGTCAATTAATTGAAGTTGAATTTGCAGAGATAATTCGAAAACTCACAATTGTGAGTCCGGGGAGGGAAAGGGATATACATACACATGGGTGTTAGATGTAAATAGATATCCCAAAGAAATGTGATATCTTTCAGATGGTGGAAGTGGCATGCATAAACATTCAGCGATGGTTTCTCTAGACTTTAACTATTAGCCGTTACGAATATTCTTGCGAGATCGTTTGGTCTCCACTTGAGAAAATAAACAATTTATGAACAACACTTGAAGAGTATTGGATTACAATAATGTAAGTCCCAAACTGATGCAATGTGTGAACAATAGAATTTAATATCTGAAGTGGACAGACAGGAAATACTGGACATGGTTATGCATAACAGGCTCCCCTTTAGGCTATACATGCATTCATGCAAATTAACCCTTAACAACCCAGTAAGCTTTACAAACGCAACGGACCAGAAGTGTCCGACGGACACCATGAGATATGTGTTGAGTATTTGAACGAAAAAAGAAAGAAATACGTACGAAAATAAAAGACTTTAATGTTTTTTTTTAAAACAAAAACCTTGAATAAATGTATTTCACCACAAAATATTACATAAATATTTATTTACAGCCATTACAAATGATTTTTTTTACCGAGTGCTCGGAGCATACATTTCGGTTGCATTTATCGCAACACTGTTTCGAAGTTCTGGATATTTTCGCAGGACAAATGTGACAGCGCTTCTTCTTCTTAGCAGCAGGTTCAGATGATTGAGCTTCTTACTCATTGGATCCTACCACATCTTCAATAGCTGTTAAATGATAATTTGTCAGACCTTTCTTGTTTCGTCTTCTTATATGAGGCGTAAGTAACCCAATTACGATTTCTCGCAAATATATTTTCCGTCGAACACACTTCTTTCGTTGGTTCCAAGAAGGATATAAGTTTTTCCATATAATTAGCGATGCAATACCTATGTAAGGTGTAGGATCGTGTGAGTTTGATTTTTATTCAGAGCCTGGTTCGAATGGGCAGGATCGCCATGTAAGGTGTATCTCATGTAAGGTATTTCGAAGCTGGCGGGTTCGCCATGTAAAGTTATGTTCTGTCTTGTAATGTGGTTCTGTTGGCTAAGGTATTTAATGTGTTTTTATGTTAGAAGAAAAGGCAGGCTCATTACGCCATAATAGTGCAAGAAGTGAGAAACAGCTTGGTTGTGAGTCAAATTGAATCTAATTTTATTGACAAAAATATTCTACTTATATACTAATTATTCCCTTCATAACATTCTCAATTCCACTTCAAAACTTGTGACCCGAATCGAAGGGATCGGATTACACCTTCGATTCACATCTGGCAATTCATAAGCGATAAATAGAAACAATGAATGGCACCCGTGTCATAATAGCTTATCACATTGGTAATGTGTGCAATGTGTCGTCACTTGGGTTACTCCATTGATTGCAATAAGTGTGGGCCATTAGGTCACTTGTCATTAGTTTCTTTTCCACTTGTTGCTTTCTTTTGTCGATCGTGTTTGGGTAATATGATCGTATGTTATGGGTACACTACACCTATCACTATCACATCTATTATATTTTGAAAAAATGCAATAGGCCATCTATTTGTTTTTCGTCGAATAGTGTACTCATGAACCATCTGATCAAGTGTATCGACACCACCCTTGGTGGAGTTGTAGTACAAATTTATTTCAGACTTGTTTTTATTGCTCGCATGTACTTCTCGACTATGATGCATCGTAGACAACAAAATAACAGCACGGTTCTTTTTCGGCACGTACGACACCAATGTCATATTTTTAGAAAAACCAAAAACATTTGATTCAATGTCACGATTTCTATTGGGTTGAAAATTTTGAGGAATACAAGTTTTATTTTTTCTCATTGTCCCAACTATTGTACGGCCATTTTCAGCCAAAGTTTTAGCCACTTCAATGCTAGTAAAATAGTTGTCAAAAGTAATGTTTCTGTTGCTTCGAAAATATAGTTCACATAACTGGTAGACAACATTGTAAGCTAAATTTTCTGCTCTATTGTTACCTTCTTTTCCCAGATATGGTATGCCACAAAGTGGGTAGCTAGTTTTGCTGTCACAAATCCACCAGATTTTCATACCGTACTTGTCCGGTTTACTGGGTAAATATTGTTTGAATGATACACGCCCTCGAAAAGGTACTAGCTGCTCATCGATTGTTAGGTTTTCTCCAGGCAAATAAAACTTTTTGAGGTTTTGATTCACAGATTCCCACAGATCTCTTATAGGTGCCAGTTTATCTCTTGAGCTTCTGACAGACCTGGTATTTTTATCATCAAATCTCAAGAACCGTAGTAAAGCAGCAAATCTATTTTTACCCATTGTAGCGCGAAATATTGGATTTCCAAATATTGGGTCCCAAAGCTCTCTAAAATCGACGCCTCCCTGTTTGTTGATACCAATAGTCAACAACAGACCTATAAATGCTTGCAATTCCATTATATCTGTTTCTTTCCATGGATGTTGTAGGACTCTTTGAGCCTCAGAATTGGTGTGTTTGACTATATTTTGTAAAATATGTTCGTTGAGAAATAAGTTGAAACTGTCAATTGGATCTGTTGCATGTTGCCCCAATGGTAGAACAACCTTGTGAAGATTACCGCGAATTATATTGTGGCGTGGAGTTCTGCTTTGCTTCTCGGGTTCTGATTTCCACTTCGTTCCATCTTTGGCTTCAAAAGTTTCAGTTGAAACATATACTTGCAAAGGCACATCATCACTCTCGCTCCATAATTGCTCATCTTCATCCTCAGAAGCTTGTTCTGTTGCATTGCTTTCACGATCTGAACAACTGTCAACAGCAAAATTTTCTTCATCATCGCTATGGGACTGATGCGTCGTCACTTTCATCAAGGGTACTTTGAATTTTACTTTGTGTTATTTTTCTTTTAGCCATTTTTGGGGGACACTTTTACTACACGTACGTCTAAGCACTAAGAAATGAAATCAAAGACAGCACAAAACACATGCATTTGCAAAATAAAAAAATCTTTATGATTTTTCCGTTACAATTTTGAATAAAATGTAAGTAAGCTAAGAATCTAACGTAATAATATTCCGCTACATACACTGTGTCTCTGGGACACTTGTGGGCCGACAAGATACTATTTTAGTTTATTGTTAAAAAATATTATACAATTCATATAATAAATATTTTGAAAATAGATTTAGGTAGCTAAAACCTAGACGATAGAATACATAAAGCAGTATTTCGTAGAATTAAATACTTAACTTGTTATGAATGGACAAACAAAAAAATGTGTCCGCGAGACACTTTTGGGTTGTTAAGGGTTCATTAAATTACATATTTTTATTTAAAGTTTTTAAAACAGATTCTTTATTTACGAGGGTTCAAATATAATGAAGGGAAATGACCTGATTGGTCTAAAGAACACTTACTTAAATCTGAGCTTAAAAACGAATGATGCCTGCCGTCGTTTGTTGACACAGATGTGGATGCTTCAGATATGATGTTCGGTAAAACTGTTGTCAACTGGTCGGGGGTTATGATAGTAGGATGGGGTTTACCGTTTTGGGCGTTAGTTACGATCTCTAAAATGTCAGTTAGTGTGTTTTCATACCTAATAATGAGGAGTGTTACAAGAGTTGTGAGGGATTCTACTTGTGTAAGTGTTGTGAGGTCCGAGGTTTGGTTTATTAAAGTGTTTATAAGTTTTTTGATATCTTCAATTTTGGAATTTATTGCCATTATTTATTTTTCAAGTGCAGTTTCAGATTTGTTAAATATATTAGCAGTCGTTTCCAATATTATTGTTTGATTTCTAACCAGTTTGAGTAAGTGTTTTTCGTTTAGTCTCAATTTTTCTATCTGTCTGTCATAGTATTCAGCGTCCTCGTCATCTAATCTACCGAACAAAGTTTTACTTAAAGTCCCTACCGCGTTGATTAGGGCTCTTTTACTTCGACTGGTGGGTTGCAGGAGACCATATTTGAGGTTAATATTTTCCATTAAATGTTGGATTTCGGCAACAGAGCTGTCGCAAATTAGTTTGAAATTTTCTAGCGTTTTGATTTCAGTCAAGTAATAGTCTGCGTGAGTTAGGGCCTTGGCGAAATTCTCTAGGTCGTAGTACACTATTAATTTCCATTCATTTGAGTAGAGTTCAACTTTCCCAAGTTCTTCAAAGTATATTCCGGGATTTTGTTCGATAGGGTGTATTTTGAGTGTTGCGCTGATAAGTGTCGCAAACAGTGTTACTAGGAATACGTCCATAGTTTACCTGTGATAAAAAACGTTGGTTGAAATTTTTTGTTTTGTATGGATTCGTGTGTAGTGTGTGTGTACTCTGCTTTGTTTTGTGTTTTGGCGGGAAAAGGTTTCAACAAAATGTTTTTTTTCGTTTTATTTGTGAATTTAATTTTCATAGTTTGGGTTAACGAAGTTGGCCCATATGTCATCTTGTTCGGATGTATATCCGTTAGACTCTGATAAGTAACCTAAACTTAGTTCTTCGTCGCCCGTATCGGTGTCTTGTTCCGAGTCTGAACTTATTTCTATTTGTTCGTATATCCGGCCTGTGTGGTGGGGTGTGAATTAAACGGTATAAGCTGTACTCGTTGGAGTACATCCTAAGGTGAATGTTGGGCAGGGGATTAAATTCGAATATTGTTTCGGGAATTTCGAAACCTATCAGATCGCCAAGTTGGAGTTGAACTGATGTTTCACCTATCCTTCTTCCGCGGATTTAGGGCAATCCTTAAGGAGTACTATCTCGTTAGTCGTGTGGATTACAGCATGGATGATTGAGACAAGTGGACTTGAGATTCATATGAGGTTTGGATATCCGTTACCGATTTTTGTTATTCCTGGCTGTATTGCGATTCGAGTCCCTGATACCACACTGACTAGGCTCCTGGTGTTCGGGACAGAAAGATACGCTCATGTTGAAGTCTATATCGGGGTGGGGTGTACGTCGGCAGTTGTCTGTACTCGGGAGGAATTGCCGTTGTTCACTGCCCGAGTAGGTTCGTTTTTCGGGTTGGCCTCGTGTTCGCTTTGACCAGTGTGAGTGGTATTGTATCTCACGTCGTGGCTCCGGCCGCGGGGAGAAAAATTTTGTGACCTAGGATTTGGTCCGGAGTTTTGGACATCTCGGAAAGGATTTTGATTTTGCCTAACCGCGGGAGGTCTCGAGTGTGACAATCTCAGCCTACATTCGTTAAGAGTGTGGTTGTACCTATTGCAGTAAGCACATTGGAGACGCTGGGCCTCTCTTTTTATCTGCTGTGGGACAAAATTAGGGAAACTGTTATTTCGATAACAAGTCGCAGAGGTGTGCCCAGATTTGTTGCAGGTTTGGCAGATTTGTTGCGTACTTTTTGTCTTTTATACTGAGAGGTACGACTCTCAGTTGGGTTTACCTGTTTGTGGTGTTATCTGTAAGTCCAAATTGAAGTAAGCAAAACGAGGCACTTGTTTAGTTTTAATTTAGTTTATTTTAATTTTGCTTACTTGCACTAATACTTAAATTACTTCTCGAAAATTTATTTAGGGTTATTCTTAAAAACAAGACACTTGGTTGATTTTAATTTGTAACTTATCTAACACTTAACTAATTTAGGTTATTATCATATGTACTTGATTATAGTTTAATTAGGTTGTTATTATATTTAGGTTTTAGTTTCGTTGAATGGTTTAGAATATGGATTAAGTTTTAACGATTTAGGAAAAGGATTAGGCTTCAGAAGATTTGGGATATGATATCACGATCTGAACTAAACGACGGATCAAGACTGAGGCCGGTGACTGCTATGAACTGAGTGTCGCGTCATTCCCTGGGAATAGTCATCGATACCTCGTTCGAAACATTCAAGAGTTCGACGAACGAACGAACGAGCAAAAAGAAATAGAAAATACTCCGGAAGGGAATTCCCTCGCAAGTCAAGTTCAAGTGGCTCGTGTTACTTTGTCGCACATACGATCGATTCATAAGCGCGACATCAGCACAACGAGTTAATTGACTTGTGCACTTAGTTGCGCAAGGGAAATGCGGAAAAACCATAAATAAGCATTTGTTTATTTAGGTCGGAAGTGTTGGGCATTGACGCTGGAAGTGGCAAGCTGAAATAGCAATTTAGGAGGATGTTTATTTGGGGCGATCGATATATTGTTACAAAGTTGCAACATCGATCGTGGGGTTAAACATCTTGCATACAAAGAAGAAATGTTAAAGGTTGTAAAGTGCTTGGTATGCTCAAGTGGTACACTTTACAACAGATTAGTGGTCGTCTTCGACCAGCAGAGAGGAAACAAGTGGCAGATGTATGTCCAATTTTGTTACAGTACTGACACACTGGTTTGGGGCTTCGTGAAGAAAATGAGGGGGTATTGTTATCCTCTAGCAGTGGCGTAGATAGCTTTTCGCTATGGGGGGAATAGACAGATAGATAACAAGACTTCATTGAATTCATTATGTATGCCATAAAAAAATTATATTTTTTAAAGATAATATATTATACGCATTTATTTGAATATGAACTAGAATAAATATTAATATAGGAAGTAAAATACATTAATTTAAAAAATAAATCACAAAATAAAATTCAGTTTTCTGTTCTTTTTAGATAAAACACTTATAACCTCGTCTGCTGTTATAGGTATTTCGCGATGAATAGCTAGAGCAGCCAAACCATTCAAACGATCCTGCAAATAAGTAAACATCCAAAGCTTATCACACTGTTATTAAAATAGACATATTTTTAATAATCTCACTTCATTGGTCATGCTTCTTTGTATTGTTTTTATTCTCTTTAAACTGGAGAAAGTTCTTTCGGGAGTTGACGTTGAAACCGGCAGTGTAGCTAATATCTTTAACAAAATATATATATTAGGAAAGCTTTCTTCGGGGCAGCTATCGAGCGCTTCCAATGAGTTTTTATAGGAAGTATTATTCCTTCGGATCAAATATCTCTTCCAAGTTTTTAATTCTTCAAGAATAGAAGATCGTCCGGCAGCCAAATATGTTTGGTAAAACTCAACAGTTTCATTTAATTTTTTAGCTGCTTTGTCTATTTCAGACGAAGAATCATTGAAAAGAACCGAAAACCCTTCTAGTATGTTTTCATGGTTTGTAAATTTTTCTCCAAGGTCCATTACATAGAAATCGAGAAAAGGATTGAAAACAGTAACACGAAAATATTCTTCTGTACTTTGAACCGAAGGGTTCGAACGATTCTTTTGTCGGTTCACTATTCTTTTATGTTTAACGTCAATGTCAAGGACTTCAGCTATTTTTTTTTGCATCTTCAAACACTTTCGAAAAGGAGTCGTCTTCTACCCGTTTAATTTTTAGTTGGTCCCTTAAATCTTTGGCGAGATCCATAGCTTGGACCAAGTCTAAATTCACTCTTTGAAACTCACGACTTAATGGCAACGAGAGTTGGTAAACCATACTTATAACCTTTAAGCTAATCAAGAACTCGAAATCCATAGCGTTTTTTAAGTTCTTTGCGTCACTTTCCAATGCTCTTATTTGGTCAAGAGTCTCGAACAGAAACGGAAATAGCTCCTCAAAATCTTCAACTGCTTGATATTTTGAGATCCATCGCGTCAGATTCAGCCTTTTTAATGTCTTTTTTTGTGGAGTCTCTTCGCTTTCGCTTATTGTTTTTTGCAGCATATCTTTTCTTTTCGGTGTATTGAAATAATTATAAACTGCTTCAATTGTGGTTAGGCAGTCTCTAATGGCTGGTATTTTGCTGGAAACAGATATAGCAAGGTTCAAAGAATGTGCTGCACAATGGACGTACAGAGCATGCGGAGCAAATTTTTGGCGAATAATTGCCTGAACACCATTGTATCGACCAGACATATTGCTTGCTCCGTCGTACCCTTGGCCGATCAAAAAGAAATGTCTAGATCACAATTTCGAAGATTTTCTACTATAAGCTTTGCAAGAGCATCACCTGGATTGTTAATACAGTAAGGTTTGGTAAACTGCTGTATTAGAGATTTTAAGAGAAAAAAAATTATTCATACCTGTCGTGGAAGCTGTTGGAACAAATTTTAAAAAATCTCGTATGATATGTTGACCATTTTCGTTCTTATAGACATATCGAACGCAATTTGAAACTTGTTCGACAGTGGCTGAGTCCTGAGTTTCATCCGTCAGCACAGAGAAGAATTTTGCATCTTTGATTTTAGCTAACACTTTTCTTGTCAAAATTTCAAAACAAGCTTCGATAATCTCGTTTTGTACAGAAGGACTTGTATATTTATCGCGTTTCCCCGGACCATCTAAGTGCACACGAAGAAGCGGATCCCCAATTGCTCGTAATTTCAAAAGAGCTCTAAAATTTCCTTCCTTCGTTCGGTCCAGTGAAGTTGTTTTGCATAATTATTGGCCCACTATCACGATGCCCACGTAAGGCTAACTCCTGTCGCCCTAGGACAATGATTGCTTCGATGATAGGCGTTATGTTTTGCCTATTTTTGGAAATCCCTTCAATTCGCGAACTATCAATTAAATTTTCAACACTTTTGTTTTTATCTTTTTCATTGCGCAGAAAATTTTCGCTGAAACATAATGCATCAAGATGGTATGTCTTTTTCTGATGCTCCTCGAAAATCTATGAGAAAAACAAACCATTCATAGCATGTAGTAAATCTGTTTCTTTGTTTTAAAATAAATATTTGTTAAGCTTTGTCGTAGCATTTATGGCGATATATTTTTTTAAAAATTTGAAGTTTCAGAAAAGGGTTATTTTATTTTAATTTCTAAGTAATATTAGACCAGCATCAACATTTTCTTTTCCAAACATAATCGGATTTTAAATTTTTATACATACATTTATAAAAGATTAATTTGAAAAAGACTACGACTCACGATTTAACTTTTTTCTAAAAATTCATAGGTACATAATATGTATAAACAAAGAAAATATTATAATTTCGAAAAAAAATCTTTGTAAAAAGAACAAATCCAATGAAAACAGAAGAGATCACAACACTAATTATGAAATTTTCTGTTTCATTGTATTGATGTTTAGATATTTGGAAAAGGCTTTAGCTTTCGATGCCACACGTAAATAAATATCATATATTTTCGTTTGATAACTCACCTCCTTTGCTTTCTTCCAATTATCAAATTTTGTTTTTACTAACTGATGTAAAGGTTGCGATCCTCTGCCACCGCTTTTAGCAAAGGCAACGCACGGAGCACAAAATGCACCTCGGTATATTTCAGAATAAGCAAGCCAGGAAAACTCTTCAAGCCATTTACAACGAAACCTTAGTTTGCGAGTTTCAAACTTTTGCAACAATGGGAATGTATAGTTTTTCGGTGGAACCCAGACATTTGTTAACAAAACGAGTCCTTGGGCATCAGTTAACACCTTATCCACAAAATTTCCAATATCATTTTTTTTTTTCAACTTCACTAGGGGGACATTGCTCAAAATGTTTGTCACTTGTGGAACTTTCATTGTTTTTATTGTCAATGCTCACTACATCGGAACGAGGTATTTTTGAAACCGTTTCAGCAGATGATATTGGCTTAATTGGCACTAAAAATCTCTTCATTTTGAACTTAAATAGGTACAACTTAAATCACTAAAATATATCACTTCACGTACACAGTAGTTATAATATTTCGACCGCTCGCAGTTAAATAAAGTACATTAGTGATTCTAATTAGTATCATCATACATACATTCACACTTCATTCACAAAAAAATCATGCATCTAGTAGTCGTATACGTTTGTCCCTTTTTTTCTTATTTCTACTCCTACTGTGCCTGGTGTGCGTAAGAAGAAAAGCTTAAGGAGTCATACATTTGACAACTTTTTTCAGCAAAATTGGTTTGACTTTGCACGAATGACAGTCAATCTGCCGCTTGTGTAAGGCATGCTTTATGTAATGGGTAATAGCGCATTTTGCTTTCTGGTCAAAATGAATGAGTTTGAGTTTGAGTTATCGTTACCGTTAGGATTCGCGTTAGCTACACCGTAGTTGTGCGAACATTTGTGTTTGTGTGGATGAGTGTGCTGCGTGTTTGGGGTGGTTTCTTACACCAACTTAACAATGTGCCACACGGTGCGAAGAAATCCAAATAATTTTCATATTTTGTGTCGGTGTGGGCTTTTGTGCTATGTGATGGAAAGCTGGATGGAAACTTTTTTTCTTGCACGTTTACCTATTATCAATTGGTGAGAGATGTAAAAAAAAATTTCAGAGTGCGTTTCTTTAACTTATTTGGTTCATGACTGGTTATATTTAACAATTATCGATCCCAATGAGGGGGATATATCCCCCTGACCCCCCCCCCCCCCCCCTATCTACGCCACTGTCCTCTAGACGCAAGGATTGTTCTATGGCATATGTTATTGCCGATTTTAGGGATTGGACATCAGAAGATTTCACCAAAAGTCTAAGGCTGGGGTTTTTTAATCCATCTTCGAAAGAATTTACTGTCATTATATGAGATTTCACCAAAAGTCTAAGGCTGGGGTTTTTTAATCCATCTTCGAAAGAATTTACTGTCATTTTATTTTGGATCTCCTGGTCTTTTAAATCACTGCCCAAAGGTCCTTTTGGTTCTTTCACTCTGTTTTTTTTTTTCACTTTTTTTTCTCTGTTCTTAGACCCAGAGACGATCACTAACACTTTTATTTTTACTGGTGTGTAGCCCCAGTACGCATCGAGCAGGATACAAAGTGTTGGTAGATTGTTCCCTTGTTTTGTGGTATCCCACCGTTGCCACCAAATGTTACAGTTGGCGCCGTGTTTCCTCAGACTTGAGGGAAGAGTACCAGCCGGAGAGAGAGATTCGAAATTAAAAAGACTTGCTACTTTGTTTTTTGAATTTGTTTTAATTGCTGGAAAGGCCCGCTGCTTAAGCTGGGCTACGACCTTTGCTAGTGATTGTATTGCTGTTTAAACAAGTGAATCTATTTTTTTTTTTCTATTCCTTCCTCATCAATCCCTTTATAAACCATTCTCTTTAAGTGTTTTATTCCTAACCTCAGCATATTCGTCCTCATCAATGAACTATTTTTGGGACACCAATGACCAATGTCCCTAAATCATGTCACCCACTTTCAAGTAAATTTTAGTTTTTGTAATTTTTTCTTAATTTAAAAAAAAAACCCTATCTTAATTTAAATACAAATTCTGATTAACACCTATTCTGGACTGCCACTCATGATCTTCGTCTGCCGTATTTATATCCTCTATGTGCGTCCTTTTTCTGCTGACCATGTGTGCTCTTGGGTGGTTTTGCTGGTTCCACATGTGCGCATCTGTAGATTACCCCGGATGCATCTTTTTATGCAGGCAATCTATTTATAAATAGTTTCGTGCCATGTGTTAAGCGGTCGATCTCTCCTTCGGGGGTGGTCTCATATGTAACTAGTGCGGTGCACCCTAGGTGTTACGCATAGTTGTCTATTTGTGCACGATCATTGACCGAATCGTCGTGTGCGATCGTTCGGCCCTACATTTGTCATGATCGAGTTACACAATATGAGGTTTTTAATTATTCCTCGTAATTTGTTTACTCGTGCATTTATGGTCGGTAGGGGCTATGCATATTCGGCAAGTGCATGGCATGTGTGAGTTGATTCGTCATGTACTTGTACTGCGATCGTGTTACACATGAACATGGAAATGCAATCATAGTGATAGAGAGTGAGGAAAAATATGCATAGTGCTTGGGTAGTGCATTTGTTTTGTTTGTTTTGTTGTTACTTTTGGGTCGAAATGTGTGCTGCAGATGTGCGGTCACAGCAAAAGTACGAGTGATTGAAAAAAGGTAATTGTTGAAATAGCTGTATTACCGCAGCTCTATTTCTTGTAAGTACGAGTGGAATAGCGGGTATTAGATTGGGAATGGAAATAGTAATTTGACCGTAAAAAAAACTTAAAATTGCAATCAAAAATGTGTGGGTGGTAAAAATTACAATTTTAGTGTATGAAAAAAAAATACAATAAATTTTCTTCTGCTGGGGTCCTTGTTGCTGTGAGTGGTTGGTTCTGCTCAGTTGGTCTGTTGTTTGTTGTGGTTGCCAGGCCCTAAAGTTGTAATTACAGCCTGGACTTTTCACTGCCCGATATCTGCCAAATGCGTGCGGTCTAAACCTCGCAAGGACTTACGCTTGTGGGACTTCGGGGTTTTTTTTCACTCAAATTTCACTTTCACTTTTACTTTCACTTCTATTTATTACTTTCTGGTGTATAGCCCCAGAAACGCAAATTACAACCTAGTCTTGTCACTGCCCAAAGTTGACCAAATACCTTCGCTCTAGAGCTGGCAAGGTCTTACAGTCTTGGGACTTCTAACACTTTTTTTTCACTGTTCACTACTTCTGGTGTATAGCCCCGGAAACGCATCGAGTTCAGAGTAGAGACTCTTTTGTTTTGGTAGTGAGGATCTTTTTACGTGAATCCCACCGCTGCCACCAATGTTGTAACGCTCAAGTACCGTACTTCCGTGTCTCCAAGGGAAGAGTACGAAGCGGAGAGTAAAAGAATTTGTTTTAATTTTTTATTTAACTGAGCCTGGGCTGCGACTCAGTGTATATTTATTAATGTTCTTTATTTAGCTTTCTTTTTATAATATTATATCTGAGTTTGGCCCGCTGTCTTCGCTGGGCTGAGACCAAATCAGTTTGTTAGTATTGTAATGACGCTCGCGTACCGTGCTTCCTTGTCTCCAAGGGAAGAGTACGAAGCGGAGAGTAAAAGAATTTGTTTAGTTTTTATTTAACTGAGCCCGCTGTCTTCGCTGGGCTGCGACTCAGTATTCGTTTATTTATCTAATAATATGTAATAATACGTATAATCTGAGTTTGGCCCGCTGTCTCTGTGCTAGGCTGCGACCAAATCAGTATGTTACAATTGTTCTGTTCTGAATTACTTTCTTACTCTTATTCTTACTCTGAATCTTACTTTTACTCTGCCTTTCCTAGCTTCATCGATCCCTTTATATATGATTTTAGTGTTCGCTTTACTTAACACATTGCCCTAGTGCGATCGATATTGCGCGATAAGCACTGGCCCTATTCATCGATGTAGTCCAGATGTACCAATACCCAATAAATGCATTTACAGCATATGAATCGCTCACCTATATCCATCGTCACCTCATAATTCGTTTCCATACAAAAGCATTGACAGCAATTCTACCCTTAGTAATAAATAATAATAACAATCGCATTACTCATGTGTGGTCGGTGTTCGCCGCAGCGGGTGACGACACAGAGCCAAGTCGATTGTTTATGTTTATCAGGTTTGTTTTGCCATTGCCATGCGTAGTGGAGAATCGGGGTTGACGTAATAGTTATTATTTATGAGTGCAGCGAACATAATTGTGTGCATTGGTTTGGTGTCATTATACATTGATGGTAAGGCGCCAGTGAATATGTCGTATCTCGTATCGGGTTGTGAGATATTATAATTGAATGAATGATAAGTGTATTGTGGGTAGATAGGTCTGGGTATAAAATGTCAGTCTTAGGGGTTTCAATGTTTCTGCCCCTGAGATATCTAATTATTATGCCTATTGACAGAACAAAGATTGTTAGCATAGTATAGGTCAAAGTGTAGTGATGTACATCATGTTTGGTTAATGTTGGTAGACCAGCGTTTTCTTTATTTTCTAGGGTTTTGATGTCTGCTGTTAGTTTTGTTTATAGTACCAATGCCATTGAATAGAGCCCGCTTTTCCCTAGTTTTTATGTTAAGTATTCTGTATTTCGGATAC
Source organism: Portevinia maculata (assembly GCA_949715645.1). Taxonomy (NCBI): domain Eukaryota; kingdom Metazoa; phylum Arthropoda; class Insecta; order Diptera; family Syrphidae; genus Portevinia; species Portevinia maculata. The sequence goes on from OX454528.1 coordinate 97,449,107, forward strand.
ATATCTCTTATTGCATGGTTAAATTCGTTTATAGTATTATAACACAAGGTATTGACCTGCTCGTTGGTGCATAGGAGGTTGTATATTTTGCTTATTTCATCGACGTATTGTGTTATTGGTCAAGAACAGTCCATTTAGGTCGTAGTAGGTTATTATCTTCCACTCGCTGCAGAATAGGTTTATGTTTTCGAGTTCCTCAAAGTAGATTCCCGAGCTTTGTGTGACCGGGGTGTATACGATCGTACCACAGATCAGGGTGATTATACATGAAATTAATAGTAGGTGGTTCTTCATACTCTGTAATTTGTGCAAGAAAACTAGCTGTGAGCGAAATTATCGAGCAACTGTTACGTCCAGGTACCGTGCTTCCTCGGGTGAGAGGGAAGAGTACCGTACGGAGAGTAAAATAAAAAAACGTTCTTTAACTGAAAGTATAATAATAGGCCCGCCGTCCACTGCGTTGCTGCGACCTTTATTGTTTATTTAGTAATATATATTATATTTCTTAAGTTACGTTTGCTTGTTTATACTAATAAGGCCCGCCGTCCACTGCGTTGCTGCGACCTGTGTAGTTTAACGTTAGGAATTATTCTCTACTCTGACTTTTCCTACCGACAATCATCCTCTTTTATACAAATATTGGCATGACCTTTCTCCTGTCTTCCCCTTCCACGCACCATTCCCTTTCTGTGCATTTTGCCTGTAAATGGTTACGCGCTATTTCAGGCAGTTACTTAATTGTTTCCTCATTAATTGTTCCACTTAAAAAATGCCAAATGACAACTTAGGTGTCATTTGCCATGTGCCGGTATCGGGTATCACCCATTCAAGAACTAATTACTGGATTTCCCAATAGCACAACGTATTCGCCGGAATAATGCGATCAGTGCAGTTTCGCCATATGTTGGCTTGCTGCTGGTCGACCGGGGTTGAATTACGTGTGTATTGAGTGGGTACGATACTTCAATGCTTTTATGCTACGGCAGCATGTGTGAACATAAAAAATGAGAAAAACAAAGTGGATGCCTAAATATAGCCGCAGCCAAGTAATATGGATAGAGAGATGGTGTTTTGGTTGAAGACAAGAGAAGGTTGCCGTGTGGGTGTTTCAAGTATGGTTGTGCAGATCACAACACAACGTTGAAACTACAGTGTTGGTGTGTAGGGTGTGCGGTTTGGGGTATGTTGTTTTTATAAATAAAAGAGATTGTGTTAGGGGGAAAAAATGTGTTCTTTATTCTTCGCTAAATTCGGCTTCATTATTCCACCTGCTTATAGTTTCTAGGTGGTCGTCGTAAGAAAAAAAAACCATTTGTGTCTTTTGGTTCCCATATTTCGGTGTCTGAAGACCCGGTGGATGTCTGGTCTTCATTAAAAACCGGTACATGGTCCAGAGGGTTGTACCAGTATTGTTTTTGCTGGCATCGTAGGATGTATACAGGACAGAATTGAAGATCGAAGATTTCATCAGGAAGTCCGAACCCAATGATGTCTCCTCTTTCGATTTGTTTTGTGCTAGCCTCGATCCTTACGCCGTTGACGAATGTTCCATTAGAGTCTTAATAATTTGTTATTGTTACTGTGCTATCATCTGGGCTTATTTCGATAACTGTGTGAAATCGGGAGAGTAGTAGGCTTGGGATGGCAAGAGCATTAGGGTACCCAATACCAATGATCGTAGCTCCTGCTTGCAGGGTAACTTCATTCTGGGAAGTTACAGGGTAACTTCATTCTGGGAAGTTATATTTAACAGACTCCATTGTGAGTTAGTTGTAAAGGTTATTAGTTCCGTCATGATAATGTTGTTGACAATGCTGATATGGTCCTTGTTTCTATTGATGTAGTCGTAGTTGTTTATAGTTGAGTGTTGCTGCCTGTGTTTCCTGTGGTTGCCAGGTAAGCGGCCTGCGCCCTAGAGATGTTGAATCTCCTGGTCATTTGGTATCTGCCAAAATTTGCACTTCACTAACTGATGTATCGCCCCAGTTACGTTCAAAAATATATTAACTTTCAATTGTTCTAGATGTTTTTTTTTTCACTACACTAACTGGTGTATCGCCCCAGTTACGCTCACAAAACTTTTTGTTATATTAAAAAAAAAAAAGTCCTTTTCACTTTTACCGATGTTTAGCCTCGGTAGAGTACCGTACGGAGAGAGAGAAAAACGAGACACTTTGTTAGTTTGTTTTAAATTAGGCCCGCCGTCTTTTGCGTCGCTGCGACCTGTTTATTCCAAGATTCTGAAATTCTCTCTGTGTCTTTCCTAACCACAATCATCCTCTTTTATACTAATTTTCGGCTTGACCTTTCTCCTGCCTTCCATTTCCGTACACCATTTCATTTCCCGTGCATTTGCCTATAAATGCTTACGCGCTATTTTAAACAATTACTTAATTTTTTCTTTCATCCGTTCCACTTAAAAATGGCCGAATGACAACTTGGGTGTCATTTGCCCGGTTTCACCCATTCAAGAATTATTAATTGGTTTCCCAATAGCACAACGTAATTTTCGTCGAAATAATGCGACCCCGACCAGTACAGTTTCGCCATATGGTGGCTTGCCGTTGGTCAACCGGCGTTGAATTACGTGTGTATTGGGTGGGTACGACACTTGATTCTATTATGCAGCGACAGCATTTGTATGGACATGGAGAATCAGGAAAACGAAGTGGATGCCTAAAAATAGCCGTAATTTAGGAAATTGGGTAGATAACTGGTTGAAGATTTTAGTTGAAGATCGGAGATGGTTGCACTGTGGGTGTTCCGGGTATGGTTGTGCGGATCACAACAGAAGTTATATCTCGAGTTTGAATTTTGGATTTCGGATTATGATTTTGAGATTTTTTATCTCGATTTAGATTTTGGAACTTTATGTCTCGATTTTGGATTTCAGAGTTAGAATTTTGATTTTGAGATTTTTTATAACGATTTTGTTTTTGAAACTTTATGTCTCGATTTTGGATTTCAGAGTTAGAATTTTGATTTTGGGACTTGGATTCAGTTGAACGATTCGGTATTGCAGAATAACTTTGTTGATCTTGATTTATGAAATTAAGTTTTTGTGTTTGATTTAGAGGAATTGGATGGTGAAGTTCTATGACGTTTAAGCACGAGAATTCATGTCTTTTACCTGACTCCGCATGCCGGACGAGCAAGGTCGCTCGGAGTTTCCCGGATTTGAACTGCCTGAATTCCTATTGTTGTTGAACGCTCTTTTGCGGCATTCCTCTATAGAGTGACCCTGTTGCTTACAGTACCTACAGACAGTTCTATTACTTACTATGTTTATATTATTCCTCTCCGAAAAAGGATTGTGGTTAGTTCTAGTTGGAAATGATATTGTAAAGTTTGGTGTTTACCTTTTCTTTCGTTGCTGTAAGTGTTCTTCTTAGAGGAGAGAGGGACTTAGCAAAGAATCTAAACAATTAGAGACAAAATTTTATCTTTGTATGATACGAGTACTACAGATTGGTTTCGCTGTGCAAGCTGTGCCAATTTTGTATGTATCTGCGGTATAGTTTTTGTTGTTTTAAAGGTTTCTTTAAGTCTTCTTTTTAGCTCTTCTAAAGTAGTGACTATCGCAGTTTCTAAATTGGTCTCTATGATCTCTTTAATTATTTTATATTTCTCTATGAATTTCTCTAATATATGATTTGTATCCTTCTCTTTTTGTGCATTTGCAATTATGTCTTCTTTAAGAGCTTTTACCTCTTCTAACTTTGATCTCCACGTTTGTTCGCTACAACCCCTATTTGAACTTTTGTTTATGTTTATAAATATTCTCTCTAGTTCTTTTAAGTTATTTTCCATCTTTATTCAAATATATCTTATTTCTATACATTATTTATGCTATATTTAGCTATTTTGTCCTTAACATAGTTTTTATAATATAAGTTTAATTTATAGATTACATATAGAATTATAAAAATAACGATTGCTGTTGCCGCGGATGAGGGTGCAGTGATGTGTTGGTCGTTGTTCGTGTTGACCACGACTTCGTCTTTGGCACTATTGTTGCCCATCGTTGTCTTCCAATTCATTTACTTCTGGTGGTAGTGTAAAGGTTGGTACTTTGTGACGACTTTTTCTAGTTTTTCTATTTTTTTTCAAATTTCTGTTGCCGTATCCCAGGGTATTGGTTATACTTCCTTGTTTTTGACTAGTCCTTTTAGATAGGCTAGTTTCTTTCTTTCGTTGTATTTTTTGCCGCCTCTCTTCTTTATTTTTGCGGTAACTTCAATTTTTGGTATTTTTGTTAGCCTGGTTTCTCGGTTTTCAAGCTGCCTTTTGTTATAATCTTCTATAGTCAGGATTCTAGGTCCCGTCGTCTTGTTAGGTATCGGAGTTGGTGTGTATTTAGCTGCCTCCGATATTCCTTTCGGCACGTATTCTTCGTTAATTTTTTTTGGATCTGCTTTGGTCTTCAATGTTGGATCTGATTCCTATTCAGAGCCTGGTCCGGATTGGCAGGATCGCCATGTAAAGTTTGGTGTTTACCTTTTCTTTCGTTGCTGTAAGTGTTCTTCTTAGAGGAGAGAGGGACTTCCCAAAGAATCTAAACAACGAAGCGGTTATTGTAGGGCAGGCACGAATGCCATAGGTTTTGCCATAAATGAGAAACAATCAGTTTGAATACTAAATTGAGTCTGATTTTATTCTTCAAAATCTATATCTTATATACTAATTTTCTTTCAACCAAAACGATACACATCGATACAAACAAATGTTCTATGCCATTAAATTTAGTCATCATACTCATCCACATTGTACTCATGACACACTTCATAATTACTCGTCACCCAAATCACCGATCGCGTAATGCATCGATCCAGTTACAATGTCAGGGTTATCGCCAGATGTTCTATCCATACTTTCTGTATGCGATACCAGACACTGTAATGTGGTAATGAAATTTGAATGCCATGTCAGTGGGTCAGTAGTGTATATGAGCCACTTGACTTGGGCTGCCTTACATAATGTAAGCACAAAGTAGGAAGTGATGGAAGTGATATTCGAGTGGTTGTTTTGTGTGCATTGTTATGCAGTACAATGTAGGAGTAATGGAATTGGTTTATTGCGTTCATTACAATATACTGTTGTTGGGAGCTGGACTATTATTTGTAAATCCGGTAAACCTGCCTTCGTTGTTCTCACTAGGATAAACGCGTAAGTTTCTAGAACTACGGCATTCGCTAGTGTTGAGTGTTTTTGTTTTGCAGTTTTGGCAGTACCTGTTGGACCTATCTGAGTAATTATTCGTGGAAGAGAGAAGTTTTTCCTCTTCCATCGCAATGTCTACTGTTTCGTCAAGATCTGTGCACCTCGCACTTTTAACGAGTAATTTTATTTGAGATTTTAGTCCGTTGCAAAAACTATTTAGAACCATAGTGCTGTTAAGGGAACGGATTGCTTTATTAGCATTACTATCTGCAGTGTTTGCATTCGCGTTGTTTAGTTCGTCACACAAAGCGTCTGCTCTCTCTGTGTAGAAAGCAACTGACTCGTTAAAACCTTGTCTAAATTGAAAAATTTCTGTCTGGATAGCTTGTATAGATCGACATTTCCGAAAACTTTTAACTAGCGCATCATTAAGCTCAACCGTTATAATCGATATTTTCTATTGTAACGTTATAAGCTCGGCCAGTTAGCTTGGACTGAACTACATCGACTAGTTCGGTCTTTTGCTCGTCGTCCTTTGTTTATACCCTATTCTAGGGGTATATTAATTTTGACGCATAGTTTGTAACATACCTTAATATTGCCCGTAGACCCCTAAAAGTTACTATATTTATGATCAGCATCGATAGTAATGTCGATCTAGCCATGTCCGTCCGTCCGTCCGTCCGTCCGTCCGTCCGTCCGTCGGCAAAAATTAGGCCTTTAAACTGGACCTAGAGAGCTGAAATTTTAACCATATACTCTCTAGGGTCCCGAAATAATCAAGTTTAAGAATTTTTGAAATCCGCCCACAGACACGCCCACAAACTCAAAAAAACAAAATTTTGGAAAAAATCGAATTTTGAGCTAGAGAGCTGAAATTTTTTATATATGATCTATGGCCCATAAAACTGATTGGGACATAAAATTTTCAAAATCCGCCCACTGACACGCCCACAATTAAATAAAACAAATTTTGGGAAAAATTGAATTTTGAGCTAGAAAGCTGAAATTTTTTATATATGATCTTTGGCCCATAAAACTGCTTGGGACATAAAATTTTCAAAATCCGCCCACTGACACGCCCACAATTAAATAAAATATTTTTTTTGAAAAACCAAAATTTGAGCTAGGGAGCTGAAATTTTTAATATATACTCTCTAGGGGCCCTTTATGCTCATGTGTAAATATTTTCAAAATCCGCCCACTGACACGCCCACAATTTTTTTTTTTTTTATTTTTGAAAGTCTAAAGTTTGAGCTAGGGAGCTGAAATTTATAGTATATACTCTCTAGGTGCCCTTTATGCTCATACTTAAATTTTTTTAAATCCGCCTACTGACACGCCCACAATTAAATAAAACAATTTTATTGAAAAACCAAAGTTTGAGCTAGGGAGCGTTTTTATTTACAAAAGCTTAGTTTTTTCGATAAAATCCTTTAAATTTTTGTCACGCCCACTTATGAGATATAGGAATAAGAATAGGGTATCCAACAGTTCGCCCAAGCGGACTGTAGCCCGCCCCTATGTTTTTTTTTAAATTGAAGTTCTATAAGCTTGTTCACGATCAAATACCGTGCTTTCTCGTTTTTAGCGAGGGAAGAGTATTTGCCGGAGAGTCGAAATTAAAATCAGTGATTGGATGCTTTAGTATTTATTTTTATTTATTTTATTAGGCCCGCCGCACAGTGTTAAATTTTCGCATTCTAGCGGAACTTTATTCCAAATTTTGATATTAGTATGTCTTGTAGCCTAATTTAACCGGAAAAGGGTATATTTGTGTTATGGTAATGAACATTTTATATTTTGCTGCACCTATGTATCTCATAAAAGAAGAAAACAATAAAATGTAATCCTTGATTGCTTAAAAGAATAACCAAAAAATTTGAACGTTTAAGTTTTTTATTATCATAATAATTGTTTCTGATATTTTTTGTTTTATGAACACACTCAATCTTAATTTTTTTAATAGTCTTATTTTTATTATTTATTTAAAAAAAAAACATTATTCACTATCTGAGTTTTCCTCTTCAGAAGTTGAAAAAGTAGTTGGCGTTTTTAGCAAAGAAATGGTTTCTGGTGGAAGGTTGTGACTTTTCATTCGTGAAAAACCGGATTTGATCGAGAGCAGTGGATCAGATGCAATGAGAAATCTGTTCAGGACATCTCGATTTGTATCTTTTCTGCAGGTTTTCCGACTGAAATATTCCCGATTTCGCCTATATTCTTTATTATTTGCCTCTTGAGCCTCTTCTGCTAGCTGACCCAATGGCAGAACACATGTTTTTATAATTTGTTCCCCATGAACAAGTATTTTGTGGATACTTGCTGGCATGTTATACCAGGGATAGAGAGTTTGGTACAGGTCTTTAGTTGCTAGGGTATAAAGCTTAAACATCTCTGCATCAATCTCCAGATCGTATGATAAAGCTTCGAGAATGACTAGGAAACGCCTTATCAACATTATATCAATGCCAGTGATTTCAGCTGTTAGTTCCGAGTTTCTGAAGAATCTGCGAGCCGAATTTCCATCATTTGTGTTGCCTGCTGTTTGTTTTGGCATATCAACAAGGAGACCCATTTTTCTTCTGAACTGCTCTTGAATAAAAGATTTCCTAGTTGCAACTGAATTTTTTTCCTCAGGTGCCCTAGCTTGCCATTTTTGTATCTCCAATTTGTAGGAGATATGTAACATGCATTCATATGCCCGAATCCAAGAATGGAGGGGAGATATTCCAAATGAATACATATCTTCATTTATATTAAGTGAAACAAAAGAATCTCGATTCATTTCTTTTGGAGTGGCTCCACATATGTAGCACCTTTGTGTTGAATCGTATTGCGACAAGGCACTGCAAACTTTACCGTCCACCATAGTCATAATAAGATTGTGACTCAATTTGATTTTCAAGTCCTTGATTTGAATGTCTGTGGAAACAAGGTCCCTGATGTTGTTTTGCATTATACTGGTTTCTGATTTTACGACATCCTTAGTTTCCTTTATCATAGAAAAGCGAACAGGTCTACAGAACCTAGTCGAATTTGGTCGGCGATTCTGCCAAACAACACTATTGGACCTCATTCACACAAGTCTTAAGGGCACTAAATTCACTGAAAATAAATTTTCATCACTAAAACCCTCCGTTAAGGTTTGTTTGTATCGACTTTGTGCAGAACTTCCGTCACATCCCCACTTGTAGATCAGGCGTAATTGTTCATATTTTCCTTGTTCAATGACTTCCGATTGCGCTTCACAAATTCGTTTTGATGTCAAATCTACAAGGGCTTGTAAATTTACCTCAACAGATGTGTCAGTTACTGTAATGTTTTGTTCTGGGGGATAGCATTGTTCCTTAGCTTTTAAAACCCGATAGTAGGAGGGGAATAAATTGCTTCCAGCATCTTTAGCTTTTTGCCTTATTGCATTGTATTGCTGAACGCTCAATTTCGCGTCTATCATAAGACCCAAGGCTTTTTCAGGAGAAAGTTTTGCTTTTGGCCTTGTGTTTCTTGTCTGCTTCAGATTCGTTGCACGAGCTGGCGAAGAAAAAGACAACTCCCTTACCAAATTTGCTGCATCTCTTTTTCCCGAAGACCTTAAACTAATTTCATTGGCAAGTGCTAACTCTTCGGGGGATTTGGTGTCAACTAGATCCTTAATTTTCCTTTTTTTGACTTTAATGCTACAGTCTCCAAATGGTTTTGTTGGCCTCCCGGGTCTTGCAGCACTGCTACTTGGTATAGCTGAGCTTATGAATTGAGCTGGCAAAACAATAGGCTGATCTAACCAGTCTTTATGTTGTTGCAGGAATCTTGGGTACCTTCTATTACTTTTTTCCCATTTAACTTTTATTCTCCCGATCAGACTACTTGCAAACATCTCCAATTCTCGGATAGAACTCACCATATCGTTTTCGGAAGCAATTAGTTGCACAATCGCTTGGAGTCTCTCTTCATTCGCAGTTCGTCGCCATAGCTCAAAAACATCCAGCCTCTTCATCTATGAGTATTTGAAAAAAAGTTATATGGGGGTAGCAAAAAGGTGCACGAGATTACCTTTTTTTCTGGTTTAGCAATAATCAGAGAAACAGAAAATGCAAAAATTGACTTGTCTACACGTGTCTACAATTTTTAAACTCCACCCAAAGTGCAAAGTTTCAATTTTGTCCCCTTTTTTTATGCCTAACTCAAAATTGATCAAAAAAATAATTGTAGAACAATAATTAAATAGTAATATTTACTTTTGCGTTAAGAGTTAATGTTGCAGATATAAAATAGCTAATAATTTTTTTAACAACCGCTAAGGAATTAAAACACGAGTGTTTAAAAAGTTTCTTTAATAAAACGAAAAATTCTATTTATGACTTTTTGTAAAGAGAAACTTGACTTTCACCGCTAGCTGCACAATAAATAATGCAAATATGCAGCAAATATAAGCTTTTATAACCGGTTTGTTATGTTAGGAGCCAAACAAAAAAGTTTTTAACATGTCAGACCAACTTTTTTTTTTTGAATAAAATTCCGCTAGAATGCGAAAATGTAACACTGTGCGCCGTCTACTGCGTCGCTGCGACCTTTGTATTTATTTAATTTTTATGTTATTTAGAAGTAGTATTGATTCCGAGTTGATACTCCCTTGACTCTCCTTTTTCTTTTTACATCCAACCTCTTTTATACTAATTAATTGCTGACCTTTTCCCATTCCTATCCCTTCCACAAGTCAATTGCCATCCAAGTGTTTCCCAATCGCTTGACAATTGTAATTTCAGCAAAAATTGCATTTCCCAATCGTAAAACGATTACGAAATTGCCCACTTAAGTGCTTCCGCCACATGTTCTACAAAAAAATGTCTTTCCTGCTTCTTGGGTGATATTTTCGCTTAGTCGGCGATCGGGTGTCACACATTCACAAATGCTTTAATTGTTTGCCAAAACAAGTCATAATATTTCCGCATATGCACGGTCGCCGTATGTTTGAATACGACACCGAACAACAGCGGTAAAATTACGAGGCACCCGTGAATGGGCATGACGACCGATTTATGCTAGATTGGCATTTTATGGCGCTTGTGCAAAGTGCACTGAACATGGGCATGGGTGCGCTATACGATTGAATAGTGATGAGGATGACGAATGGGGGATTTGACAATTGATTTAATTGTTTTAGGGTAGGTAGGGATATGGCGCTTAGATGCGGGTGGGTAGAATGGTATGTTGTGCGGGTCACAACAAGCTGAATAAATCTATCTAAATTTGTTGCCGATCCATCGAAATCAGGTATTAACTTAATTGCATGAGACGAGTTAAATGTCATTTTGCCTGTTACTTTTGGCTCCGTTTTAGACGAAATAGTAATTAAATCTAGCTTTCTTTTGCAATCTATTGCCAGGGGTTGTTCGCTGGCTAGGTCACTATCTGAAGATCTACGAACTCTCGGGATTTTTCTTGTTCTGAGGGATAAGTTCAAGTTTAAACTAGACATGTATTTGTGTATATAAAATGTGGAGACAAAACACTTAATGTAAATGTATATAAAGACGTGTAGCAAAATAAAATGTGGGGACAAAAACACTTAATGTGAGTATGTTTTTCTTACGATAACTTAATGTTCAGCATCTTGTGGTGTTTTTGGGGTGGCTGGTATCGTCTTGGTGTGACAATGTCTTCCTTCCTTCATTATTGGAGAGCTTCTTTGGGTTTTTTTTTGTTGTGTTTTTTTTCACTTTTCCTGCACCTTTCTATTGTTTCTGGTTTGATTATTCACTTTTTTTTCAATTTCTTTTAGAACTTTTTCCTTTTAGTTGATTTAGAGATTTAGAAGATTTAGATGATCTAGGGCATTGGGAATAAAGTTATATGGTTTAACTTTAAATCCCACCGCTGCCACCAAATGTGAGTGTGGTCGCTAGTGCGATCCCCTCACACTGAATTAAGTTATGTGTTGTTTTTGCACTGACAAAAATTTTTTTTTCTGAGTTTCACTGTGTTTTACTGGAGTGTTTTCTTTTTAGAGTTCAGATGATGATGATTTAATTCGGGAGTTAAGTCAGATGCTTTAACTTAACGATCCCACCACTGCCACCATTTGTAGTGTATCGGACAAACTTAGCAATTAAAACAGTCGTTTCGAGTTTACATCTGGAAGTACTTTTTCTAACTCTGCTCTGTTCATTGTCTTCGCCACCTTGTTGCCTTCGATCGACATCACTTTCCAGATCAGCCACGCAAAAATGACCCGTGCCCTTGTCACAGTATATTTCGTAGGAAATGCAACAAGTGTCTTACTTGGCGACCTCAAACTGGCGGTGGGTCAGTACTGCTTAGGTTTGCAATACGACACCGCAGTTTCTTGTGTTGCTTTTATTCTCTATTCGTTTGACATAATTCGATATTAAAATTGATATTGATTTGAATTTGTGGGAGTCTGTTAGTATTTCGGTAGCATGTTTCAGACGAATGCCCTACCTTGTTATATGTTTGGCAAATGGGTCTGGTTGCGTTTGATGTGCTACCACTGGAAGAAGAAAAGTGGGGATTAGATTTGTCCAAGCGAAACGACTGTTAAAGTGCGTAGGCTAGTGCGCTTTTAATGTTATTTGCCTTATGAGCTTTAACCAACATTTTCAGGGTGTGATTCCTGAGGTGATCCATCTTAGGTTCTTCTACGGAATACAGAGGAAGAAATTCGAATAATTCCGCTATTCGTTTATTTCGACGCGTAAGAATTTTGGCCAGAAAACTTACAAATTCTTCATAAAAAGGATACCGAATTTAGCACGAAATGGCAATGAGGGAATTGTGTATGTTTAGTGCATTATAAATTTATTTGAGTGCACAAAAAATATCTTATTGAAAATATCTTAGTTAACTTATGCTGTTGCCTGGTGTTGTTTAACGCCAGGCAGGCTTCACGCCCTAAAGCTGCAGTTACAGTCTGGTCTTGTTTCAGTGCCCGAATGTTTGCCTCCGACGTCTTTTGTTGAGAATTCGCCAGGTCTTATGGGTTTCGGGACTTTTTAACACTTTTTACACTTTAGCGCTTTAGCACTTTAGCACTTTAGTACTTTAGTACTTTAACACTTTAGTACTTTAACACTTGAGTATTTTACTTCTCTGGTATATAGCCCCAGAGACGCCTCAAGATCTTTGTCTTGTGTGTTTTTTTTTGTCTTGTTTGGTAGTTGGGACCTTTTTAGGTATCCCACCGCTGCCACCAATGTTACGCTTCAGCCCGTGCTTCCTCGAATTTTAAGATATGAGTACTGAGCGGAGAGCCAAAATAAATATAAAACAATTATTTGTATTATTTTACTGCAGAGCACGCTGTCTACAGCTGGGCTGCGACTCATGAGTTTTTTGTTTATTGGATTGATTGGAATAAGACAAAGGTCCGCTGTCCTTAGCTGGCTGCAACCTTTTGGCTTCGTTATTTAATTAGCTATCCCTTTCCTGCTCACAACCTTTGCCTTTTATACAGTTTATTTTCATGACCCGTCTCCTATCTTCAACCTTGTAGTGTATCGGACAAACTTAGTTTCAAACACTAGTTTCGACTTTACGTCTGGAAGTAACTTTTCTAACTCCTCTCTGTTCATCGTCTTCGCCACCTTGTTGCCTCCGATCGAAATCAGTTTCCAGGTCAGCCACGCAAAAATGACCCGTGCCCTTGTCACAGTATAATTCATAGGAAATGCAACAAGTGTTATACTTTACGACCTCAAACTTGTTTGCAATACGACACCGCAGTTTGTTGTGTTGCTTTTGCAATTCCATGAATCACATTTGAAACAATTAGAGTTCTAGGGCACAATCGGGTATGTCATGTGTGGTAATACTGATATCTAGGGCGTGTGTGTGGTCTCTGTTTTGAGGGCACAACACACCATAGTTTCCTTAATAATTTCCATATGTGCATATGCGCAATTTTTAGGTATTGCCTAATTGTTTTCCGTTCCCATTAAAAGTACCCAAATGACATCTTGGGTGTCATTTGCCTTACGCTGGTGTCATGTGTCATCCAGTCATAAATTGTTATTATGTCCCCGATAGCACAAAGTAGTAAACCTCAGTTTGCAGTTTTGCCATACGTTAGGCGTGTCGCTGGGCAATCGCAGTTGGGTTATGTGTGCATCGTTTTGGGTAGATAGGCACTTGACTCATTGCCCTTGGGTGGCGTTTGGGTAGATGGAAAACAAAGCGAATGACCTATTAATAGCCGTGCGAATTAAATTAAAACAAAGTTTGTTTAATAAAAAAAAAACAATATCTTTATTCTAATGAGCTGATCTGCAATAACTGGGTCTTATATATGTTACGATTGGCGTGCTTTCTCAGACTTGAGGGAAGAGTGCCAGCCGGAGAGAGATATTCGAAAATTAAAAGATTTGTTATAGGCCGTCCCAAAGTAAGTGAAAATTTCTTGCGCAGGTCTCTTCACATCAGGGATTTTATTCTCTTAGCGACAACGAAACTTCTTTTCCAACCAGAACTACAGCTAAAAAAATATTTGAGCATTTCATACAACAATCGTACTCCTGCTTGCGAAAACATCTCTCTCGATCGACGATCGAGACTAGTGTTGGGTAACTCATACATGAGGTGGTACAAATGTCCCATACAAAAGATCTAAATGTCCCAACACCTCAAAAATAATTTTTGTACCACCTCTCAAATGTGTTACAAACTCACATCGAAGAGCACAAAATAAAATGTCATGTCAATAATACAAGCACACGGAAAATTACTCACGACTTCACACATTCACATTATTTCCTGCAGTAGCAGTTAAACTCGTTTAAAAAAGAGTACACACATATATCCAAAAGCGTCTCTTTCTCTTTTCCTTTCATTTGAGTTTTGTGGGAGGATATAGATACATACAATATAGGTAACACTTCAATTGAATTGGGGTATTTGGACTGTGACATTGAGGTAAAAGTAATGAATAGAGTGAATCCTCATAGCTCATTCTCATTGCCTCATTTGTATGGGACATGGGACTTTTGAGGTAAAAGTAAGGAATAACTCATTGCCTCATTTGTTTGGGACATCGGACTTTTGAGGTAAAGGTAAGCAATAACTCATTGTCTCATTTGTGTGGGACATGGGACTTTTGAGGTAAAAGTAAGGAATAACTCATTGCCTCATTTGTGTGGGACATGGGACTTTTGAGGTAAAGGTAAGCAATAACTCATTGCCTCATTTGTGTGGGACATGGCACTTTTGAGGTAAAAGTAAGGAATAACTCATTGCCTCATTTGTAGTTCGATAGCAGAACTGAGGCAATGAGGTGAGTGTGACAAAGTGAGAAAAAGTATTGTCTATTGTCTGGTCACTCTCTCTACATCATTTATAAATTTTGTGGCGCGACTGCGGGTATGGATTTACATTACATAAACTTTGTGAAAATGCAAATGTAGATGCTATCATTTTGTTTAAACTTTTAAAGGAATTTTTAGGCAATTTGGACTGGACCATACAATTAGTTCACTTAAGTACATACATATACTTCATATGAATAAAATTTTCTTGAGGTATGTAAACTTACCTACCTACATAATACCAAAGAATATAGAATTACCAAGAAGTATTATCTGACTTTGAAAATGAAATCGAACACAAAAAGCTCCTTTGTTAAATAATGAAAAAAGAGCCGAATGAAAAATAATTGAGAGAAAAGCTCTTTCTCATACAACCTCGATGCTCGATCCACACGTATACATACATAATTCCATACACCATGGAAATCTCTAATATTATCTTCTGCATAATGTACTGCGATTTGTTTCAGTTGTTCGTAATAATAAAATTGTCAGGAGAAGTTTTTTACGAAAGAAAATTTTGGGAAAACCCTCCGGAAAAGTCGGGAAATTGGAAAAATCGAAAATTGATTATTTTTTGTATGGAATTTCGTGTGCAATTATTCCGGAATGGCTTTTCCAATGGAAAAATAGAAAATTCTTAGTGGAAAAACATTTATTGAAGCTCCTCGACACAACGAAGCAAAATATGTATGTAGTTTGAAAAAAATAAAATGTTAACGCCTAGCAAAGCAAGCTGGGGTCCACTAGTTTGCTACAAAACTGCAGTTGAAAATATTATTTTGAAAGAAAAAAATTGTTATTTGTTAAAGAAAATACCCAGTTTAAGTACCAACGTTCTGAAAAATGTTGTAACTAAACTTAAGCAGAATTTGAGATTTGAGACGTTATTACAAAAAATAAATACTAAAATGTAGTTTGCTCCTATTAAAAAAAAAGAAGCTTAATTATAAAGTGTGATCCTCTTTGCTATTTTCAAATTAATTTCATGCAAACGGTTGGAAAAAAAAACTTAACACTCTCTAACAAAAAAAAAAATTGCAGTTTATTTAAAAAATTCATAACGTCGCAAATTAGTTCTTCATTGATTTTTATTGGCTTTTTGGAACTATGCGACTAAAATCTTAGTTTTTTTCTTGCTCTTTGACTTTATTTCGTCAATTGCCCAGGAACATTTTTTTCTTAAGAGGACTAAAATCAAAAAATCAACTATTTTTAATTTGTGTTCAAGGCAGAAATCATTGGAAAACCATTCAGGAGTTTCGTTCTTGCATTTTTGAATTATATTTTCTTTAATGTTTTTAATTTCAGGACTAACTGAATATATTGAATCAAATGACAAAATGTGTTTCTTGCTTATTTCAAAAAATTCATCTGAAGGTGCATTCAGGTTTCCAAAATCAGTGTTCCGACTGTAATTTTTTTGGAATAAGAAAAGTTCTGAAGGAGAGCTGATAACTTCATCTCTTTTCTTAATCCTGGAACTGCATATTTCACAATCTATTTTGGGTGCAACTTTAAAAGCAACGTAGCCTATAAAATACCTCATTGATACCAAATCAATGGTCATTTCGGAACTACAACTTTCAAAATTGTCACCAACAAAAAAATCAGGGTACTGTTCTAGAACATCGAGGTCAGTCAATTCTTTGTTACATTGCTGCTCATGGTGAGTAGTTAGAATAGACATGGACACAGAAACATTTTCGTCGAATCCAACTACGTTTAGCATGGGGTCGCTGTCCTCTTCGCAATTGCTTAAGCAACTGGATTGGACTATATTAGTGGCCATAACTTTTGCAATTATTATATTGAATTCATATAAAGACGGATTTTGATTGTTTCCCCCTTTTTGTCTAACAACTGCAAATAAATTTTCAAGTGGATCTTGATTTAAGCGTTTGGTCAGTAGAAAAAATTCCTCAGAATCATCTTTAAATAATTCTTCAGTAAGTTGTAGCACTCCGTTTATTGTTTGTTCAATACCTTTCAAAAAATATACAGTTTTGTTTTTTTTTAACTAAAGTAATTTGAGCAATATATAATTTGAAGGATTTTAAAAATTCATGTGCACAATTATTTTTTTTAAGAGCTGATCTATAGAAATTGTCCGAATTCAAGGAACCGCTATTCATACAATCAAAAAAGTGATCAATTTTAGATATAAAATTTGCTGTAGAAAGTGCAACTTCGTTTGAGCAGTTCTTAAAACCACATCTATCTATAATTGTAAGAATAGCTGCCTTTACAGTTCTGCTAAAAACTTGTGTTGCAAATTTGACTCTCATTTTATCGAAATCAGTTGGAAATATATGCTGACTTGTAAGTTTCGGGCACATTTTCGTTTTTGTGTTCTGCTCCAACTGCCAAAGCTCCTTGACAACTTCAAAACTTACCAAGCCATCAGCGGTATTGAGATCGGACTTTATTAAACAATTACGTAGTGATTTAATGAGATGTGGAAAATCATATAAGCAGAAGATTTTCCTGTTATTAATTGAAAAGTATGGTTCCGCATCCGAAACTCCTAAGAGGCTATATGCTTTTCTGTTGGAAGACCCTTGATCACATACTACTGCCCGAATTGTGATTCCAATTTCAGAAAGAATTTTCACATTTTCAAGAATTATTTTTTTTAAATCAGCACCTGATAAGCCGTTTTGTGTCGCAAAGTAATTGAAAATAAGTTTCCAATTAGAGAATAATCCTCTTGCCATGAAAACACAAACCTGCTTACTAAAATTCCCATTTCGCTTGTAGCCCAAATCTTCAAACCCTTCGATTAAATCTAATTTCGAGTTGTACCTCAATTCCCTTTTGATTGCAATTTCATCATATAATAAAACAACGTGTCCTTTGTCCCTTTCATCCATAGATAAAATTCTGTTTTTCAATTCTTCAAAGGCGTTATTTATGAATCCTGGTTGAAGAAATTTAATAGGAGCCCATCGATGCAATGTGGATATGTGAGGCATATTCAAATTTAATTTATTTCTCAAAAATGAATAAGTAGATTGGGAAACATAAAAAATATTTTGTGCAAGCCATTTGACTTCTTGGCTGTATTCTTTTGGTCGTGTACTTATGAGTAAATTGCAAAATATTTTAGATTGGTCACTTATATTCAGAGAGTTGATATAAGTTTTGATTGTGCTTACTGTATTTGTTCTTTTATTAGGACCCTTTTGTTCAATTTTTTTTTCCCATTCAGAGCTGCCTTAAGATTTTTTTTTAATTTTTTAATTTGTTTTTCCAGAAAAATATTTTTTTTCCTGTAAAACGCAGTTAATTTATTGTATTTCTCACAATTTGTGCATACAACTTCTACAGACATAGAAGTTTCCGACGAATTCCTTCTTCTAGGTAATTCTGCAAGGTTAAATAAATTAAGATGCTCTGTTTCAAAGTGCTCGTCTACATAGATGTTTAGATTTATTGTCGGCACAGCTCCATTTTTCAATTTTTTTCTTCCTATGTCCTCCGAATGAAAGTGACGGTCACATATAAATAATTTTTTTTTAAAGTTATTTTCAGAGATTCCGCATTTTTCTCTCCAAATTTGACCCATAGGAGAATCCAGTAGCGGAAATTTAAATATTTTTGCTTCTGGATTCTGCCTTCTTGAAATATTACAACCAGTAATACAGCATTTTATGCCAGATCTTAAACAATTCTTTCCATTCATTTCAAATTAAATTGTCACCACCAATCTTTCTGCATGTGCATCAACGAAGCGAATGAAAAAATCGGCACTGTGCAGAGGGATCGTTTGCCTTTCGTCAATACTCGTCATCGTTCATCAAGAACCGGTTATGCAGAAAGCAGACTATTCTGTTGGGACATGTGCGTGTACCTGGCTATAGGCATAAACAGGTATCGTAAGTCGTACTATCCTGTGGATGACTGTTTCGATGTGTGTGCTCGTTGGACTGTTTTCTGAAATTCTCTGAGCGCAAGATTAAAAAGTTCTTGATAAAGCAAAGCAATAGCAAAAGCTGTGAGAGCGGGTCGTGATATCAGAACCCGCCATACAAAAATTTTCAGTGCAAACATTTGTATGAGATGCGTCTTCTTGGTAATTATATATTCTTTGATAATACCTAATATTTTATTTTTGTGTACCTACTACATTATATGAGCACAAACCTCAATTGAGGTGAGTATGTACCTCATTTGAGGTGGGACATTGTACCACCTCATATTCCAAAATGAGCACCTCATACAAGCTCATAAAAAAAACGTGTCCTACCCAACACTAATCGAGACATGACTGATTGTCCACACAGAACCGTCATTAGCGCATGCAAAAGATACACATTTACCCACCCCAAAGAAAAGGGAAATTTGCTGGGTGTTGCACTTCTCAAATATGTGGATAGTAATAAAAGCCCAAGATATACAGAAAACAAGGTAATATATTGCGCATGTCTCATCCTATCTCTCTTTTTCATGTGACGCCACCTGAATTCTGTTTGCTAAAGTGGTTTCAAACACTCATTAGAAATTTGTGTGAAAATCTATCAAGAACTACGAAGAACTATGACACTCTCAAACTTACCCATATATCTTTGTGAATTTAATACAAAACAATACTTTGTTATCATTTTAAGAACTGATTTTATTTTCCATTTTGTTGTTCTTGTCTCCGGTTGTGTTTTATATGTTAAATGTGATAATTAAAACAAATATTTCATTCTATTTAATATCCCTTTTTTATTTTTCAATATCTAACTGTCACAACTTTTTATATTATTTTTAACTTACGCGACGCGTTTCGAAGCAATAGCTTCATCTTCGGGCGTAGACTCATTTTATTTAACTGATTTTATTTAATTTTCTTTTAAGTTGATCTCGTTTTTTCCAATTATTGTTTCTTATGATTTTATTTTGAATTCTTATTCTAAAATACATTTTACAGTGAAAAAATGTTTTTATTACTTCCGTATCCAAAGAGCAGTCTGAAGTTAAAGAAAGCAGATTTTGTATGTACCCTTTAGATGGTTTCAGTGCATATTCCTCCTGTTCATTGTTAAATTTATTGAAAATTGAATCTAATTTCTTCAACTTTTTGGTTTTGCTGTGTTGGGTGTTGAATGTACGGCTTGTTTTCATTTACTCCATACTCCTTCAACAAACCCCTGTTACCGCCACCCATGTCCATTGTTATTGCAACAACTTGATATCCAATAAAATCTAAATTTGCAATTGTAGCATCTATTAGAGACTTTGTTGTTAGTTTTTGATCGTATTTATAGTAACGTGGCTGCTTCCAATTGCTAAATATTCCTCTTGCCATGATTACTTGAACATAGTTTGCCGGTCCAAGTAAATTATTGAATGTTTTTTATAAGAGGCTCGAATCTTCATCTCATCTGCCATTAGCATACAAACTCGGTCACGTTGAGATAGGTAGCATTTTTCATTAAATTAAAAACTGTATTTAAAAACCCTGGGTTGACGTCTAGTTTGGATGCCCATTTTTTTAATGTTATAACAGCTGGGTAGGGGTAGCCTTTTTGAAGTAGGAATCGGTAGGCTCTTGGACTGCTGGCATGGATTGCTATGCATTTCGATATGTCGTCCACGTTCCACTTTACTCGTGCATTTCGTGTTCCAAGTTTTTTTTTTCCCGTGTCGGAGTAAAAATTGAATTTGTTGCGCTGCATTCTTTGTCTAAGAAATAGTTTTCCTGCATTAATTGCTTGATTTTTAAGTTCTGAGCATTTTTTTCGTTTTTAAGCGAAATTATTTTTCCTGGAGTTCTGAATTTTTTTTCATCAGTTCAACAGCAGTTTCGTCAGGCCTAAAGATTTCGAAACGGAATTATACGTAATAAAGAATTATGAAATCTTTTGTATTGTATATGCTTACGAGCTGCGTTCAACATGGTGCTTCATAACATCTTCTTCAGGGACAATGGGTTCAACTATTAGCTCTTCTTCTTTAGCTACAACAGCAGAACTTTTTATCAAAGCTTCTACTTCTATACTTCTATACGTCGATGTCGTCTTTCAAAACGATCCCTTCGCTTGTCCTTGTTATGTGGGTCGATGTTTTCTTTATCTGAAGAACTGGGGAAGGGAGGATTTTCAGTCGGAATGGCATCGTTTTTAAGTTTCTTGCAACTTTTTGGTGAATACTGAAGAAGTTCATGTTGCAAGTTACGAATGTATTTGTCCCGAGTGAAATGTTTAGAGCAAATGTAGGCTGCTTTTATATTTATTTTGTCTCTTCTACCACATTTTTTTGCCAAACTTTTGCAACTGCTAAATCTTTAGGAAAACGAAATAACTTTGTGGGCTCTTTATTTTCTTTACTTAAACATTGTTTACTTTTTTTATTGTTGTTAGTATCACACCCGAAAACTGCACATATTGACATATTTATTAAATTAAACACAATAACTTTTGCCAATCACAACACACGCAGTATAATTCATAAGCAAATGACGGCAAGAATAAGCAGCTGTCAAACGAAAATAACTCGGATGACGTACATGAGCAGAAGGTGCACACAAATTTGCGCGCGAATATATTACCTTCTATTCTGTATATCTTGATAAAAGCCAGAGTTTTGTGTAACTAATAAAAAGGGTTGAAATGGAATTTCCGTTATACTTTGTGCATGGGCACGCAGGTCTTCACACGAACGCAGGTAGACAAAAAAGATAAAGTAGAGAAAAGCATTAACAATTCATGCGATCAAAAATATTTTAAAAGAGAAAATATCCCTTAGATAAATTGCTACTGCGCATGTTGGGATCTTTCTTTTACTTTGGGATGGACTATACTTTTGAACTGTTTTTATTGCTATTGTTGGGGAAATGATACTCCGATACTTCACAAATTTACAAATAGTTTATTTTTCAAAAGGTTTATTTAATAAAATAACAAGAATTCTAATACAGTATGATGTAATTATTATAAAGTTCACCGCTCGTTCGGGTATACAAGATGCACAAATGTAATTCGTCAGAGAATGACTATCGGTCGCACGGAATGAAAGAAGACTATATCCAGCAATGTGACGATCACTGCCACCAAGCCCACTGCCAATCTCACACACGAAAAGTGCAGAGCAAGCGGTATGCTGTGTACAGCTTGCACACAATGTGCACCACGAAGCCAGCCACACAGAAAAACCATATTATTGCAATTATTCGCCACGGAATCATTCTGCGAATTATGTGCCGCCAACGATCGGCCGGGCTATTTCACAGAATTAAACGAGGTCATCGTTGCCAATGATACCGTCCCACGGATGGGTATCAATGACAGACGATAAGCGCGTGTTATGTTAGGCAAAATTAATTAGCACCGCGGGGATTAAGTGTCGCCGGTGGATGATTGGCAGTGATCGTACAAATGGATTGGAATGTGCGGCGTCAGCACAACTTACTCACAGAGGGTGGGTAAACTGTGGCGACTGCAATGTGAATAAATGAACAATTAAATAATAAAGAAATGTATGCCGTTGGCCTTAAGGGTGATGACCCATGTTGGGGCGTCAACAGCTAGAAAGACCCGCTATCTAAGCTGGGCTGCGACCTTTGCTAGTGATTGCGTGGTTGACTGCTGCTGTAGTTTTCCTCGTTGCCAGGTAAGCGGCTTACGCCCTAAAGATGTGGATCTCCTGATCTTTTAGAGCACTGCCCAAACTTTGCTTCCGGCGTCCGCTTGGGAATTCGCCAGGTATTATGGTCTTGGGTCTTTTTTTCGCACTTTCACTTGCTGATGTTTTAGCCCCAGCACGCTTTTATACTTTTCACTTTATTTGTTTTTCCACTTTCTGATGTTTTGCCTCAGAAACGCAAAAGAATTTTTTTTTTTTTTAAAAATTCTTCAAAAAACCTTTGGTAGTTAGGACCTTATGTGGTATCCCACCGCTGCCACCAAATGTTACGATTGGCGCCGTGCTTCCTAAGATTTGAGAGAAGAGTGCCAACCGGAGAGAGAGATTCGAAAATTAAAAGACTTATTACTTTTGAACTGTTTTTATTGCTAGAAAGGCCCGCTGTCTAAGCTGGGCTGTGACCGTTGCTAGTGATTTAAGACTTGTTATAAAAAAGTGAATCTATTCTGTCTGAATCTACTCTGTTTCTAGCCTTTGCAATCACTGTCCTTTTATACTAAATTTGACTTATATTCTCATCCCTGCACCCTATGTCGATTGGTTTTATTGCTGACGAATCGATCTGCACCCTCAGCATGGTATGCATTTCCAAGTTATTTCCGTATTTCCCAATATATTACACACATAAATGCCATGAGTAATCGCCCTACACTTAACAATCGCCATGCACTTGACATAATGTGCAATGGTCAGCTAAAAATACGATTATTTCTGAGTAGGTCGCTATTCTTCAGCGATCGTTGCCTTGTCGGTCGGTTGGTTAGGCTGATCGTTGCGTCGTCGGTCGCTTAAGGTCGTTTTTTAGTGTGACGATCGCATGGTTATGTATGTATTGTTAGAATTTTATAAATTAAAAATGTTTAAAACAAAAAATGCAGATACCACTCAATTTTATGATAATTCACTTTATTTCTTAGTTTTATTTTATCTTTTCTTGAAAACACAACCGCACGATTTGATCTCTCGACAAGAAGTGTCCTTTTTTCCTTCATCGTTTTCTAGGTAAAACATCCCCCTCGAATACATCTGTTGTTGACATTTGCTTTTCACATCATGTTGCCTCCAATAGATCTGCACTGCCACATAAAAGGGTCGATTGTAATCTCTGCTGGCAATCGGTTGTTTGTTATTTTATCATCCTTCAAATACCCCTGCTTTAGGTATACGAAAGGATCGACGGTTCTTGTTGATTTAGCAATTAGCTGCTAGATGGTTGTTTGTCATCTTTGATCCCTCCGAATAGCTCAGCACTAGGTACAGGGATTTATCGACGGTGGTTGTTGATTTAACAGTCAGCTGCTAGATAGTTGTTTGTCATCTTTGATCCCTCCGAATACCTCAGCACTAGGTACAGGGATTTATCGACGGTGGTTGTTGATTTAGCAATCAGCTGCTAGATAACGCTAACAGTATATACTGGGCCGGTGTTTTGTTATGGAAATACAATACACAGCGCTACGTAACATGGAATATGCTTGGTATGGGTGGTCTTTTCTCGGAATAGCAGTACCATGTGTACTGCTAGGAATTGGGGTATTGTAAATTATTTATGAATGTAGAATATTTGATATGTTTTTTATGTGAGTGGAGGAATGTAGAATACTACATATACTACAAAGTAGGACCGCGTCCATCATAAATCTTAATATTAATGTGTTGTAGGGATCGATCTCAAGTGAGGTTTGATGAGCGTTATCAGGTTACAGGGATAATCTTTATTGCTTGCAGCTGTGATATGGGATCGATCTCAAGTAAGTTTTTACGATCTCCAGAAAGGTGGGTTGAAGAGCTTATTTGTGCTTGCCTTACTGCCTGCCTAGTGACGTGTAACCGTGGAATTTTGAAGGGTAAAAA
This sequence comes from Portevinia maculata, assembly GCA_949715645.1. Classification (NCBI taxonomy): domain Eukaryota; kingdom Metazoa; phylum Arthropoda; class Insecta; order Diptera; family Syrphidae; genus Portevinia; species Portevinia maculata. The sequence goes on from OX454528.1 coordinate 97,473,070, forward strand.
AAACAAAACAGAATCAAGGTTTAAAAGGGAAGGAGTCGCGAGAGTAATATGCCAAATATGTAAAAAAAAGAGTGTATCTCCAATACATGATATGTAAAAAAAAAGTATATCTTAAATTATTTTCCTAAAAATACCTTGATAAAAACGGTTGCTCCTTTCGTGGATGAAGTTGCTGCGTAGGTGGTTGCTTGGCTGCAGAGATGAGAGCGGGTGATATCGCTTCAGTTGTCTTCAATGGGCCAGGCAGGCTTAGTGCCCTATAGTTTTAGGTATGGCCTGGTCTTTAATTACTGCCACTGCCCAATATTTGCCTCCGCGTCCGTATTTCAGGAGTTCGCCAGGTCTTATACCTAATTATGGGACCATTTTTCACTTTTTTTTTCACTAACCGGTGTATTGCCCTGCCCCAGTTACGCTAAAAAAAAAATGCACAAACAGTTTTTTTTTTTCAATTAACCTTTACCGCTGTTTTAGCCTCGGTAACGCTTCAAAATTTTAGGGTGAATCTTGTGTTAAATTGGTAGTTGGGACCTTTTTAAGGTATCCCACCGCTGCCACCAATGTTATAACCGGTCTGTCTACCGTGCTTTCCTCGTACTGTGAGGAGAATGGCAACCGATCAGTGATATACAAAAAGGGGTGTCGAACTGGTCGTACGTAGTGGGTCACAACAGTTGTGCGGATCACAACAGTGGGCTTCTAATACTATTGTAAGAAAGGTATAAAAATATTTAGAGGAAAAGAAGTATAAAAAAATAATATCAATAGCCGTAAATTTTTTTTTTTTTAGTAATTCGTTTTATTTAATATAACTAAATGGCTCGTCGTAGTCGCTTCCGGTCGGGGCGAGGAGGGGACGTCTCAAAGGGGCTGCATACCTAGAAAAGAAGAAAGAACCCTATGAGCACAGCCGCATATACTATAGTTCTACTTAATTTAGGCTTTAACCAAATAAAGGCAAAAAGGACTACTCCAACCATGGAATGCAGTATGAACGAGTGAAACGGTGGACGAGAGATTCAACAAATGCACACGTGGCAGTAATCCGTACCCCTAACCACACTCGGTTGGTTGGACGGCACCGGTAGCAAGCCGATCTACATCCAACTCCAGGCGTCTCTTTAGGGATGGAACCGGACATCTCCGTGTGACAGAACAAAATGTCGGACAGGCGGAAACACCCAGCGAGTCGACGAAACACTCGGTTGGCGGGAGTATACCATTTATGTTGCTCTCGATGGCAAGGGAGCAAACCGCATCCCAAACCACGCCCAACAAATGGATTCTCTAACCCCACCAACATTAGATTAAGGCAAGATCAAGATTATATCGAACCACATCTCGCACCTCCACTCCATCGTGCCACAGGCACTATTTCCCCAATCGGGACTACCAAATAACACGATCAATTGTTCCTACTTGAACAATGCAATAATTACAAATCTTATTACTACAAAACAAAATGCACTCAGTGAATATCTCACTTTACACTACAACACAACATGTACCCAGTGATAAACTCTCCCTTCGTTCATCGAAGTTTCATCCACTTTTATTTCGCTCCTCGATAACAAAGTTCACCTTTAATTTATTAATTTCACTCGTTTTAAAAACAACCCGCACAGCTTGGTGGTACTTTACTAAGTGACCGGCTCTTCCTTCAACAACTCAATCATCTCTTTGAATAAGAGATGGACTTTGAATCAACACATAATCACCATATGGTGCCTGGTCATAAATTCTTTCGTTTCGATAAGGAGTGTTTGGCTGCATGCGATTACAAAATTTCCCTGGTATGAACCAGTTACAGGAAATTATCTCCTTAGAGGGAATGTGGGAGAAAAGCACATACCAAAACAACACCGATCGGTGCCTGACTAAAGGGATGGTTGTCCTTGCACGTATACCCGTTTACTTTAACGGGGTGCAGGTACGAGCATTGCCACATCTGGTGTGCATCGGCGGCTTTTCTTTTTGTTGTGATTACCACCACCGGTATCCTTTGAAACAAACACGGCATGGTCGGGGTAATCCCGCAGATCACCATTTAAAGGATGCCATGGGTAAATAGAGGCATTTCTTTGAAATAACAAAAACAGCAGAAAAAGAAAGGATAATACTTCCCCCTTTTTTTCTGCCTTACACTATTGAGTGGCGTTCAGTGCAATTGAGTGAAATGTGCTACATACTTGAAATGTTTATGATTCATTCATCAATTGCACTTTACGTGCTTCGTCACTTGGATTGGGTTGGGGACAGTGGTGTCAACAAGTAGATACACACTACAATATGTAATTGTTTTTTTTCTGACATTTTATATAACTTAGATTAAAAAATAAAACTTACATTAAAATTTTCATTTTCCTGTTGCCTGCTTTGAGGTATATTATAGATGGTTGGCTTCACTTGTTTCTGTTGTTACTGGGGAAGATGTCAGAGATGTAAGCCTTCTTATCCTTGTTGCCTTTTTGTTGTCTCGAAAATTGTAAAGCTTGTCCGCTTTTTTTGTGTAAAATTATTTTCAGCCGATCATTCACCCCCTTTTTTAGGAAAGCTAATCCTCGTCTGTCATTGGCCCTAGTCTGTTCACCATGGCAATAGACTTCAAGCTCAGTCATCCTAGCTATAAGGGTTTCGATTTCCATTACGAATTCTCGTACGGGTCGATTTCCTTGGTGTGTCCTATTGAGTTTTGCCTGTATAGTCTCAATAGTTTCTTTTGGACCGCATTTTTCTACTAAGGCCTTTTTTATGGCGACGAAAGTTTCGGGTTTCTGGTGTCCTAGTTCTGTAAGTGCTTTTGCCTGAATTTTACATTTTTACAAAAATTTCACTAACATCGCTTACGATGCTGTATCAAGGGTGTCGTGGTAAAACTCGACATTGTTAACGATTAAATACCGTGCTTCCTCGATTTTAGCGAGGGAAGAGTATTTGCCGGAGAGTAAATAATAAGACAAGTTTTTACAGTACCTTTATTGTTTATTTGAGTTTTCTTTGTTTAATTGCTTAATGCTACTTTTTAATAAGATTTTCGTTTAATTGCTTAATGCTACTTTTAACTAAGAAGACCCGCCGTCTACTGCGTCGCTGCGACCTGTGTTAGTTATGTTTAGAACTTATTCTTACTCTGATTTTTCTTCCTACATCCAACCTCTTTTATACTACTTAATTGCTGACCTTTTTCCCATTCCTATCCCTTCCACAAGTCAATAGCCATCCAAGTGTTTCCCAATCGCTTAACAATCGTAATTTCAGCGAAAATTGTATTTCCCAATCGTAAAACGATTACGAAATGGCCCACTTAAGTGCTTCCGCCACATGTTCTACAAAAAAAATGCCTTTCCTGCTTCTTGGGTGATATTTTCCCTTAGTCGGCGATCGGGTGTCGTACATTCACAAATGCTTTAATTGTTTGCCAAAACAACTCATAATATTTCCGCATATGCACGGTCGCCGTATGTTTGAATACGACACCGAACAACAGCGGTAAAATTACGAGGCACCCGTGAATGGGCATGACGACCGATTTATGCTAGATGGGCATTTTATGGCGCTTGTGCAAAGTGCACTGAACATGGGCATGGGTGCGCTATACGATTGAATAGTGATGACGAATGGGGGATTGACAATTGATTTAATTGTTTTAGGGTTGGTAGGGATATGGTGCTTAGATGCGGATGGGTAGAATGGTACGTTGTGCGGGTCACAACAACATTGTTCACGAAATCTCTAACGTCTTCCGCTCTCTTGTTGTCCTCATCACACCTGAGGGTTGGCAATTTTTGTGCCAGGCTAAAGTTAAATGTTTCAGTCATGGTGTAAAGGTCCACTATATTATAACTAGTTTAAAGGAAAGACTTCCCTTTTGTACTTTTCGGACAACGAAGAGGTTTTCGTTCTTTTAAGTTGTTTTCAATTTTTATTTTTTATACATTTTAATTTTTAATTTTTGGAGGGGGCATACACCCCCATTTATTCAGCTTAATACAAGCTGTAGGTCTTAAAAACTAATTACACTAAGACTTACAGCTAGGGCTTAAAAACTAATACTTAAAACTAATTAGGTGGATGGTGAGGGGTGGAGGAGGGTAGATTTGAGGGAGGAAGTACAGTGATTAAAATCAAAGAGGAGGTGGTTAGAATTGACCTTCTGCAGCATACGGGATATCGGCTCGTTCAAGCCGTACGACGTGCGATGGGTGGGAAGGTAGAAAAGAGGAGGGGATCTTAAATTCCGAGGGTTAGTGTTAAAGGCAATGTAGTTTAAAAGATAGGAACAATCAACGGAGCCAATGAGAAGACGATGTATAAACAGAATGTCAGTCAGATCTCTTCTTTTTTCAAGGGTCTGAAGGTTTATTAAATTAAGGCGTTCGTGATATGGTGGAAGGATAAGGTGATTATTCCACGGGAGCCCACGAAGAGCAAAACGGAGAAATCGACGTTGAATGCTTTCGATTCTTGTAATGTGGACCCGGTAGTATGGTGCCCACACTTGGCTAGCGAACTCTAGGAGAGGGCGGACGTAGGTAATGTAAAGGGATTTTGTCGCGTAGCGATTGGTAAATTCTTTAGACCACCGTTTGACGAAACCAAGGGCTGAGTTAGCTTTATTGATTATCTCGTCAATATGTGACCGAAAGTTCAGCTCTCTGTCACACAGAACACCTAGGTCGCGAATGGTTAGAACGGTAACAATGGGTTGGTTGTTCAAAAAGTAACATCTGGGGGGAGACTGAATCCGTTTACGTGAAAAAATAAGAAATTCACATTTAGCAATATTCAGCTCCATAAAGTTTTTTTTTGACACCAGACCGAAAAACTATTGAGGTCTTGTTGAAGAAGGTCAGAGTCGTGTGGAGAAGAAATGATTTTGAAGAATTAAGCGTCATCGGCATAGAGGGAGATGGAGGAGAACTTAATGACGTTGTCAATATCATTTATAGCCAGAATAAAAATCAAAGGTCCAAGGTGACTACCTTGGGGAACACCAGAGGTGGCTTTAAACGGCAAAGAGAGAACAGAGCGAAAACGAACATTATAAGATCGGTTCTCAAGGTAAGAAGAAAACCAATTCAATAGTGGGGGATCGAAGCCAAGGAAAGAGAGTTTGAAAAGAATCAAACGATGAGATATTTTGTCAAAGGCCTTACTGAAGTCAGTAGCGATTAAATCCACTTCATTGCCACTTTCTAATTGAAGACCTGAAAGGGTGGGTTAGTTTGGAAGGATCTCACGCATAAGGATCATCATGCAAGATGTCCTCAATGGGGGGTCTATATAGATCGGCTGCTTTTCTTGTGGATGATTTGTCAGTTGATCCCAATGTCCTTCTAACGTACTCATTAGCTATAGCTTTTTCATATTGATAAACTCGCTTGTTGTAGCATCCGTTTTGAAGCGTCCAAAATGGCAACTGTTACACAATCGAGCATATCTCCATGACAATTGGGTGGCAAGCGTGTAACTATCTCCCATTATTGTCACTTTCCCAGGGGCTCTGCCTGATTGAGACATTAATTTTAACGCCCACTCCATTGACGATCGAACTGATTACGTACACGTCATGTCACAAAACTCTCCAACGCTCATTTTTAAAATTATAGAGGCCTGTTCAAGGTACTTTATTGGGGCTAGCCCATTCATGCCTACATGCGTTAAGCAAGCTCCAAAGAGTAGTCCCTTTTCTGCACTGCTCGGGTTGGGCTTTGAATTTTCGATAATAGCTTTGCCAATGAAAAGGGCAAGGAGATCCTTTACTTCAGCGTTGGGCGAGTTGATTTGCTTGTAAAGAGAATCGAGTGCCTCCATATGGGGAGGAACCAGATTTAGAGACCATCCTGAGGGGGCATAAAGATCTCGAAAGTGGCGGTTCATTATATTCAGCATGGACCTTTGGGTGGAGGTGGGCTTTCTGACCAGCATCTTAAAACAATGCAGGCAAATCAAGCCTATTGCCGATGTTGCCAAATTGACCTGAGCTGCCTTTTTGTTTTCATTTGTTCCTTGGTTGACATCCTGACTCACCAGTTTATCAAGTTGGTTCCAAACAGTATTGAGTTCTTTAGCTGACACCTTCGGAGTTGAAGGAGCCTCTGGAGTGTCTGTTGTAACGATGACATCTTCTGCAAGTCCGGCACCCGATGATTCCTCATCTTCTTCAGGAGTGTCATTTTCTTTCAAATAGTCGTTGGTCTTAGTTACAACTTCCTCAGGACTCATTTGGGTCTCTGTTGCAGAGATATCCAATTGCTTCCCTGATGCATCGAGGAATTCTTTGAATAGCTCTTTAGCCAGTGATTCGGGGCTCTTCATTGCCATAATTATTGCAATTTTCATGTCTGCAATTACTCCGTCATAGACCTGATTGTGATCGGGAAAGAATAGAATTAGATTAATGCAGGCGGTTCTTCTAAGGGCGGCTGTTGGTACTCCAATCTTTTTCTTTGGCATGATGGTATCAAGGAAATATTCCTCAGTCCAAATGTTTAAGTCCGCCCCGTCTGCTCCCACTGAGGTTGCTCCTTGTATCAATGCAGTGAGTTCTTCATCATTACAGCTACGATAGTCAATGACTCCCTGAAAGGTCTTAGAAGGAGAAGTACTTGCGGATTGAGACATGGTGAATTAGCAAACAAAATGTTTAAAAACAAAGAAGAGGTATAATAATATGGATTTTATGAAAATGATTTATCATCTTATATCTATACATTATTTATGCTATATCTAGCTACTTTATCCTTAACATAATTTTTATAGTATTTTTATAGATGGTGGAAGTGGCATGCATAAACATTCAGCGACGTTTTCTCTAGAATTTAACCATTAGCTGTTACAAATATTCTTGCGAGATCGTTTGGTCTCCACTTGAGAAAATAAACAATTTATGAACAACACTTGAAGAGTATTGGATTACAATAATGCAAGTCCCAAACTGATGCAATGTGGGAACAAAAGAATTTAATATTTGAAGTGGACAGACAGGAAATACTGGACATGGTTATGCATAACAGGTGGAATGCTGCGGCTTCTTTCCGTTTTTGTTTGTCGGCGGCTCGCTGCTCCTTCATTTTCTCGCGGATTTGCCTCAAAAATCTCTCCCGAGTTGCTTGGGGTTGGCCAGGAATGTTGGCCACTCGCGTCAACTTAGCGATTGCTTGTCGTCGCTGAACGTGTAGACCTCCCCGGGCTGACTTGGATTATTTTTGTTTTGGGGGTCCTTTTGATTTGTTACGACGCCTGTATTACCCTAGGGTGGGGGGTTTCGGTCCAATTCTTAGAGCGGGTTCCGGCTGGGACGTTTGCTTCAGGAGGGCCTCGGCCTTATTGATGTAGGCGGCTCCGAGGGCCAGTCGTTCCTCACTGGTCATAAGGATACAAGGCATTATTCGTCTTGACCTAAAACTGCTGGATCGGAGAACTACAGGAGCCTTATTAAAATGACGCGAAGGCTCTACTTATAAACCTCCTGGAATCTTAGGATCTGATCCTCTGATCTCCTGGCAGGATCGCCATGTAGCGTTGGCTGGTCCTGGCTGGCCAACATACCTCTAGTTGGTCCCCACTCGATCCCTGTAGGTCAACTGGTTTGGGAGATATCGAAGAAACCGTGTAGCATCTGGATACTCAAATTCAAAAAGTTGAACTTTTATGTTTGTATCTAGAACAAAAATCTATTAATGCCAGTTGTTAGATAATTGAATCTAGAATTCAGAATATTTGTTTGATCGCTGTAGGTCAACTGGTTTGGGAGATATCGAAGAAACCGTGCAGCATCTGTATACTCAAATTCAAAAAGTTGAACTTTTTTGTTTGTATCTAGAACAAAAATCTATTAATGCCAGTTGTTAGATAATTGAATCTAGAATTCAGCATATTTGTTTGATCGCTGTAGGTCAACTGGTTTGGGAGATATCGAAGAAACCGTGCAGCATCTGGATACTCAATTCAAAAAATTGAACTTTTTTGTTTGTATCTAGAACAAAAATCTACTAATGCCAGTTGTTAGATAATTGAATCTTGAATTCAGCATATTTGTTTGATCGCTGTAGGTCAACTGGTTTGGGAGATATCGAAGAAACCGTGCAGCATCTGGATACTCAAATTCAAAAAGTTGAACTTTTTTGTTTGTATCTAGAACAAAAATCTATTAATGCCAGTTGTTAGATAATTGAATCTTAAATTCAGCATATTTGTTTGATCGCTGTACGTCAACTGGTTTGGGAGATATCGAAGAAACCGTGCAGCATCTGGATACTCAAATACAAAAAGTTGAACTTTTTTGTTTGTATCTAGAACAAAAATCTATTAATGCCAGTTGTTAGATAATTGAATTTAGAATTCAGCATATTTGCTTGATCGCTGTAGGTCAACTGGTTTGGGAGATATCGAAGAAACCGTGCAGCATCTGGATACTCAAATTCAAAAAGTTGAACTTTTTTGTTTGTATCTAGAACAAAAATCTATTAATGCCAGTTGTTAGATAATTGAATCTAGAATTCAGCATATTTGTTTGATCGCTGTAGGTCAACTGGTTTGGGAGATATCGAAGAAACCGTGCAGCATCTGGATACTCAAATTCAAAAAGTTGAACTTTTTTGTTTGTATCTAGAACAAAAATCTATTAATGCCAGTTGTTAGATAATTGAATCTAGAATTCAGCATATTTGTTTGATCGCTGTAGGTCAACTGGTTTGGGAGATATCGAAGAAACCGTGCAGCATCTGGATACTCAAATTCAAAAAGTTGAACTTTTTTGTTTGTATCTAGAACAAAAATCTATTAATGCCAGTTGTTAGATAATTGAATCTAGAATTCAGCATATTTGTTTGATCGCCGTAGGTCAACTGGTTTGGGAGATATCGAAGAAACCGTGCAGCATCTGGATACTCAAATTCAAAAAGTTGAACTTTTTTGTTTGTATCTAGAACAAAAATCTATTAATGCCAGTTGTTAGATAATTGAATCTAGAATTTAGCATATTTGCTTGATCGCTGTAGGTCAACTGGTTTGGGAGATATCGAAGAAACCGTGCAGCATCTGGATACTCAAATTCAAAAAGTTGAACTTTTTTGTTTGTATCTAGAACAAAAATCTATTAATGCCAGTTGTTAGATAATTGAATCTAGAATTCAGCATATTTGTTTGATCGCTGTAGGTCAACTGGTTTGGGAGATATCGAAGAAACCGTGCAGCATCTGGATACTCAAATTCAAAAAGTTGAACTTTTTTGTTTGTATCTAGAACAAAAATCTATTAATGCCAGTTGTTAGATAATTGAATCTAGAATTCAGCATATTTGTTTGATCGCTGTAGGTCAACTGGTTTGGGAGATATCGAAGAAACCGTGCAGCATCTGGATACTCAAATTCAAAAAGTTGAACTTTTTTGTTTGTATCTAGAACAAAAATCTATTAATGCCAGTTGTTAGATAATTGAATCTTGAATTCAGCATATTTGTTTGATCGCTGTAGGTCAACTGGTTTGGGAGATATCGAAGAAACCGTGCAGCATCTGGATACTCAAATTCAAAAAGTTGAACTTTTTTGTTTGTATCTAGAACAAAAATCTATTAATGCCAGTTGTTAGATAATTGAATCTTAAATTCAGCATATTTGTTTGATCGCTGTACGTCAACTGGTTTGGGAGATATCGAAGAAACCGTGCAGCATCTGGATACTCAAATTCAAAAAGTTGAACTTTTTTGTTTGTATCTAGAACCAAAATCTATTAATGCCAGTTGTTAGATAATTGAATCTAGAATTCAGCATATTTGTTTGATCGCTGTAGGTCAACTGGTTTGGGAGATATCGAAGAAACCGTGCAGCATCTGGATACTCAAATTCAAAAAGTTGAACTTTTTTGTTTGTATCTAGAACAAAAATCTATTAATGCCAGTTGTTAGATAATTGAATCTAGAATTCAGCATATTTGTTTGATCGCTGTAGGTCAACTGGTTTGGGAGATATCGAAGAAACCGTGCAGCATCTGGATACTCAAATTCAAAAAGTTGAACTTTTTTGTTTGTATCTAGAACCAAAATCTATTAATGCCAGTTGTTAGATAATTGAATCTAGAATTCAGCATATTTGTTTGATCGCTGTAGGTCAACTGGTTTGGGAGATATCGAAGAAACCATGCAGCATCTGGATACTCAAATTCAAAAAGTTGAACTTTTTTGTTTGTATCTAGAACAAAAATCTATTAATGCCAGTTGTTAGATAATTGAATCTTGAATTCAGCATATTTGTTTGATCGCTGTAGGTCAACTGGTTTGGGAGATATCGAAGAAACCGTGCAGCATCTGGATACTCAATTCAAAAAATTGAACTTTTTTGTTTGTATCTAGAACAAAAATCTACTAATGCCAGTTGTTAGATAATTGAATCTTGAATTCAGCATATTTGTTTGATCGCTGTAGGTCAACTGGTTTGGGAGATATCGAAGAAACCGTGCAGCATCTGGATACTCAAATTCAAAAAGTTGAACTTTTTTGTTTGTATCTAGAACAAAAATCTATTAATGCCAGTTGTTAGATAATTGAATCTAGAATTCAGCATATTTGCTTGATCGCTGTAGGTCAACTGGTTTGGGAGATATCGAAGAAACCGTGCAGCATCTGGATACTCAAATTCAAAAAGTTGAACTTTTTTGTTTGTATCTAGAACAAAAATCTATTAATGCCAGTTGTTAATTGAATCTTAAATTCAGCATATTTGTTTGATCGCTGTACGTCAACTGGTTTGGGAGATATCGAAGAAACCGTGCAGCATCTGGATACTCAAATACAAAAAGTTGAACTTTTTTGTTTGTATCTAGAACAAAAATCTATTAATGCCAGTTGTTAGATAATTGAATTTAGAATTCAGCATATTTGCTTGATCGCTGTAGGTCAACTGGTTTGGGAGATATCGAAGAAACCGTGCAGCATCTGGATACTCAAATTCAAAAAGTTGAACTTTTTTGTTTGTATCTAGAACAAAAATCTATTAATGCCAGTTGTTAGATAATTGAATCTAGAATTCAGCATATTTGTTTGATCGCTGTAGGTCAACTGGTTTGGGAGATATCGAAGAAACCGTGCAGCATCTGGATACTCAAATTCAAAAAGTTGAACTTTTTTGTTTGTATCTAGAACAAAAATCTATTAATGCCAGTTGTTAGATAATTGAATCTAGAATTCAGCATATTTGTTTGATCGCTGTAGGTCAACTGGTTTGGGAGATATCGAAGAAACCGTGCAGCATCTGGATACTCAAATTCAAAAAGTTGAACTTTTTTGTTTGTATCTAGAACAAAAATCTATTAATGCCAGTTGTTAGATAATTGAATCTAGAATTCAGCATATTTGTTTGATCGCCGTAGGTCAACTGGTTTGGGAGATATCGAAGAAACCGTGCAGCATCTGGATACTCAAATTCAAAAAGTTGAACTTTTTTGTTTGTATCTAGAACAAAAATCTATTAATGCCAGTTGTTAGATAATTGAATCTAGAATTTAGCATATTTGCTTGATCGCTGTAGGTCAACTGGTTTGGGAGATATCGAAGAAACCGTGCAGCATCTGGATACTCAAATTCAAAAAGTTGAACTTTTTTGTTTGTATCTAGAACAAAAATCTATTAATGCCAGTTGTTAGATAATTGAATCTAGAATTCAGCATATTTGTTTGATCGCTGTAGGTCAACTGGTTTGGGAGATATCGAAGAAACCGTGCAGCATCTGGATACTCAAATTCAAAAAGTTGAACTTTTTTGTTTGTATCTAGAACAAAAATCTATTAATGCCAGTTGTTAGATAATTGAATCTAGAATTCAGCATATTTGTTTGATCGCTGTAGGTCAACTGGTTTGGGAGATATCGAAGAAACCGTGCAGCATCTGGATACTCAAATTCAAAAAGTTGAACTTTTTTGTTTGTGTCTAGAACAAAAATCTATTAATGCCAGTTGTTAGATAATTGAATCTTGAATTCAGCATATTTGTTTGATCGCTGTAGGTCAACTGGTTTGGGAGATATCGAAGAAACCGTGCAGCATCTGGATACTCAAATTCAAAAAGTTGAACTTTTTTGTTTGTATCTAGAACAAAAATCTATTAATGCCAGTTGTTAGATAATTGAATCTTAAATTCAGCATATTTGTTTGATCGCTGTACGTCAACTGGTTTGGGAGATATCGAAGAAACCGTGCAGCATCTGGATACTCAAATACAAAAAGTTGAACTTTTTTGTTTGTATCTAGAACAAAAATCTATTAATGGCAGTTGTTAGATAATTGAATTTAGAATTCAGCATATTTGCTTGATCGCTGTAGGTCAACTGGTTTGGGAGATATCGAAGAAACCGTGCAGCATCTGGATACTCAAATTCAAAAAGTTGAACTTTTTTGTTTGTATCTAGAACAAAAATCTATTAATGCCAGTTGTTAGATAATTGAATCTAGAATTCAGCATATTTGTTTGATCGCTGTAGGTCAACTGGTTTGGGAGATATCGAAGAAACCGTGCAGCATCTGGATACTCAAATTCAAAAAGTTGACCTTTTTTTTTGTATCTAGAACAAAAATCTATTAATGCCAGTTGTTAGATAATTGAATCTAGAATTCAGCATATTTGTTTGATCGCTGTAGGTCAACTGGTTTGGGAGATATCGAAGAAACCGTGCAGCATCTGGATACTCAAATTCAAAAAGTTGAACTTTTTTGTTTGTATCTAGAACAAAAATCTATTAATGCCAGTTGTTAGATAATTGAATCTAGAATTCAGCATATTTGTTTGATCGCCGTAGGTCAACTGGTTTGGGAGATATCGAAGAAACCGTGCAGCATCTGGATACTCAAATTCAAAAAGTTGAACTTTTTTGTTTGTATCTAGAACAAAAATCTATTAATGCCAGTTGTTAGATAATTGAATCTAGAATTCAGCATATTTGTTTGATCGCTGTAGGTCAACTGGTTTGGGAGATATCGAAGAAACCGTGCAGCATCTGGATACTCAAATTCAAAAAGTTGAACTTTTTTGTTTGTATCTAGAACAAAAATCTATTAATGCCAGTTGTTAGATAATTGAATCTAGAATTCAGCAAATTTGTTTGATCGCTGTAGGTCAACTGGTTTGGCAGATATCGAAGAAACCGTGCAGCATCTGGATACTCAAATTCAAAAAGTTTAACTTTTTTGTTTGTATCTAGAACAAAAATCTATTAATGCCAGTTGTTAGATAATTGAATCTAGAATTCAGCATATTTGTTTGATCGCTATAGGTCAACTGGTTTGGGAGATATCGAAGAAACCGTGCAGCATTTGGATACTCAAATTCAAAAAGTTGACCTTTTTTGTTTGTATCTAAAACAAAAATCTATTAATGCCAGTTGTTAGATAATTGAATCTAGAATTTAGGCATATTTGGTAGATGGCTGTAGGGCAACTGGTTTGGGAGATATCGAAGAAACCGTGCAGCATCTGGATACTCAAATTCAAAAAGTTGAACTTTTTTGTTTGTATCTAAAACAGAAATCTATTAATTCCAGTTGTTAGATAATTGAATCTAGAATTCAGGCATATTTGGTAGATTGCTGTAGGTCAACTGGTTTGGGAGATATCGAAGAAACCGTGCAGCATCTGGATACTCAAATTCAAAAAGTTTAACTTTTTTGTTTGTATCTAGAACAAAAATCTATTAATGCCAGTTGTTAGATAATTGAATCTAGAATTCAGCATATTTGTTTGATCGCTATAGGTCAACTGGTTTGGGAGATATCGAAGAAACCGTGCAGCATTTGGATACTCAAATTCAAAAAGTTGACCTTTTTTGTTTGTATCTAAAACAAAAATCTATTAATGCCAGTTGTTAGATAATTGAATCTAGAATTTAGGCATATTTGGTAGATGGCTGTAGGGCAACTGGTTTGGGAGATATCGAAGAAACCGTGCAGCATCTGGATACTCAAATTCAAAAAGTTGAACTTTTTTGTTTGTATCTAAAACAGAAATCTATTAATTCCAGTTGTTAGATAATTGAATCTAGAATTCAGGCATATTTGGTAGATTGCTGTAGGTCAACTGGTTTGGGAGATATCGAAGAAACCGTGCAGCATCTGGATACTCAAATTCAAAAAGTTGAACTTTTTTGTTTGTATCTAGAACCAAAATCTATTAATGCCAGTTGTTAGATAATTGAATCTAGAATTCAGGATATTTGTTTGATCGCTGTAGGTCAACTGGTTTAGGAGATATCGAAGAAACCGTGCATCATCTGGATACTCAATTCAAAAAGTTGAACTTTTTTGTTTGCATCTAGAACAAAAATCTATTAATGCCAGTTGTTAGATAATTGAATCTCGAATTCAGCATATTTGTTTGATCGCCGTAGGTCAACTGGTTTGGGAGATATCGAAGAAACCGTGCAGCATCTGGATACTCAAATTCAAAAAGTTGAACTTTTTTGTTTGTATCTAGAACAAAAATCTATTAATGCCAGTTGTTAGATAATTGAATCTAGAATTCAGCAAATTTGTTTGATCGCTGTAGGTCAACTGGTTTGGCAGATATCGAAGAAACCGTGCAGCATCTGGATACTCAAATTCAAAAAGTTTAACTTTTTTGTTTGTATCTAGAACAAAAATCTATTAATGCCAGTTGTTAGATAATTGAATCTAGAATTCAGCATATTTGTTTGATCGCTATAGGTCAACTGGTTTGGGAGATATCGAAGAAACCGTGCAGCATTTGGATACTCAAATTCAAAAAGTTGACCTTTTTTGTTTGTATCTAAAACAAAAATCTATTAATGCCAGTTGTTAGATAATTGAATCTAGAATTTAGGCATATTTGGTAGATGGCTGTAGGGCAACTGGTTTGGGAGATATCGAAGAAACCGTGCAGCATCTGGATACTCAAATTCAAAAAGTTGAACTTTTTTGTTTGTATCTAAAACAGAAATCTATTAATTCCAGTTGTTAGATAATTGAATCTAGAATTCAGGCATATTTGGTAGATTGCTGTAGGTCAACTGGTTTGGGAGATATCGAAGAAACCGTGCAGCATCTGGATACTCAAATTCAAAAAGTTGAACTTTTTTGTTTGTATCTAGAACCAAAATCTATTAATGCCAGTTGTTAGATAATTGAATCTAGAATTCAGGATATTTGTTTGATCGCTGTAGGTCAACTGGTTTAGGAGATATCGAAGAAACCGTGCAGCATCTGGATACTCAATTCAAAAAGTTGAACTTTTTTGTTTGCATCTAGAACAAAAATCTATTAATGCCAGTTGTTAGATAATTGAATCTCGAATTCAGCATATTTGTTTGATCGCTGTTTGGGTCAACTGGTTTGGGAGATATCGAAGAAACCGTGCAGCATCTGGATACTCAAATTCAAAAAGTTGAACTTTTTTGTTTGTATCTAGAACAAAAATCTATTAATGCCAGTTGTTAGATAATTGAATCTAGAATTCAGCATATTTGTTTGATCGCTATAGGTCAACTGGTTTGGGAGATATCGAAGAAACCGTGCAGCATCTGGATAGTCAAATTCAAAAAGTTGAACTTTTTTGTTTGTATCTAGAACAAAAATCTATTAATGCCAGTTGTTAGATAATTGAATCTAGAATTCAGCATATTTGTTTGATCGCCGTAGGTCAACTGGTTTGGGAGATATCGAAGAAACCGTGCAGCATCTGGATACTCATATTCAAAAAGTTTAACTTTTTTGTTTGTATCTAGAACAAAAATCTATTAATGCCAGTTGTTAGATAATTGAATCTAGAATTCAGGCATATTTGGTAGACTCCTGTAGGTCAACTGGTTTGGGAGATATCGACATTTTTTTTTTTCGGCGCAGATGGGGACGGACCTGCACGAACCGTCATGGAGGGAGTTGGCCATTGATCTCTGCGAGACGTATATCCACTGGCTGGGCCCAATATGCTTGAGGGGGCGAGGGGGACAAACACGGGAAAGACACCGAATTACAAACATTGTTATGAATCCGGTCGTTACACAAATAGACAGGATGAGGTTTCGACGAATAAAGGAGATTGAGCTGTTCCACATTTCTACAAAGACGGAAGAATGACTGCTTGAGTCCTCGGATTTAGGAAGATCATCAGACCACTGGTGGAATTTTGCCCTATCATGAGATGTTTCTTTTAATGGGTGGAGCTTCAACTCATATATGTCATCATCATGGGTCTGTTGATGGTGACGCTTTCTTCTTACATCCCAGAGGGACCCATCGGTAAGAGGGAGATAGGAGGGCATAAAAAGGAGAGGAGGACGAGTTGGGAAGGCAACTCCTGACATGGAGGAAATGTTGATCCATACTCCTTCGTAAGGATAGAGTACATGGCCCATTGGAACATAGACGAAGTTGTCTAGATCTGACGCCTGCACCCAAGGTCTTCTGAGCTGGAGAAAGAAGGTCTGGTTGATGGTTAATCCTAAAGCAAATGGATCCCCGGTAATATAGGACGCCAGAAGATCTGGGTCACTGGATATCATGATTGATCTCCACTGATCCAATCTAAGCAGACATATCCTGTGATGGAGATCTTTTAAATTCCAGTTAAACGTCTTTTGAATTACATCCAGGTTGTAATTGATTTGGGCGTCTTTCAAAGAGAACTGGAGATCTGGACCTGACAACAATTGTTCCATGGGACTGGCGTACTCCTTGAGGTGTAGGCTGGAAAAGTTAGTAGAGATCAGTAAGCCAAGATCTGTTTTATAAACTCCAGGATATTTATTGGCACAGATCGATAGAGGTTTATTCAGATGGATGGTAAATTGAAGGGACCTGAGAGGAATAGTTATAATCAGAATGTGTCCGACTTAGAACAATATCCGATATCGGTGGATTGACGGATGAGGGAGCATTCCAACGGATATTGATGGGAAATTAGGAACCATTTGTGTTCTTGACGAAATAAATCGGGGTCACTTTGTTACACCTAGGGCACCGTGCTTTCTCCGTTAAGGGAGAGAAGAGTGTCAGGCGGAGAGAGAGAGTTAAAAATAAAAGATAATTGTTTTACGTTTGTTGCAACTGAGCCCGCTGTCTTTGCGTGGCTGCGACTCAGTGCTTTTTTATTTATTTAAATATTTCTTAGTTTATTATAATTCAGAATAGACCCGCTGTCATTGCGTGGCTGCGATCTATCTGTGTTGATTGGTTAGCTCTCTCTATATCTTCTCATTTCCATCCTACGTCTTTTATACCATTTTTTAGTAGGTTTCAACAAGAGGCGGTGTTTGTTTGTTATTATTTCATAAGATTTTGACTATTTCAAACGGTCCTTCCCATAGTGGGGACAGTTTGTTTTTCCTGGCATTATTTCTTAATAGGACTTTATCACCGATATTAAATACTTTTGGGTTTGCTTTTTTGTCAAAATAATTTTTCGAGTTTTCCTTTTTCGTTTGTAATATTTCCCTTGCTGCTTGGTATCCATGTTGTAATCGCGCCTTTAATTCGTTTGCATAGTTTTCATAGTTGTATGAAACTTTTGGTTGCTGTGAGAGTTTACTTGGCACGTTGGCTGGATAACCGTATAGCAATTCATATGGCGTGAAGCCTGTACTTGAATGTGGGGTAGTGTTATACACGAACATTGCGTAAGGAGTCCATGTGTCCCACGTAAGAGGATCGTGGTTGACGTAATGTCGCAAATACTCAACTAGGGTTCTGTGACTACGCTCTAGTGCTCCATTTGTTTGAGGGTGATATGGAGTTGTGTTCAGTTTCTTGATTTTCATGAGTGAACACACCTCTTTGAACATTTTGCTCAAGAAATTTGCACCTTGGTCCGTCAGTAGCGAGAATGGAATGCCATGTCGACATATTATATTTTCAACGAAAGTTCTTGCAACCGTCGGAGCTTCTGCATTAGGTAACGCATACGCTTCCGAGTATTTAGTTAGATCATCTTGAAAGGTTAGGAGGTATTTATGATTACCATAGCTTGTTGGCAAAGGTCCAACTATATCTAGTGCTACTCTTTCAAATGGCCTTGAACTTGTCGTTGTGATTCTCATGGGCACTGGTGGATTTCGTCTGCTTTTGTTTAATTGGCAGGAGGCACATTTTCGGACGTATTCGGCTATGTCTGCTGCCATTGTGGGCCAAAAATATTTAGATTTGATTCTCTTTAGAGTTCGGGTGGTTCCTTGGTGTCCACCGAATGGTGAGTCGTGGTACTCAGAGAGTAACTCTTGGATAGTTTTGGGGTCCGTTAGGAGGATTATTTCGTTAATAAAAATGTAAACTTCTATATCGAGGGTCTCGAATGTTTCTTCTAGAAGTTTTTTTGAACACTGTTTTGTCTTCGTGCCCTATTGTGGGTAGAGAGAAACCGATATTTTTAAAACATTGTTTGAAGCATGTTTCTTTGATGTCGTGTAGACAAGCTTTTATGATTCTTCGATCCGTTGAGCTTCTGACTGGTATTGGTAGGGTAGCTACATAGATTGGGGCCTGGTTAGCTAGCTCAACCATATTGCCTTTTCCTATTGGATGTTTTGTAAATTGGGGAAATTTTTCTCTTAGTCTTCTTCTGGTGAATCGATTAGGGGCAATATTATTATCTTGAATTGGTTTTTCTTGTCAACGAAAATTGATCCTGTCTTTTCGACAAGGAAAAAACTAGAAAGAACCTGTAGGTCTGGAGGGTTTGGGCATATTTCTTGCGGAAGTTCCCTATTTTTATTTTGACTTCGGGTAGTTACGTGTATACTATTTTTGTTTCTAGGTTCTACCACGTCTTCTTGTTCCTTGGGTATGCGACTTAACGCGTCGGCATTTGCATTATTTTTCCCTGCTTTATAGACTATTGTGTACTCATATTCGTCTAGTAATATTCTCCAACGAGCCAGTCTCGATGTTGGATCTTTAAGGTTCAGTAGCCATTGTAGTGGTTTATGATCGGTACATATTTTGAACTTACGACCGTAGATATAAGGACGGAATTGTTTAACGGCGAAGACAATGGCCAACAATTCTTTTTCCGTTGTACTATACCGAGTTTCGGCGTCGTTCAAAGTTCTGCTAGCGAAGCATATCGGTTTATCTTGACCGATAATGCCTTGTGACAGGATTGCACCTAATACGATATCGCTGGCGTCCGTGGTTACTATAAATTCTTCACTGAAGTTGGGATATGATAAAATGGGAGGATTTATTAATTGATTTTTGAGTGTTTGGAATGCTTCGTCACAGAAAGCATCCCACTTGAATTCAATGTTTTTTCTCAATAGTTTAGTCAGAGGTTTTGCTATTGTGGAGAAATTGTTAATAAATCTTCTATAGTAACCTACGAAGCCTAAAAATGATTTTATTCCTTTTACCGATTTAGGTACTGGAAATGTTTTTGCTGCCTTTATTTTTTCCGGGTCTGGTTTTAGACCGTGTTCAGTGATTATGTGACCCAAATACATTAATTCCTTTTTCAAGAAGTTGCACTTATCGGGCTGGAGTTTCAAATTGTTTTGGCGTAATCGGTCAAAGACTCGTACCAGTTTGGTATTGTGGTCTTTCAAATCATATCCGTATAGGACGATATCGTCGACGTACACAAAGCAATCGAATCCTTGACGACCGATCAATACTGTGTTCATCAGACGCTGAAAAGTTGCGGGGGCGTTTGTCAGGCCAAATGGCATACGATTATATTCGTAGTGTCCATATGGGGTACTGAATGCTGTTTTGCACTTATCCTCTTTGTCCATACGAATTTGGTGAAAACCATTAGCCAAATCGAGGGTGCTGAAATACTTTGCTCTGCCAAGTTGGTCCAGTATATCTGTAATGTTTGGAAGAGGGTATGCATCAGCGACCGTTAACTCGTTAAGCCGACGAAAATCTACAACGACACGCCAACGCTTGTTGCCTTCTTTATCTGGTTTCTTGGGAACCAGGAGCAAGGGGGAGTTCCATGGGCTTGCACTAGGCTGGATTATACCATCCCGTAGCATGTCATTAACTTGTCCATGGATCTCGCTTCTGTGTGCGTCAGGGAGTCTATATGGTTTTACGTATAAGGGTGGTTTGTTTTTATCTGTTATAATTTTGTGGTTTAAGGCTTCTGTGACAGTAAGTTTATCTCCTTCGAGGAAGAATAAATCGTTGAATTCCCTGCAAATTTGGTGAACTGATTCTTTTTCTTCAGCATTACAATGGTTGAGGTCTATAACTTATCTTAGTTTGTCTAGTCTGCCTCTTATTCTGTTACTTGTTTTATTGGAAACTATATTAAAATTTTTTAGCGTGTCCCATTCAAAGCTGATATCCGCGGCGTTAAGCTTGTGTACTCTATCCAAGGTATTCATCATTAATACTTTTATTTTGGAGTCCTTGGATCTAGTTAGGCTTTCACCGAGATATATGCCTGGAACAATTTGTTTTTTATGAATTACTAAGTCGGTACTTGGTTCAGGGAATGGAATCTCTACTAATTGTTGTGATCTAGGTTTTAGAATGATCGTTTTCGTCAAGATCATATTGTTTTGAGTTCCGCAGCTTACTTCAGTTTTGAAGTTAGCTGGGATTTGTCTTTCCTCAGTCTTACTGTTTGCTAAGTTCCTCGTTGACTTAGTCTTATATTCCGCTGGGTTTTGTTTCTCCTCGGTCTTACTGTTTGCTAAGTTCCTCGTTGACTTAGTCTTACGCTCGGCTGGGATTATATTCTTAGGGGTATGTGACCGTTTGGGAGTGAGTAATCTCGTTGTGGCTTGTCCCAAGTATTGATTCGGTGAACCACCTGATCCGGTCCGTAGACTGACGGTATCCTGTATTGGTTCCCATTCAGATTGCATGCGTTCCTTACCGATGCTAATTTGACTGTCGGGGTTATTTTTGGAATCGTCAAAATCCGAAAGGTCAATGTTTTTCTGGGTGCCTCTGCTTGAGATTAAGTCACTGTTCTCGGTTATACCTGTGGTTTTAATTTCGATTTGTTGTTTATTATAATCAATATGGCATATGAACTTATTCAAAAAATCGTTACCAATTATGCCATCGTATTTTAAATTTAAGTGGTTAGGTATTACCTGAAATGGATTCTTAGGAAGGTAGTGTATTCCTCCGACCTAAGCTCGAGAGTTCCTAAAATTTCTCCTGAAGTGTTAATCGATTTCCCTGCTATTGTGGATATGGTACAATCATTTTTAGCTAAGGGTTTGATGTCTGTTTTTGAAGACTTTATTATGCTAATGTCAGCCCCTGTGTCTATCAGGAAAGTGGCTGCTTCCTTTTTTAAAGGTTTGAATTTTATTCGTATCACTGGTTCCCTATACTCGGAACAAAATGATACGAAGAGTTTTAGATTTAGTTTTGTGTTCGGTGGATGTCGGAATGTGTTTGTACTCGGGACAGACTGTCGACGCCTTCTCCCCGAGTCAAACCGTTTCCCTCATTGTTTTGGCGTGAAGAGTTTTGGTTTACTTCTTCTCTCACGGAGTGGTGCCTGACATCGTGATTGCCTTGGTTTATATTATGCCAGTTAATCCGGGAAGCGTTTCTCTGTGTGGGGTTTTGTGTTATTTGTTGGGGAAGAGCTCCAATTTGTGCCAATCGTGTTCTGCATTCGTCTTGATGATGGTTCGGTCGTTTGCAGTATCCACACCTTAGGTACTGTATTTCCCTTTTAATTCCCTGTGGAGCAAAGTTGGGAATGTTGGTGTTCCTGAAGCAATTTGCCGATGTGTGTCCTACCTTGTTGCAGGTATGACAAATGGGACGGGGTGTATGAACAGTATTTCGATTTTTGTAACAGGTGACAGATGTGTGTCCGGCCTTGTTACAGGTTAGGCATATTATTAGTGGAGGGGTATATTTTAATGCATAGGGTTTTCTACTAGAGGACTGGGGTACCGTAGTTCGTTCGAGGCGAACTGAATGTTCTTCGGCATATGCAATGGCTTTCCGTAGGTTATTTTCCCCGTGCGCTTGAACCATGAACTTCAAGTTTTGGTTTTGGAGACCGTCCTCGAAAACCTGGATGGCTAACCTGTCATTCTCGTTGGCCAAGAATCTTCGCA
This sequence comes from Portevinia maculata, assembly GCA_949715645.1. Taxonomy (NCBI): domain Eukaryota; kingdom Metazoa; phylum Arthropoda; class Insecta; order Diptera; family Syrphidae; genus Portevinia; species Portevinia maculata. The sequence continues at coordinate 97,495,103 of OX454528.1, forward strand.
CAGCTGGGCTGGGCCCAATATGCTTGTGGTCGAGGGCGAGGGGGACAAACACGGGAAAGTAACCGAATTACAAACATTGTTATGAATCCGGTCGTTACACAAATAGACAGGATGAGGTTTCGACGAATAAAGGTGATTGAGCTGTTCCACATTTCTGCAAAGACGGAAGAATGACTGCTTGAGTCCTCGGATTTAGGAAGATCATCAGACCACTGGTGGAATTTTGCCCTATCATGAGATGTTTCTTTTAATGGGTGGAGCTTCAACTCATATATGTCATCATCATGGGTCTGTTGATGGTGACGCTTTTTTCTTACATCCCAGAGGAACCCATCGGTAAGAGGGAGATAGGAGGGCATAAAAAGGAGAGGAGGACGAGTTGGGAAGGCAACTCCTGACATGGAGGAAATGTTGATCCATACTCCTTCGTAAGGGTAGAGTACATGGCCCATTGGAACATAGACGAAGTTGTCTAGATCTGACGCCTGCACCCAAGTTCTTCTGAGCTGGAGGAAGAAGGACTGGTTGATGGTTAATCCTAAAGCAAATGGATCCCCGGTAATATAGGACGCCAGAAGATCTGGGTCACTGGATATCATGATTGATCTCCACTGATCCAATCTAAGCAGACATATCCTGTGATGGAGATCTTTTAAATTCCAGTTGAACGTCTTTTGAATTACATCCATGTTGTAATTGATTTGGGCGTCTTTCAAAGAGAACTGGAGATCTGGACCTGACAACAATTGTTCCATGGGACTGGCGTACTCCTTGAGGTGTAGGCTGGAAAAGTTAGTAGAGATCAGAAAGCCAAGATCTGTTTTATAAACTCCAGGATATTTATTGGCACAGATCGAGAGAGGTTTATTCAGATGGATGGTAAATTGAAGGGACCTGAGAGGAATAGTTATAATCAGGATTGATGTGTCCGACTTAGAACAATATCCGATATCGGTTGATTGACGGATGAGGGAGCATTCCAACGGATATTGATGGGAAAGTAGGAACCATTTGTGTTCTTGACGAAATAAATCGGGGTCACTTGTGTTGAACCATTGAATTCCATCCGGTAGAAATCCCCCTGTCGGTCCTGGAAAGCCCTCGACCCACTTAGAGTAAATCCGGGTTGTGACCTTGGACCGGGTGGTGGGCCATACACAGTCATACAAAGGGTCTTCGGTGATATCAATTACCTCATTTAACCCACCGGCTGTCTCTTTAAGCTTTGGGATCTCCTCAGGGTTTAGGTCGATTATCTGACGTGAGTCTATTGTTTTAGACTCTCCTCCGAAAGAATGAGCGTTGCAGGATGTAATAACTCGATTGGCCCAGTACAGATGACCCCTGAGTATGGCTCTGGTGGTGTCAATAAAGAAGATGTCCACACTTGTAGGATCGGTTGCAGGATGAGCGGCAATAAAACTGCAATTGGGAGGAACCGGTACAGAAGTCTGAATGGGATCGGTCATGGAGGGAGTTGGCCATTGATCTCTGCGAGACGTATATCCACTGGCTGGGCCCAATATGCTTGTGGTCGGGGGCGAGGGGGACAAACACGGGAAAGACACCGAATTACAAACGTTGTTATGAATCCGGTCGTTACACAAATAGACAGGATGAGGTTTCGACGAATAAAGGAGATTGAGCTGTTCCACATTTCTGCAAAGACGGAAGAATGACTGCTTGAGTCCTCGGATTTAGGAAGATCATCAGACCACTGGTTGAATTTTGCCCTATCATGAGATGTTTCTTTTAATGGGTGGAGCTTCAACTCATATATGTCATCATCATGGGTCTGTTGATGGTGACGCTTTCTTCTTACATCCCAGAGGGACCCATCGGTAAGAGGGAGATAGGAGGGCATAAAAAGGAGAGGAGGACGAGTTGGGAAGGCAACTCCTGACATGGAGGAAATGTTGATCCATACTCCTTCGTAAGGATAGAGTACATGGCCCATTGGAACATAGACGAAGTTGTCTAGATCTGACGCCTGCACCCAAGGTCTTCTGAGCTGGAGAAAGAAGGTCTGGTTGATGGTTAATCCTAAAGCAAATGGATCCCCGGTAATATAGGACGCCAGAAGATCTGGGTCACTGGATATCATGATTGATCTCCACTGATCCAATCTAAGCAGACATATCCTGTGATGGAGATCTTTTAAATTCCAGTTAAACGTCTTTTGAATTACATCCAGGTTGTAATTGATTTGGGCGTCTTTCAAAGAGAACTGGAGATCTGGACCTGACAACAATTGTTCCATGGGACTGGCGTACTCCTTGAGGTGTAGGCTGGAAAAGTTAGTAGAGATCAGAAAGCCAAGATCTGTTTTATAAACTCCAGGATATTTATTGGCACATATCGAGAGAGGTTTATTCAGATGGATGGTAAATTGAAGGGACCTGAGAGGAATAGTTATAATCAGGATTGATGTGTCCGACTTAGAACAATATCCGATATCGGTGGATTGACGGATGAGGGAGCATTCCAACGGATATTGATGGGAAAGTAGGAACCATTTGTGTTCTTGACGAAATAAATCGGGGTCACTTGTGTTGAACCATTGAATTCCATCCGCTAGAAATCCCCCTGTCGGTCCTGGAAAGCCCTCGACCCACTTAGAGTAAATCCGGGTTGTGACCTTGGACCGGGTGGTGGGCCATACATAGTCATACAAAGGGTCGTCGGTGATATCAATTACCTCATTTAACCCACCGGCTGTCTCTTTAAGCTTTGGGATCTCCTCAGGGTTTAGGTCGATTATCTGACGTGAGTCTATTGTTTTAGACTCTCCTCCGAAAAAATGAGCGTTGCAGGATGTAATAACTCGATTGGCCCAGTACACATGACCCCTGAGTATGGCTCTGGTGGTATCAATAAAGAAGATGTCCATACTTATAGGATCGGTTGCAGGATGAGCGGCAATAAAACTGCAATTGGGAGGAACCGGTACAGAAGTCTGAATGGGATCGGTCATCCGATACAACTGAACAGGAGCGATTATCCGAACGTCACTGCTAAGAACTGTGGATAAAAAGCAAAGGGCAATGATAGATGTTGGCATGTTTGACATGTTGAGCTGATATATTTTTCCTTGATTCTTCGATATCTCCGAAACCAGTTGACTGACAAACAACTCGGCGTAGCTGGTATATTGCGAAGGCCGTGGTGACGGACGAGGCCATTAAATATGCTTTTGCGTCTTTTGACGGCTTCAAGTCACCTGGTACGGACGGAATATACCCAGCCATGCTGCAGCAATGTACAAACCAGTTGCTACCGACTATGAAGAAAATCTTCATCGCTGTCCTAGCACTGGCATACATTCCAACACCCTGACGTACAGTTAGAGTGGCATTTATAACTAAAATTAGCAGAAGTGACTACTCACTCAAGCCAAGAGCTTCAGACCAATAAGTCTGACTTCCTTCTTGCTGAAAAGCATGGAAAGGCTGGTCGAGCTTCACGTGCGCAAAACTGCTTTGCGATTGCACCCACTATCTCAGATGCAACATGCCTATCAACGCGGAAAATCCTGCGAGACTGCGCTCCAAAATCTAGTTGGTAGAATTGAGGGCGCGCTTGACAGAAAAGAATACGCGATGGGCATTTTCATCGATATTGAGGGTGCTTTTGACAATGTGACTTGATAGCATGTGCAGCTCCGCCAGACAACACGGCGTAGACGAACCATTGGTGTTGTGGATTAAAGCAATGCTAATGAATAGAACGTTGGTTGCGGATGCGGATTGTGGCCGCTATGTTATGGCGGGGGTAAACAGAGGCTGCACGCAAGGCGGCGTCCTGTCTCCACTGCTGTGGTGTATGCTGGTCAACTCTCTGTTGAACGCACTCAACAGTTCTAATATTTACGCTCAGGCGTACGCGGATGATGTTGCCGTGCTTTCTGTTGGATCATGCCTAGCGACTGTATGCGCCAAGGCGCAGGCGGCTCTTGACGTGATCGACGAATGGTGCACTAGGACTGGACTCTCGGTCAATCCTCTTAAAACTGAGGTTGTTCTCTTTACGAGAAGAAGGAAGCTGGTCGGGTTGACTCAGCCAGTGCTAAAAGGCGTCACAATCCAACTCTCCAATGAAGCAAAGTATCTCACGTCTTACAAGAGGTGGCTTTTGGTATAACTCGCACTGGAGCTTTGATGAACTTGCGCAACGGTTGTCCTTCGACTCTTGTCTTATGGATATGCCGTCTGATGCGATGACACCGGAACTTCGGCTAGAGCGCAAATACGAGGTCGACTTTCCTCGCGTCCAGGACTGGCTCTGGCCGGACTCTGAACCTGGAAGGGAATGCAGTCGAATCTTCACGGATGGCTCTAAAACCGATCAAGGATCTGGTGCTGGTGTCTTCGTGGAGAGCGATAACGTTAGACTTTTCTTTCCGTTAGACAAATATGCGTCAGTCTTCCAAACAGAGACTTATGCTATCCTAATGGCCATGGACTATGTTACGAGGAACAGGTGGAGGGGGCGAAGTATCTGCGTCTGTAGCGACATTCAGGCTGCGCTTAAGGCCTTACTCAAACCCTTAACTACCTCCAAAATAGTACGTGAATGCAAGATATCTCTGAATTCGCTCGGAAGGCTGAATTTACTTAAACTTGTCTGGGTCCCGGGTCATAACGGGATCAGGGGAAATGAGATCTCCGATGAACTTGCTAGACAAGGCTCAGATGGGGACCTCTCAGGACCTGAACCAGCGATCTGTCTGCCTGCGTCCTCGGTCAGGGCTTCCATTGACGGTTGGGTTTCCTATGAACACAATCGCCGTTGGCATGACTCTCCAGGGTGCAGACAGCCTAAGCAAATGCTCCCCGACGTCTGTGGGAAATCCGCAGCATTCTTGTTGTCTCTCAACAGAAAAGACTGCAGACAGACTACTGGCGTTCTTACGGGACACTACGCTTTTGCCAAACACCTTAAGGTGCTAGGCCTAAGCGACACCACCAACTGCGTAGCCTGTGGAGAAAGCGACGACACTGCGGAACATTTCCTCTGTGATTGTCCTGCTTTTGCTCGTATCAGGTGGCAGGTATTTGGTGCGGAGATGATGAGTGCTGTAAACCTAAGCTCCTTATCATTGAAGCGCCTTCTCGTTTTTCTTAGAAAAACGAGTAAATTCCCACAGTAAAATGTGGTGTGTCTGCCTGGTAGTACAATGGACCAGTATTGAGTCTGAGTGCTCCAGTGTAGAAAGTCTCACACACCCCGACAAAAAAAAAAAAAAAATCTAACAAATGGCATTAATAGATTTTTGTTCTAGATACAAACAAAAAAGTTCAACTTTTTGAATTTGAGTATCCAGATGCTGCACGGTTTCTTCGATATCTCCCAAACCAGTTGACCTACAGCGATCAAACAAATATGCTGAATTCTAGATTCAATTATCTAACAACTGGCATTAATAGATTTTTGTTCTAGATACAAACAAAAAAGTTCAACTTTTTGAATTTGAGTATCCAGATGCTGCACGGTTTCTTCGATATCTCCCAAACCAGTTGACCTACGGCGATCAAACAAATATGCTGAATTCTAGATTCAATTATCTAACAACTGGCATTAATAGATTTTTGTTCTAGATACAAACAAAAAAGTTCAACTTTTTGAATTTGAGTATCCAGATGCTGCACGGTTTCTTCGATATCTCCCAAACCAGTTGACCTACAGCGATCAAACAAATATGCTGAATTCTAGATTCAATTATCTAACAACTGGCATTAATAGATTTTTGTTCTAGATACAAACAAAAAAGTTCAACTTTTTGAATTTGAGTATCCAGATGCTGCACGGTTTCTTCGATATCTCCCAAACCAGTTGACCTACACCGATCTGCCAAATATGACTGAATTCTAGATTCAATTATCTAACAACTGGCATTAATAGATTTTTGTTTTAGATACAAACAAAAAAGGTCAACTTTTTGAATTTGAGTATCCAGATGCTGCACGGTTTCTACGATATCTCCCAAACCAGTCGACCTATAGCGATCAAACAAATATGCTGAATTCTAGATTCAATTATCTAACAACTGGCATTAATAGATTTTTGTTCTAGATACAAACAAAAAAGGTCAACTTTTTGAATTTGAGTATCCAGATGCTGCACGGTTTCTTCGATATCTCCCAAACCAGTTGACCTACGGCGATCAAACAAATATGCTGAATTCTAGATTCAATTATCTAACAACTGGCATTAATAGATTTTTGTTCTAGATACAAACAAAAAAGTTCAACTTTTTGAATTTGAGTATCCAGATGCTGCACGGTTTCTTCGATATCTCCCAAACCAGTTGACCTACAGCGATCAAACAAATATGCTGAATTCTAGATTCAATTATCTAACAACTGGCATTAATAGATTTTTGTTCTAGATACAAACAAAAAAGTTCAACTTTTTGAATTTGAGTATCCAGATGCTGCACGGTTTCTTCGATATCTCCCAAACCAGTTGACCTACAGCGATCAAACAAATATCCTGAATTCTAGATTCAATTATCTAACAACTGGCATTAATAGATTTTTGTTCTAGATACAAACAAAAAAGTTCAACTTTTTGAATTTGAGTATCCAGATGCTGCACGGTTTCTTCGATATCTCCCAAACCAGTTGACCTACAGCGATCAAACAAATATCCTGAATTCTAGATTCAATTATCTAACAACTGGCATTAATAGATTTTTGTTCTAGATACAAACAAAAAAGTTCAACTTTTTGAATTTGAGTATCCAGATGCTGCACGGTTTCTTCGATATCTCCCAAACCAGTTGACCTACAGCGATCAAACAAATATCCTGAATTCTAGATGCAATTATCTAACAACTGGTATTAATAGATTTTTGTTCTAGATACAAACAAAAAAGTTCAACTTTTTGAATTTGAGTATCCAGATGCTGCACGGTTTCTTCGATATCTCCCAAACCAGTTGACCTACAGCGATCAAACAAATATGCTGAATTCTAGATTCAATTATCTAACAACTGGCATTAATAGATTTTTGTTCTAGATACAAACAAAAAAGTTCAACTTTTTGAATTTGAGTATCCAGATGCTGCACGGTTTCTTCGATATGTCCCAAACCAGTTGACCTACAGCGATCAAACAAATATGCTGAGTTCTAGATTCAATTATCTAACAACTGGCATTAATAGATTTTTGTTCTAGATACAAACAAAAAAGTTCAACTTTTTGAATTTGAGTATCCAGATGCTGCACGGTTTCTTCGATATCTCCCAAACCAGTTGACCTACAGCGATCAAACAAATATGCTGAATTCTAGATTCAGTTGTCTAACAACTGGCATTAATAGATTTTTGTTCTAGATACAAACAAAAAAGTTCAACTTTTTGAATTTGAGTATCCAGATGCTTCACGGTTTCTTCGATATCTCCCAAACCAGTTGACCTACAGCGATCAAACAAATATCCTGAATTCTAGATTCAATTATCTAACAACTGGCATTAATAGATTTTTGTTCTAGATACAAACAAAAAAGTTCAACTTTTTGAATTTGAGTATCCAGATGCTGCACGGTTTCTTCGATATCTCCCAAACCAGTTGACCTACAGCGATCAAACAAATATGCTGAATTCTAGATTCAATTATCTAACAACTGGCATTAATAGATTTTGGTTCTAGATACAAACAAAAAAGTTCAACTTTTTGAATTTGAGTATCCAGATGCTGCACGGTTTCTTCGATATCTCCCAAACCAGTTGACCTACAGCGATCAAAAATATATGCTGAATTCTAGATTCAATTGTCTAACAACTGACATTAATAGATTTTTGTTCTAGATACAAACAAAAAAGTTCAACTTTTTGAATTTGAGTATCCAGATGCTGCACGGTTTCTTCGATATCTCCCAAACCAGTTGACTTACAGCGATCAAACATATATGCTGAATTCTAGATTCAATTATCTAACAACTGGCATTAATAGATTTTTGTTCTAGATACAAACAAAAAAGTTCAACTTTTTGAATTTGAGTATCCAGATGCTGCACGGTTTCTTCGATATCTCCCAAACCAGTTGACCTACACCGATCTGCCAAATATGACTGAATTCTAGATTCAATTATCTAACAACTGGCATTAATAGATTTTTGTTTTAGATACAAACAAAAAAGGTCAACTTTTTGAATTTGAGTATCCAGATGCTGCACGGTTTCTACGATATCTCCCAAACCAGTCGACCTATAGCGATCAAACAAATATGCTGAATTCTAGATTCAATTATCTAACAACTGGCATTAATAGATTTTTGTTCTAGATACAAACAAAAAAGGTCAACTTTTTGAATTTGAGTATCCAGATGCTGCACGGTTTCTTCGATATCTCCCAAACCAGTTGACCTACGGCGATCAAACAAATATGCTGAATTCTAGATTCAATTATCTAACAACTGGCATTAATAGATTTTTGTTCTAGATACAAACAAAAAAGTTCAACTTTTTGAATTTGAGTATCCAGATGCTGCACGGTTTCTTCGATATCTCCCAAACCAGTTGACCTACAGCGATCAAACAAATATGCTGAATTCTAGATTCAATTATCTAACAACTGGCATTAATAGATTTTTGTTCTAGATACAAACAAAAAAGTTCAACTTTTTGAATTTGAGTATCCAGATGCTGCACGGTTTCTTCGATATCTCCCAAACCAGTTGACCTACAGCGATCAAACAAATATCCTGAATTCTAGATTCAATTATCTAACAACTGGCATTAATAGATTTTTGTTCTAGATACAAACAAAAAAGTTCAACTTTTTGAATTTGAGTATCCAGATGCTGCACGGTTTCTTCGATATCTCCCAAACCAGTTGACCTACAGCGATCAAACAAATATCCTGAATTCTAGATTCAATTATCTAACAACTGGCATTAATAGATTTTTGTTCTAGATACAAACAAAAAAGTTCAACTTTTTGAATTTGAGTATCCAGATGCTGCACGGTTTCTTCGATATCTCCCAAACCAGTTGACCTACAGCGATCAAACAAATATCCTGAATTCTAGATGCAATTATCTAACAACTGGTATTAATAGATTTTTGTTTTAGATACAAACAAAAAAGTTCAACTTTTTGAATTTGAGTATCCAGATGCTGCACGGTTTCTTCGATATCTCCCAAACCAGTTGACCTACAGCGATCAAACAAATATGCTGAATTCTAGATTCAATTATCTAACAACTGGCATTAATAGATTTTTGTTCTAGATACAAACAAAAAAGTTCAACTTTTTGAATTTGAGTATCCAGATGCTGCACGGTTTCTTCGATATGTCCCAAACCAGTTGACCTACAGCGATCAAACAAATATGCTGAGTTCTAGATTCAATTATCTAACAACTGGCATTAATAGATTTTTGTTCTAGATACAAACAAAAAAGTTCAACTTTTTGAATTTGAGTATCCAGATGCTGCACGGTTTCTTCGATATCTCCCAAACCAGTTGACCTACAGCGATCAAACAAATATGCTGAATTCTAGATTCAGTTGTCTAACAACTGGCATTAATAGATTTTTGTTCTAGATACAAACAAAAAAGTTCAACTTTTTGAATTTGAGTATCCAGATGCTGCACGGTTTCTTCGATATCTCCCAAACCAGTTGACCTACAGCGATCAAACAAATATCCTGAATTCTAGATTCAATTATCTAACAACTGGCATTAATAGATTTTTGTTCTAGATACAAACGAAAAAGTTCAACTTTTTGAATTTGAGTATCCAGATGCTGCACGGTTTCTTCGATATCTCCCAAACCAGTTGACCTACAGCGATCAAACAAATATGCTGAATTCTAGATTCAATTATCTAACAACTGGCATTAATAGATTTTGGTTCTAGATACAAACAAAAAAGTTCAACTTTTTGAATTTGAGTATCCAGATGCTGCACGGTTTCTTCGATATCTCCCAAACCAGTTGACCTACAGCGATCAAAAATATATGCTGAATTCTAGATTCAATTGTCTAACAACTGACATTAATAGATTTTTGTTCTAGATACAAACAAAAAAGTTCAACTTTTTGAATTTGAGTATCCAGATGCTGCACGGTTTCTTCGATATCTCCCAAACCAGTTGACTTACAGCGATCAAACAAATATGCTGAATTCTAGATTCAATTATATAACAACTGGCATTAATAGATTTTTATTCTAGATACAAACAAAAAAGTTTAACTTTTTGAATTTGAGTATCCAGATGCTGCACGGTTTCTTCGATATCTCCCAAACCAGTTGACCTACAGCGATCAAACAAATATCCTGAATTCTAGATTCAATTATCTAACAACTGGCATTAATAGATTTTTGTTCTAGATACAAACAAAAAAGTTAAACTTTTTGAATTTGAGTATCCAGATGCTGCACGGTTTCTTCGATATCTCCCAAACCAGTTGACCTACAGCGATCAAACAAATATGCTGAATTCTAGATTCAATTGTCTAAAAACTGGCATTAATAGATTTTTGTTCTAGATACAAACAAAAAAGTTCAACTTTTTGAATTTGAGTATCCAGATGCTGCACGGTTTCTTCGATATCTCCCAAACCAGTTGACCTACAGCGATAAAACAAATATCCTGAATTCTAGATTCAATTATCTAACAACTGGCATTAATAGATTTTTGTTTTAGATACAAACAAAAAAGGTCAACTTTTTGAATTTGAGTATCCAGATGCTGCACGGTTTCTTCGATATCTCCCAAACCAGTTGACCTACAGCGATCAAACAAATATGCTGAATTCTAGATTCAATTATCTAACAACTGGCATTAATAGATTTTTGTTCTAGATACAAACAAAAAAGTTCAACTTTTTGAATTTGAGTATCCAGATGCTGCACGGTTTCTTCGATATGTCCCAAACCAGTTGACCTACAGCGATCAAACAAATATGCTGAGTTCTAGATTCAATTATCTAACAACTGGCATTAATAGATTTTTGTTCTAGATACAAACAAAAAAGTTCAACTTTTTGAATTTGAGTATCCAGATGCTGCACGGTTTCTTCGATATCTCCCAAACCAGTTGACCTACAGCGATCAAACAAATATGCTGAATTCTAGATTCAGTTGTCTAACAACTGGCATTAATAGATTTTTGTTCTAGATACAAACAAAAAAGTTCAACTTTTTGAATTTGAGTATCCAGATGCTGCACGGTTTCTTCGATATCTCCCAAACCAGTTGACCTACGGCGATCAAACAAATATGCTGAATTCTAGACTCAATTATCTAGCAACTGGCATTAATAGATTTTTGTTCTAGATACAAACAAAAAAGGTCAACTTTTTGAATTTGAGTATCCAGATGCTGCACGGTTTCGTCGATATCTCCCAAACCAGTTGACCTACAGCGATCAAACAAATATCCTGAATTCTAGATTCAATTATCTAACAACTGGCATTAATAGATTTTTGTTCTAGATACAAACAAAAAAGTTCAACTTTTTGAATTTGACTATCCAGATGCTGCACGGTTTCTTCGATATCTCTCAAACCAGTTGACCTAGAGCAATAAAGTTAAGTTGCCTGAATTCTAGATTAAATTATCTAACAACGTGCATTTATAGATTTTGTATCTAGATACAAACAAAAAAGTTCAACTTTTTGAATTTTAGCTCCCAGATGCTGCACGGTTTCTTCGATATCTCCCAAACCAGTTGACCTACAGCGATCAAACAAATATGCTGAATTCTAGATTCAGTTGTCTAACAACTGGCATTAATAGATTTTTGTTCTAGATACAAACAAAAAAGTTCAACTTTTTGAATTTGAGTATCCAGATGCTGCACGGTTTCTTCGATATCTCCCAAACCAGTTGACCTACGGCGATCAAACAAATATGCTGAATTCTAGACTCAATTATCTAGCAACTGGCATTAATAGATTTTTGTTCTAGATACAAACAAAAAAGGTCAACTTTTTGAATTTGAGTATCCAGATGCTGCACGGTTTCGTCGATATCTCCCAAACCAGTTGACCTACAGCGATCAAACAAATATCCTGAATTCTAGATTCAATTATCTAACAACTGGCATTAATAGATTTTTGTTCTAGATACAAACAAAAAAGTTAGACTTTTTGAATTTGACTATCCAGATGCTGCACGGTTTCTTCGATATCTCCCAAACCAGTTGACCTACATCGATCTACCAAATATGACTGAATTCTAAATTCAATTATCTAACAACTGGCATTCATAGATTTTTGTTTCAGATACAAACAAAAAAGGTCAACTTTTTGAATTTGAGTATCCAGATGCTGCACGGTTTCTTCGATATCTCCCAAACCAGTTGACCTACAGCGATCAAACAAATATCCTGAATTCTAGATTCAATTATCTAACAACTGACATTAATAGATTTTTGTTCTAGATACAAACAAAAAAAGTTCAACTTTTTGAATTTGAGTATCCAGATGCTGCACGGTTTCTTCGATATCTCTCAAACCAGTTGACCTACAGTGATCAAGCAAATATGCTGAATTCTAGGTTCAATTATCTAACAACTGGCATTAATAGATTTTTGTTCTAGATACAAACAAAAAAGTTCAACTTTTTGAATTTGAGTATCCAGATGCTGCACGGTTTCTTCGATATCTCCCAAACCAGTTGACCTACAGCGATCAAACAAATATGCTGAATTCTAGATTCAATTATCTAACAACTGGCATTAATAGATTTTTGTTCTAGATACAAACAAAAAAGGTCAACTTTTTGAATTAATAGATTTTTGTTTTAGATACAAACAAAAAATGTCAACTTTTTGAATTTGAGTATCCAGATACTGCACGGTTTTTTCGATATCTCCCAAACCAGTTGACCTACAGCGATCAAACAAATATCCTGAATTCTGGATTCAATTATCTAACAACTGGCATTAATAGATTTTTGTTCTAGATACAAACAAAAAAGTTCAACTTTTTGAATTTGAGTATCCAGATGCTGCACGGTTTCTTCGATATCTCCCAAACCAGTTGACCTTCAGCGATCAAACAAATATGCTGAATTCTAGATTCAATTATCTAACAACTGGCATAAATAGATTTTTGTTCTAGATACAAACAAAAAAGTTCAACTTTTTGAATTTGAGTATCCAGATGCTGCACGGTTTCTTCGATATCTCCCAAACCAGTTGACCTACATCGATCTACCAAATATGACTGAATTCTAAATTCAATTATCTAACAACTGGCATTCATAGATTTTTGTTTCAGATACAAACAAAAAATTTCAACTTTTTGAATTTGAGTATCCAGATGCTGCACGGTTTCTTCGATATCTCCCAAACCAGTTGACCTACATCGATCTACCAAATATGACTGAATTCTAAATTCAATTATCTAACAACTGGCATTCATAGATTTTTGTTTCAGATACAAACAAAAAAGGTCAACTTTTTGAATTTGAGTATCCAAATGCTGCACGGTTTCTTCGATATCTCTCAAACCAGTTGACCTTCAGTGATCAAACAAATATGCTGAATTCTAGATTCAATTATCTAACAACTGGCATTAATAGATTTTTGTTCTAGATACAAACAAAAAAGTTCAACTTTTTGAATTTGAGTATCCAGATGCTGCACGGTTTCTTCGATATCTCCCAAACCAGTTGACCTACATCGATCTACCAAATATGACTGAATTCTAAATTCAATTATCTAACAACTGGCATTCATAGATTTTTGTTTCAGATACAAACAAAAAAGTTCAACTTTTTGAATTTGAGTATCCAGATGCTGCACGGTTTCTTCGATATCTCCCAAACCAGTTGACCTACATCGATCTACCAAATATGACTGAATTCTAAATTCAATTATCTAACAACTGGCATTAATAGATTTTTGTTTTAGATACAAACAAAAAAGGTCAACTTTTTGAATTTGAGTATCCAGATGCTGCACGGTTTCTTCGATATCTCCCAAACCAGTTGACCTACGGCGATCAAACAAATATGCTGAATTCTAGACTCAATTATCTAGCAACTGGCATTAATAGATTTTTGTTCTAGATACAAACAAAAAAGTTCAACTTTTTGAATTTGAGTATCCAGATGCTGCACGGTTTCTTCGATATCTCCCAAACCAGTTGACCTAAAGCGATCAACAAATATGCTGAATTCTAGATTCAATTATCTAACAACTGGCATTAATAGATTTTTGTTCTAGATACAAACAAAAAAGTTCAACTTTTTGAATTTGAGTATCCAGATGCTGCACGGTTTCTTCGATATCTCCCAAACCAGTTGACCTAGAGCGATCAAACAAATATGCTGAATTCTAGATTAAATTATCTAACAACTGGCATTAATAGATTTTTGTTCTAGATACAAACAAAAAAGTTAAACTTTTTGAATTTGAGTATCCAGATGCTGCACGGTTTCTTCGATATCTGCCAAACCAGTTGACCTACAGCAATCTACCAAATATGACTGAATTCTAGATTCAATTATCTAACAACTGGCATTAATAGATTTTTGTTCTAGATACAAACAAAAAAGGTCAACTTTTTGAATTTGAGTATCCAGATGCTGTACGGTTTCTTCGATATCTCCCAAACCAGTTGACCTACAGCGATCAACCAAATATGCTTTGCAGCATATAACTGGTTCTAGAAAAAAAATCTATTAATGCCAGTTGTTATTATTAACTTCAGATCAGGAGCTACCCAGTAAGTAAAGTTCAATATCGGAGGTTCAACCTTCGTGTCAATACAGATCTTGTCTGTCAAACACTTAATGACGCATTTCAAGTACGTGGCTCCCAAATCTACATTATGAGTTTTCTTAACCGATACTTCCTCCTTGTTTTCCTTGGCAGAAGGAATAATCTTATTTGGACACACAAAAAGAGCCCCTTCAGCGTAAGAATTTTCTGTATCCGAGTCAGTTGATTGCTCCTCATTGATAATTGTCTCTTCAGAGCCAGACCTGGACAACACATGTGGATTAAGAAACACGTCTTATCCAGGATTTTCTAACCCTTCATCTCTATTATCCATTTCAGCAAATATCCCAGCCTTTGACATAGATTTAATGTTGTTGCTGACAAGTTTTAGGAAAGATCGGTCTCTTACAAGCGGCATAATATTTAATATCAGAGTATAATTTTCTGTTATCCATTTTATGAATATTTAACTAGTTTTTTTCATGAATAAAAGAAAGTTAATTAAACCCATAAAACATAGTAAAATTCTAATTAATGAAATTCAAAAAAGTAATAACACCTTATATCCAATAATTTTTACTTCACCAAAAAACCCAAAAAGATTAATATATAAAGATATAGATGTTTAAAAGAAAAAGAAGAAAAAGAATAACATGTATTATTATGTCATGTTCGTATGGTTCGTTGAGTGTCCGTATTGTAGTCAAATTAATTTATTCATCATTTACACAATCATGGTTTGACTTAACTAAAAGGCTCAAAAATGTACTTTTTACCCAATATCCCACTGCCACAGCGTCCTCCAAAAATTTGTATTCCATTTTTGTAAACCTGTTTCGGTTATCTGGAAATTTGCTGAGCCACTCGAGTGGATCTTTCTTAGCATCATCGTCTGGATCTCCGATTTCTCTTGCTCCACCTGACGCCGTGAAGCGTGCCCTTGCCTTCTTTCTAGTGTCGTACTTATCAAAAAATTCATCTGATACAAAAATTGCATTCATAAGAACCATCTTTAAGTGGGCTACAAAGTAAAATCCAGCGTTCACTGCAATGTTGACAGGAGAGATGTGATCTACAACCATTGCGTTCATTGACCGAGTTATATTAAATAAGGATCCGACAGTGTGCACCAATAGATGAATTGATGGATTGCTTGCGGCTGAGTAAGGGCTTCGTTCAGTGAGTCTAAGACCTACAGCATAAGGGAAGTAAGATTTTCTGTCTTCCAACTCATCCCTTTCGTCTTCCTTTCTAGCAAGCATCTGAACAACTTCAGGGAACAGGCGATTTATAATACTCGTAGTTTTGAATTAGTGTGGTGATTTTAGAAACTCACGTCCAAATTTGGTTGGGAAAGGTATGGAGATACAACAGTATCTACCTTATTGGAGATAACACTGTGGTATTGTTCATTCATTTGTTTTTGAAAACCGGTAAAGACCCATCAACATTATCAAAAGGTATTCATCCATTCCTTCACCTAGAACAGTAGGGCTCTCAATGGATATTGCCTTTTGAGAATTTGATAGTTTTACCTCCAAGAATGATAGAGGTGTAACTTCCGTACCTTTCGTAATTTTTATCCCATAACTTGTCCAATCTACCACCATATCACGCTTCATGGTCAAGTATAAATGATACAAATACTCTATAACCACCCCTGGACCAACTCGAGCTCCAGATAGAAATGAGTATGATTTCTTGACTGAGTCAGGTTGCTACCTTCAGATAAACTGACAGTAACAGGAGGTTTTTGTCCGGGGTTTGCTTTGAACCAATCAGCAGGATATTCAACAATTTTGTCAAAGCGAGTGGATACACATTAAATGTTGTATTTCTAATAACGTCACGAATTTTTGTAGCTTTTCTTGTTGCCATTTTAAAAAGCACTCACGATTGATACTTTTCTATGTTGTTATGAATATGCTCCTGTACCGAACTTCGAAATTTTAATAATTTTATTTGATTTACAATATTTTCCACGCTATCATTTATTGTGCAATTTGATAACAAAATTTTGTTTATGTCCAATTATGGCCAATTTGTCGGATTATTATTATTTATAAGTATAATATTTGCCGATTCTTTAACTTTTTGCCTTATTTTAAATTCGAGTAAACCTCTTGACAATTCGTCTAACCCAACCACATATCTATATACATAATCTACATGTCTAATAAATAAGCTAAGTTCTTCGGGTAATACCGTGAAGTCTTGAATATCTTTAATTAAGGTGAGTAAATCCATATTCGCCATACCTTATGTTAAATTTCTTAATAATGTAGATTCCAGTTATATGCTGCAAAGCTGGTTCCATTTTGTTGTTATGTCTCTTCGATTTAAAACACACTTTTAACGTTTTTTTTTTTATTTATTGTCTAGTTTTTCAGTTTATCAGTTTATTTTTGTAATTTCATTTATTTTCACAAAGCAGTTTTCTTCTTTTTCACTTATATATATATTCTCGCTTGTAATTTTTTTCCGACTGCGCCAGTTATATTCTCGTGATCGAACGAAAAATAAAACAATTTTTTTAAATTATAGGTCTTTATTTAGACAATTCCCAAACTTAAACCTTTTAATAATTACGTCTGTTTATTAGAACGTCTTCCACACAACTTCTGTGTTAACTTAAAAACTAACAATGTATCACCTACAATACATTCGAGGTTAGCGGTTGTTATCTCTGCATTTGATATGCCGCTAGTCCAAACTAGAGCAAGAGTTTGGTGCAACAATACATCGGAGGTTAGCGGTTGTTATCACTGCATTTGATATGCCGCTAGCCCAAACTAGAGCAAGAGTTTGGTGCAATTCCATTACGGGACAGTTAACGTTGCTTCTTCTTCTTTTTGGCGTTGGCAACCAAACCCAGGCCAACTTGTTGTCTAGCTGATGTTTTATGTTTCCGTTTCGTCGTGTTTACATAATATGATGCTGTTTTACTTTGGAGATGGTCAATTATGATGATGGTGATGCTGATGGTGTTGCTATGCACGTAACTCACGGCAACTTGCGACGTTAGAGAAGACCGACTCGAGAAAATTTGAGTAGAGCGGAAGTGGAATAAAAACACGAATGCTTCTACAGCATTATAAATGATGATTGTTTATTTTCTTTTCTACGTTTTCTTGGATTTACACTGATTACACTGTTTGACTGCTGGATCACCGTTGTCTTCTGTGACGCCTTTTATATTTGGTCTGTGATTCACCACCAGTCCCATAGATTGCATAAGTGTGTGGTATTTAGAATTTTGTACCACGTTACTGCCTTCCACACTTCGTTAATGATATATGCGCCGCCGCCAGTAGCGCTGACGACAGCGATTATCGCATATAAACTCGCCATCGTGTTCCGTCTGTCGCATGCCTTGTGTTTGGCCCTCTTTTAAATGGACATAATTGACTTTGGTTCCCAATCTGGTGGCAGTGGGTCAAGATGCAACTCGATACATTGTTGTTCCGATGGTAGTGGGTCGCGCTGCAACTTAGTGTTTAATTGTTATTATGTCACCCGGCACTGGATCATGCTGAAACATAATATTTAACTTATCGGCACTTCGTTGTTACGATGTTGTTACAGTTGTGCTGATGGCGAATGTCGTCGTATGACGATGATTTCATGCATTTTATTGAGTCAACCGGGGACTAGTGGCATGGATGATGGCATAACAATTTGTAATACATTGTTTATGTTACTCGTCGCAACAAGTCGACTATGTCATCTATCGTGTTTTGGTAACTTATGATGGTTAGGGTGACGAGGGAGGTGAGGGATTCTACTTCAGAAAAGGCTTTCTGTTCGTTTGCTGAGATTACACTGGGTTTGCTATTTATTGCTAGTAATTGGTATTCAATTGCTGTTTCAGACTTGCTAAATATGTTTTTTAGTAGTTTCTAATATAGTAGTTTGATTTTTATTAAGAATAATAGATGATTTTTGTTAAACCTGACCTTTTCTATCTGTTTGTCGTACTGCCTGGCATCGTCTTCATCAAGCGTGCCAAACAGTGATTTACTCAGTATGCCTATAGCGTTAAAGAGGGCCCTTTTCTTGCGTTTTAAGCCTAATAGGATATATTTGCTCTGTAGGTCGGTGATTCATTTCGCTAATTGCTCCGTCGCAAATTATTCCGAATGCTGAATTTGATTGGAGTGTATGGCATAGGTCGTTGATTTATGTCACGTACTGGAGAGCGTGGTTTAATGCAGCCACTAACTGCGTCAAATCATAATACACAATAACTTCCATTCGCTTGAGTATAATTCGGTGTTCCCTATCTCTTCGAAATAAATTCCAGCCTGTTGGTTGAGGGGTGAGAGCTTAAGCTGAGCACAAGCTATGGCTATCAGGCCGAGTATGGTGACCAGGTTCATTTCCTATATGAAAATGTCAAAGTGGTAGGTCTAGTCTAAGGATGATTGCTTTATTATATATATATAAATTTTTTTTTTGTGTAGGTGTGTGGGTTCTGTCTCTCTTTCTCTCCCTTTTTTTTCATTATTATTATTTAGTGCATATTTTCCTCAATCCATCGGTACAATAGATTCCTGTCATTTAAGACTTCAAAATTTCCCCTATTTAAAATTTTATTTTCTAGATCTCCTAGGAAGGTGTGAATGGATTCGAGGTTTTGAAATATTTTTTCTGTTGGTAAGAATTCGTAGGGGTGTAGTTCGGTGGCCTGTCCTCCTTGGGGAATCATCTCGGTTGACGGTCGGGGACGGGATGGGGCCGATCGAGGTCGGCCCAACAGATTATTTTTTAGTATGTAATAAGGGCAAAGATTTGAGTCCAAATCCTCTGTCTCGATCCCGAAACTAACTGAGTCTCCGAAGGTCAACTCCGTCCATTCCGAACCGATCAGCCTTCCGTTTACGAAAGTTTCATTTGTCGTTTGCAGATCTCTTATGTATACCCTTTGATCGCTACGGCGTATGCGTAGGAGGGCGTGTTTGGGTGATACCAAAGGACTGGGAATGTATATAGAGAGTTCGGTTAGAGAGTCCTATATACTGGTGTTATTCTTCGATAATTTTTTGTCATTATTATGCACTATTTTAGTCCTGTCTACTTGTATGTTGTATCATAGTGTTTTCAGTAGAAATGAGTTTTAAAACTACATAGGGACCTTGCAATAAAGAAGAGAATTTGTTTTTTCGTACGTGCTTCATCAAAAGGATTTTATCGCCAAGATTGAAACCCGCTAGCTTACATCTTTTTTCAGGGAAGTATTCTTCGTCTTCGAGTTTTGTTGTTATTTTACAGATGGAAATGTTGGCACCCGTATCAATGAAAGTCATATTTTCGTTCTTGTGTTTTGCTATTAATTTTATACACTTTTATTAATTTTGGCTGTCTGGAATACTCATGTGCTCCGAGCCGCAATCGTTTTCCTCGTCTTGTTCAGTATTAGATATCCGTACTCGATGAGTCATGATTCTGTATGATCCTCGATTATTATTACTGTTGTTTTGGGGTCGGGAGTTATTAGAGTTCCAATTACTCGTTGTTAATCGTTGTTGGTTCCGGTTGTTGTTCCAGTTGCCATTTGGTTGGTGGGGGCTCCGATTACTATTCCAATTACTAGGTCGGGGTTGGTTACGGTTATTGTTCCAATTGTTATTGGACTGATTTTGCGGTGTCTCGTCTGTAGGAGTACTATTTCGTGTGCTATGTGGATCACTGTATGGATTATGGAGACAAGCGGACTTGGGATCCATATGAGATTTGGGTATCTGTTACCGATTTTTGTTATTCCTTGTTGTAGTGGAATTCGGGTTCCTGATACCACACTGACTAATCTCCACCTGGAGTTGGGTACGTATTCGTAGAATTCCATTCTGTAGTTGTGATAGAAAAGAATATATTATAAATTTTGTTATTAAAACTAAAAAAAGATTTTCTTCCTTTTTTTTATATTTATTGAAACTTTATTTATACACGAGTATAACTACTGCATAGTTTGATGGTTAGTTAAAGTCTGATCTTTATTGAGATTCTGACCGGAGTAAGTTACCTCGTCATCTTGTGTCTGGTGTGATGTGGATGGTGGTTGAAATATGAAATATAAAAATGTTTAAATGTTGTTCCGATTCTCAAGTGGTCTCTTAGATTACGTGTTTATCGCTTGGTCATAAACAATGATATTTATGACTTCCTGATTATTTCGTTGGTTTGATGTTTGTTGCTGTCGTTCGTCCAGCGTTATCTTTGAGTGGACCGAAGTGTTAACTTACATTATTGTTATCTTAAAAATATTTGATAACACTTCAAAACCATGTGTTATTCACGTCCAGTTGATGGTTTTCTGTTGAACATGATATCATGTTCAATTTCCGGGGTTGGATTTTGGCATTCAGGAGCATGTGTAACTTATATATTTTTTTTTTATTTCCGAATGCTGCTTGGGTCGTTGGTGTGTTGTTATTTTAGTAATTGTATTAGGTGCGTGTTATTCTTAGTTGTTGTTGTGTATCAGTTTGGATTTCTTTCCGACTTGTACTATAGTGTTTTCGTCTGAATAGATTTTTAGGACTTCATAAGGGCCGTCCCAATGAGTCGAAAGTTTATTATTGTCTGTTTTTTACGAGGACTTTGTCTCCCACGTTAAATCGTTTTGCCTTACTGTAAAATAGTTCTACCGTTAGTTTAGCCCGTCGCGTAAAAAAATTAAACGGTCAGAGGAAAAATAATATGCGTGTGCAAAAATGTAGATAATAGTATATATACGTACAAAAGTAAAAATTTGTTTGCGTCAGAAATTGTTAATGTGTACCTATGTAATAATAGTGTAAGACTTTTCTGTAATAGTGTAAGACTTATATATAAAAAATTATTTACTTGTTGCTGGCCGCTCTGGATGTGGATGGTATTTGTTGAGTGCTGTTGGTACTGCTCATTCGTCTGTTTGTTGTTTCCAGGCAGGCTCCGTTCCCTAGAGATGAAATTACGGCCTGGACTTTTTACTGCCCAATGTCTGCCAAATGCGTGCGGTCTAAACCTCGCAAGTACTTACATTTGTGGGACTTCTGCTTTTTTTCACTACACTTAACATTCACTTCCAGGTGTGTAGCCCCATAGGAACGCATAAGAGTCACAACAGCTCTTGTTTTGGGATTTTTGTTTTCACTTCGTTTGGTAGCGGGATTTTGAACTATCCCACCGTAGCCACCAAAATGTAACGCGAAGACACTGTACTTCCTGTAGTGATGGGATCACATCAGCGATCATTTACCCCTTTTTCAAAAATGCTAATCCCCTGCGGTCATTAGCCGCGTTCAGAGTTGCTAGGGTGTTTTCACTATATCATGCAACCTCTAATTCGGTCATTTTGTTTACAAGTGTCTCTATGTCTATGAAGTCTTTTACTAGTCGGCTACCCTGAGTTGTTCTACTTGATTTTGTTTGGATGATTTCTAGTCTCCTTCGGTCCACATTTGTAAAGCATCTTAAGGTATGCAAAGTTCTAGGGAGCGCTACTTCCTAGTTCTGTAAGGGATTTCCCTTGAATTTTTATTTAAAGATGAACTTAATTAATGTGGCTTTGGAGGTGGAGGTCAATGTATCATGATAGAATTCAATACAATTCAAAAAATCTCTTAAGTTTTCAGTTCGTTTGCTGGTATCGTCAAACGTCAACGTGGTTAGTTTTAGAGCCGTATTGAATCTGACATCTTCAGCACTCATAATGACTTTTTTGGTGGCGCTGGTTTTCGTGGGTTTTCTCCCGAATGCTATTATTGACGATATCTTCCACCTATACGTTTCAACGTTACGAGTTCTAAATCGCTAAATGCTTTTTGGTCTATTCCCTCGAAAATTTGGACAAAGGTGTTCCAAAGAATTTGGATTTGCTGGAGCTTTTTCGCAGCGTTCTCGGGAATCCTGGTGCTGTTCGGTGACATTCTTAAACTTTCGTAGCACCTTTCAAGTTGCTCTAATACTTCGCTTCAAAAAAAATCATCGACCTGGTTACCTATGTCAAGACGGAAACGTTTTTTTTTTTATATGGAGTTAAAGTATTTTTATAGTAGTATATATTTAACATTATTTAGTTTAAATGTAAATAAAATTTAATGTAAAATGAAATAGAAAAAATATAGGTTGATGGTGTTATACCCTCGCTGGTCGAGACTCTAGATCAGAGGTTCCCATTTTTTTTTTCTCGTAGACCACTTTCAAAATTAACCTTTTTTCGGTGGACCCCCTGCTGCTACATTTTGAATATGGAAATTTGAGTCGCGGCTGAGTTCCAACCCTAAATTCGGAGCGGTAAAAATAAAAAGAAAAATAGTACCTATATTTTCTTATGTTCTATTTATTAAAATAATACGATTCGTATCGTAACTTCAACAATGCAAAAACAATAAAAAAAAGTCATAAATGTAATTGGAGGGATGTACTTGATGGATTGACAGCAAATTATCAATATTTGACTTCAGTTTTGTAAGGACTAACCGCAAATCTCCCCGTTCTGTGATGTTCATTCTGCTTCTTTTTTTTGTTAATAAGTTTGTAACGACACTAAAACTTTTTTCGACAAGGTATGACGAGGGAAATGATATCAAAAGTTTTCGCCCAATTTCCCACACCCCAGGATATTTTTCTAATATTTCTGCCTGCAGCCAAAATGTTTGAAAGCCTTTTTTAAATTTCATATTCAGCTCCTAATTGGTGCTAAGCTCGAGTAGCTCCTCTTGTAATACCACATTCGGCACTTCCGTTTCGTTTCATCAAATGGATTTATGATCCATGGCTGTACTTCAAATCTATTTTTAAAGTCATCATGCAGGGCATTTAAATGCCCTCATCAAGACATTCTGCCTGTGATAAGTTTGGAAACTGGGAGAATTCGCGCCGACTAATATTTTGCTTTATAAATTTCAATTTTCCAAGAAAAGCCGAAATTACACTCTTTGTTTTAATTAAATTTAAGCTGTCCCCTTGTAACTGCAAGTTAATGTCATTGAATTTTTGAAACAGATCTGTCAAATACGCGTTGTCTGATTTAAATTTGATCAGGATTTCTTTTAAATCTGGATCTTTACTTTCCAGAAACTCTAAAACTGATTCAAAAAGTGAATAAAATCTCGTTAAACATGCGCCTTTCGACAACCAGCGTACTTCGGTATGTAAGAGCAATCGTTGGAAGTGTTCATCATTTTCGTCGCACAATTGTGCAAATAATCGGGTACTCAACGCATTGCTTCTTATTTTGTTAACTGCTTTAATCACAAATTGAAGCGATTGGTGCAATCTATCACTCAAATTTTTCGCTACCAGGTGTTGTCGGCGGATGACACAGTGAATTGCAGTTACTTCTGGTATAATTCTTTTAAGATGGCTTATATATAAACCCACGATATCGCGCGAACATGACAAAAGCTCCATCTGCTGCCACCGAAATGATGTTTGTAAATGGAATCGATTTTTCCTTAAAAAAATCACTCAGGACATTAAATATTGATTCGCCCTTAGTGTCCGTCTCCAAAGTTTTCGCGAATAGCAGCTCTTCATGGATTTTCTCGTCCATAACAAATCGAACATATGCCAATATTAATGCTTCATTACCAGGTAAATTTGACTTGTCCAGTTGAATAGAAAAATGACTTCTTTGCAGATAATTACGCAAGAAGCTTTCAATATCAGAGCTCATTTCATCAATGAGTCGTTGTACAGTGTTGTTACTCAAAGGAATTCTTTTGAGTATCCGCTGGGCGAACTGTTGGATACCCTATTCTTATTCCTATCACTCATAAGTGGGTGTGACAAAAGTCTTAGTATGGTTGAATTGTTAGGAACGCTCTACATATTTTGTTATATAACATTTAAAGGATTTTATCAAAAAAAAAGAAGCTTTTGTAAAAAAACGCTCTCTAGCTCAAACTTTGGTTTTCCAATAAAATTGTTTTATTTAATTGTGGGCGTGTCGGTGAGCGGATTTTAAAAAAATTAACACATGAGCATAAAGGGCCCCTAGAGATATATTATAAATTTCAGCTCCCTAGCTCAAACTTTGGATTTTCAAAAAAAGTTTTTTTTTGATTTGTGGGCGTGTCAGTAGGCGGATTTTGAAAATATTTACACATGAGCTTAAAGGGACCCTAGAGAGTACATATTATAAATTTCAGCTCCCTAGCTCGAATTTTGGTTTTTCAATAAAATTGTTTTATTTAATTGTGGGCGTGTCAGTTTTAGGAGTCATAGATCATATATAAAAAATTTCAGCTTTCTACCTCAAAATTCGATTTTTTCGAAAATTTTGTTTTTTTGAGTTTGTGGGCGTCTGTGGCCGGATTTCAAAAATCCGTAAACTTGATTATTTCGGGACCCTAGAGAGTATATGGTTAAAATTTCAGCTCTCTAGGCCCAGTTTAAAGGCCTAATTTTTGCCGACGGACGGACATGGCTAGATCGACATTATTTATTTTATTTTATTTTTGTCGACATTTTTTCCTTGATTCAGCCATGTTTCATATCAGTTACCTACCTGTAAACAAAAAATGTTTGTTTAATCATAAGCCGATTTTAACGGGATATGGCTTTTTTAACAGAATAGAAAAGGATTAATTAATTATTGCAATGAAAAAACCAAAATACCGACGGCAAAACAGATTTTAATCACTAAAAGCAATAAACCGCTAAGACCCATAAAGAGGTTCTCACAAAACGGCTTAAACTATTTTAATGTAATATAATAAAACATTTTTTGATTAATTATATTTTGATACATTTCTGTTAACGAGAGCAAATACCTACTTTAAAAGAATATTTTACATAAAACTCCACGATTTGAATGATTTTTTTATTACTTTTCCGGCACTGGCAAACACTGACATCGATTCACTCACTCTTTTCCTTTCAAAATTCCGGAAACACAAGTCGTCACGAACTCACTTGGCCAATCTACTGCGCAGGTCTCTTAAATTTTGGCGAATTTCGGCGCACTTATAATAAACAAATTAACCTTTTGCAATGCAATGTGGTTAAGCATATTGCTACCTGTGACTTGGGACTTGAGTTTAATTCTATGTTTTTATGTTTTAATAGTTTGTGGTCTAGCACCAGTACTTGGGGCGACGTGTTTTCTATTTTTATATATATTTTTTACCTGTTGGTTTTGGGAAAAACATTAATGGATGAGTGTTTACAGGTTTAAATAATTTTTTTACCTAGTAGTTTTTAAGAATGAAATTTTAGCATCAGGGAGAAATTATTTTGTGATGCATCCTACGTATTGAAATGATTTTTGTTTTGGTTTGTTCAATTTATATATTATATAAAAGAAAAACAAAGTTGAGTTAGGCACTATAAAATTTATAGATAACCTTCACACATTAAATCTCTTAAATCCTCTGTCTGCGCAACCGACCGTTGGTCAAGTGATTTGGTTCAAGCTATATTTCGTCCCTTTGCACGTCTGAACAAGCGTTGCGAGCGGTGCTTTGCAAGTCTCGACACGCGTTGCACTGAACATCGAATATGCAAGTTTTTATAAGTAACAGTCGCTGATCTGCTTAAAATATGCTACTCAAAAAAATTAAGGGAGGTTTTAAATAAATGGAATTAATGCTTAATAAACAAGCTATCCGACCAGCCTAACTTAAATAAATTTTTTTTTACTAGCGAAACCAAATAAATTTTCGTGGACCCCCACTTACAACTGGTGAACCCCCATTTCTTTTTCATGCCAACGTAGACCCCTGTCGAGTTTCCCGTGTACCCCTGGGGGTGCACCTGGACCACTTTGGGAATCACTGCTCTAGATGATAGGTGACGTCTGCGATGAGCTTTCGGCGAAAGTGTTGAAGTCCTAAATAGGCTAATCCTACGAGCAGTGCGGTTACAAACATTAGCCCAAGGATAATAGCCGTGTGGTCGGGTATGGGGCATTAACTAGCTGGGCTCCGGTATTTATAACCTTAGCCCAACTTTCGACAACATGTGCAGCATTATGTCGCTCTTGACATAATTGCACTCCTGTAGATCGGTATTGCATTGTTTGCAATATGATCCACACCGTGTTGTTTTACTTTGGTTGACATAGTTCGATTGCCATTCATATGGTTGGTCATAATCGAACTATGCCATGTGTCTTAAGTGGTTGATGGGAATTGTGGGTTTTCTGTAGCTTCAGGCAGAGCACAATATAGGATACAAGGGTTTTGGTTTTAAACTTCTTTCTCCTTCTGTAGGATACTTGATTAATAATTGTTTTGGGCACACTCACACATCACTTCACTGTAAGGAGTCCTTACTTTATATCATATATCAATCGGTTAGCTTAAAGATATGATTTCATATTGCGTGCCCCACGTTGGGCGCCAATTAATTAAACTAGTTTTCCAGTGTTATGTTATATTAAAGACTTGTCCCTAAGTGTGAGTATTACCTGAACTCTCCAGCCGCATTTGTCCAAGCATTAAGATGCACGATTTGAGTTTTAAAATAAGACTGACTTTATTTTCAACATTTCTTTCCTTAAATACTCTTAGAACTAGGCTATGATCTACTTTATTTTGACCAGCTTGAATCTATATTATCAAGTGTCGCATTGCATTACATTGTGCATGTAGCTTGACCCTTGACAATATAAATTCATCGTCATTAGTAATGCGCCATATGATATACGCACGACCCATGTGCAATATCATCCGTAACAAAACAAATGATGCAATGTGTCTGAGCCGTTTACATTCGCTTTGTTTACATTTGCTCTTGTTGATCAATTGCTGCCACGTGTTCGTTTGTATATACTCGTATATACAACATATTTGTTGGACCTTCGCCATTGGTGTCTTTGTTTCGGTTTGTAGTCTGCTATACGTATGTTCGATGATTCTTCTTCAGTATTACGTGCTATAAGTTGCATCTTCTGTGCTTTTCTTTAGTGTTTCGTTTTGATGATTGCATCTTCGATGAGTGTACTTCGGTCTATCGTTTCGAAAGTTCGGCGTTGTGGTGTTTCATGTGTCAATCTGGTCGTTTGTTTTGTATGAGGGGGTCTCTATTAAGACCGTCTGCCACCGCCCTTTTAACTTGTGGACCACCTGCCTTAATTGGGATAAGCTATGTTCTTTGTGGTGCCTCTGTAAGGGATATCTACCCACATTTTTCGCCGTTTCGTTGGGGTAATTGTTTTTCTGACTACCCTTGCTGTTCGTGTTTTGGTGTGCCAAGTAACGCAACAGGTTCGTTCGTGTTTTTTTTAAAAATCGTGAAGTTTGTTTCATTTCCTGTTTCTTAACCTAAATTTTGTGAAAATTTGAGAACAAATTTACGAATTTGTAAAAACTTGTAATGAACACGAACCGATCTAATACAACGCTTTTTTATGACTAACTTAAAAACGAAAACAATACGATATCAGATATATATATATATTTTTTTTATTATATTAAATTGGCAAGTTAATAATATTACATATTACACAAGTCCACTTTTTATCCGAAATAAGTTAAGTTTATTTGAAAACTAACTAAGAAATTTGGTGTGTACAACATTATATTTAGCCTTAAACAATTTTTCTATAAACTGCTGGATAACTAGCTTTTTTTTATTTTTTTAAAAAGTAGGTATTTACAATTACAAAAATTTAACAATTAAAATCGGAACAATATTTGTTTAGATGTTAGCTTACTGAATTGCAGCCGACTATTCGCTTTGTTTTCTCAGCTTGATTTACTTGTACGCCTTGGTTAGCTAGCGGTGCGTTTTTTTAATATTTATTTGTTGATTATAGTAACTTATCTTGATAACTATCAAAATAATTTACAATAGACTATTGTTGTCTTGAAGAAATAAATGAAGATGCAATTCGTAGAAATAGAGAGATTTAATTTGCATTGATGTAGTAACTGTAATTCGGAAAAATCGGAAATTGTAAAACAGCAATTTAATTTATAATATATAATTTATTCTCGCTATTCAGAAATGAATTCAATTACTAAATTAATTGTCCGCCGTATTATGCTTTAAGAGAGTGTGATCAACAAGATTTTTTTTTGCTGAAAGGAATTGCATTTCAAATGCGAATAGAATGAACGAAAAATTGACTCTCCGGGTCTTTTAAACTTCTAAAAATTAATGTGTTACCATAAATCTATAAATTAATTGTAAAGGTATAAATAAAAACGGCCGTTCGCCTATTATTTGATTAATTAAAAAATATATTATACCATTTTATATTGAGTAATGTCTATATATTTAAATTTACAGTATAAACTGTAATTTTTTTTTGAACTTCCGTTTGCATTCAGTTCCATTGTTGTATAGTTTTTCGTCTTTCGATTTTTATTTATAAGTAATGTTTCTATGCCCATTATAAGAATCATTGTAGCCGTTAAAATTATTTAATAATATCTTTTTTCTAGCATATCTATTTGTTTCTTTAAACTTCTTGATAAAAATTGAATTGTGAAAAAAACCTTATGAAACAAATAAAATATACATTATAAAGAGATTCGCCAGAAATAAAATTGTAGTTTGTATTTAATTCAATAATTAAAGAGGGGAGGGGGGTGAACGAAAATAACACAAATTGTGTTTACTAATGCGTTTAGTATGTGCTGCGGTACGGTAAGTTTCTCTCCCAATTCCAGTTATACTTCTCAGCATTTACAGCAGTCTTTCTCAAAGTGAGCGATGACGCCCCTTTGTAGGCGCTGGCGCCTTTCAGAGGGGCAGTAAGTACATAGAAGGCTTTGGAAAAAATTAGTGGGGCGAGGGCAAATTAAAAAACGGGAAAAATTACGTTTTTCTGGTATGTATATAAAGCGTCTGTCAAAGGACTTGACAACCTCTTTTGTAAATAAAATTCAAACTAGTTGAGATATATCTCAAATTACTATCTATGAATTACTTGAATTACTATGCAGCGGTCGATACGTTTAACCCAACATTCGATGACTCTGCCGCACATTTTGTCCAATTCGGCCGCTATTTCTCGTTCAATATTGGCTCTGAGCTCCTCTAACGTCACCGGCTTGTTGGCATAGACCAATGATTTAATGTAGCCCTATAAAAAAAAGTCTAGAGGCGTTAAATCACAGGATCCCTGCGGCCAATAGACGGGTCCGTTTCTCGAAATAACACGGTCACCTAACTGAGAATTCAATAACTCGATTGTTGCACCCGCTGTGTTTCTTTTCCAATTCATGATGTCCAATTCATGCAATTGCTCAAAGAAATAACGTACCAACATGTCTGTAGCGAATACCATATATTTCATCGACGAAAAAAACTGCCCAGTCAAACCGCACCAAATAGTGACTTTTTGCGGATGAAGTGCTGTTTCATGAAGCACATGAGGGTTCTCACCTCTCCAGTAATATTTTGCTTATTGACGCAGGCGTTTAACCAAAAATGCACTTCATCGCTGAAAAAGATTTTGCATTGAAATTCTTCATTTTCTTTTATCATGTCCAGAGCCCAATTTGAGAAAGTGTGTCGCTTCATAATGATCGTGGCTTTAGTTCTTGAGACAGATTGATCTTGTAAGGGTGTAGGGCAAGATTCTAACGCAAAATTCGGCATAATGCGGTCTGGGAGAGGCCCAATTCTTGAGAACGCCGTGAAATTGACTGATTTGTCTGGTTTGCGACGGACGCCTCTACGGCAGCACTATTCTCCACACTTCGGGCAAAACATAGAGCCTTATTGCGAAGATCAATCGACAGTTGATAATTGACTATTTTCAATGTGTGCTATTGTGAACGAACGATTCTAAAGGATTTTGTCAATCGCAGTCAATTAAAAAAATTCGATTGACAAAAATACCAAATGAATCGTTCGTTCACAATAGCACACATTAAAAATAGTCAATTATCAATTGTCGATTGATCTTCGCAATAAGGCTGATAGTCTCACTGGTACGGCAACATCAAGCTGCGAATATTCTGACTCAAATGTTTTCACTAGACTATGAATTGCTTGTCTACTGCGACGACAATTATGGCCGAAAATTGGCGTTAACGCTCTTAAAGTTGCGACCACCGACTCGGAGTTTCGGTATTAAATTTTAATTATTTGTAAATGTTATTCCTTCGTGTACTTCACCATGATGAATATGTTGATTTTGCTGAATATTTTGACATTGAGTTTTCGGTAATCGGTTTAAGCGTTTCACACTGAAAGTTTGAAGTTGTCATGAAAGACCCTTTATGTAAACAATAAGCTAGATATCGGAAAAAGTTATTACTAATTTTCGTCTAATTTCGACGAGTCCTATAAGAATTCGACTTTAAATCGCGGCGCCACGGAAACTGTAGAATCTCTCGTATTTCATCCGAGTTTCGTTAGTTCCGACCGAGAGATACAAATTGCCACGTATTCAACAAACATGAGCCAACCATTCTATACACATTATCAGTCTCTTGTAAAACTGAGACTTCACTGCAGAATGAAGTTTTTTGTTTGATTTGTAATTATTATATTATTAAAACAATCCTGCCTTTGTCTTATTGAAGACTTACGTAACTGTGAACTCAAATATATGTCGGAAGCAAGAAAGGAGAGAAGGCATTATATTGCGGAATATATTTAAAACGGTTTTATCGAAACTCCTAGAAATCCATAAGCCTTCTAGGCTACCAGATCATTTTAATAAAACGCTCTCGGATAAAAAAGACAAAGATTAAGATATGACCTATTTTCAAGACATGGAAAAGAGCCAACTATATCAAGACTTTTTTCAGCTGCTTTTTTGACTTTTAAATTCATTTTTTTAATTGGTTATTAAATAACAGCTTACATACTAGACAGAAATTATTAAATCTAACTTAAATTTATCAGGATGCTTATTCGAAATTAATGGTCCTAATTCGGACGCTCTAGACTCTAACCTCATAATTATTGCCTCGGCCTAAAAACTATTTAACGAAGTAATCTTACATATATATTTTCATCTTTATCAAATTTTATATTTTTATACCTTCTCTACTTACTTAAACTACTTAACGTATTCTAACTATAATTAGGATTATGATAACTCGTTGCCTTACGCAACAAGTGATCCAAATATCAATTCCTTTCCGAGCACCTAGCAGTGGTCAACATGCACACGAGACACCGTGAGCCCACTGAAGCCTTACAGCTACAGTCACCTCCCAGAAGCACCACCACACACAAGTGGACAAGCCCGGCCTCTCC
Organism: Portevinia maculata; assembly: GCA_949715645.1. Taxonomy (NCBI): domain Eukaryota; kingdom Metazoa; phylum Arthropoda; class Insecta; order Diptera; family Syrphidae; genus Portevinia; species Portevinia maculata. Next base: position 97,526,941 of record OX454528.1, read on the forward strand.
CAGAAACGCTCTAGCTAACTTAGTCTAACTTATAAACTAAGAGAATGTTACCTAGAGTAACGTATAGGTTTTACGTCCGCAAACGTAGTCAATGACATATGGACTACTCCGCATACGGCTCCGCATACGGGTCCGAAAAACGAAATTTTTCCGATCCAATCAGTATGGAAATTGTAATAGCCGCGGACTCACATGTGTATGTATTGTCACAGATTGAGTTCGCTGTGCTCAGCAAAAAACGAATCCAAAACTGATCCAAAAAAAGGTAAAAATCGAGGCTAGATAAGAAGAGAAACGAGAATCGAGTATCGCAAAAATAAAAATCAGAAATGTTTGTTCATGTTTATTTTATTTCTTAAGAACAATACATTTTTCCATTTGGTATACCTGCAACCATTTCTCCTTCTCATACAAAATAAATGAATCAAATAAATGTGCATGTTATCTATACATATGTATGTTACTTACTTTCAGCATGAACTTGTGCCGGTACCATTAAAATCATCGAAATGCGGCCCACAATTGGTAGTTTCGCCTTCATCGGTTGCTATTTTTTTTTTGATTTTGATAAATCTAAATTCAAACAAAGTTTAATTAAGCAAACAATTGTGTGGAATAATAAATTCAATTTTAGTTTACCTTTCAAAGAAAATTATATCTGCAGCTGCAGCCAGAGACAGTGTCAGTGACAGATGAACAATCGGCCATTACAAATAACTACTCTCGACTCTCGCTCTTCTTCTTATTGGCAATGTGGGACCACAATCCAAATGGATTGTATCGAACGGCAGCGGGTTTTTCGGAATATTGTACAAGTTCCTTTCACTAGAACGAGCCGGCATGGCTTACATAATGCACTTAATACAATTTTGGATAAATCTTTCAATTTTTTGACGCATGCTCGGAAACCAGTAATGCATCGCAATCTTCTCATAACATTTATCCAGAGCTTGATGCCCGAGTTTTTCATGGATTAACCGTATAACATTGTCTTCCATTTCATTCGGCACGTATAATGCCTTTCTCCCACTTCTCGTCACTTTATATACAAGTCCATCCATCATCTCGAAATCTTTGACTTCTTCGGCCTCCATTTGATCCCGCAATTCCATAATTATTTTGTCCCGCCCTTGTGCAATTTGGATTTGAAAATCCGTGTCATCAACATCCCAAACTGCGGCGATCTGGCACCGACTTAGGGCATCGACGTGTCCCATAGATATACCACTACGGTGCTGAATTATATAGTTGTAATTTTCAAGCTCTAAAGCCCATCGGGCAATCCTTGGATTAACTTGTTTCTTTTCCAACGTCATAGTCAGAGAGCTGCAATCCGTAACGATCTTGAAGGGTATTCCTTCCAAATATACTCGGAATCGTCTCAGCGCATAAATTATAGGAAGCGTTTCTAATTCAAAGTTGTGATATCGGGATTCGGCAGCGGAAGTTGTTTTCGAAAAGTAAGACACCGGATGAAATTTTCTGTCTCCTTGCCTCTGAAGCAAGACGGCACCAAAACCAATTGAACTGGCATCACAATGCAGTTCTGTTTCCTTTATGGGGCTATAAATGGCCAGAATCGGTGCTTCAATTAGTCTGCGTTTTAGTTCATTAAAAGCATCCGAACATGGTTTGTCAAAATCAAAATCGGCATCTCTCTTTAACAGATTTTGCAGTGGTTTTACAATTCGAGAAAATGACGGTACAAATCGTCTGGAAGTAGGAGAACAACCCAATACAAGAATGCAACTGTTTCTGATTAGTCGGCACCCGATATTCTTTGATAGCGGCAATATGAAAATCACTTGGTGAAATCCCTTGTGAAGAAACGGCATATCCCAAATATTCTATCTCCGTATGACCGAACCGGCATTTAGCGAGATTTAATTCAAGATTCCGTTGAGTGATGCGCCTCAAAACGGTTCTTAGCAATATTTTGTGTTCCTCAAAGTCTGCCGTAGCAATCAATATGTCGTCCATATAAGCAACTATCTTGCCTGAATCAACTAAATCTCGGAAAATAACATTAATAAACCGCTGAAAAACGGCAGGGGCATTCTTCAACCCAAACGGCATTTTTAAATACTCCCACATACCATTTGGAGTAACGAACGCAGTAAGGGGAATAGATTCCTCAGAAACCCGAACTTGATGGAATCCACTTTTCAAGTCTAAAAATGTGAAATATTGTTTTCCCTCAAGATACTCTATACAATCTTCTATAAGCGGCAACGGTTGATTATCCCGGATGGTCTTTTTATTGAGACCGCGATAGTCCACACACATTCGAAGTTCCCCGTTCTTCTTTTTAACTAACACAATAGCAGACGCATAAGGCGAGTTACTTGGTCTAACAACGCCGTCTTTCTCCAACTGATGCACTATTGCCTGTACTTGAGTTCTTTCAAAATAAGAGAGTCGTCGGGGGGCACAGTGGAACGGCACATCATCATTCAGATGGATTTTCATTTCATAATCCAACGGTTCTACTTCAATATCTTTTGGAAAAACATAGGAATCTATAACTAAACTATTCAATTCGGCACAGCGTAACTTTCCCAATTTATGGTCAATATTCAAATCTACTTCGGCAGAGACAACCTCAATATTAAATATATCCGGCATACCACAATGCTCGTCATTAATCCCAGTTGACTCAACTTCCGATACAACTTCATCCTCTTCTGGTTTATTATCCACTAGCAAACAATTATTCCCGATGAGGCTATATCTATTAAGAGTTGTAAGAAGTTCATTTGGCAAAACAAATTTATCATTTCCACTTATAGAAACCAACTTTTCTTTAGAGTATCTAAGTTTTACTTTAGTTAGATGGATACTGAAAGCATACAAAAAATTACGTCCAAAAATAATCGGCAGAGCCATACTTTCATCTGTGACGATATTAACTTTTATCGTCTTTATTTTGTTGTCAAATTTTACTTTACATTTTACTTCTCCTAAGACATTTAATTTGTTTCCACCTACTCCGTAAAATGATGATTTCGGCATCTTTGATCGTCGCAGCAGCTTAATCGGAACGTACGACGACTTTATAAAACTAGTTGGACTGCCCGTATCGAAAAGAGAAAGAAACTTTATAAATCCCGCGTCTTTTGCCAAATCAACTTCGAAAGCGACACTCACCCAATTTACAGCACCAACTAATTCGCTTAAACTATCATCGTCATCAGATACGGCATTCTCAGAAACGGCGGCAACTTGTCTGGTTTTCGGAACAGCAACGGCAACGGCAGACAGCATCTTCTTCGGGTTCGGACATGTCTTGTGGTCATGTCCCATTTCCCAACATCGGAAACATGATCCATTTCGGCGCAACGGATATGGGCAATACGGTTTAATATGCCCCGTCTGCGAGCAATTAAAACATAATACGGCATTTTTATCGGCATTCATCTTGGTTACAACGGCCGACTTGGTCGACACAGCATTAACGTTACGTCCTGACACACTCGCCGCACTTTCCATCAAATATCTTTGCTGATAGCGGTTAATAAGCTGCTTTAGCTCGTCAATGGTGCGAGCACCCAATAGCAAATTTATATTGGACACGCCACTACCTATCCCGTCTATTATGAAGTCGATGACTTCGGTTTCGCTAATATCCGAGCGCTTGGCAATCGCCTGCATATTTAACATATAGCAATGCAGCGACTCTTCTGTCTTTTTCCACTTCCTCAGGCTCAGCATTCTATATACATCTTGGCGGGACACAGCTATGTTAAATTCTTTTAGAAGTGCTGACTTCAGGTCTCTGTAATTGAGCGCCACTATCGAGAGCAGGAACACTTTAGCGGTTCCAACAAGTGAACGCCGCAAACTCAATAGCTTAAATCTGTCATCGGCATTTACCGTCTGCATGATTTCCTCGAAGTCACGAAAGAAATGCTGTGCAGAATGGCTTACATCGTCGCCATTAAACTTCGGAATGGCGTGCTCGATTTCGCCGAATTCCAATCTTCGTTCGGCAGAAGGGGCGGCATCCTTTTCTAGCTCCTTAATTTGCTTACGAAGATTCAGCACTTCGAGTCGCTTCCGTAGCTCGCTCAGTTCTTCATCCAGGGCAGCACCTCCTAATTCCTCGGCATTATCAGCGTCAGCGTCATCGGCATCGTCAACTTCGGCATTCTCGTCTCCACTTGCTGTCGATAGATTGTTGCTTCTGTTGACCTCACTATGGTATAACCTTTTTAACTGAGCCGTGGTAGCTGTTTCGGAAAATTCCACGCCGGCTTCCTTGAGTACTTCTACCAACTGCTGTCTCGTCAACACACGCGGCATTTTAATACACAAAAATTTGCTTTACACTCCAAATATTTTTTTTTCAGGTCAGTGATGTTCTGACCCCACATCTGAGTTCTAATTTATTTATTAATGGTACAAGGATTACCACAGATTTAATATTTATCTTTTTTCACGTTTGTTACAGCATGTACGATCTCTTACAAAAATTGAAAAATATATCGTCGTCAAGTTGGATGTAGTTGGCGTCATCAATTCATCAATGGCACCCTCTTGCATTCCAACTTGAAAGCACAGATGGCGCTTTTACTAAAGTTTACAATACATTGGTATAGATAATATACACATTTATTTGTTTCTTTTCTTTTGCAGGAGAATTTGACAAATGGTAGCAGATATACCTTATACCTATGAAAAAATGTATTCTAAGAAATAAAATAAACATGAACAAAAGCAAAAGATGGAGCAAAAGAGCAAATATTTTCTTCAATGAAAAATGACATTAGAAACAATGCTTTTCAATCAATGCAACATAGCACATTGACCACCGAGAAAGCCACAGCATTCTCAACTTTAGGAAAAATCCTAGATGGGCTTTTGTTGTCCAAATTCTACCAATCTTGCGACAATGTTTTCAGTCTTCCCAACATTCAAATGCCTATATGGTTTAAAAACCAATTGGGAATCCTCATTGCTGAAATGCGAATCTCCTTCACCGATGTGAACACAAACACCAATTGTATTGAATACAAAGAAACAAATTACAGGTGATTGTGTTGGTCTAATTGCAATATGCCATAAGCTACCCCAAACTTTAATCGAAGCAAACAAATAATATAGGTACCATCAATCTACTCGATGACAATTCTCCCACTTTTCTTTATCCACCATCGCCCCTACCATTAAATATGAATATACATATATCCATATTTTACTTGCAAATATAAATTATAAAAAAAAAATCATTTCATCATCATACACATACATACCAATAGTATTAAATACCAGAAAACATAACCTCGCCAACATCATTGTATATACACTTTATAGTAGTGCCATCATGTCGAATTTTTTGTTTTAGCCGACTAAATGCAGATGGCATTATGAATTGAGCTAGAATGTTTGTGACTAAACTAAACTAAATACACACTTTGAAAACGAAGAAAGCAAGACCAAATAAACCGGTTTGTCTCTCTCGAATCTTTCCGCCGAACGAATTTCATTCCATTGTGTATGCATTTTTTTTTCATTGTAAGAGGGAGCATAGGCGTAGGCAGCGCAGGTATAGTCCGTACCAAAACAGTTGGCCAACGGTCGATTGCGCAGAGAGAGGATTTAAGAGAACAAAAATGACGCGAAAGAGATTTAATCACTAAGCGTTTTTGCCTGTAACTTACAATGCGTAACCCAACTTTACAGTGCTTAGAACTAAAATGCTGTTGAATATCTAAATAAACTTAATTTTTTATTATGAGGTCGACTTTTATACATTTCTACCTAGAAGTCCGATTGTATTTGAAAGGGTTCCTAACCCTTTTTATGGTTGAACATTTCGTGGTTTAGCGCTAGGTACCTGTATGGGTGGTGTGCTTGGTTAGCATAAATTTTATGATGTTTGATTTTACCTGTTTGACTTAAGTGTAAAAGTTTTACGACATGATTAGTGTTTGCATTTGGTTACCTGTAGGGGCAAGGAATAAATTTGTTGCTTGGTTTTTAGAGTTTTTTATTTTAAGATAACGCATATATATTATGGATTTCCTATTTGGAATTCACTTTCACGAAAACAAAAGCATTGCTAGGACATAAGTTTATTAAAATAAAATAAATTGTCATGGATCTTTCAAGAAAAGGAAAACCAATAGGAAGTCTAGGACGTAAGATCGTTGTTAGGATATATTACAAAAAAATTGAAGAAGCTAGGAATTTATGTATAGATAATCCCATCACATACGCAAATTCACAGACAGAGGAGTTTACGGGAATTTCGGCCCGAACAATAAGAAGGATATTTAAAAAATATGAGAAGAAAGGCGCTATTGAATCTCCAACTAAAAGAGTACCACATACAAAATGGAAAACTGGATTGGACGAATTTGGTATCACAGCTGTTCGGCGAATTATATACAACTTCCACATTGAAGAAAAAATGATGATAACATTAAAAATGTTAAGACAACGGGTGCAGGAAGATTTGGAGCTGAACCTAAGCAATATGTCGCTACATAGGATTTTAAAAAGAAATGGATTTTCTTATAGGAAAACGGAGAACAACCGTAAATTTCTTTGCGAAAGAAATGAAATCAAACTTTTACGAGTGAAATATCTGAGGAAGGTGCGGGAGTACAGGTCAGAAGGATATGAGATTATTTATTTGGACGAGAGCTATATTCACAGCTCTCACACAAGGCCAAGGGCATGGACTGACGGCACCAGTCAAGGTTTAAAGGCGCCAATTTCAAAAGGCCAAAGGCTGATAATGGCGCATGCAGGTGGAGCGAAGGGCTTCGTGAATAATGCCTTGCTTTTATTTAAATCTGGGTCGAAAACAGGAGATTATCACGATGAGATGAATTTTGAAAATTTCTCCAAATGGATGAAGGATCAAGTTTTAAATAACCTAGAGGAACCATCGGTTATTGTAATGGACAACGCATCATATCACAACAAATGGGAACACAAGCAAATCACTTCTGCTTCCGTTAAATCGGAGATGTTAGAATGGCTTTCCCTCAACAATATACCGCATTCTTCAAAAATGCTCAAAGTCGAACTTTATGACCTTATAAAGCGACATCGGACTAATCACCACCCCAAGCATAAGATTGACGATATGATTCACGGCGCGGGACACGAAGTACTACGATTGCCACCCTATCATCCAGATCTCAACCCTATTGAAAAGATCTGGGCAACAGTCAAGGGAAGAGTCGGAAGCCGAAATACAACGTTTAGATTATCGGATGTTCAGAAACTAGCTGAAGAAGAATTTTCAAAAATAACAGTTGAAGATTGGCGCAAAGTTTGTGAAAAAATTATAAGGACAGAGGAGGAATACTTTTCACACGAGCAGATGTGGGACACAATGTCGGATGCAATAATTATCAATCCAGGAGATGATTCTTCAACCGATTATGAAACTGACAGTTCTTCGAATTCAATTTAATATACATTAATATTAACTATTTCATATATAGGTAGCAAAATCAATAAATATTTTTATCTTAGTACTAAAACGTGTGTGTTTTTACTTCTTAATTCAAACCAAACCGAACCACCCATTTGGTATACTGGTGTTTTGTTTTGCTGCTCGCTGTAAATCTGTTTTATATTTGCAATTCATCGTCAATTTTATCTCGCTATAATTTACACTTTTAATCAAGGTTACAAATTTAAAAGTGGTGGGTAGTTCAAAAAGTTTTAAAAACTGCATTTCTTAAAAAAAATTATTGAAGAATCAAGAACGTTCACCATTTTGTCTTTAACGAACCGTTTAATACCCCATCCTCTTTTTTGTGACAGAAAATCGTGCCTATTGTTATTGGGCATAAAATCGTTTACGTTTCCAAAAAATTCCCAAATTGTAAATTTTTTATTAAATTTACCTACCTCGCCCAAATTCAATGATATAAACAAAAAAAATTTGGTGTGACACTGCAATTTACTTTACTGTGCGTGCCAATATCAGTACCTACATGATCAATATGCACGACACAATTAATAATGATCAACGAAAGCATAATGAGCAAATAGGGTTTAAATCTAAAACCGTACACCTTCATACAGACACAGTCACACAATCAATTCATGTGCAATGTTTTGCTTAATCTATCCGACCGTGATCACATCATACTCCTACAAAGAACCGACAAGACAAAAAACGAAACAATATATTTGCCTCCAAGTAAAGTTGACATATAATGGTCTATATTTTTCCTCCGCTCCTAATTTCAGTATAAAAGAAGGAAAATGAAGAAACCACCCTCAGTGAGATCGCGACAGCGATCTTGAACACAAGGCAGGGTATACGTCGTTTTTTATTATGGCTCCGCCCATTTTCGTCTCTTTATGCTTGTTTTTGCAATTTAAGAGATTGTAAAACACATTTTAAGAGACCTGCGCAGTAGAATGGCCAACTGTTTTGGTACGCACTATACTTGCAAAGCATTAGCATACGTACATGAACATGCTATAGTATATATATATATAGAAATGAAAAAATTCTGTTTATATTCGGAGAATCGATTGTGTAACATAATGCAAACGAAATATGAACCTAATATGATTTTGAATACCGATTATGAATGAATGCCCTTTTTATTTGATGAACCAATAAATAAACCAATTTGAGTTGTTCATGAATACTACGGCAGCTATTATTACAAGCAGGGCACGCGCTCGTACACACACTCTAACTTGTCTTATCTTATCTCTGCCTCAATTAATTTTTTTCACATGCAAATATGATATGCCTCACTGCTGAAATGCGAATCTACTTCGCCGATCTTAACATATACACACCAATTGTATAAAATACAACAAAATAAGTTCCAGGTGACGGTTTTGTTCTAATTGCAATATGCCATAACCTACCCCAAAAACTTTGATCAGAGCAAACAAATAATATACCATCAATCTACCCAACTACAATTATCCCACCTCTCTTCATCCACCATCGCCCCTACCATTAAATATGAATATCTGCTTTGCACTTGCAAATACTCGTATGAATTATAAAAAAAAAAACATTTGAGAATCTACACTGCTGAAATGCGACTCTCCTTCAACGATCATACACACACATACCAATTGTGTTAAAATCCAGAAAACATAACATACCCCTTCCATCAAAGCAAACAAAAAATATACCATAAATCTACACGAAACCTGCTTTGCCAACCACCACCACTACCTGCATCATCCTCCTACTCATATTCCCAGCACGAGAATGGTGTAGAACTAGACTATCATGATTTGTTGCGGGCGAATGCGCACTGGTGGCGTATCGTCGTTTACGCACGGTTGCACTACTATAAGGTTTATATACAATGATATTATTCCTTCACCTTTCCGACCTACCGTCAACCTCCTTCTCATATCCCTGCGCAAAAACGAAATAACAAGAAAAAGTAATTGGTATCTGATACAATTTCCCACCAATATCGGTATACCATAAGTCCATAATTTAATTTTATTTTTACACGCATAGGTGAACAATTTGCAACGCATAGGCACTACACACACACACCTCCAATCATGCATTTATGAAAACAAAATACGAAACTTGTGTTTTTCTTGCTATATAAAAAGCTATCATTATCCATACTTTTCTAACGCCAAAGCCAGAGCCATTCAACCATTTCCAAATGTAAACAAACATTCATCTTCATTCTCTTTGGGGAATTGGATGAACATTATTCCGATACAATTTTGCTATCCATATAATGGTTTGTGCATTGGCATGTGGAAGGTAACATTCCATGCTAGAACCCCGTCGATGGTCTGTGGCGACTTGCAGTAAACCACAACTAGAGGGCAGAACTAACTTATCGAAACATTTTAAAAAGTATTTGTCTTATGATAATTCGTCATATATACTAGTTGGACTTGAGATCTTGTACGCCGTGCAGCTCGCACACATTTTTATATTATTGGTAATGAATTAAGAGTTAATAAAATTGAGTATTCATTTATATGTGGAAACTACCACAGGTCTTCATGATAGTACTATAGAGTTTATATACAATGGTTACACTCACTATTAATTACTCATTACATGTATAACTAAGAATTACAGTATTCCGCTAATAGATTGTATTTGTATCACACCACCGTGACCAAATCGGCCACTCTGTAAGTATATTATTTTTCTATCGTCAGTTCCTGTCCGACAGTCATAAAATAAAGAACTATTTAGAAAAAAGGCAATCTCTGGTTTTTTCTACTTTTCTGCAACAAAGATACTGCAAGGAATTTGTTAGAGCTGTACACCTATCGTCTCAGGTCACACCGCATCCAACTGCAGCTTTACTGCGAACATGACAGATACTTTTCCTTTTCATCTTTGTTTTTTTTTCTCGTTTGCTCAAGAGGCTTTGTATATCGTTTCACTTTAGCTTTCAATTAATCCTTTTGCGTTGAATAAATCCGTTTGCTTTTTAATAAATCCTAATAGAATTTCTTCTCTCCTTCATAGCTATTTCAACTTGGTGAACTAGCAACAGCAAGGGTAGTTGAAACCAAGATTCTCAACTAAATTACAATGGCTGGAAATCCGAGCAGCCAAAAGGAAACCACAACTTCAGTTCAAACTGCAGTTCTGGGAGTACCTTCACACCCACCCCAACAAAGGTTTTTGGAAAAATTTGGGGGTAGGTAGCTGAAATTTGGAATATAAACTCTAGATCTAGATGCTCCTTATGCAAATGTTTAAAGATTTTTGAAATGCGCCCACTGACACGCCCACAATTTAAAAAAAATTAAGGTTTTTGGAAAAAATTTGAGATAGGAAGCTGAAATTTGGAATATACACTCTCTAGATGCTCCTTATGAACATGTTTAAAAAAAATTGAAATCCGCCCACTGACACGCCCACAATTTCAAAAAAATCAAGGTTTTTGGAAGAAATTTGAGGTAGGAAGCTGAAATTTGGAATATACATATACACCCTCTAGATGCTCCTTATGCTAACGTTTAAAGATTTTTGAAATCCGCCAATGACATGCCCACAATTTCAAAAAAATTAGGGTTTTTGGAATAAATTTGAGGTAGGAAGCTGAAAAAATACACCATCTAGATGCTCCTTATGCTAACGTTTAAAGATTTTTCAAATCCGCCCACTGACACGCCCACAATTTCAAAAAAATCAAGGTTTTTGGAAAAAATTTGAGGTAGGAAGCTGAAATTTGGAATATACACTCTCTAGATGCTCCTTATGCTAATGTTTAAAAATTTTTGAAATCCGCCAACTGATACGCCCACAATTTCAAAAAAAATATGTTTTTTGGAAAAAATTTGAGGTAGGAAGCTGAAATTTCGAATATACACCCTCTAGATGCTCCTTATGCTAACGTTTAATGATTTTTGAAATCCGCCCACTGACGCGCCCATAATTTCAAAAAAATCAAGGTTTTTGGAAAAAATTTGAGGTAGGAAGCTGAAATTTGGAATATACACTCTCTAGATGCTGCTTATGCTAATGTTTAAAAAATTTTGAAATCCGCCCACTGATACGCCCACAATTTCAAAAAAATCAAGGTTTTTGGAAAAAATTTGAGGTAGGAAGCTGAAATTTGGAATATACACCCTCTAGATGCTCCTTATGCTAACGTTTAATGATTTTTGAAATCCGCCCACTGACACGCCCACAATTTCAAAAAAAACAAGGTTTTTGGAAAAAATTTGAGGTAGGAAGCTGAAATTTGGAATATACACTCTCTAGATGCTGCTTATGCTAATGTTTAAAGATTTTTGAAATCCGCCCACTGACACGCCCACAATTTCAAAAAAATCAAGGTTTTTGGAAAAAATTTGAGGTAGGAAGCTGAAATTTGGAATATACACTCTCTAGATGCTCCTTATGCTAATGTTTAAAAATTTTTGAAATCCGCCCACTGATACGCCCACAATTTCAAAAAAAATATGTTTTTTGGAAAAAATTTGAGGTAGGAAGCTGAAATTTGGAATATACACCCTCTAGATGCTCCTTATGCTAACGTTTAATGATTTTTGAAATCCGCCCACTGACACGCCCACAATTTCAAAAAAATCAAGGTTTTTGGAAAAAATTTGAGGTAGGAAGCTGAAATTTGGAATATACACTCTCTAGATGCTCCTTATGCTAATGTTTAAAGATTTTTGAAATCCGCCCACTGACACGCCCACAATTTCAAAAAAATCAAGGTATTTGGAAAAAATTTGAGGTAGGAAGCTGAAATTTGGAATATACACTCTCTAGATGCTCCTTATGCTAATGTTTAAAAATTTTTGAAATCCGCCCACTGATACGCCCACAATTTCAAAAAAAATATGTTTTTTGGAAAAAATTTGGGGTAGGAAGCTGAAATTTGGAATATACACCCTCTAGATGCTCCTTATGCTAACGTTTAATGATTTTTGAAATCCGCCAACTGACACGCCCACAATTTCAAAAAAATTAAGGTTTTTGGAAAAAATTTGAGGTAGGAAGCTGAAATTTGGAATATACACTCTCTAGATGCTGCTTATGCTAATGTTTAAAGATTTTTGAAATCCGCCCACTGACACGCCCACAATTTCAAAAAAATCAAGGTTTTTGGAAAAAAATTGAGGTAGGAAGCTAAAATTTGGAATATACACTCTCTAGATGCTCCTTATACTAATCTTTAAAAAATTTTGAAATCCGCCCACTGATACGCCCACAATTTCAAAAAAAATATGTTTTTTGGAAAAAATTTGAGGTAGGAAGCTGAAATTTGAAATATACACCCTCTAGATGCTCCTTATGCTAACGTTTAATGATTTATGAAATCCGCCCACTGACACGCCCACAATTTCAAAAAAATCAAGGTTTTTGGAAAAAATTTGAGGTAGGAAGCTGAAATTTGGAATATACACTCTCTAGATGCTCCTTATGCTAATGTTTAAAAATTTTTGAAATCCGCCCACTGACACGCCCAAAATTTCAAAAAAATCAAGGTTTTTGGAAAAAAATTGAGGTAGGAAGCTGAAATTTGGAATATACACTCTCTAGATGCTCCTTATGCTAATGTTTAAAGATTTTTGAAATCCGCCCACTGACACGCCCACAATTTAAAAAAAATCAAGGTTTTTGGAAGAAATTTGAGGTAGGAAGCTGAAATTTGGAATATACACTCTCTAGATGCTCCTTATGCTAATGTTTAAAGATTTTTGAAATCCGCCCACTGACACGCCCACAATTTAAAAAAATCAAGGTTTTTGGAACAAATTTGAGGTAGGAAGCTGAAATTTGGAATATACACTCTCTAGATGCTCCTTATGCTAATGTTTAAAGATTTTTGAAATCCGCCCACTGACACGCCCACAATTTAAAAAAAATCAAGGTTTTTGGAAGAAATTTGAGGTAGGAAGCTGAAATTTGGAATATACACTCTCTAGATGCTCCTTATGCTAATGTTTAAAGATTTTTGAAATCCGCCCACTGACACGCCCACAATTTCAAAAAATCAAGGTTTTTGGAACAAATTTGAGGTAGGAAGCTGAAATTTGGAATATACACTCTCTAGATGCTCCTTATGCTAATTTTTAAAGATTTTTGAAATCCGCCCACTGACACGCCCACAATTTCAAAAAAATCAAGGTTTTTGGAAAAAAATTGAGGTAGGAAGCTGAAATTTGGAATATACACTCTCTAGATGCTCCTTTTGCTAATGTTTACAGATTTTTGAAATCCACCCACTGACACGCCCACAATTTCAAAAAAAATCAAGGTTTTTGGGAAATATTTGAGGTAGGAAGCTGAAATTTGGAATATACACTCTCTAGATGCTGCTTATGCTAATGTTTAAAAATTTTTGAAATCCGCCCACTGATACGCCCACAATTTCAAAAAAAATATGTTTTTTGGAAAAAATTTGAGGTAGGAAGCTGAAATTTGGAATATACACCCTCTAGATGCTCCTTATGCTAACGTTTAAAGATTTTTGAAATCCGCCCACTGACACGCCCACAATTTCAAAAAAATCAAGGTTTTTGGAAAAAATTTGAGGTAGGAAGCTGAAATTTGGAATATACACTCTCTAGATGCTCCTTATGCTAATGTTTAAAGATTTTTGAAATCCGCCCACTGACACGCCCACAATTAAAAAAAAATCAAGGTTTTTGGAAGAAATTTGAGGTAGGAAGCTGAAATTTGGAATATACACTCTCTAGATGCTCCTTATGCTAATGTTTAAAGATTTTTGAAATCCGCCCACTGACACGCCCACAATTTCAAAAAATCAAGGTTTTTGGAACAAATTTGAGGTAGGAAGCTGAAATTTGGAATATACACTCTCTAGATGCTCCTTATGCTAATTTTTAAAGATTTTTGAAATCCGCCCACAGACACGCCCACAATTTCAAAAAAATCAAGGTTTTTGGAAAAAAATTGAGGTAGGAAGCTGAAATTTGGAATATACACTCTCTAGGTGCTCCTTTTGCTAATGTTTACAGATTTTTGAAATCCACCCACTGACACGCCCACAATTTCTAAAAAATCAAGGTTTTTGGAAAATATTTGAGGTAGGAAGCTGAAATTTGGAATATACACTCTCTAGATGCTGCTTATGCTAATGTTTAAAGATTTTTGAAATCCGCCCACTGACACGCCCACAATTTCAAAAAAATCAAGGTTTTTGGAAAAAATTTGAGGTAGGAAGCTGAAATTTGGAATATACACTCTCTAGATGCTCCTTATGCTACTGTTTACAAATTTTTGAAATCCGCCCACTGATACGCGCACAATTTCAAAAAAAATATGTTTTTTGGAAAAAATTTGAGGTAGGAAGCTGAAATTTGGAATATACACCCTCTAGATGCTCCTTATGCTAACGTTTAATAATTTTTGAAATCCGCCCACTGACACGCCCATAGTTTCAAAAAAATCAAGGTTATTGGAAAAAATTTGAGGTAGGAAGCTGAAATTTGGAATATACACTCTCTAGATGCTGCTTATGCTAATGTTTAAAGATTTTTGAAATCCGCCCACTGACACGCCCACAATTTCAAAAAAATCAAGGTTTTTGGAAAAAATTTGAGGTAGGAAGCTGAAATTTGGAATATACACTCTCTAGATGCTCCTTATGCTAATGTTTAAAAATTTTTGAAATCCGCCCACTGATACGCCCACAATTTCAAAAAAAATATGTTTTTTGGAAAAAATTTGAGGTAGGAAGCTGAAATTTGGAATATACACCCTCTAGATGCTCCTTATGCTAACGTTTAATGATTTTTGAAATCCGCCCACTGACACGCCCACAATTTCAAAAAAATCAAGGTTTTTGGAAAAAATTTGAGGTAGGAAGCTGAAATTTGGAATATACACTCTCTAGATGCTGCTTATGCTAATGTTTAAAGATTTTTGAAATCCGCCCACTGACACGCCCACAATTTCAAAAAAATCAAGGTTTTTGGAAAAAATTTGAGGTAGGAAGCTGAAATTTGGAATATACACCCTCTAGATGCTCCTTATGCTAACGTTTAATGATTTTTGAAATCCGCCCACTGACACGCCCACAATTTCAAAAAAATCAAGGTTTTTGGAAAAAATTTGAGGTGGGAAGCTGAAATTTGGAATATACACTCTCTAGATGCTGCTTATGCTAATGTTTAAAGATTTTTGAAATCCGCCCACTGACACGCCCACAATTTCAAAAAAATCAAGGTTTTTGGAAAAAATTTGAGGTAGGAAGCTGAAATTTGGAATATACACTCTATAGATGCTCCTTATGCTAATGTTTAAAAATTTTTGAAATCCGCCGACTGATACGCCCACAATTTCAAAAAAAATATGTTTTTTGGAAAAAAATTGAGGTAGGAAGCTGAAATTTGGAATATACACCCTCTAGATGCTCCTTATGCTAACGTTTAATGATTTTTGAAATCCGCCCACTGACACGCCCACAATTTCAAAAAAATCAAGGTTTTTGGAAAAAAATTGAGGTAGGAAGCTGAAATTTGGAATATACACTCTCTAGATGCTCCTTATGCTAATGTTTAAAGATTTTTGAAATCCGCCCACTGACACGCCCACAATTTCAAAAAAATGAAGGTTTTTGGAAAAAATTTGAGGTAGGAAGCTGATATTTGGAATATGCACTCCCTAGATGCTCCTTATGCTAATGTTTAAAAATTTTTGAAATCCGCCCACTGATACGCCCACAATTTCAAAAAAAATATGTTTTTTGGAAAAAATTTGAGGTAGGAAGCTGAAATTTGGAATATACACCCTCTAGATGCTCCTTATGCTAACGTTTAATGATTTTTGAAATCCGCCAACTGACACGCCCACAATTTCAAAAAAATCAAGGTTTTTGGAAAAAATTTGAGGTAGGAAGCTGAAATTCGGAATATACACTCTCTAGATGCTCCTTATGCTAATGTTTAAAGATTTTAGAAATCCGCCCACTGACACGCCCACAATTTAAAAAAAATCAAGGTTTTTGGAAGAAATTTGAGGTAGGAAGCTGAAATTTGGAATATACACTCTCTACATGCTCCTTATGCTAATGTTTAAAGATTTTTGAAATCCGCCCACTGACACGCCCACAATTTCAAAAAATCAAGGTTTTTGGAAGAAATTTGAGGTAGGAAGCTGAAATTTGGAATATACACTCTCTACATGCTCCTTATGCTAATGTTTAATGATTTTTGAAATCCGCCCACTGACACGCCCACAATTTCAAAAAAATCAAGGTTTTTGGAAAAAAATTGAGGTAGGAAGCTGAAATTTGGAATATACACTCTCTAGATGCTCCTTATGCTAATGTTTAAAGATTTTTGAAATCCGCCCACTGACACGCCCACAATTTCAAAAAAATCAAGGTTTTTAAAAAAAAGTTGAGGTAGGAAGCTGAAAGTTGGAATATAAACTCTCTTGGATGCTCCTTATGCTAATGTTTAAAGATTTTTGAAATCCGCCCACTGACACGCCCACAATTTCAAAAAAAACAAGGTTTTTGGAAAAAATTTGAGGTAGGAAGCTGAAATTTGGAATATACACTCTTTAGATGTTCCTTATGCTAATACTTTAAAATTTTTGAAATCCGCCCACTGACACGCCCACAATTTAAAAAAAAATCAACGTTTTTGGAAAAAATTTGAGGTAGGAAGCTGAAATTTGGAATATACACTCTCTAGATGCTCCTTATTGTAATGTTTAAACAAATTTTGAAATCCGCCCACTGACACGCCCACAATTTAACAAAAAATCAAGGTTGTTCACGTTGTAAAAAAAAACATATTTATACACTGACCGGAATAAGTATGCGAATATACATATTTAGAATGGTAGCAAGGCCACATTTCCTTGCATAATTTTTGGCACTGTACTTGGTAGTTACACTCACTATTAATTACTTATTGCATGTATAACTAAGAATTACAGTATTCCGCTAATAGATTGTATTTGTATCACACCACCGTGACCAAGTCGGCCAATCTGTAAGTATATTATTTTTCTATCGTCAGTTCCTGTCCGACAGTCATAAAATAAAGAGCTATTTAGAAAAAAGGCAATCTCTGGTTTTTTCTACTTTTCTGCAACAAAGATACTGCAAGGAATTTGTTAGAACTGTACACCTATCGTCTCAGTTCACACCGCATCCAACTTCAGCTTTCACTTTAGCTTTCAAATAAATCCTTTTACGTTGAATAAATCCGTTTGCTTTTTAATAAATCCTAATAGGTTATGGGCCCAGGAGATCTTGGATCTTAAAATATCTAAGCCAACGCAACAAAATGAATTCTGGAGGAATCACAAAGATCGAAACCCTGCACAAGGACAATTATGACACATGACGGGTGCACATGGAGCCACTTCTCATCAAGAACGATGCTTGGATTTACGTAAATGGAGTTAAGAGAGAACCAACGATAGTCCACGAAGATCAGGCATCTATACTCGCCCACGAAAGATGGTTTTCAGCGGACCAAACGGCAAAGTCTGATATCATCTTGTCCATCAGCGCATCTGAGCTAAAGCTAGTGAAAGGATGCGACACTGCACGAGATGTGTGGTTGAGACTGGAAAGCGTCTTCCAATCAAAAGGGCCTGCTCGTAAAGCTACGCTTTTAAAGCAACTCACCGTTCAGCGTATGCAGGAAGGAGAAGACGTTCGCGAGCATTTAAACAAATTTTTTGATGCAGTCAACAAACCTCACCACATGGATGTAGAAATAAATGCCGATCTACTGGCAATTATGCTCTTATATAGTTTGCCCTCGAGTTTTGCAAACTTTCGTTGTGCCATCGAGTCTCGCGACGACCTACCGTCCCCCGAAACATTGCGCATACAAATTATGGAGAAGAACGCCGCACGTAAGAGTGAATCGCATGAAGCACCAATTGCATTGGCTGCAGGAAAATTTTATATTAAATTTCGAGGTAATCCAAAGTTTAAAAATAAATTTACCAAAAATGATTCTTCGGAGCCGCAAACAAGTGCGAAAATAATATGCTTTAGATGCAGAAAACCAGGTCATAAACGAACTGAATGTCCACAGAGGTACAAAAAATCGTCACAAAACGCAAAAAGTGCAGACCATTTCTTGTTTTTCTCATCGACATTTCAACAGGGGGAGGTGAGTGCATTGCAATCTACAGACAAGTCACAAAACCTGCCGTGGTGCCTGAATAGTGGATGCTCATCTCACATGTGCAAAAACTCAAACGAATTTTTGAACATCAAGAAGGTAAACGACGAGAAACTGCAGATGGAAAGCAGTGCTTCAGCTGAAATTAAGGCTTGAGGAACAGCATTGATCGAACTGAACGATAAGAACGTCACTAAGACGTGCTATGTGCATGCCCCCGACTGCAGCTGGCCGTTGCGGCGCCTGTCGTGTCTGCCGCATCAGACATCACTGCTCCAATGGATGCCGGTTTATAGCTCGAGTAACCCAGGGACTATGGCCTGGTATTGGCCCTCTAAGTGATTGGGTTGTTACCCGCTGAATGCATACCCTGGAATTTGAGTTTGTTCTCCCAATGCCATTTCGTTAACATTGGTGTCTTGCATTGTTGTGAGGTCAGGTTTGCTGATCATCTCTTGCGAACATTTTCACTGGAGAACAGAGCTTAGCCTGAAACTTTTACCTTCGATTCTATGTGCTCTTCTCCGAATTGAAAACGAAATACCCTTTTTTGGTTTCCCTGATATCCTATGGCTTAACTTGATACGTCTGTCAATGCTCCAAAACGTGATAGTGTGTCAGGCATTTAAATCGACTGAAATGTAATGTCGTTTTCCATTGGTCCACTCGTAATACTCTTCTGTCTTCCGGACAACAAAAAACACTCCCAAAATGTTCCATTTTCCTACTCGGAGTGCTTTTTGGACTAATTTTTGCTCTTATATCCGACTACTTGTCAAAGCCATATAAACAAATAGAACAAAAGAGAATTTTTGATGTTCCATTGGAATCCAGGAGTGGATAATTGAGGGAGACCAATGGATAACGACATAGTTAAAGCAGTTTGTTAAGAGTTCTGTTAACATGGACATTTGACATACTGGATTCCATTTCCATTGTTTGTGACAAGCCGCCCTTATACCGCGTCTCCACAAGCAATATTTCACTGCTAACCATCTGTCACTTTTCATAGACAGAAAGAGATATAGAATCTTATAAAATGTACGGTGGGCATTTCATAGCTTACTATTTTCATGTGAAAATGTCGCAGAGTGAAGCACTTCAAAGAATAACAGCCCGTAGAATGGTATCCATAGAACTCAATTTTTCATACAATACTAATTGTAGTCTTCAGATATTTTTGCTATATTGCGTGCTATGAAATATTTGTTTGTAATTTTTATCGCCAGTACAACATAACACAAAAGGCGATTTTTTCTATTTAAGTTCAGAGATGAGCTCTTACTTTCTACGCCAGAACCTCCTACCTTTTTTTTCATATCGTTTTCCTCCTCCCAGTCTTTGGCTGTGAAAATTCCTTTACTCAGACTGCTCAGTCAATTTATTCTTAGCTGATAGGGCGCGCTCTGATCAATATCTGAAAGAAAAAAGAAATACATATTGAACACTCTGATGTGTCAGAGCCAAAAAAGAAACACTAATTTTTTTTTGACAACCCAGGGTTCTGAACTAAAATAAGAAAAACGCCTAATACCAAATCACGTAGATATTCAGTAGGAGCACCGTGAAACTCGACTCAATTCTATTTCAATTCAATTCAACTCAGTTGCGGCTCAACAATTCGACTCTGCTGTGTAAACGAGGTTTATTTTGTGTGGCGCGTGCTTTTACTTCGTATGCTGTTCGAATTAATTAAATATTTTATTTTAGGTAAAGTAAAATATAAAATTGTT
The DNA here is from genome assembly GCA_949715645.1 of Portevinia maculata. NCBI lineage: Eukaryota > Metazoa > Arthropoda > Insecta > Diptera > Syrphidae > Portevinia > Portevinia maculata. Next base: position 97,547,250 of record OX454528.1, read on the forward strand.
TTATAAATAAACTTGAAAAATTGTTAACGGAAAAGCATCAGTTTTTATTGTGTAAAGAAATTATCCCATTTCCGCCGATTTTTTGAACAATTTTTTAAAATGGCGGGTAAGTTTAAACAATTAATTTTATTGTCGGATTACAACAACTATTCAATTTAATTTACATTATATAAGTGCCAAACCCCTGAATTAAGCCCCTTATCCTCTGAAAGTGAAATTTCTTGTTGTCTGACTTAATGAGGAATAGCTTTACGTAGGCAATAGCTAATCACCATGGATAAAGGCTCATAAAGACACTGCAGTCTTTGATATAAGAACTTATGTTAAAACTTTCAATTCGTCCACTAAGGCTTTTAAAATCACTGTTTGCCAACTCATCTAACCCTTTTCTTCGCCGTGAATGCTGAAGGTCATTATTTGCGGGTGGCATTTACTCAATACGGGTGTACCAGCATTCGATCCATGGCTCATAATGTATCCGTATCCATCGTTACATTGTGTTTTCCTAATTTCCGTAAATGGTCCAGCAAAGAAAATGATAAATTAAAGAAATCAGCAATGCAAGAAGTTTTGATGTACTCGGAGCTCCTCGGATGCAATCCAACGCGTTTTCTTGGTTTTTTTCGTTCCGTAAGTTTATGGACTTCGTGTACGTGCTGATGGACGATGGCTCTTTATCTTGGTAGATAAATTACACAAAAATCAACTCACAATGCTGTCTTCTAACCGCGTTTAAATCAATGAATGAATGGTCTGGCAGCTATCCGAACAGACAAAACATATCTACTTCAACGTCCACTTGCCCAAAAAATGGCCACAGAAAAACAAAAGAGATTAACGTGCACACACAGATTTGTTGGGTGTTTGCTTTTGTTAAATGGTCATCATGCTTGCGAATGGTCATCTTGCTTGGGAATGGTGGTCTGTTTGTTGTGGCGTCGTAAATGACCGTAATAAACTGAAATGCATGCCATTGTAAATTATTTTGGGATTATCCAACTTAGGATGGACAATAGGACATAAGCTACAGCTACTTTAAAGTAAGTTGTTGAAGCCGTCATCGCTTGTGTTGTTTCAGGCAGATAATTAGCACAGAGCAATAAAGTGCGTCATAAACTAATAAACTCATTTACGCATCCTTTGCTTGTTTGTTTCAACTTAACACAAGTCCTCGGGCCGTTCTGGTGTTAGGAGAGGTGTCTTAGTGTTTGTTTGTAGTTTTTGTTAATATCCGGAATCAGGAAATCCTATTTCTAATTTTCTTTTTGCTTAAGATGGACTACAGGGAATGCAACAGAAGGGATAACCGTCTCACTGGTATGTTGAAATCTGACTGACTACCTGACTAACCGAATGGATCTGCACGAGCTCGAAGTAAATCAACTCAACTTCCTGCATGATTGTTGAACTCCACTCAAAAGCTTTTCCATCTGCATGTAGGACGTTGACGTAAAAAAGCAATTGATAGTCATTCGGGCTCGTTTCACAGTATTTTCCATGACTTTTCTCAAAACTGCTGAACTGAATAATCGACGGTCGCAGCAACAGATTATACCAAAAAGCACCAGAACATCCGTATCTACTTACGTATTCACGAAGAGATACCCATCAGTCCGGAAAAACGTGAGATTAAGTTAAGTTCAGGTATTTTGTGACCATAAGGTAGTGATAAGTTTGCGCTAGGTCAACTCTGCACAAGCGGAGAAAAATTAGACACAAAAAAAAAACCAACGACATGCTGAACTCTAGAACTCTGAATTCTAGATTAAATTATAAAAATAACTTTTTGAATTTGAGTATCCACATGCTGAACGGTTTCTTCGATATCTCCCAAACCAGTTGACCTACAGCGATCCAATAAATATGCCTGAATTCTAGATTCAATTATCTAACAACTGGCATTAATAGATTTTTGTTTTAGATACAAACAAAAAAGATCAACTTTTTGAATTTGAGTATCCAGATGCTGAACGGTTTCTTCGATATCTCCCAAACTAGTTGACCTACAGCGGTCTACCAAATATGCCTGAATTCTAGATTCAATTATCTAACAACTCGCATTAATAGATTTTTGTTTTGGATACAAACAAAAAAGGTCAACTTTTTGAATTTGAATATCCAGATGCTGCACGATTTCTTCGATATCTCCCAAACCAGTTGACCTACAGCCATCTACCAAATATGCCTAAATTCTAGATTGAATTATCTAACAACTGGCATTAATAGATTTTTGTTTTAGATACAAACAAAAAAGGTCAACTTTTTGAATTTGAGTATCCAGATGCTGCACGATTTCTTCGATATCTCTCAAACCAGTTGACCTACAGCGAACTACCAAATATGCCTGAATTCTAGATTCAATTATCTAATAGCTGGCATTAATAGGTTTTTGTTTTAGATACAAACAAAAAAGGTCAACTTTTTGAATTTGAGTATCCAGATGCTGCACGGTTTCTTCGATATCTCCCAAACCAGTTGACCTACATCCATCTACCAAATATGCCTGAATTCTAGATTCAATTATCTAACAACTGGCATTAATAGATTTTTGTTTTAGATACAAACAAAAAAGATCAACTTTTTGAATTTGAGTATCCAGATGCTGAACGGTTTCTTCGATATCTCCCAAACCAGTTGACCTACAGCGATCTACCAAATATGCCTGAATTCTAGATTCAATTATCTAACAACTGGCATTAATAGATTTTTGTTTTGGATACAAACAAAAAAGGTCAACTTTTTGAATTTGACTATCCAGATGCTGCAAGGTTTCTTCGATATCTCCCAAACCAGTTGACCTACAGCGATCTACCAAATATGCCTCAATTCTAGATATAATTTCTGGACTCCCATGGGTCCCTACCAAGAAACATCGACTACACTATACCCCAGCTACAGTTCGAAAAGAACTTCCAAATCACTATCCCCTCCAGATCATTCTGGGAGGAGGCTGATTGCATGGAAGATAATTCGATCCACTTTTACACCGACGGATCAAAAACTAGTGATGGGGTCGGAGGTGGTGTTTTCTCAGAAAGACTTAATATCAGTCTCTCTTTCCGTCTTCCTGATCATTGTAGCGTGCTCCAGGCGGAAATCATGGCGATTAAGGAAGTCTTGTCGTGGCTAAAGAGAAACGTGATATCCGCTAAGGACATCCGCATATTCTCGGATAGTCAAGCCGCGCTGAAATCCTTGGATTCAGTCTCTTCAAACTCCATCGTAGCCATAGACTGCCGCTCGTCTCTTGAGGAGATGGCAGAGCAGTTCAACTTTCACCTCTTTTGGGTGCCAGGGCACAGAGACATCCCAGGGAACTGTAGGGCAGACGAACTCGCCAAAAAAGGAACAGCATTACCTCTTCTACCTGATAAAGGTTTCTTAGGTATGCCCATCGCTACTTGTAAACTCATGCTTAAGCTAGCCGCAGTCGAGAGTACAAACCTCAGGTGGACAGGTAGTGATACGTGTCTAGCGACCAAGCATATCTGGCCAAAGCTGGACCTGCGACGCTCTCTGAGTTTGATCTCACTTAACCGACTGCATATTAGCTCTGTCATAGGTGCCATCACAGGGCACTGTCTAATAGGCAAGCACGCATCAAGGCTTGGCGTCTATTCTAACGACTTCTGCAGAAGTTGCAGGGATGAGGAGGAGGAGGAGACTACACTTCATCTCCTCTGCACATGTCCTGCACTCTCCCATAAAAGAAATCTCTTTTTGGGAGCCTTCTTCCTTAATGAACTCAGTGACTTGGCTAACTCAGATGTTAGAAGTCTATCACGCTTCATTAGAAGCTCCAAATGGTTTTAGCGGGTAGTGGTAGATACTCCCGATCCTAGTGGCATCACAATGGACCTCTTTGGTCTAAGTGTGTTAGCTTTCGGCTAACAGCCACCTCAACCTAGATATAATTATCTAACAACTGGCATTAATAAATTTTTGTTTTAGATACAAACAAAAAAGGTCAACTTTTTGAATTTGAGTATCCAGATGCTGCACGGTTTCTTCGATATCTCCCAAACCAGTTGACCTACAGCGATCTACCAAATATGCCTGACTTGTAGATTCAATTATCTGACAACTGGCATTAATAGATTTTTGTTTTAGATACAAGCAAAAAAGGTCAACTTTTTGAATTTGAGTATCCAGATGCTGAACGGTTTCTTCGATATCTCCCAAACCAGTTGACCTACAGCGATCTACCAAATATGCCTGAATTCTAGATTCAATTATCTAATAGCTGGCATTAATAGATTTTTGTTTTAGGTACAAACAAAAAAGGTCAACTTTTTGAATTTGAGTATCCAGATGCTGCACGGTTTCTTCGATATCTCCCAAACCAGTTGACCTACATCCATCTACCAAATATGCCTGAATTCTAGATTCAATTATCTAACAACTGGCATTAATAGATTTTTGTTTTAGATACAAACAAAAAAGATCAACTTTTTGAATTTGAGTATCCAGATGCTGAACGGTTTCTTCGATATCTCCCAAACCAGTTGACCTACAGCCAGCTACCAAATATGCCTGAATTCTAGATTCAATTATCTAACAACTGGCATTAATAGATTTTTGTTTTGGATACAAACAAAAAAGGTCAACTTTTTGAATTTGACTATCCAGATGCTGCACGGTTTCTTCGATATCTCCCAAACCAGTTGACTTACAGCGATCTACCAAATATGCTTCAATTCTAGATTCAATTATCTAACAACTGGCATTAATAAATTTTTGTTTTAGATACTCGTACAAACAAAAAAGGTCAACTTTTTGAATTTGAGTATCCAGATGCTGCACGGTTTCTTCGATATCTCCCAAACCAGTTGAGCTACAGCAATCTACCAAATATGCCTAATTTCTAGATTCGAATATCTAACAGCTGGCATTAGTAGATTTTTGTTTTAGATACTCGTACAAACAAAAAAGTTCAACTTTTTGAATTTGAGTATCCAGATGCTGCACGGTTTCTTCGATATCTCCCAAACCAGTTGACCTACAGCAATATTGTTTTAGATACAAACAAAAAAGGTCAACTTTTTGAATTTGAGTATCCAGATGCTGCACGGTTTCTTCGATATCTCCCAAACCAGTTGACCTACAGCGATCTACCAAATATGCCTGAATTCTAGATTCAATTATCTAATAGCTGGCATTAATAGATTTTTGTTTTAGATACAAACAAAAAAGGTCAACTTTTTGAATTTGAGTATCCAGATGCTGCACGGTTTCTTCGATATCTCCCAAACCAGTTGACCTACATCCATCTACCAAATATGCCTGAATTCTAGATTCAATTATCTAACAACTGGCATTAATAGATTTTTGTTTTAGATACAAACAAAAAAAGGTCAACTTTTTGAATTTGAGTATCCAGATGCTGCACGGTTTCTTCGATATCTCCCAAACCAGTTGACCTACAGCAATATTGTTTTAGATACAAACAAAAAAGGTCAACTTTTTGAATTTGAGTATCCAGATGCTGCACGGTTTCTTCGATATCTCCCAAACCAGTTGACCTACAGCGATCTACCAAATATGCCTGAATTCTAGATTCAATTATCTAATAGCTCACATTAATAGATTTTTGTTTTAGATACAAACAAAAAAGGTCAACCTTTTGAATTTGAGTATCCAGATGCTGCACGGTTTCTTCGATATCTCCCAAACCAGTTGACCTACAGCAATCTACCAAATATGCCTGAATTCTAGATTCAAGTATCAAACAACTGGCAGTAATAGATTTTTGGTTTAGATACAAACAAAAAAGGTCAACTTTTTGAATTTGAGTATCCAGATGCTGCACGGTTTCTTCGATATCTCCCAAACCAGTTGACCTACAGCAATCTACCAAATATGCCTGAATTCTAGATTCAATTATCTAACAACTGGCATTAATAGATATTTGTTTTGGATACAAACAAAAAAGGTCAACTTTTTGAATTTGACTATCCAGATGCTGCACGGTTTCTTCGATATCTGCCAAACCAGTTGACCTACAGCAATCTACCAAATATGCCTGAATTCTAGATTCAATTATCTAACAACTGGCATTAATAGATTTTTGTTTTGGATACAAACAAAAAAGGTCAACTTTTTGAATTTGAGTATCCAGATGCTGCACGGTTTCTTCGATATCTCCCAAACCAGTTGACCTACATCCATCTACCAAATATGCCTGAATTCTAGATTCAATTATCTAACAACTGGCATTAATAGATTTTTGTTTTAGATACAAACAAAAAAAGGTCAACTTTTTGAATTTGAGTATCCAGATGCTGCACGGTTTCTTCGATATCTCCCAAACCAGTTGACCTACAGCAATATTGTTTTAGATACAAACAAAAAAGGTCAACTTTTTGAATTTGAGTATCCAGATGCTGCACGGTTTCTTCGATATCTCCCAAACCAGTTGACCTACATCCATCTACCAAATATGCCTGAATTCTAGATTCAATTATCTAACAACTGGCATTAATAGATTTTGGTTCTAGGTACAAACAAAAAAGGTCAACTTTTTGAATTTGAGTATCCAGATGCTGCACGGTTTCTTCGATATCTCCCAAACCAGTTGACCTACAGCAATCTACCAAATATGCCTGAATTCTAGATTCAAGTATCAAACAACTGGCAGTAATAGATTTTTGGTTTAGATACAAACAAAAAAGGTCAACTTTTTGAATTTGAGTATCCAGATGCTGCACGGTTTCTTCGATATCTCCCAAACCAGTTGACCTACAGCAATCTACCAAATATGCCTGAATTCTAGATTCAATTATCTAACAACTGGCATTAATAGATATTTGTTTTGGATACAAACAAAAAAGGTCAACTTTTTGAATTTGACTATCCAGATGCTGCACGGTTTCTTCGATATCTGCCAAACCAGTTGACCTACAGCAATCTACCAAATATGCCTGAATTCTAGATTCAATTATCTAACAACTGGCATTAATAGATTTTTGTTTTGGATACAAACAAAAAAGGTCAACTTTTTGAATTTGAGTATCCAGATGCTGCACGGTTTCTTCGATATCTCCCAAACCAGTTGACCTACAGCAATCTACCAAATATGCCTGAATTCTAGATTCAAGTATCAAACAACTGGCAGTAATAGATTTTTGGTTTAGATACAAACAAAAAAGGTCAACTTTTTGAATTTGAGTATCCAGATGCTGCACGGTTTCTTCGATATCTCCCAAACCAGTTGACCTACAGCAATCTACCAAATATGCCTGAATTCTAGATTCAATTATCTAACAACTGGCATTAATAGATTTTTGTTTTGGATACAAACAAAAAAGGTCAACTTTTTGAATTTGACTATCCAGATGCTGCACGGTTTCTTCGATATCTCCCAAACCAGTTGAGCTACAGCAATCTACCAAATATGCCTAATTTCTAGATTCGAATATCTAACAGCTGGCATTAGTAGATTTTTGTTTTAGATACTCGTACAAACAAAAAAGTTCAACTTTTTGAATTTGAGTATCCAGATGCTGCACGGTTTCTTCGATATCTCCCAAACCAGTTGACCTACAGCAATATTGTTTTAGATACAAACAAAAAAGGTCAACTTTTTGAATTTGAGTATCCAGATGCTGCACGGTTTCTTCGATATCTCCCAAACCAGTTGACCTACAGCGATCTACCAAATATGCCTGAATTCTAGATTCAATTATCTAATAGCTGGCATTAATAGATTTTTGTTTTAGATACAAACAAAAAAGGTCAACTTTTTGAATTTGAGTATCCAGATGCTGCACGGTTTCTTCGATATCTCCCAAACCAGTTGACCTACATCCATCTACCAAATATGCCTGAATTCTAGATTCAATTATCTAACAACTGGCATTAATAGATTTTTGTTTTAGATACAAACAAAAAAAGGTCAACTTTTTGAATTTGAGTATCCAGATGCTGCACGGTTTCTTCGATATCTCCCAAACCAGTTGACCTACAGCAATATTGTTTTAGATACAAACAAAAAAGGTCAACTTTTTGAATTTGAGTATCCAGATGCTGCACGGTTTCTTCGATATCTCCCAAACCAGTTGACCTACAGCGATCTACCAAATATGCCTGAATTCTAGATTCAATTATCTAATAGCTCACATTAATAGATTTTTGTTTTAGATACAAACAAAAAAGGTCAACCTTTTGAATTTGAGTATCCAGATGCTGCACGGTTTCTTCGATATCTCCCAAACCAGTTGACCTACAGCAATCTACCAAATATGCCTGAATTCTAGATTCAAGTATCAAACAACTGGCAGTAATAGATTTTTGGTTTAGATACAAACAAAAAAGGTCAACTTTTTGAATTTGAGTATCCAGATGCTGCACGGTTTCTTCGATATCTCCCAAACCAGTTGACCTACATCCATCTACCAAATATGCCTGAATTCTAGATTCAATTATCTAACAACTGGCATTAATAGATTTTTGTTTTAGATACAAACAAAAAAAGGTCAACTTTTTGAATTTGAGTATCCAGATGCTGCACGGTTTCTTCGATATCTCCCAAACCAGTTGACCTACAGCAATATTGTTTTAGATACAAACAAAAAAGGTCAACTTTTTGAATTTGAGTATCCAGATGCTGCACGGTTTCTTCGATATCTCCCAAACCAGTTGACCTACATCCATCTACCAAATATGCCTGAATTCTAGATTCAATTATCTAACAACTGGCATTAATAGATTTTGGTTCTAGGTACAAACAAAAAAGGTCAACTTTTTGAATTTGAGTATCCAGATGCTGCACGGTTTCTTCGATATCTCCCAAACCAGTTGACCTACAGCAATCTACCAAATATGCCTGAATTCTAGATTCAAGTATCAAACAACTGGCAGTAATAGATTTTTGGTTTAGATACAAACAAAAAAGGTCAACTTTTTGAATTTGAGTATCCAGATGCTGCACGGTTTCTTCGATATCTCCCAAACCAGTTGACCTACAGCAATCTACCAAATATGCCTGAATTCTAGATTCAATTATCTAACAACTGGCATTAATAGATATTTGTTTTGGATACAAACAAAAAAGGTCAACTTTTTGAATTTGACTATCCAGATGCTGCACGGTTTCTTCGATATCTGCCAAACCAGTTGACCTACAGCAATCTACCAAATATGCCTGAATTCTAGATTCAATTATCTAACAACTGGCATTAATAGATTTTTGTTTTGGATACAAACAAAAAAGGTCAACTTTTTGAATTTGAGTATCCAGATGCTGCACGGTTTCTTCGATATCTCCCAAACCAGTTGACCTACAGCGATCTACCAAATATGCCTGATTTCTAGATTCAATTATCTAACAACTGGCATTAATAGATTTTTGTTTTAGATACAAACAAAAAAGGTCAACTTTTTGAATTTGAGTATCCAGATGCTGCACGGTTTCTTCGATATCTCCCAAACCAGTTGACCTACATCCATCTACCAAATATGCCTGAATTCTAGATTCAAGTATCTAACAACTGGCATTAATAGATTTTTGTTTTAAATACAAACAAAATAGGTCAACTTTTTGAATTTGAGTATCCAGATGCTGCACGGTTTCTTCGATATCTCCCAAACCAGTTGACCTACAGCAATCTGCCAAATATGCCTGAATTCTAGATTCAAGTATATAACAACTGGCATTAATAGATTTTTGTTTTAGATACAAACAAAAAAGGTCAACTTTTTGAATTTGAGTATCCAGATGCTGCACGGTTTCTTCGATATCTCCCAAACCAGTTGACCTACAGCAATCTACCAAATATGCCTGAATTCTAGATTCAAGTATCTAACAACTGGCATTAATAGATTTTTGTTTTAGATACAAACAAAAAAGGTCAACTTTTTGAATTTGAGTATCCAGATGCTGCACGGTTTCTTCGATATCTCCCAAACCAGTTGACCTACAGCAATCTACCAAATATGCCTGAATTCTAGATTCAATTATCTAACAACTGGCATTAATAGATTTTGGTTCTAGGTACAAACAAAAAAGTTCAACATTTTGAATTTGAGTACCCAGATGCTGCACGGTTTCTTCGATATCTCCCAAACCAGATTTTTGTTTTAGATACAAACAAAAAAGGTCAACTTTTTGAATTTGAGTATCCAGATGCTGCACGGTTTCTTCGATATCTCCCAAACCAGTTGACCTACAGCAATCTACCAAATATGCCTGAGTTCTAGATTCAATTATCTAACAACTGGCATTAATAGATTTTTGTTTTAGATACAAACAAAAAAGTTCAACATTTTGAATTTGAGTATCCAGATGCTGCACGGTTTCTTCGATATCTCCCGAACCAGTTGACCTACAGCAATCTACCAAATATGCCTGAATTCTAGATTCAAGTATCTACCAACTGGCATTAATAGATTTTTGTTTTAGATACAAGCAAAAAAGGTCAACTTTTTGAATTTGAGTATCCAGATGCTGCACGGTTTCTTCGATATCTCCCAAACCAGTTGACTTACAGCAATCTACCAAATATGCCTGAATTCTAGATTCAAGTATCTAACAACTGGCATTAATAGATTTTTGTTTTAGATACAAGCAAAAAAGGTCAACTTTTTGAATTTGAGTATCCAGATGCTGCACGGTTTCTTCGATATCTCCCAAACCAGTTGACCTACAGCAATCTACCAAATATGCCTGAATTCTGGATTCAATTATCTAACAACTGGCATTAATAGAACAAAAAAGGTCAACTTTTTGAATTTGAGTATCCAGATGCTGCACGGTTTCTTCGATATCTCCCAAACCAGTTGACCTACAGCAATCTACCAAATATGCCTGAATTCTAGATTCAAGTATCTAACAACTGGCATTAATAGATTTTTGTTTTAGATACAAACAAGAAAGGTCAACTTTTTGAATTTGAGTATCCAGATGCTGCACGGTTTCTTCGATATCTCCCAAACCAGTTGACCTACAGCAATCTACCAAATATGCCTGAATTCTAGATTCAAGTATCTAACAACTGGCATTAATAGATTTTTGTTTTAGATACAAACAAAAAAGGTCAACTTTTTGAATTTGAGTATCCAGATGCTGCACGGTTTCTTCGATATCTCCCAAACCAGTTGACCTACAGCAATCTACCAAATATGCCTGAATTCTAGATTCAAGTATCAAACAACTGGCAGTAATAGATTTTTGGTTTAGATACAAACAAAAAAGGTCAACTTTTTGAATTTGAGTATCCAGATGCTGCACGGTTTCTTCGATATCTCCCAAACCAGTTGACCTACAGCGATCTACCAAATATGCCTGAATTCTAGATTCAATTATCTAATAGCTGGCATTAATAGATTTTTGTTTTAGATACAAACAAAAAAGGTCAACTTTTTGAATTTAAGTATCCAGATGCTGCACGGTTTCTTCGATATCTCCCAAACCAGTTGACCTACATCCATCTACCAAATATGCCTGAATTCTAGATTCAATTATCTAACAACTGGCATTAATAGATTTTTGTTTTAGATACAAACAAAAAAGATCAACTTTTTGAATTTGAGTATCCAGATGCTGAACGGTTTCTTCGATATCTCCCAAACCAGTTGACCTACAGCCAGCTACCAAATATGCCTGAATTCTAGATTCAATTATCTAACAACTGGCATTAATAGATATTTGTTTTGGATACAAACAAAAAAGGTCAACTTTTTGAATTTGACTATCCAGATGCTGCACGGTTTCTTCGATATCTGCCAAACCAGTTGACCTACAGCAATCTACCAAATATGCCTGAATTCTAGATTCAATTATCTAACAACTGGCATTAATAGATTTTTGTTTTGGATACAAACAAAAAAGAACAACTTTTTGAATTTGAGTATCCAGATGCTGCACGGTTTCTTCGATATCTCCCAAACCAGTTGACCTACAGCGATCTACCAAATATGCCTGATTTCTAGATTCAATTATCTAACAACTGGCATTAATAGATTTTTGTTTTAGATACAAACAAAAAAGGTCAACTTTTTGAATTTGAGTATCCAGATGCTGCACGGTTTCTTCGATATCTCCCAAACCAGTTGACCTACATCCATCTACCAAATATGCCTGAATTCTAGATTCAAGTATCTAACAACTGGCATTAATAGATTTTTGTTTTAAATACAAACAAAATAGGTCAACTTTTTGAATTTGAGTATCCAGATGCTGCACGGTTTCTTCGATATCTCCCAAACCAGTTGACCTACAGCAATCTACCAAATATGCCTGAATTCTAGATTCAAGTATCTAACAACTGGCATTAATAGATTTTTGTTTTAGATACAAACAAAAAAGTTCAACATTTTGAATTTGAGTATCCAGATGCTGCACGGTTTCTTCGATATCTCCCGAACCAGTTGACCTACAGCAATCTACCAAATATGCCTGAATTCTAGATTAAAGTATCTACCAACTGGCATTAATAGATTTTTGTTTTAGATACAAGCAAAAAAGGTCAACTTTTTGAATTTGAGTATCCAGATGCTGCACGGTTTCTTCGATATCTCCCAAACCAGTTGACTTACAGCAATCTACCAAATATGCCTGAATTCTAGATTCAAGTATCTAACAACTGGCATTAATAGATTTTTGTTTTAGATACAAGCAAAAAAGGTCAACTTTTTGAATTTGAGTATCCAGATGCTGCACGGTTTCTTCGATATCTCCCAAACCAGTTGACCTACAGCAATCTACCAAATATGCCTGAATTCTGGATTCAATTATCTAACAACTGGCATTAATAGAACAAAAAAGGTCAACTTTTTGAATTTGAGTATCCAGATGCTGCACGGTTTCTTCGATATCTCCCAAACCAGTTGACCTACAGCAATCTACCAAATATGCCTGAATTCTAGATTCAAGTATCTAACAACTGGCATTAATAGATTTTTGTTTTAGATACAAACAAGAAAGGTCAACTTTTTGAATTTGAGTATCCAGATGCTGCACGGTTTCTTCGATATCTCCCAAACCAGTTGACCTACAGCAATCTACCAAATATGCCTGAATTCTAGATTCAAGTATCTAACAACTGGCATTAATAGATTTTTGTTTTAGATACAAACAAAAAAGGTCAACTTTTTGAATTTGAGTATCCAGATGCTGCACGGTTTCTTCGATATCTCCCAAACCAGTTGACCTACAGCAATCTACCAAATATGCCTGAATTCTAGATTCAAGTATCAAACAACTGGCAGTAATAGATTTTTGGTTTAGATACAAACAAAAAAGGTCAACTTTTTGAATTTGAGTATCCAGATGCTGCACGGTTTCTTCGATATCTCCCAAACCAGTTGACCTACAGCGATCTACCAAATATGCCTGAATTCTAGATTCAATTATCTAATAGCTGGCATTAATAGATTTTTGTTTTAGATACAAACAAAAAAGGTCAACTTTTTGAATTTAAGTATCCAGATGCTGCACGGTTTCTTCGATATCTCCCAAACCAGTTGACCTACATCCATCTACCAAATATGCCTGAATTCTAGATTCAATTATCTAACAACTGGCATTAATAGATTTTTGTTTTAGATACAAACAAAAAAGATCAACTTTTTGAATTTGAGTATCCAGATGCTGAACGGTTTCTTCGATATCTCCCAAACCAGTTGACCTACAGCCAGCTACCAAATATGCCTGAATTCTAGATTCAATTATCTAACAACTGGCATTAATAGATATTTGTTTTGGATACAAACAAAAAAGGTCAACTTTTTGAATTTGACTATCCAGATGCTGCACGGTTTCTTCGATATCTGCCAAACCAGTTGACCTACAGCAATCTACCAAATATGCCTGAATTCTAGATTCAATTATCTAACAACTGGCATTAATAGATTTTTGTTTTGGATACAAACAAAAAAGGTCAACTTTTTGAATTTGAGTATCCAGATGCTGCACGGTTTCTTCGATATCTCCCAAACCAGTTGACCTACAGCGATCTACCAAATATGCCTGAATTCTAGATTCAATTATCTAATAGCTGGCATTAATAGATTTTTGTTTTAGATACAAACAAAAAAGGTCAACTTTTTGAATTTAAGTATCCAGATGCTGCACGGTTTCTTCGATATCTCCCAAACCAGTTGACCTACATCCATCTACCAAATATGCCTGAATTCTAGATTCAATTATCTAACAACTGGCATTAATAGATTTTTGTTTTAGATACAAACAAAAAAGATCAACTTTTTGAATTTGAGTATCCAGATGCTGAACGGTTTCTTCGATATCTCCCAAACCAGTTGACCTACAGCCAGCTACCAAATATGCCTGAATTCTAGATTCAATTATCTAACAACTGGCATTAATAGATTTTTGTTTTAGATACAAACAAAAAAGGTCAACTTTTTGAATTTGAGTATCCAGATGCTGCACGGTTTCTTCGATATCTCCCAAACCAGTTGACCTACAGCAATATACCAAATATGCCTGAATTCTGGATTCAATTATCTAAAAACTGCCATTAATAGATTTTTGTTTTAGGTACAAACAAAAAAGGTCAACTTTTTGAATTTGAGTATCCAGATGCTGCACGGTTTCTTCGATATCTCCCAAACCAGTTGACCAACAGCAATATACCAAATATGCCTGAATTCTAGATTCAATTATCTAACAACTGGCATTAATAGATTTTGGTTCTAGATACAAACAAAAAAGTTCAACATTATGAATTTGAGTATCCAGATGCTGCACGGTTTCTTCGATATCTCCCAAACCAGTTGACCTACAGCAATCTACCAAATATGCCTGAATTCTGGATTCAATTATCTAACAACTGGCATTAATAAATTTTTGTTTTAGATACAAACAAAAAAGGTCAACTTTTTGAATTTGAGTATCCAGATGCTGCACGGTTTTTTCGATATCTCCCAAACCAGTTGACCTACAGCAATCTACCAAATATGCCTGAATTCTAGATTCAAGTATCTAACAACTGACATTAATAGATTTTTGTTTTAGGTACAAACAAAAAAGGTCAACTTTTTGAATTTGAGTATCCAGATGCTGCACGGTTTCTTCGATACCTCCCAAACCAGTTGACCTACAGCCATCTACCAAATATGCCTGAATTCTAGATTGAATTATCTAACAACTGGCATTAATAGATTTTTGTTTTAGATACAAACAAAAAAGGTCAACTTTTTGAATTTGAGTATCCAGATGCTGCACGGTTTCTTCGATATCTCCCAAACCAGTTGACCTACAGCGATCTACTAAATATGCCTCAATTCTAGATTCAATTATCTAACAACTGGCATTAATAGATTTTTGTTTTAGATACAAACAAAAAAGGTCAACTTTTTGAATTTGAGTATCCAGATGCTGCACGGTTTCTTCGATATCTCCCAAACCAGTTGACCTACAGCGATCAAACAAATATGCTGAATTCTGGATTCAATTATTTAACAACTGACATTAATAGATTTTTGTTTTAGATACAAACAAAAAAGGTCAACTTTTTGAATTTGAGTATCCAGATGCTGCACGTTTTCTTCGAAATCTCCCAAACCAGTTGACCTACAGCCATCTACCAAATATGCCTAAATTCTAGATTGAATTATCTAACAACTGGCATTAATAGATTTTTGTTTTAGATACAAACAAAAAAGGTCAACTTTTTGAATTTGAGTATCCAGATGCTGCACGGTTTTTTCGATATCTCCCAAACCAGTTGACCTACAGCAATCTACCAAATATGCCTGAATTCTAGATTCAAGTATCTAACAACTGACATTAATAGATTTTTGTTTTAGGTACAAACAAAAAAGGTCAACTTTTTGAATTTGAGTATCCAGATGCTGCACGGTTTCTTCGATACCTCCCAAACCAGTTGACCTACAGCCATCTACCAAATATGCCTGAATTCTAGATTGAATTATCTAACAACTGGCATTAATAGATTTTTGTTTTAGATACAAACAAAAAAGGTCAACTTTTTGAATTTGAGTATCCAGATGCTGCACGGTTTCTTCGATATCTCCCAAACCAGTTGACCTACAGCGATCAAACAAATATGCTGAATTCTGGATTCAATTATTTAACAACTGACATTAATAGATTTTTGTTTTAGATACAAACAAAAAAGGTCAACTTTTTGAATTTGAGTATCCAGATGCTGCACGTTTTCTTCGAAATCTCCCAAACCAGTTGACCTACAGCCATCTACCAAATATGCCTGAATTCTAGATTGAATTATCTAACAACTGGCATTAATAGATTTTTGTTTTAGATACAAACAAAAAAGGTCAACTTTTTGAATTTGAGTATCCAGATGCTGCACGGTTTTTTCGATATCTCCCAAACCAGTTGACCTACAGCAATCTACCAAATATGCCTGAATTCTAGATTCAAGTATCTAACAACTGACATTAATAGATTTTTGTTTTAGGTACAAACAAAAAAGGTCAACTTTTTGAATTTGAGTATCCAGATGCTGCACGGTTTCTTCGATACCTCCCAAACCAGTTGACCTACAGCCATCTACCAAATATGCCTGAATTCTAGATTGAATTATCTAACAACTGGCATTAATAGATTTTTGTTTTAGATACAAACAAAAAAGGTCAACTTTTTGAATTTGAGTATCCAGATGCTGCACGGTTTCTTCGATATCTCCCAAACCAGTTGACCTACAGCGATCTACTAAATATGCCTCAATTCTAGATTCAATTATCTAACAACTGGCATTAATAGATTTTTGTTTTAGATACAAACAAAAAAGGTCAACTTTTTGAATTTGAGTATCCAGATGCTGCACGGTTTCTTCGATATCTCCCAAACCAGTTGACCTACAGCGATCAAACAAATATGCTGAATTCTGGATTCAATTATTTAACAACTGACATTAATAGATTTTTGTTTTAGATACAAACAAAAAAGGTCAACTTTTTGAATTTGAGTATCCAGATGCTGCACGTTTTCTTCGAAATCTCCCAAACCAGTTGACCTACAGCCATCTACCAAATATGCCTGAATTCTAGATTGAATTATCTAACAACTGGCATTAATAGATTTTTGTTTTAGATACAAACAAAAAAGGTCAACTTTTTGAATTTGAGTATCCAGATGCTGCACGGTTTCTTCGATATCTCCCAAACCAGTTGACCTACAGCAATCTACCAAATATGCCTGAATTCTAGATTTAATTATCTAACAACTAACTAACATTAATAGATTTTTGTTTTAGATAAAAACAAAAAAGGTCAACTTTTTGAATTTGAGTATCCAGATGCTGCAGGGTTTCTTCGATATCTCCCAAACCAGTTGACCTACAGCGATCTACTAAATATGCCTCAATTCTAGATTCAATTATCTAACAACTGGCATTAATAGATTTTGGTTCTAGATACAAACAAAAAAGTTCAACATTATGAATTTGAGTATCCAGATGCTGCACGGTTTCTTCGATATCTCCCAAACCAGTTGACCTACAGCAATCTACCAAATATGCCTGAATTCTGGATTCAATTATCTAACAACTGGCATTAATAAATTTTTGTTTTAGATACAAACAAAAAAGGTCAACTTTTTGAATTTGAGTATCCAGATGCTGCACGGTTTTTTCGATATCTCCCAAACCAGTTGACCTACAGCAATCTACCAAATATGCCTGAATTCTAGATTCAAGTATCTAACAACTGACATTAATAGATTTTTGTTTTAGGTACAAACAAAAAAGGTCAACTTTTTGAATTTGAGTATCCAGATGCTGCACGGTTTCTTCGATACCTCCCAAACCAGTTGACCTACAGCCATCTACCAAATATGCCTGAATTCTAGATTGAATTATCTAACAACTGGCATTAATAGATTTTTGTTTTAGATACAAACAAAAAAGGTCAACTTTTTGAATTTGAGTATCCAGATGCTGCACGGTTTCTTCGATATCTCCCAAACCAGTTGACCTACAGCGATCTACTAAATATGCCTCAATTCTAGATTCAATTATCTAACAACTGGCATTAATAGATTTTTGTTTTAGATACAAACAAAAAAGGTCAACTTTTTGAATTTGAGTATCCAGATGCTGCACGGTTTCTTCGATATCTCCCAAACCAGTTGACCTACAGCGATCAAACAAATATGCTGAATTCTGGATTCAATTATTTAACAACTGACATTAATAGATTTTTGTTTTAGATACAAACAAAAAAGGTCAACTTTTTGAATTTGAGTATCCAGATGCTGCACGTTTTCTTCGAAATCTCCCAAACCAGTTGACCTACAGCCATCTACCAAATATGCCTAAATTCTAGATTGAATTATCTAACAACTGGCATTAATAGATTTTTGTTTTAGATACAAACAAAAAAGGTCAACTTTTTGAATTTGAGTATCCAGATGCTGCACGGTTTTTTCGATATCTCCCAAACCAGTTGACCTACAGCAATCTACCAAATATGCCTGAATTCTAGATTCAAGTATCTAACAACTGACATTAATAGATTTTTGTTTTAGGTACAAACAAAAAAGGTCAACTTTTTGAATTTGAGTATCCAGATGCTGCACGGTTTCTTCGATACCTCCCAAACCAGTTGACCTACAGCCATCTACCAAATATGCCTGAATTCTAGATTGAATTATCTAACAACTGGCATTAATAGATTTTTGTTTTAGATACAAACAAAAAAGGTCAACTTTTTGAATTTGAGTATCCAGATGCTGCACGGTTTCTTCGATATCTCCCAAACCAGTTGACCTACAGCGATCAAACAAATATGCTGAATTCTGGATTCAATTATTTAACAACTGACATTAATAGATTTTTGTTTTAGATACAAACAAAAAAGGTCAACTTTTTGAATTTGAGTATCCAGATGCTGCACGTTTTCTTCGAAATCTCCCAAACCAGTTGACCTACAGCCATCTACCAAATATGCCTGAATTCTAGATTGAATTATCTAACAACTGGCATTAATAGATTTTTGTTTTAGATACAAACAAAAAAGGTCAACTTTTTGAATTTGAGTATCCAGATGCTGCACGGTTTTTTCGATATCTCCCAAACCAGTTGACCTACAGCAATCTACCAAATATGCCTGAATTCTAGATTCAAGTATCTAACAACTGACATTAATAGATTTTTGTTTTAGGTACAAACAAAAAAGGTCAACTTTTTGAATTTGAGTATCCAGATGCTGCACGGTTTCTTCGATACCTCCCAAACCAGTTGACCTACAGCCATCTACCAAATATGCCTGAATTCTAGATTGAATTATCTAACAACTGGCATTAATAGATTTTTGTTTTAGATACAAACAAAAAAGGTCAACTTTTTGAATTTGAGTATCCAGATGCTGCACGGTTTCTTCGATATCTCCCAAACCAGTTGACCTACAGCGATCTACTAAATATGCCTCAATTCTAGATTCAATTATCTAACAACTGGCATTAATAGATTTTTGTTTTAGATACAAACAAAAAAGGTCAACTTTTTGAATTTGAGTATCCAGATGCTGCACGGTTTCTTCGATATCTCCCAAACCAGTTGACCTACAGCGATCAAACAAATATGCTGAATTCTGGATTCAATTATTTAACAACTGACATTAATAGATTTTTGTTTTAGATACAAACAAAAAAGGTCAACTTTTTGAATTTGAGTATCCAGATGCTGCACGTTTTCTTCGAAATCTCCCAAACCAGTTGACCTACAGCCATCTACCAAATATGCCTGAATTCTAGATTGAATTATCTAACAACTGGCATTAATAGATTTTTGTTTTAGATACAAACAAAAAAGGTCAACTTTTTGAATTTGAGTATCCAGATGCTGCACGGTTTCTTCGATATCTCCCAAACCAGTTGACCTACAGCAATCTACCAAATATGCCTGAATTCTAGATTTAATTATCTAACAACTAACTAACATTAATAGATTTTTGTTTTAGATAAAAACAAAAAAGGTCAACTTTTTGAATTTGAGTATCCAGATGCTGCAGGGTTTCTTCGATATCTCCCAAACCAGTTGACCTACAGCGATCTACTAAATATGCCTGAATTCTAGATTCAATTATCTAACAACTGGCATTAATAGATTTTTGTTTTAGATACAAACAAAAAAGGTCAACTTTTTGAATTTGAGTATCCAGATGCTGCGCGGTTTCTTCGATATCTCCCAAACCAGTTGACCTACAGCGATCTACTAAATATGCCTCAATTCTAGATTCAATTATCTAACAACTGGCATTAATAGATTTTTGTTTTAGATACAAACAAAAAAGGTCAACTTTTTGAATTTGAGTATCCAGATGCTGCACGGTTTCTTCGATATCTCCCAAACCAGTTGACCTACAGCAATCTACCAAATATGCCTGAATTCTAGATTTAATTATCTAACAACTAACTAACATTAATAGATTTTTGTTTTAGATAAAAACAAAAAAGGTCAACTTTTTGAATTTGAGTATCCAGATGCTGCAGGGTTTCTTCGATATCTCCCAAACCAGTTGACCTACAGCGATCTACTAAATATGCCTGAATTCTAGATTCAATTATCTAACAACTGGCATTAATAGATTTTTGTTTTAGATACAAACAAAAAAGGTCAACTTTTTGAATTTGAGTATCCAGATGCTGCGCGGTTTCTTCGATATCTCCCAAACCAGTTGACCTACAGCGATCTACTAAATATGCCTCAATTCTAGATTCAATTATCTAACAACTGGCATTAATAGATTTTTGTTTTAGATACAAACAAAAAAGGTCAACTTTTTGAATTTGAGTATCCAGATGCGGCAGGGTTTCTTCGATATCTCCCAAACCAGTTGACCTACAGCGATCTACTAAATATGCCTGAATTCTAGATTCAATTATCTAACAACTGGCATTAATAGATTTTTGTTTTAGATACAAACAAAAAAGGTAAACTTTTTGAATTTGAGTATCCAGATGCTTCACGGTTTCTTCGATATCTCCCAAACCAGTTGACCTACAGCGATCTACTAACAATGCCTCAATTCTAGATTCAATTATCTAACAACTGGCATTAATAGATTTTTGTTTTAGATACAAACAAAAAATTTCAACTTTTTGAATTTGAGTATCCAGATGCTGCACGGTTTCTTCGATATCTCCCAAACCAGTTGACCCACAGCGATCAAACAAATATGCTGAATTCTGGATTCAATTATCTAACAACTGACATTAATAGATTTTTGTTTTAGATACAAACAAAAAAGGTCAACTTTTTGAATTTGAGTATCCAGATGCTGCACGTTTTCTTCGATATCTCCCAAACCAGTTGACCTACAGCCATCTACCAAATATGCCTGAATTCTAGATTGAATTATCTAACAACTGGCATTAATAGATTTTTGTTTTAGATACAAACAAAAAAGGTCAACTTTTTGAATTTGAGTATCCAGATGCTGCACGGTTTCTTCGATATCTCCCAAATTAGTTGACCTACATGCTGAATTCTAGATTCAATTATCTAACAACTGTCATTAATAGATTTTTGTTTTAGATACAAACAAAATAGGTCAACTTTTTGAATTTGAGTATCCAGATGCTGCACGGTTTCTTCGATACCTCCCAAACCAGTTGACCTCCAGCAATCTACCAAATATGACTGAATTCTAGGTTCAATTATCTAACAACTGGCATTAATAGATTTTGGTTCTATATACAAATAAAAAAGTTCAACTTTTTGAATTTTAATATCCAGATGCTGCACGGTTTCTTCGATATCTCCCAAACCAGTTGACCTACAGCAATCTACCAATTATGCCTGAATTCTAGATTCAGTTATCTAACAACTGGCATTAATAGATTTTTGTTTTAGATACAAACAAAAAAGGTTAACTTTTTGAATTTGAGTATCCAGATGCTGCACGGTTTCTTCGATATCTCCCAAACCAGTTGACCTACAGCCATCTACCAAATATGCCTGAATTCTAGATTCAATTATCTAACAACTGGCATTAATAGATTTTTGTTTTAGATACAAACAGAAAAGGTCAACTTTTTGAATTTGAGTATCCAGATGCTGCACGGTTTCTTCGATATCTACCAAACCAGTTGACCTACAGCAATCTAAAAAATATGCCTGAATTCTAGATTCAAGTATCTAACAACTGGCATTAATAGATTTTTGTTTTAGATACAAACAAAAAATTTCAACTTTTTGAATTTGAGTATCCAGATGCTGCACGGTTTCTTCGATATCTCCCAAACCAGTTGACCTACAGCAATCTACCAAATATGCCTGAATTCTAGATTTAATTATCTAACAACTAACTAACATTAATAGATTTTTGTTTTAGATACAAACAAAAAAGGTCAACTTTTTGAATTTGAGTATCCAGATGCTGCAGGGTTTCTTCGATATCTCCCAAACCAGTTGACCTACAGCGATCTACTAAATATGCCTGAATTCTAGATTCAATTATCTAACAACTGGCATTAATAGACTTTTGTTTTAGATACAAACAAAAAAGGTCAACTTTTTGAATTTGAGTATCCAGATGCTGCACGGTTTCTTCGATATCTCCCAAACCAGTTGACCTACAGCGATCTACTAACAATGCCTCAATTCTAGATTCAATTATCTAACAACTGGCATTAATAGATTTTTGTTTTAGATACAAACAAAAAATTTCAACTTTTTGAATTTGAGTATCCAGATGCTGCACGGTTTCTTCGATATCTCCCAAACCAGTTGACCTACAGCAATCTACCAAATATGCCTGAATTCTAGATTTAATTATCTAACAACTAACTAACATTAATAGATTTTTGTTTTAGATAAAAACAAAAAAGGTCAACTTTTTGAATTTGAGTATCCAGATGCTGCAGGGTTTCTTCGATATCTCCCAAACCAGTTGACCTACAGCGATCTACTAAATATGCCTGAATTCTAGATTCAATTATCTAACAACTGGCATTAATAGATTTTTGTTTTAGATACAAACAAAAAAGGTCAACTTTTTGAATTTGAGTATCCAGATGCTGCGCGGTTTCTTCGATATCTCCCAAACCAGTTGACCTACAGCGATCTACTAAATATGCCTCAATTCTAGATTCAATTATCTAACAACTGGCATTAATAGATTTTTGTTTTAGATACAAACAAAAAAGGTCAACTTTTTGAATTTGAGTATCCAGATGCTGCACGTTTTCTTCGAAATCTCCCAAACCAGTTGACCTACAGCCATCTACCAAATATGCCTGAATTCTAGATTGAATTATCTAACAACTGGCATTAATAGATTTTTGTTTTAGATACAAACAAAAAAGGTCAACTTTTTGAATTTGAGTATCCAGATGCTGCACGGTTTCTTCGATATCTCCCAAACCAGTTGACCTACAGCAATCTACCAAATATGCCTGAATTCTAGATTCAATTATCTAACAACTGGCATTAATAGATTTTTGTTTTAGATACAAACAAAAAAGGTCAACTTTTTGAATTTGAGTATCCAGATGCTGCACGGTTTCTTCGATATCTCCCAATCCAGTTGACCTACAGCGATCAAACAAATATGCTGAATTCTAGATTCAATTATCTAACAACTGGCATTAATAGATTTTGGTTCTATATACAAATAAAAAAGTTAAACTTTTTGAATTTTAGTATCCAGATGCTGCACGGTTTCTTCGATATCTCCCAAATTAGTTGACCTGCAGCGATCAAACAAATATGCTGAATTCTAAATTCAATTATCTAACAACTGGCATTAATAGATTTTTGTTTTAGATAGAAACAAAAAGGGTCCACTTTTTGAATTTGAGTATCCAGATGCTGCACGGTTTCTTCGATATCTCCAAACCAGTTGACCTACAGCCATCTACCAAATATGCCTGAATTCTAGATTCAATTATCTAACAACTGGCATTAATAGATTTTTGTTTTAGATACAAACAAAAAAGGTCAACTTTTTGAATTTGAGTATCCAGATGCTGCACGGTTTCTTCGATATCTCCCAAACCAGTAGACCTACAGCGAACAAACAAATATGCTGAATTCTAGATTCAATTATCTAACAACTGGCATTAATAGATTTTTGTTTTGGATACAAACAAAAAAGGTCAACTTTTTGAATTTGAGTATCCAGATGCTGCACGGTTTCTTCGATATCTCCCAAACCAGTTGACCTACAGCCAACTTCCAATTATGCCTGAATTCTAGATTCAATTATCTAACAACTGGCATTAATAGATTTTTGCTTTAGATACAAACAAAAAAGGTCAACTTTTTGAATTTGAGTATCCAGATGCTGCACGTTTTCTTCGATATCTCCCAAACCAGTTGACCTACAGCCATCTACCAAATATGCCTGAATTCTAGATTCAATTATCTAACAACTGGCATTAATAGATTTTTGTTTTAGATACCAACAAAAAAGGTCAACTTTTTGAATTTGACTATCCAGATGCTGCACGGTTTCTTCGATATCTCCCAAGCCAGTTGACCTACAGCAATCTACCAAATATGCCTTAATTCTAGATTCAATTATCTAACAACTGGCATTAATAGATTTTTGTTTTAGATACAAACGAAAAAGGTCAACTTTTTGAATTTGAGTATCCAGATGCTGCACGGTTTCTTCGATATCTCCCAATCCAGTTGACCTACAGCGATCAAACAAATATGCTGAATTCTAGATTCAATTATCTAACAACTGGCATTAATAGATTTTGGTTCTATATACAAATAAAAAAGTTCAACTTTTTGAATTTTAGTATCCAGATGCTGCACGGTTTCTTCGATATCTCCCAAATTGGTTGACCTGCAGCGATCAAACAAATATGCTGAATTCTAGATTCAATTATCTAACAACTGGCATTAATAGATTTTTGTTTTAGATACAAACAAAAAGGGTCCACTTTTTGAATTTGAGTATCCAGATGCTGCACGGTTTCTTCGATATCTCCAAACCAGTTGACCTACAGCCATCTACCAATTATGCCTGAATTCTAGATTCAATTATCTAACAACTGGCATTAATAGATTTTTGCTTTAGATACAAACAAAAAAGGTCAACTTTTTGAATTTGAGTATCCAGATGCTGCACGTTTTCTTCGATATCTCCCAAACCAGTTGACCTACAGCCATCTACCAAATATGCCTGAATTCTAGATTCAATTATCTAACAACTGGCATTAATAGATTTTTGTTTTAGATACAAACAAAAAAGGTCAACTTTTTGAATTTGAGTATCCAGATGCTGCACGGTTTCTTCGATATCTCCCAAACCAGTTGACCTACAGCGAACAAACAAATATGCTGAATTCTAGATTCAATTATCTAACAACTGGCATTAATAGATTTTTGTTTTGGATACAAACAAAAAAGGTCAACTTTTTGAATTTGAGTATCCAGATGCTGCACGGTTTCTTCGATATCTCCCAAACCAGCTGACCTACAGTAATCTACCAAATATGCCTGAATTCTATATTCAATTATCTAACAACTGGCATTAATAGATTTTTGTTTTAGATACAAACAAAAAAGGTCAACTTTTTGAATTTGAGTATCCAGATGCTGCACGGTTTCTTCGATATCTCCCAAACCAGTTGACCTACAGCCAACTTCCAATTATGCCTGAATTCTAGATTCAATTATCTAACAACTGGCATTAATAGATTTTTGCTTTAGATACAAACAAAAAAGGTCAACTTTTTGAATTTGAGTATCCAGATGCTGCACGTTTTCTTCGATATCTCCCAAACCAGTTGACCTACAGCCATCTACCAAATATGCCTGAATTCTAGATTCAATTATCTAACAACTGGCATTAATAGATTTTTGTTTTAGATACAAACAAAAAAGGTCAACTTTTTGAATTTGAGTATCCAGATGCTGCACGGTTTCTTCGAAATCTCCCAAACCAGTTGACCTAGAGCGATCAAACAAATATGCTGAATTCTAGATTCAATTATCTAACAACTGGCATTAATAGATTCTTGTTTTAGATGGTCAACTTTTTGAATTTTAGTATCCAGATGCTGCAGGGTTTCTTCGATATCTCCCAAACCAGTTAACCTACAGTAATCTACCAAATATGCCTGATTCAATTATCTAACAACTGAATTCTGGATTCAATTATCTAACAACTGACATTAATAGATTTTTGTTTTAGATACAAACAAAAAAGGTCAACTTTTTGAATTTGAGTATCCAGATGCTGCACGTTTTCTTCGATATCTCCCAAACCAGTTGACCTACAGCCATCTACCAAATATGCCTGAATTCTAGATTGAATTATCTAACAACTGGCATTAATCTCCCAAGCCAGTTGACCTACAGCAATCTACCAAATATGCCTTAATTCTAGATTCAATTATCTAACAACTGGCATTAATAGATTTTTGTTTTAGATACAAACAAAAAAGGTCAACTTTTTGAATTTGAGTATCCAGATGCTGCACGGTTTCTTCGATATCTCCCAAACCAGTTGACCTACAGCGAACAAACAAATATGCTGAATTCTAGATTCAATTATCTAACAACTGGCATTAATAGATTTTTGTTTTGGATACAAACAAAAAAGGTCAACTTTTTGAATTTGAGTATCCAGATGCTGCACGGTTTCTTCGATATCTCCCAAACCAGCTGACCTACAGTAATCTACCAAATATGCCTGAATTCTATATTCAATTATCTAACAACTGGCATTAATAGATTTTTGTTTTAGATACAAACAAAAAAGGTCAACTTTTTGAATTTGAGTATCCAGATGCTGCACGGTTTCTTCGATATCTCCCAAACCAGTTGACCTACAGCCAACTTCCAATTATGCCTGAATTCTAGATTCAATTATCTAACAACTGGCATTAATAGATTTTTGTTTTAGATACAAACAAAAAAGGTCAACTTTTTGAATTTGAGTATCCAGATGCTGCACGGTTTCTTCGAAATCTCCCAAACCAGTTGACCTACAGCCATCTACCAAATATGCCTGAATTCTAGATTCAATTATCTAACAACTGGCATTAATAGATTCTTGTTTTAGATGGTCAACTTTTTGAATTTTAGTATCCAGATGCTGCAGGGTTTCTTCGATATCTCCCAAACCAGTTAACCTACAGTAATCTACCAAATATGCCTGAATTCTAGATTCAATTATCTAACAACTGGCATTAATAGATTTTTGCTTTAGATACAAACAAAAAAGGTCAACTTTTTGAATTTTAGTATCCAGATGCTGCAGGGTTTCTTCGATATCTCATAAACCAGTTGACCTACAGTAATCTACCAAATATGCCTGATTCAATTATCTAAGAACTGGCATTAATAGATTTTCTTTTTAGATACCAACAAAAAAGGTCAACTTTTTGAATTTGAGTATCCAGATGCTGCACGGTTTCTTCGATATCTCCCAAACCAATTGACCTACAGCGATCAAACAAATATGCTGAATTCTAGATTCAATTATCTAACAACTGGCATTAATAGATTTTGGTTCTATATACAAATAAAAAAGTTCAACTTTTTGAATTTTAGTATCCAGATGCTGCACGGTTTCTTCGATATCTCCCAAATTAGTTGACCTACAGCGATCAAACAAATATGCTGAATTCTAGATTCAATTATCTAACAACTGGCATTAATAGATTTTTGTTTTAGATACAAACAAAATAGGTCAACTTTTTGAATTTGAGTATCCAGATGCTGCACGGTTTCTTCGATATCTCCCAAACCAGTTGACCTACAGCAATCTACCAAATATGCCTGAATTCTAGATTCAAGTATCTAATAACTGGCATTAATAGATTTTTGTTCTAGATACAAACAAAAAAGTTCAACTTTTTGAATTTGAGTATCCATATGCTGCACGGTTTCTTCGATATCTCCCAAACCAGTTAACCTACAGCGATCAAACAAATATGCTGAAAAACAAAAAAGTTCAACTTTTTGAATTTGAGTATCCAGATGCTGCACGGTTTCTTCGATATTTCCCAAACCAGTTGACCTACAGCGAATAACCAAATATGCCTGAATTCTAGATTCAATTACCTAACAACTGGCATTAATAGATTTTTAATTCTAGATACAAACGAAAAAGTTCAACTTTTTGAATTTTGACCGACGACATGCTGCACGGTTTCTACGATATCTCCCAAACCAGTTGACTGACCTACAGCGATCAAACAAATATGCTGAATTCTAGATTCAATTATCTAACAACTGGCATTAATAGATATGGCGTTAACGCTCTTAAAATTGCAACCACCGACTCGGAGTTTCGGTATTAAATTTTAATTATTTGTAAATGTTATTCCTTCGTGTACTTCACCATGATGAATATGTTGATTTTGCTGAATATTTTGACATTGAGAGTTCGGTAATCGGTGTATGGGTTTCACACTGAAAGTTTGAAGTTGTCATGAAAGACCCTTTATGTAAACAATAAGCTAGATATCGGAAAAAAATATTACTAATTTTCGTCTAATTTCGACGAGTTCTATAAGAATTTGACTTTAAATCGCGGCGCCACGGAAGCTGTAGAATCTCTGGTATTTCGTCCGAGTTGCGTTAGTTCCTACCGAGAGATACAAATTGCCTCGTATTCAACAAACATGAGCCAACCATTCTATACACATTATCAGTCTCTTGTCCAACTGAGACTTCACTGCAGAATGAAGTTTTTTGTTTGATTTGTTATTATTATATTATTAAAACAAACGTGCCTTTGTCTTATTGAAGACTTACGTAACTGTGAACTCAAATATATGTCGGAAGCAAGAAAGGAGAGAAGGCATTATATTGCGGAATATATTTAAAACGGTTTTATCGAAACTCCTAGAAATCCATAATCGCCTTTCTTTCTCATTTGTCAATAAAAAAAAAATTCAAATAAAGGGATGAAACCTTCTAGGCTACCAGATCATTTTAATAAAACGCCGTCGGATAAAAAAGACAAAGATTAAGATATGACCTATTTTCAAGACATGGAAAAAAACCAACTATGTTAAGCGGATACGCTTATAGATAATGCGGACATATATTTATGTACATTAATACATATTATAAAATAGATCGTGGTGTCGACGGCTAATGGAAAATGTGACGTGTAGAAAATGCTTAATAAGCATTGCGTGAAGTCAAAATGGCTTTTGCTACACAAACTCAATCTCCATTTACCCAAGGAATTTATGCTTTGTATAAATAAGAGATATTACTCTGCCTTGCAAGACACTTAAAAGCATCATCGATTGTAAAAATCCTACGATGAACAATCTCATGGTTATCCCATGATCGATTGTAAGCATCCTACGATTCACGACGCCAACAATAATTGTGCTTACGTAAACAGTCCTGAGACTGATCATGTCGCATACGAGATATGATTTATACGTTGCCAATCTGTTGAATTCGATATCTATTCTTCACCCTCATACCCTTTCTTGTGTGCAAGTGTGCACTAAGTGACTGTGTGCACGGTGAGGATTCATTCGTGCTGAAAACTTTTGTCAATCCCCATTTAGCAGTCCAACTGATCAGTCGTTTTATTTGAAGAGCATAACAACTATATCAAGACTTTTGTCAGCTGCTTTTTTGACTTTTAAATTGATATTTTTAATTGGTTAATAGTATATATAACAACTTACATACTAGACACAAATTATTAAATCTAACTTAAAAACATTGCGACGGGCTACAGTCCGCTTGGGCGAACTGTTAGATACCCTATTCTTATTCCTATCCCTCATAAGTGGGCGTGACAAAAGTCTAAGTATGGTTGAATTGTTAAGAACGCTCTACATATTTTGTTTTAGGTATAACATTTAAAGGATTTTATCGAAAAAACGGTCCATAGCTCAAACTGGGTGTTTCAATAAAATTGTTTTATTTAATTGTGGGCGTGTCAGTAGGCGGATTTGAAAAAAATTAACACATGAGCATAAAGGGCCCCTAGAGAGTATATATTATAAATTTCAGCTCCCTAGCTCAAACTTTGAATTTTCAAAAAAGGTTTTTTTATTTATTTGTGGGCGTGTCAGTGGGCGGATTTTGAAAATTGTATATCCCGAGCAGTTTTAGGAGTCATAGATCATATATAAAATATTTCAGCTTTCTAGCTCAAAATTCGATGTTTTCCAAAATTTTGTTTTTTTGAGTTTGTGGGGGTGTCTGTGGGCGCATTTCAAAAATTCGTAAACTTGATTATTTCGGGACCTTAGAGAGTATATGGGCCAGTTTAAAGGCCTAATTTTTTCCGACAGACGGACGGACGGACGGACATGGCTAGATCGACATTACTATCGATGCTGATCATAAATATAGTAACTTTTAGGGGTCTTCAGGCAATATTAAGGTATGTTACAAACTATGCGTCAAAATTAATATACCCTTAGAATAGGGTATAATTAACAGGATGCTTATTCGAAATCAATAGTTCAAATTCGGACGCTCAAGACTCTAACCTTATAATTGTTGCCTATCGTCCTAAAAAGTATTTAACGAAGTAATCTTACATATTATATGTTTTCACCGAGAATTTTTTTTAAAAAACTCGGCATCTTTATCAAATTTTATATTTTTATGCCTCTCTACTTACTTAAACTACTTAACGTATTCTAACTATAATTAGGATTATGAGAACTCGTTGCCTTACGCAACAAGTGATCAAAATTCCAATTCCTTTCCGTGCACCTAGCAGTGGTCAACATGAACACGAGACGCAGTGAGCCCACTGAAGCCTTACAGCGTCAGTCACCTCCCAGAAGCACCACCACACACAAACACAACACACAAGTGGACAAGCCCGGCCTCTCCCAGAAACGCCCTAGCTAACTTAGTCTAACTTATAAACTAAGAGAATGTTACCTAGAGTAACGCACCGTATTGGGAGGGCATTTTGACAAGCCACCAAAATTCGGAAAATTGCTTTTCCGTTGATTGCTTAAACCGACAAACCATTTTTTTTTTTTTTTTTTTTTTTTTTTTTTTTTTTTGTCGGGATGTGTGAAACTTTCTGCACTGGAGCACTCAGACTCAATACTGGTCCATTGTACTGCCAGGCAGACACACCACATTTTTCTGTGGGAATTTACTCGTTTTTCTAAGAAAAACGAGAAGGCGCTTCAATGATAAGGAGCTTAGGTTTACAGCACTCACCATATCCGCACCAAATACCTGCCACCTGATACGAGCAAAAGCAGGACAATCACAGACGAAATGTTCCGCAGTGTCGTCGCTTTCTCCACAGGCTTCGCAGTTGGTGGTGTCGCTTAGGCCTAGCACCTTAAGGTGTTTGGCAAAAGCGTAGTGTCCCGTAAGAACGCCAGTAGTCTGTCTGCAGTCTTTTCTGTTGAGAGACAACAAGAATGCCGCGGATTTCCCACAGACGTCGGGGAGTATTTGCTTAGTCTGTCTGCACCCTGGAGAGTCATGCCAACGGCGATTGTGTTCATAGGAAACCCAACCGTCAATGGAAGCCCTGACCGAGGACGCAGGCAGACAGATCGCTGGTTCAGGTCCTGAGAGGTCCCCCTCTGAGCCTTGTCTAGCAAGTTCATCGGAGATCTCATTTCCCGTGATCCCGTTATGACCCGGGACCCAGACAAGTTTAAGTGAATTCAGCCTTCCGACCGAATTCAGAGATATCTTGCATTCACGTACTATTTTGGAGGTAGTTAAGGGTTTGAGTAAGGCCTTAAGCGCAGCCTGACTGTCGCTACAGACGCAGATACTTCGCCCCCTCCACCTGTTCCTCGTAACATAGTCCATGGCCATTAGGATAGCATAAGTTTCTGTTTGGAAGACTGACGCATGTTTGCCTAACGGAAAGAAAAGTCTAACGCTATCGCTCTCCACGAAGACACCAGCACCAGATCCTTGATCGGTTTTGGAGCCATCCGTAAAGATTCGACTGCATTCCCTTCCAGGTTCAGAGCCAGTCCTGGACGCGAGGAAAGTCGACCTCGTATTTGCGCTTTAGCCGAAGTTCCGGTGTCATCGCATCAGACGGCATATCCATAAGACAGGAGTCGAAGGACAACCGTTGCGCAAGTTCATCAAAACTCCAGTGCGAGTTATACCAAAAGCCACCTCTTGTAAGACGTGAGATAGCCTTGATTGCACAGCCCATGATGTAAACATCAAGGGGCGGAAGGTTCAATAGTGCATCTAGGCCGGAGCCAGGCGTGCTGGGGAAGGCCCCCGTGCAGCCGAGACATACCTGCCTTTGGAGTTTGGCAAAAGCAGCAGTGACGTATTTACGTGAAAGCTTATTCCACCAAACAACCGATGCGTATGCTATAAATGGTCTTATCATAGCCGTATAAATCCATAGGACTCTTTTCGGTGATAAGCCCCATGTCTTGCCGAAAATGCCTTTGCACTGCCAGAAAATAGACAGCGCCTTGGCAGTCTTCAGCTCAACATGTTTGGACCAAAGAAGTTTGCTATCCAGGATGACTCCCAGATACTTTGCTTCATTGGAGAGTTGGATTGTGACGCCTTTTAGCACTGGCTGAGTCAACCCGACCAGCTTCCTCCTTCTCGTAAAGAGAACAACCTCAGTTTTAAGAGGATTGACCGAGAGCCCATTCCTAGTGCACCATTCGTCGATCACGTCAAGGGCCGCCTGCGCCTTGGCGCATACAGTCGCTAGGCATGATCCAACAGAAAGCACGGCAACATCATCCGCGTACGCCTGAGCGTAAATATTAGAACTGTTGAGTGCGTTCAACAGAGAGTCGACCAGCATACACCACAGCAGTGGAGACAGGACGCCGCCTTGCGGGCAGCCTCTGTTTACCCCCGCCATAACATAGCGGCCACAATCCGCATCCGCAACCAACGTTCTATTCATTAGCATTGCTTTAATCCACAACACCAATGGTTCGTCTACTCCGTGTTGTCTGGCGGAGCTGCACATGCTATCAAAAGTCGCATTGTCAAAAGCACCCTCAATATCGATGAAAATGCCCATCGCGTATTCTTTTCTGTCAAGCGCGCCTTCAATTCTACCAACTAGATTTTGGAGCGCAGTCTCGCAGGATTTTCCGCGTTGATAGGCATGTTGCATCGGAGATAGTGGGTGCAATCGCAAAGCACCTTTGCGCACGTGAAGCTCGACCAGCCTTTCCAAGCTTTTCAGCAAGAAAGAAGTCAGACTGATTGGTCTGAAGCTCTTGGCGAGCGAGTAGTCACTTCTGCCAATTTTTGGTATGAATACCACTCTAACTGTACGCCAGGGTGTTGGAATGTATGCCAGTGCTAGGACAGCGGTGAAGATTTTCTTCATAGTCGGTAGCAGCTGGTTTGTACATTGTTGCAGCATGGCTGGGTATATTCCGTCCGTACCAGGCGACTTGAAGCCGTCAAAAGACGCAAATGCGTATTTAATGGCCTCGTCCGTCACCACGGCCTTCGCAATATACAAGCTACGCCGAGTTGTTTGTCTTGGCTCACTCATAGTCTCGGTAATCGGGGCTGGTTGTGAACCAATTGTAATCTGGTTACCCGGAAAGTGAGACTCCAGCAGATAACTAAGAGTTTCCGCTTTCGTCTCAGTGAAGGTGCCATCAAGTTTTCTAAGTGAGTCCAGTTTGGCTGGTTTGCCCTTTTTCAGAACTTTAACCAACCTACTAGTTTCACCCAGCTTTTCAATCTTTTCGCAGAAATTCTTATAAGAAGCACTTTTCGATACCCGAATTAGCCTCTTATATTCCTTCTGCTTCGATCGGTAGAGATTCCAGTCTGTCTCCAAATCAGTCTTGAGTGATCTATTTAGAAGCTTTCTAGCTTCTCTATGAATTCTTTGCAGTTCCGAGCTCCACCAGGGAACCGGTGTTCTGCCAGGGGGTTTGCTTACTGGGCACGTCAGTTCAAAACAGCTAGTAATGGCACTATTCAGGTCTTGAACAGCTTCCTCTACCTTTTGTCTCGTCCTGTGTTTGGTTGGAGTTTTGAGAGTTTTCCCTAATTCCTCCCTGAAGCGTATCCAGTTGGTTTTTCTCGGATTCCTCCTCTCCTGCAAAGTTATGGCTTCGCATTCGATTTGGAATTCGATATATCTATGGTCTGAGAGGGACACCTCCGAAGAGACCCTCCAGTTAGTAACCGCCTTAAAGTATCTATTTGATAAAGTTAGGTCGATCACTTCCTGTCTTCTTGACGTCACAAAAATTGGTTGCGAGCCAACATTGTTGATAGTAAGATCAGATGATAGAATGAAATCCAGGAGATGGTCTCCTCGCATGTTGCATTTGCTGCTGCCCCAAACAGTGTTTTGAGCATTGGCATCACAGCATATAACTAGGCCCATCTTCCTGGTGTCGCAATAGTCAATGAGTTCAGCAATTGCCCTCGGTGGTGGAGGCACTACCGAATCATAGGGGAGATAAGCTGACGCCACGATGAAGGTCTTCCAATTTCCATTCGTTTCGTAGCTAATGGCTGCAGCAACCAAATCTTGGCCACAAAATTGTCCAAGCTTAGTCGCTGAGAAAAGGTTCGACACAGCAAGACAAGCCCTTGGTCTCTCGGACCGCTCGTCACAGAGTATCGTAGTGCCACGGACACCTCCAAGGCCACAGATGCGATTTTTCCACACCCATGGCTCCTGTATGGATATTATGTGGGCTTTTGTATTCAACACAGAAAGCTTCTTATTGATGAGTGCAGTAGCAGCCTTGGAGTGTTGAAGGTTAATCTGAGTAAATCCAATCATTGGAAATACATCAGTCATACTAGTGGAAGGGCACGCAGAAGGTGCGCGCGCAGTTACACCGACAGGAGTGCTTGAGGTCTTCTTCCTCCGTTTGTTCCTGTTCGAGCTATTGGAAGGGGAGGCAGCGTTGGTTTCAGTCAGCTGACTGGTTTCGGTTGGGGTAACCTCTGCCGACCTGCATCTCTTTTCCGTCGCCGCCGGGGAAGGGCAGTTCTCAGCACTTGCGCTTTCAACTGGCGGTGCAGTTTCTTCGCGCCGCACGATAGCCGCCTTTCTCCTTTTCCTCTTTCGCTGGCTCTTAGATGGACGCTGACCAGTGGACGCCGCCTCTGTGGCCCGTTTCACCTGTTCGGTTTCGCAGGCCTCGTCGGCAGCATCACACCTATCGGCTGTCTGTCTATTGGTCTGAAGGTTAAGCGTATCAGGTTGAACCTCTCCGCCACTTTCTTCATGTTTCCAGCCCAGTCTACCGAACGTGTCGGAGATAGAGCTGCAGGAATCTTCGGAAGCAAACCTTTTCGCAACTCGAAGGTCAACGCCTGTACAGGCGGGGGGTATATGTATGTCGGTTGGGGCCTCCAGAATCCGTGCCCCGACCGTGGTCGAAAAGACCACGGGTGGATTTTCGCCCATGCGAGTACCACCTGGAGTATTTGAATCATTAAGTTGTTCCTGCATACTTGTTTTTTGGTTTGGTCCGCGATAGAGCTTTGACGGTGTATAAAACGCCGCTATGACTCTAAAACCTCGGATCACGAACGTATCGAACCGAGGTCCCCCTATCCACCACCTGGGGACGCGCCTGGTGGGTAACCAACCCGACAGGGACAAACCAGATAGTATTGGGGAAGTTTTAACTTTAACGGCAGTAAAAGAAGTTAAGGGCCCAACCCCTTAGAATCCGTCAATCCTTCGGATCCGTTCATTCAACGGAGAGCGATATAGAATGCACAAATTCTTATGGAAGGTTGCCCATAACCAACGGCTTCATGGATAAAGTAGCCCAACTTTCTAATTTTCTGTCAGTTAAAGGTTGCATACATACAAAAATTGTATGTATCCACATTATTCTAGAATCGAGGTTCACGTCACGTATAACGAAATTGTGAGAAGCAGATCCATAGAACGAAATATTGAAATTCGAGAGAAAACTGTCTGCCGATTGACAGAAAGTTCAGTATACCCTTCAAGCAAAAACGCTGACCCAACTTTCCCCGTCATTTTTACATCCGTGATATATGAGGCGTTCCACGCATACATTTGTAAAATAACTATCACGACATTACCAATAGGAAGAAGAGCGAGAGTCGAGAGTAGATATTTGTAATGGCGGATTTGTTCATCTGTCACTGACACTGTCTCTGGCTGCAGCTGCAGAAATAATTTTCTTTGAAAGGTAAACTAAAATTGAATTTATTATTCCACACAATTGTTTGCTTAATTAAACTTTCTTTGAATTTAGATTTATCAAAATCAAAAAAATAGCAACCGATGAAGGCGTGGGCCGAATTTCGATGACTTTAATGGTACCGGCACAAATTCATGCTGAAAGTAAGTAACATACATTGGTATAGATAATATACACATTTATTTGTTTCTTTTCTTTTGCAGGAGAATTTGTTGGAGAAATGGTAGCAGGTATACCTTATACGAAAAAATGTAATCTAAGAAATAAAATAAACATGAACAACAGCAAAAGATTAAGCAAAAGAGCAAATATTTTCTTCAATGAAAAATGCCATTAGAAACAATGCCTTTCAATCAATGCAACAGAGCACATTGACCACCGAAAAAGCCACAGCATTCTCAACTTAAGGAAAAATCCTTGATGGACTTTTGTTGTCCAAATTCTACCAATCTTGCGACAAAGTTTTCAGTTTTCCCAACATTCAAATGCCTATATTTTTTGCCGGATTT
This sequence comes from Portevinia maculata, assembly GCA_949715645.1. Classification (NCBI taxonomy): domain Eukaryota; kingdom Metazoa; phylum Arthropoda; class Insecta; order Diptera; family Syrphidae; genus Portevinia; species Portevinia maculata. The sequence continues at coordinate 97,583,811 of OX454528.1, forward strand.
TCTCTCTTTGTTTGTATTTTGGAGAATTTCTTTAAACTTCGTTTAGTTTTCGCTGTGTGCCGTGCTGTGCTGTCACTTGCTGTCGCTGTTGCTTGTTGCTGTGCTAATGTGTTTCAGCTTTAAATGAAAAATAACACATTCCAAGCAAAGGGAAATTTACCACGACCACGAATACTGATTCAGTGATTCAGTTTTTAGACGTTTCTTCATTATTTCATTATCAACAATTTTTATTTTCATTTTAAATCCGAAACGAGTCGGCTTGTTTGCGCCGTTTGCTAAATAAAGTGACTAGCTACATAATATATTGTATTTTATTAATACATACACATATTCAAATCCATATCGCACTTTCTAAAGAAGTTTTCCCAATCGAAGGGCAAGAAGTAGCGTAAATAAACAAAAATCGGGTGCATCATCGTGCATTGCTCTGGCGGATCCATTTCCCTGGTGTTGACAGACCAAGTAAGTAAAACTACTTAATAATAAAATAATTTATAGGGTGCATACACTAGCACAACAACGTCCTGCTCATGTAAACTGCAAAGTAGATAATGTATATACATAATTTATGAACTCGTCATCATGACGATAAACTGATAATATGGGTATTTCGCGAAGCTACTCGTATTTCACAATTTTGCATTCTCTATTTCTATTACTAATTGTTTGCTTTAACCAACAACTTTATTTCACATTTTGAGTCATACCTACTTGTCGTTTGAAGCGGTCCTTAATTGCGCCTCATTATTACAAACCGTTGCTTTAATTATTGTGCTTAGATTGCTGTTGGTGCAAGGTTTATTTCGTGTGGTCTATTTTATTTTCTCTGGAACGGTGTTAAATTTCAGCCACAGGTTTGTTATAGTTATATATCAAAGGGGCAGGGGAAGTCATTCGAAAATCCTTTATTAGTACACCGCTACAATTACAATGTTGTTTTCCATCGAACCACTTGGAGTACTCTTTTGACTTTCGGGAAAACACTGCCAAAATATTTTCGGAATAACAAAAAGAGTAGGTACTCCAAGTGGACCAATGTAAAACGACAAATGACTTGGGGTCTATTAGTTATTGAGATTCATCTAATAGTGAGACAGTGAGAGGTTTTGATCGTTTATATATTAATATAATATCTCTTCAGAATTTTTAATCTAAGAAAGTTAATGTACTTGATAATTTAATACATATAAACTTCTTACAATATTTAAATTCTTAGACAGAATAAAATAATTACATACAATCGGTTCAATGACAAGAGCCAAATTTACTAGGGCATCTACATTTTATGTGCATTAAAGGACAATGGTGGGAGCAGTTACAAAATGTCTGGTATTAACTTGAATTTTAGTCTCCGTAATCTCTTATGGTGTTTTATGAGCAAATGTCTTCCACCTTACTGTTCTACATTGTGTCACTTTCTGTACCATGAAACTGTTCAGGTCAGCTTAGCAAAAGTTTGTCTTCACCTACCTTTGAAGTTGGGCAAGTGATTGAAAAGTATCAAATTTAGAAATTTAAATTGTACTGATGTCATCTGATTTATTTGTTTGGAGACAGAGTTACTTTCGCATTTATAATATTAGTATGGATGTTTAACGCTATGGGTGTCAACTTTGTTTTAGTTGTGAAAATTACTTGTACTGATTTGTCATCATTAATTTTATCGTTCCAATTTTTAAACCATAACATTATTACGTCGAGATTTTTTGGAAGTTGAGTAGTTGCAGTGTGAAGGCATTTGCCCGAATTCAGGAGAATCGTGTCATCAGCAAACGTTACAACCATGGAGGATGCCCTGGTAGGAGGTTTAATGTCAGCTGTAAAGAGGACATAAAGTAAGGGTCCTAGGACGCTACCTTGTGGGACTCCGGCTTTCGTTGAATATAAGTGTAGATTCATTATTGTATCTTACATAGAACTGTCGATCCGTTAGATAACTTTTGATTAAAAGGTAGAAGTCTTTTGGGAGTAGATACGCGAGTTTGTGTAGAAGGCCAGCATGCCATACCTTATCAAAAGCCTTTGCCACGTCAAGAAATACTGCTGCGCAAAAAAAAAATCATCCAGGTCTGCTGATATTTTGTTTATGACTTGTTAAATTGTTGAGTGTTGTTTTCTAAATCCGAATTGATGGTCGGGTATTAACTTTAATTGGGTCAAAATCTTCTCAAATACTTTGGAGAGAATGGGAAGTAAACTAATCGGCCTGTAAGAAGATGTTTTTGTTGCGTTTTTTCCTGGTTTCTGTATAGCAATTATCTCTGCAACTTTCCACACTTTCGGAAAGAATTTAAGTGTTATTAAAGCATTGAACAGGTTGCGTATATATAAGAATGCTACATTAGGTAGTTCTTTGAGTAACTTTCCTGTAAGTAGGTCATAACCCGGAGTTTTATTTTGATCCATTTTAGATGTAATGTACTTTATTTCCTTTAGCTTCACTTTTTTTATTTATATATCGCTAGTCGTATAAATTGGAAAATGTGGTAACTGAGCATTGTCAGCGTCGTTTGAGAACGTTTCTTTAAAGTAGTTTGCTAATTCAGTTGCTTTGTCACGATTTGCTCGGGCCCAGGTTCCATCTGCTTTTTTTAGAGGTGGACAGTGTTTGGTCTGATTTTTAAGAGATTTTGTTGTTTTCCACAGTGAGTAGTTTGTTTCTGATGGTGGAGTCAAGTTTTTGAGGTAATTTGTCAAGTTATTATTTTGAAAGTTTTTCAGGGACTCCTTAAGGTCTTTAATTGTTTTTTTAAGCTTTGCTTAGTCTAACGGTGACCTGGTTTCCTTCCATTTTTTCCGGAGTTTTCTTTTTTCTTGGATCTGTTTTCTTATGTTTGTGGGTATAAATTTGTCATGAGGTTTAGCTAGGGTTATGGGTGCAGATTTGAATTCTGATTCGATTATCATGTCATTGAGAATCTTTCGATGTCGTGTTCGGATTTGAGTGGAATGTTGGTCAGAAGTTTTAAATTGATGAATTGACGAAACTCTTTCCAGTCCGTCTTTATACCCTATTCTAAGGGTATAAGTTTTAAATTGATGAATTGACGAAACGCTTTCCAGTCCGTCTTTATACCCTATTCTAAGGGTATATTAATTTTGACGCATAGTTTGTAACATACCTTAATATTGCCCGTAGACCCCTAAAAGTTACTATATTTATGATCAGCATCGATAGTAATGTCGATCTAGCCATGTCCGTCCGTCCGTCTGTCGGCAAAAATTGGGCCTTTAAACTAGACCTAGAGAGCTGAAATTTTAACCATATACTCTCTAGGGTCCCGAAATAATCAAGTTTACGAATTTTTGAAATCCGCCCCCAGACACGCCCACAAACTCAAAAAAACAAAATTTTCGAAAAAATCGAATTTTGAGCTAGAAAGCTGAAAGTTTTTATATATGATCTATGACTCCTAAAATGCTCGGGATAAAAAAAAATCAAAATCCGCCCACTGACACGCCCACAAATAAATAAAACAATTTTTTTGAAAATCCAAAGTTTGAGATAGGGAGCTGAAATTTATAATATATACTCTCTATGGGCCCTTTATGCTCATGTGTAAATATTTTCAAAATCCGCCCACTGACACGCCCACAATTTTTTTTTTTTTTTTTTTTTTGAAAATTCAAAGTTTGAGCTAGGGAGCTGAAATTTATAATACATATATACTCTCTAGGGGCCCTTTATTCTCATGTGTTAATTTTTTTTTAAATCCGCCTACTGACACGCCCACAATTAAATAAAACAATTTTATTGAAACGCCCAAGTTTGAGCTAGGGAGCGTTTTTTTTGATAAAATCCTTTAAATGTTATATAACAAAATATGTAGAGCGTTCTTAACAGTTCAACCATACTTAGACTTTTGTCACGCCCACTTATAAGGGACAGGAATAAGAATAGGGTATCCAACAGTTCGCCCAAGCGGACTGTAGCCCGTACCTATGTTTTTATTATAGAGTTGAGAAGGTTTTGGGGTATTTATAGGGTGATGTGCTTATTCTAGTATAATTGGAGAATGGTCTGAAGAAAGGTCGAGACTGGATTGGATTTTGATAAGGGCACGGCTAATGTTTTTCGTAATGCAGAAGTTAATAAGGTCAGGAGTTTTCTTGGTGTCAGTTGGCCAGTACGTCGGTTCGCCAGTGCTAATATGCCTGCAGTTGTTGATTTTAATTGCGTCCAGTAGATTCTTTCTTATCCTGTTTTTTTAATCTTGAGCCCCACTCAGTGTGTTTCGCGTTGAAGTCACCTGCTGTTATGAATCTGTGTCCCAATGTTTTGGTATAATGGTCGTATTGGTGTGTTGTTATTTTGTGTTTAGGAGGACAATACACGGCAGAAATTACCAATTGTCCAAATTTATCTTCTAGCTGAACTGACGTTGACTGTATGTGGTCCGTCTGGTAACTTTGAAGTTCGATGCATTTTATTTGTTTTCTGATAATTACTGCACTACCCCCGTGTGCTCCTCCATCAGGGTGATTAGTGTAAAAGATATTGTAACCTGAAAATCGTGAAAGACTTTTTTCTGTAAAGTGGGTTTCAGTGATCAATAATATGTCTAATTCGTTGTATTTTATATATTGTTTTAGTTCTAAGTAGTGTTGGTGGAGTCCATTTGCATTCCAAATAGTGATTTTAAGATTATTATTGTTGTCCATTTAGTTTAGTTACTAGTAAGGTGATAATTAGGGATCGGAATTCCATGCAAATGCATATTTTTTTAGGAACACCTTGGAAGCAAGACAACGAATTATCTATACGAATCAGGAAATTTCCTTTAAAATGGCATTCAATCAATTTTACTATAAATGCATATTTTGCATATATTTGTGCAATTTTGCATAGTTTCGCATATTTTTATAGTAAATTCATATTTGTGCAAAGTTTGTAACAAAAGCGTTCGCTTCGAAAAAAAATTTTAAATGGAAGAGCATTTGAAAAGTGTTAAGCACTTAGAACTTGAAGTTTGCCAGAAATTTCAACAACTACTGTCCTTTACCAATGCATCTAACACCTTTTCAATGTATTTATATGAGACATTTGTTTCAGCCGATATACCTTTAAGTAAGCTTAGTAACCCTGAATTAAGAATCTTTTAAAAAAAATATGGAAAAACAATTATACCGGATGATTCCACTTTGCGAAAAAATTGCATGGAAAAAATTTATATTTTGCTATTTGAACAAATGAAAATTGATCTAAAAGATAAGTATTTGCTGGTTTCTATTGATGAAACCACCGATATCCAAGGACGTTTTGTTGCTAACGTAATTGTTGGTGTGTTGGACCAAAATGAAGAAGAAAGTAAAAAGAAATTTTTACTAAAGTCCAATTAGAAAAAACGCACCATGGCACCATCGCTCGCGCATTTGATGAATCCATGAATTCACTTCAAATTGATAAAAGCAAAATACTCCTTTTTTTGACCGATACTGCGCAATATATGGTAAAGGCAGCTTGAGGATTAGCACAGTTTTATCCAAAATTGTTACACTTCACTTGCTTAGCAATGCACCGAGTTGCAGAAGAAATAAGGAGTAATTTTCGGAACGTCGATGGAATAATTTCAAACGGCAAAAAATATTTTTAAAAGCACCATCAAGCGTCGAAATTATTTTTACAAGATGGGGAACTTGGTTGAAGGCTCTTGACTGTTATGCAAAACATTATAAAGCGTTTGAAAGCATTGCCAATGGGTTCGATGACTCTGATGCAGTCACGATAAAAAATGCAAAAGAAGTAATGAACCAGCCGTTATTAAAAAGCCAAATAATATTTATAAATTCAAACTTCAGTTTCCTATGTGACACCATCACAAAGCTGGAAGGAAGGACAACCTTAAAAAATCAAATTGATTTAGTTGAAGATGTTGTTGCAAAGATAATTGCAGTTGAAATAGTTATGGGAAAAGTCATTAAAAAAAACTTCAGTGCGTTCTGGCAAAAAATGAACGATTTTCAATATTGCAAAATGTAAGTAAGACGTTCACATTGGACTGCAATGACAAAAATTACCAAAAGAACTTTACCGTCGATGAGATTTGTTCTTTAAAAAATACTCAACTAACTTCAGTTGACGTGGAGCGATCTTTTTCGTTATATAAGGCATTCTAAGAACGAATCGGTAACGTTTTGATTTCGAAAACTTTAAGAAACATTTTATGATCTATGCAAACAAAACTTTTCAAAATCAGAACAATTAAGGAAACATGATTTTATGTTGTTTTGAATTATTTATTTTAATTAAACAAATGAAGATGTTTATGTTTACGTTAACTGTGTTAACTAAATGTTAATTTAGTTAACACAGTTAACTGAAGGAAATTTGTTTTTAAATTGAACCGAAATTAAGTTAAATTGGTTTTAAGTGCATATTTTAAATGCATATTTTGCATTTTTAAGCGCATATTTTCAGATTTTAAGTGCATGAAAATCCGAACCCTAGTAATAATGTTCATTATGGTAGTCATTTGGCTAATGGGTTGTTTCATCATTTCCTTGAGTTCATTGATGTCATTGGATTGATCGTATTTTGGATTGTTGTTTTGGTCATTATTTTGGATAATATTTTGTAATATGCAATGTTGAGAGGGATGATTTTGGGTGACAGCTTCTGCAAAACTAACTGCTGCTTTGGGAGGACTGACAGGTTCTTCTTCTTGTTTATGAGATACGTTTTTACTTGGAAGTTCTTTTTTCCGCAGAGGTGGGAAACGTTGGATTTTAAGAGATTTGTAAATCTCACACCCTTTCTTATTTTCTCTCGTTATTTGGCAGTCTAGTGTTTTATGTTTTCCTGCACACTTTACACAGACTGGGTCCATTGTGCAGTAGTTTCTTGTGTGTCCGTACATTCGGCAGTTCGAGCATTGAGGAATAGTTCTTTTATGATGGGGAGCTTCAAAAGATATCTTACAATGCGTTAGCTGGTTTATGTCGTAAATGGACTTATTGTTTTCGCTGCTTTCGAGTTCGATGGTAAGGAGTGGAAGTGGTTTATTGGTGCCTCTTTGTTGCATGCACCTCGAATTTATCGCTATCAACAGTGATGTTTTTTCCTAGGCGGTGGTTGACAGATGTTTGTTTGTTTGTTGATAGCATGTACTCGGTCTTCTCCTCATTTACTTCAAGACCAACCAATTTCCCCTGTTCTTCAATCGCCATGAAAGCCTCTAATATGGGACGCTGGAAACTGCCGATGATGTCGATATCGTCCACATACCCCAGTAGCTGGATGGATCTATTGAAGATAGTACCTTCCGTGTTGCCCTTCCTGCCCTTCGCACTATTTTATGGTTGCCACTGAAGTGGAAAGTCAGGGAACGAACATTTGGTCAGGGAATGTCAGGGAAAGTCAGGGAATTTCGAAAACAGTCAGTTCCCTCTGTGTGTATATTTTTTTTATAATATTAAAAAAAAAATTATGTCGAGCTCTGAAGTCTGGAACCTCTGGAGCAAAAATATGACTTTTCATGAATCCACCTTTTTTTCTTATTTTGGGATCACATTTCGCAGATCTCGATATCTTTCGAGATATACCTACGCACCATTTCACTAATCCACTATTTATATCTAATAATGTATGTACCTTGGACATTTTTTTTTTAATTTGATTGATTGAGACGATTTTGGTTTCGGGAAAGTATAGCGTTTGCACGCAGTTCTATAAATTGCTAAACAGCTAATGGAGATGCCAAGTAGCATTGAAAAGCATATCAATCCTATTTTTCGATCAATGCGCTACGAAAAGTCCGAGATAATGCTTAATTGGAAAACCACATCTTCATGCTTTCCGAAAAAAAAGACATGCAAACTTATATGTAGGTACATCAAAAATCAAAATAGTCTATTTCGATTGACTTTGTTTAGGGAAATTTGTTCCCTTTGCTAAGGAAGATCTTGTATAGAATAGTTTTTATTTTAAGGCAATAACGGCAAAGCAAGATGCAAATTATGCTAAAAAGAATTTGAGTTAAGCAACATGGGCCAAAGGGCTTTGGTGTCGCATAAAAATGGACTGGCGCATAAGTCAAATTCTAAAGCTTTGACGTAACAAAAAATTGATACTTTCTTCACTGCGTCTGATTTATTGGTCGCCTCAGTAGTCAAAAAACATCTCAAAATACACCAGAAAATATTAACACTCAAAATACACAAACAAAATATTTAACTTTCGACAAGGCCGATTCCATTGTCGCAGAGATAAGGTGGTGTCTCTATATTATTTCCACCAGAGCGTCCTTGAACTCGTCTGTGGAAATTAGTGATCTTTTTCGATTGATGTTCCCAGACAGCGAAATTGCTGAAAATTTTAAGTTAGGAAGATCTAAGAAGATCTAAGATCTGTAATTGTTTTTGGGTGCTGCTTACTACTGAAAAAATGGTAGAATAGGAAAGTTTTTGGTGCGATAGGGTTTTTTTTTATCTCCACAAGTGGCGCCTTAATTGCTTAAGGGAGATTTGATTTTGTTGTGCGAACACATGACCTGCCAATCACTTTGTGAATACACTACCATTGCCATGGATTTAGTTGTCCGTTTTTTTGATGAGTCAAAAGGAATTGTTTGCAATAGGTACTTAGAAATCGAGTTCATGTGATCTTCAAGGTTAGGTGACATTTTAAAACATTTCGACAATGGAATCCGATTTTTGAAAAAAGAGAAACTTCTTCAAGTATCTATGGATGGCCCAAACGTAAATTTATCTTTTTTAAAAAAATTAAAACAACAGCGAAATGAAATGAAACTTGAGCGTAACAGGCTAAGTCCGCTGATTCTAACATCATGGTATATGCTATACGACATTAGGAAAGAAACTAGACAACTTTTTAATGAAGCAAAACGTACGAGAATGGACACTGACTGAGAAATTTACAAGTCCAGTCAAAGAAAATTCAAAACAGAAACGCAACGAGCAAAGCGATCTTCCTGGAAATCCTTCTGCAGTGAAGTAGAAAACACTACGGAATCAGATAGGCTCAGGAAAGTGCTTGCTTAGGAACCAGTAGGTTGAAGGTGCCTTCAACAATGTCCAGGCGAAAGCGGAAGAAAGAGCCAAAGTAAACCTAAATGTGGAGTATACCATTATTAAATGAATAATGTGCATGCTTAAAAAACAGATGCATCAACTCATAGTTAGGTGGTGAAATAAATAAGGTGTCAGCATCCTCAAGGTGGAGTCCTTTCACCCCTTCTATGGGTACTCTATTTAAACAAGATTCTGATTGAACTAAGACTTGGTGGAGTCAAACTAGTAGCATATGCAGAGGACTTAGCACTGCTAGCGACAGGGAAATTCCCATCAACTCTTAAGCGAACAAATACAGAACGCCTTATCTATAGTTGATACCTGGACCAGAAACTGCGGAATTGCGATTAGCCCGCAGAAGACAGAACTGGTCCTCACTAATAAAAGGATTATACCGAAATTTAATCGGCCAACAATTGAGGGTACTCCACTAAAAACATCGGAATACGCGAAGTATCTTGGCGTGATTCTAGAGAGAAAATTAGACTGGAGCCTCAATATAAAAGAAAGAGCAAAGAAGACAATGATAACCTTATATGCTGCAACAGGATTTCCGGTGAAACCTGGGGTCCTAGTCCCAGAATTATCATGTGGATCTATACGGCAGTGGTAAGACCTGTTATCGCATGCCACCAGACTAGGCAGGGGTTGTGCAAGGTCACTAACCTTAAGAATATAGTGTTGTTAAACCCAGCACAAGATGGTATGCCTTTCCTGATAAAAACGGATGCCAGCAGGGGCTGTTCTACTCCAGGGGGAGGGAAAATATGAGCATCCAATTGAATACGAAAATAGACTTCTCAGTAACAGCAGTGGCAGATAGGGAAATAATGAAAGTGAGTCTGTTCGATTGTGTATCAAAGGTAATACTCCGACCTTTGACTTTTCGATTACGGTCAGCTTTAACTGCTGGGAAGCTATTATAGATGTCACACTCCGCAATAACAACAATAGCCGTGTTTCTTTGCACGCGGATATAGGGATAATTTGAAATTTGCATGTAAAATACAACAAAAACTTATCCTATATACGCTAACTTTAGCGGGGATAGGTATCGCCGCTAAGTCAGTTAGCGGGGATAAACAGTGCTTCCAAAACCCATTTTCTTCGTTTCTGATGAACTGATGCGATGATTTTTTCAGGAAATGTCAAAGTTTGACATCCCTCCGACCACTAACACATCCCGCCGAATATTTTGTTCGTGGTATTATTATTATTATTTTTCAAACTTCATTAAAAGGGTAATTGAATTTAGCAAATCTGTTAATGTGAAATTGTTTTTCATAATTTTAGAATATGCTTGGCATCAATTTCAATTGGCGAAAGTAAATATTTTTCAATTTCAGGATTTTCAATACAAATTTCTTAACTACAACTTACAGCTGTGTCACGGTGCATGTCATAGGTGCATGTGTGCTGCCAAGTTTTTTTTGATGAAATCTTAAGCGGCGATGGTCGTTTTTTAATGCCATGCCTATATCCGCGTGCAAAGAAACACGGCTAATATTATTAGGGTCGAAAATTGGAGATTTCTTTCTCGGGCCACAATTGGATACTCTTCTTACGTAGATCTCGTAACAAAGACTCCAAAACTTTTCAGAAACCCTAAGAAATTGATAAGTCAAATTTTAATCAATTTATCAAGAAATAAACACTGCCCGTGCAAGGACGGGTTTAGAATACCACTGCAACTCCCATCAAAAACAGTGAAATACAAGGAATCTTTCCTTAGCAGTACAACACGAATGTGGAATGCTCTTCCTCTCTCCATTTGTCCTACACATTATAATCTACAAACATTTAAAACCAACGTGCATAAGCATCTCTCCTAATCTTCTAACCCTAGTTTCACTAACGCCTGCGCTAAGTTGTAACCGTCGTAGGTGTTGTCGGTCGGTCAGGGGTGTAGATGTGTGGGTAGGCTCTCGTTTTCTGAATGAAACCGTGCGGCTTTTAGCAAAATTGCAACAAAATCTTGTTTCCCTCTCTACCACGAGTATGCGAAGCGCAGTACTCGTTGAATAGGCAGGTAAGCAAGCGTGTATGAGTGAAAGCGGAAAAAATGATACCTCAAGACAAATTTAATTGTATGTTCATAAAAGAAAAGATTATACAAATACAAAGTGTATTGATCGAAATATCGAGTAAGAGGATCTTAAGAAAAAAAAATTGGCTCAAGTGTGGTACTTTATCTTGTGACGAAACTTCTACAAGTGGAAAATCTCAAACTCAAGTCAGCCTCATGAAATTATGTTCCTCCATTTATACTGGTTGACAGCTTTTTTGTTACATAGAAATGCCAGTAAAGGAGCTTTTTGTTATACAGTTCTTGTAAATAATAATTTGGCAATGATCATAATTTATGTGCTTTTTGGACACTAATGGTCAAAAGTTTGATTTTGTAAGTTTACAATTTTTTTGGTGTGAAAGTTATATAATTCAATTCTTCTCTTTAATTAAGTTGCTTTATAAAATTAATATAAATTATTCTTATAAATAATCCGTTGTTACAAAGTAGCTTTTACATTATAAGGGTATTCGACGGGGGGAAATCCCTTCCGGGTAAGCCTAGCGACGCATTTAATATCTTGAAACTCTCCCCCAAGTGTGCATGCAACTGTGGGGTGATAGAGCATCTTGTTGCCGGAAACCGGTGCATGTTTGCAATATTTTGGAAGAGCTGTTTCCATATTACACATTGCACCACGCGCTTTATAGCATGGGCATAATGGGATCCCGAATTCGGCGATCGCCATATTGAGCTCCTAACGATGAATGCTATTCAGGGCTATCTACGATTCCGAGGAAAAAAATTCACCCCGAACATTTTTTGTTCCTTGGAAAATATTCCTAGTATCGTGAATCTCCATTGGAATTGATTTCCCCGGAATTTTCGAAGTTATGTTCGAAGGCGTTGACAGTTGTCAATCTTGCGAAGGCAATATTCCGGAACGAATTTCGCGAATTCCGGTATTGCTCGATAGATTTTCGTCTTTGTATTTTCAAAATGTTTACCTCTATACAAGCGAAAAAAAAAAAAAGTTAGTGGATAAAATTAAGCCAAGATTCGAACGCAGTGAAACATGGCCTTAAAAATATATTGAAAAAAAATATCGGTTGATCTTTTATATAATCTTGAAGCTCTGGTAATAGTGTTATTCTAACATGTATTTATTCTCTGTTTTTCTAGGTAAATAAATAAAAAAAGGTTATTAAAAAAAAGCAGTGTCAAAATGTTTTGCCATTTATCGCATAAACTACCATGGAATAGTGTGGCAGAATCTTTAACTGTACATAAAGGATCAGTGCGCTTACCTATTGGAAAATGTGGAAACATACATTGTCATGACCGAGCAACTGAAACAAAACTTCGAAATCGAAAAAAATATATTGATGCTAATAACATATGTTACGATGTTCATTGTGAAACATTAGGATTTGAAACTTTTTCTAAAAAACAAATTATATCAAAAGAAATGCACTCTGAAAAATTTCCCTTAACAAAATTACAAAGAAATCAACTTGAATATTTTTGTCAAAAATTAAGTACAGTTATTGAAGAATTTGCAAATACTGAAACACAAAGAAAAGAAGATATATCTGATGATTATTTGAAAAAATGTAATTTAAGCGAATTTGTTGATAAATCAATAGCATGTACTGAATGTTATGGAACAAGTTGTACAGATTGTAATAATTATGTTGTATTTTGTTTGTTTGTATCAGGAAGAATGAATGTTTTAATGAGATTGCATGAACTAGGCCGTATTGATATCATAAGGGCCTTGAATCAAAGTTATGGTGGACAAGCTGTCGGAAATGGATATGCATTTTTAATTGAATATCATATTTTACCATTTTATTTAATAGCAAATACAATCATCCAATGTGGTTATCAGAACGATCAATCAAAATGGGGATCTTTAAATCCACAAAAGCATTCATTGTATAATGAACTTTTATGGGATTGTGATTATAAAACATTTATACCATCTTTACGACATTTACTTAGTGAAGACATTTTTATGAAGGATGCAAAAGCCACACAAAAATTATTAAAAGAAGCATTTCGGTGTATATATCAATATTTTTATTTAAAAAAGAAATTGAAATTATCTGATAATCCAATTGGACCATTAGACATATTACAATGTTTGCAGTATCATTTTAAATTTTCAAGAAAATAAAATATAATTTGTTAAAATTTAGTTGATAATTTATTAAATTTGATTATTTACACATTAAATCAGCAGTTGTTTTTTTTCGCAATATTGTGAAGGGACCAAACCAGTGGCCACTTAATTAATTGCTGTAGTACTTAGGCAACATACAATCCCTCAATTACACTTTTCATACCTTTCCTTTACGCATTCAATTACTCGATTGCATTCCACAATCATGTGCGCCCAGGAGGCAGAGGCACCAGATGCGATATCCGTAGTAAGTCACCATTCGTTCAATGTCAGCACTTGTTCACCGATCATATTTCCTATGCATGGTTGATAGATATGTCTGCCAAGCGACGTAGAGAAAACAAAAAGGAATTCCATGCATACGCTGAGATTGCTATCTGCAACGAATGCCAGCGGTGACATATACGCAGCCACTGAAAGACAGCGGGCCAATAGTATTAATAAATATTATACAACCGAACAAACGACTTTTTCTTCTTCGGTAAATTGCTCTTCTCCTCAAAAGACGAAAGCACGGCAATTTTTCAATACAACATACAGTTGGTTACTCATATGGTAAAATATTGTACCCGGAAGACACAACAAGTGTCTTCTACTTGAATTCCATCCACACCGTAGTAGCATATCGAGTAACACGAAGCAGCAATAATAATTAATAAAAATACCTTGCGTTTTCACCGACATACACTACGAACGGCCAGCATAAAGCAAGCTTAGGTTGCAGTTTCATACAAAACCATGCAAAGAGGTCACTACCTATGCGATATACTGTCAACCGCTTGGTAGAACATGAGAAGTATGAGGCTGTTTGTGGATATTGCTATTCAGTAATTAATAATAATAATAATTAACATTTTTGATGATTGGTTCGATATTTTAGCATATTCAGCATTATGATAAACTGTATATAAACTGAAATAATTACACAAATAAATTGGACTCATTACCCGGAGCTCTGACGAAGTGCACCTTCTGGTTTTATTGTTGGTATTCGCAGAGCTTACTATGGATTCAACTTCCAAAGTCCCTCCTGTACGAAGCAGGACATTGCTGCCGGGATTCTGCTGCTGACGCAATAGCCGAAGCAAGGGCAAACAAAATTCTCTCTCATTTCAGCTCCTAACTGCCTCCCAGTACCACATAATGTCTTGTGGTACTGGGAGACAAACTGGGTTCAGTCGGGCTCAAAGAGAAGGGAAACAAAATATTTTTCGAAAATAAGTTGTTTAATCTTTTAAAAATTAGTGTGTTTCCATAAATCTATAAATTAATTGTAAAGGTATAAATAAAAACAGCCGTACACCTATTATTTGATTAATAAAAAATATATTATACCATTTTATTTTGAGTATGTCTATATATTTAAATTTACAGTATAACATTCTTTTGAACTTCCGTTTGCATTCAGTTCAATTGTTGTGTTTTATTTTTTCTTCCTTCGGTTTTTATTTCTATATTTAAGCCCATTATAAGAAACATTGTAGCCGTTAAAATTATTCAATAATATCATTTTGTCTAACATATCTATTTGTTTCCTTGTAACTTCTTAATAAAAATTAAATTATTAAGGGGGAGGGGGGTTAGTTATTAATTGCGTTTAGTATGTGCTGCGGTAAGGTAAGTTTCTTTCCCATTTCCAGTTATACTTCACAGCATTTACAGCAGTCTTTCTCAAAGTGAGCGATGACTCCCCTTTGTGGGCGCTGGCCGCTTTCAGAGGTACAGTAGACGACTGCAAAAATTAGGAGTTTGGGGGGGGGGGGGGCAAGTTTTTACTAATTTTCGTCTAATTTCGACAAGTTCTAGGTATAAGAGTTCGACTTGGAATCGCGGCGCCACGGAAACTGTAGAATATCTCGTATTTCGTCCGAGTTGCGTTAGTTCCGACCGAGAGATACAAATTGCCTCGTATTCAACAAACATGAGCCAGCCATTCTATAGCACATTATCAGTCTCTTGTCCAACTGAGACTTCAGAGCAGAATGAAGTTTTTTGTTTGATTTGTTATTATTATATTATTAAAACAATAGTGCCTTTGTTTTATTGAAGACTTTTTTTTTTGTCGGGTTGTGTGAGACTTTCTGCACTGGAGCACTCAGACTCAATACTGGTCCATTGTACTACCAGGCAGACACACCACATTTTACTGTGGGAATGTACTCGTTTTTCTAAGAAAAGCGAGAAGGCGCTTCAATGATAAGGAGCTTAGGTTTACAGCACTCACCAAATACCTGCCACCTGATACGAGCAAAAGCAGGACAATCACAGAGGAAATGTTCCGCAGTGTCGTCGCTTTCTCCACAGGCTTCGCAGTTGGTGGTGTCGCTTAGGCCTAGCACCTTAAGGTGTTTGGCAAAAGCGTAGTGTCCCGTAAGAACACCAGTCTGCAGTCTTTTCTGTCGAGAGACAACAAGAATGCCGCGGATTTCCCACAGACGTCGGGGAAGTGTCATGCCAACGGCGATTGTGTTCATAGGAAACCCAACCGTCAATGGAAGCCCTGACCGAGGACGCAGGCAGACAGATCGCTGGTTCAGGTCCTGAGAAGTCCCCCTCTGAGCCTTGTCTAGCAAGCTCATCGGAGATCTCATTTCCCGTGATCCCGTTATGACCCGGGATCCAGACAAGTTTAAGTGAATTCAGCCTTCCGACCGAATTCAGAGATATCTTGCATTTACGTACTATTTTGGAGGTAGTTAAGGGTTTGAGAAAGGCCTTAAGCGCAGCCTGACTGTCGCTACAGACGCAGATACTTCGTCCCCTCCACCTGTTCCTCGTAACATAGTCCATGGCCATTAGGATAGCATAAGTCTCTGTTTGGAAGACTGACGCATATTTGCCTAACGGAAAGAAAAGTCTAACGTTATCGCTCTCCACGAAGACACCAGCACCAGATCCTTGATCGGTTTTGGAGCCATCCGTGAAGATTCGATTGCATTCCCTTCCAGGTTCAGAGTCCGGCCAGAGCCAGTCCTGGACGCGAGGAAAGTCGACCTCGTAGTTGCGCTTTAACCGAAGTTCCGGTGTCATCGCATCAGACGGCATATCCATAAGACAGGAGTCGAAGGACAACCGTTGCGCAAGTTCATCAAAACTACAGTGCGAGTTATACCAAAAGCCACCTCTTCTAAGACGTGAGATAGCCTTGATTGAAGACTTACATACGTAACTGTGAAGTCAAAACCATGTCGGAAGCAAAAAAGGAGAGAAGGCATTCTAGTGCGGAAGGCATTCTAGTGCGGAAGGCATTCTAGTGCTCCTAGAAATCCATCATCGCCTTTGTCTCATTTGTCAATAAAAAAAAATTCAAATAAAGTGATGAAGCCGTCTAGGCTACCAGATCATTTTAATAAAGCGCTCTCGGATAAGAAAGACAAATATATGACCTATTTTCAAGACATGGAAAAGAGGTATGTAGTTCAGCCAACAACATATATCAAGACTTTTGTCAGCTGCTTTTTTTTGATTAAATAGCAACTTACATACTAGAAAAAAATTATTAAATCTAACTTAAAATTAACAGGATACTTATTCGAAATCAATAGTCATAATGCGGACGCTCCAGACTATAACCTTATAATTGTTGCCTATCGGCCTAAAAACTATTTAACGAAGTAATCTTACATATGTACATATATGTTTTCATCGAGAAAGTTTTTTCAAAAACTTTCTTTATCAAATTTTATATTTTTATACATTCTCTACATACTTAAACTACTTAACATATTCTAACTATAATTAGGATTATGAGAACTCGTTGTCTTACGCAACAAGTGGTCAAAATCCCAATTGCTTTCCGAGAACCTGGCAGTGGTCAACATGCACACGCGCCGCTGTGAGCCCACTGAAACCTTACAGCGTCAGTTACCTCCCAGAAGCACCACCCCACCACACACAAGTTGACAAGCCCGGCTTCTCCCTGAAACGCCCTATCCAACTTTGTCTGACTTATAATGTAAGAGGATGTTACCTAGAGTAACGCACAGTCTTGGGAGGGCATGTTGTATGCACGAATTCTTATGGAAGGTTGCCCATATCCAACGGCTTCATGGATAAAGTAGCCCAACTTTCTACTATTCTGTCAGTTGGCAAAAATTGCACTCCACATTATTCTAGAATCGAGGTTCACAAACATGCAAGACCAAAAAAGAGCAAATATCTTCTTCAATGAAAAATGCCTTTAGAAACAATGCTTTTCAATCAATGCAACAGAGCAGATAGACCACCGAGAAAGCCACAGCATTCTCAACTTTAGGAAAAATCCTTGATGGGCTTTTGTTGTCCAAATTCTACCAATCTTGCGACTGTAAGCAACTGTAAGCAAATTCATGCAACCCTGATGTCTAGACGGGAATACGGGATACACAAACGATTGTGCAAGCGAGGACATCTGCAGTTAGGATTCACGAACGATCGTGCAAGCGAGGACATCTGCTTGTAGGTATGGTACTGCTATACACCCGATACCAGTGTGTCTAGACAGTACATACGAAGTAGGCATTACATGCGACAACCAAAAATATGGGAATGGAAGAATACGGTATTCTGAGTTGGGCAGTTGAAGAGTCAACATTGGAAATAAAGAAACTAAAGATTGTGTTGATATTAATTGTGTTTTCATTATTGAATTTATTGTTGATTATAGTGCAGCGGTGGGATTACCCCAAAAAAAAATAATAAAAACATGGGAAAACATAAACATCGTCGGGAAAAATCGCCAAGTGAAAATCGATCGCGGAAAAAAAATCGAAGGTCATCAGCATCGGATGAAGCTGATGAACGCTTGCTTCGACTAGAACTATTAGTGGAGCGTTTAGTGAGTTCGGATGCGCATTCATGCAATTCAAATGCCCGCGAAGCTGGTAGCGCACCAATTAAATATGTGTTGAAAGGCGACTGTATTCCGGAATTCAGTCCTGGTGACCCAAACATGAGTGCGGATAAGTTGATCTCAAAAATCGACCAACTGGCGGAAATAAATGGTTGGGACGATAAGGCCACCATTTATCAAATGCAGAGCCGACTCTCAGGGTTGGGGAAAGATTGGTACAATAATCTTAGCACATAAATACAATTTGAATTGGGACGAATGGAAGACGTTAATTTTGAAATCATTTCCGTATACTCACGATTTTGCCGCGAGTTTGCGAAAACTGGTAAGCCGTATAAAAATTCCGTCGGAAACCATGACCGAGTATTATTTCTCAAAAATGAATCTTTTGCGAGCGTGCAAAATTACCGGGAAAGATGCAGTTTCGTGCTTAATAGACGGCCTCGGGAATTTTCATTTAAAAAACAATGCGAAAGCAGGACGTTATAATACTCCAGAAGATTTATACGGGGAATACTTATCGCTGATAATAGACGATAAGAATAACCGTGAATATCGCGAAGAAAACAGGAGTTCGTCTAAATCTATAGCAAACGGTCGCGGTCAGAAAAACGAGAAAAAGCCTGTATCGTTGTCATGCTTTAATTGTGGCCAGCGCGGTCATATTTCATCTAAGTGTTACAAACCGAAGGTTGAGTGTAAAAAATGCAATCGTTTAGGACACACAAGTGAAAAGTGTCTACGCGGAAATGTGTCCAATAAAGCGGTAAATGTAAATTCGGATTTACCTAAGCAAAATCAGTGCGATTTCACCGACTGTTTCATAAATAACAAGTTAGTGCAAGGGTACATTGATACTGGATGCTGTGCGGTAACTATCCGCGAAACAGACGCAAAACGTTTAAAGCTTGCAATGCAACCATGTTCATTGACGGTTACGGGTTTTGGTGGCGGCTCGTCAAGAGTTATCGGGAAATCTACCGCGGAATTAAGGGTTGATCTTGCGAGTGCGAATGTCGAATTGCTTGTCGTGCCTGATTCGGTTCAAAACATAGCCGTTCTAATTGGACAACCGTTTGTAAACGCTAAAAATATTACAATGGTTGTACGCGAAAAAGAAGTGCGATTATTTGAAGAGAATGTGATCCCTTTGCCTGAAGTTAATGATTTGCCTGCAAGGAAGGTTAATCTTTGGGCAAAGCACACTACAGTAATTCCACCTAACCACGCCGGTTTCGTTGAGGTTTATAATAAGGATAATTGTAAGGAAAATCTGTATGTTGAATTGCAACAACGATTGTTGCCGAACAATGAGTATTGGATACCACGGTGTGTAGTTAATGCTGCTAATGCAGCAGCATTTATACTCAATGTTTCCAAATCACCGTTGAAGTTTAAAGCCGATCAGCTGCTATTGAGAGGCGAACAAATCGGACCAGACTTGGAAAAAGAACCAAATATTCCTGTAAATGTTGTGAGTACCTCAAAACTACTTCCGTTTTCCATTTCAGATATTCAAAAACACGTTGACACGTCCTTGACAGTCGGAGAGATACACAAACTGGTGGACATGCTTAATGAATATAGAGATTGTTTCGCCCAAAATCTTACAGAATTAGGGAAAACAAAATCAAATGAAATGTCCATAATTTTGGAAAAAGAGAAGATTATATCCTATAAGCCCTATCGCATGTCGGTTCACGAGCGTTCAAAGCTGCGAGAGATTGTGGACGAGTTGCTACAAAACGGTCTAGTAAGGGAATCAAATTCACCATTTTCCAGTCCTGTTTTACTTGTCGAAAAGAAAAATGGTGAATCCCGTATGTGTATTGACTTTCGTTCCTTGAACTCGGTGACAGTCAGAGATCAATATTCAATGCCTCGGATTGATGATCAAATCGATCGGTTAAAAGGAACGAAATATTTTACTAGTCTCGACCTCGCAAGTGGGTATTATCAAATACCTCTAGCAAACGATTCAATCCAAAAAACTGCGTTTATCACGCCGGATGGTCATTATGAGTTTTTGCGAATGCCGTTTGGTCTGGTGAACGCACCAGCCGTTTTTCAAAGAACGATAAATCAGATGCTAGGGCCTCTACGGTTCACAAGTGCCATGGCTTACATGGATGATATCTTGATTCTTGGCAATACATACGAAGAAAGTTTGCAACGTTTGGAAGAAGTGCTAAAACTATTACGAAATACCGGGCTTACCTTACGCCTTGAAAAATGCAACTTTTTAAGAACGCAACTTAACTATTTAGGGTACGAAATAAGCTTAGATATCGTTCAGCCCGGTAAGAAGAAAATGCAGGCAGTAGAAGAGTTTCCTGTACCTAAAAATGTACACCAGGTGCGCCAATTTTTAGATCTTGCAAGTTATTTTCGGCGCTTTATATGTAACTTCGCTTTAACTGCAAAACCTATTACCCTATTGCTAAAAAAGGATGTACCCTTTATGTGGAATAATGAGCAACAGTCAGCTTTTGAGTCTTTGAAGCGTAGCCTGCTAAATCGTCCGGTGTTGGCTTTATATGATCATACGGCTGAAACGGAACTGCATACTGATGCATCTAAGTTGGGTATTGGTGGTATACTCTTGCAAAGGCAGACGGATGGCAATCTTAAGCCAGTTGCATATTTTAGCCGCGGAACTACGGTCGACGAGCAACGATACCATTCCTACGAGTTGGAGACTCTGGCCGTTGTTAGTTCTCTTAAAAGATTTAGAGTATACCTTCTTGGGTTAACTTTTAAAGTACTAACGGACTGCAATGCCTTGAGAACAGCTTTCAAGAAGAAAGACTTAGTGCCACGCATAGGTCGTTGGTGATTATCAACACAAGAGTTCAGTTTTACTGTCGAATATCGAGCTGGGTGTAGAATGGGCCATGTAGATGCGCTTAGCAGGAATGATTTAAGTGAGATAGAAGAAACCGACAATCTAGAGCAGTTAATAGTAAACATAACATCAGATGATTGGGTTCTCTCCTATCAATTAAAAGATGATAGATGTAGATATCTTTTAGACGTTCTAGCAAGAACACCAATAGAACCGCAAGAGAAGAGTATACACGAAGAGTATGTATTACATAAAAGTCGCCTCTATAAGAAGACAAAAAAAGGACGGAAATGGGTTGTACCGAAAACCGCTAGACGAGAGGTTGTGATGAGTTATCATGATCATGCTGGGCATTTGGGAGATGTCAAAACGTTAGAAATGGTACAAAGAAAATATTGGTTTGCAAATATGCGAAAGTATATTAAGCGATATACAGAATGCTGCTTGGGTTGTATGTACAACAAGGTTCCAGCAGGCAAACAAAATGGAGAACTTCACTTAGACAAAGGGTCAACTCCCTTTGACACTCTACATGTTGACCATTTGGGTCCCTTTGTGAAAAGTGTACAACGAAACAGCTATCTTTTAGTCATAATTGATGGGTTTACAAAATTTGTCTTTCTGAAACCTGTACAGAATACAATGGTGGAGCCTGTAATGAAGACATTTTGCGGTATTTTTGAAATATTCGGGGCACCGAAAAGAATTATATGCGATCGAGGTAGTTGTTTCACCAGCAGGAAATTCACTCAATTTTGTGAGGAACGTACAATTAAACGCGTTCTAAACGCAACCGCAACTCCGAGAGCCAACGGACAAGCTGAAAGGTATAATAGAACGATCTTGACATCTTTAATGGCATCAACAGAAAGTGAAAACAAATGGGATCAAACGTTGACTCAGATACAAATGGGTCTTAATTGTAGTGTCAATAAGACAACGCATAAATCTCCTTACGAACTGTTGTTAGGTTACATTCCTCGCAATCATATGGATTCATTTCTAGTGCAGGAAGTATATGACGATGAGTACGATACTGATATTAAAAATACTCGACAGGCTGCTTACGAAGAGATAAAAAAAAGTCAGATAAAACAAAAGCATTATTACGACCAAAAGAGAGCAAATGCAAAACAGTACGAAACTGGGCAATACGTATTGCTAAGGAAGCCTAAAGGTTACAATGACGGGATGAGCCATAAATTAATGCCTAGATACAGCGGACCGTACGAAATCGTAAAGGTTTTGACGAACAATCGTTATGTTATACGTGACATACCAGGACCAGGGAGATCTCGAAAGCCGTATACTGGGGTTTTCGCTTCGGATAAGATTAAGCCTTATTCCAAGTATGAGAGTACTGATGACGACACTTGCAGTGACGAAAACCTAGCGGTGTAAATACTTATGTATAACGTATATTATAAGTCCTTATAACGAGCCGAAACTGTGTAAAGTACACTTTTGATAATGTAACGTGCATTGGAAGTAAACCTATGGTAAACGGCGTGCAAAGTGCACATACGAACATGTAAAGTACATTAAAAAGAAAAGAAAACAACAACAAATATATTTGAAAATAGTGTAAAGGACACGTAAATGGTGATGTAACGTACATTAACAAGTGGTTTAAAAATACGTGCAAAGTGCACATACGAACATGTAAAGTACATTAAAAAGAAAATAAAACAACAACAAATATATTTGAAAATAGTGTAAAGGACACGTAAATGGTGATGTAACGTACATTCACAAGTGGTCTAAAAAAAAAAACTACGTGCAAAGTGCACATACGAACATGTAACGTACATTCACGAGTGGTTTAAAAAAAAAAAACTACGTGCAAAGTGCACATACGAACATATAAAGTACATTCACAAGTGGTTTCAAATGACGCGCAAAGTGCGCATATGAAGATGTAAAGTACACATGAGACCTACGAGTGTAAAGTACACAAAATGAGGATGTAACGTACATTGAATGTGCAAAGTGCACTTTAAGACAATGTGCGGTAATTAAGTTCGGTGAGGTCACTGAACAACATAGCGTGGCCGAACTGTAAGCAACTGTAAGCAAATTCATGCAACCCTGATGTCTAGACGGGAATACGGGATACACAAACGATTGTGCAAGCGAGGACATCTGCAGTTAGGATTCACGAACGATCGTGCAAGCGAGGACATCTGCTTGTAGGTATGGTACTGCTATATACCCGATACCAGTGTGTCTAGACAGTACATACGAAGTAGGCATTACATGCGACAACGAAAAATATGGGAATGGAAGAATAAGGTATTCTGAGTTGGGCAGTTGAAGAGTCAACATTGGAAATAAAGAAACTAAAGATTGTGTTGATATTAATTGTGTTTTCATTATTGAATTTATTGTTGATTATACGACAAAGTTTTCAGTTTTCCTAACATTCAAATGCCTATATTTTTTTGCCGGATATTCTTTCTTTGTTTGTATTTTAGAGAATTTATCTCCCTTCTTTAAAATTCGTTTAGTTTTCGCTGTGTGCCGTGCTGTGCTGTCACTTGCTGTCGCTGTTGCTGTGCCAATGTGTTTCAGCTTTAATTGAAAAATAACACATTCCACGCAAAGGGAAATTTACCACGACCACGAATACTGATTCAGTGACTCAGTTTTTAGACGTTTCTTCATTAATTCATTATCAACAATTTTTATTTTCATTTTAAATAAAACGGCTTGTTTGCGCCGTTTGCTAAATAAAGTGGGTAGCTACATAATATATTGTATTTTATTAATACATACATATATTCAAATCTATATCGCACTTTCTAAAGAAATAAACAATAATCGGGTGCATCATCGTGCATTGCTCTGGCAGGTCCATTTCCCTGATGTTATTGTTGACAGACAGAACAAGTAAGTAAAACTACTGTGGTGATCTAAGAATAGGAAGTACAGGAAGGGGCATATCGAGGAAACAGTGAGGCTTTTTTCAAAATAGTGTGAGTTACACTAACACAAATCCATTGACACAGGGCCGGCGTAGAGTTTGGACGGCAAAATGCTGGGGCGCCCAATGTAACTCTTAGCTGTTTCTTTGAAAGTGATAAAGTAGGAAAATATGTAGCTGAGCTAGTAGGTAGTACTAGGTTATTAACTTCTCAGAAGTACTTCGGCACCTTCAAAGAAACACAGCTTTTATTAAGTCTTAATAAATAGAACTTCCCTTTTACAGGAACCTACAAATTTTTAATGTATAAATAAAATTCAGTTTTTATCAGTTTTTAGTTTTTGGTTTAATTTGAAAAAACATTAGATATCACAGATATTTTCCTTAGTCAAATAAATTTTAATAACATTTTACCTACATTCCTCTGAAATGAACTGCTTTTGTCAATTTTGTTCTAATTGATAACTTTTCCTTACTTCTTGAAGCAATATAAAAATATCTTGTCTTTAAAAATATTTCAATTATCATTTTTGAAATAATTCCGAAATGACCCGATATTTTAATGTGTCCTTCGAAGATTGTTTTGCCAATAAGCTCATTTTGAGAATTGATAATAATTCGGTCATACATCTGTTTTTTTAAAATTGTATTTTTTTGTCCATTAGTTTTGATTGGATTCTTAGATGTTTTTCCGTTATAAGACATATGTCTTCTACATCTTTCGAAGATGTTTTTAAAAATCCCTTTGTCTTAAAGGCTGTTAAAGATTGAGGGTTTTCATCACCTTCAAGATCATTTTTACAGCTGTCACATTTTAACATTTTTTTTAGTTTAATAAAAACAACGAACCCGGCGATATACTTAACAACGTGGCCTGTAAATTCGGTCAATGTACTGGGGTCTGAGAAATAATCATGATCATTTAAGAATGCTTCATTCTCCTCTTGATTACAATTATTTACAACGTTTTGCAATATATTTTGTTGCGACTCTTCCAGATATACCGTTTTTACAGGGTTTGATGAGCTAACATTTAAAATTTGAATGTTTTCGAGAGGTAAACAGTTGCCAAGTCCACTTTCTCTTATTTTGCATCTTATTATAAGTTTTCTATATGCTGCTTTAAATTGCTTCACAGATGGGTTATCATTGTACCCAAGATGTGACCGCACTGAACCAAAAAATAGCTCTATGTGGTCTTGGTTCAGTTTGTAAAACCGTATATAGTCTAAAACTTTCCTTTTTACGAATCTTTCGTAAATTATCCTGATATTTTTTAAACATGTTATTAGTACTATAAATCCCGTCTTCCTTTTATGTTCCACGAGTCGAACACCATTCATTACTTGGAGCATGGACAAATTACTAATTTGCTCATTCGCGAATACCATAAGATTTGCAATATTATCTTCACAAATTGCCTTTTCAAAACCAAAGTTGAAGAAGCTCTTGCTGTTAAGCACATCGAACACATTATTTAAATTTCTTAAAAATGTGACTGTTGCCTCGCTACCACAAAACTGTGGCAGTAAAAGTACGTCACGGCAAAAGTCTATCGCATCAGCAACGGATTTGCTTAGAGCTTGAACAGCTAAGCGAACTTTCATTTTTTGATTAGAAAAATATATATGAGCTCTTCTTAGCTTATTGCCAAGATGTAGTTCTTCTTTTTCTTGTATGTTAACAAGCTCTTGGAGGTAGTTCCCCTTTATCAAATTTCCATTTGTGTCCTTGAAGGTTCCTATCTCAGCAAACGAATTTCTCACTAACTTGATCATGTGGCAAGGATCTGGTAGGACGCAAATCTTCTCCAAAGATGAATAAACTGTAAAAGCACTTTCTGATTTAAGGTCGTTTAAGTTAACACCCAACAACTTAGCACAAGTAAAGTTTACAGCCGCACCATCAAAAGTTAGCCCAAGAACTTCGGCACCAGTCTGCAATATGTTCTCGATGCAGTGCGTTATTTAATTTCTTTTTTGTTGGGCATCTAAAGAAGCAATAGGGAAATGTCCAACTGGAATTTTCCAACTCTGATTAACGCAAACTACAAGAAACACCAGCATCTGCGTAGCTTCTGTGCTGCTATCATTTCCGTCCCCAATAAAAGTATAGCCCAAAGCTCCTGTTGTGTTCCAATCTACATGTCTACAAATCAAAAAATATTTAATTTATTTTAAATTGATCCTAATTTTCGTTATTGTTACCTTCTTATGGCCATTTCATCAAAAACTAAATTCAAAATGACTTTTTTTGACTTCTCAGCAGCATCATTAACAACCATTTTAATAGCTTCAAAAGCTTCATTTGTAAAGCCAGGGTTACAGTCGATACACTCATACCATTTTGATATTGTCCGATGATGACGCAGACAGTTATCAAAGTTTTCCCTCACAAACTCATATGCTTTAGGTGAAAGAAAATTTAAATTGAGAGCAAACGATCTTAATGCTGGCTCAAACTTTTTGATTTTAGGATTTCCCTTTGTTTTCGAAAACTTTCTTTGAAACAGCTCAGCGTTCATGGCCCCAATACTCTCCAAAATTTCTGATGTCTCATCATTTACTAAATTTTTATTTTTTAAACTTGAAACTATCTCATTAAGAGAAGCCAGTTTAATTTTATTCCTTCGTACTTTCTGATGCAGTGTTTTAATTTTCCTTTTGTTGTTTACGTGCGATTTTCTTAAGGTATTAATTTTTTCTCTGAGTTGGGTAGGAAGAAGACGAAAGATCATCAGAGGAGAGCAGTGCTCGTTTCAGTGGAATTTTTTTCACCTAAATATATTTAACCTAAATAGATTTAGACTTTTTAAACTACCAATAAACTTACGATCTGATTCGGCATACTAAAATGTTCTTCAGCATCTTCAGTGGTTTGAATGCTTGATGAACGTGAAACCATACCATCTTCTACAACCAGTTCGTTTGATTGGGAAAGTCGGAAAACAATTTCTTCCACTGCAGATGGATTTGGTTCGGCAGCGACATATGGTATGTCAATATTTTGTGTACTTGTCGAAGGACATATTTGCATATCAACTTCTTCAAACTCACTACGAGAAATTTTCTGGCATACAAATTTGCTGCAAGTAGGTCGCTCATCTCTGATTTTGAAATAAATTAAGACGTTGCACACAAGTTAGTTATAGACTCACAATGCGTTTTTATCTAATTTTGTAAAATCTTAGAACTATTTATATTAACTTACTGAGATTCTCCAAAATGTTTGGATAAAAAAGGCATTGCAGAAGGAAAAAGCATTTTTTTTTTTCCTGGAGAACTATTTATAAAATCACATCCATGAAAATGATTTGAACAGACAACGAACGAAGTCTTTATTTCATCCAACTCAAGGATTTCCATTCACTTTTGTCTTTTCCATTCAGCTTTCGGAAATCTTGAAAATTAGTAGAGTATACCTAGTTATTTAAGTTTTTTTTTTCCTCACGTACACAAACTCAACTTTACACAACACTTCTTGACGAAGATACCAACCGACACGACATAAACACTTCTTGACGAAGATACCAACCGAAACGATAACAGGGCAACAGAAGAAATACCTTTAAACATATTGTTTTCTATTTATAACAAGAAAACTGCACTAGGGCGCTCAACCGAGTTAAACGCCTTGCCCTCACCAACAAAAAAATAGTTCGTCCCTGTACGAGAGTTTCCGATTTTGACAGATGAGTTTCAGCTAAATCAAATGCTATCACAAAAATAAAGTATATATTTCCTTTCAACCAAATTTCAACTTTTGCAACAAAATGCTATGAAATACCAATTTAAAAGTGTTCTACGATAATATATCTACCTAAAAAAAACAGTTGACAACATTATTTTATGGGCAATATGAGATAAAACTTACCTGTGAAATGAAAAATTGTTACTCTCCTTCTTATATTGGTTTTTGCAGAATTTAACACAGCACCGCATGTTGTTATACCCTATTCTAAGGGTATATTAATTTTGACGCATAGTTTGTAACATACCTTAATATTGCCCGTAGACCCCTAAAAGTTACTATATTTAAGATCAGCATCGATAGTAATGTCGATCTAGCCATGTCCGTCCGTCCGTCCGTCTGTAGCCAAAAATTAGGCCTTTAAACTGGACCTAGAGAGCTGAAATTTTAATCATATACTCTTTAGGGTCCCGAAATAATCAAGTTTACGAATTTTTGAAATTCGCCCACAGACACGCCCACAAACTCAAAAAAACCAAATTTTGGAAAAAATCGAATTTTGAGTTAGAAAGCTGAAATTTTTTATATATGATCTATGACTCCTAAAACTGCTCGGGATAAAAAATTTTCAAAATCCGCCCACTGACACGCCCACAAATAAATAAAATAATTTGTTTACCCTATTCTAAGGGTATATTAATTTTTGAAAATCCAAAGTTTCAGCTAGGGAGCTGAAATTTATAGTATATACTCTCTATGGGCCCTTTATGCTCATGTGTAAATATTTTCAAAATCCGCCCACTGAAACGCCCACAATTAATTTTTTTTTTTTTTTAAAATTCAAAGTTGTAGCTAGGGAGCTGAAATTTATAATATATACTCTTTAGTAGCCCTTTATTCTCATGTGTTATTTTTTTCTTAAATCCGCCTACTGACACGCCCACAATTAAATAAAACAATTTTATTGAAACACCTAAGTTTGAGCTAGGGAGCGTTTTTTTTTGATAAAATCCTTTAAATGTTATATAACAAAATATGTAGAGCGTTCTTAACAATTCAACCATACTTAGACTTTTGTCACGCCCATTTATGAGGGATAGGAATAAGAATAGGGTATCCAACAGTTCGCCCAAGCGGACTGTAGCCCGTCCCTATGTTTTTAAATGTTTTTTTAGTAAAGTAGTGTATTTATTCACTGTATTCACTGTTGTTTCATTGTTTTATTAAGCTAAATACGTAATTTCACTATTTTAACGTTTTCAAACTTCAAACACCGCAAAATTCAGCCTAGCGAAATGACAGATGAGTTTCAATTTCTCTATTTTTTTTCATATCTTGCGGCATCACTCACGTACACTGTATATGTGATATACACTCATTCCTGTACTTCTTATTCTTAGGTGGAGATAAAAAAAACCTATCGCACCAAAAACTTCTTTCCTATCGTCCTATTATTTCAGTAGTAAGCAGCACCCAAAAACAGGCAATGAATCTGGGTGCAACGAAATGTCTGCGCTGTGGTAACACTATGAGGGTACAGTATCAATTACAGAAAAATAAAAAATCCCTTTAGCGCACGCTAATTATAAAAAAAAAATAAAAAAAATATATAAGGTGCATACACTAGCACAACAACGTCCTCTTTACGCTGTTCATGTAAACTGCAAGGTAGATAATGTATATAATTTATGAACTCGTCATCATGTCGATAAACTAATAATACCTATGGGAATTTCGCGATGTTATTTCACAACTTTGCATTACTTTGCTTTAACCAACAATTTTATTTCATATTTTGAGTCACATATATCTACTTGTCGTTTGAAGCGGTGATTCATTGCGTCTCATTATTACAAACCGTTGCTTAAACTGTGCTTAGATTGCTGTTGTTGCAAGGTTTATTTCTTGTGGTCTATTTTAACCCGTGTTAAATTTCAGCCACAGGTTAGTTATAGTTATATATTAAAGGGGCAGGGGAAGTCATTCGAAAATCCTTTAGTACCCCACTACAATTACAATGTTGTTTCCCATCGGACCACTCGGAGTACTCTTTTGACTTTCGGGAAAACTCTGCCAAAATATTTTCGGAATAACAAAAAAAGGACTCCAAGTGGACCAATGTAAAACGACATAATGAGTTGGGGTCTATTAGTTATTGAGATTCATCTAATAGTGAGACAGTGATTGGTTTTGATCGTTTATATATTAATATAATAGATCGGCTCAGGTTTCCATTATGAACACTAAGCAAATTCATTTTTTTTATTTAAATTGACTTATTCTAAGATGCCTACTGTAAAAGAATTTTTCTGAGGAAACTTTTGCCCCTATTGTATAACACAACTCAACTTAGTTGAGTTGTCTTCAATACAACTCAACTTTCACACAACCAAACTGTTTTTTTCGTATTGTGCAAAACAACCCTTTTTAGTTGTAATCGTGAAACCGTTGCATACTTCAAGATGTGAGTAAAAAATACAAAATGGACCCTTTGACGTTCATATGACATTTCTCTGGTTGTCAAAGAAATATTTGAAGTGGGTTTTGTGAAAAATATTTTTAAAAATTAATTAAAACAGTATGGAAAGCAGTTTTGATTTGTTTTTTGACGACAATAGTGATGAAAGTGTCGACAATAATGTTGTGAATGTTGCACGTATACGAAAAAATATTCGTGACCATTCCAATCCCTTAGAACTACCAAATGCAAGGTGAGATACATCAATTTGCATAGTTTTTCCATATATTTCTACTGATGTTTTTTTACAGGTTTATAAGTTATTTTAGACTCAATAAAGAAGAATTGTGTTATGTTCTAAGCGAAATCAAAGACTTTTTAAAGTTGCCTGGGCGTTCCACTGCCATACCACCAATTCTAAAACTTGCAGCGGCTCTCCGTTTTTTGGTGAAGGAAGTTACCAGAAGTGCTGTGGGAATGACTTCAATATAGGATTAGCTCAACCAACGGTGTCGGAGGTTCTGACAGAAGTCTTACAGGTTCTAGAAAACCATGTGTGTGTCAAATGGATAAAGTCACAACAATTTTTGGAGAAAACTGGGTTTCCAGGAATAATAGGCTGCGTAGATGGAACTCATGTACCAATTATAGCACCTAACAAAAGTGTTCAACATTTATACCTAAATAGGAAAGGATATCACAGCTTGAATGTCATGCTTGTAAGATAAAAAATATATAAATATTTACATATTTCATAATATTGATTTATTTATACAGGTCTGCGATTACAAAATGAATATTCGCTATGTTGATGCAAGGCATCCTGGTGCAAATCACGATTCTTTTATTTGGAATTCGAGCGATTTTAAGGACTCTATAAAAAGAAATCCTAATGCAAATACATGGGTTTTGGGTAAGCGCAATTTTTGAATATGAAAACAAACCTTTTTATTGACCTTTATAAAAAGGTGATGCTGGATATCCATTGGAACCATATTTGATGACTCCTTTCCGAATGACCGAAAGTGGGTCTCCAGAAGCACGCTATAATACCATTCACGCGAAAGCAAGAAATATCATAGAGAGGACAATCGGAGTTATTAAAAGCAAATTCAGATGCCTCCTTTCGGAACGAGGATTACACTACAAACCGGAAAAGGCAACAAAAATTGTCAATGCGTGTTGTGCTTTACATAATATAAGCCAGCATTATAAAGTTGCGTACCCAGATGACCTGGAACACATCGAAATAGATGTTTCAAATGAAGAAGAAAGCAATGCTGACGTAAACAATTCAACAGTTGCAAGATCAATAAGAAATGACATAATGCGTTGTCTTTAGATAATTCATTTATTAATAGTACCTATGTTAAAAAAAAAAATTCATAAATTCATAAATATTTTTTGGTTTTTAAATATTAGGATAACAAAATAAATAACTTGTATCTTATATTTTGTACTTTTTTCTTTTGGTAGTCTTTTTTCTCAAAACTTAAAAAAATAAAAATAGAATTCAATTCATAATTATGTATATATGTACGTTGTACATCGTATGCATTTAATTTATGCTTCGATAACTGGATATTTAGCATTGGAGCATATCAATTTTCTTCCGCTTGAGTTCCATATTAATGCTGTGAAGCTCATCGTCCCGTTTAGTTTTTTTTAAGAGCACATCATATTTTTTCTTCCTCAGTTCGTACGTTTTTTTGTTGAGTTCATACTTTTTTTGTATGGTTTTTTCCATTCTTGCCAGAGTTTTTTTTATGTCCTCCTGGTTTTCTGTTTGTTTTTTTATTGCTTCTAGCCTTTGCCTTTCACCTGTTGGTTTTTTGTTTTTTTGATGGGATGATGGTTCTCGAACAGGTTCTTGCGGAACTAAAAGTTCATTTGGTGGAAAATTGTCTATGTCACGAAACTCCAGACCTTCTTCCACGTGTGTTCGAACTCTTGTTCCGAAGACCATTCCTTCTGGGTTTGCTGCTCTTTCCAGATCAAGCAATGCGCAAACGCTTTGCTCCAAAGGACCTAAACTTTTCTCTTGCGATGGTCCTCCTCCCGTCGTTTTTATGTTGGCTTTATTATTAGCAATTTTGCGTTTTAAATTGCCTTTATAATGAATCCATACCTAAAGTATGTATAGATTTAAATGTGAACAAACTTATAAAGACTACTTTTTTTTTATAAAATACAAACCCGTTGCCATTCTTGCGCTGTTCTTTTGGGCGGCCCCATGCTGTTCAGCTCAACTGCAATTTTCTGCCAGCATTCTCTAGTTTTTGGTTTACTGGAACCAAATTGCCCTTTACCATTAGCCAACTCTGGTTGCTGCTCAAGCATTGAAAACATTTTTTCGAACTGCTGAGGGTGCGTTACTTTTAAACCGCAAAAAAAATTATAAGCAATATTAGTATTGTATTATTTTTATACATTTTTAATATTATTATTGTGTTATTTTATAAGCCTTACTTACGTTTTTTTGTCCATTTTAATACAAGCAACACACACAACACCAACCGCGAACAACCCGAGTCGACTACTAAAAAGCAGTTGATAGTTTTTGACAGTTCTAACAACCAGCACTCAACTGAGTTGTCTACCACAATACCAGAAAAAATACACACACAACTCCTAGACAACCACCGCCATCTTGGTTGTCTGTTGACAGACAACTTTTCGCTTAAGGTTGTGTTAGGCAATACCGAATTTTGAATTACAACCAAGAGACAACTCAATTGTAGACAAAGTTGTCTTACACAATAGGGGTATTTGTTTTCTATTTTTTTTTTTTTTTTAAAGTTTTCAATTTTCACAGAAAAGTGCACCTACAAACTGCACAAATGGACGCGTTCACTTTGCATAACGCTTGTGTTAAGTGTTTTCTATTGGTGTGGAGGGGGGTGGGTGGGGTGGTGAATGCAGTGAATGTTGGAAAATATTGTAGGTATTGCCATAATGTCAAAAAGTTGAAACAATTTAAGTTAATTTGTCTTTTTTTTTTGGCTGAAAATATACTGGTAAATACCCCAAAGTAAGTATATATAAACTTTAGCTCCAGGCGCCTGCCTGACAGTTGTTGACATAACCTTAGCGGAGCGACTAAGTCGCGTGAGCGGCTAAACCTTGCGAAAGAATGGGTTAAAATCCTGTTAGCGAGCGAAGCGAGCCACCCACTCCATACTTTAAATACACCATACTTTCTTACAGAAAAAAATTTCATTTCCTCAAGAAAAAATATTATATTTATCTTTTTTAGGCCATTTTAAGCCAGAAAAAAAAATTTCCTTAGTATTCATAATGGAAACCCGCACCGGTTCAATGGCTAGAGCCAAATTTACCACGGCATCTACATTTTATGTGCATTAAAGGACAATGGTGGGAGCCGTTAGAAAATTTCTGGTATTGACTTGAATTTTACTCTCCGTAATCTCTCATGGTGGCTTATGAGCAAATGTCTTCTCCCTTACTGTTCTACATTCTGTCGCTTTCTGTACCATGAAACTGTTCAGGTCAGCTTAGCAAAAGTTTGTCTGCACCTAGCTTTGAGGTAGGGCAAGTGATTGATATTTGTCAAATTTAGAAATTTAAATTGTACTGATGTCAACTGATTTATTTTTCAGTTTTTCCAGACCAAGCGTTTTGGCATCCACTGTGGCTTGGTTTTTAAAACGGAGTTTCAGTCTTCCTTGTCATCTCGAACCTGGGAGCTGGGAGTTAAAGATGCTCTTCGCTGGACCATTATTGTCCATTCGCTCGATGTGGCCGAGCCAATGTAGTCGACGTGTTTTAGCTTTTCGGACTACATCCTCATCTGTGTATAGCTCTTAGAATTTGCTGTTGTATCTTCTCCTTTCGCCTTCGTCGCACACAGAACCCAATATTAGCTCCCTACTTATTGTCCAGCACTCGGCGCCATAAAGCAGGACTGGTAGGATTAAGGTTGGATTGAACACGCATTTTGTCCTTCGAATGAGGAGTTTTGAACCCATTTGTTTCGCTAAACCGAAGTAGCAGTGGTTTCGCAAGGCAATTCTTCGCTGGATCTCCACTAAGGTGTCATTCGTGGAGTTGATGTTTACTCCTAGGTAGATGAACTCCTTAGCTACCTCGAAGTTATTGCTATCAACAGTGACGTTTTGTCCTAGGCGGTGGATAGATGTTTGTTCGTGTTGACATCTGCCCTTCGCACGACGAAGAAGTCACATGATAGCGCATCTCCTTGCCGAAATCCGGTACAAGTTGCGAATAATTCTGAAACTGGACGAGTTTTGCGGGATCCCGAATTCGGCCATCGCCACGTAGAGCTCCTGGTGATAAATGAATGCTATCAAATGCGGCTTTAAAACCGATGAAAAGATGGTGGGTCTCGACTTATAAAGATCTAGTCTACTGTCGATATACCGGGTTGGAAGCCACACTGGTACGTGCCAATTAGTCTGTTGCAGAACGGCTTCAGACGATCACACAGTACGTTGGATAGGATCTTATATGCGGCAGGGATTTATGCCTCGATAGTTCTTGCAGGACATAGGATTGTCTTTTTTGAAGATGGGGCATAGTGTTGAATAAGACCGCGTGGAATTCCTTGGTGCCGCGAAGTCTTAATGACATAGGGTTAATTTTTCCTCTGCCTTATAACATTCAAACAAAAAATTTACGTTCCAAGTTTCTGCTAGTAAATCTTGGTTGCAACAACGTAAAGGACCGAGACGAATTTATCAACTGTATTTTTTTCCAAAAAGAATGGCTGTTTGGTGATTAAAATTGTATTCAGTGTTTTAAGGGAAAATATTTGGGGCGGGTTTCCATTATGAACAGTAAGGGATTTTTTTTTCTGGCTTAAAATGGCCAAAAAAGATAAATATAATATTTTTTTCTTGAGGAAATGATTTTTTTTTTTTTTTTAATAAAAACTGTCAGGCAGGCGCCTGTAAGAAAGTATGGTGTATTTAAAGTATGGAGTGGGTGGCTCGCTTCGCTCGCTAACAGGATTTTAACCCTTTCTTCCGCAGGGTTTAGCCGATCACGCGACTTCGTCGCTCAAGGGTATGTCAACAACTGTCAGGCAGGCGCCTGTAAGAAAGTATGGTGTATTTAAAGTATAGAGTGGGTGGGTCGCTTCGCTCGCTAACAGGATTTTAACCCTTCCGCAGGGTTTAGCCACTCACGCGACTTCGTCGCTCCGCTAAGGGTATGTCAACAACTGTCAGGCAGGAGCCTGGAGCTTAAGTTTATATATACTTACTTTGGGGTATTTACCAGTATATTTTCAGCCAAAAAAAAAAGACAAATTAACTTAAATTGTTTCAACTTTTTGACATATGGCAATACCTATAATATTTTCCAACATTCACTGCATTCACCACCCCACCCACCCCCCTCCACACCAACAGAAAACACTAGAACAAGCGGTATGCAAAGTGAACGCGTCATTTGTGCAGTTTGTAGGTGCACTTTTCTGTGAAAATTGAAAACTTTAAAAATAAAAAAAAAATAAAAAAAAAGTTTCCTCAGAAAAATTCTTTTACAGTACATCTTAGAATAAGTCAATTTAAATAAAAAAAATAAAAAAAATTAATTTGCTTACTGTTCATAATGGAAACCTCAGCCAAATATTTTAAATATCGAGTTTTCTCTCGTTTCTGAGTTATGGGTACTAACAACTTGTCATCTATAAGTTATAATTGAAAGGATTTAGGTTTTGGCTAAGCGTAGTCGTATGTGCTGAGGAATAAAATATTTTGATAAATAGAGACCCATATACTTTACCGCTAACCATATGAGCATAATCATGAGTACAAGTGCAATTAAAAAGAATACCTAAGTTTTTCACTTTCCGCCATACTCCAGTTCTTGATTACCAAGATACAGTGTTGGAATATAGCTGTAATCAATTTTCTGCTGGTACATATGTATATGGTTAAGCATTTGAACTTTCGTGAATAAAGTTGCAGGCTATTTGTGTTAGCTTGCAGCTAAGTCGAACTTGAGCATCGTCGGCATACAAATCTAGTGAGGAGTGTTTGATTTGAAGCGGAAGATTGTAAATAAAAATGGCGAACA
Source organism: Portevinia maculata (assembly GCA_949715645.1). NCBI lineage: Eukaryota > Metazoa > Arthropoda > Insecta > Diptera > Syrphidae > Portevinia > Portevinia maculata. The sequence goes on from OX454528.1 coordinate 97,619,847, forward strand.
ACAAAGGACCAAGAATCGATAACTTTGAAACTCCTGAAATAAGATTTAATGGACGAGATGTTTTTTTACCAGTAACAACTGATTGGCTTCTCCCAGTAAGATTAGGAAAAATCATATTTGCTGCTGTGTTTAAAAACCACAACTGTTGTTTTAACTTCGATATGAGTATCTTGTGGGTGACTGTATCAAAGACCTTTCAGAAGCGCAAGAGTACAGAAAAAGATACCAGATCGCTTTCCATTGCTATTTTAACGTCGTCGGGATCCTTTAGAATGGCTGAGATACAGATATGATTTTGTCTAAAACCCGATTATTGGTCGCTCAAAAGTTTATTAGTTAAATTTTTTTTTAAATTTGCTTGTGTAAGACTAAACTCTTTTTGCGATAAATGCGTAACAGTTTTTTTTTTTAAAAACCGGTATAACTTTGGGTACTTCCCAAGAGAATAAAAACTTTGATCACATAATATGCGTAAGGGCAAGAGGAATGCTTGGTTAAATCAGTTTTATAAAAAGTGGGTGTATTTGGTCGAAGCCCATAACGCATACTTTTGTTTTAAGTATTGCACTTAAGCCATCTGAATCGTCCGCCCTTTCAAATTGAAAGAAATTCGCACATTTGGAGTATTATCTTGAATTTTTGCAAACTGCATTTAATATTCGGGCATATTTATCATTTTCGTCTTTGAGAGAGAGCAGGGCATGTGCAGAGAATTTGGAGAATTGTTTCCTCCTCCTCCAAGACGCCAAGCCTTGTTGCATGCTTGCCTATGAGGCAATGTCCGGTAATTACACCAATTGTAGCACCAATGGTAAGTCTGTTCGGAGATATCAAACACTTAGAGCGTTTCAGATCCAGCTTAGGCCAAATCTGTTTTGTCGCTAGACAAGATTCTGGGAGGATGTTGACTTTGAAGTTTTTGTCAAAAAGGTTTGAGGGGTGGTGTAGTCTATGTTGCTAGGGAGGATTCTAAATTTATATATTATAACGTTGTTTGCTTGCTTACTAAAGACGTCCAGGGGTGTCAGGTTGTTCTTTCAGGGTGTTTAGGTGCTTCCCTGAGGCGGCAATTGCATCGTCGTCTACATAGGCAATCATCCTGCAGCCCTTCCTTTCCAGGCGCATCAGCAGCTTGTTCACCACTAAGTTCCAGAGGAGGGGGAATAGGACTCCGCCCTGTGGCGTACCTCTACTGACAGATCTTCTGGCAGATGTCACACCCAGTTTCGAGTTTATAATCCGGCTTGTGAGTAGTAGATTAGGTCACCAAGTGAGTCATCTACCTTGAGGTCTGACAGTGCATTTGTTTGTTAAAAGCGCCTTCAATGTCCAGGAATGCAACCATAGTGTATTCTTTATGGTGAAGGGAGTATTCGATTGAACGTACTAACGTATGTAAGGCTGTTTCAACAGATTTGCCTTTGCAATATGCATGTTGAGCCGAAGACAGGAGTCTTGTATTAATGTTAGTGCGTAGATGGATATCAATCAGCTTTTCTAATGATTTTAGAAGGAATGATGATAGGCTTATGGGTCTCCTTAGGATTTATATGGGAACATTTACCGGCTTTGAGTATGAACACTACTTTTACATCTCTACATAACAAATCGCGTGATACAGCAGGCCAACCATTTTAGGCACCAAAAAATGAAAAAGAAACCACCCTTGACCACAGCACACAAAAGTCAGCGACTTAATTTTGCAATAAGTCACATCATGTGGAGTCAAGAGTGGCATACCGTTGTCTTTTCAGATGAAAAAAGTTTTTTTGGATGGACCTGATGGATATTATGTAATTATTATTTTCATGATTTGAGGAAGGATGAAATAAACTTGGATAGAAGATACGGCAAGGGAGGTGGAGTAATCGTATGGTGAGCAGTAAGCTAAGCTAAGCAGTAAGCTAAGCTAAGGACGATTGGCAGTTTGAATAACTCAAATTCATGTGGTGTCGATGGTATTTCTAATGTTGTCCTAAAAAATATTGCATGTCTCATTGTGGATGTATTAGCTGATGTTTTTAATCTTAGTGTTTTTTCTGGTATTTTTCCTGAAGGACTAAAGTGTGCAGATGTTATTCCTTTGTTTAAAAAAGGCTCTCCAACTGAGATAGGAAATTATATGCCGATTTCTCTTCTGCCCAGCATAAGTAAAGTGTTCGAAAAACTTATAAAAACTAGGTTAGTAAACTTTTTAGACAAGACTATGTTCTTTCACCCTACCCAATTCGGTTTTCAAAAGGGTAAATCAACCGAGGACGCACTTTTAAATTTTTGCTCTCAGATAATGTGCAACCTTGACAGTAGAAAATGTACAGCTGCGTTATTCATTGATATAACCAAAGCCTTCGACATGGTTGACCATAAAATTCTTTTAAGTAAACTGGAAAATGCAGGTGTGCGTGGTTTCATGCTTGAATGGCTTGATTCATATCTGAATAATAGATCACAGAGAGTAAAGTTGAGGTGCAATTAATCAGGCTTGGGGTACCACAAGGTTCAGTCTTGGGTCCCATTCTATTTTTAGTCTATATCAACTCACTCTTCCACCTCAATCTAAAAGGCTTACCTACTGCTTTTGCTGACGATGTTGGGTTATCGTATGGCGTGAACAGTCCCTTAGATCTTATCGCTGACATAAATAGTGCTGTACATATTCTTAGACAATGGTTCGCTGAACACAAACTTGTAATAAGTCCTAAGACTAAATTAATGTTCTTTAATCTATCTGCGTCCATTAATCCAAAACCGGATATACTTTCATGCACCGAATTGCAAAAAATTTAAATTATATCAATGTAAATGTGCAACCAGTGTGTTTGGTCAATTATTTTGTAATAGTGAAAATTGTAGTGATGGTTGTTTTTTGATAGAGAATGTAGACGAATTTATGTACTTAGGACTCTTAATTGACTCTAATATGAAATTTTCATCTCACACTACTGCATTGAAAAAGTACTTTATTTCCACACTTAGGCATTTCTATTACCTTCGTAACATATGTTCAACTAAGCTCCTAACCACAATTTATTATGGGCGTTTCAATTCTAAGCTTCAATACGGTATAAATTGCTGGGGAGGTGGCTATCAAAACAAAATTCAGCCATTGCTAGTCTTGCAAAAGAATGTTGTCCGGAAAATTTGTCGTAAACCTGCTAGGCATCCTAGTTTTCCTTTGTTTTGTCAATTAGGGATTCTTCCTGTTCATCACTTATACTGTTTTAAGGTTCTAAAAGCGTTCTTTATGAAGTCTGGTAACCGAAACTTCCGTATAATCCCAAACTATAACCTACGAAATAACTCACTTAATATGTTACAAGTGCCAAACTATCGAACCACCGCATATAGAAATTCTTATTTAGTTATATGTAATCGTTTATTTAATGTCCTCCCGGAAGAAATCAGATGTGTTCACAAGTCCGAATGTTTTCTTAAGCGCGTAAAGAATTGGCTGTTTTCTCATCATTATTATAGTCTAGACTCTCTTACTTCTAATATTTTAATTTAACTGTTGTCTCAACTTTTGATGTTAGTATATAGATTACAAAAATTGTGCATCCTTTATGAAGTGATAGCAAATTGTTACCATGTTAAATGAATTAAATCTGCTGAAAATTGCTTTTTCTATATTTTTTTTGTTCAATACCCCACCCCATATGATTGTATTTTTCCTTTTGAAGTGGCATTCAACACTATTTGAACTCACTCTGAATAAAATATCGAATGCCACCAAATTTCTTTTACCTTACTTTGTAATTCCTTACATATTGAATTTTTATATGGATTTGTATTATATTATATTTATAAGAATTTTAAGAGAAATAAAAAAAAAAAAAAGCTTTTACGGAACTGCAAACTTTGATTTTCAAAGCTCAAGCATGACCGCAATCACCCACAAACCTATACTGGAAAGAGCTTTCCCTCATTTTTGCGAATTGTTTGGTGGACAACGATGGATTTTCCTACAGGATCCTGCACCGATATACACCGCAAGACCTACTGGCACGGCCGCCATATTCACCGGACCTGAACATCATGGAAAACGTATGGAGATGGCTTTCAAAAAAGGTCTACGAATGAGGAATGCTTAATTACTTGCAAGAACCGTATAAATCTCTTCATAGCAGGCTCCTTGAAGTGATACATCGATCGAGAGATAGTTCACATTATTAAAAACTTTTGTTATAATTTTAATAAAACATTAATTAATTTATTCCAACAACAATTGTGTTGTTTTAAAACCTTTTAAGCATCTATCAGGTCGATTTAGTTAATGTTCGTAAACTTGTTGTACGAGGGCCACATATCCCATAGGATCGTATAGAAAGATAATTACGATCCTTAAATACCGATCAGCTGAGCCACGTTGGTGAAGTGATTGAGGTGGGAGAATATAAGGAATCAGGCACGGAAGTGGTAGTGTTGCTCAGTCACAAATCCAATCCGTTGCTGAAAAAGATCAGCTTTAAAATTCGCGTCGGCATAAACGGATGCAAGCTTAGGCTTATTGCCAACTCGGCCAATAGAAACAGTTAGGATGGGCCGTCAAAAAATCTTGATGAGGATAGCTTAAATAAACCTTCATCACATTAAGCCGGCCTGCGCCACCTGATCTAACTCATGGAGGATAGACAAATAGACCTGGCCCTTATTCAAGTACTCTGTGTAGCAGGAGGCAGAATAAGATGTTTAAACTCGAAGGTACTTGTTCTGTTTAAAGCAGCGCAGATAGACCCAAATAGTAAGAACAAGTCCCTTCGAGTTTAAACCCCTTTATAGTAGCTAGGAAACAGATTAACCTCTTTCTTCTATCTACCTACAGTCATAACGAATGCACGACGATGAAACTTGATCGTAACGGGCTCCCTCCGCTGATTCTAACATCATGGTATATGCATTATGATGCAACGGAAGGACCACCGTCAGACCTTACCCACCTTGTTCACACGCTACACGGGAAAATGGAACCTGGTGATGGGATGCGATGCTTACTCCCACCACGTACTATGGGGTAGCTCGAACATTACCACAAGAGTTGAGTCACTTTTTGAATTTCTTGTTGACCATAACTTAGGTTTACGTTAGGTTTTATGTGGCTGTCGGCAAAAGCCGACACACTTAGGCCAATTTTAGGTCCATTGTGATACCACGTATGTATTATCTACCTCAACTCTGTAGATGGGACTGGCCAACGACACGCGGTTGTTCTCAAACGGTCCCCCATCTACGTACTAACCGCGCCCAACGTCGTTTAATTACGGTGATCTGACGAGAACCGATTAACTGGACGTGGTATGGTCGTTGGTATGGTCGTTGGTACTATTACCTAATATGGGCTCAGAACCATTTTTTGTTATTAGAAATAGGCAATAAGTAATCGCTGTTATAATATTAAGTAACTCGAATACAATCGCAATAGATCAGTGGAAGGTATTAAAGCAGGAAGCATTATCTGATCACAAAAATCATTGAATTCCTGATATCAGACACGAACAATCCCCCAAAAACCATTTAGAAACCATAGGAAAACTAACTGGGACCTTTTCAATATAAAACTGGTAAAGAAATAAGAACACTCCAGGCACATGCTGCGTATGCACCTGAGATAGCAGACAGGAATGCCTAGGATCTAGGAAAAATCCTAGGTAAAGCCCTTGAAAAATCATGTCCCCTAAAAACGAGGAGTAAAAGAAAATCGACACCTGCATGGTGGTCAAGAGAACTGTACGACATTAGGAAAGAAACTAGACTACTTTTCAATGTAGCAAAACGTACAAGAATGGACAGTGACTGAGAAATTTACAAGTCCGGTCAAAGAAAATTCAAAACAGAAACGCAACGAGCAAAGCAATGTTTCGTGGAAATAATTCTGCAGTGAAGTAGAAAACACTACGGAATCAGCTAGGCTCAGGAAAGTACTTGCTAAGGAACCAGTAGGTTGAAGGTGCCTTCAACTCTAAGCGAACAAATACAGAACGCCTTATCTATGGTTGATGCCTGGACCAGAATCTGCGGACTTGCGATTAACCCGCAGAAGACAGAACTGGTCCTCACTAATAAAAGGATTATACCGCAATTTAATCGGCCAACAATTGAGGGTACTCCACTAAAAACGTTGGAATACGCGAAGTATCTTGGCGTGATTCTAAATAGAAAATTAGACTGGAGCCTCAATATAAAAGAAAGAGGAAAGAAGACAATGATAGCCTTATATGCTGCAACAGAATTTCCGGTGAAACCTGGGGTCCTAGTCCCAGAATTATCATGTGGATCTATACGGCAGTGGTAAGACCTGTTATCACATCATGCCACCAGACTAGGCAGGGGTTGTGCAAGGTCACTAACCTTAAGAATATAGTGTTGTTAAACCCAGCACAAGATGGTATGCCTTTTCTGATAAAAACGGATGCCAGCAGGGGCTGTTCTACTCCAGGGGGAGGAAAAATATGAGCATCCAATTGAATACGAAAATAGACTTCTCAGTAACAGAAGTGGCAGATTTGGAAATAATGAAAGTGAGTCTGTTCGATTGTGTATCAAAGGTAATACTCCGTCCTTTGACTTTCCGATTACGGTCAGCTTTAACTGCTGGGAAGCTATTATAGATGTCACACTCCGCAATAACAACAATATTATTAGGGTCGAAAATGGGAGATTTCTTTCTCAGACCACAATTGGATACTCTTCTAAGATAGATCTCGTAACAAAGACTCCAAAACTTTTCAGAAACCCTAAGAAATTGATAAGGCAATTTTAAACCAATTTATCAAGAAAGAAACACTGCCCGTGCAGCGACGGGCTTCTCGTAAAAGGCGACTAAGACGGGAAATCCCTTCCAGGTGAGCCTAGCGACGTATTTAACATACAGAAACTCTCCCCCAAGTGTGCATGCAACTGTGGGGTGATAGAGCATCTCGTTCCCGGAAACCGGTGCATGTTTGCAACATTTCGGAAGAGCTGTTTCCATACTGCACATTGCACCACGCGCTTTATAGCATCACGCAAAACAACTGGGACAGTTGCTGGGATCCCGAATTCGGCGATCGTCATATTGAGCTCCTGACGATGAATGCTATTATATGATGCGTTAAAGTCGTTGAAAATATGGTGGTTCTCAATTTGAAATTCATTGATCTTTTCCCGGATTTGCTTAAGTGTAAAGATTTCGTCTACGGTCGATGCCGAAAACAACACTGGTACGTGCTAATTAGTGAGTTTCAGAACGGCTTCAGACGTTCACACAGTACGTTGGCTAGGATCTTCCATTCAACGTTCAGGAGGGTATGACTCGATAGAATTTCGCCTTTGCATTTTCAAAATGTTTACCTCTATACAAACGAAAATAAAAACAAGTTAGTGGATAAAATTAAGCCGAGATTTGAACGCAAGTGGCACATGGCCTTATATACAGTCAAAATCGCTTATAATGACATCGATTATAAAGACGTATCGGTTACAATGACCAAATTCTTAGGTCCCGAATCATTGCCATTGTAATTCCATTGAACGACAATCGCTTATAACGACATCGCTTATACCGACATATCGCTTACAACGACCGATTTTACCCTTTTTTTAAATTTAATATCGGTTATAACGACTAAACGACGCAGCTGTTGGCGCAACTGATTTTTTTTTGTAGAACGATAAACTGATTCTCTGTAGATGCGATGTATCTAAGTTCGTAGAATCTGGGATATGTTACAGTTACCGTTTGTAGACATTATTTTTTGCTTTTCCGTTTATTAAGTTTGTTCTACGTTGGGGAAGTCTTACTTAGTGCAAATTTTCCAGTGTGACAAGTGGATGTAGAGGTTTAATTTAATTTTGTGAGGCGAAAAGTTGTACCTTCTTATCGGAAAATGAGTCAAAAAAGAAAAATCTGTACTAAGCAATTAGATATTTCCACTTTTTTTAATAAACAGTAAACGTATATGTATTTGTAAATGTGTATCCCTATTTTTGTATGGCTCAAAATCAAAGAAAAATTAGGGAAAAAAAGTAAGTATATATGTACATAGCTTGATATCGGTTACAGCGACCTATAGCTTATAACGACCAAATTCGTCCGTCCCTTGAAAGTCGTTATAACCGATTTTGACTGTAAATCATTTAGTCAAAAAAAAATTTCAAATAAACTTCTGTTACGTTCCAAACACATTGCGCCTTACCAATAATCAAACTTAGTCTGGCACTTAAGGCAAAGACTCCAGACTTTCCAAAATGCCTGTACCAATAAACAAATTTAGTTGCCAGAAAATCGTTAAGTGTAAGGTTAAATGTTAATGTTCGGAAAGTCATGTCTAAGTCCTACACTAACACAAATTATTATTCTGTCACGATTCGGTCTGAGAAGAAATGTTGCCATGCATGCAAGTATTATGGTATCAAATGAGTATTAAGTAATATATATTAGTACCTAATAATGTTAGCTGAAGCATTTATATCTATTAATACACCGTGAATTATAATACAACTACATATATGTATATATGTATATACAGAGGAAGTATATGCGAATGCATAGAGGAAGAATATACCTACTTCCCGTGAAATAAAATTAAAATTGACAGGATTATGCGAGCTCCCAAAAAAAGAATATGCAAAAATGCGTCATATATTTTTCGACAAGGATTTTTAATGTTGGAATGGATTCATACTTTACAATAACTGCTCCTTGTTCACACAAACAAACTACTTCTTCTTCACAAGACCATAGCACAGTTTCTTAACCTATGTGAAATATCACAATAGGTTATTCCTAAGTTGGAGCGAGATGGCTTATTGATGCTGTTTCTCGGGTCGGAGTCGGACCCATTCCAAAAATTAAAAGAGACGACAGGTTAAACTATAACACAGATCACTTTCGGCAGTGGTTTGCCGAACTTATTTATTTAATAGTACGTAACTATGGCGTGTGGGTGCAGTGTCTCAGTGGTTAGTGTGCTGGACTACTGAGCCAGGGGTCACTTCTTTTTCAGCTTCTCCACCTCTCGTGAACGTCTGACAAAGTTCCCAGAGTACAACTGTCATGAGAAGGCTTCTCAATTCACTCGTTCGAATACGGCATAAAACTGTAGATCCCTTTCATTCGTCCCAAAAATAAAAACTGACACAAACGAATGGTTGAGAAAAGCTAGGCCTAGGGTCCTATATGGACATGTTACGCCAATTTTTTTTTTGTTTTACCTATTGCGTATGTAAACAACAATCAATAGGGAAACATGGCAAAATGTGATATCTATATTAAAACAAAACCATATTTCCTAGTACCAATAGGTATGAAAAAACATTTCACTTAAGCTTAATTGGCATCACTAGCCCATCGTCAAGTAGGTACCTATGGAATTTGACGTATGCAAAACAATCAGGTGAGTTTGTTTTCATTTGCTGTCCTGTCATTAAAAATGAGGAGGGAGAACATGTTAGAGTTTTCTCCGCATCATTAGTGTAATATTTATTTAATGCCGTGCACCAAATTCTCCACCAGGATTCTTTATTTTAATGTGTGCGCCATCAACTGCACCTATGCATTGGGGAAACCCTGCGACTCTGTAAAATTACGATTTTTTTCTCAGGAGGCTGTCTGAATCCAACATCTGTTTTGACAACTTCCTTGACAGCAAATGTAATAGATTCAAATAAAGTTCTCAGACTAGTAAAGCTGGAGGTCAAATTGTTTATTGGTATCTTTTCGATAATGCTGTACATTTTAAGTTAAGCTGGCAGCCAACTAGTAGTCGACATTAGTGTTTGATTATTAGTAAGGCCCATTGACTTTTTTCATGGTTTGCAATAGTTCGCGAGTTGTTTTGCTTTTACGTTTTCCTTAAAGTGTTAAAAACTTAAAAATAATATTTAATTCACTTTTTGGTTTTGCTTCGAATGAGTGATAATTTTTGAGTGATATATATTAATTTCCATCTCGTTTTATCACATCCAATTTAAAGCTGTCTGACTCATTTATTCCGGTGAGTTAAATTTTTAGTGGATGTTCTGACTTTGAAGCAATTTTACTCGCCTACACTAAATGTTTCATACGGTTCTCGTTTCATGTAACTGCATCAATCGACAACAACTGCATTTAAGTGGAAATCGTGGTTCCATCCCTCTCTTACACTCGGAGAATATTGATATTCACCACGCTATTATCTTATCTTCTATAGGTACGCAACACATCTCATCATTTTCACCAACCTCACTGTCCGTCCAGCCTTTTGGTTGTTGTACTAGACTTATTTACTAAAGACTCCAATTACGGCATTATACGGAAGATGAGCAACGATCTAACTGTTGGCTCAATTACAGTTACTCAATCTGTTCAGCCAAAAAGGATAACGTCGCCGTTAGTTGAACCAGTTCTGCAACTTCACATATATCCTCATGGTCATAGTCCGAATCCAAAGAGTGATACCAATCGAATTGTTGATGAAGGATCAAACTGTCTCACCCCGACTCCGGATGCTCAGCAAGGTGTCCCATTACAAGTTCCTCCGACGAAAAGGGCTCTTCGGTCAAATGCGAGAAGTGATTCATTTCGAAAAGATAACCCTTCTACCAGTCAGGAATTTTGGATGAAGTTCCTGGTATGAATTGCTCTCCTAAAGTAGTTACACCGCCTTTTGCGGTATTTTTGTCACGGCTGAAATATGGTCCCAAAAGTAGCGATATTATTGATTATATTGCTAGTAAAGGCATCGATACCAGTAACATAAAATGGCACTGCTTGACAGCGGATAACCTGCCAGGTCGTTTGTCCTCACCTTTTAAGCTGTTAACGCCTCAACCAAGTGGGAATTTGCTGGTCAATCCAAGTTTTTGGCCGAAAGATATGCTTGTGAAGGAATTTGTAAGCAGCCCTAGCTTCAAGAAGGCTCAGCCAAAAAACTGAGAACCACTGACGTAACTCCATCAACCTTTAACCTTTATTACCAAAATACTGGTGATCTTCGAACTAAATTGAGTGATGTCTTACCTTTCTCCTCATCTTGTCAATATATGCCGCTCTTACCGACTGTGAAAGGGCTAGAGGAGTATTGGTTTCCGTGCGGAAATCGTTGCGCAGTGACGAAGTAGTTATACCTGCAATGGGTCTTGATGTGGGTCAAGAAGCAGTTAAAATCCAATGTATTCCGGCTACAGAAATTATTCTTAAATTGATCTATTATATAATCTTGAAGCTCTATTAATAGTGTTATTCTAACATGTATTTATTTTCTGTTTTTCTAGGTAAATAAATCAAAAAAAGGATATTGAAAAAAGCTGTGTCAAAATGTTTTGCCATTTATCGCATAAACTACCATGGAATAGTGTGGCAGAATCTTTAACTGTAACACCAACTGAAACAAAACTTCGAAATCGAAAAAAATATATTGATGCTAATAATATATGTTACGATGTTCATTGTGAAACATTAGGATTTCAAACTTTTTCTAAAAATCAAATTATATCAAAAGAAATGCACTCTGAAAAATTTCCCCTAACAATAATACAAAGAAATCAACTTGAATATTTTTCTCGAAAATTAAGTACAGTTATTGAAGAATTTGCAAATAATAAAACACAAAAAAAAGAAGATATATCTGATGATTATTTGAAAAAATGTACGATAAGTTGGTGCAGGTTCTTTTTTTCACGTTTAATGTGATCTGAATTCTAAATGACAAAAGTGCAGGGTCGGGCTAAGAATATCACTACAGTGTTCCAGTGATAATTTTTTTTATATAGGTACATTTTGAGTTTACCGTATAGTAGTGCATGTGCGGAGTACAAGTAAAGAATTTGCAAATGATAAAACACAAAAAAAAGAAGATATATCTGATGATTATTTGAAAAAATGTAATTTAAGCGAATTTGTTGATAAATCAATAGCATGTACTGAATGTTATAGAACAAGTTGTACAGGTTGTAATAATTATGTCGTATTTTGTTTGTTTGTATCAGGAAGGATGAATGTTTTAATGAGATTGCATGAACTAGGTCGTATTGATATCATAAGGGCCTTAAATCAAACATATGGTGGACAAGCTGTCGGAAATGGATATACATTTTTAATTGAATATCGTATTTTATCATTTTATTTAATATCAAATACTATCATCCAATGTGGTTGTCAAAACGATCAATCAAAATGGGGATCTTTAAATCGACAAAAGTATTCAGCATAGTCACGGCTAACAAGAACAACGATATGAAAAAGTTGAAAATGTCACTCTAAATGCAACCATATAAGGAAAATTTCCATCATTTTCTACCGCATCCACCTTCACGTTTAATTACAAATATCACAAATTAGCCCCAAGCAAAGTGAAATAATCAAAGATTTGTTAAAAATTTAGGGGCGGGTTTCCATTATGAACACTAAGGAAATTTTTTTTTTCTGGCTTAAAATGGCCTAAAAAAGATAAATATAATATTTTTTTCTTGAGGAAATGAATTTTTTTTTATGTGTATACCAAAAACTGTCAGGCAGGTGCCTGTAAGAAAGTATGGTGTATTTAAAGTATGGAGTGGGTGGCTCGCTTCGCTCGCTAACAGGATTTTAACCCTTTCTTTCGCAGGGTTGAGCCGCTCAAGCGACTTCGTCGCTCCGCTAAAGGTATGTCAACAACTGTCAGGCAGGCGCCTGGAGCTAAAGTTTATATATACTTACTTTGGGGTATTTACCAGTATATTTTCAGCCAAAAAAAAAAAGAAAAGACAAATTAACGTATGTAAATTGTTTCAACTTTTTGACATTATGGCAATACCTATATAATATTTTCAACATTCACTGCATTTTATTCAGAGCTAATGGAGCGTGCTCCGATCGCAATGTGAGCGAAAAAAGAAACACACGTGTGCTCTGAGCATAAAAAGAAACACTGATATTTGAGAGCTCAGTGCACTGCTCTGAGCTAAAAAAGAAAAAGGGCTGGTATTACAGAATGAATGTACAGAAATTTGTTTCCAACAACGCGATTCTCACGGTTTCATTTTTGTTTTTTATACACAATCCTATTTTATTGTTTACTTCTTAATATTAAAAAATAGTGTTTGGATACTCTTGCTTAATTCTGGAACTTTTTTTTATACTTCGCTTTATTATAAACTTTTTACGAAATATTCGCGCAGAACTCATCCCCCGCCATAGAAATTAATTCCTTCCTTTAATTAATTCAGCTGAGGTTTTTTTTTCATTCGACAAAGTACTCTATTAGTGCTTGGCCACACGTTAACGACGAACCCCAGAGGTGATCCCTTTAAACCTGATCATAGCATTACCGCCATCAAGGAAGAAGAAGAATAGCATGTTTCGAGAAAGTTTGATTGGTGAAATTTTATGTATATTTGCACTTCCAGCTGCTTTAGCTAATAATAAAATATTGTTGCATCCAGGCTAGGATTCGAAAAGATAAAACGTAATTCTATTTAATTAATCTTTATTAGTTCTCTTTCAATGTCTTTTACTTCTTGATTATTATTCTAATAATTCACTTATTTAATTCAACAATTCACTTTCACAATTAATCACTTTAAATAAACAATCACTTCTCTTATTCAATATTCTCTTGTCTTTTCACTACTGTCATCTATCGCCCTTCTTTATCGCGGTTCACAACTCGAATGTCTTGGATGCTCCTGCGACATCTATTTATATCTCCTAGTGACACCTCTCGAAATTTCCAGATTCGTTGAGAAGGTTCGTTAAGTTCAGAAAGTTCGAGAACAACATACCAAGTTATACCACAGCTACTCAAACTGCTATTCCAATGCTGCCAAAATCGGTAATATGGCCACTTTCTACTAGATGGCGTAGTTGACTAATTAATGCTGAATGACACAGTTCAAGCAAACATGCAACAATATAAAGAAGGGTACATTTTCAATTCTTGTGGGAAATTAATAGTTTGCTCAAAAACCGCATACAATCTATAAACCTAGGTATACCTATTACTTTTTGTTGAAGATGCATCACATCCACTCCGGAAAAATGATTTCTTCTTCTTCTAAATGTATCGGTCCTTCAATGAAAAATTTCCCAAATGTATAAAAGAGACAATTGGATTACTGAATTGACTTACGTGGAATACATAGTTCATCAGCAATTTCCTTTCATTCTTTTTGTTCTGCGTCTATATTTCAAAGGATCGCCGCCTTTTGTTAGATAAAAAGGGATTTTTCGAACTTCTTCAAATAAAAGTTCTTTCATCGCAAAACAAAGAATTGAAAACTAAATTGGTAGGATTTGCACTACAACGAATTTAATATTGTTACATTCAGGCTAGGATTCGAAAAGATAAAACGTAATTCTATTTAATTAATCTTTATTAGTTCTCTATCAATGTATTTTACTTCTTGATTATTATTCTAATAATTCGCTTATTTAATTCAACAATTCACTTTCACAATTAATCACTTTAAATACACAAACACTTTTCTCTTACTGGATACTTATACTTTTTCTCTATACTTTTCACTACTGTCATCTATCGTACTTCTTTATCGCGGTTCACAACTAGAATGTCTTGGGTGCTCCTGCGACATCTATTTATATCTCCTAGTGACACCTCTCGAAATTTCCAGATTCGTTGAGAAGGTTCCTTTAGAAGGTTCGAGAACAACATCATTATGTATGTGCTAGTTCTTCCACAGCTACTCAAACTGCTATTCAAATGCTGCCAAAATCGGTAATATGGCCACTTTCTACTAGATGGCGCTTGCTGAATGACACGGTTTGAGCAAACATGCAACAATATCTATCTTTCTTCTTAAGTGTTGCTACAGAATAGAAAAAGGGCGTTCCCGAACTACTAAAACAAAAACTTTGCAAAATTACTAGGCCTGATGCACCATATCGTTTAATTTTTTTTAGTTAAAACTTTATTTAAATCGTTCACAAAAATGCAGTAACACCAGCATTTGGTTTGGCTCAGTAACAAAGTAATTCCAAATCGTTAGACCTGCCGTTATTTTTTGAGGTCGAACAGGCGGACCAGTAGGGGTGCAAGTAAGTGGGAGAGTTATGATCCATTTAGCCCAGATCAATATCGCCTTGTTAAAAAGGTATAGGAGGTATGTATTACATTTAACGTAAAAAACCCGATAGACATTTTAATTGTTTCTCTACCCTCTTTTGTTTGTCCCTTGCCGCGCTCATCTTCTCACCGCACCTACCCTGTAATTTTATACATAGATCAAAGAGCGCGATCCGAGTGAAAAATAGACACAAGTTGCGCGCTTTGAGCTAATAAAGAAACACCCTTTTCTTACAGCTCAGTGCGCTGCTTTGATCTAAAAAGTAAAACTTGTTAAATTTCAACAAAATTAATGACAAGATTTTCACCAATAAAATTCCCGAGAAGAGGGAAATTTACCACGCCTTAAGAACACTGATTTAGACATATAGCCATTAGCATTTTTATTATAAATTTGGAATTGGAAGCCGGCTTTTCATTTGCCCCTTAAATTCGATATTAGTGAGTGCCTTAATTGTATTGTATTAAACAAATACAGATCGCAGTATGTAAAAAATGAATAGCTTTCAATTTCAACTATTAAAAGACAATTTTAATCGCAGAGTGAAAAGAAGTGCATACAATAAAGAGTTATGTTTTGGTGGGCATCCCTCATTCGACGCTTCTAAATTGTATGTAACAAGCACATGTAAGTTGAAATAATAATAAAGTATTTTTCGTCGTCAGACTTCAACAAAAACCACAATATGTTTGTATATTGTTTATTAAACTTGTAAATTGACAGAGCCTCGGTTCCAATCTATTATTCTACACTAATTTTGAGGGTATACCTTCCATTGAAACTAAAAACATCGTATTCGCTGCCTCGCTTAGGTCGTCTCTGAAACTAGCATAATTCATTTTAGAAGAGACAAGTCTAGGATAGGTACATATATACTTCGTTTGATTAGTTTTGAGAGGATTTACAATAAGAAGCCTAACATACATTTGTTTGTATATATGTATGTACTTGGAGTCGGAAATTTTGAAGTGTCGGATTCATTGCAAATGTGAAATCTTGCCGAACCTGGTCCTGGCATTTTAGGAGCACAGGCCCACAAACTTGCGAAAAAACTTACATTTTTTTTTATAGTTTCCAAGCTGTACTTTTGTACAATGAATGAATGAATCCTTATTCACAAAAATATTGTTTTGTGTAATTGTCAGAGTGATAGGCCGGGCGCAAAGGCGTCGCCGAAACTCTGGAACATATCACAGACATATCAAAAGTTATTTTGTTCAGTCTGAACTTTTAATATAAGGCGATCCTATGTCTTGCAAGAACTATCGTGGCATTGAGCTGCGCTATCATGTGACTTCTTTAATCTTGGTCTGGAGGAAATAATGCGCAGCACGGCTGTCATTGCGGAAGGCACTATTTTCAATAGATCCGTCCAACTAATGCGGTATGCGGACGATATCGACAGTATCGGCCGTTCCGAACGTGCCGTGCTAGATGCTTTTACGGCGATTGAAGGACAGGCAAAATTGTCTGATATTGAAATTAATGGGGACAAGGCGAAATACATGTTATGGACAAAACGTCACTGTTGATAGCAATAACTTCGAGGTAGGTAAGGAGTTCACCTACCTTGGAGTAAACATCAACTCCGAAAATGATACCTTAGTGATGATCCGTCGGAGAATCATCTTGGGAGCTGCAGCTTCTTCGGTTTGACCAAACAAATGGGTTTAAAACTCCTCACTCAAATGCATGCTCTATTGAACCTTAATGCTACCATTCCTGCTTTGTGGTGCCTAGTGTTGGACGATAAGTAGGAAAGGGGAGCTAATATTTGAACAAAATTCCTTTCGGAATATTTCCCATTTTTCAAAAATAGGTATCGGCATGAATTTCGAAAAAAGTGAAAAAATTTCCTCCGGAATAAATTGGTATCGTAGACAAAAATTCCCCCCGGAATTTCGCGAGATTCCCTCCGGAATATTTCCTTCGCAAGTATGCTGGTGGAAATTCAAAAATCTAAGCAATTTGTATGGGGATAAGAAGTCGGTTGCTTTTACGTTTGTATTTTAAATCAAAAAAAGTGAAATAAGAGTTGCATGTTTGTTCTGGCTCAAATAAAAAGAATTTAAACCAAAAAAAAGTGAAATAAGAGTTGCATTGGTTTGTTGTGGCTCAAATAAAAAAAAACTTTAGCTTTAGAAAAGAAGAAGAATTTTGTCTTTATGCAAGTATTTTTTATTCAAGTTTTATTTCGATAATTTTATAAAAAAAATAAACATACATATAGGTCTAACTCAACTAATCAAAGACAATTGGAGATGATGGTACATTTATGTGATGGAAGCCGCGACATTGCCAATGGCTTCACTACGAATAGGAGCAAAGACGATGTGAATACATTTTGGAAAACAAAACGCCATAACATGGAGTATGGAGATGGAAAAACTAAGAAAAAGGGAAATTGAGGCAAAAATAGAATTTAAACAGCGTCTTATACAAATTGAAGAGGAGAAACTTCAAATAATGAAGAATTTGTTTATGTCACTTCACATAAAAAAAATTAATAACATTACCACAATTTTTTTGTTAAAAAAAAATAACAAAATCTCCACAAATATGAGCTTATAAATTGAATTATTTGCGTTTGACAACTGTGAAACGCCTTCGAACATAACTTCGAAAATTCCGGGGGAAATAAATTCCGATGGAGATTCACGATACCTACTAGGAATAATTTCCAAGGAACAACAAATTTTCGGGGGGATTTTTTTTCCCCCGGAATTGCCGATAGCCCTGATTAGGTTCTTTTGAAAGGAAAATACTCTGTCAAAATCGATAAAAAAATCAAAACCCCATTTTTAGGATGAGCTGAAACTGGTTGCTTCAATGGCACAGTGCGTGAGCAGCAGTTTCCTAAGGCAATTCCCTGCCGGATCCCCACTAAGGTGTAATTCGTGGAGTTGATGTTTACTCCTAGGTAGATGAATTCCTTAACTACCTCGAAGTTATTGCTATCAACAGTGACGTTTTATGTTTGTTGATAGCATGCACTTGGTCTTGTCCTCATTACTTTAAGACCAAACCAATTTTACCTGTTCTTCAATCGCCGTGAAAGCCTCTAACTCGGCACGCTGGGAATGACCGATGATGTCGATGTCATTCGCATACCCCAGTAGCCGGACGGATCTATTGAAGATAGTGCCTTCCGTGTTGACACCTGCCATTCGCACTATTTTCTCCAGAACAAGATTAAAGAAGTCACATGGTAGCACATCTCCTTGTCGAAATCCGGAACAAATTTCAAATAATTCACGTGTGTCACGCGACACAACTGGATGAGCTTTGCCGGGATCCCGGAATCGGCCATTGCCACGTAGAGCTCGTGACGATGAATGCTATCATATGCGGCTTTAAAGTCGATGAAAAGGTGGTGGCTCTCGACTTGAAATTCACTGGTATTTTCGAGGATTTGCCTTAGTGTGAAGATTTAGTCTATTGTCGATCTGCCGGGCCGGAAGCCTCACTGGTACGTGCCGATTAGTGTGTTGCAGAACGGCTTCAGACGTTCACACAGTACGTTGGATGGGGCATGCGCCCAACTTAAATATCACCTCCGTATTTGAAAAGCTCCGCTGGTAAGCCATCAGAGCCGGTGGCCTTATTGTTCTTGAGTCAGAAAAAAAACTCTAAGGTGTTACTTGGACCTGGCGGGATCAAACCCGATGTATAATTATGCCCTTAATGAGGCAGAAGGAAGGACGAGAAACTGATGCACGTTGGTTTTGAATGTTTATAAATCATAATGGGCCCTAGCGAGGTAACCGTCGGAAAGGAAAATTCTCCGAAATCGTCCGAATCGGAGAATATTTTGCTTAAAGTTAATTCCGTTCCGACGGATCGGAAAATTTTTCCGCCAAAATCTAACGCACACTGGCGGAATGCGTTGTAGTACAATGAAACGCATTTTTTCCTGTTTTTGACATTTTGACACACAAGTTTTTTTCCGAAATCGTCCGCCAACCGCGGAATTTGTTGTTTTTTTATGTAAACACCTTGTAAATTGGTTTTTCGATGCACGAATTTTTTGAATGAAAATTTAATTTTGCTATATGGTGATAATTTATTGGGATTTATTATGCAAATAAAAATTGATTGAATGTCCCTTTTATTTTACATCAGGTTATTTTACAAAGAGGTCCTTGGAGCCACAATAAAGGTCCTTTAAACCCGAAAAAGGTTGTTTTCCAAAAATGTCTTTAGAAACGGCACGGTATATATGAGTTCAATGGTTTTTGAATAAATGGTCCTAGGAACAACAAACATTTTGGAAAAATATCCTGGTTTCGACTATTAAGGACCTTTTTTGTTGTTGCAAGGACCTCTTAGTCAAATAATACTGAACACAGATATACCGTGTGGATTCTAACGGCATTTTGGAAAAATATCCTTTTTTCTACTTTTAAGGATCTTTTTTGTTGTTCCAAGGATCTGTTAGTCAAATAACATTGAACATAATATTCTGCCCGGTTTTGTAGGAGTTTTTGAAAAAAATGTTTTTTTCGGGCTTTAAATTTCCAAAATTTGTTTAGTTATGTACATTCAAAGAAACTACAGCTAATTTAGTTGTAGCTTTTTAGTTAAACTAACTTTTGTGCAACTCTGCTATTGACTTATCAAATTGAGCGGTTCCAATTCACTAACTTCAATGATTTTTACATGATCATTTTGTTGAATATATATTTTATTTACTGTTAGAAAGCAAAAAACGAAATAAATAAATTCAAATGCAAATAACTGTTCCATTTCATTAGCACGCTTGTCTTTCTTTACCTGGAAACGGCGAGCCATGTCCCTCAGTTCGTCAGGTACCTCTTGGTCAGCTTCTAAGATCTTAATCAACTCTTTTGACGATCCCCAATCAGAACGCGTGAAGAAACTCGACGACGTACCAAGGCGACCCGCACGACCTGTACGACCAACACGATGCACGTAATCCTCGATGTTGCAGGGGAAATCACAGTTGATAACATATCTATGGAATGATGAATTTATTAATCTGCAAGTCAACATTTATGAATTACTTACGTTATATCCTCGATATCAAGTCCTCTGTTTGCTTTACATCGGTTGCAATGAGAATCCTCACCTTGCCAATTCTGCTACACCCAGTTCTACGCTCGTTTTTATCGTCTTCTTCTTATCAGGAAACTTTCCACACTGTTTATTCCAAAAATCGTTGCGGTCGAGAAGAACACTTCAAAGTGCGCCTCCAGACCGTCACACATCAGCCGTAGGTTGACACTTTTCACTCAGAATTCACTTTACAAAATCTACCATAACAAATTAAAGTACAAATAAATGTAAATAAACGTAATGCTACAATCACACAATAAAAAATGAAGACCGCCGATTGATGTCTCAAATTGAAGACGGAAAAAATAAATGCATAATGAGGACTATCAAAACACACTGCTTTTTTTGACTTAAATGGAATTGTTTTCATCTTTTGACAATCTTTTAAAAAAAAATTGATTTGTGTTCTAGTTAACGCTAGTGTACAATTTATTGGAAATGTGACGTCCTTCCTTGTTAAGAACTATGAAATCAAACTCCCTTTATTGATACATATATGATAATTTAAAGCTCGTTAAGTATTCATTATATATAAGTATCGAAAGACATATTGACTTATCGATATTTAAATGTACTTTGCACATCTTTTTCAGAACTTTAAGTCTGTCGCATGTCGAATCAATGCGACGCGGTGCGCCATCGCAATTATATATAATTTTTCTCCGATGACAGACACCTCGAAGGCAATTTGAGTCTCCGAAGGAGTATGCGTTGCGGAGAATTTTCCGTTCCGACGGTTACCTCGCTAGGGCAGAATGTGTCGGAAAACCAGCGTGAGAGCATTCCACATTCGTGTTGTACGGCTAAGGAACGATTCTTTGTATATCACTGTACGTCCGAAAGTAGGCTGAAGAGTGAACTGAGGCTCATTCCTAGCATTGGAGTATTGCTGTTGAAAGGTTCTAGGCGTGGAATGCAGCTGGCTATTTCATTAGAGCACTTTTGGTGGGAATATCGATAAAACAACGACAGGCAGGTGACAATACGAAGATGGCTCAAAGAGTCAAGCGATTTCATGATATCTCGGTCGCCAATGAGTTTTATCGGGCGTTTTTGGATTGGAGCACCATATCAAATATGCTGAGCGTTGTGTTCAAGTTTGGGGCGAATAAACGCCTTATAAATTGTAGCCAAATTAGAAGGGGTGAACTATTTCTTGCATCGCTTTGAAAACTTAGACATTTCGCAGAGAATGGAAAAGTCTTTCGGTTTCAGCGATGCTTGTGCCATTCATGGATAAAAGCAGAATGATAAGGTTTCGCTTTAATGAAAAAAGACATCATTGTGTTTTCGAAGCATTAAAAACAATCCTATAGCTTGTAGACCATTGAACTATGCTGTCAAGATCGGAATTTTATGAGCTTAACATACTTTGCGTTCCAGTTCTACACCCGAAGAAGAGGGTGCTGATCCAGGAAACGAATATGAAAAGCTGAGGGTACCGTCATCAGAGAAGGAATGAATTGGATTAGAAGTTACAGCTAGGAGATCATTTATAAAAATGAGAACGAGGGTCGGAGATAAAACAGAGCCTTGGGAACACCAGCATTTCTTTGGTGAGTGGCGGTCTTGTCCAACAGAACTTAAATTGAACGGTCTAAAAGGAAGTTTCTAATGCGTCGAATCCATTAAAGAAGAGTATCATCGGTTCCGCATTCTTAGAAGATTCGCCCCTTTTTAGGAACAGGTTTGACAAATGCTGTTTTCTATCTTCTCGAAAAGAGCCCTGAAGAATAGGACAGATAGAAAATCTAACCTCTTCAGAATGATAGGGGAAATACTATCTGGACCAACGGATTTGTGAGTGGAAAAATGGATTATTCAGTGGGAGATAAATCACAATCTGGGAGCCTTGAGCCAGCTGCAGAAAGAACAGCAAGCAGATTGGCTTTATTTACAGAGCTGGCAGCTGGAATATCATTTTAAATGAGTGTCGGGATAGATGACGAGGCTTGATGTTTCTAGCAAACGACCAATAGTTTTTATTACCCATGGGACTTTGTAGTATTTTTTGCCTCAACTTTTGGTCGTAGGATTGATGGACTGGTTGAAGTGTTTCGGTTTGTTCTGAAAACCCCAGTTTTTTTTTGCAGCGTTAACAAGATTCGAGCATGCTTAATAAGACTGACCAATGGATTAAGGCTACGAAGACCAATTCAGTGACTGTATTTTTTCGAGTTTCATTAACCCTCTACTGCATGAATTATGAAGGAAATGAAATAAAAAAATTTTAAACACTTATTTAGTTTTATTTCGTGTTAAGAAAAGATAATACATTTTTTTTTTTTTTTTACATATATACAACTGTTTTACATATATAACCCATATATGGGTCTGTATGCACAAAGGCAAATAGACTAAAAATTTACTGGCCATATATGGGCTATTATGCGTCTAAGGCCAAATTAATTCCATTTTCTTTATTCGTGGAATTGTATCAAACAATTCCTTTTATCGTTGTAGCACAAGAATACGTTACACTTTCTGCACTTCGTAGATGTCTTTAACCCACAATTTTGACATTTTTGTCGTTTTTTTTTTGCCATTCAGGCATGTGGTCAACATTATCAGTTCTTATTGAACTTAATGGGAAATCCTGATTTCTTGCTCTTTTTGCTGTGCGTGGTTTTGACCGAGTTGGTGATTCGAGATTGGATGGACCTGGACTTGCATGACTTGCCCGTGGTGTTCCATCAGCACTAGACGTTGTAGGGCGCCCTGTTTTTCTTGACACAGCAACTTTGCCGGATTTACATAGGTGATCGGCCACAGCTTGTTTGAAGTCAAAAAGAGGCATGTACATTTCAGGATTGTTCCTTCGCCACAGAATCCATGCATTGACAACGCACATGTCTACCATATGATAAAAAATTCTCTTGTACCATTTTTTGGACCGCAACTGAATTCTGTATAAGCCCAACATAGAATCAACACCTCCCATATGCTTATTGTAAATTGTGATAGCTTGAGGGCAATTAATATTCTTATACTGCTTTTCTTTTCGAAAATATCTCTGTTTTGTAGTGACTGGTTCACTCCCAACATAAGTTGAAAGCATATGAATTGGCTTGTTATCGAACCAAGTGACGGCACTTACCAGAACTCCATCTATTGTAGCAACTTTTTCAGTGTAAAATCCACGTCCTTTTTTTAAGTTCTTTTTCTGAAGGCATTTCTACATTCGGGACGCGGTTCAGACGCACAGTTCCTAACGGCAAAAATCCAATTTTTGTAAGATATACCTGGAGTTTAGGACTGTTGAACCAGTTGTCAAAGAAGATTTTATGGTTGACGTGTTTAGGTACACTTGCCGTAAGGCGGGGAACCACATTTCCACAAACACCCAAGTCGGGAGCACCTTCAGGACAATTGTTGCTTTGTTCACCAGCAAAAATTTCAAAATCGCAGCTAAAACCCGAAACCCCACTCAAGACCTGATTTTTGTAGCCCCACTTATGAGGTTTTGCAGGATTGTATTGCTTTAAACTATGACGAACTTTAGTTGGTATAATTTGCTCATCAACTGATAAGAACTCCTCTTTTGGCACGAGTAAAAGCTGCTGCCTGATCCCATTCAAAAGTGACCGAATTTTACAAAGCTTATCATGTCCTGGATTGCCATGGGGAATGAAATTATTGTTGTCGTTGAAGTGCAGATTTTTTTAATAGTTTCAAACCTATTGCATGCCATAGTTTGGTATATAGTAGGCTGCCCTATGCTCACGTTCCAGTAGTGCCGCGCCGCAGGTAATTTTACTATAGACATGAAAATCACCATGCCGATAAATTGCTCCATTTCGTATTTATTTATATTTGCTGGTTTTTTTTATATTATCTTGCAAAGCTTTTAGATTGGATTGCTCTACAATACTTTCAATCAGATCATTTGAAAACAAGAATAAAAAAAAATCCGCTGGCGATTCTAGTTTCGCAATAAACTCCGGTAGTTGCGTTACTCCGGTGAACTTGAAGTTATTTGCATCAAACGGATCTAAATGTTTAGTTACCCATTATATTTTAACAGCCTTAATTTTCTTCGATGTTGTTTTTGTCGTCTTGGGAGTGTTAGTTTCTTCATCCGAAGAATCGCTCTCTGTCTCCGGGATCTCAACTGAACTTCTAGAATCTTGCAATTGCCGAGGAACATATTCATTTCCAGATTCGGAAACTAGCTCATCATCACTCTGAAAACCATCACCAGCTATAGTGTTTATGAAATTACGATTTCCATAAAAACTCTTTGAATTCATTCTATAAGTAAAAAAATAGATTTCCACAGAAGTCAGTCAATCAGTTCAGCAATTCATATAATACCATATATGGTTTCGTCAAAAGAAGTGAGAAAGCCTACCAATGCATACAAGCCCATATATGGTATTTTAGAAAAAGCCCAATAAAGGCACAAATTATTATAAAAACAAAAAAGCAAAGTTTATAATAATGAAAAAGAACAATAAATGCATAGAAAAAAAAATATAATTGCGTAGAACTCACTTGCTTATTATAAAAACAATTGTTCAAAGGACGCACTTTTATTCACAGACTTGCACTTGACATGTGCTCTTGATACAACGAAATTATCTGATGACCGTGAGTCACTAACTGATAACTAAACTGGGTTTATAATAAAAAAATAGACTTAGTTTCATTATACATTGTGTTTTTGTCGCTCTCTTGCAATGTAACGGAAATACATCAGAGTAAATATGAAAAACCATATATGGGCTTGTATGCGGCCGAGGATGTCAGAAATTTAGATGTACAATACTACATCTCGACGCCTACTTCTTAGTTACAATCAAACCATCAGCTTATAACGACATTAAAATAAACCTTAGACTTTGAATTCAATCCGGGTCATTGTTTTTAATACAAATCAACATTTTGCCAACACAATCTAACCTAAGGCGGTGGCTATGGTGTAGAAGAGTAGTGTGTTGGCTTGTGACCCGCGCGGTGCAGGTTTAATCCCCATGGGGAACAACAACATACGAAATCTATTTAAGGAGAGAAAAGATTAACACCTTGTTTCTCCAACCTCTACACCAAAAAGAGGATTTCTGCCTGGTAGTACAATGGACCGTTACCAATCCTAGGGCCTTAAAGTTCTATTTAGCCCTCGATTTTCGCTGTTTTCGTTGGCTAGCGTTCAATTTTAATTCCGTTAGGGATAAAATTCCGTGATTAGCGCGTTAAACATATGCAGATCAAGAAAAAACGAAAACTACCAATCTAGAAGGTTTTAATGTCAAGTAACAACTTTATTCGTTGGATTGGAAGGATTGATCTAGTCTTGTCGTGATGCTTAGCTGTGGCTAAGGCAGGCAGTACCTGCACGTCACCCTCGATTGGGTTCATATCCGTGCCGCATCTGGCCAGCATATCTGCTGTCTTGTTGCCTGCCATACCGACGTGCCCAGGAACCCAACAGAGTTGTACCGAGTGATAGCTAATTCGGCTGAGTGCCAGAAGACACCACCTCTCCCCCGTTTGGCGTTCCGTGCTTTTTAACCCCAAAGTCCCCAAGTCTGCTGTTAATCACTCTCATTTCTTTTCAGCTGTCTGGAACAGGTCACATCTACAGGAAGCTTTTCAATAATTCTTGGAGCCATGGTATGGCCGCTTCTCTTTTGTAGCATGGCTGGGCGAATGCCGTCCCGGCCCGCAGACTTGTCTAATGTTTTGCCACTTTTAAGATTTAGACGATTGCTGAGTATTGCTCTGTTAGTGTAGTCTCTAAGACAAGCTCCTCAACCGGCTGTGAGCGGATGTAGTCATTGAGACTCACTAAATCACTGTCGAGGTTTTTTTTGTGCAACTCGGGGAATGGGTTTCTAGAAGCAGCTCCAAGGTTTCCTTGTTGCTTCCTCTCCAACTGCCGTCTTCCCTACCTAGGTGACCCATGAGTGAAGGCTTCTTTGTTAGGATCTTTCGGATTCTAGCAGCCTCTGTGGTGGATTCAATGCTGTTTTCTTTTTGAACTCATTGAAGCTGGTGCGATCTTGTCTGTTTTGCATTTCATATAAAAAAATGTGTGGCACTCGGGGACTGTCGCGGTAAAGCTATTGCATTGAATTTTTTATCTTTTTCTTTTTAGCTTTTTAAGTTTTTCTTCTCTATAAAACAAAAATAGCTAGGTATAAATAATAGGTATGAATATTTTTATTATTATTATTTATTAAAACATAAATAAATTTACACTTTAATGTTTTTTTGAACAGCGCTAGCTACCAAGGCTTTCGGCTGGAATGATACTTCTAATGGGATGTAAAGTTTAGGATATGTAATGAGGGGTAGAAAAATATGAAGAATGAAGTACTGGGACGGTCCGAGCTTGACGGATTATCGACTGCACGATCGCTAACTCGAAAGCCCGTCAGTATAAATAATTAGGTATAAATAGTGTAATTACACACCAAAAAAATTATTCATTCAAAAAATTTGAACAAAAAGAACGTTAAGAGTTTGATCATCGAATTTCGCGCGATGTACATTTATATACACCCCTATTATGGTTGTCAAATATCAATACGATATTTGATAAATTTGTTCGTTTACCAATAAAATTGATAAAACGGTATTATGATTAACAAACATCAAAATTTTTGGTCAGTAGTGAATAAAATACCATTTGGCGGTCTATTGTGAACGGCATTGTTCGTTTTTTCGCGGTATTATGGTTGTCAAAATTTTTGGTATCTATCAATCTTTTAGCCAATCGCGAATTCGTCGTTGGTAAACATATTATGGTTTATTTTATTGATTTGTTTTGTAAATAATAATGTCTAGGGTAGACATTTTTTTCGGTGAAAATGATATTGTTTAAGAGGATAATATGAGGCAAGAAAACATTCGGAAAAAATTACGTGATGCTTCTAATCCACTGGATTTGGACGAACAAATGTATGTAACATACAAAAATCTGTAAATTTTCTTAAAAGTAATTAGAACTCGGTTTTAGATTTGTACAAAACTTTAGACTTTCGAAGGAAGCATTCCTTAATGTATTTG
Organism: Portevinia maculata; assembly: GCA_949715645.1. Lineage (NCBI taxonomy): Eukaryota > Metazoa > Arthropoda > Insecta > Diptera > Syrphidae > Portevinia > Portevinia maculata. The sequence continues at coordinate 97,646,952 of OX454528.1, forward strand.
ATGACATCAAGGACAAATTGAAGCTTATAAAAAGAGAGCGATCTGTTCCCAACTTACTTAATCTTGCTGCTGTCTTAAGATTCCTTGCGCAAGGACGCTACCAACTAAGCGTTGGGAATGATTACAATATTGGCATGGCGCAGCCAACTGTGTCGGTTGTTTTAAAGGAAGTGTTAAATTCCTTGGAAAGGCATTTTTGTTCTAAATGGATTAAATTTAAGTATTTAGAAGATGAAGAACTAATGAAATAAAGTGAAATGTCAAACGAAGTGCGCACTATTCACGTTTAGTTTTTGTTAAATATTCACAATGAGTCAAAAATTTGTCAATCGTTGTTCATAATACTGAATAACAAATTGATTGACAAATTTTATCAAATGTCAAATAATTGATCTTTGACAATCGTAATAAGGCTGATAGATATAATATCATATATACTTTCTCTGCGCAGCATTAATGTGTATTACCTATACACAAAAAAGGTGTGAGCCACTCTGCACTCACGGTATAGTTGATGTGTAAACATGTAGGCTCGTCAGCGTGGTACTAACCGCGCCCAACGTCGTTTAATTGCGGTGATCTGACGAGAACCCAATAAATCACGTGGTGGGGTGTTAGGTTTTTTTTTGTTACGGAATTTCTTGATTCGATCGCCGCGCTCAAAGCCCGCGATAAAAGCTATGCAATAGCTTAAAAATTATCTCCGATTCTTACTGCAAAAGTAAGGGAACAGACCACATCCCGTATTATGACACTTGTTTTTTTTTATTTGCAGGCATGTTTCTTCCAAGAACAATGGACATTTCAAGCCGTCCGTATCCCAGTCAAATAGCGATTATAAAATAAAAACTCATTTCTCGAATTTTCTCGCACAATTTAACAACCGAAAATGTACTTTTAATTGAAAGAAATTGAAGTTAAGGGTCATGAATTTGCTTTGTTGCTTTTAAAAAGACATCGATACCGCTGGAGTTTGGTAAAACTTTTTTGAGAAAGATTCCAAAATCACAAAAAAAATCTCCTTCAAATAAACGCCTAACAACTAATCTATGTAGTTGCCATCGAAAATGTGAACAACTTGAACTCCTGATTTGTACATTAAACGATTTGGATACCATATTTTGAAACAGATGCTATATACCTTCTAAATGTATATGAAAACAAATTGCGTACAACAAAAAGAAAGATTCGATGAACAACGTGAATAAGTCGAAGAAAATGTTTTTTGGAACACATCTTAAAGATACACTATCATACTACGCAAACGCTCCAACTTCAACAAATGAAAATCAAGTTCTGCGGCAGCTTACGCCAATCTTAATGGCAATTACTACATACTTACTTAACGGGCTCCCGAGCGAGTCTCTGCCTGAGACACAGCAGCCATCCATCCTCTACGATCCCGGGCACGCTGCTTCCAGTTGTCCAGACAAAGCGGCATCCACGATGGCTTGGTCTTTGAAACGGAGGTTCGGTCTTCCTTGCCTTCTCAAACCTGGGGGCTGGAATTCGAAGATCCCCTTAGCTGGAGCATTATTGTCCAATGTCCGCTCAATGTGGCCGAGCCAATGTAGTCGACGTATTTTGGCTTTTTGGACTATATCCACATCTTGGTACAGCTCATAGAGTTCGCGGTTGTATCTTGTCCTCCATTCGCCCTCCTCGAACACAGGACCACAAATCCGCCAAAGAATTTTTCGTTCGAAGGAGCCCAGTATCAGCTCTCCCTTCGTGCTTAATGGCAATTATGTGAGCATAAAAGACGACGACGATTGACAATGATTTCAACAAGGCCGATAAATCATTTGCGGCTACGCTATTGTTCCAACATCTTATATCCATTCTTCAGAGCGAGGAGACAGTCGCAACATACAGACCATCACATCTGATTAGCTGAACATTTTCAACCATACTCAACAATATCAGTGCACCATAATGCATCAATCAATCAATCGTACACATTCAAGCAAAGCCTGCCAAATACATTTTAAAACCCGCATTCTTCAAATGTCTTTCAATGAAAGAACATTCTATCGACTGTAGTGGGTAAGAGGACTTATTTTATTATATAATATTATTACCACTTTACAATGAAAATCATTTCTTGCTCTAGCTCATGCTAATCTTAATGACAATAATCCGTGCTCTTAAGACGACGGCAATTGGATATGATAAAAACAACGCTGATGAAATAGTTACCTACGCTATTTTTTTTCTATCACACATCCAGGCTATGAATGTCAGAGCTAGCTGACATTCGCAACAAACAAACGAACGCTTCTGATGCTGAATACTTCCAACAAAAATCAACAGTTTCAATATAATACATCAAGCCTTACACAATTAAGTAAAACATGTCAATTACAACGGGACAACCGTCTTCTTCAAGTGTCTAAGTATAAAAATATCTTATAGACTGTAGTGGGTAAGTGGACTTATTTTATTATGTTATATTATTAACTTGCCAATTTTATTTTAAAATTTCATTTATAAACCTAAAGATTAAGTACCTCCCTAAATGACTTAAAACATGTTTTTAAAAAATTCAAGAGTTTTGCAAAAAGGATTCTTTTATCAATGCACATTTTATAAATATTTAACACGTTCGCTGCCATGTGACCCACCGGTGGGTCACACAAAATATTCATAAGAGGTCACAGTGTTTTTTTTTTTGTAAGGAAGTTTTTTGAGTGGCTTGCTGATGAAATGTTTTTTTTCTTACCTTGGCACCTAGTTAAAAGTCCCTGCTTTGCAGGAAAAAAATCTAAGACTACTTATTTCCAAATTTGTGACTTTTATTGTTGTTTTAACTCAAGTAATACAATTTTTTTTAATTTTGATGTATAGTACAAATAAATGAAGAAAAATGGATTTATGAATTCAAAAATAAATTATAAAGTAATTAGTGTTTTTTGTTGAAACATTCCAAGCAAAAAGAGGGATTTCCTTCGCATGAACCACAATAAGTTAACACTTTTTTCGCTTTTTTCATAGCCGCGTTTCTTCCCTCGCTTTTTGAGATTTCATTGTAGCAGTTGTAACATCGTTTCCGTGCCCTTCGATTGGTGGTATATCTGGTTTCAATCTCCTTTATTTCATGCTTGTTAGAGGGTGCTGGTGTATCAATCGGTAGGCCACAAAGACTCGCAAATGGAATGCCTAAATTGAAGTATAGGCATATTTTTCTGCTTTTTGTAAATAGCTAACGCATTTACTACAGACGTTGACAGAAGGTACTCAAACGCTATTTTGTGGTACCAGCGGATTGTTTTGCGTAGTGGTGTAAAATAACATGCCATTTGATCAGAAATATCTTTCCCTTGTTTGGCATGGTTATATTCCGTAATCACTTGTAGTTTTTTCATTTCCTCTCCATTTCTATTTCTTTTCCCTGTTGGCACTTCCTCTAATCCATGTTTTGTACTCAACATAAGTTCTTCTCGCTTGTCTTTCCATTTTGAGACAACAATACCAGAAGCCTCGCGCCCAATAATTTCGTTTCTTAGCTAGAGTAACCTCTTTCGGATTCCCAGCTCTGTTTTTACGGAGCGTTCCAATGAGATGGGTTTGGCGATCGATAAGAACTTTTGCAAGGGAAACCGAAGTGTAAAAATTGTCTGTAGCAATTGTTCTACCTCTATCCAAATAACTTTGTGCCAGATCAATTACAATTTGGGTGCTGTGAGAAGTTGCTCGTGTTGGTTTTCCTCTTTGGTTGTGGGAGTAATTTTTCCCTGCGTATATAGAGCTTGTATACGTGTAACCACTAGGGTCACAAAGCTTGTAGATTTTTACTCCGTATTTATGTGATTTTCCTGGATTGTATTGACGAAATTGTAATCTACCTCTCCAGGGAATCATGGACTCGTCCACAGCTAATACTTCTCCTGTGGTTCTGGAATTTACGAAATTTCGCTCAAGGATTTCAAGCAAGCCGCTTACTTTGCCTAGCCGGTCAGTTCCAATGCTTGAGTTGTCCGCAAAATGAATGAACTTAAACAGCAATTGAAATCTATTTCGGGACATAATTTCCGGGAAAAAAGAGTTCTTATAAAACTTGTCGATACTCCAATACAAGGATATAGAAGGGTATTTCACAATACCCATATACATTATCAAGCCTAAAAACTTTTTTATTTCAGGGACGCAAGTGTCCTTCCAGGTTTTTGCCCGTGAATTTCGGGTGACAACATTATTTTCTAAAAATTTGTTTGCGTTGAGATTCGTCTGGGTCACAATGAGTTCGTAGATGTCTTTACCATAAATGAAAAAAAATCTATAGGCTAATATGTTGAAATATTTGTGTGGGATGTACTAGGAGTGATGCCGGGTCAAAAATGAATTCTTTAGCGGACTTTTTGTAACACTAACCCATTCATTTGAAGATGCTGCTATAGAAGTCGGTGGAAGTACAGGTTCATCTCCAGACTCTAAATCAGAGTCATCTAGCATTATATCTGAATTTGAATCGCTAGAACCAGCATCTGACGGAACATATTCGTCCGAATCTGAAGCTTCAAAATCTTAATCTTCATTTTCAGATGCTCTCCTCCCATAAAAAATACTAGGGTTTATACCAGAATTATCCATAATGTTCGTAAATACTTAAAATCTGAAACAATATGATGAAACACAAATTTAGGAAAAAGTAAACTAATGAAAAACATAAAATTAGCTTGTGACCACCACCGGTGGGTCACGTGGCACTACATTAAAGTAAGTTTGTTTGAGGGGCCATGTGACACACTGGTGGTCACGGTCTTAAAACACATAAAAAACAACACAAATTAAAAAAAGACACAATTTAACAATTATACACATAAACATCACGTTAACACAAAAAAACACTTGGCACTTTGGTAATATTTTTTTTTCTATGGCGGCAGTCAACGTGAACGTCATGTTCGTACAGACTTTGAAAAACATTTTTTTTGTGTTCCGAGTTACCAGAGAAGGTAACTTAACTCATCTATCCAAAAAAGGAACATTTTTTCAAAAAGATTTTAATATAGAAGCAGCTGGAAAGAAATGCTATAACGAAATCTTGCCTTGTGGTGTGTGAATGCATCTAGTCGGTCTTACTTAGATTGGCTAGATAAGTGTATCGATAGACTTGGATATTGTTTGAATTTGTTTTGTATATCTGTAGAAAATCAGCAACTGTTCATGAAAACTGCAGAAAAATAAAAAAAAACTTCCATACTTTGGAGATGCAGATACTCTTTACTCCTCATACAGCTCACAAATTTCACGGAATCACTTACACATTCACTATATTTATGTTGGCCACCGCATCTATTCCTTCAAACTTTCGCTGTGCAGTTAAACCCCCAACAACTAAAACACCTTCACATTCAGCTCTTCATACACAACACATTTATTCCATCCAATATTAAGTTTTTTTATACTCAACATTGTTTCAAAAGATGCACCATCTACCTCAAGGATAACATTAAACACTTTTTTATTCTTAGGTGATTCAAACACATGTACACATTTTACAAATTTGAATTGGATCATGACATTATGAGCTTTAATCGCATTTTCCACATCAATTGCAATTTTTTACTTATACCATATACAAGCACTCTGGGATTCTTCATTTTCTGTATTTGAATATCATACCAGTCACTCATTTCTCTCTCATTAAAACCCATTTGTAATTTTCACACGCTTCATCATTCACGCAATTTATCGCAATAGCTCCAGCCTGCCTATTCGACTATCCACTCACAGTGATAGAAAGAGATGCAGGTTTTGTTCGGTTCCTTATTTCTTCCCTTGTTGTAGTACTCGTTTGATTGCATTTAGGTTTCACTATAACTTGCGGTTTTTTTTTAACTTGAGCAGCATATGACACTTTCTCTTTTTTGCACTTTTTACCTGTGCCGCATATGTTGCCGATTTATTTTCACTATTTTTTAATTCTTTCATTCATTCATTCTTTTAACCAACGACCTTACCACGTCGAGTTAATCGGTTCTCGTCAGATCACCGTAATTAAACGACGTTGGGCGCGGTTAGTACGTAGATGGGGGACCGTTTGAGAACAACCGCGTGTCGTTGGCCAGTCCCATCTACAGAGTTGAGGTAGATAATATACGTGGTATCACAATGGACCTAAATTGGTCTAAGTGTGTCGGCTTCTGCCGACAGCCACATAAACCTAACCTAACCTAACCTAATTCTTTCACAATCTCGTTTTCCCCTTTAACACTGCTTATTACTGATTGATTATCATAAGCCATTTTTTTTTTAACTCTTCACATATTTTCTCGCTTGGCACTTTAAATAAGCTACTCATCTCACTGACTTTTTTTATTTCTGTTACACTTTTCTCACATATATCCTGTGTTTTCTTCATAGATCTTATCCGATCCATATATCTCGATTCAATCGCTTCTAGCAGACTTTGTAACGACCTAGTACCTGTACGCCTGTACCTACGCGTACTTACACGAGCGTGTGATGCGGGTGTGCCTGAACGCACACAGTGGACTTAATCAGCGACCACAGGGAAAGAACCATTTACTTTGCCCCACGTTGTACGCCGCCTGTAACCTCCACTCCCATCTCTTACATTTTGAGAGGCGAGTGCATGTAGGAGGGAATTAAACAACGACGGACCTTCCCTACCTTCTGTACCTTCCGAACCACTCTACTACTGGTGCCTTACTCCACTGGCACACCTTCACACCTCACCCCTTCTAGTCCCTCCGCTGTTCGGGTAAGATATAGGATTGCGGACAACCGCTTAACTCAGGCTGGCCGCTAGGGTCGCCTGATCTCCCCCGCTTACAGGCGCTTAGGGAACCACCGACCTCCCGTCGTGAGCTCGCTCCGGTACAGACGGAAATAAAGATGCTCCCACACTTGCGACGCGAATCGGAAAAAGCTGAAACATTGAATGTGGATTCTGAAAAGCGTCAATTCGAGCATTAAAATCGCCCATCAACATAACGTTTTGAAAATCGGATTCAAAAAGTAAGCAATTCATTAAAATCAATAGTGCAGTTATTACAATTTATGTACGAGTACATAGGAAAAATATAGTATTTGTCACGCCTATGAGTAATTTCAATAACAATTCTGCTATCCAATTGAACAAACCTAATAAATTTTAAAAGACAATTTTTTACTGCACATAATATGCCACCACTGGCTCTACCAAAAACATTACTTCTGATTGCAGGAATACATTTAATAGAAAAGTTAAGAAAAAACTTGTGAAATTGTTCTTCTTTACCATTTTCAAGAAAAGTTTCAAGTAATATTATTATATCATAATTCAATATAAATTTAAAGAAATCTGGCACTAGCAATTTGTTCTTAAGACCAGAAATATTATAACACAACATTTTTAATTTAAGAGGAACAAGGCAAACGGCAACCGCATCCTAACTTCTTTCAATATTTTGGTTACTGGATCCAGCTACTCCTCTTTGACGAATAGATGGATTCCCCATCACAAGAGAGTGGTTGTTGTCCTCGTTATCAATATTAAAATGTTGTTGCACCATGTTGTCAAAAAATTGAAGTGCACCTTCACCAAATGTTTTTTTTCACAAATGACAGTTCGGCAGTCGTACTAATAACTCCTTCAGTGGTTAATTCGTAGTTTTGTCCCTTGAATTGTTATTTTTGCGGTCGATGAGAGTGAAAGTAGTTATTTCTTTACCACATAGAGGTGCTTTCTTTTTTAGCGGCTAAGCAGTGATTGTTCGCGGTGGATAACAATTCCAGATCCTTTCAGTGACGAGACAGAGTCCATGATTTCGTTTACTGTGTCTTTGTTTTGTGTTTTTGTTTGTGTCTTGGTTCGTGAATTCTACAGAATTTCTCATCGAAAGTACTTCATTTCCTTGGAGATGTAGGAGACATTCACAAGTTTGTTTAGCAAAGTTAACTTTTTTGGCCTTCCCTTCTGCCGGAAAATGAACCACAACTGAGTCTTCATTTTGCTTTCGTCAGTTCCACCTGGAGATTGAATTCGGATATGCGTACAATCAATCGCACCAATAGTTCGAGGGAATTTTGCTTTTGCAAAAAAGTCACGTGCTGCTTGCAGTAGTTCCAATTGGATTTCCGGCATACGAATAAATTGTGGCGAAAGATTGGCAATCGCTCTCGACACTCGTTTCAGCACATTATTATTATTATTATTATTATTTTATTCATTATTCTCATTTCTTAAACATAAAATAATGGTAAACTATTAAATGGTAAATTTAAGGAGAATAGTTAGTGACATTTTGTATTTACAAAAAATAGTAGCAAATGTCACATCATTACAAATTATTTATTTATTGTGGGGTGAACAAAAGTATATAATCAAGAAAAACAAAAAAAATTGTATTACAAGAAAATTAAGCAAGAAAAGAAATACATGTAAAACAGATCGAAGGAGGCAAAAACAGGTAAGCCTTTACAAAAATTTAAATAATGTAGCTCGGCAAATTTTCAACTTGATCGATATCAAAGTCAAGGAGCCAAAACTTTATCCTGTTAAGGAACGCGTATAAGGTTCTAATGATTCGTATTTGTTCAGTAAGTCTGTTAAAAAGCTTGCAAGATATAACTGTATATGAATTTCTAAAGCTTGTAGTGCGAAAAGGGGGTAAAGCAACAACATTTCTTAAGTTCCTTCGTAGGCTATAAGCATCGAGTATAGGACTTTGCGTATATCCACATCTAATAAAAAATATCTTCAGCGTTTTGTAGTAAAACAAGTGTCGAACCGGTAGGATTTGTGCATATCTAAACAACTCCATGGAGTGTGCCAGACGCATACAATTAAAAACCTTTCTTATTGCACATTTCTGCAGTATAGTAAGTTGCTGTATGTTATTGCGATAAGTACCCCCCCAACAGTTTATTCCATACCCCAATTTTGAGTGAAATATCCCATGATAGATTGTTTTTAAGGTGTTATTAGAAAGGAATTTCCTGAGACGATAGAGACTACGGATTGATGAAAGTAAGTACTGTTTTAGAATTAATATATGTGTGGGAATTAAAACAAAACGAATTTAATAGATTAGGTGGTATTTATTTAAAGTTAAGAAATATTGCTCATAGGCAAGTAACAAATAAAAAAAGAAGGTATGTGGTACTTCACTGGTTCTGCACGTCCTTCCGTGCCTACTATTATAATGCAACTCCCAATAACTAAATTAAAACTCGGAAGAGATGGAGACAGCGAACTCGAGTATGTGTGTCGGTGTGCGTGCGCACGACGAAGAGTACTTTAGGTATCTCGTGATCGCGTTAGCGGACCACGATATCCCACATTCGGCCCTCCTGAATGGTCAATCGTCCCGATTGGCCTACCCCAAGGCTTCATGCTGTCTGCGGCTGATGATGTTGCGCGCGGCCCCTCATGATCGCCTACCTTTTCTACCTCATACTGATCGTGCTTGCAGACTCTCGAAATCTTGTACGGACCCAGATACTTTGGCTTCAATTTCAGCCCTGGCCCGAACTGTGTCCGGCGTACTGCAACCAGCTCTCCGATCTTATAGGTCTTCGCCTCCTTCCTTCTGTAGTTGTACTGGTTGGTGTTCTCCCGCTGTATTCGGTCGATGTTCTCCCGTGCCTGCTACCGAATATCGTCCCTCTCCTGGTCTAACTCAGCCACGATCTCTGAGTGTAGTATATCTCGGATCTCCGGTCGGGAAGGGATTCTCATATCCAACCCGGTGAGTATTCTAAATGGTGTGTGCTTGGTACTCCTCGGCTCAGTGCTATTAATGAGCTGCTGCACCCGCTCGATGTGCTTATACCAACACGTCGGATCTTCTAGTGTTAATTTCGTCAAGATCGGGACTAATATGCGGTGCATCCTCTCGACTTGTCCGTTCCCTCTTGGAATTCCGGTGGTGATAACTAGGTGAGTGATGTTTTCCTCTCGACAGTACTTCTCAAAAACACCCGCCGTGAAAGCAGTACCTCTATCGGTTATAATTCGCCTCGGATTCCCAAAGATCGATGCCTGCTTCCGTAATCGGTCAACTACCTCTTCGCTGGTGGTACTCTTGGTGGGGTACAACCAAACAAACTTGGAAAAAGCGTCCACAACAACCAAGATGTGGTTGTACTTCTTCTTCGTAGCTTCCATCGGTCCAACATGATCGATGTGGTAGGTTTGCAATGGTCGATCCTCCTTCTGAATAGGTGACAGAAGTCCTTCCTGCTTCCCCGCCTTTCCCTCCACCATGATACATTCAATGCAGCTTCTCACAATACTGCCAACCTTTGACAAAAGCTCCGGAATGTAGTACGTCTTCTCGACTATCTCTGCTGTTTTCCGCGCGGCAAAATGGCCTTCCTTATGTGCTAACTTGATGATCTCCTCCTCCATGGAAGCTGGTATGACGACCAACTCCTTGGTTTCGTCCTTGAAGATGATGTCATTCTTCACGAAGAAATCTTCATACGAAGTGTACTCTAGTACCTTCCGCACTGCCTTCAATTGTGGATCTTGCAGTTGAGCCTCTCGAATTCGGTGACTCAGGGTGTCGACTACTAACATGGCAACACGACTTAACGCATCCACATGCTTCATCTGTGCGGCTGGGCGGTGCACCACTTTATAGTCAAAATCCTGAAGAAACATGGCCCAACGCGATACTCGTAGCGGAACTTCCTTTTTATTCATCGTCATGCTGAATGCCTTGCAGTCAGTGACGATTGTGATTGCCCTCCCCAGAAGATAAATTCTCCACTTCTCCAACGCTCTAACCACTGCCAGTACCTCTAGCTCGTACGAGTGGTACTTCTCCTCCTGCGGTGATGTCTTTCTGCTCATGTACTGCACCGGATGAAAATGCTGATCGTCGTTATCCTTCTGCAATAGCACAGCTCCATAAGCTATCTGACTCGCATCTGTATGCACCTCGGTAACGGCGTGTGGGTCAAACAGTTTGAGGACTGGTGACTTCACTAGCGCGTTCCTCAGCAATTCAAATGAGACTTCCTGGTCCGTTCCCATAGCAAAACTAGATTGTTTTCGAAGCAAATCACTCAACGGCTTCGCTACTGCGGCGTAGTTTGCTATAAACTTCCGGAAATACCCTGTTAACCCCAGAAAACGCTGTAGACTCTTCTTATCGGTGGGCCTCGGAAATTCGCTGACGGCTCTAACTTTCCCGTCTGATGGTCGTAGCGCTCCTCCTTCCACCACATATCCCAGGAACTCTACTGTAGTTGTTAAGAATTGACATTTGCTCCACTTCAGCCTCAGTCCATTCTCGCTCGCTACCTTCAGCACCTTCCTTAATCTCGAAATCGCTTCCTCGTTGCTCTCAGCCAGGATCACTATGTCGTCCATGTACGTGAGCATCAGACCTTCGTTCACTAGCTTCCTAAAAACCGAAGTGACGAAACGCGTAAAGACTGCTGGTGAATTACAAAGACCAAACGGAACTCTCAGAAATTCGTACTGTCCATTATGCACGATGAACGAGGTATATTTTCTGGATTCAGCCTCGATCGGCACATGAAAGAATCCGTTGATTAAGTCCAACGTCGTAAACACCTTTGCTCTCTGCAGTCGATCCAACACGTCGTCAATAATTGGCATCGGGAAATGATCCTTCGTGATCTGCTGGTTGATACGTCTAAAATCACAGCACAGACGCTTAGTTCCATCCTTTTTGGGCACTAGCACAACAGGTGAAGCGAACTCCGATTGACTGGGTTGTATTACTCCCTCACTTAACCAAACACTTATTTGTCGTTCAACTTCCTCTCGATCGGAAAATGGCATTCTTCTCGGGTGGCTATACACCGGCGCATCATCCTTGAGAATAATCTTCATCGTAACTGGCGACTCGACATCCTGCCTTGGTTGGTAACTCACGATCAATCGTTCGACTTCGGCACTATCTGCTGCTGATAACAGGGACAAATCTACCCCGTCCATTACCTTCGCTTCGCTTCCGTCCTCTAAGGCTAAACACAGCCTCTCAAACCCTTGGTGCAATTCGCGAATTTGGTCCGCCTCTTCCCCAGAAACAGCTGCTTGTATTTCGCCATCCGGCTCACAAATCTCCTTGATGGGTGAAATGCTCGATGTCGCTGGCCGCTCGACCTCCTCATCACTACTACTTGCTGAGCTCTGCTCCTTCGGAACTTCCATCTCTGCTTCGGTCTTCTTCCTTCGGAACCGAACGTTGTCATCCTCGATGATAACGACCGCTTCCCTCAAGAGTTCATTGCCTAGAACCAAGGTGAAAGGTGATTCTGTTTCCTTCACCACATGCAGCTTGGCTTCAAACTCAATTGCATCTATGACGACTCTTGCTTTGAGACAACCCTGAGTGCGAACTCTATGGTTCCCCAGCCCCGACAACATAGTAAATTCTGGCTCCACATTTGCCCTTTTCAACTGCATTAGCAAATCTTGTCTAACTAGACAGATATCGCACCCCGTATCCACCAATGCTGTTACTTCTAAGTTATCTCCATTGACGTCCTTCATCAAGTGTGGTGCCCGCACTCCGAACTTGGCATTAACGACTGACTCCTTTTTCGCTTCCTGTCGCGTGTCCTTCACGCCGCCTGCTCCGCTGCACTCAAACGACCTGTGTCCGAAACCCTGGCACTTGTAGCATTTTATCTGCTTGGTGCAAGCTTTCGCTAGATGGGTGGACTCTCCGCAATTGAAACATGATCGCGATCTCATTTTCTCGTTCGGTGCTCTGGATGTTGAGTGTCTATCTGAAGACGTTGATGGTGAAGACGATGATTGACCTCTTATCTTCTCATACACCCGCAGCCTAGCTTTCAACTCTTCGATTGTAGCCGCTTCATAGAGGACGATTTTGTTTACTTTGTCGTCTCTCAGCGCATCGACGAAGTACTCGATGATGGACTCTTCATCTATGGAAATGGGTTTTGCCACTTCTATGATCCTGTAAAGGAATTCCCGCAACGTTTCCCCAGGCTGCTTACGAGCATTCCTCAGTCGCCTATGGATTTCTGCTGCACTGAGCTTATCGCCGAACTCCTTCAGTAGCGCCTCTCTCAGCGAAAACCAATCCCTTATGCCGGTCTCGCTCTGAACGAACAGCTTCGCAGCACCCGACAGTAGACGCTTGCCGTAAATATATTTTTGAAGTGAATTCCACTGGATCATCTGACTGACGTCTTCGAATTCAGCAATCCAGTCACGGACGCTCTGTGATGCTTCGCCTCTAAATACCGCAACACTTTCCTCAATATCTCGGAACGAAAAGTTTGTTCGCTGCTCTTCCCATTGTCCGCCTCCAGGTGGTGATGCATGCTCCTTTGCAGTCTTCCTTTTGGTCGACCCCTCTACATACACCTCTTCCTCGTCGCTACCTAGACCTCCCTCGACATCGTTAGTGCGATGCAAGTTCAGATGGCAACGCAATCGTTCCTGCAGCTCCGATTTTTCGCCTGACGTCGACAAACCTTCTGCCCTCAACCTCGCACGCAACTCATCCCTAGTCACACACGCTAACTCTCTCTCCATCTCCCCCTCACAATTCGAATAATTTTTTTTTAATCAAAAAAAAAAGAAATTTACTGCCAATACTTTGGCCTTAGAAATTTTTTTAAAATTTGTACGGTGCCAACAACTTCGGCTTTATTGAAATTAGAAAATTTAGGCAAACAAAACAAGAACCAGTTAAGTACTCACCCTTTTACTAAACAATTCTTTTGTTTTGTTGTTTTTTTTTTTTTTGTTTCTCCGTCTCCGCTTCCAGCTTCGCCGCTACTCCGGTTTCGCTTTCTCACACACTCTGCTGTGCGTTTCTTCACGATTGTCCGCTACTCCTACTTGAGTATACACACTTTCGTAATGTTTTTTTTTTCGGTGCTCCTACTTGTGCACACACTCTTTGTTTTTTTTCGCTTCGTTGGGATAGACAACCACGACACGGTTGAATTCCCCTCCGTTACCCAGTGTAGTAACAAACGGATTTGATGATCGCGTATGATACACACAGACCACTTTCTTTTAGTTTTTTTTTTTTCACTTGCTATGCACTTCTTAGCAGTTTTTTTTTTCGTTTTCTAGAATCCCGGTTGAGCCCCCAATTTGTGGGAATTAAAACAAAACGAATTTAATAGATTAGGTGGTATTTATTTAAAGTTAAGAAATATTGCTCATAGGCAAGTAACAAATAAAAAAAGAAGGTATGTGGTACTTCACTGGTTCTGCACGTCCTTCCGTGCCTACTATTATAATGCAACTCCCAATAACTAAATTAAAACTCGGAAGAGATGGAGACAGCGAACTCGAGTATGTGTGTCGGTGTGCGTGCGCACGACGAAGAGTACTTTAGGTATCTCGTGATCGCGTTAGCGGACCACGATATCCCACATATGTTCGGTCCAGTTTAAGTGTTGGTCTATTGTAACACCTAGGTATTTAAAAGATTTAACCTTTTCTATTGCAAAACAATTTGATTTGCAATCAACATCCGAATTAAAGGCAGGCAGGGAATCAGGTCTTGGGCAAGTGTCATTAAGCAAAATATGCTTAACACAATTTGGTGCATGAAATATTATGTCAAGTTCTGGTATTTCCTGCGGTTTCAAATTAAAGAACATTAGCTTGGTCTTATTGCTAACAAGGAGCTTATGTTCTGCGAACCACGACCTTAGTACATAAACATCATGATTAATTTCTGCAATTAGATTCAAGGGGCTATCTGAATCATAAGCAATCCCAAGATCATCTGCAAACGCTTTTACCTTTCCCACAAATGGTTGATCCAAAAGACTATTAATATATATTAAAAATAAAACAGGGCCGAGGACAGATCCTTGGGGCACACCTATATGAATGGACTTAGACCTGCTTAAAACATTACTTACTTTAACTCTCTGCGTTCTATTTTCTAAGTAAGATTTAAACCATGTAAAGATAAAGCTCCGAAAACCAATTCTGTACATTTTATCCAAAAGAATCCTGTGGTTAACCATATCGAACGCTTTCGTAATATCGACGAAAAGACCAGCACAATATTTTTTGGAGTCTAAGCCTTTATGGATAAGGGAGCAAAAATCCAGAAGGGCATCTTCAGTAGAGGAGCCCGCCCTAAACCCAAATTGCATTGGACTAAGAAAGTTTATTTTCGTCAGATATGGCAAGATCCTGTTCTTTACTAGCTTTTCAAGAACTTTGGAAATTGAAGGCAATAAGGAAATTGGCCTATAATTATTTTTATCTCCCTTTTTGAAAAGGGGGATTACTACAGCGCGTTTTAATTCTTCAGGGAAAATTCCAGAAAACAAGCTTAAATTGAAGATGTGAGCCAGAATATCAGCAATATTATAAGAAATTTTTTTCAACGCATAATTCGAAATACCATCATTACCAAATGAATGCGAGTTGTTGAGCGAGTTTATAGTTCTTATTATTTCTAACCCTGATATCGGTTCAAAGAAAAAACTATTTCTACAAACGTTATTGCCCACCAGTGCTAAATCTGTGTCACAAACGCACGTAGAAGGATGAACTGAAGGAAATGAATTTTGTCCAACCGATACGAAATGATTATTCAATTCGTTCGCAACTTCGGTAGGATCATTAATATTATTGCCTACTTTTCTTAATACAATAGGGTTGCTCTTATTTGTGCCGTTTTTATTTATAAGGCTGTTTATTACTTTCCATTCCTTTTTTATTGAGCCTTGTGCATTTCTCATTTGGTTATGGTAATAGTTGTCACGGCTTGTTCTTATCTCGTTGTTAATATATTTACATATCCTGCGAAAGCGATTTTTTAGGTATGAATTTTGCGGATGTTTATTGCATTTTTTGCTCAGTTTATGTTTAGTTCTTATTTTATTCAGTAGAGTGCGACTTATCCACGGCTTTAGTCTTATCATAGACCTTTTCTGGACAACAGACAAGGAACATGAGTTAATGTTAAGCTTTAATACGTTTAAGAATAAATCATACGCCCTGGAGGCATTATTTTCAGCATAAACTTCATCCCAGGAGACAAAACGCAATAAGCTGTTTAATTTTAAAAAATCAGTTTTGCACAACAAATGTGGAGATGTTTGTTTAGTCTGCTTTGCATTGTGTAAGCTGTGAAAGTAAATACCAGACATACAATGATCTGTAATTTGAAGATCAAAAATTATACCTGAACAAAGGTTAGGGGAAAGCTTCGAAAACCGACCAAATACATGATCTAGGCAGGTGTCCGAAGTGGGCCTAGTACACTCATTTACAAACGAAGTAAGACCATGCTCGGATAGAAGTAAATTATATGCATCTAGAACAAGACTAGGATTAAGAAGATCTAAATTAATGTCACCTAGAATTACAAGATTTGCTGCTTTTTCATTGCGTAAAAATATTGAGAACTCATCAAGAAACAATTGCAAATGCTGAGATTGCAGTCTATATATACATACAAAGTTAAATATTTCTTTGCATATGCAGCAAGAGATTTTCAAAATATCCGCACTTACCAGATTATACGATGTTATTTCACATTCATATGAATCCCGCACAAAAACTCCCACACCTCCCGCAGAATACGAATCATTAGTATTCGCATAGAAATTAAAGTTAGGCAAGTTATAGTCTTCAATTTCACAAGAAAAAATCCAGACTTCAGAAACAAATACCATATCAGGTAGATAATTAAAAGCTTCGATATTAGATATCAACAAATTGAAATTTCGCCTCAGACTACGAATGTTTTGGTGAACAACATAAAGAGATCTATTTTCTTTACATTCCGAAAAAAGGCTGTCATTACTATTACGAATAGTTTTTATGGTGAGTTCGTTGTTTAAAATATCAATATTATTTATATTAAACATTTAGACAAAACAAATTAGTTAACAAATTGCATTTAGATCGTCGAAAGATCTAATGATGCACGGTAGCAATGCTTACTCCAATGAAATCGGCCACCGCCAATTGAATTGATCCGAGTGCATAGTACCGTAATACGATTAATAATTGGGTTATTGGTCGTAATTCACGCGATCTATCGAAGAAGAAAACCACTATGGAATATAGGTACAATAAATTACAACTTATTCGGCGTAAAATACCTTCTCTCGTCGTACGGCAACGAATTTATTATAAGTTGGAGCACCATCATCAGACATCAGACATGTGTTTTGTGTCCGCAATAACTGAATCTCTGTGGAGACAGCTAATACCTCTTTTTTAGTTGCAATGTCCTTCAGTTTAGGAGTGATGCAGTCATCCAAAATTGATTTTAATTGTTCAATTAACATGCTACCTACTGCCATTTCGTGATTAAAGGATGTTTTGTTGTTCGACAAATGTTCAGGAGAAATATCCGCCAACTTTTGTTTGGGCTGCATATGCGTGCGAGTATTCGGTTGATACGGTTTTTTTTTTTGCAAATAAAGCGTACTTGAAGCACAAAATTTCTTCTAATTTGACAGCTTCAATCCAAGAAAGTTTCGCACACACTTTATCCCGTTGTTGTACTACGATTTTACACGGTGCTTCCTTGTTTCCAAGGGAAGAGTGTAAAACCGGACGGAGTAGTTGAATTAAAGATTTTGGTTTAGTTTAGCTATTGGCCCGCTGTCTAAGCTGGGCTGCGACCAAAGTGTATTTATTATTCTGTTTGTAAATGTTTTATATTAATTAATATCTTTTGGCCCGCTGTCTACGCTAGGCTGCAGCCAAATAGATATTGCAATTATTGACTTGTTCTGTCTGTTATATTTGCTACTCTGTAACTCTTCCTTTTTTTTTTTTTTTTTTTACATTTACATTTTGGTTTTTATTGAACTTTTATATATACAATTTGGCTTAATTCTAGTTAACAATACGGTAATGAATAATTAATATTTAAATGTGTTGGCTCAACAACAGGGGCCCAACGGTATAAAATGATTTTGTTTTATAATTATATTTACATATTTTGTTCTTGTTTTCTCAGATTCATACTCGAGGTATGCATCGTTGTCTGGGTTGACCTCAGGGTGTTCAAATCCGGGTGTCGATGTTATTGTGGTGGTTGAGAGGGTTGGTCATCTTGGTATTATCCTCGATGGTGGGTTGTCTCGGTCGATTCGTAGAAGGGAATAGTTGCCCTGTCGGTGTCTCTTGGGAAAAGATCCTCGTTAAGCAAAGCTAGTACGTGAAGGTACCGATGCTCTGAGATGTGTTGAACGTCCGCTATTCTTCGGACTAGTGGGTTTGGATGGCTGGAGGTATTCCCAAGTAGTTTTTGGAAAAGTGTGACCATGTACTTTTCCAGTGGTGTGATGCTGGCTTCTTCGTAGAGTCTTGAACTTCTTACGTTTTTCTTCCGGATTGGATCGTAATGGAGTCCTGTGCAGATCCTTAAGAGTTTTCTTTCAAAAACGCCCAGCTTCTTCATATATGTTTTTGATATGGTGTACCAAATGGGAAAACCGTAAGTTACTACCGGCCTGATGAGCTGTTTGTACAGCAGCAGTTTGGTCTTTTTACTAAGTCCGTTCTGCTTCTTCATCAATGGGTAGATGCGGTGAAATGCGAAGGCAGCCTTCCTGAGGATAGAGTTCAGGTGTGGGTTGAACTTGAATCGTTCGTTGAAGTTGACTCCCAGATACTTGATGTTGTTGGCGGTTGAAAGTGATGATCCGTCAGGTAACTTCAGGATGATATTTCGACAGTTGGTGGCTGACCTAACTCTGGTTCTTCCGGTAACAGGTCTTCTAATGCAGATCAATTCGGATTTGGCCGTGTTGATTCGTATGCCCCATTTTTGGTAGTAGTGGAAAAGCTTCGTGATGTGGGCTTCCACTCTTCGCACCGCTATTTTTGGGGACATCGAGCTGCTGTATGTGGCGGAGTCGTCTGCGAAAAGGCAGCTGTTGGTTCTATCTTCGAGCTGGGGCTGGTCGGAAGTAAAGATGTTGAAGAGTAGTGGACCTAGCTTTGACCCCTGGGCGACACCGGCTCTGATGCATTTGGTTTGTGATTGGCTGTCTTCTATTTGCACGAAAAAGGACCTGGAGTGAAGAAAACTAAAGATTATGTTAATGAGAGGGATAGGAAATCTTAGCTGTTTTAATTTGTAAATAAGTCCTTGGATCCAAACAGAATCGAATGCCTTCTCCACATCTAGGAAGCACGCGACAGTAACTTGGTGGTTGTTAAGAGCCTTCGTGACATCATGGTGAAACTTCATTAGTGGGTGCAGTGTAGAGTGTTTTTCGCGGAATCCAAATTGTATGTCCGGTATAACGTGTAACTGGCTGCAGACATCTTTCACTCTCCGCAGTATGAGTTCCTCAAGTATTTTGCTTATACTGCAAAGGAGCGATATCGGTCTGTATCCTGTGATGTTGTTGCGGTCGGCTTTCTTTGGAATGGCTATTATTTTAGCGGTCTTCCATTTTTTGGGAAAGTATGAATTGTTGAGGCAATTATTCATCACTATAGCCAGCAGGATCATGATGGTTTGTGGCAGCTTCTTTAGGACGAAATTGGATATTTTGTCCGGTCCGGTTGATTTCTTGGAGTGACTGCTGTGAATAATGTCAGCGATTTCCTCTGGCGTTGATAAGGCATCATTTTCCATGGGGTCGTCGGCTGTATTCGCTTCACTAAATGTAGTATTTACGGCTCTCATTCCTTCGACGCTTCTGACTGCGGCATCGACTTCTGAAATGAATGCGGGGTCGTTCGGAGGCGACGGGTTGAAGTTGCCTTCGAAGTATTGAGCTAACGCTTCTGCCTTTTCATCTGCGGTGGTGGCGGTTCCTGGATTGGTGTTTAGGATGTCTGGCATTTTTGGACCTTTCCCTATAATGCGGTTGATCTGCTTGAAGGTATCTGGGCCGGGCTTGATGTCCTGCAGCCTCTTTTGCATCTGAACATCATTGTAGTGTTGTACTGCATTCTTGAACATGATGTTGGTGCAGTTCAGTTCACTGGAAACGGCCTGATAGTCGCTGTTGATCGTATTCCATTCTCGGTAGCGGATTCTTTGGAGTCGTTTCCTAAGGCGCTGTCTGTGGTGGTACAAATTCTGGATGTGGACTGGAAGATGACTGAATCTATCTTTGGATGTCTTCGGCTTCTTCTGCATATCAAGAGCACCGTTAACTGCATTCTGGAAGTCTTCGATAGCAGCATCTATCTCATCATTTGAAAGATTTCTTGTCGCTGAGGGTACAACTACGTTGTTTTCGACTTCTCTCTGAAATTGCTCAACATCCAGTTCTTTGAAGTTAATGTAGTCACCGCCTGGTTGCTCATTTGTGAAGATGGGTTGATGAAGCTTGATGATTAGCTGCACCGCTTCATGATCAGAGTCGCTGGCAAGTGTCTTGCACTCGAAATTCTGGATCTCTGGGAGGATGTTTACCAGGTTCGAAGTCACCATGAAGAAGTCCAGAAGTGATGGGGTCCTGGGATAGGTCGGTCTTGGCTGGGATATTACAACGAGGGAGTGGTTGTCGCAGTTGTCTTCCATCCAGTTGACTATTGCTGCGCCTTCAGTGCTATTGACAGTATCCCCCCAGGTTTGATGCCTTGCATTGAAGTCTCCTCCTATAATCCCGAATGTGTGTTGGGTTAGATGTCCGTTCAATATTTGCAGATCGTGCTGGATGTCTACAGTGTTAGCGTTACACTTATTGTAGATGCTGAAGATGGCCAGAGTTTCGGATGGAGTCGTTCGGATGACTATTCCAGTAGCTTCGAATGATGTGAGTCCAGGAATGCCGAATTGGGTAATTGTAGCTTTGTTGATGGTCTTTCTGACGAAGATGCCTGTCCCGCGTTTGCCTTCCACTTTGTTTGTTTTGAAGAAATTGTAGTCCTTTAGATCCATCTTATTGCGGTTGGTCAGCATGGTTTCACTGATGAGAGCAAAGTCCGGGCTGTTGGACTTCATGAACAGATGGAACGCCGTCCTTCTGTAGAGGCTGTATAACGAGTTAACGTTATAAGCAATTACACGTAGTTTCCTTATGTGCTGCATAATTGGAATAAGAAAGTGGCCAATGCCACGGACTTGTTTTCTTCGCTCATTGTGGAGTAGTTGGGAGGGACAGCATTACGAGCCTTCTTCATTATGGTGGTTAAATCAGATCCGAAAACTCGATGGACTTCTTCGCTGAGGTTTATATTTCCGGTTTTGGGCTGGTTCTTGCGAACTGGATCTTGGATCTTCTTGAGTGTGTCCTTAGTCGGTGGTTGCGGCTGCTTTGTTGGTGTCTTGGGTTGGTTCGGCTTCGGTTGAACTTGCTTTAAGCCCATCCTGGCCATTGCAGCGAAGCTTACTGCTGGTTTCGTCAGGGTACAGGCAGATTTTGCTGCGAATTCCTGTTGCGCTTTCCTGTGTGAAGACTGTTTCTCTTTGTCGGCCAGTTTCAGCTTATACTGTGGACATCCCTTGTAGTTCGCCGGGTGACCAGTGGCTTTGCAGTTTGCACAATAAACTTCGGGATCCGCTGATTCCTTCCGCTTGCACTCTCCTGGTTGATGTTCCAGTTTGCATTTTACGCAAACGTATGCCATGCCGCAATTAGTGGCGACGTGTCCGAAGCGCTGACAGTTCTTGCACTGGACGATGTCATTGTTCTTTAGGCGCTCCCAATGAACCCGTTGGTTTAGGAGAAGTGTCTTCCTGTAAACTTCGGTGACGTCAAATGCCTTGCTGATTTCAACAACGAAGCAGTTGAATGCCTTGCCTTTTGCTCTCGGTGATTTGAAGATTGAAACCTTCAGTACGGGGACCCCTTCAGCTTTGAGTTCCTCTTCAACCTCGGCAGTGCTGTAGGAGTAGTGGATTCCCTTCAGCAACATTAACGTCCTCCGATCTTCTCGTGGAGTATACGAGTGATGTTGAATCTTTCTTGACTTCAGGAATGTCCGGATGGCTTCAAACCCGTCTCTAGTGTTGGCGTTAATGACTGTCTTGGTTGTGTTTATGTTTTTGAGTGTAAACTCAATTTTCGAGCCCTTAGCGAATCTGCTGATTTCGGCGATGTTTCCGGAGAAGCAAATGATTGGTGGCATTCCTGATTTTTTCTTTGGTGGTGGTGTTGATTGAGTAGCCGGTGTTGCTAATTGTGTTGCTTGAGTAGCTGTTGTTGTTGGTTGTGTTGCTTGAGTTGGTTGATGAGTTGCTGTTGTTGTTGATGGATGAGTTGCTGTTGTTGTTGATGGATGAGTTGCTGTTGTTGTTGGTGGATGAGCTGCTGGTGCGGCTGCAGGTGGTATAGCAGCTGGTGTTGCAGCTGGCTGTTTGACCTCAGTTTTCGATTTCTTTGTTGATGGATTGGCCGATTTCCTAGTCCGTTTTTGTCCGGGAATAGGTGACGATCCGGAGCTTCCTTTGCTATCATCCTCGGTGTTGCTGGTAAGATTTCCTTCGCCATTGTCGGATGATGAGTCGATAGCGTTGGTCTCCATCTCGTCGTCGGTCGTTCCATCACTCGATTCGCTTTCCCCGCTATCGGAGAATTCTTCTTCTTCTTCCTCTTGTTCTTCTTGGGTTTCTTCCTCTGGTACCTGTTCGGAGAATTGCTCGAGCATCTTGCGAACTCTACCTCCGTAGCTTGGTCCCAGGTCGTCCTTGATTTGCTTTAAAAGCGATTCAAGGGCAGCGAGAGCTGACTCAGGTGTGAGTCGTCTACCTGCCATCTTTACACTTTTATTGCTGGTTTTTTTTTGTTTTCTTTGTTTTGGTGGTTTATGACCTTTTTTGGGTCACTTAATCACACTGACAGGTAATATTTTGAAGAAAACTTTTACTCGCCAGTATGACCAGGTACAAAAAAGATGTTTCTTTTCAATTATTTAGATTTATCCGCGCACAACCGTTCGATGCTATGCGTGACAGATGATGCCAATGCGACTGTGAATGAATGCGATGTAACTCTTCCTTTCGATTCTACCCCTTTTTATACACGAAATTTTCATGATTATTATCCCTTCCACCATGCATTTTCCTTACGCAATTCCCACGATCATATAAGCTATTTTGATGTAGATCAATATATTGGGCAACGCATTGGGTACAAGTGCATTTTTCCAGCATAGTACCTATTTCCGTTTATCGAACTCAATATATCGGTCAAAGTCAAAGTGCATTACCAACATAGTACGCAATCAAGCGACTCAGTTTGTTTATGTTATGAATTCGTTCTTCATTTCAGTTTGTTTATGATGCAGAAAGCAGTTTAATCCGGAAAAAGAAATAGCTTCAGAAATAAAAGATGACTTTACACTTTGAGATACAAAAGAAGAAGAAGCTTTATTGAAATAGAAAGTAAGAAAAAACGTTTTACAAAGAGTGCTGCCCAATTATGTTTTTAATACCAACATCCCCACTAAATCTAATTTGTATTTAATCCTAATGATTGGACCAAACTCTTAGCCTTAGGAGATGGCAGCGCCTTGGTCATTATGTCAGCAGTCATCTTATCAGAACCAATATGCGTTAAACAAATTTTTCCATCGGCGATGACGTCGCGAATAAAATGATGGCGAATGTCGATGTGCTTTGTGCGAGGGCGATAGCTTTCATTTGAAGCTAGATGTACAGCACTTTGACTATCGCAGAACAGCTTAGTGGTAGGATACATTTGCATATAGTGACCAGATATTTTTTAAGACAATGCGGGACACAATTTTTTTAATTGATGAAAGTATTTTATTTTCTTTTTAAGTACTACTATAAATAAATAATAAAAAATACATCAACATGTACAACATATTTCATAGGTTGATATAACTAATCAGTCTTTAAGATACAAAAAATCACAAAACTTAAACAAATTTCTTCTTTATAAAATAAAATAAAAACATAAACATAAATATACTTAATATTCTGTAAAACAAAATTTGTTGCCCAGGTCGTTAGTTATATTTTTCACTGGTGTGAATTTTTTCTAAAACTTCACCATTATTCTTAATAGAATCATAAAAAAAACTACAGTCATTTTCGTAAAATAATTTAAGCAAAACAATAGACTTCACTGTTTCAACTTTCATTCGGGTTTTTTCTTGCGTCCACAAATGATTTATTATCGAAAATATTCGTTCAGTGGAAGCATTTGTTTCAGGAAGACTCAAAATATATTCGATAACCATTAACAGATTTTTGGGATGTACATTACTTTCGCCGAAATATTTAAATATCTCCACCCACCTTAAATCAATTGAGCAAGCATGGTCGTTCCATTGTTCAATTTTTTGCGGACTAACATATTTTTTAAATAAGAAATTTCGTCAAACAAGTCGTTCTCAGCAATTGAATCGTTTGCATTTTCTAGTATGAACGACAGTCTTTTTTGAACTTCCTGCCACTCAATTGATTTTTGGAGACATACCCATTGAAAATATTAGGCGTACTTAAATTGAGAAGTCCACTTCTCGAAGTATTGCAAGCAGTTTTTGTAAAAGTTTTTAATATGAGAAGTGAACCACGTTCTGTTAATGGCACCACATTCTTCCAAATTATTTAAATTTTGTCTCATTGTGATTGAAATGAACTGTTCCTCCATTCTTTCTTTCAATTTGAACTTTAGGCTCGCAATTTGGTTGTGGATTTCCATGATGGTTTTGTTATCGCCTTCTACCTGCAAAATTGCATTATGGAACAAAGAGGACTGGTTATGCAAGAACATCAACCACAACTCTGATTTCGGGTCTTCAAAAAAATGTTTTAAAACGCTTGGACATTTGTCAAGGGATAAAAAATATGACTTTAACGCTTCGTATATCTTTAACACTCGTTCAATGGCAGGTAACAAGGCTAGCCATCTTGTTTTGCAAAAACCAAGTAGT
This sequence comes from Portevinia maculata, assembly GCA_949715645.1. Taxonomy (NCBI): domain Eukaryota; kingdom Metazoa; phylum Arthropoda; class Insecta; order Diptera; family Syrphidae; genus Portevinia; species Portevinia maculata. The sequence goes on from OX454528.1 coordinate 97,671,730, forward strand.
TTACTATATTCGACCTGGGCATCACAGCAGAATTCTTTCAATTTTTCAACCCTAATAGTAAATATATAAAAATGAGAATATATTTTCACAATAATATTTTCTAAATCAACAGGAAGCAAATCAGCGGCAGTTTGAATTGTATTATGTATTATGTGTGCTGAACAACCAACACCGATTATGGATTGTTTTAGTTCTGTATTTAACCTGGCAAAAACATTATTGGTTCCACTTCTAGACAATCCACCAAAGTTGGTATTCGCGTTATCTGCGCAAAACCCTACCACCTTATCTAACAAATCAGTGCGTCTTAAAATTTGCAAGATAGATTCACTTATCATTACTGAATTTTCTCCAGGTAGAGAAACTAAATCCAATAAGCGAATTCTCAGACCTTTTTTACAGTTAAAATACCGGACCAGAGTTGGAAACAGTTTTATATCTTTTTTGTTCGAGGCATCCGAGTATATAGATACGAAACTAACCTTGCTCAACCCTTCTTGTTGTTCTTTTGCTGCAAATGGGCACAAGACATTCGTTATGATGGCCTCACATTTGGTTCGGGCACAAGCAAATTTGGAGTCGAAAAGCCTCTGTAAAATCCTAGACGTGCAATCCATTGACCTAAAACTTTGGTTGTGGCAAATCGTGTGAAAGGCCATGACGGCTTCGGAAATGGCTAATTTTTTTTTCGTTCTCACCAAATGCAACTTTTCGAAAAAATGAATCAAGCTAAGTCGTGTCGATGGATGCTGCGACCTTTTGCTTGTGTTTGTCTAATTTTATGTGACGGACAATATCGTTTTTTCCACTCGAAGCAATGGAAAATTCGCTTCCGCAAATATTACATCGTAATAAGGAACTTGTGTTTGACATTCTCATGTACGTATATTCTTTTTGCAACTCGGCAGTAAACTTACATTCTCTTTTTGTCTTTTTAAATTGCTTTGATGTTGAGCTTGTTGACGCCATCCTAAATAAACAATAAACTACAAATATTTTACTTCCAACGCCTTTATTTAAATAATTACTTACTTGCACAGTTCCAAACCAACCACTTCAAATTCAGATTCAGAGAGATTTGAGAAAATTCCAGACAAAAATGACATTTGACATTTATAATTTTTAACGCAATGTTTACATGTGCACGGTTACAAAAGTATCTATTTGTAACGAAGAGTTGAGATGTGCAGATGTGCATATGAGCAACTTTTTCATTAGATATTCTTGAATATTTTGGTTTTGCGGGACTTTGGGGGACAAATTAATCAATGCAGGAAATTTTGCGGGACAATTTATGGTGCGGGACAACTATGTGAAATGCGGGACAGTCGCGCACAATCCGGGGCAGTCCCGCATAATCCGGGACGTATGGTCACTATACATTTGCATCAGCTCCTTCTGCAATCCTTGTAGCCATATGGCCTCTTGTACCGCTGTACCGATTGAAATATATTCTGCCTCCGTTGTGGATAAGGCAACCGTACCTTGCTTTTTGGACCCCCATGACACCGCACCACCTTGCGATACAAACACATATCTGCTTATGGATTTTCGTTCATCCAAATCATTAGCGAAGTCAGCGTCGCAATAGCCAATTATATCAGGATTTCCATTCCGAGAATAGTACAGCTTGGTACTTAAAGTACCCTTTAGATACCTAAGAATTCGTTTCGCTGCCAACCAATGCTCTTTCCCTGGATTGTTATTAAATCGGCTCAAAAAATTTACGGCGTAACAAATATCAGGTCGACTAATTTGGGCCGCGAAGAGTAAACTACCAATTAACTCCTGGTAAGGTACATTTACCATTCCAGCTTTATCGTGTTCAGATTGTGCACAATTATCCTTGCTCAATTTAACATTTACATCCATCGGGGTTGATACAGGGTTACACTTCTGCATACCAAAGCGATTCAACATTTTCAAAATATATTGTTTCTGGTCAATACACAGCTTGCCGGATTCTTTATCGTATACTAAATTCATACCAAGAAATGAGTTTACTGTATCTAGCTCTTTCATTTGAAATTCAGATTTTAAATAAGTTTTTAAATGTTCGGATACTTTTAAATCTTTTGAAAAAATCAATATGTCATCAACATAGACAGCCATTATCAATAACTCACTACTGTTTTCATTACTAAAATAAATACACGGATCATACTTTGATTGACGCAAATTAAATCTCTTAAGAGCTTTACTAAGCTTAGCATTCCATGCTCTTGATGATTGTTTCAATCCATAAATGGATTTTCTCAGCTTCAAAACTTTGTTATTGTCAATATTTAAACCTTTGGGTGGGAGAACAAAAATATCTTCACATAACTCACCCTGTAAAAGTTGGGGCACATTGATACGATTTTCACTTAAACGCCAAAAAATAGTAAAATGTTAAGCTTAATAAGAAAGTACACTTTTTATATTGATCAGTATCATTTTATTAATCTTATTCAAAACGGTATTACTCACAACATTTGCAAAAAAAGTAAAAAGCTTTTTTATAAAAGCCGAAATCTGTATCAAACTGCCCCAGTCGTGGGGCACATTGATACATATCATGACGTACTTTGATTCATAGCAAAACAATAGTATATATTGAGTATTTTCAGTGAAAAAATGTTTTAATTATTTTTATATCGTTTATTAGTAGAATAAATAATAAATTAAATGCTTTCCTAAGCAATAAAAATTAAGCGTTTAAAAATTAACAGTCTTCATATTGTTTTAATCAAAGTAAATAAATAAAATATAAAAAAAAAATAAAAATGCTCTTCTTAGCTTTAAAAGCAAGGAAGTATAAAAAAAATCAGACTTCAGATTGATACAATGATGTTTTTTTTTTAGCTTTGGCAAACATTTACCTACCAGGAAATGTTTGTAAGGAGACAAATCTAGCTTAAATTTAAAAAGTCAAGCTGTTCTGTTAGTGCCTTTCTTGACTACGGGCTCTGGTGGCTTAAGAATAATGTGGGATATATTTACAGAAGCTTCATCTCTCACATCAGGAAATACAAAAGTTCCCGTAGGCGTGCGCTTAAGGAAACAAACATTAAAATCGTTGGCTTCGTACTTTGATACAATTTTCGCAACATAATTTTTGAAGGGTTGTTTCTTTTCCAAATTCATTATTTTTGCTATAATAAAATCTCCTTCCTTGATATCACTGGCCAGAGGTGCTGCTATATTAAAGATTTCATCCTCAGAAGAGAAGATTTCTTCGGAATCGAATGATTCTTGCAATATAACTTCGACAGAACAGTGTGAAGAATCTGATTCCATAGCCTTTTTACATTTTTTTCTTGCCTTTTGTATAGGTTTTACAGCTTCTAGGCCCAGCAATTTCTTAGCATTTTTAAGATCAGTTGCTCGTTTTCTTTGTTCTTTTTTTAAAGCTGCTTCGTGCTTAGAGCTCTGTAGTACTTCCAATCTTCTTTTTTCGGGAGTATCTGTATAAATTCTTGATATAACTCTGTGCTGAAGAGTAGCATGTTTCAAATTATATTTTCCTTTTCTAATGGACAATCTCCCCTCCAGTACATCGGATATTGCAACAGCCACAGCAACTTCAATAATATTGTTCCTTTCCGTTTTTTGCTTGTATGTTCGCACCATTTTCCTATACCTACAAGAAAAAAAAACATTAGTGGGGCACATTGATACCCATCAAACTACCCCGTAGGGGCACATTGATGCGCATCAAACTACCCCGTGGTTTTGTGTATCAATGTACCCCAACTGTCTTCACTGAATGAAACAAACAAAATCAATGAAACTGAAGTTAAACAATTTATTTTTAGATACAAAACACATTATCAATAACAATATCTTACAATTTAACTTGAAATGAAATGTATGACACGAAATATTCAAGGCGAAAAATCACTCAAAAGAAATATAAAAAAATTTACTTACGCACCTAAAAAACACGTTTGCTTCTGCTGAGACTTTACGAATGACTGAAGAGGAACGACAGTTAGGTGTGTATATGGTTGGATAGACATGTTGTGTTGTGCGCGGGTTTGAGTGGCCTACTGCGATTAGTTTTCAAATAATATTGAATGTATCTATGTGCCCCGTGTATCAATATACCCCACCTCCCCCTACTAATGGCGATGGAATAAAATCCGAACTGGAAGATTCATCTGAATTACTATCAGTCGCAGTCAGGTATGACTCATTTTCCGAAAAAACAGCATCACCATCGAGCTCAACCATAGTCCTTTCATCTTCGCCATCCTCCTCATCAGCAGACACTTCACCAACATCAGCAGCAACCTCTTCAGCTCGTTTAACAAGATCAGAATTTCTCCTCAAATTCCCCACTAAATTATGATCTGCAGACAATTCAATAAAATTAGTTTCGCTTTTTGATAGACCTATCTCGTAAAAACACCGATCTTCCAAGAACTTGACATCTCTTGTTATGTTCATTTTTCTATTCACTGGATCGTACATTCTGTATCCTTTGGTATATTCAGCATATCCAACCATTATACATTTAATGGATTTGGCATCACATTTAGAACGCTTTTGTTTTGGTATCAAAACCATACCTACTGAGCCAAAGACGCAAATGCGACAAATCTGGTTTTACACCAGACCACACTTCCTCCCGACAATGATCTTGCAGGCTTTTGATTGGCGATCTGTTAATTAAATACGCAGCAGTGTTTACTGCCTCCCCCCAATATCGCTTATCTAGACGACCATCAAGCAGAAGACAGCGGGCTTTCTCCACTAAGGTGCGATTCATCCTCTCGGACTTCCCATTTTGCTCAGGACAATACGGAGCAGAAGTTTGATGCACGATTCCAGAAGATTCAAAGCACTTTCGCATTGCTTTATTGACAAACTCTGTCCCATTGTCAGAGCGAAAGATTTTAATTTTTTTATTTGTCTGATTTTCTACCATATTCTTAAATGCAAAAAATTTTACAGCAACCTCATTTTCCCTTTTATATATAAAAACTTTCTTAGAAAAATCCTCTAAAAACAAAACGTAATACCTGTCTCCTCCTAGCGATGGTTTCTCCATTGGCCCGCAAACATCCGAGTGAATCAATTGCAGAACATCTGTGGTGCAACTTGTAGATGGCTTGAATTGAAGTTTACACTGCTTCCCTTCGCAGCAGGTAATACACGATTTGTCACCTGCACTGCCACTTTCAACTCCAACACCAGCTGATTCCAATTTTCGCAACACTTCGTTATTCGGGTGACCCATACGCCTATGCCAAAACTCTTTGTTTGCTGTTATATAAGCAGCATTCGTCGCTGGAACATTCAGCTTATAGACCTTATCCTTTTCAGTTGCCGTTGCAAAAACTCTCCTTTCACGATCAAGAATAGAACAACCCTTTTCATCAAATTGAATGGTGTTCCCCTTCTGCACAGTTTGGCTTATGGACATCAGATTCACACAAATGTTTGGTACGTACAGCACATCACGTAGAAATATTTCATTCGTCGTATTTTTTCCACATACCTGCATTAAAATATCACCTTTGCCGAGAACATCTAACTTGGAACCATCTGCCAAGATGACAACATCAGTTTTGGGAAACTGCATGTAACTCTCAAATAGTTCCACATTCTTCGTCATGTGAGACGACGCCCCTGAGTCTACAAACCAGTTTAAGTTACTTTCCTGTTGTACAGAATATGATGTATACGCTGCAAATATACCAGTACCTCCAGACGTCGAATGTTTCCATTCCTTTTTATATGACCTTGTCCGCCACAACCAAGACACTTAACACCTTTGCCTTTATACTTGGCCTTGCCTTTCGCTTTGCCACCAAATGTTGCCATTGCTTGCACCTTCGAATTCGACGCTTTGTAATAAGAATCAAAGTCCTGCAACAACTTGGCCTTTATTGCATCAGCCGTAATTTGTATGCCACTGCTTTCAATTGCCATTATCATTGGCTGAAATTCATTTGGCAAACCACTCAAAAGCAAACTTCCTATCCACTCGTCGTCTACTTTCATATTAATTGAATTAAGCTTATGTGCCGTTGCAATAATTTTATTGACATACTCCTCTATAGAAGCACATTCATCCAAGCGAGTAGTTGTCAATTCACGTAGGAGTCCAACTCTTCTGGTCAATCCCGAGTCATCAAAAGCCGCCTATAATTTATCCCAGACATCTTTTGGAGTTTTCGCTTCCTTTATATGCACATATAACGACGGATCTATCAACAAAATAATTTTTGCTTTAGCCTGAGCCAATTTTTCAGGTTTTGTTTCCGTACCCTGCACAGATTTGATAGGCGGTTGGCAGGGCTGCGCATTGGTAGAAGGTATAGTATTGGTATGTTAATGGGTGTATGTTATGTAGTGTAATTACTACACCGTCAAAAATTAAAAATTAATTTTTTTTATTCAATTTTACTAGCACTCACTTGATTTACTTTCATTTGCAATTGACTTTCTCAAATAAACTACTCTAATTCGCACTGCAATGTTATAGATCACATTCTCTGCTAAATAATCACGAAAGAAACTGCGCGCGCACCAACCTTCACGAAAGACAATGAACCACTGAGCATCTCTTATGATCAAAGCCCAGATCGAATGCCCCCGACAACCGTCTGTAAAGAGATGGGGAGGGATGGTCTGGTTACCACCCTGAGTTATGCTCGATGAGAGCGAACTTTCCTGCAAGATGATATGGAAACATCACGAATCTCCTGCTACGCTGGTAAAATAGCAGCCTCGGTAACCTCTTCCATTAAGGAAGAGGGTGGGGGAAAGTGAAGATGAATGATCTTCCCCCATGTGCTAGCCCTCCTCGCCACGCTTATGCGCGGACACTATTAGCGACCGCCCCTTCTCCGAAACGGGAGCATAGTCAGTTTCCTGCAAATGACTACGACTCCCTCATTATCTTCGTTCACTGCCCTCTGTCAGAAGACTATCGACCTCCTCCCTTCCTTAGTATCTAGGAATTCATGGTCGTGTTCTGACCTTGTCCCCAAAAAGATACACTAAACCCATATCATGTTTAAATTTCCAACAATATTTTATTCAAGAAAGGAGAAAAACTTAAAATTAGCTGAAATACAGGTATATCTATCTTATAACTAATGTCGTTCGGGTATCTTGCTTACGATTCTAGGTGTGTATGTATAGATACATACGCATTCATATTCGCATGAATGGGTACATGACTGGACGCGCATATAGGTGAACTAAAATTCCCTACACTTCCGAAACTGAAGAAGGGTTCCTTAAAGATTAATCTTACTGACTACGTACTCGTATGTCGCGATCCAATATCGGGAAAATGTTCGAAACCGGCGACTTCGATATGATACCTACTGGATGGAATATCCCTTCGAGCGGACCCAAAGACAAAAAAAAACCTCGACTCGGAAATATTTTACATCTAAAATTAGTTTACACAAGGACAAACATAGGACATGACCTTCGCTAGTAACCATGGAATAATCACGAAAACTCATAAACTATGACGGGTCGCGACGGGATCATAAACTTGGTAGGTACTATCGCATCAGGATCCGACTGATATTAGAACGCTCAATTTAAAGAAAAAAAAAAGATTTTAAGCTAAGCGTGCGGGATTTGAGACCCCCAATGAAACGCGAAAATAATGTGGAGTAGCGTACGTATCGTGATAGGAATATGTATACGTTTATCGTGGAAGGATTTACTGATAGTCCAATAACATAAAAATATAGTCAAGGAAAAAGATGTAAAATGACTTACCTGGATCCTTCCCTCGATGTGCGCACATTGACGAAGATCCGGAGGCTAAATGCTTAAACGAGTCTCTGTACAAATTATGAATTTTTTTTATGGACTCCACCCTAATATTCGGGCGATCCAATGGATACGATCCGTTGGTGGGAAACATTTATGTGATGAAGTAATAACGCGATGATGTACTTTAATTAGCAACATGAATGAAAACTTAGGAATACTAGAATCCTAGAGTTGTGAAGTCTACGAGCATTAATGCCCCTATCGGAATCGTAATGTATATCACGCCACGCTATAAACGGATAATAAGCGAGAACCGTAATATATATGTGAACCGAGTAATAAAAAGAAATTGCAGTAAAGGACTTAAAGATGTGAACACCATATCTTATATATAATACGAGTAGAATATAAAAAAATCACGAGCCGGGACGGATAATCCGCGCCAGGCCAATAAATCTCTACACTATACGCGATCTGGAACTGCTGCTGGTGCGTGTAGTCTGGAACTTCGTCTTTTTTCTTGATCTTGATGTCCACCATGTTCATTCTGAAAAGGGGGCCGAACATTTTGTTGTCCAATTCCATCTCTTCGGTTGGTTTCAGGAACACATTACGTATGTTTGAACCGGTACGTCGTCCTGGGCTGATGACGTGAAGTGGCAAAGTGTCTCTAAATAGACAATACAGATCCTGAGGTGATTCCGCTCTTGGTTTCGTTTTGCTTTTGTTCCCGGGGCTTGTACTGCAACTGCTTGTCTTGTGGATCCTTAATGGGTGAGATGCAAGCCACCAACTCAAATGCAATTTTGGAAGAAGAAAATTCAGCCTCGGCTGAGCATCTAAAACATGGAAAGCATATTGATGGTGCATCTGCAAAGAACCACACACAATTGGCAGAAGTCGATCCCGATCAGTGTGATCTCTTGACTAGCCAGTGTGCTCAAGTACAGAATCCGGTGTCCGATCTGTACCAGGTAATTAAGATGTCCTGTGGTGTTCTTATACCGTCAGCCAAGATTATTTCCGTCTTCCTCTTTTTAAATTGATGATTTTCTGCTTCAAATTGGTACAGATTCCTACTCGCAACGCTCGTTCGTGCGGCTATGTCTAAATAAGCCACATGCAGTATGTTCTTTATATAGGTACATATATAAATTGTCTACAAATATTTAAATTTATTATGGGTTTCCATTGATAAATTAATATTTTTGAATACATTTTTTATTTTTATTATCGGATACATCAGTAATTACTGTGGTTGATTGTAAGACCGAGACAATAGGCTTATGGTATGATAAATAAGATACATATGTTTTCGAATGAAAATTGGAAAGATATCTAGAGAAAACTGCATCGATTGTTGCTCCATGTCTTGTGGTAGGGTCTTTCGGTTATTATTCATTTGTAGTTCTAATTAATCTTGTAGACAGTATTCGACGTGGCAAGGTCGTTGGCATGGCAACGTATGATAGTTTCTCCTAATTCTTCAGAGCCATTCGACCGTAAATCATAAGTCTTTTATATAAAAACTTTATAATATTATTAACTGTAGGTATTATTGGGCTCAATGTAAACAACTACCATTATGATGTTTGTTCCATCGTCCAAAACACAGTGAGCAACACATATATCACCAATGATGACTGAGATATACATATACAGTACTCCCCGGATAATAGCACATGCACATGGGTATAAAATTATAGTGCTTATAAGCGGGTTTTCAATTAAATTCCTATTAAGCGGGCCCCTTGTAATAGCACATAAATGTGTTTTTAGAAGGGTATTTTCTCAAATTTATGTATAATTAGATTAACTTACAAGTTTTTTTTTATTTATTAATGCAAAAAAATCCAAAATTAAGTAAAATGTACATAAATATAAGAATTCACAAAAAAAACAAACAAAATAACAAAACATAAAAATATTGTATTGGACAATATATACGTACGTACTTATCTCAGTCTTAAAAAAACAAAATTTTTATTAAATTCAAGTAAATTAAATCGTTAATAAATTTAATGAAAAATTCTGAAATTTTCCTTTGAATCATTAATTTTTCAGCAGTTTCCAAAAAATGATCCTCTATTTCATCTAAAGTTTTGATAGTAAGGTTGTTTCCATTCAGGTACGTTACTAAAGTAGCATGAGCTTTAAGTGCATCTTAAGTCTGGAAGTGGAACTTCCATCTCCAAATCGTCACAATCCGTTACTGAACATTCTTCAAATGAAACCACATCATCACAAATTTCTTGATCGGTTAAACATCCGAAACATTCTAGTTCATCATCGCAATTCAGAAGCTCGTTAAACTCTTCTTCTGTTGAGAACACATCAATCTCTTCCAATACTTCTTCATCAGCAACGACTCCATCTTTTACAAACCCAGCTTTCTTAAAACAATTTTTTATAGTCTGAGGAGTAACAAGCCACCAGGAACGCTTGGTCATTTTGAATGCCTCTAAAACATTAATTGATTTTATGAAATCTGGCAAAGTTTGTTCATTTTCGAGTGCCAATAATTTTTTTGCGTATAAGATTCCTCCTATAGTATGCTTTAAAACACCTGATTATGCCCTGATCTAGTGGCTGTATAATGCTGGTAGTATTTTGTTGCAGCATACGAATTTTCACATGTTGAAGTTCTACGCCAGGAAGCAAATTATGGCAACCTGCATTGTCGACAAAAAATATTACACCGGTCAACATGAATTTTGAGTCTGAGTTCTGTACCGCGGATTTTGATTACTTATGCCTAACTAAAAAATACAAATGCAAATAATTATTTGTCTATTTTCTTTTTTCATCTTTTTTTCGAGGTCTGTTAATTTTTGCGTCCATAATTCAGTAACCATCCATGATTTTTTTTGGTGGAAGTGCGGAATGGGAATGGTTTTACCTCGAAAGCAATGAGGATTTTTTGCCTTTCCTATGGCATAGACACATTTTTCTGATCCATCCATATTACAAATAAACAATAAAGTTATACGATATTTGCTCAATTTGTGTCCTGCGGGATCTTCCCCTTGTCGCATCAAAGTAGCATTTTGTAATAAAGCCCACTTTCGCCCCCATTAAAAATGTCTTTTTCAGAATATCCGTTTAATAATGTTGGTAAAATATTTTCGATCCATTGCGATGCAGCTGGAATATCAGCATCATTTCTTTCGCCGTGAACTTTCTTGAAACTAATGTTTTCCTTTTTTTGCCACCTCCAAAGCCAGCCATTGCTTGGCTCAAAATCAGTAACGTTCAGGATTTGAGCGAATTTTACTTCTTGTTCTTTTATAAGTGGTCCACTTATAACAGATTGCGGCTTCTCATTTCGTTAAACCACCGAGCAACAGCCTTATCCAGTTCTCCACTGTGTCCTGAACGAACTCTATTTCTCTTTAAGTTTTTATTCCCTTCGACAATCCTACGTATTTCGCTCTCTTTTTGTAAAATACGTGTTATAGTTGAGGCATTACATCCGTATTTTTCGATAATATCTTTTCTAGAACTCCTTTTGTCTTTAAGTGAATCCAAGAAATTGATTTTGTCGAGAATTGAAAGTTCTGTTCCTTTTCTGGGTGCCATGTCTTATAAAGAGAAAGTAATCAAACGCAATTCACAAAAACACACAAAACATATTTTTTTGTGAAATTGCAAAGCAAAAAAACTCAATGTGCTAATAAAAGGGTAAAATACCAGGTAAAGCACAATTTGTGTTCAGATTTTTATTTGATAATAAGAGGGGGTTGCTTAAAACCGGGTTGATATAAAGCGGGTGCAATTGCATAGGATAGCGTTTGAAAATCTCAACTCTGAAAAATGTGTTGCTATTAAAAGGGTTTTGCTATTAAAGGGGTTGCTTTTATCCGGGGAGTACTGTATATATTTCATGCACTGGCTATGAGCAGCGCTGCCACCCAATAGATGATTGAGCGCAGTATATATCATAAAAAAGCGCAGTAGATTGCAATTTACCGCAGTAGATTTTACAATATATAGAAACAAAAATTTTATTCGCTTAAAATACATTTTATTTACTAATAAAAACAATAAATATGGAAAGATAACAGTTAATAATTCAAAAACGAGCTCCACAATAAAAAACAAAAAACTAAACTATATTAACAAAAAATCATATTTGATATGCAGAATTCATATTATTATATGTAACTAAACTACATATTTTTAATATAAAAACAATTATGTACATTGATTCGAATATTAAAAACAAAAAACAAATACATACATTGATTCGAAAAATTCATTACATTCGGGAAAATTCATACCTGTATAGATGCAATAATATTTTGAAGTTATTTTTTTTTAAATTCGCCATTTACGAATTTGAATTCATTGAAAAACTCAATAATTCCGGGCGAATCTGAAGGAGACCAACAATCTTCTTTCGGGTCTGTTAGCTCTTTGGCTAAAATAATATTTTCAAGTGTATTAGTGTTGAGGCTATTCCTAGTATCTGTTTTTACTAAGTTAACCAACGAAAATTTCCTTTCAGCAGCTGCGCTGCTATGGGGTAGTGAGCATAACAGAAGCATACATTTTGATAGCTCGGCCAACACAAGCTCACCTACCGCATTTTCAATCGTACTTGCTTTAGACCAAAACTTTGTTATGTCTAAGAGATCATTGTATTTGTTAACGATATCATTATTGCCTAACAAAAACCTCCACTGCATATTTAGCACTTCTAAATTTTCAGATAAAAATGGAAATTCTTCCAAAATTGGTAATATTGAGTTTAAATTGCCACCTGCTATTTGGCTTACATTTAAATACTTAAGTAGCTGTATTTTTTTGTTATTAAAATCAAACCGTTTCGTAATTTGGTTGCACAATTCCTTGTAAAACATAAGTAAATTTCTTTTAATATCGACTAATTCATCTTCAATAAAATCATTGGAATTAAGATACTGTTGAAATTGAATCCCAAAGTACATATCGGAAAGTGGCATAAGGCAGAATTTTCAACATCAACATTAACGCTTATCATATCAAGGTTAATAAAATTTTTAAGAATTCCAAGGTACAAGTCTTGCATTACTTGATGAAGCAAATGAATTTGTGTAAATTCGCTTTGGAAAAGTTTATTGCTTTTATTTATCAAATTTAATACGTATGTGCGCACTATTTATTTTATTGAATATTATCTATAAACGGACGGAGGCAATCCTTAACGCGTGCGTAGCCAACTCTGAATAGCGCCCGACTAAAGAGTTTCTGTATCGAACAATCATTCAATCAGCACTCATACAGCAACAGAGCTGCGTTTAGCAGGATAATTCCTGAATAGTAGAGAAGGAAAGAAGAGACGGGATTTTTCTCTTTACTTAGCTTACCATCTCATATATTTATTTGTTTGTCCTAAGATTGCTTACATCTCGGCCATCCGACAATGTCACTGTCCACAGTGACGAAGCTTGTCATGTACCGAAGAATTCCAATTCACATTGAATGAATGAAAATTCAAGGAATTGAATCGAATCTAGCGCTGTCGATCCTTAGGAAGATTGCAATGTTTACCTAGTAACTATATTAGGAAAATCACACAGCAACCGTTAATTATTACAAAACGGAAAGATCACCCAGCAATCATTTTCTTTAAAGAAAAAGAAATCGAAGATCACATAGCAATTGTATTAAGAAGATCACACAGTAACCGTTACTTATTACGAACGGAAAGCTCACACAGCAATAGTTTTCCTTGAAAAGTAATCGAAGATCACATAGTAGTTATAATAGGAAGATCACACAGTAATCGTTACTTATTACGAACGAAAAGCTCACACAGCAATAGTTTTCCTTGAAAAGAAATCGAAGATCACATAGTAGTTATAATAGGAAGATCACACAGTAATCGTTACTTATTACGAACGAAAAGCTCACACAGCAATAGTTTTCCTTGAAAAGAAATCGAAGATCACATAGTAGTTATAATAGGAAGATCACACAGTAATCGTTACTTATTAATCGCAACGCTATTGTTCCAAAAGAAGAAGTCCTTGTTAAATGAGATAGAAATATCACAAAGCAGATCCTATAAAATTAGATCCACAGTATTTATGGAATAAAACAAGATCGATCTTTTGGCTCTTCCAATTTAAAACAATTTATTGCAAAGTGGAATGCAATGTAATCTTATAAACGAAAACAAATATTTATAGCTGATTAAGATTAATCGTATTCTGGATTATCAGTATCTGAACTTCCTTCTTCCTCAGCAAAATCAAAATCCGATAGACAGCACCATGGCTTTAATTTATCAGCCGCATAAACTGACTCAAAATTACGTTGGCTAATCTGTGTTACTCCAGTATCGGTGATGACATATCGGTCGTTGGGAAGGACTTTCTTTATTACATAAGGTCCTTTGTACCGAGCTAGTAACTTCTTGGATTGCCCTGTCGCCGGGTGTTCTGCTTTAATAAGTATTAAATCGTCGACTAAATATTTCTGCGGCCCGATGTGAGATTTGTTAAATTTGTCTGCTTGTCGTCTACTCAGCTCGTCCATGCGTTGTTTTACTGCATCCAATAGTGAACCGATTGGCGGGTCCTCATCATTTTCGGAATCGTATTGAAGGGTTGAGGTAAGATGATTTCCAAAATTATTCCGCGGAGTAAAAGTAAACACCAGCTTTTGCGGAGTTTGTCCAGTGATTCGGTGCTTAATGCTGTTGATTCCCCACTGAATATTAGGGATATGTTCCTCCCAATCTTTTCCATCCGGTCGTTTTGTCATACTGCTTAACGATTGACTAATGGTCCTAAAGTATCGCTCGATTTGCCCATTCGCTCTTGGAGTTCGCACGGCTGTCAAAATATGCCGGATGCCGTTTTCGGAACAAAATTGTTTGAAAAGTTTCGATGTGAATGCAGTTCCACGATCGCTGATAATTTGCGTTGGCATACCAACGATCTGTGTTATATCAATCAGCTGCTTAATGACAGCCTGGCTTGTTGTATTACGAACGGGTCTCAACAACAAAAATTTGGAAAACGCATCAATAATCCCTAACACATATTGATTACCGTGCTTTCCCCTGGGCAGAGGTCCAAGATGATCAATATGGATGGTGTAAAAAGGAATAGCACACTTATCTATAGGATGTATATTGAATCGAGTTTCGTCCTTACCACTCTTGTTGTATAGACACGGCATACAACTGTTAATGTATTTGGTCACAATATGTCTTATTTTTGGGAACCAATATGTATCGCGAATCCTTTCAATAGTTCTATCTACCCCAGCATGTCCCACATCGTCATGAGCTGATTTTATAATTTGCCATTTTATACCTCGGGGAACGACGAAACGGTTTCCAGCAGATGTTTTTTTGAATAGTCTTTGATTCTTCAAAACATACTCCTTCTCGTAACTTTTTCGCGTATTCAAATCACTATTGTTACCATTCAATGAATCAATTATATCCTTTATTGCCTTATCCTGTTGTTGTAAAGTAGCTATCCAGTCCTCCTCTTGCATCCCGATCATCATTACGTCATGTCCAGCAACTTCAGTGTCTTTGGCTTCTTCATAGGGGTTTCGACTGAGTGCATCTGCGTGAGCCATTTGCGTTCCTGGTCTGTACAATAACTCGAAGCTGTACTCTTGTAGTTTGAGCCACCATCTAGCGATCCTCGGAATCAAATTCTGTTTATTCTGAGTTTCCTTAAGTGAGCTACAGTCGGTGAAGACTTTGAAATGTTTCCCCAGTACATAAAAGCGAAATCGTTGTAAACTTTCCACAACAGCCAATGTTTCGAGTTCGTAGCTATGGTATTTTTTTTCTAAATCGGTGGTGGACCTGCTGTAATACGCTACTGCTCTCTTAAATCCTTCAGCGCACACTTGAATGAGCACACCTGCTAAACCAAGTGAACTAGCATCAGCATGTATTTCGTGATTACTGTGTGGGTCATAAATTGCTAAAACTGGTTCCTCACAAAGTTTTGCCTTAAGCTGTTCATATGCTTCCTGTTCTTCCAAAGCCCACTTGAATTCTGCATTTTGTTTAAGCAATTTATTTAGCGGAGCGGCGATTCCAGCATAATCTTTAATAAATCTTCGAAAATAACCCGTTAAACCCAGGAATTTCTTAACATCACGGCAGCTACTAGGTGTTGGAAATGATTTAACGGCTAACACCTTTATTTCCCCCGGTCGAACTCCATTACCGTCAATAACGTGTCCGAGATATCGTATCTTAGATTCAAAGAATGTGCATTTTTTTAAATTGAGTGTTAAATTTAATTCCGCGAATATCTCTAGAAACTGTTTTAGTGTATCTAACAGGACAGAAAACTGTTCACCAAACAACACAATATCATCCATATATATTAATATGTTGCTGTTACTTAATTTTTGCCTTATTATATCCATTAACCGCATGAATACAGCAGGAGCATTTGTGAGACCAAATGGCATTCTTTTGAATTGATAGTGTCCGCTGGGTGTAACAAAAGCAGTTAAATGCCGACAATTTTCAGCAATTGGTATTTGATAATAGCCGCTCATCAAATCCAAAACTATAAACATCTTACTTTTACACATCATGTTAATGTATTCTTCAATATTTGGGGTAGGGAAGAGTTCTCGAAGAGTTATCGCATTTAATTTTCGATAGTCTATACACATTCGATAATTACCATCCTTTTTAGGAACCAGCAATGCAGGACTGGCATATTCGGAAGTAGAAAACTCTATTATATCGGATTCTAAAAGTTCTTGAACTATTTCATTTATCGTTGAACGCAAGTGATGGGGAATTCGGTATGGTTTATAATTAATTATTTTTGATTCCTTCAATTTAATGTTCATTTCAATAATATTAGATTTTCCGAGTTCAGGTAATTTATCAGCAAAACACTCTGCATACAAGTTTATGAGGGCTAGAAACTGTGATTTTTGTTCTCCTGAAATGCAGTCACTGATACATAGATCCTCTAACTTTAAAATTGTTTTAGGATGATTTGAAACACTTCCCTTACCTAGTCAATCCGAGCCGACGGGCTGGTTTCTTGAATATTGAACATCCATTTTTCCGTTTTCTTTTACCACACAGACACCTGGTTGATCCATGAAATTTCGACCCAATATCATATCAAAATCTTGATCATGATCAGATACCACAACAATATCGATGGTAAAACACACTTCTTGGACAGTGACTAACTTTGATATCTTGCCCAAAGATCGAACGGTACTACCACCGAAACCATGAAGTTCGACGGAAGAAGACAACATCTGCCAACCATTCTTCTGCACTAAAGCTATCTTAATTGTTGAACAATCACTGCCCATATCCAAAAACGCATTCACAGTTTTATTTTCTACTAAAATGTTTTTAACTAGTCCGTCGTTGTTAGTAACACTCATTCGCGCCATTCTCTTTGAAGGGTGGTTAAATTCATTACCGCGAGAATTGGACAATGCCCTTTTCCGTAATTCTGGGCACTGATTAGCATAATGACCACCTTTTCGACAGTTATAGCAAACTCTTTCCGTTCGCTGTCTTGTCGGTATAGCTTTTTGACGCATTTGTTGTCTATTAAAATCTGTGTTCCGAGTTGGTAATCTCGAATTTTTATTCTGAGGGTATGGCTCCGAATTACTCCTCGAATTAAAACCCACTCGTGTATGGACTGGACTAAAATGTTTTCGTCTACCATATCGCTCTGAATTGTTGCCCCAATTTGAACGAGATCTCGGTTGCGATAGAATGGTATTACTTTGCCGAGCGTAGCGCTCAAGAGTGTTTTCAGAAAACAATCTTCTATTTTTTTCCTGCTGTCTTATTAGTACGTGTCCTTTTATTTTTGCAAGTAATTCACTCGAATCCCTACAGGATGATGCCGAAAGAGCATTTATCAATTCCCTATCCCCAAGTCCAGATATAATATAATTCACAGCAGCGCCATCCCCTATACCTGCTTGTGAGGATAATGCTATCATCTCATAAAAATAATTTTCATAGCTTTCATCCTGCTTCTTTACTCTGCCCATCAGCTGACTGAGTATTATAGATTCGTCATGCACTGATGGGAATGCTCTCTTTAAATTGTCTTTAAACGTTTCCCAAGTGCGTACATAATGCTGGCAACCCCGAAACCATTGTGCCGCCGCTTCTTCCAATCGAAGAGAAGCATAGAAAATAGTGGTACGATCGTCCCACTCAAACATAATCTTCAAATTTTCCACAGTACTTACCCATTTATCAGCTGTAAGAGAAAACCCATTTTGGTGGGAGGGGTTAAAAATCGGTACCAATCTCTTACTCTCCGACAAACCGAAAAGAAGAGTAGGTTGCATTGATGAAACACTGGCGTTAGCGTTATTTTCGACAGGGGTTGAATTGAGAACTGTGGTTGAATCAGCATTCATTGCCTTCTCTTTCTCTTCTACAGCCTTCTCCCTTGCGATGAGATCCTTTTCACGTTGAATCAACTTTTGCAATGTTCCGCTTCTTCCTTTTGTTCCTCTTAGTGAAATGTTTTTAGACGCCATCGTTTTTCTTTCCTTTGCGACGCGTATTTTCTTTTTCTTTTCTTTTTTTTTTTTTGTATGTGCTAACACTCACGCATACAACAAAATGAAACTTGCACAATGCAGAAAAAGATTACAAAACTGCGCACTAAAAATTTCGATTTCCTTGAATTTTTTTTTTTTTTTTTTTTTTCACGGCGCGCACCTATATTTTGTGTATGTGTTAACAGCCACACATGCAACTTCACACAATGCAGTAAAATAACACTAAATAGCACAACAGCTGCGCACTCAAAGAAAATTTAGTTTTCTTAAAATATTTCGAATTTGTTTTTTTTTTTATATACCATTTAAAACACAAATTATAAAGGTCTCTATCCCACTTCTGAACTGTGCGCACTATTTATTTTATTGAATATTATCTATAAACGGACGGAGGCAATCCTTAACGCGTGCGTAGCCAACTCTGAATAGCGCCCGACTAAAGAGTTTCTGTATCGAACAATCATTCAATCAGCACTCATACACCAACAGAGCTGCGTTTAGCAGGATAATTCCTGAATAGTAGAGAAGGAAAGAAGAGACGGGATTTTTCTCTTTACTTAGCTTACCATCTCATATATTTATTTGTTTGTCCTAAGATTGCTTACACGTAGGAAAGGAAAAGAAGATACAACTTATTTTTCGAGTTCATCAAAAAACTAGCTATTTCCGTTGGTGAATTTTGGTTTTCGAACGATTCCAAATTGAAATAATATTGCAAAGGTTGCCACTGCTGCAAAAGTCGATTTACTACACTTTCCATAGAAAGCCAGCGAGTGGACGATAAACCTAAGATATTATTTTTTTTCACATCAAAACATTCTTGAAACTCTTTATATGCACCAACTCTTTTTGGGCTGTGCGCAAAATAGTTGTATATAGCTTTGACTATATTTTCAATATATTTTGGCAATTTTGTGGATGCTGCCGATGCACATAGATGTAAAGAATGGCACGTACATCCAAGAAAAAATATATCTTTATTTACATGAAGAAACTTTGCTTTTACCCCAGTAATATTACCGGACATTACAGATAGTCATTTTGTTTGTAACAATATTAAAAAATCTAGTTACGATAACTAAACACTTAGTAGAAGAGACATCCGTCGTCTCATCAATTATGAGGGAAAACTTATTATTTCTCAAATGTGCAACAATTAATGACTGGGAAAATGGTCCAATTATGCTGTTTATCATTGAAGTTGCTTTGGTTCTTCCACACCTAATTGATTTGGCAATAGAAGAATCTGGGCAAACAGTGCTTATCAGAGAAGGAAGGGCATCCATGTTCGAAATAGCGAATTGCGTTTTATGCAAAACATTACACACGTAAGTTCCGCTGTTATCTTTGAAGTTTCGGAATCGCGAACGCTTGCATGTTGAAATAAGTTTGGTATGGATAACATTTCACTTGCATTCTTTTGTTTTGTCATGTGTCTCTGAGAGGTGTGGTGTCTGGTAAGATTATTTTTATTGTTTTCGAGGGACTTGAAGCAAATCTTACAGAAGCAACTATCATTGACGCACTGCAGCCATGGATACTTTAACTCCCACGAAGCTTTGTATTTCTGTTTGTATCTTTTTTGTCTTGATGGATTTGTTGTTGGCTCATCATTACTACTTGAAGAAGACTCCGCATCGTGAACTTGATTCCTTTTTAGATCAGAGAAATAAATTACATTCAATAACGTGCGGAGTCGTATTTCAAGCATTTTTGTTAGCAATAATTATAACGAACACAATTAAATTGATAATTAATATTGACTTACAGCAATCGTTTGCTTGGCCCTGCTTCTGTTATTCGGGGATTTCCATTTTTATTTGCTTGTGTTGTCACATTTCCCAAGGGGGACTCACTGGTTTTGCTACTGCTACTAAAAAATATTATGTTTAACAAATCACTCCACACATTAAGACTGCAACAATACCTTGGTTTCCCAGATCTACTTATGAATTTGTCCATTTTCAAAATAAAAATATGTAAACTCACGAAAGAAGAAACACGACCGAAACACATTCAAACGAAAACAATTGATTCAAATTGCAAACAAGACAGAATGTGTCAGTTTGATGCTTTAGAGCCGATAGCCGCAAGTCAATAGTCGATGTCGGCGGATGCATTCAGACTGAACATTGTTGCGCGTTTTAAATTTGGATGGGCGCGTTTAGAGTTTTCTTTGGATAATGATAAAAATTCTTAAAAAAGGAGTATATTCGTTTTACTGCGCAGTAGATTTTCATTTGGAGCTTAGCGCAGTAGATCTACTGCTATAGGAGTAGGGTGGCAGCACTGGCTATGAGAGGTGGAGAGAAAGAAAATGTCCGCAAATTATGTGGGAGCGTGAACGTTCAAGTAAAAAAACAACTTTTCTTTCGGGCATTCGCCTTCGGCGAGTTTATTTACCAGACTTCAAATATTTTTATTTCTCATTGGGTTTTTATTCTAAAATTTAAGCTTACATTACTGTGGGAAAGGAAATGGTGCAATACAATATTTGTGTGTTGTATCAGCATATGCTGAGTGCATGCTGTTTGAAGTTATCTGAAATTTTGTAAATACGTAGCTTAAGAGTAATCTAAGGTGTTTATGCATAAGTAACTCGCGCGAATTATAGTATTTAACTTGTTACTTTTTTGATCTGTCAGGTGGATATACACCGAAAGAAATTCCTTGGTAAAATCAACCACAAACCTTAGTTGAAAATGCGTCAACCAAGGAACATTGTTAATTTAACAAAGGTGGCGTGATCAATTTATTTTCCAAAACGTTACAATTTTCCTTGCTTGGATCAACAACGCCGTGGTTAATTTTGTCTTTGAACAATCACAGGGATATTAAAATAACAATCTTCGTGCTTGCCTATTTCAATTTTTCAAGCAATATTAATATTGTTGAACAACTACGCTCCGTGATTAAGTAAATATTTCGAACGTATTTGTTGTAATAAAAAAATATTTATGCTAAGATTTTCGTGTTTATTTAAAAATAAACCTGTTTGTTTTAGTATTTTTTATTAAGCAGGGTCATGGTTAATTAAACATGTTGATGATGTTTGCACGTGATCTTGTAAACACAAAAATGTGTACTTTAAAATAGATGTGTTTACATTAAAATAGTCCTGTTTGCCCAAGTATGTGAGTGTTGTTAATTAACCACAATCATTGCTCATCGAACATGTTTTATGACTCAAGCACGCATTGTTTTTTAAATACAAAAATAGTTGTTGCGCAATATCCGTGTGTGCACAAAAACAGTCCTGCTTACATTAATACGTTTATATAGTTACTTAACGCCGATTATTGTTAATCAAGCATCCTTCATTATTTCTATTCGTGTTTGGGTAAACACTAAAATCTCTTATCCAAAATATTTGTGTTTACATAAAAGCAGTCCTTTTCATGTTAATATGTAAGCATATAATATTATTGCCATTGTTAATCAAATATGCTGCATTGATCTGTAAGAAATTGGAATCGTAATATATTAAACATAAATATTGTATGTTCATGGTACAGCGACCATTCACGCCTTTAAAGTGAAACTTCTTCTAGGAAAAAAAATAACAAAATTTATGTTATGTTTTCATAATTATTATTTTATTGGTTTTAATTGGTTTTAATAAAGTACAAACATTATAGAAAAAATCTTAAAACTATTTTAAGAAAGTATTCTTTTACAAAACATTAAACTCGCTTTAATTCCTAAAGAAAGAGGTAAATTTCTACGAGAAGTTGTATTATTGCAGTAGCTTTTGAGTACTTTGTGTTTGGATTCAAACCGGAATGACCACAAATGTTTTAACGGTCCGAGCATTTCCATTACGTGCGGGTAGTGAACCATAAAATGAAATTTTGGTTTTAAATTTTCGTTGAACAGCCCTATATATAAAGCATGGTGTTTGGTTATTAAATCTCGTAGATTGGTTACATCGACAGTTTTAAATCTGGACTTTAGAACGATATCCAAAATTTTATTAAGAAGAATTAGTAGTTTCCAATGTTTGCTATTATTTGGAACTAGATCTCCAATGATTATTGGTAGGAATCTGCAAAATGTCCACATTTCCTTCGCTGACATGTGCAATTTATCTCTTTGAATATGATCAGGTTTTATGAAAGGCGGAATATTTCCAATTTCAGATTCACCATACTTGAAAAATTGTGTCCTATTGTTTAAAGTGTCTAATGAAAAATATTCATCGTGAATAATAAATTGTTTTAATAGCTTACATAAGTCATAGTGGCATACACCTTCAAACACATCATGCATTACATCGACGGTTAAATTTTGAACAACATGAAAGGAAGCGATGCAGTTTAATACCGACTCGACTCGTATGCCGGTATTAAGAACTCTTTCACTTATCTGTGGAAATTGAGATATATCACGGTTATAATTTTCTATTGATCTGTGGTAAGCTATGTCATCGAAACAATTAGTATGGATTTCTGTTTTGGAACACTTGCAAATACGGCAAGGATATTGCGAATTAAAGCTTTTTGTATACCCCAAAACTGTATTGAGGCCAAGGTTGTCACCCAAAAGTACTCCTAATACAAAATAGAGCTGATATGTTTCACCGGATTGTAATTTTATGACAATTCCATCCTCTTCCAGTTTCTTTATTTCATTTACTAGTTGATAAAACAGTGAGTTTTCGCCATGAATTTTATGTTTCGAGTAAAATAACATAGCAACAAAAATGTTATCTAATTCCGAACAGATCCATTGTGGAAGACTGGGGAAATTGTAGTAAACAGCACCAATGGAATGGCTACCACTGTGAGATCCCAATGGATTATTTGACTCAAAATCATCGAAATATAAGTTAAATGGAATAACTTTGTCACGTTTATTTACAGGAAATTTTGCTACTCTATCCTTCCACAGTTTAGTTGTTATTAAATGGGGTATGCCACTCAAAGTGATTTCATTCATGTTTTCAATTACAGCTTTATGGATGCCGTGTAATTCAAACATTTTTTTAAACTGAAATTGTAAAGGTAGAATAATACCATCCGATTCAACGACATCAATAGATGGTGTCATACCACTGATGACGCATACTTCGTTATTTATAATAAAACTGGATGGTTCCCTATACAGGTTATATTTTGTTGTTGTTTGGATAAATTTGTGAAATGTTTTGACATTTTTGAAAGGATTTTGTAAAGCAGTTAATGTGTGTTTAAAATATTCTAATTTTTCCGTTTTTATATATGAGGAAAATTGACGATCGATATTTTTAAAAATTGTGTCAAAAAAATCATCTGTAAAATCTGATATAATTTCTTCTACAATTTGTCGACTTAAATTAGGCCTTCCATATAAGTTACAAAGAAGTTTTATTGCGGATTTTTCAATTACTTTCAATATGTCATTATTGTCATATATATTGTCACTATATTCGCTTTCTGTTTCTTCTTCTAAGTTGTTATTGCAGCCTAACTCACTTGTATCAATACTTTCCGAAAGAAGTGCATTTCGAGAGGTAAAACAGCTTGAATTATTTTTTTTGCAAGATCGTTGAAAATGTCTCTTAAAACTTTTTAAGTTATAGATCTGACCGCAATTTAAGCAATGATAATCATCGTTAGGCTTTAAATTATGAACCAACTTATAGTGAAAGACAAGGTCATTTAATACGTCGAACGACGTTTGGGTTGGACATAAATAACAAGAAAACATTATTTTGTATGTGCTTTTAAAAGATTAATTAATATTAGGACATCGGGTGGAACCCTTTCCTTCGTTGGAATATCGAAAAAATATTTTTGAATAAATAGCCAAACTGCCCTACATGATACTGGATACTTTAAGTTAAGGACAAAAAATATTTTAAAACAAGTATCCAGCGCGGGTAACAATGAATCGAATTTATATTTTATTTCATTGTAATAAACAATGAAACTATTATCATAGCTACAAAATACAACTAAAGACTGTAAACTTTGTCCTTGTTCCCTCACCTTACTTGCAAGCCGGTCCAGAGTTGGATTGAAGTCATTGGCGTGGCTTACGAATAATACCAATGCCTGCTGAGAGTCCTTTATAGTTGGCTTGAAAATTTTCCTTTTTTTTGACCCTTCCAGAGAAATTGTTGTCTGTCTTGCGGATGGAGGAAGAACAGCATGAATTAAATTGCAAATAAGCACGTCTTCTGGTCCTGAAACAAAAAAAATTTTGAAATGATATATATGCGATTATAATGTAAACAAGAGATATTTTTACCTTTGGAAAAGTTCTTTTTGTTGCAGTCGCTAAGCAATTCTTGACAATTCTTGTCACGAATTTTGTCGTTGAGTATGGGGAGTATAGCCAACTTGAACTCATCCCAGCGTTCAATAAGGCAATGTTGTTTGAGTGGGTGGAGACATTCGAAGTCACAGTTTATCTACATCAAATAAAGAAGAAAGAAAACCGGTTGTATCGATTAATAATATTCGAAAATTGATTGCGGCCTCAACTCCAAAAACTTTGCGTTTCGTCCTGATATGGTGGTTGGGCTCATCAGTAGATTTAATCAATATTTGGAATTTATTTATTCCAAATATTGATAATGTTTTTGGTATGATTATCAATATTATTATTTGTAATGGACACCCAAACATAAAATTACCAGTGTTACTCCAGCTGCATGATTGAGCAATGGCCAGTTAGTCAATACTATTGGGACATGTTCTGTCAATATTTGGTTACGCCTTTCAATAAAAGTTCTCTTCCATTTTAATTTAACTTCATCCCAGGGTTCCTTATGAAGTTGGAGCCATTTTATATCTGCGGAGCAGTCTTTTAAGCAAAAAATTATGTGATATATATATATATAGGTAATACATTTTTTTTTACGTTTCAGCTAAATAAAACTAAGACATATGTTAACTGTTAGTACCTAGCATTGCTTCAGATCCTTCTTCGAATATATTCAAGCCAACAGAATTTGTCCCATCTGCTTCCATATCTTCTGGAGGAACATCTAAACCTATCTGTCGATAGCGGCGCTTAATATTGTAGTAGCGGCTGTATAGTCGACCAGAAGGATTTTCATTTGAACCCCGTTTAGGTGGTGCAAAATATATGCTCTGCAGTTAATATGGCATAATGACAGAACAGAATGTAAGAAAAATCGAAAAATTACCTGGTCTTCATTAAATCTTTCTTGAATCCTTGCGGCAATATACTGAAAATCTTTGCGAGATATAGATTTATTATTTCGGATGAACCACGTCGAAATGGTGTCGATTAATATTGCTCGGGCAGTATCGCCAAGCCGTTTGTTTTTTTCGAAGTCTTTTATTACGTAGTTTCCGGAGGGATTTGAATTGAGAATTGCATCAATATCCTTAAATTAACAGTGAAAGATTGGAATGCCAAAAAAGGAAAGACATCAAGAAGTTGGATAAATTCAGAAAAGTATAATAAATCCACATTGCAGTAATGGACATACGTTTTTGAATTTACCCTTAATTTTGTTGTAAATAATGAAGCACAGTCAGCTTACAAAATTTCCAAAGACAATGCTAGGTGATGAAGGACTTGAAGTAGATGGTAGAGGCGATGTTGTTGGTGAACTTTCAAAACTTTGTTCCGACGATGGCGAGCGACCACCTATGTACTCAACCAAGTTTCTTTTGACGAACGCTACCTCTTCTAAAATTTGTTTCATATTACTCGCAAGCGACCCTGTTGGATCTGAATGATTATGAAATCCCTATAGAAAACATTAATTAGAATTATTGAAAACATAATACAATATTGGCTGTCTGTATTTACATTTTCTGTTCGCCATTGGTACAATTTGTGTTTGAACTCCACTCTTACCGCGAATGGTTTATTGGCAAACATCTTTTTCAAATCCTCGTTATCGATAACCTTCAATATATTGACAGTTACTCCTATAGTACGGAAATGCTCATATAAATCAACAAAACCCCACGAAGCAATTAGATGATGCAATTCATCATCTACGTGATTGCATGTTTCTTCATCAACACGATCAGATGCATTTTCAAGCGCAAGATATGAGAGCCCCTCTGCCTCCTCAGTTTCTTCCAAAACCACATTGCTAAGGCTTATAAACGAATTTTCGGAATTCACTAATGGATCCTCACTGTATAAATACCCAATTCCCTCCATCATAGATAACAATTCACGGACTATTAAAAGAGAAAATCAAATTTTCAAAATAAGTTTCTAGTCCTGCAATGCCGATGAAAAATAATCCCCCCTATCACAGAATCCGTCGGATTCGGAATTTTGCTACGAACTAAAAAAGATATTCTCACAGAATCCATCATAGTTGAAATATTTGCTACAAATTTTGAGATTCTTGGATAATGGTATGACTGAATCCTAATTAATTAAGATTTTGACATTTATGTGTTTGTTACCACGAAATTTTGGTTCCTTCGTAGCGGAATTCCGAATACGACGGATTCTGTGATAGGGGTGATTATTTTCTCTTATTTTCAACATAACAAAATAAATACTTATACAAACACAACTTTTTGTCGGATGGAGCACTCAGACACAACTACAAAAAAAACATAGGGGCGGGCTACAGTCCGCTTGGGCGAACTGTTGGATACCCTATTCTAATTCCTATCCCTCATGAGTGGGCGTGACAAAAATTTAAAGAATTTTATCGAAAAAACGAAGCTTTTGTAAATAAAAACGCTCGCTAGCTCAAACTTTGGTTTTTCAATAAAATTGTTTTATTTAATTGTGGGCGTGTCAGTAGGCGGATTTAAAAAAAAATTATCATGAGCATAAAGGGCCCCTAGAGAGTATATACCATAAATTTCAGCTCCCAAGCTCAAATTTTGGACTTTCAAAAAAAAAAAAAAAAAAAAATAGTCACTGACACGCCAGTAGGCGGATTTTCAAAATATTTACACATGAGCATAAAGGGCCACCTAGAGAGTATATATTATAAATTTCAGCTCCCTAGCTCAAATTTTGGTTTTTCAATAAAATTATTTTATTTAATTGTGGACTGACACCAGTGGGCGGATTTTGAAAAGTTTATATCGCAAGCATTTTTATGGGCCATAGATCATATCGTCGGTATGCTGCAAAAAGTGCTCAAGTCCACTTTTTTGTCATTAGGAGTTAATGATACAAAAATGTCCCAAAATTCATAGTCTATGCCGTGTAAAAAAATCCCATGTCCATTTAAATTAGTTTTGTAGTTATTGTATCAAAACAATTCATTCTATGTCCAAAACATCCAAATGTGTGGTGCAAAAAGAACTCAAGTGGACTTGGGTTTTTCTTACACAAATCTTTTTTTCTATTTTCTATATTTTTGCTGCAAAAAAAGCTCAAGTCCTAAAATTCAAAAATTTCAAAAATGAATTTTTCAAGTCGAAGTGCTGTTCTTCTACAGCTTGCATTATAAAAAGGTAGTAATTTAGTTTCAGTATAGCATTTTTTTAAATTTAATGTCAAAATACCTTTAGGGCATTCCAATGAAAACCGTGGTATAAATTTGTGCATTTCCATTACTTCAGCAGCTTCAAAAACAAATTCCACAGAATCAAATGGTACTTCTTGATCTTTTCAAACCTTTGATGATGAAGATCTCAAATTTAAGCTCCTATTTTATTCAAGAGTCAATTGTTGGATGCAGCAAACAACACATTGGAAAAGAATGGGATGATTCAAGTATTGACCAAGATTTTTCAGGTGACGACGATGACCTGGACTATATTCCTGAAAACAATGAATCAATTGATGATGATGATAAAGAAGAGGCCACAGTTTTGGAAGCATCTCAAGAACCCACCACATTAACACTCACTGAAAAAAAAATGGGAGGTGGAGAAAAGCATATCCAGAACTATGGAAACGAAACATAAGACATGCTGATATTATAAGAATATCCCAAGAACTCAAAGTGTGAAAAATGTCGCTTCAAATGCAAAGACAAATTTACGGAAGAACAGCGATTAAAATTGTGCAAGGGCTTTTGGAAGTTGTCATATCAACGCCAAAAAGATTTTGTTTTAAAGGCGGTCATCGATTCAAAAATACAAAGGTTCCGAGTACGTTCTTCAACCGTAGGAGCCATCGCGGATGAGTTTCATCACTGGTATAAAAGCTTGAAAACAAGCAAAAGCATCAGAAATAAAGCTCCGGAACCCGATGTAAATGATGATTCCGAATCAGATTATTTTCATTAAAAAAAACCCATGTCCACAAAAAATTATTTTTTAATGCAAAAACAACCCATGTCCAAGACTCATTTTTCATTTGTATGAAAAAAAATTTAATAAATAAAATAAAATACAACTTTTTGGTTTCATCTTATTTATAAATGCTTTAACTATCCGATTGCAATATCGATTTTCAAATTGAAACTTCTTAATGATTTTTCCATCGGCCATAAACTTTGAATTTTCAATAACTCAGAAACACAATTATGTGACTTGAGCTCTTTTTCCAGCATACCGACGATATATAAAAAATTTCAGCTTTCTAGCTCAAAATTCAATTTTTTCCAAAAGTCCAGTTTAAAGGCCAAATTTTTGCATACAGACGGACGGACGGACATGGCTAGATCGACATTACTATCGATGCTGATCATAAATATAGTAACTTTTAGTGGTCTACGGGCGATATTAAGGTATGTTACAAACTATGCGTCAAAATTAATATACCCTTAGAATAGGGTATAAACATACAGTGACCGAAATAAGTATAAAGACACACTCAACTTCAATGCTCGGTTGGATTTAAGTACAAAAATAATAGAAATTATAAGTTTATTTTATCGTAGATAGTAAGTTTATTTTATTCAGTAAATAATGAAACGAAAAAAGAAAATATTTATCACCACAAAGGCTAGTTTTTGAGGTTCACCTTTAGGGAATTCCAAAAACGTTTAATTTTCCTGCGAAATAAGTATAAAGACAGTCAATATTTAAAAGCATTTAAACACCGAATTTTTTGGTTGTACCTATCAACCTGAAAGTTAGTACTTTGTACAACCTCCTTGATTTTCAATAACTTGGAAAATTCTATTAGGCATAGAATTTATCAAGTTTTGTAGGACTTCTTCGGTGATCTCAGACCATGTCTGTGTTATTCCTCTTTTAAGCTCTTCCAGATTTCTGTACTGCTTCCCATTTGAATAAAGGTTTCTTGCCATAATACCCCACAAATTTTCGATTGGGTTAAGGTCAGGACTACACGAAGGCCATGGTAAACACTGAATTTGACTCCTTTCAAACCATTCGCGGACCGTACTGGCATTATGAATAGGAGCATTGTCCTGTTGAAAAATAAAATTTTCACCCGCTGGAATGTCTCCAAATGCATCCAAAGCATATTCCAACATCTCCCTGTATTTTTCACCATTCATTCTAGGTTGAACGAACATCAAGGGGATTTTACCATGAAAACCAAAGGCACCCCAAACCATCAAACTTCCGCCTCCAGAGTGCCGACTCATTTTTATTGCTTTTTCGTCCCTCAAATCACGCCAATAAAAGCTAAAACCGTCCGGACCATCCAAATTAAATTTCTTTTCATCACTAAAAATAACGGATTCCCACTCCCTGGTCCAAGCCATGTGACTTCTTGCAAATCTTAACCTTGCTTCTTTATGATGCTGTTGCAGGTTGGGTTTTTTCGTCATTTTCGTGTAACGAAGGTTATGATTTGCCTTCAACACTTGCTCCACTCTTTTTACCGTCACTGGGAGATCCAACTTGCGCTTTATCTGGCCAGCATTCAGCTTATTACGCCTTGCTTCGTGGTAAATCGTTTTTTTGTTGCGTGAGGTCAAGAGGCTTGGTCGACCAGATCTTCTTGCAGTGCTATAATTTTGGCCCAAATTTAAAAAATTACATACGACGGAAAGAGATCGTCCAATTTTCCTGGCAATGGATCGGTTGGATAAGCCGTGCTCCTTATGAGTCGTAATAATTGCCCTTTCTACTGTCGTCAAATGAGTTCCGCGAGGCATGGCTTAATAGTTTAATGATAACAATTTATTGATAACAATTTTTGTGCCAACAAGCGAAACAATTTACCTTTTATTGTTTTTCACTCTTTTTATTTAAAAAAAATTGCTATAAAATTGGAATACTTTTGGATAACCGAAGTGTCTTTATACTTATTTCGCAACTTTTTCACAATTTTTTTATTAGAAAAGACAAATCAGTCTCTTTCTAACACGATATGACCGATAACGGTACAATTTTTTTTTGGAGTTAAGAGAAAATTAATTCTCCAAACATTTATTGAACAATTTTGTTGCATATATTTAGGCGCTAAGCCTACAAGCCAAATTGAAGAGTTTGAGAATTACTGTCTTTATACTTATTTCGGCCACTGTACATACCACTTTCAGAGATTATGTATCCATTGCAATGAATAGTGGTTGCTTAACCATGTACATTCTCAATTTGAGTATGTGCATGTTCGTACGAAAAAATGAATAAATAATTTTTCTAGAAAATTTAAAGATTATTTGTTTGTTTTTTTTGATAAACTAACTTTATAATACATAAGGAACAATTAAAGCCAAAGATTGTGTTCAACCGTTGGGTTTAAGTCGTCAAAAAAAGCAAAAGAAAAATTTTACGGTTTCGTTTTACGTATGGCTATAACTAGGGCCTAAGACTGAAAGACAATTCTAATGCACTTTATTATATCTATTAAAATTATTACTTACCCAAACGATGATGGTAAAAAACTATGTTTTTTTTTATACGTATGATTCCACGCGCACAGAAGTGTATTACAAAAAGAAACAGAGTCGTTAATAAACAAATTACAAACACGTCAACTAGACTAGCACATCTGAACACTCGCACTTATTCCGGCACAATGGGTATTTTTGCAAGAAACATATAAGACGAACGAGCAAAACCCCGTTATCGACGCCGACACATTCGGGGTTGACTGCGTATATTTGATTATATTCGTGTTAGTTTCACCACGTTCGTGTTGCTTTTAACAATGTTTACCATTTGATTGCATTGTTTTCGTGTTGGATCTAGAACGTCTGTGTTTCTGCAACAATGTTTTATGCTTCATTGAATTTAAACATTATTACTTTAACATTTTCGTGATGCATTGACAACGATCTATGTTGATCAGCTTACAATGTTTTTCATCGATAATGGATCAGTGTTGTCGTTAGCAAAGACAATACTTTTATTCAGAGTATAAGTTATTTAAACACTATGTATTTCTTGTTTTATTTTAAATCTATTTATTTATCCTCTATGAGGAGGAGGACTTGTTTCTTTTACATCTTTTCTTAGACTAACCTAGTTTACTAAACTGCATTTTTCGTATGGGCCGGTGGTATGGTATGTGGTGGCAGTCTTGCTCGAAAATAAAAACGTTTGCTCGAAAACAATGACGCTTGCTCGAAAACAATTTTTTCTTTCAAAAGAGTGCAAGCCGCGCTTGTGTTGGAAAATATTTCAGTCTTGCTCGAAAATAAAAACGTTTGCTCGAAAACAATGACGCTTGCTCGAAAACAATTTTTTCTTTCAAAAGAGTGCAAGCCGCGCTTGTGTTGGAAAATATTTCTTTCTGTTGTACATATAGGGGGACGCTTGGTTTGATGACAATTTTGTATGATGGATAGTGGTATGGTATGTGGTGGCAGTCTTGCTCGAAAATAAAAACGTTTGCTCGAAAACAATGACGCTTGCTCGAAAACAATTTTTTCTTTCAAAAGAGTGCAAGCCGCGCTTGTGTTGGAAAATATTTATTTCTGTTGAACATATAGCGGGACGCTTGGTTTGATGACAATTTTGTATGATGGATAGCTTGGTTGGAAGACAATCTTGTTATGATATATAGCTAACAGCGTTTAACACAAATAACGAGTTTAATGTGTTAACTTATATCCATTATGAGTAGAGATACTCTTTCTTTATATGTATTTCCTACTAGCACAAATCAAAATGCATAAAAAAAAGTACCATACGTGGAAAAAGGTCAAACGAATGTTTTTAAACCATATATAATGAATGACTAGGTACTCCAGAAGAAAAGGGTACATTTTACCTGAACCAATACATGCAGCTTGATGCGTAAGGCCGGCCATTCACGGCACAAAATAACTGCGCAAATTGACGTTTGTGCAGTGCATTTGCATTGTGAATGGGGGTGTTTGCGCTGTTTGTGCAATTAACTGCGTAAAAATCAAAACGATTTTGATTTTTGCTCAAACTTTAAAATTGGCGCGGTTAATTTGTGTGGTGAATGCGAACAATTGCGCAATCATCAGTTGTCCGAAATTTTTGGCGAGTGCACATCGACGGGGAATATTTTACATCAGTAATGGGTTTTGACGATCAAAAATTCTGGAGCAAATTTCTTGAGCTGTACAAAGAACTGCCGGCTCTGTGGCGATTTAAAAGTACGGAGTGCAGCAATTGAATTATGAAAATCAAGAATTTCAAATCTTCAAAAATATTTCCACTGGCTAAAAAATGGACTTCCACTGGCTGAATGGATATAGTTTTTCTTCCAGCGTCATAAAAGAATAAAGAGAATGTTCACAAAATAATGTCATACATACCTAGCTTTTTCTCTAATTTCGTTTTTCAATAAATTCTAAAAGAATTGCCCCCAAAACTCAGAATTATTGTTCTATTCAAGAAATTCTTTTAATCACTTGAAATACTGGGAGAAACTTAGACCTACCATGCATATCATATGCCAGATTTGTTTTTTTGTTACTACTTTTTATTATACTTTTTACAGTAAATATCTACGGTTTTATAAATCAAGTCAAAGTTTTTAGCTACGATTACACATGTCAAAATTCATGTACAATTTTGACGTGATGACGTCACAGGAATTAGATTTAAAGCGGCCCATAGACACTACACTTGTGTCTGCACCGGTGTACTGACATCGGTGTGGCATTCCGCCACACACGACACACCAAATAACGTTTGTCCCAGAACTGCGCAAAAGAATTTAGAATGTATTGATTTTGTCACTCTTAAAACGACAACACTGCTCTGGTGGCAGTACTGTGCTTGCGGTCAATTTGGTTATTCTCGTGGTAGTTTAACAAGGTTTGTGTTTCTTCAACAATTTTTATGCTGGATCAAAATTAAGCATTCTCACTTTAACATTTTGCTTTGACTATATTCGTAATAGTTTCACAACGTTTGTGGTCCTTTAGCAATGGTTATGCTTGATAACATTATTGTTTTAACATTTCGGTTATACATTCATAACGTATCTATTCCTACAACAATGTGTTATACTTGATTGATAATAAACATGATAACTTCAACATTTCATTGTTAGATAAACATGTCCGCAGAAACTTCTAACATGTTAATAGTTCTTTAACAAGGAATACGATAACTGAGGGCTAGCGCTATTTTACTTTGAATATCTTTCTGCTTAATTGCACACTAGTCGTAGTACTGAAGCTACGAATATGTTTAATTTATAAGAAATATGGTTCATTTTAATTTGTTGACCATATTTGTGTTTAATTAAAAACGCTTGACAACAAATTATTTGTAAAATCGCTAAGTTGTAACTTTATCACATTTATTGTTATTTAACAACTAAATCAACAATTAAATTGTATGCTAACAGTAAAACAATTTTTGAAACAAATTCAAACATTTTTAAATTAAACATATCTGTGATACTTGCGAACATTTTTATCAACAACGACAAAGTAGTTGTTTCAAAAATGTAGCCTTGTTTGTTTCAAATACTTACGTATTTGATTTGAAAATTTTAAGCCCATTTTCGGTTAACAATGAAACATTTTTGATTCAACCAAGGTTTTTTCTTTCGGTGTAGACATGATGCTTGGCATGCTTGCGGCAAGGCTCGGTCTAGCTCGCCGGATATGGGGTGAGTATACATGTCGGTACACCCTAAGCAACGGAGAAAGAAAAAAAATGTTTTCATGCCAAGACTTAACGTCAGCTCTTAATCAATCTGGGGTAAGTCAGTTATAGTGGCAGGTGACAGGCCACTTGGGATACCTATTTACCCTCTCTTCACGAGAATGTGAACCACCCTTCGACAACCGAGGTGTCCAGGTTTAAGTACCGTTTCCCCTTTTATCGACATCAGCTAGTTAACCTAACTGTTCATCCCGGAAATCAGCCTTTTCTCAGCCCCCATTATTAAAAAAAAATTTAAACCATCTTGGTGAAATTAAATTTAAATGACATTATTTATTTGAAAATAATCTAGTACTTCCATCTACGACCTTAATATAATCTTATAGTTATAGCCACAATTTACTTTAATTATATA
This sequence comes from Portevinia maculata, assembly GCA_949715645.1. Lineage (NCBI taxonomy): Eukaryota > Metazoa > Arthropoda > Insecta > Diptera > Syrphidae > Portevinia > Portevinia maculata. Next base: position 97,706,269 of record OX454528.1, read on the forward strand.
GATATGTTATTATAAGTAAGGGTATGAAACACCCAAGAGCTAAACACAGTATTTTGGTTGGTCGTAATTATTTAACTAAAACTTCAGGCAATTACGGACCTTATATTTAACCGCGTTGGCTTTTACTACTAAACACTGATAATAAATTCTTAAACTCTTAAACGACTATACGACCAGATGGTGATTCAATATCCGCCATCATATCAGGGTGGGATAGTTAAACGCGACCGTTAACGTTAAGCGCCCTAGTAGACAACCGAAACAACGGATTTTATTTAACGAATGTGAGAATATTGAATATATATATATGTATAAGCAATATAATTTTTTTTAGAGGGACAAAACATAAAAAAACTCACGTGACCAAAAATCCCAGCCTCTGTGCGCACATTGACGAAGATTCGCAGCTCCTGAAGACTATAAAAGGTTATAAATATATATCCCCTCACACCCTGTACTTAAGTACTTAGGCCCGACTCGCGAATAAAAGGCGTAAAAACGCGCAACGATAATGTTTATTTTCTTTTACTTTTTTTTTCAATTAAATTTAAAAATCGCACGAACCCAACACGTCACCCCTAGACTCTGATGTCTATTGTGGATTTAACTGTAATCACCATCTAAGATCTTATTCGAAATTTTTAAACTAAATCTGCGCTTATGACCAACACTATCGATAAAGAAAAATTATAACCTGAAAGAGGTAGTATCCCCGTATTAATAGAATGCAATTTATTTGCTTATAAGAAGCCTAATCTCCCCTTAAAAGATGGGGTTAACTAAAATACAAATCCGCGGATATCCCACGCCCACCCCCACTTCACTGCTGGAACTGGTGAGGTCGCCGTCTTGATGGTATGTGCACCGCTTTTTTGATTGATGCTGGAGTACTGCTTCCGGGGAGTAAATTCCTGATGGCGAGTTGCGGCCGGAGATCGTGCACTGATGAGTGATTGCTGGTGGACTTTTCCGTCGCCTTTAATGCCCGCTTGGATAACCTGATGAATAAATTCTACTGGTCTTAGCAAATTGACATCCATTATAGGTCGGAACTAAGCGCCGATGAAAGTGCGGTTAGCAGCGTATCTTACCTGACTAATACGCTGTATAGGTGTGGTGAGTGTCTACTTCTGCGGCACTTATGACACTATCCTCCGTGCCGCTGTGCCAGCCTAGCAGGGGTTTGTAGGGCGTGATCAATTAGCACGCGGATTAGGATGTTGGCTTTCGCCTAAATTAATTTGTTTTTTTTTTTTCTGTTTCTAAACAAAAAAAATGTTCTTTGAACGGTCCTCGTGCACCAATATATCGCCACTTACCTTCTTTTCGGTGTCGAAGCGTAGATTGGAATTGCTCGTTGCAATCGTCAGCCTTTCGTTTGTTTGCAGTTCCCTTCAGGTTGTTGTGGGTTTAGGGCGATCTCTTGTCCTTGGACAAGCCCACGCCTTCCTTGCCCGCACAGAGTGACGAGCGACGTGGTGATTTTCCTCGTCACGGGAATTCTTCCTTAAAAAAAATCTTTATTAACTCTCTTGGAAGGCAGTTCCTCTTGCCAAGAAGAGTTGGCAATTTCCTTCCTTTGGGATTTGGTGGCTTCCAGAATATTTCCTGGGGTAGGTAGACTGTTCCGGCTGGCTGACTTAAATCAAAAAGGACTGAACGACGACGTCGTCTTTCTTCTTTGTCTTCGTTTGACAGCTCTTTCGCGATTTTCTTTTATATCTGACATTTGTCAGCGAGGCCAATTGAACGCATCCAGGGCCCTCGTCATGTAAGGATGTCGATATCGTTTTCGATATCGATAACGATAGCTATGTTACGCGATGACACCGTGCTTTCTCTTATTAGGAGGGAAGAGTGTCAAGCGGATAGTAAAAAGACTTGGTTTATTCAATTGTATTATATATATTGTTTTTCTTTAACTAAAAGCCCGCCGTCCACGCGTCGCTGCGACTATTAGTTTTAGTTCTGATTTTACTCTGCCTTATTCCTTAAATTCCTAGTCCTTTTATACTACTCTGCATAGTTCATTTTTGTTCATTTGTCCCCTCTCACACGCACACAACCATTATTGACCCTTTTGTCTATTTCCCAATCACGCTGATGTATTCATAAATCAATTTCCGTATACACAGAATACCATATTTAAATGTCGCAATGTGTTATTCACACTTGCCCTAGAGAAACGTACCACATTGTCCAGAAAATGCATACCCATGTTCAATGTCGCAACATGTCATTGCCATTAGTACTTGCTCTGGATGTGCATAGTGCTGATCTCAGCACTTGTGCATTGCATTTCTGTCCGGAGTTCCCTTGGGTATACCCATTACTCATAGTATTTAATGGGTTCTCTGGCGACAGTGAATATGAAACATGATACGTTCGGCTAGCGATTGTCGGCATTGACCCATTTTATGGTTTTGCAGCTCTGTATACATTAATTTGAATGCCAGCGCGAAAGGAAATGCTGATGTGGGTATAATTGGAAAAACGCGGTGTGAAAGAGAATGGAATGAGTGTAGTGATCGTATATTATAATAGAAGGGATGTTATGTAGCGCAAGTACTAAATCCCCCCCCCCCCTACGAAAAAGAAAATTAAACTTGAAGAGGTTAATTTTTTGTCGAGTTTAGTAACAAGGCTGTTTACATTATACGTCTTTGTTAAAGTTATAATATAAGTTATATGTTTCCTTAGGTTCTAGTGTCATCTGTGATAAATAGTTACTTATAATTATTTTAATAAAATTACAAATGCCAGTGGCAACAATTTAGTTGATTTGAACTTATGACTATAAGGTAATTATTATATAAAATTTGTGTGCTGAACTTATTGCTCTAAGGTGTTTAAAAATTTATAATTTTTATATATACATATATATATATAATTTTTGTTAAAGGATTTTACTTTTCATAAAAAAAAGACAATTTTATGTTTCTTAAAACCTTTATTTTGAGCTTAAGCAGCTTTAGATCCCTTACCGTTGGTCGGGGGAAATCTTCAGCTATAAATGTTGACAATATTCTTAAGACTAAAGAAATGAGATCGACTGATCTCTTTTTATAGGGATTACATGTTCTGTGATTGACTGGGGAATGGGGATGATGCAAGATATTAAATGTGTGTTTATTTTTGTGTGCCGAAGGCATACTTTGTTTATGCAATTAATTCAAATGCTGAAGGCAAGAATTATTACTTTGTTTATGCATTGATTCATATGCTGAAGGCAGGAAGTATTATTTTGTTTATGCATTGATTCATATGCTGAGGGCGATAAATTCTGATACGCAGTCTTTGGTATTTTAATGACTGCGCTATTATTTTTTATTGATTCTTTGCATCATTGTATTAGCGATTTTTGTTACATTGTATCTACATGATACTGTGGTTAATTGAATTTAAAGTCAAGCGTTTGTGCACAAGTGTGCTCTGATATAACATATATATATATATATATATATATATTTTTTTACTTATAATTCTAAGGTCTTTAATGATTTTATAACTATTTTTTAGATAATAATTTATTATTATTTTTATTTTTCACAAAACTAAGGGATCTTTATTATTAAATTTTTGTTCTTAAAATGTATAGTAAGTATAAGGTTTTTTTTTTCAATTATATTAATTAATTTTCTCTGGGCTACGCAATAGAAGCTTATATTTTTCTCAATTTTATAATTTTAATTGTCCGTTGAGCAATCTAATTTGAAGGTTGGCCTATCTTTTGGTTCGGGTTTACTTTTGTTTTCGGGCTCTTCGGGTTTGGTTTTAACTTCATACGACTTGTATTTCTTGTAGCAAAATAAGACAATTGTAGCAATGAGTAGTAGATAGATAAGAAAATAGTGGTGAATATTGTGTTTGTCTAGTGGTATTAGTGGTTTTGTTTCTTCGTTCTTGAGTGAGTTGATACTATTGGATACTAATTTTAGCCCGTCTTGGCTAGAGAATTTTACAAAGGTTGCCTCGTTTGTTTTGTTTATTATTTTGTCGGGATAGTTAGTTAAGATTTTTGAAATATTGAGTGAGGGGATAAAAGAGTTATGGACATATGCTGTTTTTTCGTTGTTTGTATGAATGGTAAAGTCGTTTGTTTTAAGGTAGCAGTTTCCTGATATTTCTAGAATGGATGTGTCTTTAAGTGTGTATGTCTGGTGTATTATTCTTGTAATAACTGTATGTTGTTGTTATGTATTAGTTTGGACTTCTTTCCGACTTGTACTTTCGTGTTTTTGTCTGACAGGATTTTGATTACCTCATAAGGGCCGTCCCAAAGAGTGGAAAATTTGTTCTTTCTTGTCTGATTTTTTATGAGGACTTTGTCTCCCACGTTAAATTGTTTCGTCTTACAGTTTTTGTCGTAGTAACGCTTAGATATCTCTTTCTTTTTGTTCAACAGTTCTCTGGCAATTTGGTATCCATGTTGTAAGCGTGCTCGTAATTCGTTAGTATAATTGTCGTAATTGTAATATGTTTGTGGTGTTCTGTTTAGAGTGCTAGGGATTCTTGGTGGGTATCCGTACAATAATTCGTGCGGTGAATAGGCAGTGCTGCTGTGGGGCGTAGTATTGTATACGAACATTGAATAGGGCAACCATGTATCCCATGTGAGTGAATCCTTGTTCACATAATGTCGTAGATACTCTGCCAGTGTTCTGTGGCTACGTTCGAGAGCACCGTTTGTTTGGGGATGGTAAGGGGTTGTCTGTATTTTCTTAGTTTTGAGGATTTTGCATACTTTTTTGAATAGGTTACTAAGGAAATTTGTTCCTTGGTCTGTGAGGATTGAGTCTGGAATGCCAAAACGGCATATTAGACGTTCGACCACCATACGGGCTACTGTTGTCGCTTCAGCGTTGGGGATTGCTATTGCCTCAGAAAACTTGGTTAGTTCGTCCTGGAATGTAAGTATGTATCTGTTGGATTCATGGCTGACCGGTAATGGTCCTACAATGTCCAAAGCTATTCGTTCAAAGGGGGTTCTGCTTGTCGTAGTTATTTTCATTGGGATTTTAGTGTTTTTGGATAGCTTATTCCTTTGGCAAGATTCGCATTTTCGAATGTACTCGGTTGTGTCCTTAGTGATAGTCGGCCAGTAGAAAGTCTGTTGTAATCGTTTTGTTGTTCGGGTCACTCCTTGATGTCCTCCTAGTGGTGAGTCATGGTATTCATAAAGTACTTTTTTGATTTCGTCTTTGTCCGTTAAAAATATTCGGTCGTCGGTGAAAAGGCGAATGTCTATGTCTAGGGTTTGGAAAACTTTTTCAAGAAGAGATTTAAACGCTTCCTTCGTCTCATTGTCTGTTGCTGTGAAGGCAAGACCGAGTGATTTGCGTCCTGAGACTTTGGTTTTTATATTATTTAAACAAGATTCTATTATTCTTCTATCTTTTTCACTTCTAAAGGGAATAGGTAATGTCGTAACGAGGAGATCTGTACTTGGGTGTAATTGGAAAATGAGAGTTTCTCCTACCTGGGGTTTGATGAAGTTGAGTATTTTTTCTTTCAGGAGGTTTTCTTCTAAAAATTCTATCAATGGGAGTGTTATTAATTTGAGTTCGACTTGATTGTCTGAGAAGATTGATTTCCTTTCTTCTCGTTATCTGAATTTCGAGAGAATTTGTATGTCGTCTGGAGTTTCCGGACGTGTTTCTTCAAATAATGGCTTATTTTTGTTTTGGCTACGTGTAGTTACCAAAACTTGTTTGTTTGTGTCGGTTATCTCACTGCCAATGATACGGCTAAGGGCGTCAGCATTAGTGTTGCATTTTCGTTTTTGTGGACTATCTTGTAGTCGTACTCTTCCATCAAGATCCTCCATCGCATAAGTCTTGACGTAGGGTCCTTTCGACCTATCAACCATTGTAGGGAGCTGTGGTCAGTAACAATGAATTTTCTCCCATAGATATATGGTCGGAATTGGGTTAGAGCATATACGATAGCCAGTAATTCTTTCTCGGAAGTGGTATAACGTGTTTCTGCGTCATTTAGAGTACGACTAGCGAAAGAAATGGGTTTGTCATTGCCTATTGGTCCTTGAGATAAGACAGCGCCTACCGCAATATTGCTGGCATCGGTAGTCACCAGAAATTGCTAAAATTGGAGGGTTAATAATTTTAGTCTTCAGAATCCTGAATGCTTCATCACAAAAGGCGTCCCAGTGGAAAGGGAAGTTCTTCCTTAGTAATTTTGTTAGTGGTTTGGCCAGTTCGGCAAAATTAGGGATAAACCTTCTGTAGTACCCTACAAATCCAAGAAAAGATTTTATGTCTTTTGGTTTCTTTGGTACCGGGTACACTCAGAGAAAAATACCATGAAAACAATAGGATTTGCGATTAAACCAATAGTTTTTTACCATTGTTTTTAGTTAATAGGATCGGTACTATTAAAATAATAATTTGTAAACTATTATTTTAATGGGACGTTCGTACTATAAATTCAATCATGAACGACTATTGGTTAAATAGTGTGTCGTATTAAAAGGTTAATAGTTTGTACCATTGCTTTTCAGTCATACTATTGATTTAATAGGATTTACACACTATTGCTCCAATAAGATTCCTATTGATTTAAAACTGTACATCCTATTGAAATTATAGTATTTACTGTTAAAATAATAGGACCGAGCTTTTTAAAACAATAAGATTATACTATTGTCCTAATTACCTTCAAACCATTGCTTTTATGGGATAACTATTAATTCAATGTGACTGGTCCTATTGAGATTAATGGTACTTACTATTAAATCTGTTCTATCATACTATTGTTTTAATGACCTATAACCCATTGTTTTTATAGGATAACTATTGATTCAATGTGGCTGATCCTATTGAAATCAATAGTATTTACTATTAAATCTGTCCTATCATACTATTGTTTTAATAACTTATGACCCATTGTTTTTATAGGAGAACTATTGATCCCATATGGCTGATCCTATTGAAATAAATAGTATTTGTTATTGAATCTGTTCTATCATACTATTGATTTAATTTGTATGGGATAGCTATTGATTCAATGGGGCTGGTCCTATTGAAATTAATAGTATTTACTATTAAATCTGTTCTATCATACAATTGTTTCAAAAACCTTTAAACCATTGTTTAGATTGTTATATGACATCAGTGTGTCGGGTCATGAAATTTATAGTATTTGCTATATAAATAACAGGACCAAATTTCAAAAACTATTCCATAGAATGTATACTTACTACATAATACGAAAAACTAGAAATGGAAAATATATACAATTTTTTTAATTTTATGTTAGTTAGTATTTTGTTTTGTTATATGTAAAAACCTAAAAGTTCGTTTTCAAACCAAATTTCGCTCTATAGTCAATTTTAAACTTGATTTATTTTTATTAAGAGGGCATTAGCGATTCAAATCAAATGATGTCGCTAAGTATGTATATGTACTAAGTAATGTATATGTACTCATATGTACTCGTACTTATACCTAAAAAAATCCATTAATGTTGTTGCAGCTCAATCTGAAAATCCGTTAGAAAAAAACAAAAACATCTGCGTTTAAAAAAATGAACCACAAATTGACACTTTTATAATAAATTCATATTCATACAAATAAAATATGATGAAGTCTCGGGAACCTAAAAAAACATCAAAAAGAAATATTTTGTTATTTGATGTGGTAGTTGTGGGATTTAAAAATGTGGAAAAAGGTAGGATGTTCTTTTATAAAAAATTTTATCTTACTTGTATCAATTTCTTTTTCCAGTTCATTCAAAAGGCTTATAGACGTTTTATCACGTATTTTTCTCTTATAGTATGGGACTATTTTTTCTACAAACGATGGCCAGAGCTCAAAAATATGCGATTTAGGATGTCGTAGTCTATTTCAACCTGAAATATTAGAAGATTATGTTTTGTATTTTATTCTAAGGGCATGTTTTCGCGTTTTAGTTTAAATTATTGTAACGACATTGTTAATTCTTAGTTATTAAAGTATTTATGTTTAAATTAAAATAATGATTAAACTAACCAACGTATGTCCCAGAGCATGCTTGAAAAGAGACCATTTCGTAAGGACGTTTACATTTCCGTTCGTAATGTCTTTTTGACTTTGCCTTACGACTTTGCTCCATTTCTCTTGAATATCAGTCCATGGCTCATTGTTATGCATCAGCCATATGATCGTCTGCTCAACATCTGGATTCAACGGTTCATGGGATTCGGCACATGTTCCGATACCATCAGAGATAGGAGTTTTTAACTAACATATTACGAGAATTAACTAAAAATAATAATAAATAAATTAATAATTCTTTCTTGATAACGTACTTCTCTTGCTATTTATGTTGCAAATATTTTGTTATAAAAACGGCGGAATACGCAATTATGTCGTTGACTTATAAAATGAAGTATTGCGACTTGGAGATTTTAAACGCAAATGACAGATACGGCAATGTTCTTCCAAAACTTTTATTACAGAGTAAAAGTTCAAAGATCACTTGATTAAGAACAGGTATAGTTTTTATTTTTTTTCTATTTCTACGACTTTTTTTAAATCTTTCGATAATTTGGGAAAAACCAAATGCAATGTGAAAGAAGGATATATTGGGAATTTAGAACATCACTGCGGTAGTGATTCAGCAAGAGCTCTGGAAAGGTATCATCACGTTCATTATTGCAAATTTGATAAAAAATATTGATGACATTTTAATATGAAAATGACATTTTGGAAAAATATCCGTTTTTGGTGTTCCAAGAATCTCTTGGTAAAAAACCTTGAACACAGAAATAGTGCACCGATTGATAGGACATTTTGGAAAAATACCACTTTTCCGGTTTTCAAGGACCTCTTGGTAAAATAAATATACAAACAATAAGAATACAACGCTGTTTGTAAGAATATTTTGGCAAAATATTTTTTCGGGCTTCAAGGACTTTTTTTGGTTTTCCAAGGACTTCCTGGTAAAATAACTTTTCAATAAGATCAATGTTCATCGCATGATATAGCAGTCCAACCATATTAAAAACCAACGAATGATAAAATAAACCACTATTGAACGCAGCACGCAAAAGTTTTTAGTTTTTACTTATATCCTATATGGCACTAATTAAAAACAAATAGGTAATTAAATCCGCGAAATGATAATATATTAATGAATAATTATTTCTTGATAACTTACCTTGCTTTATATTTGTATTACAACTATTTTGTTGTAGGTTCTTTTTAATAAATACATTGTTAGCTTTCACTGATTCCAACCGCTTTCAATCACGACACTGAAACTTATGATAAAATATTTGAAGCGTGGACATTATTAAGAAGTATATCAATGGTACATACTATTAAAGCAATGGGATTCTAATAAAAAGATATGCGTTTCAATGGGATGTACGTTAAAATACAATAGGAATCACATTGAACTAATAGGATGTTTACCATTAAAGTAAACGTTTACCGTTAAACCATATGTATATTAATGGTACATACTATTAAAACAATGGGATTCTAGTTAAAAGGTATGCGTTTCACTGGAATGTACGATAAAGTGCAATAGGAATCACATTGAATTAATAGGATGTGCACCATTAAGGAAACGTTTACCGTTAAACCATATGTACATACTATTAAAACAATGGGATTCTAGTTAAAAGATATGCGTTTCACTAGGATTTACGATAAAGTGCAACAGGAGTCACATTGAATTAATGGGATGTTTACTATTAAAGTAAACGTTTACCGTTAAACCAAATGAATACAAATTTAGTTTTTACTTATATGGCACTTATTAAAAAACAAATGGTAATATCCGCGAAATGTTAATATATACATCAACAAATATTTTTTAATAACTTACCTATTTATGTTGAAAATGTGTGTATATATTCCTTTCTAATAAATGTACTTTATCGATTTCACTTTTACTCCGGTTTTTATCACAACACTGAAACTGATGAAGAGATATTTACAGTTTTTTTGCGAATTAATGTAAACAATACGAGGGCGGGTCAATAAGTCCGTGACTTTTTGAATTTCTGACCTCTTTACTGAAACAGCAACACTGCTCCTGTCAACAGGCATCTGTCAGTTGACTCCTGTCAAAATTTAAACTTGCTGCGTCAGTTAGTTTGTGTTTGACAGCTATTTTTATCAGACTACTCACTAATTTGAGGATAAAATGGAAAAAAGTGAATTTCGTTGCTTATTAAGCATTATTTCTTGCGAAAAAAAACCATTACCGAGACCAAGGCTAAGCTTGAAAAATACTATGGGGACTCTGCACCATCGATTTCAATGGTAAAAAAGTGGTTTACTGAATTTCGTTGTGGCCGTACTAGCACTGAAGATGCCGAACGTCCTGGACGCCCAGTTGAGGTCTCTACACCCGAAACAATCGAAAAATTCACCATATGGTGTTGGCCGACCGAAGATTGAAAGTGCGAGAGATTGTGGAAGCCGTAGGGGTCTCGCATGGCTCAGTGGTTTCAATTTTGAATGATCACTTGGGCATGAGAAAGCTTTCCGCAAGATGGGTGCCGCGTTTGCTCACAGTCGACCACAAACGCAATCGTGTAACAACTTCACAGGAAGGTTTGGCGTTGTTTAATCGCAATATGGAGGAGTTTTTGCACCGTTTTGTAACCATGGACGAAACATGGATCCATCACAACACACCAGAGACCAAACAACAGTCAAAACAGTGGGTTTCTAAGGGTGAATCGGCGCCAAAGAAGGCCAAGGTGGGTTTGTCAGCCAATAAAGTTATGGCGACTGTTTTTTGGGATGCACGCGGGATAATCCACATTGACTACCTTCAAAAGGGAAGAACAATCAATGGGGAATATTATGCCAACTTATTGGACCGATTCAATGACGATTTGAAAAAAAAACCGACCTCATTTGGCCAAGAAAAAAGTTCTTTTCCACCAAGACAATGCAAGGGTGCACACATGTGCAGTCGCCATGGCAAAAATCCATGAATTGGGCTATGAATTGCTCCCTCATCCACCCTATTCTCCAGATTTGGCTCCGAGCGACTACTTCTTGTTCCCAAACCTGAAGAAATGGCTTGGTGGAAAAAGATTTGACTCCAATGATGAAGTCATCTCGCAAACAAAGGCCTATTTTGAGGACCTTGACAAATCATTTTTTTTGGAAGGGATAAAAAAATTGGAGAAGCGTTGGACAAAGTGTATAGAGCTCAAGGGAGACTACGTTAAAAATAAATTATTTTTTTTATCAAAAAATCTGTGTTTTATTCCAAAAGTCACGGACTTATTGACCCGCCCTCGTACTATTTTTTTATCGATTCGAGGGGTCAAACACCCACAAAAGAAGATGTTCTGCGGTTGTTTCACCTATGTTGGTAAATAATATCTTGTACCAATTGAAGGAAAAATTAAAAGACAAGGAACAAGAGATTCTAAAACAGAAACTGTCCGCCGAGCTGGAAATAGTTTATGCGAGCTTGTATATTTTAATTCTAATCAAGATTTCATGATTAAGATCCAGATCGAAAAATCTTTGTGATGCAAATGGAACTTTGTTGGACATTTGTATACCCTATGACTCATAATAACTCATATAGTAACATACTTTAATATTGCTCGTTGACCCCTGAAAGTGACTGTATTTGTTATCATTATCACCATCGAAAGTTTCATATGTCGATCTAGCCATGTTCGTTCGTCCATTGTCAAATTGTATAGGCAATAAAGCTAGAAAGCTGAAATTTGAAAAATATGTATATTTCAAAGATTTCAACTTTTAAAATCCGCAATTTAAAACAAATTTTATCGAAAGAAGCTAAAAATTGTAATATTAACACCCCAGGGAGCTTAAATGATCAACTATAAATATTAAAAAAATAAATAAAAAAATAAACAATTTATTGAAGAAGTCAAAGCAAATTTAAGTCCTATGCTTTCCAAAATAGATAAAGTAATTCTATTCCATTCCATTCTACAAAAAAATTACCAGCCTACTTTTTGGGGCGCTTTATGTATAACAAAATATGTGGACAATATCCTTCTTAACAGGTTCCCATACATAGATTTTCGCCACGCCCACTTTTTCGGGGATAGTAATAGGAATAGGGTATCCAACGCCCAAGCGGCCTGTAGCTTTTCTTTATGTTTTTATTTCACTTTTTAAGGACAACGCTGACACTTTCGTACGGATTCGCCTAGGTATATTCAATTTTGTTTCGAATTTAATGTTTGCTTACGAAATTCTTATTGAAATCAAGATGACTTAAATAAAAAAAAAAATTCCGCGAATTCCACACTGCAGTAGATTAAGGTTTGGTGTTGAACAGTTTTACCGGGTTTGCAAAACTTATTTCGTCAAAAAGGTTTATGTCTACCTTCCTTTGTCTTTTGGGAAGAATCGATTAATGTCGTTTTAAGAAAAAGAAATCAAATCTTAAACTCAAATTGAGAAAAAACCACAATAATCTGACAAATCTCAATTCAAATTTAAATACTCAGAAAAGAAGGGGAGTTTAAGAATATCTTTAAATTATAAGTACTAGATCGTTAATTAAAACGTGAAGAGACAAAATGAGCTAATTTGGAAATTCGCAGGAAAAGTGCTTTACTTTATGCTGCATTTACATGCGGTTGGCTGACTAACATAGTTGGCTGACTTATAGTATGATACATATACTGATATTTATAATGATATACAGTATTATTATTTTTTTGCAATCAAAAATGTTTAAATGCATAAAACAATTAAAACAATGCGATTAATAATGAAAAGTCAAATCCTATTAAATCAATAGTTTAAACTGGTTAAATAATTGGCGGGTGCCTAATTTTGCACAATAGTATCAATGTTTATTAAATTTATATCAAAAACTATTAAATTAAAGGTCCACCCCATTGAACTTATTAGACACAGTATTAATACTATATTTTTTTAATGGTATCACAACTATTAAAACATTAATAGTATTTAATAATGGGACAATAGTATACGTTATAAATTATTAATGGTGAAATACTATTAAATCAATAGTATTTCCCATTAAATTAATAACGAATACCCTATTAATAATAAAAAGATCAATACCATTGTGTTAATAGCCCGCATCTGTTTGATTTCATTAGAAAACTATTGTTTTAAAAGGAAAATGTTATTAAAACACGTCTTATTAATCCTATGGTCGTACCATTGACGATTTAATGGGATACTTTTCTCTGAGTGTATGTTTTCATAGCCTTAATTTTGTCTGGGTCAGGTTTTATTCCCTCCTCTGAGATAACGTGTCCTAAGTAGGCAAGCTCTTTGCGGATGAAATGGCATTTCTGTGGTTGCAGTTTTAGATTACTCTCTTAAACGGTTGAGAACCTTTACGAGTCGGTTATTATGATCGTTAAGATCGTATCAGTAGATGACTATATCATCTACATAAACGAAACATTCGATTCCTTGGAGTCCCATGAGTACGTTATTCATGAGTCTTTGAAACGTGGCGGGTGCGTTCTTTAGTCCGAACGGCATACGATTATATTCGTAGTGTCCGAACGGGGTACTGAATGCTGTTTTGGGTCTATCAGATTTGTCCATTAGAATTTGATAGAAACCTTTGGCCAGATCGAGAGTACTGAAATACTTCGCCCTTCCCAATTGATCCAGAATATCGGTGATATTAGGCAAAGGATAAGCATCTCCGACAGTTAGTTCATTTAACTTTCTAAAATCAACTACTACCCTCCATCGTTTGGTTCCATCTTGTCCTGCCTTTTTTGGGACTAGTAACAACGGTGAGTTCCAAGGGCTATAACTCGGCTGTACTACTCCATCCTGTACCATCTCGTTGACTTGCTTATGAATTTCGTTTTTTGAGCTGTCTGAAAATCTAAAAGGGTTTCTAACCTTTTTAATCTGTTTTTCCCAGGGTCTTTTATGCTGTCGGCCTTAACGACATCGAATTCTTCTAAATTTTCCCACTCGAGGTTAACATCATTTAAGTTTATTAGCTGATCGGACTCTAATGTATTTAATATTGGCACTTGGATTCTAAAATTTTTTGATTGGGCTATGGTTTCACTAATATAGACACCAGGCATAATTTGTTTTTTCTTAATTAATACTTCACTAGACTTTTTATTAAAAGGGATTTCTATAATTTGTTGCGTTCGTGACTTTAAAGAGATGGGATTCTTTTTTTGTTTTTCTTTATTTGGGGTTGTTTTAATTTCGTTTTCTGTATATTTTTTTTCTTCAGTCTTACTTGTCGCTGAGTTTTCTTTTTCTTTACTTAATTTTTTATTTCCAGGTTTTGTAACTCGTGGGAGTTTGGAAGCGGAGTTTACTTGGATGGCTTGGTCAGTATCGAGGGTTACTAAATCTTCCGTTCTGGTCCGTAGACAAGCAGAAACGAAATTTGATTCCCATGACTGTTTTGTATTACCTATACCCGTGTTCTGGTGTATAGCAAAATCAGTAGGGTTGGCCTCCTGATTTGCACATCTAGTTTTTCCGTGGCTAAAATTACCCGTAGGCAGCACCTCGTAAGGTGTAGCATTGTCTTCATTCTCTTTGGTTACTTGTTTTTCCTGTTTTTCGTTAGTTTTTGTATTTCCCTTTTTTATTTTTAATTTTAATTCTTCCATCTCGTAGTTCACGTTGCACTGAAATCTTGTCAGGAAATCATTTCCTAGTATGCCGTCATAGAGCAAATTTATGTGGTCGTTTATTATTTGAAAGGAGTGTTGTAAGGGGATAGTATGTCTATCAGTTTCAAATTCTAATATTCCTTCAACTTCTCCCAGCGCTTCGAAGGCATCCCCAGCTATTGTGGATATAGTACACTGAACTTGATTTTTTTTTATCCTATTGACAAATTTCTTATTCTTATCAGGCTGATTTCTGCGCCTGAGTCAATGAGAAATGTTACATAATGTTTATCCGATGGCTTGAACTTGATGCGTATAACTGGCTCCTGGTATTCGGGACAGAACGATACGCTCATGTTGAAGTCTATATCGTGGTGGGGTGTACGTCGGCAGTTGTCTGTACTCGGGAGGAATTGCCGTTGTTCACTGCCCGAGTAGGCTCGTTTTTCGGGTTGGCCTCGTGTTCGCGTTGATCAGTGTGAGTGGTATTGTATCTCACATCGTGGTTCCGGCCGCGGGGAGAAAAATGTTGTGACCTATAATTTGGTCCGGTGTTCTGGGCATCTCGGAAAGGATTTCGATTTTGCGTAACCACGGGAGCTCTCGAGTGTGACAATCTCAGCCTACATTCGTTGAGCGTGTGGTTGTACCTATTGCAGTAAGTACATTGGAGACGCTGGACCTCTCTTTTTATCTGATGTGGGACAAAATTTGGGAAACTGTTATTTCGATAACAGGTCGCAGAGGTGTGCCCAGATTTGTTGCAGGCTTGGCAGATTAGAGGTCGGCTTCGACCAGCAGAGAGGAAACAAGTGGCAGATGTATGTCCAATTTTATTACAGATCTGACACACTGGTTTGGGGCTTCGTGAAGAAGTTGAGGGGGTATTGTTATCCTCTAGACGCAAGGACTGTTCTATGGCATATGTTATTGCCGATTTTAGGGATTGGGCATTATGAGATTTCACCAAAAGTCTAAGGCTGGGTTTTTTTTTAATTCATCTTCGAAAGAATTTACTGTCATTTTATTATTTTCTTTTAAAATGTATTCTCGAATGGCCTTTTCTGAAGCGCTCTCATAAGTAGCTCTATCCAATGAGTAAGACAGGTGGGTCAGGCTCTCACCGAACTCTTTCACACTTTCTCTGCTTCCCTGTTTAGCGGAAGCGAGTTCGTTTTGTGCGGCAGATCGGGAAATCTGGTCTTTGAACTGACCTTCTAATTCTGATATAAGGTCTTCCCATCTTGTGATGACCTAATATTGGATAAACTTAAAAGCAGGCCCTTGGAGTCTGGTTTTTACTATGTCCAGGAACATTTCGTGTTGGGTGCCGGCGTCGGCATAAGAAAAAAGGATGTTTCCGCAAGAAACAAATTTATTTAAATCATCCGGGTTTCCATTGAAAATCGGGACGATTGAATTTATGTCGTTTACACTAATTTTTATCTGCATGGGGGGTGTCATGGTGAGTGGAGGAGATTCTAGGATAGTTGGAGAAAAGGGTAGAGCCTCAAAGAGATATACCGTTAGCTTAGCCCGTCGCGTACAAATTTTCAAAAGTAAGAGAAAGAAAAAAATATAAGATTTGTTTGCGTCCCAAGGTTACAAATATTCGTGTATAATGTATAAAAAGTATGTATATTTGTTTTAAAAATAAAATAACTGAGATTATTATTTACTTGTTTGACGGCTGCTCTGGATGTAGATGGTACACCCAAAAAAAAATCGT
Organism: Portevinia maculata; assembly: GCA_949715645.1. NCBI lineage: Eukaryota > Metazoa > Arthropoda > Insecta > Diptera > Syrphidae > Portevinia > Portevinia maculata. The sequence goes on from OX454528.1 coordinate 97,722,597, forward strand.
TATATTCACGAAATAGTTGTTACATTTTACGAAACCGTTTGTAATTTTCAGCCGACGAACGCCTTTGTACAAATTACATGTAGCTGTTTGTACACTGTACGAACGAAAAAAAAATATATTTTACGAACACTTTCGTCTAATTTACAAACAAACATTAATAAATACGACAAATGTATTCGTAAAATGTAAAAACGCGTTCGTGAAATATTTACGAATCCATTTATTTATTGGACAAATATATTTGTACTATGTAACAATAAATATTTGTAAATAATACGAATGCATTCGTAAAATGTAAAAACGCGTTCGTGAAAAATGTTTACGAGTCCATTTCTTTATTATTGACAAATATATTTGTACTATGTACCAATAAATTTTTGTAAATAACACGAATGCATTCGTAAATCGATGCGAGATTTTATATTTGCAGCCAAACATTTCCACTCAGTCTTTTGTTTGGCTTGTGACAATCCACAAAATTTATGTGGGCGACTTTAAAAATGTTTGTCCTGGGTAACGATCGGACTAGTTCTCAAAAGAACTTTTTGTGTTTTCTGAAAGAGATAAGATATAAAGCAAATAGTAAAACATCTGTGATAACCACATTTGTTAGATTTGTACCTATTTATTAATTTTTTTTCATTTTTGCTGCTTCTACAAAAGCTTAAGCTGCTGCTTCGATGGATGTTTTATTTAATGCAGCACCCATTTTCTGCTTCGCGTCTATATATATTTAATATTGATTACATTATAATGTTTATTTTTATTATTTGTTGGATAAAAAGATTAAGTTACCTTTTATATTTTTCATCAATATGTGAACGACCGGACTTGGCGATTCGTCTGGCAGTTCGTAAAACTGTGCGTTTATGAACTGCCACATAAGTCGCGCGGCTGGCGAATATTCCCACCGAAACAAGTTATATGCCTTAAAGCATATGTCGATTGCTCGCGGCAGGCTATCCATTTTATATGCTATATTTTCGAAATCGCAATATATTTGTGTTGGTGCCAAAAGCTTGCCAATTATTGTTATAAATGGTGGAACCGACGACTCTCTTAGCACTTTTGCATCGAAGTACTCCTTATAGAGAGTATCGGTTTCACATACCACAATGAATGCATCGCGCGATTCATCCATTGTGAAATTTTTCTGCGATTTGCGTTTCTTCTTTGGATTTGAGGAGTCCGTCAGCATTTGTATGGCTTTTCCATTGGGCAATAGGGATTGGGTTAGCCTAAATACTGCGGCACAAATCGCATCTGTTCAAATAGATTCAAATTTAATAAATAAAATAACAATACATAATAACAGAAGTGCACGCATGCAATGGACATACTTCGGTGTAGCTTTTCTTTATTTGTATTAACTTCCCTAAGGAGTTCAATGTCTGCTGCATTTTTTAATTCCCGAGGGAAAACTTGCGTTAGCATGACGTCCACAAAATCGGTTTGATTGTCAAGAAACATATTTTTGACGCCAAACAAGTAATTGAAATCAGATTCAAGCTAATCAGAATAGTAGTAGAAAAAAAAGTAAGAAAAAATCATAAATAATATTAAAAAGAGTCACAGCCATAAACAATTACCAATTTGTAGCCATATGGTTCTTTGTATTGCGGCCAAGAATCGAACACAGGCTTTTTGGTTGACACATCCCCGTTGTTCAACATATTTAGGCGTGTCGCGACACAACCTTTCCAACGACATAGCCGATCTTCGAACGACAGGTTGTCGTAGATAAGGGATCGTATGTTCTCCTGTTCATTGGTAGCGTCGTCATATATAGGCTGCAACTTTTTAGCCGTCTTAGCTCTTGGCTCAGAAACTTTACCAATTTTGGTGCTTTTCCAATTGTGGAATTTGTTGTACAATTTTCCTAATGGAGCACCAGATCTCTCCACATAGTAATATCCCTATGAATGCGTTAAAAAGTCCCGTTAATTTATTTTGTTTTAGAAATACATAGAAATTTTAGTGACCGAAAATTTAATGTATAACAGTATTATTACCAAAGCTTCTTTAGGAAATGTTGCCACGATTTCTTGTGCGAGGGTCTTGCACTCGCTCTTGGAAACATTTTCAATATTGTTGGAGACACAATATTGAAGAAATGCTTCCACAAGCAATTTGCGCGTCCTCTCATCAAGCTCACCGTGCGTTTCCTGATATTCGCATATAATTTTTCCGTACGGACTGCCACTCGAAATAATGTTGTGCAAATTTATTTTCGAGCCTTGCACAAACATTTGTGAAACACGAGGCGGGGATATGTTGCGGCTACGGATATTAATTGAGGCCATTGAGGCCATTGCTGGCACAGGCTGTGCATGTGCCTTGCTTCCAAATGGACCAATTATATATAAATTCGCCTTGCATACCAAGCGAAAAGTTTGTGCCCTTAAACAATTTCGCGGCCAATTCGTCCGGGAAGTGTTTCAATACCCCGACATAAAGTTGTTGCTCTATTGTGCAAATAAATGATAATTTATTATGCAAAAGTTATAATTAGAAAATATAAATATGCTAGATAAACTATAAATAAGTACAAAATTGTGAAACCTACTTTCGAAATAGTCGAATAAATCCGACAAATTCCAGCTCTCCAAAAGATGCTTGAGTTCAAGTACATCATTGGGGTTTGAATAGTACAAACGCTGCATCTCATCAGATGTACGTATGTCATCAAAGATATTATGCGGCTCTGGATTTAAATCTTGACTTATGTTCATAACATCTTCTGCACTAAAATGCTGAACATATTGCGGAATGTAGTCCGCTGCTACAATGTCATTCACTGCTGGTGTTTCCATCTTTCTTCAAATTTTAAAATGAATTATAATATTATGTAATTATATATTATTTATTTACTACAGTGGACGTACAGTATTTTGAAAACAGGTATAGTAGAAAAAAACATTTACTTTTATATCTATTATTTCTTAATACTAAAAATTCCGAAACCAATTTTCTATCCTTACGAAAAGCATTTAAATTAGTGAAAAACTAAGTGCACGGCTGGGTCGAACGAAACTTTCTCGTTCATCAAAATTTTGGTTGGTTGTTTTCTTATTTTATTAGGTAGGTAAGTAAAAATCTGAAAACCGATGCTAGATGGAAGGAATGGCTCATTAAATATACGAATAGTGTCAAATAAAATCCACTTTTGGGTAATCCATCTGATATGGCAGTGTATATCAAATACCAACGTTTTTATAACTTGAAGCTCTCAGTAAGAGGCCATTTTCGCAAGTTATAGTTAGAGAATTGTAATTGCAATTGAAGTGGGAGTTTCTGATTGTGATTTATAGTAAGCGGGGCAATGAGATTATTACAAAAATATACCGTAGACATGTGAAAATAGATCGGGAAGCAAAAATACATAGTTAAACTTTTTTTCAAAAATCCATTGTACGATAATATAGAGGAAAACTGAGTCTGCTTTTAAGTTACAATCATATACCGTTTTCGAGATATGTGCAAATTTAAAAAGTAGCGTTATTCGATTTTTTAGCAATAAACTGAGAAACCTACTTAAGCTCAAATACCTATAAATTTTGGTTGAATCGTCGAACAAATCAAACTGGTGTGAAAATTTATATGGGAAGTACCATTAATATTGAGGTTACCGTGCAAAAAAAAAACTGTCCCGAACTGTAGGCCCTCAAACTCAAAATCCGAGGTTTGAACCAAATCAGATAGATAGATAGACAGACAGACAGATAGACGGACGGACGGAAAGACGGATAGAAATTTGTGACCCACTTCTCTATCATCGTAATGTTAGAATCGAGTTCGAAATTGCGTACATTTATACATAATATCTTTTTCTTACAAATAAGGATAACAAACCATTTAATTTATAAATAGAAATATGAAATCTATTTGAGAGATTTTGTTCGTCATAGATTTTAGTCGTTCCTATATTATTAACGCCATGATCCTGCTATACATAGCTACTGATAAATAAAATTTAAGAAAATACTAACAATATTGTTTTGGTCGGAGTAAATGGAGTCCACGAGCTGTTTCGTGTGAATTGGTAGGCGGTCCAGCAAAGTCGTTCATATGCATTATTTTAAAAACACTTACTTCTGACGAAACATCGATATCGCAAGCTGCATAATGCCTTCTATACCTATTTATTTTGACATCCCTACAAATAACATATGGTGTGTCTTGGCCAGCGAATATTAAAACTTCGGCAATTTGGTATACTACAGCATTTTGAATATTTATATCGGCATATTGGCAAATAAAATAGCCACTTTTGAACTTTTTGCTTTGGAATGTGCACTCACTATAAGATGAGTAAGACGATTTTAATGGATTATGATCGCAGAAATTCTTAATCAAATCTGAGTGGCAGGTATTAGTTATTTCATGGCATTCCTGAACTAAAAAGGATTTCGTCGCTGGTGGTTGCTGCAATAAATGCGCGAATTTCAATTGAAATTTTTTTGCCAGACTAACGCAAATATTTCTTCTGCTCGACATAGCTCGTGCATATGACTTAAACTCTTTATGCTTGGCTTCATACCGAAAGCACCAATAGTTCCGTGGAGGACCCGATTTCAAGATTACTGAGTGGTAATGCAACATGAGATGGTGTTTCGGTTTTAAATTATCATTAAATAGATAAATGTAGTCTGCATGGTGGCGTTTGATGAGGTAGCTGAGATGCTCAGCCAAATCACTTGAGATATCAGAAAGAAGAAGAATTTCTATGATATCCAATAGATTTAAAAAAAAATCCATACTTCGTCATCATCGGCCACATAGTCGCCAATCATCATTGAAAATAAATTTATAAAACTCATCATCTCACGAGCTGTCATTTTCAGGTGGGAATTGTCCAAATTAGATTGAGTTATTTCTGGCGAAATATTACCAATTTCAATTTCACCGAAGTTAAATGATTTTTTCCTGTCATTCAGTTTATTTAAATTAAAATAACGTTTTTCAATTAATTTGCGAATTATGTGGCACAGATCGTAATGACAAACACCTTCAAATATGTCATACATCACGTCGACGGCAAAATTGCTGGTAACGTGGAAAGAATCAATCGAGTTTAAAATTGAATTCTCCTTAATGCCAGTCGAAGAAACGTTTTCGGCAGACACATCTACGTCATAGTTCATTACATTTCTCAATAAACTTGGATTTGCAGTGGAAGCTGTGTGTGTTACAGCTTTTATCATTTTACAGAACCGACAAAAGAAATGTGCAGAAAATGACGGAACAAAGCCCAAGACTGTATTTAAACCTAAGTTATCACCTAGAACAAGTCCCAACAAAAAATGAACTGTTTTTGTGCCCTCGGAAGTGGCAATCTCTATTCCATCCCGCTCCAACTTAATAATTTCGCGAACTAAACTGACTAAGCATTTTTCATTGCCAAATTCTTTATAGTCCCTACCTTTCATAATTGCCGCTGCATAAATTTCGCAATTTTTGATGACCGGAAATGAGTAATATACAAATGAAACGGGGTCGCAATGTGATCCAAGTGGGTTGTTAATTTCGGCATCATCGATGTAAAGAAAGTATGGAATTACAGTTTTGTGCAAATCTATAAAGGGCTTCCTTTTTTCGCGCCAATGTGAGCCTTGAATAAAGTGCGAATTTAATTCAATGTTGTTTGAAAGAGTATCCATATCTTTTAATGTGCTTAAAAGCTGATCATTTTGCTCAAAAGTTTTACGAAATTGAAAAGAAATCGGAAGGAGAACACCAGTGGTTTCTACTTCATCATAATGCATTTCGCCGCGACGGTAAACTTGGTCAATTTCATTATTGATAGTGAACTCTTCGAAATGGCTTAAGTAGTCACTTCGGATTAAATGTTCACGCATTTGATGATCAGTCGCACAATTGCGAAATGGATCTTCAATTTCTTGCATTAAGGACGATAATAGACATGTCTGTTCAATGGAAAGTGGGAAATTATTCTGAATAAATGACCGAACTTGCGAAATAATTGGCTGCATTAAATTTTCTGTCATATTCTTTTGAATGTTTACTACGTCTTTTCTATTAAAATTGTTATTATTGTGAAGTTGAAGTGCGAATGCAACTCCAGCCTTACCTATATTTAGAGGATGATGTTGAGAGCTAGGTATAAGAGAAGACAATGCATTGTAAGATGCAATCATGGTTGCATGGTTTGACATGGCTGGGTTGGGAACTGACATTTGCGAGGATGACGAAAGTGATTGATTAAGTAAGGCTTGTGAACTGCTAGGACTACTGGCAGCAAAAAGTGTTTGCGCAGAAATAGCAACATTTTGGTTCCCAGTCGTTAGTTGCAATTGCAAATGCCCTTTAAAATGCCTAATAAGGCTACTTAAACTGGATAGATACTGCGTGCAATTACCACCATAAGTGCACCTGTAGGTATCTTTTTCCTTAAGCGAATGAATCAGCTTGAAATGTTTTGACATACATTTTAATGTTAATCGCGTTTGGCAAATAAAGCAATCCATCGCACCGCCCAAAACAATAATTGAATGGTAATTTATATACGTAAAATACAAAAATATAAGTACTAAAGCTAAATGAAAAAAATATCAGCAGCAATAAGGTAAACTGTAAAAAGAGAAATGTTTCAAATGATATAAGATTCACAGTAATTTACCTAAAAATAGTTAAATAGAAAGTATAGTTGTTTGGATAAAACTGTTTATGTTCATGCTATTTTTCCGCTGTTTTGGCTCAAACTATCATGTACTCTATCAAATTAAAGAAATGGAATTCATCGAATTTACCAGTTTTTTGTATTCCTCTGATTAGAATGATGCGTTGCAAATAGATTCATACCAAAAGCCTTCGTACCTCACCAGTCAGATAACTGACCTTAGCTAACCGGCAACCATTGGGGTATAATGTTCATCGGCAGCGGAACTATGCCATTAGCGCAAAACATTTTTAGTCCCCTGGAGCCGGCGTCAAATTATGAGTACCGAATCACCGAAATGAATTACAGCAAGCTGAATAAATTTAAAGCACACAAACCAAAAGCTGAACTGACCACATAAAACTCCAGTAAATACGAATGTAAATTTAAAAACAAATAAGCGAAATAGTACGTATTTTAATTATTTAATTATTGGCGGAAAAATATTAAAACTTCTTATGTGAATTTCGTAAAAATAATAATACCTATAGTAAAATAAAATATTAGGTTTATGGTGAGAACGAAATGAACTTACTAGTAAGTAGGCAAGGAACAATTTATGCTGATGTGCCTTGAGATGATGGTATAATAATGATTAGAAACTGCAATCAAAATAAGCGCGCAATTCAAATGCAGAAAAGAAAATGTTAATGAATTTACCAGAGTTTTTTGTAGTCCTTTGATTAGAATGATGCGTTGCAAATAGATTCATGCCAAAAGCCTTCGTACCTCACCAGTCAGATAACTGACCTTAGCTAACCGGCAACCATTGGGGTATAATGTTCATCGGCAGCGGAACTATGCCATTAGCGCAAAACATTTTTAGTCCCCTGGAGCCGGCGCCAAATTATGAGTACAGTATCACCGAAATGAATTACAGCAAGCTGAATAAATTTAACGCACACAAACCAAAAGCTGAACTGACCACATAAAACTCCAGTAAATACGAATGTAAATTTAAAAACAAATAAGCAAAATAGTACGTATTTTAATTATTTAATTATTGGCGGAAAAATATTAAAACTTCTTATGTGAATTTCGTAAAAATAATAATACCTATAGTAAAATAAAATATTTGGTTTATGGTGAAAACGAAATGAATCGTAAGGATTGGAAGCTAAAAAACACAACTAAAATATACGCCGAAATACAAAATTAAAGCCATTCGTAGAATGTACAAAGGCTTGTTACATAGTACAAACGCTGTTCGTACTTTTAAATATGGCGGCAAAATATCTAAGGCATTTATTAAAAAAATATGCAATTAAAAAGTTTGTAGAAATACGAAACTACAGCCATTCGTAGAATGTACAAAGGCTTGTTACATAGTACAAACGCTGTTCGTACTTTTAAATATGGCGGCAAAATATCTAAGGAATTTATAAAAAAATATGCAATTAAAAAGTTTGTAGAAATACGAAACTACAGCCATTCGTAGAATGTACAAAGGCTTGTTAAATAGTACAAACGCTGTTCGTACTTTTAAATATGGCGGCAAAATACCTAAGGCATTTATTAAAAAATATGCAATTAAAAAGTTTGTAGAAATACGAAACTACAGCCATTCGTAGAATGTACAAAGGCTTGTTAAATAGTACAAACGCTGTTCGTACTTTTAAATATGGCGGCAAAATATCTAAGGCATTTATTAAAAAAATATGCAATTAAAAAGTTTGTAGAAATACGAAACTACAGCCATTCGTAGAATGTACAAAGACTTGGTACATACTACGAACGCTGTTCGTACTTTTGCAAAATGGAATAAGAATGGTAAGAATGGGAAGTTAAGCACAACCAAAATTTTTGCAGAAATGCGAAAGTACAGTTTCTACAAAGGTTTTATTTCTATGTGTTTCTATGAAATCTCACTGTTATAAAAAATAATATAAAAAAAAACTCACCGATAGGTACGCACACAATTATGCGGAATGGCGTTTTGGAAAAAAAAACACAAAATATGATAGCACTGGAGCACTGAAAAAAATTAAACCACGCTCGAAAATTACAAAAAAAGAAAGAGCAATACTACAATACCACATCTTTTCGGCTTATATTTGCTCTAAGCCTAATAAATTTACGAACTGCATTCGCATATTTAACAAACTTGCAAACGTATTTTGATGCCGGTTTTAAATATGCAAATGTAATTCGAAAATCTTAAGAGATTATGGAAAATTGCAAACACAATATTAAACAACAAACACTAATCACAATTATTACCTTTTACAGATTATTTAAATGATTTTTAATTTTTAATTAATTACAGCGAGATTAATTGGAACACGTCTTACTTTATTCGGAACAGATATTCAATTAAACTTTTGCAGTTGGCACAGCCACAATGCAAATCAAATTGAAAATTCATGACATACTTGGGCAATTTTATTTTATAAGGATTTTACGAAAATCATGTTATTGTTTTTTTTTTGAATGGTAATTATCGTATTTTTATACCCTATTCTAGGGGTATATTAATTTTGACGCATAGTTTGTAACATACCTTAATATTGCCCGTAGACCCCTAAAATTTACTATATTTATGATCAGCATCGATAGTAATGTCGATCTAGCCATGTCCGTCCGTCCGTCCGTCCGTCCGTCGGCAAAAATTAGGCCTTTAAACTGGACCTAGAGAGCTGAAATTTTAACCATATACTCTCTAGGGTCCCGAAATAATCAAGTTTAAGAATTTTTGAAATCCGCCCACAGACACGCCCACAAACTCAAAAAAACAAAATTTTGGAAAAAATCGAATTTTGAGCTAGAGAGCTGAAACTTTTTATATATGATCTATGGCCCATAAAACTGATTGGGACATAAAATTTTCAAAATCCGCCCACAATTAAATAAAACAAATTTTGGGAAAAATTGAATTTTGAGCTAGAAAGCTGAAATTTTTTATATATGATCTTTGGCCCATAAAACTGCTTGGGACATAAAATGTTCAAAATCCGCCCACTGACACGCCCACAATTAAATAAAATATTTTTTTTGAAAAACCAAAATTTGAGCTAGGGAGCTGAAATTTTTAATATATACTCTCTAGGGGCCCTTTATGCTCATGTGTAAATATTTTCAAAATCCGCCTACTGACACGCCCACAATTTTTTTTTTTTTTTTTTTGAAAGTCCAAAGTTTGAGCTAGGGAGCTGAAATTTATAGTATATACTCTCTAGGTGCCCTTTATGCTCATACTTATTTTTTTTTTAAATCCGCCTACTGACACGCCCACAATTAAATAAAACAATTTTATTGAAAAACCAAAGTTTGTGCTAGGGAGCGTTTTTATTTACAAAAGCTTAGTTTTTTCGATAAAATCCTTTAAATTTTTGTCACGCCCACTTATGAGATATAGGAATAAGAATAGGGTATCCAACAGTTCGCCCAAGCGGACTGTAGCCCGCCCCTATGTTTTTAATAGGGACTGTAGTAATGTTATTTATTTAACTAAAATAACTATTAGCTAGGAGCATCCTGATAAACTGTAATAGGTAGTTTGTTAGTAGTGGAATCTAAACTTGCTCTAAATGTCCCAACGAATTTTCGAAATCTCCAAATTCAGATTAGTGTATTACCGGACTCGAATAATTTACCAGTACATACTCTTGGACACTAAATACGCCGATGGCCATTAATATTAAACCCTGTTACCACTGTAAGCGCTTTTCCCTATACAAAGCGATTATGCCCAACAATTATCTATACTTAACGCTTCCTTAATGGGAATAACTTCAAAGCAACGTCCGTTAACTGAAGATTAGAAACCTAAAAATAAGTTCGTATACAACCGCCAAGATAACCAATGTTGTTACAAGTACCATATTTCCTCGCATTGGAATGGAAGGAGCTAGTAAAAATGCTCCGAGGAGCATATAAGATCTACACTATAAAAAGGTTTCTGAATGTGGAAAACCCATGTAATTTGGTCAGTTGGTAATGTGTTGTATGCTTTCTTCATGTAAAGAAAACACTGAACTATCTCCGTGAAATGATAAAAAGCCATACTATATAGGAATATAGTTCTCGGGCATATTTTGGTTTTCGTGATTTAATTATACATTTTATATAAGCGATCCGGAAACCATTATAGTTTTACTTTAGTTCCAGCCTACAGAATCCGAACTACATATTCTCTGCATTCACAGACTAAAAGCAGTTGTTCCTACGCCTAGCCTTTGGGGTCGACACTGTAACCTAGGATTGGAATCGTAGAAAATCGTATGTTAAACCTTATAATAATGCTAAATATCGCCTTGAAAAGTAAGCAAATCGTAGAAAAAGCAATAGATTCAATAAATCGTACCAATTACGATATATATGATAATATTTAACAACGCTCGATATATTATCCAAACTTATTTTACCGTAATTTTTGAAAGTACGAACTATCGAACTATTCGTTTCTATCAGTACCTATTTTATATTGTTTTAGATGGTTCGAAATTACGTGAGGAAGACCAAGAGGCAAGAATGGAGCAAAGACAGTGTGCTACGAGCTTTTCAAGATGTGAAGTCGAAAAAAATGAGCTGTAAGGCTGCTGCTAGGAATTATGAAATTCCTCGAAGCACATTGCAAAGATTTATAAAAAAAGCGGATCAAAACCCCGACCGTCCACTTCTTGTTACAAAAATGGGAAATTTTAAGCCCGTTTTTTCAGAGGACCAAGAAAAAGAGTTGGCAGAATATCTTTAAGACATGGAAGGACGCTTATTTGGCTTTTCGATGAAAGAATTTCGTGAACTGGCGTATGAGCTGGCGGAAAAAAATGGGTTGACCAATAACTTTGATGCTGTGGGGTGCATTGCTGGAAAAGACTGGGCAAACAATTTTTTAAAACGAAATGCAACAATTTCATTAAGAAAACCGGAAGCAACATCTGCGGCTCGGGCTATGGGGTTTAACCGCGTCGCTGTCGAAAATTTTTTTAATTTACTGGAGGAGTGCATCGAAAAATATGGATTTTTGTCAAACAAGATATTTAACGTAGACGAAACTGGGATCACTACCGTTGCAAAGAGCCTGGGAAAAATTTTGGCAACTAAAGGGAGGAAACAAGTGGGATCGTTATCTTCTTCAGAGCGAGGGCAACTCTTAACCGTGGAAATTTGTATGAGCGCCGATGGGTCATATATGCCACAAATGTTTATTTTCCCTCGAAAAAGAATGAAGGCGGAGCTGATGGATGGAACACCGCCCAATTCATGGGGAGAATGTAACAAAAATGGATGGATAACAAAGGATCTGTTTTTGAAATGGTTCAAAAGATTTGTTGAATGGTCACGCGCAACCAAAGACCAACCTGTTTTGTTACTTTTGGATGGTCATGCAAGTCATGTAAAAAGCATTGAAGTCATCGATTTTGCAAGGTGTTGTTATGCTCTGTTTTCCACCACACTGCACTCATCGATTGCAACCCTTGGATGTGAGCTTTATGAAGACTTTGAGCTTATATTATGGAGACGAAGTAAAGAAATGGCTCAGACAACACCCTGGAAGAAAGGTAACACACTATCAGGTAGGACAATTGTTTGGTAAACCCTATTTAAGATCTGCTACAATGCCAGTTGCGATAAACGGCTTTCTGAAGACCGGAATATGGCCGATAAACTCAGATATATTCGAAGACCGTGACTTTTTGCCTTGCGAAACCACGAACATGCCACAAGAGGAGCAACCCACCGATCTGGAAGAAACAACTTTTGATTTCCCATGTTCACAGACTTCACAAGTGCCACCAATAGACTCATCAACCACTGATCCCTTGATGATAACAGAAGCTCCAATAACAGCAATGACGGCAATGAATGATCCATCCACGCCATCATCTTCTCCCAAATCCGTTATACCGACGCCAATGTATGCATCTCCAGACCCTGTTTTGGCAACTAACGATGCGCCAACGCCCTCAACTTCTTTCCATAATTTTTCACCATCTCAGATCGTAGCAGTTCCCAAAGCACCGCAAAAGAAAAGAAATTCTAAACGCCGAGGAAAAACAGCAGTCATAACGAGCTCTCCATACAAAAAGCAGCTAGAGGCCGAAATCACCAAGTCCAAGCCCCCCACTGTGATAAAGAAAAAAAGAATCACCAAATTAAAAAAACACAGGAAGGAAGAAAGTTCAGAGAGCGAAGAAGACGAGGAGTGCTTGTATTGCGGGTATTTATACTCCCAGTCCACAGAGGGATGGGTTTCCTGTAGAGCTTGTGGCAAGTGGGCTCATTGTTCTTGTGCTGGAGAGAATGATATTGATGATGAATCTACACACATATGCTCGCGTTGCAATCCAATTTAGGTCCGTGCCCATCATGCCCCACCTATGCCCATTGTGCCCCAGCAACGGGGCACAATGGGCAAATTGAATGATTTATTTAAAGTACAAAAAAATACTAAATTATTTATTTTTAACAAACTGTAGAGTAAAGTAGGGTAATATGGACCACCATTCACATTTTTGCTAATAAAACACAAACGGTGTAAGGTTTATTAAAGATTTTTATTTTAAAAAAAAGATCAGTCTATTTATATTCAAAAAGTAGCAACAAAAACATTAATTCACTTTATCAAAAATTAACAAAAATTAAAAACTGTAGTAACTCAAAAACGTAAAAAAATAAAAGTGGGGGGTAATATGGACCACCTGGTCCATATTAGCCGCAACAATAAAAGGAACATACGATTTGTTTATGAGGAACAAAATTCACAAATAAAGAGTTCTTTTTCGCACCCAGCACAAAGCTCGTGGTTCCAAATATGGCAAGAAACGCATTGGATCCATACTTCGCCGGGACGATCTTCCGAAAACAGGGTAAAACAGTACATAGGTACATTCAGCATCTTTCTTGTCATTGGCGGTGACGGAACGTGTTGGGTAATTTTCGACGTCTGACTCGTCATGATAGCTTATGCAGTCTGTCTCCGGGCTTGATGATCCTTCTGTTACCATTTTCTGTAGTTTTTTCTTGTTCTTCCCTTAGAAATAAAAAGTTTTAAAATTATATTCGAAAGGTAGGAACAGCAATTACAATTTTTACTGGCAGATTTTTTTTTGTCAGCTTCAAAAAGTGCTTGTTTAGAGGTGCTCGGTTTCTGGATTCTAACAGCAATTTTTTTCAGCGAATCTTCCAAGGTTCTTTTGTATGGGGACCCGGTTAGCAGTGTGGATTTTCCAGCTGGTCTACCACGAGTAGTTATAACCTTTTTCTTGATAGGAACCGGAGATATATCAGCTGGTGTCAGAATTATATTTTCACTTGCTGTTATATTTCCGGTATGCACAGTACCAGATGGAGATTTAGCAGCAACAACTCGCCTATTTGTAGGCATATGGTTTCTGGGCGTTTCTGGAATTGGCAATTCCACAGCTTGTGGAGTAGTTGCACGTTCAACAACAGGTTCTTTACTTGAAGACTCGTCTGGTGGGGTAACATCATCATCAGCTGCTAGGAAGTCACTATCCCTGAAGATGTTTCTATCAAGTGGGTGAATTCCCGTAGCCCTGAATCCATTGACCGCTATTTCTCCAGTTTGGACTCTAAGATATGCTTTGCCAAACAATTCAGTTATAGATATCAAAATGCGTTAATAGTCGGGCATTCATTCTCATCCAGATCCGAATCTCTTCTGATAAATGCTTCTTAAGTGGACCCATAAACGTCTTGTCCAGTGGCTGCATCTTATGGCTGGAATGAGGCGGAATAGAAAGCAAGGAAACGTGGTTCTCTCTTGCCGTATCGATTAGTTTGATATTACGCGTATGGCTATAGTGCCCATCCAAAATGAGAAGAACTGGAGATTCAGCCGATGGCTTTACATGGCTAACAAAATGTTCAAACCATTTTGAAAAAATGTCGGTCTGAACCCACCCGGAAGGATGACATTCGTAAATAGCTCTTGGAGGAGCTCCTTTCATAAGCAGGGGATTGCGTTTTTTGCGCGGGAATATCAATAAAGGCGGTACAAATGCGCCTGCAGCACTCATGCAGATTATTGTTGTGATGGTGGAGCCTCTTTCTGCTGCGGTAAGCGCACCAATCTGTCGCTTTCCTTTTAATGCCAGAACTTTGGGTAGCTTAGAACGCACTACGCTTATTCCGGTCTCATCGACGTTATATATGTTGTTTGCTGTATAATTACACTTATCCATTTCTTCTTCCAGAAGATCAAAAAACTCTTGGACACGTTCTTTTGTAAATCATTTTGCTCTGGCAAGGGATGTTGCAGTCGGTGAAAGAAATGATAAGTTGGGATTTCTTTCTAGAAATGATTTCAACCAATCTTTTCCTGCAGTTCTGTTTTTCTGGGAAAATGGATGCGGAATTCCATTTTTTTCAGCTAGTTGGAACGCTATATTTTTTATGTCCATTCTCGTTAGTCCAAAAAATTTGCTCTCCATAGTCAGCACATATTCCACAAGCAATTTCTCAAACGTATTTGGAAACACTGGTCTACGACCTAACTTAAAATTTACCAACGTCGAACTATCAGTACATTAATTTTTAACCAGTCTTATGAGAGTAGTTTTTGGTACATTATGTAATTTTGAAGCTTTTAAATAGCCACACGAACTTGTCCTCACCATTTCAATAGCGCTTTTCATGTCGTCCGGATTCCATGACTTGCGTTTTTCTTGCTTTGCTGGTTTTTTTCTCGAATCCATGGCCTTAAGGAGAAAAAATGCAATTTCAGACTCCTTTTAATAAAACGGCGGGTAATATGGACCACTAGTCCATATTAGCCTTTCCTATCGTGGTCCATATTACCCGAAACACGTGGTTTTAAGAGAAAGCTACTTTGCAACAAAACGTGATGTGTTACAAAAATATTACTGATACGAACTTTAAAACAAATATTCACTTCTTATATTTATAAAAGGAATGGATATAAAACATATATTTAACCAATGAAAAAAGAAAAAACACTTACAAAAAAAAAATTATCACTGCCTTCGATTTTCTTTTATTTACCACAACTCAGAGACGCATTCATTCTGACTGCTGGAACTACACTAAGGTAGGTTTTAGGAGGTCGCGCACAAGCATAAGCAATACTCACCTCAATTGCATTTGTGAGAGGTGAGCAAAGCTAGTGGTCCATATTAGACGAGTGGTCCACATTACCCGACTTTACTCTATTATTTATTCGTATTCCTTAATAAACTTTCTTTCAAATAACAGTTCTTCTGATATCCCCAGACTATTTTTGGAGTTTTTATTAACAATAATCCTTAAAGGGACCGTTATGCCCCGCCTTCCCCTATATTATTTGCTCTGTTAAAGTTACCATCTTACCAATTTTGATGTTATTCGTAAATTTACGAACATCATTCGTACTTTTTACCAAGCCTTTGTACAATCGACGAACGGCCGTAAGTTCGTATTTCTACGAATATATTATTTGCGTTGTTAAAGTTACCATTTTACCAATTTTGACGTCATTCGTAAATTTACGAACGCCATTCGTACTTTTTACCAATCCTTTGTACAGTCGATGAACAGCCGTTCGTATTTCTACGAATATATTATTTGCGTTGTTAAAGTTACCATCTTACCAATTTTGAGGTCATTCGTAAATTTACGAACGCCATTCGTACTTTTTACCAAGCCTTTGTACAATCGACGAACGGCTGTAAGTTCGTATTTCTACGAATATATTATTTGCGTTGTTAAAGTTACCATCTTACCAATTTTGAGGTCATTCGTAAATTTACGAACGCCATTCGTACTTTTTACCAAGCCTTTGTACAATCGATGAACGGCTGTAAGTTCGTATTTCTACGAATATATTATTTGCGTTGTTAAAGTTACCATCTTACCAATTTTGATGTTATTCGTAAATTTACGAACATCATTCGTACTTTTTACCAAGCCTTTGTACGATCGATGAACGGCTGTAAGTTCGTATTTCTACGAATATATTATTTGCGTTGTTAAAGTTACCATCTTACCAATTTTGAGGTTATTCGTAAATTTACGAACGCCATTCGTACTTTTTACCAAGCCTTTGTACAATCGATGAACGGCTGTAAGTTCGTATTTCTACGAATATATTATTTGCGTTGTTAAAGTTACCATCTTACCAATTTTGACGTCATTCGTAAAATTACGAACGCCATTCGTACTATTTAACTAGGCTTTGTACAGTCTACGAACGATGTTCGTACCTTCAAAAATTGCGGCTTTGTAAAATATTACAAAGGTGAATTCGTTGAATGTACAAAGTCTACGAATCCAATCATTTTTAGAAATTTGCCTAAACCACGAGTATTTGTATTATGTACCAAACATTTGTGCATTCTACAAATTCTCTCTGTTCGTATTTTTACAAAGATTTCATTTGTATTTTTATACTAACTATTTTTTGAGTGTACTCTTATACTACTCGCTCTTGGATTAATGTCCTGAAGATCGCGTTTATGAATCTGGCGAATACTGCTGGCGAGTTTGAGATTCCGAATTGGACATACAGGAACTCAAACTGTTCATCCTGGGTCACGAACGCTGTGTACTTGCTGGAATCGGGATCCATCGGAACATGGAAGAACCCATTCACCATGTCTAGTGTTGTGAACACTTTCGCTCCTTGAAGTCGCTCGAGCACCTCGTCGATTTGTGCCATCGGGAAGTTATCTCAGGTGACCGTTCCGTTTAACTTCCGATAGTCACAGCACAGCCTCTTCGTTCCATTTTTCTTCGACACCAGCACAATCGGTGATGCGTACTCGGATCTACTTGGTTGTATGATTTTCTCTTCCAGCTACACCTTGACCTGCTCGAGTACCAGAACCTGATCAGCATACGCCATCCGCCTTGACCGTTGGAAAACCGGCACATCGTCCCTCAGTACCAGTTTCATCATAACCGGTGACGGTTCTTTCTCCGCGGGCATATATCCTTCGATGATTGGCAGCAGCACCTTGCGTATGTTGACGTCTAGGTGACTCAGCTCCAAATCCCTGGCAAACGTACCTTCTTCCGCGGCCACCCAAATTTCGAGGAACACCTCGGCAAGCTCGATTACTTTAGAGTTCTTATCCTCCTCCTTGCTCCTTTGGTCCTCATTCGCATTTACGCATTATCGTCTTCTTGTCTTTCTTCATCGGCCACGTCGGTTGTTACCCCATTTTCAGTACCTTCGTTATTAACCTGAGCCAATGACTCGTTTCGGTTTTCCCCCAGCTTACCCTTCTGCCGGAACTCGGCGCCTTCATTGGTGATTACCAAATCCACCATTTCGGGCACATTGTTTCCTATGACTGGCGGATACTGCATGTCATTTTCTCGGACTACGTGGAAATTTAATTCGAGTGGGATTCCATCCACCACTACGTTTACGTTGCCCATTGTTGTTATTCTGTGTTGTCCAATGCCCAGCAAATTTCTTTTCCCTGCCCCAAGCTTCCCAAAATAATTCATTAATATCAAGTTGTCGTGTCGCAAAAGACATAAGTCACTGCCTGTGTCCAAAAGTGCAGAAAGTTTACAGCTTCCGACTACGATATCCTTAAAAACGCGGTTTGTTCCGGTTGCTAGGTTCATTCTGGCCTCCGGCAATGAATTATTCCGGACATTTATTGTTGCAGTTTGTCCGCCTCGGCTATCTGCTCGTAGCTGGGTTGTATTTCGGCAATCGCGAGCTCTATGCCCTGGTTGGTTGCATCGGAAACATCTTATCGTCGATGTTGGGCATTCCCTGGCGATGTGTGTGGCTTCCCCGCATCGGTAGCACAATTTATCTTTCTTCTCCTCCTTCATATGCCCTTGGATGACAGCGCTACTAGACCTGACGAGATTCCTTCCCGAGTTTGACGACTGCGGAATGGCTCCTCGTGCCCTTTCGTATGCTCTAATTTGGACCTTCAGCTGATCATGCTTGCATCATCTAGCGTAATGAGTTTCCCCAACTCCAGAAGCCCGTATAGGTACTCCAAAAGTGACTGCTGGTTTCTTATGCCTCGACCTAAGCCTACGATGGACTTCCGCTGCAGACGACCTTGTCCCGAACTCTTTGGTTAGAGTTTCTTTTAGCGACTTCCAACTCCTTATCTTTAACTCGCTCCTAACGAATAGTTTCGCAGCGCCCCTGAGTAGCTGCTTGGCGTAAATATATTTTTGGATCTCGTCCCATCCTATCGCAATAGCATTGTCTTCGAATTCCTGAATCCACGAATTGATGTCCATGGACCCACTTAAGTCGAAATGCGTTAGAGAATCTTCGATATCGCGAAGAGTGAAAGAACGCGCCCCTGTTTCTTGCCTTCCACCCACTGATCCTCCCGCGCCTTCTTCATATACCTCGTTCTCTTCGTTTTCCCGCGATAGCTCGAAGTGAGAAAGTAGCCTGTTTTGTAGTGTTCGTTTCAGTCGTGTCGTGTCGGTAGTAGGTTCAGTTTTTCCCTCAGTCCGTCCACTGTCAATGCTAAAATGTCGTCCCTTTCCATATTAACTTTAAATTTAAATACAACTCAAGTTACAAAATTGTTACGTGCGAGTACCGTGCTTCCTCGGTTAACGCGGGAAGAGTACCGTACGGAGAGTAAAATAATAAAACAAAGTTTTCAACTGTTATTATAATAGGCCCGCCGTCCCCTGCGATGCTGCGACCTTTATTGTTTATTTAAGATTTTTATAAGTTGGCTTAGGCTGAAAACACACCGGATAAAGCAAAACGTTTTTGATTCGATAGTCAAGAAAACATTTTTTATTTCAAAACACACCAAGCGAAACAGAATGTAACAAAACAAAACGTTTTGTTTTCTTGCTTCATTTGGTGTGTGTTGAAATAAAACAAAAGTGAATTAGTGACTTGCTTTTAGTGTTGTTCAACATGTGGTCGGACTCAGACGATGAAGTTGTGCCAATCTTATATACAATTTTTGAAGCAATTGAGGAAAAGGACGCAAATAGTAGAGAGTGGTGGGTGCATCCATATAATCTAAAACGAAATGCTGAGGATGTGATTATAAACTTAATAGCAGAGTTAAGAACTTATCCTGAAAAATTTCAGAATTTCACCAGAATGCGGATTGAAACTTTGGATTATTTGCTGGGATTAATCGAAAATGCTATCAGAAAACAAGATACGAACTATCGTATCTCCATCTACGTCCATATTTGTTAAAATTTGCGCACCGAGTAAACTAGAGTATATTCATATAATGAGTAGGGACACTTATATTTTTGACTGAATGGTTATTGTAGAGGTTCATAATTTGGTGTAATCATTAGCAAAAATAATCAGAAAAACCAGCCATAGACCATTTTAAAAATAAATCAGGTACCACTGCACGTAGTGAAAAACAAATTATGTGAATTATTCGGCGGATAAACTGCGAAATGAAAACCAGCTGAATAAAATAAAACAAAGCAGCACAAGAGAACTGTCGGCGACGACAACGAGAACGAATACACAACGAGGATCAAGTCGATGCGTTTAAAAGTAAGGTCAGCTATCGGCAACAAAGCACGTTTTCTTGTTTTTCTTTTGTTTTTATGTGTCGTTGCATTTGGTACATACATAGGCTACAGCTACCTAAAGTAGCTGTAGCTTATGTCCCATTGTCCATCCTAAGTCGGATAATCCCAAAATAATTTACAATGGCATGCATTTCAGTTTATTACGGTCATTTACGACGCAACAACAAACAGACCACCATTCCCAAGCATGATGACCATTTAACAAAAGCATACACCCAAAAAATCTGTGTGTGCACGTTAATCTCTTTTGTTTCTCTGTGGTCATTTTTTTGGGCAAGTGGACGTTGAAGTAGATATGTTTTGTCTGTTCGGATAGCTGCCAGACCATTCATTCATTGATTTAAACGCGGTTAGAAGACAGCATTGTGAGTTGATTTTTGTGTAATTTATCTACCAAGATAAAGAGCCATCGTCCATCAGCACGTACACGAAGTCCATAAACTTACGGAACGAAAAAAAGGAAGAAAACGCGTTGGATTGCATCCGAAGAGCTCCAAGTACATCAAAACTTCTTGCATTGCTGATTTCTTTAATTTATCATTTTCTTTGCTGGACCATTTACGGAAATTAGGAAAACACAATGTAACGACGGATACGGATACATTATGAGCCATGGATCGACTGCTGGTACAAGTTAGGTTTTATATCGCGGTGGAAGACAAAAAAAAAACAATTGTTTACCTTACTAAGGGACTACTGCCCACTTTATTGTATCGAATAGAACTGAACTTAATTTCTAGATTACAATTATTTATAATATGACGAGTTGTCGGCTCAGCAGCTTGGGTTGGATTATTGTTTCGGTTGCAATGTGACGAGTTGTCGGCTCAGCAGCTTGGGTTGGATTATTGTTTCGGCTGCAGGTATATCGGACGTGACATTCCATGGAATTGAATTGCAGCGAGCGTGTGAACATTTGGGTACACGAGTGTGGGAACCTATGAATGCGCGTGGCGGAAATGGGAGCATTGCGCCCAGTTGGTGGAATGCGACTTTTGGCTTTCGTTGTATTAACTTACACCCGTATTGAGTAAATGCCACCCGCAAATAATGATCTTCAACATTCACGGCGAAGAAAATGGTTAGATGAGTTGGCAAACAGTGATTTTAAAAGCCTTACGTCGTTTTCGATTGGTCCACTCGGAGTGCTTCTTTCGTGTTCCGGACAGAAAAAAGCACTCTCAAAATGTTCCATTGGACCACTCGGAGTACTATTTTTGGCTGATTTTTGCCTCCCGATTTCATTTCGGAATCCACTCAAATACACCAACACATCTAAACGCAGACATTCGACTACTTGTCAAAATCATATGGTTAAAGCAAGCAATTTTAGTCAAATTTATTCAGTGAATATAATAATAACAAATTATGGAATTGCTTAGCGTATTGCTATCTTCATCTTCTTCGAGTTCATCAGAGGATGAGGATGGGGATCTCTTTCTCCTTGCAAATGGAAGAACACGCAAAAATAGAGTTTTAAACTTTATTGATGTAATCAACAAATTTTCGGAAATGGAGGTATGAATATAATTTTTTAATAAAAAAAGCAGAAAGATAAAAGTTGCGTGAGAGTTTCGGGAACATTTCAGATTGAGAAGGAAAATTGCGGAGAACCTGATTGACGAATTCCAAAGATCGGAATTTTACAAAAAGAAGGAAAGTGGTGGAGGCAGAAGAGAGATACCGGGCAGCATTCAAATCTACGTATTTCTATGGTAGGTACTTACAATTTTTAACATATATTTGCATAATAATATATTTTGTTCTTAGGTTCGCGGGAAACAAAGATTCGTATAGGGAAGTTGCGAATATCTTTAATATATCCATTTCCTCAGCTCATCGGATTTTATCGAACACCCTGGATTTTTTTTTTAAAATATCACCCAACTACATCAAGTTTCCACAAACTGACGAAGAAAAGCTACAAATTTCAAGAAAATTCGAAGAAGTTAGTGTTGTGTTGCTCAAGGTTTCGATCTAAAGTTCTTGGTGTTCTTTACTCAGATAGCTGGATTTAAGAATGTGTTGGGGTGCATCGACGGCTGCTATATCTACATTAGAAAACCTGCCAATAAAATCAGATCGACATATATCAACCGCCACGATCTTTTATCGCTGACTATGCAGGGAATTTGCGATGCTGAAAAGAAGTTTGTGGATGTGTTTGTCGGTTCTCCAAGCCGAATCCACGATGCAAGGATATTCCAACTTTCCTTCATCAGTAAAGATTTGCCAGCACATTGTGGAACTGATTATCACTTATTGGGCGATGCTGCTTACCCTTTAAGGGAATATCTTCTGACTCCATACAGGGACTGCGGAAATCTTACAGGAAAGAAAAAAAAATTCAACAAAACACTGAGTCAAACTAGGGTAAAAATTGAAAATTCTTTTTCGTTGCTGAAGACAAGATTCAGGCAACTCATGAGGCTGGATTTTTCCACCGTTGAAAGGTCTTCCAAATTTATAATATCGTGTTGCGTTTTACACAACTTGTGTATTACCCAAGGAGATGTTTGGACAGAAGAAGTTGATTTAGTCGCCACAAATTCATCGTTACCATGTGGATCTGTACCCAATATAACCAACGACCGTGAACAACAGCGTGATGCAATTTTACAGCGCTTGGGAGCGATAAAAAGAGACACCATAGCTGAAAATTTGTAGAACTATAATTTCTTTTGTTCCTATATAATAAAATAAAACTAAAATAAGAACTTCATAAAAAATACAACTTTATTTTCTTTTAAGTGCCTCTATAATCTTTGCCCCAAGGTCTTCAATTTTGAGCATTTTTTCTTGGTGTCGGATTTGTTTGTTTTTTTCTTTTTCCTCATACTGTTGACGCTTTTGTAGAAGGCACTTATCCACCAGCTTCTCTTGCAGCGGTTTTGGCCTCTTTTTTGGTGTCATGTTTAAGCTTTCGCATGAATTCTCCTTTTCTGACAAGCTTGTGCTTGTGCACGGTGATTCTTCGTCGTATATCGTTAATTCATTGGATTTTCGGTCAATGCGGTTTGGCCCCGCACATACCTCTGGAAGAAGGGAGTCGTCAGCCAAAATAATTTTGCTCAGTATGTGGCAGTATGGCGAATCTTTCCTAACGGCTCCGCTGGTTTTATTATTTTGAATTGCTTTTTTTGCACTCCTTATAACCGTTTTGTACCGCCCGGTTACTTGATCAACTGTTAACATTACCTGGAATTCCTTTGAGCACTTCTTTGTAACGAAGTCCCACATATTTTTCTTCGTACAAAATTTTTTCATCGGACCGATTTGGTCCATGTTTTCTTCGTACAAAGACAACATGAACCTTGTTTGGCCGTCTGTCCATTTAAAAACATCTGCGAAATAGTCACACCATATTAAAATAAATAAATAAATATTTGCAGGCTTACCGGATGGGTTTAAGGCAGCATCAAATGGTTCGACCGTACAATTGGTTGAAGGGGTTTCATCTCTTTGGGCATGGGAAAGTACATTTTGAGGCACTGTTCCTTCGACTAAATTAATATTATAGAAGGAGTCAACTTCATCTAGCCGCACGCAAATAGTCGGGCGACCTTTGAAGAAAATATATCAAGATTTTTTTTTTTTTAAATGTGTAATATACTTACTTGTATTATGTTCTAATAAAACATTGCCGTCGAAATGCACAATGTGCCCATTCTCTCTGCGAAATACATTATAATCCATTAAATTTATTCCTTCAGCCATCTTCGTTGGTTTTATTTTTGGTTTGAAAGAAAAACAAGAAATCTGACACTTCACCAACACACAAACAATTGAGCGGGAGACGATTTTCGATGTTCCATTGGAATCCAGAAGGAGTAGATAATTGAGTGAGACCAATCGAAAACGACATTAGTGGTAGAATTGAAAGTTTTAACATAAGTTCTTATATCGAAGACTGCAGTGTTTCAGGCAGAGATTCTTCGCTTGTTGGTTGCCCGTTAAGTAAGTGAGCCTTTATCCGTGGTGATTAGCTATTGCCTACGTAAAGCTATTCCTCATTAAGTCAGACAACAAGAAATTTCACTTTCAGAGGATAAGGGGCTTAATTCAGGGGTTTGGGATTCGAAAGGAAGTCGCCTAACACTCATATAATGTATATTAAATTGAATAGTTGTTGTAATCCGACAATAAATTTAATTGTTTAAACTTACCCGCCACTTTAAAAAATTGTTCAAAAAATCGACGGAAATTGGATAATTTCTTTACACAATAAAAACTGATGCTTTTCCGTTAAAATTCGGATTGAAACTTTTGATTATTTGCTGGGATTAATCGAAAATGCTATCAGAAAACAAGATACGAACAATCGTATCTCCATCTACGTCCATATTTGTTAAAATTTACGCACCGAGTAAACTAGAGTATATTCATATAATGAGTAGGGACACTTATATTTTTGACTGAATGGTTATTGTAGAGGTTCATAATTTGGTGTAATCATTAGCAAAAATAATCAGAAAAACCAGCCATAAACCATTTTAAAAATAAATCAGGTACCATTGCACGTAGTGAAAACTTATACACAACGAGGATCAAGTCGATGCGTCTAAAAGTAAGAAAAACCCCACAATGTTTTGCAGAAAACAACAGGTCAGCTATCGGCAACAAAGCACGTTTTCTTGTTTTTCTTTTGTTTTTATGTTTCGTTGCATTTGGTGTGTGTTGCCCCATAAGAAAGTTCGAAATTGAACTTCGAAATTGAAAAAAAAATGTAGTGCACCTTTTTCGCAGCACCTTAAAGCACTTAATGATAGACGATATATCAGGCTTTCAAATGCATGTAGTCGCTAAACCGAACAACACTGAATACATATAGTTTTTCTCTCATGAATGTAAAAATTTAATAAAAATACTCCATTTTTCCATCCCAACCACCAAAAAAACATCCTATGATCTAAAAATTTTACTTACTTTTCAATTCCCTGATGTCTTATTTAATAACTCCAATCAAAACTTTTTATAAAAAAACATACACAGCACTCGTAAAAAAAAAAACAGAACTACTTTCACAAGCCAATTGACACTGAAATTATCACCGACTGCAACTTCAAGACCAATTTTATTTATTTTACATGCCTCCCACATAACAGTTCTTTCTTAATCCCTTATGAGAAGGTTTAGGCTGCAAGTAAAACCTGTTTTCGCATCAATTTGTGCTACTCATTTTTTCAATTAAATGCCGCTAGATGAGCGAATTCTCACACTGTGCGTCGTTTAGAAGGGGTTGCGATTTCATTGCCCTTTTGTCCAGAAACATTTTCTTTTCCAATCTATTTAGACAAAAGATTATTTTTTTATTTATTAGGTAAATATATCTTGATACACAAACCAATGAATCGGCAAAATCGCAGTCAAACTCATTATCATCGACCTCGAATTCATGAGGGATTAGCGCTGTTAAGTGTTCCTTTTGTTTATATTAAATCCCGAACAAGAAAACAACCTCTTTCTTTTCGATCTAAAAACAGACTCCTCGTTTCAAAGTCAAGCGAAGTCGAATGTGGTGTAAAAGTATCCAGAACAAAACGGTTTATCCACCTGCAGTTCGTGGGAACGTCGAAGCTCTCACGAATAATATTGCAAGCCATGCATTTCGTCTGTCTCGAGTGTGTACTGTTCCATAGGGGATACAGTAACCCAGACGATATTTTACACCGCAGCGCCATTAAATTCCCATCGCTCGGATCAGGGGATTTGGGTGGTGCTCCACCTCCTGTAGCGTTGATGTTCCTTCTATAGGCTGAGGCAGTTGCTTTTGCTTTCATCTTTGTACATCGCCATTGTGCCTGGAGTTGTACCATATCACTTTCCGTTGCACTCATTTTATTGAAACTATAAATTGAAATCAGAAATCATAATAAGTGATATTATAATGTGGACAAATAATATGTACGCACGTATTTGAAATTTCCTTCCAAGTTTCCCTCTTCAACTTGGATGTGTTGGTATCCACATTTTTATTTTCAATTATCGAGATCTTGTCCTCGATAAGTTGCCTCAGAAGTATCTTAATACGAAATATTATAATTTGTATGTTATGTACCTATGTATTATGTATGTTTCAATTTTGTAACTACTTTATGTATGTTCGTACATACCTTATCTTTTTCTTTCATTTTTTGTTGCCATTTATAAATAGTTGAACTTTACAACAAAAAATTTCAATTTATATTTTTCACAAACAGCTGATCTGTTCGGACAGATAAATGTAATAGATTTCCCATATTTTGGTACTGTATCTGACACAAGCCCTGTATAACTAATATGGATGAGAAACTGTTTTATAAATAAGGATTCGTGCGATGCTGTATAGAGCCTGCATGAATACTTATACACTGCACAACTATACAGCCGTATAGAGGCATTTTAGCGAATTCTAATAAATAAGGCTGTAAGTTTTCAAGATTTCACAAATCAAAACAATGTATAACGAATGACGGATGAAGTTTCGTTTTGTCATGGGCTGCTTACTTGTTTATAAAACAACGGGCGCATTCGAGTCTCGCTCGAGTTGAAATTAGACAATGAATGCATCCAGAAGAAAAATGGATGTGTTCTACGTGAGATGAAGCTATTGTTTTTTTTACCTTATTTTATATTAAAATTTATTTTTATTGTAGGGGAAAAATACCGCAAATATCGCACAAAATAAGCGGTATCGCAAAATCAGACCGCAAATAAAAAAAAATATCCCACGTTTTGCGATATATCGCACAATCTGGCAAGCCTGCTACCGACTAGAAAACCGTTTACCCGTGTGGCAGTGAGCAAAGCCGGCAGCATTCCGGCAACCGGAATAAGAATGTATTGCCAACGACCGGGTAGCAGGTACCGGTTAATTTCCCATTGAAGTAAGTAAAGTCAGTGGTAATTGGATTATTGGATTTATTGTGAAGTAGAGGAGAACTTTCGTATATATAAAAATTCTCTGTCGGGTTTTTCTTTATATTTATTTTTCTTTAGAGCAAGAATTTACATTGGCTCGTTTTAAAACAATAATTTATTTAAACCAATACAAAACAATGAAATGTTCCCTTATTGGGTTTCTTTATACTTATCAGTTATTAAAAATGTTCCCCTATATTGGTCACACACTTTGGCAGGTCGTCTCTCCAGGTGTTGGATTGTGTCTGCGATGAGTTTCCTACTATAGTGCTGTAGGCCCAGATATACGAGGCCAATTAGTAGGGCCGTTATGAAGATGATTAACAGCATTGTGGCTGTCATGTCGGTATGCGGCTTGGGTGGTTGCGCTACGGCCGAGTTTAGCTGGGGGCCGGTATTAATGACCTCCCGGCTGGTTTGTCCTCCCATGGACCTGGTTTTCGAGACGTTTGGTCGTGAGGTCGAAAAGACGGTGAAATTCTTTGGTTTCGGTCCTCTTCTTCTTCTCTATGCCTCGCTGTTCCCTTCTTTTTTCTCGTAATTGTCGGAGGAACTCGTCCCGGGCTATTTGGGTTAGGCCGGGGATGTTAGCCAAGCGCTTCAGCTCTGTTATTTCTTTGGCGTATTTACAGCGCCAGCCTCCTAGTGCTGGCTTGCACTTCGCAACAGGTGGGCTTCCTTGATGGTCGGATGTCACCTTTCGGGTCCGCCTTCGATACTCTTGGATTGTGAGGGGCTGGGGTCCAGAGGTTGGTTTACACTTGGGAACCGGGGGTTTCAGTAGCGTGTCGGCTTTTTTTTATATAAAATGCGTCGAGGGCCAATTTCTCTTTATGCGACATCGGCAATGGAGTGATGGTGATGGCTTTTATTTACTTTTTTTTTTCGCCTCCTGTTTGGATCGCAATGTAGCGTTGACCGATCCTGTGGCCAATGAATGCTTTTACTGGACGTGGGTTATGGATATCAGGTGTCGAGACCGGCTTGAGCAGAATTAATTGTTTTTGAACAAATAATTAATTGGTCGCTGGTGCGATCCCTTCACAGGTTACAGGGATTAGGTGTTCGTCGCAGATCCTGTGTAATCTTTATTGTTTGCAGCAGGGGTGAGATGACCGATCTGAAGTAACATTATGCGTCTGGTCACCAGATGTTGTTATGTGTGTGGTCGTCTGCTGTAGCATAACATAACTCGCGTGAGTCATTGCTGAACTTCTCTTATGTAAGCACTATTTGAATCAACCAAGCTATTCTTTTTCCCACAAAATAAAACGCACGACTACTGGACTGTTGGACTGTTTTTCGCCTTTGGTGTCCACGAAAAATGCAAATTACAAACACTTCACTTAATTCCTTTAAATAGCTTTATTGTTAGAGACACAACGCGATAAAATCGAGGAAAAATAACTAAGCCAGGCAACTTTCCTATTTTACTGTAATTCATCGACTGACTGCTCATCGTCGCCAATGCTTCCTCCATGCCTCAGGTTCCTCATTTCCTCTTTGTGCGCTTTAGAGGTATTCTTCGTATTCTTGCACTGGTTTGTTTATACAAGTGGTCGCAAGAATACGTAACACTTGCTATCGGATACCTTCTGACCTTTTTGTTTGGTGATTGCAATATTCATGTGTTTGCACATGTTCGATACTTGCCATCGGATACCTTCTGACCTTTTGTTTGGTGATAGTTTATGATTGCAATGTTTATGCACATGTTCAATCGGGGCACTTAAGTGGGTCGGTACTTGAGTGGGTCAGTGTTATGTGGTACGATGTGTTTAACTGGGTTATTCGGCTTGGGTGGCATAACCGTGGCATAAATGTGGCACAACAGGATGGCGGAACCGTGTGTGTGGCACAACAGTCCTCCCCCCTTAAAATACGAAAGGCGCATGACGTTAGGATTGAAGTCTTTCGGCATATGGTAGGTTGCATTGTCAACGGCGAGGTTTAGAACGATTCACTTACGTGTTTATTTTGTAATTTTATATTGACATTCTTATGTATATAGACATTATTATAAATTGGTATTGTTACGGAATTTTACATTGACATTCTTATGTATATGGACATTATTATGTATATGGACATTATTATAAATTGGTATTATTACGGATTTTTACATTGTTTTAGTATTTGTTGTTTACACTTCATTATTTCTTAATAAAAAGTTAAGATTACACATTCAATTTTCGTTTCTATACATTTCAACTTGTTTAAATAATGTTTACATAAGTGTTTTTTTTTTTTCATAATTAAGGCTACATATTTTTATTAGTTTACGATGACATCAGGCTCAGGCTGTTCATTAGGGTTTTCTTGCCCTCTAATGTTGCTCGTTACTGTCTTGTTTATAGACATTGTTATTTTAAAGTATTTCTTTATGACTAATGCTACTATCGCAATAATACAAATTAAAATGATAATTATAAGAGGATTGTACATGTTTTCGTGTATTGGAGAAAGAAAGGTTTTATTTGTATTTACTAAGTTTTTTATGCTAATACTATATTTATCTAAATCCAGTTTTTCTACGTGTATCATGTGGGGTGAAATTTGGGATAGGTTGCTAGGTATTTCCAAGGTTTCGGTTAGGAGTGTTTCTTGTAGATAGTATGCGATTGGGATTTTGTTGTAGATATCGCTTGAAGCTTGTAGGTATACTTCATTCGTCACTGCTTTACAATATGGACTTATTTTGAGGATTCCACTATCGTGGAGTTCGATTGTCTGGGGTGCGTTGCCGCCCAAGATTCGTACGTTCGTTGGCTCGGGCATGACATAAATCCAAGAATTTTTGTTCCTTAAGTTGAACCAGATTTCGTGTTTTAATATGAATATTCTAGTATCGCAGGATTCAGGGGTTGGATTACCAGAGACGAGCTGTATTATACAGTTATTAATGTTGTGATTATGTATAACGAAATTTTGTTGGCAAACAAAATGGTCTGACTCAATTTTTGTACATTTTTCTAAGTCTGCGTTGTTTAGGAATATGTATCGCCTATAGTTCTCGTTAATGGCAATGAATTCGCTATCAACTGAAACATAGTGGTATGCGCTTTCTTTGTACCTAGTGGGAAGTGGTGTAATTTTTACTAAATGGAATTCTTCGTTTACCAGTGGTATGCTAACTTGAATCATCAGGTTGTTATTAACGTATATGGGAGTTGTTGTAGTAATTGCATTTATCATGGGCAGATTCATTCGGGAGATTTTCAATGGAAACCTTACGTTTTGTGGAAGTTCTAGTTGGATTTGTTGAAGGGTTGACATAAATATGTCTGAATTTAAGAATCGACTGTCTAGTTTGCCTATTTTACTTGCTTGTAAAATGTCGAGTAATTGAGCTTGTTTTGTTAGGATTTGTGCAGAACATATTGATACCAGATTTGTAATTTCATCTGAATTGTGTTAAGACCTTTCGAAGTTTGTGAGATTTGTGAGTTTGATTGTGTTTTTCCTAATTTCTTCAGTAATAGTGGCGAAGTTTTTATTTATGTGGTTAGTGGTTTCATTTAGTGCGTCGAAGACGTTTGAGATAATTGTCATCTGGTTTTCAGTCATGTGGTATAGCTTATTTTGGTTTTCCGATAGATACTGTAGTGCACTATCTATTTTAGCTGCGTCTTGTGAGTCCATTGTTCCAAACAAGAATTTCTGAGCGATTCCTATACCGTTGAATAGGCCTTCATTTACTATCATCGTTTCCCTCTTGGTTATTCTTTGTTTTAATAATATACTGTCCAATATTCGGTTGTTGTTGTGTATTTCATTAAGGAAAGTTTTTATTATTTGTAATGTAGTTTTGCAATGGTCTAATGGATATTCCTTCACGGTTGCAATACAGAGTTCGGATAAGGTATTTACATTTTGTTCCAAGGTTTTAGTGTTGGCTTTTGTCAGTGTATCGTTGACGTGAAAGAGAAAGGTCCATTTCGTAAAGGATTTCTCGAGGGTGCCCATAGGTTCCAGGTATACTCCGGTCTTGTTTAGTTGTTGGAGTTCCACTTGCGCTGAAGTTGTGTGTACGATGGCGTATGCCATGATGGCGAAGCTAAAAATGAAAGTACCACAATGTCGTTTAGAAGTTGTGCTTTTATGTGTCTTTTGTATTGTGTGCATAGTGTGTTCTTTGTGTATAGGGCTTTATTAGGTTATTGTGTATTACCTTCTCCTTCCTGCCTATTTTTATTTTGGAATTTTCAGGGGACATGATTTCGACTATTTCATATGGTCCTTCATAGATAGGGGTGAGTTTTTTATTTGATCGGTTTTTTGCTTCAATACACACTTTGTCACCGACATTATATTTGACCTGTTTTGATTTCTGATCGTAGTATTGTTTTGACTTTACTTTGGCGTTTGTTTGGTTTTTTCGTATGATTTCGTAGACTGTTTGTAATTTGGTTTTAATTTCGGTAATGTAGTCATCGTAATTGTATGTAGGTTGCACCTGCCTGGTTAAGATGGAAGGGATTGGTGGTTTGAATCCAAAAATGGCTTCATAAGGGCTGTAGTAGGTGCTTGCGTGTTCTGTCGTGTTGTAACATAATACGGCATAGTTAATATACTTATCCCAGTTTGTTTGATCGTTACTCGCGTAGTTTCTCAAATAGTCGCCTAACGATCTGTTAGATCGCTCAAGCGCTCCGTTGGACTGTGGATGATATGGGCTTGTTTTGGTCTTTTGAATTTTTAAGAGTCTACAAACATTTTTGAATAAATCGCTGGTGAAATTTGCTCCTTGGTCTGTGAGGATGGTTTGTGGAATTCCAAATGTGCAAACGATTTGCTTAACCAGCGCCTCGGCTACCGTTTCAGCTTCTTGGTTTGGTATTGCGACTGCTTGGACAAATTTGCTGAGGTCGTCCTGAAAAGTAAGAATGTATTTATTGTGGTTCATTGTTATCGGAAGTGGTCCCACAATATCGAGTGCGATTCTTTCAAATGGTATTTTTGCCGTTGTAGTAATAACCATTGGTATTCCGAGTATATAAGTCATTCTTTTGACATGACTCGCAAGATTTAATGTACATTTCTACATCCTTGTGCATATTCTTCCACCTGTAGTTCTCTTTAATACGTTTTAATGTTCGTTTTACTCCTAGGTAAGTCGTTGTTATCTTGATCCATTTGTGAGAGAACGGCGCCAATGGCTTCGTTACTGGCGTCGGTTGTAACGTGAAATGTTTTATTAAAGTTTGGATAAGTCAGTATGGGTGGTTTGGTTATTGCGTCTTTTAATTTTTTGAAAGATTCATCGCAAAATGCGTCCCATTTGAATGGTACGTCTTTGCGAAGAAGTTTGTTCAGTGGGTTAGGTATTTTGGAAAAGTTTCTTATGAATTTACGGTAATATCCTGCTAGACCTAAAAATGATTTTATTTGTTTCTGATTTTGTGGAGGTTCGATTTTGTTTATAGCAGCGATCTTTTCCGGGTCTGGTCTGACACCATCCGACGTGATGACGTGTCCTAGATACATGACTTCCCTTTGGAGGAATTTACATTTTGATAGCTGTATTTTTAGATTATATGCTTCGAGTGCATTAAAAATTTCGTTTAACTTCTCGTTATGGTCCTTCAGGTTTTTTCCGTAGATCACTATGTCGTCGAGGTAAACTAGGCACATTATACCTTGCAATCCTGAGAGAACGACATTCATAAGTCTCTGGAATGTTGGCGGAGCGTTTCATAAACCAAATGGCATTCGGTTAAACTCGTAATGACCAGTGGCTGTGCTAAACGCGGTCTTTTCCTTATCCTCTTCCGATACTTCTATTTGGTGGAAACCATTCGCTAAATCCAAAGTTGTGAAGTATTTAGAATCTCCAAGTTGTCCGAGTATCTCTTCTATGTTGGGAATTGGATATGCGTCGGGAATCATAGCTTCGTTCAGTTTCCGGTAGTCTATCACAACTCTCCATTTCTGATCTCCTTTCTTTGGGACGACGAATTATATTGTCGTGTAACATTTTGTCTACTTGTCTTTTGATTTCTTGTTTATGGATTTCTGGTAATCGATATGGACGAACATTGACGGGGGGTACGCCTGGATTAGTTTTAATAGAGTGGGTGATACCCGATGTAGAGGATAAATGGTCACCTTCTATAAAAAATAAATGGTTGAAACGTCTGCAAATTTCTTCTATCGAGTTTCTTTCTTCTTGGTTTAAGTGATCTAATTTCAGTTCTGCTTCTAGTTTTTCTAGCCTGTTCTCTATTATGTTATCGAATTTAGTGATCCTTAGGTTGTGGATGTGGAAATGATTCGAGTCGACACACTTGAGGTCTAGTCTTTCTATTTTGACTTCCTCTTCATTAGTGTTTAGAATAGATATATGTACGTAGCCATTCTTTGAGGTAGTAACTGCCGCTGACGTATACACCTTTGGAGCAATTTCTTGAGAGAAGTATATTTTTTCTGTTTCATGTGTCAGTGGACCATACTTTATTAATTTTTCAGACCTCGCTGGAATAATAAGTGTTTTCCGCTCATTGTTGAAATCTACTGAATATTGTCTGTCTTTGAAGTGATATTTGAAAATATTATTTTTGTAATCAACTATGGCGTTAAATTGTTTGAGAAAATCTTCGCCTATTATTCCATCTTGTGTGATTGGAAAATCATCTGGTACTACATGGAACATGTGCTTAAGGCTCGGTCCCTGGGTGACCTAGCGTAGTGGTTGGTCTGTTGTCTATTCCCTTAAGTTCCGTAATATCGTCTTTATTTAATTTGGCATTTTTATTTAATGATCTCAGTTTGATCAGACTAACACTTGCTCCAGTGTCTAAAAGCATGACGCTGTGCTTGGTATTCGTGTTCTTAGATCTGATTTTGATTTCACTCGTGAAAGTGGATGCTCTGTCTACGGATGCTATGTTAGCTACTTGATTTCGGCACTTGATAGGTACGTTTAATGGTTCTGTGCTTAGGCTTTTCTTCAGGAATTGGTGAAGGTTTTGGATTTGGGAAACTGATCGATTTTTTGTATGTATTTGATTTAAGAGCATGTTTTTGTTTATTACTTGATTTTGGGACTGTGTTAGAGATAGGTTGTCGCACTTTGGGAATTCGGGTACGGCTTTTGAACTAGAAGTTTTAGAAGCTTGATACAATGAGAGGCTGTTGTATTCTTGAGTTTTAGTTTTGTGAGGGTCGCATGTTGATTTAGTAGAATTGGAAGTTTGATACAGTGAATGCGATTTCTCATTTTGAGGAATTTGATACAGTGAATGCGATTTCTCATTTTGAGGAATTTGATACAGTGAATGCGATTTCTCATTTTGAGAAGTTTGATGCAGTGGATTACTTGTGTGATAAGATGTTTTCTCTTTACGGAAATCGCGTTTTGAATTAGTAGATTTAGAAATGTGATACGGTGAACGCGATTTCTCATTTTGATGAGACTCCTCTTGATGTGGTAAATTTATTTGATTTCTCTTAGAGTTTGGTGTGGCATTACTTTGGTATAGAGAATTGTTCGATTGAGTTTGTCTACGGCTATCTGCTAGACTTTTGTTAAAAGGAGTTTGTGTTTGATTTACTTGTAGAGTTCCGTTTGAAATAGCTGAATCTAAATTTTTTTTTCTTATACACCTTATTGCATGCGCCTGCCCTGACTCCGGGTGTTGGACGGGCCAGGTCTCGAGTCGTTTCCCGAAGTTGAGGCAGATGGTTGGGGGTTATTTCGGTTGTTATTAAATAATCTTTTCCTGCACTGATCTATTGTGTGTCCAGGGTTTTTGCAGTATCTGCATGATACGGGATTTTGAACTGTATTTATTCTTGCAGGTTGTTGTCCAGTATTGGGAGTTGGTCTTTGAGTTCTGTGATCGCTATTATAACCGTTTGGGTTTCTTAGGAACCGACACTCATTAGTGTTGTGTGTCTTGGTTTTACAATTCCTACAGTACCTATTTTGGTAGTTTGACTGCTGTCTAGGAGTGGAAGTGAGGAGTTTCTCTTCTTCCATCGCTATGTCGACGGCTTCATCCAGCTCAGTACACCTGGCGCTTTTTACCAACAGTTTTATTTGTGGTATTAGCCCATTACAGAAGCTGCTTAGAATCATGCTGCTATTTAAAACTCGGATGGCTTTATTTGCTGATTCGTCGGAGCTATTCGCATTTGCGTTATTTAGCTCATCAAAAAGGGAGTTAGCTCTTTCCGTGTAGGAAGCAATTGTTTCTGTATAGCCTTGTCTAAACTGAAAGATTTCTGTTTGAATTACTCGGGTACGAGTTTTATAGCTTGTGAAGAATTGAACGACATTTTTTCTAGGGGTTGGTGTACTGTGTGGTTTACTGGAGAATCAGAGACAGGGACTGGATTTATTAAACTTTTATTTATCTCCTTTTGTGGTTCTCTACGTGGTGGAGAATGTCCGATAGGCATTGATTTAATGGATTGGAGGGGAGACACTTCACTTTCAGACACCCTGCGAACTTTTCTGTTTCTGAGCGAAATGTTCAGAATAAAGTTCGACATTAACCGTTTTCAAACCGAAAAAATTATATATATATAACTTTTTTTTTTTTTTAAAAAAGAGAAGGATATGACACACGAAGAAAATTACAAATGGGAAAAAAATTAAAATAAAAATAACAAAGGACAAAAAAACAAACAAAATTTGTTTTGCTACGTTACGCACTAGTATTAATTAAATTGCTTACATTGGTTTCATACTCCGTTGTTGTTGCTGGACCATTTGTTGTTCTTCTTCTTCTGCTCGGGACTGACTTTGCTGTCTGTTTCTTCTGCTTCTTGTGTTGGTTCTCCGGGACTGGATTTGATCTTTTCTCCTATGGGACTGGACTGACTTTTTTTTTTTGTCTATTTATTCACTCGCACTTAACTCGACCTTGCCGTTTTTATGTCTGTTTATTTTACGCGTACTTAACTCGACTTTGACTTTTTATTTTTTTCGGGAATTAAGGTAGATGCTTTACCCTTAATTATCCCACCGCTGCCACCATTTGTTAGAGACACAACGCGAAAAAATCGAGGAAAAATAACTAAGCCAGGTAACTTTCCTATTTTACTGTAATTCATCGACTGACTGCTCATCGTCGCTAATGCTTCCTCCATGCCTCAGGTTCCTCATTTCCTCTTTGTGCGCTTTAGAGGTATTCTTCGTATTCTTGCACTGGTTTGTTTATACAAGTGGTTGCAAGAATACGTAACACTTGCTATCGGATACCTTCTGACCTTTTTGTTTGGTGATTGCAATATTCATGTGTTTGCACATGTTCGATACTTGCCATCGGATACCTTCTGACCTTTTGTTTGGTGATAGTTTATGATTGCAATGTTTATGCACATGTTCAATCGGGGCACTTAAGTGGGTCGGTACTTGAGTGGGTCAGTGTTATGTGGTACGATGTGTTTAACTGGGTTATTCGGCTTGGGTGGCATAACCGTATGTGTCACAACAGGATGGCGTAACCGTGTGTGTGGCACAACATTATTTTAAGATACAAATTTGGTAGCAAACCGCATGCCGATGAATTTACCAGAGAGTTAAAATTTTTTTTTTTACTTGTGTGCCACAGAATGAAAGAAACGAGAAAAAATACCCGAACGCACAAGCGCGACGGCCATATATAGAGTTTTTGCATTTGCAAGGCGTACGATGATATGCATTTTACTGCGCCGTCTGTGGTCTGATACCCGAAACGCAGAACTTTAAGGCGCAAACACAATGCAATATCACGGTCCACTTTGCAATGGAGCAACTTTACAATTTTCTACTGGCATGTTTCCTTTTTCGTGTAAACAACTACAGTTAATATAAAATCCGTCTTTTATTTAGTTTTGTTCATTGCCTCGTGTTTTGTAATGAATACATGTATATGTATGTGTAATAAATATAAACCCTTTAGTGATGACTATATAACATATATATATGTAACAATTCATAACCCTACCAACGGCAGCTCTTAAGCGCCCTACACACGTTCAATGTTACTTGACAAGTATCATTGACGATTTTTTTCATCAAGTAACATTGATGATAAATCGCCTCCACACGTATCAATAAATATTGACAATGGTTTTGCTTGAATTGTGTTCAGTCGTTTCATAGTTGTCAGTGAGTATGGACACTAATTTATATTTTCTTGCAGCCTGGATAAAAAAAAGTGGTTGCTGAAAAGGAAATTATATGGAGATTGTTCATTTTTAAGAGAATTATCTAATTTTGATGAAGACTATAGAAATCTTCTTAGAATGGATGAAAATGTATTCGTTCAATTGCTCAGACTGCTTACACCCCTGATTGAAAAAAAAATACCGTGATGAGGGAGTGTATTAAACCATCTGAGCGTTTGTCAGTAACCCTGCGTTTCTTAGCTACTGGCAGGAGTTTTGAAGATCTTAAATTTTCAACAAGAGTCTCCGCTCAATCGTTGTCGTCAATAATTCCAGAGAATTGTCGTGCAATATATAATGTTTTAAAAGACGATTACTTAAAGGTGAATATATTAACAACAGTCTAATTATAAAATAAAAAGTAAATGAGTGTTTATTTATTTCACAGTTCCCAAGATCTGAAAAAGAGTGGGAAGAAATCGCTCAGCAATTCTTTTACAAATGGGATTTCCCTAATTGTTTGGGGGCTGTTGATGGCAAACACATTTCGATTGTGCATCCTGTAAACAGTGGGTCATACTTTTATAATTATAAAGGATATTTACTGCCACGTCGGAACTAATGGTAGAGTTTCTGACGGGGGTGTAATAGAGTATACGGATTTTTATGAAGATCTTGTCAACAATCGTATTAAAATACCACCACCCGAATGTCCCAACAATTACGATTTAACAATTCCGTACGTTTTTATTAGTGACGAAGCGTTTAGGTTACGAAAAGATATGATTAAACCGTTTTCAAGGAAAGATTTAAATCCGAACCGGGAATATTTTAATAAAAGGCTTTCAGGTGCACGACAAGTTGTAGAAAACGCGTTTGGAATTCTTTCGTCCCGATTCAGGATTTTTCATACAAATATTAACTTGTCCTTGGAAACCATCGATTGCGTTGTTTTAGCAAGCTGTGCATTGCATAACTACCTCAGAAGGCAAAACCCGAACTACATCGACGGATTTGCAACACATCTTCAGAACGAAGGTACATCATTAAGCCAACTAAGCAGCACACACAACCGACGAAGTGGACTGGAAGGAAAAGCCGTTCGTGATCAATATTTACAGTACTTTATTAAAACAAAAAATAATAAATTCTTTAAAACAACATACAAATTTTTATATATACAAAATATTTTTTAATTTTGTTGCCATTCAGAAAAAAATTGTTGTATCGGCATTTGCCGATTGGAGGCTTGTATTTCTTGCTGAATGTTCTCTCCCGGCTCAACTTCCACTACAATACGAATCTGTTTCGCTCTCCCAACTTTGGCTTCAAAAATTGCGTCATTTATTATTTTTTTTAAATAAATTTTGTCTTCTTCTGGCAAGGACCTTAATTCCAAAGCTACATTTTTACCATATATGTCGCAATCATCTTCTTTATTTGCATTTAGTTGTTCTTGCACTTGTTGCAATACAGCTTGAGCTTGCTCCACATCTGTGTTCTTAGCTCGTCTTTTACGACAAAATGGTGTTCTCTGCTCAGTTTCTGGTGCAATTGGAGAAGGACTGTTGACAAATACCTGCAATTTTAAATCGTTTATAATGTTCTTTTCTATATGCGAACCTACAAAAAAACTTACGCTTTCATCGGAAGCCAAATCTGGCAAACTACTGCGAGCTGAGTTTCTGCTGCTCACTCCGCTTCTTGGGTTTTCGTGATCTGTTAAAAACATCAACTCACTGAAATACCATAATGATGGCTTGTAAATTTCATCCTCCCCCGCTCCAGACTTTTTTGAATTTTTATTTTTTTTTTAATTCTGCTCGGAAATTTGTTTTTAAACTGTTTATTTTGTTTTTAGCACTTAAAACTGTGGCATTTTTGTCAACTTCTAATAGTTTTTCCCGCAATTTTTCATACGATCTTTACTTCAAATCTTTATTCATATATTCTTCCGATTTTACTTTCCACAAAC
Organism: Portevinia maculata; assembly: GCA_949715645.1. NCBI lineage: Eukaryota > Metazoa > Arthropoda > Insecta > Diptera > Syrphidae > Portevinia > Portevinia maculata. Next base: position 97,761,725 of record OX454528.1, read on the forward strand.
ACCCATTTTCGCGATAGATGCGTATAAATTCAATTATAAATTCCCGTGAACATTGGCGAAAATCACACATCTTGTCACCGAAATTATTATTTCACAAATGACAACATTGACAAGTAACATTGAAGTACCCTACACACGACCAAATCATTGTCAATTAACATTGAAGAAAACCAAATCGATTTTGGTTTTCATCAATGTAGCAATGTTACTTGACAAGAACATTGAAGAGCAAACAAACGATCAATGTTACTTGAAAGATGAGTCATTCAAGTAACATTGTCAAGTAACATTGAACGTGTGTAGGGCGCTTTAGAACTTGTTTTCTTTTTGTCTCTTATGCCTACACTTATGATTTGTTTTTCCTCTTTCGATGTATTTTAGTCTTCTGGGACAGTTGGTATCTATCAATTGATTTGTAATTTCCCTCACAATTAGCGCATTTAGAAATGCCTGTGGCAGTACAATCGGCAGTTTTATGGGGTTGAAAGCAATTTGCGCAGTAGGTTTTGACACTGCAGTTTCTCTCACGGTCTCACCATGCCCATACATTTGGCAGTTATGGCATTGAGTTTTCTGCTTTTTAGTCTTCGTTGAAACTCCCAAATGCAGTATGGAGGACGTGACGAATGTTTTTTCTGAGGCCCGCAATTTTAACGCTTTGTTTTTCAAGGAAAACTATATAGAATACTTCAGTATAGTGATCATAGTTCTTTTTGATCATTTTAATGTCTTTGTAAGCAAAATTTAGATAGCTCTATTAGGAGTTTCTTAAAGTTGTCTATAATGTTTTTTTTATTGATCTTAGGAGTAGATACTAATATTATCTATAATATATTAAAAGGTGATATAAATTTTTCTTACATTGCTATTTATATTTCATTTCTACATTTATTCTACTTATTTCTTTATTTATTTCTCTTACTACTACGTTATTTACTTTACTTTTTATTGTATTTTTAATTAATTTGAAAGCAGATCACTAATATTATTAATATAGCTTCCATAATCATTATATCTACTATGTTATTCTTCTTGTTTTGACCTCCCATTATTGGTTTTGATTTTTAATGTACATTTTGTTTGTTTATAGAGAGAATGGGTTCTCCTGATAGTTCAGGTTCCTTATTTTATTTAAAAGCTCTTTTCTCTGCGCTTTGTCTTTAGTCAGTTGGACTTGTTTGTGCAGGATTGCTAATTGTTGGCGATGACGTACCTTGCGTCATTTTCTTGGTTTTTTGACTCGTGCAACTGCCTCTTCTTCAGGTTGACGCTGCTTTATTTTGCCGTCGATTTGTCTTCGTTTATATTCCTCTATAGCAGCCATGCTCAACATTTTTAGGGTTCCTTAGCCAAATGGCAAAATAAGGAACCCTTATAGATTCGTCATATCTGTCTGTCTGTCTGTCTGTCCGGAAATGTCACAGCCACTTTTTTCCGAAACTATAAGAGCTATACTGTTGAAACTTGGTAAGTAGATGTATTCTGTGAACCGCATTAAGATGTTCACATAAAAATAGAAAAAAAACAATAAATTTTGGGGGTTCCCCATACTTAGAACTGAAACTAAAAAAAAAAAAAAAAAAAATTCATCAAACCCATAACTGTTGGGTATCTATAGATAGGTCATCAAAAATGATATCGAGGTTTCTAATATCATTTTTTTCTAAACTGAATAGTATAGAGACACGCGAGAGACACTTCCAAAGTGGTAAAATGTTGCCCCCCCCCCCCCCCCCCCTAACTTCTCAAATAAGGGAATGATAAAACTAAAAAAAATATATGATTTACATTACCATGCAAACTTCCAACGAAAATTGGTTTGAATGAGATCCAGCAGGTGGTTTTTTTTTAATTCATCATAAATCGTAAACCGCAATTTACCTTTCATTAAATCAACTCAAATATAAAAAAAACATTTAATTTCATAAACATAAACCTTATGCGTAAACCGTGAACCATTATTTTCTAATAATAAATCTGTAATAGGTGCCTAAGTGAATAATAATTATAAATCGCGCGGAACCCTTCATGAGCGAGTCCGACTCGCACTTGGCCGCTTTTTTCAATAGGGGCCACAAAGACGTTTTAGCTGTGGTGCCTCGGGGCATTTATTGTTATAAAAAAATCTTGGCAAAAGATTCTTTAGTTTGAATGGGATCTGTGAAATTTTGAAAAGTTTTTCAAAATTTTGTCAAGGTCTGCGATTTGGGCACTTCTCTGAACGGTTTCATATTTTTAAGGGACAGTGCTCCAAAATTCCTTCTATTCCCCTTTTTCCCTTTTTTCTTTAAACATTACTTCAACGTTTGTGTCGTTTTTGAAATCGATGAACTCAGAAAACAATTTTGCATAATTACAATTTAAAACTGAAGCCAGTTGTGAGATGGTCGTTGTTTCCAGATGCCAGGGGTTTTCAACAAGCATTAAACATTTTTTAATTTTTTTTAAATCTTGAAACCTATTTTGAAACTCGTCTGACAGTGCAGTCATATAATTTGAAATTGTCGAGCAGTTTTCCTCAGAATACGGTCCTCTGAAATATGCTGAGTCGGTTTATTGATTCAGGTGGATCGGTTTTGCTGCGACTGGGCATTGAATGTTACATTGTTGCATGTTGTGTATATTATGCTTCTTCAGCATTTCTTCATATATTGTGGGTGATGATATTGGATGTGTGATTGTTTGATATAAACTGTAACAGTAACTTGTAACATTGACTCGTATACTGGTTTATCGCTTCTGGGTAGTATTCGTCGCCCCATGCGTATTTTTGGTCTAATTGGTGGAACAGGTTGTTCAATTCCTTTTTACTGTAGCTCATCGTCACAAAAGTCTGGGTTTGATGCAGGATCGCCATGTAATACAAGTTAAAGTATTGTTCGCAAAAATCTACCTCACCTAAAAATCTATTGGGCTTATTGTAAGGCTAGCCCAAGCCGAGTGGAAACTGATGGCTGAAAAGCCTTAGTGTTTTTTTGCGGCTAAAGAGCCAAGCTGAAAATTAAAAAAGATGCATTCACTTTAATTATTAAAAATTAAAATTAAATGTAATGTACTTTTCTTAACCTATTTATACAAAAATCTTATTCCAATTATTTACATCTATTCACTAATACTATTAAATAAAAATGCTTGTTGCAGCAGTAATTCTTGAAAGTCATTGTGTCTTAAATTCGATCCGGCTCACAGTGCGGCATTTGAATAGAAATTTGGACAAAAATCGTTAGTTCAAATTCAAGTGTACAAGTTTATTATTTCTGTTTAGATTATTGCAATATACATAATTTTTCGTAAATATAACATAAAAAATTGAGAAAATAATTGAGTTAAACTTTTTATTCAGATATTATACCACTGTCATCGCTTTCTTCAAACTCTGTATCTGTATCACCTAAACCAAAATCATGAAAAGAGGAACCGTACACATTTTGCGAATCTCTTGATAATTCTTCTGTTTGCAAGAACATACTTATTTCTGAAATATTTTTGTTTCAAAAGAAATAGATATTTCTGTGAGTCGAAATTAAAGGATCAGAAGTAAGTAATAAAACGTTCATAAGATCTGTGTTTGTCTATTCCCTACTCATCCTACGCGTGTGATTTAATCGATTTTTTCCTTATGTGGAGCCCCTAACGCTTCTTTCGATAGAAGACCTATAGGCATATTGAAAAAATCAATAAAGCTTAGATATAAATCGTGTGTGTAAAGTTCTAAACTGCTCAACATTTATTTAATATGTACCTGCCGATAAAACTCTCAAAATAATGTAAAATTGTTTAATTAAGTTTCTATTCCTGTGATTTCTGAACTGATTTCACAATTGCTAAAGAATTGTCTCGCAGTATTGCCATCATTTGTGGAACCATAACCCGGTTTTGGCTTGTCCACTAAGAGGGCCATACGAGTTTTAAAAAGCTCTTGTTTTTTTTTTTATTTTGTGCAAACATCTCTTTATTTTCCGGGCCCCTTATTTGCCACAGTTTGTCTTTTGATTTGTTGTTTGATTGATTTTCAGTGGATCTCGACAGTATTGCTTGTACATCATTAGCTTCTTCATTCGGTATCAACACTTCTTTTTGTAACCAATTTGAGTGTCGCTTGTATAAATAGTTACGGCTTCTAGAGCAATCTTTCCACTTTTTGCTCAGAGCTAAACAATAGACTTCACCTATGTGTCTTAATTTAATGTTAAAGTCCTCAGTACACTCATTTAAATTCAAAACCGATTTAAGTTTATGAATGACTGTCTAGTTTTTCTGAATTTAGATTTGAAATCCATTAGTCGAGCAAATCACCATTTCGAATCGTTGAATATTGCACTAGAAAAAAATTCACTGTTATTAGGGTAGCAATTTGTAGCAAAAAAAATTTACACAGACACAAGGTCTGATATATAAATTGTGCAAAGCAATTAAATTTACAGGATATTTTGTGCTGAAATTTTTAAAAGCTCACTTAAAGCGAAATTTTTAATATTTTTTTAATTTTTTTTTTTTAACAATACACCTAAAATCCCTATATCTACATTTAAATTTTGAAACAAAAATGGTAGCACTACACACCTTGTTCAAAATCCGACATGATTCTAGTTTCAGAATTTACACGCAGTTAATCAGAAAATTACTTTATCTTAGCAAACTAAATTGCAACTAAGCAGACTGCAGTACTAAAGCTCAACTCAGTGCAGTGATATCGCAAACGCCGTTAAGTCTTAAGAGAAAATAAGAAATTCTAGCACGCAGAAATAAATAACTAACACCAATAATTATATTTTGTTATCTTTTATTTAAATTATTCAAATATTCCTTTTAGTGGAAGTCGCGTCTGTTCTTCTCCACACCAACTTTCGAATGCCGAAATCAGTCATTACTATTTATCAACCCCTCCGCCAGTAGGTACTGCAGTACTCTTGCCGTCTCTTTCGTTCCCTCCGCAGCTTCTCCTTCTATTTCGTTACAGGTCTATGACCGTTTACCAAGAATACTTATTCAAACTCAAAACTTAATCTAAATTTTACAGGTATTTATATCCTAGGGTAATCAAATGAAGGTGGAGTGAATCGCAGACGCTGAGTCGGCGCTTTCCAGGAATCTAGAGTGCAGACGTAGGTGTCTTGTGACCAGGTCGGTGGGAACTTATCGTTTGCCTTTGCAGGTTTGCTGGCTGGAGGTTTCCAGGAAAATAGCATGCAATCTGACCGCATGTGCACGCGAATTAATAAGTCTAGATTTATTTTATGTTTTTAAAAAAACTCATTTATTTGCAATGCAAGGGATTTGCCAAAAAGGGAAAATGACCTGCTCGGTCTGAGGGTTGTTAAATTTTAACATGTCTCACTTAAATCTGAGCTTATATACTACTGATGTCTGCCGTCGTTTTGTTGATACAGATGTGGGCTCTTCAGAATGTTGTATGTTGATACAGATGTGGAGTGGAGTCGATCCTCATTTGTTTGTTTGTTGGTTTATGATGTTTCCGGTGGTTGGCGTCGGATGTCGTCTTCGATTAAAAATCGAAGAGTTAATTGTTTTTGATTGTATTATGCTTTTTCAGCATCTGCGATCTGATTTGTACTGTCGTGGGGTATATTAACTCGCGCGCTGTAGTTTGGCGGAAGTTGACTTCTGCTTCGGTTAATCTTTTGGGTGTTAACTTGTATCATGTTTGAATTTGTAGCTTATGGAATTTCTGTCTGTCAGTGATGGGCATGAATAATTTTCAATTTTAAGTTCTTGCATAAAATTATATACAAACTCTGCTGATTTTTTAAGTAATTTAATGTGAGGGGCAATGGCTTTATTGACATTTTCTGTCGTGGACATGTCATCATCATTTCCACCGGTGTCACTAGCACTTAACACTTGCAGGGGTTGCCAGTAATTGCTACTGGATGAATCACATTGCTTTGACATTTTTGAATTGTTCTTTTGCACTTTCGCCATTGAAGATCTAAGATCTTCGTTGCTGCGTACTCGCTTTTTGGATCGGTTTGACTTGTTAGAGAGGGGAAAATACGTCTTACTCATCTAAGAGCGCAACGTCAACTGAGAAAAAAGGATAAGAAGCAAATAAATGTGTATGTTATCTATACCAATGTGTGTTACTTACTCTTATCATGAATTTGTAGTGGTAACAAGAAAATCGTCGAATTGCGGTCCACGATTGGTTGTTTCGCCTTCATCAGTTTCCATAATTTTGGGATTTTGATAAATATAAATTCAAAAAAATTTAATTAACAATGAATTTTCCAAAGCAAATGACACCTACAGCCAGAGACAGTGACAGCTAATAAACTAATCCGTCATTACAAATAAATGCTCTTGACTCTCGCTCCTCTTCCAATTGGTAATGTAGTTTCAGTTAACTTGCAAATGTGTGCGTGAAACGCCTCATATATCGCGGATCCAAAAATGACGGGGAAAATTATGGTCAGAGTTTTGGCTTGGGATAGAATTTTACATAAGATTCGTGCTAATTATGATAAACGCACAAAAACTTGTAACGAAGTAGAAGTTTACGAGGTATCCGCACCGAGAATTATCCCAATATCGCAACGAACTGACAGTTGCGAATACTTTTTTTGACAGTTCAACCTCTGTTTTGCAACACATGCTGAACGGTTTCTTCGGTACCTGCCAAACGAGTTGAACTACAGCGATCACCTAAATATGCCTGAATTCTAGATTCAATATCTAACAAGTGACATTAATAGATTTTTGTTTTAGGGACAAACAAAAAACGTTTTTTGGCTCCAGCCGCGGACTCACATGTGTACATATACCTATGTGTTGTGAGAGTGAGGGCAGCAAAAAACGAATCCAAAAAAAGGAGGAACAAATCGTGGCTAGGGGGCGCTTCGAAGTCAAATAAAAATCTAAAAAAAATTGTATGTTCGTTTTATTTCATAGAACAGTACATAATTTTTATTAAGTAGGCATACCTACTACCGCGAAAAATAAGAAGCAAATAAATGTGTATATTATCTATACCAATGTATGTAACTTTCTTTCAGCATGAATTTGTACCGGTAGCAAGAAAATCATCGAATCGCGGTCGACGATTAGTTTTGTCGCCTTTATCAGTTTCTATAATTTTGTGATTTTGATAAATCTAAATTCAAAAAAAGTTTAATTAGCAATGCATTTTGTGGAATAATAAATTTACTTGTAGTTTACCTTTCAAATGAAAATGACACCTACATCCAGAGACAGTGACAGCTAATAAACTAATCCGTCATTACAAATAAATGCTCTCGATTCTCGCTCCTCTTCCAATGGGTAATGTAGTTACAGTCAATTTACAAATATGTGCGTGAAACGCCTTATACAAGTATATCGCGGATCCAAAAATTACGGGAAAAATTGGGTCAGCGTTTTCGCTTGAAAGTTTTCCCTTCAAGCAAGTGTAAGGCAGATATTAATTAAAACATAAACTTTGAATTAACAAAATAAAAGTACTGTCGTTTATAGAAGTTTGCAATATGTACTTTGATTTCATTGGTTATTCTATCAAAAAATCTTTTTTCGGAATCGATAATTTGTTTGGAAAGGAGACCAATAATATAGTCGCTCTGTTCCTTACATTGACGGTCCATATTTTCGCACTCGTTATAGTTTTTGGGGGTCAAAGCATTTGTGGATCGAGACGGAGAGTGAGAAGTTTTCGGTGTGGTAGTGGTATTGCTCCGAGAGGAGGTACCGATACGTTTCTCTGAGCCTCCCATTGTCCCAACAAAAGAAAACGAAACACTTTTTTTTTATTCAATAATTAATAAAATATTTAGAACTTGTTTTGTGACTAAACTAACAAACGATTTAAATACCGAAAATGCAAGGATGGTAGAGTAGTAAAAAAGCTATTTTTGGTAAGTCTTTTGAATTTGTTCGTAAATTATAACACTCCTTTAAACAAGGGAGCCGGACTCAAATATACGTCTACTCCGTAGTGTAACCTTATGACCGTTCTGTTACCTTCCCGATCCCCTAGATGTCCCACCAAAGCGTAAAGGGAAATACATGTTCGAAGAATCGACCGGTCCCCGCTTACAGGCGCTTAGGACTCGGCTGATGTTCAAGATTAGGAAAGGGTGTCCGACCACTGGCCGCCAGGCACTATTCCTCCCCGCACTAGCTCATCGGCGGGAGTAGGAACTTGCTGCCAGCTCGGACGCCTCGGACCTCCTTTCGACCTGCATCGGCCCGATGGAACGCTATTGCTGGCCGCTGCCAAAAGGGAAAAACTAAAGAAAGCGGTTCTACCGCCACCTTATCTTGCCGGGGGACCCGAAATTATGATGATCCGTGATGGAGTTATTAGCTCCTAGCGTCCGTTAATTCGAACGGAGAAGCAGCCTCTGCGACGAACTGCCCAATATAGGGGTGTTACAATATGGCCCGTGCTTTCTCGAGTGACCGAGAGAAGAGTACCGTACGGAGAGAAATTTAAATAATAACCAAAGATTTTAATGATTTATATTGAGGTCCGCCGTCTTCTGCGTCGCTGCGACCTTTATGTTTTATTTGTTTATAAATGCTAAATAGTTGTAGTACAAAAGAGAGGCCCGCCGGCTTCTGCGTCCCTGCGACCTGTGTGTCTTAAGTCATTTCTCTGTCTTTTCCTACCCACAATCATCCTCTTTTATACCAATTGTGGCATGACCTTTCTCCTGTCTTCCCCTTCCATGCACCATTCCCTTCCTGTGTATTTTGCCTGTAAATGCTTACGCGCTATTTCAGGCAATTGCCTGAACTTAATTGTTTTCCTCATTCGTTCCACTTAAAAGAAAGATGGAAAGTTTCCCCCCTTGTGCTGACCCACCCCACTTAGCCTGCTAGCTAGAGAGTATTAATCCTGAGTAGTAGACACAATGCTAGAGCCCTCATTCATATTCTCAGCCAACAGAACATCGTTGGTGTTGCCTAAAAGTTTCCTTCTTATTTGCTCAATTCCCCTCCTACTTCTCCTAACATGAGTTGATTTCATTCTAGACTCATTAAAGTAAGCTCCAATGAAGGTGTACAAGTTTCGTAATGCCATCTCCTTATCAAAGCCAAATTCATAAAAAGCAGCTGAAGTGCAAGTTAAGATGGATTTAACCGAGCTGCACTCACATCGTAATCTAGTTGACCTCTCTATTTGATTCTTAATCTGTCTAACAACTGCTATAAGATTAGATGTCGATTTAGGTTGATTAACAAGTTTCCCAGATCTATCCTGGAGTAGAGCAGGCCTAGTAGAAGTATTGAAAGTGATCAGATCTAAGAATTCAAAATTTGGTTCAAATTCGTCAGAGGTGTAAGAGGTGGTATCAGATTGAGTCACGACAGGTGTTGAACTCGTTAGATTGGTTTTAAAGAATGTTTTGATGATCACAATTATCTCTGTAGAACTTGAGTTACAGACTGGACAGTTCGACCTACCATGATTTACTACATGGAAGCCACCATGGTTAATCAAATGTTTGTGCCCGCCGTTTTGTCGCACAATTAAAACACCAGAGATATATGTACCTATTCTTAATTTTTAATTTTATTATTTCAAAAAAACTCTTAGAGAAATATTTTACAACTGCCGCGTTCGAAGGTAAAGAGATAACTGAACCATTGGCCTAGTTGGTGGAAAGGAAAAAAATGAAAAGAAAGAGGGAGAAAGCTCGGAGATGCCGGAAAGGAGCGAGATAGGTTAGACACAGAATGCGAGCCGTCGGCCTGCCATCTACTGGCTATTAGTCATATGTGACCGGTGGTTTACAAAGCGTGTGTTTTGAACAGGCCTCCTTAAGGCTTACTGAAGCCTGCTCCCATCTGGCTTACCTCTTCATCTCTTTCTCTCTCTCTCTCACCTCCATTCCGCCACCTTCTTCCCTCTTTCGTAACTCCTTAGACCTCCATGGTCCGGATATTAACTACTGAGTCAAGCTAAATATAACTTTGTGCAGATTCGGAATCATAATTCGATTTGTTCAATAAAACAAAAATTAATAATAAGAAATCTGAACAAAACTACTAAATACTCGTACTTCGCTCAACTGTATCTAGGTATGTAACAGGTATAACTATAAGTTCATATCGTACATCGGGATATGAATTCAATGATATATAAGTAACCCGATATATTTTTACGCCTACGGCCTATTGCCAGAAAAAAAAGAAGGAAATCTAAAAATGAATTGAAGTTAATTCGAATAATAATTTCTTACCCCCAGTTTCACAGTAGAGGTTTAAACTCCACTTTTGGTTTAAACTTCAGTTCAGCAATTTATTCGGTTTCACAGTTTTGTTTAAACCTTAAACTCAGTTCAATTTGCAGTTTAAGTTAAACGACTGTATTCTGCCGTTTAAACCGTTTAAATTTGGAAACACTTTATTAGGGGGATCAAATGGTGAAATATTTCGAAAGCGAAAAGGCCTTAAACGTGCAGAACCATGTGTGACCCAAAGCTCCAAATAATGGACATAGTTGCAGGTGGCCTGGATCAAGTCATGATTCCACAATTTTCAACAATTCAAGAATCTGTTCTAGGTTTGAAAATGGAGAATTTGGAGATCATGTTATAGTGGCGGACAGTGGCTACCAATACAGACGCTATATGATGACTCCTTTACGTAGTTGCAACAATCCACAAGAAACATTGTACAATGAATCTCAAATTCGAACACGAAATTGTGTTGAACGCGCTTATGGCGTATGGAAGAGAAGGTTTCCTATATTATCAACACAAATGAAAGTGACAATAACTACAGATCAGAGTATTATTGTTGCAACAGCTGTCCTTCACAACATTTGCTGTATGAACAACGATGCTGTTCCTCCAGCAGAGGAATATTTGATGAACGAAGCGATACATAATTGCAATGAGAGTCAAAGAACTTCAAACTCTCAAAACGAAAATACATCTGTGCGAAATGCACTTATAAATGATTATTTCAGAAGTCTTTTACGATAAAAAGATATAATTTTTTCGTATTAACAAAAATATACTTTATTGAAAAAAAAAACCAAAAACAAAGAAATGGGTTTAATATTTAATTAAAAAAGGAACATGATTAATTTATCTAAAATGAATAGGAACTTCAAATAATCTGAATATAATAATAAAAATGTATGGTTCGATTTGCCATTCACTTCATTATTGCAATCTATTTATTTATTTTTTGCAATTCGGCATTCAAAATAAGCATTTTTTTTTGCATGCTCTTCTTTCATATTTTCAATTTGAAGAGCTTCTTTGTCTTGTTGCAGCCTCGCTAATTTACACTTTTCTTCAGCAAGCTCCTGCCACTTGTCGGCAGCCAAATTTCTTTTCCTCGTTGTGAGAACTCCGTACTTTCTAGTATCATAAATGTTTTTGGTAGTTGTGGGTTCATTCAATCAACCTTTAAAACCGCTTTTATTTTATTTTCCTGTGGCAGAGGACTTCCTTCATCTGCTTCTTCATTAACGATCGCATCTAGATTAAATGTAATTTAAGGTATCTGTTGAGTATCGTTCGTTCAACATTCAATTCCTGCGGAAAAAGCGAGAACAACTAGCGAAAAGGCACCCAGAAATCTTGAAAAACCTCAACAATAAAAACACACAAAATTGTAGGTTCACTATTTATTAATTTTGTTCTTTGTTATTAATTCGTTTCGCGACCACTTACTGCCGACCGACCCGTTTGGATATTGTAAAGAGACTCAACTCCAGATCTGGTTTTCCTTCCTATCTCGTCACATTCGGTGCACAGCTCATAGGTCCCAGATAGCCAACGAACGTAACAGGCGATACCAAGCCCAGGCTTTGCTGAGCCAAGCAAAAATGAATCCCGTCGTCGTACAGCCGACCACCACCAATGCTGCCTTTTTCCACGAACCCATCGCAAGTTGTTGATACGATAATTTGCCCAGCGCTTATTTATACAGCGTGTGTGTGGGGGCCCATGATACGTCCAGACAATGTATCGGGTGTTTATACTCCAGTCATTGTCGCTGGCATCCGATATGCCATTTAATGAACATTAGATAAACGAAGGAATGTGCATAGTGGCAGATTTGGCTTGGTTGAATGTACGATGTGTGATTGTGAAGTATGTACAATGTGTGACCGTGAAGAATGTACGATTTGTGGCGATGAAGAATGTGGGTCAGCAGTAAGTGCGGGCATTGACCTCATTTAGATCTCAAACATCTTGCCCGGTCGAACCGTCAGTTTCGATAGAAGGTGTGTCGAGAAGGCGGCAGAGCTTCTAGATCGGTCGTCTGCAAGCCCCGCTGGCAGTCTGGAGGGTGACATTGCGTGCTAGCCCGTCACTGCCCGGGTGGACCTCCGTCACGCGTCCCATGCGCCAATGCGTCGGAGGTAGGTTCTCATGGCGAACCAGAACGATGTCTCCCACTTGGATATTGGGTTGTCTTTTCTGCCACTTATTGCGAGTTTGAAGAGTCGCAAGGTACTCGTCGCTCCATCGTCGCCAGAACTGCTGATGTATTGAACGCAGCCACTCCCATTGCTTCATGCGGTTGAGTGGCAGTTCCGGTATGTCAGGTTCTGGTACGGCTATCAGCGGGGTCCCGATGAGGAAATCGCCGGGCGTCAGGGCTAGTTTGTCTTCCGGGTCATCGTGCAACGGCGTGATGGGCCGGGAATTGAGACAGGCCTCGATTCGGGCCACCAAGGTCTCGAGTTGATGGTACCTGAGGGTTTGCGTACCCACGAGACGCAGGAGGTGGCGCTTGGCCGATTTGACGGCGGCTTCCCATAAGCCCCCTTGATGGGGGGCGCTCGGTGTGATGAAGTGCCAAGAAGTGCCATTGGCCGCCAGAGTCTGTTGCGTATTGTCGCTTTGCCAAGCGGCCAGGTCTTGGCGAAGTAGCCGGTTGGCCCCGACAAATGCAGTCCCGTTATCGCTGTACAGATGCGTGCAAAGCCCTCGTCTGCTGATGACCCGTGTATAGGCGTCTAAGAAAGCGTGCGCAGAGAGATCCTCGACCACCTCGATGTGCACTGCCTTGGTTGCGAGGCAGATGAAGATGGCCAGGTAGGTCTTGACAGTCGTGCGTGATCTTGGAGCGCCAGTGCGAATCAGGAAGGGGCCACAGTAATCCACCCCAGATGCAGAGAATGGCCGGGCGGGGTTGACTCGCCGGCGCGGAAGGGATGCCATCTGTTGATGCAGGACAGCACCCCGATGACGCCGACAGGTGACGCACTGGTGCACGAAACTCCGGACGGCTTGTCGTCCATGTAAAATCCAGAAGCGGCGACGGAGGGTCTGTAGCGTGTCGTGATGAGTCTGCCGAAGTAGTAATCCTACCAGCTGGCTTGACTTTGGCATAATGATGGGGCACCGCTGGTCCGGCGGGATTTCAGCATACCGGAGTCGTCCACCCACGCGTAGGAGCCCGTTGTCATCCATGAACGGGTTGAGAGCGGTGAGACGACTCGAACCGGGTAGGCACGAGCCTCTGCGGACTCGCACTATGTCATCCAGGAAGTGATCGGCTTGTTCGATGCGTATGAGGCTGGTCAATGCGTGGTCTAGCTCGACCACCTTCACTATCGATGCTCGATGGTTAGGGTGTCCATCTGGGACCTTTCTAAAAAGAGAACATTTTGCTCTAGAATCAATAAAAAAAGAGAACTTCGAGGAAAAAAAGAGAACATTCTGAATTTAAAAACACAAAACAATTTTATTGAAAATCACATAAACAATTAAAAATTCTTTTTTTTTCAGAAAAAAAAAGGTAAAAATAAGTAAAACATTAACAAAATAAACATAAATATATTAGTTAATTGCTTAAAAAAGTATTAAATAAGTCTTTAAATTGTTTCAAATCACATATGTAACTGTTATTCATTTCGAAGCTGTTAAAACAAGCTTTCCTCTTCCTCAATGTCATCTTGATATTTTTCTTTCTTTTTAATTTTTTTTAGTATGGCTTTGTCGTTCAAAAGAATTTTATAGAAATCTTGACAGCAAGTTTCTCTATTGTTATAAACTACACAAAGAATAGATTTGATAGTAGATATTTTGAGTCTATTTCTTTCTTTGGTCCATTGGCCCCCAATAAGAGAAAATATTCTTTCTACGTTTGCATTTTGTCCTGGAATTGCAAAAAAAAACTCACAAATTTTGGAAAGCTCTGAAAAGTGCTCAGGATAATTTAAACTTTGAAAAAACTTTGTCCATTTTTCACTTGAAAGTGATTTATTGAAATTAATATCTTTTGAATTCTCCTTAAAAAAGTTATTTAATTCACAAAATTCATTAAAACATTTACTATCATTTATAATAACTTTTTTAGATTTTAAATAAATAATAGTAGTTTCGACGTCTTTTTTAGTGCCATCTAATAAAAACATGAAAACTCTTCCAATTGAACTGTCCATTTTTCCAAATATTCAAATGATTTTTGATAGCATGCGAAGCAATCGCTTTTAAAACTGATTGCTTCTTTTGAATGACCAGTTTTCAAAAGGTTATTTATTTTTGTTTTTATTTTAATGGGTAGAAAAGCACTTTCTCTTCTATCCTTGAGTAAAAGCTTTAAATCGTTTAATATTGTCATTACTTCTAAAATTGAGTTTTTTTCTGCCTCCATCTCTTTCGATTTCTCAAAAAATAAATAAGTTATTGAATGTACGAAATATAAGAACGCTTCACTTAAATCAGATTGGAAGAATGTCAATAGCATTTTAGGGCAGTTAGGAATTGATTCAAAATAAGATTTTAACGCAGGAAACATCTCAAGCACTCGATTGACTGCAGGATACAGCGAAAGCCAACGTGTACCTGAATGTCTTAAAAGATTTGTGTGCTCCAATTCAGCGAAAGCACAAAATTCTTTCAAGGTTTCGTTTCGTACGGTGTAAATAGAAAAGTGGTTAAATATTTTTAAAACAATGGATTCAATATCTATATCCATACAGTCAAGGCCAGCTTTTGAGGCGTTATGTGTTATATGAACTGGGCAACCGATGCCTATCAGTTCTGTTCCTGTTGTCGAATTTAATTTATTAAATATGTTGCAGGTACCTAGCCTTCGAACTCCACCAAAATTAGTGTTGGTATTATCTGCCGAAAACGCTATACATTTTTCCAAAAGATTATATTTAACTAAATTGTCAATAATATAGTTTGATATAGTTTCTGAAGTCTCGTTTGGTAAAATGTCAAGATGAATTAACTTTGTTTGAATTCCATGTATTTTGCTAAAATATTGTATTAAAATTGGAAACATTTTTAAATTTCCATGATTACTTCCATCAGTTGACACGGAAATGTATTGAACTTCAGAAACTTTGTTAATTATTTGATCTATACAAAAAGGTGCAATGGCACTAGTTGCAATTGCCCTTATTTTAGTATGACCTGCGGTTACTTGCTTCACTATTGCTGAGTCGTCGAAAATTACCTTAAGCATTTTTGTGGAACAGTCGGACGAACGAAAGCTAAAGTTATGCTTCATGGTATGAAATGCCAAAGTACCTTCAGCAGCTGCAATTTTGTCCTCCAGAATATTTGATTTTGGTTTTGGAGCAAAATACTGTTGAAGGTTCGTAGCACCACTCTCGGATCTGAGAATAGATTGGTGTTTTTTTGTTTGAATATGTTGCTCTAAGTCATATTTTCCTTTATTTGAGACATTCACATTGACTTTGCAGACAGTACACTGCGCCTCCCATTTGGTTTTTGCATCTTTAACCCGTTTTTGACCAGTACCAGAGCTCCTGTATCCTTGGTCCTGATTTTCTCAAATACATTCTATTTTGATTCAAACATCATATTTTGATAAAAAAAAAATTTACAAATCTTGTAATTTGTGTGTTATGGATTGGTGCGAAAACGCACCATTGGCTGAAAACGATATAAATATATATGCAAAAAAAAATTGTTTTCGAAATTTAAGCAATTTTTTTAATTTTAGATTTAAAAGTTTTCGGAAGGAACAGTTTTTAGTAGGTACATATAAAGAAAAAAATAAGAAACTTTACACACTTTTGTGGTACTCTGCAGAACATTTCAAATGCAGTGGTAATACAACACCGTTTATTGAGCATGTGTTACATTTGAAATAGGTATGACTCTTGCATTGCCGGCATCGTCTTCTGATGTTGCAACCAATTTTTTCGATGTTGTGAGGCTGTGCAGTACGGGCTACAGTAATCAATAAATTTGATGATGCTGGACCAGTATGACATGTTCGCTCCAAAGTCTCCAACGGTTGCGTCAACAGAGAAATTGCAATTTCACGGCGCACATCCAATAAATTGCTATGCAAATCATTCACTTTTCTATGTAAAAGCCATGAATTGGATATTGCTAAGTCAATGCAGTTGCTGAAAAGCGGCCACCACCATTTCTTGCCTTTTATGTGAATACGATATTGAGACATGAATCGATCCAACAAATCCACACCTCCCATGTATTTGTTATAATTTTTGATTAGTTGTGGACATGAGATGGTAACATGCTTCCTTTCTTTTCTCGAAAATCGTTTTGCTTGATGGAGAGGGGCGACATTTTCAAAATTTGAAAGTAGTGAGACAACAGCATTATCGTTCCATTTGACTCCTAGGACTTCATTTTTCTTATCGAATTTATAAACAAAAGTACCACGGCTGCGTTTTTTAAAATCTTTATTTGATTCAATTGGACATTTTTCCATCCTATTTTCACGCACTGTTCCTGTTGCATGTATGCCTTTTTTCCGCAATTCTGTTAGTAATTTATAAGATGTAAAGAAATTATCGAAATAGATAATGTGCTGTTTGTGATTTTCTAACACCTTGAGCAACTCAAAAACCACATTCTGTCCGAGACCCATTTCCTTGTTATTAGTTTTAACATCCCTACCACCGTATGGGAAAAACTTGTACACGAAGCCATCACTTGAACATAAGCTCCATATTTTGTATCCAAATCTTATTGGCTTAGCACGTATAAACATTTTACAACCGTGTCGTCCAAAGTATGGCCACATTGATTCATCGATGGACAAAGCATGTGAAAAAACCCCAAATTTCATACAGTTAGCAGATATTTTGTCTAGATACTCTCTCTGTCTAGATACTCTCTTTAAAAAACTTGTCGTTAGGGTCAATTTTATTGCTGTCTGCTAAATGCAGAAACTGTTTAATTTTTCGATACGTGGTCCGGGGCATTGCATCCCGTATAATCGGAAAATTAAAGTCAGGTGCCTTAGTCCAATACAAACTTTCTTGGGGTACGCCATGATGGCCAGAAAATATTAGTATACCAATAAATCTTTTGAGCAGTGGTACATTCAGACGAAAAGTTGAGTTCTTTTGACTGGCATATAGATTTGTTTGGTCCACAATCAATTCCAGCACACTTGAATCAAAAAATTCAAAAAAGAAGTCAGACGGGCTTTTACCTGCAAGTAATTCTTCCAAATGAGCTTTTTTTTCGGACTCTGCATTTTCCGGATAACTGCTATACTTTATTTCATAGTCTCCCCATGAAGGCGGAAATCCTTTATGACATTTTTGTGCGATGTGGGATAATGGGACATCGTCGTCGTCAGAAAAGTCACTATCGCCGCCTTCGCCGCCCAGCATAAGCTCAATTGTTCCAGCAATTTCCTGAGGTAATTCGTCACAATCGTTTTCATTCACCATTGCGTAATCTTCGTGATCTTCATTGTCGCTTAGCCCTCCTGTTTCATCTGGTGGTAAGATTACAACATCTGGAACTTCGCCATCATCTAACCCATCTAATACGGCCCGGATTTCCTCCATAGTTTTGTAAATTTTGTTTGCCCTGCCAAAGTATTTTATATTGTTATTAGCCAATGGTGCGAAAACGCACCATCAAACATTTCTTCCAAAATTTGCAAATTACTGCAATTCTCAGTTTACTTACATTTAGATAAATGTTTTCTTTTATAAATCAGCTTTCTAAAACGTTGCTACAATTTTTTTTATGAATCTTTAAAAAACAAATACTGCCTCACTTTACTGCAACTGCTTTTGAAACTCTAAACGTTTAAAAGGAAAACTGGTAAAATGTCATATATTTTTTTGAATTTTACGGAATCGCCTACTAGAATCATTGCAGAAAATGTTCAAAAGACATGTCAACAAAATAACGTTTACTACAATAATTATTTTGTAGCAGCTTAGTGGGGGGAAAAATTAGGGTGCGAAAACGCACCAATGGCTAAAAACGGGTTAATGAAGCATGCATATTTTGTTTGCATTTCTTCTGAAAAAATGCATTTTCTTTTTGTGGCCATCGCAATTGTTTTCTGTAAAAACGAAAGTTGATGAGCTCATGAAGACAATTAATTCACTTGAAAACTCACGTTTCCCGCAAAAAGTAAAATTAATTAGGTAAATATCGCCGCAAAATAAAACGAAAAATATGAGAAATGGTTAATTTTATTTGGAATTTGACATTTGACAACCACCGACTGCCACGGCAATTTAGTATGTAGAATGTAGTAGAATCGTTTGAATACTTGTAGTAGAAGATCTGCAATACCTTACACCGCAGTAATAGAATAAAGTTCAATACTTTTACTTTACACCATGGTTACATTTTGTTGAAAACAACATAAATTTATTTAAGTTGTTGAAAATTATTAAAGATTAATTAGAACAAAAAAAAGTGACTTGCAAAGAAAAAAGAGAACAAAAAAGATCCTTACGGAAAAAGATAGTGTAAAAAAGATCGCAGCTAAAAAAGAGAACATGTTCTCTTTTAAAGAGATAAGATGGATACCCTATCGATGGTGCTTCCAGGGTTTGCTCCATCGGTAGATATACGACGTGACCCGTAGTAAGCGCTGCAAGGACGCAAACCTCCCAATGAGGGAGAGCGCAGCGCGCTCGGGTTGGGTCTCGTTCATTTGTGACGACGTAGAGGCCACATCTGCGGTCAATGTGGTCCGCAGTTCGCACTGTAGATCATGGACCTCTGCCCGGGTCAATGATCTCGGTGTTGGTTGGATGGGGAGATGGTCATCCAATAGCCAGTCAGGACCTCTCCACCACAGGCGGTGTGCCAGTAAGTCCGACGAGCCCATGCCACGGCTGGCGCAGTCGGCGGGGTTCTGGGCGGAGCGGACGTGATGCCACCTCGCTGGGGAGGTCAACTCTTGAATTTGACGTACGCGATTGGACACGTACGGCTTGAGTGTGGTTGGCTCCTTGCGCAACCAGCATAAGACGATCTGTGAGTCCGACCATAGGTGGTAGGGCGCGTCTTCTAGGCCCAACGCACGGCGGACGCCGTTGTGCGCCGCTCACTTGCTCGCTGTGACCTTCGAACAGCGAGCAAGTGAGCGGCGCACAATTCCAACCGCGGGATAGTAGCGCCCTTGAGTGGGGCTACCTTAGTACGCGCTGTCAGCAAGGCGATGCGAGCCGGTTGGTTCGCACTGGTGGTGCTTGTGTACACCACGCCAGCGTAGGCACGGGAGCTGGCGTCGCAGAACCCATGAACGGTTGTCACCTCCAAGCTGTGCATCTGGGAATGCGGAACTGATTGAGGATGTCTAGCCCCGAACGGAAGGTTGTCCAGGCTTCAAGGAGTTCGGCGGGAAGGGGGTCATCCCAGTTGAGACCCGCTGACCAAAGCGTCTGAATGAAGAGCTTGCCAATGATAACAACCGGAGCCAGTAGTCCAGTCGGATCGAACAATCGTGCGACTTCGCTGAGCACACGTCGCTTGGTAGGGGGCAGACCAATAGGCTTTAGGTCCACCCTGAAGAAGAGCTCATCTGCAGCCGGATCCCAACGCAAACCCAGTACGGTGGCCGTCGGGGACTCCATGACGAGCTCTGTGGAGAGAGACAAAACATTTTTAGTAAGACTGTTTATTACCTGGGAACTATTTGAGTTCCATTTGCGAAGGTGGAAGTGCCCGGCTGAGAGCACTGCATCCACATTAATGGCCAGGGTAACGGCAGCCTCAGCAGAATCATAGCTAGTGAGCAGATCGTCTACATGGAAGGCTCGTTCCACAGTGTCCCGTGCCGTCTGGGCACGAACAGGTTCCTGGACCTGGGTCTGGTTGTCACGAGCGCATTGCAGCAGCGCCCGCACATAGGTGTATGGGCTGGATGCCAGCCCATACGTTATCGTTGCCAGGCGAAAGACCTGGATGTCGTCAGTGTGAGACTCTCGCCAGATTATCCGCTGGAAGTCCCGATCCTCCGGTGCCACGAGCACTTGGCGAAACATCTTTTCAATGTCAGCGGTGAGAGCGATTCGGTAGCGCCGGAAGCGGAAAATCACCTCGACCAGCGCCGCTTGAATGGTGGGACCGACCAGTTGAATGTCGTTGAGTGAGACACCCGTGGTCGTCCGTGTCGATCCGTTGAACACCACGCGAAACTTAGTGGTTACCGCATGGTGCGGGATGTAGTAAGCGTTTGTGTGATCGCCAGGTTGATGCACACGTTCCATATGACCCAGAGACAGGTACTCCCTCATGAAGGCCACGTATTTATCCCGCAGCTCTGGGTTGTTGATGAGCCTCCTTTCGAGGCAGTGGAATTGGCGGATAGCGTTCCGGAACGAGTCGCCTAGCATCGGCACATCCCGTCGGAATGGTATCCGCACCATATAGCGACCCTCCAGGGTCCGAGAGTAGGTCGATGCAAAGTGACGGCTACACTCCTCCTCGTCGGCGTCAGCCGCTGGAACTTCCTCCAACTTCCAGAAACTGCGTACCAGCTCCTCAAGTCGGTTCTCCATTGACGTCTCCTCTGCGGCCTGAGTCAAGCACTGCAAAACCGGAAGAGAGCGTGTCGTCCACTTGTACCGCTGGGGTGGTGGAGGTGATAGAAGTGATGACTAGCGCCTTCAGTTTTAAGGCGAAGTCCGAGTGTAATGACCGGAGTGACAGCGTCACCCGGCCCTGTGTGCTAGTTCGGGCCAGTGCCCCGATTCCTTCCACAATGGTGGTTAGTTGGGTTCTGGTGAGTCCCAACTCCTTCGTAAATGCATCCGTGATGAAGCTGGCTTGGGATCCGGGATCGCAAAGAATGCGGGCCAAGCGCCGCTTCGAAGTTGTCCCACAGGCGTAGGCGAGAGCAGTGGCTAGTAGGACCGTGCCATCTGCTTGCGTGAGACATGAGGTGGTCGTAGGTAGTCAGGCCTGAGCCTGGCTAGTGCCAGGAGCTGGCGCCGGAGTATGGTCGACGGGTCTGGCTGACGGTGCTGGAGTCGTTGTGGTCTGGGAACGCGTATCCTTGCACAGCACGGTGTGATGCTTGCGGTCACATTGGCGACAGCTGCCGGAGGAGCAATGATTCGTGTTGTGCCCTACCCGAAGGCAATTGAAGCAAGCGCCAGCCTGCTTGATGACGTCGAAGCGTTCGGGTTGCCGCAACGCCAAGAATCCAGGACATCGATGAATGCGGTGGGCCCCTCTGCAGTGGATGCACAGGGCATCGTCCGTCGTTGCTACGTGAGAGCGGACTGTCTGGTGGCGCTGATGGTTGCTCTGGGACGATTCGTTCCTCTGGGGGATCCGCACCAGCTCGGTCGTCAAGCTGTGTGCGCGTTTCTCCAGGAAGTCCAACAGGGCCGATAGCTTTGGGATTTCTTTGGAGTTGCAGTGCATACACCAGGACTGCTGGATCACCGCTGGCAATTTTTGCACGATGATCGGGACCGTAATAGCGTCCCAACCATCCACGGGGAGCTCCATAACACGGAGCGCCCGAAGCGATTCCTGCACGGTGTCCACCACCGAGAGCAGCGTCTTCGATGTCTCTCCCGGCGCGGGCCTTAGGTTGAGGAACCGCGTCACATGTGTCTCGGCCAACAGCTTTCTGTTATCAAACCTGGTTGTCAAGGCCGTCCAAACCTCCACGTAGCCTCCAGCATACATACTGCCAACGAGTGGTACTTTAGGAGCACTGACTGCCTGGCGAAGCTTCCCAAGCTTATAGGCCTCGGGAAGATCTGTGTTGTGGACCAATGTCTCGAACGTGTCCTTGAACGCGAGCCATGAATGGATCGTCCCGTCGAAGCTGGGGATCTGCACTGGATCCAACCTCATCTCGACCCGTGTCGGCTCGTCGCTCTGGTGACTATGGTCAGCCAACCCCCGTGTGTGAGTGAGGTTCAGCAGTCGACGGTTGAGAAGGACACTCGTCTCGCTGAAGGTGTCCTCCATGAGCGCCAGCAGTTCCAAGTGGGAGTCCAACTCCCCTGGCTCCGCGCGTCCGACCAAAATGTCGTGGTTTGCCGCGAAGCGCTCGAAGTGTGCGTTTATTGTTCTGAGCTCCTGCTCGATTGCCGGGATGTCCAGCAAGTCCAGGTCCATCCTCCGCACACGGTCCCGCACTCTCCTGAGGGCGGCTCCCGCAGCTTGGCGGAGATTTATTTCGGCCATTGTACACTTCTCTTGAGCCCGCACAAGGTTTGAAACACTGCAGGCACGGGGAACAGTTTGTCAAGGGGTTCACTAGGTCACGCACACAATACCACCACAGCCACGGAGAACAGTTCGTTAAGGGGTTCACTAGGTCACGCACAAGTACCAGACAGCGGCTGACAGACACGCGAGAACCAGGATCGCCAGGTATTCAATTGCCGCTTTGCACATACAATTCCCCATCAAACACGGGGTTGGGTCATGGAACAATTGGTACACAAAAAATTGGTTTACAAAAAATTGATAAAGCGGAATACAAATTTAAAATTCGTAAAACGCGAGTATCGCAATTCGAAGGACCTAACCGGCGGAGTCATTCCTCACAGGAGGCACCAAAAAATGTTGAGTATCGTCCGTTCAACATTCAATTCCTGTGGAAAAAGCGAGAACAACAAGCGAAAAGGCGCCCAGAAATCTTGAAAAACCTCAACAATAAAAACACACAGAATTGTAGGTTCACTATTTATTAATTTTGTTCTTTGTTATTAATTCGTTTCGCGACCACTTACTGCCGACTGACCCGTTTGGATATTGTAAAGAGACTGAACTCCAGATCTGGTTTTCCTTTCTATCTCGTCACATTCGGTGCACAGCTCATAGGTCCCAGATAGCCAACGAACGTAACAGGCGATACCAAGCCCAGGCTTTGCTGAGCCAAGCAAAAATGAATCCCGTCGTCATACAGCCGACCACCACCAATGCTGCCTTTTTCCACGAACCCATCGCAAGTTGTTGATACGATAATTTGCCCAGCGCTTATTTATACAGCGTGTGTGTGGGGGCCCATGATACGTCCAGACAATGTATCGGGTGTTTATACTCCAGTCATTGTCGCTGGCATCCGATATGCCATTTAATGAGCATTAGATAAACGAAGGAATGTGCATAGTGGCAGATTTGGCTTGGTTGAATGTACGATGTGTGATTGTGAAGTATGTACAATGTGTGACCGTGAAGAATGTACGATTTGTGGCGATGAAGAATGTGGGTCAGCAGTGAGTGCGGGCATTGACCTCATTTAGATCTCAAACAGTATCAATACAACTTTTAAAATATGGTTCTATTGTATTACCTATTGGGTTAACGATATCGCAGTCGTAAATAGACGGAAGCCCTTGGGCCTGGTCCGCAAGAATTTCCAAAATGGTCTTATCTAAAGCATCCGTTTTGATTTCTTGGGGACCTCCAGCAGTTTCGTAAAGTTTTCGCTTTTCTAAAGCTGCATTTTGTTTCGCTCTTTTTTTTAAATTTTCGTATTTGGTTTTCAATACATCTGTTGTTCGGAAATGGGATCCACTCTTTGCATTGAAATCATTTGCTATAGACTCCCATACCGTGGCATTTTGCTTCCATTGAACTTTATCAGTTTTTTTATTTTCGATTATATTTTTGTTTTTTAATACTACATAATTCCATTAGCAAATCAACATCTCCTGTTGAAAAGTTAGTTGTCCTTTTGTTTTGCACAGCCACTGAATTTGGTTCCAGTTTGAATGTTTTTTTTTACTGGTCGGAATCAGAATGAAAACGGTACTTTGAAAAAAAATTTCCAACAATTTTACAAGCAGTAATGTCAAAACGAGAATAAAAAATACATAACGTCACATTACGTAATAGGAACGAAAAATGCTGCCAGCTTCGATTCATAAAATCAAGTTAAACGAAGTTCAACTGAACTGAAGTTCAGATTTCACTGTGAAACCGGACGAGTTAAACCAAAAATTTGAACTCAGTTTAAGGTTCAGTTGAACTCAAGTTTAAACCTTCACTGTGAAACTGGCCATTAGAACTGGAAGTTCAGGCTTAAACTAAATGGTAAAAGGAATTAAAACTTAAACTGATTACAAACTATGAACTACAAACTGATAAGACCATTCACCGAACTGAAGGCGACTGGGTGTGGATACAATAAAAACGAAAGACAATACCCCCCTCCCAATATGTATGAGATATGAAGGTCAAAATACCGTGTTTGACAGAACGAAAGTACATGAATACAGAAACTCTATGGCTTAAACCATCCTAACCTGAGCAATTATATGTCGTTGAAGTGAATTAAGCACAGGCAAAAGAATATATATAAATTTTGTTATTAAACTAAAAAGATTTTCTTTCCTTTTTTAATTTTCATTGAAACTTTATTATTATAACTACTGTACAGTTTGGTGGTAAGTTAAAGTCTGCGTTTTATGAGATGCTGACCGCAGTAAGTCATCTTGTGTCTGATGTGATGTGGATGGGGGTTGAAATGTGAACTGATGCACATGTTTAAATGGCATTCCGATGCTCAAGTGGTTTCTTAGATTAGGGGTGTGTATCGCTTGGTCATAAACAATGGTATTCCAGATTATTTCGTCTTATGGTCACAGCTGCGTCTGGCTGGTTCAGATAACACTTCAAAACCATGTGTTATTCACGTCCAGTCGATGGATTTCTGTTGCACATGATATCATGTTCAATTTCCGTGGTTGGATTCTGGCATTCTGCAGCATGTGTAACTCTTCCCTCTTTGAATCGTCCATCTGGTGAAATTCGACTGATAGTAGATTCACATTGGTATTGGTACTTGATGGATTACTCTTCAGATAAATCAGTATAATTACTATTACTATTACAATAATTATTATTAGTGTGAGACTATACGTTACATTTTCAAGACTAAAAAATATATTGGTTAATTCGTTTGTATTATTTATGGGTTTATATTCTATTAATTCAATATCTGGTATAATTTCATAGTTAGATATGGGAACTATCAAATCTCCTTGTTATTCTTTACGATTGTATGTTTTATTATTGATTTTAATTTTACAATTCTTAAACTTGATTAAATGATTTCCTTTGATTGAATATTTTAATTCGTTACAATTTTTTCTACAATAGTTTTTCCAATATTTTTAATTATTAAAAACTCTCCATTTTCTTTTATTTCAGTTTTATTAAAGTTTATTTTTTTTTACAATTTTTTAATGGTTTTTGCAAGATTAAATCATTAATAGATTGATCTTTAATAGGAATTGGATTTTCATATTCTTCATTTAAGTAGAAGATTTCTTATTTTTGTCTAGTATAACATTGGTTATTAAATCTAATGTTCTGTTATTAATGGGAAAGTTTTGAATAAAGTATTTGTTATAGAAATCTTTACTGAATTGAGGTATAGCTATGATTATAAATATATTTTCTTTATAGACTGCTTGTTTTATTTTTAACTGTTGTAACTTTTCGAAAGTTATTTGATTCTCTTTTATCTCCTCTAGAGTTAGAATGTCTTGTGTTACCATACCTGTTCTGCTAGTCAAAATGTGTAATGGTTAAGCTGTTCCTCACAAGCAACATATTATTTGGTTGAAGAGAAATATACTTCCTCTTCGGATGTAGTATGAGTTTGCTATTTAAGCTCATTCGTTATTTGTTGTACCTAGAATTTAAACAAACAAGAAGAGGATGGAAATGGGTTCCCTACTCTACTTTAGAAAAATTGACTTTAAATTATTGATTCTTTTGCTGACTTTATCAATATGCTTTAATTCTTTCTTTTTTTCAGGGAATTTCCACTGGGAGGATGGTACGAGTAGGATGGTCTTAGACTTTTACTTTAGGTACACTTAGCTGTGATTGATGGTCGTGTTGGCGTTTGTTCATGGTTGGATTGTTGCGGGTTGCCTCTTGAACGGCCTCTCGGTAGATGGACCTATTAAAATGGCCGGGTTGCTGCAAATGTCCTGCGGATCGGCTGTTGTTGTTCCTTCGAATCGGCTGCGGCTACAGATGCATCTGGTAGGACAGACCGCTTTTCGCCGAGTTAAGTCAATAATATATTTTGCTGTGGTTAAAGGTGTCTCTGCTGTTGCAGACCGCGCTTCAAAAGATGCACGTTGAAATAACGTGTTCCTTTTAGGTATGCAGTGCTCGCATGGCGTTGGCGACGCACTCGTGGTGATTTAAGGGTGGTTTTTCCATCCTGGACACTGGTTGTGGGCACCGTAAGAATATGTAGCACCAAGACGATGCGATCGGACGGCACGTTCGATTGGCGATTGTGGTGTTGCACAGTTGAAATTGGATTGATATTTAAAACTCTTGCAGGTAATCGACTGATGGCTTGGCGTATGTGTGTGTATTCACTCCAGCTTGGCACGATCAGTGGTATTGTGTGTACCATTTAATTTTGGTATACAGAAGTCACAGTCTTACACTGAATTGATTTAATCTTTTATTTCCGCTGTTTGCGGTGATGATGTTAATGGATTTAGGACGTGGTTTAACAATCCTACTGGTGTGACGTGCGTCTTTTGGTTGGCTAGACGGTGATTAGATCCATAACTTATGGATCGTCGGCGATACACTCAGAGGTTTTAGCTTTTGTCCAGGCGTGGTGGGAATACGCCGGATGGCTTGATTTTTATGTGGATAACCCCTGATGGATGTGTTTCGTCACCACGTTCAACTCAGCTCAAGAAAAATTAAACTCGTTGACAACGAAATATATAAAAACGAAGAAGTAAGAAGAAGAGATGGAGTGCGCGTTTGCGCCACTATATATACCTACTCTGTCAGACTCAGCATAAGTAAAAAGTTTCACACAAAGTGTTTTTTTACTTTTTGCTACCATGGATTGCCCATTTGACTGTATGCTTTGTGTGTGCTATTGTTCATCATAGGCACGTCGACTCATACAAGGTATTTGATTACTCGAGTACATACATTTGTATGTTTGATCGTTGAACTCGTAATCGGCATGAGACACATTTAGGTTTATTTGTTAGGGTTCGAGTTACGATGTGAGCAATTAAATGATTTTCAATGTTCTTATGACATTGTTGGATAGTTATCGCTAGCGCGATCACTTTACAAAGTATGTTTTGTGATGTTTGATTGCTGCGTACTTTGTTTGATATGTGGCGCTAGTGCGATCCCTTCACAGAACACTAAACAAACATCAGATAACAAACGATCCGATTTATTATTATTTATTTCTATATCTCAGCACATTAAAGAAATTATGAAAACTACAGATAGCTAACGATCTGTTTTCTAAAATACCATGCAAGCTATATTACCAACTGACTCAGTGAATTACTCACCCCTCTTAACTTTGTTCTTTTTCCCAGTTTAGTTTTAAGTACTGAATTATTTACTTTCACTAAATCACTTTTCAATTAACCACGTCCACTTGTGTGGAAAGACACTCACAGACTGGTTAATCCTTTCCTTCCGACAACTCAACGATCATGCAAATAGGGGATGTTGCCAGAAGGACTACTTCGAACTACATACTACATCTAGTAAAAATATAAATATTGCCAGGACAACATTCTCTGTCCCGCTTACCAAAGTCTTTTACACCATTATTGACATAAAATGCAGTTTTTTCTCTGTCACGCTCAACCAATACAATCTGATGAAAGCCTGACTTAAGATCGATTGTAGTAAAGAAGGAGGATTTGCCAAGATTGACCAAAATTACAGACGTATCCGGGATAGGATATTTTTCCGCTACAGTTTTTTCATTTAGCTTCCGAAAGTCTATGACGAGGCGCTTCTTTTGGTTACCGGCTTCATCAATTCCCTTTTTATCAACTACCCAGATAGGGTTATTGTAAGGTGACCTGGAAGGTGTGATAATGCCATTTTGAAGTAGACCAGAAATCTCACTGTTGACGAATTCTGCAGCGGCAATCGGATAAGGTTATGCCTTTGAGTAAACCGGCTCGTTGTCGGTTGTTCTAATCGTTGCGACAATATTTGTATTATAGGGAAGAGATTCGTTCGGGTCTGCAAAAACCTTGGCGTTTTTTGTAATAACGGAGGAAATTTGGCCATCGGCAAGAGAGTTAACTGAAGTGTTTCCCAGTGACATGTTATTTATATCTTTGCAAAAGTAATACAGCAACACTTCTTTGCCGCCATTGTAATGAAGGGTACATGTTTGTAAATCTAATCTAGCACCTATCTGAGACAGGAAATCAAAACCGATTATTCCATCGAAAGTGCGTATCATTGAGAGTATGTAAAAAGGGGTATTATTTTTGAAAATGTTTATTAAGCATTTATGTGAGACTCTATTAGTTCCATGAAGGGATTTTATAAAAAAAGGTGTGCCAATTTCTTTAACTGCTTTTAGGGATTCGAAATTTTTAATATAGTTTTTCTAAGCAATCTATAAGAAGCTTTAGTTCTCTACCTCCTAGCATCCGACTGACGTATGGGAGGAGAGATGTTCCTCTAAAAAATTAATTTCATCTGAGACTTGTGGATTTTCGTTACCACTATGCTCTCCATACTGACTGTCAAGACTTTCGTCCTCATCATATAGTGTATCTACCTCTGCGCCTTTTAGTTGATTGAGGTGGTTTACACGCTGAATTTTTTCCAACGGTTGCCAGACACTTTCATACTGCTGTCTCTTCGGCGGTCTTTCTCTATCATTTTGCATATTGAAACCTTGCCGTGGTCCTCGATTAGAGTTATGGGGAAAATTGTTATGATGCACATTGTTAGGGACATGTGCAATATTTCGAAATGATTCCCGAGGGTGAACAATGTTGCCTTGCGCACCGTTTGGTCTATTGGACCTAAATAATGGATCTACTTCCATCAAGGTTGGTTTGGGTCTGGACGTGTCAATCGGCCTGTAATGAGGTGAATTCTGTGGATTGTAATAATTGTTTCCAGGAGCGTGTCCGATGGGGAACGGCTTTTCATTTCGTGCTGCAAAAGAGGTTGCAAAAGAATAACGTTCTTGGTTTGCCTCAAGCTCTTGCGCTAGGGCACTAGGCATATCAGAAGGACGGGCCGAAAATAGAATGTCGCCCATTGGCCCATTGTAAGCCAGAAATAAAAATTCTTAGAGCATCCGCTCGGTATTTTAGACTAAGAGAATTTATTAGGGCAGCATCACCCCCGTTTAGCATAATGGTTTTGTTAATTAATAATGTAAGTTTCTTTTCCACCTCATCATAAAATCTAGTTTTAGACATCTTACCCTGTCGTAGGGTGGACATCTCCTGTTCGATTAGATACACCGGTCTTTTATCGGCGTATGTAAAATCAAGCCTCGCTATTATAGCCTTGAGATTTAATGGGGTATTAAAGGAGGACAAAACCTGATCAGCTGAATCAACCATTTTATTTCTTAAAATGGCAACAGCCTGGTAGTGTTTTGAACTACCTTCATTCAACTCAAGTAACTTGTAAGCCGTAAAGGCCGCTTGACGCCATGATACGTAGCGTACCTGATATCCGTTAAACTCTGGTAAGCTTTTCATGAGGTCTAAGGACTCGTCACATTGTTTATTTGGATCAATAGTAGCGGATTCGTAAGCCTCTGCATTTGTTGTTGGTTCTAAGTTTCTAAGTCAGTTCTTCTATTGAATTCTGAAAGCTTCGTCTCGTGGACTCTGTGGCGAATTGAACCGCAGCCGAAACTATGCCCCTTATTTGAGAGTCTTCCATCTTTCTAATAAGAACTTAAAAAGCTACCTTTCTTGACAACCCAAAAAATAAAAATCGCGAAATTATCAAGAAATGATTTCTGAAATTAATTGGTCAAACTATGAATATGTTTTTCAATTTTCACTCCCGCTTGCCGAGACAGCAAAAAACTAACAAATTAATCGGCCTTAAGATAGGATCAATAAGATTCATAAACATTTAATCTAAATAATTTTATTTCTTACACTAATATGATCAGCATCTTGTTGATAAGTCCTCTGGAACTGCTTTAGTTGTTTGGTGAGTTGTAGGTATGTTTTTTGTGTGCACTATTTGTTATTGTTTCTATTTCACTTGTCCTTTTCACCTTTGTTTTTTTGTGTGCACTATTTGTTATTGGATCTATTTCACTTGTCCTCTTCACCTTATTGATAAGGGTACTCTTAATGGAGCACTCGACACAATTTTTCTTGGTTTACTGTGAGATCGTTATATTGCTTAACGCGAACTATTATCCTTCATAAGAATCTTTTGAATCGCGTAACTGCAAGTTGGGCGCCAATTATTTTTCTATTACTTGATATGGACTATGTCCAAAATGAAACACGTAATTACTTGACGTCTAACAGAAGACTAACTTTATTTCTCGCACCACAAACTAACCTGAACATGAGAATACTTATTTTACATTTTTTAAGTGTGGATCTTAATACATAGATAATATGGATAGGTACAACCTGATATGAGAAACTTATGTGAATAGTGATTATTAAGCGTCTAGACAATTTAAACAGATATCTACAACCTGAAATGTGAAGCATGGGAACAGTGGTTTGCATCTATTAGATAAACTGAAATGCGAAGCATTGGAACAGTGATTTAGATGGATTATATAAACTTAAATGCGAAGCATGGGACCCGTGGTTGTTAAGCATTTACACGGTTTATTTTTACTACAAAAATAAAACGAGAAAAATGAGAAGCATGATTTCCGTGTTAACTTACACAGCTAAAAAAAAACGTGCATTCCTGCTGCTGCTGGTGCTGGTGATCTGCTACTGGTAATTCTGCTAATGGTGATTCTGCTACTGGTGGAGTGAGGTGTAGTGAAGTGCGGTGCTGGGCATTGCCGTTAACGACGCTGTTGGACGGTGCTTTGCCGTGACTCGTGGCTATGCATAGGCTTGAGCGCTGCTGGATTTGTTGCGGAAGATAATTCCGAGCTGGGCCGCCGGTCGATCGAACTGGTCGTCGGGCCACAGACGCTGCTACACTGCCTGCTTCTATAATCCCAAAAAGATTCACTGTCAGATTAGTCTGACTAAAAGTGTGCAACCATAAGCATACTTACATGTGGCTGGAGGCGCAGATGCCTGATGATTATGTCCGATGGGACGAGTGCTTGGGGACTCGATAATTGTTTCTGGCCCTCGTGGGACGTTCCAAGCGGTCCGGTCCGTGTCGCCTCTTGGGGAGGTGTTTCCTCCGTATGGAGATGCGTTTCTACCCTCGAGTCGGTAGGGCACGGCGCCGAACGGAACTTGTCCAACTCAGGACGAATGCCGGACTAATTTGTCCACTTCGTCGGCTGCTCCGTCTCCTGGACGGTGGATGGGTTTGGATTTTGGGGATTGCTTCCCAATTTCGCCTTCTAACATTTTTTGGATTCCCGGAATTTCCCGGGCAGGTCCGATTGGCTGAAAGTCACTTTTGCAAAAGAAACCAGATGATGTTTCTTTTAAGAATTTCAGTCTCTGGCTCGCGGGTAGCGTTCAGCCCTTCATATTGGAAGTTTCGATTTTATTCCGCTGGCGCACTAATCTTAGGGTGTAGTTGCACTATTTCGCCGAGTTTAATGCTGTTTCTGTTGCAGTCGTGTATTTACGTTTGAGCGATGACAGGTTTCGTTACATGTTTCGCACTTTTTACACTTTAACACCTTTTCAGGTTCGTTCCACTGGATTCTAATTCTACTGAACAGAATCCTACCGACTGTGCCAGTTAAATATAATGACAAAAAAAAACACAAAAGAGTTCATTTTTTGTTATTGAAACACTTTATTCTTTCCCGGTCGGAATAGAACTGTCTTAATACTATATTACTTCAAACTTACAACCTATGTACATCATGTTGACTCGCCAGAATTGCTGGCTCATCAACCATCGGTCATTCGCATAAACGGAAATCGGTTCATGGGAATGACCACCGTATATTTGAACAAAAGTTGTCGGTTTTGCGTTGCCCTGGATTTTATACGCAGCTGGCAGGTCATTGTCGATTTTTGTTGTCACGGCATTTCCTGTAGTTGTTACCATTTCTCGGCTGCAATACGTAACTCGCGTAATTTCTTGTCGTTTCCTTGGATCGGCTGACAAAAATTTGCTGCATCGACGAATCGAGTGGGACCCGTTGCACAGGACACATCAATAGTGATCATTTTCCCTTGTATGCAAGGAAATTTTCTTTGAGCTTGGTCCTTGCCCAATCTTGGCGATCTGACCAATGCCTTCCAGAGTTCTTTATCTGTTTGTAAGAAATTCTGTGAAATCCGCGAAATCAGGCAGTGCTTTGGAAGATCCAAGAGGCTCTTCCCAAAGACCCTGAGCTTGCGACGGTAATTTCTGTATCTTTTTTTTTTCTTTTAATGTGTAAACATTTTTGCTCTCGTTGATGTGTAAATATATTTTTTGAATTTTTTTTCGGTAGGGGCTAGTTGGAAATATCTAGCGTCACCATCATCGTCAGATTTTCATTACCACGTGAGTTAATCGCTGCTCGACAGATCACCGAAATTAAACGACGTTTGGCGCGGTTAGTACGTAGATGGCTGACCGTTTGAGATCAACCGTGTGTCGTTGTTTTTTTTTTATTAATTATGTATGTTCAATTATCACCGCAATTAAACGACGTTTGGCGCGGTTAGTACGTAGATGGATGACCGTTTGAGAACAACCGCGTGTCGTTTTTTTTAATGTTTATTAATTATGTATGTTCAATTTTTAGAGATTATTATGTCCTTACGAAACACCGGAAAGTTGTGTGGAAGTAGATTTGTTTTGAATAATTGAGGTTGTATAGCTTGTAGTTTGTTGTATATCAGTTGAAGGTAAGAGGAAAAATATCGATTTGTACTTCGGTAACCGATGGCCGATTTAAGAATGTCACTTAAACGACAATCGATGCTATATTTTCCCGGTACATCGACACACTTGAGTCGACGGTGTACGTCTCCTACTTCAGCTTTCACAAACCAATTATTTGTTCGGTCAAACATTAAATAAATTTTGTCGTTGACATTAAATATATATCATGGTTTTATTTATACAATACCCAATCTCTTGTTTATCAAAACCACAACCTCTGTGATATTTCCACATGCAACACTGACGAGCCTACATGTTTACATATCAACTATACCGTGAGTGCAGCGGGGCTTTTTTGTAAAAAAAAAAAAAAAGGAAATCCTAATCCCAGAGCACTCAGATTCGGTAACGATCCATTGTACTACCAGGTCACCTTTTGGTGTAGAGGCATGTGAATGGGTGGCGTATGTTGTTGTTCCCCATGGGGATTGAACCTGCACCGCACGGGTCACAAGCCAACACACTAACCTCTACACCGTCGCTCTCTGTATCATTAGATGTTTAATTATGGCGTTCCATTGATGCACGGGTACCTCCAAAAGTCTCATTAGTGGTGTCCAATGACGCTTTAATACCCTTCACGTCTTCGTTGTGTAACTTCGCTTAGTTACAGAAGAGTCTTAGTTGACAATTGACTAGCAAGCGCTTATGCTCGTATCGCGTAGTCAGAATTGTCCAAGCTGAATCATAATGAATGAATGAAAAGATATTAAATTTTTTGTTGAATTATACCTTATTACTTTTGTTCTTTTTGATTTTCACAACTTTTTTATTTAATTGTTGTTATCGCGACGCGTTTCGGAGATTTTTCTCCATCATCGGGCGACTTGTGTGTTATTTATGTTTGTCTCTTTTTGTCTTGTGCTGTTGATTGCAGTATCGAATAGTTGGTTTGTTTTTATTGTTAGTTTATCGTTTAGCAGGTTGTCTCGTTCTAATTTGTAGGCTTTATGTATTTCGAATTCTTCTGTGGCGTCAAGTTCTTTATCTTTTTGTTTTATGTGTTATGGTATTAAATTGTATTCAAAGTTATTGTAATTGTGGTTGTTGTCAATTAGGTGTTGTGCGTATGCTGATTTTGTGTTATTTTTTGGTATATGTTCTTTAAATCTGTCTTTGAAGGTGTCGTGTACAATACTTTTAAACAAATTGCTGAACTCTGGCCAGTGCCCATGTTCTGTAACTCATGCGATAACTCTTCGCATCGAAAACTTTGGAACACAAAATGCCACCGTTTATCGCATGTGGAAAGTCATGCTGTTCCGTAACTCTATGCGATAAAATATACCTTGGTGACTTTTAATATCATGGGAAATTGGAAGGATTAAGCTAAGCTGTCAAAATACTGGAAAATAAAGTAAACTGATAACAAAAAATGTATCTCTTCGTAAACAAATAAAAGAAATTGAATTTGTCAACATATAGAAAAAAGAAAGAAAATTGTAGTAAAATGTTTGTTTTATCTTTTATTTTGGAGGAGGTGTATGAGCGGCGTAACATGTTACGTATTCAAAGACGTGTGCTGCGAGATGGCATGAACCCATTTGAAATGCCAGAAGCAAGATTTCGCGAATTATATCGCTTGTCCTGGGAAGCAACACTTATACTCATTGAAGAGATAAGTCCTCATTTGCGCAGAGGGGAAAGAACAACTTTCATACCAATCCTGATTCGAGTCCGTGCTGCATTGCATTTTTTTGCAACTGGGTCCTGGCAAAGAGATGTGGGTCAGGATTTTTTTGCGGCCATCAGTAGGACTATGGTTTCCCGAGTGGTTTCGGAAGTGGCTGTGCTGCAAAACAATCTAATGCCCAAATATATTAAGTTTCCAAACCCTCAGGAATACGATGCGATAAAACAAAAGTAAGTAGAAGCCTTACATCTTTTAATAAAAAGTACAATTCATATAAATAATATAATTTTCAGATTTTATGAGATGACTGGATTCCCGGGGATCATTGGAGCAGTTGATTGCACCCACGTCCGGATTAAGAGGCCCAAGCAGGAAGTGGAGAATTGCTACTTGAACCGCAAGGGATACCATTCAAAGAATGTGCAACTAGTATGTCTTTTATCATTTGTGATAATTATATACCTAATTAAAATTATATTCATACGGCTTACATTTCAGATATGTGATTACAACCTAAGGATTTTTGGAGGGTTTGGAAGATTTGGCGGAGCTGCTCACGATGCATACATATGGGAAGCATCACGCATCAACGCGCTTTTAGAACAGCGATATGAAGGGGACAATGGCAGTAATACGTGGTTGTTAGGTGATTTTGTTGTGGAAAATTTGACTCCAATTTAATTTAAATATTATTTTAGGTGATTCTGGATATCCTCTACGACCATGGGTAATAACACCCTACCGTTCATCAACAACAGAAAGTGAACGTAAATTTAACACCGTCCACGCGCAAGCAAGGAATTGCATCGAGCGCCTTAATGGTGTATTGAAGTCGGTCTTCCGGTGTCTGCAAGTCGGACTCAGAACGACCCCCCAAACAGCAGGGACTATTATAAACGCGTGTACAGTTTTGCACAACTTTAGGCTGCATCACGGCTTGCGGGAAGAAAACAACAGACTGGATGAAAATATATCTGCTGATATAGATGAGCACGTCTTATATCCGCAGCAATCATCCATGCATTTGCGAGAAGCGGAGAGAATACGCGACCTTTTAAAATCAAATTTATGTAGTAACCCTGTTTTGAATAATTAAAAAGAAAGTTGTATTACTAAGAAACAAAGTATTTTTTAATAATAATGATAATTAATAACAAAAAATATAACACATATCACAAAAAACAACTTAATAAAAGCATAAACTCAAAAAAAAAAAAACATAACACATACATAGTAACATTTCACTAATCCTATCCACATAAATCACAACCACTCTCTTAGCAAACGTAAAATTTCAGCGTTTTGCTCCTCGATCTTCTCCATTTTTAGCATTACAGTATCGTATTGCTGCCTTGCTTCTTGCATAGCCTTTTCCAACCCGTGATTCTTTCCGATTTTCTCCAGGGAGTGTTTTCCTTAGCAGCCGGTACAATTGGTTCCTGAAAAAAATAACACATTAGATAAATTTAAACAGTCTGTGCAGATTAGGGATGTTCATTCAAAAAAAACATCGATGTTTTTTTCGATGTAATGCATCGAAACGTTACATCGATTGTTAGCGATGCATCGATTAAAAACATCGATGTTTTCGATGCATCGATTAAGAACATCGACGTATTGCAGGTAGGTATTATATGAGCTAAAAAAAGAAATAAAAAATAAGACATTATCCAAGGTTTTTAATTTAGCTGTTTTATTAAAATTGCAAATCCCAATACTTCCGCTCCAAACTTTGCATAAACAATATTTTGTTTACCCGCTTTCCTTGGATTCTATTCCTTTGCTGACTCAATACCTGGGAAGCTTTCGAAAAAAGCCTTTCCGAAGGAACTGAGCTGGCTACCATTGTTGAGTATTTGAAAGCAACTTTAAATAGTTTTGGAAATTGGAGCTTGTAGTCGGACCAAATTTCCAAAGGATTTTCACTAAGGCGCCCAACAGGTGCCCTTAAGTAGACGGAAAGTTCATCACAAACACTTTCTTCGCTTTTGTTCGTCCTCCAATTTCTGTGAACGAGCTTGTGATGGTCGCTCCAAAGGCTGAAATCTTCACATACTTTGTCGGAACTATCCGAATCAGGTTCAATTATATTTTCATTTAGAAGGTCCTTCGTCATCATCTCCTTAATTTTTTGGATTGCGTTGGCACAAGCTATGGGGTCTTCAAAATGAAGCTTTTTGAACCGCGGGTCCAACAAGGTAGCTATAGCTAACGAAGAAACTTGTTCAATAGCACCCATCCGTTTCCTGATTTCTGCCAGAATGAGCTTGTGTACTTGTATTACTAACGGTTCATCAATCATAAGCGTTTTTAGTTTCGAAAGCATACAGTATACTAAAGGAATTACTTTGCTGCTGGTACAATATTTATCACCAGATATTTCCTTAGTTGCAGCTTCAAGTGGACGTAAAATGTTAAGTAGCGATGACGATATGTTTAATTCCAGACCAGTCAGCATGGGAGGTGCAGTTTTATGGCAAATCAATATATCACTCACAGCACTTTTAAGCTCCAGAAATCGTTGAATCGTATAATAAGTGCTATTCCATCGTGTTGGCACATCTTGGATTAACTTTGTTTCAGCGCTTACTGACTTCCGCAATTCGTCGCTCGCCACACAGCTTTGCTTGAAGAAGGTAACAATGGTCTTTATTTTTGAGAGAATATTTTGCAAATCAGGAATTTGCAGAATATTTTGAGCAACTAAATTCAGCGTATGAGCGAAACAGGGGATGTGCTTCTTTTTTCCAAATGCTATTTCCACAGCTTTAACCATATTCGCAGCATTATCAGTAACAACCGCAGAGACTTTGTTTGTGTCAAATCCCCAATCGTTGCAGGTTTTATTGAGCATTTTTGCTATATATTCTGATGTATGTCTTTCATCAAGTTGATACACTCCTAATGTCACTGATTGAAACTCCGTGTCTATACCAAAATGAGCAGTGACACCTAAAAAGCTGCGCATCTGTATGTCAGACCAAATACTCGTATCACTAGTTAAAGTGAGGTGTTCAACATTTGTAAGTTTTGATTTCAATATTGTTGACAAAACATTGTACCTACTTGTCATCCAGCCAACGTGTCACGGTAGTTCTGCTGGGTATTTTATAATGAGGCGAAGTAACTTTGAACATATTTTTGAAGCCTTCATTTTCTACCACGGAAAAAAGTTGGTTGTCCTTGCATATCATATAGAGAATAGCATTGTTAATTTTTCTCGCTCTGTCACCAGTAGAAGACGTGTATGAATTTATTTCTTCGAAAGTTCTTTTTATTGACCTCTGAGTCTGCTGAAGCTGAATCTTAGGACATTTTGAAGGTAAATCTGCTTCGCAATTATTTTCAATACTCAGATCTGTTGGATCATCTACATCTTCTTCTATTTCTTTTGTTGATGTACTTGCGCATGTATCTGTATTTTTTTTTTTTGCAAATTTTTTGTTTTTGTCAATTTCAAATTAATAGATTTGTGGACGTTTTTTATATGCCCCATTAAATTGGTAGTGTTTCCTCCCGTCCGTAAAATTTTTTTGGCATATTTTACACTCAATTTTTCGAAAATAATCCCATACCTGACTTTTTTTCTGAGGTGCCATAATGAAAGAACTCTGGAACAAAAATATATGTTTGTCGTTTTTAACCAAATTGAATAGGGACACAATGTCAAAAATCAAAACAAATACTAATATTGTCGATATAACCTCACCTGTATTATGAACTATTGCAGTGGGAAACAAAATGTAAGAAAACAACAACGAGATATAATATTTAAATTTAACTTCTTTTAATTCAAATTCAAATCAAACTAGGTACTTCACGTTCACACTTCGGCGTCTATTACACGAATGTCCTCGCTCGATCCTCTCGCCAGGATCTTATACTTTAAGATGATAATGGATGTTTCTTGCAACTATACCTGGACGTATGTGTTGTGTGCATATTGCTAATATCTGTTGTCTTATCAAAATCCCTTTGTTTACACAGCTGCCATTGCTACTTTATTTACACAGCTGCCGTTGCTACTTTATTTACACAGCTGCCGTCTGAGGATCTTGTACTTAAAGATGATAAGTAATCCCATGCGAAACAAAAAAACAACAAACTGCAAAAGGTGCAT
This sequence comes from Portevinia maculata, assembly GCA_949715645.1. Taxonomy (NCBI): domain Eukaryota; kingdom Metazoa; phylum Arthropoda; class Insecta; order Diptera; family Syrphidae; genus Portevinia; species Portevinia maculata. The sequence continues at coordinate 97,800,456 of OX454528.1, forward strand.
AAAAAAAAAGAAAGAAAAGCATACATCATAAAAGGTACAGAATAGAAACAGCAGATTTGTGCCGCACATACACACACACAAATTTTCTTCCGCTCAACGCTGGGAAAGTCCAACGATCTAGCTTCAATCGAACATGTTACTTTTTTTGAATTGTATAAAATTTATATTAATGCTTATTGTTCAACTTCAGGAAAACCTACAAAGATGATTTATATCTTAAAATCTTTGCACATAACACCGCGTCTCCACGAGCAATATTTCATAGCTTACCATCTATCACGGTGTTCGATGGGCATTTCATAGCTTACTATTTCAATGGCGGTGTTGTTGTTGTTGTTGTTGTTGTTGTTGTAGAGCAGAATGCTATGAACGGAGCAATATATGGAATGCAATTTTTCATAGAATACTATTCGTAGTCTCCACGAGCAATTTTCATAGAACGCTATACATATTGCATTCTATAAAATATTGCTCTTGGAGACGCCGTGTAATTGCTAGGAGCTGAAAAGCATTCGAGAGTTACAACTTTCCTTAGATATCAGCTTAGATCTCCGCTTCCGGACAGCGGATAATGGTAAAACATATTAAATCTTGTAATCTCGACAATTTTCAGTGCTACTACGAAAACCGAAATCAATTTCGTGCAGTACTTTTTTAATCAAATTCGGTCAAACACCTTAGAGCCAGAAAAAAAGTTACAGTTTTATTATAGTAAGGATATCTTAATGATTACTAATATATCGGTCACAACCCTACCCGTTGCCTATGTTTATCAGAGATAATGTCGGCTTCTAATGGTAAAAGTTTTTCAAATCGGTCCAGTAGTTTCGGAGCCTATTCAAAACAAACAAACAATTAAATCTTTCCTCCTTATAATATTAGTATAGACATCTGTTGTCTTATCAAAATCCCTTTGTTTACACAGCTGCCGTTGTTACTTTATTTGCACAGCTGTTGTCTGAGGATCTTATACCTAAAGATGATAATGGATGTTTTTTATACCTGCATTTTTTCGCTTAACACCTCGTATAATAATTATTATTTGTAGGAATCGGCCCTTTTCTCTTGATCTTGTTCAATAGACATGAAAGTATAGTCTGTCTGGGTATATGCGTCTGTGGTGCGAACGTGGGTCTCCGTCGTCACGTCGTGTTCCCTCGTCTTACATGTGTTGTTGTTTATGTGTTTGGTTGGCGAAAATGGCTTATTACAAATTACGTTACAGTTTCTCATATCCTTCATTAATACAATCAAAGAGAAAAGATCATATAGAACGTATTAAATTTGAAATTCGTTACTGTGTTGTGTACATTTCATGATACTATGCATCGAATGAAATACATCGATGCATCGTTAAACATCGGATGCTTTCGATGCATCGAATTGATTCGATGCAATCGAATACTAAACATCGATGTTTTCGATGCATCGATGTATTATGAGCAACCCTAGTGCAGATTCTTTTACTTACTACTAAATCTCCTGGCTCTATGGTAAATGAATCGCAATCGATGGCGTCAAAAGTCGGTACAATTGGTTCCTGAAAAAAATAACACATTAGATAAATTTAAACAGTCTGTGCAGATTCTTTTACTTACTACTGCAACTCCTGACTCTGGCGTGAATGAATCGCCATCGATAGCGTCCACCGTCATTATTTTAAGGATTTCCTCCTCGAACTCATTCAAATTGCGTGGGACTTCCACCCCCGTCTTATTTTGAAAATTCCTCCGCATGTTTATCTGTTTTTTAACAGAGGCCTTTACATCAATCCAACACTAAAAAGAAACTAAATTAATCTACGAATTTTAAAACAATATTTGATGTACAAACTTTCTTTCACTGCTCTACAGTTTTGTTGGTGGTGCCCATTGAATTTAGTTGAATAGACAGCTTTTCCCATTCCTCCTTGTTTTTACTGTTAGCGTTGACGCTCAAATGCTGTCCTCTGGCAAAATCTAAATTGGCCGACATGTAGCCCACCAGTTTCTGCTTCTGGCCTTTAGAAATTTTAGAGCCCCTCTACAAAACAAAATAGTATAGTTATTAATGATTTATTTATATTATTTCTTTATACTTACTTTTTGAACTTCAGCCATTATAATTTTGTAGTCGTAGTCGTATCGCCAGCAGATATAAATGTGATAAATGTTGACAGCTGAATTGAATAATTTATCGACCTCGAAAGTTACAGAACACCGATTTATCACATATTTCCAGGGGTTTCTTTTCGAAACGTTTCATGTGGTATAGTTTTCGCATCGCATAGCTACAGAACACAGAAATGTGATATAATGAAATTTTGTTTCAATTCGCATCGTTCATGTGATAAATATAACGATGCGATAATTACAGAACACGGGCACAGCTCTCATAATTACCACCAAAACATGGTATTTTGATGGCTGGAAGCTTAAATTCACTCGAAATGGTGGGACCCACTTTTTCCTTGGACGCATTGAGGGTGCCAAGGGCTTCCTTCAATGTAGCCAAATACAGAAAATATGCTTTCTTCAGTTGTCCGAAAAGTACTAAGAGCGACGTATAAAAATTATCGAAATATAGGATGTGATTTTTGAATTCAGGAATCGTCTGCGATAAACGGACAACGAGAATCGATGTCGCATCCAAATTTGGCGTGTTTTCGAACACATCATGGTCACCTGCACCTTCATATACTTCGAATTTGTACGAAAATCCATAGGAGTCACATAGAACGAACAATTTCATACCATATTTGTGTGGTTTAGCAGGCATATATTGCCTTAAAGCAGACATCATTTTCGTGGAACACATTTGCTCATCACTGCATAATCGTGCCGTTTTCGGCACGGATTCGAAGCGCTTATTGAAATGATTAATAAGGGGTCTTATTTTGTACCGCTGATCGTACCCTTCTTCACCTTTATTTTTCATCAAAGACATGTCGTTGAAATGAAGGTTTTTGCGAATCTCAAAAAATCGTTTCGATGTCATCGTAGTTCTAATTACTTCGAATGCATATCTCGACCAAAGCTTTCTGTATTTGGATATCGGAAGACGGACATATACAGCAATATACCAATACAGTGCTTCAGCTCGGTGGATCTAACATTGAAAGTGCTTGCGATGTCTTGTTGAATGGCGTACTTGATACTCTCGTTGGCAATTTTATCAAACAAGTCCTCGGTAAAAAAGTGCATGAAACATTTTTTTTTTTCGGTTGCGCCTGGAGGTGAGGAATCTTCTTAAGATACCAATGGCCCGCACCATTTGTTATGCCCGATTCATATATTATCTAGTATGCCTACGGGCTGAACAACACCCCTCAGAGAGGCACTATGAGGACCGGCCGCGCGCGCTCATAGTAGTATGAAATTCGTTCCTCTCATTTTTCCACTTTTTTTTTTTGATGACTACGACTAAGTTACCTTAACAAGTAGTTTACGCTTCTGTAGTGTTAATCGCGTTTGGTAGGTAGCTTTCCAGCGAACGCACCTACTAATACCGTCATTATATGCGGTTTTTGCTTATGGCGCTAGGTCGAACGGTCTTGTTCCTTGTAGTCGGCGCTCAAGGTTTGTCACGTTTCGAGTACGGATTATTTCCTTATTGCAATGGCCATGAATACGAGTACGAAGTTTGCGAGCAAAGTTTGTTACTTCGTTACTCACGGTAGCAATTCCTAGATCTTCCGAGGTCTTTGTCCACTCGCATATTTTGTTGAGAGCTCGTTGGAGTTTTCCCGTTGATGATTCGACTGACTCATCTATTGCGAGGGTAGCCGTATCGTCTGCGAACGTTGCTACGATGGTCCCTTCATCTTGTGTAGAGCAGAAATAAGATTGGACCGAGAACGATTCCTTGTGGAACACCGGCGTGTATTTCTTTGAATTCCGAGAACTCAGTCTCATGCCTTACACGAAAGAGTCTGTTTCCAAGGTAGGATTCCAGTATTTCGTATAATTTTTTCGGTAGGATTGTCCTTAGCTTATACCTTAGGCCTTCGTGCCATACCTTGTCAAAGGCTTGCCATACGTCAAAAGCGCTAGAGCAAATCTTTTTCCATTCTAGAGCTTTTTCAATTTCATTCGCTATTCGGTACACCTGATCGATTGTGGAATGTTTGACCCGGAAGCCGAATTGATGATCTGGTATCAAGCGTCTTTCTTCAATTACTGGTTTTAATCGTTTTAGCAGAAGTTTCTCGAAGACCTTGGATATTATCGGCAGTAGCGAAATAGGTCTATATGATTTCTTATCATTTGCACTTTTCCCCTGTTTGGGAACCATAATGACTTCGGCTACTTTCCATTGTCTTGGAACATATGAAAGTCTCAGAGAAGCATTTATAATGTAGAGCAGCTTAACTAATGCTTTTTTCGGTAGCTCCTTCAGAATTTCGCCAGTGATTAGATCGTATCCTGGAGCTTTGTTATTTTTCAGCTTTCTTATTGTCATTCGAAGCTCGGCAAAGGATACGGCTTTTACTTTATAGTTATCGGATGCCGTATTAGCATTCGGTTCTTCGTTTAAAGGTCGTCCATCGAACGGCTTGAATGTTTCTTCTAGATACTCGGCAGATAAATCCGCTTTCTCGTTGTCTCCTTTTGCCCATTCGCCGTTAGCTTTTCTTATTGGTGGAGAGTGCATTTTGAGTTTCCTTATGGACTTCAAGGCTTTCTAAAGTGAGTAGTTTGAGCTCTTTTCAGCAGCCAAGCCCTCGAGGTAAGTAGAAGTTTCGAGATTTTTTAGATCTTGTAGCTCATTTTTAAGTTTGTTGCAAAGATTGTTCAGAGAAGTTTTATCAGGGGGTGCGCGGGATTGTTGCCATCTCTTAAGCGCTCTCCTCTTTTCTCGTATGAGGTCTTCTATTTCAGGCATGTATTTGAATTTATTGTTTCGTGTAGTTGTCTTCTGGAAGGGAGTGTTTTTCCATGCATGAATGGCTTCCACCAGATTGTCAACTTCGGCTTCTATTTCGAGCGGTGTCTTTAGTGGCACATTCAAAGCAACATTTTCTTTGCAGTCTTTTCGGAAAATGTCCCAGTTGGTTTTGTTACTAGTTAACCTGGGCGGTCCTTCATTTTTATCTACACTTCCACCCATTTTCAGGGTGACTGCTGAGTGGTCTGAGCATAGATCATAGCATTCTTCGACTTCCGTCAGATTTTTGTTAAGCCCTTTTGCAATAAAGAAGTCGACGAGGTCGGGGATTTTATCTTTGTCAGTTGGCCAATACGTTGGCTTTCCCGTCGAGAAAAAGTCCACCCCACGCTTTATACTAGCTTTATACAGTAGTCTGCCTTTCGTCGAGTTGCATCTTGAACCCCAAAAAGTGTGTTTAGCATTAAAGTCCCCACCGATAATAAAATTAGACCCAAATGAGTCAATGAGGCGGTCAAGGTCGTCTTCTGCCAGTCTATATCCCGGGGAAAGTAACAAGATCCGATAAGGTAGTCTAAATGGTTTGCTTTTACGGAGACTGAACTTATTTGCATAGAATCGAGTTCTATTTTTATGTCTGTTGAGTGCTTAAGACAATCTTTGAAACAATCTTTCATGACGTGTGGATGGTCCGGGTTCATCGTCATCATAAACCTCCTCCTCCACATGTTCCGGAACTGCATCGTCCTAGATTTTTGATTATCATTTTATTGTTAAGTTCTAGGAAAAACAAAAAAAAACTGTACCAGTTGTTTCCTGGCCCCGAGATTTCGCCATCATGCTTGAATATATCCATTATATAAATTTGTGCATAAGGGTTGAACTCAAGGCTTCGGAGTTCTTCTTGTATACCGTGCATGATGGACTCGTCGTCAAGCATACGACCTTCCGGGAACATGGCGCGGAACCCTTCTAAGATTTTGTCGGCTTCTTGTAAAACAAATTGAAGAAAATCGTCCATATTCGCGCATTTATTTTTTTTTATTTATTTATTAATTAATTTTTCCCGAACCGAACACCCGCACTGGACTGGATACGAAATACAATTGAAAGATTTGAAATTGAACAAATCCCTTTTTTAAGCATGAAACATTGATATGGTGTTTTCAATCCATTGAAGCGCTCATGTAAGATTCTTCCACCATGGAAAACAATTTCATTGCGGTGGAGCTCCAAGTGCTTCTTTCTCCACATAAATTCGGATAATCTCAGAAGATTGTGGATTGATGTCCATTGCGGTTCCAGTGAAACCAACAACCGCTAGGTGAATGATATGCGAAGCATTTATCAAACTCTGGTAAAGGAGAGCGATTTCGTTTTGGTTTTATTTTTGGTGTGGTAGTCGATGGTTGCACACTGCTCACTGGCTTGTTAGTCTGCTGACAGGATGAGCTAGCGGATGGCGCTGCTAAATAAAAAGCAATGTTCTTATTAGAGCTTTGTTCTTATAAAGGAATATATAAATCTCACTTGTAACAGGTATTTCGTGGTTTAGATTCGGACTCGTAGGTGTTGAGAGAAAATCGCTGGCAGATGCATTTTCCAATTGCTGAATGTAATTATCAATTTAAGCAAAATCTTCATCGGGTATTACTAATTCATCAATTTCACTTTCAACTTCACTTGACTCGTTCTCAGAGCTATCGCCGACCCCACACAGCCAAAATCGTACAAACCCATCAGCCTTACGTCATTTCTTCTGAAGATGACAGAAAAGGCTGTAGACAATTATTTAAGGGAAGATGTTCTGAACACATCCCCCTTACATCATCGTCAGCATGCATACAGAGCGGGCAGATCAACAGAGACCGCCCTATATCAGCTGACGGAGATAATTCGAAGTGCCCTGGAGGCAAAAGAAATAGTACTGTGCGCTTTCCTAGACATAGAGGGAGCATTTGACAACACCTCACATGATGCGATCAAACGATCCCTGGATAGGAAAGGAGTTAACAGTACAGTATCCAACTGGATGTGTGAGCTGCTGAGCAGTAGATCAGCAGAGACTCAAACACCATCTGGAACCATCAGAGTAAACACAACGAGAGGATGTCCGCAAGGAGGGGTACTATCACCCTTAATGTGGAGCCTAGTTGTAGACGAACTGCTGGAAAAATTAACCAACCATGGCATCAACTGTCAGGCATACGCCGATGACATTGTATTGATTGCCAGGGGCAAGTTCGAAGAAACCCTTGGAGACATCATACAAAAGGGGCTTAAAGTAACCAAGGAATGGTGCCATAATGTCGGACTTAACATCAATCCGGCGAAAACAACGATAGTGCCATTCACAAGGAAAAGACAACTTCAAAGACTTAAGGACATAAACCTATCAGGCACGACACTGATACCAGTCAAAGAAGTAAAATATCTAGGACTCCATCTAGATAGTAAACTCCTCTGGCGAAAACATACAGAGGAGATATCCAAGAAGGCCACCCGCGCTCTCATGATATGTAGGAGCCTAGCGGGGAAGGCATGGGGATGCAGCCCAAGCATCCTGCGATGGATGTACGATGTACACTGCAATCGTGAGACCAATGATCACATACGGAGCGGTAGCATGGGCGAAACGAACCAGTCTAGTCACAACGCGAGAGACACTCGGCAAAGTGCAAAGACTGGCGTGCCTGTGCATTACCGGAGCAATGCGTAGCTGCCCAACCGCAGCCATGGAGGTGCTATTGGAACTGACCCCTCTACACATCATGGTGATGAACGAGGCAGACAAAACAATCCTTAGGATGGCAAAGGAGGGAATTGGGAGAGGGAAATGCATCGGTTCGAAAGAACACGGTGACTTACTCAAAAAACTCCCACTTCTTGGCATACCTAGGGACGACAGCATCAGGAAGTTACACTTCGAGAAGAATTTCCAGGAAAAGCTCAGCAATAAGGAGAACTGGAGCAACGAATCCATAACTTATGGACTGAGCAACCACACAACAAAGTGGTATACGGACGGCTCGAGGACTGAGGAGGGAACTGGTGCTGGAGTGTTTGGGCCGGGAACTAAGCACAACGAATCCATGGGCAAATGTACCAGCATCTTCCAGGCAGAAATATGTGCCATAGACAGGTGCGTTCGAATCAACCTCGAGAAAAACTATAGAAATTGCAACATAGCAATAATGTCTGACAGCCAAGCAGCTATAAAGGCTCTTGACGCCTACGTTATCAAGTCAAAACTCGTGTGGGAATGCCTACAAGGACTGAATAGACTAGGCAAGAATAACAGAATCTCCATCTGCTGGGTGCCTGGCCATGTTGGCATTACGGGCAATGAGGCAGCGGACTCTCTGGCAAGAAGAGGGGCAGAGGAACCCTTCATAGGATCTGAACCATTCTGCGGGATAGGAGAACACACTATACGCGAAGATTTCAGGAGACTGGAGAAAGAAACAAAGGCCAAAACCTTTCTCAACCTCCAAGGTCTGAGGCAAGCAAAGAAACTCTTAGGAAATTACAACAAGAGATTCAAAGTTTGTATCGGCCTTAACAAAAACAACCTAAGAATCCTAACAGGCCTCCTCACGGGGCACTGCAGACTCAAGGAACACCTGAGGAAAAGGGGCATATCGGAGGACGGGCTCTGCAGATTCTGCAGTGAAACCGCCGAAACTCCAGACCATATACTGGAATCCTGTGGGGCACTGACCCACAAAAGGATGAAACATTTGGGCAGGCACCAAATAACAGACAAGGACATACAAACCATGGACCCACAGCTCATTCTCAGATTCATCAAAGAAACTGGACTGGACGCTGTGCTCTAGGGAGTGTGACCTGCCAAGGATAAATCAGAGCAATACCTCGACACGCTTCACAAAGAAGTATCTAGAGAGGGCTCTGAACGAGGGCAAGCACCTCTCCGAGGCACAAGCTGTTATGTATCTTCTTTGATGGGTTTAGCATCAGCGTCAGGTGCGCACGATGTGATTTCTCCATGCTGCTTCAGTCTGGGTAGGGTTCTTTAAATTTGCACCTTGATACATACAAAACTTATCGTGCAACAAAGAAAAAGGAAGGAAAGGACAGGGATCTGAAAGAAAAAAAAAAACTCGAACGAAAGAAACGACCGAGGAAAGAAGAAAGAAATAGACCGGGGAAGGGAAATCCCATCCACACACACTTGTAGGGGATTCTGGTGGACGAATCCCTCGCCCTCCCAACCTTAGATGACCACATTCCCATAACCAATGAGAACACCACCCAATCGATCAATTCAAGTTACCATTAAAGTTTTTTTTTTTTTTATTTCGTCATAGTACTATAATCTAGATACATTTTTTTTTTTATATATATATATATATATACAATATGGAATTTTTACCCGTTCATTACTCTCGTCTAACTGGACGGCTCTTGCTGCGACCAACCCCTCCGATGACAGTACTATCTTCGTTGAGTTTGATCTGAAACGAAAATTAATGTGACCAAAAAGGAATATTCTTCCGCCACTAGAACTATGATCAGTCCTTGACAATCGGGACTTTCGAGAAAAAAATTGCATTTATATATATTATTGAAACTTACGCACTAAAAAAAATTTATAGGTATAGAATTACCGACTAAAGTAGTAGCCTTTTATTTAAGTATCTTTTACTGAATCCGGTATTTTTAATTATGTCAGGATTATATTATAGGTACCTGTTATCAACTCACTATTTTAGTTTTGTAATTTTATATTTATTTTTTTTTTTTTTTTTTTTTTATCGTTTAACGTTATTTATTTAATTTGGATAAGCCATTTCGGTTAATTTCAATTTTGAAGTAGGTAAACTCCTTTAAACTTAAAACTAGAATACTTAAACTTTCATCTGCAACCTGGTACCGCTGCTGCTGCTTCCGCCTGCCGTCGATATTTGAACCCACAAGTCCATTTGGTTAATGCTCATATTTCAGCACTTATTTATCACTGTTCTGCGCCTTTACTTTCAGATTTATTTATCTTTCAATCACAGTTTCTTTTACAGTTTGATTGTTAGTCACTTAGTTTTAATTACATAAGATTTGTTTCTAGGCACTACGTATGAATCATTTCTTTACTTATGTCTAGGCGTTAAGTATTTAAGTTTGATCACTAATTTACGGGTTTATTAAAAAAAAATATTTTTTTTTTTTCCTTTACTTTTGTCTAGGCGTTAAGTATCACTAATTTACGGGTATATTAGAAAAAATATTTTTTTTTTTTTCCTTTTTTTTTGTATTTTACGAGGAGCGTTAAGGAATCCCTGGACTTGGATATATTCCTTGAGTCGGAGGTGATATTCCTGATATGGTTCGAGCTTAAAAAAAAACATAAAAACCTTTGGCACTTTGCCCAATAAAAAAATATTTGTTTGCACTTTCCGTAAATCAAAAAAATTCAACAAAAAAAAACTTGGCACTTTTCGCCAATAAAAAAAACAACAACCTTTTGCCAGGCCACAAATACTTTTTCTCCCAGTCACACTTGTCGGTCTCTTCGCCAAATCACCACTTCTTTCTTGACCGACGCGCATCTCCTTTTTATAACCCTCCATCCAACAGACTATCCGGTACCCTGTTTACGAACTAATCTTGTTTACGAGCAAAAGTTGTTTTCGAGCAAAAATAGTTCATAAGCATGGTACCGATATAATCCCTTTTGCCCTGCAATTGTGCACTTGCTAATCCTCCATGTTTACCGCCAACATAAGTTCATTCTTCCCCTTCGCCTTCCCATACCTCATAATAACATTCATTCCCTTGTTCAGCGTACTCACGCGGTGGTAGGTACTCGTACTGATTGTGAGGAGCTTTTCCCCTTTTAAGAGTACCGTGGCGTGATATCGCAGAGCTCGCATTATAATGTTTGTTTATTATTATCAATTTTTTTTTTTCTTGACCCAGACATGCTTGGATCGAGCTTACGTGAGTACATCCCCGCAAATATTTTCTGTTCCAAAGCTCGTTGAGACATTTTTTTTTTTTTTATATTTAATAAAGACGAATGGACGAACTTATTACTTTTGCAAACACAGCTTTGTGCCTTGCCGGATTCGCCGCAAGTCTCCACACATCTATTGGCCAATGATGTCGTTTACATTTTCCCCTTTTAAGGGAATGATATGATTGACCATGCAGCTTTCTTTGGAACCTGGTCAGCGGGGGCGAATTAAATTCATTTTATTTCTTGCATCAGGGTGCAGAGAGACGCTCTTTTATCACCATTCTAGTATTGGTGCCCTTAAATCTGCGCACACATTCGATTCCGTGTTTAAATAAATAAATTCAGAATAAAATTCTGCGGCAGCGTAGGTGATGGTGAGAAATGAATGCTGATGATCAATTTTTCTACCAGTATATGAAATGAACTATGGACGTGCATACAGTGGGAAACAAAATTTGTCTCTGCCCAGCACAAAGCAAGGGGGCACAATAGACCAATAGGTCGCAGTGTAATATACCCTAACCAAATATTATTATTATTATTATCGCCGTCGTCTTTCAAGGATTCCTTCATGTCAGCAATTTCCTCATCGGTCAATTTCGACAACTTGAAGCGTTTAAGAAAATCCATTTTCTTAAAATTTGCGGCTGTTAAAAGTTTGAATTGAATCCAAATTCTAAATTTATTTCACAGATTCCTTTCTACAATAATAAATCTACTTACCGATAATTTTTTCTCTTGAATCGGAACACTGGAAAACACTTTTTTACACTTAGCAAATTCACTTGTTGCAAAAATATTTGTTGCGTCTAATGCACGCCAATTTTTCAGAGAGAATAATTGTAACGGTTCACTGCTCTCATTCACACCTGTAAATTTTATATGGCCGCATAGAGCAAATATTTAAGATATAAAAGAACTAATTTTTGGAAAAAAAATTTGAAAGTATAGCTTTTTTAGCGATTTACCTTAACCCCCGCCTAAAGGCGGTACTGCCGGTTAGAGGGTTAAGCAGAACATTGGTATGGTTTTTTTTATTATAGGTACTGTTTGTGGGTCCGTTGTCTGCTGGGTAATGCGGGCAAGAACACCAAATCGTCTGCCAGCAACAATTCGGCGCTCCGGTGGGTTCTTCTGAATCTGTGGGTGGGAGACAGAAGAGGAAAACACAAGAGGGGGTTTGCAGCACCGAGCAGAACTTTTAATGGAAATAAACACAAGATCACCTTTGACTTTGACCACGTTCTTAGTTTATTATCTCGTTGATAGTTTGATACAGACTGAATATATTTAACAATATTATATTAGATAGATAGATTTATTTCGCATATAAATTTACAAAGGTATGGTTACCACACATTTTACAGTATACAGAGATATGATAGTTTGTATCTTTCTTCTGAAATATGATCTACATTACATTAGTGATTTAAATTTTAAAAACGAAAAATTATACAATACTGAAGGAAAATACGAAAAAACCTCCAATTACAAAAAAAAGAAAAAGAAAAAAAAAACGTAATATATAATAGATATTAATATTTAATAAATTTATGGAGCAATTTTTGACTAAGGAAAGACGTCAAATCAGGTACTAATTAAAAACTTATTATTAAAATGATCACAGTTATAAATAAATTAATATAGATAAATAAATAAATCAATATACTAATAAATGAAAAAAATAAATATATAAATAAATAAGTAAATAAATAATCGATTAGGTTAATAAATAGAGAAGAAAATTATCACAGATATAAATAAATTAAAATAAACAAATAGATAAGTAAATCAATATTATAAATAAATAAATAAATAAATAAATAAAAAATAAATAAATAAATAAATAGGTAACTAAATAAATAAATAGGTAAATAAATAATTACATAGTTAAACAAATAAATAAATCAATAATTAATGATTTATTATACAAATAAGTTAATATAGTTATACAAGCAACGAATAAACACAAAATGGAAGAAATAATAGCGTACATCTCCACTATAAGTTATTTAAATTATTTACAAGAGGATTGTCAGCAAATTCACAGCGGTCTAGGAAACGTAAGTTAAGTCTTTGAATTCTATATAAGATCAATTCAACATTCGCTCTATCGTGAATGTCCAATGTTGAGTGGTACCACGATAAATTAAGCATCATTTTCAACAGCTTATTTTGAGATGTCTGTAGTTTTTTAATATGGCACATTGCACAATTTCCCCATGCTTGGCATCCATATAACAGAATTGCCTGAAAAATTACCTTATGGATAATTATTTTATTTTCATTTGAGAGCAGTGACTTTCTATTGATAAGAGGGTACAACATTTTAATCCCAATCGCAATTTTTTTGAGGGTATTTGAAATATGAGTACTAAATGTCAACTTGGTATCTAAATACACTCCTAAATATTTTACAGCAGGTTCCCAACTAATGTCTTTCCCATTTACTTGTAAGCTGCCACTGGGGAGAAAGCAAGCTTTTCTCTTTCTAGTGAAAAGGATAGCTTTTATTTTCTCCTCATTTAATTTTACTTTCCATTTATTGTAATACCCTTGTAGTATTTCCATCGCATTGTTTAGATTCCTCTCAATGTCAAGAGCGAATTCATGAGATGAGAATATTGCAGTATCATCAGCGAAAATAGCTGCCTCACAATGTGGAAGACGCGGAAGGTCCGATGTATAAAGGTTATATAAAATAGGCCCAAGAACTGAGCCTTGGGGAACTCCTGAATAAAAGTACACTAGGTTGGAGACACCACTATTGACGTGGACTTTAAAACAACGATTTGACAAGAAACTGCGGACAATTTTACAAATATAAGCGGGAAATTTAAAATTTATCATTTTGTATATAAGTCCGTCATGCCAAACGGTATCAAAAGCCTTTTCGATATCAAGTAGTATCATTCCAGTAGATTTGCCTACTGAACGATGACTTTTGATATGGTTGCAAATCCTAAGCACTTGATGAGTTGTGCTATGAAAAGGTCTAAAGCCAAATTGTTCCTCTGGATACAAATTATTGTGGGAAATGTGCTTGGCAATTTGTTCCTTTAAGACTTTTTCATAGATTTTGCTGAGGCTGCTCAGCAGACTAATTGGCCTGTAACTTTCAACTTTTTCAGCCGATTTACCAGCTTTTTTTATCGGCACTACTTTGGCCAATTTCCATTTATCAGGAAAATATTCCATCTTTATGCAGGCATTTATGATAAATGTTAGAACTGTTTGTCCAGATATGGGCATTTGTTTAATGTAGATATTTTTGATTGAGTCAAAGCCTTCAGCCTTACGTATTCGTAAGTCGTTTATTAATAATTCGGTGTCTTCTATCGTGATATAGTCACTTTGAGATGGTTGATTGGTATGACTTGCCAAAAAATTTTGAATAGTGTTATTAACAAAAATATTTGTATTTGCATCCCCTAAATTAGATGCGACAGAGTGATTATGGGTAAATTTGCACGCAAGAGCGTTTGCTTTATCTAAATCAGTGCAGTATACATTTGTTGTATCTGTCAAGAAGGGAAGTTGCCTATTTTTGTTTTTTAATACCTTTGCAATATTCCAGAATGGTTTGGCGTTTTTCTCAAGTGAATTTAATTTTTTATTCCATTGGTTGTTTCGATGTTCGGAAATAAGTTCACATAATAACTTATTAAGCCCCGAAACTTGATGTTTAAAGAAAGATTGACGATATCTTTGCCAATATCTTCTGTAAATGTTTCTCTCCTTAATAATTTCAAGTATGTAACGAGGTAGCTTAAAAGAGAATATTTTTCTAGGAACTTTAGGAACACTTTTGTCGACAGCGTCTAGAATTTTTCCTGAATAATTGCTGACAATTAAATCGACATCTTCTTTTCTTGTAATATTCTCAAAGTTATTTGGAAAGTTTTGGAGGCTTGATGTTAATAGTGACCGAAAACGACTCCAATTTGCATTATTTAAGTCTTGTACATATTGCACGCTTTTCATCCCTGATCTTAATAGTCGGCAAATAACCGGGTTGTGGTCCGAGCTCAATTCAGATAATGTTATTGGTTGTGTTACATAGCTACAAACATTTGTAATGAACAAGTCGAGGACAGAAGGACTGCAACGAGAACTAGAGAAATAAGTTGGACTAGGAGGATACAACACAGACACAGGTAAGGTAAGCGACAGACTTGAGAGGATATTTCCCCACGCATTAGCAATATTATATTATATAAATAACATCGTATGGAGAATCCATTGAGCTTTTACGAGAAAATTTGCTTAACATAAATTGAGTGATTTTGTGCTCTTATTTTTTCTTATAAAAAATCCAAAAATTATGCAACAAATAATCCTAATTGTAATGGTTGGTAATTCATAAATTATGTTGCCTATATTACGAAATTAAATTCAATTATTTTGAACTAAACATTCCGGCCTCCCTTTGCAGAACTGCAAAAGACCGAAAACCAAATATTATTTTTACAACTACAAATAAATCCAACGGTGGAGGTATTTTTTGAAGAAGCGCCTCGGCTCGCTCCTCTGCAGGGTTAGTAATTCCATCGGTGGGAGTTGAGTTGGTGAGCGCCCCGACTCGCTCAAACATGTTAATAGGTTACTGAACTTGATACAAATAAATAAGTAAAAAGAAATTTATAAAGGTATTGTTTAGGTACTGTGCATTTCAAACCTAATAAAGAAAAATAGAAATGGATTCTTTTGCGGTTGACCCTTTTGGCTAATGGGTACCTGAATGAACCCGTAACAACTCTTCATCGAAAGGCAAAATGCAGAGTTTCGCTATAGGCCGAACGATTTCACCTTGTTTTGTTTTTAAAGTTACTACCCGAACCTTTCCATCCTTTCCTGGGTGAACAGCAACAACCCTTCCCAAACGCCACATCACCGACGGTAGATTTTCATTTTTTATAACAACTATATCACCAACGCCGATATTTCGTTGTGGGTATTTCCACTTATTTCTCCGTTTGAGCTCGGATAAATATTCTTCCTTCCATCTCTTTGAGAATGACTGTAAAATTTGTTGTAATTTTTGCCAATTTTTTACGGAGGCACCTTCACTGATTTGACCTTCAGGTAGAGAAAGCAATGGGGCACCTTTCAAAAAGTGACCCGGAGTTAAGGGAAGCGGTTCAGATGGATCTTCGCTTAGAGGAGAAATTGCCCGAGAGTTCATGCATGCTTCGATTTTTACAAGCAATGTCGTAAACTGCTCAAAGGTTAGCTTTGCGGTACCTACTACTTTTTTAAAATGGGATTTAAAAGACTTGATACCGGCCTCCCACAGACCACCCATATGTGGAGAACCTGGTGGAATAAAATTCCATTTGAGATCTCTGGGAAGGTAAGTCTTTTCAGCTTCAGAAGTCCCATCTTAAATTGCCTTACGAATCTGATTTGTAAGGACCTTATTTGCGCCAACAAAATTTGTTCCATTATCCGAAAAAAGTTGCCGCGGAACGCCTTTTCTTCCAACAAATCTTTCGAATGCCGCCAAGAACGAATCTGTAGAAAGACTACCCACGGCTTCTAAATGCACAGCTTTGGAACAAAAGCAAATAAATAGGCAAGCGTATGCCTTTACCGATTGATAGAACCGGCCCTTTTGAACCTTTATATCAAATGGTCCTGCGAAATCTAATCCGACATTAGTAAACGGCAATGAGAAATTAACTCTTTCGAATGGAAGTGAACCCATTATCTGAGTTTGAAGCTGTTGTTTTTGCAAAACACAAGCCTTGCAACTGTGAAGGTAGGATTTTATTAGATTTTTTAGATTTAAGACCCAATAATTTTTGCGGATTAGATATAGCATCAATTGGTTCCCTCAATGAAGAGAGATTTTATGAATAAAATTAACTAAGAGTCGCGACAGCTGACTTCCATATGGCAATATAATAGGAAACTTTTCATGAAATCCTACGTTTGCACATGCCAAACGCCCGTTCACTCTTAGAATTCCTTCAGAATCAATCATGGGATTAAGGGATAAAATTCTGCTGCTTTTAGTCAGCGGTTTTGAGTTAGCTAAGGATTTATATTCCTCTCCAAAGTATCGCCTTTGTGTTACTATGATTAGTCGATTTTTTACAAAGGTAATCTCACCGTGAGTGAGAGTAGTTGAAACATATTGGTACAGTTTTTTTTCCAGGATGAGTTTTATTAAAAAATCGGTACATGTACGCCACTACATTCAAAGCCTTTGAAAGTGAAGAAAAACGATCTAATATGTCAGAGTCGTTATCGTGGTGGACAGCGAAACTTTTTACCTTTCGTTCTTCTAAGTTCCAACTTGGATCCTTAGTAATTTTCACGTTAGGCCAGTTGTGTTCTGGCTGTTTTAACCAGCAAGGTCCGCACCACCACAGACTGTTGTTAATAAGATGTTGAGGCATTACTCCTCTTGAGCTCAAGTCTGCTGAATTATCCCTTGACGGAACATATCTCCAAACGCTATCCCTGGGACACTCGGTTTGTATCTTAGACACTCTGTTCCTTACGAATGTTTCCAACCGGGATGGACAATCGTGAATCCAATATAGGACAATCATAGAGTCGGTTCAAAGATATATAAGACACTGCTCAAACCGCATGCTGAATTGCACAACGTTTATGAGTTTCGTCAAGAGGAGCGCCCCACACAGTTCTAGGCGAGGAATTGAAAGGGCCTTCAACGGTGCAACCTTTGTTTTCGAGCACAGAAGGTAGGTGGATGCATCAGATAGAGAAACAACCCTGCAGTACACTGATGCTGCATATGCATTAAGAGATGCATCACAGAATCCATGCAGTTCAATTTTAGCATCTGGAGTGTAGTTGATCCATCTTTGAATACGGATATCTTTAACGATCGAAAACGAATTCACAAACTGTTTCCAAATCTCAAAATGATTGGAATAGAATTTTAAGCATGACTGTAGTTGGTGCGATCCAACCTATTGGATCATAGATTTTTGCTATGTTTGAGAAAAGTTCACGTTTTGTTAAGTGCTTACTGACTTGTTCAAATGCTTGACACCGGATGAGGAAAAAATCTTCCTTGGCATTCCAACCAATTCCTAATACTTTAGTGTTGGAACATTCGTCCAACAGAAGAAGATTTTCATCTAGTACGTCACATTTCGGAATATTTTCCAACAGTTGCGTATTATTTGCAGTCCACTTTTTGAGAACGAATCCGCCAGATAAAAGAAGAGTTCTAAGTTCCTCTTGCAGAGCGATTACAGATTCTGTGGTAAATCCACCAGAAAAAACATCGTCGACATAGAAATCCGAGCGTACGACGTCCTTAGCTAAAGGGTACTCATCGCCCTTGTCCGAAGCAAGTTGTTGCAAAGTGCGAATTGCAAGATATGGAGCCCAATTGACTCCGAATGTGACTCTGTTTAATTAAAAATGTTCTATCTCTGAATAAGCAGAAAAACGAAAGAGAATGCGCTGAAACCTACAGTGATCTTTAGCCACAAGTATCTGTCGATACATTTTCTCAATGTCGCGATTGAAAACATATGGATATTTACGCCATCGTAGAAGGATTGATTGCAGATCGTTTTGCAAGGAGGGGTCGGCATATAAAACGTCATTGAGACTGATTCCATTATCAGTGAGGGCGCTTGCGTTAAAGACTATCCTCACCTTGGTCGAAGTGCTATCCGGTTTTAGGACAGCGTGGTGCGGTAAATAGAAACATCCCATGTGCGGTTCTAAATTAGTATTAGGAACTCGCTCCATGTGATTAAGCGATAGATATTCTTGTAAGACATTTTGATATTCTTCTTTGAGGGTTAAGTTGTTTAGAAGGCGCTTTTCTTGTCGAAGATATTGGGAAAACGCATTGGTTTTGGAATCACCTAATGCACTGAATTCAACATTTGGCTTAAACGGCAATTTCACAACATAACGCCCTTCAGCGGTTTGATTTGTGGTTCTAAGATATAAGTCTTCACAAAACTTATCTTCGTCTGTCATGGGTTTGACGTCTGCGATATGTTCAATCTCCCAAAACTCCTTAATCTGTTTATCCAATGTTAATTCGCTAAAAAACGACTGAAAATTGGGATTTATAGAAGTTTCCTCACATGGTCCGGAGAGGATCTATCCAAAAACTGTGTTTTGCGCAATTGGAGAGTTTGCATTTTCTCTCCTTACACCATCGCGCAATAGAAGTGGGTAGACATCTGCTCCTATCAGAATATCCACATTAGAAGGCTTTTCAAAGTTTGGATCAGCTAACCGTAGGTTTTTGAGATCAACCAGGTTGGATATATTTACAGCTCGGGATGGAAGCGGTCCAGTCAATCGTTTAAGAACAATTGCAGTTACTGGAATTTGAACAGTGGGATCGGTGCGTGACTCAAGAGTAAGAGGACACATATTTGTTGCGACTTCACTCTGCACTTTTCCGATTCCGCAAACTGTAGCATTCGTAGAGAACGTCCGAAGTTTTAATCGATTCACTACCGATTGTAAGATGAATGTGGCTTCGGAGCCAGGGTCAATCAATGCTCTCAACAAAAAGGTCTGATTGTGCACATTTATTTTAATAAGCGCTGTTGCCAGCAAAACCTTTTTGTGTTGGGTTATAAAGTGGCTTTTTAGAGTAGAAGCCCTAACTGGTAGATGGTTGCGGGTTGTCCTGATGGATCAGGTTTGACGTCTCATTTTGTGGACAGGCCTGCAACTTTGGAGAAAACTGATTGTTTGAAGTGGACTGTATTGGGGTAGCGTTTGAGAGAATCTTCACTTCGGAAGAAGCAACACTATTATTGGTGGATGTGTTTGACTTCTTCAACGGATTCAAGAACTCTGTATCTTGAAGCTAAAAAATCTTCCATCGCTTTCCACGAGGGAATTTCGTTGTTATTTGTAACACTTTGTTCCCATAGAAAAAGGGTATTTTCGGGTAGTTTCTGAGCAACTGTAAAAATTAAAATTGGATCCCAGTTCGCGATATTAATTTCGTAAGTTGAAAGAACCGATAGACAATTTGTGACAGTTCTGAGAAGTTTTCTCAGCGCAGATCCGTTTTCAGTTGAAATTGCTTGAAGGGGAAATAAGTCTTTTAATTGCGTGTTAATAAGCAACCGCTTGTTTTCGTATTGGTGTTTCAGTGCGTTCCATGCTAGCTCTAAGTTGTCACTTGTTAGAGCGAATTTATTCACTATAGCGTGTGCTTCGTTTTTTGTTTTAAGTCGTAAGTGATACAACTTTTCAACCTTGCTTAGTTTGGGATGTTGCAGGTAAACGGATGTGAACATGTCACGAAATGAAGGCCATGATTGATAGTCGCCCTGAAAGCATTCAGCGTCGCATGGCGGTACTCGGACACACCACTCAGGCTCGCTTTTAATAGATTGTTGGCCTAAATGATCGAAGTCTTTTGTGTCTTTGGCTAGGAATTTATGAGTTAAATCAACCATTGATCTAACTGTGGAAAAATAACTTTCCGACACGCTATTATATTTTGAACGAACTGCAAGGAGCTTATTATCATCCAAAACGTTATCGGCATTTCGTAGGCACTTAATGTTCATTGCTTTAAAATCGTTCCACAAATTCTCGATCTCATTTTTCCGTACTTCTAAAGAGCCCACAGTAAGTGCTTCTTTTTTTATTTCGCGATAATTTTTGATGAACTCATTAAGCTGCCTTACGTTGAAAAAATAATCTTCGTAGAGAGACATATTTTCAAAGGGATGGAAGAATTAATATCTCGAAAGAAGAAACTTACGGAAGATTAAATTAACTTCGATACTAACTCCAAATAGATTCCCGAAAATTTAAACTTAATTGTGCAGTACACACTTTATCTTTATGCCTACGCCAACTGACCACCAGGAAAGGATGAACCGTTTTTAATCGAATGACTATAAAATAGGAACCGCTATATAACCGCACTATGCCGTTTACCTAGCGAAGAAATTCTATCGCGTCACCATTTACCACACTCAAATCTTTCTTTTTTTTTTGTATGAAAAAGGAAATCCAAATCCCAGAGCACTCAGACTCTGTAACGGTCCATTGTACTACCAGGCAGAAATCCTCCTTTTGGTGTAGAGGCATGTGATTGGGTGGCGTATGTTGTTGTTCCCCATGGGGATTGAACCTGCACCGCACGGGTCACAAGCCAACACACTAACCTCTACACCGTCGCCACCCTTTACCACGCTCAAATACTAATATTCCAATATCACCGTAATCGGAAAAAACGGAAACGTTCTTAGTTTATTATCTCGTTGATAGTTTGATACAGACTGAATATATTTTACAATATTATATTATATAAATAACATCGTATGGAGAATCCATTGAGCTTTTACGAGAAAATTTGCTTAACATAAATTGAGTGATTTTGTGCTCTTATTTTTTCTTATAAAAAATCCAAAAATTATGCAACAAATAATCCTAATTGTAATGGTTGGTAATTCTTAAATTATGTTGCCTACATTACGAAATTAAATTCAATTATTTTGAACTAAACAGGTACTGATTTCGGAACCGTTATCAATCACCAAGCTCTGTAACTTTCCATTTTCAGATGGGATCCTAATCATGCTGAGGTCGTTGTTGGGCAGGAGTTGGATTAAAATGGATGTTACCATTTTTAATCCATTTCCTTGTGGACTACGGCTTCTACTTGTAGAAGGGATTGGAAGCCGTTTTCCTTCTCCCGGAGCCTTGCCGACATTCAATAAACGGTTGCTTTCATTGCTGTAATTGACAAGTTAGTGCTCTCGTCTATGATCTAATTAATAATACTAATAATAATAATAATAATCATTTACAATTTTCAAATTATCTGGACCGGCACCTGTTATTTTTGTTGGCCTTTTAGCCGATTCAAACAAAGCTTCGAAATTGTTTTAGAGTCTTTGACAAGTTTTTAGGCACTTTGTCAAATGGTTCTGAACGACAGATTGTGTGCAGCAATAAACATGGTTAGGCGAAGCTCCAAATCTTTAGCAGATTTATTAACTTTCATTTCTTCGCAATCTGTCTTACGAAATTTGAAATTTTGATACTGGATTTCGCATCTGCTTCTTTTTTTTATGCATTTCAGTTTGTCCGTGTCTTCTAATATGTTGTAGGTTGCCATAGATGCCCACGCAACATACTGTGCATTCTTTTCCTTGTTTGATGGTGGAATCTCCTTCAAGCTATGGAAATGCAGATTTCCATGCATATTCCAGTGGATTCGACTCGACAGCTGACACCATCTTCGCCACCCAAGGGTCCAAATCCGCTTCTGAGAACTTGGCTACCACCGGGACTCCTCGCGACAACATATCCGGAACGAAATGTTCTTTCCCCTTATCCAAAAATTCATTGAAGAAATCATCAATGGCTACAGTATCATCAAAATCCGCTTCGATATGTTTTTTCCAAATAGGTGGCAGTATCTTTCCATCAAAAGTGATTTTGAGTTTATCATCTTTTAAATGGGCTTGTGTGAGATTGCTGAACAGATCTTCAGGGGAAAAAGCAGTCATTTTGTTTCCAATTTTTGTGATATCTATTTCACCCAGTCTTTCGTTGCTCCCTTCAAGATATTATTCTCTGAATGCATCCAGTGAATCATTTAATCTGGTTGAACAGAATATGAAATCTATCAATGACGGGTGCTCATCTGCTTCATCATCACGGCAGGTTGTTGAGGAACTATTTCTTCATCTCCATCTGTTCGGGAGTACCTATTTTGGTCCTCAAAGAGAATTCGTCAAGCACATAAACTTGCCGAAGTGGATGGCATCATTGTTCTTTGTAGCTCTCTTTTGGACTTATATCCAAAGTTAGTAATATCATTATATCCTGCTATCAATTTGTCAGGAGTGTACTCAGCAGGGATTCCACCTGTTGCATATTTACAGTATACAATGAATCTGTCACTATTGAACTGCTTTCCTGCAGCTATGTATTGCTTGAAAGTTTTCCCAATAATGCAATTCCTCATTTTAGAATCTTTCATGTTTTTAGTTGCACAAATACATGCAACTATTGCAATATGACACTTGTGTATCGTCAGCTTGTTGCATTCATGCAGATCCGCGAGTGAAGTATTCTGGTTGCACCTGCACATTCCTGATTACGATACGTGGGTATCGTTCGTTGCATTTATGCTGGTGTCATATGGGATGGATTCGGATGGCGAAATGGGAGTACGTTTACAGTGGGGCAAGAAAGACACTCGACTGGAATGGGTACACTTGGGTGTAAAAGTTAGGGTGTTAGAGCTTCTTAACATTCTCCCCCCGTTGGATGGTACATTCAACTAGAGTTAGAGTCGATTATGATCATAAAGTCTGCGTCTGTCAAATGATCACCTTGAGCCAAGTCCTTAGGCATGTTGATACGATGACTCGTCTTGTGAATTGAGTGATTATTTTCGGCGTTCTTGGTAATTGACCGCCATCTGTTCCACACAAGGTAACATATGATGGCAGTTATAGTGAGGAGACTAAAACTGGTTATGCTGTAGTGATGAATGTCATGATGGTTTAAAGCTGTGGGCAACCCATTTTCCATTTGTAGCAGTTTTCTCTTAATGTCTTCTAATTCGTCAAGATGTATTTGGTAATGAGGCGTCAAGTGTATTGTTGACATGGTGAGATTC
Organism: Portevinia maculata; assembly: GCA_949715645.1. Classification (NCBI taxonomy): domain Eukaryota; kingdom Metazoa; phylum Arthropoda; class Insecta; order Diptera; family Syrphidae; genus Portevinia; species Portevinia maculata. The sequence continues at coordinate 97,823,918 of OX454528.1, forward strand.
GGAACAAGTGCTTCAGTAATATTGGTAGGTGGGGTATATGATATCCTTCCTTCTGATGACAGCAAATTGTGCGCCTGAATTGTGAATAGATCTTGTTTAATGACACATCCTGGTTGCATTTTTAGTAGTCCTGATTGCTGAAGACTAAACTGTGTAACAGTTTTATCACACACCACGTTCAGCGTTGTTCGTTCATCCAAGGAATATATCCATTGATTTGGCGCATGCAGTTGAATCCAATGAGATACTCCTTCTATCCTTGCTATACGACATGAAGGTGATTGTTTTGCTTGATTCATGAAGTTTATTTCACATGCGCCAATTGAGGATCCATTTTTGTACATGGGTCGCTGTTGCTTGCATATGGTTTTTTCTTCCTTTATTGAGGTGCAGGAGCTTAACTCATGATGGGTTAGTGGATAATATTGGTCACGAAATAAGTTAACTAACAGGTAAGGAAATGATGGTTGAATCGCCACGAATGTATTGTTAGCCTTTACTGGTACTGGTATCACATGAAATAGTTCAAAATTTTCTGATGCCAAAATTGGGATAGTGATTTTAAAAATGACATAGTTCGCGCTTGCTGTCCCCTGAATATGCATGAGACTGTAGAAATCTAGAATGGTGTCCACTGTGGACAGAAGTTTCAGTGACGTGGGTAGATTGGATTGTATTTTGTTAATTTCCCCTATGAGCTGATTTGGTGGTAATAGCTGCGTACTCATTTTTCCGTGCTGTGTGTCCATCATGATATCCAGAATTGCGCCTTGTATACGATGTAAATTTGTGGCGAGTAATATTGACTGGATAGCTATTGAAACAAATGATTGTGAGAGTTGTGTTTGGTAGAGTTCTTTATGAGTTTGATGTACATCTAGTATTATTCGGTTAATGTGGTCTTCTAGTTGTTGAAATTGGTGGCTTACTGCCCGCTGGTCCTTCCGCATGATGTTGAGTGTTGCATCTATGAGTGAAGTTTGATTTTTTAATAATTCATTGAGATATGATTCATTTTGTTCGACCTTTTGGATAGTGTCTTCCACATAGTTGGCATATTCAGAATCCAGTATCCCAAACAGTGCATTTGCTACATTGCCGATGATGTTGACTGCTCCTATTTTGGCTCTACTATTAACTCGGTTTTTTAAAAGCTCATTATTTTGCGTCAATTCATTGATCAGGTGTTGAAATTGGTTAATAATAGGCTGACACTCCCGGTTGTGATGCAGAAGCTCGCACACCTCTTCCAATCTTCCATAATGAGTATTAAGAAGTTGGACTTCCTTCCAGTATAAGTCCATATTATAGTAGATGAGCAAGGTCCACTCACTGCTAATTATACCCGCTGGACCCAGATTTTCAAAGAATATTCCTGGTTGGTTGTCGAATGGTGTGGTTTCAATGTGTACCGCTTTTGTTGTAGTCAATATTAAGCAGGTAATAAACAATGTAACAAGACTAGATCCCAGAGATACCTTCATTTTCTTCTTAGTGGACAAATTGCCTGACGAATTTTCCTTTTTATTTCCGATGGATTCTCTACCGGGTTGTACTGTTGAGTCTTCCGACCCGTATTGATCTTGCGGCACAGACTCTGAGGATTCATGTGGTATCTCTGTGGCTTCAATTGAGAGTAGCGCCAACTTATGTATAGGGCGACGCAGAATTTCATTAGAAGTTCGAACGTCAACAGCGCGAATAAATCCGTCGTCTCCAGGATAAGCCTTGATGATCCGACCCAGCTTCCATCGTAGTGGTGGAATGTTGTCTTCCTTCATGATAACCATTGTGCCCAACTTTATATTCTGAGCACGCTGTTTCCACTTTGAACGAAATTGCAACTGGTTTAGGTATTCTAGTTGCCATCGCCTCCAAAATTCATTCTTTATGTATGTTACAAGTTTCCATCGTTTAGCACAGTTTATGTTTAGTGGCTCTGCGTGAGAGTCAACTAACGAATTAAGTGGTTCGCCAATGAGAAAGTGACCGGGAGTTAAGGCCATTAAGTCGTTGGGATCGGTAGACATTGGTGTTGTAGGTCTCGAATTCAATATAGCTTCAACTTCAGTAACGACCGTTTCCATTTCCTCGTACGTTAATGACGCAGATTCTAGTGTTGAACGTAGAAGGTATTAAATGAAAATCTGTTCCCTTTGAACTACATGCTCTCGTTACTTTGTTGACAGCGTACTGAGAGTCCACAATTTCCTTGATTTCATGCAACTGATTCCTTGCGCCGATGAAGTTAGTTCCATTGTCACAATAAAGGTTTCGGCAATTTCCACGTCTTGCGGTAAATCGCTTTAGGGCTCCAATAAAACCTTCAGTGGAGAGGTCAGTTACTAACTCTAAGTGAACCGCCTTCGTCGAAAAGCAGAAAAACACTGCGATGTATGACTTCTGAGGTCGCTTTCCTCTTATCTTAAAATAAGTCCATACTGGTCCGCAGAAATCTACTCCAGAATTTATAAACGGTCTTTCAGGTTGAACTCTTGTCGATGGAAGATTTCCCATTAACTGATTGATAATTTTAGGTTTTGCTTTCGCGCAAAATACACAATTTTGAACGACAGATCTCGCAATTATTTTTCCTTTAATAGGCCAATAAGTTTGTCTGGTAATTCCAAGTAATGCTTGTGGCGCAATATAGTAGTTGTTTATGTGTATTTCATTAAGTATTATCTTAGTGACTGGATGTCCGTAAGGCAGAAGCATTCGATGTTTTGAGACGTAAGGCAAACTCGATGCTTCCAACCTCCCACCAACTCTTATAATACCTGACTGGTCAATGAAGGGTGTGAGTCCGGCTAAGAAGCTGTTCCTTGGCCATTCGTGGAACCTCCTTAAGTGTGTCAAATCTGCTTCAAACCCTTCCTTTTGCATAATCTTCACTATTACATATCGGGCGTTCTCTAATTCAGCAGCTTGAAGTTCCAGTGATTGATAGTTTGTCTTCCGTCTATTGTTGATAAACCGTAGCACGTATGCCATAATGCCTTGAAGCCTTTTAAATGAATTTTGATGATGGATGGTGTCAAGATAACTGCTTGTGCCGGTTTTTTGTTCGGTGGTAGCGGCTGCTGCAGACTGCTTACGCTCCAAATTGCATTGAGTATTCTTTTTATAAGGAGGAGGCCAAATTGTGCTACTGCCATGTAGGAATGGTGGTCCGTAGAACCATAAATTGCAGGTGCTCAATTTTTTCTGGGGGGATGCCTCTGGATAATGGGTCTGCCGGATTTTCCTTTGACCTGACGTGTCTCCATTGCTGCGGTATGGAGAGCTTATGAATGGAGGCTATTCGATTCCCAACAAATACCTGGAAGTCGGTTGAACTCGAATTTATCCATGCTAACACTATTTCCGAGTCAGTCCAGAGGTAAGTTGGCTGGTTTTTAATTTTAAGGCAGCGCTTTACCCTGTCAAGAAGCTTGGCTGCTAATTCCGCGGCACATAATTCTAATCTTGGGAGTGCGATTTTCCTTGGTGGCGGTGGAGCTACTCTAGATTTGGAGCACAGTAGTCGGACGATTATCTTTCCATGAGTGTCAGTCGAACGTATGTATATGGCAGCACCATAAGCCTTCGCGGAAGCGTCAACAAATGCATGTAACTGAGAGGAATGTGGAATACTGTTGCCGAAGGCGTGTCGAGGAACCTGGAGTCCTTCAAGGCATAGAAGACTGTTGCGAAATCTTGTCCATCTTGTATGCAAGTCGAGTGGCAGTGAGGCATCCCAGTCCTGTTTTAGTCCCCATAACTCCTGTAAGTAGATTTTTGCGGTAACAATTACTGGAGCGAATAATCCAAGCGGGTCAAAAAGTCGAGCTATATCCGATGCCACTGTTCTTTTGGTGATTTTTTAAATTTTTGGAGTGTTAATTTTAAAGCAGAAATGGTCCGATTTTGGTAGCCATATTAAACCAAATGTTTTAATTGATGAATCCTTTTCATCGGAGAAGTTCAATTGCACTTCTTGGTCCTCTGGTGCGATACCGTTGAGTAGCTGAGGATGGTTGGCACACCATTTTCGTAGCTTAAAACCTGCAGTATTGAGCAATGCGACAAGTTGTGATTGCATGTCGCGTGCTGTTGTCATGCTATCTGATCCTGTCATGACATCATCAACGTAGAAATTTTCCCGCAGAATATCAGCGCCTAAGGGGTATCTTGCACCTCCATCTTGTGCCAAACGCAGCAAACATTTTATTGCCAAATATGGGGCAGCCGAGGTTCCATATGTGACAGTGTTTAATTGATAACACTTCAATTGTTGGCCTTGGTCATTTCGCCACCAGATAAGTTGGTAGTTTTTGTCTTGTTCATTAACTTGAATTTGCCTGTACATCTTTTCAATGTCGGCAGTAAAAACGAAACGGGGTAACCGAAATCTTAGAAGTATGTTGAATAGTTCTTCTTGAAGTACTGGCCCGGTATGAAGAATGTTGTTCAATGAGATATTAGTAGTGGTTTTTTCCGAGGCATCGAACACCACTCTCAGCTTCGTAGAACTGCTGTCCGGCTTCATCACGCAATGATGTGGAAGAAAGCAGTGGGAAGAAGGTATGGACTCACTTTTGATTTCTTTCATGTGTCCCAATTTTTGATATTCTTCCATAAAGGCGGTAAATTGCTGCCGCAGCTCCGAATTTCTTACCAGACGTCGTTCGATTGATAGAAATCGCTGTAGAGCTATATCCTTCGATTGGCCTAGGATTTTTGGATCATCTGAGAATGGGAGACTTATCACAAACCGGCCATTACCTTCTCTTTTGCATGTTTGTTCAAAGTAGGTTTCACAACGTCGATCTCCTGTTGTTAGCCCATTGTCTTGAACTTTATCTAGTTGTTCGATGTCCCAGAATCGGCTGATAGCTGTGTTTATATCGTCTTCTTCTCCTGAGCACATTCCGCAGGTAACCCGGTTTGTGAAATGTTGCTCAACTCCTCCTGCTACAATCCAACCAAAGACGGTGTTTTGCAATGTTGGTAAATTTGCTCCCAAATTAATTTGACCAATAGACAGGAGTTGGAAGAATAGTTCAGCTCCCAAAAGAACATCAATATGATCTGAGTTGTGGAACGTAGGATCTGCTAACTGAACATTATGCGGTATATTCCAAGAAGATATTTCCAATTGTTTACTTGGTTGTGGTGATATAATACTACCTAGTACGAACGCTTCTAATGTGGTTGAGAAGGCGTTCCTTGTAGAACTTAATAGTACATTCACCCTTCTTTGGGACTTCTGCTGACCTTGACCAATGCCCTGTATGCGTATGTTAGTAGATGATGATGTCAAGCCCAGCCTTTTAACAGCCCAATCGCTGATAAGATTAACTTGTGATCCAGAGTCCAAGAGAGCACGGCATTCAATTGCTATTCCATTTTGATTTGCTAGATTTACCCTGGCAGTGCCGAGAATGATGAACCTTTCCTTTTTACAATTCGCTGTTGTGGTGAGTGCTGACGTAGGCTTAGTAGGTTTCTGTGAACTGACCGCTACTGAATTGGATTGTGCTGTCGTGTGCTGGGTTTTGATTGTATTGTGCGATGAACAATGTGGTTGAATATCGTCACTATGTAGTAGAGTATTGTGTTTTTCAGTACATCTTTTGCATCCCCTAAGTGCACAGTTTGATGCGTAGTGTCCTCTCCTGAGACAATTCTTGCAGAGTTTTGCTTGGGCTACTAGCTGGTTACGATTTGTTGGATTCATTTGTGCGAATATTATGCATTCTTACAATGGATAATTTTGTTTACATAGAATGCATCCCGACAGTGGTTGGTGGTTTTGCTTTGTTATAGCTGATGTTGCTGGTGCTGAGGATCTTGTTTGGGTCCTAACTTCATCAGTCCGTTTTCCCTTATTTCCTAGAGCTTCGAGCGACTGGAAGCGTATTTCAAGGAATGTCAAAAATGATTTAATAGACTGCAACTCCTTTGGGGTGGTCAAACCTTGCTCATACAGGGCGTGAGTGTTTCGATCCCATGTTGTGGTTGAAACCTTTAGGTTTTCTAGCCCTAGAAGGCATTCCTTTGTAGTGTCGTGCAAGGCCTTGATGCAGGTGGCAGATGGTTGTTCAGACGCATTCCCCGGCTGGTTGAGCAATTTGTTAACCAGAGAGGCAACAAGTAGTCTTGGGTTCTCGTACCTCTCTTGTAGCACCTTCCATGCTGCATTATAGTTGTCGTCTGACATCGTGAAATGCCTCAAAAGTTTTTCTGCCTCTCCTACCAAATTTGTTTTAAGGTACCACATTTTTTGGCAGTTACTCATCGATTGCCTGTGGATCATCTGGACGTAGAGATCGGAAAATTGTCGCCACTTTGCATAGTCCCCATCAAATATTGGAATCGTAATTTTCGGTAGATGTAGCATAGATGGGTTAGACTGTGGTGCCTGTTCAGGAGTATTTGAGGGTGCTTCCAACTTGGTAGGTAGCAGTATCACTAATTGTTGAACCTTGTTCTCCAACTCAATGTATTCCCTCATGTCATACCCTAGCATGGTGGGATCGTGAATGAGTTCACCTAGGTCTTGGTTAAGCTCCTCTAATTGGATCCAATATTTGTTCAGTCCTTGAATCTTCAGCTCGTAGAAAGATTTTGACTGTATGGCTGCATCTCTTTCCTCGAGACTGTTGATAAGCCGCTTTAACGTATCCGCTACCAATTTCTGTCTTCTTAGCAGCTTTGTTGCATCAGCTTGACCTTCGGTGGTCGTTTCTTCAGTTGACCTTCGGCGATCGTTTCTTGTCCGGCACGTCTAAGAGGTTTTGGCTTGGTGCCCGCTGGCCTTGTCGCTGTTGGACCCTCTGCTCCAGGGACTTCGCCTTCTTCTCCTTCCTGCTCCTCGTCCGAAGCAATCGCTTCAAGGCTAGTCGTTATACTGAGGTACAACTGCTCGACCTTTCCAATTGTATTGCCCTCTATATACGGTGTATCTGGCTTCATGGCGCCCTTAAGTTTCTCGTGGTTGGCCTTCATCTCCGACCATAGTGAATTTATTTTTTTGAGTTTCTCATCTCGGTACTTAGTGGTCCATCGCCGTGGGCCGTCCTTACCGAGGTTGATTTTAATTTTTGCTAACTCATCGGACAGAGCTCGCTGCCTGCTGATGAGCTTGTAGATTTCTACCTCATCCATGGTAGACGCAAATCTGGATTAGGCTTTTATTCTTCTTATCAGTGTTGTTAAGCCCTGATAACGCTTTTGTCAGGCGTATACTATTTGTTTTACTATCTAGCCACTGGTGGGATAGCAACAACAACGTATGTATGCCGTTTTTATGACTTGAATTTGTTAGCTCCTTACCTTTGGTAGGGGGCAGCAAACAAAAAAGGAACAACAAAGATAATTTATTTTTTTTTATCTTAAGCATACAAGAGAAGTGAATCACGTCGGGGTCACCAAATGTTCGGGAGTACCTATTTTGGTCCTCAAAGAGAATTCGTCAAGCACATAAACTTGCCGAAGTGGATGGCATCATTGTTCTTTGTAGCTCTCTTTTGGACTTATATCCAAAGTTAGTAATATCATCATACCCTGCTATCAATTTGTCAGGAGTGTACTCAGCAGGGATTCCACCTGTTGCCTATTTACAGTATACAAGGAATCTGTCACTATTGAACTGCTTTCCTGCAGCTATGTATTGCTTGAAAGTTTTCCCAATAATGCAATTCCTCATTTTAGAATCTTTCATGTTTTTAGTTACACAAATACATGCAACTATTGCAATATGACACTTGTGTATCGTCAGCTTGTTGCATTCATGCAGATCCGCGAGTGAAGTATTCTGGTTGCACCTGCACATTCCTGATTACGATACGTGGGTATCGTTCGTTGCGTTTATGCTGGTGTCATATGGGATGGATTCGGATGGCGAAATGGGAGTACGTTTACAGTAGGGCAAGAAAGACACTCGACTGGAATGGGTACACTTGGATGTAAAAGTTAGGGTGTTAGAGCTTCTTAACACCATCAATGCTCATGTCATCATTACTATCCTCAAAATCACTTTCATTGTCTGATTGATCAAGTCTTTCTATTTGCTCCCTAGCGGCTTTGGATGTGCTCGGTTCATCTACTCCCATTTGTTTCATTGAGAGTTTTTCCTGGTAGGTGTTTTTCTTTATTTCATAATCATTGAGTAACATAGTAGGAGCATTAGATGTCAGCTCACAATTGCAAAGTAACAAGCATACTACATCATGTCTTAATGAACTTTCTCTCTGTTTCCATGTGGGTAGCTCCCATTGAATATTGTTTTTCCCAAACACTTGAACAATGTCACTTGGGTAAATATTTTTATCATTCACTAATTTTTCAAAAGTTGAATCGCAAGACATATTTTTTTAAATTTTAATCTATCTGTTATTGGGAACGTTTGTTCGATCAGACAAGTTTCTGCTATGATATATTATTATAGTCCCCGCATTAACAAACCGGACATTCTCCTCAAAGTCTCATTCGTGCTTGTTTTTGTGAATGTTGACCGGATGGGCATGATGACTATTCTAGAGTGACTACCCATTTTGCTTACTCCTGCTAAATAAGAAGTTGAGAGGTGCGAAAACGTATTACTGTATTCACTGAGCATCACACCTCTAATGAGTTTGTTGTTTTATATTACCTCCCTATTTAAGCTATGGGGATAATTGGCTAACCCAAGCCGAATTGTTGCTGGCTCGAGAGCCGAACTGAATATGATGGCTAAGAAGCCGAACTGAAAGTAAAGGAGCGGCTAAGAAGCCAATCATAACATCCAAAAGTCAGATAATCATTGGTTGTTTATTCAAAAGAGCTTAGCCTATTTATACAAAAATATCTTACTTGCTACTTACATTATAATATGATAAACGAAGGAATTTGAGAAAACAAAAAGAAAAGAAAATGAATTACTCAGCACAATTTGCTGCGACACGAAAAAGGTGCAATCGTCATTGGCCTTGACTCTATGGCGGGCATTAGCTGTGGATTTGGTGGGAAATGTTTGTCTTGTGAGAAATGTGGAATGTGCATCTATATTGTTGTGTTGCTGTGAGAATTGTATTTGTTGATAAGGCTATTTGTTAGTCTGGTTATTATGTACACTACACACCAACCCATCTGTTTCCAATAATTTTTATTAAAAATTCAACCGCTTGCTGTATTTGGAAATGGGCTTCAATTCTATCTCTATTCTCTACCAACAAATTTAAACAATATTCCCTGGGAAATGGGTGATCTTTTGCAAGCTCTTCCAGCATCGAATCAAACCATGGGTCATAGCTTCTGGGTGGTATCTCTGAAAAAACTTCCTATTTCATGCCCTCGCCCATGTTGTTTACACGTGCATTCTTTTCAATTCCCATCATCTTCCTTAGTGATACGTTGATGAGCAATCGCTTGTTAACAGTGGATGTGTCAAAAAGATGGAATTGTTTCCCAATAGTGTCCGTGCTGTCCCATTTATCTTTCACCGCATATAGTGCATCTTTTAACAGAATATCCTCATCAACAAACTCGTTGCGGTATAATTATACCACAACAAGAGCCACTCTACGTTCCCTGACCCACCCTACCAAATTCCCTCTTTTTATCGGTTTGCGTGCTTGGGATTTGAAGAGGTGGAGGGGCAGCCATGGTGCCATCGGCCCACTTTTCTTGACCCTCAGGGCAGAAACCACCACAGGTTCCTTGGGCATGGGCAGTCGGCCCAACACTGGCGAACCAGCTCGGCAGGTGGTCGAGGAAAAGGCGCCTCGTAACAGATGGACGGTCTGTTCAGCGGATCAAGGTGTGGGGCCCCAAACGTCCGGATGGTGAGCTTGACAAGGACCTTCAGGAGACTCCCTTACAGACGGACTGTCTGCAGGCACAAACGGTCTGCAACGGCGGAGTTGTGTACGCATCCTCCGACACACTCCAAACAGACGGGCGGTCTGTAAAATGCAGTAGTCGACGCTCATGACACTGCCACACCACAGACATTGGTCAAGATGAACACAAAAGACTAGCATGGAAAACGAAAAGACTGCGGAACGTAAACAAATCAGCGACCGCGAAACTCAACTATTCCTGCGAGGCCAACATATACAGTGCTGAGAATATTTTTTCGTACAACATTAATTAAAATAAAAAACATTCATTTTATAAATAAAAGCGTTATATTTCTGTATTTTTTTACATCATCTAATTAAAAAAACTTTAGTCATCCTTTAACAAGGGAATTAAAAATAAAATAAAAATTGAACAAAAACTACTCAACATATTTCATTCATACTTCAAAGGTTAATGAGAAAATTTGTTCGTACATACTAATTTTTTTAATATAAAATAAAGTACGGTTACCGTAAAATAAAATTAATACTTAGTATGCCGTCCTTTACTTTTGATAACGGCCTTAAGTCTACGAGGCATTGATTTTACAAGAGATTCGGTAAGTTTTGGATCAATTTTACCCCATTCCTCTTTAATCGCCTCCTTAAGGTGAGCCTTATTGATAATTCTGTGTTTTTTTTCTAATTTCCCGATCTAAGTGTTCCCATAAATGCTCTATGAGATTTAGATCTGGGCTTTGAGCTGGAGTTTTAAGCACGTGAGGAGCGTTGTAAAGCAACCAAAGCCTTACATCCTGTGCTGTGTGTTTAGGATCGTTATCTTGGTACAGATAAAAATCCTGTGCGCAGTGAATTTTTTCAGCAGAGGCAACCAAATTCTCCTTAAGGATATCTAAGTATTGCCTATAATCCATATTTCCTTCGACGAATACAAGATTCCCAACACCATTATAACCCATTGCCCCCGACACCATGACATTTCCACCTCCATGTTTGATAGTTGCTGACACATTAATTGGGTCCATGGCCTTATTCTTTTTTCTCCACACTTTTTCTTGTCTTGTGTCACTTCTATAAAGCCGAAACTTACTCTCATCTAAGAAAATTACTTTTTTCCAAAAATCGACTAGCTCATTTTTGTACTTTTTGGCAAATTCTAGCCTACGCTTAACATTTTCATCTCTTAAAAGTGGCTTCCTCCTCGCAATACGGCACTTAAATCCAAGAAAGTTTAGTTTTTTGCGAATGGCAGAGTCCGAAACAGTTGTTCCACTAAATTCCTTCAATTTTTTGTTTAATTCAACAGCCGTAATTTTTGGATTTTGTCTGATTTCCCGTTGCAAAAATGTTTCATCTGTTCGCGTTATTTTCTTTTTTCTACCCGCACCACTCTGATGTTCAATTCTGCCTTCCTTGTAATATCGATCACAAATACTTTGCACTGTAGAATGGCTTAGATTTAATAACAAACCAATATTACGAAGGGTTTTCCCCGATTCCCTGTAAAAAATAACTAAAGATCTTTTATCAAACGAAGTATTTCCACGTGTCTTCACCATCTTTAATGACCTTCAATAAAACGCACTTAACACTATGAATTCCAGTGACTAACTAGTCTATCCCCACAGAGAGATCACACATTGCTTCTAATTTTGACGAGCAACGGGAAAATATTAGATTCACGAGACTAACGGACCCTCTAGAGTCTAGAGTTACCAATCGCTCAATGTACGAAAAATTGTTCTCGCTGTTTTTTGAAGAGCGAAGAATTTAAACTCCATAGTTTCAAATAAAGAAGATTTTCGTCGCAACTTTTTTGTCAATATATTGTTCTGAAAGCCTGCTAAGTCATCCGGAATAGATAAAACAAGAATGCGTATTCATTTTCTTTTATAAAATTTGATTTGTATAATTACGATGTTTTTGTACGAAAAAATATTCTCAGCACTGTAAATCAAAAACATGTAAGAACTGGCACAAGACTAGGATTCCCTTTCCCCAAATCTGCTCGCAACTCCACCGAGGTACTAGGACAATAATTAATAACGCGATAAATAATAATTTGGTTCACTCACTTAGCACTTTCTGACTTGCTTTTTTTCCAATTGGTTTATTTGGTTTCTGCGACGCAGAAACGGCGTATCAACCCGGGATTGTCTGTGTCTGGCGATTGGCAGAGAACATGTCCTATGATAGACACGTGTTCTTGAATTTTAGTTGCGGAATTCGACCAACGCATTCAAATTTTCCTTGGAGATGTCCGAGGATCGTTTGTCCTGGGTGTTCCTGCCTTCGGATGACTTCTAGGCGGTTGGATTGCACTGATACACACATGTTCTGCATTCCACTTTTTGTGAATTCAAAGCACAAAGTGAATTTTGGTGTTCTGTATTCCACCCAAAACAATTTATGTGAAATAGGGTGAATTGGTTTTTCGAACATGCAATTTGGTGTTCTGCATTTCGAACAAACCCCATTTTGAATTTATTTCACTCTTGGTTCGTGTAGTGAATAGCTGTATTTTATAGGGAAAAACATAAGAATTCACGGCAGGAAAAAATAATGTTGCAGTTTATGGAAGGTCATATTGATATGGCCAAAGGATTTGTCAAGGGCGATAAAATGCAAATGGAGGAGTTGTGGAAAGACCTCACAAAGCTGTTAAATGTTGAAGGTCCTCCAATCAAGGAACCAGGAGGTTGGAAAAAGGTACGAAGTTATTATGCACATACATCTTTGTGGATCTATGTTTACAAAACAAAATAACTTTTAGCTTTGGTTGGGCTGGAAGCTAAACATAAGAAAAAAACTGGGTCACAACAAAAGGTGGGCCTAATAATTTTCAACCCATTTCGGCGACCGAAGACGCTATTGCAAAAATAACCGGCTATAAATTAGCGTGGTCGATGGGATTCGGGGTACATCTGCGTTTGGTGATGACCAAGTACCAGCTGAAGAAACACTTGATGCGACTGAAGGTACCTTCAACCCCTACCCCTCACCACAAAGTCCACGGGTCGCACATCTACCAACACCAAGCCCTAGGTCTAATGTGGGAAGGGTAGAAAAACAGCTAAAAAACTACATGGTTGCGCAGGAGGTCACCCTAAAGAAAATTGCCAAAGACATTGCAGTATCTGCAGTCGTTGCAAAAGAAAATCAGAGTAGTTTAAAAAGAGTATATCGGTCTTTGGAACAACTTACGAACATTTTAAAAGAACAGAAAGAAGAAACGAAGCGTTCGTTGGAAGAAATTTCCAATACTTTGAGGCAGCAGACGGTGGAAACAATGCGCCATAATTTAGAAATAGAAAGAATAAAGAAGGAAAAAAATCAAATACAAAAAAGGCGACTGGAAATTGAGGAGTTGAGATTGCAGATCGACCAAAGCTCCGAAAATTAATATGTACATTAATTTCATTTCATTTTCTTATTTTTTTTTTGTTAGTTTTGATATAAATGAATTGAATAGCTTTTTTTTAGTTTTGTTAATTGAGTTGTTTTTGTTATTTTATGTTATTACTTTTTTCTTAAAAAATAAATGAAAAACTTCCTTTTTTTATTAATGTTTTTATTCCCAGAGACTTTGAGCTATACTATCTCGAATTCTCCTAGCTTCACCTAAGTTCTCACCAAACCCTTCATTTTCGAAATCGGCTCCTATGGGCTCTTCTATTTGGTCTACAACTTCTACTCCTTCCTCTAGTTCTAGATTATATTCTTTACAAATATTGTGAAGAGCACAACAAACATTAAAAATTTTAACAGCTTTACTTGGTTCATAACTCAAAGTATTAAGCATGCACCTGAACCTAGTTTTTAAGTTACCAATCGTCCTTTCAACAACATTTCTAGCTGATGCGTGCTTTTTGTTAAAATTTGACTGCATTGTTTCTGGTTGGGCGAATTTGTACGGTTGGTTCAAGACCGAAACCAGCATCACCAAGTAACCAAGAGCCGCGTCGACCATTCCTGATGATTCCTGGCATTACTAATTTGCCATATCAAAGCATCATGGCTCGAACCAGGACTAGTTGCATCGATTGCTTTCAACTTCATTTTATGGTCACAAATCTGAAATTAACACTTAATTTTGTACATCAATAACTTATATCTAAAAACTACTTACAACCAATGCATTAATGGTAAAATATCCTTTTCTATTATAAAAAAGGTTGCACTCTCGGCGGGGTTTAAAAATTTTTATATGAGTTCCGTCCAAACAACCAATTACCCCTGGGATTCCATATTTTTCTAAAAAAAAAAACATCTTCGCATCTTGCTCTTCTTCTGGCGTACTTTGAAGTTTTATCCATTTCGAACATATCTTAAATTGCAAAGCGTCTAGTACCTCAGAAAGCACTTTACTGACGGTAGATCTCCCTAAGTCTATATCAAAATCCTTCCCAACAGCTAGAAAGCGAAGTGTTGCAGCTAGTTTAAGTATTAAAGGAATTGAGGATGACTTTATCGCAGGATCTATTTCTCTCAAGATGTACACAAATGCTTCTTTGCTCAGTCTAAAGCTGCTTTTGAAACTGCAATTATTCAAGTTAACTTATGATGCCCCACATGTTGCATTTATACACTTACACTGTTTCTGGAACATCCAAATGTTGGATTTTTCGCGTAAAACTTTCCTACGAACTCTTTCTCCTCGATTTTCCACTCTCCTTTCTCTTATGGCTGACAATAATATTAATTCGTCCATATTTAACAGAAATTTTGGGTTTACATTTTCAAATTTCACGAAATAATCAATTAAAAAATACGAACAGCTGATTTTGGCATTTCGAAAATGAATTCGAAGTGAATTGAAAAAAAAATGATTTCACTCGGAATGTAGAACACGAAAATTTATTTCGAGTGAAATTGAAATTCGTTTTCAATTCATTTCACTCGGAATGCAGAACATGTGTGATAATATCAGATTTTCCGGTGGGACTTCACTTTTTGAGTCCATATATGAGGCGCTCAGCGCCAAAACGGCCTAAGCCCAAAAAAATCGTACCGAGAAAAACAGGTTTAAAAAAAAACATGTTTTTGAAATATTTTAATTTTTTTTTTTTATTAATCTTTGATAAAAAATATTTGTTTTTTTTGTTTGTGGTTAACAGTAAGGGGTTTATTTACAAACAGAAAGAGCATTTTAAACAATAAATAAGAAAAAAAAAGTGGCTAAGGCCATTTTGGAATTCATTTAAATTTTTTTTATTGATACCAATTGAGGGTTAGGCCATTTATATAATACCAATTTTTATAATAAGCGTTTTGAAAAATTATGCAAACTAATTGAAAATCTTTATTCTTCTTCTTCTTCCTGAATGTCTTCATCTTCGGCTCTTGTATTTGTTTTCAAATTATTATAAAACGAGTGCAATACAGGAGGTATGAATTCCTTGAGTTCTTGAAGGTCCTTTAACTTTGCAGCTTCAATGAATCTTCCTCCAGGATATAGTGACTCCAATAATTCCACATCTACGAATTTACTGGAGTTTCGCTTTGAAATGTCAACTTCTTGAAATAAAACATCTTCATTATTTGAGTATTTATATTGAATTATAAATGACTTCTCATTTTGGAATCGAAGCCACTGAATTTTAAGCCATTCAACTTTCGAACTCTTGTCCGTGGAAACTTTTCTGTTTGTCACTAGTTTCTCGATCAAAGAAATGCTTTTAAAGTCATCTGCTGTCATTTTGACTAAGTGGAATGGCTGCTTTTTTTTTGCTGTGATGATTACACGATCCCAATCATCAGGTGTAAAAATGTCCTTGTAATATCTCTTTTCCTTTTCAATGAGACCGAAATCTTGGTCACATGGTAAGAATGAGTGTCCAGATACTAAGAACTTATGGTCTATCTGATCAACTTCAAAGGAAGAGTTGTTAACCATGTATGTGCAAATAGTGCTCATTCTTATGTTCCGGTTTTGACCACCACATTGATCACTATACATAATTAAGTTCCTACACTTGACATTCGCTTTCACGTAATGCATAATGCAAGACCCTATTTCCTGTGGACCACGTGAAGCTATTCCCTCATTCCAGGTGTACATAAAATACTTGTTTGTAATAAGGTCATGAATACCAAGGCAATAGGTCCATAGCTGCCTCTTGTAGTAAGCTATCCCTGTGGAAATAACTGGCGTCGGTAGGGTTTTCATTAAATCAAAAGCTATGACTGCATATTCATCCTTGTTAAGTTTCGAATCCAACTGCATCCCACTTCTGGCTGATTCAGCTTTTCGGTGGTGTAAATCTCTTTCGCTCGTTATTCTCTGCTTTTCAGAAGGATCATCTGCAGCCTCGATTTTAACATTAAAAGAATCGCATTTCTTGCAACTGTCAGAAACTGGAGCTCGAAAATGCAAATTAAAATTTTCTGAAAAGATTTTCGTAAACACAAATTTTGAAACAACCTTGTCCCTTTCTGCAGATCCACGATACAGCTCGTACATTAAAGAAATGTTTAAGGTCGGTGCAAGAAATTCTCTTTGGATATTCTTTTTCCTGAAATAATAGCAGCTATACCTTGGAAATTTGTTAATAAAGTCTTTCACGAGTTCTGTAGCTTCAACGGTCGTCTTATTATGAGGTGGATGCTTTCCTCTTTGGTCCAACTTTGGTGTTGTTGATGCACTTCCAGGTGTTCTCTGCTTAAGTGCACGCGTAATACGACCATCAGTTACCTGAAGAATCTGTTTAAAAAACCTTTTGCAGACATTCATTCCGACATTGTTGACTCCAGGAAGTTTGTAAATTCTTGTACTAAATCTGC
This sequence comes from Portevinia maculata, assembly GCA_949715645.1. Classification (NCBI taxonomy): domain Eukaryota; kingdom Metazoa; phylum Arthropoda; class Insecta; order Diptera; family Syrphidae; genus Portevinia; species Portevinia maculata. The sequence goes on from OX454528.1 coordinate 97,840,528, forward strand.
GGCTTTCGCCCAAAGACTTCTTATAAGATCTCTTTGTTGCAATAACTCCAATTTGTCCACATAAATACGCATTTTGCAAATCATGATCAGCAATTTTATAAAAATTATCGAAAATACTTTGCAAAATAGTCTCACTGAAATGCTGATGACGTTTTAACGGACATGGACATGCAAGTGCATTTAGCGTTCGAGCTGGCTTCACAATTCCTTTTACAGTCTTATAGCATTTTCCTGAATTTCGCTGAACTTTACTTACGTGTTCTTTCCAGTTCGATTTGTTGGCAATTCTTTTCCTCGTAGGTGTTTTCAATTCATTTCTGCTTTCAACTTCAACTGCTGATTCAGTTGACCTTTCATTTTCTGTTGATTCTATCTGGGACTCTGTTACCACAATTCCCAATGGCCTAGGCAATGTATCTTCAAAAGAATGCGATGAAATTGACGAATCACTTTGTGAAGGGACATACTCGGATCCAGAATCTTCAAAGTCCTGTAAACTTATGGAGTCCACCTCGGACATGCTTATTCTCGTGCAATTTCTTTGTCTAATTAATACATTTTCAATTTGAATAAAGGTCCTTTAGTAAACTTTACGAACTTACCTTTGACAAACAAGTGGATCTATTTAAAAATGAATAACTTTCTTAACGAGAAAAACTAGTAAAAAATAAAGTATCAAGCGTGTCTACATCAAAACAAGAATCGCATGAACTAAAAGTGGAGAGGCAATATTTATATAGATACTTTTAAAAACCTACTGGCTAACTTGATTTATTTTCAAATATACCTACTGGCTAACTTGATTTATTTTCAAATAGCTATACCTACTCTTAAAATGTAGAATGCGTTTTTGGCCTAACCCACACAAATGTTTAAATTCAAGAATTCAATGTGGCCTAAGCAGCTTAGGCCGTTTTGGCATGTAACAATTTTTAAATTTCATAGAGACGAAAAACAGTTTTCCCCATAAAAATTCACCTAGTTTTATACGATATCACAGGGAGTTTGTTTTTATATAAATTTCAAAAGATTCCGGTTCGATCTGCATAGTCAGTTTGATTTTTTTGAAAATGAGGGTTAGGCCGTTTTGGCGCTGAGCGCCTCATATATAAAAATTTATTTTAATGTTTCGCGCTTGTAGACGTCTAGACGTGTTGAGTAATGAATATGTTAAAAGGCCGTCTGGCAGTTGCTTGAATTTTATACCCACGGCTAAGAATGGACGCGTTCAGCCAGTGGCTAATCCGAGGTTTCCTTTCGCTGCTACTAAAGTGCGAAATTTAAGGTGGAGTTGCATGCCGATTCGGAATTGTTCCACCGATTTGGTTTCCATTGGGTTTGGTTTCCATTGGGGTGGATTGTAATTCAACCAAGTGGCAGGGCTCGTTACAACTTTCCAAACGTTTCGGCGGCGGTTGCCACCTTCCTCAGGGGAATTTTTATTTCGTACACAACAAATAAATAAAAAAAAGTGAACGTTTAGTGAACCAACCAACTATTTGATGGAGACTATTAAAACTTACAAATTAAGTTTAAAAATAAATAAATAAATGGAGGCAAAACGAGAGAATGAATAAGTAAATTAAATAAACCCATCAGCTATATTCGGTATGAGAGAGCAGTTGACTACGGATATGTTCTGTATGTCCTGTTTCCTGTTCATGTTGTTTTTGTTGTTTAAAATATGCAGAATTTCCAGGGTGAGGAGTTTTGATTTGTGTTTTTCTGTTTGTAAAATTTGTGTGTTGTCGAAGTCCGGTCTATGGTTTGTTTCAATGGTATGGCTGGCTAGCGCTGTTTTGTTGGGGTTGCCTGATTTTATGTCGGATTTGGGGTCTGAAATGCGTTGTTTGAGGAATTACTGTGTCGTCCCAACGTAGCATAGATTACAAGGTTCATAGTCCTTTCCTTGGCAATTAATTTTGTATACTACGTCGGTACGTTTTCCTTTTTCAGTTCTCGCTGTAAGTTTGGAGAACAGTAGGGCAAGAGTCTGATTAGACTTGTACGCCAGATTGATGTCCTTAGTGGTGGCTATGATCTTTTTGAGACTCTCAGCAAGTCTTCTGACATAGACCACTTGTCTGTATATCCCTGTTTCTCTCATTTTCTCTTCATTTTTGTAGCGTGTTCGCATTCTAATCTAAGGCGTTGTTCCAACGTGGCTATAGCATATCCCTAGTCCAACAACACATGTGCTTGTGCAATGTGCTGTTTTGATGAAACCGTATTGGTCTGCCATCTAAACTCGCTGCCTAAGTTCGCAGAGCAGGAAGTTTAAGTGCCTGTGAGTGCAAAACTGCTTAACTGTTTAACTACGGTTGTGTCGTTTTAATCTGTTTGATAAATTCATTTTTACAAAGATACTCGTTTATGTATTTAATATAAACTTACTTTATTCTTTCTGATGGTAGTTCTCATCCATGAAAATGGAGAGAGTTAAGAAGCTACGGGTTTACACAACAATTTTAGTTCCAGGAAGACCCGTTTGCTAGCGCCACAAGAGAAAACCTTAAGGCGAAAATACAATGCTATAGTATGAGTAAATAAATATGATTTTGGCAACAACACATATTTAAATAAGCGGGCGAGTAATGTGTTCCGTCTTCATATGACTAAATGGACTACACAATTTATAAAAAGAACAGTTACAAAACCATAGCACAAGCACAAAGAATAGAAGCAGAAACGAGATTTAGACTCACCTTTGACAAAACAAGAAATGCTTTCACCCATCCAGCTTATCTTAACTGTATTCTTTGAATGCAATAAGCACTACACTACTACAAACACTGCTCCGAATATTTCAAAATATACGTATCTTTGTTTGCAAATAAACAGAACTTTGCAATAGTTCTTCCTTTTTCCTGCATCCAAATTCTTTGCATATATAAATGACTCCATTTTCCTGCAAATAAAATCAACAAACTAAGACTTACTCTTTCTTCCCGATGTCTTTAATTTTCCGCCTTATGCGGCAAATGATTTTGTTTGTCTAGCCTCCAGACGTGTTTGTTTACATTTGGAAACTGTCTTCTGTCAAAAAGCAATAATCCCTATCGGATTGAGTCAATCGTCTTTATATTCGAATTGAATCCGAATGGAATCTCACGTAAACGGACTCGAAACATTCATGGCCTTAAACAGTCACTATGCCACTCGACTCTAACTTTGAAGCAATTCCTGCTACTTTCAGGCTTTTATTTATTAACTGAAGATCTTTGGAGGGGTTCAGAGCTCGTAAGCTATAGCAAAACTCGATCCAGTTGGTTCAGTTTCAATTTTAGGAATTAACGTTTATTTAAAAACAAATTGTGGTCTTATATTCTTATTTTTCCCATTACTTCGATTCTTGACTTCCTAAATCAATTCACGCCTTTATATTTGGCTCAGTATTTACTAAAACGATGCATGCACATGCACATATCGCCTATTCAACATATTTCATCCATGCACCATGCGCATGAGCTGTAATATGAGTATTTTTCATACTCTCTGTTTTGGGTATTGTTTTTTGGTTTCTTTTGACGAATGATGGTTTTGTATTGTTTCATATTTGTGTAATTGAGAAATGTGTTAAATGTATTAAATATAATTTGCGACGTTCCCCTTACGCCGCCGCTACAAGATTGCCCCATCTTGGTGGCCACCTGTAACGTCGCTTCCCCCCTTCCCAAATAACCACCACAGGAAAGAACAATTCCCCTGAAGTATAGAAACTTTCAAACGGATAGTCCGAATAAGCGTCGACTGACGAAACCTATCGACAGGCGCCCGCCTACAGGCAGCCAGGGCACTGACGATCGGCCTGATTGGAAAGAGGGATGGGGGTTGTCCGGACACTCGCAGCTAGCTAGTCGGTGGGAGCGGGTGCTAACTACGAGCTCGGAGTAACATTATTTTTACATGCCTAAAAAAACAACAACAACCTTCGCTTCTCCCGTGGTCAGCAACCCGATGACACTGTGCCGGTAACCTCTACACTACTCCGGAGAAGCCTCATCTACCTTACGGTTGACCACGGCCTGAAGGGGGACACGGACTTGAACCACGTTTCGATGCCCTGGGCCACCAGTAACTATAAAGCGACACCAAGGAAAGAAAATACGAAACCTAAATTCTCACGAAAGCGTGAGAGGAGGTGGGGGTTGTATGAGCTGGTAAGTATCCCCCTGACATGGCCCACCCCGCAGCTAAAAAAAATATCGGACGCCATGGCCACCGCCTCACTCCACTGGCGATGTTACAAAAAAAAAAAAAAACTTTCGCCCGCGATGGTTTTAGTCGGCCTTGGACTTAACCCAAAAGAGAAATAAATTAAAAGAAAATACTCGCAAGACTCGCTATGCCGCAGTGAACTCTTACCACTATAACAGATCCCGGAAGAGAATAATCAGCAACCTTTCGACCAAAGGGTTTTACTCTACTGCTTCGTCAAGGAAAAAAAAAGTTGAACAACGATTGAGTTCCGCGAAGGTGTACGACAATATATTTATATAGGTATATTGGAAATATACTGGTTATATAGATAAAACAATATAATTTGTTACAGTGACTCTGATTAACTATTTGCATGAACTTATCCCGGCCGCTGTGCGCACAATGACGAGTGTTCGTAGGTGTACCTGTGTTAGTTAAGTTCGAAAAGAAATTTTCTACTACACCACTCTAAATCTCTAGGAAAACCCTATCATTTCGCGTAGTGATATGCGCGACGGTGGCACTGTTGCCTCAACCTTTATCTTTTCTTTTTTTTCCTCTTCCTATTTCTTTTCCTTTTATTTTTACTTTTCTTGCGAGAGTATACTGGATACTAAGAGATCTACTCTATACTTACAGAATAATTTAAAAGTTTACAAGTAAAATTTATTTGAAATCAATGTATCTAATTATGTAATCAAATCAAAAGAAATAAAATCAAATGCTACTTGCGCCAAACACATACACTTATGTAATTTTGTTTTCTGCTTCTTCTCTTTTCGTCTTTGCTGAAACTGGATTTCCTCCGCTACACGGCGGCGTGGCGACTTCGACCACGAGGATTTTTTTTTCTCACGCACAATCGCCTATGGGTTGCTGCCACTGCCACTTCTTTCTTTTTTTTACTTTACTGCGCGAGTTATAGATTCGTGCCGAGTTGGAGTTAAAAAAAAACAATGTGTAGAGAATGAGAGGAGTGAGGGTGTGATGAAATGTAACACGCAGAGTTTGAGTCAAGCTGAGTAAATGATACGCAACGACTATTTCAAATTTAAAGGCACTTTCGCCGTTTATTTTAAATAAATCAATTGGTGAGTACTGGTACAAAACTTTGGCAAGAAATTTCAGAGGCTGAAGTGTCCAGTCGTGCTGATTTCATAGTCCAGAGTCTTGTAATTTGTAATAGCCATTGGCTTTTCTTTTATACATTTTTTAGAAGCTTTGGTGAAATTTAGCTTGAAAAGCTTTTTTTAGATCTCTATCTAGAAGAGCTTTACCATGACTTTGGCTAGAGGAGCTTTACCATAACATAAGCTAGAAGAGCTTTATTGAAACTAAGCTAGAAGAGCTTTAACAACCATAAGCTAGAAGAGCTTTATTGAAATTTAGCTAGAAGAGCTTAAACCAACTTATAAAATGTGTGACTAACTATAAATGGTATTGCCAGAAGGGCGCTTACTACTGAGAAAATTCAAATTAACAAAATAATTTTTTGTGTTGTTACAAAAATGTTTATTTATGGTAAGACCAATTACAATGACAATGTTTATTTTATAACCGATCGGTTTCAAGTTTACAATCGAAGTGCAGTACAATAATTCAATATTAATTTAGAATACCTATGTTGCCCAGGTGATTTCCAAGAACTTGGGAAGTGCAGTAGACGCTAACTCATCTAGTTCTTGTTAACCAAGCAATTACAGCAAAAGGAAATACTTAATTGACAAAATATCTTATTATAAAGGTGAATGTGCTGAACTACCGACTGGGTGGTATTGGGTGGCTCGTGTTAGAGGGGAGTCAGGGTGTAGGTGACGTATTTCGCGCTTCACTTACGAGTATGTGGAAGATATTGTCATGGAAGATAAATTGGAGGGATTTGCCGTAATCTAATACTTTGATTGGATAAATCAAGAGAGAGGACCATCATGAAGGATGTCCTCCACTGGAGGTGCGTAAAAGTGTGCGGCGCGCGAGGTAATCAAAATATCAACGAGAATGTTGAAGTTTGACGTTTCTAATTTGAATTTGGTTTTTGTTTTGTGGCCGATGTCTAATTTTGGTGAAATAATGTAAGTTGTTTTTAATAAACAAAATTCGCTTATTTCTTAACAATTTGTTGATTTAGGAGTAGAGTAGTAAGCAATAGGAAAAAATCGAAAGTAATTGAGTTGATGGAAGAAAGTGCGGCCTCGCGAAGGGAATTTCATCAAAGCCAGTCCTTACCAGAAAGTGGGAGGCCATCACGGTGGAACTCAATAGCTTAGGGCCTCCAGAACGGGATTCAGCAAGTGGCAAAGAGTGAACGTTTTAATTTGCATAAGTTCGATGTATTTATGTATTGAAATAACCACTTTAGGTATGGATTGATAAAAAAACCAAAATAAAAAAAACTTACTAACAACAAAATTTAAATGACTGCAACTGGTTTTGGGTCCAGTAACATAAGCCGATTGAATGAGGCTGAAGAAGCAGTCAGTCGTCTTTTGCATTTCAATGCCTGTGTAGATCCCCCAGGATTTGAATTTGGTTCGGAGGAACTACCCAATTTTATAATTGAAGATGATGCAGAGGATGCAGAGGACGAAAGATTAGTTGATTGCAGAGCGAAGAAGTGGTCGCGGTTTTTTCGAAAAAGTATATTTTTGCCCGACGTTCTCCTTCCTGGCTGTAATTAAAACGGATCCATTTCGATAAAATATACCTTTCCAAAACGCTAATCAATTCACTAAGAAAAACCGACACCGTTGGTTGTGCCATGCCAATCCGAAAGTCATTTCCAACGCTCAGTTGGTAGCTCTCTTGAGCAAAGAATTTTAAGACTGCTGCGAGTTTTAGTGTATTTGGGATGGCTTGCTGATTTTTTATCGGTTTGAGTTTATCCTCAATATCGTTCAACAGTTCTACATAGGCTTGTTTCGAAAATCGGAAGTTCTGTACGAATCTGGAACCGAATCACATCAAGCGAAAAAAAATACTATTAACTGCTTACATATTTTCGTCCAAATCGATTGGGTTCGAAGCAGCCCTTAAAGTCCTGCGTATGATAGCTTGTTCGCGAACACGTAAAACAAAAAAAAAAACAAGGAAATAAATTTTATGATTTGATGTTAATAGAAATTTTTAACCGCGCGAATATTTGATACGTATCAACAAGAAATTTGTGGTTGATAGAAAATTTGATGAATATCAAATTTTTTGACAACCGTAATAACAAGTTTATCGATAAAACTATTCACAATAGATCATGAAACTAATACAATTCACATTTCATCAAAAAGTGTGATAGGTTGATAACCATAATACCGATTCATTAATTTTTTTGATACGTATCAATTATTATCAAATATCGAGCCTTATTGCGAAGATCAATCGACAATTGATAATTGACTATTTTCAATGTGTGCTATTGTGAACGAACGATTCTAAAGGATTTTGTCATCAACTGTCGATTGATCTTCGCAATAAGGCTCATCGTGTTCATATTTGATAGCCATAATAGGGCTGTTTGTGAATGTATGTTCGGTTCCAGCTAGAAAGATAGTGTAGTGTTGGACCCAATAAGTGACGCTCTTATAATATAGAAATGCTGTCCATTGCTAACCGCATTACTTGCGAACGGTTGGAATTTTGGCCATTTTGTTTGTTACTAAAAACAAAAACGTGTACAGCAGCAAGGCATTCCGGGTATTCCAAGAAAATTAGGATTTGACAAAATCCTATTAAATTAATTTCGTAGACTGTGAAAACAATGATCAAAAGCTGTTTAAATCTACAAATATGTTTTGTTATAAAATTAAAGAGAAAAATAGGTACAGCTTCTTGTTCAATCAGAATTTGCTTGTTTCAAAATGTTGATCTTAGCTTAGCTATTTCTAAATTTCGCAACTCTATTGTTTTTTTGAAATAAATTGTTTGGGCCACCAACAAAGCCATGCGTGCTTCGTGTTCCGTCTGCTGTTGGCTCAAACGTGCTTTATGTTCGATTTCACGCATTACCAACTCTCTTTCAATCATTTTTTTTCTCAATCCAAGAAATGCATCTTCCTTGTCGCTTCGTGATGATGCAGCTGATATTGGTCGCATAATTGGAGAACTGTTGGGTTTGCATTGCACAGTAGGTGAATATTTTGGCCAAGACTAGCTTGTTGATATTTCAGATGATGTTGATGGTAAACTTTCTTCATCATCATTATCTTCATCTTCATCATCATCAAAGGTTGCCGGCGTGCCGTGCATTGAAATTGATAGAAAATTAGACAATTCATCCATAGCCGTACTCTTTGGACGCCACTCCGGAATTTCTTTTGCTCATATCCAACAGCAATTCTCTTTTCATATAAGAAATAAAATTAAATGCTACTTGCGCCAAACAAATACACTTATGTAATTTTGTTTTCTGCTTCTTCTCTTTTCGTCTTTGCTGAAACTGGATTTCCTCCGCTACACGGTATCTAGTTACGATACACACCACTGCTACTCTGTCTGGACACGACACTGCTCTCTCTCGTTGGGACATACAACAGCGATGAGGTTGAGAATTGTTTGCTCTTGTCGACAGTTTGGCGACTTCGACCAAGAGGATTTTTTTTTTGTCACGCGCAATCGCTTATGTGTTGCTGCCACTTCTTTCTTTTTTTTTACTGCGCGCTTCACTTATGTGGAAGATATTGTCATTTAAGATAAATTGGAGGAATTTGATATGGGGTAATCTAATACTTTGATTGGATAAATCAAGAGAGAGGATCATCATGAAGGATGTCCTCCACTGGAGGTGCGTACAAGTGAGCGGCGCGAGTTAAATATAATGTCCAAGAAACTAAAATTAAAACACCAAAAGAGGCTGGTTGTTTATTTTAAACACTTTATTATCTCCCGGTCGGAACAGAACTGCCTTACTTAAATAATATCTTACTTCTAACTTACAACCTATGTACAGCCAGAACTGCTGGCTCATCCACCATCGGTCATTCGCACAAACGGAAATCGGTTCATGTGAATGACCACCGAATGCAACCAAAGCACAAAATCACCATGCCATCGGTTTTGCGTTGGCCTTGATTTTGTATGCCGCTGGCAAGTCATCGTCGAATCTTGTTTGCGCAGCATTTCCTGTGGTTGTTGCCCTTTCTCTGCTGCAATACGTAACTCCTCCTCGCTTTAAGTCAGAAGTCTCCGGCTTCATGTTATTGACTATATTAATTTTTTGGTTTTTGGTTTTCCAAGATACATAAAAGAAAATACCTACAGTAATACAAATTACTATTACTATGAGGCTTATATTGGTGCCGTACATTACATTTTTGTGGTATTGCAGTTCCTTAATTAGTTTTAAGTTTTCTACATCATTCATTATAATTTCATCAAATTTTATTGGTTTAACAAACATTTCTTTAACATTATTTGTTGGATAGTAGTATTTGTCAGCTACAGTTATTTTTCTATTGTAAAATTTATTTTGTTTTATTTTTAAGGTACAATTATTGAAATTGATTAAATAGTTTCCAGTTAAATTTATACTTCTGTTGTCACAATTTTGCAATAGAGTTTCATTATTTATATTTATTACTAAAATAGATTCATCATCTATTTCTTCTATACTAGTTATATTATTATACACTAATGAACATGTTTTTTGAAAAATACAATGTGTACTATGTTTTAGATGTTTGAAAAGAGCTTGTTCATTATATTCGTATATTTGATCATTTATTTCAATAATAAGTTCTTCTGATTCATCAATTTGCAACCCATTTTTATTTGGTATAGGTTTAATTAATTGCAACTCTGTTACTATATAATCAATCGGTATTTTAATTGCGAATATCAAACAATGATTTTTATATTCCATTACACCAGCTTTTAATAATTTTAATTTATGAAAATCTACATTATAATAGTCTAACTCCTCTATGGTTAGCATACTTGAATGAATTAAATTATTCTTCGTTGCCATTATATTGTCAAGTATTTGATTCACTTTGTTTTCTAAATATCTTAATTTCGTTTCTTGATCTAAAAATAAAACTTTGTAATTTAGTTCTTTAACTATATTGTTAGTAAGGTTATATGATTCCAAAATTGTCTTTCTATCGTTTTCTATCAATATTTTTAAGTCATGTAGTGTCTTGTTAAAATGATCGTTTATTTTAATTTGTTTATTAAGACCTTCAATAGCTTTATGGTTATTACTGTCAGTTATCTGTAAATGATCTGTTATGTCTTGCCTATCAGAGTCATCCATTGTTCCGTATAACCAGTTTTGAACTCTACCTACAAAATTCAATAAACCTCTTTTTGCTCTCTTTGACCCACTTATGGTCCTTAGTTTAGTTTTTAATAGATTGATTTCTGAATAAAGTGCAACTGAGTCCTCTAATTTTAAGTGTGCTAGATTTAATGATAATTGGTCCAAAACGTTCATCATTTCAGATGGATTTATTATATGTAAAATAGTGTCAGTGTTATTCGATATCTCTACTTCTTTGACTCGTATTTTCACATACCCGTTTTCCTCTACTATTGGATGTACCTGCAGTAACCCTTGTACTGTGACTATCTTCATCATCAGGATTATTAGCATTACCTGTAAATTTATAAGCCCTTTTAATGTTTGAAAGGTGTACATTTCTTAATGGATATTTTCTAAAATACGGTTCATTCTTATGTCTAACCCTCTTATAATTTTTAATATATCCTACATTTCGATTTTCTGCATATTTTTCCCTTTTCCTATTTATTCTTTGACATGTTTTAATTTTCTTTTGTTTAAGTTTTTCTACTAAACTTGTAATATCTGTCATTAAACTAGCTCCCCTTGGAGTCATCTCAATAGCTGAGTGATATCTATCGTTATAATTTCCTATGGATTTCTGTATCTTTTGTTCTACTGACATATCTTCCACTATGGCCTGAATTTTTTCTATTAATGTAGAGTGAAGTCTTTCTACATCCGCATTACCGGTATGGCTGTTGGGCTTAGTCCAATGAATATCTATTCCTTTTTCTTGTAGATATTTTATGACTTGCTCTGATTTAAATTCATTATCCATTATTATTTTCTTTGGTTTGTTAAACGTTGCTAAATACCCTTCTAGAATGGCAATTTTTTTCACCCAGTTTCTCTCATTAATTAAATAAGCAACTGCGAGTTTTGTTAATTTGTCGATAATAGTTACAAACGTTTGCTTTTTATAATGAAAAATGTCTAAATGGATAATTTCATTTTTGCCGGTTGGTGTTTCGGTTATATTTAATATAGGTTTTATTGGATTTCTGTCATATTTTATTTCTTGACATTTGCTACAATTATTTATAATAAGTTGTATATGCTGTTGCAATTTAGGATAAAAGATTTTGTCTTTCAATGTCTTGTAAGTCTCATTTATGCCACTATGCAATGACTCTCTTGTATGATACAAAGATATTTGCTTATGACACTCTTCTTCATCATATATTTCTTGAGCTTTTTTCGTTGCTTTTCTAAACTTTATTCTGCGATCCCCGGAGAATAGTTCTATAATAATCTTTTGTACTTTATTATAATCTCTATCATTTACCTCTGAATATATTCCGATGTGTCCTGGTTTGACATGGCTTAGTAGTAGTTCTCTAATTGAAGCTTCATCAGTTTTAGGGTTTATTTGTATAATTCTTCTGCCATGTACTATATCAATTTCTTTACTTGGACTATAAGTTAGAATTATCTGAGTTTTATATTTATTTATTATTTCTTCTCTTATCCCTATGTGGTCTTGTAACTGTTCGTCCACTGAATGCATGGTGTTAGAGTCAGACAGGTTCATATTGGATTCACTGCTGTTCTGTTCATTTATCTGAGGACTGTTTTCTAACCTACTTAAATAATCGGCCACTTTATTTTCTTTTCCCTTGAGATATTCAACCTCAAAATTGTATTCTTGCAATTTTAAAATCCATCTCTGGTTCCTTTGGGAAAATTCTTTGCCTTTATACTTAGAGTTTAGGTATTTGATTGGTGCATGGTCTGTAACGATTTTAAATTTTCTCCCGTACAAATAAGGTCTGAAGTAATTCACTGAATACACTATAGCCAAAAATTCTTTATCGGTCACGCTGTAATTTCTTTCGTGACTATTTAACGTCCTTGATACAAAGCATATTGGATGTCCGTCTTGTGATAGAACAGCACCAATAGCATAATCACTATAATCGGTTGTAACCACAAATTCCTTTTCATAATTGGGAAATTTTAAAATGGGGTGGGAAGATATCAATAGTTTCAGCTTCTCAAATGCTTCGATATACTGAGGATCGTTAGTGTTAATTTTAAAATCTTTTTTCAAATATTTTATTAAATGATGTGCTATTTTTGAATAATCTTTAATAAACTTCCTATAAAATCCAGTCATACCTAGAAAACCTTTAAGTTGTTTCTCCGTCTTCGGTAGTCCTATTCGTAAAATATCTTCTATTTTGTTAGGATTTGGCTTCAACCCCTCCTTCGTAAGTATATGCCCTAAAAAGGAAGTCTCTTTCTGCATAAAACTACATTTATCAGCCTGAATCTTTAAGTTATGAGCTGTTAGTATTTTAAAGATTTTTTCCAATGAAATTAGGTGTTCTTCTAAAGTGGTGGAGAAAATGAGTATATCATCGAGATATACTACACATATTTTATTTATGCATTCTCGTAATATTTCATTGATTAGGCGTTGAAAGGTTGCGGGAGCATTTTTTAGACCAAAAGGCATCCTCACATATTCGTAGAGGCCATCCGGTGTTACAAATGCCGTTTTTTCAATATCTTTCTCTGCTACTAATATCTGATGATATCCTTTAGCTAGATCTAGTGAACTTAAATATTGTGCTTTACCCAACTTATCCAATATGCTATCAATATTGGGAAGTGGGTATTTATCATCAACTGTAACTTGATTAAGCCTTCTATAATCTACCACAATCCTGAATTTATTAACTCCCGAGTTATCTTTTTTCTTTGGTATAACTATGATAGGAGAACTATATCTACTTTTGCTTTTCCTTATTATACCTTGTACTTCCATTTCTTGCATCTGTTTTCTCACTTCTTCTTCATGCTGTGGTGGATATCGATATATTTTGGAGTTTATCTGCTTATTTGTAGTAGTTTTAATTTCATGTACAATGCTTTAAGTATTTGTTAAGATGTCTCCTTCTTTATAGAACAACTTATTGTATTTATTTAATAATGTTAGGGCTCCATGTTTCTCTTCTTCATTTAAATGATCTAGTTTTATATTATCTAAATCACTTTCTTCCAATGCATTTACCTCATTTTCGATTCTTTTACTCAAAAACGGTATTCGTACATTATTATTTAAAATAATTTCTTGATTCCCTATATCTATTAGTCGAACATTCTTACTAACCCAATCCATTCCAATTAAAAAGTGGTATACTTTGTCTAAATTAATCTTTACCCATCTCATTCTAGCATTATCCGGTTGCTTAAACTCGTCTGGACATTTAGATTTTACGTACTCAGTATTTTTTTTAACTTGTCTTTCTATAGTGCTAATATGGATTTGTTCCCCTAACTTTTCGTATACTCTATTTCCTACTTTGCTTGAGTTTAATAAACTGACTGTAGATCCTGTGTCTACCAAACAAACGAACTCTTCTTTATTGATGGTAAGAATAATATACATTTTATTTTTTTCCGAGGCTAGTTTATAAAAAACTCTTCCTCTGTTAATTGATTGACTTCGTCCCTATTACTTATGGTATCAACTTCCATAGGTTTTGTCGAATTATTGTTATAGCTCCTGTAGTTAAAATTTCTGGACTGCTGACTTGAGGAATTGTTGTTATAACTACCCCTTCTCTGTCCTGATCTATTGTGGAAATTATTATTAAAACTACCCCTGCTCGGTCCTACTGAATTATTGTTATTTAAATGTCTCTGATAGTTATTGTGTGGTGGAATATTGTTGTGTATTGGTTTGGAAACAATTGGTTTATTTGATGTCGGTTCTTTTAAATTAAAATGATCTTGGCCAATATATCTATTAAGAATTATCCGAATATCTTCTAAAGAAAATTTATCCTGCAATTCGGCTGCTAAAGCCCCTGCAGTAATTTCTTTTATTTTTAAGACTAGGACACTACTAAGATTATTTACAATATTGGTCTCAAAATCACTAAAAATTGCACATTCTGCAATATCACTAACACTAATTCTTACTTTATTACATAATTCAGCAATTGAATTTACCTTTAAAAAACTGATCTCCTTCATGATTTGTCCTTGGTCCTTCGTTGCTTTGTAATGGAGTTTAAGTTTGCTTTTGCAATTTCCCCAGGTTAATGGAGGCGATGTTGACAGGTAATTCTTCGCTGGTCCAATGATTTTTTCATTGTAGATCACAGTGTAGACATCATTCCTCTGGTTCTCTGCATATTCCAGTAATGCTCTGTCGACTGACGAGATAAATGCTGGCAAGGTTCCACTACTTCCATCAAAAACAGGAAGATATCGAAGTTCTTTTTCGAGTCTGCTCCTTAATGTCCCCGGTTGATTTTGACGGCTCACTATTTCTGTAAGCATGGCTAAGCATTGCTCAGTAATATTTTGCGCCATACTTCTGTTGTTGTCCAGAATTTTGTTTCGAGATATTTTTCTCTCCAGATTTGTTGGTTTAATGTATAATGGTCGTTTCTACGTAATCTAATAAATTTCGTTTTAGATTACTTTGTTTCGTACTTTAACACTTTCACCTTTTCCGGTTCGATTCACTGAATTCTAGTTCTACTGAACAGAATCCTACCGACTGCGCCAGTTAAATATAATGTCCAAGAAACTAAAATTAAAACACCAAAAGAGGCTGGTTGTTTATTTTAAACACTTTATTATCTCCCGGTCGGAACAGAACTGCCTTACTTAAATAATATCTTACTTCTAACTTACAACCTATGTACAGCCAGAACTGCTGGCTCATCCACCATCGGTCATTCGCACAAACGGAAATCGGTTCATGTGAATGACCACCGAATGCAACCAAAGCACAAAATCACCATGCCATCGGTTTTGCGTTGGCCTTGATTTTGTATGCCGCTGGCAAGTCATCGTCGAATCTTGTTTGCGCAGCATTTCCTGTGGTTGTTGCCCTTTCTCTGCTGCAATACGTAACTCGCGCGAGGTTGATGGCTGGTCGGTTGAGGTTGACCCTAGCGTTTTTTGCACATATCCATCAGCAATTCTCTTTTTATATAAGAAGACCTGTTTGTTGTATCCTCCCTGTAAAATTTCCATTTTACAAATGTCTCCGCTTTTCGTCATTGCTGCTATGTATGCAACGCAGCGTATGATCAATCTGGAATTTGCGTCAGTTTTAAACCTGCTGAAATGTCCTCCATCGAAAATTCTGGAAAATCTCCAGGATAACTGAGTGGTTAGTTCATATTCATCCCCCATAATAGAGAGAGAAATGAGATAAGTTTCAGTGACCACTCCATGGAAGTTCGGACAGAGGTTGTACAAGTCATGTCACAGAAATCTCCAACGCTCATCTTCATTACTAGAGAAGCCTGCTCCAGGTATTTAATAGGAGCCAACCCGTTCATCCCCACATGGGGCAAACAGGCTCCAAATAGTAATCCTTTTTCAGCGCTACTCGGATTGGGTTTAGAATTCTCAATTATTGCTTTGCCGATGATTAATGAGAAGAGACTTTTGACTTCGGCGTTTGGAGAGTTCAGTTGCTTGTACAAGGCAACTAGAGATTTAGAATTGGGCGGGATGAGATCCAAAGACCAGCTAGAGGGAGAATAGAGGTCTCTAAAATGCTTATTCATCCTGTTCAACATTGATCTTTGCGTTGACTCTGGCTTTCTGACAAGCATCTTGAAACAGTGAAGACATATGAGTCCAATTGCAGACGTAGCCAAGTTCATACGACTTATCTCAACGGCAGTCAAGGTGCTCTGAGTTACATCCAACTCAACCAATTTTAAAAGGTCATTCCAAAAACTGGTCATTTGATTGTTAGTAATCGCCGCCTCTCTTGGAGTCTCCTGGGTGTCGGTGGTTATTGTTACATCTTCTGCCAATCCTGCTCCTGAAGGTTTTCCCTCTTGTTGATTGGATGAAATCATATAATTGGTGGTATTTGTGGATACGGTGTCAGGACTTATTGTTGTGGTAGTTTGTGAAATAGACAAGGAATCACCACCTACTGCTAGGAACTCCCTAAAGAGCTCTATGGACAGTTTCTCCGGACTTTTCATTGCCATGATGGCGATCTTCATATCCGAAATAACGAAGTCATAAATTTGGTTGTGGTTGGAGAAAAATACTCGTAGTATTAGATTAATACATTTCTTCTTTGGCAGAATTGTGTCAATAAAATATTGCTCGTTCCAGATATAGAGATCTACTCCATCAGCTCCAACTGAAGAGGCAGTGTTGAACAATCCACGCAACTCCTCATCTGTGCAGTTCTTGTAATCAATCACTCCTTTACTTGGAGCGGTTGACGCAGCTGAATCGGAGGATGTTGTTGACATGTTGAGACGAAAATAGTACTGGAATCAAACAACGGGAAAAATAGACTTATTGGGGCTGGTGAAAATGATTTATTTTCTTTGATGTGCATGGATAAGTATATAATTATCCCTTTGTTACACTCGACTTAGCACGAGCCTTTTTTTGGTTTTTTCTTGCTGTACTGCGCACTTCACTTCACTTTGTCTGTCTATTTAAATTTGTGTTCAATTCGTGTTGATTTGTTGAAATCCCGGACGAGTCCATACTTTGTAGGGGACACGCAGCTTTGAAATTCAGTATAACATTAGTTTATTGAGTACTTAATTCGCTTAAATTTAGATCTAGTTTGGCGACTTCTTATAGGTTGTGTTGGCTGAAGACCAACGTCTATCTCCTATGTAAATAGAATGCGAACTGACGATTGTCCCTTTGTTCGTTCGTTTTGTGTCTGTCTTTTCCCTAATCGGTTCGTTCGTTATTGTTGCTGGTCTGTCTGTGCGTGTAACACCGTAATGCGTTCTGTCTACTGTGATGTTCGTTTGTCTGGCCCAATCCCACATATATGTATACCTATCACAAATTCTACTACCTTTAATGTACCTTTGTTCTTCTATAATTTGTATATATATTTATGTAAAATAGTCAATTTGCCTCACCAGATAATTCTTTTAACACATACAGCAACTGACGATGTCGTGGCCACTGCATCCAGGTTGCTCCGTACTGCTTTTTTATGTACCTGTTTCACTTTTTGAAATTACTTCAATATATATATTAATTATATGGCTTTTTCCTTCAAAACACTCTTAAACTAGATTGAGCTTCTTTTGTTTTTCTCAACTGTAGATTAGGGTTACTTTCTCTAACCTTCAGTATTATTTTTGATAAATTAATGTTAAATTTAACTCAATAAAAACAAAAAAAAAATTATTTCAAACAAAAAAAAAAGTTTTTTTAAAAACGGCTTCGCCCGGGACTCGAACCTGTACTTTATTTAACTGCTCTTGAGGGTAGTGTCTCTAACCGCTGCGAAAACGGGGCTAACGTCCACCCGCTTTCCAAATTGCAGTTTTGTTTTACCGGGCGGTTTGCGGTCTTCACGGATTATTCCCGGTGTTAATTAAAGTTGAATTTAAATTTGGACGACTAACAATTGAGTTTAGCCGCCCACAGTCCGGAATTCGCAAAGAAAATCTTTGGACAAAATAAGAAATTTAAATTCAGGTTCCTACTTATTGATAAACTTCTTTTACCTGTCTTTTCTGCTATCCTATTTAGTTTTCCTTTGTCTTCTTTGTCTTCTTCTAATTCTTTTATAATACTGGTTAACTGCCTTTAACTATATCAGAATTATTTTCACTGCACCCACTTAATTTGCACTACAGACTTTCACTTCTTTTTTGTTTAACTTTGCTTCAACGACTGTTTTATTTAAAATGTACAACATATCCCAGATACTTAATACTGTTTGCGCTTTGCCTGTGTGCTCTTTCCCCATTTACCATTTTCTCTCCTTACCTATTTCCTTTTCGTTATGCTTGCACACTCCGAATCTTACTGGTATAGCTAATTAGGTCTGTTCCTTTACTTTTGTAGTAAGAATGGAAAAGACTGTCAAAAATAAAAATGGCAGTGGTGGGGATAAATTCTCTCACAGAGAGAGACACTTACGAAAAAGTTAGGGAACGCTTTTGTAGTAAACTATGAATAATGACAGATATGACAGATGCCTAAATTATAAATTGCAAAGGTAAAGATAAGTCGAAAATGTCTGATAAACAAGAAGAATTTGCTAACTTATTATTAATATTAGTTGATTCATCTAGTGATGAAAGTGATTCGGAATTAATCCAACTTCTTTTTGATGAGTCCGAGTATGTGGAAGAGTTTGTACTGACTGAACTGCAAGCATTCGAGAAGAGGAAAAAGCGACACTGCATTAAAAATTACGTGGAAGAGATTGTGCCTTCGTACAGCGAGGAAGAATTTCGTCGTCACTTTCGCATATCAAGGAGTTTATAGAAAAGTCTTAGTGAACGATTTGAACAGTGTGAAGCCTATAAGAAGCTGCGTTCTGATAAACGAATGACCAGCGAAAAGAATCTTGCGATTTGTCTGTGGTTTGTTGGGCACGAAGCTTGTAGCTTCCGGGATTTAGCAGATCGTTTTGATATCTCACTGTCTTCGGTATGTCGGGTAGTAAATAGGGTGACAATGTTTATAAGCAGTTTGTGCACAGGGGTAATGAAACTTCCCAATGAAGAAAGAAAAGCCGAAATTTCAAATTTTTTCAAAAACAAAGCTGAAATACTGAATACCATTGGTATGTAACAACAAAAATATATGCCACACTTGCGGCTCTTCAGTATTTTATTGCATCGATATGTGTCCCTATCGTTATTGACCCTCCGGCAAAATGCAAAGATGATTACATAGATCGTAAAGGACTTACCAGCATATGCATGCAAGGAATTTGCGATGAAAAACGAAAATTTTTAAATGTATTTATTGGATTTCCTGGTTCGTCGCATGATAGTTGGGTACTACAAAACTCTCCGATTTATGATAAGCTGCCAGCATTTTGTGGAAGTAAAGTAGCATGTTTCAAAGAGAATAGTATAATACTTCATTGCTTGTACCTTTTCCTTATAGATCATTACATTTTAGGCGACTCTGCCTATGCATGCTCGAAATATCTCGTCACTCCTTATAGAGACAATGGTCATTTGACAAGTGCTCAAAAAGATTTCAATATAAAGCTGAGCTCTTGCCGGGTTACCATTGAGCATACGTTTGGGATTTTAAAACAACGTTTTCGCCAACTCTATTACTGTTAACTAAGGGGAGGTAAAAAGTTGTGCCACTTTATAAGAGCCTGCTGCGTTTTGCACAACCTAGCAGATAAAGAGGATCTTCATTTTCTCGACGAGCATCCAACAGAAGATCCATCCGAAACACCAGCATCGACATAGTATGGAGAATCAGTTAGAGGAAATGTTATTCGAGATGCGATTTACCAAGAAATGTGTATTTAATTACATTCGTTTGTATTAATGTTTGCAATAGACAAATAAACTCAAAATAAAAGTTTCATTGCATTTGATATGTATGTACTTCAGTTTATTATTGCATATTAAGTTAAACACATTAGAAAAAAACAACAAAAAATTCAATTTAATTAGGTAGTTTTGTTTAGGATTGTCTTCAGGACAACTACGGACAAATTGGAACTTGATGTAGATCTTACTCAGTCTTTTTGTTCTTTTAATGTTTGAACAATGCTTTCCATAAGAGCTAGTTTTTTTTACTCCTCTCTTCACTGGATTTTTCTCGACTTTGCAAAAAGTTGAGAACTCTGTTTTGGTATTCCTTCCGTTCTTTTTGCATTTCCTCAACTTTTTGCAAAATTCGTTGTTGCACAGAGCCAGATGAGCCCACTCTTCTTCTTTTCGCCATAGATTGTGATGATTCCTCCTCGGAAGCATCAATCGTTACAGTTCCTGTAAAATCCAAATAAAATTGAATAATTATGATAACTTCTCTAATTTCGTATACATACTTGATGTAGAAGGCAAAGTAGGGTCGTCAAAAGAATAATTATGGGCTTCGGCATCCGCATCTCTGTTAAGCATATCTTCCCGCGTAGTACCATTATTTTCTTCGCTGTGAAGAGCGTGTTCTGGGTTAATGCCCCTCCTCTCTCCTAATACTTGGTCAAGTTCACTTAAATTTGGAATTACGTTTTCGTTAATCAAAAAGACAAGAATTATCAAAATCTTACTTTTTATATAAGCAGGTCTTCCGATCCCGTCCTGTTTTTGAATTATGCAGCTTTGCTTTTTTATATTGCCGCTCTAGACTGCGGTATTTACTATGAACCTGCGCCTCGCTAAAAAATATCACTTTTGCATAAGTTCATTCGTTATATGAGCCCACATCTTTTTTTGGTTTTAATTTTTTGTGATTTCCCCAATAGGGTCATAAACTCGTCGCAAAGAGACAGAAGCAGTTTGGTGGGTGCTTCCAACCACGTATTCTTCTGTTGGTCTCTTTGATTCTCGGCCTCAGAGAGAGAGTCGTGGAAGTTTTGGTCATTGTTTTCCAATGACTGTGAGACCGTAATTTCCTCGAAGTCTTCTCCCTGACTCTTCATTACCTCCTGGGTAATTTGATCTCTATATTGTGGATCTTAAAGTAAAACTCGAAATTATTATTATTTCATATTGTCTAATGTCTACTTACCATTTTCTATCCGAAGAAATGTTCGAGGAGAACACTCAATACTTAATTTTCTGCCTGTTGATTCCATTTTAATGCGAAATAAATTAACACAAATGCACTCATATGTTAAATAGGACAACAAATTTCAAATCAGCTGTTGATTGTCAGGTGACTGACAGCTTTTTCAATTCTTACACCAAGAAATTTGTTGAGTAAAAATTCGTAAGATTCTCAGTGGAGGGGAAATATCTTGCTCTCTCGATGACGCTTTCTTTTACGAATTTTTCGATTTAGGGAACGGCATTGAGTAAAAATTCGTAAGAATTAATAAAAATTCGTAAGATTTAAAATTAAAGAAACAGACCTATTGTGACAACTGCCAGCATGACAGTTGCGAATACTTTTTTTGACAGTTCAACCTCTGTTTTGCAACACATGCTGAACGGTTTCTTCGGTACCTGCCAAACGAGTTGACCTACAGCGATCAACTAAATATGCCTGAATTCTAGATTCAATTACCTATCTAACAAGTGGCATTAATAGATTTTTGTTTTAGGGACAAACAAAAAAAGTTCTATAACTCTGTTTAGTCTATCAAAATGAATTTTATTTAGTACTATACGGCGAGTAGACGTAGGAACGTTTTTTGTTTTAACTCTGTCGATTAATAAACCTGTCATAGAATGGTCTGTAATCCCCAAATTAAACACACACTTTTTACAACAATCTCGAGAGATATTAGAAAAACGCGCATTATATGGTCGAGACAAGTTCCTGAATCACTTTTTGTTGGCTCATTTATAAGAGATTCTAACCCATGCGAAGATAAGAGATCCATATAATTAGCTACAAAAGAACTGTTTTCTAATATATTTAAATTGAAATCACCAAGAATCAGTAAATTACTAGATTTTTCCCTTTCTAACAGATCCGAAAATTCTTCCAAAAAAGACACGCAATTATAATTGTGCAATCGATAGAAACATAAAAGAACAAAATTTTTACTTTGAAATACACACAGTTATAATCTTTTTTAACGAAACAACCCACACCACCTGCAGCGTAATTCTCATTTGAGTTAATGAAAAAGTTAAAACCTGGTAAAAAAATACTCATCTTTTTCGTAATTATAAATCCACATCTCAGACACAAAAATGAAATCAGGTACGCATGCAAACGTTTCCAGATGAGGCGCAAGACTTGCACAGTTTTCTCTCATACTTCTAATATTTTGGTGAGCAAAAAACAATTTCTCATTACAATAAGAATTAGTTACGAATACATTTTCAACATTAGAAATTGGATTAAAGATAGGAACATCATCATCAGTAAGATCTTCAAGATTAAAAACACAAAATATGTGTACTTAAAAAGTGCTTTAAAGCACTATATTTTATTAAGATCATTAAATGATCTTATAGTGATGACGTTTCCACCTTCAACCTTTCTCATTAGAATTTTGTTGTCTTTAAACCATACATATTGGTAACCTTTTTTCTTCTTCGCCTCCTTCGTCTGCATGAATAACGCCTGTGTATAACTAGTAAGAGCATCGTTGATGTAAATATTACTCTTTTTACTTCTGCTGCTGCTATTTTTTACTTTTCTAATGTAACATTTGTCGATGTCATCTTTTGTTACCTCCACAGCCAATGAGTCATACAAAACTTTTTGTGCAACGGGCAAAGAAGTCAAGTCGTCAACATCATTAACACCAGCAATTTCGATGCTGTTACTTAGAGAGCTTTGTTTTTGCCAATTTAGTCTGCTTTAGAGAGTACATATTTTATATTTTAGCTCCGCATTCTCTTCTTTCAATTCTTTTATCGATATCAGCAAATTTCTATTAGTTGTTTCCAAATTGACTATTGTATCCTCCAAGTTCGCAATTTTATTAATCATCTGTAAGGTGATTTCTCCTTCTGTAAGGTGATTTCTCCTTCTTTATGCTGTATGAAGTGAACGACGTCTAATCAACATGCATTTATCGCAACGATATGGGATTCCACCGGCTTTCATATACACCACATCTGCTTCTGCGATGTTTGTACAAGTGTAATGAAACAAACCATTGCACTCGTCACAATTGATTCTTTAATTAAAATTTCTTTCAATTTTTTCGGAACATTTTGAACAACTCATTTTGACGGTTTTAGTTATCAAAAGAGATACGCACCCCACGACACTCAGAATTGAATTCTATGCTGCTTTGCCTGAATTCTAGATTCAATTATCTAACAAGTGGCATAATTATGTTATGGTGTTGGCTCTTTATAGAGAGGCTCCAATGAGGTTGTCCGGTGCCTGGTAGGTGTTTTTATAGTGAAATTAGGTGTAATTTGGAACAAGAATTTGTTATATTTTTACAAATTGTAATTTGGAAATGCAAGACCCATCAGAAAACATTACAACAATTAGAATCGAGGAGGTATATTCAAGTCCAGATCCGAGGGAGTATATCTATCGGAGTAACCAGTATCTAGCCTCTGCTGACTCTTGCTTTCGTTTCCTCTCCTCGTGTTGGATCTCCCTCGAGTCTTCAGATCTATCTCTTTGTTAAGGAGCACAGCGAGTTTACCCAGTGCTTGTGTGATCACTCTTTGATTCTCACGCATATCCTCTTGAATCAGAGATAAGTCAGCCAAAGATCCTATGATGTAATCCAACTGTGATCCTAAATTCATATACCTATAATCATGGATATACTTGCACTTAAACCCGTTTAGGCAGATGCTAGTTGTCGTGTAAAACTTACAATATCTGTTTTCTTTTTTCTTAAAAAGATTAATAGATTTTTGTTTTAGGGACAAACGAAAAACGTTTTTCGGCTCCAATTAGTATGGAAATTAAAATAGCCGCGGACTCACATCTGTACGTATACTCGTATGTGTTATGAGAGTGAGCTCAGCAAAAAACGAATCCAAAAAAAGGAACAAATCGAGGCTAGGGTATCGCTTCGAAGTCAAATAAAAATCTAAAAAAATTGTATGTTTGTTTTATTTCATAGAACAGTACATAATTTTTATTAAGTATACCTACTACCGCGAAAAATAAGAAGCAAATAAATGTGTATATTATCTATACCAATGTACGTAACTTTCTTTCAGCATGAATTTGTACCGGTAGCAAGAAAATCATCCAATTCCGGTCCACGATTGGTTTTGATAATTTTGTTTCCATAATTTTGTGATTTTGATAAATCTAAATTCAAAAAAAAGTTTAATTAGCAATGCATTTTGTGGAATAATAAATTTACTTGTAGTCTACCTTTCAAAGGAAAATGACACCTACAGCCAGAGACAGTGGCAGCTGATAAACTAATCCGTCATTACAAATAAATGCTCTTGACTCTCGTTCCTCTTCCAATTGGTAATGTAGTTACAGTCAACTTGCAAATGTGTGCGTGAAACGCCTCATATATCGCGAATCCAAAAATGACGGGAAAAAGTATGGTCAGAGTTTTGGCTTGAGGGGATAGAATTTGTTTTGTACTTTATCTTTGTCTTAAGGTTGGAATTAGGGTACATAAGATTCGGGCCAATGATGATAAACGCGCAAGAACTTGTAACGAAGTAGAAGGTTACGAGGTATCCGCACCGAGAGTAATCCCAATATCGCAACGAACTAACCCGATTAATGACAGATAGGTCGATTCGGACTTCCACGTTCGGTACCACCTGTAAACCTCTAACCCTCTCTTCCTTATAATGTCAACTTTGGCCCCGCTTACAGGCGGCCAGGGAGAGACGGTCCGATGTTTGAAAGCGAGGGGTTGTCCGGCCTCTCGTAGCCAGGCATGATCGTTCTCCCGCGCCAGCTCGTCGGTGGGAGTGGGCTCTTGCTGCGAGTCCGGATAAAGGTTACATTGGTTTTACATGCCTGAAGAACCTCCCAAAACCAGAAGAATAACCGTGCGTATCTTCCTCCTAGGTCGAATGTCGAGCCGAGTACCAGCGTCCAAGATGGGCTGCCGCTGGAACCAGATAGGTACAAGCTCAGACTGCCCCTTGGATGCGGGCCAAAAGTAAACTAACAAACGGGCCCGAAGGACCCCCCCCCCCCCCCCCTTAACACACTGTTGTACCTCCGAAGTTCACCTATATGACCACGGAAGAAGAAGGAGGGGGCAGATAGGAGCTGGCCCTCCCCGCTGTACAGACACCATGGCCGCCACGCCGCTGCTTACCCCAAACGCTGATGGAAGTAAGGACCTCTCCCACCATGAGACGGTGCCTACTCCTACACGGCTCCTCTACGCCCCCACTATGTCACCCCCCTTATCCACCCAATGACCCGACTTCCCCGTTCTAACGGATTAGCACATGATCCCGTCCGGATCTGCGAGACCTGAAAGAAAGATTTTTCCGATTCCCGGATATACACGCGGAATCTCAAGGGTCAGCGTCTCTAACAGAAACAAAACCAAGTTTTCAAGGTATATTTATACTCTAAAAGAAACATTGTTAAATACAATTTAAAAGAATGTACAAACTTACGCTCTTTGGCAACACGTTCGGCGGCTTGGGCTTTCAATTTTCAAATGTCAATTTACAAAGAATCGCATGAACGTGGTATTTTCTGAAGTGTCAGAATGACACATTTGACTTTAGGTATGTTTATTTCCACTTTGATGTCTCTCTGTTCGTTTAAAAGTCCAAGCCGCCGACATTTACAATAATTATTAATTTAAGCACAAAATATTTTCAACAATCTTGCTAGAGACATTCCAGATATTCCCCCGATTGAAGGATCCATAAAAAGGGCACACACTCTGAAGAGATATCCGTTTTAGATGTCATGTTCTATCAAGATACTGATAATAAAATTCCCCAGCCAATTATAAGCCATGATGGTATTCAAAGGACTTTTGGAATAATGCGCCACCGTTAGACAATTGGTGGAGACAGTCGAAAGTATGTTGCTTAGAGATGGCAATTGATCATTGGTTGCACACGTGAGACGGGAGTAGCGTTTTTCCTCCAAACATGTTATGTTACCCCTGAAAACGATCACTTTCCCATATATTAACATATCCGCAGACTGCAATGTTTCATCTTCATTAATACGTTACCCAATTCGCCCTGTTGCCTTCCGTATTGCATACATGATCACCCAATTATTTTGGACCAGTCTGTTTATATGTTGCAGTTCTATTGACGACATATGAGGACTCATCTTGTATTGGGTGCAGATGACCTGGTTGTCTCCTTGAGCCAAAATTTTAATCTCGGTATTCCGTATAAGAGCCTCTCTCTCGATGCCTAGAAGGTTAAGAACGCTCCATCCTTTTTGTCTGAGGCCCTCTAGCCCACCATCTTGACCATCCCAGCATACCCGCTCAGAGTCAGTTCGATTGACGATTTTTCCTTCTACTATCATTATCAAGTCTGGTCGATCTCTATAGTATATAAAAGATTTTCCAAAGAACTCATGCGTTCTAGAAAAAAAAATGGCAGACCAAAAAATTGTCCCATCAACGTGAACACCGGGCAGGTGGCGTCATGTCTCTGGAAGTTGTTCCACTTTTCATAATCTATATGATTTGCGATGGTGACAGATTGATAATCTCTCCCTCCCTGTCCGGCCGTATTTCTTAACATCTTCTTTGTCAGGGTCGTCTGATCGTCTGCCATAGTTAACCCCGAAAACAAAGGAATCACAAACAGCTTTATGAGGTACTCAGTGAATACGAAATATTCCCTAAGTTTCCAACTCATGAGCGCAAAAAATCTACCTTTCCATTTTACTTCCCTCTCTTTGGCCTTAAGTCCGATTAGTAGGTCATCGTCTTCAAGACCTACTTCATTGATTTTTTGTAAAAATTCTGCCCAGTTGGTGCTTGGGTTCTTCAAAATTGTGTCCAACACTTTCAGTGTCGGTATGGCTTTGGAGGGATTCATATAAAGATGTTTCAGTAATGCGGATTTTTGGATAGAATGGGTCTTGTCGGAATATAAAACGGTCGGATCGACAACCTTGGGAATTTCCCAGGTTGGCATGAGCGGTAGCTTGTGCCAGGTGTCAGGATAAGCATAAAGTATATTGCTAGATGGCCAGGTATTATTATCTATGTGTTCTTTTAAGGGATTTGTCTTCTCAAGTCTCGTTCCATCTACAAACCATTTAAATTTGCTTCTAAATTCTTTCCGAAGCACTTTAAAAGCGAGATCAGATGCTAAAAGCTCGGCATATTGTTTATCAATAGGCATATCTGTAGAGGTAGACGTTACATTTTTATCTAATGCTTTTAGTCCCTCCATATAGTTAATAAACGGGTGGCCCCAATGTCGTAAACTCCCATATATTGTTAACAAGATCCTTTTATCGTCTTGATTATTGATTAATACAAAAAGATCTCTGGCAAAGGGATTGACGCGAGCAATACCTTCCATTTTCCCCTCTATATGTTGTCGAAAGTGAGGGAACCTAGGAATCAAAGGTCGATAATCCCCGGCCAGCTCCGATAGACGAAGAGAACACATAGGTTCGATCATGCCGATAGTTTCATAAGCTGAGATTGTATCCTGGGATAGCAGCCTATCTCCCACAGTTTACAACTGTTCTATAGTTTGAAGATGATCAGACCTATGTTTATCCTTCTGGACGTATCTCGAGCGCAGTTATCAACGTATCATAACTTCTTGGCAGACTGCTAAGAAGCATAGCAACACTCCAATTTTCTGAAAGCTGCGTCTCACCGATGTCTCTTAATTTTTCGAACAATTCTGTCATTTGATTAATGTGAGTCTGGACATCGCCACCTTCATCCAATTTTAAGCTGCAAATCCTTCGCATCAAATGCACTTTGTTGCTTAATGTGCTTTTCTCGTGGTATACCTGCAAGGCCAACCATGAGTGCCTCGCAGATTCCGCCCGCCTGATATGAACAAGCTGTCCGTCATCAACCAACAGAACAAAGAGTGCCATCGCCTGGTTATTGCCTTTTTGCTATTCATTTTCAGCAGCAGCAGTTCCTGCAACGGCATCTGGTTTCGGCTAATTGACGATAGTCCAAAGGCCTTCCTTTATAAGCAACAGTTCTAGCTTGAACTTCCATACAGAATAATATTCGTTATTCAGCTTCACCACGTTAAACTTCGTTCCTTCAGCCATTATGGGTTAATTGAATTTCCTTTATGTTTATTTTTAATCTGTTGCGATTCCTGCGCCCATAACCTGTGAAATAAAAAACAGTCTGATTAAAAAGGGAAACGATTTATTATTAAGCGAAAAGATCTTTATGCCACGAAGTAGATTTGATGACAGAGATAAAAGACAAAAGGATTAGTTGCAAAAGGCAAAATTAAAAATGTACTGTCAAGTTGTGTTTAGGCTGCACACACATTTCATGTTCACATATGGGTTTGTTGCGCAGTGTAAATGTATCTCCAACATATGGAATGATATTATATTGGAAAATACCACTTCATAACATGTGTTATATCGCACATGTAGTACAAAAGTGTCACAACTCAAAAATCTTCGTTTTTCAATAAAGTCGAAAAACCATTTTACGACGATAGAAACTGTAAATTTACTATTTAATCAATATTTATAGGGGGAAATACACTAATAATCAACTTTACATAACAACCAGTCTAAAAGAATTACTTTTAACATGGAAATTCACGTTTTTTGAGTTATTTTTTCATTAAAAACATAGGGACGGGCTACAGTCCGCTTGGGCGAACTGTTGGATACCCTATTCTTATTCCTATCCCTCATAAGTGGGCGTGACAAAAGTCTAAGTATGGTTAAATTGTTAAGAACGCTCTACATATTTTGTTATATAACATTTAAAGGATTTTATCAAAAAAACGCTCCCTAGCTCAAACTTGGGTGCTTCAATAAAATTGTTTTATTTAATTGTGGGCGTGTCAGTAGGCGGATTTAAAAAAAAATTAACACATGAGCATAAAGGGCCCCTAGAGAGTATATATTATAAATTTCAGCTCCCTAGCTCAAACTTTGGATTTTCAAAAAAATTGTTTTATTTATTTGTGGGCGTGTCAGTGGGCGGATTTTGAAAATATTTATACATGAGCTTAAAGGGCCCCTAGAGAGTATATATTATAAATTTCAGCTCCCTAGCTCAAACTTTGGATTTTCAAAAAAATTGTTTTATTTATTTGTGGGCGTGTCAGTGGGCGGATTTTGAAAATATATATACATGAGCTTAAAGGGCCCCTAGAGAGTATATATTATAAATTTCAGCTCCCTAGCTCAAACTTTGGATTTTCAAAAAAATTGTTTTATTTATTTGTGGGCGTGTTAGTGGGCGGATTTTGAAAATATTTATACATGAGCTTAAAGGGCCCCTAGAGAGTATATATTAAAAATTTCAGCTCCCTAGCTCAAATTTTGGTTTTTCAATAAAATTGTTTTATTTTTTTGTGGGCGTGGCAGTGGGCGGATTTTGAAAATTTTATATCCCGAGCAGTTTTAGGAGTCATAGATCATATATAAAAAATTTCAGCTTCCTAGCTCAAAATTCGATTTTTTCCAAAATTTTGTTTTTTTGAGTTTGTGGGCGTGTCTGTGGGCGGATTTCAAAAATTCGTAAACTTGATTATTTCGGGACCCTAGAGAGTATATGGTTAAAATTTCAGCTCTCTAGGTCCAGTTTAAAGGCCTAATTTTTGCCGACGGACGGACGGACGGACGGACGGACGGACGGACGGACGGACGGACGGACATGGCTAGATCGACATTACTATCGATGCTGATCATAAATATAGTAACTTTTAGGGGTCTACGGGCAATATTAAGGTATGTTACAAACTATGCGTCAAAATTAATATACCCCTAGAATAGGGTATAAAAACAATGTATTATTTTGAGTTCAGCCACTTTAGTAAATTTGTTTTTGAGTTGTGACGATTTTGATGTATTTATTTCTAAATAGTTAAATCAAGTTTTTTTCATGACTTTGGTTTTAGTTTAGAATTATAATTATAATTCTACGGACTATCTTAAACCAAAATAAAGAAAAATGATCAGTACTATATTCAGGGCCCCTGTTCCGTAACTTATCACTCGCGAAAACTATGTGAAAACCGATGGATTCGAAATAAATTTATAAATTTCCTTTGGCTTTGTTCCGAGTCCTTTAGTTTATCACCTAGTTTTTGCGAGTGATTATTTACAGAACAAAGGCCCTGTACTAGATCCTTAGCTCACCCCGTTTTTTTTTACCCTTTCTTCTCTTTAAACTGAAAATTATACAAATTCTTATACAAAAGGAAACATTTATTAAGATTTTTTTATTTATTGTTTAAAAAAGTACTTTTTTTTTGGAAAAAAGAGGATAATAAAAATAAATAATAATTACAAACAAAAGTTGGGACTCAATCAAGAACTGTTTTATAAAATTCATCGTAATATGATTTTGGGATTATGTTTTTATTAATCAAATCCTGTATATCTTTTTTTTTGTTTTCAGCCAGAGGGATTTTATCTTGGTAAGCTTTCATCAGTCCGATTGAATAAATCGGGTTGTCAGAATTTTCATTTCTTAGGTTTCGAACGTTAACTCTTTTGTATGCATTGTCTTCATAAGATGTTTTATAAAAAAATGCATAAGGATGATTTTTTTCTACCCGTAGATGTTTAATATCGTGCCATTTTACTTGTCTTCTATCAGTATCAAGTGTAAACCTTTTTCCCCATTGTTCTTGCAAAATTTTCAAATCATAGAAATCATCGTGAGTGAACTCGTGAACGCGATAGGGTGAACCATTCTTTTTTGCCGTTCGAATTAAGGTTATATATTGCTGAGGTACGTAGATTGGGCTTGATCGAAGATGTCTTTTAATCTGTTTTTCTATGACGCTGTGAACATTATCACCTTCGTTTTGAGAATGTCCACGTATTAGAAATTTGTGAGTTATACTTCGAATTTTGAATTCATTTACTGCATATGAATACGCAGAGAGTAAAAATTTGTTTTTTTGTTGACCGCAGCAGTTATCTGAATAAAAAATTACGTCCAAATCATCATTATTAGTTGTTTCTGAAAGCATTTTCAGGTAGTGGAGCACACAACTACCAATTTCAACTGCACCACGTTTCCCCTCAGTTTCGTTCCAAAAATAACACTCCACAAATTTAATATTAAGGTCGCTTATAGTAAAATTAAGACAGTTAATTTTGCTTTTATAGTAAAATGAGGAAACGAATCCTCTTGGCAGTGGCATCACTGCTTGAAGATCATAAACCGCAACATGTGTACCACTCAAAATTTGTTTATCAGCCTCCTTTTCCATGCGAGATAATTCCTTTTCTTTTTGGTGAGTGTTGAAAGAGGTCAGCAACGATTGTTTTCCTTCGTCATCAGCGTTTTTAAATGATTCACAAAGATCACATTGGTCCTTCTTTGGAACATGAAATGAGAGGTTAAACTCTGATCGAAATATCCGGTTAAAAAACGAAGAGTGAGCAAACGGGAGCTGCAAGATCTCTTGATTATTTTTATAGTCACGGTACAGGTCTGCCGGATTTTTATCGCTGTGGATAAATTCTCGAGTAGTTTGAGCTCTTAAGTAATGTGACTCAACTCTTGGAATTGCGTTTATGAAATTTCGGACACCATTCTTAATATCAGGATCGACGATGGGTGATTTTCATGTTTTCCACGCAAATCACTGGCAAGAAAACCTGATTCATTAATTTTTTGAAGCACTGTTCGAATCGGTCTGTCGTTTATATTGAGTGTAGCTTTGAAAAATGTTTTGCAAACTCTAATTCGATTAGAATCTATCTCAAAATAGAATGCTGAGTTCAAACTTCTATAACTGTTTGTAGTTGAGTAACGGTATTTTGGTTTGATTTGCGTAATGTGCCTGGCAATAAATTCTCTCTGTTTTTGGAGATCAGCAAGTTCCCAGTAGTTTTCGAAGATAGTTTGTCTTTTTGTCTCATTTATTCTGGAACTGCAACTTAGTCTACATTTTTGTTCACACGGTGGACCTATTTTTCTTGCATTAAATCGTTTTTTAGTCTTTGAAGACGACACATAAGATTTTCCAGAATTTCTCATAAGCTTTACTTTTTTGCCGGTCCAATTAAGAGGATTCTTGTTTCGTTTCCGTCCTTTAACTTTTTGTTCTTCATCAGAATCAACAGAACTTTCGGTGCTGTTAAGAGAACTGGTAGAAGAATTGTTTTGAAAATGAGGATCTGCGTCCGAATCGTCAAAATCGCTTTCATTACTATGTATTGGGGAAACTGTGTAATTTTTCTGGTTGGCCTTAATAAGACGAATTTGTGTTGCGATTTCTGGGTTTTGCGAAATTTTATAGAAATCGCTTAGAGCATTTTTTGATGTGGTTGGCATTTCATCTAAATCTTGAGTTGTCGCGTTCACATTGTCATTGTTAAGAATTTCGAAAGTTTTACTTTCCGAAATTTGGATTGATGTTTCGTTTGTGGAGCTTGCTGTATTATATAGGATCAAATCGTCAAAATTCCTTGTTTCAGGAATGATCAAGGGTGTTGAGAAGCTAAGAACATCTTCAGGGGTCCTCAAACTAATAAAGTCTGTTTGCTCGTTTTGAAACGAATCGAAAAAAGTTGAAAAATTTGTTACTGGATGTTCTTTTTTGGTTGCTAACTGCACCATCAATCTTGAACGACTCATCGAATTCATTATAAATACCTACTAAAAAATAGCACCGGTTAAAAAAAGAAAAACTGAAGAACAAAACTACGTTTTCTAAAAGTTCAAGTTACAAAAAGACCGAATCTGGACTCAGAATCGTTCGATCACAACAGGAATTTTAAATTATTCTCGCTAGAAAATCATAAAAAATTGTTTTTTGAAACTAGCTCAGTTATAAACCGTTAAAAGAGTTTATATTCACCGATAGAAAATGTTTATTTTCAGAAAGCTTGAAGTGATAGAAAATTTCTGAATTCAGAGTTTAGGTCAGCATGGTAAAATGATAGCTTTTTTTATCTAGTGTATGTACTTTATTCATCTAAAGTGTCATAACTCGAAAAAACATGAAAACATGTATGAATAAGGGCCTCATTTCGATTTTAAGTATTTGTAAAGTATCTGCCATAACAACCAAAAGATTTTATAAGAAATTAAAATAATTTGATATTAAATTGAGCTTTAAAAACATAAAACTTTATTTAAACAACAAAAGTGTATTAACTCTAAATTACATCTTTTCATTTTTCTAAAGTGTAGTAACTCTAATAATGCAAATAGTTTCAACTTACCTCAAACACCTTAAATGTCACAACTCAAATTAGAACAAATACTTTATCTCATATAAAGCAGCAAAAGTGTGCTAACTCAAAATAAAACCATTAATTAATTTAACTTAAATGACACAACTCAAATTAAGACACTTTTAATATTTTTTGAACAACTGTTCCCCAGCAGCATCACGACACAACTAAAAATTTGTCATTTTTGACAAAGCATCTTTGATTTAAATTTAAACATCTAAAACGACATTTTACCTTCTGGGGAAAAAACTATTCAAATTTAGTCAATGGCTACTAGATAGATAGGTCCGGGATAATTTCAAATATTTTTTTGTATTTAAAACTAAAAAAATGTGTTTTTTGAGTTGTGACACTTTTGTACTACATGTGCGATATGTTAAATATGGTAGATTTATCGGATATATTCATTATACGCTCGGCAAATATTTTGTCGAACATATATCTACTAATCTCTTCATAAGTAATGGTATCTGTAGGTACGGGAATTCCAGAAAAAGAATTTATATACGGCTCGCAGTCCTTCGCCAATTGCTTTATAATTTCAGAATCAATCTTCTTAATGGTGGGCGCATAGATGAATTCCCTTATCCTATTGATAAGTCCGACGATTATGTACATCGGTGAAAAATCTATACACTCTAATACCAGTCGGGGTTTCTAATAAAACTTTAGTCTTTGACAATAAAAACTATCTAATAACATTAAGGCCCGTTTGCTGATACTACACATAGCGATATTAGTCCATCCTCGTCGATTGTTAAAGCATTCTTCATTGCTTCTTCTGCATCAATTTTTAATTTCTTCAAAATTTTTGTATCCATTGCTGATTTCCGTTTGCGATTTTTCTTCTCCTTTTGAATCACTAATTCCACTGCTTGAGTGGATGGAAGGTCCATCAATATTTCTTCTTCTTGATCACTTGATGTAAGTTGAATTTTCTGCCCATATGGAATTACTTCCTCTTCGCTTTCGCTTAATTTCTCGAAAGCAACTTTTTTCGGTGGAGCCATTTGTAATATTAGAATGAAAACTTTCTGAATTAGAATAAATATACGAACACGCACTATCACTCATTTAACAAATGAGATAAATGCTTAAGCTTTTATACAAAAATTTCGTAGCTACACACGGTAAGAATAATAACACACTTAGACGACGACGACGACATCTGCACACGCCACCTTCACATGTGCACACGCCACCACACCAAAATTGCAATACAACAAAGTTGTAATACTCATGGCGTAGCTAGATCATGGCTCGCTGCCGAGTTACAACAATTACTAAGTGCAACTTATTGGTTTGCACTAAAATCAAAGTTTGTCATAAATGAGACTAAGTGGAACTTATTTTATGGGGAAGAAATAGTAGCCCATAAAGCGTTTAGGTTGCGCTTAGGCAATTTTAAAGGCTATGTTTTATAATGACATGCGAGTAAATTGTAGTGCAAACAAATATAGTTCTTGCTTTAAGCAAATTAAAATAACAAAATGGACTTCGAATTAACAGATTTGTTGGAAGACGATGTTGAAGTCTTGGAAATCATTGAAGTGGGTGTTCCTCGTCAGATTAATGATTGAAATGAGAATTTTTATAGCTTTGGTGAACTTGACTTCTACAAACGATTTTGCTTAACTAAAGACATGACTGTTCATGTTCTAGAACAAATAGATATAGCTCTAGAACGGCCTTATAACAGGTATTAAATGAGTTTTTCCAAATTCGTGTTATAACTTTATATTCTAGAAACTATTCCATCGCACTCATTAACCAGCTTTTGGTAGCTCTACGATTTTTTGCCACTGGGAATCATCTTCTAAGTATTGCTGATTTTGGGGGGATTCATGTTTCCACTGTTGCAAGGATCATGTTAGGAGTTTCAATGGAAATTGCAAAACTTTATAGAAAATATATCAAATTCCCAGCTACACCAGAAGAGGTTTCACAGGACAAACGGGCTTTTTTTTGATATTGCATCTTTTCCTTCTGTTCTAGGTGCTGTTGAGTTCCAATGTTAAAATTCAGTTTCCTGGTAAGATCGTATTGATTTATTTTACTGCATATAAAATGCAAGTTCTTTTCAGGTAGATTAGAAGGCGAAATATTCAGAAACAGAAAAAGCTACTTTTCAGTAAATGTCCAGGGGATATGCGATATACATATGAGGTCAAAATTGGGATCAGTCGCGTGATATTTTTTTCATCTGCGGCCATCTTCCTTATTTCTTTGTTGTAAGCTTGGTGGAATTTTTTTAGCGCTTCAATACTGCTGTAACATGCAGACGCCGATTGGGAATTAAAGCTAGCGGTAATTCGTGCCAAAGTCTGTAACGGTATATAAAAGAAACCTTCCACTTTGTAGATACAGGAATCTACTGTATTTACCTTTTAGTGGAAGGGTGTCCGGTCGACGACGGCTTGGAAAGGCATGCTAGCTTTAAGCTGGTACTTAGCTCGTCAGTGGGGTGGGGTCTTAGCCTGTCTCCGGACTACCGTACTTTTTCATGCCTTATGTTGAGTGAAATATTGCAAAAAAAAGATGGAATAGCAAAAGGGAAAAAGAAAATTTAGAATTTTTTAAAAGAAGAAAAGATGCTCGAAACCAATTAGATGCTCCGCATGTTATAGCTAGCCCACTGTCCTTCCTCAATACACATGTTCAGGCACTCGTGAAAGAGAGTACCATGGTTGTCACTCGCTCATATATATGTGACAACCCCTAAATAAAACAAAAGTACTGCTCAATTCACTCCCTTCAGCCTCATCGTTTTCAGTCACCCCCCCCCCCCCCCCCCCCAGTAATTTCCTTAAATTATCATTTTAAGAAATACCAAATCTCAATCAGAAAAAATCCTTCCCTGAAAAAAAATGTCTATTCGTTCAAGAATTCAAAAAAAATAATAAAGAAAAAAATCAACACACACAAACATTTATCTAAATAACAAGTCTTTTATTTATACTAAACTACTAATAATAATTCCTAGCAATAAACAAAAAAAAAATACCCTATTATAAAAAAAAACAATAAGTAACTATACACAATTTATAAAGAGCATGTAGCTATAGTAACATCATTCATCAAATTCACATCAGTCGAGTTCGAGTATTAAATGATCAAATTAAAGGGCGGCTTGAGTTTCGTGACTGATTTTGTTTATTGTTCTGTTGTGGGGCTATTGGGGTTATTTATGTTTGTCTCTTTTTGTCTTGTGCTGTTGATTGCGGTATCGAATAATTGGTTTGTTTTTATTGTTAGTTTATCGTTTAGTAGGCTGTCTCGTTCCAACTTGTAGGCTTTGTGTATTTCGATTTCTTCTGTGGCGTCAAGTTCTTTACCTTTTTGTATTGTTGTTTGTCCTGAATGATATGTTGATATTTTGTTTTTTACATTGTTGCTGTATTATTTGTGGTAATATATTAGTGTATGTTATGGCTGTATATTTATTTTCTGTTGTGTTGTTGTTTTTTATTTTATTATAGATAGACAACATAATAAAAGCAAATTTCAACAATAAATTGAATATCTGTTCTTTCATTAATATAACACAACCGGAGACGAACTAAAATAAAAATGAGTTGAAAAATGCCTAGAAGAAGTCATTGTTAATCGGCTTATTAATTTTATTCAACGGCATAAAGTGTTGAACCCGAATCAGTACGGGTTTCAGAAAAACAAGAGTACAGGAGCATTATTAGGAGAGTTTACTAATACCGTTAATGAGGTACTTAATAGAAACTTGTATGTACTTGTTATATTTGTCGATTTCAGCAAAGCATTTGACTCCTTAACTCATCAAAAGCTAATTGAAAGTCTCAACGGAATTGGTGTGAAAGGAATACTAGCGGACTGGATCAAAAGCTAACTTACCGACAGGAAAATCAGAGTAAAAGTATCGAATACAGTGATCAATGAAAGACCAATATCATATGATGTTCCTCAAGGCTCCAAATTAGGCCCGATTTTGTTTATTTTATATACAAATGAGCTTTTGCGTTTCTTTAAAAAGTGTACTGCCTATGCCTATGCGGATGACATAGGTATTGTCGTTAAACATAAATGTTTGAAGTCAGAAATCAAATAATTCAAGAAGAGTTCGACGCGTTTTCAAAATGGTGTCATGACCAAGGATTAATCATTAATATTGGAAAAACCAAAGTGATGCATATACGTCATTCATCTAAATGCGATGAAACTTTCAATATCTTTCATAGAAATGATCATTGCCCTACGTCAGCAAACAACTCAGCTATCGAAATTGTTAGAACAATCAAATATTTGGGAGTCACTATCGACGACCATTTTCTCTGGCGGCAGCACATCAATGTTCTACGACTCCAACTTAAAAGTGCTCTCTTTGTCATGGTATATCTCAAAAAATATTCTAAACTCGACGTGCAGAAGCAGGTGTACTATTCGCTTGCTGAATTCAGAATAAGATACGGGATCCTGGCCTGGGGTCATGCTTCAAAATCTCATCTTAATAAGATATCAAATATCCAACATCGTCTCATTAAGCTTTTTAGACAACCTAACTTATATTTTAAAGTTCCAGATGTTAATGCGATATACCAGATGACATTACTACAACACTACATGGATGATCCAAGATTTCTTCAGCCAATAAGACACAACCAAAATACAAGAAGACAAGCACAGGGGATGCTTGAAGTACCTGCACATTTTAATATTTACGGAAAACGCGAATTGAGATGTGTGGTTCCTAAAACAATCAATTCAATCCCACAAAACATAAAAAACTTTGTGAATTTTAAGAAAAGATAAAAAGAAATAAAAAAATATTTGCTTGATTTTCAGTAGCAAAGATATTGATATTTTCACTTTGAATTTTACTTAAAACCTATTCATAAATTTAACAATGTTAAGCTGAAATCAGATAAAAATCGGAAACTAAAACTACCTACTTCAAAAATTTCAATCCTAAAATTGTTTCTAACCACCTGCAGATAAGCACTTTGCTTTGCGGGTAAGACCTTTGTAAATGTATAAATGTGAATAAATAAAATAAAATAAATAAAAAAAAGAAAAAAATTTAATCTATGAACGCAATGACATCTTCGGGTTTTCCTGAGTACATAGGGTTTTGTGATACCTATAAATAGATAGCGAGTGTTATCTTGTTGCTTGGGTCATTCCTTGTTGTTTCTCTTAATCTCTTCTCAGAAGGCTACTTGGGATGTTTGTTCGATCTGTTGATAATGAGGGTATTCCGTCGCCATCTTATTAACATGTGTGTTGTCTGCTACTTGTTATCTCTAACATAACTCGCGCACCTGTAAGAATGGCTTGTATGAAGTTGTAACCTGAGCGATCTTTTCCTCGGTCTGCTTTGTGCCGACCGTCCACAGTAGATATCGTTGTGCAGGCGAGGTACTGTAATCCCTCGATTTACGTCGAGATGTGTTCCAAGAAATGGGGACGCAAATCGAGAAGACGTATACCGAGAAGTACAAAAATTGGCTGTTAATAAAGTCGAAAAGTCAAAATAAAGCAAACATATTAGTACCTATACATACTTCTAGTACTTATACATACTGCAGGTTTTTATTTAAAAAAAAAATTATAAAAATAATGAATACATAGTGTTCTGATGGTTTATTAATCTTCAGGACTTTCTTCATCCGAAGAACTGATTTCTAACTGACAGCGGCCAGCTGCAGATTGATGTCCTTGAGTAATTTGTTTCCGATTCAAAGGAGGTACAGAAGTTTCTTTCACTGGAAGTGGCTTAAAATATGTTTGTATCTGCTTCTGCGTTAAACAATTCTTTTTTTCTGCATACAGGTCTTTGTAGTATCCAATGCTAGAAGTGATTGAGGGCTTAACTGTTTCAAATCTTTCTTTCTCAAAAATGTCTATGGCTTGATTAACATGATTAAGAGCCTCTGATAGTTTTCCCAGCGGAAATCGGGATTCTTCTCTTTCATTAACAGCCCCTGAAGTACTTTACTCAACTTCCTCATTTTGGGTGGAACAATCTCCCTTAAGTGCAAGTAGTAGATCCTCATTAGACAGCGGTTCCTCATGTTCGTTCAATATCTCAGTTATGTCTGTTTCATCAACATCCGAAAACCCTATGCGATGCGCTAAATCAAGGATTTCTCTTTGAAGTTGTTCAGGATTATCCCCATTTGTATCTTCAGAGATACATTCGGCCCACACTTTTTTCCATACCGTTTTCATTGTTACAGCAGAGACCTCATTCCAGGATTGATTGATTTTTTGAACTGCTTTCAGGATGTTAAAATCTTTCCAGAACGTCCGAATCATGTCACGACCATTTGTTAACTCTGACTTTCCATCAATTGCTGCAATTAGATCATTAAAAACCCGGCGTAAATAATATCTCTTAAACGAAGCAATAGCACCTCCATAGGTTGTAGAAGGGAAGTTGTGTTTGGCGGTAGAAAAATAACTTTGATGTTTTAAAACTCAATTTATCTTACTTTTCTTTATTTTATTTCGACGATTTTAATGGATCTTTTTTCTTTTTATTATTTTCCAATTCCACTTACAAAACCACTCCTATCCCTAACCAAAAACGTCCAAAAAAAAACCCTCTCCCTCATTTCCGTGTGTTCGCCACCCGAAGGCATTTCTTGTCATCTTCCAGTGTTCCTCACTAGATGGCTTTTTTAAGTGTCGTTTACATTTGCATTGGACGTGTTGGAATTAGTTTACTACAGTTCGGCCGATCTGACAAAATGATCGCCCTCGATTATTATTATAATACCTACAGGTATTACTTTTCGTGAGTAGAGCCCTACTTCGAGTTCAAGATACGGTGATGTTCTTCCACTTGCGGATGTGGCGCGACTCTATTATCCCATTATACGGAAGTTGGGTAACTTGGCAATTTTCGATGTCCCTTACTATATAGCGATCATGAGGAAGTTTTTTAAAAATGATGTATGGTCCCTTAAATTTTGGTATTAATTTTTTGTTACCCGGTGAAACATCTACGTTTTTTATGACTACGTAATCACCACACTCAAAGCTACGCGCTGGTCTGTGTCGCTCATCGAAATGTTTCTGATTGCATTGCTGAGATTTTTCTATGTTATTAGAAGCTGATAATCTGAAAAGGTCAAGGTCGCGGTCAGTGGTCGAGTTCTCTTCCAAATACTCGGTCAGCCAGTCTACAATTGAACCTTTCTGTTGGACCCCAAACAAAAGTTTAGACGGGGTCTGATGAGTCGTGCTGTGGACCGAATTGTTGAGAGCGAACTCGACTTCGTTCAATTTATCCACCCAATTCGCATGCTCAATAGGCTCGGAGAGCTTACTGAGCTGGGAGTTAGAACTCGGTTTGTTCTTTCCACCTGCCCATTGTCTTGTGGAGACCCGACTGCCACCTTTACGTGACTTATGTTCCATTTCAGCAGGAACTCACCAAACTCAAGTGACGTGAAACAAGTCCCCCTATCAGATATTATTCTCGAAGGTCTACTGTAATATTCGAAGTATTTTTTCAGCGAGGAGATTACTTCCCTCGTACTGGTTGAATTTACAGGGTAGAGTTTAACGAACTTTGTGAATGCATCAATCACGACGAGAATATGCTTCCGTTTAGATTTAATTGAGGGTAACGGGCCCAAATGATCAACATGTATGGTATCGAATGGTACCGGTTTTTTTGGGATGCTATATAGACTTCTCTGATCGGACCTCGCTGGTGCAGAGTACATTATGCATTTCAAGCAGTTTTTGATGAACCTTTCAATTTTTCTCTTCATTTCTGGGAACCAATACCGGCCTCTAATTTGATCAAAGCACTTGCTTATCCCCAGGTGGCCTATGGTTTCATGGGCACTTCTCACGATATTGTCTTCCATTTCACTTGGGACATAAAAGCATAATCTGCCTCGCATATCTTTTTTATAGACCAGACCATCCTTTAATTCGAAAAACCCGCAATTTCCTTTTTCTAATTTATCGCGTATTTTTAAGATTTTAGGATCTCTACACTGTGTTGCTTCCAATTGGAATTCAATGTCTTCATCATTTATGGCGAGAACAATCTCACTACGGCTCAATGCGTCCACATGACCCATATTTGCACCACCACGGTG
This sequence comes from Portevinia maculata, assembly GCA_949715645.1. Lineage (NCBI taxonomy): Eukaryota > Metazoa > Arthropoda > Insecta > Diptera > Syrphidae > Portevinia > Portevinia maculata. The sequence goes on from OX454528.1 coordinate 97,881,784, forward strand.
TTGAATTGTATAGTTGAAATTCTGGAGCTCTAGGGCCCATCGAGCGATTCGCGGATTTAAATTTTTTTTGTTTAGTGTCAAAGTAAGAGAATTGCAGTCTGTAACAATCTTGAAGCTAATTCCCTCTAGGTAGGTACGGAATCGTCTGAGAGCGTATATAATAGCGAGCGTCTCAAGCTCAAAGCTATGGTATTTGCTTTCAGGAGGGGTTGTCCTTTTAGAAAAATATAACACAGGGTGAAACTTCCCATCTAACTGTCTTTGGAATAAAATGGCCCCAAAGCCAGTGGCACTTGCATCACAATGCAGTTCTGTTTCTTTGTACGGGTCATATACTGCTAGCACGGGAGGGTTTGATAATCGCTTCTTCAATTCTTCATAGGCACGTTTGCAATTTTCATCGAATATAAACTTGGAGTCCTTCTTAAGTAGATCGTACAAGGGTTTGGCAATTGCAGCAAATTGATGAACAAATTTTCGAAAGTATGCACAAAGCCCTATAAAAGAGTGCAACTGTTTCACAGTCTTTGGTATTGGGTATTTAAGAATGGCTTCTTTATGACCTTCGTTCGGACGTATCCCATCTTTGCTTATACTATAACCTAGGTAATCTATTTGAGTGTAACAAAATTTGCATTTATTTAATTTCAGCTCCAAGCCATACTTTGCTAGGCGGTCTAGGACATCTTTCAACAGCTTGAGTTGCTCTTCTATTGTACGGGTGGCAACTAATATGTCATCAATATACACAACAATTGCCCCTGATTCTATGAAATCCTTTAAAATGAGTGAAATAAACCTCTGAAAGACGGATGGGCTATTTTTCAAACCGAACGGCATCTTGATATATTCAAATTGCCCACTGGGCGTCACGAATGACGTAAACTTTACCGAATCCTCTTCGACTTTGACTTGGTGGAAACCGCTCTTCAAGTCAAGAAGACTAAAGTAAATCTTGTCCCCTAGGTATTCTAGGCAGTCCTCTATCAAAGGCAAAGGGTAATTATCCCGTATAGTTATCTTGTTAAGTTCCCTAAAATCAACGCACATACGGGTCTCACCATTTTTTTTACTAACGAGGACTATAGGTGAGGCGTAAGGGGAGTCACTTGGTCTAATAATATTGTTTTCTAATAATTCCTTAATGATTCTCTGGACTTCGAATTTATTTTTATAAGATAATCTTCTTGGGTGACTAAACACCGGGTTCTCGGTAGTCAGTCTAATTTTCATTTCAAGAGGGTGGTTGCAATATGGTGTTTTAGAGGACTCGATTTCATAATCTGAAATCATAGCCCGAATGAGAAGCTGAATGTCTTTATTTATTTCAGAGTTGACATCATATTTATCTAACTGTTTGGGATCTGAGTCACTTGTTTCGATAAAAAATATGTCGGGAATAGTTTGGTCGTTAAGACAAGTTGGTGTTTCTCCCGACAATGATTTACTGAGGTGGCAGTGCAATGTCGCCGTTTCTCTCACTTTATCCCCGATGGCCTTATTCTCGCGATCACAATAGTCCCCCTCGTCAATACACTGTTCACTATTCCCTATGGAAGGGTCACTATCAGCAATACAATCATCTACTACTCGATGGCAATCAATGCTCTGCAATTGTTTATTTACGATAACACTTGCCTCATCGTCACTACACTTTGCATCTAAGGAAACAATATCGCTTTTCCCGACATTATTAATTTCGTTTTGTTTTTTCTGATTTCCGCCTTCAATTTTCATCGCATTAGACGTTAAACTGTTTCCGTAGATCTGTTGCGTATTTTGAGTAGTACCATTCAACAAAAAGAGACCAGACTTCAAATCAGAACTAAACTTAGTAGCTTTGCTTTTATTATTAGTAAAGAAAGTATTTATAATGAATTCAATGTTAAAAAGTTTAAGGAAATCGCGCCCGAGCAGCAATGGTTTTGGCAACGTATTTGACTCGACTATAAGAAGTGATAATTTATTAGTTATATCAAGTATTGAAATGAGGCAATCAATTTTACCGTACGTTTTCAGTTTAGTACCGGTGATGCTGCTAAGACTAGAATTAACTATTTCTTCGACGTAGACGTCAAATGGAAGTATGTCTTTAGACACGAAGCTAACCGGACTCCCACTATCAATTAATGAATCGTAATTAGAAAAATGCTCACTCGAGTTGCTCTCACGAAATGTAATACTTACATTTTGGAATGGCTGCAACCGATATGGGTTGACTTCTACATTGGTGTCCTTGTTGGCGTTGTCGTCTTTTGTGACTAAGTGTACTGCTTTTCTCTGCTGTTGACATTCCTTCAATGTGTGATTTGTGCTGCCGCAACGGAAACAGGCGCCTGTCGGTCGTCTGGGTTGTTTACACTGTGATGAGAAGTGCCCGTACTGTGAGCAATTGAAGCACCTGGTTGTTGACGATGTAGGCTGCTTTGGTGTGTCTGCGGTATTTTGCACTTTGTTTAATTGGTCAGTCGATCGCTTTTTGTCATATTTGACCAAAAGTTCCTTTAGTTGATCCAACGACGAAGCGGTGTATAACATAGATGTATACGCGGTGTGGTCGCGCAGTCCCTCGATGGTAAAGTTGATTATCTCCTGTTCGCTTACATCGGATTGGGAGGCAATTTCCTGCATGGCCAACATATAGGCGATCACGTTTTCACCCTTGCGTCTCCAACGCCCTTGAAGCTGCCTGTATACATCGCTCATAGAGATGGTATGTTTGAATTGTTTGAGCAGGCCTGCTTTGATTTCTGTGTAGCTGGATGCACTGGAGGTGCGTAAATATACGGCCGCGGTTCCTTTAAGTAGCCGACGTATAGCCATAAACTTGACGTGGTCGCTACAGTTCGCATTATCCGTGACATTTTCGAAGTCAGCGATCCATTTCTCTACACCGTATGCATCGTCTCCACTGAAAGCTGGGACGAGTCCATCGATGTCGGTGATGTTGAGTCGCTGCAGTTGATTGTTGAGGCTATGCTCCTCCAACAGTTGTAGCTCCTTTCGTAGCATTAAAATCCGCTTTTTTTTCGAGTTCGGCGATAATGCTATCGTGGTCCTCTAGTTCGGGGCCTGGTGAATGGTTCGCTCGCTGTTGGGCCCCATATTGAATGTCGTCCGCTCCGGGGACGTCTGTGGTTGGTTCATTTGCTGCTGCTCCATCGATTCCCGAGGCGTCAAGTAGGTTTCGTAGTTGGGCTACTGTTGCGCTTGGTTGGAAATCGATTCCCAGCCCCTCCAGGACGCGAATTATTTCGGCACGTGTACGCACCATTTTAAATTAGAACGTAGATTAGATAGAACGTATTAATTATATCAAAAGTCTTTTTTATTGTTACGTGGTACCCCACATCTGACATTTAAAACTCAATTTATCTTACTTTTCTTTATTTTATTTCGACGATTTTAATGGATCTTTTTTCTTTTTATGATTTTCCAATTCCACTTACAAAACCACTCCTATCCCTAACCAAAAACGTCAAAAAAAAAACCCTCTCCCTCATTTCCGTGTGTTCGCCACCCGAAGGCATTTCTTGTCATCTTCCAGTGTTCCTCACTAGATGGCTTTTTTAAGTGTCGTTTACATTTGCATTGGACGTGTTGGAATTAGTTTACTACAATGTTATCATTTGTTTCGTCTAAATTAACTGGGTGACCAGGAGCATTGTCAACAAGAAGCAAAGCTTTGTATGCCAAATTATTTTCTTCGCAATATTTTTTAACTTCAGGACAAAAATTTGTTTTAAACCATTCAGAAAAAATACCACCAGTTACCCAAGCCTTTTTATTGGCTTTCCATATGACTGGGAGCGATTGTTTGCAAATATTTTTCATAGCTCTTGGATTTTCCGAGTTGTAAACTTAAGTTATAACTTTGAGTTATATTTTGAATATAAAAAAAACATAAAGTTTTTTTCTTTTATTTATTCTTTATTTATTCATTTTAACAATTTTATATTTAATTTATATTCAACGAAGAGGCCGCTGTCCAGAGCAAAAGTCTGCACATTTCGTTGATTGTCGAATTAGAACTGAGTACAATATTATAAAATAATTCTAACAATGCTTCGCTTATCTATCTAGAATTCTTAAACTATCCCACGATTTACCTGTGGGTTTCAAATATCTGCACTCGTGTTGGGCAGAGGGGAAAGGGGGCATATCCGTTTGGGATTTGCAATGCATGCAAAAATGACGTGGGAAACCGTTGTGGAATTTAGAAAGGGGTGTGGGGAAGGAAAGTGCCGTTAGCCGACAAAATGCCGACTAAGCAAAAAGGCGTATGCCATTGAATGCAAGGGGAAGTGACGTGTCCGACTAACTCTAACAATGGCTTTATCTTACTTAAAATCTCCCGAAGCATTGCCCCCAAGAAACAGCGTCAGCCTATCTTTCGCAACTTTTTGTCCAGGTGCCGTTTTCTGCTCAAGAAGATATAAAAGTTCTTGACGGCATATGTTTCCAGAACAGCCCGGTTTCGTCAACGTTAAAGACTTGCTGAGAAGTGTATCCTCCATCCATAATAATTTGTTTTAGTTTCCCAGGAAATGTTTTGGCTGCTTCAAAATCTGCACTTGCAGATTCTCCGGTAACTTTTACATTGTGAAGCTGTGCTCTCTTTTTGAAATTTTCTAGCCATCCGGAACTAGCATTAAAACTGACATCCTTATCCTCTTCAACTGACATTGACTTTAGGTCTTTAAATAAACTTATTGCCTTTTTCTGAATAGTTAGTGTAGTAACATGTATGCTTTTTTTCATTTTGGTCACTTATCCAAGTACTTAACGCCGTTTCCATTTTTTCTAATATAAGTGGCCTGCACTTTGTTAGCACTTTGATGGATCCAGTCGTTCGCGCGGAAGCCCTTGCGCGGATGCCACCAGCGTTTTTAAGGATTGTTCTCACTGTTGTTGGTGGAAGTCCCATTGAGCTGGCTATATTAAATGCCTTATCTCCTTCGAATAACACCTATTTTCACTTCTAATGATATGGCATTCCTCTTTTTTATACGAGCACTTTCAGCGTTGTTATTCTTTTGTTTTCCTCTAATTTTTCACTAAATAAAATGTTGATTAATCAGAAATAATGTATATAGTGAGGGTTAATTTACCTAACAAAGTTAAAGATGAGTGTTTCAACCAAAAAAACAAATAAAATGTTTGAAAATCACCTTGCGCGACCACGAAACCCTTTTGTAAGTAAGACAACAAAGGGAATGCACTTTCAACCACATATGTACAATGTCAAATTTTAATTTGTGTGAATCCCCAAATACTTGAAAAATGTCACTCCTCAACTGTCAAGAAAAAGCAAACCATGGGAACCCCCGAATAAGTTATTTTAAAACTGCCATTTTTCAAAAATTTAAACTGCTTAAATAAAGCAATTTCAAATCTAAACGGCTAAGAAAGTCTTCCAATGTGACAACGTAAATCGAGAGATAGGACGACGTTAAACGAGACAAGGTTCATAACTTTACGCAACGTAAATCGAGACGACGCAAACCGAGGCAACGTAAATCGAGGGATTACTGTATTCACCCTTATTCTACGTGGGGTTTATATTAAACAACAGCTGTCGTTTTTTGAGTCGAGTCACTTTAGTGTCGTTTTAGTATCGGTATTCTAATCCTTGAACGCCTCCACTCACACCTCCTTTACATTCCACATGAGTTCCACACCAACAGCTGATAGTTGACAGGTAGGTAGGTATCTACGTTTTGTGTTTTAAATTTCAAATGAAAAAAACAAAAATCAAAAGTATTTCGAATTGCAATCATTGCAATGTTCATACCGTTGGAGAGCGAAAGCGACGAAGAAGATGAGTCTGCAAAAAGAGATCTGAAACATATAAGAAGAAGAAGAATCGGGTCAAAATGCGATCCTTTTGATTTACTAGATTCAGAGTAAGTACGTACATACACATTACAAAATAAATGGACCTAAAAGTACGGAACTCGATGCAGGGACTGTGGGTACTGGATGACACGCAATGGTAGCTGCAGACTTTTTCGGTTTTGTAATCCCCAATACTTTTCCTTTCGGATTCACTAAACTGTTTAGGTCGAGGATTTGTACAATCACTATATCTACTGCATTTAAATATTTTTGTTTGAATGGCCCTCCTCCAGTGGTCTCCAACTGTTTCTTGTTGTAACCCAGTTTTTGTTTAACTTTAAATTTAGCATCGAACCAAACCTGTTAAATAAAAAGTTATAAATCTTAATAAAGTTAAAAACTCTTTCTATTCTTTTATGTGATACCACACAATTTTTCCTGGTTTTAATTTTTGTTTTCCGTCAATTTCTGAACAACATAATATACTTACAGGAGCAAAGTTTGTCCAAGAAAATTGAAATAAAAACTGGATAAACTCGTGGCTTCAATGGCACAGTGCATGAGTGCTTACCTGAGAAGACGCTGGTCTAGGTTCGAATCCCAGTGGAAGAAATGGAATTTCGGGATAAAATGAAGGAAAAAGACAGACCAGCACCACAGAAGGAGTCTGATGATCGGTTGTGGCTAACCGTGAAACAGCGCTGTAACTCCAGCCGTCCACTTAACGTGGTAAGGAATGTATGGTTATTCATTCAAAGCACAAAAAAAAAAATCGTAGAATAAGGGTGATTTTAATTAATTATTATTTCTACTCTGTGCTACCCGATATCTTACTGGGTTGTGGCTGGAATTCAACTGGGTAAGCAATTAGTTAAGTGGCCACTGGTGTGGACCCTTCGCAATATGAACTCAAATAAGCGTATAAACTGTCATTAAAATTGGAGTCATATGCGACGGTATTAAACGGTGTAACTTTGGTATTCTTGGTCATATTAGCTCCGGTAACAACTAGTGCGCTTGATGGAGAAATAGGACTAAATGATATCTTCGGCATTAACAACTCGCATACCATTCCATAACTAAAAGTTTTAGGTAATGGAATATTATTAAAAATTACCGTCATTGGCATTAACAAGTTAATTGTTCATTCTATTAAACGCGTTAGATTGGTTTTATGTTGAATTTATATCTTTTTTATTGTTTCAATTCTTTTAGATTTTCTTTATAATTCAATCAAATGGCAATAATCGTTGAAGCTCAACTGGTTTGACGTTTAATTCTACACCCCTACCGAAATGCAAGTTGATGGGTTCACAATAATAATAATAATAATCTACAGAAGTTCACAATTAGCATTTATATTACGAAAATGGGGGGATTATGGGTTTTATCCTTCTTAGCGCACTTACTGAATCAGGTGTGTTAGATGGATGATTGTAATTTAATGTAAATTGAAAATGTTGGTTAAACTTATTCCTTAGCTCAGTCATGTCCTCGGACATGATGTTTGAGAACGAATTTACTAATTTAGCGATCTTAGGATCGCAACATATGTTTATAAATGATTCATAAACTCCACCTTTTTAGATTAGACTCCGAGCAGTGGGGATATAAAGAGTTCAATTGCATGTTATGATCAATATTTAACGCGTCTGTAGATCTAATCGGGAATCCTAGACTTTCAGGATCATACATAAATCCTAAAGGGGTACAGTTTTTCTCAGGTTCAATCATCATAAAACACACCTTAGATAGTATGGTGTCAAATAGTGATAGATGATTTAGGACTAATTCATCAATGGAAAAAAACGTAATAGGGAAATGAGGTCTACTTAAAACGTAGGATCCATCCTAATCTCCGTACATGTATTCCATTTGTTTATTATAGAACATGATAATTCACGAATATCGCATGCTACAACAGAGTAGTCGTCGGCATAACCAACGAATGCCCTCTGAGTAAAATGTTATTTAAATTCTGTATCTGGTGCAATAATGTAGGAATGCCAGAAGGCGTGTCTCCAGAAGAAGTCTTTTCGACTTCATCATTTAGTTCCTTTTCAGCCATTTTGAATTCAGCAGTGCAAATCCACTCTTAAATATTCTTACTCAAAAAAACAGCAAACAATGAATACATTCAAAGCCTCCTTATGAATTGTTTGCTTGCGATTTATATCTGTATGTAAATATTTTCAGTTGTTTCAATAAAGCGAGGAGTTTTGTATGGTATAGTCGCTCTAATTGAACTGATTTGATAAAGAGCTAAAATATCATTTGCTACAATTGATGGAATTTTCGTACCTGCCCGGAGTGCTAACAGTTCTGAGCTGGTTCGGGGTAACTATGGCTTGCTGTTGTTTGCCATGATTGACGTTACTTACTAGTTCGATAATTTCATCTACTGTGTTTTGGTGACGCGTAATTATTAGGGTAATCAATTATTTAATTAATTTGAAGTTTTATTTTCAAAATCTGGGTTCGTATTTAATTCTGATGTCGTGTTCAGTGTGTGTGTTTTATACCTTAGGAGCCAATTAGTATTTTTTAGGCCGATAAGGTAGGGTAAAGGAATTTTGAAGATTTCGTTTAAAGAAAAAACGCTTGTGAGAGAAAAGAAAATGATGCAGTTATTCCGTGAAGGTGATAAAGTTGTTATTAACGACCACTTTTAATTTGTTTCCAATTTTAATTACTGTATTTTCCTCCGATAATATTTCCAAAACCTCGTATGGACCTTCCCAAAGGGATGAAAACTTATTTTCCCTTGTTTCTTAGAAGAACCTTTTCACCTAATAATTCTTCCCGTTGTTTTGCCATATATAACGCATATTTTCAACTTTGTGGTAACCTCATGTATCTTTTCTGTGGAATGGAAATCAGCCAAAGTTGTTCCTGTTCCGAAAACATCCAAGGGTGACGAATTCAGACCGATCTCTATCCTGCCATTTATGTCCAAAGTGATCGAAAAGATATTGCAAAAACAATTAAGTCAACACCTTGCTTCCAAAAATAACGTAGGTTGACAGGTAAAACTCAGTAAGTGCGTTAGCTCTAAACGCGGAGATATTGAGATTTGAATGATCAATTTAGTACTAAAATTCTATTTTATTAGTATACTATTTCGGTAATACAATTAAAAGATAGTTGCGTTATTATAATATACCATATATTTTTGCCTTACATACACAAGTTTTCGAGAAAATGCAACATCAAAACCGTGATTTACTCAGAGATTTCATTTTATTTAAAGAAAATAAGAAAGATTTTATTTATTCTCCAAGTCGCTTTTATCATTACAAGGCTCTGCTAAGCGCTCTGGACCTACCAAATTAATTGTTGGTAAACTTTTGAACCATGGAATTACCTCCTCTGGAAAGAGTTGCAAGGTTTTAAAATTTTTTTGCTGATGAAATCGGTAAATAATCAACGTATGCTGACTTCAGTGCGACTACCTTACTACGGCGACCTCTTCAAGATACGAGTACATTTATCTTTTTGTATTCAGATGTATGATCGTATCTGTAAAATAAAGTTTAAGGAAATTCTTTTTCAAATTTTATGCACTTAATTTTAAGCCACGACACTTTGTCGCCACACTCGTCTCTGTTTCAATTTTTGATTGTACTAGCCGCTAGTTCCTGAAGATTATAGAAATCCGAGATGAACTTGATATTTGCCTTTGTTTTTATTCTTTTTCGATGATCTTGCTGATTGGAAGATACGTGTCCAGTCAGTCATTGTATAAGCGCTTTTTTTGCTGACTATTGCGGAATGCATGGAATCTCACTCCATGTGTGAATGTCCTGACTCTAGAAATCTAAGTTCAGAGGACTTAAATTTTGTACAGCATACATCAAAACAGCTGCCACTTGATGGTTTCTATTTTGGCAACCACAAGTATCACAGAACAGTAAAACATCTAAGGGACAGCTAAGGGCAAAGTTTTGAGAAAACGAAACAAAATTGAGCCTTTCTCATTGCTCCCTAGCTTGCCATTTAATTCGTTCCAAGTATAACAATGAGCAATTTCTCCGCTTCCTACATAGATAGTCAGAATAATAGAACAATGAAACACTTGAATATGGCAACTGCAGGACACTTTGCAAATAACAAGTGCAAGTAATGAATTTAGGATCATTTTTGCATCTCAGCTTATCATTTTCCTTCGCTTCATTACACTGGTTTTTTCTCACCAAATGCATTAAATGTTCTGCCTCCAATTTATATAAGATCATTATATAAGATTACCCATCCAGCTGAATACAGCTTGTCTTAACTGTATTCTTGTAATGCAGTTAGTACTACACTACTACAAACACTGCTCCGAATATTTCAAAATACGTATCTTTGTTTGCAAATAAAGGCAACTTTGCAATATAGTTCTTTCTTTTTCCTGCATAGTTAGATGACTCTATTTTCCTGCAAATAAAGTAAAAAAACTTTATAATATGCCGAGCGTTTAGAATAAAAAAACACAAGGGTTTTTTCTTTTCTTTTAATTATTTTTACTTTTTATTCATTACAATTTTTGTTATTATATGTACGGAAGAAGCCGCTGTCTAGGCGTGGCTGCACTTCTAACGTGGAGAGTCGATTTAGAACTAACTTATTTGACCTATCTCACTGGTATTTATATGAAGTGAAGGAAGAATTACTTGGAGGTACCCTATACCCGGCTTATGCCACTCGGCTCTAACTTTGAAGCAATTCCTGCTACCTTCAGGCTTTTATTTGCTAACTGAAGATCTTTGGAGGGGTTCAGAGCTCGTAAGCTATAGCAAAACACGATCCAGTTGGCTCAGTTTCAATTTTAAGAATTAATTATTTAGAAAAAATTGTGGTCTTACATTCTAATTTTTCCCATTACTTCGATTCTTGACTTCCTAAATCAATTCACGCCTTTATATTTGGCTCAGTATTTACTAAAACGATGCATGCACATGCACATATCGCCAATTCAAAATATGTATTTCATGTCGACATGTTGACGACCGCTAGTCCTACGATTGTTCTGTTTGTGCAGCATTCGCATGAGCTGTACTATGAGTATTTTTCATACTCTCTGTTTTGGGTATTGTTTTTTGGAATGATGGTTTTGTATTGTTTAATATTTGTGTAATTGGGAAATGTGTTAAATGTATTAAATATAATGTTTAATTTATGTTTAATGGGTATAATGCTTATTGTAATTTGTAATGTAGGGTAGTGGCACCAGTATCCGAACACTTAACGGCGATTCGGAAAAGAAGCCGCTGTCAAAATGTATGTTTGGTAGAAAAATTTTTAAAATAAATTGAATATGATGGATGAGACTTTATTTCTTCACAACAAAATAAACTTGTGCCGATGAATACAAGCATTTAAGAAAAAAAAAAACTGAAAAATTATACTTTTTGCCAGTAGTCGAACACGTGTTTCCTTATTGCGAACATCTAGTTTCCTGGTTTTCGAACACAAATATTTGAGACAATATCTGAAACTTTTCTTAAATAAATTTATTTTAACATTAATTAAAAAAAAAGTAACAATTCAGTCTTCGAGGTTATTTTAAAGAAAAAAAATACGTTAAATATTCTTATAAAAGATTATGTTATATGTATATTGTTTAAAATATGATTCAAACATAAACATTAAGGAACTTTATTATAAAAAAAAGTAAATAATCAACATAATTCTTTAAAAACAAATGCATACACGTTTCAAAGGGACAAAAACATTAAAAAAAACGTTTGTAAAAAGATAAAAAATGCACATTGATTCAAAATTTAAGAGCAAAAATTGCACAAGAACTCACTTAGAGTGGTAGAAGAATGAAGAAATCTCAGCTTTTGAGCACGATAATACATTTTGTAAATCGAAACAACGCACTGGAATAGAATCTCGATCCTTTTGTCGCTGGTGCCTTGTTTCATTTTTATGGACGATATGGTTTTTTTCATATTTGTTTTCAATTGATCGAACGTATTGGTTGAGTTTTCCATGACTTTGAATTCTTCGCATAAGTCGCACCGGTCCTTTTTCGGTTTAAAAAACGATATGTTAAACTATGAGTTAAAAATGTTTCTGTAGGTGGAAACTTTAACAAGTTTTTTCGTCAGGAGTAGCAGCTTCTTCTCTAAATATCTGATGCATAGCTACTACAGATAAATGAGATTCGAGGTAGCGTTTACTGGAATCTCTCTTGCAATAGTGTGATTCTATAGTTGGTAACTTAATTATGTGATTTCGAATGGCTTCCTTTATGTTATCCGGAACACTATTTTTTGTATGTTTGCGTTGCTTTGATTTCGAAGGCATCGCGATAATTGAATCTTTTGATTGGTGCACATGATAGACTCGTTGCTGACTTATGCTTAAAGTGCCAAGAAAAAAGTCTTTGCAGACTTGGAAACGATTCACTCCAACATAAAAGAAATACCGAAAAGAAAATTGTTTTCGAGAGTTGCTGGCGGATTTTCCACTTCGTCTTATGGTAACGGTATCGCACTGAGTGGAATTGAGGAGATAGCTGCGTTTAGCACTCTCATCAAGCAAGTAGAAAGACTGAAATATTTTTAAGCGCTCATCTTCCCTAATAAATCTGCACTGAAAACACAACTTTTTGCGCAATCCTTTGTGAACGTTATCTTTTTTACGGGCATTATTTTGTTTGTTTCAGATATGTATGCTTTTCCTTCTTCTCTGAGTTTCTTTATTATTTTACGTTTCCAGTTTTGTTCTTGTTTTCGCCTTTTTCTAGTACGTTCTTAGCCCTTTAACCACTGAAATCCAAATATAAGGCATTTGGTTCCGAGAATTTTGGTTCTAGCGAGATCTTACGCTACAAAACACGAATATGAAGTCCGTTTGCCAAAAAAAAAAATACCTGGAAGCACCTGGTGGGAAAAATAAAAGACCGTCAGTGGACTGGCTTAGTGGGTTAGGTGAACAAAAAATGAACTTTGTGATATTATAATTCAACTATAAAAAAAATATGTATTCAAAGCAAATATACAAAATATTGACCTAAACAGGTAAATACTCTGAACCAAAAACCCACATAGATACAACGAAAAAATTCGATGACTCTATTTTCCTGCAAATAAAGTAAAAAAACTTTATAATATGCCGAGCGTTTAGAATAAAAAAACACAAGGGTTTTTTCTTTTCTTTTAATTATTTTTACTTTTTATTCATTACAATTTTTGTTATTATATGTACGGAAGAAGCCGCTGTCTAGGCGTGGCTGCACTTCTAACGTGGAGAGTCGATTTAGAACTAACTTATTTGACCTATCTCACTGGTATTTATATGAAGTGAAGGAAGAATTACTTGGAGGTACCCTATACCCGGCTTATGCCACTCGGCTCTAACTTTGAAGCAATTCCTGCTACCTTCAGGCTTTTATTTGCTAACTGAAGATCTTTGGAGGGGTTCAGAGCTCGTAAGCTATAGCAAAACACGATCCAGTTGGCTCAGTTTCAATTTTAAGAATTAATTATTTAGAAAAAATTGTGGTCTTACATTCTAATTTTTCCCATTACTTCGATTCTTGACTTCCTAAATCAATTCACGCCTTTATATTTGGCTCAGTATTTACTAAAACGATGCATGCACATGCACATATCGCCAATTCAAAATATGTATTTCATGTCGACATGTTGACGACCGCTAGTCCTACGATTGTTCTGTTTGTGCAGCATTCGCATGAGCTGTACTATGAGTATTTTTCATACTCTCTGTTTTGGGTATTGTTTTTTGGAATGATGGTTTTGTATTGTTTAATATTTGTGTAATTGGGAAATGTGTTAAATGTATTAAATATAATGTTTAATTTATGTTTAATGGGTATAATGCTTATTGTAATTTGTAATGTAGGGTAGTGGCACCAGTATCCGAACACTTAACGGCGATTCGGAAAAGAAGCCGCTGTCAAAATGTATGTTTGGTAGAAAAATTTTTAAAATAAATTGAATATGATGGATGAGACTTTATTTCTTCACAACAAAATAAACTTGTGCCGATGAATACAAGCATTTAAGAAAAAAAAAAACTGAAAAATTATACTTTTTGCCAGTAGTCGAACACGTGTTTCCTTATTGCGAACATCTAGTTTCCTGGTTTTCGAACACAAATATTTGAGACAATATCTGAAACTTTTCTTAAATAAATTTATTTTAACATTAATTAAAAAAAAAGTAACAATTCAGTCTTCGAGGTTATTTTAAAGAAAAAAAATACGTTAAATATTCTTATAAAAGATTATGTTATATGTATATTGTTTAAAATATGATTCAAACATAAACATTAAGGAACTTTATTATAAAAAAAAGTAAATAATCAACATAATTCTTTAAAAACAAATGCATACACGTTTCAAAGGGACAAAAACATTAAAAAAAACGTTTGTAAAAAGATAAAAAATGCACATTGATTCAAAATTTAAGAGCAAAAATTGCACAAGAACTCACTTAGAGTGGTAGAAGAATGAAGAAATCTCAGCTTTTGAGCACGATAATACATTTTGTAAATCGAAACAACGCACTGGAATAGAATCTCGATCCTTTTGTCGCTGGTGCCTTGTTTCATTTTTATGGACGATATGGTTTTTTTCATATTTGTTTTCAATTGATCGAACGTATTGGTTGAGTTTTCCATGACTTTGAATTCTTCGCATAAGTCGCACCGGTCCTTTTTCGGTTTAAAAAACGATATGTTAAACTATGAGTTAAAAATGTTTCTGTAGGTGGAAACTTTAACAAGTTTTTTCGTCAGGAGTAGCAGCTTCTTCTCTAAATATCTGATGCATAGCTACTACAGATAAATGAGATTCGAGGTAGCGTTTACTGGAATCTCTCTTGCAATAGTGTGATTCTATAGTTGGTAACTTAATTATGTGATTTCGAATGGCTTCCTTTATGTTATCCGGAACACTATTTTTTGTATGTTTGCGTTGCTTTGATTTCGAAGGCATCGCGATAATTGAATCTTTTGATTGGTGCACATGATAGACTCGTTGCTGACTTATGCTTAAAGTGCCAAGAAAAAAGTCTTTGCAGACTTGGAAACGATTCACTCCAACATAAAAGAAATACCGAAAAGAAAATTGTTTTCGAGAGTTGCTGGCGGATTTTCCACTTCGTCTTATGGTAACGGTATCGCACTGAGTGGAATTGAGGAGATAGCTGCGTTTAGCACTCTCATCAAGCAAGTAGAAAGACTGAAATATTTTTAAGCGCTCATCTTCCCTAATAAATCTGCACTGAAAACACAACTTTTTGCGCAATCCTTTGTGAACGTTATCTTTTTTACGGGCATTATTTTGTTTGTTTCAGATATGTATGCTTTTCCTTCTTCTCTGAGTTTCTTTATTATTTTACGTTTCCAGTTTTGTTCTTGTTTTCGCCTTTTTCTAGTACGTTCTTAGCCCTTTAACCACTGAAATCCAAATATAAGGCATTTGGTTCCGAGAATTTTGGTTCTAGCGAGATCTTACGCTACAAAACACGAATATGAAGTCCGTTTGCCAAAAAAAAAAATACCTGGAAGCACCTGGTGGGAAAAATAAAAGACCGTCAGTGGACTGGCTTAGTGGGTTAGGTGAACAAAAAATGAACTTTGTGATATTATAATTCAACTATAAAAAAAATATGTATTCAAAGCAAATATACAAAATATTGACCTAAACAGGTAAATACTCTGAACCAAAAACCCACATAGATACAACGAAAAAATTCATTGGCTCAACGTATTTTTCATTAATATTTAGCCGATGAAACCTTTCATTGGACCAACGAATATCAATTCATACGTTAACGAAGCTGTTAATAAACTAACGTATTTTTCATAAAATTAACGAAATCTGTTCGTAAATCAATATTTTTTCTTTAAGCACACTATTCGTTGATTAACGATTTATTCGTTGAATCAACGATTTTCCTTCATTGATTAACGTTAAACTTTCACTGAATCAACAAAATTTTTCGTAAGTTTACGTACGATTTTCATTGAATCATCGAATATAATTCGTTAGTCTATGTAGGACTTTATTGGATCAACGAATTTTTTCATTCGATTACGTAATTTTTATGTAATATTTTTCAGAAATTTATGTAGAATTGTCATTGAAACAAACATAAACAAACGAAAATATTCATAAGATTACATGGGATCAATGAATATAATTTGTTAATTAATGTACGTGTTTAGTCGAGGAGTCATCAGACGATGTTCAATAGAGCGAAATTTTCAAATAAGCAAATAAACCAACATTTTTAAATAATTAGGTACTTTATTGAAAATAAGATTTGACAGCAAACCGCATGCCGATAATTTACCAAAGAGCTACTTTAAACTTATATGCCACAGAATGAAAATGAAAGAATGCCCGAACACACAAGCGCGACGGCCATATATAGAGTTTTTGCATGTGCAAGGCGTACGATGATATGCATCTTACTGCGCCGTCTGTGGTCTGCCAAACACAATATCACTGTCCGCTTGCAATGCAGCAACTTTACAAATTTTGTTTTCTTAATATGTAGACTATTGTGTCTGAATGGATTGAGGATATATTTGATTATATATGTTTGTTAGGTTCTGGTCATCGATTGTATCTCATCTGAGCATAGAATTTTCGCCAAAACAACCCGTTTATCACTATCTGAAAAAGCTGCATGCCTGTGCCCGTGTTCTTTAATTATCGCATCGTTATATTTATCACATGAACGATGTGAATTGAAACAAAATTTCATTATATCACATTTCCGTGTTCTGTAACTATGCGATGCGAAGACTATACCACATGGAACATTATGAAATGAAACCCCTGGAAATATGTGATAAATCGGTGTTCTGTAACTTTCGAATGCGATAAATTATTCACTTCAACTGTCAAAATTTATCAGATTTCAATTGGCTTGCGAGAAAGGGATATTGAACAATTTTAAACGGATAGTGGACAATGAACATTTTTGATTTTTTATTTAACAAAATATACAGTTCGTTGATCAAGTTCAACGTTTAAAAAAATGCAAAAGAAATAAAAAATAACTAATAAAAACAGAATTCAGCAATCACCTAAATAAGATCCATTTCGAACATTCTTAGAACTGTGTTGCTACAAAAATAAACATCTTGGTACAAATTATGGATTCTTTCGCGTGGTTTCGATTAAAAAAATATTTTTTCCGGTCTATGACCGTTTACTAGTAATACTTTATTCAAACTCAAAACTTATTCTATCTTTCACATGTATTTATATCCTAAGATAAACAAAATATTTGAAGTGAAACGCAGACGCTGAGTCGGTGCTTTCCAGGAATCTAGAATTGCAATCGTAGGTGTTTTGTGCCCAGGACCCATGTTCTGTAACTCTCACATCGAGTGAGTTTTCGCATAAACGGTGCGAATCAGAACAAAAACACTGCGGAATGATACAAAATTCTCTTTTTCACACCCAACTGTTTCTGTAACTTTTTTTCACTCGATCAAGAACAAAATGGGAAAAAAATATTGGAAGCACTAGAAAAATGCGAAAAAACTATATCTGTAAATCTGAAGTCGATAAAATTACTCGATTTATCTGTCAAAATCGATCGACCAATCTGAACCATGTGAGAAATGTTATCAAATCAATATCGCAACTAGAAAGAATGGCTGAAAATAAACAAAAGGTAATTTATTTTATTTAATTTTGATTTTTAATTAGGAGTAAATTATTGATTTCATTACAGAAAAACCAAAGGATTTCTAAGGACCAAAAAGAAAAATTAGTTGACTACATGTCAACTCATTTGGAATTGCCAGGGGCCAATTTGGAGGACCCAACACCAATATAAAAAACAAGGATTATTGGGACACCTTGTCGGCAGTTTTAAATGCGATGGGAGGCAGCAGCAAAACTACCGACCAGTGGAAAAAGGTAAATAAAAATGTAAAAAAAAAAACAGAAAAAATGTAAACGTCCTTCACCTTAATTTTTAGAAGTATTGTATTGTTTTTTTCATAAAAGTGTTAATATATCCTTGAGGAGTATTGAATGAGTGCACAGTGTATGAAATATGTATGTATTGCTAGGTGATGCCGGCTACCCATGTTCAAATATTTTACTAACACCGTTGAGAAATCCCAGTAATAGAAAAGAAGAAAAGTTTAACAATAGCCACACTTCCACAAGAAGTAAAATAGAATGCCTAAATGGACAGCTCAAATCAAAATTTAGGACATTACTAGATCGACTACGAGTGGATCTAGAAACAGCCAAATATTTATTTCTTTTTAGTGCTGGATCGATCTTAAGGCTGCTGTTAAAAAGCAACTAAATGCGAAGCGGCATTTTTTAAATAAAACTGGAGGTGGCACTTCCAAAGATGCTCCCCGAGACCTTAATACTTTCGAGGAACAAATTTTGGCTATCATGGGCGTCGATGCAGTGGATGGCGATGCAGTCACACCAGAATCGGGTATTCTCTCCATTAGTGTAAGTTTCTTTACAACATTTTTTTTTAGATTTTTTCCTCATACGATTTCTTTTTTAACAGGAAGACTTGTTTAGAGTTGAGGTGGGCGACGATTTTGTAAATGATACCCCACCAACCAAACGACAAAAAATCAAGGGTATGAACGACCAAAGTGAAGAACGATCGCTTCCATTGGCCTCCTCCTCCTATAAAAATGCTATATCGGAAGCAAGAGATATGCATAAGGCACTTTTAGAAAGGATCGATAATATAGAAGTCCAAAACGCAAAAATTGTAAAAAAAAAACTAGATTTAATAATGGGCGCTTTTGGACTTGATGACAACAATTCGAATTAATTATTGTTTTGACGTTTTGTTCTCGAAACACATGTGCAGCAAAAATCCATGCAGGTGATTTTTTTTACTTAGGCTTTTGTGCAGTGGTTTGCTCGAATTTTTGCTGCACATGTGTTTGATCTCTAAATCTTGTGATTTTTTTTGTTTTTTAGCTTGTAAGTAAGTAATGAATGAAGTCTTTTTTGTTTTGTTTTCAAGTTTTTATTTAGGTTTAGTTTTTGTTTTTTTTTTAGCGTATAAGTATATAAATGAAACATTTTATTTTTTGTTCATGATTTTTTTGTTTTGTTTGTAGTTTAATAAATGAAGTCCTTTATCGTTTTTCAAGTCTTGTATTTAAGTTGAATTTTTGTTTTTTTGTAAGTTAGTTAGTAAAGTCTTTTTTTGTTTATTTTTTGTATTTAAGTTTAGTTTAAGAAACTGATCATACACGATTAGCTGTGATTTACATTTTAAATAAATATATGAATTAAAATTGTTTCCTTTGTATTAATTTAAATTCGTCTCTATAGCATCAGGTATTTTCTTCGTTTGTACGACATAAATTTGATTTGATCGAATTCCGGATTCTTTCAGCTTCTCTTAAAAACCGGTCAGTGGTTGTTTCTAAATTATTTGAGACTTCACGGTCGTCTTCTACATCTTCTATTGATAGCGTTTCATTTTCGTCCAATAATCCATGGGCCAAGCGAAAATTATGTAAAGTAGTACAGGCATTAATAATGAGACCAGCGGCCTCTGGAGTGGAACAAATACCACGTTGTAAGCAGCGAAATACACCTTTCAAGTTTCCATTTAACCGTTCAATACAGTTTCTTGTTTTTGAGTGCACTGCATTATAATTCAGTTGATCTGAGTTGGATGATGAACGATAAGGCGTCATAAGCCAGGGGCGCAGTGGATATCCAGAATCACCTTTAATAGTTAAAAATTAAAATGCAAGTTTATTTTATAAAATAAATAGTTTTTACCCAATAACCAAGAGTTGGTTGTTAGATTTTCCTCATATCGCTTTTCTAACAAAACATTTATCCGAGACGCTTCCCATATATAAGCATCATGAGCTGCGCCTCCAAATCTTGCAAAGCCTCCAAGAATACGAAGGTCAAGAGAAAAAAAACCTAAGAGAGATGAAATGTTAGACTTTTTGAAACAACAATCTGAAATGGATCGAGAGTGCTTCAACAAGCTCATTGAAATCGAAAATGCAAGGCTCAAAGTCGAAGAACAAAAAGTTGAAGAGATGAAGGAACTAAAAAACCTATTGAGGCAGGTTCTTGATTAGATGGAAATGAAATGTGTTCCTAACTGTAAAGTCTTTTTTTAAGTTTCCCTATTTTATGAATTGAATTAGATAAATGAATTTGAAACGTTTTAGTTTTATATTGACCTTTAATTAATAAAAAGAAACATAAGTATTTATGCAGAAAAGAGTGTTGTCAATCGTTCTCTTTTGAGTTTAGCTTCATTGTTTGCGGATACATCATTTTCTTCGTGATGTGCTGCAATAGCTAATGATTCTGTGAAGTTATCTTCAAAACTTGGTGATTCGTGGTTTATAATAAAGTTGTGCAAAACCACACAGGACATGATTATTTGTTTTGCCATCGAAATACTGTGAACAGGGATAAAGTTTAAAATTCGAAATTTTTTTTTAAGAACACCGAATGCCTGTTGAATAAAGACTCGAGTGGAACTATGACAGTAATTAAAGCGCCTTTGATCTGCCGTCAAATGTCCATTATCCCTATAAGGCGCCATAAGATGAACTTCCAGATGGATGATATTCTAAAGGAATTTTAACGTCGCGTTGGACTATAGCTTTTCGCAGTGGACTATCACGCCATACAGCAGCATCGTGGCACGATCCTGGGTAACCAACAAATGCATCAATGAAACACAGGTTACTGTCGCAAACACCCTGTTAAATGGAAAATATGTACGTACAATAAGAATGATCAAAAATGTGCTTATGTAAATCCATACTTGCATAATTATTGAGTGGGTACCTTTCCTGTTGATGTAGCTTGATGAGTCCTCAGCCGGGGCTGGAATTTTAAAGTGTGTACCGTCAATGCATCCCAAAACAAAAGGAAATGGATTGTTTCTTTTTTCTTCAAATCCTGTTGCTATTTTTCTTTGAAATTCCAGTGTTTTTGGCCATTTAATTACGTTCTTTTTGAGCGTTAATATTGCACAAAGAGTTTTCTTAAAGATTCTGTAAAGCGAACCCATTCCTATTCCAAATCGATCACAAACCTCTCGAAAGCTGCATTGGTTAGCCAATTTCCAAAGAGTAGCATATAAACAATATTCGAATGAATATTTCGGCCTTGCAGCTGCTAATGGCTTAAGCGTTGGCATAAGACCTCTCTTAAGCAACTTGAACATAACGTTAAATTAGTTTTAAGTACCCAAATATATGTAAAACAAGAAACTTACCAAGAATGTATTTCTGTTCATCCGAAAATGTGAAAAAAATACATCGTCAGGGTACGAGTTAATAACTTTAATAAAATTCTTGCATTTGGGTACATTCCTTTTATAGGCAATAATTGAGGATAGAACCAAACATTTACGTTTTAATTGTTTCTGTTTAAATTGTATTACATATTTTGTAAATGTTCTTCTATTATTTTGGCAATAATTGTTTAAAATATTATTTATTATTAGAGTTGAAACTAATTTTCTTGACAACATTTTCCAAATGATGACAAAACACACAGCTGATCATATTATGTATCACACGCGCGCCGTTCCAAAATGTCAACAGACAGAAAGCAACTACATACGCAACAAAGTGAGAAAGCATCATATAATTTCACAACAGATGCAATGCGCATTCACAATGCGCATTTTTTTTTGCATTTAGGAATTCAGCCATGGTCAGCCTCATTTTCACTGAAAATGATAATGTCGTCTATGTAGACGTAACATATTTTCCCAATGTGAGCACGGAGTATGTCGTCGAGCGCACGTTGGAATATCGATGGTGCGTTTTTCAATTCAAATGGGAGCCGAGTGAACTCGTATTTCCCATTATTGATTGCAAAAGCCGTTTTCTCCATGTCAGATCCTTTCAGGGGAATCTGATGGAATCCGCTTTTTAGGTCGAGCACTGTGAAGAATTTACTTTTCCCTAACTGCGAAAGTACTTCGTTTATCTCGGGAATCGGATATCTATCAGCTATTGTTACCGAATTTAATTTTCTGTAGTCAATTACCATTCTGTATTGTTTGTTCCCTTCCGACTCGGTTTTTTTGGAACAATCCATACAGGGGCATTGTAGGGGGATCTCGATGGACTAATGATACCATCGTCTAAGAGTTGTTGCACTTGTTTGTTTATTTCGTCTTTGAGCGAGGCAGGATAAATTAATTTCACACGACAATTTTAACTTTATAATACTTTATTTTATTAAACTATAAAACTTATTACTCTAAGTCTAATATAATTTCGGTGTTGTTTTCTGTCGTCGGCTGAGGGTTGAACTGCCTCGCTAGTGGTTGTACCGTGTTTATTTATACGGTTTGTCTTGGGGTTGGTTGTTGGTGTGTGGTTACGCTGCTGGTGACGCTGTCCGGCGGGTGATCATAAATTATCTGGAGCAGTTTATTTATTGTCACATATAGTCCTGTTGGATCGGGTGTCGTCCTATCGTACTGCGCACATGTGGCTTGGGTCGGGTGTCTTCTATGGGACACTAAAAGTGTTCGGCATCGATCGTGCGAATCGATGATTAAAATGGATCGTGGGAATCGATGATTGAAATGGATCGTGGGAAGCGATCGCGTTAACTCTCCTCCTAGTCGGTGGAAGATTGTCCCAATCTTTCTTGAATAAGTATGTGCGCTCTAGTTTCGGTTGCTTCCATGAGTTCGATGACATCCTGGTTAGCACGCTTAGCTTTGTAAACTTTGTAATATTTGTATAACTTTATGACAGCCAATATGGTTATAATTATGAATAGAATTGTTGATAGTCCCCACAATATCGGGTGTTCTTTAACTTCTGTTACATATGATTCAATGTGGTCAATATTTGTGTATTTTAAATCTGAGTTAAATGAGCTTACAAATTCAAGTATTGTTATTTTGGATGGTTTACTTAATTTTATGTGTTCTAATATTTTATTCTTAGAGTTAACATATGTCTTATTATCTATTGTAACATTTCTTTCAAATTGGATTAAATTTATCCCTGAAAATTCTTTGTTATTAACAATATGAGAGCCGGTAATAACGATACTCCCTTCGGTGATTATTTCTATGGGTAAATTTCTTTCTTTAACCTTTGTGCAGTTCGCTTCAAAATTATTAAGCAATTCTGTTAAGCAGTTAGGAGTGTTAACAATAAGGCAAAAGTCATTATTTAATTCTCTTTTACATTTGGTATTATAGAACTGTTTACGGAATTTAATTACTTCTTTTGGTATAATAATTTGTCCACCGTTTACATTATTACTTCTTGTTTTGTAATTAATACCCAAAGCAACAACTTTCGGATATCTAATATATATAACAATAATTTCGTTATTTTGGACAATAGTGAACTGGGATGCGTCTAATACATCGGTTATAGATACTTTAGCTTTTTCTTTACTTATAATATTTTTGATATCATCTAAATTTAAGATTAGCGTATTTAAAATTTTTGATTTGCTTAGATTAATTGTGTTTATTATTTCTCTTAATTCTACTACTACATATTTAACGATTCGAATTTTTTTGCTTTCTCTGGAAATTGGTTCACCATTTAATTTTTCCATTGCTTTGAACAATTGCGTATTTATGGATATTTGTTTATTATTAGATGCGATTAACTCTTGTAGCTTAAGTTCTATTTTTATTAAGTCATCGTGGTCTGGGCTACCGGAAATCCACTTCCACAGGGTTCCTATCTCGTTTATTCCTCTACGTACCCTATTTCTGATTAATAATTGGCTTAGTAGTTTATTCGCTATTTCTAATTCCTGCTTAAATTCGTCTGAAGGTTTTATCCCAACTGACATACTGTCTAGAATCTCCGTATATGAAGTTAGATTAATTAGGTGGAAAATTTCTCCGCTTTCTTTATAAATTGCGGCTATTGCATCTTCTACTAAAATGTATTCGTCCTTAGAATAGTCCGTTATTTGTTGACCCGCTGTGGAGGCAACTAGCATCAAGATTAAAAGCATCATCTGTAAAGCTAATTTCTTATATTATCTTTGTGAATCTGTCTATTATTTACATCGATTACTACTCGTATATTCCCTAAGTCTCTCTTTACCTTCTTTTTAACGTATAGAGGTTTATTTTTACTTCTCCTTTGACCTGTGTCTACAAAGATTATTTCTCCTTCATAGGTTTTATTTTTCCTACTCTTAGTAAAATATCTTATCATCTTCTGTTGATGAAAACCTATTTTATCCTTAATTTCTTCGTTAGCCTTGTAGTTGTGGAATATGTCGATTGGTCTTTTGTCTGTTACTGTATGAATTGTTTCATTATATTTCCTAGTGGCTAGAGGCATAATATCTTTAATGTCCGTTAAATGCGCTGATTCTTTTACTATTCTTATAAGTTCCGTAAGTGTGGAATGGATTCTTTCTATGATTCCATTGCTTTTTGAGTGAGCGGGTGCTGTAGTTTTATGATTGATGTTTAAGAGATTGTATGCACATTGTGCAGAAGGTGAGCAAAACGCGGACTCGTTATCGGTGATCAAAGTTTTAACGTTACCGAATATTGGTAACAATTCAATCATCCTATCTTTCGCTTCGGTTTTTGAACTTACTTGAGTGGTTATCAGATATTTAGAGAATGGATCTGCCATTGTGAGGAAGGTTGCATTATCGCAGTAATAAATGTCTGCGTGGACGCGTTCTCCTCCTTCTTCAGGAATTGGAGTCTCTCCAATTGGCTGTCTATTGGGGTGTCTCTCGTATTTGTTTTTCTTACATATTTCACATACAGCATTTATTTCCAGAATTCGCTTGAATGCGTTTGGCCAGTAATATTTGTTAATGATTTGCTTGTATACTTCTTTAGCTTGCCTATGAGCTCTATTGTGTTCATTCGTGACTATTCTTAACTGTTCCTCCTTTTCCGTAATATCTTCTACTATTTGCTTGCAAAATATAAATTTGATTGTTGGGAATTCTTGCAAAAGTCTATTTTTAATTTTAGAGAATGTCTCCTCGGTACTATATATACCTATAGTTAGACCTTTCTCGGTAATGTTTCTAATTTTCCCTAGAATTTCAAAATCTTTGAATAAAATTGTGTGTCTCCAGTAACCTGGGTGGATTTCTTTTGAAATAATGTTGTTATTTAGGGCTTCGTTTATAATAAATTGTGTTTTAAGACTATTAACCCTTTGGTTTACTCTTTTGATTTCAGGTATGGGGCTACTATCTGCACTATGTACAGTTCCTTCAATTGATGATTCGTCGTCGTTCATCATGTGTAGCTCTTGTCTGCTAAGAGCGTCGGCTACAACGTTTTCTTTCCCAGGTTTATAAATAATCTCTGGAGCGTACTCTTCTATGAATGCGCGCCATCTTTTAATCTTCGCATTTGGATTCTTGTCACTAATTGCGAATGTCAGTGGTTGGTGGTCCGTATATATGCGGATTCCACTTACACCGTATAAGTAGTTTCTCAATTTTTTTAATGCACAAACGATGGCGAGTAGCTCTTTCTCATTTTGTCGCGTAATTTTCTTCTGATTTGCTAAGAGTTCGGCTTATAAAAATAATCGGTTTATTTTCTTGGCTGAGCACTGCACCTATGGCTGAGTTACTAGCATCTGTGGTAAGCTCAAATCTGCTATTAAAATCGGGTTGGTTAAGCGTTATTTGCTCGCATAGTCTATCCTTCAATGTGTTAAACGCTTTGATAGCTTCGTTATCAAACTCGATTGCTATTTTCTTACTATTATTTTGACCAGTTCGGCCGTTTTCTCCTCTGAGATATTTTGTAAGGGGTTTAGAGATCATTGCATAATTCCTTATAAATTTGCGGTAGTATCCAGATAGTCCTAAAAATGATCTAAGTTGGCGTAGGGTCTTAGGTTCGGGGAACTCTTTTATACACTCTGTCTTTTTTGGATCCATTTTAATGCAGTTGAAGGATACTATGTATCCCAGAAATTCTACTTCTTCCATGAAGTATTTGGATTTTTTGCTAGAAATTCGCATGTTTGCGAAACTTAATGCTTTGACTATTTCTTCAATGTGTACCAAATGTTCTTCTTCGGTTTCCGAAAAAATTATTACATCATCGATGTAGACGTGGCAAATTTTGCCTATGTATTCCCGGAATATGTCATCCATGGCCCCTTGAAATATTGAGGGTGCGTTCTTCAATCCGAAGGGCATCCGAAGGAATTCATACTTTCCGTTATTAACGCTAAACGCCGTTTTTCCTCTATCGCTCTGTTTCATTAGAATTTGGTGGAATCCACTTTGAAGGTCCAAGGTAGTGAAAAACCTTGCCTTCACTAAATTTGCTAAAATTACTGCGGTATCAGCCATTGGATATTTTTCAGTTTTAGTGAATGAATTTAGTTTTTTGTAGTCGATCACCAATCTATGCTTCTTCGAGCCGTCTTCATTAAGACCCTTTTTGTCTACGACCCAGACAGGAGAGTTGTATGCGCTTCTGCTAGGCTGTATAATATTGTTTGAGAGGAGATTTCCTATTTCTTCGTTCACAAAGTTAGCTACAGATTGTGGATAAGGGTAACCTTTTGTCCATATGGCAGCGTCATTCGTAGTATGTATGCTACATTTTTCGCTCGTGTTATATGGGAGAAAATTTGGATTTTCCGTAAACACTCCTTGGTATTTCCTTAAAATCTCTTTTAGCCTTCCCTTGTGATTATTGCTCTCTAGGTTAATCTCTAAAGAGTTGATCAGTTGATCACTAAATATCAAGGGTATTATGCCCTGGTCATATTCTAGTGTCGAGTCACTTATGTTAATGTTGCCTTTTACCTTACGTAATAATTTGATGCCAATGATCGGGTCGTAATCTTTAAGTTTATTTAATTCGAAAAATCGTTCCTTAACTCCTAAAATGTTTATTTCTTGAAATGTATTAATAATGCTTGTTCCGTGAACGCTTTTTACTCTAGAGGGGATGTCTAATATTTTATTAGGAAATAGTCCAGGTTTGACGTAACTATGCGTGGCACCTGTGTCTACTAAAATGTTGAATATTCTACCCGACTTACTGTCCGTTCTTCTTATATATGGTAAGTCGTGCCTTAATCTAAAAAATGATCGTTTTCACTTAAGTTGTTCAACCGAGGGACTTTGTTTATAGGTACTTGGGCGCTATTCGGTCGCTCTCTTTTATATGCATTAGTATTATTATAATTCTGTGTTGCGTTATTCAATTGGTTATTCGCGTTCCTATAAATATTGCCGTTAGGATTTTCCCATTGTGACCTGTTATATTGGTTTTGCCGTTGAGGCACGAAATTACCACTAGTAGTGTCCATTCTTATTGGATAGTGGTGGTTATGGTTATAATTTTGTTGGGGAATATAATGTGGTATATTGGGTTGTTGGGGTATCTGCTTCGGGGTTTGTCTTTCGGTGAAAGTTTTGATACGATTTTCATTCGTTTCTATTTCCTGCGCTGTAGCTAGAGCGTTTGGAAGGTCTCCGGGGTTAAGTGCGAAGACGATATTACTGGCAGGTTGATTCAAACCAGTAACGAAGACTCTCAATGCGTTCTGCCGTGCTCTGTCTGTCAAGCACTCGGTTTGCGCCGTTCTCGGACCATAGGTCATAAATGTTTTATTTATTATAAGGGTAAGTACCTTTGTTACCTCGTCGTAGAATTCCTGCAAGGATTTCCTATTCTGCCGCATATTGCTTAATTCGGTCTCTAGCATGTGCACTGGTCTTTTGTCGCTGTACGTCAGATCTAGTCGTCCTAACATCGCGTCAATATTTAGTGGTGTCCCGTGGCTTGTTAAGACGTCGTTAGCTTTCCCTACTATCTTGTTTCTAACTATATTCACAACTGAATAATACCTAGCACCACCTTTACACGCCTCGTACGCCAGGAGACGTAATTATCCCCATCGAAATGTGGTAGGCACTTTGCTACTTCTAACCCTTCCCCATCTATGATTGTAGGATCTATTGTTATATCCTTGTATGGTTCGATATCATCACAAGGGGAAAGTGAAGCTAACTGTTGTGTGAGCGATTCTATCTGCTCCCGTAACCCTGCTGTGGATTCTGCCACCAGTTTACCTACGATTCCCGATAGCTGTTCCGCTGTCATATTCATTTTAATTTTTTTGTTAATTTTCGTTTAACGCGAATTTATAAAATTTATAAAGTTACTAAAATTTAGTCCTAACTTAAAACACTTTAATTAACACTCTAGATCTACAAGGTAGGTATGTCTTAATATATACACAATAATTGTATTTGTAAAAATTCCTTACGTTGATGAGGTTTTACTTTATTTGCTGGAGCTTCGGCTGCTTACGTGCCTACTTTTCCTGATCTGTTGGTCCACTTGATGTGTCCTTGGTTGCTTCCAGGTGCTTTACGTCCGGAAGTCTTTTTTGAGTTCGGTGGAGTTTGTTTATCAAACCCTTTCCCTCGTTGTTCAGCTTTATATCTGAATTTATTTGTTGGTTAGGTGATTCACGCCGCGGAAGGATACTTGTTATGTTTTCCTTTTGGATGCGTTAATTCCTAGTATATATGTACTTTTGAAAGCGTGTCCCTGCTCGGGCGCCAATTAATTTCACACGACAATTTTAACTTTATAATACTTTATTTTATTAAACTATAAAACTTATTACTCTAAGTCTAATATAATTTCGGTGTTGTTTTCTGTCGTCGGCTGAGGGTTGAACTGCCTCGCTAGTGGTTGTACCGTGTTTATTTATACGGTTTGTCTTGGGGTTGGTTGTTGGTGTGTGGTTACGCTGCTGGTGACGCTGTCCGGCGGGTGATCATAAATTATCTGGAGCAGTTTATTTATTGTCACATATAGTCCTGTTGGATCGGGTGTCGTCCTATCGTACTGCGCACATGTGGCTTGGGTCGGGTGTCTTCTATGGGACACTAAAAGTGTTCGGCATCGATCGTGGGAATCGATGATTAAAATGGATCGTGGGAAGTGATCGCGGTAACTCGGCATCGATCGTGGGAATCGATGATTGA
The DNA here is from genome assembly GCA_949715645.1 of Portevinia maculata. Lineage (NCBI taxonomy): Eukaryota > Metazoa > Arthropoda > Insecta > Diptera > Syrphidae > Portevinia > Portevinia maculata. Next base: position 97,910,603 of record OX454528.1, read on the forward strand.
AATGGATCGTGGGAAGCGATCGCGTTAACTGGATATGGGTAATTTTTTGAATACACGGGTGAATCTGAATTAGTCCGAATTTCACCAACTACCTTTGTAGTGTAGGTTAATTTTTCGTTTGGTTCAGAGAATAAAGAGGGGAATTTTCTTGTAACGGAATTAATGGAGATTTTCTGTTGGTTATTCATGTGGTCTAATTTTATTTTTAGTGAATTTACCGTTTGGGATTTGAGTTGTTTGATTGAAATTTTGACTTTGCCAAGAATGGTCATAAAACTGTCTTTTGTATAAATTATGGCAGAGAGTTGTTTAAGGCTATCATTGCCTAAGATGCCATGAAAAGATTTTAGGGTTGGGAGTAGAAAAAATTTTAGATTAATGTTGGTTTGGCCAAACAGATTTAGAAATGTGTGCTGGGTTATTTCGACATCGCCAGCGATTGATTTAGCAATCATGTTCATTTGGGAGGGGGTGTTTTATAAGGCCAGGCTGGATGTAGTTTTTGCTCGAGCCTGTGTCTATTAAAAAATTTAAAATTGTTCCATTCTTCGTTTTAGCCTGGAAATAAGGCAACGAAGAGTCCGTTAACCTAAAAAATGTAGGTCGCTGTATTCCTGTTGCGGGAGTTCTTGGTACGAGTTGTCTTCTTGAGGGAATGATTCAGCTTGGTGTCGCATATACTCCATGAGGTCGGGGTCATGCGCCGCTTCTGGGACGTCCGTTTGTTGGTAAAAAGCAAAGACATCGTTCGGTGAGATGTATCCGGTTGGTTGTGGATTGTAATGTGGTGCTTCCTCCTTTACCGGTGTGGGATTCATGGTTTTAATATGAAAATTTCTTTGGTATTTGTTGGGAATAGGTGCTTGCATTGAAGCTCCCGGCGGTCGTTTTCCCGCATATTTAAATGGTGGTGGTCTGTTTTGGTAGTTGATCGCACTCGTTCTTATTGTCGATGTGTCCATCGGCTCCGGCTCTGGTTGCGGTTTGGGTGCGGTTGGCCTGTGAGGGGCTTGGTAAGGGTTATTATGCGTGTAGCCAAATTGCGGTTGTTGTTGGGATTTAGAATTATATTGAGGAAAAACTTGCTGAGGATACGAGTTCTGCCGTGGATATACTGGTGGAGGATACGAGATCTGTCTTGGGTATACCTGTGGGAGATAGGCTACTTGTGGAAAGAAGGGTTCCTTGTGAGGAACAAATCGGTGTATATTCTTATTCTGTTGTGTTAGGAGTGAATTGAATTTATGCGTAAAAGAATTCCTATTGTTAGCATAATTCGATCTAAATTTCTGATTTTCTAGCTTTAAACATAGATTTAAAGCTTGTGATAAGTCTGTTGGCTCGCGAATGCCTAAAAGTTTTGGCAAATCGCCGTTTGAGCCTCGAATAAACGTATCGAGCGCCTTGTCTCTATACGTGCTGGTGAGTACCGATAATGATTCATTCCCCACATCCATGCACTGTATTTTATTCAAAATAAGTGACAGATGTGTGTATACCGATTGGTAGAAGTTCTGAACTGAATTATTTCCCTGGATAAGAGATGTCATTTGGTACTCTAGCGTACCAAGATCTCTCTGGTCTGCGTAGTGCAGCATTAAACACCTGGAAATAGCTTTCCAGTTCAAGGGTGTGTTGTACGACTCCAACACTGCGTCGGCATTCCCTATTATCTTGTTTCTAATAACACTGAGGATACCTTAATACCTCGGCGTTCCTTGAAGGTGTTCGTACAATTGCAGGATGCGGTCCACGCTTTTCCTCCAAGAGCTAAACTCTCCTGGTTGTCCGGTAAAATCACGGAGACATCGAACGACATCCGGAATTTTATCTAAATCCGTGAGGTTATCTCTATACTCGGGATTTATGATTTGATCTTGGGCAGCGGAAGCGTCGGCATTTGGGTTAATTAGTGAGCTGACAAATTCCGATACCATACTTCTGAGTTGAGCAGACGGAATAACTGGTCGTGGTGGGCCTTGTTGGTTAGGGTTTTCCGGTTGTGGGGGATTTTCAGGTTGTGGGATATTAAGCAAGGGACGAATGAGGTTATTGGGGTTCGCCATAATTTGGGATTTATTTAATAATATTTGTTAAAACGAAGAAGAGATGGCCTTGATACCTTATTATTCTACTTATAGTATAAAATCACCTCTTGTTTTCTAAGAATGTTTTTGGTTGTCTAAGAATTGCTTACAATTTTTTATTTCAGAAAACAATGTTTAATTCGTCTTCTGTTTAAGATACTTTTAATATGATTCTATATGTTCTACTTTCCCACTTCTTGAATTAGAAATTATGAAACTTTTAAATATTTTACTTTTCCACTTCTTGAGTTAGAAATTATGAAACTTTTAAATATTCTTCTATTTTACTTTTTAAGTTAGAAATTATGAAACTTTTAAATATTCTACTTTTCCACTTCTTGAGTTAGAAATTATGAAACTTTTCAATATTCTACTGTTTTACTTTTTAAGTTAGAAATTATGAAACTCTTAAATGTTCTACTATTTTACTTTTTAAACTAGAAGTTATGAAATTACATACACTAAAATGATGGATATCATTCTACAAAGCGGCTGGCAGCTTCCACTGTCTCCTTTTCCTCCTGTTAGTCCAGGTTACTTGGGGGCCGCCCAATTTCTTTGCAGAGGAGTTGAATTTAACACACGCGAAGAGGAATCTCTTTTATTTATTTCTATTTCTTTCATGCACTATGACACTACTTGTTCACTGTTCTTTATTTTTTCGTATACTGTGACGCTTTCCTTTTCGTGCTCTATGACACTATTTCTTAGCTTACACTTTCCGCATACCGTAACACTTTTTCTCGATTGCTCAATGTAATTTTTTCGTGTTGTATGACACTACTTTTTATTTTACTATTACGTACACAGGCAATCAATTAGATAAACTTATTTAGCTCGGGCGCCAATTATGGATTCTTTCGCGTGGTTTCGATTAAAAAAATATTTTTTCCTGTCTATGACCGTTTACTAGTAATACTTTATTCAAACTCAACTTATTCTATCTTTCACATGTATTTATATCCCAAGATAAACAAAATATTTGAAGTGAAACGCAGATGCTGAGTCGGTGCTTTCCAATAATCTAGAATTGCAATCGTATGTGTTTTGTGACCAGGTTGGTGGGAACTGGTTGTTCGCGTTTGCAGGTTTGCTGACTGAAGGTTCCCAGGGAAATAGCATGCAATATGATCTTATGTGCACGCGCACTGAAGTTAAGCGGAAGTTGCTTGCCCTATGCTTTGGTCAATCTTTTGGGTGTTAACTTACATCCAACAAGAGAGAGCAAAAGGTTCTTGTTTTAAAAAAAAATTATTTCATTTATTTTTTTCATAGGCAGACAAAATAAATGCAAATTTAAACTTCATTAAATTCATCGACATAATGTTGTCTTAAATCAGCGTTAGGATCAGATTAATTTCAAAGAATTTCGTCTGAGTCTAGCAGAACGAGCGATCATCGTATTTTTGAAAATTCAACAGAAACACGTAATTTTCCGATAATCCGCTAAAAAGTCGCGCTGCACCACTCCTATCCGAACAACATGTAAATACACACTGAATTTCCTCGCCAAACTACCCTTCGATTTAAAGTATTTTGACAATCCTTCCAATTTCCCATGATGTTAAAAGTAACCAAGGTATATTTAATCGCATAGAGTTACAGAACGCCAATTCTTTTCACATGCGATAAACGGTGGAATTTTGTGTTCCAAAGTTTTCGATGCGAAGAGTTATCGCATGAGTTACAGAACATGGGCACTGCTGTGTATTATAGCAGATGTTCCACCATGTTCAAGACGAGAATTCAGATAAGTGAGAATAGAGCTCTTAATGTTAGACTCTATATATTCTTCAGCTCCTTGGTAATTGACATATGATTTATAAGTGAATGCAGCGATAACTCGTGCAGCTGCAGTTGCTAGCTCGAACTTCCTCCTATCTAAAGGGTGCGTCTCCTCTTGTGAAAATAATAACTTCGCATATACTCTATCACGAGCATTCAGAGTTGTCAGATAAGTTAAAGCTTTTGCTAAGTCATCCTGGACAGATAGTAGGCATCTTAACGACAGTATTTCCGGATATTGTTTCAATATGTAGACATTTATTAGCTCTATGTGACTCATTTTCGTGTAAGCTAAGTAGCCCATAAGCACTCTGAATGGCTCTGCGTATTTACCGACTCTTGTAGCAGTGTAGGATCTGATAGTTTCGAAAACAATCCTTCTTATCTGGTGCTGTCCGGAGATAGTAGCATAAGCCTCTCCACATAATATTTTGTTCGGCAGCAAAGCTAATTGTTCTAGATCTTTGGCCATGGATTGATGACCACAAGATACGGCGAAAGATCTGTACCTCTCATAAAAATAATCGTCGCTGGTACTCGGATTAATATGCTTCCCAATAAGCATTAGTGCCATACAGTTGAGTACTATGGCAAATGAGTAAGAAAGACTGGAGTCCATCTCATCGATATACTTTAATAATTCCCGGATTTCATCGACTGCAGATAAAAATCTGGTCAATTGGGCTTCATCCAATTCTCTCAATTCTAAATCTTCTGATCTTTCTGCTATGATATTGCTGAAGGTATTATATTGGCTATGGGCAAACTCATTCAATATGATTCCAATGAACATGGACAAATATCTATAGTCTCCGGTAGATAAGGGATAAATGGGCGATAGTAGACAGCACCAGTGATATATGGCAATTTTTGCCTCATATTTCGGTGTTCTGTGTCCTAAAAATTTCATAACGATTGCTGGAACAGCCTTACAAATGGGCTCTTCTATTATTATGGTTAATGAAATACCACTGAGTGGGTTTATCTGGCTAATGTCTGATTCTTTTAACATACCATCGGATGGCCTTACAGATTTAACCCTTAGGATCGTTGTACTTAGTAGCAGTAGGCAAAATGGACGATTTTAACTCAGCTCGGCTTCCAGATGGAACCCTAATGGTTCGTCTCATCTGCTCTTTCTCAATCGGCGATAAATTGTGTGACATCTTGTTGATTTGTTTTTATCCGGTCTATAGAATATTCTGTGATTTGTATTGTATTGTATGTGCAGTGGGGTCATCAGTAGATGACAAGCACTTAGACCTATTGGTCCATTGTACTTCAGCATAGCTGCCCGCTCGCTGGTTATTGGCGATTAGTAAGATATAGTTAGGGAGAACCTACCAGTAGCCTTGGCAAAGCGAAGAATGTTAGCAAGTTCAATGTCCCCCATCTCATCTTCGTTGACGAATTGTTTGCCTATAGTGGTGAGCCTGGTTCTGGCGAAAGCCGGACATTCACAGATGAAGTGAGATACCGTTTCATCCGCCTCCAGGCAGCACTCACATAGGCCCGAGCTCCTAATGTGGATGGTTTTGAGGTGCTCGTTAAGAGGACTGAAACCGGTGACGAGACCAATCAAGGGTCTCAAGTCTTTCCTGTTTAGTCCAAGCAAAAACTTAGCTCTGCTGATTTTCGGACCGTCCACTAGCTTCTTCGAATACCTGCATGAGACCAGGTCATGCCAGTATTCGGAATGTTGTTGGCGTAGAGCCGAATCCATTTCACGTTTGTGGACGGATGAGCAGCATCCTATAGATGGTTGTGGGCCAATGAATGCTGTTGAAGAGCCCTTCCTGGCCAGAGCATCCGCTCTTTCATTTCCCTCGATACCTGTGTGCCCAGGAACCCAGGCAAGTGATACCGAGTTACATCTACCCAGACGGTTAAGCTTAACCATGGTTTCCTCAACTATTTTTGACTTGAGAGAACCAGCCGAACAGGCTTTGATAGCGGATTGGCTATCTGAGCAGATGTGTAAGGTTTTACCCTTAATCCTTCTCCTTAACAGGATATTTGCGGCAGTAGCAATCGCAAAGATTTCTGCCTGAAAAACAGTTGTTTGTCTACCCAAGGCTGCAGATAGATTTATCCGACAGTCTCTAGAGTAGAACCGGGTCCGGAGATACCGTCAATGAGTGAGCCATCGGTATAGACGATGACATCACCCGGCTTAAAGCCATTCCACCCCTCACTGTTCCATTCCTGCCGTTCAGGAAGGATGACCTGAAAACGGCGCTCAAAGACTTGCTTCATGCACAAAATTATATACAATATTCTGTGATAAACAATATCTTTCTTTTCTATTATTGTTCTGATAAAAGATTTTTGAATTCTGTTACAGGGTAGAAATAAGTCAATGATAAATGATATAATTATTTACTTTATTGAAAATAAGATTTGGCAGCAAACCGCGTGCCGATAATTTACCAAAGAGCTACTTTAAACTTATATGCCACAGAATAAAAATTAAAGAATGCCCGAACGCACAAGCGCGACGGCCATATATAGAGTTTTTGCATGTGCAAGGCGTACGATGATATGCATTTTACTGCGCCGTCTGTGGTCTGATACCCGAAACGCATCCTGAAGGCGCAAACACACTGCAATATCACTGTCCGCTTGCAATGCAGCAACTTTACAAAAAAAATTTTGGGATGTTTCCTTTTTCGTGTAAACAGTACGTAATTGCTTACCTGAACGAATTGATTCACTGCTACATTAAATATTCGTACCTTATATTCCCACAGGTGTCACCTGAAAAATTGAAATAACCTATTAAAGAAAAGAAATTTGTTAATGAAAACGAATGTCATTTAATATTCGGTATACAAAAGTTTATTCGAGCAATAGTTAAATACATTTTTTACATGACATTCCATGAGGGTTGATATTTTAATTCAAAATAAATTAACAATTAAAATTTGAAATAATGACACTACCTAAGATACTGATCTAAGGGTTTTTTTTGTATAAGGTATTGTTGCTGATTGAATCAAAAAGATTTTGTGCTATTGCACCGAGAATGAATGAGAACGAGTTGGTAGGAAATGCAATATACAGTTTTGTTTTATTAAATATAATTTGAATTTGCAATTGGGTACTTAGCTGATGATGGGGAGATGTTTTTGCTTCAACGAACGAAATCCAAGTGAAGTGACAAAACCAAAGAAAAGGTCAAATAGACCACGCATAATTATCATCTCGCCCATCCACAGCTTCGCACACGCAATTGTTAGTGTAAAGCTGTGCGAGCTTGCATGCAATACAAAAAAAGAGAACATTTACAATCATTATACAAATCAAATGCAAAAACAATAGTACGAAACAAAAAGAAATACATATTATGCAAAATTGTTGGTTTCATCTCAAACAGGTATTTTGTATAAATGTTGTTGAACCCCCCCAAAAGTTGAAACAAGCAATGGGGTATTCTAGATTGAACAAATAAAAAAATTTGAACAGAATGTCTACTGCCCTAAAACATGATTTAAATTTAAATTTCATTCCGTCAAAATAAACAATGAAATCATTAACAGACGTAAGGTCATCCCCAATACCTATCAAAAAAGGCTGAATCGATTCAGATCTTGCTTCAAATGATTAAGGTGGTCCTCCACCTGTTGCGCTGTTTTAGCAATGGAAAAAATAGCTTCCTGCGAATCCTTTATTGTGTACTTAACCAAGCTTTTTCTGCCGGCTTTGTCCTTTGTAACTATTTTTTGCGTAGGTACCAAAAAACCGTGCATCGCGTAGAAGAGAACAGCATCATTAGCACCTGAAAATACAAATAAAAACCATTAAATATAAACTTAAAGGTTAATAAATAAAATCTAAAATTTCAAATGAAAAGTTTTTTCCAAGGCCTCAGCGGTTGAAACGGATTCCCTAATCTGTTGAGTCTATATTTAGTGCAAGCCTGCCAATAATGGTCAAATTCATCCGCTGTAAGATTATCGAATTTGATTGTTCTAACAATACTTTCAGCTTTGTTTTCTGAAGCTTAATTATTAATAGAATCTAGATTAAATGTTTCAACAAAAGAATAAAAAGGTTTTTTACCGAGCATTTTTTTTTAGGCTGGCTGCAATTAAGATCTTCAGTGGGAACCGGGCTGGAGTTAACTGACCCAAAAGTTTTTTTAAGGTTGTGTAATTTATTATAAATTCGACCCCTTGTGGACGTTCTGTAATATTCCTGAAAAAAGATTGAAATCAGTCACCCTTATTTTGACTTTCCAGCCAAAACGAATTTTTTTCGAGTTCTAGTAATTTTTATTATGATTTTCAAGCATTATAGATATTAAATAATAAATATATTATGGGTTTAACAAACGTAAATAAATTCGTATCTTCAGTTGTAAAAATACGAGTATAAGGGCCAGTTTCAAATGTTTCGGATAGTTAGCCGACACATAACCCTATCCACCAGATAAAAGTTGCTGATAATTTTTTTCTGTTTCATCGTCAAAGTCTCTGATAAACTAACTGGTGGAAAAAATTATCAGCCAGTTAGTTTGTTTTGAAACACATGTAATTTGTTTTGCTTTGTTTGTTTCGTGTTTTCTAGAAGCTTAAGCCGATTAAACTCATAAAATTGTATTGTTGCGTTTTAAATGGATAGGTACAGCTAGCGAAAATTCAAACTTAAGTCTCTTCAATTGTTCTCGGTTTCATTTTTAACAATGCAGTTTGAAAGACTTGATGTTAGTGGTACTAAGCTCATTAGGATCATTGTAGAAGGACACTCCCAGATGAAGTTTTGCGTCTTTATTAGAGAACAGGACATGTGCAGAGAAGGTGGCGAATAGTCTCCTCCTTTTCTTCGTCAAAACAGCAAGGCACAAACAAATTTAATTATAGCAGATTCAAAAAATAGTTAATAACAGAATTTCTTACAATATTTCGACTACTATCCCTTAGTAAACTATTACTAACATCATAAGTTTTATCAGTATCATCTGGCATACTATTTTCAAAAGTTTCTTCACCCATGTCTAAGGCTATATTGTGGAGCACTGCACATGCAATGATAATTGCTTGTACTTTCGAATGGTGCAAAGTAATTTTCTTTGACAAAACTGGAAATCTACTCTTCCATTACTACATTTCTCGTTCTGATATGTAACTCGTTGTACAAGTGCTCACCAGGTCTCCGTGGATTGTGAAGGGGAGTTAGCACACAATTTGTGTTCTCATATCCTTTATCTCCGAGAATCAAGTTATTTCCAAATTCTCTATCAATAATTCTTCGCTTAATACGCGAGTTATTAAAAATAGTTTGATCATGGCATGATCTAGGCCATCTAACAACTATGTCCATGATTCTTAATTTTGAGTCCAGTACTGTTTGAACATTCATTGAGAAATTGCCTTTCCGGTCTCTGTACAAATCGGCAGTTTCTCCTCCTGCCAACAAGTGAGAATAATTATTATTTCTGGTACCTGATATTCATGAAGGTACTTACCTGGTGATTTAATGTTAATGTGAGTACAATCAATGACTCCAACAACCCTGGGAAATCTTGCAATTTCTTTAAAACTTTGCTTCTGAGACCTTGTGTATGATCCTGCAAGCGGAGGCCTTGCTTACTCCAGCGAATTGGCCACATACAATCAAAAATGTCCCAGTTGCAAAATATCGAAGACTTGTAAGTAATCGTTGCATTGGTGGAACTGCAAAACTACTAAAAATCCAATAGGCAATGGTAAATAAGTTAATGTCATATTTGGTATTCTACTTACTAGGCAATCGAAGTTTTTATATCACTTTCGATTAATGTAAGGATATTTCTTACAGATGTTTTGGTGAGCCGAAGTCGAATTCGGAAATCTTCATCATAGAGTGTTTCAAAATAGTTTGGCCTTGGGCGAAACACTCTGTTCCTACGCGGCCGTGTAATATTCTTCAAATTCCTCTTCTAAACATTCAAACAAATCCATGTTAGGGCACTTGTGACTGTTGTCTACGGTCGTCAACGAAGGAATGCTTTGAAACTATATTTTGTCCAGTCACTTCAAATAAATATTTTGTTCATCTTCCGGATAAATAATTTAACAGCCACTTGAACCGGCCGATAGGCTATCCGAGACTATATCTGTCGGATATCACTATCCGAAACCTTTGAAACCAAAAGTTCATGTTTAGCTAACAGATAAGTTCCGGATAGGCTATCCGAGACTTTATCAGCTGGTCTTGAAACTGGCCCTAAGAATTCTAATTGTATGAAAGTCAGAATATATATGAAAAATTTTGAAATTATAAATTATCTCTTATATTGATTTACCAGTGTCTCGGAAAGAAACCGTTCTAGGATTTCCCTTTCGATTTTGTAGCTTTCTTTTAAGGTTAGCGCCGTTTTGCTCTCCTCAAAATAGGATGCCACTGTATTTATGAGCATGGTCATCTGTTCGTCGCCAAATCGCTTCTGAGAATTATAATATTCCATCAAAAACTTTTCTTTACGCGTGTTATTTAGAATAGTTGATAAGTTTACACTTTGACCCAACATTAGATTGCGGATGTGGGGATGAATGTGAATATGTTATTTGTGACATGATCGGTGTTATGGACTCATTGCTATTGGTGATGTTATTTGAATGAGAACAATCGATTGACTCCTTCCACTTTTCTAACTCGTACTCAAATAAAATTTTTAACCCATCGGGAACTTCGGTTAAGTATCGGGCAAAATGATGTCATCGTTTTGGGCTCCAGTGTATATTTCAAATCGGTACGAGTAACCAATGCTGTCACAAAAAACAAATAACTTTACGCCCCACGGATGCGGTTTGTCTGGCAAATATTGGCGTAAGTGATGAGCCATTTTGGTTGAACACATTTGTTCGTCGATACATAAACATTCGGAACTGAATCAAAGCGTTCAATCAAATATATCGAAACTTTTCTTATTCGAAAAATGGGATCATATCCGGCATGACCTTTCTTGACCCGTTTTGATTCATCATTGAACGCTAAATATTTCTTTAACTGCTCAAATTTGTTCTTTGACATGCAGTCTGGTATGTATCGAAATCCATATTCACTCCAATATGCTTCAATATTTGGCTAACGAAAAATTGACATAAAAATCAAGACCCCCTATCTTTCTTGGCCCCGCTCAAGCCATTCAACTGCTCTGCCAAGGACCTCCACATGGCTTCTCTCGTCCTTCCACCGTCAGCACATTCCAATCTAAAAATATTTTTAAATGCATTATTAGGTATTTCAAATAGGAAGCGTCTAAAGTAACGACAAACGATACCCTTTAGCTTTGTCCTAAAAAATAATATTTAAATATGTAGGTGCTTACCTATCGTGAGCTAAATCGATGTTATTTTCCAAATAATCGATTAGATAACTTTTTTGCTCATCGGTTGGTCTTTTTCCTCTATTAATTTTATTCATTTCCATTTTTTTAAATTTTCCACGGCCTTTTCACCAAAAAAATATCGATGATAAATAATTTTTCATATGAAAACTTTTTGACAGAAGTTTTCATCGCTGAATAGAAAAGGAATCGCAAAACAATATTTTTCAGTGAAAAGTGTTTTCACAGCACTTTTCATAGAACCAGAATAGGGGCCCAGCTCTATTTTTTCTCAGAATTCCAACTAAATGTGTTTCTCGATCGAGCAAGAGTTTTCCCAGTGATACCTACGTATAAAAATTGTCTGTGGTCATTGTTCTGCCTTTGTCCAAATATCGATCTGCAAGGTCTAGCACAATTTGGGTGCTTTCAGTTGGCCTTCCTCTCTGGTTATTTTATCACATTTTCCAGCATATATTGAACTTGTATGCGTATAGCCATTCGTGTCACAAAGCTTATACACTTTAACGCCGTACTTAGATAGATAGATTTCCCATCGTTATACTGGCGGAATTGGAGCCTTCCTCGCCAGGGTATCATGCTCTTATCAGCTGCGAGGATCTCACCCGGTATTTTAGCACTTACGAAATTTGTTTCTAGTATTTCAAGCAATCGGCTTACTTTTCCCAAGCGGTTACCTTCGATTGTTGTGTTGTCAGCAAAGTGGATAAATTTTAGTAACAACTGCCACCGATTACGTGACATAACATTTGGAACAAAATCATTTTTATAAAATTGGCTTGTTGTCCAGTAGAAGGAAATTCTAGATACTTTATTATTCCCATGTAAATTAAAAGGCCTAAGAACTTCTTAATCTCCGATACATTTGTATCGTCCCATTTTTGTATACGAGATCTTCTTGTTATTGTGGATCTTGCTAAGAATTGATTAGCGTTCAAATTAGTTCGGAACACAATCAGTTCATAAACTTCATCCGTCACCATCAAGCTAAACAAATCAATTGGTTTTATTGAGTTGTGTTTATCAGATGTCCCAGGTAAAGTAATCGTCTTGAGTGACCCCGCTTACTTCCGTCCAAACATTTGATAATATATCGGCAGGAGCTTCTTCATCCTCTGAAGACTAGTAATTATTATCCTCTGAAGCGCTAGATTCCGACCCAGTTGGCACGGGAATTCTAACCTTCAGTAATTTTTATTATGATTTTCAAGCATTATACACTGAACCAAAAAGGTACGTAATATCAAACAAAAAATTGTTTGGGACAATAAATTTATTTATTAAAACTCGTCCAACTAACAAGTTTTTTGGGACAATTAACGACTGTTTATTGATTTCATTTTCAACAATGATTTAAAAACGAGGTGTTTGTCACAATAAACGATTACTTGTGACAATAAAGCGTTGGTTGAAACAAACCGTGAAATAAAAAAACCAAGTTAATTGGCACAAGTAACTCGTTTATTGGCGCAAAAAACTCATTGTTTGGCGCAATTAACTCATTGTTTGGCACAACTAACTTAATTTCTTGGCGCAAGTAACTCCTTGTTTGGCCCAATAACTTAATTTCTTGGCGCAAGTAACTCATTGTTTGGCGCAATTAACTCATTGTTTGGCACAATTAACTTAATTTCTTGACGCAAGTAACCCATTGCTTGGCCCAATTAACTCATTGTTTATCACAATTAACTCAGTTTATTGGAGCAATTAATTCGTTTATTGGCGCAATAAACTCATTGTTTGGCGCAATTAATTCATTGTTTCGCACAATAAACTTAATTTATTGGCGCAAGTAACTCATTGTTTGTCGCAATTAACTCATTGTTTGGCGCAATTAATTCATTGTTTGGCACAATAAACTTAATTTCTTGGCGCAAGTAACCCTTTGCTTGGCCCAATTAACTCATTGTTTGGCACAATTAACTTAGTTTATTGGCGCAATTAATTCGTTTATTGGCGCAATAAACTAATTGTTTTGGGGCAATTAACTCAGTTTATTGGTGCAATTAATTCGTTTATTGGCGCAATAAACTCATTGCGCCGTACTAATAAGCTATTTAAGCAAAACATTAAGACTTAATCTTTTGCCTAACTCAAATGTAGCTACCAATAAGAAAGTTAGGCAAAACATTTTCCCTAATACTTTGCCTAAATGTACGAGTTCCAAAAGCTATGTTGTAAATTCTTAATGCTCTGCGTTCACCTTGTAAGTGCTGCCGTTATACACATATTAAGGTAGTAGAACTTAAATTTTTAGTATCAAAAAGTAGCGAATAGAAGAAGTTGCTGAGAAAATGATCCCTTTTATGTTAAAATTTTCACAAACATTTTTAAAACTATTTAAAAAATGTTTGTAAAAATTAAACGACGACATTCACAAAAGAAATACAAAAACATAGGGGCGGGCTACAGTCCGCTTGGGCGAACTGTTGGATACCCTATTCTTATTCCTATCCCTCCTTTATTTAATTGTGGGCGTGTCAGTGGGCGGATTTTGAAAATTTTATGTCCCAATCAGTTTTATGGGCCATAGATCATATATACAAAATTTCAGCTTTCTAGCTCAAAAATTTTTTTTTAAAATTTTGTTTTTTTTTGAGTTTGTGGGCGTGTCTGTGGGCGGATTTCAAAAATTCTTAAACTTGATTATTTCGGGACCCTAGAGAGTATATGGTTAAGATTTCAGCTCTCTATTCAGAAGAAATTTATATTTTCTGTAAGCATTTCTAATGCTGGAACGGATTCTTGATTTCCAAAAATGAATTTCTATGTATGATGTAGGTTGCGCAAAAGGACCTTCCATAATTCTCGAGTCAAGTTACTTGTATAAAGTATCATAGAATAGAAATGGTTCTAGTTTCCAAAGGCAAAACGTGCTGCCGACATTTAAACTCAAAATTGTAGTTCTCTAATAATTAAAATTCAGGAGTTATTAGATTTCTAGTAAGTAGTTTCCAGCAGGATTTTCTTTAGTATGATATTGAAGCGATGGCAGTACTGAATAGTGTTTGAAACGTCAAATAAAATAAATTTACATATGGAAAACAAAAATTTGAAAAGAAAACGTTCAATTAATTGGACAATTGAAATGAAGGAACTTTTGGTCCTATTAATACAGCCGTATGCGAGTATATTGGACAGTAAAATTAATAACACGGCAATGATCCAAAAGAAATATGACACCTGGGAGAATATTAGGCGAGATTTAGCGGCCAACGGGCACTTTTTCGTCGTTAAGCAGATAAAGGACCAGTGGAATAGGTCAAAGGCTACTGCGAAAACAAATCTAAGTAGTTACAAGAGAAGCCAAAGCCAGACCGGAGGGGGAACTCCACCGAAGAAGCCAGATGATTTGGATTTTATGATATCGGAAGTGTCTGCTATCGATTTTGAGGAAGATTATTCAAATTTTGATTGCGATGCAGTACAACATGATATCAACCATCAAAAGTATGTATTATTTACAACCAGAAATAAAGGAAATATTTAAAAATGTTTTTCGCTTATGTTACAGAGAAAATGAAAGTCCAAACAAAGGTCTAGAGTCACCACCTATGACTTCAGGTGCACGAGTAGCACCAACACCAATCCCTAAGCCTTGGACGAAACAGCGCACTCAATCTCGCAAACGAATTTGTACAACAACAGCAACATCAGAGGAGCTATTAGCAGCACGAATATCTCAAATAAAACAGGAAACTGAACAAAACAAAACAATTTTACAGCTGAAGGAACAGGTACAAAGGAAGAAATTGGAAGTCCAAGAAAAGAAACTTGTGCTGCTGGATCTTAAGATTAAAAAAGAAGAAGAATACTTTTAAATAATTTTGTTTTGTATTTCATATCAAACTTTTGTAAATTTGTTTCCTTAGTTTTGTTAACGTAAATTATTTAAAAAGTTTTATTTTGTCAATTTGGAGTAATTATTACAAATGAATGAATAAAATAGGTCTTTATCAAAAGTATTTTCGAATAAATTCAGTCCGATAATTAGAACCGCGGATTCGGTTTGGTGGTGGTGGTATGCTGATATCATTTTCTTCATGCTCATCGTCATCCTCATCTGCTGGTGGTGGGTGATTGTGCCCAATAGTTTCAACTGGCACGTGGCTTAGAAAACCTGTTATGGGTTGTAAATATCGGTTATAAATAAATGCATACAGACACTTGCACTGTACTTCTTAACTTACCATTTGAGCGTTCAATGGAAATATGCAAAATAGCTATTGCTACTATAGTTGCTTTTGCAATGTCATATTTGACTTGGATGCCGTTGAAGCAAGACCGGAATTTATTCTTGAGTCGACCAAACAACTGTTCGACTTTATTTCGCGTACGAATATGTGCTTTATTGTAAAGCTGTTCTGATGCAATGAGTTCGGCAGATAGTCGAAATGGAGTCAGCAACAACTTTGAACAAGCGTATCCTCCATAGCCAAGTACAACTCCTCCTTTCAGGTCCATGTTTTCCAGCCGAGTGAATATGGTTGATTCCCTCCAAATTCTGGAATCATGCGCTGAACCTCGCCACCGAGCTACTATGTCCAAGATTTTGCAGTTGGCATCACATACTACCTGTAAGTTTATATTATTCTATGTATACAAATCTTCCAGCTACCTACTGTATGTATTGCTACTCACTTGTACATTGATGGAATAGTAATGCTTTCTGCATCTATGTCGCGCACCAAATTCGCCACCTGGGTTCTTAATTTTTACGTGCGTACCATCAACCGCAGCCACACATTGAGGAAAACCTGCGATATTAAAGAAATCCGATTTCAGTCTTCTTATGGCTGCTACGCTTGTTGGGAAAACGATAAATTCCCTGATATGTGTGGCAAGAGCTAGGACAATTTTTTTTAAACAGTTGCTCACCGATTGTTGGGATATGTTGTGCAAATCACCTACATATAATAAGAAGTACGTACATAAATATAATATTAATCATTAAACATTTGAGTATAATGTATTTTTCTTACCAACATCACTTTGATATGATCCTTTGGCAATATACCTTATTGCTACCAAAGTAATTATTTCCGGTGAAAGTGCTCCGCCAAAATTTGTTTTTGGGGTGAGTTTTTCACGGACAATTGAAATAACAAATCTCATGGTTTGTTTATCAAATCTGAAACAGTTTTTGCAATTAAAAATTAACATGCATCGTAAGGAATAGATTAATCTTACCTGTAGTGTCCAAAGAACTCCTTCTCATCGTATTTTTCAAAGGGGTCAATTCGCTTCCTATATTCTTTCTTTTTTCTGGAAAGCCCCGTCTCTGCTATAATTGCGATGTCAGTTAAAAGATCTTCGTCGGAACTATCCATTATTTTGATATTCATGTATTATAGGCACTAAAATTCAAAAAGAACACAAATTGTTGCTTTGACAGCAATCACTTTGACCTGACAGTTGCTTTGACAGCAAAAACGTAATAGATTCCTGGAAAACTCATTGCTAACTAGACAAAGCATTAAATATGTTATTGGTAGCATTTTTCTTAAGCTCTGCAATATGGTTTAAGTTCGTTGCTAACTAATGTATGACTTAATGGTTTGCTTATTAGTAAGGCCCATTGTTTGGCGCAATTAACTCAGTTTATTGGCGCAAATAATTTGTTTATTGGCGCAATAAACTCATTGTTTCTAGCAATTAACTCAGTTTATTGGCGGAATCAATTCGTTTATTAGCGCAATAAATTCAGTTCATTGGCGCAATTAATTTGTTTTTTGCCACCAATAACATATTGGTAAAAATTTTAGTAATATATTAAAATTTTATTTATTAATATGAATACATATCTCAATAATTAAATTAATGATATATATACATATATAAACAAACTAAATCTTCAATATATTTTTAAAATTTCTATAAATAAGATATTATGGCAATAAATAATATGTTAAATATACTTACATTTTCTATTTCTTTTCAACCTTTCCTGAAATGTAAAAGATTTTTTCCTGAAATTTAAAAGTCCAATTTATGTTAAATGAAAAAAATGTAGGTTAACGTCATTTGATATTTTATTATCAATAAATTTATATTTAATAATTATTTTAACTCGTTTAAATCTTAAATTAAATAAATAAATTATTCGTACATTATAGGATAAATATATGGATTTTATGAAGTTATTTAAATAAGTTATTTATTAATTAATAATATTTAGAGGGATGTGAAACAATTTTTTTGTTTTAAAAGAAACAAGGATTGGATGAAACTCCAAAAATTTGAAGTTTCAAGGATAAGTAGTTTATTCATTAATTACATTAATCAGGATGTGTCCTTTTGCACAATTTTTTTTGTTTTCAAAATACAAAGATTGGATGAAGTTCCAAAAATCGGAGCTTGCATTCGGAAATTCAAGGTTAAAGAGGAAAAAAACTCTTGAAACAAATATCGACCGCGCGGATGAAGCTAATGAATGGGAACTTTACCCCATCAAAATATAAAAATATTTCTTTAAAATTGAGGACACCTTTTCCTACCACAATAATGAATGGTTGGACGTTTTCACCTTTTTGTTGCAAATACTGGATGTGGTCTTCTACATTTTGAATAGATGCTCCTACGAAAATGAAGGACTCTTGCGAGTCTTTGATTGTTGGCTTGATTGTGGTTTTAACTCCTTTGCGATCCTTGCGTACATATTTTAGCGTTGGTACTAAATATCCGTGAAGTGCCCAAAAAAGAGCTGCATCTCGACAGTCTGAAAATAAGAACGAAAACATGGATATATAATTTTGCTATATAATTAAATTGAACGTAAGCTTACAATAATTTTGTATAATAAGTAATTTTAATTGAAATTATTAATAATAAGATAATAATGTATATTCAACTTACTTTCATCCACACTGGATTCTGTCTTTCCCAAAACATCCTTTACGCACCTCTCTTTTATTCTTTCTTCTGTAATAAGGAACTCCCAGATTTTTTTACTAATGTGTTCCCAGCGCTCAAGCAGAGAGTTGTGGTTCTTAAAAATGAACTCAAAATCCATGTTTACCTTTAAGAAAAAAATTGAAAAGTATATTCATATAGTGAAGGTATTTCGTAGAGCAGCGTATTGTATAAAAAAAAGTTTTTTTAAGTTCCAAAAGTTTTAACTTGCATTTGAAAAAATGGAAATAAATAAAAACTATAGTTTGAATTACAAATCGGTAGCCATGAGGAAGTTTATATTGGGGCCACTTCTTAAAAATTTCCGATGTTGTTGTGGCCTTTTTTATATCGGTGAGTCTGAATTTGGAACACGCTTTCCAGCACCTATCGAAATCCTCGGTACTGAGGTTGTCAAATTTTAATGACTGATAGCACTTATCAGCATTTATTTCTGGAACTGAAAAACATTTTTATTATTATTTTTTCAGACTCCTGTTTTTCATGAAGTAAAACGTACGACTTTAATAATAAAAAAAACTACTCAAAATATTCCAGAATGTCAAAAAAGTACTTCTTGAAACTTAATCGAACTCACATTTTGGGATATATGCATTAAATCTAAGTACTTGGTAGAACTAAAAGTAAATATGTACTAGGCCTCAAGTAAAATAAATCAAGAATATTAGTAAATGCTAACAAATGAACAAGAAAAAGTATTTACTATTTTATGCATATGGCCCATTGTTAAAAAACTCGTGTAGCTGATGAGGAATAATTTAAAAAACGATATTTTAAAATTGAGATTTAAGATAAGACTAACGCATTTCGGCTTCTTCGTCCTCGATTTGTCCAATTTTTGATTTACTCGAAGTTGGTGTATTCATCGCTTTCAATACAAATTTAAGATTACAATATTTATTGTAAATCTTCCCTCTCTTTCCAGACCTGTAGTACTCCTGTAAAATGTTGAATGTCTACCTTACTTTATTGAATTCTTACAAAGAGGCTTACCAATTTCTCGCTAGGAAATCGTTCAATGATTTCTTTTTCCAACTTATAGCTGCCACCTAGTTCAAGATGAATTTTGTTGGAAATAAAATAGTGCGCTATAACACATATCAACTGATTTCTTTGTTTTTCATTTAATTTCTTACTTTCGGCGTAGCTTTGGGCGATTGAAAGAGCATTACCGTTATTGTTTAAAATCGTCGATAGTGTTACAGGGCAAGTATTAGACTTCGTCGATGAAACTGGCATGTCTGGTCTGGAAACAAGGTAAGGAGTAGATCTTCCGGATGAACTTGGCTGATCGTCATATAATCCAAAATGCGATCGAGAATATTGAAAAAGAGTTTTTCCTATGGATTCTCTCCAAATTCTCAAATTGTTTTCAAATTTAATAAGCGTTGTGTACTTAAAAGGTCTTAAAAGTTGCGGCAAGTGGTGGCATTCCACTTGCTTCAGGACATTTACATCAACGTCTTCGTCTTAAAAAAAAAAATGTTTAGATTTCATTGTCAGTCAGAGGATACATTAAATTTTTTGTTTCCAAAAAAACAGAGATCAGATAAAATACCATAACTTGGAAATTTCGAGGATAGGTACATTAAATAAGTAATTTATTCATTAATTACATAAGGCAGGATGTGTGCTTTTGAACACTTGTTTTTGTTTTCAAAATACAAAGATTGGATGAAGTTCCAAAAATTGGAGCTTGCATTCGGAAATTCAAGGTTAAAGAGGAAAAAACTCTTGAAACAAATATCGACCGCGCGGATGAAGCTAATGAATGGGAACTTTACCCCATCAAAATATAAAAATATTTCTTTAAAATTGAGTACACCTTTTCCTACCACAATAATGAATGGTTGGACGTTTTCACCTTTTTGTTGCAAATACTGGATGTGGTCTTCTACATTTTGAATAGATGCTCCTACGAAAATGAAGGACTCTTGCGAGTCTTTGATTGTGGTTTTAACTCCTTTGCGATCCTTGCGTACAGATTTTAACGTTGGTACTAAATACCCGTGAAGTGCCCACAAAAGAGCACTTGGCTTTTTTTCTGTCATATATCGATGTATTTTTATTCCATCTAGAAGTCGGTTTTGGAGTTTAATTCATTAAAACTCATTAAAATGCATTTGGAAAAGCGTCTTAGTTGCTTATTTTTCGACTTAGGCCGTTTAAAAAAAAATTCAAAAGTTAGAAATTCCGAAAGGAAAAAATCACTAATTGTATTTAATCCGCTTTTCAAAATAAAATTTTCGTTTATCTAAAACCTTATAAGTAGGTAGGTACTCAAGCCATTTTTCTCTGATTATTACTGATTATTCTGATTATTACTGACAGAAATAATAACAATTAAGGCCATAAGTCAATTTTAATGACCGAAGAAAAAGGCGAAAAGGCTTAAATCTATTTTTTGCCTGTAACTATTTGATTTTAGATATTTTTTTATATTCCTGACAACCATAAGAAGGCAAAAAATAATAGTTTTTTCAAATAATTTTTCAAAGTCTAAATCAATATAATGTTTATACTAAATACTACAGAAATATTATTAGAAAATTTGTGAAAGCAACACCATGAATACCTTTGAAATGTTGTATTAGTTCTTCCAAATTCCAACTCTTCAAGAGTGTCGACAGTTCGTCTTGATTCGGTTGGAGATTAGTAAGAAATTTTTGCAGCGCGTCATCGGATAATACCTCAATACTGATGACATCTTGGGCGTTGTTGAGGTCAGTAATCATTTCCTCGCTTTCATTATCAGTTTGAGTTGTCGAAATAATTTCGTCGAGGAATTCTTCGTCTGTGCTTACGCAATCCATTTTCAAATCAAATTTATCTTAATTTTTTTTTATACTGCACAAAGTTAATTACTTAGACTGACTGATTTAAAGTTTCACAGTGACTATAATAATGAGAAAGATTGATTGATTGATTGATTTTTTTATTGGATGTTGGGTTAAACAAATTTTTTATTTTCTTTGCTAAAAACTACATATGTATTTGAAACAAAAATAACACACCTTAGCTGCCATATGTTTGGATCGATCGCGTGTGTGTAATTGGTGTTTTTTGTATGAATATTATTTGATGTGGTGTTTGGCGTGTAATCTGTGGTGTCTCATGTATGTATAAAGAAAAGTGTAAGCAGCCATTTAATGATCGTAAGAGTAAAAATATTCTTTGACTCTTAAAACTGTTTTTCCTTTTGCAGTTTTTATTAAATTAATTGGTGGGCCAACAATGTCCTTTAATGATATCAAAGAAAATTCACCTAAATCTTGTTCATCAATTTCGTAAGATAGAATATGGGGATTATACTGAACTTTATTAATTTTTTGGCAAAAAAATAAAACGTTTGCTTTTTGGAAAACAACAATATCTAATATTGAAAAAAAAATCATGTCATTTTTGAAACACGCAATGTAGAAGTTCTGTTTATATGTGTAACCTTCTATTTTGGCTTTTGAATAAAATTCTATGTTGGATACAGGTTCTTGTAACATTCCAAATATAATGCTTTTAAAATTACTATCTATCTTGTGTTTATCATTTATTTCAAGGCAACTTAATTCATTTTGGCTGCAAAAGAATTTATGTGCCGTTTTAAGTTGGTATTTTTTTGCTAATGTCAAACAAACGTTCTTCCGCGATGTAATCGCATGTGAATACAACTTGAAATGTTTATGCTTTGCTTCAAACTTAAAACACCACATATTTCTAATTGGACCTGATTTTTTGATAATATAAGGATAATGCGTCAGATTATGATGCTTTGGCTTAAGTGTATCTTTAAAAAGACGAACATAGTCGACATGGTGCACACGAATTTTCTCTTCTAATATCGAAATTATGTAATCAGTGATTTCAAAAAGAAGCAAATAGTCTATTATTTCAATAAAATTAATAATAAATTTCCAAACATCGTCATCGTCGGGTACAAGGTCCTCAATCATAATCGGAAAAAATGAAATAAAAGTCATCATTTCTCGGGCTGTCATTTTAAGATGTTTACCCTGTATGTGTTTTAACTTTATTTCACCCGACATGTTATCAATTTCAATTGGCCCGTACTCAAAACATTGCTTTCTTGTGTTAAGTGTTTCCAAGGAAAAATATTTTGTTGTAAATATAAAATATTCTAAAACATGACAAATATCATAATGACATATTCCTTCAAATACGTCGTGCATCAGGTCAACACAATAATTTTCGGCAACATGGAAAGAAGGAATTTGATTCAGGTGAGATTCAATTTGTATTCCTGTTTCGAAAGAATTAGTGAGAAGAACATCGTTTCTGTAATTTAAACGGTCCCTAAGTAAATCAATATTTTGAAAAGATAATGATTGAGCTTCTGATTTTTTAACTTTGCAAAATCTACAGTAAGAATTACTAGAAAAAGATTTATTAAAGCCTAAAAAAGAATTCAAACCTAAATTGTCGCCTAAAATAAGACCTAATATAAAATGAACTTTTTTTGAAACATTGGTTTCTAATCTGATTTCGATTCCTTCGATTTCGAGGCTTTGCAGCTCTCGTACTAAAGTTTCAAAACATACATTGTTTCCAAAACATTGAATGTCTGAAGATTTTAAAATACCTGCTAAAAACACATTGTCTAACTTGGACTCTTTATAAGGGAGACATGGAAATGAGTAGTAGACAGCACACATTGAGTGAACGCCAGCATGTGAACTCAAAGGGTTGTTGATTTCAAAGTCATCGGTATATAAAAAATATGGAACTAGAATTTTTTCAGGATACATTTTCACTTTTTCTTTCCAAAGTTCACCTTGAATAAAATTTGATTTATTTTCGTTGGAAATATTTAACTTTTCCATATAAGAAAGTGTTTTATCTAAGATATCACCTTTCTCGAAAAACTGTTTAAATTGGAATTTTAAAGGCATTAAAATTGCTTTAATGTCCTTAGCGTCATATGCAAGACTTCCATTTTTAAAAACTCTTTGAATTTCGTTATTTAAAGAAAAAGAATGCAGGTCTTCTATGAGGTTTTGGTTCTTAAGCCATTTAAATAACATATAATCTGTGTTGCATTGGTTGAAGGGATTACGACAGTGTGAAATTAAACTTGATAACTCGTTTTCTACTTCAATGCCACATAGTTCGGAAATTTTATCGAAAAATGATGAAAACAAATCAAGTATTGGACTCAAAATATACTTTTTTACAAGTTCTTGAATGTCAGATATGTTTTTCCTTGAAAAGCTGTTATTGTCATGCAATTTCAGTACAAAACGAATAGCAGAATCAGAGACTTCCTTAAGAGAGTCTTCTAGATTTTTCTTTTCTTTACTATTAGGCGCAACATTTTCTAAATCATCGTTAGGAAAGGATTTTTCTTTGAAATTAAAGGAAATTTGTTCATCATTTAAAACATTACCGTAATTAGAATTGTTATGAGATTGAAAATTTTCACTTACAACATGTTCAGAACATTCAACCCCGCAGGAGTCATTATGTTTTCGGATTAAGTGTTTCTTATAGCTACTTAAATTTTGAAATGACTGCGTACACAAACTTTCTCTACAGCGAAAGGTGCTAAAGGAGCTCAAATAATGCACTCTTTTTAAGTGTTGTATAAGTGTACTTGTATCGGTAAATTTAGCACTGCAAACAAAACAAATCATTTTTGATCCAACAATATTGTTTTCAACTTCTGATCTTTCCAAGATCTTCAATTATCGCATATGAAAAAAAGATTTAAAAAAAGAAGAGTTAACTCGAGATAGAAAAAGTTGGCTCTTGCAAGATCAATAATGAAGCGTTTAGAAGATGAAGGTCCTAAGTGACATTTTTTGAGATTTGCCTTTTTTCTTACGGATGAAGGTCCTATGTGAAAACTTAAATTTTTGTCTCATGTGGACTTCTCTAATGCCTCTATATTATGATTTAGCAAAGGATGAAGGTGTTATATGCAACCACTTTGTCCATAAACTTACTGGAAGGAGGTGTTAAACGCGCTTAAGCCCTTTATTTGCAAAAATAGTTGTATCTGAACTTTCCATTTCATACATGAAGGTGCTATATGAGCACTTAACACCTTCATGCAAAATTTTTTTTTCATTTATTTATATATGAATAGAAGCTTATTCCAATACTTATATCACAGTGAGGAAAAATTCACCGATGGGCATGTTTTGTACAGTCTTATTCACAATTCAACAACGGTACTTTTTCACACAGACCTTATATTATTTCTTCTCAGGCTTGTGAAGTGTGAACAGAGGCAATTTGATTTAATTTTGTGGTAGATACATTTAAAATTATAGTGTTTGGTTTTTTCGGAATTAAAAAAAAATTGATAACTCAAAGTACATAGTACTGATTTTAAGTTATTAAACTACCAAATTGGAAGTGTTTTTAAGTTCCTTGCACTTAACGTGCCCCGAATTCGTTCAAAATGTTGCAAAGAGGAAAGATGCTTTACAGGGTATTTAAAGAAAATCAAGAAGCCACCGGTAAAAAGGATTAAACACTTCTCAATGAAAAAAAAGAGCGGCTGCTTTGCTAAGAGCATAAGGTAAGGAGTACATTTCTCAAAAATGCATCGTGGTGAAAGAAAAAGTTGTGAATACTGGAAACTTATGTGAACCTAGCAAACGTTGCCGTTACAAATGTTCAATAATTATTGATTTGAGTGCAAGAGAAGGAATGTTATCAGAAAAGTTAAAGTAATAGGTACATCAAAAGCTTGAATCTGGGCAGTCAGTTCGGTAACTCGATAAAAGAGGAAAGCATTTTGTACGTCCAAATAAAATTACGGACGGAGTAATGGTATATATACGAAAACATATTGAGCAGTTTACTCAAGGAATAAAAACCCTTTCAAAAAATATCTTTCACCTCTTTTAAGCGTTTCCAAAATGCACAAGCTCTATATTGAAAAGTGCGATCATGAAAACAAAGCAAATTGCTATTATGTAAAAAAAACATTTTACGAAATGTTTTTGCCACAAAATTTAATCTTTCTTTTCGCCAACCACATAGTGACACGTGCAGCACATGTGATGCTGGAAACGACACTGCTAAACATCGGTTAAGCTACAAATCAGCCTCTGAAAACCAAAAAAAAAAAAAATAGAGAAAAGGCGCGTACGGACTCAAATGTTGTCTATTTAACTGTTGACTTACAGCAAACCATCCACTTGCCGAGGCTTACAACATCGAAGGCATTTTATTTAAGGTTGATGTGGTTTTATAATTTAGGAGTCCATTCTATTACTTCAAATAGAGAAA
The DNA here is from genome assembly GCA_949715645.1 of Portevinia maculata. Lineage (NCBI taxonomy): Eukaryota > Metazoa > Arthropoda > Insecta > Diptera > Syrphidae > Portevinia > Portevinia maculata. Next base: position 97,935,971 of record OX454528.1, read on the forward strand.
AACCATATGCTGACATGGACCGAAGATTTTGGTGATAGAGGAAGCGCGGAAGTAGCCAGCTCTCTATGGACTTTTGTTTAACATAATAGCGATATTAAAGATAGAAACCATTTCATTATTTGGTCATATTCATGTGCTGGTTAAAATGAAAATTTCAACATGACCGTGTATACTGCAGAGCAGTATCGAGATATAACACGCACTGCAAGTACTAAAAATACGCTTGTAATCGATATGCAAAATCATTTTCGATCCTTAAATGAACTTTAAAATAAATTGAACGCGAAAAATTCGACAAAAAACATGTCCAATGAAAAAGTTCAATTTAGGGATTCTGTAAAGTGGATTCCAGTGGCAGGGTATGTTTCATACCTCTACAAAGAATGCTACGACGAAGCAGCTGCATTTATTAAGGTGATTATAGCAAAAACCAATAAACGTCCAATTAAAAACCAATATTTTATGCCAATAGAGAACAAATTCAAGCAACTATCTGCGGAAAAAATAAAAAATTTAAAAGACCAGATGAAATTTATCCCAGTAGAGCACCAATGGTTTTATTCAAGTGCACTTTCAGCAGCTACTGAGGTTAGAAAAGAGAAAAAAAGACGAACAAAAAATAATATTATAGACCTGTATGAATGTCGCTTGAGACCTTTATACAAAAAATAATTAATTATTACATCAAAGTTCGTGGATGAAGGTGCTAAGTACACAAATCTGTAAGCATATCACAAAGCCTTTGTTTTTAATAAAAAATATGAATAACATCAAAAGCAGTTGAGTTTTGTTTATTTTAAATTTGCCATATATCATTTTTATTATTTTTATAAAAAAAGTTATGGGCTAAAAAGTTTAAATGTTGATTACTTTAATTTTTGTAAATGTCGCTTAAGTCCTTCATCTTCTAAACGCTTCAATTATTTAGTTTATTGGGGGCAATTAATAGTTTATTGGGACAAACAATGGTTTATTGAAAGTTAAGCGTTGTTTTCAGAACGATTTGAGCACGGAAACAAAATGGCTAATATGAATTAAAATAAAAATACAGAAAAACAATTTTTTGTATTGATATTGAATGATATTGAAAACTTATTTTAAGTGCAAGAACGAATGCAAGCGTTTTTTTTTTTTTGGTAACCTGGAATTTGTACATAGAACTGTACTATTCCGGATACCAGACAAACATGAAAACACCCTGGCTTCTAACTGTTACATTGCTATGTATGTATTTGTGAAACGAAAAATGCAGATGTTTCGTTTATTAAAAAAAAAAATCCCAATAAACCATTTTCTGGCCAAAAGAAATTAAAATACGGGAATAATAATCAAAATAATTGATTGTATTAAACATTTTGTTTAAAAGTTTAAAGAACAAATGCAAAATTCACTTACCAATAGAATTGAAATTAACCACGCACACAATTACCACAGATGAATAACTGTTCAATTCAAAAAATAATAAGCACGACGATAATAAGCTTAATTAGTACGCTTTATTTTTATATATTTATTTTATTTTTACTGTCTTTTTTTTTAACACTTTGTATGACTTTTTTACACTTTTTTATCTTTCACAATTTAACTCACAATTTAAGTCAGGACTCACGTTTGCTCTACTGCTACTCACGACAAGATCAGGAACATAATGAATAATGTAATGAAGAATAATTCTAACTGCGCGCTTGGCTTGGGTTGTCAGTGTTGTCGATTCAAAAATTTCATGCGGAGTATTTTTAAATTATTTTGAGGAGTTTTTTTTGCATATGAGGAGTACAAATATTTTTTGTTATACATAGCCCGATAAAATCACCTCTGAAATAAATTGACATTTAGTTTTTTATTGCAAAACGATTTCAATTTAAAAATAATTATGATGGAAGTACATAAAATATCACCCAAATTTGAAAACATTGATTGTTTGATTAAATAAAGTCATGCGACATAAAAAACTGTATCACTAGTGAAAATGTCAGAGTTTTCTTACAATCTGATATAGTTATTCTACCAATTGTATTTTATTTATTTGAATATAAGAAATTAAATCTAGTAATCAGCTTTTAGTCTCTTATTAATGCTTAAATTTTCGTTCTGGATTTTCAGTATAGGTTGTAGTGATGCAAAATCAAAAACGTATCGATATCGGCAAATGCCGAATTGAGTGAACTACGAAAGCGTGTTTTAAAATATGTTGGCTTATTTTATTAATGTAATTAAAGGATACAAGGATTTGTAAGATTTTTGTATTTTTTTTTACTAGACTCTTACTGAATTTTTTTCCCTAACACAACATTTGCAATCAGTCGGGGGCAACACTGTTAAACCATACACGATGCATCGGCGCGTATATGATTACTATAAAAATATTACCAGCACGCTCATTTCTTCCTCTCTCTGTCTAACATGCTTAAAGTTTCAATATTTATTTATGTGTTATGGCATCAGCCACAGACTCAACTACCGATGCCAACCTAGGATTTTTCATGCCTAGGCATTATTTCGCCAGCTGAGGCTTTAAGGCTTATTTTTTTCAAAAAGGCTTTTTTTACATTTGAGTTTTAAATGTACTGACTTTTTTATTTGATTGAAGCATTCTTAAAAAATTAAACCATGATTATAAATGTAAATTCAGCCTTTAGAAAAGTGTTTCCACTTTCAAATTGTTCTAATTTTCCGAACAGTTTCTTCTTTTGCTCATTTGTCTAACTGTCTGTCACTGTCTAACCAGGGAAGCTCAGATGAAAGAATTATATTGTTTTGTTTTGTCAACTTCTAGTCAGTTACATATATTAAACTGAAAGTATATTTTGTATTCATTGCGGTTTGTTCATTTACCTACTTACATGTGAATTCGACCTCGACGTTTTTTATTTGTTTATGCGTTTTTCAGTAATTCGATTGAAGCTTTTAGTTCTATGTTCTAAGCAAAAAACAACATATATTTGTTTAGGTTTAGACCTAAAATTCAAAAAATATGGAATTGTGATCATTTTTTTTTTGTTTTTTTACTTCTACTGATAAAACTCAAGAAAAAGCATTTTTTTGAATAAAAACGGCACCTCTTTTTCTAATTTAGGCATTTTTTCGGCCAAACCGGTTGGCACCGCTGGACTCAACCAAAAACATTTTGCTACGAAGTGTACATATACAATCAACGAAAATACGACTATATTCAAATTCAAATGAATTCACAAAAGAGTAACAAAAGAGTAGATATGGAGAACAGAGAAAAAGCAAATCTGAATGCTTGTGGTTGTGGATAAAGGACGGGAACGGCACTGTTACTCGCTATTCCTATGATGATGTGAGAACATTGTATTTATATTTCTTTCATTTCTTACTTCATCATGGAAATTTTTTGTTTGGGTACTACGTTTGGGGAGTGTATTTCGTCTGTGGGTAGTAAAGTAGCATTAAACTCTCAAAAGGAGTAAAATACAATTAAAGTAGCAAAAACGTTAGCAGGGCTTACTATGGCAATAAATAGTTGTTTGTCTCAACAAATAAGTTGTCTGTCGCAATAACCTGTTGTTTGCGCCAGTAAACTGTTGTTTAGGACAATAAATGGTTAATTGAAAGTCAATCAACAGTTGTTTGCGCCAATAAATGGTTAGTTGAAAGTTAACTGTTTTTTTTAAATGGAAATTTGTATTAACAATAAACTGTTGTTTGTGCCAATAAACTGTTGTTTGGGACAATAAATGGTTAGTTGAAAGTCAATTAACAGTTGTTTGCGCCAATAAATGGTTGGTTGAAAGTTTAATTTTAAATGGAAATTTGTATTAACAATAAACTGTTGTTTGGAACAATAAATGGTTAGTTGAAAGTCAATCAACAGTTGTTTGCGCCAATAAATGGTTAGTTAAAAGTTAACTGTTTTTTTTAAATGGAAATTTGTATTAACAATAAACTGTTGTTTGTGCCAATAAACTGTTGTTTGGGACAATAAAGGGTTAGTTGAAAGTCAATTAACAGTTGTTTGCGCCAATAAATGGTTGGTTGAAAGTTTAATTTTAAATGGAAATTTGTATTAACAATAAACTGTTGTTTGTGCCAATAAACTGTTGTTTGTGCCAATAAACTGTTGTTTGGGACAATAAAGGGTTAGTTGAAAGTCAATTAACAGTTGTTTGCGCCAATAAATGGTTGGTTGAAAGTTTAATTTTAAATGGAAATTTGTATTAACAATAAACTGTTGTTTGTGCCAATAAACTGTTGTTTGGGACAATAAAGGGTTAGTTGAAAGTCAATTAACAGTTGTTTGCGCCAATAAATGGTTGGTTGAAAGTTTAATTTTAAATGGAAATTTGTATTAACAATAAACTGTTGTTTGTGCCAATAAACTGTTGTTTGGGACAATAAATGGTTAGTTGAAAGTCAATCAACAGTTGTTTGCGCCAATAAATGGTTAGTTAGAAAGTTAACTGTTTTTTTTTTAAATGGAAATTTGTATTAACAATAAACTGTTGTTTGTGCCAATAAACTGTTGTTTGGGACAGTAAATAGTTGGTTGAAAGTTTAATTTTAAATGCAAATTTGTATAAACAATTAACAGTTGTTTGCGCCAGTAAACTGTTGTTTGGGACAATAAATGGTTAGTTGAAAGTCAATAAACTGGTTTGTCGGGACAATAAATAGTTAGTTGAAATACAATAAATAGTTGTTTGTGCCAATAAACGGTTAATTGGGACAATAAATGGTTAGTTGAAACTCAATAAACTGTTGTTTGGGACAATTAATGATTGTTAGTGCCATTCAACTCAAATCAATAAACTCAAATTACTTGTGCCAATAAACAGTTAATTGATTTCGGAAGTCCAAAGTCAATAAACGTTTATTGTGCCAATAAAAAGTTTATTGTGACAATAAAAAGTTTATTGTGACAAACAACAAGAAGTCAATAAACGGTTTTCGTACATTTTATGTACAGTATTATTTTCAGTGTAGATATTAAATAATAAATATATTATGGGTTTAACAAACGTAAATAAATTCGTATCTTCAGTTGTAAAAATACGAGTATAAGGGCCAGTTTCAAATGTTTCGGATAGTTAGCCGACACATAACCCTATCCACCAGATAAAAGTTGCTGATAATTTTTTTCTGTTTCATCGTCAAAGTCTCTGATAAACTAACTGGTGGAAAAAATTATCAGCCAGTTAGTTTGTTTTGAAACACATGTAATTTGTTTTGCTTTGTTTGTTTCGTGTTTTCTAGAAGCTTAAGCCGATTAAACTCATAAAATTGTATTGTTGCGTTTTAAATGGATAGGTACAGCTAGCGAAAATTCAAACTTAAGTCTCTTCAATTGTTCTCGGTTTCATTTTTAACAATGCAGTTTGAAAGACTTGATGTTAGTGGTACTAAGCTCATTAGGATCATTGTAGAAGGACACTCCCAGATGAAGTTTTGCGTCTTTATTAGAGAACAGGACATGTGCAGAGAAGGTGGCGAATAGTCTCCTCCTTTTCTTCGTCAAAACAGCTTCTGCTGAATTCATTTGTGTACGCCAAGCCCTGTTGCATGCTTGCATATAAGACAGTATTAATGTTCCACCTGTGTAAAGAGATTGAGCGTTTTGGTCAAACTGGGTTTATCGCTTAGCAAGGTACCATTTAATCTACCTAAGGTTCATCAGCCTTGAAATTCCAAGGAATGTCTATTTGCCCCGGCACAACACAGGTTATTCTTATTGTGGAAATGTTTCACCATCAAATCGAGAGGTGATCGGTAGTATAGGGCTCGCGATAAGCTTAGCTAAGTCCAACGAACAGCGTGAATTTGCAGGTGTGCAACACTCCGTACTACTCCTTCTGCTATAATGGACATTCTGTTTCACCTGACATCATCCCTAGCAGTATAAACTACACCACCCCTCAGCTTCGTTTTGACATAAACTTCTATGTCGCCATCCCTCCTACATCATTCTTGGAGGAAGGTCCCCTTCAAATTTATACAAAGAAAAATTTTAGAAAAGGAGTTGGAACACAAGGACACTATGTATGAATTAGAAAAACAACATCTTCTTCTTAAAATTAAATTGTTGAAAAAGGTTTAGGAGAAAAGTGAATAAAATGTTTCTTTCAAAGTCGCGCTTTTCATTCATTCAAGTTATGGTTAAATAAGAACAAAGATAAGGATATTTAGGCAATTTTATTTATTTAAAAAGGCACAAACAAATTTAATTATAGCAGATTCAAAAAATAGTTAATAACAGAATTTCTTACAATATTTCGACTACTATCCCTTAGTAAACTATTACTAACATCATAAGTTTTATCAGTATCATCTGGCATACTATTTTCAAAAGTTTCTTCACCCATGTCTAAGGCTATATTGTGGAGCACTGCACATGCAATGATAATTGCTTGTACTTTCGAATGGTGCAAAGTAATTTTCTTTGACAAAACTGGAAATCTACTCTTCCATTACTACATTTCTCGTTCTGATAAGTAACTCGTTGTACAAGTGCTCACCAGGTCTCCGTGGATTGTGAAGGGGAGTTAGCACACAATTTGTGTTCTCATATCCTTTATCTCCGAGAATCAAGTTATTTCCAAATTCTCTATCAATAATTCTTCGCTTAATACGCGAGTTATTAAAAATAGTTTGATCATGGCATGATCTAGGCCATCTAACAACTATGTCCATGATTCTTAATTTTGAGTCCAGTACTGTTTGAACATTCATTGAGAAATTGCCTTTCCGGTCTCTGTACAAATCGGCAGTTTCTCCTCCTGCCAACAAGTGAGAATAATTATTATTTCTGGTACCTGATATTCATGAAGGTACTTACCTGGTGATTTAATGTTAATGTGAGTACAATCAATGACTCGAACAACCCTGGGAAATCTTGCAATTTCTTTAAAACTTTGCTTCTGAGACCTTGTGTATGATCCTGCAAGCGGAGGCCTTGCTTACTCCAGCGAATTGGCCACATACAATCAAAAATGTCCCAGTTGCAAAATATCGAAGACTTGTAAGTAATCGTTGCATTGGTGGAACTGCAAAACTACTAAAAATCCAATAGGCAATGGTAAATAAGTTAATGTCATATTTGGTATTCTACTTACTAGGCAATTGAAGTTTTTATATCACTTTCGATTAATGTAAGGATATTTCTTACAGATGTTTTGGTGAGCCGAAGTCGAATTCGGAAATCTTCATCATAGAGTGTTTCAAAATAGTTTGGCCTTGGGCGAAACACTCTGTTCCTACGCGGCCGTGTAATATTCTTCAAATTCCTCTTCTAAAAATTCAAACAAATCCATGTTAGGGCACTTGTGACTGCTGTCTACGGTCGTCAACGAAGGAATGCTTTGAAACTATATTTTGTCCAGTCACTTCAAATAAATATTTTGTTCATCTTCCGGATAAATAATTTAACAGCCACTTGAACCGGCCGATAGGCTATCCGAGACTATATCTGTCGGATATCACTATCCGAAACCTTTGAAACCAAAAGTTCATGTTTAGCTAACAGATAAGTTCCGGATAGGCTATCCGAGACTTTATCAGCTGGTCTTGAAACTGGCCCTAAGAATTCTAATTGTATGAAAGTCAGAATATATATGAAAAATTTTGAAATTATAAATTATCTCTTATATTGATTTACCAGTGTCTCGGAAAGAAACCGTTCTAGGATTTCCCTTTCGATTTTGTAGCTTTCTTTTAAGGTTAGCGCCGTTTTGCTCTCCTCAAAATAGGATGCCACTGTATTTATGAGCATGGTCATCTGTTCGTCGCCAAATCGCTTCTGAGAATTATAATATTCCATCAAAAACTTTTCTTTACGCGTGTTATTTAGAATAGTTGATAAGTTTACACTTTGACCCAACATTAGATTGCGGATGTGGGGATGAATGTGAATATGTTATTTGTGACATGATCGGTGTTATGGACTCATTGCTATTGGTGATGTTATTTGAATGAGAACAATCGATTGACTCCTTCCACTTTTCTAACTCGTAAATAAAATTTTTAACCCATCGGGAACTTCGGTTAAGTATCGGGCAAAATGATGTCATCGTTTTGGGCTCCAGTGTATATTTCAAATCGGTACGAGTAACCAATGCTGTCACAAAAAACAAATAACTTTACGCCCCACGGATGCGGTTTGTCTGGCAAATATTGGCGTAAGTGATGAGCCATTTTGGTTGAACACATTTGTTCGTCGATACATAAACATTCGGAACTGAATCAAAGCGTTCAATCAAATATGTCGAAACTTTTCTTATTCGAAAAATGGGATCATATCCGGCATGACCTTTCTTGACCCGTTTTGATTCATCATTGAACGCTAAATATTTCTTTAACTGCTCAAATTTGTTCTTTGACATGCAGTCTGGTATGTATCGAAATCCATATTCACTCCAATATGCTTCAATATTTGGCTAACGAAAAATTGACATAAAAATCAAGACCCCCTATCTTTCTTGGCCCCGCTCAAGCCATTCAACTGCTCTGCCAAGGACCTCCACATGGCTTCTCTCGTCCTTCCACCGTCAGCACATTCCAATCTAAAAATATTTTTAAATGCATTATTAGGTATATCAAATAGGAAGCGTCTAAAGTAACGACAAACGATACCCTTTAGCTTTGTCCTAAAAAATAATATTTAAATATGTAGGTGCTTACCTATCGTGAGCTAAATCGATGTTATTTTCCAAATAATCGATTAGATAACTTTTTTGCTCATCGGTTGGTCTTTTTCCTCTATTAATTTTATTCATTTCCATTTTTTTAAATTTTCCACGGCCTTTTCACCAAAAAAATATCGATGATAAATAATTTTTCATATGAAAACTTTTTGACAGAAGTTTTCATCGCTGAATAGAAAAGGAATCGCAAAACAATATTTTTCAGTGAAAAGTGTTTTCACAGCACTTTTCATAGAACCAGAATAGGGGCCCAGCTCTATTTTTTCTCAGAATTCCAACTAAATGTGTTTCTCGATCGAACAAGAGTTTTCCCAGTGATACCTACGTATAAAAATTGTCTGTGGTCATTGTTCTGCCTTTGTCCAAATATCGATCTGCAAGGTCTAGCACAATTTGGGTGCTGTGAGAAGTGCTTTCAGTTGGCCTTCCTCTCTGGTTATTTTATCACATTTTCCAGCATATATTGAACTTGTATGCGTATAGCCATTCGTGTCACAAAGCTTATACACTTTAACGCCGTACTTAGATAGATAGATAGATAGATTTCCCATCGTTATACTGGTGGAATTGGAGCCTTTCTCGCCAGGGTATCATGCTCTTATCAGCAGCGAGGATCTCACCCGGAATTTTAGCACTTACGAAATTTGTTTCTAGTATTTCAAGCAATCGGCTTACTTTTCCCAAGCGGTTACCTTCGATTGTTGTGTTGTCAGCAAAGTGGATAAATTTTAGTAACAACTGGAACCGATTACGCGACATAACATTTGGAACAAAATCATTTTTATAAAATTGGCTTGTTGTCCAGTAGAAGGAAATTCTAGATACTTTATTATTCCCATGTAAATTAAAAGGCCAAAGAACTTCTTAATCTCCGATACATTTGTATCGTCCCATTTTTGTATACGAGATCTTCTTGTTATTGTGTATCTTGCTAAGAATTGATTTGCGTTCAAATTAGTTCGGAACACAATCAGTTCATAAACTTCATCCGTCACCATCAAGCTAAACAAATCAATTGGTTTTATTGAGTTGTGTTTATCAGATGTCCCAGGTAAAGTAATCGTCTTGAGTGACCCGCTTACTTCCGTCCAAACATTTGATAATATATCGGCAGGAGCTTCTTCATCCTCTGAAGACTAGTAATTATTATCCTCTGAAGCGCTAGATTCCGACCCAGTTGGCACGGGAATTCTAACCTTCAAAATCCAAACTTTCATCGCTATCAGAATCTTCGCCTCTCGTTCTATTCCCGTAAAATATTCTAGTTGGGATTGCTTCGTTGTTGGCCATTGGAATTTTAAACTTAGACACACACTTTTATAGGAATAACCTATAAACTAAATAAAATTAGTATCGAAATAACGAAAACACATGTGGGTGGTACCCGTGGCACCATATTAATAAACATATTTGCAGAGTGCCATGTGAGCCATCGGTGGTTACAGCCAAAAAACACGTAAAACACGTCAAGTCAAAAACGAGAACAAAAAATAACTTAACACACAAATAATAACGACCATTAAACAATATTTAGAGCTTTAAATTTTGGTAATACTTTTTTTTTATATGGTATGGTCGAAGCCAACGTGTTAAGATATACTCAAACAATAAATTCACAAGACCGCAGTAGACATATATGGCACTAGTATAATGGTTTTATCATTGCAATAAGGGAAGCATGACATCACTTCACTGCACAAAGAGTGGATTGCGGAGAAATACTTCTCTCTTTTTATACCCTATTCTAGGGGTATATTAATTTTGACGCATAGTTTGTAACATACCTTAATATTGCCCGTAGACCCCTAAAAGTTACTATATTTATGATCAGCATCGATAGTAATGTCGATCTAGCCATGTCCGTCCGTCCGTCCGTCCGTCCGTCCGTCCGTCCGTCCGTCCGTCGGCAAAAATTAGGCCTTTAAACTGGACCTAGAGAGCTGAAATTTTAACCATATACTCTCTAGGGTCCCGAAATAATCAAGTTTACGAATTTTTGAAATCCGCCCACAGACACGCCCACAAACTCAAAAAAACAAAATTTTGGAAAAAATCGAATTTTGAGCTAGGAAGCTGAAATTTTTTATATATGATCTATGACTCCTAAAACTGCTCGGGATGTAAAATTTTCAAAATCCGCCCACTGCCACGCCCACAAAAAAATAAAACAATTTTATTGAAAAACCAAAATTTGAGCTAAGGAGCTGAAATTTTTAATATATACTCTCTATGGGCCCTTTAAGCTCATGTATAAATATTTTCAAAATCCGCCCACTGACACGCCCACAAATAAATAAAACAATTTTTTTGAAAATCTAAAGTTTGAGCTAGGGAGCTGAAATTTATAATATATACTCTCTATGGGCCCTTTATGCTTATGTGTAAATATTTTCAAAATCCGCCCACTGGCACGCCCACAATTATTATTATTTTTTTTTTTTGAAAATTCAAAGTGAGCTAGGGAGCTGAAATTTATAATATATACTCTCTAGGGGCGCTTTATGCTCATGTGTTAATTTTTTTAAATCCGCCTACTTACACGCCCACAATTAAATAAAACAATTTTATTGAAACACCCAAGTTTGAGCTAGGGAGCGTTTTTTTTGATAAAATCCTTTAAATGTTATATAACAAAATATGTAAAGCGTTCTTAACAATTCAACCATACTTAGACTTTTGTCACGCCCACTTATGAGGGATAGGAATAAGAATAGGGTATCCAACAGTTCGCCCAAGCGGACTGTAGCCCGTCCCTATGTTTGACTTAACTCTTTGTTCCATTGATTTCTCTAATATTAGTTTTTTTTAATTAATTAAATTGGCAAGTTAATATTATTACATACTATACAAGTCCACTTTTTATTAGAATTTATTTGAAAATTTTATTTAGAAATTTGTGTATAAACATTTTATTCAGCTTATTGACAAGTTTTTTTTATAAACTGTTGGATTACTAATTTGTGTATTTTTTTTATTTTATTTTTTAATATTTATATACCATTATAAGAATAATTTATCAAAATCGAAATAATATTTGTTTAGATGTAAGCTAACCGAATGACAACCGACTATTCGCTTTGTTGTCTGTGCTTGATTTATTGCTAGTGCTTGTGTTGCCATAAATCTATTAATTAGTTATAAAGTTGTTTAAAAAAAGTTGTGCTCCTTATATTTTATTAATAAAATTTATTATAAGATTTTATTTTGATTATATCAATATTTAAAATTAATATGACAGTATAAAGGCGTTTGCATCGCAAATAAATAAAATTCAACTTATAAGTGGAACAATACTGTAAGCACAATAACATTCGAATTGTGAAGGGGCCACACCAGCAACGAAAATCTTCCCGTCAAAATACTCACTTCGTAAATTGATCTCAGATGACACATGCCGAACATACCTTTGTCATAATATCATAAATAAAATACTTCAAATAAACATACACACGAAAGCCATGGAAAATTTGAACCAAAAGTGAAACTACTTGCCTGCTTTGAACAACAGCACATAGCAGAGAGCACACCATGCTTCGATTTTAATTTATGTTTATTCGGAGTATAAGCACAATCAAGTACCGTGTTGAATTACGGAGGTCATTCGCTTGACTATGGAGTATAGAATTATATTGGACGAGTAATCTATAGTCAATGCGTACTGGGTTCAATTTACGAAGTGTGAGAATTATAGAAATGCAACAAAAGCTAAATTAGTATATAAGGATCGATATTTGTTTTACTGAAATTACTTCTAATTTGGAAGCCAAAACCTATAATTATTTTATTTTTATATAGTAACTTGCTGGACACTAAATATAAGGTTCTCCCTACTACTGACGCCTAAAGCAGGGATTTATTGCTCCAATGTTAATGTTTTCTAGGCAATTTGACGGGCGGAATTTGAATTAGTGATCATATTCTTTAAAAGTTCCGTTTGTATTATTGCGAAACGAAATACAAATGCATGCTTCACATCAAATTTGTTAATGGTAGGGGCCAATATGTTATAAAGATTCACACTCTGTCTTTGTTGTTTTTATTCTCTGTTTTTATTTATAAGTCATGTGTGTACGCACTATTGAAGAAAAAATGTAAATATTATTTATGCTTTATAAAAATTGTAATAAAAAAAAACTTCTAAAACAAATACAAAATAATAAAAAGCTACACTAAAAATAAAATCCTAGTATCAATTTTATTCCTTAACTTCAGGGAGGGTGAACAAAAACAACACAAATTCTGTACATTAAATGCGTTTGGTGGTAAGGTAACTTTCTTACAACGATATCTCGAACAGCTCAACAACACCAACAATTTGGATTAACCCAAATTTGTATAAAATATTAAGTTGGTCACATGACCGATACAGTTCAATTCTTAATAGTATTTGTTTTGTATTGCATAGTGTTATAAAGGATAAATATAATTTTCAATTTGATTAGGTCCGTTCGCTTACTTTTATGTGTAGAAAAATGTTAAATCTCCAAAATTTTAAAAAAGTACGCGTACGCTTTTGCGTTGAATGACGAAAAGTTTAAAGTATTTTGAATGAAATATCAACTAAGATATTCGAATTTTGCTTTTCTTCAATGTCGAATTTGCAATTGATTGCAAATATTCAACAAATACCTTTTTTTCTGCCAAAATCAATGGATGTGATCAAAACAATTTTTACAAAAAAAAAATTCAAAAAGGCCAAGTAAATTCTGCGCTCAGATTTCACCAACACATACCCAATAGAGCAGAAGACGATTTTCGATGTTCCATTGCAATTAAGAAGGAGTGTTGCTGAAAACTAAAATAGCCTTGTAAGAGATTAAGAATAAGAATATACGGCATACATTCCGCCAGTGAAAAACAGCTGCGATAACTGGGCTAAAACAAACAAACAAAAGGCGGATCTATTTGCGGAACATCTTGAAAACGTCTTCAAGCCATACGACAATAATGATATTTTCCAACAAACGGAAGAAATGTGCGAAGACGAGAGATCGATTCCAGCAGTAAATAGAAGTAGCCAAAGAAATAAAAGAAAAGATCAACCTGAAAAAGCCCCGGGATTTGATCTAATAACCGGTGAAATTCTGAAAAAACTGCCCAAAAAGGTATAAAACAAAAATAGCACAGATAATAAATGCTGCGTTCAGACTAAGGTATGTTGCGCTCATCTATAAGGTTGCGGAAGTTATCATGGTACCTAAGCCGGGAAAATTATCCAGTAAAGTATCATCATATCGGCCGATATCATTGCTGCCAATCCTGTCTAAGCTATTCGAAAAAATGCTCCTAAATCATCAATCCCATCCGATTCTTGAAAAGACGCTGACCCTAAACCATCAGTTTAGATTCAGAAATAAATACTCAACCATAGATCAAGTCCACAGAATAACTGATATAATAGAAAAAGGTTTAGAGCAAAAACAAATATGCTCACAGGCTCACAATATGTAACACAGGCTTTTGATAAAGTCTGGCACAAAGCATTAATCCGTAAGCTACAAAAATATCTTCCAAGACAGTACCATGAAATGCTGGAGTCGTATATAATGCAACGATTGTTTAGAATTTAGCAAGAGGATGAGTACTCCTCATTCAAACACATCAAAGCTGGAGTACTGCAAGGTAGTGTGTTGGGACACGTACTGTTCCTCCTCTACACGAACGACCTACCACAAAATGACGAAACTACTATTGCCACTTTTGTTGACGATACTGCTGTACTTGCAGTAGGAAAAACCGCACAGGAAGTTACACAAAAACTGCAAATGACAGTAAATGATATATGTAATTGGACCAAAAAATGGCAAATAAAATTAATTGAACTGAAGTCGGTTCTTGTTAACTTTACGAATTAAAACGTACAACACATAGGTACCTGTGTACATACATAATAAAGTAGTTCTGCATTCGAACTCAGCTAAGTATTTAGGATTGACTTTGGACGCAAAGTTGCGTTGGAAAACACATGTCAAAAAAACGAGATGAACTAAATATACGATACAATAAAATCAGGGCTATCGTGAACAAAATTCCCTCCGGAATATTTCCCATTTTTCAAAAATAGGTATCGGCATGAATTTCGAAAAAAGGGAAAAAATTCCCTCCGGAATAAATTGGTATCGTTGACAAAAATTCCCCCCGGAATTTCGCGAAATTCCCTCCGGAATATTTCCTTCGCAAGTATGCTGGTGGAAATTCAAAAATCTAAGCATTTTGTATGTGGATAAGTAGTCGGTTGCTTTTAAGTTTGTATTTTAAATCAAAAAAAGTGAAATAGTTGCATTGGTTTGTTGTGGCTCAAATAAAAAGAAACTTTAGCTTTAGAAAGGAAGAAGAATTTTGTCTTTATGATTCTTCAAGTTTTATTTCAATAATTTTTAACTTCTCAGTGGAAGTTCTTGTAATGGGGCCTATTTTGTGAATCGCGGATTTTGACATAACTCCACGTTTCAAGGCCACCAGAATCCAAATTCAACGGTTTTATAGAGATGTCTGTCCGTGTGTATGTACGTATGTGCGTATGTATATGTACGTTTGTTCGTTCGGAATTATCTTTCGCCACGATTATCTCGAGAACCAAAGATGATGTTGATATGGGACCGGGTTTATTCGAAGCATAATTACGTAACTCGGAGCTGATTAAGTTTCCAGGGAAATCGGTCCAGCCGTTTTTTGTTAGTAAATAAATTACTAAAATTATTTGCCTTTATTTGTACTATTTATTGTCATTTGCCATTGAGCAAATCATTATTACATTGTTATTATAAGATTATTATATATGACTACTGTAATATAATTATTTTCGATTTGGGAAAGGAAATAATTTCTTATTTAGTAGCATCGTAACTATCTATATGATTCCTCATAAGTGATACATCATACGGAATTTGGTTTCTGGTAATTTCTTGTAGCATAACAATGTTGCAAAATTGATTGCAAATGCTCCGCAATCTATACCATTACTTTGTTCCTGAACGTTATGAAATATATGACTTTTTCCAAATCTATATAGAGCGTTACTGGGAAGTTAGTCGTGTCGACCTTGCGGGTCGCACCCATACCACTTTTATATAAAAATAAACATATAGGTCTAACTCAACTATTCAAAGACAATTGGAGATGATGGTACATTTATGTGATGGAAGCCGCGACGATAATAATTTAATGTCTAATGAAGCTTCATTAAAATATTTTTTAACTCAAGCATTAGCTTCTTCAATTGCCAATGGCCTCACTACGAATAGGAGCAAAGAATAAATTTTAGAAGCTTCCAAGGAAGGATTTGAGCAGCGTAGGACCTCCAATGTCACTTATTTATGTCACTTCACTAAATCGAACGCGAGTATAATAAAATAATTAATAACATTAACACAATTTTCTATTAAAAAACATACATTACCAAAATCTTCTCAAATATGAGCTTAAATTATAATTGAATTAATTTCGGTTGACAACTGTCAACGCCTTCGAACATAACTTCGAAAATTCCGGCTGAAATAAATTCCGATGGAGATGCACGATACTAGGAATAATTTTGGTATGCATCTTATAATTTATGTGTCTTAATAAATTGCCAAAGGTCTGATGTGATTACTGGACGAGTCTGAGTATGCACTCCCAGCAAACGCGCCGAACTTGGGTCCACATTGAAATGCAATGGCATATAGAAAGCGAATTATACAATGAACGTTTATATCACCAGGTTGTTTCACTTGGACGGCATCAGTTTCTTGAGTAAAATACTTTCGATGTCAATCTACGAGATGATTATCGGGTCCATATAGGTCTTTGTCGAGTTCATTGACCAGCCGTTTGAAAAATGATGAGAATTTTCTCTCTGTTTTGGTATTTGGATTAAATTTATCTTCAAGAAGACTGCCTTTAACACTTTATTCACACGAAACCACAGCTCCGTCTTCGCCATCACCTGAAAGTTGGCAAATAAAGACAACTTTGCAGATCAGTTCTTTCTCTTTACTGCTTCCAACTTCTTTGCATATTTTAATGAATCCATTTTCCGAAAAATATATCGAGAAACTATTGATTATTAATAAAAAAACTTACTTTTGTTTGCTGATTCCTAGTATTTTCCCGCCTATTACTGCTAAATGATTTGGTTTGTTTACCCTCCATTGGTTTTCTGACATTTGTCAGGGGAAAAACAAAAAAAGGTGTGAGCCACGCTGCACTCACGGTATAGTTGATGTGTAAACATGTAGGCTCGTCAGTGTTGCATGTGGAAATATCAAAGAGGTTGTGGTTTTGATAAACAAGAGATTTGGGTATTGTATTGTAATAAAACCATGATATATATTTAATGTCAACGAGAAAATTTATTTAATGTTTGACCGAACAAATAGTTGGTTTGTGAAAGCTGAAGTAGGAGACGTACATCGTCGACTCAAGTGTGTCGATGTACTGGGAAAATATAGCATCGATTGTCGTTTAAGTGACATTCTTAAATCGGCCATCGGTTACCGAAGTACAAATCGATATTTTTCCTCTTACCTTCAACTGATGTACAACAAACTACAAGCTATACAACCTCAATTATTCAAAACAAATCTACTTCCACACAACTTTCCGGTGTTTCGTAAGGACATAATAATCTCTAAAATTGAACATACATAATTAATAAAAAAAAACAACGACACGCGGTTGTTCTCAAACGGACACCCATCTACGTATTAAGCGCGCCAAACGTCGTTTAATTGCGGTGATAATTGAACATACATAATTAATAAAAAAAAAACAACGACACGCGGTTGTTCTCAAACGGTCACCCATCTACGTACTAACCGCGCCAAACGTCGTTTAATTGCGGTGATCTGTCGAGCAGCGATTAACTCACGTGGTAATGAAAATTAACGGGAAAATCTGACGATGACGGTAACGCTAGATATTTCCAACTAGCCCCTACCGAGAAAAAATATATTTACACATCAACGAGAGCAAAAATGTTTACACATTAAAAAACAAAAAATTTGACAGTCAAATGAGAATCTCTATACTAAACAGACTAGGTAGTCGACTCTCACTACCCCCGTCCGCTGCGCCCCTCAAATGGGTGAGCGGAATCATCTCTCAAAATTTCCTATCGGTGAATAAATAGGTCCGTTCGCGTACTTTATGTGTAGGAAAATGAAAAGTGTCAAATCTCCAAAATCGAGAGAGAATCCTCTCATTTCTAAGAAAAGTACGCGAACGCTTTTGTGTAAAAAGTTGAAAAAACATCGTAGTTTGGCTTGAAAAGAAGCAGCAGCTGTTTTTTTGCTGGCAAACTCATAGGATTTCATCATTTGACAGTTTTCATTTTCTTGCCAGCTGAAATTCTGTGTGAAGAAAAATGAACGAAAGTACATTTTTCTTTCGTTCATCTTTTTACCATTTTCTCAGTACGCGAACGCGTTTGTGTAGTTTTGCACGAAAGTTTATATAAATTTACGTTTGCATATTAGTTCGCGAACGGACCTAATGTGAATCAATAGGCGTTTTTCTTTTTTAGCCCCAAGCGGGGAACAGAGCGGGGCCCGAGCGATCAGAGCTCGCTCCGAGCTGAACGTAACCTGAGCGCTCCGAGCTAATTAAGAAACAGAATTGAGCACTGAACTGTCATTAGATAATTTTTTTTTATTAATTTGCAAAATAGTCAGGTTTGCTTCTGAAATTGGTGTTTGTCAAGGATTGTTCCATTTAAATTATAATTTCTAGTAAATAAACTATGGAAAAAGAACAAATAATGAATGAAGTCAGCCGCGCTCAGCTTTTCGCTCGATGTGCTCGGTCATTTTCAATCGAGCTCATCGAGCGAGCCCTGAGCTAGCTCAGAGATAAAAAGGAAATACAAATTTTGTGCTCAGAGCGCTCCGAGTTAAAAAAGTAACACAGTTCTTTTTTTGACAGCTCAGTGCCCCGCTCGGAGCTAAAAAAGAAAAACGCCTAATAAAAGTGAAGTTAGCCGCTTGAAAATGTTATTCTTCTGTCTGATTGTCAAATATGACAAGTTTGTGTGGTGAGTTTAATGGTGAATTTAATTTTCATTTGACAGAACTTTGTGATTATCTTTTATTCCAAAGTTTAAATAATGATAAATAAATGTGCAACAGCCTGCAAAAAAAAAATTAAAAATAAAATGATCTCGACACTTGACATACGATTTATATTTATTAGCGTGGAAAAAAAAGAAAAGCTTCAGGCTGTAGAAACGGAAGTGATTTGTAGCATAAAGGGATTCGGATTGGAGATACAATTAACTGATGAAGTAACTGATGAAAATACTCAATACATTGAAGCTCTTTTGTCTACAAAAAAGGTATTTCCTTTAGTATGTTTTTCAATAAATATAATAAAATTCTATCTTCATCAGGAGGAATTGAATGCTCTTCAAGAAGAGGTACGCTATCCGATCGAAACTTACACACAAAAGCTGAAAATCCTTCAAATTCTCGAAGGACGTTGTTTCTGTCTTCGAACTAGAACCAGTCGAAATTAATCCTGTCGCTGTGATTACCGAAGCAGTAGAAAAATGTCTGAGAGCATTCACCAAAGCCAAGTGTTCAAACAAGTCACAGCGTATTATTTTGGAGATAAGCAAGGTTGCTGAGGAGCAACTGCCAATGGATGATTTCCGTAGTCCAGATAGCCAAATGGCCTATGAGGAGGAAAGTGTATGATTTTTTTTTTATTTATTCGTGTTGCAATTTTTTTTCTTTCAGTTAGAAGAGGAATCTCTTAACTTCGGTGACATAGACATAAAAGAGGAAGATGAGAGCCTAGCAAATGAACATGGTGCATCGGAGGAAAACACTGTGAACGAAGAGCGATTAGAAGAACTACATGAAGAGGAAGAAACAGCTCGACGAGAGCTTGACAGTACGTTCAAGTGTAATTTGTGTAACACAGTATTTGGTAATCTAGAAGATCTAAGAGAGCACGGTGAACATGGTAACGGTTTAGATACAATACATATCGGTATGATTGTCGTAACAATTTTCTTCCTAGTGAATATTCCTTTTTGCTGTATGACATGCTTTCATCGGTTCAGCAGCAAGTATACGCTCTCAGATTATAAGAAACGCAAGCACGAAGAATGCTATATTAAATGTAATATATGTGAGACCACAGTTAAAAGGAGTTTCTTGCGTACCCACAAAAGACAAGTTCATAGGAGGACCCCATTTTTGTGTTCCGCTTGCCGTAGGTTTATTTCTTTTTAAAATTCTGTAGTTGCAACCTTTTTTTTGTTTCGCCCAATAGCTCGTACCTTTAAGACCACAACAGGCTTACAAATAAATTCCGAGACCCACAATGAGAATAGGGTACGGAATTTCGAGTGTGACAAATGACACAAAAAATTTCTCACCGAAAGAACGTATAAAATGCACGCTCGAACCGTGAACCTTACAATTGCACACTCTGCGACAAGAAATTCCTGCAGAAGGTCAATCTCAGGCTACATATGCAAATGCACCGTGGCGAAACCATGTCCTGCATGTACTGCGCGAAGCAGTTTGTGCGCAAAACAGACTTAAGCGTTCATTTGCGTTTTCACACTGGAAATTTCCGCTACGAATGCCAGTACTGTGAAAAGCGCTTTGCTATATTATTGTATTGTATTGTATGTGCAGTGGGGTCATCAGTAGATGACAAGCACTTAGACCCATTGGTCTATTGTACTTCAGCATAGCTGCCCGCTCGCTGGTTATTGGCGATTAGTAAGATACAGTGAGGGAGAACCTACCAGTAGCCTTGGCAAAGCGAAGAATATTAGCAAGTTCAATGTCCCCCATCTCATCTTCGTTGACGAATTGTTTGCCTATAGTGGTGAGCCTGGTTCTGGCGAAAGCCGGACATTCACAGATGAAGTGAGATACCGTTTCATGCGCCTCCAGGCAGCACTCACATAGGCCCGAGCTCCTAATGTGGATGGTTTTGAGGTGCTCGTTAAGAGGACTGAAACCGGTGACGAGACCAATCAAGGGTCTCAAGTCTTTCCTGTTTAGTCCAAGCAAAAACTTAGCTCTGCTGATTTTCGGACCGTCCACTAGCTTCTTCGAATACCTGCATGAGACCAGGTCATGCCAGTATTCAGAATGTTGTTGGCGTAGAGCCGAATCCATTTCACGTTTGTGGACGGATGAGCAGCATCCTATAGATGGTTGTGGGCCAATGAAGGCTGTTGAAGAGCCCGTCCTGGCCAGAGCATCCGCCCTTTCATTTCCATCGATACCTGTGTGCCCAGGAACCCAGGCAAGTGATACCGAGTTACATCTACCCAGACGGTTAAGCTTAACCATGGTTTCCTCAACTATTTTTGACTTGAGAGAACTAGCCGAACAGGCTTTGATAGCGGCTTGGCTATCTGAGCAGATGTATAAGGTTTTACCCTTAATCCTTCTCATTAACAGGATATTTGCGGCAGTAGCAATCGCAAAGATTTCTGCCTGAAAAACAGTTGTTTGTCTACCCAAGGCTGCAGATAGATTTATCCGACAGTCTCTAGAGTAGACCCCGGCTACGGAGATACCGTCAGTGAGTGAGCCATCGGTATAGACGATGACATCACCCGGCTTAAAGCCATTCCACCCCTCACTGTTCCATTCCCGCCGTTCAGGAAGGATGACCTGAAAACGGCACTCAAAGACTTGCTTCATGCACACAGTGTCAAGTGCTCCTCCCCGATTGCCAGGTAGGCTGTCATAGAGAGCTCTGTACCTAGCACCTCTGGCCCCATCGCCGAGATTGACCTGCCGTCCAAGTCTACACACATACGGTATAGTGATTTTCTGGCCTCACTCTCAGCAAGGAACTGCAAGGGAGGTAAACAGAGCAACACTTCCATAGCAGCAGTGGGAGTTCCTCTCATCGCACCTGTAATGCATAAGCACGCAAGGTGCTGTAGCTTCGACAGTTGACGTTTGAGGATGTGAGCTCTAACCCACCATACAATCGCACCATACATAAGGTATGGCCTAACGATGCACGTGTAAATCCAGTGAACCAGCCTGGGACTAAGTCCCCAGGTTCTGCTGAACATCCTACGGCACTGCCAGAGAATGTTAGTTGCCTTCGAAATCCTAGCAACCAAATGTTCAGAAAAATTAAGCTTTGGATCTAACACAATACCCAGATACTTAACCTTGCTTGATAGCCTTAGTTGAGTGCCCTGGAAGTAAGGCCATCTCACTTGAGGTATTGCCCTTCTACTCGTGAACAGCATCATCTCATGCTATAGTAAGTCATTTAAACTATCACCAAAAACGTCATCAGGGCATCATATACAAGTGTGAGGTGTGCGATAAGGAATTCATGAACATGTCGGGACTCAGAAATCATTCGTTCCAGCACGTAGCAATGCCGTTTAACTGTGCAGTTTGCGACAAAGGATTCCCAACCAGATTCAAGTAAGTTTTAAATACTCAATGAGGTTCCGAGGGGGTATACTTCCATAATGTTGGAAAGAATCAATTATCGTGCCTATATAAGTTGTTGGTGAGTGTAAGAGGTGTGTCCTAACCGCATATCCAATTGCTAAAGTAACTTCAAAAATATAATTAAATTTCCGAAAACCAATCGTGATTTCGTTAGAGCCATAGCTGCGAAACATTATTAAATCTTGTAGCCCGTGCAGGGGCTAAAAACTAAAACTATTGCAATGAATTTCTAAATAGAAGTACCCTATAAATAAAAATAAAAAAATAGTTATTCTCTTTTTAGGATCAAACGTCATTTCAATACGGTGCATCATGTCGAAGACGTTGAAGAGCTGGAACGGTGCATTACAACAGAAAACTTTAAATTACAAACCAGCTTTGAGGAAGCTAATGATAAGGAGGAACTTATAGACGAGGAGGAACAGTCTATCGATGTATAGTTAAACAGCTAATTTGGCGTAGGGGTTGGCATTTATGTTCTACAATGAAACAGATTAGGTAATCCAAATCCAGCATGCGATGTATAGTAAAAATAAGTTTTTTAATTGTATATTTCTTTGTAGACCATCTTGGATTTTATCTATGAAAATACGGGCTGCTAGTGGCAGTCTACACTTGAAGTTAATACAGTAAATGGGACGGATAATCCGACGTCGATTGAAAATTTGCAAAAGCAAATGCAAACATTAAGAGTTACTTGATCTATTAAGGCAAATGTATGAAATCATAAGAGGAACGTAAAATATAAATAACCGATTTTGAGAAATCCCGATCAGATTGCGGATAAATAAAGTTTTAATTTACTTGAATTTGCTTTTGTTTATTATTTTGAGCTATTTCATTGGTTTTCTTTTGTAATGAGAGAACGAGAGCTGAATATTGAATCCAAAAAGTGGGGATATTTTCACCTATCGAGATAAATGATAAATCTTTTGTTACATTTCTAATACATACAGAGTGTTTAAATCTAGCTGTATACATTTTGTAAAACATAATAGGTCTAAACTAAAAGCCAATCAATCTTGATTTATTTCGTTGCTTTCTCTACTACGCATAGCGCAGACCAGCAGTTCCAGAGCCCAATATTTAAGCATTCACTACAGTTCTCAAATATTCAAGACTGTTACCAAGATGAGCAGTTCGATCAGAGTATTCCCTTTAACTTTTTGTCAAAATCAATCAACAGCTTAGTTTAAGTGATAATCAAAATAAAATATTCAACACGAGTAATATTTCGCTTAAAACAAAAAAAAATATTTATTTTATTGTCAGAGTCTTAACCAATTTACACTTAATATCTTCCCTAACAACTTCGTCCATTAAACTTTTACATATTCGGCCCTAGCGAGGTATCCGTCGGAACGGAAAATTCTCCGATCTGATTAGAATCGGAGGATCTTCGAAGCAAAAATCCACCGATTCTTATCAGATCGGAGAATTTTCCGTTCCGACGGATACCTCGCTAGAGCCGATTGTGCACTTGCCGTCTACAATCAAATTGTCAAATTTCACCAAGGCACTAGATAGATTGTCCTTAACCCAATACTATTCCAAGCAATCATAGCTCCATTGTCTGAGCAAAACCGTTTAGAGGGACGTAACGTTTCCGTGTCATATATCCTGGACATGTTTACTATGTTTTCGAAAATGTAGTCGTTGTTTGCAACACCACCAGAGATAACTACAGTCGGCCTTACATTATCGAAAAGTCCCTTTCGTATGCAAAATTCCAGCGCTCGTTGTGTGCGATTGTCTGGTTGCTGCTTTTGATAATCCCACACAGAAATCGCTTTAATGAGCAATAATAGCATTTGGAGGTTTTTCTACATAAACAAAAAAAAACTCCATTGAGTTTACAGCACAATAAACGTGTTGGACAAACTTACTTTCTTCTTCCTCCACAGTTTTGATGCAGCGTATAGTTGTTTTTCAGCTTTTTGAACAAACACAATTTGACTATGTCCTCGTTTGTTCCATTCTCACTGCTAAGGCGTGAGTATCCATGTGATGAACTGGTATTATTGGCTTAGAGTACTGACGTGCCATGTACTTTGCATAGCATAAGCCCCCCATAAGACTCATCGGTAAACCTTAAGGACGGAATTTTAGTAGCATAAATTCGTAGTTTATTTTAGATAATAAAAACCTGGCTTGGTTGTAACTGCAATTGCTCCTATACTGCTGCGATCTATACCGGCTGCATGCAAACATTCCTTATAAACGTTCCTATACTGGATCCACAGACAACCTATATTTCCTGAGCTCTGGGTGGTATAATTCCTCCACATCTGATAGTAAATATCACCATTTTTGGCTATTCTAATGGTTGAAAATAAAAATTAAGCTGTATACAGTATACCTCAAGTGAATATCTTGTTGCTTCAAAAGTAAATAAATTTATATTTGGCTTGACGATTTCTTTTGACGTTTGCCAAAGTTCTTAATTTTGTCTTGTGGTGAGATTGGGGATATGTTTGCAGGTATATTCGCACGGTTTTCAGTAACACAGTGATAGCTTTGGAAAAACAAATAATCAATGGAACATTTAAAAATTGTTGCAAATGTTTTTTAAACTTTTTTACTGATTAATTTGACTTATGTTTTATCATTTCTTTGTTAATTTTTCTTATTTTGTTTGAAAATTATTTTTTTCGCACAATTTGTTGACCTCGAACGAACAAAAACCAAATGACAAGCAAGTCACTTTTAATGCATTTATGAAAATAAAATTTAAGTTTTTGGTACGACGAAATAGATTAAGTTAAAGATGTGTAAAAGCTTTGTATATAGACTCTATTGTACTATCATCAACACGAATTTGAAAACGTTGACCTCGACGAAATTGGCAACAAAAAGGATGGCGTTTGAAGGTTTGTGTCTTAGTTTGATGATGGTATACAAGAAGATAGAGGTAAAGGAAAACTAAGAAAGAAAACCAAATAAACTGGTTTGTTTCTCAAAATTCAAATATATACTAGCATTTTGTAGAACCTTTTTATAGTTTTTTTAATGACGAACTTACGTCGTTTGGTGGCTTATCGTCGTATTCACAAAGTGAGAGTACTATAGAGTCTATATACAAAGGTAAAAATTAACGTTGTATCTTAAGTGACAAGATGATTTAACAAATAAATAGTGAATACATTTGGAGCACTTGGAACTTTGAAAATAATATTCAATTCAACATAACTTCAAAACAGGTTAAGCTGACTTTTGCAATCACACTTTGAAGCGTCGTGTTCAAAGATAAATGTCATTGAAAGTTAGGAAAGCAAAGAAATAAAAATGACAAAATTTGTATTAACAAATTTAGTTATTTTTTTTGCCGATCTTTTCACATTATGACGAAAATAATTCAAAAGAAATAAATTTTAAAACGGCTTATGTTGAAACAGCCGCATTGAAAGACGCATGAAGTGTAATAATAGGAAATCAGTAAAACCTATAACAAAGCTACGTTCTACTTCAATTTTCAAATGGTATTCGTGAAACCAAAGCCTTATGTTTTTTAATGTTGCTGTCAAGCGTTGTATGTCAACGCGAAAGCAGAGAATAGTATTGACTGCCAAACTTTTTCTTGTGTCTTGTAATATTTGACACAGGTTATTTTTCACTCTGTTATAAATGGTCATTAATTGTGTCCCACTCATATGTTTCAGCAAAATCATAAACAAAATAAAAACGGTTCGAAATGTTTGCATTACCGATTTGTTTCATTTTTATATATACGAACGTCAATCAACACACAATAACTATCCAATTATTGTAAGCCATAAATTCAAAATCATTTTCACCGATCATATGACCTGTATTTATAATGTCATTGATATTTATAGTGTTGGTGTAACGAAAAGATTAGTAATGACAAACTTATTTCAGATGTTCGGACACATAAAATTCATTTCGTACGAATTACTGATAATAATAATTTTGTTAGTAAGTAATCAGGCTTTAGCAATGACCGTGGTGAGTGGAGAGTTTCATCATTACTAGTAACAAAAATATTTTTGACCATGTATGAGCAGCCAGTACAAACTTTTATATATATTCGACCTATATACGACAAACGATCCTACTTGCTACTCATTTAGGGGGTACATAGCGGACAAAATTAAACTATTTTCGTTTATGCTGTGATTTATATTTAAGTTTTATAATTATTATTTCTCTAAAAAAAGTATTATAAATGATTTAAAACATTATTATGTACAAATTATACTATATTTTACACTTATTACTAATTCACCACGGAACGAAGAAGTTTGCAGGTACTTTATTAAAATTCTACAAATCCACCTAGAAAGAAGTCGGTTTGTTAACATAGCGCATTTTCCATCATTTTGAGGTGATTTTGAAAGAGAGCTGACAACCTCACACCTGACTAAATATGCTATCTGTGTGCAAGCTTCCCATTTGATTTGCATGCAAACACTAATACAGATAGGCATTTAGTGGAGTTTTTCAGCTGTTTTCAGCTTGTTGGCAATCCGAAAAAAAATCCTCTCAGTTGGCTGTCTAATATAGGTAGTCTGTCACAGACTACCTACAACTAGACAGTCAACTCTCACTACCCCCGTCCGCTGCACCCCTCAAATAAGTGAGCGGGTACCTCTCTCAAAATTTCCTATCGGTGAATACATGTGAATCAATAAAAGTGAAGTCTTCTGTCTGATTGTCAAATATGACAAGCCTGTGTGGTGAGTTTAATTTTGTGTCATTTGACAGAACTTTGTTATTCTTTTATTCCAAAGATTAATAATATATTTGTACACTCTTAAGTTGTATAAGGAACAATATACAAACACACAAAATAACTAGCTTAATAGCGCATTTACACCATCACGCACGCGCATTTTTGCAACAAAACCGAAAAGACAGATCCGTTTATCCGCAGTCAGTGCTAATAAGGTGTAAGAGTGAGATCACTTACCTAGCAGTTGAATTTAACTTGCTATAACATTATTATGGAGATTTGACAGATCACAAGTAAACAAACAAATTTATTTTCATCGGTTTTGTTGTGGTAGAATTAAAAAATAAATAAAAACATAGGGACGGGCTACAGTCCGCTTAGGCGAACTGTTGGATACCCTATTCTTATTCCTATCCCTCATAAGTGGGCGTGACAAAAGTCTAAGTATGGTTGAATTGTTAAGAACACTACATATTTTGTTATATATCATTTAAAGGATTTTATCGAAAAAAACGATCCCTAGCTCAAACTTGGGTGTTTCAATAAAATTGTTTTATTTAATTGTGGGCGTGTCAGTAGGCGGAATTAAAAAAATTAACACATGAGAATAAAGGGCCCCTAGAGAGTATATATTATAAATTTCAGCTCCCTAGCTCAAACTTTGAGTTTTCAAAAAAAAAAAAATTAATTGTGGGCGTGTCAGTGGGCGGATTTTGAAAATATATACACATGAGCATAAAGGACCCATAGAGAGTATATATTATAAATTTCAGCTTCCTAGCTCAAACTTTGGATTTTCAAAAATTAATATACCCTTAGAATAGGTAGTGTATAAAAAATTTATTTTATTTATTTGTGGGCGTGGGCGGATTTTGAAAATTTTTTATCCCGAGCAGTTTTAGGAGTCATAGATCATATATAAAAATGTTTAGCTTTCTAGCTCAAAATTCGATTTTTTCCAAAATTTGGTTTTTTTGAGTTTGTGGGCGTGTCTGTGGGCGGATTTCAAAAATTCGTAAACTGAATTATTTCGGGACCCTAGAGAGTATATGGTTAAAATTTCAGCTCTCTAGGTCCAGTTTAAAGGCCTAATTTTTGCCGACAGACGGACGGACATGGCTAGATCGACATTACTATCGATGCTGATCATAAATATAGTAACTTTTAGGGGTCTACGGGCAATATTAAGGTATGTTACAAACTATGCGTCAAAATTAATATACCCTTAGAATAGGGTATAAACATGGATCTCGTAAAGGCTGCCGTATTAATAGATATCGTTTTCGATAGTAGCGATGATGAAGTGGAAAATAAATGTGTAACCAGTCGGGTAAAAAGGAAAACGAGGAGGAAGTATTGGGTGCATCCTTACCTAAGGAACAGAATGCTTGATGGAGCATTTGTATCCATTTTTGGATCTATATGCGAAACAAATGATACGCAACTTTTCCTCAAGTATTTGAGAATGACTGCTTCCCAATTTGAAGAGTTGTTTCACAAAATGGGACCATCCATAACGAAGCAAAATATTATGCAAGAAGCGATCTCGGCGATGTGAAGCAGAGAAATGTCAAAAATGTATTATGGCGATTAAAACATATGATAGCAGCGCCCATTTTGTTTTATAGGAAATCGAAATTTCGTAAGCCATCGCTATAAAAATATCAACATGCATAGCTTTCCCATAATTCCTACCACGTAAACAAGATGGTCGACCTGAATACGTGTCACGTTTTTTTGCATGTTAGGTAATGCTGTCCCTTTCAGTCACACGGATATTTAGTATTTAGCATCCCTTTAATCTTACATGTTACGAATGTGTGACCGTGTAAATGGCCCAAGTGCAAATGAAAAAATTATCTACTAATTATTCATGGCTGTGTGTTCAGAAGTGCGGTGGTAATAGATGGTTCGATAAAACGATTCAAGTAAGAAACTTCTTTCTAAAGTTTACAAACTGTTGGTTAAAATTTATTTCTGCAGTTATTTTTGGGTCGAATTGGATTCCATGGATATAGCTATGAACATTCTCCGGCCGACGGTCAACCTATTGCACTCATGATGGACTACATTGTAAAACAACTTGTGTATGTATTTATTTTCATATCTTTCTTTTCGTGTAATTTAATTTTTCTCTTTTAAATAGTTACGACCTCTAAACTCCTCTCCAGCTGTGGACAAGCACATTGGAACATTAAAAACCAACCTTGACAAGCTAGCTGATGACCTACATATGCACGCAATGCAATTCCAGGGATATTACAAAGGCTTTCTTAAGCAGCAGAAACTTAGTCCCGACAGTTTTGTCTAAATGGCTCTTTAATATGAGTTCGATTGTGATAAGTAAGTATTTTCCAGGGTGGCGACGGTGTAGAGGTTAGTGTGTTGGCTTGTGACCCGTGCGGTGCAGGTTCAATCCCCATGTTCCCCATGGACATACGCCACCCATTCACATGCCTCTACACCAAAATGAGGATTTCTGCCTGGTAGTACAATGGACCGTTACGGAGTCTGAGTGCTCTGGGATTTGGATTTCCTTTTTATATTAGAAAAAAAAAAGTATTTTCCATCTGAAAAGGACTGATAATGAATAATCATAAATAATAGTAAATAATCATTTCTATTCTTTAGTTCTACAAAGTTCCTGTTTGCTCTCAAGCACTGAAACCCCTCCACCGGGACATTGTCTTTGAACAAGGAGTTACTAGCCGTAAAATGAAACCAAGAATTGGTAGAGGAGAGCCAAAAATCACTATTCACCGTCTCATTGGGCGAAGTATGTTACATAAACAAAGTATGTTATTAAAACAAATTGTGTAAGTATTTATTTTGATATCTTTCTTTTCATATAATTTAATTTTTCACAGCATAATTCACACAGACAAGCTGTGACCTACTTTTCACGCAATGCATTTCAAGCGATATGGCAATAAAAAAGTAAGTATTTTTTCTCTGAAAAAGACTGATAATAATTAATCATTTCTATTCTTTAGTTCTGCAAAGTTCCTGTTTACTCCTAATCACTGAAACCGCTCCATCAGGACATTATCTATTAGTAGTAGTCTGTGGTAATAGTCCAACAATAAATCAACAATCAACTGGAGCTCAGGAGCAAATATCATAGTCGGCAGCAAAATTTGGATGGCAACAGTCTTTTTGCTATGTCGCTTGAAGCTAAGAATCAAAACAGCAAAGTAAAATCACGATCTGAATGTGGATAGGAAGAGACAGCATGACGAAATGATGATGATTATGGAATGTGAGCCTGTGAAGAGTGTTAAAACAGCATTAGTTGATACAAGTTGCATCGTGGATGAATCAAATATGACTAGTGGTTCACAAAGAAAATCTTAAAATTCTGGCTAAAATGAAAGAGGAAGAAATTCTAGCAGTGTGGGAAAAATTATTAAAGTCTATAGGTAAGTGATCTAAACCCATGCACTGATCAATTGTAGATATGAGTTGTTTTTAGATCCAGGATTGCTGGAATTCCTCGCTATAAAACGGAAACAAAAATCATCACAAAAACAACCGCAGCGTATAGTTCCTTTTCAATTAAAGAACAACGATGACGCAGATGACACGCAATTACCTGACGGTAATCCAGCGTCGGAATTGTTAAAGCAAAGTAGGTATAGATGAGCAATGGATTCACTTTGATGTAGTTGAAACAGACAAATTGGAATGGATGCGGGATATTCCTCAACAAATTGCAAAACTCAAAGCTGGCAATTCGTATGAAGCCAGATTTGATTGCATCCATATTCCGAAGACTAGCACGATAAACAAAAATATATTAGATTGATATTGCTTCCTTTAGATATTTGATAACTTTTCTTCCAGTTCCAATATAATTCAACAGAGTCTGAGCTTTTACTGCTATTGGTGGAATTCTAATCATTTACAATCAAGGATTCTACGACAGTGTTCTTGAACTGCCAAACAAAGATTTTCTTTCTCTTTCGTTTTGGTTTTAATGAAAATACTTGCGTAATTCTAGAAATTGTATCTAAAGGGTTGGCATTTATGTTCTACAATGAAACAGATTAGGTAATCCAGCATGCGATGTGTAGTAAAAATAAGTTTTTTAATTGTATATTTCTTTGTAGACCCTCTTGGATTTTATCTAGACTATACTTGAAGTTAATGCAGTAAATGAGACAGATGATCCTAATTTATATTTATTCTTCTATTATATTAAAAACCTTTTTTTTTTTTAGAAACTAAATATACGAGTATTATATTCAATTAAATTGATTATTTTTATTATTCCTTTAAATTTTAGATTTAGAAAAATGAGATTGAGGAGGTTTTCTTCAAGGTAAAAGTTCTCCTCTTAAGAGCAAGAAAAAAACTTATTCGACAGGCAGCATTTGGAAAAATCCAATCCAAACATAAAACAGAAGCTCCAATCTGTTTTGAACACAAATTCGGAGCTCGAAGTTTCAAAAACTCGTGCAAAGGGTGTTGGGGTGGATGTGAAGGTACTCCCAGAGTTGCAGTTTGGACTGAAGTTGAGGTTTCCTTTTAGCTGTGGTAATTTGGATGAGAATCTCTGTTTTAACTACCCTTGCTGTTCGCTAGTTCACCAAGTTGAAATAGCTATGTAGGAAAGAAGAAATTCCTTGCAGTATCTTTGTTGCATGGGCCGCAATCCATATCACCATCAACATCAACGTTTTCGTATTTGAACGTAGCAGTATGCGATGGAAGTTCCGTCTCGTTCTCTCAATAGCACGTTCAATTTAAATGGCAACTGCAAGTTCCCTACTAGTATTCGTCGAGCAACTTACGGTACCATAATTTGGCAAATCAGTAAAATGTTGGTGTTGTTGCAGTGGTGTGATGATCTGAGAGTTTTTATGCGTGAATTTGTTTACGATTTCGACACTTGCATGTTTCCATTATTGAGTATTGTTTGATCGACCTTTAACGACACCGACACAGTCGTGTCAACCTACGGATTTGCATGCACGCTTGCGTTGCAGCTTCAATATGTTAAATTTGTCACTAGGCTCACCTGGATGTAAAGTAAACATGTAGACTAGGCTGTTTTGCATTATTTTTGTCAAGATTTATTGTGTTCGTAATTTTAATAATAAACAATTTTAAAAATTAACTATGAAATCAAGCTGTTGGTCATCCGGGAAAACAATAACTTATTTCTTTATCCTGTTCATCTATCCAACATAACCCTGCACTTAGGACCTTTTCAACGCATTGCTTAGCACGATACTCAGTTCACCTGAAGGAAGAA
The DNA here is from genome assembly GCA_949715645.1 of Portevinia maculata. Classification (NCBI taxonomy): domain Eukaryota; kingdom Metazoa; phylum Arthropoda; class Insecta; order Diptera; family Syrphidae; genus Portevinia; species Portevinia maculata. The sequence goes on from OX454528.1 coordinate 97,968,014, forward strand.
CAAATGAAAAATAAGTTCGAAAGTAATATCAATAAACATCACTCTTACCCCAATTGGTCAACAAGCAGTTGGATGGTTATGAATCCTTGATCAGTACTTGAAGCGGCAGTAAGTAGCGAGGCTGATGAACTGGTATTATTGGCTTAGAGTACTGACGCGCCAAGTACTTTGCGAAACCGTAGAAGCCCACCATAAGATTCATCGGTAAACTGATGACTATCCTCAAATGGTCCTTGGTAAGATCAATCTCCTGATTCTCATGCTCTTTGAATACTGCTGATTTTGTTTCTTTGACTTTAAATTGCCGCACAGGTGCATCATTCTCTCTATGACGTTTCTCATGTGTGATTTCTTGCGAGAGATCAATTGATTTGCGTTTTCTATCAATACCTTTTTTCTCGGCCTTTAACTTTTGTTCACCCTTTTTGTGATGTCTCTGATTTTTACTTTCCTGCAAAAAGCGTTCACAGTCCTTCAGACACGAGTTCACCTGCCGAATGGAACCATTGCAACGTTCGAAGCGTTGCCACGCCGACATTATCACATAGGGATTATCCAGATCTTGAGATTGAAGTGCTTTTCTAAAAAGTCTGAGGGTATGGGTAAAAATGATGAAATAAATACAAGCTTTTTATGGCAAAGAGCGTACTTTCTCGTCGCTTCGAGGTCATTCCGCATCTCCAATTGAATGAACTCTATCCAGAGGCCGCTCTTTGAAGCGTTGTCGGAACGTTGTGTTTGAGATCAAGAATGAATTACAAGAGACGTCATCAAGGTGCTTTTGACAACCTACCCATGACTATGGTCCACAGCTCCTTGCCCTTTTTGGCATCCTGAAGTGGTCCATACTCTTGACGTCCCCAAAACTGCAAAATCTCGCAATTGCAGTCGGCCAGCACGCCCCACTGTTGGCTCAGTGATGTCGAACACAAGTTGAAATTGTTCCTCAGGATCTCGCATTCCCCTTCTTCTTTATAGTTAGTGAGTCGCCGAAGATAAGTCAAGTACTCCAGCCATATAGCGACGACTGGATCGGCACTTTGGAACTCAACGGGCAAGGAACTTTCCAGAACTTCTTATCGACTCTTTTCCATCTTCTCCAGCAGTTGTATTCGTTTGATGTACAACTTCTCGTTCCACGAACAATTGCGCAGCGCTCGGTTACTAACGTCCACCACATTCTGACGAAATACGGGCAAATCTTGTAGCTCCTTTTGTCGCTTGTATTCGTCTCTGTAGTTCAGAAATGAGATGTATTCTAACCAGCAGTCGGGATTTAGACAGCAATCAGCTACCAGCCTTTCGTAGATAGTTTGAAGAATGTTCTCAAGTCAAGAATTTGGTTTAACCATTTCACGGAAGGTAGTACAAGTTGTAGAAAACATAATGTATTTATGTATGTATGTATTTTTATTGAGACTTCATAGATTACATTAATATTTTGTTTTACATAAATTCATTGTTTTAAAGCCGACTTAGAATTGGTCTGGCTGTCACAGCAATATTTACTTATTTCTGGTCAAATTAACAAGAAAATCAAATTATAAACTTCGCAGTTACATAAAAAAAACATGTTTGCTCAATCGAAAAATGACAGATACAAAGAAACTTAAAACTAGGTAACGAAAGGAAATATATATAAAAGAGATAGAGAAGGATGCTTAACAGTTATGCCAAGTGCAGAAAAGTGAAACACAAATTATAAAGTTTTTTAAAGAGTACAACCTTAAAGAGTATGAAAAATTGTTTATTCAAGTGTTTTTAGCATAAGGCGTAGTGATTGATTTTACAACGATTTATGAATTCATTTGGAATTATAGGTATTAAAGAAGAAACTAAAATATATGGTATCTAGGTATTGCATTAATATCTTACTTATTATTTACTTTTTTTTTTTTTGTCATATAGATTCACATTTTTAAATATTATATTTTTTTTTCTTTTTTTTTTTTATTATACATTTTTGAATTTTATTTAAGCTATTAAATATTATTAACAGTTTTGGATAAATGGGATGTTGATTTTAATTGTGCTCTATGTTTTTTTATTTTTGTATTATTATTTTATATTACTAGCCCCTGTAGTTGGCATTAAGATACCTGTGCCCCTATCGGAGTCGTTACGGAGTAAAATGTACTTATCAAATGATCTGCTATGTTTTCTTTTAGAAGGGTTTCCTGAACTAAAATTGCAGTTGGAGAGAAGTCTCCCAACAACATGTTTAGTTCAGCGCATTTATCGTGGGATACTAAGGAATTGATGATGGCAGTGAGTAGCTTTATGATCATGGTGAAATCTTTTCAATGAATTCCAAGTAAGCACCGGGTTTATCGGAATCTTTTAGTGTTAAGTACTTTGGCCAGAACTCTCGGACGCGTAAAATTAAGGTGTTAATTGGGACACCAAACAGTAAAATTGACTCGTTAAGGAAATCACTAAAAGTGGATGAAGAACTATTTTGCTGGTTAATTGGGTTCTTACCAGTGCACGGAGTTGTTTTTCGATCAGCTTTTAAAATATCAGCGTAAGAACCCCTGACTGGGACGCTCTGGGGAGTTTGGGGAACATGTATTGTGTTAATTATATTTTTTGGACATCCCTTTCCCCTTTTTTGCAGATATTCTGTTCGTTTAGGGCACTAGCTAAAGTTGGCAGGATGGCCTGAAGAGCCACAATTAATGCAAGCCACCTTGGCCTTGTCATCATTTGAGACTATTGAGCAGGATCCTTGTTCATGCACATCTTTGCATTTTACACATCTATTAGGATATGCGCAATAGGCACTTACGTGGCCAAATCTTTGGCATTTAAAGCACTGTATAACATTGTTACGCTTTACGGAGTCCCAACGAATTCTGTGATGAAGAATATTCCTAATGTTCTTTAACTTATTTAAGCTTTCTCTATTGTCTACAACGCAAACATAGATTCCAAGGTCCAACCCGTTTTCTTTCGACCATTTTGTTGAAAATGGTTTGACTTGTACCCTCAGTGAAGGATCCACATTTACCAATTCATTTTCAATATCATTTGATGTAAATCCATCTGAGAGCCCTTTTAACAGAATTGAAAATTTTTTCAGTTGACTAGGGACAAAATAAAAAGCATTTATGTATTCATTGCAGAGAGATTTCATTAAGGAAGAATGTAAATCAACATCCCTTACATAAATTTTAAGTCTGCCAAGTCCTCGATTTTCAAATTTAACGTTATCTAGGCTATCACTATAGTGTTTTTTAAAGAAATCTAAAAGGCTCTTAGAACTTACTCCTTTAGCAAAAATTGGTGGGCACCAATCGTTGGCTTTTTTAACTACTGGAATGTTCGGCTGGAATGGAATTTATTATTAGACAGTCTATCTGTGAAAGCCACTTTTTTTTAACGACGATGCAGGTGGATTCACCGATGTTCTTTTTCGATTGATCACATTCTCGAAAGTCTTCGAGTCGTTCTTTAGGATCCTTTGAAGATCATTTACAACCGACTGGTTAAAGATCGAAACTTCACTGTTTTCCCAAATGGATAAGGGCAAACTTGAATTATTAAAAGCGCCCTGAGGCGGATTAATCACCAAACCAACGGCGTGCGACTCTTTACCGTTTACACTTTGGTTGGAAAAATAAGTTTTTTCTGACAGCACTGCTGCATTCGTATTACATGCCTGTTCGGCATCACCATCACTCACTACCACTACTGGTTCAATACCATTATCACTAATACATGTATCCATGTATTTATCGTCGTGATCACTAGTGCCCACGGCGTGGGTATCTTTATGTATATTGTGCGTGTGTAACGGGGCGCCGCCAACAACATCCAAATTTTTTTTTTTTATCTTCCATAGATAGAAGATCGGAGGGTAGTATAAAATGTTTATTTTTTGATAATCTCGGATCAATGGGAAAATGTTTATTAAAAGGATAACCTTTTTCTTTTTCTTTAGGCTTAGAGCCCATTGTAAACAAGAATTGTTTAAACGGTTTTTTTTTTTTATCACTTCACAAATTATAGCACTCGGGAGAAAGGGGAAAAACACGTCCGTTCACAGCCGATAGCAAAACGAGCAATCTGTAGAAAACATAAACAAACGACATGTTTGACATTTGCCAAAGTTTTTGATTTTGTGTCGTGGTGAAATTGAGCGGTGCACGGGGTGTGTTTACAGTGACTTTGTAAAAACAAGTAACCAATGGAAAAGATGAAAATTGTTGCAAATGTGTGGTAATTATTTTTACTGATTCATTTGACTTATGTTATTATAATTTCTTTGTTAATAATTCTTATTTTGTTTGAAAATAATTTTTTTCGTACAATTTGTTGACCTCGAACGAACGAAAACCAAATGACAGGCAAACCACTTTTAATGCATTTATGAAATATGGAAAAAAATTGCGCATTTTGCTATTCTAGGCGTACTATGATAAATTAGTTTATGAATCTGTGACAATAAATTCAAGTTTTTGGTACGACAAAACATGGTTAGCAAAAGATGTGTAAAAGTTAACGCAGTTTCTTAAGTGACAAGATGATTTAACAAATAAATAGTGAATACATTTGGGGCATTTGGAACATTGAGAATAATATTCAATTTAACATAACTTTAAAACAGCTTAAGATGACTTATGCAATCACACTTTGAAGCGTCGTTTAGAAAGATAAATGTCGTTGAAAGTTAGGATCAATGCTTTCCTAACTTTCAACGACAAATGACAAAACTTGTTTTAACAAATTTATAGTTATTGTTTGCCGATCTTTTCACATTACCACAAGAATAATTCAAAACAAATACATTTTAAAACGGCTTATGTTGAAACAGTCGCATTGAAAGACGCATCAAGAGTAATAATAGAAAATCAGTAAAACCTATAACAAAGCTGCATTCTACTTCAATTTTCAAATGTCAAGCGTTGTATGTCAATGCGAAGGCAGAGAATAGTATTGACATTCAAACTTTTTCTTGTGTTTTGTAATATTTGACACAGTTTTTTTTTCACTTTGTTATGAATGGTCATTAATTGTGTCACACTCATATGTTTCAACAAAATCATAAATAAAATAAAAAGGGCTCGAAATGTTTGCATTACCGATTTGTTTCACTTTTTTTATATTCGAACGTCAATCAACACACAATAACTATCCAATCATTGTAACCCATAAATTCAAAATCATTTTCACCGATCATATGACCTGCATTTATAATGTCATTGATATATATAGTGTTGGTGTAACGAAAAGATTAGTAATGAATGACAAACTTATTTCAGATGTTCTTAAACATAAAACTCAATTTGTACGAATTACTGAAAATAATAATTTTGTTAGTAAGTAATCAGGCTTTAGTAATGACCGTGGGGAGTGGAGAGTTTCATCATTACTAGCAACAACATTATTTTTGACCATGTAGGAGCAGCCAGTACAAACTTTTATATACATTCGATTTATATACGACAAACGATCCTACTTGCTACTGATTTAGGGGGTACATAGCGGACAAAATTAAACTATTTTCGTTATTGCTGTGATTTATATTTAAGTTTTTTAATTACTATTTCTCTAAAAAAAAGTATTATACATGATTTGAAATATTATTATGTACAATTTATACTATAATTACTAATTCAACACGGAACGAAGAAGTTTGCAGGTAGTTTATTAAAATTCTACAAATCCACCTCGAAAGACGTCGGTTTGTTAACACAGCGCATTTTCCATCATGTTGAGGTGATTTAGAGAGAGAGAGCTGCCAACTCAACTTCACACCTGACCTACTAAATATGCTATCTGTGTGTAGGCTTCCCATTTGATTTGCATGCAAACACTAATTCAGATAAGCTATTTAGTGGAGCTTTTCAGCTTGTCGGCAATCCGAAAAAATTCCTCTCAGTTGACTGTCTAGTTGTAGGTAGGCTGTGTAATATAGGTAGTCAGTGCTGTGGCCACAGACAACCTATATTAGACAGCCAACTGAGAGGATTTTTTTTCGGATTGCCAACAAGCTGAAAACAGCTGAAAAACTCCACTAAATGCCTATCTGGATTAGTGTTTGCATGCAAATCAAATGGGAAGTTTGCACACAGATAGCATATTTAGAGGAGTCAGGTGTGAAGTTGGCAGCTCTCTTTCAAAATCACCTCAAAGTGATGGAAAATGCGCTGTGTTAACAAACCGACATCTTTCGAGGTGGATTTGTAGAATTTTAATAAAGTACCTGCAAACTTCTTCGTTCCGTGGTGAATTAGTAATAAGTGTAAAATATACGAGTAGTATAAATTGTACATAATAATGTTTTAAATCATTTATAATACTTTTTTTTAGAGAAATAATAATTATATAACTTAAATATAAATTACAGCATAAACGAAAATAGTTTAATTTTGTCCGCTATGTACCCCCTAAATGAGTAGCAAGTAGGATCGTTTGTCGTATATAGGTCGAATATATATAAAAGTTTGTACTGGCTGCTCATACATGGTCAAAAATATTTTTGTTACTAGTAATGATGAAACTCTCCACTCACCACGGTCATTGCTAAAGCCTGATTACTTACTAACAAAATTATTATTTTCAGTAATTCGTACGAAATGAGTTTTATATGTCCGAACATCTGAAATAATTTTGTCATTACTAATCTTTTCGTTACACCAACACTATAAATATCAATGACATTATAAATGCAGGTCATATGACCGGTGAAAATGATTTTGAATTTATGGCTTACAATGATTGGATAGTTATTGTGTGTTGATTAACGTTCGTATATATAAAAGTGAAACAAATCGGTAATGCAAACATTTCGAACCGTTTTTATTTTGTTTATGATTTTGTTGAAACATTTGAGTGGGACACAATTAATGACTGTTCATAACAGAGTGAAAAACAACCTGTATCAAATATTACAAAACACATAAGTCCTAATCCAAGAAAAAGTTTGACAGTCAATACTATTCTCTGCCTCCGCGTTGGCATACAACGCTTGACAGCAACATTAAAAAACATAAGGTTTTGGTTTCACGAATACCATTTGAGGATTGAAGTAGAATGCAGTTTTGTTATAGGTTTTACTGATTTTATATTATTACTCTTGTGATGCGTCTTTCAACGCGGCTGTTTCAACATAAGCCGTTTTAATGTAAAATGTATTTCTTTTGAATTATTCTCGTCGTTATATCGAAAAGATCGGCAAAAAAATAACTAAAATTTTGTTAAAACAAGTTTTGTCATTTAAATTTCATATGCTTCCCTAACTTTCAACATTTATCTTTCAACACGACGCTTCAAAGTGTGATTGCATAAGTCAGCTTAAGCTGTTTTGAATTTATGTTAAATTGAATGTTATTCTCAATGTTCCAAATGCTCCAAATGTATTCACTATTTATTTGTTAAATCATCTTGTCACTTACGATACAGAGTTAACTTTTACACATCCTTAGCTAAACCTATTTCGTCGTACCAAAAACTAAAATTTATTGTCACAGATTCATAAACTAATTTAACATAGTAAGCCTAGAATAGTTAAATGCGCAATTTTATTTTCATTTATGCATTAAAAGTACAAAGCACATTTGGTTTTTGTTCGGTTGAGGTCAACAAATTGTGTGAAAAAAATTATTTTCAAACAAAATAGGAATAAATAACAAAGAATAACAAAGTTTCAGTAAAACAGATTACCACACATTTGCAATAATTTTTATTTGTTCCATTGGTTATTTGTTTTTCCAAAGCTACCACTTTTACTCAATACCCTGCAAACACACCCATTCTCACCACGACACAAAATCAAGAACTTTGGCAAACGTCAAACAGAAATCGTCATGCCAAGAATTTGTTTACTTTTAGAGTTTGTAGACATGTTTTGGCGAACGCTATTGACTCGCAATAAGATATTCCCTTGAGGTATACAGAATAATTTTTATTTTCAACCATTACAATAGCCAAAAATGGTGATATTTACTTTCAGATATTATACCACCCGGAGCTAGTGTAGAGAACATTCATAAGGAATGTTTGCATGCAGCCGGTATAGATCCCAGCAGTGTAGGAACAATTGCAGTTTTTAGCCAGGTTTTTATTATCATCTAATATAAACTACGAATTTATGCAACGAGAATTCCTTCCTTAAGGTTTACCGATGACTCTTATGGTGGGCTTACGCTATGCAAAGTACTTGGCGCGTCAGTACGCCAATAATACCAGTTCATCACATGGAAGCTCATGCCTTAGCAGTGCGGGATTAATAAAAGCAGCAACCAGACATTTATCTAATCGCACACAACTAGCGCTGGAATTTTGCATACGAATGGGACTTCAATAATGTAAGGCCGACTGTAGTTGTCTCTGGTGGTGTTGCAAACAACGCCTACATTTTCGAAAACATAGTAAACATGGCCAGGATATATAACGCGGAAACATTTCGTCACTCTAAACGGTTTTGCTCAGACAATGGAGCTACGAATGGTTAATAGAGAATCCATTTAGAAGACTGATTGGCTTTTAGTTAAATTTTTCATTAAATAATATATTTTATCGGCTAAAACTAAACATATTGCAGTTAGACCACGAAGACTGCTCATATTACGAATACAATAAAGCTTGTCAAAAATAATGCAAAACAGCCGAGTCTACATGTTTACTTTTTGCCGTTGCGATTGAATTTCGGCTTTGAGATTTGAGTTCTCCTTTCACATCTTCAATTGTAAGCTTCCATCTAAAAGATGTTGTCTGAGATTCGATATTGCATCGTTAGTCAGCTGTTCATAGTCATGAAGCTTCTAGATAAATCAATTTTTCTATAACAACAACATTAAATATGAATGAAGACATACGAGTACATAGGTACTTACTTCTCAGACTGCAACAATGTATCTGTCATAGTTAAACCAAAAGCTTTTGATTAATTTACACGTAATTAATTTTTCGTTCACTTTTGATTCAATTTCTAAACAAATTCGTAGGGTAGGTATTCCCAAAAAGGTCCAGTAAATATTTATATTTCTAAGTGAATAGAAGTTCTGTTTTATGTTATGGCAACAAGCGTCTCTATGGATAAATTAAATGTAACTAGGAAACAAGAATATAGTGTATGTATTTTTAAGCCCCTCAGAAATAGCTTGTATAATAAATTAAACACTTTTTGATTTATTCTTTAAAAGTCGGAGAAAGTTTAATAGTTTTTTTTGTGGAAAAATATTTTGTCTATAATGCTATATATTTCAGAATGCCTCTTTTTAATAAGAAATTCGAGTCTAAAACCATTCTTGCGAGGACAGGTCGATGTAATATAGGATGTCCACCTATAAGCGAAGATTTAGACGAATATAACAATGTTTCCCTGATCCTGAGCACAGACTACCTATACTATAATAATAAATAATGTTCTAATGGAGCGGTTTAAGTGCTTAGGAGTAAACAGGAACTTTGTAGAACTAAAGAATAGAAATGATTTTATTAACAGTCTTTTTCAGAGAAAAAATACTTACTTATTATTGCCATATCGCTGGAAATGCATTGCGTGAAAAGTAGGTCACCAGCTAGCTTGTCATGGTTGGTTTTCGCTGTGTGAATGTGTTTGTGAAGGTAGTTTCGTAGCAGATTGTAAGTTGGTGGTTTTAGTTAATGCGAAAATGTATAGATTATCTATTTAAAAGGGAAAAATTAAATTACATGAAAAGAAAGATATGAAAATAGATACTTACACAATTTGTGTTACAATGTAGTCCATCATGAGTGCAATAGGTTGACCCTCGGCCGGAGAATGTGCATAGCTATATCCATGGAATTCAATTCGACTGACAAATAACTGCAGAAATAAATTTATCTAACAGTTTGTACACTTTAGAGTTTCTTACTTGAATCGTCTTATCGAACCGTCGATTACCACCGCACTTCTTGAACACACAGCCAAGAATTAATTACTATAATTTTTTTTTCATTTGCACTCGGATCGTAACATCCAATGAGATGGCGAATAGTGATTTTTGGCTCTCCTGTACCAACTCTTGGTTTCATTTTACGGCTAGTAACTCCTTGTTCAAAGACAATGTCCCGATGTAGGGGTTTCAGTGCTTGAGAGCAAACATGAACTTTGTAGAACTAAAGAATAGAAATGATTATTTACTATTATTTATGATTATTTATTATCAGTCCTTTTCAGATGGAAAATACTTACTTATCATAATCGAACTCATATTAAAGAGCCATTTAGACAAAACTGTCGGGACTGAGTTTCTGTTGCTTAAGGAAGCCTTTGTAATATCCCTGGAATTGCATTGCGTGCATATGTAGGTCATCAGCTGGCTTGTCAAGGTTGGTTTTTGCTAATTCAATGTGCTTGTCCACAGCTGGAGAGGAGTTTACAGGTCGTAACTATTTAAAAGAAAAAAATTAAATTACACGAAAAGAAAAATATGAAAATAAATATTTACACAATTTGTTTTACAATGTAGTTCATCATGAGTGCAATAGGTTCACCCTCGGCCGGAGAATTTTCATAGCTATTTCCATGGAATCCAATTCGACTGAAAAATAACTGCAGAAATAAATTTTAACCAACAGTTTGTAAACTTTAGAAAGAAGTTTCTTACTTGAATCGTCTTATCGAACCATCGATTACCACCGCACTTCTGAACACACAGCCATGAATAATTAGTAGATAATTTTTTCATTTGCAGTTTTAAGCTAGTTATTTTGTGTATTTGCATATTGTTCCTAAACTATACAATTTAAGAGTGTACAAATATATTTGCTGTGTTTTATTATCCATGCGGATCTGGATCTGGATCAATTTAATACGTAAAACAAAAACAACACAGGATCTTGCTATTTATCGGGATCATTAATCGTGATCCAAAATGTAATTACAAAACTCACTACCTGTTTTTTCGTGGCGTTGCTTATTTAAATTATAGGAAATTATAGGAACACAATAATATTGCCAGACCAAAATATGAAACACTATTAATAACACAAAAAATCAATTAGCATATTTTCATATTCGAATAATTTACCACTGCGACTTTTGAGACGTTTTGCTTCGTAATATAATACACAAAAATTAATGGAAATATTAGCAGTACAATACTGTTAATATGTTGCATATTTGAACATAACATTTGAACATAGTTTCTGAAAAAAGAATATTGAGTGCAAAATGTATGTTGATTTGTATTCAAATGGCAACACCCCCGACACAACAAGCGATCATATTGTGACGTCACATTGTACCCTATATTTGCAATATGGCTGAGTGCCAATCGAAACTTGAAATACCTGGTATCGTCTGTTATGTGTTAAAAACAACTGTTGCCACAACTTGCCACTGATGATCCAGATCGTTTTATTATCAGATCGGATCCGTATCAAGATCATTGGGATAACGAAACGCGGCTATTATTAATCTTTGGAATAAAAGAATAACAAAGTTCTGTCAAATGACACAAAATTAAACTCACCACACAAACTTGTCATATTTGACAATCAGACAGAAGACTTCACTTTTATTGATTCACATGTATTCACCGATAGGCAATTTTGAGAGATGAACCCGCTCTCTTTTTTGAGGGGCGCAGCGGACGGGGGTAGTGAGAGTTGACTGTCTAGTTGTATGTAGTCTGTGGCTGTGGCTGTCTAGTGTAGGTAGTCTGTGTCCGTATCTTTAATAAAACTAATTTCATTAAAATACCAAAGAGTTGGTTCACTGAAATTATCAACACCAGATCGGCTTTTGTTTAATTCATTTAAACGTTTTAGCTCGCGCCGAAAATTCGTTCTCAACGTATTTATTTTTCTGGTGACATCCCCTTTTTGTGCACCAGGATACTTTTCTTTATATTTTTGCAGTAAAACTTCATAATCTTGCATTTTTTTGTTTCGGTCGCAATAATCTTTTCCTTTGACATCCCATAAACTCGGTAATGACCGATAGGTTTGAATTAATTCCGATACAAATGCTCGGTCTTCATCGTCCTTCAATTTTCCGCTGGCGCCAGTCATGTTTTCGCTTGAGTGACACGATACACAGTGAAGCAATTACGTCAATCCAACCTTTACACGTATCAATCGGCAGAGTGAGAGTTGGCTGTCTAATATAGGTAGTCTGTGGTCGTGTTTGCTCTATCTGTGAATTAGTGAAAGATAAAAAAAAAATTGTGTTCAACCATGGCGGATGGTGTTATTCATTCGCCTTATAATCTACCCACCGTACCTCCGGATAAAGGTCAAAATAATTTGATGCTTCCATCACAACTATTAAGTGAGGAAGACAAAGAAAATATTTCAAACAACATAAATAAAATTCCATGGTGGGATGGAGATGCCGGTGTGATTGAAGACGCCGACACTTACACATCAGAAAATCGTCGAAACGAAAATGGCGATAGTGAAATGCAAATAGATGCCAATGTCCCGCACAATGGTGTGACAGAGAAAAATAGTTTTCGAGGAAACTTACTAATTCCCCGCAGCAACTGCGTGCACATTGGAACATCTAACTCAATGTCCGTTAATGGAAATTTTAAAACCACAAATAACGCGCAAATGGAAACTGAGCAAGCTCTATGTGAACTCCTTACGAATGACAAAGAGATCTACACTCAGGTAATAGCTCGTAAAAGGCGACAATCTGGTCCCGAAAGAGAAGCAAAAAAAGCTGCTTTTGAAGCTCCCAAAAATCGCAATTACTATGCGCTTTTGGACGAAATAGGAAATGAAGCCGTTCACCGATCTTCTAAACACCAGAAGGAAAGCATCAACAGCAGCACCAACACGGACAGCGCTAGTACCAGCACAGTCAACAAAGCGCCAGAGGGCAATAACAGCAAGAATGTCCAACCTCAAGAGGTTATATCCTGGTGTCCACCTATTTTTACTAAAGGAGGCTCATCGAAAACTATAATAGAAATAATAAGTAAGTCTAAATTTAAGTTAGATGACGTCAAATTCGTTACTAATGGTTTTTGTAGACTAAAAATTATGGTCCGAGGGGTTGAACTTGTATAGTTTTTTGTTGGAGCATTTCAAAATATGTAAAATTGATGCTTTCTCTTTTACTCCAAAGCAACACAAAAAATTCAATTTAGTCCTTAAAGGGCTAAGTGGAAATTTCTCACCCGAAGAGGTCCAGAATGAGATTTTGAAATTGGATTCCTCTCTGAGGTTGATCGTTAAAAAATTCGAGACCAAGGAGAATGACATCCCATTGTATCTTTTCCATTGTGTTTTGGAGGATAGGGATAGTTTTATTAAAATTTAACGGTTGAAATCCTTACTAAGGCATAGAATTCATTGGGACTCTATTAGGAGCTCGGGTCTAAGACAATGTTTCAGGTGCCAAAGATTTGGGCATGAGTCCGCTTACTGCACGTTCGAGGTAAGATGTGTCAAATGCCTGGCTTTCCATGAAGCTGGCAAGTGTGGAATCTGGCCAAAAAATGAAACATCCATTGCATCATGCGTGAACTGTGGAAAGTCGGGTCACCCGGCAAACTACAAAGGCTGCCTCAGTCGTGTAGAATATCTAAAAAAAAAAGGAATCGGTCTTGACTGCTATAAAAGCCAACAAGGCTGGTTTAAGGAATACCGTAATTAATCAGGTTATTAAAGTTTCACATCAAGCATTTTCGTATGCAGACGCTGCAAGCGGTAGTAAGCCTCAATTTAATTCGATCCCGAGTCACTCCAGGTGGCGAGATATCAGACTTTATTGAAGAGTCAAATAAACTGTTTGGTCTACCAATAAACCAATTAGTTGCCAAAATTCGGGAATTCTGGCCGAAATACACCAAGCTAGATGCTAACCAAAAACCAGGTGCATACCTGTGCTTCATCGCCTCCCTCTCACCCCCCTCACCATGAACTTAAACCTAATTACAGCAAACATTAATTCTTTTCCCCTTACGAACAAATTGAAATCGATCTTCTGTTAAAAGAGATTCATCCTACTGCAATACTCGTTCAAGAAACATGCCTTAAAAAAAACAAAGCAAAGTGCCGTTTCAACGAAAGTTACGACTTTATCAGAAATAATGAGGGTAGAGGAACCGGAATCCTTCTGAAAGACTCCATACAATTTTCACAAGTATATTTTTCCAATAATGTTATCTCAGTAACCATAGCTTCAATACCAATAAATTCATTCAATTCAACTAAAGTTTTAGCACTAGTGTCCGTGTACATCCCGTGCAATATTGGTTCCACCTTGACTACGGCCCTGGATGATCTTCTCACCTGTCTGGCATTTTGACTATATCGTTCTGGGAGGGGATTTCAACTCTAGGCATACCCTGTGGGGAGACTCGAAAGTTAATATAAACGGCTTACACCTTGCCAACTGGTATTTGAATAATCACTTTCTGGACTTTGACATCGTAGCGGCTTTAGGTCCTACCCGCCCAAGCTCTGTATCTCATATTGATTTCTTCATGATATCGTCAAATCTTCGAGCTGGTAACAACTTTGCCTGCCTTACTATGGATCTTATTTCTGACCACTTCTCGGTTTTTATGAGCATCCAACTACGCCATCATTGCCCTTTTCGGACTTTCCCTCGAACTTTTACTTGTTTTAAAAACACAAACTGGGGAAATTTTAATCGAGCGCTGAACTCTAAGCTCAACAGTATCCCAGTCGAGCGCAACTTGTCGAATGATGAAATTGATATCCATATCAACTCTCTCGCCAACGCCTTAAATGATTGCATAGACAGGTTTAGTGAAAAGAAAAATCTTTTGCCCAATCATTATAGAATATCCGAGGATACCCTTAGACTGTATAAAAGTTTGGAAAAGGAAATTAAAACGAATTTTCCACCGATTTGGTGATCGTACGAGCCGAGAACACTGTGAATTGTCTTTAAGAATAAGATAAGGTTAGAATTGAACTCAATGAACGCTTTAGAGCTGAATTAAACAGTTTGAAGCCTTCACCCCACGTATTCAGGGTTATTGATCGGATTACTGGTCGGAAAAATAGAACCAACAATAGTACACAAGCGCTTACGCTGGGTGATAGAGTTTTCAACTCCCCAGTCGAAAAAGTAAAAGCTTTTGGAGACTATTATTACGACCTATATTCCTTGAAAACGCCTACAGCCGACAATGAAAATTTACTGGAGGTAATGACTTAACAGCGCTTTTTCGGCCTGGAACAATGATCTCGTCATTACTACTTTTTCCCCATCTAACAAAGCTGACTTAGCAAATAATGAGTTCTTTGCCTCAACCGATTTGGTTGAATCAATAATTTCATCACTCAACAATAAAAAATCAACTGGGCCTGACAATATTTCAAATTTTATTCTAAGAAAAACTAAAGTAACCATATCCAAACACTTTACACCAATAGTTAACAATTGTCTAAATAACTTTTATTTTCCTTTACCCTGGAAAAGAGCGAGACTTATCCCTATTAAAAAAAATAGTAGATCAAACGCTTTAACTGATTTTCGCCCTATCTCCCTACTTTCAAACCTTGGAAAAACATTCGAAAAAATTTTATTAAACAAAATACAAAACTTTTTTCCTAACGATCTGACCCAATCTCAACAATTCGGATTCAAACGTGGGCACTCCACTGAACATGCTCTTCTTGCTTTTCAGGATAAAATGTTAAAAATCTAAGAAATAAGCAGTGCACTGTAGCTTGCGCATTAGATCTTACGAAAGCATTCGACTCGGTATGGCAAGCAGGCCTATTATATAAACTAGATCAACATAGTTTTCCTCCCTATTTCATTAAAATAATTCAAAGCTTCCTCAAAAATCGTAGCCTTTCAGTTTTCTTCGAATACGAAAACTCCCCTCCAATTCCCATATTTTCAGGGGTTCCTCAAGGATCTATTCTTGGACCTTTCCTCTTCAACCTATACCTTAACGATTTCCCAATTCAAAACAACAATTCGCAGGCAATTCTTTACGCTGAGAAATGGGGAATCCATCTGAACCTCAAGAAATGTGAACTCATATGCTTCCGAAATGCTTCAGGAGGAGGTCACCACCTTGCTGTACGGGAAAGCCGTCAACTCAAACTCTGCATTGAAGGATATTCAATTCCACTAAAACAATCGGTTAAATATCTGGGAGTCCACCTACACGAACGGTTTAAAATGAATCCTCATGCTAGGATAGCCCTGAATAGGAGCAAAGGTGCTGCGGCTTAACTTAAACTTCTGCTTAACTCCAAAAATGTAGAAAAGTCAACTAAACTCCTCATGTACAAAACTCTTATTCGTCCTATCATATCATTTGGATTCCTCATTTGGTTCCAAATTACAACGAACGTGGCCCTGGAATTACAAAGATTCGAAAGAAGGATTATTCGCAGTTGCATATCCAAAAGACGTAGGCCGTCTGGGAAATGGTTCAGAAATAGAAGCCTATATGAGGAATCAGGAATAGTCCCTTTGCTCAATTACCTTACCTCTCTATCGGAAAAGAGAATTTCTTCCCTTCAACATCACGACAACCCTATCCTCCGAAGCATCTTTGGGGAGAACATTGGATGTCCCATCAGCGACCAGTATTAGGTACTTGTCTCCTATCAGCATCCTCACTGAGGATTCCAATGCAGTTTTTCATCTGCAAGAAGATGAACCTCAACATCTATCCCCTTTTTATATGAAGCGCTCCACAAACAACTACAGAGGCTAGGAAGTTCAACTCATGCCTTACCTGTAATTAGCTATAAAGGACATAGGTTAGGACAAAATGTAAATAATTTATTTATGAATAGTAATATAGTAGGTATACATTAACTTATGAAATCAAGGTGAGCAATAAATCAAAAATGGCTTCTTGTGCCTTCATGACTCTGCTGTGAATTATAATTTTAAATAATATAAGCCATCTTGAAGTTATTCCTTAAGAATTTTTTATAAAACAGTACAAAGAAACATAAGGACATTCAGATAAATAAGAAGACAAAAACAAAAAATAAAAAGAAAGAGTATGTCTGTATCTGTATCCAAATCTGCTATATCCAAATTAATTTCACATTGTTAAATGCTTTGTAATAAGGCCTTCTGCCCTCCTTGCGCACACAGTTTGTGTCCGGGATAGATGCGACAATGTTGTCTCTATCTCCTTTGTTTTTATAATATTGTTACTCTTCTTCCTCTACTCTCTATCCACCTTTAATATTAGGTAAGTTGTTTTGTATTATGTCGTCTTGTTGAGTGGACACATTTTTTTTATATTAAGCTAAGATATTGCTCTTTTCAATCCAAATTTGATTTGTCATTAAAAATAAAGCAAAAAACATCTGAAGTTTAATGTATAGCCTGGCCAATTCTAAGTCGGCAATCTTATTTACTAAGTTGATATAATAGATAAGTTATAATTTAAGTGAAACAAAATGTGAATGAAAGAAAAAAATCTCAATAAAAATTTACTCAATCGGCATGACGTTCATGAAAATGAAAACTGCCAAATCTCCAAAATCGAGAGAATCCTCTCATTTCAAAGAAAAATACGCGAACGCTTTTGTGTAAAAAAAATGATAAACGTCTAAGTTTGGCTTGAAAAGAAACAACCGCTGTTTTTTTTTTTTTTGCTGGCAAACTCATAGAATTTCATCATTTGACTGTTTTCATTTTCTTACCAGCCGAAATTACGAAAGTACATTTTTCTTTCGTTCATCTTTTTACCATTTTCTGAGTACCTACGCGAACGCGTTTGTGTAGTTTTTCACGAAAGTTTATATAAATTTACGTTTGCATATTAGCTCGCGAACGGACCTATTGTAAAATGTAAACTACTTGTGTATTAAATGTTAAATTAACAAATCCTGTTCGCAATGTGTAGAAAAACAATTGCTTTTAACTAGTTAAATATGATTGAACTCGCAGAGTGAACAAAAGTTCATACAACGAAAAGTGATTTGTGGGTAAGCATCCTTCATTCAGCACATTTAAATGTTTTGGAACAAGCAAATGTAAGTTGAAGTAATAATGAAATACTTCTCGGGGGCAAACCGCAACAAATCCATATATTGTTCCATTCTACACCCAGACAGAGCCTCGATTCCAAACTTCTATTCCACAAATAAATTTTCTTTAATTGCAATGAAAGCCTCGTAACACACGCTAAGATCAACTCCAGAACCAAATTGAAGAAGTCACTTGCAGCGCATCTACTTGCTGAAATCCGATGAAGGTTTAGAATTCATCGGAAGAGCCGTTTTCATATTGCACATTGCACAGCGTGTTTTACAGCGCCGCTATCCGCCACACAGTTGGTTTGAAATAATATCGAATGCGACGTAAAGCAGAAATATAATTTGAAAGTTCTTGTAGATGGGAAATGTGGAGTTGACAGGCAAAATATCAGACAGATTGTAGCAAAAATGCAACACCAAACGGAATACTTAAACGCTTTTCCTCAAGAAACGCTTAATTTCTCTGCAGAATATAAGCAGTCTCCTGTTGCTTATGACTTATATCATCTAGCTGCTCAAGAAGTACCTTTCTAGGAAAATACTTCAGTTTCGCGATACTCTGTCGCATTCACACAATACGTATGATACGGCCTCCTCCGCTTGCAGAGACAGATTTAAGAATTTCCCCAGATGTATTGTGGTTAAATGTGGCCATAATGCCTTGCATACTCTGCACACGTAGGCTCGCTCTTATAATGATTTTACTACACCCAGATGCGCTTTGATTTCATTGATCTTAATCCCTTCTATTCATGACAGCACCTCGGCTACCTGGTTACCTTCTATACCACAGTGTCCAGCTATGTCTAGACAAGTCGCTAGGCCGTATTCGCCAAAATGCAGACTTCTTTTCATTTTCCCAACTACAGTTCTTTCCCATACTTACTTACTCACCAAGCGTCTTACTTACTCACAAGGAGTCAAAGATCCTCTTGCCTGGAGCATTATTTTCCATTTGCTCAATGTAGTCGACGAGATTTAGCTTTTCAGACTACATCCACATCTTGGTACAGCTCATAGAGTTCGCCGTTGTATCTTCTCCTCCATTCGGACTCTTCGCAGATAGAAGCAAATATCCGCCGGGGTATTTTTCTTTCAAAACAACCCAATATTAGTAACACTTTCCTACATATCGTTCAGCACTCGGCACCATAAAGCAGCACTGTCAGGATTGAAATGTGCGGAGTTTATAACCCATTTGTTTTGCTAAACCCAAGTAGCAGCGGTTTACTAAGGTAATTCTCGGTCTGATCTCCACTGAGGTGTCATTCGTGGAGTTGATATTTACTCGTAGATAGATGAAGTCATTACCTACCACGAAGTTATTGCTATCAACAGTGACGTTTCGTCCAAGGCGGTGGACAGATGTTTGTTTGTTTGTTTATAGCATGTAATTGGTCTTGTCCTCATTTACACCAATACCAACCAATTTCGCCTGTTCTTCAATCGCCGTAAATGTCTCTAACACGGCACGCTGGGAACGGTTTATGATGTCGATATCATCCGCATACCTCAATAGCTGGACGGATCTATTGAAGATACTGCCTTCCGTGTTGATACCTGCCCTTTGCACTGCTTTCTCTAGAACGAGATTGAAGAAGTCACATGATAGCGCATCTCCTTGGCGAAATCCGTTACAAATTTGACTTGAAATTCATTGGTCTTTTCCATAATTTACCTCAGTGTGAAGACTTGGTCTATTGTCGATCTGCCGGGCCGGAAGCCACACTGGTACGTGCCGATTCGTGCGTTCCAGAACGGCTTGAAACGTGACACAATACTTTGGATAGGATCTTATATACGACATTTAGCAGAAATCTGCCTCAAAAATGCTTGCAAGACATATGCTCGCCTTTCTTGAAGATGGAGCATATGGATGCTTCGGCACTGCCAGAGAAATTTAATGGCCTTCAAAATTCCAGCAACTAAATGCAACTAAACGTTTCACAAAGTTATGTTAAGTTTAGGTCTATAACGATACCCACCTTACTTGATAACGTTAGTTGAGTGCCTTGGAAACAAGGCCACCTCACATGAGGTATCCTTCTAATCATGAACAGATTTATCTCAGTCTTCGTTGGCTTGAATGACAGAGCGTACCCACGGCCCCAACTCCCAAGCGCTGATTCCATACGCTCGCAGAGTTGGTAAGTTACTACCGGGTGACAATGATACATACATCGTCAGCGTACCCAATAACAGGGTGCCATTCCCTATTGAGTCTTTTCGGCAAGGAGTTGACCAAAATGTTCCACAATGTGCTGAAGAGCACACTATCCTGCGCAGAGCCTTTAACGACGCGCACAGTTCTGACTCAGCCACCCACAGCGGCAGTAACTTCTCTGCTTCTAAGCATCTCTAGGGGATCCTAGATTCCACAGTTGTAGAGCCGACAATCTTTAATGCTCAGGCAGACTCAATTCAAACGTACCCTCAATATCCATGAAGACAGCGAGAGCATAGATCTTGCGGTCGAGCGCACTCTGACCGTCAGATCCATCAGTGCGGTCTCAGTGGACTTGCTTTTTTGATATGCGCGTTGGCTTGGATACCCAGCGAAAATGGAAAACTCTTAAGACGTACATCAATCAATTTGTCAATGCCCTTTAACATTAATGATGATAGGCTTATTCTCCTGAAGCTTTTGCAAGAGTACGAGATAGATGCCATATCAGGTCCGGAAGCTTTTGGAAGTAGAGGATGTGGTGATAGCTCTCGTCCTATCCCTTGTTACAACTCTCTCCGCGGCCCTCCACTGCTCACTGGTAGCTTTATCTCTGTTGGGATAAGCACCACCATCAACGGCTTTGAAGCAAGGAAAGGGGGTGTACTGTACATTAACAGCTTCAGTACCTCCTCATTGATGGTGGGAGGTACCGTCAGGCTTCCGAAAGACGTAAACTCTAGCTCCCGGATCGGCTGATACGACTCTGCAATCTCAAAAACGCGGTCAATAGGTCATTAACGGCCTAAAACCTAGCTTCTCTAACTATTTGCTTGTGCGAAGTGGAAGGGCCCTACAATTTTAATCCTAATCCGAACGGCAAATTTGAGAAGCTTCTGATGACATTTGACTCTTGGATGTTTGTCAGACGTTCACAAGAGGTGGGGCCTTGAGATGCCACCAAACATTATTCGCTATTTTTTTTTATAATGTATTCGCACTAAAGGGATTTTTTAACATCCCTATAATGTAATAGCTACACAGCGCGAGCGTTAAGGAAATTAGGGTTAGAAGAACCTTATACAAATAAGGTTCCTGTATGAGGCGCATGTTTTTACGTCACTTGTTTTGGCAAAAATCGGAAGATAGGATAACCACATGCGCAGTCTGCCTACTCTAATTTTAAACTAATTTTAAAACACTGACAATCGAAATCACTACAAGTATTCTGACAATTGTTTTTTTATTATTTTTCCAGCATTTTACATTCAAGATTTAATCAGTCCGAGCTGCTGAATGTTGCAACTGTATCCAAGGCAACGAGCGAATATAAAATAGAAACTATTTCTCGAACAATTCGGAAACGGAATATGTGCTTAAAGAAATCGAGTATTATGAACTTGATCTGTTGCCTTTGAAAATAACTCTAAATCGATGAAAAAAAGGAAAACTACTAACTCCGCTTTAAATAAAAGTCCAACATATAATGCAGTTGCAAAAGGAAATGTGAACAAAGTGAACTGTTACATGCTATGCAGTTATGAACACTAAACATTGAACGAATCGGATGCCGTATTTTGAAACAAATGATGTATACCTTCTTAAAGTTTGTTAAAACAATTTTTGGCGAAATTCAAAGAAAGACACTATCGACATCGCGGATAAATCGAAGATAAATGTTCGTGGAACACATCTTAGAGGTTAGAGACACTATCACACGCTCTTGCTTAAACAAATGAAAATCAATTCTTGTGGCAACTCAATACATTTGCAGTTTGCTGGAGCTCTTTAGGGCGAGATTTCGAAATCGCAGCAAAAAAAATCTGCCAAATTGTCTCCAAATAAGCGTCCAAAAACTAATTCAGTTGCAATTAAAATGTGTACAAAATGAACTCCTGTTACATGCAGTTATGAACATTTAACATTGAGCGATTTTGAAACAAATACCGTCTACCTTCTTAAAGATTTTACAAACAATTCTCGGAAAATGGAAAGAAAGACGCGTATGACTACGTGAATAAATCTGACATAAAAGTCCGTGGAACACATCTTAAAGTGACACTATCATACTCTACCCACACGCTCCCCCAGTTTAAATAAATGAAAATCAATTCGTGCCGTAACTCATGCCAATCTTACTGGCTCAGCTTGAATGCCGACGAAGATTGAATATGAATTCAACAAAACCGATAAAGCCTACACTTTTTTTCAACATCAGAACAAGAAGACATTCGCAGCATACAAACCATCGCTTCTGATTAGCATACTTCCAAACGTCTTCAAGAACATCAGTGAACACCAAAATACAAAATCAAGCAAACAACCGCCTTCTTTAAGTGCCTTTAATCCTAAGAACGTTCTGTGAATGTAGTGGGTAAGTGGACTTTTTATATTATATAATAATATTAACTTGCCAATTTTATTTTAAAATTAAATGTACATAAAACCTAAAGATTAAGAACCTACCTAAGTGACTTGTCTACAAAAGCATTTTATAGAAATATGAAGGATTATTTTATCATTCCATA
Source organism: Portevinia maculata (assembly GCA_949715645.1). Lineage (NCBI taxonomy): Eukaryota > Metazoa > Arthropoda > Insecta > Diptera > Syrphidae > Portevinia > Portevinia maculata. The sequence goes on from OX454528.1 coordinate 97,990,631, forward strand.
GAAATTGTAATAATAGGTTTGTTTCCTTACTTTTGTGGTAAGAATTGAAAAGACTGTCAAAATGGCAGTGGTGGGATTGAGTTTGCTCACAGAGAAAGAAATTTACAAAAAAAGGCTTATTGTCCTGAATCTTTTGCAAGAGAACGAGATAGATGCCATCAGCTCGGGGAGCTTTTGGTAGTAGAGGACGTGGTGATAGCTCTCGTACTCTACCTTGTTACAACTCTCGCCGCGGCCCGCCCCTGCTCACTGCCTTGCTTATCTAACCAGTTGCTTGTGTGAAGTGGAAGGACCCTACAACTCTTGGATGTTTGTTAGACGTTCGCAAGAGGTGGGGCAGTGGAAAAAACTTTAGATATTTCTTGGCCCCGGCGGGATTTGAACCGGGGACCTTTCGATTAGTAGTCAAAATACAAACATTGCGCCACTCGCCCACAACACCGATGATCAGAATTAGTTTCTTCTCCGTCCCTCCTCGCTTAAGGTACGTTTTGATAGCCGTCCAGTCTCCAGAACAGAACTCAAGCATAAGACTAACATCTAAGCCCTTTACTACAAATATGCACGAACTAGTACTTAAAGTCCCAGGTTTAACAAAAATTGCTCCTGGTACACTTGAGATGCCACCAATAACTCGCTTTTTTATACCCTATTCTAAGGGTATATTAATTTTGACGCATAGTTTGTAACATACCTTAATATTGCCCGTAGACCCCTAAAAGTTACTATATTTATGATCAGCATCAATAGTAGTGTCGATCTAGAAGTCCGTCCGTCCGTCCGTCTGTCGGCAAAAATTAGGCCTTTAAACTGGACCTAGAGAGCTGAAATTTTAACCATATACTCTCTAGGGTCCCGAAATGATCAAGTTTAAGAATTTTTGAAATCCGCCTACAAACTCAAAAAAACAAATTTTTGGAAAAAATCGAATTTTGAGCTAGAAAGCTGAAATTTTTTATATATGATCTATGGCTCCTAAATGTTGAAATCCGCCCACTGACACGCCCACAATTAAATAAAACAATTTTATTGAAAAGTCAAAGTTTGAGCTAGGGAGCTGAAATTTATAATATATACTCTCTAGGGGCCCTTTATGCTCATGTAAAAATATTTTCAAAATCCGCCTACTGACACGCTCACAATTTAAAAAAAAACTTTTTTTGAAAATTCAAAGTTTGAGCTAGGGAGCTGAATTTTATAATATATACTCTGTAGGGGCCCTTTAGGCTCATTTGTAAATATTTTCAAAATCCGCCTACTGACACGCCCACAATTTAAGAAAAAACTTTTTTTGAAAATCCAAAGTTTGAGCTAGGGAGCGTTTTTTTACAAAAGTTTCGTTTTTCGATAAAATCCTTTAAATGTTATACAACAAAATATGTAGAGTGTTCTTAACAATTCAACCATACTTAGACTTTTGTCACGCCCACTTATGAGGGACAGGAATAAGAATAGGGAATCCAACAGTTCGCCCAAGTGGACTGCAGCCCGTCCCTATGTTTTTTATAATGTAAAGGGATTTTTTAATACCCTATAATGTAATAGCTACACAGCGCGAGCGTTAAGGTAATTAGGGTTAGAAGAACCTTATACAACTACTACGTCACTTGTTTTGGCAAAAATCGGAAGATAGGATAACCGCAGGCGCAATGTTATATACATATATATATAAACCTCGCTGCCTACTCTAATTTTAAACTATTTTTAAAACACTGACTTAATCAAAATCACTATATTCTGACAATTGTTTTTTTTATTGTTCCAGCATTTTACATTCAAGATTTAATCAGTCCGTATCCAAGGCAACGAGCAAATATAAAATAGAAACTGATTTCTCGAACAACTCGGAAACGGAATATGTACTTAAAGAAATCAAGTATTATGAACTTGATCTGTTCCTTTGAAAATAACTCAAAATCGAAGAAAAAAAGGAAAACTGCTAAATTTAAATAAAAGTCCAACACATAATGCAGTTGCAAAAGGAAATGTAAACAAAGTGGACTCCTGTTACATGCTATGCAGTTATGAACACTGAACATTGAACGAATCGGATGCCATATTTTGAAACAATGATGAAAACCATTTTCGCAAAATTCAAAGGAAGACTGGTCGACATCGTGGATAAATCGAAGATAAATGTTCGTGGAACAAATCTTCTTAGAGACTCAATACATCTAGAGTTTGCTGGAGCTCTTTAGGGGGAGAATTCAAAATCGCAGCAAAAAAAAATCTGCCAACTTGTCTTCAAATAAACGTCCAACAACTAATTCAGTTGCAAAGGAAAATATAAACAAAATGAAATCCTGTTACATGCAGTTATGAACATTTAACATTGAACGATTTTGAAACGAATACCGTCTACCTTCTTAAAGATTTTAAAAACAATTCTCGGAAAATGGAAAGAGAGACGCGTATGACTACGTGAATAAATCTGACATAAAAGTACGTGGAACACATCTTAAAGTGACACTAAGCTTGAATGCCGACGAAGATTGAATATGAATACAACAAGACTGATAAAGCATTGGCCTACGCTTTTTTTCTACATCAGACTTCCAGAAATTAGAACAAGGAGACATTCGCAACATACAAACATGATTAGCTAAACACTTCCAACCGTCTTCAAGAACATCAGTGAACACCAAAATACACAATCAAGCAGAGAATCGCCTTCTTTAAGTGCCTTTAATCGTAAGAACGTTCTGTAGAATGTAGTGGGTAAGTGGACTTATTATATTATATAATAATATTAACTTGCCAATTTTATTTTAAAATTTAATGTACATATAAACCTAAAGATTAAGAACCTACCTAAGTGACTTGTCTACAAATGCATTTTATAGAAATACGAAGGATTATTTTATCATTCCACAGATATTGAAATAATAGGTTTGTTCCCTTACTTTTGTTGTATGAATTGAAAAGACTGTCAAAATGATAGTGGTGTGGTTGAATTTTCTCACAGAGATAGAAATTTACGAAAAAAGTTATGGTAAAAAGAGATCAACACTTCAACTTCGACTGCGACTTTGACAGGAGCGAGAACTTCAGCGTTCAAAGTCGAGTCAACACATTGAAATGCAACATTTCAGTCACAACTAAAAAAAACATTTTAAACAAGAATTTGCTTTCTTTGAAAAAAAAAGATATAAACTCTGGTTTGAAGTTTAGGCTTTAATGCCAGACCCGAGAACTCTCCTGCAATTTCACTGTAGCTTCAAATCAAAACCTTTTACGTTGGCATTGACAACTGAATTCCTTATTGTAGCCTGGCATTTGAAATAAAACAGTATGAAAATTGGTTTTAAGAAAACAATTTTTAATTCACAAAAAAGAAAGGCTTCCAACAAGTGTTATAAATATAATTTCACATTAAACAATAAACAAATTTAAGCAATTATGGGTTGTGGTATATACGAAAACATCGGTCAATACACAACGGAGGCTTTTCTGGACAAAGTGGGCAGCAAAATCTAGTTTCCTTGCGTCTTTTTTCCTTAGAACATATACGACACATTCTTGTTGGCTTCGCCTTTTTCCCTGTTGCTGGAATGGATTCCAGATAATGCTGCACATATTGCTTAGAGGAAGTCGGTTGAGATTGTGATGGTTTTGAGGTAGTATCTGCTATATAAGATCCGTATTGCGAAGATCAATCGACAGTTGATAATGGACTATTTTCAATGTGTGCTATTGTGAACGAACGATTTTAAAGGAGTTTATCAATCGCAGTCAATTAAAAAAATGCGATTGACAAAAATACCAAATGAATCGTTCGTTCACAATAGCACACATTAAAAATAGTCAATTATCAATTGTCGATTGATCTTCGCAATAAGGCTCTAAGTCTGGTACTTTTCACCAAGCAAGTGAGCGATCACATGTTCTTCAAAATTATGCAAACTTGTATTACTTTTTACACCTGTTTGCATAAGATATAACTCATAGGCATTCTGTATTTACATCTGGAAAACATGTATGCGGAGTTTTTTGTACCTAAATTTGGTTTTGCGAGCGGCATTATAATAAGAGAGTAGTTGGTCGGAATTATCAACTCCTTCCATACCCATATTTTAATCACGTATAATGTTAGGCTTCATTACCAATTTCCCATTGCGGATGGTGACTCAAGTTCTGGATTATGCATGTTTGATATTGTTAAAACGTCACGCTTATCCTTCCATTTGCAAACTACAATTTTATCAGAACGTCTCCAAATCATTTCTCCTTTTTTGAGCTTATACGAAGTAAGAATTGTTACGTTTAGAACGTAAAGTACCGCAGATATACGTATGAAGCTCAGTTGCTTCTCTTAGCAATGGAACAGAATTATAAAAGTTGTCAGTGTACAACCTATAGCCTTTATCAAGATAATCGTTCATTAAATTAAAAACTATATTCATAGTGCAATTGTAGTTTGGGTTTTCTGTTGGTTGCTCGGAATTTTCGCCAGCATAGACAATTATTTTCATAATGATACCATTAGACAGGCATAGCTTATATATTTTAATAAAATTGTTACCGATCAAAATGAAATAAAAAAATAAACTTTTAGTAGAAAATTCTTTTTAAATTTTAATTCAAAATTATTTCTAACATTGCTAATTTACGTTGATCAAATTTACACAAGGAGCAAGAGACTTAAAAATTCGTTTTCTTTTCTACTTTATAGTTTTCCACGCGCCAAAAAAAAACTTCTTTTGCGCCTAATAAAAAAGGTAGCTATTATCTTCGTTAGCTCATCAAACATCTCTTTCGCTCTCGTGCGGTGGTGCCAAGCTGCTAAGGTAATTCGATGCTGCCAGGTGTGCCAACATTCCCCCCTGGTAAGCTGGGCCGCTGGTCCTTGTTACTTCCTTCGATTCACCCTGGCGTAGAACATCTAGCTTAGCGAGTTTGGTAGCTGGTCGAGTGTAGAATCCTGTTGAAGTCCGCACTGTTGCGCTGCGAACTTGCCCATCTCTGCCTGGAAAAACTTCTAGTACCACCCCTTTCGGCCATTGGTTTCTAGGTTTTTTTGGATCAACAATTATGACAACGTCGTCTTTTGCGAGGGGACTGGCGGGAGCGTGCCACTTGGTTCGCCTCGTTAACGTTGGCAAGTACTCCTGTATCCAACGCTTCCAGAAGCAGTTAGCGAATTGCTCCGATGTCATCCAGTTTTTTTTCATCACTGCCCCTTCATCCGTTACATCCCCAAATTGTTTTACGCCGCTCGATGACCCCATAAGGAAGTGGTTCGGCGTTAGAGCTTCCTCGTTGTCGCCCTCAATAGGAATGTAGGTTAGTGGTTGTGAATTTATTATGCTTTCGACTTCAGTCATCATACTTAAAAGAAGTTCATCTGATGGATTACGACTCAAACTCATTCCTAACAATGCCTGTTTAACAGAACGTACCATTCGCTCCCAACTCCCCCCCATGTGTGGCGCTGCCGGTGGTATGAAATTCCATTTTAGTTTCTTCCCAACGAATTCGTTAGCTATTTTGCCGTAGTCCAAATGTGCGACAGCGTCCCGCAGTTCCTGGCTAGCGCCTCTAAAATTGGTTCTGTTGTCACTAAATATCTCCAACGGCGTACCTCTTCTCGCGATAAACCTCTTGATGGATAGGATACAGGAATCCGCAGAAAGACTGTGAGCTATTTCTATGTGAATGGCCCGCACGGTAAGGCATGTTATCAATACACCTCATCTTTTCTCGGAATGTCTGCCGACTCGTACGTTGATTGGACCAAAGTAGTCGATTCCAATATAAGAAAAAGGTCGAGTAAATGATTTCAGCCTACATGGTGGCAGTTCTCCCATTAAAGGTGGTATCGGATTCATCCTCACGTTTTTACAATATTGACAGGCTGCTCTTATTTTTTTTGCGACGGAACGAAGATTTGCGATGTAATATAGTTGTCTAAGTTCATTTATAACTGTCTCGCTGTGTTGATGGTGAAATCTCAGATGAAAGCTCTTAATTATCTATTCGGTTATACGATGCCTTTTTGGCAAGATTACGGGTCGTTTTGCTTCCTCAAGATAATCGGCAGCATTGTCGATACGTCCCTTTATTCGCATAATATTGTTTTTGTCCAGATATGGTGATAGTTTGTGCAATGGATGTTTTTTGTCAAATATAAAGGGTTTTGCCGGATTTACCTTTAGGGCATTAACCTCTTCTGGAAATGCTTCCTGCTGACATTGACGGTACAAATAATTTTGCGAACGCTCAAGATCGTAGGCTGATAGACACACCCATTTTGGATCCACCCTTTTCTTTAATTTTATATCGATGAACATAAAGACGTAGCCAAGTGATCGCAGCAACCTATTCCAATTGGAGAACCGAGTGTAGTCGATGATGCTTGCTGCCTCTTCGACTCCTTGAGCAAAGTGTACTCTAACTGCTTCGGTTGAGGTGAAGTCCCGTGACTAATCTTTTGGCCACTCATCTTGCTCTGCATATAAGAATGCTGGCCCTCGATACCATCGAGTATCAGATTCGAATCTATATTGAGTTTTCCACTTGGTAGCTTCGTCTGCCACATTTTCCTTACTTGGAAGCCATCGCCAATTATTCACGTCTGTCTCTTCCAGTATTTCTCCAATTCTGAATGCTACATAATGTTTGTATCTTCGATGTTCTGATCTTATCCAGCAAAGTACAGTTTTTGAGTCCGTCCAAAATGTGCAATTTTGTATGTGTAGGTGATGACCGGAACGAATCGCTTTACAAAATCGAACGCCCAATACTGCTGCTTCCAGTTCCAATCTTGGTATTGACAAATCTTTCATAGGTGCGACCTTCGTCTTTCCGCCAACGAGTGAGCACTCAACCCGCAGTCCTGATGAGAATCGAAGGTATGCTGCCGCCGCGTAGGCGTTCTCACTTGCGTCTACAAATATGTGTAACTGCACTGCATTGCTAAAGTGAAGCGATTCAGAATATGAACGTCTAATCACGATTTGTTCCATCACTGGCAGATAGCTTATCCACTCCTTCCATTCTCCAAAATGACTTTCGCGTATTTCGTCATCCCACTGGATAGATGAGCGCCAAATTTCTCTTAAGAGTATTTTAAGCTTGATCAAGAAATTTGCCAAGAGACCAAGAGGGTCAAAAATACTCATTAGCGCCCTTAGGACTTCCCTCTTCGTTGGGCATACCTGCCCTGATAGAATACCCGGCTTAAGCTTATGGGCTTTGAAGTAAAAGGAAAATGTGTCCTTTGTAGGTGACCACCACATACCAAGTATTTTTTCGGCCTCATTAGTCCCATTCCACATTGCAATTTTTTTCGACGATTTATCCTGTACGGTCGAGTTTATTTCGCTTAGAACCTTCTTAGAGTTGGACATGAAGTTGTGAATTTCGAATCCAGCCTGTGAGTGGATGTACTTAACAGTCTTAGCGAGTTCTATTGCTTCCAACTCGGAGTCAGCGCTATCAAGATAGTCGTCCACATAATGGTTGTCAACGATCGCACGTACTGCTCTGGGATATTCAGTTGCAAATTCGTTTGCATTTTTGTTTTTAACATATTGCGCGCAATACGGTGAACAAGTTGAACGAAATGTCATTACTGGCATAGCATATTCGTCTATCTCTTTTGTCATAGGATTTTTCCAGAGAAATCTTTGGGCATCCTGGTCCTCTTTTGAAATTTTTACCTGATGAAACATTTTGCGTATATCCGCGCATATCGCTATTTTCCCCTGTCGGAATTTATACAAAACTGTAGCGAGCGAGGTCAGCGTATCAGATTCAGATTCAGATTCAGAGTCACCCCATTACTCTTTGCCGCAGCGTCCCATACGATGCGAACCTTGTTTGGCTTATTTGGATTCATCACCGGAAATATTGGAAGATACCAAGTTTTAGAACTCCTTGCGAGCTGCTCCTTGCTGTTTAACTTGCGAGCGTATCCTTTTTGTAGGTAGCTACGAATCTGCTCTTGCAGCTTCAGCGTAAGTATTGGGTTCCTTTCCATCCTAGACTCTAAGCATCTTAGGCGGCGTTCAGTCGTTGGGCGGCTATCGGGTAGAGAGATTACATCATACCTCCAAAGGAGTGGCTTAACAAAATGGTTTCCTTCACGATAGGAATGTAAATTTAAAATGTTCTGTGCACGTTCATCATCCCTAGATAGCATTGCCTTAACCGTCTTTTTTCCAATATTTTCTGTCATAAAATATTACTTGACTTGGCGATGAAGTTTTTAATCCGAGTGTGCCTGGTATTCACAAACATGAAAGTAGAAACTTTTCGAATTCGTTTGATTTTGTTTCATTATTAGTTCCGTGAAAAACCCAGCCCAGTCTTGTTTTAGTGGCAGCAATTTCATTTTTTTTACCCGCGCGTGTACGGAGGCTGACACCCAAATACCAGTGGTCCAGGCCTATTAGTATAAGCGGTTTCGCCACATTGTACGACGCAATAGGAATTCCGTTCAGGTGTTGATATTTTTCCTTTAATTTGCCTGCGTCAATTGATTGGGTCGGTAAGTTTAAATTTTTGATCGTTCTTACATTGGAGAGCTCAAATTTCTATATTCATTTGAAGTATTGGCGCAAATAAGTCCATACGTCTGCTTAAATATTAACTGAAGTATTGGCGCATAAAACGTCCATACGTCTAATCGAAGTATTGGCGAAAAGTGTCCATACGTCAAAGTATCTCGCTAGTAAAACCGTCATGTCAAATGAAGAGCGAGGAAGCGTGCGACAATAGTAGCACCTTGGTACCATACAATTGCCGGACAGTTCACCGCTCCAGAACGAACACACACAGTGCTCATTCAACCACCACGGTCCAACGCAAGGAATACTTGTTCTCAAATGTATCCCTACTGTATATACCGCTACGTGCCAACTCTTCAACATTAGTTGTGCAAAGCAAAAGATTCAAACGCTGCACACCAACATCGAAAGCACGCTTAGCGTCATTAGCGTCATACGCCGTGTGGTCCTTGTTCATACTACGATCAGGCAAGTCTAAGCTAGTGAGCAATGAATAAATTACGTTGCCCACATCACTCGAGCTCACCTGCGCATAGAAACCGGACGGAAACCGGGTATGCTCAGAAAATAATGTCGAATGACGCTTTAACTGACCATATCCGATTCGAATATTATCCCTAACCGCCTTAACAAAGAATGGAGTGGCTAACATGGATCTGACCCAGGATTTTAGTTCTCTCATTTCAATCCAATCATGCTCACTCACCAACACCAACTCCACAGTCCACTCAACATAGGCACCAGCCATTAATGGAACGAGTACTCTCTCTTGAACAATAGGTTCTTGGAACATACAGAGAAAGGGTACCCTGTTCTGCAGCCCACGGAGGGCATGCAATAATGGGATGTCGTTGCCAGCAAACAGTTTACTTTGAGGATATTATCAAAACGACAGATATGGGGAACACTTGAATTAGCGATATCACAACTCGCTATCCTTTGAATCCAAGTGGAAAACGTCCTACCTGTCGCAGCAGCGTGTTTCGTATACTCGTGATATTGCCCACGTCCTACTGTTGGTGTAAGGAAAGAAGCGTCGTAAAAATGGTGCAAATCCACGACTACGGGCAATATCGACTTGAAAAGCAGATAACTTATAGGCAATATCGGATCGTCCACAGATTGAGGAAACCAACCGTGCAGTGAGTAAGAAACGTTATCTCGCTCTAGTACAGTATTTATGGCAAATCCAGATGTTGACGGCAACCAATAGACACACAGATCCGAGCAAGCCGGAAAGGAAAGGGCAAGAATACGAAGTACCGAAAATACTAAAGACATATTAATTTCTTGTTTGTTTCAGCGCCTGATATTCTGACGTTTACTTTCTTCGATGATTCTTCGGTATAGCGTGTATCAGTTGTCCACTTTAGACAGAGGGGGTCGACCTCACCATCGAGCTGTAGTTGCCGAGCCAGGTTTTCATCCATAAGTGTTACCGAAGAGCCATCGTCAAGAAAGGCATACGCTTCGCATTTTGTCGTTCGGCTATACAGGGTAACTGGAAGTATTCTGAAGAGGGTAGAGCTGTTTTTCTATTTGTGCATATTGCAATTTAAATCTTTGTTTGTGTTATTAAGAGTTTTGCTTGTTTCAGGTGTATTGGAGTCATGAATAACCTCGTCCTTATGCAGCAGTCTATGGTGTCGGAAAGTGCAACCACCCTGTCCGCATTTTTTATTTGAGTTGCATCGGATCTTACCATGAAAACGGAGACATGTTCTGCATAATTGCAGTGGCTTGATTGCATTCCACTTCTCATTTAAGTTCATGTTGACGAACTTCAAACAACGTTCCGCATTTATGCAATCGCCATCGCAGATCTTACAGTTCCTGGCCTGTTTGTTATGTACTGAAGTCTCAACAGTTTCATGTGTGTTAACAAATCTATTTGTTATGGCTGAACGTTTTTAGTTTTTCTTCTCGTTAAATGAGGTGTAGGATGGAGGTGATACTTCGATGGCTGCTTGTGCTATCTGGTGCAGCCATAGGCTGAAGGTTGACAGATTTGCCTCTCCAAGGTGCTGTCTATATATACCCCAGTTAATCCTGATACTAGGTGGTAGTCGTTCAACTAATTCTTGGATAAGGCAAGGATTTTCAATATGTGCTTTTAAGCAATTTGATTCCATAATGGCGCATACATTTTTGGTTTGGTTGTTCTTTAAACCCGACCTTATTTTTGGAAGCAATATTTTCTCCATCAGTATTCACCTCACGAAAGTGGTTTACGCGTTCCGTATTGAGATCATTGATCCATTCGTCGCATCTTTTTTGCGTGTTTGCAGTGACAGCTTCGGTCTCAGGCTCAACCTCACTGTCGGAATCCAATTCACCGAGGAGTTCGTATTTTCGATCTAGGTATTCGCGGTCCCTTTTTTCCTGAAGCAAGCGCTCCTCTTCCAGTTTCTTGAGTCGAAGATCTACGGACCTGGTGGACGACTTGGTGTTTTTCGACCTTTCAGATGGTGGTTTCGATCTTGGTTTTGCCTGAGGAGCGGGTTGAATATGCGGCTTTGGAACTACGGCTGATGATGAGGATGGTAATTGTGAAAATGATAGTGCACCTGAGGACAGAATGGGTTGCGATGACGGCGCCAGTTGTGTTAAAGGAAAACTATGTCCACCTACTTGACTTGTCCGTGCTTTCGTCGCATTTGTTGCATGCGATTGTGTGCAACTAACGCACATCCAGTCCGTGTTAGCTATACAGTCACCGACGCCCACGCATGAAAAGTGGTACCACGCGTCGCATGAGTCGCATTGAACCATTTTGTCGGCGCTATTTGGGCGCTCACATGTTGGGCAGTTGTGAGCTTCTTGATTTACGGTACGTTGGGGGGAGCGAGCTAGTTTCTTGGATTTACGAAAGGCATTGTTTGAATTCTGAGACATAATGACTTACCTTAGTTCCTTATGATAAGGGGACAACGGTGGGGTTTTTCTCGCTGCCCGGCGTATTGGGCGATGTAAATAACTTCTATTATTACCAGTTGCTTTCCAGGCAGGTAGATGATCTTTGTCCTTTTACGCTGCAGATACTGTAGATCCCGGTGTCTTCATTAATTGTTCGAGAACAGCGTATATGTAGACGGTGATGTGTACTCCTGCAATGGTTATTGAGCGAATTGGTTTGCGTTTTTTTTTTTTTTTTTTCTTCACGGCGCCTAATAAAAAAGGTAGCTATTATCTTCGTTAGCTCATCAAACATCTCTTTCGCTCTCGTGCGGTGGTGCCAAGCTGCTGGGGTAGTTCGATGCTGCCAGGTGTGCCAACAAAAATATTTGTGTTTTTTGTTCTTTATATACTGCCTAAATATAAAGCGACCTTTCCAAGACATAACAGATTCATCAACACATAAGTCGATTGAGGGAACGTAAATTTGTTTCATTATGTCGTTCAAGTGATTTATTATATAATTTACTTTAGCGAGCCGGCTATTGTTTGTTTGTTCGTTGTCGGAAAAGTGTAAAAAACGGTAGATTATTTGGAAGCGACTGCGACTTATATGGCTTCGGTACATAGGAAAATCAAACATTTTGTTTTTACTCCAATATAAATCTTTGGATGGAAGGGAACAAATACCGATGTGGAAAACCAGGCCGAGAAAAACTTTCATCTCAATTACATTTGTATCACTCCAATCTTTAAGCCGTGAAGATCGCCTCAAGTTGAGGGACGAAATCAATTGATTGGCGTATTTATTTGTTTCTACCACCAAAACGTTCATGAGCTCTTCTTTGAAAAACAAGTTAACTAATTGTGTGTGTTACATTACCATCACACTTCAAACCTGGCCGTGCTGTGAAGGGAAAATCTGGAGGCTCGGCGGGAATGTCAACCCATTCGCTGTCCATAGAGTGCATTTCGCCCTCATCAAGCTTTTGTTGGTGGGAATCCTCTTCAAACTGCTGCTGCGGTGTATTTTCCAAATGTTGTTTCTCATTGAAAGAGTGATCTGAAGAAGATTCTGAAGAGCCAGGAACATATAAATCTTCCTCTTCTGTGAATGAAAAATCATCCGAATTTTCACTGTCCGATTCACTGTTTGGATACCGTTACGCATACTGGCTACATTGTTAATTTTTGCTGTATGATATCATGAATTGCATTCGTTCATACAGTGCCGCTCAGTGGCGTAACTAGGATTTTGCTCTGGGGGGGGGGGGGGGGCAAAAACATTTTTTTTAGATGAAAAATAAAAACAAAACATTTGACTGTTCTGATTAATATAACTATTATTGAGAACTCGCATAATATAAAAACTCAGGATTTAAAAATTACAAAATTATGTCAATTCGACGATTTTTCTTTTGAGCAAGAATATCGATGATCCGATTGACATCTACTGTACGATTGTCGCTCACACTGATCATTGCTAAGGCTGTCAAGCGGTTCTGTAATAAAATGTTTCCAGTTAACTTTTTTAAAAATAAATTTTATTATATAAAGTGTAAGTACCTGGCCTATAGAATTTGTTATGCTCCGTTCCGTTAATTGTTATGCTCCGTTAATAAAAACAACCGTTCCGTTAGACTGCTAAATGGGGATTGACAAAAGTTCTCAGCACGAATGGATCCTCACCGTGCACACAGTCACTCAGTGCACACTTACACACAAGAAAGGGTATGGTGGTGAAGAATAGATAGCGAATTCAACAGATTGGCAACGTATTAATCATATCTCGTATGCGACATGATCAGTCTCTGGACTGTTTACGTTAGCACAATTATTGTTGGCGTCGTGAAACCATGGGATTGTTTATCACAGGATGTTTACAATCGATCATGGGTTAACCATGGGCATGGGATTGTTCATCGTAGGATGTTTACAATCGATGATGGTTTTAAATGTCTTGCAAGGCACAGTAATATCTCTTATTTATATAAAGTATAAATTCCTTCGGTGAATGGAGATTGAGTTTGTGTAGCAAAAGTCATTTGACTTCACGCAATGCTTATTAAGCATTTTCTACACGTCTCCATTAGCCGTCGACACCACGATCTATTTTATAATGTGTATTAATGTACACAAATATACCATCGCATTATCTATAAGCGTATCCGCTTAACACCTCCCCCCTTAAGAAAAGTAATTAAATAAAATTACTTTCAGGTTGACCATGTACACCAGAATGAACCGTGAGCACAAGGACCATCCGAATACCAAAAACCCATGTCACACCTCTAATTTATTTATTTACGTACTTCTAAAACTAAGAATATAATGTAAAATTAAAGTATAATACAATACAAGAATATAATATGAAATAAAATTATAATGTGTTTTTTAATGATTCCTTTTATAAATCGTAATTGTATCTTAAACTTCTAGGATAAATATTTTCCTGTTTTCCAGGTTCAACATTATTTTTGTAGGTAACGGTATGCTGTACTACAGGTCTGCGTTCCTTTTTATTAAAACATTTATTAAACAATGTTAAGGTATTGTTACCTTTAATACATTTAATGGTGAGTAAACCCATTCCAATTAAGACTAACAAACTCATGAATCCATATCCAAACTCTGCTGGTCTAAGTTTAACATTCAAGAATTTTGACAAATTCGATTTTTGATTATTGATTTCAATACTTAGATCTTCAATTTCTTTTATACTATTGGTCTTAATATTTTTTACAAATTCAATGGGTTCTACATCTTTAATTCTTATGTTAAAACAACAATCATCAGAATAGTTATGATATACATTATTGAGGTAAGTTTCATTACCTTTTTCTGAAACTACAATCTTAAAATCTACAGTACTAAAACAACAGTTATTTTCAAGAGTTAATAATCCCACTCCTTTAATTATTCCTCGAGTAATATGGTGACTACAATTGTTATTAAATTGCGTATTGTCTGACACAAAAAATAAGTACTTATTTTCTATCAACTTTATATATGATTCAATATTGTGAGGGATTATTCGAATATTACATATTTTCTTACTTCTTTTCATAAAATTATTCAAAATACAATCTTCCATAAACATAGTTGACTCAAGAACTAGACTGTGCGTTATTAAATATGAATCTTCATACATTGTGATATCATTTAAATCATCCTTATATCCAAAATATTCTTTATCATTAGATATGAAAAAGTAATTATATCTTTTTTCGAACATTACTTGTTTGTGGTCTTCAAATATTGGTATTGCAATTACTTTGTATGCATCATATGAATTTGCTTCAAGAAAGGGTACAGCCACAATTACTACAATATTTTTATTTTTCTCAAAACATTTTACTTTTGCATGTTTTATTATTTTATTATACATACTTATGCTTGGAGTGTAAATCAAATTTTGTTCATTATACCCTATTCTAGGGGTATATTAATTTTGACGCATAGTTTGTAACATACCTTAATATTGCCCGTAGACCCCTAAAAGTTACTATATTTATGATCAGCATCGATAGTAATGTCGATCTAGCCATGTCCGTCAGTCCGTCCGTCCGTCGGCAAAAATTAGGCCTTTAAACTGGACCTAGAGAGCTGAAATTTTAACCATATACTCTCTAGGGTCCCGAAATAATCAAGTTTACGAATTTTTGAAATCCGCCCACAGACACGCCCACAAACTCAAAAAAACAAAATTTTGGAAAAAATCGAATTTTGAGCTAGGAAGCTGAAATTTTTTATATATGATCTATGACTCCTAAAACTGCTCGGGATATAAAATTTTCAAAATCCGCCCACTGCCACGCCCACAAAAAAATAAAACAATTTTATTGAAAAACCAAAATTTGAGCTAGGGAGCTGAAATTTTTAATATATACTCTCTAGGGGCCCTTTAAGCTCATGTATAAATATTTTCAAAATCCGCCCACTGACACGCCCACAAATAAATAAAACAATTTTTTTGAAAATCCAAAGTTTGAGCTAGGGATCTGAAATTTATAATATATACTCTCTAGGGGCCCTTTAAGCTCATGTATAAATATTTTCAAAATCCGCCCACTGACACGCCCACAAATAAATAAAACAATTTTTTTGAAAATCCAAAGTTTGAGCTAGGGAGCTGAAATTTATAATATATACTCTCTAGGGGCCCTTTATGCTCATGTGTTATTTTTTTTTTAAATCCGCCTACTGACACGCCCACAATTAAATAAAACAATTTTATTGAAACACCCAAGTTTGAGCTAGGGAGCGTTTTTTTTGATAAAATCCTTTAAATGTTATATAACAAAATATGTAGAGCGTTCTTAACAATTTAACCATACTTGGACTTTTGTCACGCCCACTTATGAGGGATAGGAATAAGAATAGGGTATCCAACAGTTCGCCCAAGCGGACTGTAGCCCGTCCCTATGTTTTTTACTTAGCATTAAGATTTCTATAATTTTTTCTGGAGTTATAATTGAAGGGTGTACAGTGCTCAATTGAAGAAACAAAATGGCATCTATTGTAATATCAAGTTCAGATTCTAACTCTAAACTTGCTGAAATTATTTTTAGTTGCATGTCTTGCAGGTATTCAAAAATCATTTCCTTCCTTTTTGCTTCATTGTTATCAAAAATTAGAGTATTCAGTGCTTCCATAAACTCAGAAGATTTCTTATTTATTGTTTCAATATTACTTTGCAAATTCTTATTTTGATCGTTCAACTTCTTTATTATATTAATTTCTTCTTCTAATCCTTGTTTTATTATTTCTTCGTTTTTATTAAAGGACTTTATTGCCTCATCATAATACCTTGCATCATTGTCATCCATTGTTCCAAACAATGTTTTAAGACCTGTACCTACTATGTTAATTAATCCTCTCTTGTACCTACTTTTCATTTCTTTTGTTCGAGAACTGTTAATACCTAATAAATTATAAATTGTATCCATTTTCTTTAACAATCTACTATAATGTGATTTTCCGATCATCATTAATTCTTCACACTGGTGAAAGCTAGAGACGCATTTCTTTTCGATATTGTTAACTTTTTGCGTCAACCAGTAAATATGTTCTTCATGTATGGTAAGATTTACATTGGATATTATGGTGACGTGTCCATTGATAATTTTAGTCTTCCCAATCCAATCAAAATAAAATCCTCCATTACCGTTGAGGTTTTCAATAACAAGTCCCCTCACTTGAAAGATGCTACAAAAATCATAGGAAAAATAACCAAGTTCAGTATAGATAGTTACTTTTATTTTATTTTTATTGTTATAATGTTCTAATAGATCCCTAAGTCCTTTAAAATCACTATCAAACCTAATTCTATATAATGTATGGTTTAACAAGGTTTTTTGAAACCTTTCTTGTCTTCCTATTAGTTCTTAAAAACACATTTGAGTCGGTTACTTTAGTAATAACATATGGTCCTATAAATGTTTTTTCCAACTTTCTATTTACGCTTAAATTTTTGACTAGCACCTGGTCTCCCACTTTATATGATGGTGCGTCTTTGGTGCTTTTATCATACGTTTCCTTGGACTTTAACTTTGACTTTAATAAATTTTCTTTTACCTTGCCTTCTATGGAACTGATTTTATCTGAAATGTTCTTAACATACTCTCCTACTGTTACCAAGTCCAACTTATCAATATTGCTTGGTCTATTTGCTTGCCGCCCGAATAATACTTCGTGTGGGCTATAACCTGTTGTTGAATGTATTGTTGAGTTGTAACAAAAACTTGCAAATTTGAGAGCTTCATCCCAATCGTCCTTTTCGAAATTTACTGTGTTCAAATATTCTTTGAGTCTACCATGTATCCTCTCTACTGCTCCATTGGATTGTGGATGAGCAACACTAGTTGTTATGTGCTTGAACTTGAATATTCTTGCCAAATTCTTCATTAATTCATTGCAAAATTCGGTTCCGTTGTCACTTAGGATTATTTTTGGAATACCAAGATACGTAATCCAATCATTTACAAACGCTTTTGCTATTGTCTCTGCGTTTTTGTCTTTTATTGGAACGAACCTTATGAATTTTGACAAGCTATCCTGCATACTCAACGAGTAAAAATTTCCATTCTTTGAAACTGGATATGGTCCTGTAAGATCCATATTTACTTGTTCCAAGCAGTACGTAGCATTGGACACAATTACCATTGGCATCCGTGTAGGATGTCTGTCTATTTTTCCTAGCTGACAATTCGTACAACTCTTAATAAATTCTATTACCATATGATTCAAATTTTCCCAATCATATTTTTCTCTAATCTTTGCAATAGTCGCTCTCTGTCCTGCATGTCCCCCAACCAAACTTTCATGGTATTCCTTAATAATATCCAATTGCTTTTTCTTATCCGTTATATCTATTAAGTTACTTGTTTCAACAATTTCGTTGTTCTTTTCCAAATTTGTATGGACTAATGCTTCTGGACTTTCTTCGCTTAAATTATTTTCTAAAGAATCTCCACTACCATTTTCATTTCCTTCTATATCTACAGAATTGTCAATATTTTCACTAACTCTATCTTCGCATTCACACGAACATTTTTTCTTTTTCCTGACTTTTCTTGTTGTTACTAAGATATTTCTGCTTAAGTGGTCTGCAACCACGTTATCGAGACCCTTTTTATATTCAACGACATATGTATACTCTTCTAACTTTAACCTCCAACGTACCAATCGTGATCCTGGATCTTTTACATTAAAAAGCCATGTCAATGGTCTATGGTCAGTTCTAATTATAAAATGCTGCCCATATAAATATGGTCTAAATACCTTTACCGCCCAAACAATGGCTAAACACTCTTTCTCCGTGGTGCTATAGTTTCTTTCGGCTGCATTTATACTTCTGCTTATGAATTGTATTGGCAGATCCTTATTTTCGTGTTCCTGTGACAACACAGCACCTAATCCTGCATTCGAAGCGTCAGTTGTAACAATAAATGGTTTCTTGAAATCTGGGTATTGAAGTACAGTAAAACTGGATAATGCCTGCTTTAATTCAATAAAAGCTTTCTCTTCATCCCTCCCCCATTTAAATTCAACTCCCTTTCTCAGAAGCTTATTAATAGGACCAGCTATTTGGCTGAAATTTTTTATAAACTTCCTGTAATAATTCATCATTCCTAGGAATGACTGAATTTCCTTCACATTCTGTGGAGCTTTAAGGTTCTCTATAACTCTTACCTTCTCAGGGTTTGGTTTAACGCCATCTTCTCCTATCACATGGCCTAGATAACTGACTTCCTTTTTCAAAAACTCGCTCTTATCTGCTTGCAGTTTAAGATTTGCCCTTTTTAGCTGTTCAAAAACCTCCTCAAGCCTTATGTTGTGTTCTACTAAATCTTTGCCATACACTACAATATCGTCCATATACACAAAACATTTTATGCCTTTTAATCCTGTGAGGACAATGTCCATCATACGTTGAAAAATACTAGGAGCATTTTTCAATCCGAATGGCATTGTCGTAAATTCGAAATGTCCGTGTGGAGTCGAAAATGCAGTTTTTTCCATATCTACTTTCTTTACTTTAATTTGGTGAAATCCTGCTCTCAAATCGAGTATTGTAAAATACTTAGCATGACCCAAATTATCTAAAATTTCTGCAATATTCGGAATAGGATAGCTATCTGCAATTGTCAGATCGTTTAATTTCCTATAGTCCACAACCATTCGCCACTTCTTTTTCCCTGATGCATCTATTTTTTTCGGAACTATCCATACTGGTGAGTTCCAAGGCGATGTAGAATTTTTTATTATACCATCCTTCATTAATTCCTTAATATTTTTATTGACCTCTTCATCATGTACCTTAGGGTACCTATACGATTTAGTATAAACTGGTTTCGCATCTTGCCCTGTTCTTATATTACACTCAATCGAATTCGTATTAGTTAGTGATTCACCTTCTAAAAGGAATAAATCATAATACTTTGATATGAGTTTTCTGATTTCATCATCTTCTCCTTTATTGAGATGATCCAACCTTAATGAATCCTGAATCAGTTTGCCTCTATCCCTGACGTGATTAACCTTTCTTTCATTGATTCTATTTTTATTATCTTTATAATGACTCTTATCATTCTTTATCATTTCAAATTCTCTCAGATGCGTTACTTCAACTTCGATATCATTTTTAACTATCTTATCTGATATATTCAACATACTTACAAGACATTTCCCGTCTCTTACATTACTTATGCAACTCGGCACTATAATACTTTCATTTACGAATCTGTTCACTATCACCGAAGTACCATCTATCAATTCTTTATCAATTTTAACAAGTCTAAACACCTCTCTTCTAGGCATTACATTAGCTTCATCTCCTTTATATCTTAATTCATAACAATTGTCCTTTACATACAATGTGTTACTACCATAGTCTATCCTGCATTTCATTTCCCTAAGGAAATCCGCACCAATCAGACCATCGTATTCATAGATCATGTTGTTAGAAACAACATGGAATCCCCATCTATGAAATACTTTCTTGGAACTAGAATTTTCCCATATACAAAAACGAATATCACTAATTCCTAATGTTTCTTTACTTTTACTTCCCAGTCCAACTAATTCTATTATTTTTTCAACGTTAAGTTCCTTTTTAAAAATACACTTTGCTTTTATTAAGCTAACCGAAGCACCCGTATCCAACAACATTTTATACACGCAGTCCTTATAATTAATGTAAATGTAAGGGCTTTCTTCACTATTTAAAGAAAACGCTGCCTTACTGTTAGCGCTTCTTAATCGCGAAAATTTTGAGCTTGATTATTTTTGGAATTTAAATTCCGATTTTTCGAAAAACAATCCTTTGTATTATGGCCCATCTTACCACACGAATTGCATTTTACGTTTGGCCTTCTATTAGGATTCTCTTTTGAGAAACACTCATTTGCCTTGTGGCCTATTTTCCCACATTTGAAACACTTGTACTGGTTAGTGTTTATTTTGAACAAATTTTTGTTCGAATAATCACTCTTAGGAGTTTTCTTCAAATTAAGGAGACGTGCTTCTTCATGCTGAGCATGTCTGCCTGCCTCTGCTAGGGTTGTTGGTCTACAGTTATTAACGTAACTGCATATTTCTGGGTTTAACCCATTTATGAATATATTTAGAATCACTTTGTTTTCTATATATTCATGTATCACTTGCAAATCTTTGGGTGTCTTTAACACTTCCTTTGCATCGGAACCAAGCCTTCGAGACATTGTTTCCATAAATTGTTGGAACTGCCGTACGGTGTTAGTTCCTTGTTGTGCACTAATGAGCTCTCTATAGAGTCCCAATGTACTATTTGTCTCCTTGTAGAGACTTTTTAGTTGTTCCTTGAGAGTTTGCCAATTCTCAATTACTTTATTTTCAAGGATAACCCTTGCATTGCCAGATATCTGGACCTTGATATATTTAAAAAGAAAATCTGTTTGATCCTCTTTGGACAATTGAAACGCATCGTCACATGCGTTAATAAAGGACGCTAACTCTGATGCCTCACTTCGAAATTGTGGGACGAGTTTCACCAGCGTATTGATATCTAATCTTTGGTTTTCCATGTTATTTGGCATTCTGAATATCTATATGGGTACAACCAAAATTTTTCTTCCCTGAATCCTACACTGTACACTCCTCACTAGTATAATCACCACAGTTAAATTAACTACACTGGAAGTCTTAACTAGTCTTATCACTAATTTACCTGATCAGTACTAATACTGGAATCATTTTATTCATTAGGTACGTCCACTGCTTGTTGCACCGCTTGTATATTTCTACCGCTTCTTCCTTTGGAGGTTCTTTGTTGTATTTGTTATTGTACCGCTTTTTTTTTTTTTGTATCACTTTTTATTTTTATATTTTTTTTTTTTCTACCGCTTTCTGTTGTAAAACTTTTTCCAATTTTACCACTTTTTACTGTATAACTTTTTTCAATTTTAACACTTTTTACTTTTGTAACTTTTCGATTCTACTGCTTTATACTTTTGTAACTTTTCGATTCTACCGCTTTATACTTTTGTAACTTTTCGATTCTACCGCTTTATACTTTTGTAACTTTTTCGATTCTACCGCTTTATACTTTTGTAACTTTTCGATTCTACCGCTTTATACTTTTGTAACTTTTCGATTCTACCGCTGCCACCAATTTGTTATGCTCCGTTCCGTTAATTGTTATGCTCCGTTAATAAAAACAACCGTTCCGTTAGACTGCTAAATGGGGATTGACAAAAGTTCTCAGCACGAATGGATCCTCACCGTGCACACAGTCACTCAGTGCACACTTACACACAAGAAAGGGTATGGTGGTGAAGAATAGATAGCGAATTCAACAGATTGGCAACGTATTAATCATATCTCGTATGCGACATGATCAGTCTCTGGACTGTTTACGTTAGCACAATTATTGTTGGCGTCGTGAAACCATGGGATTGTTTATCACAGGATGTTTACAATCGATCATGGGTTAACCATGGGCATGGGATTGTTCATCGTAGGATGTTTACAATCGATGATGGTTTTAAATGTCTTGCAAGGCAGAGTAATATCTCTTATTTATATAAAGTATAAATTCCTTCGGTGAATGGAGATTGAGTTTGTGTAGCAAAAGCCATTTGACTTCACGCAATGCTTATTAAGCATTTTCTACACGTCTCCATTAGCCGTCGACACCACGATCTATTTTATAATGTGTATTAATGTACACAAATATACCATCGCATTATCTATAAGCGTATCCGCTTAACAAATTTCTTAAATATGTTTTTATGCGCTTCAGAGTAGAAAACGACCGTTCGCTTGTTGCAGTGGATACGGGCAGTGTAACCATAAACTGTAAAAGCCTAAACACATTTGGAAACATATCCTTATCGCAGTTTCCGATTGCATCAATTGCACTTTCATAAGTTTTAGTTCCGCATGATTGATGCCAAAGGGATATTTCAGCTCTGACAACTGTTTTATTATCCAAGAACGGATCTTCCCTATAAAACTCAAGAAGATCATCTATATTTTGGAATTTTTCATCTGAAATTCCAAGTAGATCAGAAAAGCCAGTAAATAGCTTCCGATGTGATGAAAATCTGCCCTTAAGCATTGAGAGGAAAGTGTCAATAAAAGGAAGGAAAACAGTGATTCGAAAATAACTTTTGACGTCATTTACTTGAGGATTGTTACGATGTTGTTAGCGTTTTGCGATTCTTGGAAGCGAAATGGAAATGTCGTGCTCTTTTGCTTTAGCCTCTACTAAGTTGAAAATTTCTGCGAATTTTGATTCTGAATTTGCACGCATGTTTTCAAGCACTGCTAGTAAATTGTCAGCATGATTCACAGCTGCTTTTAAATCAATATTTTTCTTCTGCAACAATTTGCTAAGGGGCAAACCAAACGCGAAAATATGTGCAACAACATGAGCGACGATTAAAAATTCTGCAGACATTACTGAATTTAAAAATGCCATTGCATCCCTAGCAGTCTCTTTATCATCCCATAAGTGTATTTTTTCTAGTGATTCAATTACAACATCGTACAGCTCCAGAAAGTCTTCAACCGCATGAAAACGTTCAATCCATCTTGTTTGAGAAAGCCGTTTTAAAGACTGAGCTCTCAAATTCATTTTTTCGATGCAATTATTTAAAACTGATTTGCGTTTTGGCGAGATGTAGAAGTTTCGAACAGACTCTATTGTGCTTAAAACATTTCGAATAATAGGAACGGAGCAAGCATCGGAGACGACTAAGTTGAAAGTGTGTCCCATACAATGAACATAAGGAGCCATGGGGTGTGTTTGAATTATTAAAGCTTGGACTCCTTTTAAACGTCCTGACATCGCAGCGGCACCATCGTATCCTTGTCCTCTTAAATAACTTAAATCAACATTAATATTTTTAAGACTGGTTAATATAGTAGTTGCTAAGCCATTTCCAGTAAGATCTGTTACAGGTACAAACATAGCAAACTCCTCAAGTAACTCGTTCTTTTCTATATCAAAGTACCTCAAAGCTATGGTAAGTTGTTCTGTACCGCATATATCTGCTGTCTCATCAGCTAATACAGTGAATGATTTAGCACGATTCACTCGGCTCACCAAGTCTTGTATTAAAATTGAATAGGCAGCATCAATGACCTCATTTTGCACTAGAGGACTTAAGTATTTGTTCCGATCTGTCCCTTCCAAAAACGCACGAAGCTCCTCATCACCTTTAGCTCTATATGCTAATATTGCACGAAAATTACCCTGGTCTTTTGTGTTATTGTTGAGACTTATAGGACCACTATCTCGATGTCCTCGTAAGGCCAATTCTTGACGACCACAAAGCAAAATGGCTTCAATTATTGGGACAAGCTGTTTTCTATTCCGGGCAATTGTGTTACACTTTTCTTGATCCAGCTGTATACTTACTGCAACCTGTTTCCCTTCAACTGATCGATTTATATCATTCGCATTCAAAAATGCGTTTCGATGGTAAATGAGTTCTTCATGCTTGCGAAAATTTTCCAAAGCTTTCTTCCACAAATTGAATGGTTTGGTGCAAAATATTCCAAGTCTCTGATTATTTATTCCTCCTTCCTTAGGGCCGAAAAAAACACAGTATTTGCAAAAAACACCATTTCCTTTTTTGGAGTAGCATAACCAGTTGAATTCGCTCAACCATGCTACTCGGAATTTTCGATTGTTTCCGGACAAGTCTTTGTTAACTGGGAAGTGGAATGAACTTATTGGAACCCACAGTTTCTTAAAAGTTTCAACTTTTTCTAAACGGTCCATACTTTTTCCTACGAAATTGCCTATGTCAAACATATATGTATCGGTAGAGGTAGATTCATATGTGGGTTCAGAAATTTCAAAGCCTGGATGGATAAATCAATAAAGAAAAAGGAATTTTCAAAATTGTAAAAGTGGATAAAATATACATTATGTACATATACATATATTGTTATTGTTATAGAATGCATTACTTTTGTAATTTAGTTTATTAAGTCCCTTTTAAAAAGTCGTCATTTACAAATATAATTCTAACTTTCAGCAAACTTAAAGAATCAAACCAGTCAAAAAGCACTCGTAAGGACACAACATTTTAAATCACTGCTGATTTAAGTATCATAGTTGAAGCCTTTTTTCGTTTTAAACGACTTATTCTTGTTGTCTTTTATTCAATTGACTGCATTTTCAACCCTTAAATAGGGCCACTGGGTTTACAAACTTGACACATAAAAACTTTATTTAATTAAACAAAGAGTCCAACACGGATTAGTCTGCATTTTGAAATTTTAATTTCAAGCAAAAAACATGAAATTTGCTTTTGTTTATTAGATCTATCTACTGTTTTGGTAATTAAATGTACCTCTTAACTTTGTATTTACTTTTCATTAAACGGGTATAGGTAGTTGCCAAAAGATAATTTTGTATAAAAGAATAATAATTGTTATCAGTTGTTATTAACTATTAACTAATGATTCAACAATAAATTGTTCATGAAACAAAACTTAAACAAACTTACTTTCTTTATTTGCATCAGATGGGACACTTTCTGCATGTTCAACAATGATATCCTCTTCATTATCTTTGGATTTTTTTTTGAAGAATTTATCTATTGTTGTAGTTTTCTTTCTTTTGTCTGCCATCACAATTAACTAGGAAGTTGTTAAAATAAAATTTAATCACGCAACAACGTTCTAAAATAACAAACCTTAATCACAAAAATTCACAACTTTTCAATTTTCTCTTGTACACCAATAACGTTAACATTCAGAAGAGGATTTTTTTACTTAAAATTCATGGCTTACTTATTTTTTTTTAGCGTTATCAGAGTTTTTAAATTCTATGAGCCACAAAGTATACTACAAAAATGAGAAATGGAAAACATGCATTTTTCAGCAGAAGTAGTTCGTGCTATTTAACATTTTTTCAAAAACTAAAAGATCTTTGGGCATCTAGTTTGCAATTTTGACTTTGAATTGATAAAACCGTTGAACAGAAAAAACGATAGTAGTACTTAATAAAGTGACATTTTGAAAAATGGAATCAAAGTTATAACGAAAAATAGGGAGATTTCAACTGTTTTCAATAACGTTTTATCTATTTTAAGACTATTTTTCATAAAATTGCCCCCCATCCACACATACTATTTTTTTTTTGAAACCAGAATTCATGCTTCAGCTGTTTCATGCATCTTATGCAAATCACCCTTTAAATGGTGCCTACAAACAGAAATTCTTGAGGGAGCAAGCTAGCTATTATAAGTATAATGGAGGAGTTTTGTTTACAGTTTATAAATAAGTTAGATTTGCAGCTCTATTTTTTTAAAACTTTAATTTGGAACAATGTCCACAAAAGTAGTTTAATACAAAACATTTGAATAGGTATTTTGTATAGTTCTGGGGGGGGGGGGGCAATTGCCCCCTTTGCCCCCCCCCCCCCGTAGTTACGCCACTGGTGCCGCTCACTTGAATAGCACCCCCCTTTGCTTCGAGTTTAAAGCTCAATATCTTCTAAAGTAATGAGAAAAATAATTCGTTTTTTTTGTATTTC
The DNA here is from genome assembly GCA_949715645.1 of Portevinia maculata. Lineage (NCBI taxonomy): Eukaryota > Metazoa > Arthropoda > Insecta > Diptera > Syrphidae > Portevinia > Portevinia maculata. The sequence continues at coordinate 98,016,572 of OX454528.1, forward strand.
AAGTTTATTATATTTTCCAAGTTAAAGAGAAGGGATGGTATCAAACGTTACAGTGGTAATTTTTGTACACATTTCGAAGCGATGTGACACAAAATATTTACATCAAATTTTGGCTCACTTGAATAGCACCTCCCCATAAAAAATTAATTTAACGATTGTTTCAGACTTTTAAACTTAGATAAATTATTGGGAACATAATTTAGATTCATTTTATGAATAAAACAAAAAAAAATAGTAATGGGTGTTTCCGTCTTGGTTAAAAATAACCTCATACATCCTATTGGGCAGCGAATCGTACAATTTCTTGATATAATCAAGTGAAATGGAGGCGCAGCTACATTTAATTGCTTCAATAAGTTCTTCTTTATTGGAGTATCGCTTGCCTGATTCGTACACTTTTCGAGAAAGCCATCCCCAAGCATTTTCGATGATGTTTAGGTCTGGCGAGTATGGTGGCCAATCCAACAATGAGACGTTTTGACGTTGTAGGAATTGTTTTATCACTCTGGCATTGTGAATAGGTGCGTTATCCTGCTGCAAATTCCACGACAAAACACCAAACAATTCAGTTATGGAAGGTAAAGCATTCTCGAGTACGCCGATGTATGATTGTGCATTCATAGGAGGAGTCAAGAACTGCAACTCCAAAGTGAAATAAAATGTTATGGCTCCCCAGACCAAAACTCCGCCCACTTGGCTGTGCAGTCGATCCAATTATTGATGTTTCTCCTTCCGCAAATCATGAAAATAATAATTAAAACCGTCAGGACCCTCTAAGTTAAACTTTTTTTCGTCAGAGAAAACAACACTGTACCATTGCTTACTCCAAGTCATGTGAGCACGGCAAAAACTAAGGCGCTGCTCTTTGCGATAAGGGTTAAGAGGTGTTTTTTTCTTCAGCTTTAATCTTTTTAAGGGTTTAGCTTTCTAAATAATCGGCTTCACTGTTGACACACTTGCCTTAGCACCACTTTTTTCTTTTATTTTGGCGGCAGAGTCGTGCGAATTTGACGCGAGTCGCAGAATAGCTCTTTTTCCAGCTACGATAACGGCACTTACTGTTCGCCCTTTCATATTCTTACCATAGTTGGACTCGTTCCGTAAAAATGTGGATATGACTTTGCGGCTTCGTTTTTAGATACTTGGTGAATAGACAGTCCACACTCGCGGTAAGCCTTGATTTTAGCCTTTTCCTCCTCTGCCAACGATTTCACACGACCCATTTTGACTGAAATGGTCTTAAGATCACTGAAAGATATTAGAGAATATTTTTTGCACAACTACCTGCTTTGGCTTCTACACGAAAACTCAAGTGAACCAAAATAAGACTAAAACGGGAATGAATTTGCTGACAGAGAGAGTGCTTGAAGAGATCTAACAAAATATCAAAATATTGAACCGTTACATATTCAGAGAGTCGAATTATTTTCAATTCCATTGTACATATTTGGGGGTGCTATTCAAGTGAGCGGCACTGTACAATTGCTGTTACTTCTTTCTGACATCATAAAGAACAGAAGAGAGTGAAGTAGACATATATATATCAATGGCATTAGTTCATACAATTACAGTCCGACTATTCTCGGGCCTGGCACCTAGGACAGATTTTTCTGTCTCAATGCCAACCACGAGAATTCTCGGAGTGGATATTTTATATGGTGGCATTTTAAATCAAAGTACAATTTGGACCATGGCAGCTAAAGGGTTAAGGAACTGAATACAAAATATACATTGTCTGTATCTTATTCTAAGTCCATTTCCTCAAATTCATCTTCGTCAACTGTTTCTTCGTCGCTGGCCACATTTTGTTTTCGATGAGATTTGGCGAAGCATATCCGGCTGCGATTTGATGAATGAATGGAATTCCAGACATGACATATTCAGGGTTGCTAATTTGAAACAGTCTGTGACGGAGAAATCACCCGGGGACAAAGATTTAATTATCTAACTGAGATAACAAAATTTACACACATTTTTCTATTTAAAAACTATTTATTAACGAATAACAAAACAAAAGTACATATTCATATTTTAGTACACCACAAAGAGTAGGTACCTACTATATAAAAATAACTTAAAAATTGTTTAGATATCACATTGAAATTCATAAAGTTTATTAAACGAAAATAAAATACCTTACTTTTTAAAATTATACTTCTTTTCACTCTGTGCAGCTTTAATCAAAGCAGTGGCCACAAGTCATAACCGCCCAAGTCGATTTTTCATACTTTTCAGGAGAGAAGTTTGAAGTTTTAGATCGTCCGGAACCTAAGGAACCAGATGGTTTAGATTATTCAATCAAGGAATTGTTGCCAAAAGATTTCGAGGACTGCTGATTTCGACAGCGATGCTCTTTTCAATGGAGAGCAAAATCCAACAGCTGATTAGACGCCGAAACAAACTCTAACAGCATCGAAGTAAAAGTTTACAATTACTGCAAGGATGTTTTGCAGAAAAGGTTCGAGCAAAACGAAATAGAAATGGCAAAGCAAAATGAGTTGTTCGAAATGCAAAAACAAATTAATTTAAAGCAAATGGAACTCATAAGTTTGCAAATTGAGAATGAAATAAAAAGAAAAGATTTATTTTTAATGTTATAAGTAGTTTTTAGACTTGAAATCAGTGACGTTCATTCGAAGGTGCGGATTTGTTCACCGCACACCCTATCAAAATCCTTTTCCATACATGACTAATGTTCATAAAATTCAGTTTTGCGTTTCTTTTCAATATTTTATTTACAATAAATTTAGAACAACTTTTACATTTAATTTCAATTCACAATCTGAACTACCTACCTACCAATCAAAGCATCGCCAATCACTATTTAGGATGTTCTCATTACTTAACTAGATCCACAAATCCAATAGATATCTCTTTTACATCAAAATAGCTTCGTTCTACCTCTTTAAAAGCACCATTCTTCATTCGGTTGGCATCGGCAATTATTCATTTTCAGCCAAAGTAAAACAAAACTCAAATTTAAAAATGTTCTCCTCACATCAGCGCACCGAGGTTGAGCAAATCTACATACATACAAAGAAACTAAAAAAAGAACACGACCATACATTCTCCCTTTGCAATCTATATGGCTTGAGGTTCAACTTCATCACCGCACCAGCACCACATTCATTTTTCATTCCTTCATTCGGCCGGCAGTTGAGAATTCATTTTTGGCCAGAGTAACAAAACAAAAAATTACTCTTTAGGATGGTTCAACACCAACACCAAGGTAAAACAAGTTGTGTTCGTTCGCACGTTGAGTCGTTGAAAATTATTTTTCGTTGTGTTGCGCCTGCGGTGCGGATTCATTCTATGTACCACACACCAAATCCAGACAAGCAGCAAGCAAAGTTAAAAATGCAATATAGCAAGAATAAGAGGTATGATGTGTCATTTTGTCGCCTTCATCACCATTGTTGAGCTTTTGAACCTTATATCAAAATATGACCCAAAATTAGAAAATCATTTAAAATTCGCAACCATATTTAAAGGTAAGGCTAACAACATACAGAACGACTTGATGAATGCAGTGTCATTTCAAATAACATAGATAAGGAGATTGATACTTCAAATTTCTTATCTGTAATGCTGGATGAAACTACAGATATTACAAAAAAGTCTCAATTGTCTATCAATGGTTCCGCAAAAGAGAGATTTTACCAATTTTGGGATGTAAGCGACGATCGAACAGCTAGAGCAATTTCCAAAAATATTATAGACTTGATAACAGATAAAAACTGGGGTGAAAAATTAGTAGCGCAAACATACGACGCTGCCGCAGTTATGTCAGGCGAATTAAATGGAACCCAAGCAATAGTGAAGACTCAGTTTCCAAATGCAATATTTATCCATTGCAATGCGCATGTATTAAACCTAGTTTTATTTCAATCGGTTAACTTTCTACGGGAGGTAAACATTTTTTTTTCAAGCTTGTCTGGTCTGTCGGCTTTTTTCTCACAGTCCACAAAACAAACATTTTTTTGGATCAAGTAATAAAAGGAAGATTGCCCACTGTTGCTCCAACGAGATGGAACTATTCATCGCGTCTCGTTAATTTGGTCCAAGCACATTTGGGTGACTTGCTACAATTATTTGAAGAAATGATTGATGATCCAGATACTTGGGGGGCTGACGCAGTTCAAACTAGAGGCTTTCTTCACTTTTTAAACTCTTTTAATACGGTTTTTATGCTTAATACTTTTAATGATGTTTTTACACACACTGACGTTTTGTTTAAAATTTTACAAACAAAAATATTTGATATAAATTTCTGCTGCGAGTAAATTGAATTAGTTAAGTTTGAAATTAATAACATAAGAACGAAATTTCAAAATATTTTTGAGGCAGCTAAAAATGCAATTTATCCTGTTCCGAAACGAGGCGAAAGCTTAGAGAGTTTTGAACTGAGGTATAGGCAATTATTTTTTGAAATTATCGACACTTTGTCCTTACAAATGAAAACTAGGTTCGAGTCACTAAAAAAATTTAAATTTTTTAGCATTGCTTTCCTCAAAAAAGTTTGGTGATTACCTAAATAAATTTCCAGCTGAAGAATTTGAATGTTTAAAATCTTCTTATGGTCCTTTTTTTGATTTCATAAAACTTAGAAATGAACTAAGTGTTTTTTTTTTACAAATGTTCGCAAGAACAATTTAAAAGACATTCACAAAATGATTGATACTTTCGAATTAAGAGACACCTTTTCAGAAATTTTTAAATTAAGCGCGCTTATCTTAACAATTCCAACATCCAGCAGCTCTGTTGAACGTTCCTTCTCTGGTCTTAAGCGCATGTTACGCCTAGGTCACCGTGCTTTCTCCGTTAAGGGAGAGAAGAGTGTCAGGCGGAGAGAGAAAGTTTTAAAATAAAAGATAATCGTTTAATTTTGTTGCAACACAGCCCGCTGTCTTTGCGTGGCTGCGACTCAGTGCTTCTTTATTTGGTTATTTATTTTTGAAACGGGTGTTGTTGTTTTCTTTGCCGAGGTGAGCTCGGAGCAGGGATTGTTTTGGGTGATAATTCCTTTGGCGACGTTTCTCCGCAACGGTGACGATGGGATGCGTAGGTTTTTTGCGACGCGAGCTTGGGGATTCCTCTACCACGGTTATGCTGTCCGGAGACTACAGTAACGGTTGAATGGAAGAACCACCAAACTTTGATTTCTCGGAAAAAGGAAATAAATCGTGCGAAAAGTTTTTTTTTAGAGAACAATTCGTTTTTATTTAGTAGGGAAATTATAATTGACAAAAGTTTTTTCAAGGTAATTATATTATGATTGCACTTTGCTACTATTCTCCGCAGTGGTTATGCTGTCCGTGGGACTACAGTAACTTATGCGGGCAATGGAAGCAAAACGTAAAGTTAATGAAATAATATGCGTAAAGCGCTAGGCAAATTGTGTCGACTTTTCAAAAGAGACGGTATTGTAGACAACCTTCGTCAATTGGCAAGCAAACAAAATCGGCAAATTGTTCTGGGCGTGCGTGCCCTTTTATACCAAATGGGAGAGAGCTTTCATAATTAATTTCCTTGTTGACATTAGTTAGTTTCTTATTTTAAAGCTGGAAGAGCTTTTCGAAGTTACAATATTCAAAAGCTTTCGAAATTACGTTAAGTTTCTTATTTAAAATTAGGGCGTTGCCACATTGAAATTTCTTAGAAAAATATTATATAATTGTAAATTATAGGAAAGTATTAATGAATTCATAAATGTTGGAAAATATAATAATAGTGATAACAATGGAATAATAATAGAATAATAATGGAATAATAATATAATGAAAGTGATGATGATGATGAGCGGTGGTTTGTTACATTTTTATATTTATTTAATTGTCAGAATAGACCCGCTGTCTTTGCGTGGCTGCGATCTATCTGCTTTGATTGGTTAGCTCTCTCTATATCTTCTCATTTTCCATCCTACGTCTTTTATACCATTATTTTGTAGGTTTCCATCCCCACTATGCACAAACAACTTCCTGAAAGATCATCATAAATAGTGCGTTGTCATTTGACACAAAAAATATGTGCACTCTTCATATCCTGCGTATTTCGCAAGACCACCAACAGTACACATTGCATTGTCCTACTTTGAATGCATTTGCCTTTGACACGGGCGCACTGGCCTTTCGTGCTGACTCAAGTGCAATGCGCGTGCCATATGCTATCCATTAAACAGTCCATTAATTGCTTGTGTATCTATATCGGTTATCGTTGCGTCACAGCAAGACTTTGGTTCTAAATACATGCAACGATGACCAATGGCTGTGGGTATGCATGGCGTCAAGTTTCGATGAATGGTATCTGTCCGGTTGTGCGAATGTAAGATATGAAGAGGCGGTGTTTGTTTGTTATTAATTCACCGCGGGGTATTCCCGGTGATTAGTGCATTTTTTTGTGTGGCGCTTTGGGAATGGAATTTGATATTTGGTTTTGTATCGTTTTATGAATGGAAAAGAGAAGATATGTATATTTACATATTTAGGTTCTAGATATTTATGTTTACATATTTAGGTATTTGGAGGGAGGCTTGGTGTGTGTAGTGTGGAATACTACATCCCATCCCCCTAATAAAAAGAAAATTACCTTGAAGAGGTTAATTTTCTTGAAAGTTTTAGTATTTACATAGTGGTACAATATTTGTCTATAGATATATGTCTTATGTTCTAACAATTGGAAATTTTTTTTTCTTAATAATGGAGTTTTTTTTTTAATTGTACAATATTAGTCTATGGGCTATTTGGTTTTTAACAATGTTTTATCTTAAAAAAAATCTTATGTTTTACATGTATAATTAATCAGTGGATGAGGCAAAAGTTATAGTAGGGGTGTCCCTAGTGGTTTCATTATTTACAGTTTCTTTTGTCTTAGGCTCATTTTTGATTTTGTACGATTTGCATCGTTCGCATGTTGCTAAGATTATTATGCTTATTATTATGATGTATATTACAATATAATGGTGAACATTGTGTTCATCCAGAGAAATTAGTGGTTCTGATTCTTCTTTCTTTAGGTCATTTAATTTTTGAGAAACGTTTTCTAGCTCATTTTGGCTTGAAAATCTTACGACTGCTGTTTTTTCTGTGAACTTTAAGAAATCAATGGAGGAGTTGGTTAGGAATTTGGAAATATTAAGTGGAGGAATATAAAAATTGTTAATAAATGATGATTTTTCATTGTATGCGTGTAGAGTGAAGTCTTTTGACTTCAAGTAACAATCGCCTGTTAGTTCTATTATAGCGGGTTCCTGAAGGGTATACGTGGTCGTGGCATCTTGACAGATTTCATTCGTAATGTATGGTACAAGGGACGAGAATAGCCATCTATGTGGTTGGTGTAATTGAGGGGTGTTTTTCTATTCGTGGTAGGATTGCAAATTGTTATTGTGAATGACTTTGGTCTTTTTCCCTATTCTGATCATAGTATTTTCATTGGATAAGATTTTGACTATTTCAAACGGTCCTTCCCATAGTGGGGACAGTTTGTTTTTCCTGCCATTATTTCTTAATAGGACTTTATCACCGATATTAAATACTTTTGGGTTTGCCTTTTTGTCAAAATAATTTTTCGAGTTTTCCTTTTTCGTTTGTAATATTTCCCTTGCTGCTTGGTATCCATGTTGTAATCGCGCCTTTAATTCGTTTGCATAGTTTTCATAGTTGTATGAAACTTTTGGTTGCTGTGAGAGTTTACTTGGCACGTTGGCTGGATAACCGTATAGCAATTCATATGGCGTGAAGCCTGTACTTGAATGTGGGGTGGTGTTATACACGAACATTGCGTAAGGAGTCCATGTGTCCCACGTAATAGGATCGTGGTTGACGTAATGTCGCAAATACTCAACTAGGGTTCTGTGACTACGCTCTAGTGCTCCATTTGTTTGAGGGTGGTATGGAGTTGTGTTCAGTTTCTTGATTTTCATAAGTGAACACACCTCTTTGAACATGTTGCTCAAGAAATTTGCACCTTGGTCCGTCAGTAGCGAGAATGGAATGCCATGTCGACATATTATGTTTTCAACGAAAGTTCTTGCAACCGTCGGAGCTTCTGCATTAGGTAACGCATACGCTTCCGAGTATTTAGTTAGATCATCTTGAAAAGTTAGCAGGTATTTATGATTACCATAGCTTGTTGGCAAAGGTCCAACTATATCTAGTGCTACTCTTTCAAATGGCCTTGAACTTGTTGTTGTGATTCTCATGGGTACTGGTGGATTTCGCCTGCTTTTGTTTAACTGGCAGGAGACACATTTTCGGACGTATTCGGTTATGTCCGCTGCCATTGTGGGCCAAAAATATTTAGATTTGATTCTCTTTAGAGTTCGGGTGGTTCCTTGGTGTCCACCGAATGGTGAGTCGTGGTACTCAGAGAGTAACTCTTGGATAGTTTTGGGGTCCGTTAGAAGGATTATTTCGTTAATAAAAATGTAAACTTCTATATCGAGGGTCTCAAATGTTTCTTCTAGAAGTTTTTTGAACACTGTTTTGTATTTGTGCCCTATTGTGGGTAGAGAGAAACCGATATTTTTAAAACATTGTTTGAAGCACGTTTCTTTGATGTCGTGTAGACAAGTTTTTATGATTCTTCGATCCGTTGAACTTCTGACTGGTATTGGTAGGGTTGCCACATAGATTGGGGCTTGGTTATCTAGCTCAACCATATTGCCTTTTCCTATAGGAGGTTTTGTAAATTGGGGACATTTTTCTCTTAGTCTTTCTTCTTCTGGTGAATCGATTAGGGGCAATATTATTATCTTGAATTGGTTTTTCTTGTCAACGAAAATTGATCCTGTCTTTTCGACAAGGGAAAAACTAGAAAGAACCTGTAGGTCTGGAGGGTTTGGGCATATTTCTCGCGGAAGTTCCCTATTTTTATTTTGACTTCTGGTAGTTACGTGTATACTATTTTTGTTTCTAGGTTCTACCACGTTTTCTTGTTCCTTGGGTATGCGACTTAACGCGTCGGCATTTGCATTATTTTTTCCTGCTTTATAGACTATTTTGTACTCATATTCGTCTAGTAATATTCTCCAACGAGCCAGTCTCGATGTTGGATCTTTAAGGTTCATTAGCCATTATAGTGGCTTATGATCGGTACATATTTTGAACTTACGACCGTAGATATAAGGACGGAATTGTTTAACGGCGAAGACAATGGCCAACAATTCTTTTTCCGTTGTACTATACCGAGTTTCGGCGTCGTTCAAAGTTCTGCTAGCGAAGCATATCGGTTTATCTTGACCGATAATGCCTTGTGACAGGATTGCACCTAATCCGATATCGTTGGCGTCCGTGGTTACTATAAATTCTTCACTGAAGTTGGGATATGACAAAATGGGAGGATTTATTAATTGATTTTTGAGTGTTTGGAATGCTTCGTCACAGAAAGCATCCCACTTGAATTCAATGTTTTTTCTCAATAGTTTAGTTAGAGGTTTTGCTATTGTGGAGAAATTGTTAATAAATCTTCTATAGTAACCTACGAACCCTAAAAATGATTTTATTCCTTTTACCGATTTAGGTACTGGAAATGTTTTTGCTGCCTTTATTTTTTCTGGGTCTGGTTTTAGACCGCGTTCAGTGATAATGTGACCCAAATACATTAATTCCTTTTTCAAGAAGTTGCACTTATCGGGCTGGAGTTTCAAATTGTTTTGGCGTAATCGGTCAAAGACTCGTACCAGTTTGGTATTGTGGTCTTTCAAATCATATCCGTATAGGACGATATCGTCGACGTACACAAAGCAATCGAATCCTTGAAGACCGATCAATACTGTGTTCATCAGACGCTGAAAAGTTGCGGGGCGTTTCTCAGGCCAAATGGCATACGATTATATTCGTAGTGTCCATATGGGGTACTGAATGCTGTTTTGCACTTATCCTCTTCGTCCATACGAATTTGGTGAAAACCATTAGCCAAATCGAGGGTGCTGAAATACTTTGCTCTGCCAAGTTGGTCCAGTATATCTGTAATGTTTGGAAGAGGGTATGCATCAGCGACCGTTAACTCGTTAAGCCGACGAAAATCTACAACGACACGCCAACGCTTGTTGCCTTCTTTATCTGGTTTCTTGGGAACGAGGAGCAAGGGGGAGTTCCATGGGCCTTGCACTAGGCTGGATTATACCATCCTGTAGCATGTCATTAACTTGTCCATGGATCTCGCTTCTGTGTGCGTCAGGGAGTCTATATGGTTTTACGTATAAGGGTGGTTTGTTTTTATCTGTTATAATTTTGTGGTTTAAGGCTTCTGTGACAGTAAGTTTATCTCCTTCGAGGAAGAATAAATCGTTGAATTCCCTGCAAATTTGGTGAACTGATTCTTTTTCTTCAGCGTTGCAATGGTTGAGGTCTATAACTGATCTTAGTTTGTCTAGTCTGCCTCTTATTCTGTTACTTGTTTTATTGGAAACTATATTAAAATTTTTTAGCGTGTCCCATTCAAAGCTGATATCCGCGGCGTTAAGCTTGTGTACTCTATCCAAGGTATTCATCATTAATACTTTTATTTTGGAGTCCTTGGATCTAGTTAGGCTTTCATCGAGATATATGCCTGGAACAATTTGTTTTTTATGAATTACTAAGTCGGTACTTGGTTCAGGGAATGGAATCTCTACTAATTGTTGTGATCTAGGTTTTAGAATGATCGTTTTCGTCAAGATCATATTGTTTTGACTTTCGCAGCTTACTCCAGTTTTGAAGTTAGCTGGGATTTATCTTTCCTCAGTCTTACTGTTTGCTAAGTTCCTCGTTGACTAAGTCTTATATTCCGCTGGGTTTGGTTTCTCATCAGTCTTACTGTTTGCTAAGTTCCTCGTTGACTTAGTCTTACGTTCGGCTGGGTTTTGTTTCTCCTCAGTCTTACTGTTTGCTAAGTTCCTCGTTGACTTAGTCTTACGTTCGGCTGGGATTATATTCTTAGGGGTATGTGACCGTTTGGGAGTGAGTAATCTCGTAGTGGCCTGTCCCAAGTATTGATTCGGTGAACCACCTGATCCGGTCCGTAGACTGGCGGTATCCTGTATTGGTTCCCATTCAGATTGCATGCGTTCCTTACCGATGCTAAGTTTGCTGTCGGGGTTATTTTTGGAATCGTCAAAATCCGAAAGGTCAATGTTTTTCTGGGGGCCTCTGCTTGAGATTAAGTCACTGTTCTCGGTTATACCTGTGGTTTAAATTTCGATTTGTTGTTTATTATAATCAATATGGCATTTGAACTTATTCAAAAAAACGTTACCAATTATGCCATCGTATTTTAAATTTAAGTGGTTAGGTATTACCTGAAATGGATGCTCTAGGAAGGTAGTGTATTCTTCCGACCTAAGCTGGAGAGTTCCTAAAATTTCTCCTGAAGTGTTAATCGATTCCCCTGCTATTGTGGATATGGTACAATGATTTTTAGCTAAGGGTTCGATTTCTGTTTTTGAAGACTTTATTATGCTAATGTCAGCCCCTGTGTCTATCAGGAAAGTGGCTGCTTCCTTTTTTAAAGGTTTGAATTTTATTCGTATCACGGTTCCCTATACTCGGAACAAATTGATACGAAGAGTTTTAGATTTAGTTTTGTGTTCGGTGGATGTCGGCATGTGTTTGTACTCGGGACAGACTGTCGACGCCTTCTCCCCGAGTCAAACCGTTTCCCTCATTGTTTTGGCGTGAAGAGTTTTGGTTTACTTCTTCTCTCACGGAGTGGTGCCTGACATCGTGATTGCCTTGGTTTATATTATGCCGGTTAATCCGGGAAGCGTTTCTCTGTGTGGGGTTTTGTGTTATTTGTGGGGGAAGAGCTCCAATTTGTGCCTTGTTACAGGTATGACAAATGGGACGGGGTGCATGGACAGTATTTCGATTTTTGTAACAGGTGACAGATGTGTGTCCGGCCTTGTTACAGGTTTGGCATACTATTTGTGGAGGGGTATATTTTAATGCATAGGGTTTTCTACTAGAGGACTGGGGTACCGTAGTTCATTCGAGGCGAACTGAATGTTCTTCGGCATATGCAATGGCTTTCCGTAGGTTATTTTCCCCGTGCGCTTGAACCATGAATTTTAAATTTTGGTTTTGGAGCCTCGAAAACCTGGATGGCTAACCTGTCATTCTCGTTGGCCAAGAATCTTCGCACAGCTTCGTCACCGGTGCTGGCAAAAGTGGCGGTGTTCAAGGAGGTTAGAAGTCGGTTTATGCGATCACCAAACTCATTGATGGTTTCCGCCGACTTTTGTTTAGCACTAAGTAGTTCGTTCTGTGCTGAAGATCGAGATTTTTCTTCCCTGAATTGGCTTTCCAATTCCGATACCAGATCACTCCATTTGTTAAAAGATTTAAGCTGGACTAGCTCGAATGCTGGTCCTTGAAGTCGTGTTTTCACAACTTCCAAAAATAACTTATGGTCTGTATCGGTTTTAACGGATGTAAATAAAATGTTGCCACATGCTATAAATTTGTTTAGATCATCCGGATTTCCGCTGAAAGCCGGGACGATGTTATAGATGTCGTTAAGACCTACTTTGTACTCTGACATACTGATGCCGGTACTCGAATGATCGTTTTGTGTGTGGAAAGGAAGGATTTGGAAAAGCTGCGCTATAGCAGCTTGCTTTCGGGTAATAATGTTGGATATAAGAAAAAATTTAACAGCGTAAAAAAATAGGGATGTAACCACAAATTTAATAGTGTTTTAGAACCGTGTATGTATATGTATATGTATCTTAATGTAAAAAAAATTGGCTTACGGTTAGTACTTATACTGCTGCTGTTGTTTCGCTGCTGCTTGTTGTTCTTTTGCTGCTGCTGCTGTCGTTTCGCTGCTGCTGCTGTTGTTTCGCTGCTGCTGTTGTTTTAATTGCCAGGTAAGCGGCCTGCGCCCTAAAGATGGTAGTCTCCTGGTCTTTGTCACTGCCCAAACTTAGCCTCCGCGTCCACTATTAGGAGTTCGCCAGGTCTTATATTCTTGGGACTTCACTTTTTTTTAACACTTCTTCACCCTTTTTTGTTTCTTACTCTGATGTTTGCCCCAGAGACGCTTTTCACTTTACTTTTGCTTATTACTCCTCTGGTGTTTGCCCCAGAGACGCTTTATAATATTTTTTTTTTTTTTTGTTATATATTTTAAAAAAACAATTTTTTTGAGGTTGGTAGTTGGGCCCTTTTCGTGGGATCCCACCGCTGCCACCAATTTGTTACGCCTAGGTCACCGTGCTTTCTCCGTTAAGGGAGAGAAGAGTGTCAGGCGGAGAGAGAAAGTTTTAAAATAAAAGATAATCGTTTAATTTTGTTGCAACAGAGCCCGCTGTCTGCGTGGCTGCGACTCAGTGCTTCTTTATTTGGTTATTTATTTTTATATTTATTTAATTGTCAGATTAGACCCGCTGTCTTTGCGTGGCTGCGATCTATCTGCTTTGATTGGTTAGCTCTCTCTATATCTTCTCATTTTCCATCCTACGTCTTTTATACCATTATTTTGTAGGTTTCCATCCCCACTATGCACAAACAACTTCCTGAAAGATCATCATAAATAGTGCGTTGTCATTTGACACAAAAAATATGTGCACTCTTCATATCCTGCGTATTTCGCAAGACCACCAACAGTACACATTGCATTGTCCTACTTTGAATGCATTTGCCTTTGACACGGGCGCACTGGCCTTTCGTGCTGACTCAAGTGCAATGCGCGTGCCATATGCTATCCATTAAACAGTCCATTAATTGCTTGTGTATCTATATCGGTTATCGTTGCGTCACAGCAACGATGACCAATGGCTGTGGGTATGCATGGCGTCAAGTTTCGATGAATGGTATCTGTCCGGTTGTGCGAATGTAAGATATGAAGAGGCGGTGTTTGTTTGTTATTAATTCACCGCGGGGTATTCCCGGTGATTAGTGCATTTTTTTGTGTGGCGCTTTGGGAATGGAATTTGATATTTGGTTTTGTATCGTTTTATGAATGGAAAAGAGAAGATATGTATATTTACATATTTAGGTTCTAGATATTTATGTTTACATATTTAGGTATTTGGAGGGAGGTTTGGTATAAAAAATGTATATAAAACCAAAAAAAAAAAAACACTAAAAACAGAAAGAAACAAAAAAAATATAAAATAAAAAAAAACTAAATAAAAAAAAAACATAAAAATTATAAAAAAAAAAATGAAAAAAAGGAAATTGGATCGGTGTCTATCACGTCCTCGTCGTGATCCTGGACTACAACTAAGAATAGGCAAACTTAACTCCAAAAAACATACCGCACACCCAAGCTGAAGCACCACAGCACGTCCCTGCTTGAAATATAGCAAATTTTAAAAATTTGTAACCCGATATGGCGTTTAACAATTACAATAACAGAAACCAACAGCGAGGAAATCCCGCCCCCCAACAAAACAGCAATCCACGTGGGAATACCCCTGGAAACAGCCGTCAACCCAGCCGGATGAGGCCTAGGGACATTGACCATATGGCGCAATTCAATGAACGCCAACAGAATGAGCGTAATGGTGACTCGAATTGGTCAAACCAGGTCCGAAACGCTGAGGAATATTCAGAAGCGTTATCCAGACCAAGACGTGGTCCACCACCCGCTCCATCTATTACAACAGAGACAGCTCCTAGGGATGAGCAGTTGTATATAAGTAGTGGTAAGGGGAGTAAACCGGTGAAGACGCTCGGACAGAACTATGACTGTGCCGGATTCATACCGCTAGTCAGACAGGTGTACGACCGGATCTGCTTCGAAGATCAGAGGATACCGAGGAGCATGCCCTTCCCGATGTTACAGCATACAATGACTGAATTTTTAGTGGCTTATCAACTTCACCACGCAAAATACGTTCTGAAAGTTCCATCGCTACAAACATCGATGTATCTTCTTTCTGCCATTAGCGCGGAGGAGTACAATATACCGCGGCCAATATACGAATATATTTGTGGATTTGGCCCAACTATCAGCCCAGCGGGCGACAAGGCATATTGGAATCTGCCCAAAATAGCAGTACCGAACACCACAACCACCGTTGACAGGACTACCGTCAGATCGGGAACGTTCGGAGCAGTGACCGCAGACACCCATAATGTATATGAGTGTTACGTTAGTTCCTATGTAACGTCCCAGTACGTTATCCAGTCCGCACTAGTAACACCACAGACTAGGGACACACAATTAGCATGGGTTCCATTCCCAGCATCATGGAGGCACACGACTGGTATACCAAATGAAAATCTACTTGGGTACAGGCGTAGGAACCGATCTCATCCAGATGCACTACGAAAACTGCACGAGTGCGAATTCGACGAGAGTGATACAGTGACGGGGAGATTATGTCACAGTGCCTATATCATGAACACCTGCTCTGGTGTATTAGGCACCATAAAAGATCTTAAAATAACAAAGGCTGATTTTAAAGCCAAAGAAAATAGTGCTTCGTTCATATACAAGTCCATTACTTTATACCGAATACATGAAATCGTAATCTCCCTAAGTAACTTAGACACCACCCATGGAGAAAAACCCTACATTATTATTATCTTTAATTATCCGTATTGTAAAGTACTACAAAAGACTGAGTCTTATTTGTACATTGGAATAAAATTGAAATTGAAATTGAAACTGCACCCAAACACTTCTTTCCTATCTATCTATTCTTTCTAATACCAAGTAGCTTACACTGTGTTCTTAGCATTATAAGGGTACTGTAACAACAGAAAAAATCCCTTTAGCGTAAGCAAATTATAAAAAAAAGCAATCTTGAAAAATGTGATGTGAATTGTGAAAATGTTACAAACCTGTCACCTGTCAACATGTACAATACAAAAAATACATCGAAACGTTTTTTATATTTTTTTCGTGCTCTATTTTTTCTGCATCAATCTATCTTTCTGTTTCCATTCGGTTTTAATTTGATTGTATTTGTATTGTACAGCTGCACAAGTGCAGTTTTTTTTACCATCTGTTTAGGTATATGACATTGGGTCGTGGTTATATAATTTTGTATTCTAATTGCCTGATTGTGTCTACTTTTCATAATATACATATAGCGGAAAGGAATGGGAAATGTTTTTAGAAAATCTTGCTGATTGAGTTTATGTCGCAAACTGTTTAAATAAAAAAAAAACATAAATACATCCTTTCATCTCATTATGTACCTATTTGTATGATGTCTTTGTTTTTCCGATGAATGACGCCTGTTTTGCTAATGAATACGGTAATTCCCAAAAGGAAGATCTCAAGTTAGGTAGGGATGCAATCATACAATGGGTGGCTTGAAATCGTTAAACGTTACAAAGCCAAGTATGAAACATACGTCGTGGATGAAATGGCTCAAAATGCTGTGACCCTAATCCAATAGAATTGGTTTGGGCTCAAGTAAAAGGGTTTGTAGCAAGCCAAAACAAGTCATTTAAAATGTCTGAAATAAGAGACTTACTAACGACAGCACTTGCAAGGGTTGAAAAGGAAAAATGGCATCGATGTGTCCAACACGAGAGCAGTAGCAGTAACTACTCATCGGATTAGTTGAGTAGTGATATTAGAAATTAGTATTTTATGTTTTACAATATTTATAATGAATAAATTGGATTACAGTGATATATTTTGTTGATCTACTGGATATACCCTTAAAAAAACATGTGTGGAGTTATTTTCTAAAAGTGTAGGTGCCACTTCACCTTGGAGCCTACCGCCCTAAGCCGTATAAAGCGCGGCCCGCTCTGTCGTGCTAGTTAAAGCGCAGCTCGCTGAAAAGAAGGCAAATTACTGCCACAATAGTAAAGAGTCAAGAAGTGTGTTCAAGACTGACTTTTATTCATGCAAATCCACTCTATTTATACTACAATTCTTAATACTAAATTATGCTATCCTAAGCAATACTTATTCTAACGTTTGATTCATAACATGTGAATCTGATTCAGTTGACCCATATATAATGTGTGGTGGGTGCAATGAATAAAAATGTAAACAATAGCAAACACATGAACTTACGCGAACCCATTTGTAGCATGAATCACTGTCGATACCGATTGAATGCCATGTGACACCTTTCGGGTATGTGGAGCGATACAATGTTACATAATGTTTTCTCGCATTCTGTGTGCTTGCATTGCGTCACACTACATCCTTCCCCCACAAAAAAAATGATATTTGTTTATATTTCTTAAAATTTAAATAAATGTCATTTGAATGAATACATGTTTAGTTAGGGTCATTGTTTTCTTACTTTATATAATGTCGAATGATAATCTTAAGTGTGCGCACATATTCTCTTATCTTCTTACTTTTGTTCTTACTTCTGTCTAGATCTAATTAAATTATTATTATGTATCTCATATTCCTTATTTTCTATTATAATACAGCTATTAGGGCCATTTTGGCAGGATCGCCATGTGGAGCTATTTTCTAAATTGTGTTCATCATCCTTATATGCTTTACGCCTTGTGCTGGTATTATGGTGTTGGCAACAAACACTCCCTTTTTTATTTCTTTTCCAATAACTACGCTGTCTTCTTTGAGTTCCATTTCCACTACTTGGATAACTTCTGATCTTGGTGGTAGGGTCAACTTGCCTATACTCTTCATGTCCATGTTCATTGGCAGAATTATCTCCTCTTGATCTGTGTTCACCGTTAAGGTATACGTTTCGTAGTCTATTTTACAGTTGTACGTTCTCAGAAAGTCTCTTCCTAGTATTCCGTCTGTTGGTATATTTATGTCGTCATTTACAATGTGAAATTGATGCTTTAGTGTCCTATCTCCTATCAATAAGTCTAATTTAGATGTACCTTGAGAAAATATCGTTTTGCTTGTTATGCCATTTATCTGACATACCTTGTTTTCATTTACTTCTATTGCCAAGTTATTTTTGCAGACAGAAATGTCCGCGCCTGTATCCACCAGAAAGGTGAATATTCCTCTTACTTTCTTTATTTTTAAGCTAACAAAATTTGTGAAGTTATTCCCTCTATCAATGTTTAAAACCTTCTGAAACTTGCTCTTCCCCGAGTCTGTTGCCCGGGGCGACCCATGTTTTCCGACCTATTACTGTATTGTTGATTTTCCTGTGGTTGGCTGTTACTCGGGAAATTTCTCCTTCCCCTGTTGTTGCTGTTCTGGGGTCTGTTTGAGTGGTTGTGACCATGACTGTAGTTGCCCTGAACATGACGTGGGTTGAACAATGGGCGTGGGTTGAACCTGAAATTCGCACGTTGTCTTTGGTATCCCCCTCTCATGTTCGCTCCGAAGTGCATAACATTGTTTTGAGTGGGTGTGGCTTCTACTTCTTGAGCAACTTGTATGGCTTCACTAAGCTTTGTTACCCTAGCCGCCTGGACCACTGTTTTTACGGCTTCATTTAGCCCATTCTTGAAGGCGTTTAGCCCCAACTGGTCATTCAGTGCGACTATTATGGCTTTGTTTGCTTCGCCCTGAGTTGATATCTGAACATCGTTTAGTTGTGCCACCAAGGCTTCTATTTTTTCTGCATAAGTGCTAATGCTTGTGTTGCCCTGATATGTCCTAGCTAGTTCATTATGAATTTTCAGTGGGTTCGTCTTTGGTCTGCATAGGTTTGTTAGGGTCACTTTTAGTGCTTCTAGTGTTTCGGGTTTTGCTTCTGCTAGCAGCTTGTGTTTTACTTTGTCAGCTAGTTTGGTCGTCAATATAAAAGTTATTAGTTTTTTCTTTTCGTTTTCGTCAGTCAGTGTGTCGTTGTACACTTCAATTAAGCCTAAGAAGTTGGATAGCTTCTTTTGGTCCCCATCGAATTCCTGCACCAGCTTTACAGCTGTTAGGATGTCGAACCTCGTCATTTCTAATGTTTCTATTTTAATCTTTCTACCTTTTTTTTGTTTTAGTAATTTTTCTATCTCCTCAACTATTCCGAGGAAATATTTTCTTGTTTCTTCCACTTCTTCTTCGTCTAGTTCTACCCTGATTTCATCCCAAATTTTTTCAATTTCTAGTTTTGTTCTAGTAATATAATCTCCTGAATATTCCCTGTTCGGATTTTTCTGTAGATTCGTACGTATATCTAAAAGAGGTTTGAATTGCTCCATACTTCATCATACATTTTCTTTATTTATATTAATTTGCTTATACATTGTTAATTCTACCGCGTACTACTTGCTTTTTTACATATTTCTTGTAGTAGCTGTTCAACTTAAAAAAGATTAAAATTACTAATAATACTATAACTACATTTTCCTGTATGGTGCTGCCGATTATGCTGGTCCCACTCAGGTTGTTATTGATTACTTCGTCTTTCGTCTGTTTCTGTCCCATCTTGGTGTTCGTCTCTCAATCCTCTCAGTTGTTTTATCAGCTTGCTTTTTAGTTTTCTGTCGGTCGTGATGGGGATAATCCTGTGCAGCTCTGCTCGTTGCTGCCGGCGTTGTGCCTGTTTCCCCGCTCTGCTCCTTCGTTTTTTCTTCTCTGGGTTAGGGGTTTCTATCGCTGCGTGGCTTTTATTCTTCTGTTGCCTCCTGCGGTACTCCTCTATCGTTAGAGCCCTTGGTCCCGCTGATTTTGGAGTCGGGATGTATTGGGGTATGGCTGTCTCCCTTGCTGTTGCAGCTGGTATGTATGGTTTGTTTAATTCTGCAAAGAGTTGGTCCAGTTCTGCTTTGTTGTAGGTCATGCAGGATGTTTGGTCGCTCGCTTCTTCGCTGGAACTTAATTTATCTTTTAGCGAAGATGGCAGGATCGCCATGTGGAGTTATTTTCTTTAAGTGTAGGTGCCACTTCACCTTGGAGCCTACCGCCCTAAGCCGTATAAAGCGCGGCCCGCTCTGTCGTGCTAGTTAAAGCGCAGCTCGCTGAAAAGAAGGCAAATTACTGCCACAATAGTAAAGAGTCAAGAAGTGTGTTCAAGACTGACTTTTATTCATGCAAATCCACTGTATTTATACTACAATTCTTAATACTAAATTATGCTATCCTAAGCAATACTTATTCTAACGTTTGATTCATAACATGTGAATCTGATTCAGTTGACCCATATATAATGTGTGGTGGGTGCAATGAATAAAAATGTAAACAATAGCAAACACATGAACTTACGCGAACCCATTTGTAGCATGAATCACTGTCGATACCGATTGAATGCCATGTGACACCTTTCGGGTATGTGGAGCGATACAATGTTACATAATGTTTTCTCGCATTCTGTGTGCTTGCATTGCGTCACACTACACCGCCTATTATTATCTTACCAGAAAAGGAAAAAGATAAATGGAATTTATTTAGTTCCGCAAAATTTTTATTTTTAATTGGAAGATGGTAACCCTAATAGAATTGCTCTCTGAGTTATCGCGAATTATCATACACACTACGGGAACCCTGTGAGAGCTTTAAAGAGGGACCGATTTATGTAAGTCATTGCAACCAGACTGAGAGACAAACATCCTATCTTCCCTGTACTGACAATTTTTGTTTGATAGAGTATTTTTTTTTTTTTTTTTTTTAGATAAAAACGGAATTCCAAATCCTAGAGCACTCAGACTCGGTAACGGTCCATTGTACTACCAGGCAGAAATCCTCCTTTTGGTGTAGAGGCATGTGAATGGGTGGCGTATGTTTTTGTTCCCCATGGTATAGATATAGATAGAGTATCGAATTAGTTTCAACAACAAAAAAAAACTACCAACTGACAGCTCAAAGACGAGCACGACTCCTGTTTATAGGCTCGCCGTGTGTCTCCCTTGCGGGTTTTTTAGTCACACAACCTCACCGTTCTTCTTTCTTCCTTTTGCTCTGTCCATCAGACCATAATGGCAAAAAAAAAATCTCAAAAGTAAATAAAAGTATGCTAGTACCCCAGCTGCATCCTACTTCCTCAAGCTATCCCCTTCTAATCGTTCAAAATCTGAGATGGGTAGTCTTCTGACCTGCTCTCTTCTTGTGGAGAAAATTTCCCTTCTTCGGCGAAGTTCAGCAACAGATTCGAAGTTTAGTTACTTAGGAAAGAAAATCCCCCTAATTTCGCCTGGTCCATTCCTTGACTTATGATCATATAAACATCGCCTACTTTTAGGAGAACGTTAAATTCGACCAGAACCGGCACTGGAATTCGTTTCCCACACAATTAACTGGGAGGGTTATAATTCCTTGATCCTGATCATAAACTCAACGTAATGCAAAGAAGATACTTTTTCTGCAAAATAATTTATATTTATTATAGTCCGAAAACTATTTTATATTAATTTTACAATCCAGCAATTAGTTCCAAAGAGAAACAAAAACTTAATTTATTTAAAACAAAATACGATAATATTAAAGGAATTTCATAACCAACAACGTCAATACCAGCAGACCACTTCCCAAGACTAGGCTTTGTGGTGAACTATTCGGCGGATCGTCGTTATTGCAGCTCTGTGCCTCGCAAACTGAACATTCCTTATAGTTGGGATATTTGCATCCACCAAACAACTCCTTATAACAATGTCATCTGAAATAATTTAAACAAATCGTCATTAACTTGAAAACAAATCAACTAACAATACTCACTCAATTTGTCAGTGTAACATCCCTGATTGCCTTGGTTCACTGGATTACTACACCACTGCGACTTATAGGCTCGCCTTCCAATTTCTTTGCTTTGAACCAAAAATTTGAATCCTCCTTTTACCCTCCAATTATCCTTCTTTCCTATCAAATCTATAAAACGAATTTTTTCACCGAAGAATCAATTCAAATTCTGCCGCTGTGAGAACCGCAGTGAGCCTTGGCAAATGCATCGAAAATGAATACACAAACCGGACCAGAACACACTACCTCTCTCTCTGTTTTCGTTCTGGTCGCGTCATTATGTTCGTTCATGTGAAATAATGGCATGAATCATGTCATTCATTTCGTGCGCTGAACTCATTCTTGGTCTTGATATGTTTTTATTTTGTTCGATTGCAAAAATGCCGAAAAATAAGTGTACATTCAATGCGAAACTTACGAAACAATATCGGTTCCTTAAAACAGTAAAACAAAGCTACAATTCAACGGATTGTGGAATTAAGCTGATCACAAAATTATTCCATGAGAGTGCTATAGCCAAAGAGATTCATTGTGGCTCAAGAAATCGTCATTCAAGATTTGATTTCGGAATCAGAATGTCGTTATTTTTCAATTTCTTCTGACGCATCGAATAAAGGCAGTATAAAACTATAATTTCCGTTGATTGTAACATATTTTTTACCAGATAATGGTGTGCAATACAAAATATTAGACTTTTATTCGGAGGACTATGAATCATCGAGGTCCATCACTTCAAAAGATTTAGAAAAATTACAACGTCTTACAAAATACTTCTGAGTTTTCAAATATCTCAAAATCCTGACATAATAGAAAAATGGATTTTGGATCAATGTAAAAATGTAATTTAAAGTGGACCCTTAAATTATGTTTGTGAATAGCTGCAGGCAGATCCTGATTTTATGTTTTTGCTCTAAAATAAAAGAAGTACTCACTCTTTCATACTATTGTTGTTTACAATTTTCTACAGAAAACGTTCGGGGTTTTGAAAATTGAAGGTTTCAGAGCGAAATGGAAACGCATGGTGCCAACAAGAGTAATCAAACATCAACAGAACAATGCACGAGAAGTGAAGCGTTTAATAATTTATCCGGTCCGGATAAATATTTCACTGAGACGTAGGCCCCTATTGCGAGTGTCGATTGGCAATCGACACGACAATTGTCGATTGTGTCGATTAATTTTCGTGTTGGTATTGTGTAACACAATCGACAAAAGTTTGAGTTATTGTGAATAACATCTGGGTTACTGTGAATTACGAAATGCTTTGACAGTTTCTTGACAGTAGCTAATGTCACATTCAAAACAAATAAATTCGTAAAATACAAGTAAATAAAATATCAATAATACATGTAATAATAAAATGACTTCATTTGAGTTCTGGTTCGATGATTCAGACGAAGAAAATTCTACAAACGAGTTTATAGAGATTGCCAGAAATAGGAAGTGGCTAAGGGACAACTCGAATCCCCTGGAATTAGAGGAAACGATGTAAGTGTTGGTTTCAATCAGAAAACCAAATTCTCAGATGTTTGCAACAATAAAGATTTAATTTAAAAAGTAAAACAGTCTCTTCTTTATTTCAAATGACATTGATATATATGATAAAATAATAAATTAGGTACGCACGGTAAAATAATATAAGAACACAGATTCTGTTCGAAATAACAGTAGGTAGGTATCAAATTCAATAAAACAACAGTCCTTTATAATTATTAAGTTTAGGAACTGTTGTAACGGAGTTCCTTTTGTAACTCCAATGTTTGTTTCTTCAATTGCAATTTAATTGATCTGTCTCTTTGGCGGTTTTTGACCTCATCTTTGTACGTTTTAAGTTTTTCTTTTTTTATAGCCAGCAACTCTTTGTTGTAATCTTTCTGCATATAATATTGTCTCTTGATATGTGATTCCATATTCTTGGTGCTAGTTCTTATGTCCCGCATTGTATCCATTATATCGCTATGAAAAGTTTGTTGTGCGCTCGCAATAGCTTCAGCCTTTCTTCATTCCCTTTTTTGTTTTGACTACAACCTTTTCGTGATTTGTTGTCAAAAAGGTTTACAACACTGTCATTGACTGTATTTGCTTGCTCTGGTGTTCCAACAACACTTTTCAACTCCTCAAATTCTGTATACACAATAAAGTCAGGATCGTCGACAAAAGACTCGTTTTCTTTATTTGAGTAATCACGACTTACTTCATGCTCCTCTAAATTGTGCATTTGACCGAATTCAAGTCCAGGAGGATCTACACAGCTATTTATATCTAGCAGACCAATAACGGATTCCTCCGTGTTGCTGAAAACGTGCTGTTTGTTTGGTCCACCACCTGTTGCCATGATCTCCTGCTTGTTTTCAGATTTCTTCTTTTTGATTTTGCATTTCAAATCAGTCCAAACCTAAAAAAGTAGTTACAAAAAAAAAAAAAAAAAAATGGTATAATTTTTGGTACCTTAAGCCATTTTTCCCAGGTACGTGTGGGTGGTCCTAAACTATTCAGATGTATGGCAAACCGCTCCCATCTTTTCTTGGCCAGAGTCTTAGCACAAA
Source organism: Portevinia maculata (assembly GCA_949715645.1). Lineage (NCBI taxonomy): Eukaryota > Metazoa > Arthropoda > Insecta > Diptera > Syrphidae > Portevinia > Portevinia maculata. The sequence goes on from OX454528.1 coordinate 98,040,625, forward strand.
TTCCTTTTGCAATATCTGGGTTTTCTTCCATATATTTCACCAATTGCTCGAGCTGTTTTTTGTTGCTGACTACCTTCGACCTATAATTATTCGTGTTATGAAGAAGAATATGCACTTTAATTGTATTTAAACAACTTACATGATTGCAAATAATATTTTTGTTTTCGTTTTCACACAGTCGATCAGAAAAACTTAAACGACAACAAGCGATTGTCAAATCGACAAATGTCAATCACAATTGCCATTCACAATACCAAAATCTGCAATCGACGATAGACAAACGACAAATGTCAATCACGATTGCTATTCGCAATACCAAAATCTACAATCGACGATTGACAATAGATAAATGTCGCTCATCTATCAGTAATCGCCACTCGCAATAGGGGCCGTAATTAAAAAACCTGTTTTGTGTTGATTGGCTGGTTCTTTGCCTTTTTTTCTAAAAGAAACACTTTTAAAAACCGATGTCAAATAAAAACTCAACTTCTTACTTTCGTTATAAAAATTCAAGTGTCACTTTTATTTTGTCTCATGTATGCACTATACAAAAAGAATGACCTCTGTAGGGTCTATCAAGGTTAAATATAAAATGTGCATAAACAAATGTCATATTGTCTCTAGTGTGGTTAATTCACAATGATTGATTTAAATAAAATGAATTGAATAGAATTGAAAATGAATTGCAATTAATATACATCGCTAATAGTGTGTTGTTAGCGCTAAACAAAACACATTATTTATATATTGATTAAAAAAGAAACCTTTATTACACAGAACTCAAAACAAATTTATTCTTACATATATATAACAACATTTTGCTGATTAAGATTAAGAAGAATACAATTTTCATTCCCATGGGTATTCTATGTGAATGATTGATGTAGTTCTAAACCTTATTCATGTGTTTGCATATCTCCAACAAAAAAGTGTCATACTTGTCTATGGGTGAAGTTGAATATCTATCTACAAGTAAGTAACAGGACACCAAAAAGTGTAGGTCCAAAAATGTTTCCCTTTGTTTTCGCTGCAACTCTGCCTTCGCTTTCTTGAATATCGTTATAACAACTAAAACAAAGTTTTCAAATTTTTCGGTTTGTCTTGTCTCGTATGTCGAATGACATGTTTGACTTTCCTGTTGGAAGAAGTTGACGGCTCTACCTCAAGTTGACAAAGATTGTCAAAGATTGTGTGACAAATTGATTGTCTGATTTCGAGAATTTCAACATTTCTATTATGGACCTATTTATAGATAACTAATGCATTACAATGGCCGTACTTAGCAGAAACTCAAATACAATCTTATGATACCATTTTATGGTTTTCCGTAATGGCGTAAAATAGCATGTCATTTGATCGGAAATGTCTATACCCTGTTTGCCTTTGTTCTACTCCATTATCATTTTCAGCTTTTTTATTTCCTCGTCGTTGCGATTCCTCTTTCCCGTGGAAACAACTTCTAAGGTGTGATTTGTGCTAAACATAAGCACATCACGTTTATCTTTCCACTTTGCAACGACAACCCCCGAGTTTTCACGACCAATAATTTCGTTTTTTTTTCAATTTAGCATTTGTTACGTCCTTGGGATCTCCAGCTCTATTTTTTCTCAGAATTCCAACTAAATGTGTTTCTCGATCGAGCAAGAGTTTTCCCAGTGATACCGACGTATAAAAATTGTCTGTGGTCATTGTTGTGCCGTTGTCCAAATATCGATCTGCGAGGTCTAGCACAATTTGGGTGCTGTGAGAAGTGCTTTCAGTTGGCCTTCCTCTCTGGTTATTTTATCACATTTTCCAGCATATATTGAACTTGTATACGTATAGCCATTCGTGTCACAAAGCTTATACACTTTAACGCCGTACTTAGATAGATAGATAGATAGATTTCCCATCGTTATACTGGTGGAATTGGAGCCTTTCTCGCCAGGGTATCATGCTCTTATCAGCAGCGAGGATCTCACCCGGAATTTTAGCACTTACGAAATTTGTTTCTAGTATTTCAAGCAATCGGCTTACTTTTCCCAAGCGGTTACCTTCGATTGTTGTGTTGTCAGCAAAGTGGATACATTTTAGTAACAACTGGAACCGATTACGCGACATAACATTTGGAACAAAATCATTTTTATAAAATTGGCTTGTTGTCCAGTAGAAGGAAATTCTAGATACTTTATTATTCCCATGTAAATTAAAAGGCCAAAGAACTTCTTAATCTTCGATACATTTGTATCGTCCCATTTTTGTATACGAGATCTTCTTGTTATTGTGGATCTTGCTAAGAATTGATTTGCGTTCAAATTAGTTCGGAACACAATCAGTTCATAAACTTCATCCGTCACCATCAAGCTAAACAAATCAATTGGTTTTATTGAGTTGTGTTTATCAGATGTCCCAGGTAAAGTAATCGTCTTGAGTGACCCCGCTTACTTCCGTCCAAACATTTGATAATATATCGGCAGGAGCTTCTTCATCCTCTGAAGACTAGTAATTATTATCCTCTGAAGCGCTAGATTCCGACCCAGTTGGCACGGGAATTCTAACCTTCAAAATCCAAACTTTCATCGCTATCAGAATCTTCGCCTCTCGTTCTCTTCCCGTAAAATATTCTAGTTGGGATTGCTTCGTTGTTGGCCATTGGAATTTTAAACTTAGACACACACTTTTAAAGGAATAACCTATAAACTAAATAAAATTAGTATCGAAATAACGAAAACACATGTGGGTGGTACCCGTGGCACCATATTAATAAACATATTAGCAGAGTGCCATGTGAGCCATCGGTGGTTACAGCCAAAAAACACGTAAAACACGTCAAGTCAAAAACGAGAACAAAAAATAACTTAACACACAAATAATAACGACCATTAAACAATATTTAGAGCTTTAAATTTTGGTAATACTCTTTTTTTATATGGTATGGTCGAAGCCAACGTGTTAAGATATACTCAAACAATAAATTCACAAGACCGCAGTAGACATATATGGCACTAGTATAATGGTTTTATCATTGCAATAAGGGAAGCATGACATCACTTCACTGCACAAAGAGTGGATTGCGGAGAAATACTTCTCTCTTTTTGACTTAACTCTTTGTTCCATTGATTTCTCTAATATTAGTTTTTTTTAATTAATTAAATTGGCAAGTTAATATTATTACATACTATACAAGTCCACTTTTTATTAGAATTTATTTGAAAATTTTATTTAGAAATTTGTGTATAAACATTTTATTCAGCTTATTGACAAGTTTTTTTTTATAAACTGTTGGATTACTAATTTGTGTATTTTTTTTATTTTATTTTTTAATATTTATATACCATTATAAGAATAATTTATCAAAATCGAAATAATATTTGTTTAGATGTAAGCTAACCGAATGACAACCGACTATTCGCTTTGTTGTCTGTGCTTGATTTATTGCTAGTGCTTGTGTTGCCATAAATCTATTAATTAGTTATAAAGTTGTTTAAAAAAAGTTGTGCTCCTTATATTTTATTAATAAAATTTATTATAAGATTTTATTTTGATTATATCAATATTTAAAATTAATATGACAGTATAAAGGCGTTTGCATCGCAAATAAATAAAATTCAACTTATATGTGGAACAATACTGTAAGCACAATAACATTCGAATTGTGAAGGGGCCACACCAGCAACGAAAATCTTCCCGTCAAAATACTCACTTCGTAAATTGATCTCAGATGACACATGCCGAACATACCTTTGTCATAATATCTTAAATAAAATACTTCAAATAAACATACACACGAAAGCCATGGAAAATTTGAACCAAAAGTGAAACTACTTGCCTGCTTTGAACAACAGCACATAGCAGAGAGCACACCATGCTTTGTTTATTCGGAGTATAAACACAATCAAGTACCGTGTTGAATTACGGAGGTCATTCGCTTGACTATGGAGTATAGAATTATATTGGACGAGCAATCTATAGTCAATGCGTACTGGGTTCAATTTACGAAGTGTGAGAATTATAGAAATACAACAAAAGCTAAATTAGTATATAAGGATCGATATTTGTTTTACTGAAATTACTTCTAATTTGGAAGCCAAAACCTATAATTATTTTATTTTTATATAGTAACTTGCTGGACACTAAATATAAGGTTCTCCCTACTACTGACGCCTAAAGCAGGGATTTATTGCTCCAATGTTAATGTTTTCTATGCAATTTGACGGGCGGAATTTGAATTAGTGATCATATTCTTTAAAAGTTCCGTTTGTATTATTGCGAAACGAAATACAAATGCATGCTTCACATCAAATTTGTTAGTGGTAGGGGCCAATATGTTATAAAGATTCACACTCTGTCTTTGTTGTTTTTATTCTCTGTTTTTATTTATAAGTCATGTGTGTACGCACTATTGAAGAAAAAATGTAAATATTATTTATGCTTTATAAAAATTGTAATAAAAAAAAACTTCTAAAACAAATACAAAATAATAAAAAGCTACACTAAAAATAAAATCCTAGTATCAATTTTATTCCTTAACTTCAGGGAGGGTGAACAAAAACAACACAAATTCTGTACATTAAATGCGTTTGGTGGTAAGGTAACTTTCTTACAACGATATTTCGAACAGCTCAACAACACCAAACATTTGGATTAACCCAAATTTGTATAAAATATTAAGTTGGTCACAGGACCGATACAGTTCAATTCTTAATAGTATTTATTTTGTATTGCATAGTGTTATAAAGGATAAATATAATTTTCAATTTGATTAGGTCCGTTCGCTTACTTTTATGTGTAGAAAAATGTTAAATCTCCAAAATTTTAAAAAAGTACGCGTACGCTTTTGCGTTGAATGACGAAAAGTTTAAAATATTTTGAATGAAATATCAACTAAGATATTCGAATTTTGCTTTTCTTCAATCTCGAATTTGCAATTGATTGCAAATATTCAACAAATACCTTTTTTTCTGCCAAAATCAATGGATGTGATCAAAACTATTTTTACAAAAAAAAAATTCAAAAAGGCCAAGTAAATTCTGCGCTCAGATTTCACCAACACATACCCAATAGAGCAGACGACGATTTTCGATGTTCCATTGCAATTAAGAAGGAGTGTTGCTGAAAACTAAAATAGCCTTGTAAGAGATTAAGAATAAGAATATACGGCATACATTCCGCCAGTGAAAAACAGCAGCGATAACTGGGCTAAAACAAACAAACAAATGGCGGATCTATTTGCGGAACATCTTGAAAACGTCTTCAAGCCATACGACGATAATGATATTTCCCAACAAACGGAAGAAATGTGCGAAGACGAGAGATCGATTCCAGCAGTAAATAGAAATAGCCAAAGAAATAAAAGAAAAGATCAACCTGAAAAAGCCCCGGGATTTGATCTAATAACCGGTGAAATTCTGAAAAAACTGCCCAAAAAGGTATAAAAAAAAAATAGCACAGATAATAAATGCTGCGTTCAGACTAAGGTATGTTGCGCTCATCTATAAGGTTGCGGAAGTTATCATGGTACCTAAGCCGGGAAAATTATCCAGTAAAGTATCATCATATCGGCCGATATCATTGCTGCCAATCCTGTCTAAGCTATTGGAAAAAAAGCTCCTAAAACGGCTCCATCCGATTCTTGAAAAGACGCTGATCCTAAACCATCAGTTTAGATTCAGAAATAAATACTCCATAGATCAGGTTCACAGAATAACTGATATAATAGAAAAAGGTTTAGAGCAAAAACAAATATGCTCACAGGCTCAAAATATGTAACACAGGCTTTTGATAAAGTCTGGCACAAAGCATTAATCCGTAAGCTACAAAAATATCTTCCAAAACAGTACCATGAAATGCTAGAGTCGTATATAATGCAACGATTATTTAGAATTAAGCAAGAGGATGAGTACTCCTCATTCAAACACATCAAAGCTGGAGTACCGCAAGGTAGTGTGTTGGGACACGTACTGTTCCTCCTATACACGAACGACCTACCACAAAATGACGAAACTACTATTGCCACTTTTGTTGACGATACTTGCAGTAGGAAAATCCGCACAGGAAGTTACACAAAAACTGCAAATGACAGTAAATGATATATGTAATTGGACCAAAAAATGGCAAATAAAATTAAATGAACTGAAGTCGGTTCATGTTAACTTTACGAATTAAAACGTACAACACATACCTGTGTACATACATAATAAAGTAGTTCTGCATTCGAACTCAGCTAAGTATTTAGGATTGACTTTGGACGCGAAGTTGCGTTGGAAAACACATGTCAAAAAAAAAACGAGATGAACTAAATAGGTATACGATACAATAAAATCAGGGCTATCGTGAACAAAATTCCCTCCGGAATATTTCCCATTTTTCAAAAATAGGTATCGGCATGAATTTCGAAAAAAGGGAAAAAATTCCCTCCGGAATAAATTGGTATCGTTGACAAAAATTCCCCCCGGAATATTTCCTTTGCAAGTATGCTGGTGGAAATTCAAAAATCTAAGCATTTTGTATGTGGATAAGTAGTCGGTTGCTTTTAAGTTTGTATTTTAAATCAAAAAAAGTGAAATAGTTGCATTGAACTTTGTTTGCTTGATCTAGGCATCGACTCTGTCTTCAACAATAGATGCTACCTAAATGAGAGTCTGACGAGACATACACGTTCTCTTTTGAACAGCGCTTTGGATCTCCGACGAAATAAACAACTATTTGCTGTCCACACCAAACACGGAAACGTATATGTGAAGAAGTCATCTAACGGAAAGAGCTTTCTCATCGAAAACTCTCAAGATCTGCTTGCTGCCGCTGCGACTGCGATTCATCAATGAATATTTTATTGTTACTCATTTTATTGTAAGCTTTATTTTTATTGATTTTCAATTTTCTACTCTTTGTTAACCTATTTTACTCCCAATATTCCTTCTCTTTGCTCCCTACACTAAATTGAATACCTACCTTTTCTCTTTTTGTGCTTGTTCAATATATGTATATCTTTATACCCTATTAGGGTATATTAATTTTGACGCATAGTTTGTAACATACCTTAATATTGCCCGTAGACCCCTAAAAGTTACTATATTTATGATCAGCATCGATAGTAATGTCGATCTAGCCATGTCCGTCCGTCCGTCCGTCCGTCTGTCGCCAAAAATTAGGCATTTAAACTGGACCTAGAGAGCTAAAATTTTAACCATATACTCTCTAGGGTCCCGAAATAATCAAATTTACGAATTTTTGAAATCCGCCCACAGACACGCCCACAAACTCAAAAAAACAAAATTTTGGAAAAAATCGAATTTTGAGCTAGAAAGCTAGAAAAGAAAAGATAAATGATTTCAAAATCCGCCCACTGACACGCCCACAAATAAATAAAACAATTTTTTTATACCCTATTCTAAGGGTACCTATATTAATTTTTGAAAATCCAAAGTTTGAGCTAGGGAGCTGAAATTTATAATATATACTCTCTATGGGCCCTTTATGCTCATGTGTAAATATTTTCAAAATCCGCCCACTGACACGCCCACAATTAATTTTTTTTTTTTGAAAATTCAAAGTTTGAGCTAGGGAGCTGATATTTATAATATATACTCTCTAGGGGCCCTTTATTAATTTTTTTTAAATCCGCCTACTGACACGCCCACAATTAAATAAAACAATTTTATTGAAACACCCAAGTTTGAGCTAGGGAGCGTTTTTTTCGATAAAATCCTTTAAATGTTATATAACAAAATATGTAGAGCGTTCTTAACAATTCAACCATACTTAGACTTTTGTCACGCCCACTTATGAGGGATAGGAATAAGAATAGGGTATCCAACAGTTCGCCCAAGCGGACTGTAGCCCGTCCCTATGTTTTATTTTTATTTTTTTATTTTTCTAATAAAGGAAATCCAAATCCCAGAGCACTCAGACTCGGTAACGGTCCATTGTACTGCCAGGCAGAAATCCTTCTTTTTGGTATAGAGGCATGTGAATGGGTGGCGTATGTTGTTGTTCCCCATGGGGATTGAACCTGCACCGCATGGGTAACAAGCCAACACACTAACCTTTACACCGTCGCCACCCTACATATGTATACCTACTCTAAATTGTTTTGCAAATCAAAGAAACAGTATGTATGAAAAGTCAACGTCCACTTTAATTAATATTATATCAAAACGTTGTGAGGGTTTAAGAGTTTGCTACCTGAATGCACGAAGTCTTAATGCTTCCAAACTGGATTATTTAAAGTATTTGTTTGACAATTCTTGTATTGATGTAGTCTGCGTTAGTGGAACCTGGTTCAAGCCTGATTTATGTGATAGTTTGTATGACATCCCAAATTTTAATCTATACAGAAATGATAGAATTACGAATACGATGGGCGGAGGTGTAGCAATTTATTGTAGGTCATCCATGAAAGCCAAGGCCATTGTCAAATCCAGTGGACCTGGGATTGAGTTTTTAATAATCGAAGTTAGTGACTCTTACACCAAAAAGGAATCACTTACATCGACTGTAAGGACCAGGCTTCCAACGACTTTGCCAAGACGGTGATAAACGGCCTAGTACTCTGGGAAGGAGCAATACTCAAAGCTGTCCCCATAGAAGAGGTCCCCAAGAAGGCAAAAGGGAGAATTGTCATCCCCGAAATGGGGGTGCGCAAAGAGGAAATACTCCGCGTCTTACAAGCGCAAAACCCCCAGATACCTATGAAGGAGTGGGAAATCGTAAGCACGGAAGAACCAAGAAACGGTGCCAGAGGTTATATAATCGTCTTCGATGAACCGCCAGCACTCTTGAAAAAAGATATGCAGATGTCGTTATCTTTTGCCGCAAGCGAGGTTACCCTCAAGCTGCTGAAACGAACTGCAGAGACCGAAGAGGCGACCAACGCTAGGAGGGAGGAGACTATGCTCATCAATGAAGATAGTCCAAATCAACCTCCACCACAGTAAAGTCGCCTCAGACAACTTGAGGCTGCTCCTTGAGCAGGAGCAGCTGGATATGGCCCTAGTCCAAGAACCATGGATCAATAATGATCGAGTGATGGGGCTAGGGTCAAAAAACTTTAACACCTTTTACAGAAATGATAGAGGAAAGGTGAGATCGTGTATCGTAACAAACAAGAACCTTCATGTACTAATGTTATCTCATTTCAGCACAGGTGACTTGACGGTAGTGGAGGTTAGAGGGAAAGAAGAGAACTGCACGGTGGCGTCAGTGTATATGCCCCACGATGACGACACATCAGTCCCCCCGGATTCGGTAAGGGCGCTTGTATCAGCGTCCGAAAAAGGTAAGAAAAACTTAGTCTTAGGCGGTGACGTTAATGCCCATCACACTATCTGGGGCAGCTCAGATATCAATTCAAGGGGCGAGGCTTTGTTTGACTTTGTACTCAATTCCAACCTTCTTGTCTGCAATAGGGGTAATGATCCAACCTTCATTACAGTGAACAGAAGGGAAGTATTAGACGCAACATTTGTATCTCAAGACAGTTCCGTCCAAGTTACGAACTGGAGAGTGTCCAGCAAGGCATCGCTTTCAGATCACTGCTGGATACTTTTTGACATACAAATTACACCCCAGGATAGGAAAATTTTCAGGAACCCAAGAAGGGCGAACTGGGAAAGGTTCAGCTCAGAACTCCAGAGGTTCAAGAACGTATGCCCGGTAAAAGACCTTAACACCGAACAAGAAATCGACGACGCAGTCGAAACGCTTACTACGGTGCTCTCGAATTCCTTTGAAAGATCCTGCCCAGTTAGCAGAAAAAATGGGAAAAAACGCCCACCCTGGTGGAACTCCAAGATCGCGGAGCTAATGCAGGCATCGAGATCTAGATGGAACCTCGCAAAAGAGGGACTTATCGAATGGACGACATACAAGGAAAGCGTTAAACTCCTCAAAAGGGAGTTAAGATTCGCCAAGAGGAACTCCTGGAGAAGTTTCTGTGAATCAGTTGAATCCACGACGGAGGCGTCGCGGTTGAGGAAAATACTAGCAAAAGCACCGATACCGATGTCCTCGCTAAGAAGGAACGACGGTAGCTGGACAGAATCGCATGAGCAAACGCTGGCGGCACTGACAGAAACCCACTTCCCTGAATGCACTGATGTACGCGGTACAGTTACACAGGACACGAGACGGGGAATGGATGCAGATACAATCGACGAAATAATCGACGAGAGAAAGATAGCCTGGGCAATCAACTCGTTTGCCCCCTTCAAAGCTCCAGGAGTGGACGGCATTCGGCCAATAATGCTTCAAAAGTCTGAGGAAGCTACTATCCCAAGGCTGAGATGCATCTACTCAAGCTGTCTAAGGCTATGCTATGTTCCGATGGCTTGGCGAGAGGTGAGGGTAATATTTATCCCAAAAGCAGGGAAAGCCACCCACACAACACCGAAAGACTACAGACCTATTAGTCTGTCCTCATTCCTGTTGAAAACAATGGAACGACTACTTGATATGTATGTAAGAGTGGCTATAGGCGACAACTACCTCTCGGACTCACAGCACGCATACATGAAGGGAAAATCTACAGATACTGCACTGCACAGGGTAGTGTCAGTAGTGGAAAGGTCCTTGGAACACAAGGAATACACTTTGAGCGCGTTTCTAGACATAGAGGGTGCCTTCAACAACATCGAGGCCGATGCGATTATGCACAGCCTAAGAAGGGCCCATCTCAATGACAGTCTCTGCGACTGGATTGGTCTTATGTTAGGCACACGACGGATTAAGTCCTACCTAGGAGACATGTGCATTGAGAGGAAAGTAAGCAGGGGAACACCACAAGGTGGCGTCCTCTCTCCACTCATATGGCTCCTGGTAATAGACGAGCTTTTAAAGACACTGGAGAGGGAGGGCTTCATTGTAAGCGCTTATGCCGACGATGTAGCAATCCTTGTCCCAGGAAAATTCATACCAGTTCTCAGTGAACGACTCAGCTTCGCACTCTTACTTGTTAACAACTGGGTTGCGGGCAGAGGACTGGGGGTAAACCCAGCGAAGACAGAAGTTCTGCTGTTCACAAAAAGAAGGACATTACCGGTGTTTAAACCACCAAGTATGGGTGGAGTGGACCTGCAAATATCCAAGACAGCAAGGTACCTGGGCGTTATCCTAGACTCCAAACTCACTTGGAAAGAAAACATAGAGGATCGGGTTAGAAAAGCGTACGTGGCACTATATGCATGCAGACGAACGTTCGGTAATACGTGGGGATTCAAACCATATGTGGTACACTGGCTGTACACAACCGTGGTGAGGCCCATTCTCACGTACGGCGCGGCGGTATTGTGGAAGGCGACTGAAAAGAAGTGCTATCTTTCAAACCTCACCAAGGTCCAAAGGACAGCCTGCATCGGGATAACGGGGTCATTAAGGACTACACCCACTGCAGCCATGGAGGTTCTACTTAATCTCGTACCTCTGGACATCTACTGCAGCAGTAAAGCAGTAAAAACGGCCATCAGACTCAGAGAGTTGGGACTGTGGTCTTTTAAACCATACGGACATGCCTCCGTGGAGACACAATGGAGTGCATCGAAAAAGAAAGTAGCTACTGACTACTTACCCCACACCCTTGTCTTCAAAAGGAGATTCGATATCAGAATCCCCCAAAGAAGCGAATGGAGTAACAAAATGGTCACGAAAGAAGAGGAGATAGCTATCTACACCGACGGATCCAAGATGGACGTGGGTACTGGTGCAGGCATCTTCTGTGAGTCTCTGGACCTGAGTGAATCATTTAGGCTCAGCAATGAATGCAGTGTGTTCCAGGCAGAGACAGCTGCGATCACACAGGCGGCCAAGGAGGTACAGAGGCGAAAAATAGCCGACAAACACATCACCATTTACTCTGACAGCCAAGCGGCTATAAAAGCTATGGAGTCAGTAGTAATCAGGTCAAGGGCGGTGTTAAGAGGCAAAAAATACCTAGACGAGATATCAGCTGCCAATACGGTAACCTTATGCTGGGTACCAGGTCACAATGACATCTCGGGCAATGAGAAAGCGGACGAACTAGCAAGGAAGGGATCGGAGATGAGTGCATCTCTGGCCCTAAAATCCATAAGAACCCCGCTAAGCACATTAATGCTAAGTATCGACACTGAATCCTTGAGTAAAGCAAACTTACGTTGGATCAATCTTGATACATGCAGACACACAAGAGAGCTCTGGCCAGCGGTCAACCAAACGAAATCAAAAACCATGATCGGGTTTAACCGCAAAGACATCCGAACACTGACTGGGGTCCTCACTGGACACTGTATAGTGGGCCTACACGCGGAGCGGCTGGGCATACTGCACAACGACTACTGCAGGAGCTGCAGGGACGTTGAAGAAATAGAATCTATACGTCACCTGCTATGCGAATGTCCTGCCCTTAGAACAAAAAGATTGAAGATTCTTGGCAGCTACTTCTTTGAGGAGCTGGAGGATCTGGCTGCTTTAGAGCTAAAGAAACTCCTGAGATTCACATATGAATCAGGGTGGTTCTGTTAAAGCGTATTACCGAGCTGTTAAACAGCGGTTTCCTTTATCTCTCTTTTCAGGTTCCCGGAAATTTTAAAAAAATCCCTAAATGGACACAATGGACCCAACTGGTGGTCTAAGTGAGCCGTGACACCCGTCACAAGGGCATCCATATACCTACCTACCTACCTACACCAAATGCTTGATTTTATGTGTTTACAATAAAAATCGAAACTGCTCCTCAGTTCCATTTTTTTCCGCTCACTAGCATATCATAGTTTGCGGTGATTTTAACACTGACTTGCTTAAAAATGATACATGTGCTTTTCAGACGAAAGATTTAGTGTCTTCAGTCGGAATGAGCATTGTAAACACCACTTATCCAACTCGCTTCGCTTCTGATCACTCTCCTAGTCTTCTGGATTTGACTATAGTTTCTAATCCGTCATCGGTGCTCCTGTTTGCTCAGATATCCTTTGATTTGTCTGATCACGATCTTCTTTTCTGCACATACGACATCAATTTATCACAGTCTGCTAGCAGTGAATCCTTTACCTACAAAGACTTTAAATCTATTGACCTTGACAACCTCCGTCTTGAAGCTGCCTCTGCCCCCTGGCTTAGTTGTCGTCTTCACGCAAATGCTAATGATAAGGTTAGCTCTTTTCAGTATTTGTTGGTCCAATTATTTAACCGAAATGTTCCCACCAAGACGGTAAAAGTCCAAAATGCATGTTGCCCTTGGTTCTCTTCGGCTGTGTTAAGTGAAATTAAAAATAGAAATAAAAAGCATAGACGATGGAAGCACAGTCAAACAGCTGCTAATTGGAGTGCCTTCAAGGAAGCCCGTAATCAAGCCACTTGTTTAATTAGAACATCTAAAATAAATTATTATTCATCCAAACTTAACACCTCTTTACCCTCTAAAAAATTATGGAGCAATCTCAGTAAAATTGGTGTCTGCAAAAACAAAGGCCCTCAATGTTCTCTCGATCCTGACGAACTTAACGACTTTTTTCTTGGTGATACTATCTCGGTTGGTGACTTAGGAGTCAACTCTGCAAGTAATTCCTCAAGGTCTTTGCCTAGACTGGAGGATTTTGAAGTAGTCAATGAAGATGAAGTAATAAAATGTGTGATGGCTATAAAGTTCGACTCCGTTGGTGACGATGTACCTATCCGTTTCGTCAAACTTATTTTGCCGTACATTATTACCCATCTCACTCATATAATCAACTGGTGCATTGTTACAACTACTTTTCCGCAGTCTTGGAAAATTGCCAGAGTACTTCCCACTGCTAAGAAACGTGACCCAATCTCTCCATCGGATTTCAGACCAATAAGCATACTGCCTTGCCTTTCTAAAGTCTTTGAGAAGATAATTGAGAAGCAAATATTAAGACATATTTCCAATAACAAATTGCTATATGAGAAACAATCGGGCTTCAGAGCGAATCACAGCTGCTCTACTGCTATGACAAATCTCCTTGATGATATAAGAATTGAATACGATAAGGGTCATATGAATCTCCTCTGCCTGCTTGATTTTTCTAAAGCTTTCGACAAAGTGAATCACGATGTTCTCAAGTGGAAACTGCTAAACTTCTTTGGCTTCGGTGACCGGGCATGTAAGCTCATAACTGATTATCTGTCGGGAAGATTTCAAAGGGTCATTTGTAGTGGAAAATGCTCAGCCCCAAGACCTGTTTTTCAAGGAGTCCCCCAGGGGTCGATTCTCGGTCCAATACTCTTTCGCATTTTCATCAACGATCTTCCATCATGTTGCTTACATGCTTCGGTTCACTTATACGCAGATGATGTTCAGCTTCATCTGGCCAGGCCATTCCATCAGCTTGATGAACTGTCCATCGCTATTAATTGGGATCTCAACCAAATAAATGTTTGGGCCATTGCTAACGGCCTACTTTTAAATCCAGCTAAATCTCAAGTCATCGCAATATCAAAAAGAAAATTCGATCTAAGCACTTTACCTGACATATGGCTCCGTGACAGTAAAATTATAGCAGTCAATCACTGCACCAGCCTTGGCTTTACTATAGACCGTCATCTATCTGGCTATAAACATACAAATGTGGTTATTGGTCGCATTTATGGATGCCTACGAAAACTGTGGCCTTCTGCTCACTTTACCCCTGTTGAAACCCGACGCAAACTGATACTCTCTTTAGTTCTTCCCTTAATTTCGTATGCTGAAATCGTGTACAGCGCTTTGGACTCCCTATCTCAGCGTAAATTACAAGTAGCATTTAATGACGCTGTCCGCTATGTCCACGGGCTACGACGACATGACCACGTTTCCAATTTTTCAAAGAATCTTCTTGGTTGCACTCTGCAGCAACACATCAATGCAAGAAACTGTATATTTTTACATAAATTAATTCATCTTAAAGCTCCATCATATTTGTTTACGAAACTCTCTTTCAATCGGTCCGCCAGAAGTATCAATATTATTCCTCACCTCAGTAATTACTTGAACTCTTCCCGTCTATTTTTCATACGTGCTGTTAGACTCTGGAACTCGCTCCCGTCTCAAATCAAATTAATTGTTAATTACAAACAGTTCAAACATGCAATCTTTCTCCACTTTTCGTCCCTCTCAATTCAACTCTAATCCTCTCCCAATCCTTTTCCCTTTTCTGCTCTCTTCCTTATACCATTGTAATCATGTATTTTATATCTTAATATCTAAGTACTATAAAAGATGTTACGAGTATCTTACTGTACGCACCATGTTATAAATAAACTTAAACTTAAACTTAAACTTGGTTTGTTGTGGCTCAAATAAAAAGAAACTTTAGCTTTAGAAAAGAAGAAGAATTTTGTCTTTATGTTTCTTCAAGTTTTATTTCAATAATTTTTAACTTCCCAGTGGAAGTTCTTGTAATGGGGCCGATTTTGTGAATCGCGGATTTTGACATAACTCCACGTTTCAAGGTCACCAGAATCCAAATTCAACGTTTTTATAGAGATGTATGTCCGTGTGTATGTATACGTATGTGCGTATGTACGGTACGTATGTGCGTTCGGAATTATCTTTCGCCACGATTATCTCGAGAACCAAAGATGATGTTGACATGGGACCGGGTTTATTCGAAGCGTAATTACGTAACTCGGAGCTGATTAAGTTTCCAGGGAAATCGGTCCAGCCGTTTTTTGTTAGTAAATAAATAACTAAAATTATTTGCCATTATTTGTACTATTTATTGTTATTTGCCATTGAGCAAATCATTATTACATTGTTATTATGGGATTATTATATATATATACTACTGTAATATAATAATTTTCGATTTGGGAAAGAAAATAAATTCTTATTTTGTAGCATCGTAACTATCTATATGATTCCTCATAAGTGATACATCATACGGAATTTGGTTTCTGGTAATTTCTTGTAGCATAACAATGTTGCAAAATTGATTGTAAATGCTCCGCAATCTATACCATTACTTTGTTACTGAACGTTATGAAATATATGACTTTTTCCAAATCTATATAGAGCGTCACTGGGAAGTTAGTCGTGTGGGCCTTGCGGATCGCACCCAGACCACTTTTATATAAAAATAAACATATAGGTCTAACTTAACTAATCAAAGACAATTGGAGATGATGGTACGAGTATGTACATTTATGTGATGGAAGCCGCGACGATAATAATTTAATGTCTAATGAAGCTTCCATAAAATATTTTTTAACTCAAGCATTAGCTTTGTTACAGTGCTTTTTACTGTAATTTGTTTTATGCTGGATAGATCACGGTTCTTGTACCGTGTCTATCTTGGATATTGCTGGTACATAAACCAGAATATCAATGACAAGTAATGCAGCTAGAGAGAATGAAACTCTTTGATGACTGTATAACAAGTGAGTAATATATTTTATTGAAAGTCAATATATACTTAAAATTAGCTTAGCCTAGCAATAATACAATTGATAACAAAGTCAACAAAGTGCTGACATCGGGAATTTGTGAATAATACAATAAGTGCAGACATAGGTAAATTATGAATAATGCAATAAGTGCTGACATAGGTAAATGGATATTACAGTGCGAAAGTGAATAATAATAATAACAATAAAAAACATCAATGCATATTAGAGACCACAGTGCAAAAAATAAACTGTGTCTGAAGTGAGGTCGTTGCCTCAGTGTTCTTTGCTGCAGAGCTGACATAGCAGAACTAGCATGCCTTAACAGGCTTCTTCAATTGCCAATGGCCTCACTACGAATAGGAGCAAAGAATAAATTTTAGAAGCTTCCAAGGAAGGAATTGAGCAGCGTAGGACCTCCAATGTCACTTATTTATGTCACTTCACTAAATCGAACGCGAGTATAATAAAATAATTAATAACATTAACACAATTTTCTATTAAAAAAACATACATTACCAAAATCTTCTCAAATATGAGCTTAAATTATAATTGAATTAATGGCGACTGACAACTGTCAACGCCTTCGAACATAACTTCGAAAATGCCGGGGGAAATAAATTCCGATTTAGATTCACGATACTAGGAATAATTTCCAAGGAACAAAAAATGTTCGGGGGGAACAAGGTTCGGAAGGTCGCAAGAAGACATGAAGTTATTCTTCGTAACCATGCTAATTTAGAAATAGTCCAACTATTTAATAACAACAATTAAGTTAGAAGATTACGTAGAGATAAATGTTTTGAACTAGGTAAAAAGGAAAGAAATATATATGTAACAACATAATCACACGAACAAAGTAATAATGAATTAAAAAACAAAAGCTAACAAACCAAAGTTAGTTCCTAAAAACAGTACATAAGTAAATATTAAAACAAAGTTGCTGATTAGTCTGACGACTAGGTGCGATTACTGGAAGGATGGTAACATCATGACTCTCCTGGGTGTTTTTAGTGGGTGTTTCAAGTTCCACACTATCACAAAGCTCGCACGCGATGCCTTTCAACGATTTTCACTTTGCTACAAGCAAAAAAAAACTAACTCTTTTTTTCTTTAGAAAGGGGAAAATGAACTGTCTGCGTCTTATGTGTAAAATGAGTTGACATAGGGACGGGCTACAGTCCGCTTGGGCGAACTGTTGGATACCCTATTCTTATTCCTATCCCTCATAAGTGGGCGTGACAAAAGTCTAAGTATGGTTGAATTGTTAAGAACGCTCTACATATTTTGTTATATAATGTTTAAAGGATTTTATCGAAAAAAAAGAAGCTTTTGTAAAAACACGCTCCCTAGCTCAAACTTTGGATTTTCAAAAAAAGTTTTTTTTTTAAATTGTGGGCGTGTCAGTAGGCGGATTTTGAAAATATTTACAAATGAGCATAAAGGGCCCCTAGAGAGTATATATTATAAAATTCAGCTCCCTAGCTCAAACTTTGGATTTTCAAAAAAAGTTTTTTCTTAAATTGTGGGCGTGTCAGTGGGCGGATTTTGAAAATATTAACTCCCGAGCAGTTTTAGGAGTCATAGATCATATATACAAAATTTCAGCTTTCTAGCTCAAAATTCTATTTTTTCCAAAATTTTGTTTTTTTTTGAGTTTGTGGGCGTGTTGTGGGCGGATTTCAAAAATTCGTAAACTTGATTATTTCGGGACCCTAGAGAGTATATGTTTAAAATTTCAGCTCTCTAGGCCCAGTTTAAAGGCCTAATTTTTGCCGACAGGCGGACGGACGGACGGACGGACATGGCTAGATCGACATTACTATCGATTCTGATCATAAATATAGTAACTTTTGGGGGTCTACGGGCAATATTAAGGTATGGTACAAACTATGCGTCAAAATTAATATACCCTTAGAATAGGGTATAAAAACGAAGAACTTAATTATTTGAACAGTGTTACCGATGTAATCACAAACAGAGTCTATTGGTTGAATAGGGTTTTGACTATCTCTTAGTTTTTTTTTAATAATTTGCGTGCGCTAAAGGGATTTCTTTTTTCTGTAGTACACAGTACCCTTATAGTGGAAACTACAGCGCAGGCATTTTTGTTTGTTGCTGTAAGTAGTTCGCAGCAAATGATTCATTGCCTATTTCTGGGTGCTACTTAATGTATGAAAGAATAGAAGAATAGGAAAGAAGTTTGGTGCGATGAGATTTGTTCTCAACAGGTGGTGCCTAAATTGCTTTAGGGAGATCTGTTTTTGTTATGTGTATTCAATTTATAAAAATCATGGCTCTGGTCGGGATTCGAACGCACGACCTGCCAATCACTTAGTGAATACACTACCATCGCACCATTGCCACCTGCTAACGGCATGATCCTCTTTGCAGTTTTCGACTTAGGAAAACATTCAGCCTTATTGCGAAGATCAATCGACAATTGATAATTGACTATTTTCAATGTGTGCTATTGTGAAGGAACGATTCATTAAGGCCCCTATTGCGAGTGGCGATTACTGATAGATGAACGACACTTATCTATTGTCAATCGTCGATTGTAGATTTTGGTATTGTGAATGGTAATTGTGATTGACATTTGTCGATTGGCAATCGCTTGTTGTCGATTAAATTTTTCTGATCGACTGTCTAGGTATTCGTGTTATCAAGAAGAATATGCACTTTAATTGTATTTAACCAACTTACATGTTTGCAAACAATATTTTTGTTTTCTTTTTCACAGACAGTCGATGAGAAAAATTTAAACGACAACAAGCGATTGCCAATCGACAAATGTCAATCATAATTACCATTCACAATACCAAAATCTACAATCGACGATTGACAATAGATAAATGTCGCTCATCTATCAGTAATCGCCACTCGCAATAGGGGCCTTAGTATTTTGTCAATCGCATTTTTTTAATTGACTGCGATTGACAAAATCCTTTAGAATCGTTCGTTCACAATAGCACACATTGAAAATAGTCAATTATCAACTGTAGATTGATTTTCGCAATAAGGCTCATTATTGGTACTTTACTACTTTGCATTTAGCTACTGCTGAGTATTACAAAGCAACTTTTAAACTTTTGCTGAGCTTTGATTGCGAGTGCGGATTCCTGTAAATTTTGTTTGGCATTGTTGAATTGATGGCCAATTAATTTTGTGAGTATGTTCATATACATTGATTGAAAAGAAAAAAACTTTTACTTCTGAATTTGCATATGTTTTATGTTTACCATCACCTTTCACTATTGTCAACAAAATGGGATGTTTAAAGCGAGAAATAGCTATAGCAAAAAAAATGTATCTAAGAAAATAAATGCTCATCACATGTATTTGCAATCCGCTAGAGAACTGCTTTATAGGAAATAGCTGCTACGATTTATGAGAATAAACCTTTAATTTGAGAATATGGCCGTTATATTTTCAATTGAAAATGATTTGATCATAAATTGATGATGATATGATGTAACTACAAATTGTTTTGTCATCACAAAAATTAGGAACAAAATTTGCCAGTCGGGCGTCAATGCTGAAGGGTTGTGACCTAGGGATGATCAATGTTCATCGATATTCACAAAACATCTATGTTGAGAGACTAAACATCGATGTTTTATCATCGATGTTAAAGTAAGCAAACCATCGCATAATCGATATGAACAAAACATCGGCCTTCAATTTTACTAAAAGAGAACCTACTTTTAAGTGAAAATTTCAATATATTTTTCGAAACCAAAGACTTAGCATGTGTTCCCTTATAAGAATCTACATACATATACGAGAGCTTAAAAAATACCTATACATATATTTATACGAGAGTAGACGGTATGGCTACGTTATGTTCCATTGGCTTTCACTTGTGGATAGAGTACTGACTGCAATTAATGTACTTCCATTGATGAATGCGACCAACGTCATTCTTTCATTCAGTTCACTCACATTACGATCACAGTTCGAATTCTGTTTATTATTGTTAATAGTTTCATCATTTTGGATTTCGTTTTATTTAAGTTGCATAGCCACATCGATAGCCTCTGAGAGATTGTTCTTAAAAGCGGGATATACCTACTATTTGTCAACACCGCACGAGACTGAAGGGAAAGTTTCTTGCAAAAATATTATTTTGCAGTCAATAGACAAAAAGTTTTGGGATACACAATGTACATACATGTGTTTATATTTGCTGCATGTATATAATATTAATATTAAAGTACTTACCTATGTATATTGTTTTTTTTACCCTAATAGTCCGCATTCTACAAATTCATTCTATAACATCGATGTTAACGATGTATGTAAACCTTTATAGCTGGGGCAGAGTGAAATGAAAACTTATGGCGTTTTTCATTGATGAAAAACCGAAAAAATTGCTATTTTCAGCGTTTCCAAACGTGATGATTGTGCGGAATTGCTTTTAAAAAATATTCTTGCTTTTTCATCCAGTCACAACTTTTTTTCAATATATTTATTCACCTAAACTTAAATTTTTCGTCTTTCAGATTCAATTTCACTAATGGCGTTTTCATTTATGAACAAATTTGGCCTTTTTCTAAAAAGATTTGATCTTTTCCTCAACAGCAATTCCTTCGAAAATGCCAAAATGTTTGCCTTTTCCATTTTCTACCGTTTCTGAGCACACCCCTAAACTCGACCAAAATAGAACGAATTCACAACTGAGCACACCAAATATCCGAAACCAGTAGGAATAGAAATTCGGCCGAAATTTATCACAGGGCTGAAAGGTTCAAAAATAAATAGATATTAGGCTCTAACATACAGGGCTTAAAACCTAGCTTCTCCAACCATTTGCTTGTGCGAAGTGGAAGGGTCCTACAATTAAGTTTCTCATGACACTATCGTCGCCTTAGTGCCACAAAAACGTATGTCAATATTTGCTAGTTTTCAGGAGAGACAATTTTGTGATTTTTTTTACTATTTTTCCTACTATTTTTCGAAAAAAATGTTGATACGGCAAGTGCTAACTTCTAAACTACTTCACCTAGAGGTACAATTTTTTGCCACAATATATAGAATGATATATGAAGAAAGGTGTCATACCCAGTCCAAAATCGTAAAAAATGTAGTTACGTTCTTGTGTCACTAGGGCGACGAATTGATACTTTGGATGTTTGTCAGACGTTTCCAACAGGTGTGGAGTGTAAACAACTTTTATATGTTACTTGGCCCCGGCGGGATTTGAACTTGAGACTCTTAGATTATAAGTAAAACACACTAACCTCAGCGTCACTGCTTCCACAAATACTTAATTAATGCACGATTTTAATAAAAGAAAAACCTATGCATATACTGGATTTCATCTAGCTAGAGTTGGTATTATTACACATAGGTACATCAGAGACAATTTTTTCATCGGATTGAGTCAATCCTGTTTGGATTCCATTCGTGCTTACATGCAATTCAATTTAAATTCATTCGGGATAGAATCTCTCTTGTAAACGGACTTGTATCTAAACAAACAAAAACCCACGCAATGGGAAATTTCGCATAACCTATGAACACTGCTTCAGCGACAGATTGCCGGCAAACGCAACCATTCCCCGTTGTTATTTTTATTTTAATTTTAAAGAGCGCAACAAGTCGGCATTTTGTTATTTACTTAACAAAGTAACCATTACATTATTTTCTTTTTTATTCATATGTACATAAATCCATATCGCTTTTTCTAAGAAAGCGTTTGCTTTGACCAAGCCAAACATATGCACGATTAATCCAAGAGCCAACAAGTAGTGGGTATAAACAAAAATTGATTTTTCGTGGGTGCTCTGTCGCTCTGTCGAGCCATTTACTGCTTTTGAACAAGGACATGTAAGTAAAGATTAGCTTAAATAATTATATACCTACGTGCATACAAAAACATTTATTTTATTCATGCAAACAGCGAAGTATTTATTCTTTTTATTCATCGATGTCAATAAGTTTCACAATTTCTGCGAAGTCTATTTCTGTTGTAAATATTTTTAAACCAATAGAAATTTATTTCATACAATATTAAAACTCTTAAGGGAGTATGATATGATTATTTTCTACCTCCAAATGGCCTAAAAAACATAAATATACTATTTTTTCTGATAGAATGGCATTTTGCGAGTCACACAGTGGTCCGCGGGTTAGACGGATTTTACAATTTTCATGTCTCTTCGACTGATACACCGGTGTTTTATTATTTAGGTCCGTTCGCGAACTAATATGCAAACGTAAATTTATATAAACTTTCGTGCAAAACTACACAAACGCGTTCGCGTACTGAGAAAATTGTAAAAAGATGAACGAAAGAAAAATGTACTTTCGTTCATTTTTCTTCACACAGAATTTCAGCTGGCAAGAAAATGAAAACTGTCAAATGATGAAATCCTATGAGTTTGCCAGCAAAAAAAAACAGCTGTTGCTTCTTTTCAAGCCAAACTAAGATGTTTTTTCAACTTTTTACACAAGAGCGTTCGCGTACTTTTCTTAGAAATGAGAGGATTCTCTTTCGATTTTGGAGATTTGACACTTCATTTTCCTACACATAAAGTACGCGAACGGACCTATTCATTTCCAAGATCGCCATAAATAAGCGTAAGCCATTGCTTTTAATAGTAGTTCCTCGAAAAGATCATTTTATTTTCTTATTTGATTTTCCTCCATTGGTATTCAACTGCGTACCTACCCAATCAGTAAAATTGTTGGAATGATCTTCATTATAAAACTATCTGGATAACACGTCACTGGGACTATTCTTTGAGTATTTTTGGCATTAGTCTGGGTCGCTGTGTCATTTTTTGTGAGTGAACCCATGAGCACCCAAGCAATCGTATAAAAAACTGTATTCTGTGCTTTTACTGTTGTAAAGTATGGAAGACGAAAATTATTTCTGTTACGGACATTATAGTTATGTACACTACCGACATTATTATTTTATCACAGAGGTATCTCGGTAACAAATCATTTTTCATTTTAAACACACAACACATTCATAATCGTCCTTTGGCGCACACTCAACCATTTCAGCACATTCAACATGTTCACAATTGGAGTCAGCCAGTGGCATTTTAAAATTATGCGCATCGCTCTATTTTGTAACCTTTGCAGTCTATCCAACATAGCATTGTTCGCTAAATATATAATTGTAGAACAGTATTCAAAATGTGGCTTGATTATTGTATTATACACATTTATTGCACATATAATTGACATTCTTTTTCGTATTCTACCAAAAAACCCAATTTTTTACCAATATTCTTTGCTATGTACCTATGCAATATGACCATTAAATGTTAAATTCTCATCAAAATACCGAGATATTTTATGTCACTAACAATTTCAACTGATTCGTCATTGATCACTATCCTACTATTAGACAACCCATTGATAAACATGCACTTCGTCTTGCTTAATTTGTTCACCTGGAACTATTTATGGAGTTCTTTTAAATCACTGTTAATTTGTTCGATACATTCTTCTAATTTATTACACGAAACATATAAAAGACCATCGACAGCGAAAAGTTGTAATCGTGAGGACTTGACAACTTTTGACATTTCATTAATATATATTATAAAAAGCAACGCCCCAGAACCGATCCCTGTGGCACACCCAAGACTACATTTATTGCCTCCGAGACTGCATCCTCTACTTCAAAAAATGTCCTTGCAAAAATGACTCGAACCACCTTAATTCATTCTCTTTAATTCCATATTTATTGAGCTTATCTATTAGGATGTCCCTGTCAATTGTCTCAAATGCTCGTCTCAGATCGATAAAGACTGCCGCAATTTTATTTTTTGAGTGAACTTCATTTTTCCACTCCCCCAAGATGAGATTTATTAGCGACTCACAGCTATGTCTACCTCTAAACCCCGATTGGCACTCCGCAAATAGATGATTTTCCTCCATATATTTTTGAAGCTGCTGCTGCACAAGTGGACCACCACTGAGGCTTCTTTTTCCCCCTAGGTTGTACGAGGGGACACGATGCAGACATTGCTTCGTTAAGGGCCAGAGTAAGCTCATCGACTTTATTGTCGAGCTCGTTGGAGTTACAGGGGGGACTTAAGAGTTCCGAGTTAACACGTTTGTATAGAGTTTCTCTGTATAATGGCCAGTTGATTTTCCGAGGATTACGGAAACTCTCCCTTACAGGAGAACCGTCGCTCTTAGAGTGCCGGGCAGTGGCACAGCAGATGTTCCATAGATTCTATTTCCTCCTCAACTCTGAGCTTCTGCAAAAGTCAGTTGTAGGGATCCCCAGTCTTCTGGCATGTTCCTGATTATGCAGTGCTCGGATAGTACACAAACGAGCACACTGGTTTGATTTCTGTCAAAAGTCAGTAGATATCTAGTTGTCTTTTTGTAAATGACTGGCCACAGACAACGGGTTATGCCACAACTTGTAGCGTTGTCCGACATTTCCGTAGCTAGTCTTGCCGTGGCAGTTGTATCGTTGCGACGTTAAGCCTCCGTGCCTGCGCCATAGAAGATGACGTCAATATCAAGGTGCAGTGGTAGTTCGGATCGGAAGGTTGGGCGTTCAAATCCCGACTATGCGTATGAAGCAAAAATCCGCAGAATAAAAGTCAATAGAAGTGTACCGTATGCTTGCTGTATGTACACTAACATTATTGTATACGTTTCTGCGGATTAAACTTTAACACAAAACATTAACGTAAATGCTCTCTAAGTTATTTAGACGCCATCTGCCACATTGCAGGTGGCAATGGTGCGATGGTAGTGTATTCAATAAGTGATTGGCAGGTCGTGCGTTCGAATCCCGACCAGGGCCATGATTTTTATAAATTGAATACACACAACAAAAACTGATCTCCCTAAAGCAATTTAGGCGCCACCTGTTGAGAAAAAAAATATCTCATCGCACCAAACTTCTTTCCTATCCTTCTATTCTTTCAGTAAGTAGCACCCAAAAATAGGCTGGGAGCTACTTGCGCAACAAACTAAATGCCTGCGCTGTGGTTTTACCATTATAAGGGTACTGTGTCACTACAGGAAAAAAAGAAATCCCTTTAGCGCACGCAAATTATATAAAAAAAAAAAACCTACCCAATGCACAAACCAATCTTGCCTATCGTTCTACTTCTTCCTAGTTCTAGCAGCTAATAGTAGGCAATTAAATAGGTCAAACATGGCTTTGCATTTGATATCAAAGTCAACACAATTAATTTAAAAATTAATCTACAAAACATTGAAGAAGATGTCCATGTAGGCTCGCCCATCTAAGGTCGGCAGCCTTCGGAATTCGTTCTCTTATAATGTTCTTTACCACTGCTTCACTGTTATCTAAATCCCCTTCTATTCTTGCCAACTCACGGCTCTCATAATATCTTGAGCATTGTGCGGTAGCTCCTGACTATTTCGGAATTGATGGTAACTGATTGCAGTGCCTTGAGTGCATCCTGACTATCAATGTAGATGGCGATATCCCTACCGGATATTGATCCCATACGCATTAGTTTCGCCGCCCCAAGAACAGCTAAACCCCCCTATGGGAAAACACACGATATAAGAGTGCAATCTTTCATTGAAACAGGGATGTAAAAAAATCTATTTTTCAAACTTGAAATGTAAGGGATTATTTGCTTTCTTGTGAATTAAAATTTCAGTTTGGGGTGCGTTATCGGACATAGATAGCACAGAAGCTCTTTCCTCAGAAAAGGAACCTAATTTTACTAGAGTAGCCACTTCGACAGTACTGTTTTCGTCTGCATCGTAATTAATAGGTTGCCCATAATGTTGTCATGGAAGGGCTGTAGTGTTGTTGCTCGTTGGAGGACGATTACCAACTTCGTTATTGTATCTTGTGTAGATCATTGACTGTGGCTCTTTCTGTACTTATTTTCGTCTGTAAATCAAAGGAAACCTACGCGGAGAAATTCGGTTTTCTCTATACACGCTTCGATATTCAATATGGCGACTTGCTAAATTTTCGAGTTCACACATCTTGTAACAGGAATGATTGAAACGAGTCAGTCATTACTTGTACGGAAAGTTCATCTTAAATGTGTTCATATGATGTTAAGCAAACGTGTGCGTAACGCAGAATAAAGAAAAAATTACGGATCAGAAACGACGAGGAAGGACACAAAGGAAAACGTCAAAAATCAAACCGAAACTACACGCGGTCTCCACTTGCGATGAATTGATAGTAATGCAGGCTACCATTATCTCAAGTGGAGACCATTATAGCCAATCTATTTCTCTAGTTTGCGATAGAAAGCATGCTGTTGTCGCATACTATAATGTCTTTAGTGCAGTGATACTCGCGATGAAAATCGTTTCCTCTGTCTCTTAAACGAACAAATTATGCTATGAAATCCCCAGCAAACGAAGTTTGGCAGTTGCCCTGCTTTATCCTAAGTGGAGGCAGCGTGTTATTATACGGCTCTGGTATATTTAATCCCCCGAACTTGTGCATTGTTCTTTAAGTTTATGTCTTTTTACTTTTAAATGGCACAAACCATACTTCATCACTTTATCATTTTTCATGTATTATTTTGTTTAGCTTCAAAAGGTTTTGTTTCCAATTTAACATAATAAAAATGTGCGCTTTTAATGGAGGCAATATTAGTGAACAGTTTAATTGAACACTTGCTAGTTTCAGCGATCGAGATACAACCGCGGTGAGACTGAAGACTGCCAAGGACACATACTAGCTAGCGTCGGCTTATCTTGCCCACAACTCCATGCGGTCCCTGCCTGATGTCAACCTTAGAGGGACTGATGGAAGAAGGAGAGAGGCAAAAAACTCAACTCATTATTTGGTGTGATGCCAACTCTACAACAGGACGGTCGGATATCAACGATAGAGGGAGGGAGTGATCAAAGAAGGAGAGAGGCAGAAAACTCAACTCATTATTTTGGTGATGCCAACTCTCCAACAGGACGGTCGGATATAAACGATAGAGGTTGTTGTATATTTCAAATATGTACTTATATAATCTCTTAAGAGGGGTACTCTCTCTTATGTTATTATGCAAAATATGTATAGGTTTTAAGCAAATGGACTCCCTGTACTATGTATATTAAGTTATTTAATAAAATAATCTCAAACGATGTATATCGTCTTTTATTTAGCCTACGCTCTACATGTAAAATAAATATCAGGCATTAACGGCCCATATAGGGCCTAAAACCTAGCTTCTCCTACCACTTTCTTGTGCGAAGTCACGCACTACATGAAGTGTAAGATGCTATTTGAATACTTACAGCCATATTAATAAAAAAAAAACTATCCACTCCTTAACACACGAGTAAGCTGGCACACGGATAGCGAACTTGTACATTGTTTCATTGTTAACGTAAATCAGCACTCACACACATGTTACTTTATATTGAATAAAGGCAGTTGAAGTGTAGAACTCAAAAGACAAACAAGTTTCGGCTTTGTTGACCTTCTTTTGTTTTCCAGCCTGGGTTTCTAGTTCGTTTAATCTTTTTTACATTTTACAACATTGCACTCCAGCAATATGTCAGTGTGATTATTTTTTTATAACCTGTGAAGTCTAAGAGCCACATGACGCGTTTTAAATCAGGTTGAATAAAATAGGCAGAAAATCTGTATTTGACTGGGGAACTTCATTCAATTCTATGAAAGATGGCGAATATAGTCACGACCACAGATGAGCTACTATAAAAGATAGTCGACTGAGAGAGGTTCTCTCAATTTACCGCCAACGAAGAAACAGCTGAAAACCCCAATTAGCGGCCTATCTTTTTTGTGATATGTCTTAATAAATTGCCAAAGGCCGGATGTGATTACTGGACGAAAGCAAACTTTACAGTACAGTTCTTTCTATTTACTGCTTCCAACTTCTTTGCGTATTTAAATGAATCCATTTTCCTGAAAATATATCGAGAAACTATTGATTATTAATAAAAAAAACTTACTTCTGCTTGCTGATTCCTAGTATTTTCACGCCTATTACTGCTAAATGATTTTGTTTGTTTACCCTCCATTTTTTTCTACCATTTGTCAGGGGAAAAACAAAAAATTGGACAGTCACATCTGGATCTCTATACAAATTAGTTAGTGCCAACTTTAATGAACTTAAGCTTGTGTCAAAACCGAACGATAAGATATCAGAAGCATCGTCGAAACAGAAAGTGCCCATGATTGCTTCTGGCAACAAACAGCTGTTAAAGCGCTAACCAATTCACTTGGCCGGATTCAAATTCATTTGCGCATCTCTTTTGAAAGACACAAAAAAAAAAACGTAATATGCATGCTGAAAACAATACGAGCGTCGTTTCCATCATCGCAGCTTTGATGTGACTGGGCTGGGGGTTTGTTTTTTGTTTCCATCGCAACAAAAAAGCGGGATACATACACAACTGTCCAATTTGAAACTTCCGTACGTAATGAGCCATTTCAATCGCTTTCACTTAAGTTGGTGAAAGAAAGAAAGGAGCATATCGGCTATGTATTAAGCATCGTGTATTCGCTCCATTGCTGAAACTAACTTTAGCACCCAGAAGCAAAATATGGTTGGGCCTTTTTTATCGCATAGTTACAAACGGCGCTGTACGCCCCGCTCCGGCTATTGTAGTGAGGCCTTTAACCCCCCATTTGTCAATTAAGTTTCTACAAACGAGACTGTTTTTCACCACTCAAATTCCAAGAAAAGGGAAAATATTCCACGATCTATAAACACTGATGTAGACAAATCGCATTATTAGTTTTATTATATATAAACAGGAGATCGGCTTTTCATTTCCACACCATTTTTAATATTATAAACTACTTGTGTATTAAATGTTAAATTAACAAATCCTGTTCGCAATGTGTAGAAAAACAATTGCTTTTAACTATGTAGTTAAATATGATTGAACTCGCAGAGTGAACAAAAGTTCATACAACGAAAAGTCATTTGTGGGTAAGCATCCTTCACATTTAAATGTTTTTGAACAAGCAAATGTAAGTTGAAGTAATAATGGAATACTTCTCGGGGGGCAGACCGCAACAAATCCATATATTGTTACATTCTACTTAAACCCAGACAAAGCCTCGATTCCAAACTTTTATTCCACAAACAAATTTTCTTTAATCGCCATGAAAGCCTCGTAACACACGCTAAGATCAACTCCAGAACCAAATTAAAGAAGTTACTTGCAGCGCATCTACCTACTTGCTGAAATCCGATGAAGGTTTAGAATTCATCGGAAGAGCCGTTTTCATATTGCACATTGCACAGCGTGTTTTACAGCGCCGCTATCCGCCACACAGTTGGTTTGAAATAATATCGAATGCGACGTAAAGCAGAAATATAATTTGAAAGTTCTTGTAGTTGGGAAATGTGGAGTTGACAGGCAAAATATCAGACAGATTGTAGCGAAAATGGAGCGATCCAAAAAATCAAACGGAATACTTAACCTAAACGCTTTTCCTCAAGAAACGCCTAATTTCTCTGCAGAATATAAGCAGTCCCCTGTTGCTTATGACTTAGATCCTCTAGCTGCTCAAGAAGTACCTTTCTAGGAACCTACTTCAGTTTCGCGATACTCTGTCGCATTCACACAATACGTATGATACGGCCTCCTCCGCTTGCAGAGACAGATTTAAGAATTTCCCCAGATGTCTTGTGGTTAAATGTGGCCATAATGCCTTGCATACTCTGTGCACACGTAGGCTCGCTCTTATAATGATTTTACTACACCCAGATGCGCTTTGATTACATTGATCTTAATCCCTCCTACTCTTGACAGCACCTCGGCTACCTGGTTACCTTCTATACCACAGTGTCCAGCTATGTCTAGGTCGTATTCGCCAAAATGCAGACTTCTTTTCATTTTCCCAACTACAGTTCTTTCCCATACTTACTAACTAACCAAGCGCTCTAGCACCTGCAATGGCTTTGTCTTTAAAACGGAGGTTCGGTCTTCCTTGCCTTCTCGAACCTGGGGATGGGAGTCAAAGATCCTCTTGGCTGGAGCATTATTTTCCATTCGCTCAATGTAGTCGACGAGATTTAGCTTTTCAGACTACATCCACATCTTGGTACAGCTCATAGAGTTCGCCGTTGTATCTTCTCCTCCATTCGGACTCTTCGCAGACAGTAGCAAATATCCGCCGGGGTATTTTTCTTTCAAAACAACCCAATATTAGTAACACTTTCCTACATATCGTTCAGCACTCGGCACCATAAAGCAGCACTGTCAGGATTGAAATGTGCGGAGTTTATAACCCATTTGTTTTGCTAAACCCAAGTAGCAGCGGTTTACTAAGGTAATTTTCGGTCGGATCTCCACTGAGGTGTCATTCGTGGAGTTGATATTTACTCGTAGATAGATGAAGTCATTACCTACCACGAAGTTATTGCTTTCAACAGTGACGTTTCGTCCAACGCGGTGGACAGATGTTTGTTTGTTTGTTTATAGCATGTAATTGGTCTTGTCCTCATTTACACCAATACCAATCAATTTCGCCTGTTCTTCAATCGCCGTAAATGTCTCTAACACGGCACACTGGGAACGGTTTATGATGTCGATATCATCCGCATACCTCAATAGCTGGACGGATCTATTGAAGATACTGCCTTCCGTGTTGATACCTGCCCTTTGCACTGCTTTCTCTAGAACGAGATTGAAGAAGTCACATGATAGCGCATCTCCTTGGCGAAATCCGTTACAAATTTGACTTGAAATTCATTGGTCTTTTCCATAATTTACCTCAGTGTGAAGACTTGGTCTATTGTCGATCTGCCGGCCCGGAAGCCACACTGGTACGTGCCGATTCGTGCGTTCCAGAACGGCTTGAGACGTGACACAATACTTTGGATAGGATCTTATATACGACATTTAGCAGAAATCTGTCTCAAAAATGCTTGCAAGACATATGCTCGCCTTTCTTGAAGATGGAGCATATGGATGCTTCGGCACTGCCAGAGAAATTTAATGGCCTTCAAAATTCCAGCAACTAAATGCAACTAAACGTTTCACAAAGTTATGTTAAGTTTAGGTCTATAACAATACCCACCTTACTTGATAACGTTAGTTGAGTGGCCTTGTTTCCAAGGCCATGAGGTATCTTTCTAATCATGAACAGATTTATCTCAGTCTTCGTTGGCTTGAATGACAGAGCGTACCCACGGCCCCAACTCCCAAGCGCTGATTCCATACGCTCGCAGAGTTGGTAAGTTACTACCGGGTGACAATGATACATACATCGTCAGCGTACCCAATAACAGGGTGCCATTCCCTATTGAGTCTTTTCGGCAAGGAGTTGACCAAAATGTTCCACAATGTGCTGAAGAGCACACTATCCTGCGCAGAGCCTTTAACAACGCGCACAGTTCTGACTCAGCCACCCACAGCGGCAATAACTTCTCTGCTTCTAAGCATCTCTAGGATCCATTCCACAGTTGTAGGGTCGACAATCTTGAATGCTCAGGCAGACTCAATTCAAACGCACCCTCAATATCCATGAAGACAGCGAGAGCATCGATCTTGCGGTCGAGCGCACTCTGACCGTCAGATCCATCAGTGCGGTCTCAGTGGACTTGCTTTTTTCATATGCGCGTTGGCTTTTCATGGATACCCAGCGAAAATGGAAAACTCTTAAGACGTACATCAATCAATTTGTCAATGCCCTTTAACATTAATGATGATAGGCTTATTCTCCTGAAGCTTTTGCAAGA
The DNA here is from genome assembly GCA_949715645.1 of Portevinia maculata. Classification (NCBI taxonomy): domain Eukaryota; kingdom Metazoa; phylum Arthropoda; class Insecta; order Diptera; family Syrphidae; genus Portevinia; species Portevinia maculata. The sequence continues at coordinate 98,072,610 of OX454528.1, forward strand.
GTACGAGATAGATGCCATATCAGGTCCGGAAGCTTTTGGAAGTAGAGGATGTGGTGATAGCTCTCGTCCTCTCCCTTGTTACAACTCTCTCTGCGGCCCTCCACTGCTCACTGGTAGCTTATCTCTGTTGGGATAAGCACCACCATCAACGGCTTTGAAGCAAGGAAAGGGGGTGTACTGTACATTAACAGCTTCAGTACCTCCTCATTGATGGTGGGAGGTACCGTCAGGCTTCCGAAAGACGTTAACTCTAGCTCCCGGATCGGCTGATACGACTCTGCAATCTCGAAAACGCGGTCAATAGGTCATTAACGGCCTAAAACCTAGCTTCTCTAACTATTTGCTTGTGCGAAGTGGAAGGGCCCTACAATTTTAATCCTAATCCGAACGGCAAATTTGAGAAGCTTCTGATGACATTTGACTCTTGGATGTTTGTCAGACGTTCACAAGAGGTGGGGCCTTGAGATGCCACCAACAATTATTCGCTATTTTTTTTTATAATGTATTCGCACTAAAGGGATTTTTTAACATCCCTATAATGTAATAGCTACACAGCGCGAGCGTTAAGGAAATTAGGGTTAGAAGAACCTTATACAAATAAGGTTCCTGTATGAGGCGCATGTTTTTACGTCACTTGTTTTGGCAAAAATCGTAAGATAGGATAACCACATGCGCAGTCTGCCTACTCTAATTTTAAACTAATTTTAAAACACTGACAATCAAAATCACTACAAGTATTCTGACAATTGTTTTTTATTATTTTTCCAGCATTTTACATTCAAGATTTAATCAGTCCGAGCTGCTGAATGTTGCAACTGTATCCAAGGCAACGAGCGAATATAAAATAGAAACTATTTCTCGAACAATTCGGAAACGGAATATGTGCTTAAAGAAATCGAGTATTATGAACTTGATCTGTTGCCTTTGAAAATAACTCAAAGTCGAAGAAAAAAAGGAACTAACTCCGCTTTAAATAAAAGTCCAACATATAATGCAGTTGCAAAAGGAAATGTGAACAAAGTGAACTATTACATGCTATGCAGTTATGAACACTAAACATTGAACAAATCGGATGCCGTATTTTGAAACAAATTATGTATACCTTCTTAAAGTTTGTTAAAACAATTTTTGGCGAAATTCAAAGAAAGACACTGTCGACATCGCGGATAAATCGAAGATAAATGTTCGTGGAACACATCTTAGAGGTTAGAGACACTATCACACGCTCTTGCTTAAACAAATGAAAATCAATTCTTGTGGCAACTCAATACATTTGCAGTTTACTGGAGCTCTTTAGGGGGAGATTTCAAAATCGCAGCAAAAAAAATCTGCCAACTTGTCTCCAAATAAGCGTCCAAAAACAAATTCAGTTGCAATTAAAATGTGTTACATGCAGTTATGAACATTTAACATTGAGCGATTTTGAAACAAATACCGTCTACCTTCTTAAAGATTTTACAAACAATTCTCGGAAAATGGAAAGAGAGACGCGTATGACTACGTGAATAAATCTGACATAAAAGTCCGTGGAACACATCTTAAAGTGACACTATCACACTCTACCCACACGCTCCCCCAGTTTAAATAAACGAAAATCAATTCGTGCCGTAACTCATGCCAATCTTACTGGCTCAGCTTGAATGCCGACGAAGATTGAATATGAATTCAACAAAACCGATAAAGCCTACACTTTTTTTCAACATCAGAACAAGAAGACATTCGCAGCATACAAACCATCGCTTCTGATTAGCATACTTCCAAACGTCTTCAAGAACATCAGTGAACACCAAAATACAAAATCAAGCAAACAACCGCCTTCTTTAAGTGCCTTTAATCCTAAGAACGTTCTGTGAATGTAGTGGGTAAGTGGACTTTTTATATTATATAATAATATTAACTTGCCAATTTTATTTTAAAATTAAATGTACATAAAACCTAAAGATTAAGAACCTACCTAAGTGACTTGTCTACAAAAGCATTTTATAGAAATATGAAGGATTATTTTATCATTCCATAGAAATTGTAATAATAGGTTTGTTTCCTTACTTTTGTGGTAAGAATTGAAAAGACTGTCAAAATGGTAGTGGTGGGTTGAGTTTGCTCACAGAGAAAGAAATTTACAAAAAAAGGCTTATTGTCCTGAATCTTTTGCAAGAGTACGAGATAGATGCCATCAGCTCGGGGAGCTTTTGGTAGTAGAGGACGTGGTGATAGCTCTCGTACTCTACCTTGTTACAACTCTCGCCGCGGCCCACCCCTGCTCACTGCCTGGCTTCTCTAACCAGTTGCTTGTGTGAAGTGGAAGGACCCTACAACTCTTGGATGTTTGTTAGACGTTCGCAAGAGGTGGGGCAGTGGAAAAAATTTAGATGTTACTTGGCCCCGGCGGGATTTGAACCGGGGACCTTTCGATTAGTAGTCAAAACACAAACATTGCGCCACTCGCCCACAACACCGATGATCAGATTCAGTTTCTTCTCCGTCCCTCCTCGCTTAAGGTACGTTTTGATAGCCGTCCAGTCTCCAGAACAGAACTCAAGCATAAGACTAACATCTAAGCCCTTTTCTACAAATATGCACGAACTAGTACTTAAAGTCCCAGGTTTAACAAAAATTGCTCTTGGTACACTTGAGATGCCACCAATAACTCGCTTTTTTATACCCTATTCTAAGGGTATATTAATTTTGACGCATAGTTTGTAACATACCTTAATATTGCCCGTAGACCCCTAAAAGTTACTATATTTATGATCAGCATCAATAGTAGTGTCGATCTAGAAGTCCGTTCGTCCGTCTGTCGGCAAAAATTAGGCCTTTAAACTGGACCTAGAGAGCTGAAATTTTAACCATATACTCTCTAGGGTCCCGAAATGATCAAGTTTAAGAATTTTTGAAATCCGCCTACAAACTCAAAAAAACAAATTTTTGGAAAAAATCGAATTTTGAGCTAGAAAGCTGAAATTTTTTATATATGATCTATGGCTCCTAAATGTTGAAATCCGCCCACTGACACGCCCACAATTAAATAAAACAATTTTATTGAAAAGTCAAAGTTTGAGCTAGGGAGCTGAAATTTATAATATATACTCTCTAGGGGCCCTTTATGCTCATGTAAAAATATTTTCAAAATCCGCCTACTGACACGCCCACAATTTAAAAAAAAACTTTTTTTGAAAATTCAAAGTTTGAGCTAGGGAGCTGAATTTTATAATATATACTCTGTAGGGGCCCTTTAGGCTCATTTGTAAATATTTTCAAAATCCGCCTACTGACACGCCCACAATTTAAGAAAAAACTTTTTTTGAAAATCCAAAGTTTGAGCTAGGGAGCGTTTTTTTTACAAAAGTTTCGTTTTTCGATAAAATCCTTTAAATGTTATACAACAAAATATGTAGAGTGTTCTTAACAATTCAACCATACTTAGACTTTTGTCACGCCCACTTATGAGGGACAGGAATAAGAATAGGGAATCCAACAGTTCGCCCAAGTGGACTGCAGCCCGTCCCTATGTTTTTTATAATGTAAAGGGATTTTTTAATACCCTATAATGTAATAGCTACACAGCGCGAGCGTTAAGGTAATTAGGGTTAGAAGAACCTTATACAACTACTACGTCACTTGTTTTGGCAAAAATCGGAAGATAGGATACAGAAGGCGCAATATTATATACATATATATATAAACCTCGCTGCCTACTCTAATTTTAAACTATTTTTAAAACACTGACTTAATCAAAATCACTATATTCTGACAATTGTTTTTTTTATTGTTCCAGCATTTTACATTCAAGATTTAATCAGTCCGTATCCAAGGCAACGAGCGAATATAAAATAGAAACTGATTTCTCGAACAACTCGGAAACGGAATATGTACTTAAAGAAATCAAGTATTATGAACTTGATCTGTTCCTTTGAAAATAACTCAAAATCGAAGAAAAAAAGGAAAACTGCTAAATTTAAATAAAAGTCCAACACATAATGCAGTTGCAAAAGGAAATGTAAACAAAGTGGACTCCTGTTACATGCTATGCAGTTATGAACACTGAACATTGAACGAATCGGATGCCATATTTTGAAACAATGATGAAAACCATTTTCGCAAAATTCAAAGGAAGACTGGTCGACATCGTGGATAAATCGAAGATAAATGTTCGTGGAACAAATCTTCTTAGAGACTCAATACATCTAGAGTTTGCTGGAGCTCTTTAGGGGGAGAATTCAAAATCGCAGCAAAAAAAATCTGCCAACTTGTCTTCAAATAAACGTCCAACAACTAATTCAGTTGCAAAGGAAAATATAAACAAAATGAAATCCTGTTACATGCAGTTATGAACATTTAACATTGAACGATTTTGAAACGAATACCGTCTACCTTCTTAAAGATTTTAAAAACAATTCTCGGAAAATGGAAAGAGAGACGCGTATGACTACGTGAATAAATCTGACATAAAAGTACGTGGAACACATCTTAAAGTGACACTAAGCTTGAATGCCGACGAAGATTGAATATGAATACAACAAGACTGATAAAGCATTGGCCTACGCTTTTTTTCTACATCAGACTTCCAGAAATTAGAACAAGGAGACATTCGCAACATACAAACATGATTAGCTAAACACTTCCAACCGTCTTCAAGAACATCAATGAACACCAAAATACACAATCAAGCAGAGAATCGCCTTCTTTAAGTGCCTTTAATCGTAAGAACGTTCTGTAGAATGTAGTGGGTAAGTGGACTTATTATATTATATAATAATATTAACTTGCCAATTTTATTTTAAAATTTAATGTACATATAAACCTAAAGATTAAGAACCTACCTAAGTGACTTGTCTACAAAAGCATTTTATAGAAATACGAAGGATTATTTTATCATTCCACAGATATTGAAATAATAGGTTTGTTCCCTTACTTTTGTTGTATGAATTGAAAAGACTGTCAAAATGATAGTGGTGTGGTTGAATTTTCTCACAGAGATAGAAATTTACGAAAAAAGTTATGGTAAAAAGAGATCAACACTTCAACTTCGACTGCGACTTTGACAGGAGCGAGAACTTCAGCGTTCAAAGTCGAGTCAACACATTGAAATGCAACATTTCAGTCACAACTAAAAAAAACATTTTAAACAAGAATTTGCTTTCTTTGAAAAAAAAAAAGATATAAACTCTGGTTTGAAGTTTAGGCTTTAATGCCAGACCCGAGAACTCTCCTGCAATTTCACTGTAGCTTCAAATCAAAACCTTTTACGTTGGCATTGACAACTGAATTCCTTATTGTAGCCTGGCATTTGAAATAAAACAGTATGAAAATTGGTTTTAAGAAAACAATTTTTAATTCACAAAAAAGAAAGGCTTCCAACAAGTGTTATAAATATAATTTCACATTAAACAATAAACAAATTTAAGCAATTATGGGTTGTGGTATATACGAAAACATCGGTCAATACACAACGGAGGCTTTTCTGGACAAAGTGGGCAGCAAAATCTAGTTTCCTTGCGTCTTTTTTCCTTAGAACATATACGACACATTCTTGTTGGCTTCGCCTTTTTCCCTGTTGCTGGAATGGATTCCAGATAATGCTGCACATATTGCTTAGAGGAAGTCGGTTGAGATTGTGATGGTTTTGAGGTAGTATCTGCTATATAAGATCCGTATTGCGAAGATCAATCGACAGTTGATAATGGACTATTTTCAATGTGTGCTATTGTGAACGAACGATTTTAAAGGAGTTTATCAATCGCAGTCAATTAAAAAAATGCGATTGACAAAAATACCAAATGAATCGTTCGTTCACAATAGCACACATTAAAAATAGTCAATTATCAATTGTCGATTGATCTTCGCAATAAGGCTCTAAGTCTGGTACTTTTCACCAAGCAAGTGAGCGATCACATGTTCTTCAAAATTATGCAAACTTGTATTACTTTTTACACCTGTTTGCATAAGATATAACTCATAGGCATTCTGTATTTACATCTGGAAAACATGTATGCGGAGTTTTTTGTACCTAAATTTGGTTTTGCGAGCGGCATTATAATAAGAGAGTAGTTGGTCGGAATTATCAACTCCTTCCATACCCATATTTTAATCACGTATAATGTTAGGCTTCATTACCAATTTCCCATTGCGGATGGTGACTCAAGTTCTGGATTATGCATGTTTGATATTGTTAAAACGTCACGCAATTTGGGAGTATTTGGATAGACTTACCGGATTTAAGGATTCTGATTTGTAGAGATGCAAGATTAAGGCTAGCTGGTAAATATTTTTTGCATGTGTCCCTTCGACTATAATGGCTTTCATACGCTGGAAACCTGGAAATATGATTTCTCACTTCTTCTTCTACAGCTGCGTCAAACTTATTAGCAGGAGTATGTTTTCCTCTCCTGTTTTTGAATGGAATCGATGGACAGCCAATTTTTTTGTTGATAACTGACTTAACAAAGCTGTCTGTTTCACCAAAGCACTGAAGAAAATGTTTTTTTTACATTCATTTGAAACGTTTCCGTCGACTTCCAGCGTATACTTCATAGTATGCTCGCGTTTTCGCTTTCGATTGATTGCATTGACCAAGGTGTCACATTTTGTATCCTCTATATTTATCATAGACCCAATATATAAAATTCTTTGGTCATAGCTTCCTAGGAACCAGTAATGGTGGAACAGAATTTTTTCAATATCTATTCTCTCGTTGCATTTACTTCTACAATTATCAAACGCCATCCAAGATCTTGCTTTAATTGTGTTTAAGTTGACTGATTGATATGACTGGCCACTATTACGAAGTTTAACGCGAAGTTTTTTCTTATTCTTGCATTTTGGTGTTGCTAAAGCATCTTCTAATTGAGGTCCCAAAGCAATAATTTCATCATCATTCTCAGAGTTTGAATCACTTGACCTATTCGTACTTGATAAGTTAAAATCCGGATCTACTACTGAATCATCAGAATTCATCAATTCAGGTTTATCAAGTATATTATTTTGAAATTCGAAATCAGTTTCAACGTTGTCAGTTAGTTTGAGTTCACCTGAATAAAAATAATGATTATGGTTACGTTTATTTTAATATTTCAACCCTAATAAATCTATCTTTTATGAAATAATGTGTGTTTGATGACTTGTTTTCTTACCCGCTATTTGCCGGCTCATTAATGACTGTGTTTCATTAAATCTTTCTTCAAAATTTGGCAAAAGATCGTTATTAAACGCTTCACTTCTTGTGCATTGTTCTGTTGATGGTTGATTACTCTTGTTGGCACCATGCGTTTCCATTTCGCTCTGAAACCTTCCATTTTCAAAACCCCGAACGTTTTCTGTAGAAAATTGTAATAATAACAACAATAGTATGAAAGAGTGAGTACTTCTTTTATTTTAGAGCAAAAACATAAAATCAGGATCTGCCTGCAGCTATTCACAAACATAATTTAAGGGTCCACTTTAAATTACATTTTTACATTGATCCAAAATCGATTTTTCTATTATGTCAGGATTTTGAGATATTTGAAAACTCAGAAGTATTTTGTAAGACGTTGTAATTTTTCTAAATCTTTTGAAGTGATGGACCTCGATGATTCATAGTCGTCCGAATAAAAGTCTAATATTTTGTATTGCACACCATTATCTGGTAAAAAATATGTTACAATCAACGGAAATTATAGTTTTATACTGCCTTTATTCGATGCGTCAGAAGAAATTGAAAAATAACGACATTCTGATTCCGAAATCAAATCTTGAATGACGATTTCTTGAGCCACAATGAATCTCTTTGGCTATAGCACTCTCATGGAATAATTTTGTGATCAGCTTAATTCCACAATCCGTTGAATTGTAGCTTTGTTTTACTGTTTTAAGGAACCGATATTGTTTCGTAAGTTTCGCATTGAATGTACACTTATTTTTCGGCATTTTTGCAATCGAACAAAATAAAAACATATCAAGACCAAGAATGAGTTCAGCGCACGAAATGAATGACATGATTCATGTCATTATTTCACATGAACGAACATAATGACGCGACCAGAACGAAAACAGAGAGAGAGGTAGTGTGTTCTGGTCCGGTTTGTGTATTCATTTTCGATGCGTTTTGCCAAGGCTCACTGCGGTATTTACAGCGGCAGAATTTGAATTGATTCTTCGGTGAAAAAATTCGTTTTATAGATTTGATAGGAAAGAAGGATAATTGGAGGGTAAAAGGAGGATTCAGAGCGAGAAAGGAGGTTCCGAGGTTTTTTGAAATTTTTGGTTCAAAGACAGGACTATCCTCCCAAAAGGAGGATAGATGGCATTGATGCAGAAAAAATAGAGCACGAAAAAAATATAAAAAAAACGTTTCGATGTATTTTTTGTATTGTACATATGTGTAACATTTTCACAATTCACATCACATTTTTCAAGATTGCTTAAAATAAATCTTCTTTTTATTTCATTCTCAATTTGCAAACTTATGAGTTCCATTTGCTTTAAATTAATTTGTTTTTGCATTTTGAACAACTCATTTTGCTTTGCCATTTCTATTTCGTTTTGCTCGAACCTTTTCTGTAAAACATCCTTGCAGTAATTGTAAACTTTTACTTCGACGCTGTTAGAGCTTGTTTGGGCGTCTAATCAGCTGTTGGATTTTGCTCTCCATTGAAAAGAGCATCGCTGTCGAAATCAGCAGTTCTCGAAATCTTTTGGCAACAATTCTTTGATTGAATAATCTAAACCATCTGGTTCCTTAGGTTCCGGTCCGCAACCAGTTGCATGCGTTTCTCTTCGGTAGCTAGAAATTCTGAAGCGTGCCGAAGTCTTCATTCTCATCCACTGTGCCTTTAATTTAAAAATTGGCAAATTGACACCAATACTCATCATTTCAGTGGCAATTATTTTCCAGGAATCACTTTTTTATCATTGCAGTGTTGTTGGCTTTGGAATCCACAATGTCGACATAAGGAGCGATGATATCTTTAAGATATGCTTTTTCCTCCATTGTACAGTTTCGTAACCTTTCACATTTCTAAATATAATTGATAAAATAAATATGCTGAAAGTGAAATTTACAAATTAACTTACCACATTCGAATTTGCCATTTCAAATCAGAAATCAAATTTGTAATTTGTATATTTCTGTCATTTTTTTTTACGGATTTGTATTACTAAGGGTTATAAGCTCTATAAAACTAAATAAATCGAGATACTAACCAGAGTTATTTTCATTAGCCTGGTTAACTAATTGTTGAACATATTTTGTTCTGAATTCACAATCTAGAAAGTAATACAAAACACTTGGGTAGTATTTTTGTTTTTTTATGAATGTATGCCCCATCTCCCCCTACCTCTTCTTGCCTGAGCTCAGGATATCGCCATGCTTGAATGTTATGCATTATATTAGCTTGTACGGTACGGTAAGTATGTTAGGTTAGGTTAGGTCAGCGTTTCTCAATCTTTTTTGGTGACGGAACCCTTTTGGAAAGCGGAATACTTGACGGAACCCTACAATAAAATATTTGTTTTTAAAAGTGTATTCTTTATTAATAAGCATAATAAAAGTACCATGTAACAGTTACTTATTAGGTACTTACTTACATAACAAGTATGATAATAGAAGATATTAAAAAAGAAAAAAAAATAACTAATGGGAGGCATGAATTTGTTGTTTATTTTTCATCAGTTGGTTGATATCAGGTTTGATAAAGGACAGTTGAATTCTCATATCAGGTTCGGTGTGAAGTCTATTGCGGTATTTTGTTTTCGTGGCTGCATAGGTTGAGAATCCTGTTTCGCACAAATATGTTGTAGGGAACTGGAGAAGAATATTTAGAGCCATTTTGGAAAGCATTGGATATTCATCACGGATTCTGCACCAAAAATCGTTGAGAGGTGTCGTTTTGAACAGTGACTCCATACTTGTGCCTGATGACATTTCTAAAAGAGATTCATATATCTCGTTTGACATACTTTCGGGCTTTTGTAAGTTGGGAATCCATGAATTCAGTTTCATTTTTGTATTCTGTTCTTCGGGAAAATACTTCTCAAAAGATGCTCGCATCGAAATGAAATATTGGGCTAATTTTTCAAATACATCATCTTCAAACATTTCTGAGTCGTTAGCGCTAACAAACTCACTAAGTAAAGTTTTCCATTTCTCTCTTTCCAATGCAAATAATCCAACAATTTAATTTTCTTTTGAAGGCAGTTATTTTGTTACAGGCCTGGAACACTGTTGTCTGTTTACCTTGCAATGGTAAATTTAATTCGTTCAGTTTTTGAAAGATATTCGCCATAAAAGACAGTCGGAACAACCAAGTTTTATCATACAAACGGTCTTTCAAATTAAAAGAAGTATCTGAAAGAATACACTTCTGTATGGACCAACAGTGTTTTATGTTTGCTGCCATAATCTTCACACAATAATGAGAACAATCGGGATTGCAGTGGTCGTGATTTGATAAAATTAATTATTTTTACCGCTTCATCCATAATTAATTTTAGATTTGACGGCATTTGCTTCATCGCAAGTGCTTGTCTATGCAGGATACAATGGCTGGAATTACAATTAGGCGCTTTATTTTTTATTTGTGACACTACTCCTGCTGTATTACTACCTATCATCGCCTTGGCCCCATCTGTACAAATGTCAATGCAGAACGGTCGAACAGAGAGAGAGGTGTTTTGAATTTTTTTTCTAAATTCTTGTGTAACCCCTACAGGGGTATCGCGGAACACACTTAGAGTATGGCTGGGTTAGGTTATAGTATCAGTCGGCAGAGGCCGACACACTTAGACCAATGAAAGGTCCGTTGTGCTACCACACGGGTATATCATCCTCTTACTCGTTGAACAAGTTGGAGCTTTTGATGAAGCTTGACAGACTTTTGACGTCGGTGTTAATGAGATTGCTAAGATCATTGTAAAAGAAAGATCCTAAAAGGAATTTACGTCTTTGCGAGAGAGCAGGGCATGTGCTGAGGAGGTGGAGAATTGTCTAATCTTCCTCCTAGTCCATGCAGCTTCTTTTGTGTAGGCACCAAGCCTTGTTGCATGCCTGCCTATGAGACAGTGTCTGGTGATCACACCAATTATATCACCAATGTGCAGTCTTTTCAGAGATATCAGACACTTAGAGCGTCTTAGTCTATGTTGCTAGGGAGGATTCCAGGAATGCAACCATTATAGTATGCTCTTTATGGTGAAGGGAGTATTCGATTGAACGTACTAACGAACGTAAGGCTGTTTGGTATTGAAGCAGTGTAAAACTGATTTGGGGTCAATTATATGTGAGCTAAGGGCTTTTATAGCTGCTTGACTGTCCGTGTATATATGGATGTGAGCGCCTTTGATACCAGTATTGGTAATGTGGTTTGCGCATTTTTGAATGGCGAGGAACTCTGCCTGGAAAACACTAGGGCTTTTACCCATTGGTATTGAGACGCTAAGGTTTGGTCCGTTAAAACCAGCTCTTGTACCCGATTCCATTTTAGAACCATCCGTATACCACTTTAGTCCGCTTTGGCGGTTCGGTGGGTTATTGCTGGCCCATGCTTCTCTGTTTGGTATCTCCTTAGAGAACCGCTTGTTGAAATATAGTGTTTTTTGAAGGCGGTCTGTGACCGCGCAGATCATGTCAAGCTCTTGAATTTCCGAGAGTAGCGTCCTAAGATCCGGATGGTCACTAAGACATATCTCATTCGTTTGTACCAGACTTGCTGAGCTGCGTATTGCAACTTTACTTATGTATATATGCAAGGGTGTTAGTCCTATTATGGTTTATATGGCTTATATGACCACGACATGCGAGACGTTGTACCCTTGTGAGCTTAGATATGGCGGTTTTTTGGTTTATTTTAGTCCACCATATTATAGAAGCGTAAGTAATGATGGGCCTGACCATCACTGTGTAAAACCAATGAGTGATTTTTACAGAAATTCCCCAGGTTTTACCATACATGCGACGGCAGGTCCATAAAGCTTTTGTTGCTTTAGTTATTTTGCTCTCAATGTGGGAGTTCCAGTTTAGTCTTTTGTCTAGGATTACTCCAAGATATATGACTTCATCGGAATACTCAATGGGCGTACCATTCAGTGAAATCTGGGCTAAGCTCAGCTTTCTTCTTTTTGTAAAAGGAACTATGATAGCTTTACTGGGGTTTATGGAGAGATTTTCCTTGGCGCACCATTTTATAGCTATCTTAAGGGCATTTTGCACAATTAAAAGTTTGATTCTTTGCCCCTAATAATGATGACCAAGTCATCGGCGTACCCTATTATGTTGTAGCTTAAATTGCTTAGTTTTTGAAGTAGGTCGTCTATGACCAAAGACCACAAGAGAGGTGATAAAACTCCTCCTTATGGACAGCCTTTTATAGCTGATACCGACACTGATGATTGTAAGTAGACTGTATCGATTTTCTTATGATGGTTTGCCTTTATTGGAAATCGTTATGCTTCATTGTTGCCGGTCGCATCCACCGCTACTTGGGAGCGAGGGTTGATGTTCAAATTACTTTGCCCTAGCACTCGTAACTTTTTTAACTGTAACTTTTAAAACAATTATGTATAGTAACCTTCTGCTTTCCATCTCTTGACGGAGGTCCAAGACTATTTAAAGTTACTGCCACCGAATCCCACTCAGCTGTAAATTTGTCAGCATCAGGAGAACCTTTTTTAAAGCCACTTGTCAAACTAATTTTTTTTTCCACAAGTTCGACAAGGCATTTCTGTTGTTTTCGAGTAGTTATTTTCACCCTTTAAGAAATTAGAATTTAAATTAGAATTTATTTCACACACTGAATTTAATGAATTTTATTTCATTCGAATTTTCGAAAAAAACTAACATTTTAACGATTTCAGTGCTTGTCGTTCACTATTCTGCCATCGACTAAAATCGGCGTTTTTGCTGTCGTTTTTCAACGTAAAACGCCTTACAGAATAACAGTGAAATCTATCACATGACAATCGTCTTAATTAAATAGAGTCCACAACACGTTCCACATAAAATGGCGTTAACGACTAACAGTAAGGCCAATTCAATTTTGTCGTTTTAAAAATGGTTGTTAACGCCATAGGGAATAAGTCCAACCAAACCTAAAAGTTATTTGTTTTGTAAACACAGATACTCAAAGATGTATGTGCATAATAGCTTCGTACCTTTTTCAAACCTCCTGGTTCCTTGGTTGGAGGACCTTCAACATTTAAAAGCTTTGAGAGGTCCTTCCACAATTCCTCCCAGTGACGTTCATTCGAAGGTTCTGAGGTGTTCACCGCACACCCTATCAAAATCCTTTTCCATACATAACTAAAGTTTAAAATTCAGTTTTGTGTTTCTTTTCAATATTTTATTTACAATAAATTTAGAACAACTTTTACATTTAATTTCAATTCACAATCTGAACTACCTATGTACCTACCAATCAAAGCATTGAACTATTTAGGATGTTCTCATTACTTAACGCACCGATATGTATGTAAAGCAAATCCACTAGATCCACAAATCCAATAGATATCTCTTTTACATCAAAATAGCTTCGTTCTACCTCTTTACAAGCAACACCTTCATTCGGTTGGCATCGGCAATTCATTTTCAGCCAAAGTAAAACAAAACTCAAATTTAAAAATGTTCTCCTCACATCAGCGCACCGAGGTAGAGCAAATCTACATACATACAAAGAAACTAAAAAAAAGAACACGACCATACAAACATTCTCCCTTTGCAATCTATATGGCTTGAGGTCAGCGTTACCTCTGAGAAATTTTGTATGGTGTCCCAGAAAGGTGTCCCAACAGCAAAAAAGTGTCCCATACAAAATGAAAGAAAACGAAATCATAAAATTGTGTTAAATGTGATGATTAAAACAAAATTTTTCTTCTACTTAATATCACTTTTTTTATTTTACAATATCTAATTGTCACAACTTTTTTATTTTTATTGTTTATTTTTTAAACTGACGACGCGTTTCGAAGCAATAGCTTCATCTTCGGGCGTAGACTGCGAAGATGAAGCTATTGCTTCGAAACGCGTCGTCAGTTTAAAAAATAAACAATAAAAATAAAAAAGTTGTGACAATTAGATATTGTAAAATAAAAAAAGTGATATTAAGTAGAAGAAAAATTTTGTTTTAATCATCACATTTAACATATACAACACAACCGGAGACAAGAACACAAAAAAATGGATCATAAAATTGACTTAAATTGTTTATTTTTTTTATATAATGTTAATTCACTTTTGGTTCATTTATTTTAAAGCTTGAAAAGAATTTTAAAGTAGTTCAGACTCGTAACATAACATAAATAATATAAAAAAAAACATAACATATATAAATAAAATTATTGCTAGTGTGTATTTTAATTATTTTTAGGAATATTTTCCTTGTACTTTCGAATTAGATTCGAGTCAGGAACCCAGTTTTCTATTGCAATGTCGTTAAGCACATTAAGTGCAGAAAACATTGACTGACAGGTTTCTACGTTAAGTCTGTTAGTTAGCTTATTTTTCGTAAGTGTGAGTTTTGAAAATATTCTCTCGGCGCATGCGCTGCTATGGGGTAATGTCAGAATTTTGATAACAAAATCATACAAATTTTTAAATAAAAACTCATCTAAATTATTTTTTAGATTTCCCACATTGAACCAAAATGTTTCAATGTCTTTAATAAAAAAATAAGTTTTAAAACTTTCATCCTGAGCCTTAATTTCGAGAAGTTTATATTCTTCGATAACCTTTTCTGGATAAGAAGTAAGGTTCGGAAATTCAGATGTAATGGAAAAATAATTGAAATCTTTTTGCATTTTTATAATATTAGGATCTAGATAGCGAAGCACAGAAAGCTTTGTATCACTGACTTTAATTCGTGATAATATTTGATCACATATTACTTGATAATATTGCAACGCATTGCTTTTAATAGTATATATCTCAGTCTCGCAAACATTTTCTTTTTTAAGTACTGTTTCTGCATCAAAGCCAAGAAAAATATCATTTAAATGTTTAACATGCGACTCGCTTTTATAATTAACTTCATGTAATTCCATATTACAATGAAACTCTTTTTTAACAAAATTTTGAAATATTAATGATAGAACATCTTTAACAGAAGTGACAAGATAAATAATTTGAGACGACTCGCTTTGAAAATTCTTGTTAAGTCGATTCATAATGCTTAAGATATATGACAGAAAATTGAGGTAAACCAGATTGACAGGATTTATTGAATCCAGTATTTTCGAAATTTTTTCAATTCCCTTCGAACGCGCTTCAAACTTAGCTCTAAGGAAAAAGAGACGAAGAGGTTTCCACTGCTCGATTATTCTTTTTGTAACTTCTTCAAAAGAAAGCCAACGCGTACCACTTAGCTGGAGAATTTTATGTTCTGGAACATGGAACAAACTTTGCAAATCCTTAAACTCTTTTAATCTTTTGGTACTCAACTTGAAGTGGTTATAAATATCCTTACATAAGTCTTCAACTTCACTTGGTATGGCTTTGGCTGCGGCATTGTTAATGAGATCAATTGAATGACTCGTGCAGCCTAAATAAAAGGTATCGGGAAAACGTTTTTTCAATAGACCAACGACACCATTTTTTTGACCCATCATAACCGAAGCATTATCCGCCGCGAAACCAATAAAATTTTTTAAAGGAATTTGATTGCCTTCTAAAGTGGCGATCAGACAATTATAGATTGCTTCGCTTGTGCCGTTTTCAGGCTCCACTAATTGAAAAAAATTGTCCCGTGTCTTACCCATTTTTCTGTCATATATTCTTGCGAGAATAACAAGGCACTTTTCTGCTGAAATATCAGTTGTTTCATCTATTATGAGACTAAACTCACTACTTTTCATTTTGTTCGTTAGAATGATGTTGCCGCTTTCCCCCAGATAATCCACTATTCGTTTTGCTTTCGTCCTACCACAAGTTACCTAAAATAATTTATTTACAGTTAAACACATGATAGATATGTACGTAAATAGTTCCTGGTTCCTGTTCCTGCATACTTCTTTCGCAATTGCCGAGTCAGTGTAAATGGATGAATTGAATTCCGCAATTTTAGCCATTGAATTGAAGGACTGATTTTGAAGAATCATTCGCAAAACTAGTTTCATTTCAGCTGTGGCAACACTGTCTTTAAAACTATTTTTCGAAGCAAAACTTTTTTGAATATTCATTTGCACAGATTCCAATGCATTCTCGAGATTTTCTTTGTGCTTTTGGGTTTTTTCATGCCGATCCAAACTGTTCTTTTGGTTGTTAAGTAATTGTCGACATGCAGTACAAAACGGACGGCTGGTTGACTCGTCCTTCTTCAACCATTTGTAATTGGTTTGCCATTCAAGGAGAAACTTCCTTTTTTTGTTTTGCTTTATACCCGTGCTAGATTCCTCCGCTTCACATACTCCCTCCTCTAAATCAATAATTTCGTTTTGTGCGTTTTTGGAGCATGTTGGTTGATCGTTTTTGTTTTTTTCGATGCGTGTAACAAACCTATACATACGTTTTAAGAATGTTAGTACAAATATTAAAATTAAATTGCATTTTCGATTTAACATACTTGTCCATTATGTCCAATTTCATCAACAATTTTCAACGCGCGCCGCCAATAATAAACACCTCAGTTCCAAATTTCCAATACTCAAATTCTCCGATGCAATATGCTCACGCAACGATAAAACACAGAATAAGAATCAGGGGAAAAACATTTCACACACACACACCAGTATATAGATTCGGGGAAAAACACTTTTGCACACAAACGCATTCACAAAATACACACGATGATTATGTCGCACATCGCTGATATGGATTTGAGAGCTATGATGTGTACGAATTGAATGAATTCACGGAAAATTGGCTACAATTTATTGTTTTGAGTGAAAGGAACGTATTCAACAACACTTAAGCTGATTTCAAGGAGTTTTTAATTTTTTCTAACTGAATTTGAAAAAAAGTGTCCCGCATTTCTAAAAGGTGTACAATTTTAGTGATTTTCAGAAAAGTGGCGTCCTGGTGTCCCAGCGTTCAAAAGATGTCTATGGGACACTTTGGTGTCCCGAAGGTAACCCTGCTTGAGGTTCAACTTCATCACCGCACCAGCACCACATTCATTTTTCATTCCTTCATTCGGCCGGCAGTTGAGAATTCATTTTTGGCTAGAGTAACAAAACAAAAAATTACTCTTTAGGATGGTTCAATACCAACACCAAGGTAAAACAAGTTGTGTTCGTTCGCACGTTGAGTCGTTGAAAATTATTTTTAGTTGTGTTGCGCCTGCGGTGCGGATTCATTCTATGTACCACACACCAAATCCAGACAAGCAGCAAGCAAAGTTAATGCAATATAGCAAGAATAAGAAGTATGATGTGTCATTTTGTCGCCTTCATCACCATTGTTGAGCTTTTGAACCTTATATCAAAATATGACCCAAAATTAGAAAATCATTTAAAATCTGCAACCATATTTAAAGGTAAGGCTAACAACATACAGAACGACTTGATGAATGCAGCGTCATTTCAAATAACATAGATAAGGAGATTGATACTTCAAATTTCTTATCTGTAATGCTGGATGAAACTACAGATATTACAAAAAAGTCTCAATTGTCTATCAATGGTTCCGCAAAAGAGAGATTTTACCAATTTTGGGATGTAAGCGACGATCGAACAGCTAGAGCAATTTCCAAAAATATTATAGACTTGATAACAGATAAAAACTGGGGTGAAAAATTAGTAGCGCAAACATACGACGCTGCCGCAGTTATGTCAGGCGAATTAAATGGAACCCAAGCAATAGTGAAGACTCAGTTTCCAAATGCAATATTTATCCATTGCAATGCGCATGTATTAAACCTAGTTTTATCTCAATCGGTTAACTTTCTACGGGAGGTAAACATTTTTTTTTTCAAGCTTGTCTGGTCTGTCGGCTTTTTTCTCACAGTCCACAAAACAAACATTTTTTTTGGATCAAGTAATTAAAGGAAGATTGCCCACTGTTGCTCCAACAAGATGGAACTATTCATCGCGTCTCGTTAATTTGGTCCAAGCACATTTGGGTGACTTGCTACAATTATTTGAAGAAATGATTGATGATCCAGATACTTGGGGGGCTGACGCAGTTCAAGCTAGATGCTTTCTTCACTTTTTAAACTATTTTAATACGGTTTTTATGCTTAATACTTTTAATGATGTTTTTACACACACTGATGTTTTGTTTAAAATTTTACATACAAAAATATTTGATATAAATTTCTGCTGCGAGCAAATTGAATTAGTTAAGTTTGAAATTAATAACATAAGAACAAAATTTCAAAATATTTTTGAGGCACTTAAAAATGCATTTTATCCTGTTCCGAAATGAGGCGAAAGCTTAGAGAGTTTTGAACTAAGGTATAGGCAAATATTTTTTTGAAATTATCGACACTTTGTCCTTACAAATGGAAACTAGGTTCGATTCACTAAAAAAATTAAAATTTTTAACATTGCTTTCCTCAAAAAAGTTTGGTGATTCCCAAAATAAATTTCCAGCTGAAGAATTTGAATGTTTAAAATCTTCTTATGGTCCTTTTTTTGATTTCATAAAACTTAGAAATGAACTAAGTGTTTTTTTACAAATGTTCGCAAGAACAATTTAAAAACATTTCTATTAAAGACATTCGCAAAATGATTGATACTTTCGAGTTAAGAGACACCTTTTCAGAAATTTTTAAATTAAGATCGCTTATCTTAACAATTCCAACATCCAGCAGCTCTGTTGAACGTTCCTTCTCTGCTTTTAAGCGCATAAAATCATATGCAAGAAATAAAATGCTGCAGGAAAGATTGTCAGAACTTGCAATTATTTCAATAGAAAAATCATTTCTTAAGTTTTGCAAGTTTTCTTGATGAAATCTCGGCGAATTGATCTTTTGTACAGGTACAAAAAAATTAAAATATTTACTGAAACTTAGTATTAAAAACCAATAAATCGTATCAAAAAATGTATATAAAGCCAAAAAAAAAAACACTAAAAACAGGAAAAAAAATAAAAAAACAAACCAAAAAAAAAATTAAAAAAAAAAGGAAATGGGATCGGTGTCTATCACGTCTCTTCGTCGTGATCCTGGACTACAACTAAGAATAGGCAAACTTAACTGTAAAAAAAACATACCGCACACCCAACCTGAAGCACCACAGCACGTCCCTGATTCCTCCATATGCATTTTATCGCCCTTGAAAAATTCTTTGGCAATGATTCAACTAGCTTTTTAGCCGAATATGGTTTGCGAATTAGCAAATCTGCAAGGTGATGAAAAAGGAAAAAATAAAACAATTAAAACTTATATTTCTTAGAATAAATTTGATTGCACTTTTCTCGTGATTGTAAGTAGACTGGGTCGATTTTCTTATGATGGTTTGCCTTTATTGGAAATCGTTATGCTTCATTGTTGCCGGTCGCATCCAACGCTACTTGGGAGCGAGGGTTGATGTTCAAATTACTTTGCCCTAGCACTCGTCAATAGGCCGGCAATAAATTTCGGTCGCAACTACCGCTACTTGGGAGCGACCGATGATGATGTTGTTGGGAATGACACTTTTCGTGCATTCGCAAATGCAATGAACCATGGTATTCGGTGATTATGGTGGCCTTGAAACTGTTGTGTGTGATGCAATATTATGATGCGATGGTGGTGTCTACGGCTTTTTGCAGACTATGAAGTCAACAAAATATAAACGGTGTTTTGCTGATATGATTACAAACGGAATCCGATGTAGGGCGAATATACCGATGTTTGGTGATTATTTATATCTTAGGGTGATGCATTTCCTTGCGAGTAGCAACACTCTATGTCAAGAAAAGCGCGTAGTGCAATTTCTTTACAACGGTAGGCGTTCTTAACACGTTCGCGGACAGTTGAAATCGCAAACGGTGTTGGAAAATGCACCAACCATAACTTTTGTTCCGACTGGAATAAATTAACGAAAAAACAACCAATAGGATTTTTATAATGATTTACAAGTTTTTCTTATAAAAAAAACAGGAGCGGGAAATGCCGCTCTGTCCCAGCAGATCAAAATTTTACATATATATTTGATATGTTGGGACAGAGCGGGAAACGCCGCTCTAGAATATATAGGAAAAGAAACACTTTTATTATTTCATATAAAAAAATTAATAAACAAATATGAAAATAAGGAAAATAAGAAGAATAAAAATAATGAAAGAACGTGAAACAATATTGGAACTTCACTTGCCTTTCTGGACAAGTTTTACATAGGTACTCGTACTTAGTCTCCTTCCTGATTTTGTTTTTCAAACACTGTCGGCATCTCATGTGGTAGGTCTTGCTGGGGTCTTTAGGATTTGAAATATTGTCCGGAAAGTGTTGTTTATTCTGGATTTGGACTTTGGGATTTCCATCTTCCGTCTTCTTTCTTTCCCCCCCATATTTAGCGCCCGTTTGTACCAGTTTTCTTCCATCTTCTAAATTCAGCGATATACAGAGAAATTCTTTTATCAAGTCATTTCGAAAGTCGAGAAGTGTAGCTTTGTTTTTGAATTTCTTCATTATAGAAAAATAATTCCATATAGCAACGTCCAACAGGTGAAAGAGAACCTTTTTATACCACCTAACGCTTTTTCTAGGGGACGAATAATAACTAACCATTTGATCGCTTCTGTCGATTCCGGACATGAATTCATTATATTTCGCAATTTCTTCTGGCTTCTGCTTTACTTGGTTGAACTTATTGCTAACACTTACCATTTTCGGATGGTATTTTGTTCTGATGCAAAGCACATCCCTTTTGTCCCTCCATTTCGAGACATAAATTTTACCATTTCTGCTCCAGATATGTTGACCTTTCTTTAGCTTCGTATTTATAATTGTTTTTGGATTCCCACGCCTGTTACTTCTTAGGGTACCTGTACAATGAGTTTTTCGTTTGAGCAGTTTCTTCGCGAGGTATATGCTATTATAAAAATTATCCATAAACAGGTGATGTCCGCGATCTAAATAAGGTCGCATAAGAGCAAACACTAGCGCTTCGATTTTGGACATACCCTCATTTGCGTCAGTTTTGCCTTTGTAGATGACCATATTCAATACATATCCATCAGGAGTGCAAAGAGTATAAAATTTGATACCGTACTTAGCTTTTTTTCCTTTTATGTACTGTCAAAAGCTGAGACGTCCGCGAAACAAAAGTAAAGACTCATCCAACGAAAGCTGTTCTTGAGGATAATAAGCATTTCTGAAATTGGTTAGCAGTTTGCTCAGCAATGGTGTAACTTTCTGCAACTTGTCAGAAAGGTCCGCTTCTTGAGCATAAGAGCAATTAAAGCATCTTATCATTTCCTCGTACCTCCTACCGGAAAGTGTATGGTGAAAAACTGGGGATTAGTATAAAGGGTCCATTGAAAACATCTTCCTGATGGTAGGATATTTTATCTGGCCTTGCAAAATGTTTACTCCAAGAAACTTTTCCAACTCCTGTTAATAGCTTAATAGCGGAGTATCTACTAAATTGTTTTGTTGGTTGACCAGAGTGTGACAAACGAAATGCATAATTGTTCATGGAATCAAGAACCATATTCATTATTGATTCGTCCCATAATTTACTGAAACATTCCCTTGCAGTTGGAACCTCATCGCCAAAATCAATTTTCATACCGCATTGGGTTTGATCGAATTCAAAATCAGGAATATCATCAATAACATCGTACCATTGGTCATCGGTCTCAATACCAACTTCTTCTTCGTGCTCCTCCTGAAATGTTTCGTTTTCTGCACCGTCTCCGCCGTCACCACGCAAAGAAGCTTCTTGTTCACTGTCAGATGATTCAAGTTCCGAGTTTTGTTCGTAATTTGGATCTCGATTATCATCATCACTATCAAAATCGTCACCAATCTCTGATTCGCCAGTACTAACTTCTTCCATCATTCTTAGAACTCTAGCTTCTTCTCTCGAGTCCATTAGGTACGTACTTATGTTGCAAACACTAAACAGAATCAAACTATTTTACAGATTCAAATGGACGCTGATTACACTTCCAAAGACCCGCACTGAGTGAATCTAAGTTCTCTCCCTTGCAAAAATATACATTTTGAAACCGTTATTTTATTTGAAAAAAAAATCATAACAACAGTAGGCGTAAAAGCTGGCAGCCATCATTTATTTGCGTAAGCTCACTTTTTTTCTCTGCCGTTTTTTCATCACTTTTAGAACGAGAAAAGTACTATAAACCGCTACAATAAAAAAAAAAACAACAACATACCCAGCAGTTCGCTGAAACCATCGTCTAGCCGTCTGCTGGGACATTTCACAAAATGTTTTGTTTTCTACTGGGACAGTAGGTTTCATTGCGTATATAATTCAATGAAAATCTTGACGGCAGTTGCCGCTTTGCGTTATAGAGTACAACAAAGTTGGACGGGATATGCCGCTTTGTCCCAGCAAAAACGGCAAAATTGAGCGGCATATGCCGCCTTGTCCGCGAACGTGTTAATGTGATTAGTTAGTTTTAACAGGGCTCCTTGCGTTGTTTTACGTTTTTGATACGCATATTGACAGGGGTGTAGAGGCATGCTAAAAGTTACGCATTCTCTGATATGAACGTCAATTATTCTTTCCATTGTTTTCAGGAAAAACGATGTCAAGACGATAGGATTTAGCTAGTTCACTAGGTTTTGTTACCTGGTTTGGGGATAAATACTACATTGACCTCCCGCCAAGTGCGTGGTATGTAGCCCAAGTTGAAACTGAACCTAAATAAGGCAATCATATTAGGTAGGAAGAATTCCATACCCTTTTGAATGAGGGCTGGAAAAATTGCGTCATTTCCTGGTGCCTTGAATGGTTTAAATGAGTTTATGGCCCATTTTACCTTATCAGGACTAAACAGTTTTCCAGATAAACTATTATTTCTGCTGAGGTTAGTTGGATATGAAACCTCAGTAGTGTGATCAGTTGTGTGATCAACAATTAGGGAACCAGGGAAGTGAACTTCCAGCAAGATGGTGAGAGTTCCTTCCCGGTCGCTTGTGATTGTTCCATCAGGTTTGATAAGCAATCCCATGCAGTTTGAAGGATCTTTTGAAAGTGCTCTCTGGAGCCGCGCCACTGCTGGAACTTTTTCCAGCTTTTCGCAGTTTTCGCGCCATGAGTAGGGTTACCATCAAAAAAAAATCGAAAAGCCGGACAGTTAGGAGAGAAAGGCCTGATTATGGAGTAAAAAGCCTGACAAAAGCACATTGCATTTTTTCAAGTAAAAATTTTATTTAAACCAAATAAATAGTCATAATCTTCATTTAAAAAAAATAGCAAAATAAAAAAAATAAAAGGAACATAAATTAACTTTACTCTTCATATTATTACATAGGTATTTACATATGACTTTCTGAGATAATGAAAGTTTTTTTTTAAGTACATATCTATAGCTAAATAAAAAAAACGATATTTATGGCATTTTTTTATATTTTTCATTTGCACATATTTGATTTAGAACGTCTGGTTTCTTTAAAATGTAGTTGTAAAATTCTTCGCAAGATTTATTTTTAAAATTTTCTTTTATTAGAATGATTGATTTCACTGAGTCTAAATTCAGTTTATTTCTTTCTTTCGTCCATTGTGCGTTTATAAGAGAGAAAATTCTTTCTGTTATGGCATTGTGAGAAGAGATTGCAAAAATCCACTCACAAATTTTTTTTATTTCTGTAGGACTGGTTTTGCAATATTCAAAATATGAAACGTATTGCATATCCAATGTTTTTTTTAAAAAAAGTACTGTCCTGTTGGTTGGCAAATTTTTTTCAAATCATGGCATTGTTCAAAAAAATAGGAATCATTAAGTGTAATATTATATTCTTTTAAAAATTCTATACTTTCTGATATAGAATCAAAAGAATCCATATCTTTTGACATTTGCATCCACAAAAAAACGTTAAAGCTTTTGAGTGATACTGACCATTTTTCTAAGTATTCACGACAATTTACATACAATGTTTGCATTTCCTCGTAGAAAAACGCACAATCAACATTTTCCGACTCAGCTTTCCTTAAAATATTTTTCACAAAATGAGGGACGTATTTATTATTAATTCTTAGATCTAATGATTCTTTTACAGAATTTAAAATAACTAGCAACTCTATAAGAGAAGTCTTTTCTCTCTCTATTTTCAAAATTTTATCTTGAAAGATCGGAAGTAAGGAATGTAAAAACCCTAAGTAAGCTTCAGAAAAATTGCTTTCAAAAAACTTTTTCAACATAACGGGCACATTTTCAGTAGAACAAAAATATTCCTTAAGGGCAGGAAATAACTTCAATATCTTTTCAATTGCAGGAAATAGCGAAAGCCATCTTGTCTTGCTGTGTGTTAGTAAATTTGTATACTCTACATCAACAACGTTACAAAATTCCTTAAGCTTTTCTGTTCGCACCGTGTATACTGAAAAATGATTGAAAACTTTCATTACAATTGATTCTATATCAATCTGTAACGTTTCTGCACCGTATCTTACCGTGTTGTGTAAGATATGAGCCCGACAACCGATTCCAATAAGTGTATTCATTTCACCTTTTAAAAATGTCAACACATTTTTGCCAGGTCTTCGATTGACACCACCGAAGTTAGCATTTGTGTTGTCACCGGTATAGGAAATAACCTTTTCTTTCAACGAATTTGTTTCTAATACTAACAGTAAGAAATTTGCAATGCTTTCTGATTTAAGTATTTCTCTTTATCATCGAAATACTGCACCACAAACGGAAACATTTTAATCGATCCGTGATTGCTAGCGTCTGTAGCAATTCCAATATAGTTTATTAATTTTATTTTTTCAATAGTTTCATTTAAAATATGTTGAGATAGAACATTGTTAATAATAGCTTCAGTCTTTGTTCTGGCACAAGAAAACTTCGCAGCAGTTTCCGAATCAGAAAAGGTTTTTCTTATTAAAGGACTAGTACAATCCATTGACTTGAAGGACTGGTGATGGGCGACGACATGAAATGCCCATGTCGCTTCAGCAGCACTCAATTTCAAATTTAATTTTAAAACGGATGATTGAAAAAAAGTTGTTACTTTTGAACTTGAGCTCGCAGTCGAAACGATATCTTTATGTTTAGCTGTATTAACGTGACGTTCTACGTCTGAAATACCTCTCGATTCTATACTAATGTATGACTGGCAAAGTTTACATACGAGTAAAACTTCTTTGTTGGTTCTCCCTTCGATTATGGACGGATATTTCGCTGTTATTTCGGGTGTATATTTACACATTCGCCTTTTCTTAGTTTCCATTTTTCTTACCAGCAGTAGGTACGCTTTTGCCTATTTTTTGCAAAATGTAAATAAAACTCAGTAAGCAATATTTTCTATATGTGTTGTGTGTTCTAAATGACGTTTTCTCATTCAATTTATTATTGCATTTTGGAATTATATTAAAAAGAATTTGTTAAATGATTTAGGATTTTAACCAAACCAATGAAATACACTGATATTATTGTATAGAAAACACCATTTCGTCAAGAAGATAATGAGAACGCAATTCTTGCCTTAGGTTTTTGCGAGCGAAATTCGATGATCGTGAGCTGCTTCCAGTTTTTGCTTGTGAATAATCAATTTGTTGTTTGGCATAGCCTTATTGTATAAAGGAATTGGTAGTAGCACTTAATATTGATTAATTAAAACAATTATACTTATTTTGTGACTTAGGTTACCAACGCGACAGATCGATTTTGTATAAAATAATAATAATTTGGGGATTGAATTGCCGCAGGTGACTGGTGTCACTTCGTTAATAGTACTGTCTCTTTCACTGTATACGAAAATAAATGGAAGCATTCAAATGATCTAGTTGCATCCAGGCGCGAGGCCTGGCCTGAGCCTGACGGAGACCTTAAAAGCCTGACGCGTCAGGCCAAATCCTGACGAATGGTAACCCTAGCCATGATGCCCTTTTAGATCTTCGCAACTCTTGGTTGTATTTGGTATATTGATCCCATACGCCGGTGCGTTTCGATTTTTTGAATTGTTTTCGCACCTTCTTCCGGATAGTTTCCAGGTTTACGTCCCACCATGGTACGCTTCTTTTCACCACGGTGCGCTTTACCTTACAACTACTCTTGAAAGATGAGATAATGATGTCGTTAAGCTGGCATTGTGCAGCGTCCGCATCACTCGGTGTAAGTGGCGAATCTGGTAGCAGATCAGTTTTGATTGCCAGATTTTCACTATAGATACGTCATTTTTTGGTCCTTTTTTGTGAACTGGTGAGATGAAGGACGTTTTCCAGATTTTAGGAAATTTCCCAAGAGATAAGGAATGTTTTGAAAGAATCGCAGAACACTTTTTGAGAATAATGGCTGGAAGGCAGTCTGGGCCGGGTACAAATTCATCATTGAGATGAAAAAGTCTATCGCACACCATGGACTGGTCAAAGGTGGGTAAAATTAATGGACCAACGGTACCTATAGTTTTTCAGATAACTGAAGTAAGAGTGATCCGGTTCTGGGCAGTCGTCAGTGAAGGACTGCTTGAACACGGTTGCAAAAGAGTTTGCGATTACAAATGGGTGCGTTAAGGACTCGCCTTCAAATAAGAGTTTTTTTTTTTTTTACCATAAGTAAACTACAATGCAGGATAAAGGTTAAGCTCGCGTCACTAGGGTGCCTGTGAACTCTCCTTAGAGATCTGGAATATTCACCTTCCACGTCGATTTTTCGAAAGAATTTCTCTGGCGCAAAGATACGTTCAATCGCAGCCATGACCTCTCTCGCGTTCCGATAAACGCCGTACGAGAGGAATTCGCTACAATTATATAAGCTTACATGAAAACGTTCGTAATCTGGGTGCTTTCTTATCCAGTACCACGAGATCAAATAAATGGCGAGTTCTACCCTTGCTTTAGGTGGGAGAAACTCTGCAAGATAGGAAGTCGGAAGGATGTGCAGAATCTCACAAGGAGATCCCCTAGCCTCATCATCGAATGGAAGACATGAATCCATCGCACTGAGTAAGCGTCTCAGCGAAAAGAAATGGTCGTTCTCAAATAAATACGTCGAGTCTGGCCTTAAGACGTAGAAATACGCTCGAAGAGCGAACGTATTTATCCAGCCTTAGATGAGTCACCAAGAACTTTTCTAAGTTGGTCGGCTTCGGGGCATTGTGCTGGGAGCTGGCGAGTAGTGAGTGCCCTTCATTTAGAGTGGACCTCAAAGTAGAAGGATTCAATGAAAGGATAAGTGCGTCACATATTTCGGCACGAGGCATAGCCACAAAACCTGGAACGATTTCGTTGACTTGCCTCGGCGTTACCGCATATCGTGTGGGCATGAAGGTAGAGTGGAATTTTCGCACTTCGGCACCGCGGACGGTGGTTCGAGTGAAGAAGCGCAAACCATTCTTGAAGAATTCGAAGTAAGGTATATCGGTTAGAGGGAACATGAGGTCGCAGGACATGGCGCCTGCAAGCCGTTCATCCGGCGAATGGCAAGGACCGTCCTTTCCGGGATCAGCGCGGAAGGGAACGTGCCTGGGAAGTAGGAGAGTTCGAGAAGCAATGTCTAAAGCGATGGAACTCGTAAGTTTAGGACCCTTTGGGCCTAAGAAAAGGTTATATAAAACCTTGTCAAGATAGTTGTGAATGCTAACTGGTCCCGTTTTGTCTATGTAGCACATCCGAAAGGCGTGCCCGCTAGGGGTGATCAGGTGATCAATAATCGAATGTATACATTATGCTTATAATACATAATGAAAATAAAGTTATCGCAGCTTGTTGCACATTTTTACAAATTTAATTGCCTATACTAAACTCCCCATAGAGTTTTTATACCCTATTCTAGGGGTATATTAATTTTGACGCATAGTTTGTAACATACCTTAATATTGCCCGTAGACCCCTAAAAGTTACTATATTTATGATCAGCATCGATAGTAATGTCGATCTAGCCATGTCCGTCCGTCCGTCCTTCCGTCCGTCCGTCCGTCGGCAAAAATTAGGCCTTTAAACTGGACCTAGAGAGCTGAAATTTTAACCATATACTCTCTAGGGTCCCGAAATAATCAAGTTTACGAATTTTTGAAATCCGCCCACAGACACGCCCACAAACCCAAAAAAACCAAATTTTGGGAAAAGTCGAATTTTGAGCTAGAAAGCTGAAATTTTTTATATATGATCTATGACTCCTAAAACTGCTCGGGATAAATTTTTTTCAAAATCCGCCCACTGACACGCCCACAAATAAATAAAACATTTTTTTTGAAAATCCAAAGTTTGAGCTAGGGAGTTGAAATTTATAATATATACTCTCTATGGGCCCTTTATGCTCATGTGTTAATATTTTCAAAATCCGCCCACTGGCACGCCCACAATTATTTTTTATTTTTTTTGAAAATTCAAAGTGAGCTAGGGAGCTGAAATTTATAATATATACTCTCTAGGGGCCCTTTATGCTCATGTGTTAATTTTTCCGCCTACTGACACGCCCACAATTAAATAAAACAATTTTATTGAAACACCCAATTTTGAGCTAGGGAGCGTTTTTTTTTTTTTATAAAATCCTTTAAATGTTATATAACAAAATATGTAGAGCGTTCTTAACAATTCAACCATACTTAGACTTTTGTCACGCCCACTTATGAGGGATAGGAATAAGAATAGGGTATCCAACAGTTCGCCCAAGCGGACTGTAGCCCGTCCCTATGTTTTATTTAGACATCGGCAAAAATTTGTGAAAAAAGCCATTTTATATTGTAACAAAATCTATTGAAAAAATTAAAATATTATTGAAAAACACTCACATATTCTTTCACGCACTCGAATAATGAAAAAAAAATTCTTTTCTCCTTCACTTAGGGTAGGGCGGGGCTAGTTGGACCACTTTTTACTTGAAGTCTCATATAAATCAAACTATTCAATGTATAACTATGAAACTGGTTTCGTAAGAAAGAATGAACCTCTAGCTTCTAAAATAAATTTGATAAAATTGAAAATATGTAACCGCAGATGATTAATGTTGCACTAAATGAACCAAGTCCAAGTGGTCTAACTAGCCCCTATAGGGGGGCAAGTTGGACCAGTGTGTGGGGTTAGTTGGACCAAGCCCTGAAAATTGGAAAAAAAAGTTCCATAAAGTACAACAAACTACAAATTTTACAAACAAATTTATCGATGCTGCTTTAAGCAAATACTCTTTAAGCAAAACCTGTTTTCCTTCGTCAAAAACTTGCATCTGCCCAACCTCAAAGATTTTTCTTTCGAAAGAACAGCTGCAATAGCTGTATTGATCTGCGCTCTACCAGCTGTGGCTCTCTCCGTTACACTTTTGTACGTTCGCATTCTAGGAATTCCAAATAACAAAAGATACATATAAAAACCGTCTATTTAAATCCACCTGGTCCAACTGACCCCACAACTGGTTTGGTGGACATATTTCGTCATAAATACAAAAATACTTAAACTTGTTCAATTTAACACACAGAATATAAAAATACAATATATTTACTTATCAAAAAACTTTACCTCAGTCCTTAATTCTGTTTTTTTCACTGGTAAAATAAAAAAACTATCTTTCACGTATTTTTTACTTTTGCACTAAAAAAAGACAAAACTGCGTGTGGTTTTTCTTCTGGTAAAAGAGCGCGCTTCGTTCGTGTATGATCATGTTCTCGTTAAACATACGGTTTCTGAGAAATTTGCGTGGTCCAACTTGCCCCGTGGTCTAACTAGCTCCGCCCTACCCTACTTCAATACCGTAGGACTCTTTGTTTCGAACTGAGAATGAAATGTCAACTGTCTGGAACAAAAAGAATGCTGGATAAACACCGCTGAATAAAATGGCGGATGAATTTGTTCGTATATACGCTATATATTTGCCTGCAGCACAGTTAGAGACGTAATTTCTTCCTCACGTAATCTGGATTACGCACTCTGTGGGGTTTGTTATCACCCCTGCGTCGTACGTAGCCCTGTTGAGAGGGACCACTTTGTCTACCCCTTGGAATTCTGCTGGACTGTCCACCTTTTTCGCTTGTATGTTCGGTCGCCAGTTTTGGCCTAAAGCGATTACGGTTTCTGCTGTCCGTATTTCTGGCCTTTGATGTAGCATCCAGCACCACAGTTGTTTTAGCAGCTGAGTTACCCATGGCAGCACTAATGCCAGCCACTGGTGGTGTGGTGCTACTATTGGCGCTTTTTGATGCTCTCGCATCTGTAGCATCAGTGGCAGTACTAATACTAGTCCCTGGTGTTGTAGCTTTTTTTTGTAATGTCTCTTGACGCCTGATTTGTCGATTTGTCCGCGCTCTTGAGGATTATCTTAATCTGTCCAAATCTGAACGAGACAATCCCCTTTAGCTCAACAAGTCGCTTCATCGTGCTTTCATTTACAGCAAGGACCATGTGGGCGACATCTCTGTCGTCAGATCTTTGCAGAACTCTCCACGTTCTGGTGTTGAGTTCTTTATTCCGGCCATCTAGAATTGCCAGTATTCTTTCGTTAGCTACTCCGGTACTTTGTGGGAAGAAAGCTCTGACGATATGTGGCTTCGGGAAAAGTTCTTCCCCCACAAGCGTCACTTCCATCCCGCGTTTCTCTTTTAGCTTCGCGAAGTTCGTTTTCATCCACTCTGCATTGGTAGCGTCCGCACATACGAAAGTGGTCCGCACTTTGAAAGTTGTACAGCGGAAGGCTGGTTTGGTCCCCTCATCACGTTGTTCAATGGTGATGTCCATAATCCTCTCTTGAATCTGAGCCATGTGCTCATTACTAAGAGGATTGCGATCCAGATCGACCGGTACTATACCGAGTCTTACAAAGCTCGCTATATCTCTATAGGAGACTTTGTCGACGGCTGTATTGCCTGTTCGAGCTCGTTTCGCTTCAGATGGGGGCGGCGTATTGTCCTCGGATCTCGTACGTTTCACCTCGGCGCCCGGGTCGACGTTTGTCGCCAGAGCAAATATTCTGGCCTTATCTACATCTTGTTCCTTTTTCACCGCACGCTTAAATAGGCGCTGTTCGGATGGTGTAAATTTGACGCGCTTAGACTCAGTCTGTGCAGTCATGCCAGAGGATGCACTTCATCCGAGAGTATGCTGACATTGCATAGCGTGCTGGATTCTGAGATATCGTCAGTAAGAAGAGACGAGTTCTCTTCGAAGTTCATCATCTCCGAATCCGTAATTGGTGACCCTTCCCGATTGGCAGGTGTCATGTCATTTGCGACAGGGAGTTCTGAAACATCCTTAGTTGGCAAAGCAGGGTGTTCTAAAACATCCTTATTTGATGATGCAGTCATAGAGGCATCATTCTCTATTGGTTTTTTATTTTTAGAATCAATTTTGAATCCCACGAGTAAACGGGATAGAACGGGTCGCACGTGGTCTACCCGTATAACCACAGGAAGGCTACCTTGAAATCGGAGGTAGCCTGGTATCCGAAGTTCGCATAACTATCGACTAAGAACCCCTTAGCCATTCATCTCGGCGCTAGCTGTTCCACCTTAGATTTGGGGATTTGTTTTCGGGGTTGTCGGGGTTGTCTCCCCGGGCATTGCCGGGGAAGTTGGAAGTGGGGAGTAAAACAGGTGGGGGGGTATACGAGTGGGAGCGGACGTGAAGTCCTGGTCAGTTCTTGGTTGACGCTTATGAGACGGCTTGGCCCTTAACAAGTCCGATGACTCCTTGCGTTTGTTTGCGGTGATGGTGCACACGTCAAGGTGACTGACCCCGCGAGAGGTTTTTCCGGATGCGGAATCTTTCAAAATTTTAACGGCTGCGTTTGAAATAAATAGAAGATAATTGTCCATATTCGCGAATTAAATTTTTTTTATTTTTTTAAAATTTGATTATTGGAACCGAACCGCCTGTCCTTGTAGTACGCCCTCGAGGGAGTGCGTTGTCGCGGTGTTATGTTCTAGTTCCGAAATATATCTGCTCTCGTTTATGGCGGGATGTAAGTGCCATTTCTTGATATGAATTATTTACTGAAATAGTTATGGAGCTATATTCCCGTGTTCCGTCCACGCGTACGGATTCTATCTATGGGTGTAGATGTAGCTTCACCCCGTTGTAGGTGTACACGGTGGAATGCTTTTAAGGATGCTTGCTTCGAGAGCAGTGACAAGAGAGAAATAATAGGCCCTGCCTCAGAGCTTGAGCTAGAACTCTTTGACCAAGAGACCTTACGATCTCAGTTGTAGCTGGGCCAAAGCCTTGATGCGCACGTTCTGGATTATCTACGGCTGCTTCAGTCCGGGGGTGGTTCAATTAATTGCATCAAATCGCATAAACAAGAAAAAAAAACGTGCTTTTTAAGAAGTGAAGAAGTTGCTTAACCGGAATATAAAGAAAGAAAGAAGAAAAAAGGAAACTCTGACATGATCCACAATCCGGAGTTCTGCTGTAAGTGAAACTCCTTTGCGCTCCCAACCAATGACGATCAAAGCCCTGAACCTTTGCTTGATCGCCCCAACATTCAAGAACAACACCGTTTTACTTCTTACCGAATTAGTACATTCTTAATTTATTTAGTCATAATAAATACTTAAACAAGGAGTATAAATAACTAATTTACATTTATTCATGGAGAAGCGTGTATCAAGAAACAAAGCAACATACTTATGAATTTAAATGACAGTTCATCCTGTCAGCAACACTTACTCCTAGGATGTAGAGAAAAAAAAAATAAAGTTAGGATAACAAGCTATGATATATTTGGACTAATAGAGTATCGCAATTGAGAAAAAAAAAATGGAATAATACCGACAAG
Source organism: Portevinia maculata (assembly GCA_949715645.1). Lineage (NCBI taxonomy): Eukaryota > Metazoa > Arthropoda > Insecta > Diptera > Syrphidae > Portevinia > Portevinia maculata. The sequence continues at coordinate 98,105,332 of OX454528.1, forward strand.
CCCGAGTATCGCTACGCTACAGTTATGGATTGTAATAGCGTACGAAGTTACCGTTCGCTAGATAATTCTAACGACTCACCTGGAAATACTCAGTCGCCGATAGATCTATCGCCTTCAGGGTACCTGGGGGGAAGAAAAAAAACAAAGAAGGGACAAGCTCAATGCCACAAAATGCTACGGTGAACGCACGATACTGTGGCTTTACCCGGTACCAAAGCAACGGTGTTACTACCAGCCTAAGATTTATTTATAGCGGTACTCTCTCACTCGTTTTCCCACAATTTAAACGAAAAAAGAAATTAATTTGGAAAGAAAAATAAAATGATAATATATATATAGTCTTAACCTAAGAGTAGTGCAGGGTAGTGTGTTTTATAACAAAGATTTTTTTTTTTCTTTTATTTATTGAAATTCATATTATTTTTTAAATACACACGATATTCCTTCCTTTTTCTTGGGTATCGTACCCCTACTGTGATAAAATCTTACAAAAAAAACATAAGTAAGGAAGCAATTTAACTTTTAAATCCGAAACGGAAAGCAACTAACATGGAGCCTTTTATTTTAAAATACCGTTTGGGTGTTATAACAGAATAATCCGAGAATGTATGCGGAGAGCATATAAGTAAAATAAATCTTAATCTAAGGATACTTAATGTAGTCCGGATGCTGCAGCGGCACGTTGTCCTCAGGCGGCGTCTGCTTATTTATTATTTCACTCAGAGTGTCTATTTTAGGGGATAAGGGCCTTTTATTATTTTCAAGAACATATTCAAGTTAGCCGACGACTATTCTTTATTCCCCCGTTTAGGTTTTCTCACTGGTAAGTTCAACACATTATATCTCTCCTTTTTTTTTTTTTTTGTTTAACCAGGGTAGGGTAGTGTAGGGGAGTGTAGTGTAGTGTAGTTGATTGAATCTCTTTTTTTTTGGGTTTTTGGTTTTTTTTTTTTTTGTTAGCATGCTTTTCTAAGCCTTGGTGGGTCATAGCCCTCTAGCTAGGCAATTTCCTTTAAGGATAAAATCCCACACACTCCGTCACCACACTAATTCACGCACTTCACCTTCCTTGTCCTCGACAGTTTTGACGAACCTGAACTGGTAGCCACACACCTTTATTAATATTTAAATTCACTTAATTTGGCACTCGCCATCTACTAGTTAATCTTTAATTAATTTGGCACCGCCATACTACAGTTTAAGTTAAGTTGTAATTGGCACACGCCACACTAAAATTTAATTTATTTGTAATTGGCACACGCCATACTAAAATTTAAGTTACTGAAATAGGCACACGCCACACTAAAATTTAATTTACTTGTAATTGGCACACGCCACACTAAAATTTAATTTACTTGTAATTGGCACACGCCATATTCACAACCTGCTTCGACCAACTTCCAAACCAAAACTCCTTCATTTTAAATTAATTGGCACCGCCATACTAAAAATTAAATTATTTGGCACACGCCACACTAAAAAAATTAAATTAATTGTCATTGGCGCACGCCATCGTCACAACCTGCTTCGACCAACTTCCAAACAAAAACTAACTTTCCTAATCATCGCAAACCCAAGCCTAACCAGATCTCTATTCACCCATTACCTCGCCTCCACCAATCACCACTTCGCTTCTATTTGCTGCATAATTTCTGTTTTCGATATGAACACACTGTGCATTCCATCTCTTTCACCAATCACAACCTCGCTTCTATTTGCATTCCTACATTCCTACATACAGTGGCTCACAGCTTATTTGACCCAACCTATATTAACAAGTTTAAGATAGTATAGTTCTTAAGCGAATGAAGTTATCAGAAAAATAAAAACGCAGAAAGGTTCAGTAAGTTCATAACCTAAACAAAATAACTTCATTTATTTAGCTACGATTAAAATTGCATAGCAAAATAACAAAACCAAAATTAAATCAATAATTCAATGTCACAGCTTATTTGACCCATTTAAAATAAACACTAATTAAAAAAAGATAACACAAATAAATGTTAATTTTAATATTTAGTATGTCCCCCCTTTTGTTCTAATATTGCCTTAAGCCGATTTTGATATGAATCTACCAATTTTTTTGTTGTTTCTGGAGGGATTCTTGCCCATTCTTCAATTAATGCAGTCTTGAGATCATTTTTGTTAGAAATGTGGCGTTTTCGAATATTTGTGTCCAAAATGGACCACAGGTTTTCAATAGCATTTAAATCAGGAGACTGTGTCGGGGGTTTTATCACATGGGGACAGTTATAGATCAGCCATGTTTGAACAATTCCCGAAGTATGTTTCGGGTCGTTGTCTTGATAAAACCGAAACTTGTCTCTTATGCCCAATTGTTCTGCACTTTGCAGCAATTTTTTTTTGAGAATATTGAGGTAAACCATTTTGTCCATTGTGCTCTCAGTAAATTCCAGCTTTCCAACTCCCGTTGCTGACATGCAGGCCCAAACCATGACATGACCACCTCCATGCTTCACAGTTGCTCTTAAGTTTTTGTCCTGGAGTTCTGTATTTGGTTTGCGCCAGACATAACATCGCCCGTCGGATCCGAATATATTGAATTTTGACTCATCTGCAAATATTACCTGCTCCCAATAACTAGCATCCTTTTTAATGTGGTCTTTCGCGAACTTCAAACGGCAATCGCGGTTTTTCTTATTTATGAACGGCTTTTTCCGTGCAACTCTTCCATTTAACTCATTATTCCTTAAAATACGTCGAATGGTTTCGCTGGAACAAGACTTTCCAAGTGCATTTTCCATTTCACTAGCATGTTTTGGTGCCGATAACTTGGGGTTTAGCTTCACTTTGCGAACAATATACCGTTCATCCGACGCACTAAAAATTTTATTTGGGGCATTTCTTCCTTTGTTTTCGACACGGTTCTCAAAAACAAAACGGTGAATTATAGCCTTGACTGTGCCGTCTGGAATGTTTACAATTTCAGCTATTTTCCTACGAGAAAGTCCATTTCTGTGGTGAAAGAGGACAATTTCACGCTGTTCAACAGTTGTTCGCTTCCCATATTCTAAGCACGTCACACCTTGATGAAAAATAACTGAAACTAAAAATTTTATTTGCAAACGCAATAACTAAGAGATTGACATTAAGCACCGTTATTCCCATATTTTTGAGTGAGCAGCTGCTCCTTAATCACAGTGGGTCAAATAAGCTGTGACATTGGAAAAACAAATTATTTCGTTTTTCTGAAATAAAATTTAAGGTATCTTAATAAAATAAGTTCATTAAAATGTTATTTTAAAGATTAAATCTTAATTAAAGTTCCTGAGTTTGTACTTTTTTAATAAACTGTATTGTTTAGGAGGTATACTCAGTTGAAAGTACAAATAAATGGTGGGTCAAATAAGCTGTGATCCACTGTACCTTCTTCAGTGCACGAGTTTATCAACGGGAACTTGTTGACGACGCCAGCTGGGGTATCTGCATACCCCTTTGTTTTTCATATAAACAGAATTCGGGTATTGATGGCCATACGGTACCCTTCGACTGCACCGAGTGAAAAAAATTCACTCGTTCGATAAGGTGATTTGTTCGTGGCCAATCACAAATCGCGAATTACTTAACCAAGCCGAGTGGCATGATCGTCATCGGCAATGACCATGAACACAAGTTAGTGTTGTTGTTTTTAACATGGGGTCTGGCATTGCTTGTGCACTGGAGAAAATATGTATGCGGTGGGTATTCAATAGAGGAAAGAGAACATTGGAATTAAATTTCGAGTCCACTAGACTACAGTGGCGGCCATTATAATTGATCTCAAATGATGTAAAATGCGAAGTACACTGCGCGTCATAAAAAAAATATGCGTGCAATTAGGAAAAAAAATTATTCTTCCAATATTTGAATCGAACATAGTCGATAGTGAAGGTATTTTTATTAAGGCCCATTACAGCGGACATCCACTGCGAGACGTACTAGGATTAGCCGTGGGTTTTTGAGTTTGGCTAGCAACGGTAGGGCCACGAAGTGCCACAATCCTACCGCTGCTTGGAATTGGTTTTCCTATTTTAGGCTCACCGCGATCGCTGGCAGCAGCTTGACCACGATTCATCACAGTCTCAGTGGTGCTCTGCGTTGCAGGAGCCGCGTCGGTAGACAGCATGGTCGCAGTACTACCGCCCGGTTTCGAAGAGATACCGGTCTTGATGTTTTTTGTTTTGTTTTGTTTTTGTTTTTGGTTCATATTTTTGTACCCACGAGTAGCGGAGAAAGGAGGTCCGCCTGCACAGAGATCGACAAGGTGACTACCCTTCGTGAACTTCTGCGAATGTGTCAGTTTCAGGGGCTCGGATTTCGTCTTCGACGTCTTTCATAATCACAGCGTCCTCAAGCATATAATATTCCGGTAACATGGCGCGGATGCGGAATCTTTCAATAATTTTATTGGCTGCGTCTGAAATAAATAGCCGATGCTTTCGATTCGCGATTTTTTTTATTTTTTTTTAAAAATAAATAAAATTTGAAATCCAAAACTCACATACAGTGACGAATTGCGCACCGAGAAAATAACTCAACATATTCGTGTTTAAATCAAATTCAAAGAAATATGATTTGGTGCCAAAAGGATTTTTGTTTAATTTAAACTTGAACTACTTTATTACTTTGAATCATCTTTGTATAGTTAATTTTCAATTGAATCAACTCGATGTCTGTTTGAAACAAATGTATTCACTGTAATTTTTTTTAAACAGATACCTATTTGAATTAAACTGTTTTCCACGTCCGTCTAACAGAATCTAAATCAACATTTTTGAATGGAAATTTGTTTGAATTGAATTCAAAATATTTAGAGCCGTTTTATTCAGTCGAAGTTGAATTCAACTTGGGGATTTTTAATGTCAACTTGAGAAATTGCTTTTATTCACTCAAAGTTGACTCGCTCAACTTTAGATATTCCGAAGTTGAGAAAAGAGAGAGTTGATCAACTTTGAGTTTGCTCAACTCCCCGAAATAGTGTAAGTTGTAGAGCAAACTTGGGATTTTACGTCAAATGTCAGATTTTTTTTTTCTCATTTCTGTTTTTGATTGTGCGAACTTCAAATCAAGTGGTGTAAATAATCAAATATTAATTTTTTAAAACTTAAACAATGTATCGTTCAAATAATTTATTATGTGAAAGACGGCAATACAAGATGCTACCACGTGTTGGGCTCGAAAAATGGGACGACCGCGACTTCATATATCGTTTTCGTCTCTCAAAGCGGACGACAATGATGGTGCTCCAATTTATAATAAATTATAATAATAATAAAGAAAAGAAAAATAAACAAACTTCAAAAATGTATGCTTTTTTACATATATTTAAATAAAAAGGTATAAAAAAAAAAGAACTTAATCGCAGTATAAGTATTCTTTTTTTGCTGCTGCTGTGGGGAATGATGATGAAGTTTCCGGCGGATTTGATGGTGTGTGGCGGATCGGCACTTTTTCGACGTCCTTGCCTTTATTTAAATCGGCCAAACGAATACGATTACATTCTGTGTCGTGAAGTAGTTGAGCCTTTGACCGCTGTAATTCGATGGCCGAACGTTGTCGTTCCAGCGCAGCTCGATCCCGATCAAATTCAGCCCGTTCACGCTCGAACTTATACCGCTCTCTCTCACATTCCAAAATTTCTATCTCAATTTTTTGTTTTTTGGTTAAATGCTGCTGCTTTTGCTCAGACATTTTATGCATTTTATTTATTGCTTCCAATTTCGTCTTGCATCGGCGGTTGTTCAATAACGAATTCACCGGCTTGTGCAGTTTGCTCGGATTCACCCTCTCCCAAGTACGGTCAACAGCACCACGTCCGACAACATTTCTTCCGCAGGTTTTTGTAAATTTGTTGTTGTTTTAGCAGTTGCCAGAGCATCAGCACTTGAACACTGATTTTGAGTCTGATCCACCAGCGCATTCATATCGTCGGAAAACAAATTATTCATATCGGCATCTTGTAAGTAGTATGAGCCATCATCGACGGAGGTCTCATCCAAAACATCTGCTTCTAATAAACCAGAAGATGCTAGCTTGCTGCTGGTGGATTGTAGTTGGCAATTGTAGCATCGCTTTCGCCGGCAGCTGCAGCAAGACCAATGGTAGAGGGCATTATAAGCTCAGCTAACTTTTTCATCGGTTCGCTTAACGGGGGAAGTTCCTTTTTTGGTGGACCACCACCGGTCTGTTTTGCGTCTTTTCAAAAGTAATACGCCCGATCTTTCAGCGTCTGTTTAATTTTCTGGTACTTTTCACGCAATGACTTGACAGCTCTTTCCTGCAGCGATAAAGGATAGAAATAATAAATGAATAACTTTAACTTTCTCGTTCATTGCAAAGGAAGATTTTCACACAAGAAAGTTAAAAATACAAATATGTATGCAGAAACTTACCCGGCCAGGGGGGCAACATTGAACGCTTTGATTATTTTCTCCCACGCCTGATCCCTGTCGCGGTTTGTGGCACCATCGGTTTTTTTATTTTCAATTATATATATTATTATAATAATATATTATAAATTGTAATAATATATTATAAATATATATTATAGTCTTTGGCAAATGCAAATGCAGTCATTGGAAAACTTAAAAAATACTTTAATTTACAGAAACAACACAAAACACTTACACGAAAACAAACCAATCACCGGCTGGATCTCAGCAAATCCAAAGTTGAGACTGACATATTATGTGTCATCTGTCACAAATATCCCAGGGAATTTTTTGAAACAGCAAGTTGGTCAACTTGCGAATGTCAAATTCCAAACCGAAAGTTGTAATAGTGAAAAAAACCATTTTTGAACTTGCAGTTCAACTCCGAAGTTAGCAAACTTGGGAGTTATCAGCAAGTTGAACAATAGTGAATAAAATGGACCTTAATACTTTTGAATGAGTATCTATTTAAAACAAATGAAATTCTATTTTCCCTAGGTGATTGTGGTTGGAAAAGCTAAATAGAAATCTCTTTGAGTTAAAATTATTAAAGCTTTAAATAAATATATTTGTATTTTTTTTTTTTTCATTTCGCGTATTTATATACTTTTTCAATTATGTAACCCATTTTAATTGAACTGCATCGCTCAAAATTGAAGTGGAACCTGAAAAATATAATGTAAGCAAAGTAATCAAACAAACGATTTCCATTTATACTGAATAAGTGTAGTTTTATTTGCACATTTTTTATAAAAACTTATTTCTAAAATAACATTTCCGTTATTAATTGGATAAATATGTAAGGGAGGACTTGTAAAATAGGAAAGATTCTTTATTTTAAGGGTCTTACACAGCTTTTTACCTGTTTCAAAAGACTGGAAATGTTTATCAAATTTTTTAACCTCAATAGGACAACAGTATACATAAAGGTCAATGTCATTAGTCAAAAGCAAAATTATTTTGAATAAATGTACGGTAGAATTCAAATATGAGGATAAATAGTAATTTTTTTTATATGTCGTTCCCTTGAATTAAATTTCAGTCGTTGACTTGTAATTTCCTTCTTGTATATCGGATTCATCAACTATCTTAGAATCAGTAAGTGTTTTTAAACCTGCATATGTGAAATCGTTGTATTTAATTCCTGCCACATCAATTCCCTTTTCATATTTTACAATAAATTCTGAGAATTTAAGACAGGCTTTTGTACTAAGTGTTAGTGAAGGATTTATTCTAGATGTTATACTTTTGGAATATATTTTGGATGGTCTTATGCTTTGCCTCAAATCGGAAACACCAAATCTGTCTTAAAGGACCACATTTCTTAATCGCAGAAGGATAATGAGTTAAGAAATGGTGCTTGGGTTTTAAGCTCTCTCCAAACAATGATATGTATAATGAATGATGTTGTTCTATCAGTTTTTGTAAATTATCAATATCAGTATCGGGGCGAAAGATTGGTCTTAAAATGAAATCCACCATTTCAATAAGTAAGCATAATAATTTCCATGCAATGTTTTCTTTGGGAACTAAATCACCTACAATTAAAGGCAAAAAATGTAAGAACGTCCAACACTCGCGAGCTGTCATTTTTAAATTCATAGATTTAAGCCTATTTTCATCAGTAGCAGGAGACATGTTGCCAAATTCGGTTTCCCCATAAGGAAACAAGCTTTTTCTGCTCTTAAGTTGTACGAGAGTTATAACATTGTCTTTAATTAACAAAAGCAATACATTGCAAATATCATACACACATACTCCTTCGAACAAATCGTGCATTACGTCAAAAGCGAAATTGTCTGTAAGGTGAAAAGACTTGATTCTATTAAATATGCAATTCTCACGAATCCCTATATTCATGGGATCATTGCATTCAACATCTACTTGATAATTTGCTCTGTTTCTAAGATGTTCGCTACTTTCTTTGCAGGAAGCCTTCGTAAGTGACTTCTCAAATTTGCATGCTCTGCAAAAATATTTACTATTAAATGAACGCGAGAATGCTAAGATACTATTCATACGAGGGCGGGTCAATAAGTCCGTGACTTTTGGAATAAAACACAGATTTTTTGATAAAAAAATAATTTTATTTTTCAACGTAGTCTCCCTTGAGCTCTATAAACTTTGTCAAACGCTTCTCCAATTTTTTTATCGGCCTTTATATAGGCCTTTATTTGCGAGATGACTTCATCATTGGAGTCAAATCTTTTTCCACCAAGTCATTTCTTCAGGTTTGGGAACAAGAAGTAGTCGCTCGGAGCCAAATCTGGAGAATAGGGTGGATGAGGGAGCAATTCATAGCCCAATTCATGGTTTTTTGCCATGGCAACTGCACATGTGTGCACCCTTGCATTGTCTTGGTGGAAAAGAACTTTTTTCTTGGCCAAATGAGGTCGGTTTTTTTTCAAATCGTCATTGAATCGGTCCAATAAGTTGGCATAATATTCCCCATTGATTGTTCTTCCCTTTTGAAGGTAGTCAATGTGGATTATCCCGCGTGCATCCCAAAAAACAGTCGCCATAACTTTATTGGCTGACAAACCCACCTTGGCCTTCTTTGGCGCCGATTCACCCTTAGAAACCCACTGTTTTGACTGTTGTTTGGTCTCTGGTGTGTTGTGATGGATCCATGTTTCGTCCACGGTTACAAAACGGCGCAAAAACTCCTCCATATTGCGATTAAACAACGCCAAACCTTCCTGTGAAGTTGTTACACGATTGCGTTTGTGGTCGACTGTGAGCAAACGCGGCACCCATCTTGCGGAAAGCTTTCTCATGCCCAAGTGATCATTTAAAATTGAAACCACTGAGCCATGCGAGATCCCTACGGCTTCCACAATCTCTCGCACTTTCAATCTTCGGTCGGCCAACACCATATCGTGAATTTTTTCGATTGTTTCGGGTGTAGAGACCTCAACTGGGCGTCCAGGACGTTCGGCATCTTCAGTGCTTGTACGGCCACAACGAAATTCAGTAAACCACTTTTTTACCATTGAAATCGATGGTGCAGAGTCCCCATAGTATTTTTCAAGCTTAGCCTTGGTCTCGGTAATGGTTTTTTTTTCGCAAGAAATAATGCTTAATAACCACACGAAATTCACTTTTTTCCATTTTCTCCTCAAATTAGTGAGTAGTCTGATAAAAATAGCTGTCAAACACAAACTAACTGACGCAGCAAGTTTAAATTTTGACAGGAGTCAACTGACAGATGCCTGTTGACAGGAGCAGTGTTGCCGTTTCAGTAAAGAGGTGAGAAATTCAAAAAGTCACGGACTTAGTGACCCGCCCTCGTACCAAGATTGTCACCAACGACAAGTCCTAACACAAAATGAACTTGAAACTTTATATTATCTACGCATATTTCCAGGCCTTGCTCTTCCAGATATTTGATTTCATTTAAGATATGTAAGTAGGTATTATCATTATCTAATATTTTTGTGTATTTTGATTTGACAAATCCAAAATGAAAAATGAAACTTCGACAGCAAGTGCTTGGGAATATTTGGAAAAATATAATAAGCCGCACAAACCTCAACGGATTGTTTATTTCGTAATCGTCAAAGTATAAAATGTATGGCACAATATGTTGTTTTTTAAGGATTTGTTTCTTAAAAGTAAAAATCTCGCCATTAATGAAATTTTCAATTGAATTAAGATTGATAATTAATCAATACATTGCAGAGTACTCTGTAAAATACCAGGAATCTCAAAGATTTTTTTTATTTGGAAGCGAACTGGCATTAGATAAAAGTTTATGCACGTTTCTGCTAGTGTGGGGTTACCGTGTTGTACCCTTTCTGCAATAGGGTTACGTAGCAGGTAAGACTTCGGCGGTTCATATAAACCATTTTTTTAAGAACGCTTAAAAATTTATATTCAGTTTTTATATCTTCAAACGGGTTGTTGCAAAATTCAAATAATTTGGAGGAAACGATTTCGTTATCGGTATTATTTTTAACAAGTAGCTCCACAATCATACCCAGGGATCTTATTAATTCAGTAACCGAATTTTGTATTTTAATTACATCTTTACGTGGAAGATTATCCTTTCAATATAGTTCCAAAGAAAATAAAATTATTTGGTTTTTTAAATTACTTATTGTATTTTCTATTTCTGTGTTAATTGGAGCTAAAGGCTCTACGACTTTCGCAATTTGAAGGATTGGCTTGATATTTTGCTCACGCAAATTTTCAACGCAAGGTTTAGAAGTATGTGCATGTTGTATAAAATTATCTTTAACATGTACAGTGGTAAAGTGTGATCTAAAAGCCTTGATATTGCTGAAAAGCTGATTACATCTTGGTTGTACACACTTAATTGTATCTAAGTTTTTAATCATATGGTTAAGTTTGAGGTGATTAATTAATTCATTTACGCTCTCAAAAATTAAAAAAACATTTGAAACAAACAAAATTCATATCGACAAAATATAAGAAAAAGTTAAGTTAATTCAAAAAAATTGGGATTAAATTATGTAAGATACTGGAAAAAGTTTTACTGTATATTTTGGAAATGCAGTAGAATCCCGATTATCCGGATCCGGGGGTATTCCGTATAATCGAAAATCCGGATAATCGATTTCAAAGCAAATCAAATAATATTTAAATTTTAATATTTATATATATATATATATTTTATTATGTAATGGGTTTTACATGCGTCGTTTAGATAATACGATATATAAAAAACGAGCTATAACGATAGATAATGAATTACATAATACCCATGTAATTTAAAATTTTGGTTGGAAATAACTTTTTATTGATTTTAACGTAATGAATCACATATTTTTATTTCGGCCAAGTCTCTGATGCGCTTCAGTTGTAACAACTATATGGGATCCGATTCGTCCTGTCTTTCAAACCACTTAAAAGCAACATCTAGAGCTTCAAAAGCTTCTGCGTGAGATGGTACTTGACATACATCCCCAGTTTCAGTCTCTTCTTCATTTTCTGTCTCGTTACTGTTCAAATCCTCAATGATTTCTTCATCTGTATATATTTGGAATGCAGGATCTTCACTATCGCAGTTCAGCCACTCCTTAATATTCTCTTCATCGCACCCCTCACCAATGCTAAGAATTTTCATTGTTTCCGTTATTTCTTTAAAATCGTCGTCCGGTTTAATTGAAGAATTAGATAGAGTTAATTTTAATAATTTATTCCATGCCCTTTTTAATGTTTGCAATTCCACAGAGTTCCACGCTTCTACCAGCATATAACAACAATCTTTTAAATTAATTTCCTCAAAAAACTTTAACATCGTTTCTATTTCACTGTCGTCTGTTGACAAAAGACGACGCAGTAGCTGCTTTCTGTATAAACGTTTTAAAGTTTCAATGACACTTTGGTCCATATGTTGCAATATCGATATTACGTTAGGGGCGAAAACTTAACTGTGAACTTCCCATTTTCTCGATTTAGTGTTTCAGCGGAAGGGTGCGTTGGCGCATTATCTAACAACAACAATACATCGCCCTCAGAATTCTTTTTAATGTCTGATATCGTAGAATACACCATATATTTGTGCCCACTTAATCGAATGTTCGGATAATCGAGGTTCGGATAATCGGGATTCTACTGTAATTAATTAATGTAGTTACTGAAGGGGACTGGAAATCATATTTGGTGGAAAAAAATACTTTTGGATAAAAAGCCATACTCCCTGGCATGCCTTAGGATAGTTTAAATTTAACACTTGAAATATTTGAAAACACGTATTTAAGCACTCAATCTCTTTAAGTTGGAATATATCTGGTCCGACAACTATTATCATTGGCTGTACAGTAATGGAAAAGGAAAAGTATTTGGCTTTTAGCTCGTCTAATTTTGTTTTATAATTATTAATAGAAAATAGGTGTATGGCAAAACTTTCCTGGGCATCGGCAATGCTAAACTTGCTTTGTTTTTTTCCCTGCGCTCCTCCAAAACGAGCGGTCGGACTAATTACACTGTTGAGCAAAATTGCAGTTATATAATCAACACTATCTGAAAGTAATGTTTTTTTATATGTCAAGAAACAAAGGTTATAAAATCACGGAACTACCTATATTTGAGATGTGCTAGCAAGATACAAATTGTTCCCTCGATTTCGGGTCTTTCAAATGTTGGCCGTAGTATTCAAAAATGTGTTTTTTGAAATCCATCCATTTAAGTAGCAACGAGTATAAAAGACAAAAATCTCGCTTGATCTACAAAAAAAGTGATACATTATGAAAGTACTCAGTGTCATAAGAATGGGAGCATAAACTTATATTACATAATTAGCACGATTTTTCACAAATTTCGCACAAGCTACACGCTCAAAAATTGGCTCTACCAGAGTGCAATTTTTGCTGGGTTAAAAAAAAATGTCTTAAAATTAACCAAGTCTCTGTTGAAAAACACCGAGTATTCGTTGTTAAATTCTACCCATATAAATAGGTAAAAACCATACTGTTAAAAATAACACACTTTATCAGTTGTTAAGAATCAAGTTTCTAGATAAATATCAACCAGCTGGTTAAATTCAACAGAGTTAGTTTGTTATTTACAACAGAGAAAAATTGTAGTAAAATGATAAATCGGTTATTTTTAATCCACTAACTCTGTATATGTATGAGCTATATTAACAGTATCACTTGGTAGTTTTTAACCGAAACTTGGCTGATTTTAAATATGCGATTTAAGGAGTTTTATGCTTATGATAATATATACGCAGTTCTTTTAACAATTAATATCTATACCTACCAATTTGTATCCAAATGCCTGTTTGAAGGAAGGCCAGTTTTCCAAAAATTCCGTATTATTTTTCAATGTTTTTATTTCTTTTCTCCTCAAAATGTAAGTTTTTTCCCATATGACAACAATATTGTCGATGTTAAGATTGTCATCAATGTGAAGCAAACTGTTATCATATTTTAATTTATCCTTTAATTGGTTTAGAATTTTTTCATCTAATTCTGTCGCCGAAAAGTTGTCATCAGAACACGAATAACATGCCGCACTTTTTGTTTGTTTATCAAATTTACGTCTCTTGTTCTTAAGGTTGTGAAACTTGTCATAAAGTTTACCACCCGGATTTCTTCTGTATTTCCTACCAATATAGTAGTAGTCATGTTAAATGAAATATTAGTGAAAAAAAGAAGATATTAGATACTAAGAACACAACATTTACCTTATTTTCATTTGGAAATATGTTTATAATTTTGGTTGAAATTTCCTCAAAATCGTCTGGGTGCAACTTCATTTGGTTGTAAAGAACTTTCTCTACAATGGCGTTAATTAAATCTTGCCGATGACTTTCCAGTAAATTTTTATTTTTTTCATAAAACTTAAAAACCGCTTTACCCATTTCGGATTCCTTCAGAACTTCAAGCAAATTCTAGAAAATAACATCATTGTAATACTAATATACCAAGTTAGAGTATCTAATAATTATAATAATTATATGTTGCAAGTTATACAAGTAGTATATGTACATTCACGACTCGAGATCGAGTGTGAATTGTTTTTTCCACTTCAAATGTTTCTTCAATTCGAAGAATTAACATAGGAAATGATTATTCAGCCTGTATGTGGCTATGACTGAAAGTCAAAAATTGGGTACATAAAGTCAACTATTTCTAGTCTGACTATATAAAATTGGCGTTTCACCCAGATGTGGTGGTTTGGGATCATCAGTGGATTACCACAAACACATCAAATCCATACGCAATATTTTGCAAGTTATACAAGTAGTATATGTACATTCACGACTCGAGATCGAGTGTGAATTGTTTTTTCCACTTCAAATGTTTCTTCAATTCGAAGAATTAACATAGGAAATGATTATTCAGCCTGTATGTGGCTATGACTGAAAGTCAAAAATTGGGTATATAAAGTCAACTATTTCTAGTCTGACTATATAAAATTGGCGTTTCACCCAGATGTGGTGGTTTAATAATAATAATTATAATTATTTAAATTACATCTGCTATGCTCAAATGAAAACTTTTCGATGACGTTTGAACGGAATTCGTTAACGAACTGGTGATTTGGCTGTTAGCAGAAATTGTTTGATCATCGATATTGAACTACAACATAAAGAACAACAGTAAACAAATGCTTAGGTCATTCAAAGCCCATTCACCTCTTTTTTTTCCAAAGAAGGAGTTTTTCTCTTAATTCAATTCTAACACCGACTTTTGGAATCAATTCCTTTATGTCGTCTACATACATTAAGATATTTAAGTCTATCAAGCGTGATTTCGTTTTCTATAAAGTCGAAAAACAAAAATGTCAATGCAAATCCGTACATATTAGTTTAGGCACATTAAACAACAATGTAAATGCATTACTTGTTTTTTAAAAAATATAAATAATTGTGCGCAATTTCTTATATGTGTTTTGAGAAATAAGATTATTTAAATATGGCAGCAGACACACGGACATATACATTTATGACTATTTCTGTGGCCTTGTTTATCATAGTAATTTGAAATTTAGTTAAAATATCGATATTCAAAATCTTCACGAAAACAATCTTCTTCTCAAGATGATCTCTTACTCAATTGTACATTCACTGAATACATGCATCAAAGACTATACCAACCAAAAACCCCTGAGACAATACAACATTCAACTCACCGACAAATGCAGGAAACACCGATGTCAAATTCCACTCCTCCAAAAGGTCATGGATACCATTATAATCCTGAGAGACATCTGCTGAAATCACGTACAATGTGCTTGTGGCTTTTAAATTTTCCACTGAAGTGTTAATATCCACGATTTCATTTTCCATTATTATATTAAATTACCACAATTACAATTTTTGACCGACTCAATCAACGCACCTTTATTAAATGCCACTTCTCACTTCACATTTGTACTTGAATGACGAAATATAACGGTGATTTAACATAAACGTGTTTATTCAAACATGTTCATGTTCAAATTAAATGTAAATCGGTTCGAATACTTCATTTCCAAATTTTTTAATATAATTCTGCTAACAACAAACTCATACATGTTTGATCAAAAGTTACAATGTTTTGCTGATGCAACATCGATCACGTATTCATTATTTGTTCAAACGAATTCTAGCTTAGCTTGTTCATTGTTTACTTGAACAGAAATCTGTTTGAATATTTCCGTTCAATCAGTTTTTAATAGAATTATATTTAAATTAAATGCACTCATATTTTATGAATAATTTTAAACATGAACTAATTAAGGCAAATAGATACATTGTTGAAATGTTTATTAATTGAATACCAAACATGTATGAATTTGATGCAACTATAATGCGGTTCAATTATGTTGTTTTAGTGACATGTTTAAACACGAAAAAGTTAACAGATTTTCATTAGATTTTTTTATTGTAAATTTATCTCAGTGCGACATCGCACGAATGCCTATTCCTTGTTCAAATTTTAAAGTGGCGACAGAATTGGCATTGTGACACAAATGCCTTTTCTTATTGTGAATTTCAACAAATTTTGTTAAAAGACTACGCAACCGAACAGCAATGTGCCAACTTTATATCGAGAAGCCCCATTTTCTCATGTATTATTCGAATTATGTTTTTGACCATTTCATCCGGTACATATAACATCAATCTACCACTTCAATGCACCCTAAACACTAACACATTACTTAGCTCGAATCCTTTAAGAGGGCCCCTCTCCAACTTGTCCTTTATCTCTACGATTTTTACATCCCGGTTTTGTGCGGCCTGCAGTCGCAGATCAATATCATCAGCACTAACCGCCGCAATAAGGTGACACCGGCTTAGGGCGTCTGCATGCCCCATCCTCACGCCACTTCTATCTAGTTCTAGAGCGCTATTCGTGGACTTACGCTCTTTCTATTGAGCGTCATGGTTAGGGAGTTACAGTCTGTCACATTGCGGAATGGAATCCGCATCTCATTCCCTTTTCAGCAGTTCTGGGTACCGGACGCGGGACGCTGGCTCTGGCTAACGGTGGAGACGTCTTCATAGATCGTATCTTCTTAAACCTTGGCAGTAAAGTCTTAAGCTCGGCAAGAGATTTGGCTGCGTGCAGGATAGATACACTGGACGAGGTATCAGCGATGCCATCAATGATGAATTCGAGGAGCTCTGTTTCGTCGACATCCGCTTGTGCAGCTAACTCTTGCATTAAGAGTACATAGCGTAGAAGCGTTTCATAACGACGGTGTGATCGGCGAGTCAACTGTGTTATGTGTCTTGTTGTCGCTGGTCTGATTAGGTGCGCACGATGTTAATTTCTCCAGCTGCTTCAGTCTGGGGTGGGGTTCCTTGTTGCACCTCGACACACACACAATACTTTATCGTGCATTGTAAGGAAAATTTATTGATAGAAGAGAAGAAGGAAGAAAAGAAGAACCACACCACAACCTTGCCGGGGATTCTGTTGTTAGAATCCGTAGCCCTCCCATCCGATGACGACCACATTGTCCAATCATATGGGTCGTCCCACTAACCAAAAGAAAGATACACCACCAACGTAATTTAACAGGTTACCATTATAAGTATTTTATTGTAGTTGTCTCATAATTGTTCACTAATTAAATACACGTGCTGCCACAAACTTAGATACTATAAACAATGTGTCACCCTTTTTTTGGGCGCAAATTTGCTACACGCTATGGATCCTCCAAGTGGAAACCCAGTACATGTGAATTCAATTCCTTATAAGGCTTAACCTAAAGTTAATGTGACATTTACTTCTGTATGCAACCTGATGCAGTACCCTTTTAGGATTATGTTTACGGTCGTTATGTCATTAAAAGTATTCAAGAGGTACTGTGCCTTACCCAGAAGTCGATAGCTTCCGACTCGGACCGGAGCTTGCTGGGATCAACTGCATCGAAGATAGCTATCGCCGAGAGCCGATCTGAAATGAAAGTTAAGAAGCAAGTCGACCAATATGCACCCCGCACCAATTCGCATGCAAATATTAAATATATAGCTTAAGGAAATCTATCCATAGAACAAACAAAATTCCTGTATCAATAATGTGTATTAGTAAAGTTTTTTTTTTTTTTTTTTTTTTTTTTTTTTTTTTTTTTTTTTTTTTTATAATCGATGGTCTAGTTAAGATAATGGTAAGTTAGGTTTCACGTCGCGAAAGCTAACCGTAAATACTTAAAAATTTACTGAACTTTTAAAGTGTAATTACATTCATGAATTTATATAATTATTTTTTTTTTTTTTTTTTTTTTCAATGAAAAGCTAACAATAAGTAGTTAAATTTTAATGAAGGGTTATTTATTTATAACATATTATGAGCACATTTAGTTGTTATTAAATTCTTAATATTAGATAATACTTAGATGATCCGATAGCGATGTCCTGGAGATATGTCCCGTTGTTGGCTTGTCTGAGACAAGAGGTTACACCCGCAATTGGCGTTCTCGGTTATATATATAGTTTTTTTTTTTTTTTTTTTGTTTTATTGTCCTTTTTGGCTCACGCCCGAGTTCATTATAATTTAATTAATTTTCAACCCAAAAATGGTTCAGCACACGCCATGTAATTTTCTTAATTTTCAGTACACAAAAATTTTTCAGCACACGCCAAATTTAAATTCGGGACTTAACCCATGACCGACTCTTCCGATGACCAAACAATAACTGACTATTTAATTAATTGAGTTTTTCGGACCACGCCAATTTATTGTTTAATAAATTTATTTCGGACCACGCCACTTATTAAATAATTATTTGTCAATTTTCGGACCACGCCAATTTATTGTTTAATAAATTTATTTCGGACCACGCCACTTATTAAATAATTATTTGTCAATTTTCGGACCACGCCAATTTATTGTTTAATTAACTTTATAATTTCGGACCGCGCCACTTAGTAAATAATTATTTGTCATTTTTCGGACCACGCCACTTATTAAATAATTATTTGTCAATTTTCGGACCACGCCACTTATTAAATAATTATTTGTAAATTTTCGGACCACGCCAATTTATTGTTTAATTAACTTTATAATTTCGGACCGCGCCACTTAGTAAATAATTATTTGTCAATTTTCGGACCACGCCACTTAAACTTAAAACTTTACGGCACACGCCAATTTAACTGGAGACTCAACCCATGACCGACTCTTCCGATTACCAAACAATAACTGACTATTTAATTAATTGAGTTTTTCGGACCACGCCAATTTATTGTTTAATAAATTTTATAATTTTGGACCACGCCACTTATTAAATAATTAATTTATTTCGGACCACGCCAATTTATTGTTTAATTAACTTTATTATATCGGACCACGCCACTTATTAAATAATTATTTGTAAATTTTCGGACCACGCCAACTTAAACTTAAAACTTTACGGCACACGCCAATTTAACTGGAGACTCAACCCATGACCGACTCTTCCGATTACCAAACAATAACTGACTAAAAAACAAATCCACTCCAATCATCTTCAGTTCCACCATTCCATCCAACCGCTTTCGCAGTAACAGCGGTACCTTGTTGTCGAGCAAAAAAAAACTTGTTTTCGAACAAAACAATTTGTTATCGAACTACAGGCTTTACCATGCATATCACCGTGTAGGTCTACTACGGTATCTCCCTGCTTCAATGCCCACCCTACTTATGTTTTTCCCATCAGCACACACCATAACCATCGGTGGTCGACCAACAAAAAATTTAATCCCCATACCTTAATAAGCAGGCTAATGGAAATTTCCATCCATGCTCTAGTGAGTGTGCATAATCCCATCGTCTGCTGCCTGCGTGGTACTCTCACTTACTCAACCCACATTCCGTACATTTCCTCATGCGATCAGTCTCGCCCAATCCCATGCCGCCATTTGTACCAACAACCCATCTGGCCTGATCATCTTCATGGTCAGGCAGGCAACAGGAATTGGTGTTGTTGCATGCATGGTATGTGTATGGTTTGGTGTTATATTTTTTTTTTTTTTCGTATTTATATTTTTGCAGCGTAGACTACAGTGGGGAGACAAAATTTTTGTGCCACTTGGTGGAATCGCGACGTACACTCCTGGTACATAATTTTGGTACACTTTACCAGAAAAAAAAATTTTCTTTTTAAAGAGGATGGGCATCGTTGTACCATTACAACTGGCTGTAGACTTCTTGGCGTGTTATTCTTCGGTCGAACTCCTTGACGAGTAGTTATTTAAGACAGGCCCATGTATCTACTTTAGAGGTCCGCAGTAACACCCTAGCCATTCCGGTTGGCAGCCGACGTGCACAAATGTACTTATAGAGCTCGTCGCATCCGAGTGACTGTGCTACGTCCTCGAAATCTGTAATGCACTCCCGCAATTCGTAGGAGTCGTCTCCTGAGAAGGATGGCACTGAATTTTCAACATCAGCAAAGTCGACTCTTCTGCCCGACGGGGTATTGTGCTCGGCTTCGCTCAACTCTTTACGTAGGTCAGCGATACGCTTACGCCTTTCCAAACGGGCCAGCTCCAGCTCTTCCTCAGCATCGCTGTCTCGATTCGCTGTTGCACCTGGCTCGGAAGTTTTGATTTCGGACATCTCAACTGGTTCGGAAGTCTCAGCAGGTTCGAAAGTCTCAGCAGGTTCGGAAGTCTCAGCAGGTTCGGAAGTTTTGATTTCTTTATCAAATAGTGCTCGCCGATGGGGGAAAATCAATACGAGCATCTTGCAATGCCGCTATCAATTGTGCTTTTGTTAATTTGATGCTCATTCTGCAACTGCGTGCTTGACTTGTAATCTCGTTCTTTTCACTGTCTACTGCGGTCATCCACACAAGATTTCAAAGTTTGTGTGTGACCCCACATCTGACGTTGTTGTAATCACAAAAATTAACCTCTATTTATATCTTTTAGCAAACTTTCCGTACAATTTTTTTCTCGTTTCTATTTTTAAAAATTACCAAAACGTTTTATGTCCAGAAGCAAACAAACGAAGAACAAAACGTCAAAAAATTGCCTCCTGGCAGCGCTCGTGCCATCTGACGATTCTTTCTAACAAAAAATGGAATTACCAGTGCAACAGCATTGCCAGAATGGCAAGTTATCACAAAATCTAATTTAAACAAAAACAAATTTCAAAATAGAAAGGATTACAACATTTTTTATATCATATTTGGTGGACGAAAATATGTCTATCAAACTGAGTTAAAATAATCCGCACGCCAACTTGTTCGTACATTAAATGAAAAACTCGTTACCACGTTATAATTTTTATTTAGATTCTTAGTTCTCATCAAAAATGGAAACTTCGTAAAAATGAGTTATTAAAGTTGAGCCATTTACTGTTTTAACTTTCTGCTTTATAAGTAATTTTTGCCTATAATCTAAGACATTTGGCTTAGCGTAACAATTCGTTGCGCCTGTATCTATTAATATTCTTAATTTTCGATTTCTTGGGCTCCTTCTGAATACATAGGGTAATCCGGGCACTCGTCTAAAAATGCTTCTTCATCTAAATTATTAATCCGCTCTACCTTAATTGATGGTTGAGTACCTTGTTGAGTACTCTCGTGAGGGCGTTTCTCTAGTTTCTCTAGGTCATTGTAGTTTTGTTTGTTAGTAGTGTTAATTTTTTGTCGACTTCATTATAGAAATCTATTAATGTTAAAGATCCCTGTCGCAAAATACTCAGCTCCTCAATGATATGAACTGGGCGTTTATCTGAGTACGCGAAATCTAACCTGGCTATTATCGCATCGTAATTTAAAACTGTGCCATGATGTGTTAGCACATCATTCGCGTTTTGAGTAATTTTATTCCTTAATATAGTTAATGTCGAGAAGTACTTACGTACGACTTCCTTCGGCATATAAGCTAAGCGAATTATTGTCGGCTTCACACCAGCTAACATAAGCGTTAGGGTTCCCAGTAAATTCTGGTAAAGATTTAATTACATCTAAAGTTTTGTTACAGGGGATAAGTTCAGACAAATCAATTGTCTGAACTTTATAGTCTGTAACTAGATTGTTGCTTGTTAGGTGTTCTAACGATGTTTTTAAAATTAAAATGTCTGCCTGCAATGTTGCAGTATTGGCAGCTACCAGCCCAGCAACTGTGTTTTCTAGGTCCGAGTTAGGATTTGCCATGTTGAGCTTATTAAATTTTTCACGTAATTCGTCCAGAATTTAAAATTTCACAAAGATATAATTGTGCAAAAAATTATAAATTTACTTTTACTCACTTTTAATGATTTAAAATTTTTTTTATTGAATTCACAATCTTTTAAGATTAAAATTGTTTTTATTGAATTTAAAGATAAAATTATTAATATCTAACTTACTTAAATAAATCGGATGATCCCTGGTTCTGGAAAAGTTGTGCTGTAGAATCCTTCTTCTATATTTTTATTTTATTTATTATTTCACTGTTTATTTATTTTCGGCTAAATAGAAACCATCGGTGTTTTAAATATTTTCTCCTTTTTCTAGGATACTTTTATGTTATTTTTTAACACTGGAGTACAAGCGCCCTTTTTTTTACACCGATGCACGCGTGGCCTACTATGGTAGGCCATTTAAAAATGTTAATAATTTTTTAATTCTATAAACATATAAATGAAACAAATATTTAAATAATATATTCATTTATTGTTTTAAGAATTTAATAACTTTAATTCATAAATATTGGGTAGGAACTTCAAATTTAATAAAAATAACTTTTTCGATACAATAAAATAACAAAAATGGCACTTCAGAGATCAATGGTTCATATTTTTTTCTTTACTTATATAAATTAAAAAAATCAGTTTTCCTAGCATTGAAGACACACTACAGTCTGGTGATCAGGACAAATCCATTTGTTGCAAGTCTTGCACCATTTTTTTGTGGATCTATTTTGGGCTCTGGTACAATAAGCGCATCTACCTACTCGCCCCATCTTCGGTGTCAGATCGTGGATCATCGAAGACATTATCAGTCTCCATCTCCAAAAGCCATCTCTCCAGGTCTCATGATAAAAAATGTTTACCTTGTAAACTTGAAAAAGAATACAAATGGATTACCTTAATTTGGTACACTTATACTCGCGCGGACTACTATGGTAGACAGGTGACTTTGGCGCTTAATTATAGGAGTATGCGTTCACGAACAAATCAAGAGAGGTACTAACCCGTTGAGACATTTAGTTGAGGGGCTTATCTGAAATGACACCGTTCTTACATAAAAAACAGTTGAGTTATGAACAAAACTGTTACTGTGGTCTGCTATAGTAGGCCACGCGTGTACTCCAGTGTTAAACCACACACAGATCTTCCCATACTTTTTTGTTCTGGTTGACATGCGTGTCCTGTCACGGCCGCCAATTAAAAAATCAATTTCTCATTTTGAATTTTAAAAAAAGATCTTTTATTTTCTACTCTACACTTTTACACTTAAAACTATTCGACACTGTCGATCTGAATTCCACTTAGGAACTATATGAACTTCTCCATCTGGATTACACTTAAGAACTAACTTTGGATCTCCTCTGGAAGTCCCTAACAAGTGGTTTCTTTTTACGTTGTGCTGAGTCAAGTGAGTTCCGCTTGAAATCTATGATTTGTTTACTGTTTCGGTTTGTTGATTCAGGTGGATCGATTTTGCTGTGACTGCGCATTGAATGTTACATATTATGCTTCTTCAGCATTTCTTCATACATTTTGGGTGATGATATCGGATGTGTGATTGTTTGATATAAACTGTAACATTAACTTGCGTACATCTCCTGTAAGTTCTTCTGTCAGTGAGAAATAAACAGTTTGAACTTTCTCGCCACCATAATGCAACATCCAGTTTAACTTCTCTTTGCCGCTTTTCATCGCAAAAATTTCAAAACCGCGCAACCATTTCCTTCATCCACCACCACAATTTCCGCCTAGCTTGAAATCAAACGGTAGCGGTCCGTCAGTCAACCGTATTCGTTGCATCTCTGAAATATAAGAAATCTACAACCATCTCAGCTCACATAGTAAAAGGTACAAATTAATTTTTTTTTATACAAGGTGGCGCAAAAGTAATCCTCCTATCAGAAAATGCTATAAATTTTGCGATTGACCCCTAATGTCAGTTCTGTTTTGACATTTGTGTAGTAAACACATGCGAAATACACGTTAATAAACAATGTTACGCTACACTGCTCCAGAACGCGGAATATTGGTGACTATTTATTTGAGCAATAATCGGTCGGTGACTTTGGCACAACGTGAATTTCGTCGCAGATTTCCTACCCGTCCAACGCCTACTGGTGAAACACTGCGACGTTTAGCCGCTCGCCTCGAAGAGACTGGCACAACACGAGATGCTGCCAGGCGTGGCAGACCCCGGAGTAGCCGTTCTGCAGAGAATATTGCTGCTGTAGCCGAAGATGCCATGGAAGCGCCGTCGACATCGACCAGACGACGTGCCACGCAAATGGGTATCAGTCGCCGATCTTTACAGCGAATTTTGGTACAAGATTTGTGGATGTTTCCGTACAAAGTCCAGACGGTGCATCAGCTGTTAGCTGCTGACCGCCAATCGCGTCTAACATAGATGAAAGATGATTTTTCATCAAAAATAATCATGAGTGATGAGGCCCATTTCCATCTTAGCGGGTACGTAAATAAGCAAAATTTACGCTTCTGGCACTGTATGGTGTGCTGTTTTCGCTGGAGGAGTCATCGGACCTTTTTTCTTCGAAGACGTCGCGGGCCAAACGATTACTGTGAATGGTGAGCGCTACAGAGCAATGATCAACGAGTTCTTTTTGCCGCAACTTGATGAATTGGGATTGGAAAACATGTGGTTCCAACAGGACGGTGCAACGGCACACACTGCACGTGCCACAACCGATATGCTGAAGGATGCATTTGCCGGGCGTCTAATCTCCCGTTTTGGCGATTTGCACTGGCCAGCAAGATCGCCTGATTTGACCGCTCCAGACTTCTTTTTGTGGGACTTTTTGAAGTCGCGGGTTTATGTCAACAAGCCTCAGACTCTTGCAGCTCTTAAAGACAATATCCGTCAACAATGTGAGGACCTATCGCCGGAAGTTTTGGCCAAAGTGATGGAAAATGCCATAAAAAGGGCTCAAATGACAATCAACTGTGGCGGCGGCCATTTACATGACATCATATTCTCGACTTGATGTAAAAAAAATTAAAAGACCAAATAAAAATAATCCACAAGAAGAATCAAAGTTTTTCATTTTTTTTTTAAATTACAGCCAAAAAACATCGGAAGGTTATTTTTGCGCCACCTTGTACAAATTTGTCAACATGTTTGATATCTGATTTTCTAACTCTTTCAAAATTTTCCGATACTAACAACTATTTTTTTGTTTAATAACAACAATGTAATGCTCCATCTTTCGAGCCAACAACATCGTTCTCCTGTTTCAAGTTCATTGAAGCAGCTAGTTTTTTTTCAATGCTCCATCTTTGGAGCTATCTATCTTATTTAATGAATCAGATGTCAACAAATTCAACTATTTTGCGCTTATAATTAAGCCGCATTAAATTTGTTCATGTACTTACTCCTTTTTTTTCTTGTGTTTTGCGTCATATTCATATATGTTTCTTCGCAGTTTCAAAATGGACCATTGAGTCCTGGAAAAAACCTGTTTGCGATTTTCTCCTTAATTGAGAAGAAGCTTGACATCACACGCTCTACAGAGGAATAACCATGTCCATAGCCGCTAGTTCTTTCTTCTAAGAGCACCTTGTATAATTCACCCCCCAGGTCAATCCTCTGGCTATACTTGCATGAGAGAGTGGCGCTCCTGCATATTTATCCCTGTCCCCCAGTGAGGAAATCAGTCTGGGAAGCATTTGCCAATTTGCAGCATAAGCCCCAACTGATCATGCTGAAAGGAACAACACTGGTTGAGGCTCCTCTCAGTTGCGTCTGGTCCCCCATTTGGCGCCTCGTCTGGAAGTTATGCCCAGTAAACATCTGCAACAACCCCAAGTCCTCTTTGTGAGTTGCAAAGGAAGCATGAAACACCATCTCTCGCGCGGTCAAACCGATCGACAGGAGTTTTCCAAGCCGTTTCATAGTTGTTGTCAGTGGGTTGAAAGTGCTGTATAAGATTATGCGCCTCTCCAGTAACATTTGCACGTAAAAAATATAGCTTTTGCGCTGGTGGTATAGGCTACTTGTGTATCAACTGCTTGAAAGGGTCACAGAACTGCCGCCAGATAAGCAGATAATTTCCATCAAATTTGGGCAGCTCTATTTTTGGAAGTTTCATGGCCGCGGCTACAGAAATCCTTGTTGTGTGAGCAGCCTCTAGTTTTTCGCACAATTCCATAAGAGGCAATTCCACCTGATCCTGCATGTCGAAATGCCGCTGTATCTCTTCAATTGTTGCGTGATCCTCGGTTTTCCTATACAAAGTTCTTATTTCCTCCCAATTTTGCTCAATGGACCTTGTTTTTATTCGGGAGAATGCGTCGCTTCGGCCTTGCGCCGCCTCCAAAGAGCACTTTTCTAAGACTTTCGCAGGATATCCATTAGACGCGCAAAACTGTTTCAGTTGTATGATTTCCGATGCAATTTTTCGGGTTTGAAAAGTCTCTTCTGGCTATTTCGTCCTCGGCACCGACTGTGGTCCAATCTTACCCTTGGAATTGCCCCTGTATGTGGGCCAATCTTTGCATAGAATCCACCTTCCTCAATCTCCTCTCGTTCCATGCCCTTTCCTTGCTCGGTGCCAGTTCTTTCCTCTGCTTGAAGAACCTCAATTCGCCGGTTGATATCGCTCCGCAATCGCTCGGCCACACGCGGATTGTATTATCCGCTTCGTCGAACTTTTCCCAGTTTCGATCCAAACTATAACGACGCTTAACCAGATAGAGAAGAGTCTTTCTTTTTTCAGCATCCTTTGAATAATTGCGGCTGATAACACAGATTTATTCTCCTAATATTTCCTGTTGAGTCGCGTAGTGCTCTAAGGTTTTTTCCGCGGCGTTTGCCATATTATTGCGCGCGAATGGCGTTTTAAATACAGAAATACAGAAAATGTTAGTTCTAAATTTGGTTAACTCTAAATTTTGATACAATTATAATCTTTATTTTTCTTTTACCTGTTAAGGGAACCGCTCACCCGTACAGCAGATATTCAACTCACTTAATTTCTAACAAACCAAAATGGCCCGTGGCCTATGGTGTCGCTGAGCGTGGGAATCCAATTCATATCTTTCGCGATTATTAGTCAAAAGTGCATTATTGCACATTCCCTGTTCGTCGGAATGAAAACCTTTTCGTAGGCTCACGCAACTCATGTTTTGGCACGAAGCATGGACTGGAAGTTTGGATTCCCATACTCGTCGCAACTTAAGATAAGATATCAACAAATAATAAAGAAAATGCAATTGCGCATTTATGAATAGGATTGGAATTGAACAGTCTTTCTGAACGGCGCGGCGTATAAATTAGTTTCGTTCTTGATCATGTCGACAAGATCGTTTGTGAACAAATACGTAAAATACTGAATGGGGGTATCTAATTGCAGTATTTCAGATGACAAGTATATGTCACCGAGAAAGGAAAGCTGACTGTCACTCAAAACCAAGTTCTTCTTTTTCCATATAAGGTTCTTTCCTTTTTTGCTGGTTGAGGACGGAGTAAAGGTTGTGGTAAACTTACTTCTTGATGTATTTCCTCTTCTAAGTTGTTATTTACTTTAAGATTCTCCACGTTCTCTTCATCATTATCTTCAGAATCAAGTTCTGGTATATAATTTGAGTCGTCCACTATTTCACTATTATCGTTCATGTTTTGCAACATTTCGGTGATATCTTGCTGAAGTAATCTCCACGATGCCATTCTAAAACATAAAATTCAAATCAAAATGTCCTTTACAAAGTAGCTTTAGATAAGGTCTCATATCTCAATGTTGCATAAGGGCAACAAACAAAAAACTTCAATTTTCTACTCTGCTTTCAATATTTTTCCAAATTGTTTCACAGAAATAGAAAATATTTATAGTTACTTGGTTAGTTAATCACTTTAGTTTTTACAAACACTATTTTTAATTATATAAAAAAAAATTCCCAATCTGTAAACCTCACGTAATTGTTCACCCAGAGAAAAGCATGTGTAAACTTGGCCTAAATCGCGGTATAAATCAACTTAGTCCTAAGGCCATTTTGAACTTGGTAAGTTCTAAAATAACTTACCTTATATTTCTTAGGTAACCGAACTTTTTTAAACATGGGTAAAATCAACCTAGTTTTTGGTAACGGTATGCCAGATTGTCTATGGAGTTTACCTTAAACCTAGGCTGAATTTAGCCTAACATTTTACCTTAGGAATGCATAACTTTACCTATTTCAATTTTTTCAACATGTGTAAAATCAACCTAGTTTTTGGTGACGGTATGCCAGATTGTCTAAGGAGTTTTACCTTAAACCTAGGCTGAATTTAGCCTAACATTTTACCTTAGGAATGCATAACTTTACCTATTTCAATTTTTTCAACATGTGTAAAATCAACCTAGTTTTTGGTAACGGTATGCCAGATTGTCTAAGGAGTTTTACCTTAAACCTAGGCAGTATTTAGCCTAACATTTTACCTTAGGAATGCATGACTTTACCTATTTTAGTTTTTTTAACATGTGTAAAATCAACCTAGTTTTTGGTAACTGTATGCCAGATTGTCTAAGGAGTTTTACCTTAAACCTAGGCTGAATTTAGCCTAACATTTTACCTTAGGAATGCATGACTTTACCTATTTTAGTTTTTTTAACATGTATAAAATCAACCTAGTTTTTGGTAACGGTATGCCAGATTGTTTAAGGAGTTTTACCTTAAACCTAGGCTGAATTTAGCCTAATCCTTTAACTAAGGCACGTGTATTCTTACATTAGAATCCAATGCAAAAATAATTGTTTTGCCAAAATTGACTAGGTAAACTTACCTTACTTCTTGTGCTTAATTATGCTTACGGATAAACTAAGGTAGCCAAACAAAATTTTACCAATTTATGTAAACTTACCTTACTCCTATTTCTTATGCTGAATGATGCTTTCAGAAATGTTAAAAAAATTAAAGAAATGTTTTAGTAAGTTATTTTTATTTTTTTTTTTTTCTGCTAAGTTGTTTTTTAATTAGGTGCGATATTTAATATTTATACAATATAAACGTGTTATAGGATATTTTACAAAAAAAAACATTATTTTTACTTTTTTATAAGCCTGTCAATATCATTTATAAGCGTTTGTACTGAGGATATTTTGTCCCAATCTTCTATATTAAAAAAAAAATGTTGAAAAAATGTCCAAACGGACAAATTTTGTGGCGGATATTTTATATTTAAAACATATATCATTTTTATGTATAGATCAATGCAATGTAAATAGGATTGCATTTGAAATTTTATGTGAAGTTAAATTTCTCACCCACAATGACAATAATAGGTTGATAGCTGGTTTTAGCTTTGAGACACTCCTCCCTTTTTTTATTTAAAAGAGAATCGATGTGACTGCTGTCTTGAACTTCCAGTGTAAACGATGATTTTGAGTCTTCAATAGTGAATTTTTTGCAGGTTCCCCCTAAATTCCTTGATGTAGGTGGCAATATACCATGAGTAACGTTGAAAATGCAATGTTGATATTATCTGGAAATAGAAAATAAACTTTTGGCTATACAAAATTTTCTTTGTGAAACATTGTCTACAAACCTATGTCCATTTTTGATATATTTGCCTTAAGATCTTTCAGAAAGCTTTTTTAAAAAATTGGCTTTGATTTGATCTGAAGAAACAAATTTAAACGAATTAAAGGCAAAATCATGATGTGCTTGTAAATTAGGGCAATATTTTACCAATTCTTGAGCACGGGAATATTTGTAGAGGGGCCAGTCTTGCCAAATCTGGTAAACATTTGGGTCTTGGTTGGCTATAATTTTTCTTCTACGGTACTGCATAGTTTCACTCCATTGTTGGATAACAGTATCCCAGTTTCGATTGTGCTTCAATTCGTTTGATATTTTTTGAAGCGCATCCTCAGTCAATGATTCTATTGGAAATGCAAGTTTGGATATACGAAAAAAACGCTTTTAAGGTACACGTTCTAATAAAGGTTCATTATAATATATACATTTTCGAAATACAGACGAATACCTCTAAGTCGAATTTTCACGGGAGATAAAAATTAGTTCGAGTTAGAAGTTAAAGGATGTTTGACTTAGAGGGATTCGACTGTACATTTAAAATAAGAAACCATTCTATCAACCTTCAATGTTATTTGCTTCAGTGTCGCGTTTTATCTTTTTGGGTAGACTATCCTCATCCATAAAGAGTTTGTTAAGTGATCTTCTCTGACCACAGTACCTATCGTATAATTTGCCCTTGGGAGGAATTTTTTTTTTCCTGGGACAAAATAAGTATTCTAAAAATAAGATTTTGTTTTCTTGGTATAATGGTTGGTTTAAAAACAAAATATAACCGTACCACATTTTCTTTTGGAAACATCTTAATAATGTCATGTGCTAATTGTTCACAGTAATTTTTTTGCCATTTGCTGTGAAATATTGAATTATTTTATGGACAAGGTTTGTCCGATCTTCTGGCATGTTGTTTAGCGCTGTAGGTCTGAATTATGGATTTGCCTTGTTCTGTTCTGTTTAAAATATCGAATGCTGTGATCTAAAGTATTAGAACAATATAAGAAAATATTAAATTAAAATAAATATAGGTATTAATGTAGATTGGATTAGCATATCAAAATAAAATATGCAATACGAAAACTGGAATCTACTTACGTCAGTTTCTGAGGCGTTGCTCGACTGCGGACTAGATATGTTGTTAATCCAAGATTCCACAGATAATTCTTTCGTCAATTTATGTTGGGGTGGAAGAGTTAAATTATAAACTCCCTTTATATACATAATACTCGTAACATAATATGTTAGTAAAATGAAAATTAGTTGCAAATGTAGAAAAATTAAAAATGGAGGCAGAATTTCAAAATGCAGTACTGCGACGTCAAGAGTTCCAAAATGTAAACATATTACGGTGATATACTTAATTGGTACTGTATCGAAATGCATTGTGAATGAATCAACTACTCAAATAAAGCAAGCAATGTATCATGGAGCTGATTACTTTTCTCCGAAGTTATTCTTCTATATATGATAGCGCGTCACCTTGTCTAAAATCTTTATAGAGCCGAAAGTTCCCCAAAATATCGAGTAGTATAAAATAATCAATATGCAATGTATCCAACTCAAAAGCAGGATAACTACTTTACGCATTTTGTAAATATTTTGAAACTAACCCAGATACATTCAAAAATATTGTAATTAATACTGTAGGTACTTACATTGGCGCTCAGCCAGATACTAAGTTTGTGCTCAAAGATTATTTTTAAATTAAAATCCTCAAAATCGTAGAAGATCTGATCTATATGCCGTTCCTTCATATATTTTAAACCTTCGATTACAATTTTCTTACCTACCAGTAAAAAATGTCTTATTAGTTAGTGTCTTAAAATTATAGTAAATGATCTTACTTTTTAAATATGTGTACAATTGGTCATATAGTTCCCATGATTTTAAAAGCCTGGCTAGGTCATCGTCGTCTTGAAGCTCCTGGGTTTGAGTAGTTAGAGTCAAATTTTGTGCGTTTGTGTCAAGCAGGGTTAATTTTCCGTCAGGATTTAAAACATAGAATGCGTTTGTATTTGTTTGCAAACTTGTTTCTTCTGTTAATAATTGCGAAGAAATGTTGGGGGCTTCGATTATGTTGATAGATCCACTTTCGTTTAATTCATCCATGTTGAATGTTATATTTAATTTAAGAAAAAATGTTTTTTGCGAATAAATTTGTCACCACACACAATTCGGTGCGAATTAACTGGCGGCCCGTCAAATTCCTTGATTGGTTTAATTTGTAATTTGCTTTCGTTTGAACGGAATAGAATTTCAAATGACTGATAATGATCATTAAATGTTATGATTAATTCTTCGCAAAGAATGTAGGGATTTCTTTCATTTAGAGCTATTCCAATGATAAGATAGAATTTTACATCTATTACACTTGTAATGGATAAGTACTGGCCTTTTTTGTAAACCGTTCCTAGATATTCAATTTTTTCAAAATAGGAGTATATTGATGTTTTATTTAAGATGTTTGAGTTCACATTAGCTAACTTCTCATCAAAATTTACTATTTCATCACGAGGTGAATATTGAAGATAGTTTTCTTCGGGTTTGTAACAAACCTCTCAGATGGTACTCTCGAACAATCAGATGAACTTGTGGTGTATTGGTGCTAGTACTAGTGAAAGAAGAGCGAGATGGTTATTTAATATTTTTTTTGTTAGGCAATCGGCCTCTCTCGAGTTTATTCCACTTGACTAGTGTTATGGCTAAGTTTCTATAGCCGCGTGCGTCGAATAAAACAATTATTCCTCTTTTAAGCGTGGCTTAAAAATTCTGTAATTTATTCCAAATTATAATAATTCAATGTTACAAGTTTTTATGTTACCTTAGTTTCTTTTCTTTCTCGTTTATTTATTCTTTATTCTTTAATTTCAATTAATTTAGATATTTATGACACCCTCTTTGTCAGCGAACAAAAGTCAATTACACAAAATGAGAATGCTAGGAAGTGTATGCAAGGAAAGTTTCTTTCAATACTTAAAGGTGGAGTTACATGGTTTGTTTAGACAGTGCCTGTTGACGGTGTAACTTGAGACGGCAGTAACACACCACCCCCAGTAAGTTGACTGCATTCTGCATCGGTCTTACTCCCATCGCCGTAGCCAGTTACGTCCAAGACAGCTAGATTGGCTGCAGGTCGCACATACAACCCGCTGGATGTTTGCACTGTAGCTCTACGGACTTGTCCGTCCTGGGCCGTTACAGTGTCCACGACTACCCCTCTGGGCCAGCAGCTCCTCGGCAAGTTGTTGTCGACAATGATGACTAGGTCGCCCTTACCGATAGGCTTTACCTTCTGAAACCACTTAGATCTCCTATTCAAGGTCGGCAGGAACGCCTTCACCCACCTTTTCCAAAACGCGTCCGCCATCAGTTGCGACTGGCGCCAGCTCCTCCCTCATATGGATTACTTCTGGGTCGCACGGTGGTTTTGAACCATTCGAATGGCCGAGATGGAAATGATTCGGCGTGAGTGCCTCATCGTCAGTACATTCTAGGGACACAAAAGTCAGTGGCCTCGAATTGATGATACTCTC
Source organism: Portevinia maculata (assembly GCA_949715645.1). Classification (NCBI taxonomy): domain Eukaryota; kingdom Metazoa; phylum Arthropoda; class Insecta; order Diptera; family Syrphidae; genus Portevinia; species Portevinia maculata. Next base: position 98,137,885 of record OX454528.1, read on the forward strand.
GACTTCAATAAGCGCGTTGCGCAGCGTTTCATCGCCGAATTTATGAAAGGGAAGAATTTTGTATAAGACAGTTTTAATAGATCGTACAAGCCTCTCCCACGCTCCACCCATATGGGGGGCTACTGGTGGGTTAAATTTCCACTTCAAACTCGCCGATGTGAACTCATTAGCAACCCTACCCATGTCAACCCTGTTTAGCTCCTCTCGAAGTTCTCGCTCTGCACCCCGAAAATTCGTCCCGTTATCGCTGTATATCTCCACGGGAGTCCCGCGACGAGCTATAAAATTCCTTAGGCACATAATGCATGAATCCGTGGTTAAAGTGTGTGCTACTTCTACGTGAATCGCTCGGATGGTGAGACAGGTGAAGAGAGCACCCCAGCGTTTTTCCGTCCTCCTTCCAACTGTGACCAAAATCGGGCCGAAGTAGTCCACACCAACAAATGAAAACGGTTTCATGAATGCGCCAAGTCGAGCGCGGGGAAGATTGGCCATCTCGGGAACTCTAGGACGTGCGTTTTGGATCCTACAAGCCTGGCAGAGACGCCTCACGGACTTCAACACGGCCCTCATGTTTGGAATGTAAAACTTTTGTCGAACCTCGTTCACGACCGTCTCATGATTGCAATGATGGTATTTGCGATGGTAATAGTCGACGATCAAAAAAGTAATGCGGTGCGCCTTTGGCAGAATAATAGGTGTTTTGCAATTCATGTCGACGAAATCCGCGAAAGCAATGCGGCCCTGCATTCTTAGGACACCCCTGTCATCCAGGAAAGGCGATAACTTTGCAAGAGGGCTTTTATTTGGGAGGGGTACCGCTTGTCCTGGTGGGCTCCCTCTCAAGCGACGGAGTTCTTCTGCGTATTCTCCATCCTGAGCTTGCTTATAAAGTAGCACTTGTGCACGCTGCATGGCTGTCGATGTTATGATGAGACCAGTAGTGGGTTGCGGCACCGGACCATACCTGCATGAATCCGTGAACATAATGACGCATGCTAAGGTGCGCAACAAAGCTTTCCAAGTCCCAAAACGCTCTATATCCAGTAAGTTGTTGTTAACTCTAACTTCGTTGATGTGCAGAACATGTGGTCGGTATTCATCCGTGTCGGTTGTTTGTATCGCGGGCATCTGCGGCCACTCCGATGAACTCTTCAGTAGAAATGGAGGCCCGGTAAACCACGCGCCTTTTGGGTGCAAATCAGGATCCGAATTCCATTTGGTCGCCTTGTCAGCAGGGTTGAGTTTGGTAGGTATCCATCTCCAGTCTGATATAGTTGACGACTCTAAGATTTCTCCAACCCTATACATGACGAACTGTTGAAATTTCCGCGGGTCAGCTCGAAGCCATGAGAGCACCGTCTTTGAATCGGACCATAATACCCGCTTCATAGCGAAGCTGTGCGCCTCACAAATGTAACTCATCAACCGAACTCCCAGTACTGCAGCTTGCAGCTCGAGTCGCGGGATGGATAAAGGGCGTCGGGGGGCTACCTTGGTCTTGGCGCTAACTAAAGTGACGCTTACCTGTTTCTGACATTGAATCCGGAAATAGCAGACAGCTGCGTATGCGTTTTCGCTGGCGTCCACGAAAGTATGAAGTTGCACATTAACTTCTGGTTGGCTCAAACCCGTTGAATAACACCTCGGAATTTTGACATCCGTCACTCTAGGTAACAGTGTTTGCCACCGTAGCCATCTATCAAATAAAGGAGGGGGCAGCTTTTCATCCCACCCTATTTCGGTCCTCCAGATATCCTGTAGAAGTATCTTAACGAATACTAGAAAATGTGAGAGAAACCCCATGGGATCGAATATCCCCATTAGTATCCTCAAAACTTCCCGCTTAGTTGGAACCTTACCCTCACACAATACCTCATGATTAAGATGATTGAATCTCAAGGCGTACGTGAAAACATCAGTTGAGGTACTCCAGTGCATTCCCAAGACCTTTTCCGTTGACGCGATGTCGGCGTCGTTTGTTCCTAACGCCCTACTAGTGGTTGGATCAGCAGCCTCCTCCAGCCCCTCCAATACTGTCGTTGAATTAGACATCCAATTTCTAATATGAAATCCAGCGCCCGAATGAATTTGCCTCACATCCCTCGCAAGTTGGAGGGCCTCCTCCACGGTGTCCACACTATCAATAAAGTCATCGACATAGTGATGCCTCAGTATGGCTTCAACGGCTCTGGGTTTGCTACTGGCGAAACTCATTGCATTGCGATTCTTAATGTAATGAGCAATGCATGGTTAGCACTTTGCCCCAAACGTCATGACCTGCATTTCGAAAACATTGGGCTCCCCAGAATCTCTTTGGTCTTTCCACAAGAATCACTGCACACCTCTGTCTTCTTTCCTTACCAGAACTTGGTGGAACATCTCCGCAATGTCTCCACAAACAGCCACTCTTCCGCGACGAAAACCGTACAAAATTGTTGTTATTGGCACAAGCTGGTCAGGTCCCTTTATTAGGAAGTCATTAAGAGAACTTCCCTTGCATGCCGCTGCAGCGTCCCAAACTAACCTAATTTTGGCCGGTTTATTCGGGTTCTTCACCACAAAAATAGGCAAATACCAAACACGACCTCCGCTGGGATTGAGCACCTCTTCCGGACATAGTTGCTTAGCGTACCCCTTCGATACGAGATTCGCAATCTGCTTGTTTAAGTGGCTGCGGAGCTGCTCGTTCCTCATCATTTTCCTTTCCAAATATTCGAATCGTCGAAGCGCCATTGGATAGCTATCAGGTAGGACGAACTCGTCCAGCCTCCACAGAAGGCCCACCTCAAAGTGTCCATTAACATGCTGGCAGGTTCTTTCCAAGATGGTTAGGGCTCTCTTATCTTCGGTTGAAATTAGCTGCTGAGGGGGAATTCGCACCCCTATATCCTCGATTGAGAAGAAGTTTTCCACAAGTTGATGGAGCTGCCTGTCGTTGTAATTCTCGCCGATAGAGAGACTAAAGTTCCTTGCTTCATTTTCATTATTGCCGAATTTTTCTGGTCCATGAACGGACCACCCCAATCGCGTCTTAGTAACCATCGGTTGTGACCAGCTACCTTCCACTACCTTTAACGGCACGCCTAGCTTCCAATGGTCCATGCAATGAGGATCCTTGGTCTCGCATGTTCGTACGATGGAAGGGGTATGTCGGCTAAATACGGGTATCGATCCTTGAGCAGCCTACTGCAGACCGTTTGCGTTGGCAGTCCCAAGCTCTGTACCGTACGAACATTTTGCAGTCGGTATTTCTGACATCCGTCATGTTGGCCTGCGATCGATAAAGAAACGACTCTGGAATCGCTTTCAACTCGCGTTGTATCGGCAGTCCATCGTAAGCAAAGCTCCTCGGGTCGACTAGGCAGTTCCAGCGCGCGTGCTAGCTCATCGTCTAGTAATGTAAGGGAAGATCCACCGTCTAAGAAGGCGAAAGTACGTATCGACGTTGACCTTCCATAAAGAGTTACAGGGATAATCCTAAATAGCACACTCGGAAATTCATAACATGGTGGGTTATAATGGCAACCTCCAAAACCTTGGTTATGTTGGGCAGACTGGTCAGACGAACAACCCGCCATATCTGGAGCGCCTCCCCCACCAACTGGGTTGTTACTGTGGTTGCCCCGAGGTTCCGAAGTTGATGTCGACTGGAACCTATGCAAAAGAGGGTTATGTCTAAGTCTGCATCCTTCAGCACCACACACCCTTGACACCCCACATCGAGAGGGTGGGTGCTTACCCAAACAGGTGTGGCATAACTTTAATTTGCGGACCATACTCCACCTTACGGAGCGTCCAACCCCCCTGAACTCGTCGCAATCATCAACTGAATGACTGCCCTGGCATACAAAACATACTTCGGCAGTATCGCTTTCAGGACCTACTGCTCTTGAATGATTGTACAGATGACCCCCGCCTTTATTGGAGCGTTTCTCTGACGAATTTGTGACCGATATAGTGGTTACGGTGCATGCCGCTTCTGCAATTTCGTAGAGCCAACTGGAGAAGTCGCTCAAAGTCGCAGATCTCAAGCCTTTTGAGAATATGGCCCAGTTCAACAGGAGGTGGGGTGTGAGCTTGTCGACGAATTCCTTTAGGAGCGTTGGGTTATTCAAATGGGCCGTCATACGGGAAGCCTCCATGGTGGCGCAGACGTTTCTGATTGCTAAGGCATACTCGATAAGCGTTTCCATTTTGTCAGCTCTTGGAGGTGCTTGGGTTTTGGCCTTGACAATCATCGCGTGCAGAATATGCTCCGGTCGTCCGAACAACATTCGAAGTGTCCTAATGACCTCTGGAACCATCGTTGGCAGCAAAAGGCGGTTTTGGACTGCATCCAATGCTCTCCCGCGAAGACATCTCTGTAACCGTAATAGGTTCTCAGCGTTCGAGAAACCGGCTAAATTTGTGCTTTGTTCGAACGAGCTAATGAAGACAGGCCACTCTTCCGGGCTGCCGTTGAACAGGGGTAACTCCTTAGGGATCGCGTGTCTAGTTGCTAATTGAGTTGGCGAGAGGGTATGTACTCTATTTTCAATGGAGCTGGGTTTATTCCCGATAGGTTCGTCGCAAAGAGAGTGTGCCGCGTTATTTTGGCCTAATATACTATGGGTAGGTTGCTCATGAGTCTCTTCGGCAATCAAAGGAGGTCCCTGGCTCGGCTGCATGGGTCCATGAGCGCCATTGGGGACCGTGGAATTAATTTTATTTACCCATCTTTGGGTTATAGGGCTACGATCTACTAATACTGACTTACCTGATTCTCTTTCTTCTTCATCCTCTGATTCAGCTGTTTCCACTAGTATCTTGTACTTCTTTTCTAGGTATATGGCGTTGCTTCTCTCGCGTAGCTGCTTTTCTTCCTCGAGTTGTTGCATCAAGATCTGTTGCTTCTTCAGTCTGCTCCGGGATGAAACTTTTGATTCCGCTGCTGATTTCGCACGTCTACCTTGGTCGACGTGAGCCGGAATGGGTGAAATCGGCTGGGTACTTTCACGGCACTTAACACAATGCCAGCTGACTTCCTCGACGCGAGAATCCACTTGTGCGCAGTCAAAGTGGTACCATTTGCTGCAGTCATCACATGCCACCATTGCGGAGGTATCCGGCCGCTTGCACAACTCGCAACTCACCTTATCCACAGGTGTTGATGTGCCTGCTTGTGCATAAGTGTTTGAGGGCATGGCCGACGTATCCAATACGAATATTCTTAGAATAAGAATTTTTAAGAAATTGTTATGGCTAAGTTTCTATAGCCGCGTGCGTCGAATAAAACAATTATTCCTCTTTTAAGCGTGGCTTAAAAATTCTGTAATTTATTCCAAATTATAATAATTCAATGTTACAAATTTTTATGTTACCTTAGTTTCTTTTCTTTCTCGTTTATTTATTCTTTATTCTTTAATTTCAATTAATTTAGATATTTATGACACCCTCTTTGTCAGCGAACAAAAGTCAATTACACAAAATGAGAATGCTAGGAAGTGTATGCAAGGAAAGTTTCTTTCAATACTTAAAGGTGGAGTTACATGGTTTGTTTAGACAGTGCCTGTTGACGGTGTAACTTGAGACGGCAGTAACAACTAGGATAGCTATCCACCGCCGTATGAGATAAACCGGATTTATTCAAGTCGTATTTCCCTTCATTCCCTGTAGCACTTCTTTATATACACTCCCACTCTAGGCTGAGAGGAAGGTACGGTACGTCGTGTTTATAGTCCAAGTCAAAAAGGCACCGCGTGGCTTATGACTGACTCACACACACACACAATCGTTCAATGATGATGATAGTCCACCGATACAAACCGATCACAGATACTCTGAATGCATCGATGGATCGCTCGAGAGGTTGCTCAGCCAACAGGTACGGTAGGCATGCTTGCATATCGCTCAAACTAGCTCGCCGGAACGGTGTGGGATCTTGTACCTGTTGCTGAACGGGTTGCACTTATTTTTCATGCCTGTGTTATGCTCCGTTCCGTTAATTGTTATGCTCCGTTAATAAAAACAACCGTTCCGTTAGACTGCTAAATGGGGATTGACAAAAGTTCTCAGCACGAATGGATCCTCACCGTGCACACAGTCACTCTTACACACTTACACACAAGAAAGGGTATGGTGGTGAAGAATAGATAGCGAATTCAACAGATTGGCAACGTATTAATCATATCTCGTATGCGACATGATCAGTCTCTGGACTGTTTACGTTAGCACAATTATTGTTGGCGTCGTGAAACCATGGGATTGTTTATCACAGGATGTTTACAATCGATCATGGGTTAACCATGGGCATGGGATTGTTCATCGTAGGATGTTTACAATCGATGATGGTTTTAAATGTCTTGCAAGGCAGAGTAATATCTCTTATTTATATAAAGTATAAATTCCTTCGGTGAATGGAGATTGAGTTTGTGTAGCAAAAGCCATTTGACTTCACGCAATGCTTATTAAGCATTTTCTACACGTCTCCATTAGCCGTCGACACCACGATCTATTTTATAATGTGTATTAATGTACACAAATATACCATCGCATTATCTATAAGCGTATCCGCTTAACACCTCCCCCCTTAAGAAAAGTAATTAAATAAAATTACTTTCAGGTTGACCATGTACACCAGAATGAACCGTGAGCACAAGGACCATCCGAATACCAAAAACCCATGTCACACCTCTAATTTATTTATTTACGTACTTCTAAAACTAAGAATATAATGTAAAATTAAAGTATAATACAATACAAGAATATAATATGAAATAAAATTATAATGTGTTTTTAATGATTCCTTTTATAAATCGTAATTGTATCTTAAACTTCTAGGATAAATATTTTCCTGTTTTCCAGGTTCAACATTATTTTTGTAGGTAACGGTATGCTGTACTACAGGTCTGCGTTCCTTTTTATTAAAACATTTATTAAACAATGTTAAGGTATTGTTACCTTTAATACATTTAATGGTGAGTAAACCCATTCCAATTAAGACTAACAAACTCATGAATCCATATCCAAACTCTGCTGGTCTAAGTTTAACATTCAAGAATTTTGACAAATTCGATTTTTGATTATTGATTTCAATACTTAGATTACTAATATACTATAGCATAGAATACTAGGAGCATTTTTCAATCCGAATGGCATTCTCGTAAATTCGAAATGTCCGTGTGGAGTCGAAAATGCAGTTTTTTCCATATCTACTTTCTTTACTTTAATTTGGTGAAATCCTGCTCTCAAATCGAGTATTGTAAAATACTTAGCATGACCCAAATTATCTAAAATTTCTGCAATATTCGGAATAGGATAGCTATCTGCAATTGTCAGATCGTTTAATTTCCTATAATCCACAACCATTCGCCACTTCTTTTTCCCTGATGCATCTATTTTTTTCGGAACTATCCATACTGGTGAGTTCCAAGGCGATGTAGAATTTTTTATTATACCATCCTTCATTAATTCCTTAATATTTTTATTGACTTCTTCATCATGTACCTTAGGGTACCTATACGATTTAGTATAAACTGGTTTCGCATCTTGCCCTGTTCTTATATTACACTCAATCGAATTCGTATTAGTTAGTGATTCACCTTCTAAAAGGAATAAATCATAATACTTTGATATGAGTTTTCTGATTTCATCATCTTCTCCTTTATTGAGATGATCCAACCTTAATGAATCCTGAATCAGTTTGCCTCTATCCCTGACGTGATTAACCTTTCTTTCATTGATTCTATTTTTATTATCTTTATAATGACTCTTATCATTCTTTATCATTTCAAATTCTCTCAGATGCGTTACTTCAACTTCGATATCATTTTTAACTATCTTATCTGATATATTCAACATACTTACAAGACATTTCCCGTCTCTTACATTACTTATGCAACTCGGCACTATAATACTTTCATTTACGAATCTGTTCACTATCACCGAAGTACCATCTATCAATTCTTTATCAATTTTAACAAGTCTAAACACCTCTCTTCTAGGCATTACATTAGCTTCATCTCCTTTATATCTTAATTCATAACAATTGTCCTTTACATACAATGTGTTACTACCATAGTCTATCCTGCATTTCATTTCCCTAAGGAAATCCGCACCAATCAGACCATCGTATTCATAGATCATGTTGTTAGAAACAACATGGAATCCCCATCTATGAAATACTTTCTTGGAACTAGAATTTTCCCATATACAAAAACGAATATCACTAATTCCTAATGTTTCTTTACTTTTACTTCCCAGTCCAACTAATTCTATTATTTTTTCAACGTTAAGTTCTTTTTTAAAAATACAACATTTTATACACGCAGTCCTTATAATTAATGTAAATGTAAGGGCTTTCTTCACTATTTAAAGAAAACGCTGCCTTACTGTTAGCGCTTCTTAATCGCGAAAATTTTGAGCTTGATTATTTTTGGAATTTAAATTCCGATTTTTCGAAAAACAATCCTTTGTATTATGGCCCATCTTACCACACGAATTGCATTTTACGTTTGGCCTTCTATTAGGATTCTCTTTTGAGAAACACTCATTTGCCTTGTGGCCTATTTTCCCACATTTGAAACACTTGTACTGGTTAGTGTTTATTTTGAACAAATTTTTGTTCGAATAATCACTCTTAGGAGTTTTCTTCAAATTAAGGAGACGTGCTTCTTCATGCTGAGCATGTCTGCCTGCCTCTGCTAGGGTTGTTGGTCTACAGTTATTAACGTAACTGCATATTTCTGGGTTTAACCCATTTATGAATATATTTAGAATCACCTTGTTTTCTATATATTCATGTATCACTTGCAAATCTTTGGGTGTCTTTAACACTTCCTTTGCATCGGAACCAAGCCTTCGAGACATTGTTTCCATAAATTGTTGGAACTGCCGTACGGTGTTAGTTCCTTGTTGTGCACTAATGAGCTCTCTATAGAGTCCCAATGTACTATTTGTCTCCTTGTAGAGACTTTTTAGTTGTTCCTTGAGAGTTTGCCAATTCTCAATTACTTTATTTTCAAGGATAACCCTTGCATTGCCAGATATCTGGACCTTGATATATTTAAAAAGAAAATCTGTTTGATCCTCTTTGGACAATTGAAACGCATCGTCACATGCGTTAATAAAGGACGCTAACTCTGATGCCTCACTTCGAAATTGTGGGACGAGTTTCACCAGCGTATTGATATCTAATCTTTGGTTTTCCATGTTATTTGGCATTCTGAATATCTATATGGGTACAACCAAAATTTTTCTTCCCTGAATCCTACACTGTACACTCCTCACTAGTATAATCACCACAGTTAAATTAACTACACTGGAAGTCTTAACTAGTCTTATCACTAATTTACCTGATCAGTACTAATACTGGAATCATTTTATTCATTAGGTACGTCCACTGCTTGTTGCACCGCTTGTATATTTCTACCGCTTCTTCCTTTGGAGGTTCTTTGTTGTATTTGTTATTGTACCGCTTTTTTTTTGTATCACTTTTTATTTTTATATTTTTTTTTTTTTCTACCGCTTTCTGTTGTAAAACTTTTTCCAATTTTACCACTTTTTACTGTATAACTTTTTTCAATTTTAACACTTTTTACTTTTGTAACTTTTCGATTCTACCGCTTTATACTTTTGTAACTTTTTCGATTCTACCGCTTTATACTTTTGTAACTTTTTCGATTCTACCGCTTTATACTTTTGTAACTTTTTCGATTCTACCGCTGCCACCAATTTGTTATGCTCCGTTCCGTTAATTGTTATGCTCCGTTAATAAAAACAACCGTTCCGTTAGACTGCTAAATGGGGATTGACAAAAGTTCTCAGCACGAATGGATCCTCACCGTGGTGGTGAAGAATAGATAGCGAATTCAACAGATTGGCAACGTATTAATCATATCTCGTATGCGACATGATCAGTCTCTGGACTGTTTACGTTAGCACAATTATTGTTGGCGTCGTGAAACCATGGGATTGTTTATCACAGGATGTTTACAATCGATCATGGGTTAACCATGGGCATGGGATTGTTCATCGTAGGATGTTTACAATCGATGATGGTTTTAAATGTCTTGCAAGGCAGAGTAATATCTCTTATTTATATAAAGTATAAATTCCTTCGGTGAATGGAGATTGAGTTTGTGTAGCAAAAGCCATTTGACTTCACGCAATGCTTATTAAGCATTTTCTACACGTCTCCATTAGCCGTCGACACCACGATCTATTTTATAATGTGTATTAATGTACACAAATATACCATCGCATTATCTATAAGCGTATCCGCTTAACACCTGATTCTAAACTAAAACAGCTGACTTTAACCTTTATCTTCATATCCATATATCTCTACACTAAGTTTCTACATGTGGCCATATATAACAAAAGAGTGGGAACTGAGAAGGTGGTGATTAGTTCCCTGAGTGAATTGTCCCTCCCTCTATCCACTAACCCAACAGGGGTTTGGTGGAACCTTGGTCCTTGCCCTCACTCATGTCGTGGCAATGACCGCTTGTTTGGCACGTGAACCAAGATTGATTCACCTCATGAGAATGCACTCCTCACCCGGTGAGCGAACCGACTTCCCCTCATGCACTTTGATTAAATTACCACATCTTCATTTGAACTGGATAATTGATGAAGACTTTAATTCATAAATCATTTGAATTTATTACACGCAAAAAAATACCTAAATATCTATATATATCTTGTCATATTGGTTTATCCATGAAAAGATAACTACAAGCATGAACATGCATAAACCATAGTTGCATAAAGTTAACTAATAATATAGAAATATAATAAAACGAAATTATTTTAAACATGAATAGGACTACACAATTCTTTTGCTCTATCTTCTTTCAGCGTTTCACAATTATTGCTAGTTCTTATTAGCAGTGCTTATTACCCTAGTGAGAAATTCACCATTCTGGGTTGTGACCTTGGGTGTAATAATTTAATTTTCGGTGTGAACCATTCACAATCTCGTAATTTACTTATACGCAGAAACTGCTCGAATTGATAATTCGAACACTTCGGCTCGTGTCTTCGGTGCTCTAATGTGCACTAGTACAATACTTTAGTTCAGATGGCGTAGTTTGTCGTAATTTTCACATTAACCCCAATTTTACTTAGGCAAATTTTCAGAAGAGTCTACTTTCTTTTGATTCAGTAATTTTTATACTAATTTTACACAAAATTCAAATGTTAAAGTTAATAAAAAGAAGACTCATCAAATCTGGATGTTTATGATAAAGATATAAAGCAATTGAATTTTCATAGACTCACCAATTAAATCCTTTGTAAATGCGACGATCCGTCCAGTATGGTGTGCACAGCATAATGGGTATTCGGCATTCTAAAGCTGTTCAAACTAAGTAGATTATTTTTCTAAAACTCCAGAGTTTATGAGGATCGAACACTTAGCAATTATTAGTGAATAGATTCTAAACTTTAGCTTTTATACTCTTTTAATTTTACTTTACGGGGGGGGGGGGGGGGGGTGGATTTATTAGACACTGTATGTACTGCACTCGGAATATTTCGATGATGTGTTGGGCTACCTGGTGCGGGCCATTGATGATGCGTTGGACCTCTTGGGCTGGTCTTTGTAAAGGTGTAGTTGGGCTTACTTGCTCTAGCCGTACGTGTTGGGCTTACTTGCTCTAGCCTTATGCGTTGGGCTTACTTGCTCTAGCCATTGGTGGATATGGGCTCAATCGCACTTGCCTCTAATTGCACTGTTGCTGCAGCATGGGCGTGTTATTTTTCCCCATCTGGATGCTGATTCTTTCTTCGTGAACGTTCGGTGTAGTAGTCAGATCGGGCGACTGGTTAACCTTAGCGTTCGATGTGCGTCGATGACTTGGCTTATCTGCACATGGATGTAACGCCTTTTCCCTTCTGTGGAGGATTGGGAGATGATTTTCCCACGCTCTATCGTCTGGATGATGAAGATCGGTTCGCTGGCGGGCACGTGAGGTGTGTCTGCCTTGCTGACTATGACCTTTTTTGGATGTTAATTATGGGCCAACCACTCGCTGATATACTTGCAGATGTTGATATCACTTTTCTGTCCAATTGGGCGTCTGCAGTGGCGAAATTAACTGACCACAAATATGTTGGTCATGCTGTGAGGAATTTGGTGAGCTTTTCCTTGCTTAATCCTGGCCGATGTAAAGGATCGGACAGGATTTAATTAATTCCACCGGCCTGCACTTTTGTCGGCCTGACGTCGGCGAATTGTTCTTCGTCGAAACGCAGATCCTGACCTGAATTAGGTGACGAGGTCAAACAGTTCAAAGAAACAGGAAAAAAAGAGAGTGAAGCGCAATTTTGCACCTCTATATATACTTACACGAATCGTGATCAAAAAAATATGGCGGACTGGTCCGTTCGTCTGCATTCTTCTGTATTTTTACATTTTTCGTTGGCGAACCTGTGCGGATTTCGTTCCACACGGTATGGGTGTGTTCGCATGATCTTGTGAAATTCTGAATTGAACTCGACTGAACACAAATGGAATACTGATTTACGTTGGTGTTTTCATTTCTCATGTTTTGTAAATGTGCTCTAGAAGGCTGTCTCTTACAGGTTTCATAATTCTATGAGCAAACTTTAACTGAAACTTCAATGCAATGGAGAGTAAAATATTTTTCCGACTGCATGTAACTCTCGCATATGATTTAAGCTCCTGATGTTTTGCTTCAAATAAAAATGACCAATAATGCCTTGGTAATCCAGAGTATTTTATAATCCGTGGATAATGAACAAGGTTATGATGCTTTGGCTTTAAAAACTATCTCCAAATAGTTTTTGATACAGCATGTTATGTTTTTCTATAAGTGATTCGAGCTCATGTAATGTAGAATCGTCACAATAAGGCAGAAGCAAAGCATCAACTAATTTTATAAAAATAAGCACGAACTCCCAAACTTTATCATTCATTGAGTTTAAGTGACCGATCATCAACGGGAAATGATGAACGAACGTCCACATTTCTCTTGCTGAAGCATTTAGTTTTTTTCGTTTCAGGTGTAACGCAGTTATATCTTTGAAAATATTTCCTTTCTCAGTATCTCCATAAGAAAATGTCAATTTATAATGATTTAATTCGTTCAATGTAAATATTTTACTTTTGATATAATGTTCTATAATATGTGTCAGGTTATAATGTGCAACACCCTCAAATACATCATGCATCATATCAACGGAAAAGTTAGTTACAACATGAAATGAAGGAATTGTGTTCAAAATTGAATTTTTATAAACTCCAGTAGAGAAAAAATCAGCAGATAGATTTTCTTGATAAGTTTCTTCAGTTCGAATTAATGTTGAATCTTCTTTGCACATTATTTTCCTTATTTCATTGGGTGCGGTGCAAAATCTGCAAAAGCGATTAGCCGAAAATGATTTACTGAATTCAAGAATTTGGTTAAGGCCTAAGTTATCTCCCAAGATTATGCCCAATATTAAATATATTGTTGTTTTCTGATTATTTAAAATAATCTCAATCCCTTCATTTTCTAGAGAAATAATTTCTTGAACAAGATTATTAATTGTCAAATCATTACCATATGTTTTAATAACCTGAGCTTTGATTAAAGCAGCTAGGTAAATATCGCTAACTCTGTAATAGTTTTCAAATATGGGAATCGAAAAGTATATACCGGTTATTTTATGAACACCAGTATGTGAACCCAGAGGGTTATTGATTTCAAAATCGTCTGCGTATAGATAAAATGGCACCAATTTCTTATTTTTATAGATTGCCTTTTTTTGTTCCCATAACTTTCCGTTTGTAAAATTTCTTATATTTGAAGTTTGATTCTGTTCATCAAGAAAATTTGTGAGAACTTCTTGAATTTCTAACTTCTCAAATATTTTACGGAATTCAAATTTCAAGTTCATGAGTATACCTTTGTCAGCTTTTTCGCCTAAAGTACTTTGTCCATTTATCATTACATTTGAAATTTCTCTATTAATGTCGAATTCCTTGGGGTTTTGGTATAAATCTAGGTTCTCTAAAATTTTTTTCAGTTTATATTCTGTATCTAATTCTTTAAATACTTCTTTGTACTCTATGACAACATTTTCTAGTTTCCTTTTATTCTCCTCAGGCATTTGTGCAGCTATATTGCTTATGTGTTTAAACAGAGGCGATAATATGCATTTTTCGACAAGTTGTTGTATAGTTGTGACATCTTTTCTACAGAAATTTGTGTTATTATGAAGGCCTAAAACAAATTGAAGAAGATCGTCTTCAATTTGTCTCCTTGTTATATACAGTGGTATTTGTGAATTTTCGAAATTAGTTTGATTAAGCTTTTCTGAATTATTACATTTAATTGTATTTTGAAATGGATCATTAGAAAGACTGGATTCTTTTAAACTTAAATTGTGGTCTTCAGATTCAAATGCTGTTTCTTTCTTTTTATTGGATTCTCTTAAATGAACACTTAAATGCCTTTTATAGACCGACATTCCTTGGAATATTTGACCACAAGTTTTTTCAAAACATTGCAAATTTCTATTTTTGTCACAACCATGTAATATTTTCAAATGATTTATAAGCTTATTTAAATCTTGAAATGATTTCGAACAGATAAAGCAAAACATTTCTGTAAAAAATGATGCGTATAGGGAAAATTTTTTATTGATGTTATGTACCAGATAAAAACAGGAAAAACGGAAAATATTGTGAGGCAAACAATTATCAAGAAACACACGTCTGTTAGACTGGCTTGCCAGATTTTTATAAACCTTTATAACAATTTCTATTTCTTTTTTAGTGCAAACAATCAAATGCAATTATTATAGCTAATTCACACAACGAAAAAAAAATGATCAGTCGTCGAACAGAAAATGAGTTTTTATAAATATGTACATAATAAAACAAAAGAGATATTTTACTGCACTTACCTTAAACTTCTTCTTGGAGAAACTTTTTGTCTAATATTTTGTTTGTTATTTGTATTTAAATTTTTGTTTTAAACTTTAAGTAGGTACTGTACTGTTTTTAATGTTTTTATATTTCACTAACTTGAACTTGTTGAACTTATATCACTGATTATTTTTCGTTTACAAAACACGTCCACACATTACAAAGGCCAGATCAGAGTGGCTTGCTTTGCCGCAAGTAAACCACATTGCATGCAACAAGCGAAAATGTATGCGGAATATCAGCTTAGGCCTAAGGTACATTTACCTAGTAACTAAGGTAATTTGTACACTGTTTCAGGACCTAACGGTACATTCTGTAGCAATACACGACAATAAATTTTTATTGGCTGGTTGCAAGTGGCTTCTATCAGGTTTCTTCTATCAGATGGCGGCTAGTAATCAGTTGTCAGACTGCACCTGGTATGCGAAACTTTATCCTCCGCCTGCTATATTTACCTTAGAACTAAGGCAATTGCGCATGGTAATACTAGGGTAATTTGTACACTGTTTCTGAATCCAACGGTATGTACATTCCGATGCAATAAACGAAAATAAATTTGGAGGGAAAATCACCTTAAATATTATAATATTTACCTTAGAAATAAACCAACGACCATACCACGTCGAGTTAATCGGTTCTCGTCAGATCACCGTAATTAAACGACGTTGGGCGCGGTTAGTACGTAGATGGGGGACCGCTTGAGAACAACCGCGTGTCGTTGGCCAGACCCATCTACAGAGTTGAGGTAGATAAAAAATACGTGGTATCACAATGGACCTAAATTGGTCTAAGTGTGTCGGCTTCAGTCGACAGCCACATAAACCTAACCTAACCTACCTTAGAAATAAGGCAATCTCATATTGGCTTGTGCATGGTTGCCACTTGCAAACACATTTACCTACTAAAAAAATCGAAATGCGTCTTTTAAATTGCATAACTTATAGATACATTGTCGGGGCAGTGGCTCAGTGGTTAGTGTGCTGGACTACTGAGCGAGGGGTCTCGGGTTCGATCCCCAGAAAAAACCAAATTACACCTCAAGGCTTTTTTCGCTGTCCCACCTCTCGCGAACGTCTGCCAAACATCCGAGAGTATAACTGTCCTGAAAAAGCTTCTCAATTCAGCCGTTCGGATACGGCATAAAACTGTAGGTACCTTCCAATCGTCCCAAAAATTTAAATCTCACACAAACGAATGGTTGTGAGAAGCTAGGCCTTGGGTCTTATACGGACCTGTTGCGCCAACTATTTATTTATTTATTTATTTAACTTATACAAACAAATTATCTTTAATCAAATTACAGTCATTTTGCAGATATGCCTTTGATTATTGTTGTTATTTTATGTTTTTATCAATAAACTTATATACTTAAAACTAAGATAAATCCATTTAAAAAAATATAAGTATTTTATAGACTAACTAACGGACCCGGCTAATAGCTGGTTAAAAATATTATAGAATTATCCATAAAAACAAGAACTATAAATGAAAAGTTGAAGATTAGGCTGATTGTCATTGATTCCACGTGTATATAATTCAAATTCATAAAAGGTTATTTAAAATATTGACTTGAACACTGAACCTTACACATTTGGTTAAATGTTCTGATATACAAAAAATCTTAAAAAAACAAATAAAAAGAATACGTTCATAGAAAACTAAAAGCTAAATTTTCCTGGAACCCACAGGGGCTCCTACCGGGTCTAGTTGTGAATCTAAACCATCCAGGGCCCCAATCAATAGAATTGGTCCAGCAGTTTAGAAGGTGTTGTTATAAAATCGTACAGAAGAATTCTATATGTAAAGACATAATATCCTTTTTTCTGTTACCTTCTTTAAGATACTTAAGTACCTACCAAAGACAATAAATATTTCAATATTTCACAACCATCCGTCAAAACAAGAAAATGAGAGCATTCATTAACATTCGGAATCAAACATGAATTGATATCGAGTTCGTATTTTCTGGTCAAAATTGTCAGCAACCAGCAAACAAAATTAGAATAAAATTTGGTAAAAAAAATACCATAGTGGCAACCGTCGTATTGTGAACATTTTGGTGGAAATCACCTTAGGCATGAAGAACATCGACGAAATAAATAAGTTGATATCACATTTATTCGGATCAGCAGCTAAGGCTTGAGGTACATTTACCTAGAAACTAGGATGATTTTACGCTGAAGAACTAAAAGAAAATTCCAAGTTTGCCACTTTGTTAAAAAAAAAATTATATTTATATTTTTTTCTTGCTATTTTTGGTAATTTTGATCTTATTTTCATAACTTCTTGAATAGCCCACCAAAAAATAGTTTTCGCTTCAAAATTTGTACATGAGATTTGTGGAGTCGCACCTTGAGGAGAAATCCGAATTTTTATTTCACCGCAGCACTATTTGCTATTCATCCATATGCTTCATATGTCCGATGGAAATATAATTTCCTCTGTTATAAAAGTCAACTGTGCACAAAGATTTTTAGATATAAATCACCTTCATACATTATCCTAAAGTTGAACAATAACCAAGAAATTACAAATTTTATGCCTTTCAAAAAAATATAACCTCGACTGAAGCTGGATCGCTGGATTTAACCAACGAATAGTAGAGATAGCACACGAAGTCAGCTAAATTGATAGGGTATGAAAAATGAGAATTAGAAGCAAAAATTTGCATGTGCCGTGGTTTGGTATATGTTTACTTTAATTTTGGTTGCAAATTTTGTCCGCAAGTGGCAACCATGGGACGCCAATCAAACGGTATATAAATGAAAACAAATTTAGAGGACATATCACCTTAAATGTTGTACATATATTTACCTTAGAACTAAGGCATCACATGCTTTCATTTAGGCGGAATATCACCTTAGGCTTAAGATACATTTAACCAGTAACTAAGGTGGTTGGTGAATGGTGATAAACATTTAGGCGGAATATTATCTATTGAGTAAACCGGAGGTTAAGTCACCTTAGGTATAAGCAGAGTTACGTATGTCCTTAGGTGGATATACACTTATTTGCATCTAGGTTAAAATACCTAAGGCACTTAGGGAATTTAGCCTATTTCTCATTACCTATGCCGTACATAAATGGTGCCAGTTCTTAGCAATGCTATGCCTGTCCAAAACATTCCATACAAAAATATTTACCTAAGGTTTTTAAGGCAATTCAGCCTATTTTTCATTACCTATGCCATGCATAAATCGTCCTATTTATTGGCAGAAATATGCCTGTCAAAAAAATTCCATACAAAAACATTTACCTAAGGCGTTTAAGGCAATTTTACACTGTATTTTTCTCTGGGTGTTGGCAGTGAATAGTAAGGAATGAACAAAAGGGGAAACCCCCCGTATAAAATCCTTTTCCCTCAGTCATGAGTGTGTATTTCATGAAAAGAAGGGTAGTAAATATGCGAAACTCTGTCATGTCTAGTCTTGATAAATAGTTTTCTATGTTGTTTACGAATGTGGTCCTGTTGGATTGCACTTAATCATCATCAATACGATCATGATTGCTCTTTACAATCAGGCTTAAAAAGTATTCTTCACCCAATATCCAACAGATCTTTCTCTTGGATCGTGTATCCCTGCAATTGCATCTTCCAAAAACTTGTATTCCATCCTGGTGAATCAAGTGGGTCCCTTTTGGATGAATCATCTGGATCTCCTATTTCTCTGGCACCTCCTGATGATGTAAATAATGCTGCAGCTTTCCTTCTTGTGTCCTATTTATCAAAAGACTCGTCTGGTACAAAAGTTGGATTTAGCAAAACCATCTTAAGATGAGCAATAAAGATTATTTCTACATTCACAGCAATACTAATTGGAGAGATATGATCAACAACCATTGCATTCATTGATCTGGTAATGTTGAAGAGAGATCCTACTGTGTGGACTATTAGATGAATAGATGGGTTACTCGCTGCTGAGTATGGACTTCTCTCTGTTAGTCTAAATCCTACAGCATATGGGAAATAAGACTTGCGGTCCTCTAACTCATCTCTTTCTTCTTCTCTTCTGCCTAACATTTGCACAACCTCAGGCACCAACGGATCAGTAAAAAACCAAATGATTAAATTATCTATTCCGTTACAATTTAGTATTCGTGCGAAGTATGACAAGTCAGAAAAACCGGAACATCCTTGATATCGGGTGATAATGGTCCCTATTCTGGCCTTTGCAAAAGGACTACCTGGAAACTTCTCTAAAAACATATTGTCAGGGGAGCGAATCTGAAAATAATGGTTCCGGAAAAATAATTTGTAACAACAAGAAATTCTGTTGAGCGTAGATATTTATTATTAATTTTAGAAAGTTGGATAGGAATTACAATTATCGGAATTTACAATGATAGAAATATATCGTCACCGAACCGAATCGCTGCGAGATTAAAAAAAGGGACCAAAAAACACCGTACGAGGTTAATAACTAAACTAAACTGCACCGAGTCGAGGTTGAAGAATATCTGCCCGACAAACCAATGTGTTTCTCCCAAGAAGTCCGCAGTCGCCAATCCCTTTTGCACCGAAATCCAAAACTAGCAGATTACAGGTCCCACGGGAGCAGAGTATCAAGAACTCGATACCATGCCCACACTGAACCAAAAAGGTACGTAAAAACAGTAAATATATTCATTGTGACAATGAATCGTTACTTATTATTTGTCCAATAAACGCGTTTATTACGAGAACGAAGAGTCGTTTATTAATTTCATCATGATTTCAATTTAATGAACGTTTATCAAATTCGGTAATTAAATTAATAAACATATTCATACTCGTAGAATTAACGAACGCGTTTATTGTAGTAATAAACTTTTACTTCCCTATTTTAATAAACGTTGTTAATTGAATTAATAATAATCGTAATTAATTTAATAAACGTTGTTTATAGAATTAATAATAAAAATAATTAATTTAATAAACGTTGTTTATAGAATTAATACTAAAAGCAATTAATTTAATTAACGTTTTTTATAGAATTAATAATAATAGAAATTGATTTAATAAACGGTGTTTATTGAATAATTAATAATAGTTATTAATTTAATAAATGTTGTTTATAGAATTAATAATAATAATAATTAATTTAATAAACGCTGTTTATAGAATTAATACTAATGGTAATTAATTGAATAAACGCTGTTTATAGAATTAATAATAATATAAATTAATTTAATTAACGGTGTAGTAATTATTTTAATAAACGGTTGTTTATTAAATTAATAATTACGGTTATTAGATTAATAAACTTGATTGGTTATTAGATAAAGCAAACCTGTTTCTAGTGACATTGAACCTGTTCTGAAAAAGAAGCGAATGACACACAAAAACACATTTAATACATTTAATACATTTTTTATTTTATTATTTGCGTTTTACAAGACAATGTTACAAAAGGGCATTCAGCAAAACATGAGTCTTTGTCGACATTTTTTTTTACATTTTTGAAAATATTGGGTTTCAATAAAGCACCAAAATGAAGATGATGCTGGTGGGTATTCAAGATTAAAAAGATAAAAAAGTTTGAAACAGATGTCGATTGCTCTCAGAAATTTGGAAAATATAAACTTAACGCCATCAAAATACAAAAAAAATTCTTGAAAATTCAAGACGGATTCATCGTGTACAATAATAAAGGGTTGAACACTCTCACCCATTTTGTTCAGAAAGGCGATATGGTCCTCTATGGCTTGAATGGTGTTGCCCACCCAGATGAAAGTATCCTGTGAGTCCTTTATAGTTGATCTGATAACATTTTTTTTCCCCTCTTTGTCTTTTCTGATGCATTTGTTGAATGGCACGAAGTAGCCATGCAGAGCCCAGAGCAATGCTGCATCTTTACAATCTGAAAAATAAGTCGAAGAAAAAATATTAAGTTAAACATTTTTTTTAAATAAATTAAAAAGATTGCGCTTTAAAAAATTACTCCAAAATATGCCAAGAATATCTTAAAATTGCTTGAGTAAATATGTATCAAGTAATCAGAATTACAAATAAAAGAAACGTATTAAATTAACTTACTGTCGGATGGATTTGTCGACTGTAACTGTTTCAAAACATCTTTGATATTTTTTTCCTTCACATGATTTTCTGTTGACAAGAAATCCAAAAGCTTGACCCTGAGTTGCTCCCAGTTGTCCAAAAACGAACTGGAATTTACGTTGCAATTGTGAAAGTCCATGTCAACTGTAATGATTATCAGACCATAGTGCCTGGCAGGTTGTATGTGTGGAGTAAACTCCTCACTGTTTGTGAGCCAGAACACCTGAGCAGGGAGAATCAGAGGACTCCGTTGTAGTTGGCTCAGGCCTCGATGCGCACGTCTATATATCTGCGGCTGTGCTTCAGTCCGGGGGTGGGTCTTTGAATGCATCGGTACATTAACAACAAAACTTAGACGTGCTGGTAATGGGAGAATAAAGCTGTAAGGAAAGGTAAAAAAAAATATAAAAAGGTTGAAACAGGGAAAGACTGACAGCGACCAAGTTCGAGGATTCAGATGAAGTTGAATCCTTCCAATTGCCCTCCCATCCTTTGATGATCAATTCCTAGATTATCATTGATCATCCCGAACAAAGTAGTAGACCAACACACGAGTTTAATTCACCGAACAAATTTTTATTATTTACTTATTCATACTAACTACATACAATACTTAAGGTATAATCGAGAATTGAGCTTATATAATGAGTCGTCAGATTTAGAGGACCTCTTGGCCACCGCTACGTATATTGTGCCGATACCACACAGTGTTAAAGTTAGTTTGCTCGATATATTGATAAGTTTTCTGAAACTACTAAATCATGGGCGTTTCTATCTGCCGCACCACAATTTGGTTGTTCTTCTGTGTTACGAATCCAAAACAATAAACGAGTTAAATTTAATTCTTATCATGTACCGTTATAGCAGCTGAAGGCTGTCAGGCAACACGGATCACCTCTTGACCACGATGGCTTGCACTATAATTAGGCCATGAACGACTGGATAATAATTTGGTAAGATTTACCTGGTAACCCCGCCTCCTCTCCGTCGATAGATCTATCGTCTGAAAGTAGCTGAAACAAAAATTTGTAAATCCCGTTACCCCCAGGCACGAACGGTCAAGGATGCGATTCGCGACCTCAATTTTAACTAAGTAAAAGATATAAGGCAAATTTCTCTGTTGATAGAGGTATCTGTAGCAATTAATCCTATTCAAACGTTTCAGACTCTTTTCGTTAGTAATTCTTAGGTAAATAAATACTAGCAATAATAGTAAGATAAAAATAATATTAAAATTTTATAATATATATTTTTTTTTTTTTTTTTTTTTTTTTTTTTATTAGTAACAAGCTATATGGGTGACACGAAATGCTCCATATAACTCAACAAACTATAATCTACGTAATGATACGATCTTACAAACTATCTCCCCGTTCCAGGATCTGGTGATGTAGCGGCTAGCGGATGCACATAACGTTGACTCCACGCGTAGCAGGACTCGTCCAGGGGACGGTTATACAGTATTCACCGCAAAAAAAAAAAATGAAGCGTGTGGTGTAGATAGTTTTTTTTTTTTTTTTTTTTGTTATATATGTATAATTGGGACCCCGCCACTCAAGAAAAAATTCATTTTGAGGTTCAGAAATATTTAGGGGACCACGCCATTGTTTAAATTATTATTTTTGGACCACGCCACTGAATTTTGATGTTCAGAAATATTTAGGGGACCACGCCATTGTTTAAATTATTATTTTTTTTGGACCACGCCACTGAATTTTGATGTTCAGAAATATTTAGGGGACCACGCCATTGTTTAAAACAAAATTAATTTTTGGACCACGCCACTGAAATGCTGAAGACTGAATATTTTTGGGGACCACGCCATTGTTAAAAACAAAAATAAATTTTTGGGGACCACGCCATTGTTTAATTTACTTTTGGGCCACGCCACTTTGTGTTTTATTTCACTAAAATCGTTAAAATAATTTTTGGACCACGCCATTATTTAAACTATTATTTTGTTCGTTTAATTTTATTTCTGGCCCTCGCCATGACTGTACAAGTCAACACTCCAACCAACTCCTTCCAAAACCAAAATCAGACTGCCTTCTTCCACAACTCAAACAAGACCCTTTTCTTCTGTCCACCTATCTCACTATCCCTCATGCCCAATCCCAATGCCGCTTTTAAAATGTCTCGCATGCAAACTCTCGCTCTGCACCAATCACGACATGTCTTTTAATTCTTTTCCTGCAAAATCGACCCCTGCCTCCTCACTCATGCTAAAGTCGACCGTGGTCATCCGTTGCTCAGTGGCGTGATACCCACATACACACGCACTTAATTCGAAGAACGCACCCAAGCATGGTTTGTCGACAGACCATCGTGCCGGTGCATAAAAAAAATTCCACACAAGCAGTGAGGCGATTTGTCTCGGCCAATCACGGGACGGCTAGCGACAACAAGCCATCTGGCCTGATCGTCATCGTCAACGGTGCCATGCACCGACCATGGGAGATGGTGTAGTATGTTGGGAACACAAGTTTTACCTCATATAATTTTTTTTGTTGTTTTGTTTTCGTTTCACGTACCCGACCGGTATCGGGCATCGGTATTTTTTTCAGGCAATTGTTCGCACTAGGGTATGTGTGTATGTAAGTTTGGCAGAATGTATGATTTGTATTTAAATTTGGTTGCTGTTGCGCAGACTACAGTAGAGGCAAGGAATTTGTTGCCCACCGAAATATAAATTTTATACAGAGGTGGCAAAAAAAATTCTCTCGCATTAAATTAATGCTAGGTGGTGGCATCGTTACACAACCTAGAAGATTTCAGGTTGTTATCGTTGTGCGAACTTGGTGCTAAAGTTTTCTAACATACCAATCGATGGCCAGTTGCTTGTACTGAGGCCATTTGGTCATAATTTGAGACGTGGAAACGGATTTCTTTATGTCACACATTCTATAATTGGTACATGCTTTCCAGCAACGATCAAATTCTTCCGAAGACAATTGGTCATATTTTAGCATTCGCATGGCGTGCTCTGCATCCGCTTCTGGAACTGAAATTATGATATTTGGTCAAAATGAATTTAACTCTCTGCTAAAATATTCTGTTCAATTCCAAATATGTAAGTAATTGTCATTTAAATAAAACATTTATTATACAAGATAAATAGCTCCACGCCAATTCAATTCTGAGGATGTGACAACTCTGAGACAAAAATCAAAGCTTTTGACCAAATCGGGGTTATATCCTACATTACAGGAATTATAATATTTTCGACTTCCCGTATCCCGGAATTGCCATTTGCTCAGAACTTGCTACGAAAAGATATAAATTGTTAAACGAACCCATTTCTAAAGTCAGTTTTTCGTCTTCATTTTGGCTCGCGCTTGTCGAAGACTTTGGGGAACTCAATGCCGTAATAGTTTTGAATGATGATTTTAAATTACAAAATTTATTATAGATTTTACCCCTCTTACCCGTTCGATAATATTCCTAAGATTATATTATTTTTAATAAAATTTGTACAATAAACTGCTTACCAATTTTTCAGTCGGAAATCTCTCTACAATTTCCATTTCAATTTTGTAACTTGAATGCAAATCCAAATGAATTTTATTTTGATCAAAATAACTGGCAATTACATTTATAAGTTCTGTTCTTTGGTGGTCTAATAATTTGTTATTTTGGTTGTAACTTTCAGCCAATGTTAAAGTCCTTATGTTGCTGTTCAAAATTGTTCCTAATGAAACAAAGGTCGTAGAATTTGGCAAACTTGTTGAGCTTGGAGAATGGGGTGCATATTGTCGTGATGAATTAACTGGGTAAGGCGAGCATGAGGATTCTCTAGATGGTCGTGGGCTGTTAAAAAGCGGACGAAATCCTGATTTGGCGTTCATTAAAAGAGGTTTTCCAATAGACTCCCGCCACTCTCTTAGCTTTGATTCAAACAGTATCAATGTGCGGTATTTAAAGGGTTTTAGAATTTGGTCAAGGTGGTGGCACTCAACATTTTTTAAAACCTCAATATCTATGCCATCCGCTGAAAATATATTTCTCATATTGATTTTATTTGGAACAATTACTGCAATGTAGCCCAGTCGGCAGGGAAATCAGATCAGCGTTGTGCTGTCACAGGTAAGAAGTCCACTATCGACTGGGATACTAGTATTAAATAAATTAAAGATCAAACATTTTACAACTTTTGTTTCAGCAAAAATGAAAACCAAAGGAAGACAAAAAAGACTAACTTTTAACTTACTTTTAAATTGCTCTAGGAGTTCTAACTGGTCCCAGTTTTTCAATAATTGAGTCAAATCATCATGCGGGTCTATGTGAACAATAGTCGCTGTTGTTGTTTCAAAATCTTCTAAAATATTTTCCATATCCGAATCTGACAGTATTTCCATATCAGCTTCGTCCATCAGCTCATCGTTCTGCAGCTTCGGTGGCATTTTGAAGTAAAATAATTTAAAAAGGAAGGAAGTGTTCACGTTTCGTTGTATCTGTCAATTATCTGTATTGACTTAGTGATGACTTCATCATGTTAATTTTAAATATTTATAACACATAATATTCTAATACAATAAATGTTTTTAATTAGTTTTACTAGTGTTAACCCAAAGTTAACTTACAATAAAATACTTGTAGCGTGATTATTTATGTGAATTAATAACTTGTCATTTGAATAAAACTTTCTCATAATTTCAATGATAATTTGAAAAAAAAATACTCCTAACCCTTAGAACTGTTTTCCCTGTAGCAGTTTTTATTAAGTTTATCGGTGGCCCAACAGTATCTTTTAAAGAAATAATTGAAAATGCACCCAACTGTGTTTCGTCAATTTCAAAAGATAATACATGAGGATTGTATAGGATTCTGTTAAGTTTCTGGCAAAATAAAAAAACATTTTTTTTTTTTTTTTAAAAGAACGATGTCTATTATAATGTATAATTCGATGTCAGTTTTAAACTGCGCTATATAGAAATTTTGTTGGTATTTGTAGCCTTCGACTTCTGCTTTGGAGTAAAACTCTATGAAAGTGCTAGGGACCCTAAGCATTTCAGATACTATGCTGCGGAAATTACTTTCTATTTTATGTTTCTCATATATTTGAAAACTACAGTAATCTTTTGCGTCTAATAATTTACATGCAGCTTTTAGCTGATATTTTTTGGCTAAGGTCAAACAAATATTTTTGCGAGATGAGATGGCATGAGAATAAAGCTTAAATTGTTTGTGCTTAGCTTCAAACTTAAAACACCAAAAGTTTCGAATAGGCCCTGACTGTTTGATAACAGTGGGATAATGGGTTAAATTATGGTGCTTTGGTTTCAGGGTATCATTAAAGAGGCGCACATAATCTCTGTTGTGAATTTCAATCTTCTTTCGCAACATTAAGATGTTGCTATCACAAATTTCAAATGAGAAGTAAGTCAATTGTTTCAATTAAGTTAAGAAGAAACTTCCATATCTCATCATCATCTGGCACTAAGTCTTCAATCATTATCTGTATACAAGAAATAAAGGTCATCATTTCTCTGGCTGTCATTTTTAGATGTTTACTTTTTAAATGGTTTATTTTTATTTCACCCGACATGTTGTCAATTTCTAATGGGCCGTATTGAAATGTTTGCTTTCTTAAATTAAGGGTTTCCAAGGTAAAATAAGAAGCTGTGTTGATAAAATATTCAATGATATGGCAAATATCGTAATGACAAACTCCTTCGAATATGTCGTGCATAAAGTCAACGCAATAATTATCTACAACATGAAACGATGGGATGTCATTAAGTTGACAATAATTTCGAATTCCACTTTCAGCAGAGTTATTAAGAAGAACATCGTTTGCGTAGTTAGAATCATTTCGTAGTAAGTCGTCTCGTTGAATTGTTAACAACTGCGTTTCAGATTTTTTGGCTTTACAAAACCTACAATAAGAGTTGCTTGAAAAGGATCTATTGAAATCTAAAATCGTATTTAACCCCAAATTGTCTCCTAACACAAGACCTAAAACAAAATTAACTTTTAATTTTCCCTTACCATTGCAGTTTATATCAAGGCCATCAACTTCAAGACTTTTAAGCTCACTAACCAAAGTTTGAAAGCATTTGTCGTTGCCAAATGATTTTAAATCCTTTGATTTAACAATCCCCGCCAAAAAAACATTATCCAACTTTGATTCTTTCCATGGGAGACAGGGAAATGAATAGTAAATATTACATATAGAATGAACGCCAGCATGAGAGCTTAATGGATTATTGATTTCAAAATCATCGGCATTATAAAGTAAGGAATAAGTATTTTTCCTGGATACATCTCAGATTTTTTCTTTCAAAGCTCACCTTGAATGAAATTTGAAATTTTCTTTTCTGTAGTTACTGATTGCATATGAACTATCGTTTTATTTAACATGTTTTCACTCTCAAAAAATGTTTGAATTTGAAACTTTAGTGGCATCAAAATGCCTTTAGTGTTTTTTTCGTCATAAGCAAGTGTTCCGTTTCTAAAAACTTTATCGATTTCACTGTTTATCGTAAACTCATGTAAACTGCCTAGTAAATCTGATTTTTTTAGCCAATCAAATAATTTATATTCACTATTACAATATTGAAAAGGATTACGGCACTTTGATATTAGACCATCCATTTCATTATGGAGTTTGGAGTGTGCTTTTACAAGCTTTTCGTTTGAAAACGATTTTAATAAGTCAAGAATAGGTTTCAAGATAAGTTTTTGAACATCTGCTTGAATTTCTGAAATGTTGTTTCTTGAAAAACTATTGTTGTCAAAACAAACCGAGTCGCAGAGATGAATACTTAATTAAGACTGTCTCCCACATTTATTTCCTTAATTTCAAGGAAATCACTTCTGCCATTTTCACATCCTCCTGAACTTTCCCCACAATTATTTAATATACTCGTAATATTCTCCTCAGAATATATAAATTTTTGTAAATTTTTTGTATCAGAACTACTTGTGACGCCTACAGTGGGTGGTGATTTCTCAATGTGTTTCCTATCTAAATGTTTTTTTATAGCTTCCTAAATTTTGGAATGATTGTGAGCAATTTCCTTCCACACATCTAAAAGTACTATAAGTTTAGTACCTAAATCATGTTTTTTTTTAAATGTTTTATAAACACACTAACAGGCCAAAACATTTCTTTACATATGAAACAAATCATTTTTCGGTTCTTTTTTTCCTATTTTAAGTCGCAGCGTAAATATGTATCTAGTAATAAGAATTTAAGATTAAAACTAAAATTACGTATTAGGTTTCAGCTGATGAGATAACAAAATGATGACAGACGATTAAAAGCTAAAAAAAATTAAGAAAAACGAAATAAAATTAAAAAGTCTTACATAGGTAAAAAAAAAAATTGGTTTTGATTATTTTTTTTATTTTTAGTGTGAACAAATTTTAAATTCTAAATGTCAATCATAAAACACCACACACTCCTAC
Organism: Portevinia maculata; assembly: GCA_949715645.1. Lineage (NCBI taxonomy): Eukaryota > Metazoa > Arthropoda > Insecta > Diptera > Syrphidae > Portevinia > Portevinia maculata. Next base: position 98,166,252 of record OX454528.1, read on the forward strand.
GCTACAATGCAGATTTAGATAATTTATACATCGCTAGATTCCAACGTTGATGTACTTTAAATAATTGTTAACTTTTATAGAAAGTAACAATTAACTATTTGCGAAATTGACTAGGTACTGAATTCATAATTTGCATATACTATACATATGTAAATTTGACAACGTTTCTAACAAACCACACAGCACCACGTGTTAAATTGTCTACATAATATTATAAATCACATGCGATTTGAATTAAATAAAATGTTCTTCTCTTTTAATTGTTTTAAATTTGTTTAATTTACAATTTATATAATTTATGCATCGCTGGATTCCAATATACCTATTGTTGCCAAACCTGGCAGCACTTAAAAGCTAGTCAAGAAATAGCAACAATGGCTTTAGACCAAATAAGGTAGACTGTCAGAAGAACAAAGGGAGAAATTTGAAAACCACGCCGTGTTTCATTCTAGAATTAAATTCAATGAAAAATAACTAATCTTTTAATTATACTTATTATACGAGTACCATACTGTAAAAGAAAGAAATAGAAAACAAAACATAAAAGTATACTATATATATTGTATAGCCTAATTGGAATACTAAAACGTACGTATCTATATTATGAATTTTGAATATTTCTGTATAACCTACATTTATATACGTAAATCAACAGGAAATAAAAGTCCTTGAAAAGTGAAGAGCATTCACCACTTAATCGGGGCTAAAATTCGAAAAACCAAGTAGGCAAATACAACGACAACATAACTTTTATTTCGTTTTACCTCGTCCCAAAAACGATACGCCACCAACCACCCAAGAACGTAAGGTAAGTCGTAGTAATTGTTGATCCACCCATAATCTCTACCTCTGCCACGTAAGCCACTCCTTCTGCAAAAAGAATGTCTGTCAACTGCAAGGCATGCAACAAAATTGAGAGCGGCGATATGGTCCAATGCGACTCCTGCGATGAATGGTTCCATTTCGCCTGCGCTGGAGTCACTGCTTCAATACAGGAGCAGGAATGGTGTTGTTCTAAATGCCAAGCAACAGCACAAAAAACTACATTGTGCGAGTATGATCACATAGTCGCCACTAGCCAACGGAATGCTTCAACTTCCTCTGCCCATATTGCACCTCGACCCTGTTCACGTTACGTATCAGGAATGTACCAAGAAGGACGCTTCAAAAAGACGTCTGCTACTATTACAACAACTTGAGGAAGAGAGGCAACTGAAGGAAAAGCGGGATAAAGAGTATATTGAACGAAAATACGCGTTGTTAAGGGAGCTGTCATCCGACACTTCGGATGACGACGGCAATGATGGCACGGCAAAACTATTAAAAGACCCAAATAGCATGTTAGGCCAACATAACCAACAAAAGGCATCAAGTTCATCATCCAACAACACAAAGATTCCCGAAGCACCAACAGATACTCAGCTCGAAAATGGCACATCGTTAGAAACGCCAACACTGAGCAAACAGCAACTGGCAGCACGACAATTAATGTCAAAGGAGCTAGTAACATTTAGTGGACGGTCAGAGGAATGGCCTCTGTTTATCAGCTGGTTCAACAGTTCAACGACATCATGTGGGTACACAAACATTGATAATCTGCGGCGACTACAAAATTGCTTAAAGGGAGAAGCACTTGATGCGGTGAAATGTAGACTGCTTATCCCAGAACAAGTTCCAGGTGTTTTAAGCACCCTACAAATGCTCTTTGGTCGGCCAGAGGCAATCATTAATAGCCTCATAGAAAAAATAAGGAAAGAACCAGCACCTCGTGCGGAAAAGCTGCAATCTATCATCAAATTTTCTCTTGCAGTGCAAAATATATGCGCAGTTATGGAAGCAGGGGGACTACATAACCATCTAGCAAATCCATGCCTGCTCCAGGAACTGACCGATAAGTTGCCACCGCAAATACGTTTAAATTGGGGTAGTTACCGAAAAACAGTAAGTGCGCCTAATCTTTCCGTTTACAGCGCCTGGCTATCCGACGTAGCATACTCAGCTTCTGAAGTAACACCATTGAATATTACCAGCTTTACATCATCTAAAGCAGCATTGAACGTTCATCAAGATGCTAAATCACATTCAGAACCAAATCAGCGAAAGTGCCCACTCTGTCAATCAAACTGCAAGTCGATGGATCAATGCCAGCATTTTCTGCATATGAATTTAAACGACAAATGGAACGTCGTTAAACGATATACAGTCTGCCGATCATGCCTTCGCCAACATGGTATGAATCGTTGCCGTCTTGTAAGGGAGTGTGGCATTGATGGATGCAGCTACAAGCACCATAGGTTGTTACATAAAATGCGTGACACTAACACATCAGGCACATTCACACAAAGTAATACAAACGCCCAAATGAATTGTTATCACCAATTGAAAAAAAATAGCATTTTATTTAAAATAATTCCGGTAACATTGTACAACGGGAGCGTGGAAATAAACTCATTCGCCTTTCTCGATGATGGCTCCTCGATATCTCTCATGGACGACGATCTCGCTGCGAAACCGGGCACTGTAGGAGAGCCGCAGCCTCTGTGCCTTAAATGGACAGCAAACACACATAGAACAGAAAACACCTCTAGGAGAGTGAACATACAAATCTCACAAAAATCGTCCAGTAAGAAGTACAACATTTTCAATATACACACTGTTAAGTCGCTCGACCTTCCACAACAAAGTATAAACGCACAAGAATTAGCAAACAGATATAATTATTTAAAGAAGATTCCAATCGACTCGTATTCGCATGCAAAACCACGTATCTTGCTTGGCCTGGATCAATGGAGGCTGAGCATTCCACTGCGATCACGAGAAGGAGCCGAGAACCAGCCCGTTGCGTCAAAAACGCGTTTAGGCTGGACGGTGTATGGGCCATATAAACGGGAACTTAGAGCAGGCGATAAAAAACAACAAAGTAATTTCAACTTCCACATCTGCGACTGTCAGCGAACGGAAGATGAAAATCTTAACGCGTTGTTTAAAGAGTTCATATCAATTGAGTCGACCGGTACAAAAACAATTTTGCGCTCATGTAATGATGAAAGAGCTATATCACTCATAGAAAACAACATAACAAAAAAAGGTAAACACTTTGTCGTTCCGTTGTTGTGGAAGTATGACACAAAAGAACTGCCCGTTAGTCGTCCAATGGCAGAGCGACGATTGTTATGTTTAGAAAAGAAAATGTTAAAGGACCGCAAACTGTTCGACAACATGAACAAGCAAATGGAGTATTACGTGGAGAAAAAATATGCAAGAAAATTAGGCCAAGAAGAATTGCACCAAAAAATGTCACCAACTTGGTACCTTCCGATTTTTCCGGTCTTCAACCATAACAAACCAAACAAACTGAGGATCGTATGGGACGGTGCGGCAGCGGTAAACGGAATTTCTCTTAACTCAATGTTGCTATCTGGTCCCGATATTGTGCCATCTCTTTTATCGGTCTTGTTTCGCTTCAGAGAGCGTAAAATTGCAATTTGTGCGGACATAAAAGAGATGTTCCACCAAGTGTGGATAAAAGAATCGGACCAACATGCTCAGCGTTTCTTATGGCGGAATCATGAGAACAAGATAATAGAGGAATACGCAATGCAAGTAATGACCTTCGGCTCGACTTGCTCCCCGTTTTGTGCGCAATTTGTTAAAAATTCAAATGCAAAATGTTATGCAGATAAGTATCCACGAGCGGCGAGAGCAATTATCGAAAATCATTACGTAGATGATTATCTCGATAGCGTTGACTCCGAAAACGAAGCAATGCAATTAGCAAGGGATGTCATCTTCATACACGAACAAGCTGGTTTCGATATTAGACAATTTTTATCAAACTCTCGAACGGTCGTCAACAACTTAAAAGCGAAAGCTACAAACGATGAGAAGAATATTGGTAACTGGCGGGTTCTATCTGGCCCAGAAAAGATTCTGGGAATGTGGTGGTCCCCTTCGTCTGATTTATTTTCCTTCGCAATTAATACACATACACTCAAATTTGATGTGATGGCCGAAGATTTGTGGCCTACTAAGAGAGAAGTACTAAAAGTATTGATGTCAGTTTTCGATCCACTTGGTCTAATAGCCAACTTCTTAGTGTTGCTAAAGATTTTATTAAAGGAAATCTGGGCTTCTGCAGTGGAATGGGATGAAAGGATCTGTATAGCACAATTCCTCGTGGTTCGCTCTTCCAATAAAAACTCATAAAAGCACAAAGCAAAATGGTGTGAATGAGTGAAATTTTATTGAATTAAAGTTGAACTAATTTATACTGAATTTATTTATTCGAAAGAGTTATCTTTTAATGTTAATGCGCAGTACAAATAAATCGCGTGCAAAATGAATTACCACCTTTTCCTTAGACTACAAAGATTACAAAATGTGGTGTGTGTTTAAAGAAGAGAAGAACTGAACGCACATGCGTCAGCTATATATACTATTTCTTCTGATCAGAGACGAGCGATGATGTGCGATGCATTTTTGTTCCCACGCCCTCTGTGATCGGTTAGAAGAACCGTACAAAGGTGGAGTAAAGCTACAACACACTTGAACATCACCGCCCGCCTTGCAGTATTGCAAAATACAAAGTTGAATATTTAAGTTAAGTTATTTGAAAAGTTTCACGCAAAGTCGAGAAACATAGGAATTTAAATTAAACTGCTTGATCATAGAATCGTGCTTAAAAATATACAGGAATATAGAATAGAATTTATGTTAGATAAACAACCATCGTAAATAAATCTTCGAAATAAATTTTAGGACGACGAAGAATAATAAAAAAAGAGGGTTTTTGGTTTTTGGGTTCTGATAGATGGCGATTATGTTTTCGTGGAATGAGATCAAACCCCTTTTTTTCGCATAGGCTAGTGACCTGTTAGTATGGCTGGAGAATGCAAAGTTTGGCCACCGAACGGGTGATAATTCCCTTTTGAGTTTTCTCATCAGCCACTCGGACTCGACGGTCGGGACCGGGATACACCTTCAATACGCGACCCAATCTCCATTCGCTCGGTGGTAAATTCTCGTTGCGAACTATGACCAAATCATTGAGCTGAATATCGGGTTGGGGATTTTTCCATTTATACCTTTTATGGAGTTCCTTAAGATACTCCTCCTTCCATCTAACGGCTAATTGATGATGGAGTATCTTTAGCTTCTTCCAACGATTCATAACACTTAGTGACTGTTCACAATAAGAAGGTTCCGGAGGACCTTGCAGCAGACTGCCAGTGAGAAAATGACTAGGGGTGAGCGGTACAATGTCAGAAATGTTCTCCGACATGGGTGAAATGGGGCGAGAATTTAAAATGGCTTCGATACGTACAAGAAGAGTCGTGAACTCTTCAAACGTAAATTTTTCGTTTCCAGCTAACTTGCGAAAATGCAATTTAAAACTTTTGACACCCGCTTCCCACAGGCCTCCCATGTGTGGCGCGCCGGGGGGTATAAAGTTCCATTTGATTTGGGCATAGTGATGCGCATTTGGATGCGAACCATGCAGGATGGCCTTTTGAAAATCGCACGCCAATAGTTTAGAAGCCTTGACAAAATTGGTACCATTGTCGGAAAATACTTGTGCGGGTGTACCACGACGAGAAACAAAACGGGTGAATGCGGCCAAGAAGGCTGGTGCAGAGAGATCACTGACCGCTTCCAGGTGAATGGCGCGTGTTGAGAAGCAAATGAAGAGGCAAGCGTAGCCTTTGTCGAGACGACATTTTCTCCCATAATACGTCTTGAGTAAAAACGGACCCGCGAAATCGAGGCCGATATTAAAAAAGGGTCGGGTTAGAACGGTGCGTTCTTTAGGCAGTGCTCCCATCAATTGAGTCCTACAGCGTTTTCGATAGCGAATACAGACTGGACACGACCGAATTTGCTTTTTTACCAAATTCTTCAATTTTGGTATCCAGTATTCGGACCGTATCATACGGGTCATTAGTTGGACATCCCCGTGGAGTGAGAGATTGTGAACGTATGCGACCAAGAGTTGAGAGAAAAGACAATTGTAGGGAAGTAGAATGGGGAACCGTTCCGAAAAGGATAGTGTTGACAAGGCTAACCTACCATGTGACCTAACGAGTCCCTTCGCGTCCAGGAAGGCGTTGAAATTGAGTAGCCAACTTTTGGATGATAAAGGGTGTCCTTGAGCCAAAGACTTACAGTCGGATGGAAAATATTTCCATTGCGTTAGGCAGATGAGCTTTGTCTTGGTGTCACTGATCTCTTGATGGGAAAGTGTAAGAGACGTGTAGGTGGCCCGTAGCAGGCGATCACGAGATGCATTGAAAAATCTAAATACATAAGCCAGGACGCAAATGGCTTTATGCCAGGATGAAAATCGACCGAGTAGTAACTCAAAGTCCTGAGAAATATTATTGGACAAACTTTGGACGGGTTTTCTTTCTAAACGTGTATCCTCTGGAGGAATCGGAACTGCAGCCGGCCATGATGTTTGGGGTTGCTGAAGCCAGGCGGGCCCTTCCCACCACAAGCGACTAGCTTGGAGGTCCCGGGGGGTTACACCACGGGTTGCCAGATCAGCGGGGTTGTCTGAGGAACTAACGTGAGACCAATTGATATGGGGGGTGTTATCAAGAATTTCGGACGTCCTGTTGGCCACGAACGTTTTCCAAGAACTAGGATGCTTGTTGAGCCAAGCCAACACAATGGTTGAATCGGTCCATAAGTGAACGTCAGAACAGGTGGAAAGCGCAGAATTTTCTGAAAGTAGCTTAACCATCCGAGAGAGTAGGACTGCTCCCTGCAGTTCCAATCTTGGCAGCGAAATTGGATTCACGGGTGCGACTTTGGATTTGGCCCACAGCAAATGGGAGGTAACCCCACGTGAACTGGTTTGTACCCGTAGGTACAGACAGGCGGCATAGGCCTTTTCCGAAGAGTCGCAAAAACCGTGAATCTGGATCGCAGACCAAGGGGAGTAGTCTACCCATCTCGGAATGCGAAGGCAATGCACCTCAGAAAGATTGGATACGAATGCCTGCCACTTGGCTGCAGTGGAAAGCGTAAGATTTTCATCCCAATCTGTGTGGTCTTTCCATATTTGCTGCATCAGGATCTTGGCAGTCACAACCACAGGAGCAATCCAACCCATGGGATCATAAAGTTTAGCAATAAGCGAGAGTACGGTCCGCTTCGTAAAGGTTGCGGAACTCGGATTGCTGTGAGTGGTGAAATAAAAGGCATCCGACGTTGCATTCCATCGTACTCCAAGGGTTTTAAGTGTGCTGGAATCCTCAAACTTTAGAAAACCTTCGTTTAAAAGAGAATCTTTGGGAAGATGTTCCAATATCTGCATTGTATTGGATGTCCACTTCTTCAAAGTGAAACCAGCGGAATCTAACACGGAAGTGAGTTCGTGTTGGGATCTTTGAGCCGTGGCTAAATTATGGGCTCCAGATAGGACATCATCTACGTAGATTTCTTGTTTGAGGATTCGCGAAGCGAGGGGGTGAGTAAGTTGGACATCGTCGGCCAATTGGTGAATCGTTCTAATGGCCAAGTAAGGGGCACAATTGATGCCAAAGGTTACCGTTGTGAGTTCAAAATCGGTAAGAGTATCGTTAGGGGTTTTTCGGAATAAAATTCGCTGAAAAGGTGTTTGGTCAGGGTGTACGAGTATTTGGCGGTACATTTTCTCAACATCACTGTTGAAAACGTACTTGTACAGGCGCCAATTTAAGAGGAGCAATGTAATGTCTGCCTGGAGGGTAGGTCCCGGATAAAGCACATCATTTAAGCTATTGCCCGTGGAGGTTGCATTTGAAGCATTGAACACCACTCTGACCTTAGTACTGAGACTATCAGGTTTGATGACGGCATGGTGAGGCAAATAAAACGATTGGATTCCCTGGTTGGAAGCGATTTCTCGTGAAGTGGTAGGTTGCATATGTCCTAGCAGAGCATATTCAGACAGAACACTGTCATATTCGCTTTTCAATTCAGGTTTGGCAAGAAGACGCGACTCGTTCCGCAGGAACTGCCGCATAACGTTGTCTCGGGAATTCCCTAGTTCAAGTCCCCTTTGAAATTCCTCTTTAAAGGGCAACCGAACGACATATCGCCCACTCGTATTTCGACACGTAGTCTCCCTATACAAATTTTCACAATATGTCTCGGCTGCTGAAAGCAGGGGTTTCTGAGGTAATTCCTCCAATTTCCAGAAGTTCTGAAGATCTTGGGCAAGGCTGACGTCACTGAAGTGTGATACTACTGTGGTGACGGCGGATATATTGTTAGCGGTTGGCGGGGATAGGGGCCCAAGAAGTACCCATCCAAAAACGGTGTTTTGAGCCATGAGGGTGCTCAGAACGTTAGTTTTAATGCCCTCACGAAGCACGAAAGGGTATAGATTTGCTCCGATCAGCACATCGATCTTCGCGCTTCTATCAAAGTAGGGGTCCGCTAATGGGAAGTCAAAGTGAGCTTTGCGACCTGTAGTGTTAATAGGCAGTGAAGGCAAGTTGCCTGTCACCTTCTTCAATACAAGTGCGTGTACGGGGAGCGAAAAATTGGAATCTGCTTTTGAGACAAGCGTAAAAGAACATAGCTTTGAGGAGGCAGCCGTAGGCGTGGAACTGACTCCAGTAATTTGAGCTTGCACCGCCCGAACTGGTAAGTTCAAACGTGTTTGCATTTCTTCCGATATAAAAGAAGCTTCGGAGCCCGAATCCAATAAGGCACGCACCTCAAAATCAGTGTTATGATGACGGATGTGTACCACCGCAGTTGCCAGCAGTGCTTGGGAGCAGTTTTTTGTGAAATGGGATTGAGCGATGAACTCAGGAGTGGACTGTATGGTAGAGCTAGATGCAGGCTGTGAGGATGCGCCATGTGGAGCAGGAGTTTGAGTAATTCCCTGGCCTTGGGACACCGGAGGAGCATGCAACAGCGTATGGTGCTTGCCTTTGCACGTAAGGCAAGTGTTTGTACTGGGGCACGTACCCACGTTATGGGTAACTGCTAAACAATTGTAGCAATGTTTATGGTTTCGTACCCATTCTCGCCGAGTCGCGATGCTCATACCTAGAAAAGTAGGACAAAGCCTTAGAACGTGGGAGCCTTTACAAACTCTGCATGCTGACTGCATCTTTGTATGATGTGCTCGAACACGCGGCATGGTTGGTGTTGGAAGTCTGGGGGCACTGGTGCGAGGGTGTTTATCTGCGGGATGCATTTCCAAAACACTTTCTAAAACCCTGTAGCGATTTGAGAGAAATGTGTTCATAGAAACCCATGAAGGAATTTCAGTTGGGTCGGATAAAGATTCTTCCCAGAGAGCAAGAGTTCTATCTGGAAGACGGGTGGAACACCAATAGGTGATAAATGCATCCCATTTATCGATGAGTATACCGTACGACTTTAATGCAAGCAAGGCATCGTTGATGTTGCTTTGAAGATCTTTGATGGCTTTCGCCGATTCAACTGTAATCGAGGGCTGATTGAGTACTATTTTCAAATGATTATTTACAAGAATTCTTTTATTCTCATAATGATCACGAAGTGCGTTCCAAGCTAACGTAAAGTTATCATCCGTCAAGGCAAACTTGCTTACTATATTGAAGGCATCACCCTTGGTCTTTGCCCGTAAATGAAATAGCTTTTGAACCGGAGTAATCTTGGAATGATTAATGTATACTGCCGTAAACATATCCCTAAATGAGGGCCAGTCTACGTAGTTGCCATGGAAAATTTCGGTATCACATGGCGGAAGATGAATGTGATTGGCAAACAACTCTTTACCCATATGATTTTCCATTCCAGAATCTATTTTAGGGGACGTTTTTGAATCCGATTGAAAAGATTGTTTACGTTCCAAGAGCTCGCCCAAACATTGTAGATATGTTTTCGAAGAGTGCTGGTATTTTGCCGTGACAACTTCAAGAGATTCTTTGAAAGTAGAATCTTCAAAAGATTTGCTTACGTACGTCGAATAAGCACGCTTACATTGCTGCCACAAATCAGTGAGTTCACAATGATAAGCTTCCAAAAGGGAAAGCGTAAATGAGGACGTGGCTTCTTCTTTAAACGCGGCATGGAATTCAACCAACGTATCGCTGGCCAAAATGACATCCTCCAACACACTCATGGTAGATCAAAAAAAAAATTGATAGCCATGCGAGAAAAAAAACAACCGAACAAATTCCGTTGCGTATAAACTGAAACCGTATCGCAACACCGAAAAGGAAAAAACAACGGGAAATATCCGTTATCAAGCACTACACTATCCCGCGAAATGATGGTTATCTATTTACAGTTTAAACTGATGACTGAATTAAATGAATTTAGTAAATATGATAAGTTATTTGGATATAAATATGTATTCAATATTAAATAAGTCAGTATGGGTTAAATAATGTAAGGTGTATGTAAATATAATTAATATATATATATATACTACGTAGTAGATACCTGATGCGTGGATGAGAATACTGACGATGATGATGATGAAGTTGTTGGTGTACTGATGAGGATGATGATGATGAAGTTGTTGGTGTACTGATGAGGATGATGATGATGAAGTTGTTGGTGTACTGATGAGGATGATGATGATGAAGAAGACGTTGTCGATGCACTAATTGTAATAGCGGCGACGATGAGACAACCCCAGGCGTTTAGCACGGCGATGTGTATACTCGCGCGGTGGTAAAGCTGGTGGATGTGCTGTGACGATGTGGATGTCGGCGCACTAATTGTGCTAGCGGCGACAATGAGACAACCCCAGGCGTTTAGCACGGCGATGTGTGTACTCGCGCGGTGGTAAAGCTGGCGGATGTGCTGTGACGATGTGGATGTCGGCGCACTAATTGTGCTAGCGGCGACAATGAGACAACCCCAGGCGTTTAGCACGGCGATGTGTGTACTCGCGCGGTGGTAAAGCTGGCGGATGTGCTGTGACGATGTGGATGTCGGCGCACTAATTGTGCTAGCGGCGACAATGAGACAACCCCAGGCGTTTAGCACGGCGATGTGTGTACTCGCGCGGTGGTAAAGCTGGCGGATGTGTTGTGACGACGTGGATGTCGGCGCACTAATTGGATAGCGGCGACACTGGGACAACCCCAGGCGTTTAGCACGGCGATGTGTACTCGCGCGGTGAAAAAAGCTGGTGGATGTGTGGTGGCGACTTGGATGTCGATTTAAATGCAGCACTGACCAAATTCCCACGCGGGATTGTGTAATTTTCCTTGGATTTATCCGGCTCGAAGGACCAAAAATGTATAGCACAATTCCTCGTGGTTCGCTCTTCCAATAAAAACTCATAAAAGCACAAAGCAAAATGGTGTGAATGAGTGAAATTTTATTGAATTAAAGTTGAACTAATTTATACTGAATTTATTTATTCGAAAGAGTTATCTTTTAATGTTAATGCGCAGTAGAAATAAATCGCGTGCAAAATGAATTACCACCTTTTCCTTAGACTACAAAGATTACAAAATGTGGTGTGTGTTTAAAGAAGAGAAGAACTGAACGCACATGCGTCAGCTATATATACTATTTCTTCTGATCAGAGACGAGCGATGATGTGCGATGCATTTTTGTTCCCACGCCCTCTGTGATCGGTTAGAAGAACCGTACAAAGGTGGAGTAAAGCTACAACACACTTGAACAGGATCAATCCAGAACATGTAGAAAAGTTTAAAAAAATGGAAAAGTTTTATCCCAAATATAAAGAATATTTTAGTGGAAAGACCATATATGCAGCAGCTTTCGTTCAACAAAAATTGTGTAGTAGAGATGCATATATTTGTTGATGCAAGCGAAGTCGCATACTCAGCAGTGGCTTATTTTCGTGTATGCAGTGGGAATACGGTCGAGTACAGTCTGGTAGCTTCCAAGACAAAGATAGCGCCCATGAAGATTATCTCAATACCTAGACTGGAACTAGAAGCAGCTGTTCTGGGGACAAGGTTGGCAAAAATTATTACTGCCGGACACTCAATAGATATAAATGAAAGATTTTTTTGGTCTGATTCCAAAACCGTATTGAGTTGGATAAACTCCGACCATAGAAAATTCAAGCAATTTGTTGCATTTCGCGTAGGAGAGATTCTTGAAGAAACTTCAGCAAAAAACTGGAGGTGGATTCCAAGTAAGCAAAATGTCGCCGACGAAGCAACCAAGTGGAAAAGCAATAACGAATTTCACTCAGATAGCAGGTGGTACCGCGGGCCCAGCTTCTTATACGAATCCACTGACACATGGCCAGAAGAATTTAGACTCTCGGAACCAGTGACTGCGGAAATAAGACATATACACCTACATCACACCGAAAAAGTCGAGCCGCTAATAGATGTATCGCGATTTAGCAGGTGGAGCAGACTCCTTCGGACCCTAGCGCAAGTTTTTCGGTTTATAAGGAGAACTAAACAGAAGATCAAAGAAAAGTTCAATAAATATCTTATATCCGTCGACTTAATCAACGCCGAAAATTATCTATTTAGATTGTGCCAAAGAGAAGTGTACGATGAAGAGTTCGCGGTTCTCAATAACAACAACAACGATACTGAAAGGCTGACTGTAGATAAGTCAAGTTCACTGTATAAGCTGTCGCCATACATAGATGAAGATTCAGTTATGCGCGTGAGTGGTCGAATAGATGCCGCTTTAGGAGTGCCCATTAACATGAAAAGACCAATTATATTACCTAGGCAACATTACATCACTCAGTTGATCATCACCGAATACCACCACCGATTCTCTCACCAATACAATGAGACAGTGGTGAACGAACTACGTCAAAGGTTCTATATCCCGAAGCTTCGTGTTGCATTAAAATCAATTTCAAAAAACTGTCAGGCTTGTAAAAACCGGCAATGTGTCCCAAAACCTCCGATAATGGGAAACCTACCACCCGCAAGACTGCAGGCATTCACTAGGTCCTTCTCCTACATAGGGATCGACTATTTCGGACCGCTCTTCGTTACCGTAGGAAGACACTCGGAAAAAAGATGGGGGTTTCTAATTACATGCATGACAGTACGAGCAGTGCACATCGAGGTAGCATGTACTCTGTCAACAGATTCGTGTATTATGGCGTTGAAACGCTTCATCGCACGTAGAGGGTGGCCTTTAGAAATATTTAGCGACAATGGTACCAACTTCCGGGGAGCTGATAATGAATTGAAAGAAGCAGTACGTAACATCGAGGTAAAGCAGATAGTAGATAACTTCGTTGGACCAAATCTGAAGTGGAACTTTATTCCTCCTGCCTCCCCACATATGGGATGTAGCTGGGAGAGATTAGTTCGCTCAGTGAAGCAAACTTTGTGTAGTATTTCCCCAACAAGAAAACCTTCAGACGAATTATTGCTTACGATGATGGCTGAGGTGGAGAGGGTCATCAATTCGCGTCCCCTTACTTACGTTCCCTTAGGTAGTGACGAAGGAGAGGCGTTAACACCCAACCATTTTTTACTGGGCTCATCGAATGGGGAGAAACTTACCGGTTTGCTCAGCGACGAAGGAGTTCTACTGCGGAAGAACTGGCTAACCAGCGAGCAATACGCAAATCGTTTCTGGCGACGTTGGATTAGCGAATATCTTCCTGACCTCACAAGGCGTACGAAGTGGCATTCTCCATCAAAGCCGATAAAAGAGGGAGACGTCGTTATCATCGCTGATGCAGACAACCCACGCAACAGCTGGCCAAAGGGAATCATCATAAAGACCCTACCGGGCAAAGATGGTATAGCAAGAAGTGCCGTTGTAAAAACTACAAGCGGTGTTTACACAAGGCCTACAGCTAAACTTTGTATACTCGATGTAGGCAGGTTTGACAAGGATGGAAAGCAAGTTCTTGTAACTAGCTTACCAGGGGGGAGTGTTGTCAAACCTGGCAGCACTTAAAAGCTAGTCAAGAAATAGCAACAATGGCTTTAGACCAAATAAGGTAGACTGTCAGAAGAACAAAGGGAGAAATTTGAAAACCACGCCGTGTTTCATTCTAGAATTAAATTCAATGAAAAATAACTAATCTTTAAATTATACTTATTATACGAGTACCATACTGTAAAAGAAAGAAATAGAAAACAAAACATAAAAGTATACTATATATATTGTATAGCCTAATTGGAATACTAAAACGTACGTATCTATATTATAAATTTTGAATATTTCTGTATAACCTACATTTATATACGTAAATCAACAGGAAAAAAAAGTCCTGGAAAAGTAAAGAGCATTCACCACTTAATCGGGGCTAAAATTCGAAAAACCAAGTAGGCAAATACAACGACAACACCTATATATATACATATATATATATGTAAATTTGATAATATTTCTATCAAACCACAAGTTAAATTGTCTACAGAATATTATAAATCACTTACCTTTTGAAATAATTTGTATGTTCCTCTCTTTTAATTGTTTTAGTTTTTTAAGTCACCACCAGCACCAACCAACGACCAACTCCACCAACGCAGAAAATTATTTTAATTAATGGCGGGTTGTAGCCGACAGACGCCGGCTACTTAAACTTATTCAACTAAACGAAATATGTTTCGTCATATTAACAGGGCTCCCACTTTTTGATTACTTTTTTATGGGCATCACTTTAAATAGTTGGAAATATTAGAATTTATTCTCGCGTTATATCTAATATACTACATATACTCGTATATGTATGTAATACTAAGAATTAGATTTTTAATTAAAAAACGAGTTGTAACAAATACCGTAGATAGAGTTCTTCACCAATTTGATGTTTGTATGTAGTTTGTGGAAAAGGTTTTTCCGTCGGCTTTTTTGGTCATAGGCGTTTAAATGAAACTATGTTAGTTCATTGGTTTTTCCCGACGTTTCGACAGGGATTGCTGCCTTTTTTAGTGTTTAATATTTTGAGAGATCAAACTGCTTTAACAAAATAAAACAATAGTTTTAATCGTTGTGCTATATTATTGATCTTTGAGGTAAAACTGTAAAAAATGTCGTCATTATAATATTTTGTTTTTGTTAATTTGAAGTTTTAGTAGTGAAATGAACGACAGCTTCTAGGTTAAAACTTTTTCTGATCAGAGAACTGGTGGTTGTAACCTACTGATAGGATCATATTAGGGCGGAATACAAATTTGTTTGATTTGAGGACAATTATGAGTTTTGGGAAGTGCATGATACTACTTTTTCTGAATGCACATCTACTGAGACTATAAATAGAATTCTTTTGCTGAAATAAATAAGAGATTTGGGGCATCAACAAAAAATAAAGAGTAATTGATAACTAAAACTATTGAGGACTTATTGAGAATAATTCACCAAACAATGTGGTATTATGTTTGCCCTATTTCTTATTTTGTTTCAATCAATTCCTTTATTTATGGCATTTTCGATTGAAGAAAATAATTGCCCTTTTTATCAAAAGAGCAAATCTAGAAGTGCTTTTTCTTTCTTTCTGCGTGATATTTATGTAAATAAACAAGTACCTAAATGACGAATGGTTCTAAAAAGTAATTTCTTTTAAAAGAATGGATTTTTTAGATCTACTAATTTTGATATATGGATATTTTGTTCAATTTGCTACACTTGTTGTATAAGTGGGATCCATTAATACATCAAATTAAAACAAACCAAATAATAAATGTATCGGTCAATATCTTAAAGAACAATTTATTGCGGCAATAAACTGTTTATAGAATTGACTAACCGTTTATAGAATTAATAAAGAAGTTCACTGCGACAGTGAATAACTTTATAGATTTAATAAACAATATAATTATTACATTTAAGGCTTCGTTAAATTCAATAAACAGTTTCTTCCGACAGTGAACTGTTTATTAATTCAATTAAATATTTTATAGAAATTATAAATAAGATTATTAGCGTTAAAGAGAATTTAGGCATACAAAATACCACTCTTCGTTAAGTGTATTAATGACCAATATGTTTTGCCAATTAAACTATTCATAAATTTGATATCTATATAGTTTGGAATTTAAAATATGAACTGTTACCAAAAATATTTGTTGTTACCAATTCAATTAAAATCGGAAGACACACAACTTTCTGTATGGCACATTAATAATTGTTAAAAAATTATTAAAATATGTACAGCCTTATTTATTAGAATTCGCTAAAATGCCTCTATACGGCTGTATATAGTTATGCAGTGTATAAGTATGTATGCAGCCTCTATACAGCGTCGCACGAATCCTTATTTATAAAACAGTTTCTCATCCATATTAGTTATACAGGGCTTGTGTCAGATACAGTACCAAAAAAGGGTAAATCTATTACAGCTGTTTGCGAAAAATAGAAATCGGATATTTTTGTTGCCGATTGCAGTAAAATATTTAGAAATGGCAACAAAAAATAAAAGAAAACTTTAGGAGAATTAGGATTCTTCTGATAGTTATGCACGATCGTAATGTTTTTTTATTTGAACAGAATAAATTACTAACAAATTATAATAATATTTCATATTTGGCGATGCATCGAGGACAAAATTGGGTCATAAAATGCGATGTCTCAAATTTCTTCCACTAATATGATGTCAAAATGACATTTCGATACCAAACCACACTTATACAGGCACTATTCAACCTCCAAACGCGTTTAGCTTATGCAGCCTCTATATAGCCTGTATAAGTTTTATAAATAAGGTTTTTGCGTTTAGAGGCATTTTAAGGAGTATATAACTTTATACACTCCTTATAATACGTTTATAAATAGGGCTGATAGGGGATTTTTTTAAAAAAAAATAAGCGGTTATTTATTCCTCCAATATGCCATTTATCTATATCTATTTTTTTTTTTTTTGTAATAAAAAGTTTATTATTTTGTTTATTTTTATATATTTATTGTCCCAATAAGCGTTTATTAACAGAGATCTATTTTATTAATAAATCGTTCGTAATATTATTAAAAAGTTCATTGCGACAATAAATCAAATGTTTAAAACAATAAATCGTTTATTCTTTTAGAAATTCTTCTTTTAATAAATGCGGTTCATTCTCCCAATAAACGCGTTTTTTAACTAAGATCTATTTTATTAATAAACCGTTCGTAATATTATTAAAAAGTTATTTGCAACAATCAATAAAAATGTATGAAACAATTAATCATTTATTATTTTGGGAATTCTGCTTTTAATAAACGGCGATTCGTTGTCCCAATAAACGTTTATTATCAGAATTTTTTTTTTTTAATAAACCGTTCGTAAAATTAATAAAACGTTCATTGCGACAGTAAATATAATGTTTAAAACAATTAATCGTTTATTATTTTCGGAATTCTGCTTTTAATAAACGGCGATTCGTTGTCCCAATAAACGTTTATTAACTGAAAGGTTTTTTTTTAATAAACCGTTCGTAAAATTAATAAAAAGTTCGTTGGGACAATGAAAAATAAGTTAATAAACGTCGTTTATTGATTTTACGAACGATATTATTTTCAGTGCATGCCTTTGTCAACCACGTACCAACGAAATAGAGTGTGGCACACACACCCGAAATACCCATAGCGATCTGTATGCGCGACATTGTACTTATTCCAAGAATAAACAATGCGCCGATGGCTGGCAGTATTTATGGTTCGCACCCTCGCCTGGTTATCTTATGTCAACAACCATTAGGCGACGAGGCGGCGACCACAAAGTGCATACGAATGTCTGCGCATAGACTCTGGTATCGGGTGGACACTCGCTGTGTGGAATGCCAGCTCATCGATTGTGGATGGATTGATGAGGTATTTTTGGCTGGTGGCGACCGGGGAACATCTACATTGTGGGAAAATGAGAAATATGAGGTGCCGTATAGCTCGGGCACTGTAGAATAAAGAATGATTTGCGACGTCAGCGGTTCGAAATTGTAATAATACTAACTTCATAGTCATTCGAATGATTTTGTTGACACTGGTTACAAATCAAATATATGATATTTTTAAAAATTATCTGCGGTGGATCGTAATACCACTTCCTATCGCCACGAACTCACAAGATCGAATCCGATCGCAGACTCCTTTTTTCTTCATCCTTCCTTACAACGAGGTACGGACGAATTCACTTTCCTTCGCCGAGAGTGAATAGTGCAGAAATACTTCGATCCTTTGTTACACTGAATTCTCTAACACGGCCATCCTGCAAGTTCATCACTCTTGATGAATTAAAAGCTTTACCAGTAACAAACATAATTGAAGTATTTATTGTATTCAAAGATAAGACAATTAATAACCCACATATTGATTATTTTCTCATTTCATTGCATTTCTCAACTCAATCCTCTGCTTATTCCTCCTTCTCGTTGCATTTCTGACTTTCTCTGTCTATAAGGTCATTCATCCGACATTTCAGAACCCTGTAAAAAATTGAGCTTATTAGCTTTAATCATCCCAGTCATAGGTAGGTACTAACTACAAACAGTTACGATGTAGACTTAATCAATCTTGAAAAAGATCATAGCTCATAGGCAATCTTGAGCCTATCTATGATCTTAGAACAAAGTAGCTACATAGCTCAGAGGCAATTTTTAGCTTGTCTATAGTTTAAAACAAAAGTTACTACACAGCTCAGAGGCAATTTTTAGCTTGTCCATTAGGGTGTCCCTTATATGCGCTAAAAAAAAATGAATTTTTTCACGCATACCCTTCATTTTTTTTCTTAATGCCAATACTAACTTCGATGCAAAATATTTTGCTCCTGGGATGATGTTAACACGTGCCGACTAGACAGCAAAGTCAACATTGAAAATCTGTATGACAAATTCAGAAAAAAAATGTTTTACCTGCAAATATTTCATTTCAATTTCAACTTTTTATTAAATAACTATACTAAACACTTAAATAAGAATAATTAGTAACAAAAAGAAATTATTGCCGATACTTTCTCTTCAAAACTTCTTTCTTGCAATCAGGATATAACTTCCTGTGCTCTTTCACACAACGAAGAAGGAATTGTTTTTGCTCTTCTTCAGCTGTCAGAAGTCCGTGAAAATCCTGCATTAGCTTGACAGCTCTTTCAGCTGTATCGTTCACTACTTTAAGAGAAAGAACCATCCTTTTGGCTTCTTAATTGAAAACATTGGTCTCCCACGAAGATGGCCTTTCTTGAAGAAAGTTTTCATTTATTTTCAAGCGAGGAAATAAATGTTGACTCTTGGCTGACACAAAATCATCCAACGTTTTATCTAAATGAAATAAAAGAACATTTTCAATTATTAATAAATAGAAAACAATTATGAATATTCAAAATTAGCTAACCTTGCATTGAATTGCACATTTCTTCTTTCGATGGAACGTATCTTTTAAGATAATGCGATTGACTTTCCTTATTAAAGTTAGCCACCATTTTTGCTTTTGTGTTTAAGTCCACATCGAAATCGACTCGTCTACTTTTTCATAATCTTTCAATTTTTTCAGAAAGCATAAGTCTTGAAAGGGTGCTTTTGCTGCCGAACTGCACTGTACCCATGATTTAACATAAACCATCACAATAAAAACACAGACCTCTTTCAATCCGGCACTATCTTTTTTTCTCAATTTAAGTTGCGAGCGTAGCAAAAATATTTTTAATGCATAAATTGCTCTTGCCATCCATCTCGCTTAATGCATTGCACCTGGGGGCCTGATTTTTAGTTGCTTATCGACATCTCCTCCTAAGAATATTATTGAAAGTTCAATAAGTTCGCGGTAGTCATTTCTAACAATTGGTTTTCGTAGCTCCCCAAAGTAAAAACTTAGAATTTCGGTAATTTCGTTGTCATTAAAATTCTCTTTAACAATGTCAGCACCGGTTTGAAAATTGTTAGTGTCAATATTTTTCCATTCATCTCGAAACTTTTTAAAAATAGGTATTTCTGGACTTATTGTTACTTGGTGGACCTTCGTTTCGAAGACACTTTTAAGCACGAGCTCATACATATGATGCCGACAACCAAAAAGG
This sequence comes from Portevinia maculata, assembly GCA_949715645.1. NCBI lineage: Eukaryota > Metazoa > Arthropoda > Insecta > Diptera > Syrphidae > Portevinia > Portevinia maculata. The sequence continues at coordinate 98,186,146 of OX454528.1, forward strand.
ACTAACTCTCTTCCTAATTCCTGTTCCAAGAGCACACATGCTCCATTAAAGCGACCTGTGTTAGATGCAGTTGTATCGCAACACATAATCTGAACTTTATCATCCAAGTTCCATTCTCTAATTGCTCTAGAAACAGCATTAGCTTGTTCTTTACCAGAAGAATTTTCCAATTTTGGCACGGATAGAAGTTGTTCCCCATCAAAAGTAATAACAATAGGAAGTCGTTCTTCCTTAGCACTCCTTACATTCAAGCCAGGTAACAATTTTCCATCCCAGTGAACAGTAACAACCTCCGGAATATTATTTTGAAAATCGGGTTTAATGTTCTCTGCCCTTTCTTTTCTAATCCGTGTCCGCACGCGTTGAATCGTTGCAGTTTGTTGTTATTGAGTGTATTCACTCTTACAATCCATTCGAAATTCGAATGTATCTGTCTCTATCGAAACTAAATTGAACGAATGATGATTGGTGTTTTTGATTGTATTGAAATTGAATGGAGCAATACAATACTCCCATGTCCCATCTGTCATTGATTGATTGAATGATTGATTGATTTCAACCAATACTTGAACGATTCGATCATTAAATTTGAACGATTGACACAGCTCTAATGGTAACTGGCTGATACTCTTCAACATCTGTATGAGTTTCCAATTCTCTAAGTCGATTCGTCAGTTCATTGATTGTATTTTCAAATGTCTGTCTCGTTTGTTCTGTTGCAACCTGATCCGCAGCAGTAACTACCGCTTTCAATTGTTCGAAGTTCATCATTTACTCAGCAATTACAAACAACAACAAAAAAAAAAAAATATTCACTATGTAACTCTTAATTTAAAATTTTCAAATAGGTATATATAAAAACAATCTATCCTAATACAATGAAGGCCAACAAAAGACCTATTAAATCAATAAAAACTTAATATTATTTTATTCAAGAGGATTGAGAGAGAGAAGATAAAGAAAGAAAAAAAAAAACAAAATGGAGAGGATAAAAAAAAAATCTATAACTTGCTTACTTTACTAATAATTACTAATAATAATATAAATTCAAAGATTATTTAACTTATATTAATTAACTAAATCTTGTTTCAAAACTTATCTTCAATGAAAGTTGTACCGCAAATTAATGTACTGCTTGGTAGATATAATGTATATACATACATATGGCGTATAGGTGATCAGCAACGTCTCGTATGTATCACTTTCTGATTTCAGTTCAGTTAAATTTTTCTTTGTTAGTTTTATATTCACAAATTCAATTTCACTTGTGTTTATTGTTTATTGTTTTTACACGTTTTTCACCTCGTTGATGGGGTTACTTTTTATGTAGCACCGGCCACGAGTTCATACTAATCGTCAACGCGATCTATATCCTTTATATGGATTTTGAAATATTTTAATTCGATAATCGCGTCGTCGTCGTACCAGGTTGGGCGCCAAATAATTTATATTTATTTTTCAATATAAAACCTTTGTATATACATTCCTATAGTAGCGCCAATCCAGTAGTACCAGTATCCTAATAGGTGTCGCTACTCATACCAAATCGAGAATTAGTTGGCTGAGAGCTTTTGTGCCTTTGATAATTTTATTAATAATAAAAAAGCATTCGTTGAGATTTTTGTTCGTTCAATCATTCAATATTATAGTTCGTCGTTCGTCGAAGAGAAAAGAGAAAGAAAGAAGAAAGAAACGAAGAAATAAACTGCTTTGTCTCTCATTATCGAATCATTCTGATATTATGTAAGTATTTATTTTTCTTTGTAAAAGCCAAATACTTTTTGAAGATTTGCGTTGTGCGTCGCTTCGGCAAATAGTAGGTATGTAGGATGAATAGAGGGAGATCATGGAAAAATTAGAAATATGGCTTTGTCGTCTGCGAGTAGAATGTATGATGGAAGAAGCGATTCGTTAGAAAAGAAAAATTGAATAAAAGCCTGTTTCGGTAGGTATTTGAATTATGAATTAATGGATTTTTAGACTTTAGCTATTTTCGCTGTATCTCGTCCAAAAATGTACGGATTTATATCATTTCTTCAGTATTTGATTCGGAAATATTCAATTTGTGTTGTATCAGCCGTTAGTCAAGGAAATAGTTGTTGGATAGGTGTATTTATCTAATTGATGACCTACATTAATATTGAGGCAGGTCACCTGTCGTTTTGCAGTTTTTTGTAATATATTCGTGGTCAGCATCGATAGTAATGTGTATCTACTATGTCTGTCCGTCCGTCCGCCCACCCGTCGGCACAAATGAATACCTTTACATTGGAGCTAGAAAGCTGAAATTTTAGCAATGTTATCTCTAGGGGCCCGAAATAATAATTTTTAAGAATTTTTAAAATCCGCCCATTGGCACGCCCACAATTTTAAAAGAACAAATTTGTGAGCTAGAAAGCTGAAATGTTGAATATATGTATTGTCTTAAGGCGCCCAAAATGCTGTGGGAGTTAACTAACATTGCATCGTCGCCTCTTCAAGTAGCATGTATGATGAGAGGGGGATGATGGAAGACGAAAAGTTTTGAAATGAAAATTTTAATAAAATCAAATTTCAGTCTTTTTCTCCAAATAAGAAATTATGAGTTGATCGCTTTTTAGACTGTTACTATATCTTGGAGCTGGTCGAACGTCTGCCATTCCTATAGAATTTGAAGATGAAATAGCTCGAAGCCTAATAGCACGTTGAATGAAGAACAAGAAATGGGAGTTCCTTCTAACAGAATAGAAATGCCAGAAGTAGGCGGGAAAGTACATCTGCCTATGCAGGGACCAGCTTAGAAAATCACTACAGCGCCCTCCAACCAGCGTTTGTCGTAAAAGTATAGGTACTAAGTGGGGAAATCACATCTATGCAATTTAAACATCCAGATGAGATGAGCCCAGCGACACATTTAACATCTTGGTCAGGGACGATTGAACCTCGCTAATCCATCGCCAACAAAGAATAACTGATACCAATTAGGGTCCGTCACTTTTTCTTCAAGCAGATAATCAAGGGCAATATGATTAGACTTAGGACGCTTCCCTGGTGTACACCTCTTTGATTGTGAAATCCTCGGTGACGCCAACTATACATCTTACTCTTGTCTTTACTCGCTCATACATGTATACATGTCCATGACCATCCGACGTAGATTTCTGGAACTCCTCGTTGTTTTAGCGCTACCCATAACAGATCCGTTGGTTGTTTATTACAGGACTATCCAAAATCAACCAACACCATATGCAAATCCTTCAAAGAATCACTATGTTTTTCCATCATGATCATTATACTTTGGATTGCATCTGTGGTTGATTTACCTGCGACAAACCCGCACTGGTCTTCAGATAGCCGTACTATTTTACGGATTCGGCTATTTAATAACCCCTGAACGATCTTCGTGGTGTGTGACATCAGCTTGATTGAACGGTATTTATCAGTCTCGCATATCGCCTTTTTCTTTGTACAAAATAAGAAGAAAACTCTCCCTCCACGGGTTAGGCATTGGATCGCCACTCATCAGTTTGCAGATGAGAATCATGAGCCATTTGGACCCGATGTCTGCCATCTTTTTCCAGAACTCGGAGGGTTTCTTGTCCGGCAAATCTGCTTTTCGATTTTTAAGGTCTTTGACCGCATTCATAACTTCTTCAACAGCAATGTTGTTTACTTCTTCAGTGTTAGAAACGGCTCTCGGAAAATATATCCCATGAAATTGGTTAATTAGTAGTTTTTCGTCATCCACAAGAAGCATTAAGCATTGTTGATGGACTTTGGCGAACGGATTTCCTGGGCATTCCTCCTTCTCTCAGCGGCAAATTTTGAAAATAGTTGTTTTTCTGTTCAAGCTGCTTTGTTGGAGTTCGTGGACAGCCTTCTGACACCTTTTTGTCACTAATCACTGCTTTAGCTTCATCTGCCCACCACCATGTTTCTTTGCCGTATTGACAACTTTGTTGATGATGCGATGGAGATAATTTTGCATATTTGCAATAAATGCATGACTTTTTTTGTCCAGGTTGTACCATTTGATTCTCACAAACACTTTACTGTCAGGAGGAGGCGGTTTTGTTGGGCGATTGCCTCTTCCAGGATCACTTTGCTATCTTTAACCCGAGGCTTCATGAAACGTGCTACCATTATGGCAATCAATCTGGGATTCGTTTCCGCCACTGCTGTAAGTGACCAGGTGACGGCTTTGTTTGAGAACGATAAGACCTTATGACTTGCACATTCTCAGGATATCTTTACCCGGAGAGTTCCTGGTGCCGTATCCCAGTCCTCCATGGCAGATTTCATACTCTTCGTTTGACTAACCGACCATACCGTTCAAATCTCCGCCAACAAACAAAAGTCCCGTATTAGGATATCTTGAAAGCGTGTCCGGTGTTTTGCGGGATGATATTTTCCTGGGATAGACTCACAAAAATTAAAACTCTGGACACGTCTTCGACTCACAAAAAAGGTTATTCTGAAGGTTGGATATTTCAACCGTGGATATTATAAAAAAGAATATAAACTACAGTAATTATTACTAATTTTTGAATTTGAAGTGGCCAACCGCTAGTGCCGGTTCCCTACCTATTCCACACACACATCAAAGCAAACAACTTAGAACATTCTTCAATAGAATTCGCTTTAACATCTCGAAATGATTGCATACCTTCTTATGCAATGTATAAATATTTTCCCAGCCTTTATGCAAAAATCCGTATTCAGTACATATCCCAAACATGTAAGTTATGCAATCTCTATGTCGATTAAAGTCCCAAACCAGTTGTTTGTGAAAAACCGAATGAACAAATTCTGCTTATATTCGGAGATTTAATTGTGTAACAAAATGCAATCGCAATATGTACGTAATATGATTTGTGATACCGATGATGAATGAATACTATACCCCTTTTCTTTGATGAATGCTACGGCATCCTTGCAATATGCCATAACCTACCCCAAACGTCCATTGAAAACAACAAATAATTTATAAACCATATACCGCACCCTCTCACCCACACATCATATCCCCATCATGAGAAGTATAAAAAAAATTCAATAAACAAACGACAAACTACACACTTATGAAAATCTTCAAATATAATGGCGCTGGTCGGAAAAATGTTACTTTTGTTTTGTTCATCACTTCAATTACTTTCGTTTAATATAGCTTTCGTTTTGACGAAAACTTTCATAAGAACTTAAAGCTCCATCTAAATTAATTAAGGACACAAACCAGTTTTCATTATTGATCGATTGAAGCGCCAAAGCTTCTGCGGGATACATGTACAACATTATTATTCGATTTCTTGGCGCTACTATAGGAATGTATATACAAATATAAAACGCATCACACAATTTGTTCAAATATATTTCTTATTTTATTCTTATTAAATTCCTCTATGAGGAAGCTTAGGAATATTTACAACCGTCCACTGGCAGCTCCACTTAATAACTAACTAACATAGTACAAAAAGAGGCATTATATATTATTACCACTAGCATTACCACTAACATGAAGATAACGCCGATCCGTTAATCTGCTGCTTGGCTGGAATTCCACAAGCTGTAGCTTAGCGGGTCGTGTGCACCTTGGAAAGCGTTTGGTGTTTGCTATGCTAGGCTTGGTGATGCTGCGGCCGCACCAACTGTTTTGATAGTGCAGCTTCTACCGTTTGCAGCATTACCACTAACATGGAGACAACGTCGATCCGTTAATCTGCTGCTTGGCTAGAATTTCATATGCTGTAGCTTAGCGGGTCGTGTGTACCTTGGAAAGCGTTTGATGTTTGCTATGCTAGGCTTGGTGATGCTGCGGCCGCACTAACTGTTTTGATAGCGCAGCTTCTACCGTTTGCAAATTGACAGCTATGAAACCGTGTGCCCTTCTGTACGCCGAATCATTATTTATTTTATGTTATATAGGATGTTTCCATAACTTATACCTTCGGCTGAAATTTCTCTTCCAAGATACTCAAGATGAGTCTGCAGGAACTTACATTTACTCAAGTTCAAAGAAAACCCACTTTCTGTTAATGCAAATAGGACTTTATCTAACCGACTGATTCCTTCTTGAACATTTTTTGAAGGAATGAGTATATCGTCCAAGTACACCAATGCAATCGTGTCCTTCAGAGAGCCTAGTGCCTTGTTAATAGCGCGCTGAAACACCGAAGGAGCGTTAGCCAGTCCGAAAGGCATACGCAAATATTCAAACTGCCCATCCGGGTAACAAAAGCTGTTTTATTGTATCGAGTTGCTTTCTATGGGGATTTGATGGAAGCCGGAAGCCATATCGAACGATGTAAAAATTTTATTTTGAGTAAGTTGATCAAGCTGATCCTCAATTCTCGGCAAAGGATATCTATCTTTTATAGTGATTCGGTTGAGGGCTCGATAGTCAACGCACATCCTGTGCTGTCCATTTTTCTTAGATACCAAAACAATTGGACTAGCAAACGAAGAGTTACTGTATCTAATAATGTAATGGGCTTTTAACTCGTTGATTATGTCTTTTACAATATTCCTTTCAGAGAGCGCCATACGATATGGTCTATAATTAACAACGGTCTCTTTTTCCAGACGAATGTTAAGTGATCCTGTTTTTACTTCTACACTTGGGTAGCCATCAATGAAATATTTAGAAAATTTATTTAAGATTTTGTTAAGCATTGTCTGATGTTCTGGCGAGTGTTCGATCTTCAAAATATTCGCCGTATAATTTGGAATTTTCTTTCTCAAAAGGGAAGAACCGTCAATATCCATTCGTATTTCTAGGATCATTAAGAATATCTCGTCCAATTACAATTTCACTCTTAAGATAGGAGTGATCAATTATGTGAAATGATACGCTGACTTCCACCGTCGCGAAAGATACAAGCAAAACTACTTTTTCGGTTAATATTACTGGATTTTTAGCGATTCTCTGAACAGCAATATGGTGTTGGATTTTGTTTGTAGCTATTGCATTTGCGATATCCGCCCTCATTAAAGAACAGTCAGAACCTGTATCCAAAATACAGCGATAGCATTTTCCATAAATGGTAACCGAGGTTGTATTATTCGGTTTAGCAGTATCACTGCACAAACCAACTTTCTTATGGTCTAACCTTTGCTTTACCCAACAAATTTCGTCCCGGTATCCAAGTTTTCCGCAAAATGAGCACTTTGATACTATCTTTTTTCTTTGCCCAGACTCAGTTGAAGTTTGTATGCTGGTAGAGGGAGAGTTAAGTGCCCCGCTAACCCGCAGCCGAAACATCGTTTGTCATTTTCGAGACGAGGACGTTTGGAAGGGATAAAGACGTTATTAGAACTTCTCCCCGAGTCAACGCTTCGAAATTTCAAAATCAATTCACGAATTGATGACAAGTGCTCAGTTAGATCCTGGATAGTTGCATGACAAAGGTTAGTGAATTTCTCAAGCTTATGTCGGAGATACATCCTACAATAATCCACACTATTTTGTCCTCCGGTATATTGAAAGGCAGTCGATTAATTTGTGCTTTCAATATTCGCAACGTTACGTAGCTGCTCAACTATGTTCGATCCACTCGAGAACGTATGAACTAAAGACGCTTTAAGGTCCGCCCAGGAGTAAATTTGGTAGCCATGTTTTTCATACCATTCTTTTCTCCTACCTAATAATGCAGCTCTAATTCTTGGGATTATGTCATAGTCGTGTAGGCTATCTCGAATGACCCTGGCCTGAATATCTTTGCACCACCTATCTACATCCACTCTTGAATGGTCAGGGTCAAAGCAAGGGAACCCAACCGAATACTCTTTTGTTTGTTGCTGTGACGCCTTCATGATTTTATTTATGGCGTCAACTGTTATTATTAACTGCTCCTCTTTAGCAGCACCAGTTTGTCCATCTGCACATCAACACTTGTCCCGTGCAGCATTGTTATCACAAAATGGCAAATGATACAAAAAGGAAAAGTAAATAACTCACCCAAAGAATACGACAGCTATGCAGTTAAAATAAGGTTCAGACTTGACCCTTTTGTTTCCGTTGTACTCACACGGACACTATAGTTTTAAATCAAAAAAAAAATTCAACAGTGAAAAGGGTCAGATTATTCAGCCTTCGGTTGCACAGCACTCTCACATTTTTCGATTTAAGGATCTTTCAACGTCGCGCAGGCCAGGAAATTATTGTTTTGTTTTCTTGAATTTTCATTTCTTTGTACTCGAACAATTAAATCACGAGACTGTTGTCGACACAAAGGGTATGGTGGTTTTACCGCGAAAAACACACACGCGCACTCCACAGCAAAACAAGCGCAGGTCAAATGGACCTTTTTCAATTTAGGGATCTTTCAACGTCGCGCAGGACAGGATATTATTGTTTTGTTTTCTTGAATTTAACTTTGTTGTTTGGACATTGGGCTAATCCAACTTCTGATGATATTTTCAAAAATTATCTGCGGTGGATCGCAATACCACTTCCTATCGATACGACCTCACAAGATCGAATCCGATCGCAGACTCCTTTTTTCTTCATCCTTCCTTACAACGAGGTACGGATGAATTCACTTTCCTTCGCAGAGAGTGAATAGTGCAGAAATATGTTACACTGAATTCTCTAACATATATGTCACATCCCTAAACACGTTCTTAAAATATAGGTACTTAGTGTCGCTTTAGACAGATGTATAAAAAATAAATACTTGGGATTTAAAATAAAAAAAAAGCTAATTTGAGTTTCAGGTATGTTGTCCCTAGTGAGTGGATTTCTTCTTTGGTTATTCCTGTTAGGCTACATTTCTCATTCACTAAGTTGTCTGTGTCTATGCCGTCCTCTTTACATATCGATATGTCCGCGCCTGTGTCTATAAGGTATGTTAAGTTTCTATTTAGGTCGACTATATACGGATACATGGTTCATCGGGTTATTTATGACTTTTAGTGTTATTAGTTTCGGTATCCCGGAGTATTGCTCGTGGCGATCTCCGGACCATCTACGTTTCCCTGGTCTTGAACAATATTTACTCGTCTATTGTTTGTTGGTCTGTTAAAATTGTTCCTTGTATGGAAATTGTTGGACCTTATTTGAGGGTTGTTCGCATAGTTGTTGTTGTTTGCCTGGTAACTGTTGCGGTTTCTTTGATTCGTCGCGTTGTTGTACCTGTTTTGGTATGTGCTGTATCGTTGGTTTGGATTTTGGTTGAACCTTTGACTGTTGTAGTTGTTTCTGTTTGCGTTGTCCCTACTGTTGTATCGATTATTGTATTGGTTGTAATTGGCTCTTCGCATGTACATCATTTGGCTGTTGTAGTGGATAGAATCTGTTTCTAACTCGATTGCCAGATTGATCGCTTCTGAGAGAGATTTTGGTTGTGCGGCAAATATTGTTGGTTTTATTTTGTCGTTGACGCCGTTCTTAAAGACTCTGAGAGCATAGCTGTCATTTATTTTCTCTATCACTGATTTTTCAGCCACTGTCGCCTCACCTGGTAACTCATCAATCTGAAGGCTGTTTAGATCGGCTATGAGTGACATAACTTTGTCTTTGTATGATGTCACTGATTGGTTTCTTTGTGTTATTTGCGCTAGTTTTGTGTGAACTTGCGGTATTGTCTTTGTGTTCCTGAATTTTTCTTTTAAAACGGTTTTTAGTGACTCTAATGTTGTTAATGCTGTTGCACACCCTATTGCAGTTTTGACGTTCTGTGCAAGTTTGACGTGGAAGATGAACTCAATGTATGTGCTTCTGTCTGTTTCTTTGAGTGTATTGTGCAGTATTTCTGTTAGGGTAAGGAATGCGTCTAGTTCTCTAAAAGTTCCCGTGGAAGTTGGGATCACTTTCATTGCTGTTTCGACGTTGAAAGATGCCATATTTAATGTTTCTAGGTTAGTATTAATTAAATCTTTGGTTATTTTATACTTTGTGAAAAATTCTGCTTGAATTGAACCTTTGTCCTCCTCTAGTTTGGAATTTATAATTACGTCCATTTTTAGTTGTTTGATTGCCATAGATCGCCAAGTGTGTTCTGTATAGCCCCTGTTTGAACTCTTGTTTATATTTGTAAGTATTTTTTCTAGTTTTTTAAAATTATCTTCCATATCTTTATTCTATTTAAATTTTATTTTATTTAGACTTTGTTTACATTATTTCTTAATATCTGTTTCCTGACGTAATTTTTGTAATATTTATTTATTTTTACAATAGCATATAAGACTATAACTACTGCTGCTACTGTGTAAATAATTGGCTTAATTGGATCTGCACTCTCGTTGACCGTCACGTTCTCCTTTGTCGTGTTGTTGCCCATTGTCGTTTTCCAGTTCATCTGGTTCTGTTTCCTGTTCTTTTATGACAGTTTTGAGATATGCTAACCTCTTCCTGTCCCTGTACTTTTTGCCTCTTCTCTTATTTTTCTTTGGGGTTGCTTCTGGCTTCGTGATCCGAGTTAGTCTTGTTTCTAAATCCTGGAGCTGTCTCTTCTTGTACTCCTTGGGACCTTCAGCGTGTTGTTGTTTTGGCGTAGGTGCGTATGCTGGTGCGCCCACGACTTTTCCTGGTGTGTATTCCTCCGTTATATGTGGGGAATTCTCTTGCTAATTTAATCGTCCGCTCTGGTGGTGCTGTCTTCAGTTGTTCTTACTCTTCAGGTCGTTGGCAGGATCGACATGTAAAGGATTTCTACCTGATCGGATTAGATAGACTAAGCTTGGCAGGGCATGAATGCCAGTGGTTCTGCCTGAGTTTGGATAGCTAAAGGATTCTAATCGAAGGGCAGGGCACGAATGCCATAGGGGTCTGCCAAAAGTGAGAATTCAGTTTGTTCAGTGTCAAAAGGAATCTGATTTTATTTCCAAAATACTTGGCCTTATATACTGATTCCCTAGCAGTTTTCCCAAGGCATATTGATACTATAAGTAGATCGCGTGCCATCGAATTCAGCTACAATGTCAGACATTCGATATACAGAACATTGGTCAGCTGCACTTGTACACAATGTATGATCGTTTATGAATCAGTGCAGTGACGATGTTTACGTCCCTTTTCGAGTGGCGTTGTAATGGGTCAGTGAGGTGCTCGTGAATTAGAACCCGATACATTGTATGCAGTGTGTGCGATACAATGTATGAAGTGCTAATGTTGATTGTTTATGTTTATGTTTTGGTTTATTGTTGATTGTTTATGTTTATGTTTTGTTTTAGGTTCACTACATGGTTTAGGTTCACTACATATGACAATTATGCAACACGCATTCGTAGAATTCTTTTGGGAGGAAAAACGTGCATTTTGTTGTGGGCTTGAAAATTTTTGTGTTGTAATTTAAAAATTCCATCTGAAATTTATTAAATTATTATATTATATTTATATTATATTTATTAAATTATTATATAAACCTTGTCGCCAGCCGGGGTGATTGATGGTCCAATCCCACATATGTACTCATAGATCGGTAGCGGAATATTATATTCCTCGGAGCTTATCACGGCGAGGGGGTCCATCGCGGATTGAAGCTCGGGTACTTTCAATATATATTTACCCTGGTGTAGCTGAAACGCTACCAGGAATTCCACCATCGCGTGTTGGAACATGGGGTAAGGCATGCTCCTGGTGATCCTTTGATCTTCGATGCATATACGGTCATACACCTGTCTAACAAGTGGTATGAAACCCGCGCAATCGAAGTTTTGCCCTAAGGTCTTCTTTAGAGGCTTGCTGCCCCTACTCCCTCCCGAGTATAACTGTTCTGTGTTCTCCTTCGGGGGTGTCTCTTTCACTGACGCTATTACGGGTGGCGCTCCACGCCGCGGTTTGTTCTGCGCCCTTGGCGGTGGGCGGACTGGACGTGCTAAAGCATCGCTCAGGTCCTCTGCATTACGGACCTGGTTAACCCAGTTTCCGTCGCCATTCCTTTCCTGCTGAATGCGCTCATTGAATTGGCCCATTCTCTCGATGTCCCGCGGCCTCATCCGGCGGGGCTGTCGACCATATCCAGGGGAGTTCCCACTTGGACTGAAATTGTTTTGTTGTTGAGCGGGACTTCTACGCACCATATTACGATTTTGATTCATATTTCAATTTGTTTAAATATTTTAAATACGCCAATATTGGCTACAATTAGAATTGTAAGATTTTTGTCAAAAAACGACCAGGAAAAATTGTGTGGTATCACTTAAAAAAAAACCATTAATCGTAATTTATTAAGATTAAGATTTATATGATAGTGCGTCCAATTGTCGCCCGTTTTTCAGAAAAGGGTCCAAAAAGCACTTATTTTGAAATGTGGTCGCCATGCGTCCCGTGAGCAGAAATGTCGCCATTTGGCTACATATGTCGCCCATCGGTAACCCTGCTCCTATGTAAGTAGAATGCGAACTGACGATTGTCCCTTTGTTCGTTCGTTTTGTGTCTGTCTTTTCCCTAATCGGTTCGTTTGTTACTGTTGCTGGTCTGTGTGTGTGTTACACCGTAATGCGTTCTGTCTACTGTGATGTTCGTTTGTCTGGCCCAATCCCACATACATATGTTTATATATAGGAACTTATTTACCAGAAAAAGAAAATCTCACTCACCCCAAAAGATAAAACTTATTGGTTATCTAGTTGTTTCAGCTCCAACTCCAGAAGCTCCTCCTTTAATTGGAGTTTATTTACAGCGATTCCTTGCATTTTAATGTTGTGTTCATTGTTCTGCACTTTTATTTCCTCTAGGACTTTGTATATTCTTCTGGTGTTATATTGAATGTTTTTGAAGTTCTCTCCTGAAGATTTCAATGGCTTTTGAATAGCATTGCTGAAATTCCTTTATATCTCAATTTGAGATTTCATGAGCTCATATTGCTCTTTTTTTTATCTTTTGTGCACATTTTCCAAGTCTTGAACATCTATGGATTGAATTTGAGTAAAAGCCATATTTATTTATATAATCATCCACCATTTCATCTTCCCGCACTTCACTACTAATATTACGACACGGCCTTCCTGACTATCACACGTCCTCGTGTGTTACAAACAGAGTTCAAGTTCAGATTATGTCAAGCTCAATCTGGAAAGACCATACAAATTTATTAGTAAAATTATTCGCTTTTACTATTTTTTTTTGTTATTATTTTAAATTTTCAATTTGCCAACCTAATGGCCGAGGGTTAGAAGATCGTGTTTCTCACTTAATCAATTTCATACTAGATATGTATCCGCCAGAGAGATAATCCCCATGATAATTTTTTTTTTTTTAGTCATCCAGGATACATCATTACTGCACGCTGGAACACGGACGGTGCGTTTTTAAGTCCAAACGGCATGTTTAAAAATTCATATTGCCCCTCAGGCGTCACAAATGCCGTGCTGTAACGTTGGGCTATATTTGGTCCTTTGGCCAACGTACCGGTTTTGTAGGTTCGTTGATGGCAAGCAGACTTGGGCCGGCGAGTAGCCTTATGACCCTTATACCTGAAAGCGAGTAGCTCTATAGGGCGTCTGGTATACCAAGGAAGTCTACTGATTTCCAGCGTGTTGCTAAATAAAAATGCAGTAGGCTTCGTTTGACTCCAATAATAGAAGTAAAATCTTTTCATTTTATTGTGGTCTTTTATACTGTTTTTACATTGGAGAATCGTTCATAATATTCCCTCGAAGTTCCCATGATATGCATTTCTGCACTATCAGCATATCACTCAACAATCCGATTCTTTTAAGCTGTTCTACTTACGTTGGATAATCTACGGTTGAACACCATAGCCAATAGATAGGGTACAGTCGCCAGTGGCCGGCTCCTTAAACAAATTTTTCGATTAAATATTTGATAAAATCTACAATTATAAATTTTTATGGTTTATTTTTTTAATCAAATATTGGTAAGGGATTTCTTAATAAATCAGAATATACAAAAATATGTGTATTCACGTGTAAATACTTTTTATCTGGTCAACAAAAAAATATTCCACTTTTCCTAGTGGCCGGCCCCTTGTTTTATATATTCGGCCACCTGGAATCCTGTCCTCGGCCTCCCCAATCAAAACAAGTGTTTTTAAACAAAAGGTATTATTAGTTTGATTTATTTAATAAAAATACCTTTTTTTTAATGTTTTTAATAATTTTTTTTAAACGTAAAATCAAAAGATAAATATAATATAATAATAGGTAGTTTTTTTAAGGAACAAAAATAAATATATTCACATAAATTTACATGGAACTTAAGACTAAGGCTTTTCAAAAGCAATAAAGGGAACAAAATTAGTTCACCTAGGTATGTAAATAAACCGTAATAGCATAACATACATTCATTTCTTAAAATAGGTATTAACAAGTATAATTCATTAAGTAAACAAAAAACAAAAACAATAACAAATTCTTAATATAAAATTATTCAAAAATAAATAAAAAGTCTTGGTTCCTAATCACATAATGGACAGGTAAATTCTTCCTCACTAAAGGACATGGTCGAAAGTTGTGTACACTTAAAATGGAACCAACTTTCACATTTATCACACCCAATGTTCTTTAAGCCCTCATCCTCAACGTCAGTACGGACTTCTTCATCACAGGTTGGGCACTTTGAAGCTACTTTCTTTCGCAATGTCGTTTTTTTCTCATCTGCCCTTTTGGCAAGACAATCAAGCTTCCTTTTTTCAATTTCTAGGATTTTTGTTTTCTTTGCATCCTCTTTGTTTTTTTTAAAAGCTTTCCAAGCCGCGAATGCTACGGCATCCTTGCAATATGCCATAACCTACCCCAAACTTCCATTGAAAAAAACAAATAATTTATAAACTATATACCGCACCCTCTCACCCACACATCATATCCCCATCATGAGAAGTATAAAAAAAATTCAATAAACAAACGACAAACTACACACTTATGAAAATCTTCAAATATAACGGCGCTGGTCGGAAAAATGTTACTTTTGTTTTGTTCATCACTTCAATTACTTTCGTTTAATATAGCTTTCGTTTTGACGAAAACTTTCATAAGAACTTAAAGCTCCATCTAAATTAATTAAGGACACAAACCAGTTTTTATTATTGATCGATTGAAGCGCCAAAGCTTCTGCGGGATACATGTACAACATTATTATTCGATTTCTTGGCGCTACTATAGGAATGTATATACAAAGATAAAACGCATCACACAATTTGTTCAAATATATTTCTTATTTTATTCTTATTAAATTCCTCTATGAGGAAGCTTAGGAATATTTACAACCGTCCACTGGCAGCTCCACTTAATAACTAACTAACATAGTACAAAAAGAGGCATTATATATTATTACCACTAGCATTACCACTAACATGAAGATAACGCCGATCCGTTAATCTGCTGCTTGGCTGGAATTCCACAAGCTGTAGCTTAGCGGGTCGTGTGCACCTTGGAAAGCGTTTGGTGTTTGCTATGCTAGGCTTGGTGATGCTGCGGCCGCACCAACTGTTTTGATAGTGCAGCTTCTACCGTTTGCAGCATTACCACTAACATGGAGACAACGTCGATCCGTTAATCTGCTGCTTGGCTAGAATTTCATATGCTGTAGCTTAGCGGGTCGTGTGTACCTTGGAAAGCGTTTGATGTTTGCTATGCTAGGCTTGGTGATGCTGCGGCCGCACTAACTGTTTTGATAGCGCAGCTTCTACCGTTTGCAAATTGACAGCTATGAAACCGTGTGCCCTTCTGTACGCCGAATCATTATTTATTTTATGTTATATAGGATGTTTCCATAACTTATACCTTCGGCTGAAATTTCTCTTCCAAGATACTCAAGATGAGTCTGCAGGAACTTACATTTACTCAAGTTCAAAGAAAACCCACTTTCTGTTAATGCAAATAGGACTTTATCTAACCGACTGATTCCTTCTTGAACATTTTTTGAAGGAATGAGTATATCGTCCAAGTACACCAATGCAATCGTGTCCTTCAGAGAGCCTAGTGCCTTGTTAATAGCGCGCTGAAACACCGAAGGAGCGTTAGCCAGTCCGAAAGGCATACGCAAATATTCAAACTGCTGAACTCTCGATTTAAAAATTTAAGGTCTGTAATAACAGCCACTCACAATCACTCTCTTAACAATACTCACAAAATAACCAATATTTACAAAAAAAAAATGCAACTAAAAAAACAGTTGACTTTGAACTCATTTTGTCACGCCATACAAAATACAAAAAAAAATCTTCGCATCTATCAATCTATGTGTCAGAATTTTACTTTTTATAAAATCGACTTTTGTCCAGGTTTTCGAATCGAATACTCTTACGAGCGTCGTCGGCAGATGGTTAACTACTACTCGTCGCTCTTCTGCGTAAACGTTTGTTGGTAGGGTGTGGTGATATCGTGCTTGCGCACGGAGTGATCCTACATTTATTTAGGTTGAATACGTCATGAAATTAGATATTGATAAATTATACCTATAAACTTAAAAAAAATATTTCTGCCCCCATTTGCGAACTACGTGACTTAATACAAATTCACAGTTTAAAGAAACAAATAAATGAAAATAAATGCTGCCAAGTTTATATAACTTCAATTTGCAGATAATCATAAATGTATGTTTGTTATGAAATTATAGTTCAGTCAGTGACTGACAACCACAAATTTTTCATTATTAACATACGGCTGAGCTTAGGGGAAGTGTCTTTTATAGTCAGCCACTCTATTTCTTTATTACATGAACAACGGGCTGACAACTAGAAAACAAAGAGAATTTTTTGATTTTTTTTTCCGAGAATCAAGAGAGAATAAAATTTCTATTCATTCATGGTATTCCAACTCTTAGGTATCAAGAAGTATTCACTTCTTTATTATTGTAGCATCTAGCCACGTATACACTTCTTGTGTAATTGTTCCGAGGCCCTCCTCTTCTTCATGGGAGTTCTCTCGGAGACTTAGTCTATCACGAAAACCGCTCTGCAAGGCAAATATGTCATTGCAGTCAAAATTAAAGTTTCGCGTACCAATTCAGCCTTCGGGAATGACATCTCCCGCTAACAGGTAGCAGGTCCCGGGCGCCTCTACCGATCGCATCCGTTTGTACGACATATAGTTAGCTCTATTTGATGCCGATGCAGCAAAAGCAAAAGGCGATTTCATTGTGGATGGCGTATCCTACAGAATACGGGAGGCGTCTTCCTCTCCGTCATTAAAGTGCTTATAGATAAATGAAGCACTATTTTCTTTAGGCTTAAGGTCAGCCTTTGTGATCTTAAGATCCTTTATAGTGCCCAGAACACCAGAGCAAGTGTTCATAATGTAGGCACTGTGACACAGTCTTCCAGTTACCGTGTCGCTTTCGTCAAATTCGCACTCGGGCAACTTCCGTAGTGCATCTGGGTGCGAGCGTTCCCTGCGTCCTGTACCCAAGTAAATTCTCGTTTGGTGTACCAGTCGCGGGCCTCCATGATGATGGGAAAGGATCCCATGCTAATTGGGTGTCCCTAGTTTGTGGCGTTACCAGCGCCGACTGGATAACATATTGAGACGTCACATAAGGGCTTACATAACACTCGTAAACGTTATGAGTGTCTGCTGTTATTGCGCCGAATGTTCCCGACCTGACAGTAGTAGGTAATTGGGTTGGTCTAGCTAGCGCTTCCGTGAACTCCTCAGCGTTGCGGACCTAATTTGCCCAGTTTGCATCACCATTTCGTTCTTTTTGCTGGCGTTCGTTAAAATGTGCCATGCGGTCAATATCTCTGGGCCTCATCCGGCCAGGTTGACGGTTAGTACCAGGGGTATTCCCACGTGGATTACTATTTTGTTGGGGGCGGGATTTCCTCGCTGTTGGTTTCTGTTACCATTATTATTATACGCCATATTAGGCTACAAATTAAATTTGCTTGATTTCAAGTCTAAAAACGACATTAATACAATTAATATGATAATAATTAGGCCAAATTTATTTCGTAGGACACCTTTTTATGATATTGCTATTTTTGTATTTTATTAAAATTTCTTTCATTTTCTAGCATAATATCATCTAGTGTTGTTTTGTCGCTAAAATTCTTAAAATTTTATTTTCTTGGGTAATAAAATCTTTCTCGGAAAATCTCTTTGACGGTCAAACGTGGGACCTTCGAGGCGAGTTTTTACCACATTCAGGAATATTCCGTGGTCCTCGGTTTTAACGGACCCGAAGAGAATATTTCCGCATGAAACGAATTTATTCAATTCGCCGGGATCACCGTTATACGTAGGAACGATATTGAACACGTCGCTAATCTGAATTCTGAACTCTATTATATTTGGTTCAGATATGTGGTGGAAGGGTGTAATGGGATTTAGATGTAACCCTCGAACGATAATATGAATCATTGTTATGGACATGCACGGCTACCGGTTATTGATGACAGAGATAGCCAATACTCCTTAATTTTCGGTTGGGCAACCGGCTTCACACGATGTATATCCACCAATACCCGTTAGTCCTCAACCATTCTTTGTCATACAGCTAACAATAGGGTTCGCAGTATTAAACATCCATGTCATAATCTCGAAAGGACTAAGACAAGAACACTAAGATTCATAAAAGGTGTTATACCATTGGACACACCCCGGCCACAGACTCCATGGATGCGCCAATGGTTTGTTCGAGGGGTTGCTCAGCCAGCAGGAGCTAAAGGCATGCTTGCATACGCACGAACTAGCTCGCCGGAATGGGGTGGGATCTTGCACCTGCCACTGAGCAGACGCACACATGTTTTACATGCCTATTTCTACACAGATTCTTCAGTTGTCTTATTTGCTTTACAGCACACCGATGAGCGACTACCTTTAGATTTCTCTTAGATGTTGCATATGGAGAATAAATTGAAAGCAAAGCAAAAAGAACGGTGGGGTACCTAAGGTGTAGCTCGGACCCTCGAGTGTATGAATTACCCGCCCTCGTCCATCATGCCTTCTGCGGCATAAGGGCGCCTTGGTCATCGCCCCACTCGTATGTTTATATATGGGCAATGACCCCTTACTAAAATGGAATTAACTGGAATTCATTCCATCGATGACAATAGGATCTACACTACACAGCAACTTCACTTCCCCTCAAACACAGATAACTTTAAACTGTCATAACTATATGTGGGATTCTCCACAGAATAGAAATTCTTCCTTCTTCTCAAATTAAACACAAATCACTTGACGGTATAAATGATTAATTCACTCTTTATTTTGTAATGTTAATTCTATTTATTTATTGATAGTTCTTTAATGAGTGTCGGGGATTTAGACTTCCGAACTGCAGAGTAAAGTGAGCGTGAACCTGTAAGAAGAAACAAGGGGACTTGCACCAAGAAAGGATTACCAACAACCGGCGAAGAAAAGACCAAGAGTTTATTTAATTTAATTTGCTTTCACTTTATTTGTATCGACTTGGATTTATAATGGTGGAGACCGTTTACGCCGGAGACCGCTGCGCGTGACCATGAAAATATGACTGCGAATATTCTCCAGTAGAATATTCCCATCCAACCACCAAGTTGCACGTCCACAAGCGCCGCGTCATCAGAACTTACATCAAGTCCCAGAGGTGTAGGGTGTCCAGCAACTGCGCCCACGTCCATGCCTTGGCTACCCATCTGCCCAATACGATAAGGGTGCCGATCGCCGCAATCACCATCAACAGTCGTGGCTCTGGCATGTCGTAGATATTCTCAGAATTGAATATCTGTGTGCCTGCAGTGTGGTGGTTTATGTATCCAACAGATTGCCCACAGCCCACTGCCACCGGTCGCCCCATCGACGACGTGCAGTATCGGGTCGCAATGCTGTGTGGGAATAAAAAGAGTAAACACATCGACTCTTGTGTCGATATGTGATCGTGAGGAATGTGGCTGACTGCGGTGATAGGCGACAAGGTATTAGGCGACAATGTAATGTATACATCCATTGCGAGAAATGGAATGTGCATACATGTGCCGTGATCGGAGTATATTGGATGACGGATTGGTGGTGGGTTGGATGGCACGATGATGATTGCGTCAGCGGTCTATGGATGAAAGAATGTAGGTCATATTAATTGCGACGACCTTACCGTGGTCCGGGTTCGTGCCCGAACAATGAGTTTAATCTTAAATTTGTAAATAGTAATTAGGGAAAAGGAAAACAAGCTCGCGACTTTCCTCTCGAATTGATTGACTTCAACTGTTCGATCGTTTTCTTTTCCTTGTCCTCTTTTGTATGTCTACTTGTGTACGTCGTATCTCGTCGTCGTTATGTACATTATCTGTCGTCGTCAGGGTCATGCACATTGAATGTCGTCGTCAAGGTTATGCACATTGTATGTCGTCGTCAGCGTTATGTACATTGTATGTAGTAAGTCTGTTCGCGTCCTACATATATAATCAAATATTAATTGAAATATGTAAAATGCAATTGGCTTTCATACTATTGTAATGTTATAAATGTTTTATTAACCTATATAATAATCTTACATCTATTGTTGCTTATTTTCGTATGCTTTTGTTACGGACCGTTGGAACACTACACAGAACTACAGGCAAGATCTTAATCTCGCTTACAATCAATCTTACTAATTGTGATTACATAAGGGATCCACAACAACTGTTATACTCTGTCGATAATTAGCAATTTTCTTTTCAAACAAAACCCGATTAACACGAATAATTCTTAGTCAATATTAGAATCAATTATGGTCTGAGTTGTTTTCTTTTTTTTTGTACGAGATACGATCTAACTTTTATAGATAGGATTTGGGTCTCTGCTACGAGAATTTCGGTATAAGGTTGCCGTATAAGGCACAAGATGTCGCGACTATAATAATCTTTAACGGGTGGCAACAGGTGCAGTAGTAGTGTATTCGCTTACTGAATGGAAGGTCGTGCGTTCGAATCCCGGCCAAGTCCATTACTTTATATCGAATACATGAAATCTAAGCATCTTAGATACCACCCGTGGAGAAAAACCCTACAACTGCACCCAAACACTTCTTTCCTATCTCTCTATTCTTTCTAATAGTAAGTAGCACCCAAAAGCATGCAATGAAATGCGATAGTGCTGCTTGCTGTTAAACACAAATGCTTACGCTGTGTTACGCACTATAAGGGTACTGTAACAACAGAAAAAATCCCTTTAGCGTAAGCAAATTATAAAAAAAAAAAAAGTTTGTTGGGAGAACTGATTCTTATCTGAATCCTTTTTTTTTTTCTTATTATCTACTAAACTACAAAAGTATATGAATGTAGGCATGCAAATATAATAAGGTATCTCAGATGCGCTCAAATGATTCTGAATGTTTTAAATATAATATATTGATAAGACTCACCAGGTCAATTTATTTATTCTTTATTTTTTTTTACTTACACCTTCTACTCTTCTGCATCCTCTCCATATGTTGTGCACAGCATGTGGTTTGGTGATTGTAATTCTGTAGGTATGTCTCTACACTTGAAAAAATTCAAAGATTAAATTTTGTGAATTCAGAGGTGTTGAACGATCTTTACACTTTTTAGATTGATATAATATATATAGATTGTAATGTGAGCCTGGACAGCCTATGCGTATGCATAGGGTTGGTCCGTCCTCAAGGTTTGGTAGCAGAGTGGCACGCTGGCTACGCTCGGCTTAGCTCGCCGTACTGGTCGGGGATCTTGCTGCCTACACCTCTCCCACACAAAACAGTGTTTATTAACGTGCCATATCAAGAAAATGCAAGAGAATTAACTATAATAAAAGAAAAATGAAAACCGAGAAAACTACTATAGCGTATACTGAATGCTCTATCGCCGCGGAACTAGACTCCCGCTAGATTGAATCGCTCTTACTGTTAACCGTAAGATTTATATATATTTATATAAGTTCCAGCGGCTACACCCTTATCGTCGCGATAGCTCAAATGTTTCGTCCATCAATTCGGGATACCCTCCTCGTATGACACCTTTCGTAATGCCACACCATGTCATTGAATTCCCGATTAGAAATTTGTCAATGACCCCTTTATCTTTTCTGTCTTCGCTCTTTCTTATATCATAGCGATCTCACCTTTACGATCTCATTACCTAAAACATAATAATGTTGTCATCATACAGAAGTAAATTCAAACGAATTAAACTCTTAAATATCTCAGAAATTTTAATTGAACGCATTTGATATCATAACATTCGCTTAACCTGGATATCCCTTTGTAGCTTAAACACTAACACAATTCACGTATGTACTCTAAACTTCCTCGACGCTTATGTGCACATAGCCTCATTGGATTACAATCCAGCAATAAAATATTCTCATAATTATGTAGGGAAATACTAGCTCAATGTTATATGTACTTTAAATTGGTCTATTACTGGATACTTTTATACTCGATCAATTTAGATCATAAAAAAATATATTTAAGGTTTTAATTTTATCTATATGTATCTTAAATGTTATACTTCATTTAGTTAAAGAAATTAGATTAGGTTAT
Source organism: Portevinia maculata (assembly GCA_949715645.1). NCBI lineage: Eukaryota > Metazoa > Arthropoda > Insecta > Diptera > Syrphidae > Portevinia > Portevinia maculata. The sequence continues at coordinate 98,208,485 of OX454528.1, forward strand.
GAGTAGTAATTTAGTAATTCATTTAGGTAAATAAGTTACGAGTAGTTTATAATGGTTTTACTTGACACTGCTTCACAGTTTGACTGATCGTAATTGAGTGAATATTAGTATACGTAATAACAAACGTTATTTTGATGAATACATACTTTTGTGGCCGATCACTGAGTAGGTAGAATTGCTGTATAGCCAGTAGGTGAACTAACAATAAGGCAAATTTTTGTTTCTTGCTTGTTGGTGGTTTCGCCTATGGATTCAATGAGGAATCTGGCTGCGCTGCACTTAGGCTTGGTGCTTTCACGTTGCGAAGTGATCTTTTTGCCACGATGGGACTGTGGTGGACAATGATTGTTGGTACCAATTGTCGTCACTAATATGCCACCAACAATTTTGGTGCAGCCTCTCGGTTGTGCGGGCGTATCTGCTTCTGGGTAAATGCAAACATGTGCAGCAATTGCTTAACACCAGTGCTTAGATGGAAATAGACATGCATGAGCAGGGGATTTGCTACCGATCAGGTCAGATTGTGAGATCGGAAACTTTTTTTTTTGCTGATCACGAGCCGTGTCGCTGAAATTTGACTGCACTTGGCAAATTTGCATGTGACCTGTGTCATAAACTATTAACTCTTGAGGAGCTTCTCTTCATCAAGACAATTGATGATTCTTTTAAACCGCGATCTCTGTTGGGCCTCGCTTATCGACAAACCACACCTGACCGGAGCTTAGCAAGAAAAAAAGGCGGAAGTTAACGCTGCAATGAATTATATGGAGATAGTGTGCGAGTGTGATGAAAGATAATATTAACGCCCTCTCCATCTAGGCTAAGTAATTACTTGAAATATTTGACGATTGTGTGAAAGTGTGTTCATAAACTTTAAAGTTTAGGGTGGTAAGGCATTTCTTATTTCGCCAGAGAAACTTCCAGCTGCACGTTACAAGATATGTGAGTTATTACTAAATTACTATAATCAATGCTACGTCTAATACTACCTTATAACTAGCTACTATACCATGGCTACTTCTCGGCGTCTTCGGAGTTGATGCTGGTGAAGCGCTACCGGGATTCGGTGGCTGATGGTCCGCTGTTGGTGTCTCTTGTGCTGTTCTTTCTCGTTTCTTATGCCTCGGCCACGCAGTAAGCGGCTGAGCGGCTAAGCGGCTGAGCGGCTAGCGGCTGAGTGGCAGCTCTAAGCGACGTATGGCCAGGCACTGAGCGACTGCTTTTGAGCGATTAGTAGTTAAAATGCCGTTGTCAAGAACAGTTCGCCGTATTTTACTGTCGGAAATCGTTTGTATGTGTACAAATTACTTAAACGTATACAAAAAAGAAGACGATTTGGTGTTCATCCGATTAACCAATTAAGATCGGAGTTTTTAGAATTTAATCATTTATTTTTGAATCTACGAAAATTTCCAGATAGATTCTGGCAATATCTACGTATGTCTATCGAATCTTTTGATTTGCTGCTTGAAAAAGTGCGTCCTAGATTAATAAAACAAAGAATTGCTATTTCTCCAGAGCAGAGATTGGCTTTAACTTTAAGGTATGTACATTTATTATTACATTTCTAACTTTTTTTTCAAATTTGTTCATTAGTTTTAAGTTTTTCCAAAATAATCTTTTGGATGTCTCCCCTTACTTCCAGTTTGTCCAATAATGGAATTTTTTTCATAAACGGCAATAAACTTTTAAAGAATTGTAGATCGTCGCAGTCTTCCTCCTTTTCCATTTCTGATTTCAACAACTTAAGCCTTTCACTTTCCAAATTTAAAAATTCGGAATCCACATCCATGGCTGAGCTCTTCCTTTTTTTTTGGCTAATGTGGCGGATGGGCGTTGGCTATCGTATGGTTTTTTTAATACTTCTTCTTCATCGCCCAGCAAATCACCCAATATATCAGTGAGGTTTAGGTCATCAGCAGCATCCACATGTCCCGACAAATTTCCCTCAGTTGGATCCGGCACAATGGTATCTTTAATGAATGCCATAGATTCGAAGTATGGCCATTTTATTTTAATGGAAGTTGCTTCAGATCCAGATAATGGTCTTGGTATTTTTTGAAGGTTTTTGCGATATTATATATTATATAATATTTTCAGGTTTCTTGCTACTGGCCATTCTTTTAGGGATTTGGCATTTGCTTTTCGTATGGGCAGAAGCACAGTCAGTGCAATCGTTTCGGAGACTTCTGTTATTATATGGGAAGAACTTGTTAATGAATATACGCCTGTTCCAACAACAGATCATCTTAAAACAGTGATCAACGATTACTATACGCGTTGGAAGTTCCCTAACTGTTTTGGCAGTATTGATGGCAAACATTGTCAAATTAAATGTCCAGCAAGCTCTGGATCACATTATTTCAATTATATACATTATTTCTCCATTGTACTGCAAGCTGTAGCTGATGCTGACAAAAAGTTTCTCACAATAGAAGTTGGTGGGAGAGGAAAACAAAGTGATGGCGGAACTTTTGCAGGTTCCAAATTATTTACGTTGCTTGAAACTGAGAAGTTCAATGTGCCTCCTCCACAAGCACTGCCGGAATCAAATATTGTACTACCGAATTTTTTGATAGGTGATGAAGCTTATCCTTTGAAACCTTATTTGTTAAGACCGTACCCACGGAGGGATTTAAATGCACGAAATGAACATTTTAACGATCGACTTTCAAGGGCAAGAAAATGTATGGAATGTGCATTTGGAATAATGGGATCAAAATGGCGCTTTTTGCAAAAAAACATTGAAACGAAACCGAGAACGGCGATAAATTTAATAAAATGTGCTTGCATACTGCACAATTTTGTGAGAGAGTGCGATGGAGACAGTGATTTGGACTATATACAAGTAACATCAGCAATGCCAAACGACACAGTACGAACTGGCAACGCAGCAGCAGCAGGTTACCGTTTTAATAGAAGTACCCATACAGCTTTGGATGTTCGAAGTAAAATAACGGAGTATTTTTTTGATTTTGCACACTAAACCACAGGTGTTAACTTGCTATGCACTAAACTATGTATCACATAAACTTTAAATAAAAACTTACAACTTAAACTTAAACCACAAATTTCACCAACTTCCTTCCATAGTTTCTCAGTAATATTTTTATTTTTAAAATTGGCATTTCTATCTTGCCATAAATCTGGTCGAGATTGCACACACGAAATTAACAAGTCAATGTTTACTTTGGCCATCTTTACTTCTTGCCGCTCAGAACATTACTAAAAATTAAAACAGGTTTGGTTGCTGAGCGGCGCCGCTTAGCCGCTCAGAATTTTATTTCGCCGCTCGCTCATAGCGTGGCCGCTTCTATGTGATTTCATATGTTTTATATTTTTTTTCCGCTCAGCCGCTCAGCCGCTTACTGCGTGGCCGCGGCCTTAGGCGCTTGTGCCTGGCTCCACGATTTGCTGTGGTGGTTGTTGTTGGATTGATGTATCAGTATCATTCCAAACACGCTTTGGGTGTCTCGCGGCTGGTATGTTGGCTGTGTGTGTGAAGGGACGGCCTTTTCGTAGTATTCATATAAATAGCGACATGGATATGGTGGATATGACTGGTTCGCCTTGGTGTTGTACGGGCGTACGATTCGCTTCAGGTCCTTGGCGGTGTTGCTCCTGAGACTGGTGTTACGTCTTTCATTTATATATATGTCGCTCGTCTAGACAATGTAGCTGCAGCTGTAATCTATCGATTGCTGGTGACAATGTGGCATGTGTGAACATGGATTCCATGGATGTGCATGTGTTGCTCGCATGATGAAGTGGTGGATGCACGTCGTCATGGTGGATTTACCACATAGTCGTGCTTTACTCACCCTCCACGGATTGTCCGCTGACTGGCTTTCACTTATTGGAATGCCGATTAATTGTTCCCATTAATGTTTGTTTGAATCGATTATGATGGTACAAATACACATTTTTTTATGATTGCACTGCTGCTGCTCTTACCAACGCACTTTTTTACCGTCCACGATGGGAAGGGCCCATCCACTTTTGTCGATGGTTGAAACTGTTATGTATGCCTTGCGTGACCTGTGACGCTTTGGGATGGAATGTTGTTTTCGAAGTTGACGTAACCTACGGTCGCCTTTGACCAGCTGCTTCAGTGTGGGGTGGGGTTCTTTAGGATGCACCTTGACACACAGACAAAACTTTATGGTGCATTTTGAGAAGAAACAAAATTAGAAATCAGCTGAAAAGAAGAGCGGCAGAATAAAAGAAGAGGAAAACCACACCACAACTTTGCTTGGGATTCAGCTGTTAAAATCGCTAGCCCTCCTATCCTTTGACGACCACATCATTATCATTAAACATCTGTCGTCCCACCAACCAAAAAGAGTACACCACACAAGAGTATTTTAACAAGTTACCATTATAATTATTTTTATTTGCTCACTTTCCTCGTTAGAAATAAATACGAAATTTATATATCTAAAGGCATTATTATGATGTATCTACATATATATGATTAATGTAGATATATAAATATGTATATACGAATAAGGTACGGTACTTTAACCCGAGATCGAGCGCGTCCAAATTGGGCCGGAGCTGAAAAAAACAACTTTTTTTTCCCCGCCCTGAACTTTCAAAAGTCTTGTTTTGTCCGATGGACATCCTCAAAATGCAAGCCAGACGTTTGCAAACGAGTAAAAAAAAACTTTACACAAATACGAGCAAGACACTCAGCTTTCTACATTCCGAGCACTGTATAACATTAATTTTTTTTTTTTATTTAATTTTTTTTTCGGCAACGCCAGAAAATTTTATTTTAAATTTTCGCCTCAGCCAACTTAAAATTTGGAACTGTACTTTATGTTATATTTGCGGCACACAATATTTTAATTTTATTTTTTTATGTTTTAAATTTTTATATTTTTCTTTGGCACACACCATGACTTCACTTCACCAGATCCAAAACCAAACTCTCCGACTGACAAAACCAAACTGACTCTAATGACTCGCCAAAATTCTGTTGTCCCTCCATTCTGCACACACACTCTCGTATTTGTACCGGAACCTTGTTGTCGAACTAACAAATTGTTTTCGAGTGCAATATTACCAAAAATCGGATACAATATGGAATATTCCATATTAACAATCACCGAATTTTTCTTTTTTGTAAGTTTTATTTTGTTAGATACATTTAGAGTTTGAATTATATAAATGAATTATCACAGCATTTACATAGATATAATGTTTTGAAACACTTCTTATGTGACCACATGTTGCACTGAATACATCTGTCCCATAATAGACCATCAGGATAGGATGCGTCACAGACATAGCAGTTTACGCCTTCACGAGGTTCAGAATCGAACTCTGACCTTAATTTATCAGAACTTTTGTCATCAGCCACAAAACTTACAGAAGAGTTACTAGATGAAGAGTTTGGCGAATCCCTTTTGCGTATGGGCAGTTTTTTCCGGCATGATTTCGAAGTGGATGGTAACACATCAGCTTCTTTTTCCTTTTCAACACTACTTTTTTTTGTTTTTGTTGCAAACAATTTGTTGGCACAAAACTTCCCTGTGTTTGAAACGTCTTGTTTGTTGAGGCAGTTTTTATAAGGTGTTTCGGTTATAACAGCCGCTTGGGTGACTTTTCTTCCCCTATTTGATTCCTTCTGATTAATAGCAACTGGCGGGACTATGTATCAAGGAGAAATCGTATGATTCAAATTTGATTTCGAGGTCCTTGGTGGAGTTAAGAGGATTATTATTATTTCTTGATAAACAACCGACACATCACCTTCCCCAGCACCAATAAAGTCATCATCAGTGAAAATATGTGGGTTAAAAGTATAAATTCCTGTACATTTAAACCCATTAACAGCTATTCAGGGCTATCGTGAACAAAATTCCCTCCGGAATATTTCCCATTTTTCAAAAATAGGTATCGGCATGAATTTCGAAAAAGGGGGAAAAATCGCTCCGGAATAAATTGGTATCGTTGACAAAAATTCTCCCCGGAATTTCGCGAAATTCCCTCCGGAATATTTCCTTCGCAAGTATGTTGGTGGAAATTCAAAAATCTAAGCATTTTGTATGTGGATAAGTAGTCGGTTGCTTTTAAGTTTGTATTTTAAATCAAAAAAAGTGAAATAGTTGCATTGGTTTGTTGTGGCTCAAATGAAAAGAAACTTTAGCTTTAGAAAAGAAGAAGAATTTTGTCTTTATGTTTCTTCAAGTTTTATTTCGATAATTTTATATAAAAATAAACATGTAGGTCTAACGCAACTAATTTAATTTAATTTTTTTTTAATTTTGATTGCGAGTGGTATAATTTTCTTATTCTATTTCTTAGCTGTTTGGCCATTTTGCTTTCTTTCGACAACTGCATCCTTACATCCCGAGCTTCGCTATTCAAGACATCATTTTTTTCCAATATGTTAACTTTGCTATTTATTTCGACGATTTGTTTTTTTAAACGGGTCACCTCCTCCTTGTCCGCCAAGTTTTGCTGTCCTGTTCCATTGAAGAAAATTCTTCGCACATTTTGTCGTGTACACGTTGTCCAACACAGAGGGCATACTCGCATTCTTTGGATCCAGTTGTTGATACAAATTTTATGGAAAATGTGGCCACATTCTGTAACGGACGCCTCCAAGTTGGTGTCCATTGCTTCTATACAAATTGGGCATATTTGATCAGACATAATTAAAAAATATAAAAATATAACTAATCAAAGATAATTGGAGATGATGGTACATTTATGTAGGAATTGAATTTCCTACTGAGTATAGTATACGAATCAATGTACGATTTGTCTTTCTGCTAATTAAAACTCACGAACTCTAGTTAAATAATTCACTTTATTGATCGCATTATTGTTGGAGCAACGACCGGCCAGTACAAAGGTATACTAAATACTAAACTAAAACTCAAACTCTTGCTGGATTTTCTACGAAAAGGGATCGCGTTATGTCTTATGTACTCTTTGTTTGTCGTTCGTTATGTATCGATTGCTTATCGCATCTGTTGGCCTGTGCCTGTTGCGTTGGTGTTAGTGTCTGTCGGTATTCTGTTTACTGTACTGTATGTTCAACGTTGGTTGGCGTTGTTGTTGTCGTCGTCTGGCTACACATCCCACAATTCGGCTATCCTGACAGCTCATTCGTCCCGAATGAAGGATTCCAAGGTTTCATGTTTTCCGCTACGGTGGTTGTCTTGTTCGGTCCTTCGTTTTCGCCAACTTTCACAACGTCATACATTCCGTGATTCTGCTCTTTCACGACTTTGTAGGGTCCCAAAAATTTCGGCCTGAGCTTCATTCCTGTCGCGAACTGCGTGCGCTTAATGGCGACTAGTGCATCTATCGGGTATCCTCTCTCGGCCACTCGATTTTTGTCGAAAGATCGTTTGTTTTCCTTTTGAATGGATGCGATATTCTGGCAGACTTCCTCTCTCAGCGAGTCTCTCTCTGACTCTATTTCCTGAACTGCTGCTTCATCCAGCCATTCCCGCATGTCTGGATATTCGGGCATACGCATCTCCAACCCTGTTAAGATTTGAAACGGGCTAAACTTAGTACTTCTTGAGGGCGAGTTGTTAAGAATTTGCTGCACTCGATCTACGTGTTTATATCAATTCGCCTTACTCCCCATACACGCCTCTGCCAGCATTGGCACGATAACTTTGTGTATTCTCTCCACCTGGCCATTTCCACGGGGTACTCCGGTTGCAATCGTTAGATGTTGGATGTTTTCGTCCCTGCAGTAGTTCTCGAATGCCGTCGAAGTAAAAGCCGATCCTCTGTCCGATATGATTCGTCGTGGGTTACCAAAAATAGCCGCCTGTCTGCTTAATCGATCCACGACCTCCGCTGCTCCCGTACTCTTCGTTGGATAAAGCCAAACGAATGTAGAGAATGCATCCACCACAACCAAAATGTGGTTGTATAGTTTGTGTGTTTGTTCCATGGGTCCGACGTGGTCAACGTGGTATGTTCCCAGTGGTTTATCCTCCTTGTTGATAGGTCTAAGTAACCCTTCCTTCCTTCCGGCTTTGGACTCAGTGATGAGGCATTTTACGAATCCTCTAACTGCATCGGTTACTTTCCTCGTTGCGTCTTGGATGAAGAATGTTTTCTCCAACAGGTCTTGTGTTTTCTTGATTGAAAAATGTCCTTGTTGATGCGCGATTCCAATCAGCTCCCTCTCCATCTCAGTCGGTATTACTACAAGCTCCTTGTTGGGATCCTTGCATGGTACTCCTGCTTTAATGAAGAAGTCTTCATATTCGTCCTTCTCAAGAATCTTTCGGACTGCCTTTGTCCAGCTGTCCTTCAGCTGCGCTTCTCGTATCCGATGGTTCAACGAATCTTCAATCATCAGACAAAAAATTCTGCTCACGGCGTCCACGTGCTTCATCTTTGAACCCGACCGATGTTCAATCTCGTAGTGGAATTCCTGTAGGAACATTGCCCATCGAGCTACTCTGAGAGGAACATCTTGCTTCTTCATCGTTTGAGCGAAGGCGTTACAGTCCGTGATGATCTTGAACTGGCTTCCCAACACATACACTCGCCATTTCTTCAAAGCTTCGACAATCGCTAATACTTCCAACTCGTACGAGTGGTCTTGCTGGTCTTCCTGCTCATATACTGTACCGGGTGTAGCAGTTGATCTTCCGCATCTCTTTGCAATAGCACCGCACCGTATCCGAATTTGCATGCGTCTGTGTGAATTTCCGTCGCTGCCTGCGGGTTGAATAGACGTAACACGGGTGCTTTGACTAGTGCCGCTTTCAGCTGTTCAAACGCCAACAATTGTTCTGCTTTTAACACGAACTCGCATACCCCTCGATGAACCTCCGGAAATATGATGTCAAATCCAGGAAACGTTGAAGCGTCTTCTGGTCTCTTGGTAGTGGGTATTCCGCCACGGCTCTTGTCTTCTCTGATGATGGTCTTATACTGCTGTTCTCGATGATGTAGCCAAGAAAATCAATTTTCTTTTTTAAGAACTGACACTTCTTCCAATTTAACCGCAAACCGTACCTTGCCGCAACTTCCAGTACCCTTATCAGCTTCTCTATGCTGTTATACTCGATTTTCACCGTGCTTTCCTTGCTTTCAAGGAGAAGAGTGAAATCGGGACGAGAACCGTTCGAAATAAAAAGCGGAGTGGTATATTGTTGAGGGAAAGCCATTCTAACATCTCCGATTTAACGGAAGCAGAAGTGATTTGCTTGTGTTCCCATTTGTTGTGATATGATGCGTTGTCCATTACAATAACCGATGGTTCCTCTAGGTTATTTAAAACTTGATCCTTCATCCATTTGGAGAAATTTTCAAAATTCATCTCATCGTGATAATCTCCTGTTTTCGACCCAGATTTAAATAAAAGCAAGGCATTATTCACGAAGCCCTTCGCTCCACCTGCATGCGCCATTATCAGCCTTTGGCCTTTTGAAATTGGCGCCTTTAAACCTTGACTGGTGCCGTCAGTCCATGCCCTTGGCCTTGTGTGAGAGCTGTGAATATAGCTCTCGTCCAAATAAATAATCTCATATCCTTCTGACCTGTACTCCCGCACCTTCCTCAGATATTTCACTCGGAAAAGTTTGATTTCATTTCTTTCGCAAAGAAATTTACGGTTGTTCTCCGTTTTCCTATAAGAAAATCCATTTCTTTTTAAAATCCTATGTAGCGACATATTGCTTAGGTTCAGCTCCAAATCTTCCTGCACCCGTTGTCTTAACATTTTTAATGTTATCATCATTTTTTCTTCAATGTGGAAGTTGTATATAATTCGCCGAACAGCTGTGATACCAAATTCGTCCAATCCAGTTTTCCATTTTGTATGTGGTACTCTTTTAGTTGGAGATTCAATAGCGCCTTTCTTATCATATTCTTTAATTATCATCTTCTTATGGTTCGGGCCGAAATTCCCGTAAACTCCTCTGTCTGTGAATTTGCGTATGTGATGGGATTATCTATACATAAATTCCTAGCTTCTTAAATTTTTTTGTAATATATCCTAACAACGATCTTACGTCCTAGACTTCCTATTGGTTTTCCTTTTCTTGAAAGATCCATGACAATTTATTTTATTTAATAAACTTATGTCCTAGCAATGCTTTTGTTTTCGTGAAAGTGAATTCCAAATAGGAAATCCATAATATATATGCGTTATCTTAAAATAAAAAACTCTAAAAACCAAGCAACAAATTTATTCCTTGCCCCTACAGGTAACCAAATGCAAACACTAATCATGTCGTAAAACTTTTACACTTAAGTCAAACAGGTAAAATCAAACATCATAAAATTTATGCTAACCAAGCACACCACCCATACAGGTACCTAGCGCTAAACCACGAAATGTTCAACCATAAAAAGGGTTGGGAACCCTTTCAAATACAATCGGACTTCTAGGTAGAAATGTATAAAAGTCGACCTCATAATAAAAAATTAAGTTTATTTAGATATTCAACAGCATTTTAGTTCTAAGCACTGTAAAGTTGGGTTACGCATTGTAAATTACAGGCAAAAACGCTTAGTGATTAAATCTCTTTCGCGTCATTTTTGTTCTCTTAAATCCTCTCTCTGCGCAATCGACCGTTGGCCAACTGTTTTGGTACGGACTATAGTTTGTATGTAATTGAAGAATTTTAAATTAACATAATAGGCTAATTGGTATTGTTTACATGTGTATTCTTATGTTTATGGTTTCTTATTGCTAGTGTATATATGATATGTAATTTAAATTAAGTTGGGCGTGCCTTTGGGTACGCCAATGTTATGACTTATGGCTAGTATGTTTATGTAAAATAATAAGAGACGATTGTCCGAGTTCTGTTTTCAAACTGAAACTTTATTTTTCCCAATCTAAAATCTAACTTACTTAACACAAAATAATAATGGCACACGTTGCCATAATTTGCTGATGTGCGCGTCGCTTAGTATTACAAAAATGCGATTGCGCATATCGCAATCATTAGCCTAACTGTGCATCTCTTATTACGGTGCAGCTGGCCTTGATGAGTCGAGTGTAATGCCACTACGATTTCTGTTGCGGTGTGTGCACTTGTACGATGTTTGAGTGCAGCTGACCTTGGTGAAGGGTGCAATGCACCTACTGTTCCTGCTGAGAGGCGTGTGTGCTAACTCCTCCCCCTGTTAAGCTCGAGACGACCTCGTTTCGATCCTTTAGGTATTTGATGGCTTCGTCCATTTGTTGTTTTGCAGTTGTCTCTTTTCTTGCTTTATTTTTTTGTCGTAACCATAGTCTTACAGAGATGATCACTCCTGTAATTACAAATATAGCTGATAGGGTTGGAAATGTCGACCACCATAAGGTTGTTTGCCTTGAGACATGTTCTCTTAGTTCTTCGATGTGGTTTGTATTTTTGATATGGATTTTATGTAGGTAAGGTAAGGAAAGCTTTGCTCCGTGTTCCAAAAATTTAATCGCTATTGTTTTGGCCGGAAGTGGTTCTGTATGTATTGGAATCGTGTTGGTGGTGTATGAAGTTTCGTTGATCCTTATTGTGTCTGAGAATGTGATAAGATATGTCCCATTTATTATTATATCCTGTTCATAAAATATTTTAGTCGGTGGAACTTCGTTTAGAATTACTATTCCATCCTCGATCAGTTGTGTGTCTGGAAGGTGATATGCGCTTTCTGTTGGACATGCGGCGGTGTTGTTATTTAGAAGGTGCATTAGGCATAGGTCGAACGCAGGTTTACAGATGTACATCGATGTTATATTTGTGCAGTCCGTTAGCGGCTGATAAGTACTTTTACATTTTGCTGCTTTACTTACATCTAACTTAATTATTTTATTATCATGACTTACAGGATAAATACTTAACAAATTACAAATTTCATTTATTTTAGGTATTCTCAGTACATAATGAATTACATTAGAATTTTGTAAAATCTTTACTTTAGAGGCAGATAACAAATTACTGACGCTAATCGGTATATTCTCAAGATGGATTAAGTCGTTTATTTCAAGATTATCTAAAATGAGCGGATTTATAATTCCATTTTTCGCAAGTACAACTGATAAAACGATATTATTTAAATGAGATATGATATAAATATTTCTATTTAAAAGGCAATCTAAAAGAAGTGATTGTTTATCGAATTTTGAAATTGAGTTTTCCTTGATAGGGTGAATAAATGCATTTATTTGATCTGTGATCTCATTAATTTTCTCTTGTAGTTGAGAATTAATTTCTATCTGTCTATTGTTATTTGCAATTAAATAATTTTCTTTTGTTAGAAGTAATTCGTAATCGCTGTGATCCGGTGTCCCTGCTATAAATTTTAAGGCGGAACCTATAAAGTCGATTGATCTAGTAAATCGTTTGGGGACTTCCAGAATATTAAGGATATTCAAAATTTCCTCCGTTTGTTGTTTAATAATTTCATATTTACTTTGTGCATCGAGTATTTCAGTGAGTATCTCTGTACTCTGCTGAGCCATTAGTTCGTATTCGGTAAGATTAGTGGTGTGTACGATGTACGTGAAATTTTCAAATGTTGCTACTTTACCAAGTGTAATAGGTATAATGTGAGCTGTGCTGTAATCGATGATTCTGGTCGCTGAGGGCCGAAAAAGTGAAAAAATCATACTGGGGAGAAAAAGAAAAAAAAAGGGTATTAACGCAGATTACTTTTATGGATCTTTCTTCCATCTATGAGGACTGTGGTTCCTAAATCTTTTTCTATAACTTTCTCTACAAATATTTTCTGAAACTTGTTTCCTATACGCTTATTTCTTCGTAAGAATACCTTTTCACCAGGCTCGTATGTTTTGGTAGTAGCATTTTCATTGAGACGTTGAAGTGTTTCTTCTTGTGCGGCAATCAGTTTCCTAATTATTTCTTCCTGATCTTGAGGGGGGCAATTATGAATTACATCAATTGGTTTTGCGTTTATTACGGAATGAATACTACTATTATATTTATGGGTTGCTAATAACATTAGATCAGTAGCTTCCCCTATTTGTTGTTGTGCCTTTATACACCTGGCTATCTCTAATAGAGTTGAATGGAATCTTTCGATTTGTCCATTACTTTGGCTGTGGAGAGTAGGAACAAAAAATTGTTCTATTGAAAAATTGTCTCTGAGTAAGCTTTTAATCAAATTAGAGTGGAAACTTTTTTCGTTATCCGTAACTATTATTCTTGTATTTCTGTAGCGGCCTAGTATTTCTAACAATGCGTCCTTAATATCGACGGATGATCGAGAAACTATGGGTTTTACTATTGCAAATTTCGAAAACTTATCTATGCAGGTCAGGAAGAGTTTTTTATCTGTTATAAAAATATCAATATGAAGTATTTCCCCTGATTATTTGGGAATTGGTGTTTTGCCAATCTCTGGCTTAGGCGGCTTCCTTTGATATTTGTTTTCTAAACAGATTTTGCAATTGGTTGCGATTGATTTTAAGACCTTTCTAATCTCAGGAAAGTAATACTCCTCTATAATTTGGTGGAAGTTTTCTTGTGGTGATCTATGAGCGCGATTGTGTTCTGTTATTGCAACCTCTAACTGGTCATTTTTATTTGTTAGATCAATTACCATTTTTTCAGTGTGTAAAAATTTAGTGCCGGGAAACTCTAACAATAAAGTATTTTGTATGTGTGCTAATGTTGGTAGGTCACAACAAATGGCGTTTGTTACGCTCAGATTTAAAATATCTTTCAAACACTTAACTAAGTTTTCGACTGAATTAAAATTTATGGTATGACGTATATGCTTTTGGAACATAACTTTTGTTTGTTTACTGAAATAGTTTGCCTTCGTTAGTATGAATTGATTCTTAAATTGATTTATCGGATACTTTGTAGTCTTAATGGCGCTTGTCAGAGAAATTTCGCTATGTACTGTATTGCTTATTTGCAGTTCTGTTAAATTGTTTACATATTGCCTCGAAAGCGCGTCCGCTACTTTATTTTCTTTCCCTGGTTTATAGAAAAATTTAGGAGCAAATTCTTCAATAAATGCGCGCCACCTTTTAATTTTTGCATTTGGATTCTTATCCGATATGGCGTACGTTAACGGCTGATGATCCGTAAATATATGGATGTCCTTAATTCCATAAAGATAATGACGAAGCGCTTTTAGGGACCAAACAATGGCAAGAAGTTCGCGTTCATTCGTTGCGTAATTTTCTTCAGCTTTTGACAATGTCCGTGATATCATAGTGATAGGCCTCCCGTTTTGGGACAATACTGCACCCAGAGCGCTTGATGAGGCATCCGTTGAAAGTTCAAACGGCTTATTGAAGTCGGGGTAAGAAAGAAGAACGTCTTCAGACGCCAATATTTGCTTTATTCGTTCGAAAGCAAATAGAGCTTCCTCGTCGAGCTCTACCTTAACGGTTTTAGAGTGATTTTTCCCAATGTGCCCGTTATTACCACGAAGATAGTTTGTTAAAGGCTTAACAATTGCGGCATAGTCTCGGATGAACCGGCGGTAATATCCGGAAAGCCCTAAGAATGATCGAAGCGATCGAAGTGTGCTTGGCGTTTTATAGTTTAGAATGGCATGTACTTTGTCTGGGCACGTTTTAATTCCTCTTTGAGATATCGAAAACCCTAAGAATTCGACTTCTTTTCTAAAAAAATTGGATTTCTCTGGTGAAACACGCATTCCTGCGCATTCAAGTTTTTTCAATACGTTTTCAATGTCACGTAGGTGCGCTTGTTCGTTGGGGGAATAAATAATAATATCGTCAACATAGACATGACAGCTTTTGCCTATGTCGTCCCGAAGAATATCATCGATCGCCCTTTGGAAAATGCTAGGTGCATTTCTCAGTCCAAATGGTAATCGACAAAACTCATATTTCCCATTATTTACACTGAACGCCGTTTTTTGTATGTCTTTGCTATCCATCTCAATCTGATGAAAACCTGATTTCAGGTCTAACGTAGTGAAATATTGCGAATTTCCCAAATTAGCCAAAATAACAGAAGTATCCGGTATAGGGTACCTATCAGGCACTGTTTTTTCATTAATTTTCCTAAAATCGATCACCATGCGCAAACGCGGTTTACCATCAATGTCGAAGCCCTTTTTACTAACGACATGAACTGGTGAGTTATAGGGAGAACATGATTTTCGAATAATGCCGTCTCGAAGCAAGGTTTTTATTTCGTTATTAATGAATTCTGAAGCGGAGATTGGATACGGATAGCTTCGTGTGTAAATTGGTTCTTTTATTGTAGTACGAATAGTTGCTTTAACATTAGTGTTATAGGGTAATGCCCTATTAGGTTCGGCGAACGCATTAATATTGTTTTCTATTATTTTATGAAATTGATCTAAAATATGTGACGGGATGCGATCTTCGTCCAAAGTCAACGAGTTAACTTGTTTGCAAGAAAAATGTTTTATTTTCTCCTGACCGTTTTTGTGCCACAAAATATTATTTATAATGTCTAGCTTAGCTCCTATCTCTTTCAAGAAATCGTACCCTATAATTGCATCAAATGTGTTAAGGTTAGGAAGGATAAAAAATGTAGATGATTTTCCTAGAACATTAACTTTGCAATATTCCTTTATTATATTCACACCATTAATTGATTTTACTGGAAATGGGGTTTCTACTGTAGAAACTCCTTTTAAGTAAGGTAAATTTTTAATAAAATTTTTGGAAGTTCCTGTGTCTAATAATAATCGCAGCTCTTGTCCATTTACTGTTTTTTTTTGTAATAAATGGCAAGAGCGACCTTATCCTAAAAAATTATCCTCGTGAGAATTCGGATTATCTCTTATTTGATCATCGTCACTATAATCATCAAAGGTGTAACTATCTGATCCCATTTCGCTTAAGGATTCTAGCGATGAATCTGGTAAGTGGTTTATTCTTTGAATTTTTCCTAGTCGTGACCGTTTTGAATCCATATGATCACGAGTACGTTTTTCCGCTACACCAGGATTGTTATTTTGATGCTGATAATATTGGTGGGATTGCCCTGCAGCTTTATTGGATTGTTGTAATCCGACATCGTTCTGGAAATTTGTCGGTTTTCTAAAGACCGAGCTTCCAGGGTCTACGCTCATAGGAATTGGTTTCCTAAATTTGTTACTTGAATGACGATTATATTTTTTTATTCTGCTGTGGATGTGGGGATTGAGCCAATGTATTCTGCCTTACAGGCCTGCTTGAACTACCGGCCGCAAATGCGCGTGCAAACTCGTAACGTTTATGATTCATTTCGAGTTCTTGTGCGACTGCCAGAGCAGTAGGGAGATCTGTTGGTTTCGATGAGAAAAGAATATCGCATATAGGACGACGAAGTCCGGAGATGAAAACTCTAAGAGCGTTTTCCCTTGCGCGCTCGTTAAGAGCATCAGTAAGGTCAGAGTTGGCACTGTGTGTCATTGTTTGTTTATTAATTATGAGTGTTAGCTGTTTGTCAACTAAGTCGTAATAATCAATAATAGACAAATTGTTTTGTCTTAGAATGCTTAGTTCGTTTTCCAGCACGTGAATCGGCCTTTTATCCGAATAAGTTTGGTCAAGTCTAGATATGATAGCCTTAAAGTTAAGCACTGTGTTAAATGCTGATAATATGGCGTTGGCATTGCCAGTAATTTTATTTCTGAAGATACCCATAGCTATGTAGTATTTTTCTGATCCCTCTGTATAATAATTTATTGCGAAATGGGCGGCGGTTCGCCATGCTGGGTAAGCAGTACTATTTCCTTCAAATTCGGCTAGTGATTTGATTAAATCAAGGGTAGTATTCCCTGGATCAACAAGAGGATTGATGTAGACTGGGGCGTATGTTTCAACGCGAGGTGCTTGTAGGCGACTTATAGCCGCGGTTAATTCGTCTAACTGGGTGGCGAATTCCTGTCTGGCACTAGCAACAGATGCAGAAATGAGTTCCTGTAGTTGTTCCTGATTCATTTTTCTTAATTTTCACAATCACTTATCTTAGTTTCCTTTTGATATCCAATATTTCCAATATTTCAGAACATTAAATGACTTTTACACTAGTTAATAAACATCTTTCACTTTCGATATCAATTCAATGAGCAATTTATCAAACAATATAACATTTATACTACTCACAAAGGTTATACTTAGACTCACATTAACACTACGTTCATTTTTATAATTATTTATTAATAGTTCAGAATTAATTATTACTACTCCGCACTTTTAAAGGACTTTTATGAAGTTTTTTCTTCCCTTCAACGACTTCTATGAAGTTTTTTTTTTCTCTTCAATGACTTCTATGAAGTTTTTTTTTCTCTTCAATGACTTCTATGAAGTTTTTTTCCGGTAAGTTGGGCGCCAAATAATAAGAGACGATTGTCCGAGTTCTGTTTTCAAACTGAAACTTTATTTTTCCCAATCTAAAATCTAACTTACTTAACACAAAATAATAATGGCACACGTTGCCATAATTTGCTGATGTGCGCGTCGCTTAGTATTACAAAAATGCGATTGCGCATATCGCAATCATTAGCCTAACTGTGCATCTCTTATTACGGTGCAGCTGGCCTTGATGAGTCGAGTGCAATGCCACTACGATTTCTGTTGCGGTGTGTGCACTTGTACGATGTTTGAGTGCAGCTGACCTTGGTGAAGGGTGCAATGCACCTACGGTTCCTGCTGAGAGGCGTGTGTGCTAACTTGTATATTTAAATTGTTTTGTATGTACATTAAAAAATTTGATAGTATGTATTTAGAATCTTATAATTTTCGTTTCTTATGGATAGTATGTATATGTGTACATTGTTTTTTGTGTACTAAGGTTTATATAAAATTGTTTAATGGGATTTGGAAAATTCTTTTTGTTTTTTGTTTTTTATTTTGTATTTCTTATGACTAGTGTGTATCTTATGGATAGTATGTGTACATTTAAATTGTTTTGTATTTATAAAGGTAAAATTGTTTGACAGTATTAGGGTTTTGTTTTGTTTTTTATTTTGAATTTCTTTTATTACTAATATGTATGTATTTGAAAACTTAAATTGATTTGTGTGTACTTTTGGGTACTAATGTTTATTATGTATATTTTATTGATTAAGCAAATATTGAACAAGTGTTTACCTTTTCTCTTACTCGGTTAACCGTCTGTTGCAAGGCTTAGTCTGATTTCCGGTAATTCAGTTATTGTCTCCGTTTGTGGTGTCTGTCTGGTTTTAAACGCAATTACCTTGTCTTTGTTACTGTCGAGGGGCTTGTTCTTGTTCGATAGTGTCTATAGCAAAATAGGACTAGTGTTATTGCTACTATCGTATAGATTAGGGTATAGTGGTGCAGGTTGTGAGTATCCAATGTTAGCATAGGTTTGGATTCTTCGTGTTTTAGTACGTCTATGTCGTGTGAGATCAGTTGTAAGTCATTGTCGCTCGAGAATTTTACGACTGCTATTTCGGATGTGTAGTTGGGTAGGTTGTTGGAGATAATATTGGAGATATTTAAAGGGGGAATGTAGGAGTTAGTGAGATTTGTGGATGTTTCGCTAATTGCCTGTATTGTGAGTTATTTTGACTTCACATAACAATTCTTTTGCAGTTCTATTTTAGCACTATTTGTTAGGGTATATGTGGCTGTGTCTTCTCCACATATTTCGTCGATCACGTACCCTGTTAAGGATGAAAATAGCCAAATGTTTGGTTGGGAGAGTTGTATCCAAGTCGTTGTGGGCTTAGATTGTCTTATCTCGCAAGTAATAGGTAGATTGTCATTGCCTTTTAGTAGTTGGATTTCACATTGTAGATCATTAGTGTCTGTGTTGAACAAGGGGTGAGTTAGGGGACATAAAAATTTGTCATTCAGGGATTTACAGTTTGTTAAATATGCCTTGTTCCAATTTGAAAAACGGTCTTTTCTATAATTTATAATGATATATTGGGCTGAGGGTTGTATGAATACGAATTGATTATTGTGTCGGGTTGGAAGGGGTATGACTTTAAAAATACGGAAGTTGTCTACTAGGGGAAGAGGGATTTTTATTTCATAGATAATTTTTTCGGTTCGAATGGCTACGCTAGTGGTACAAATTTGGTATAGATGAAGCATGTGTTCGTCATTGACTACGAAGGGTAGCCTCATACCATTTGGGAGTTCTTGTTTGATTTGTGCCAATGCGGGTTTTATTTGATCTGGGGAGATTATTGATAGGTGTGGCTTACCGTGTTTTACGTCGCTCACAAGATCTAGTATGTCACTGAGTGTGTTTTGGTACCTGATAATGATTAAGGTGACTAGGGAGGTTAAGGATTCTATCTCAAGAAACATCTTTTGATCGTGGGTTGTGTTTACCAAGTTTGTTATCATGCGTTTGGTGTCTTCTATTTTCGAGTTTATCGCTAACATTTGGTTTTCTATGGTTCTTTCCGACTTACTGAAAATGTTTTTCGTAGTTTCTAGAAGAATAGTCTGCTTTTGCACGAGGGTTTGTAAGTGGTTTTCGTTGTACTTAAAAAGCTCAATTTGTTTGTCATAAAGTTTTGCATCGTCTTCATTGAGTGTCCCGATAGCGATTTGCTAATTGTTCCAATGATATTGAGTAATGCCCTTTTGCTTCTGTATTTAGGATTTAGTAGTTTGTATTTGGTCTGGATGTCTGTCATTAGGTGGTTCATTTCAGCAACTGCCCCTTCACATATTATTTCAAAATCCGCATGTTTGCTTAGTGACTGGCATAAATGGTTGATTTCTGTGACGTATCCAGTGGCGTGTCCTAAAGCTTTACTTAGTTGTTCTAGGTCGTAGTACACGATGAGTTTCCACTCTTGATAATACAGCTCTGCATTTCCTATTTCCTCAAAGTATATACCAGGGTTAGGAACTATGCGTTAGATTCTTAGAACGCAATGTGTGATGGTGATGCACAAGGTCAATGCTAAGGTAAATAACATGATTCTGAAAAGCGGTAACATGCGTTTGATATTACTTGTTGATCGAGTTTTTTTTTTTTGTGTATGTGTGTCTGCTTTTTGTTTTGTGTTTTTCCTTCTTTTTTATAATGATTTCTGAAGGGGATTTATAAAAAAATGGGACTTCAACTACCCGTTGGCTTCTTTGTTTTAGTGTAATATGTGATTTGTTCATTCTCTTTTGTTCATTTTTATTGTTTTTATTATTATTTTTTATCTCGGTCTTATTTGTTGCTAAGGGCCTGTCCCTCTTAGTCTTATTTTCTGCCGGATTTTTGAAAATTGCCTCGGTCTCTGCTAAGGGTCTGTCCCTCTTAGTCTTATTTTCTGCCGGGTCTTTGTATTCTATTTCCTCTGATGAAATCAGAATTATTTCATTTAGATTATCGGCCAAATGTTGAGACTTACTGAGAATGCGTTTACTCCTAGCTTGCTGCGGGTTGTTAATTAGTGGAACTACTGGTTCGTTTTGAGACGCGGAGTCAGATAATGGTTCACGTTTTAACCCGTTGATTGCAGGCTGGAGGTTGCTGATAACTGTATCAGTATTTGGTCGCCTTTGGTCGCACCTTGATACTTTGTTATCCGTTTTCTCAGCAACACCCGTAGGTAACACCCCGAAAGATGTAGTCTCTTGACGTTTTTCTGGTTGAGTAATTCTGTTGGATCTAGAGGATATTATTAAATTTTGCCTTGTGAAGTTTTGGGGAGGTGGATATTCGTTGAATACATTTCCTACCCCACTTATAATGGCAGTGGAATTTTGAACAAAAGGATTAATTTCTAAACAGTTGTCTCGGTAGTTTATCTTACATTCGTATTTTTTTAAAAAGTCATTCCCAATTATCCCGTCAAAGTCTTAATGAACTTGATGATCAAGGATGTGAAATGGATGTTGTAAAGCGATTGAATCCTCTTCCATTTGGAAAAACAAGGTTTCGTTAGTCATACTGGAACTTGTCATATTTTCACAACTCATTGTGGATATTATTATATCCTCATTAAGTAAAGGCGAAGTTGTGGAACCGCGTATAATGCTGATTTCTGCTCCAGTATCTATAACTAGATCCTTGTATTTTCCATCATTGAAAAGGATTCGAATCATGGATAGATTGTTATAGGAAAAGAGTTCGATTTTGAGTGTGAAGGTTATTGGGGGTGAACATCGGCCTGAACTGTCTGTCGGAAAGGATTGCCGTTTTCCTCCCGACGAGGGTCGTTTCCCGTATTGTTATTTTGTTGGCCGGAGTGTTGTTGCAACTGATGTTGTTGCACATGATTCTGTTGCACATGCGGCTGTTGCATATGATGCTGTTGCATATGATGCAAGTTTACTTGTCGGCCTGTATTGCCAGGTCGATGATTTCTGGGGGGGGGGGGGGAAATTGTTATGTTGAGGCCGTTGGGAATTTTGTCTTACGTGAGACATTTTGAGTCGACACTCATTTTCTGTGTGGTGAAGCCTGCCGCAATAGTTGCATTTAATAATCTGCAGGTTACACTGTGCTTCGTGCTTTATAGCACGGGGAGAAAATTGTGGCAAATTCGTTTTTCGATAACACGTTGCCGAAGTGTGTCCAATCCTATTGCAGGTCTGATAGATGGGTCGAGGTGCGTTATGCCTCGCCGAAGATGTGGGGAGAGGATGATCGTGATCTATGCGGAGAGACTGATCCATAGCGTAGGATATGGCTTCTTTAAGTTTGCTGGCGCTATGAGCCTTAACCAATAATCTCAAGCTGGGGTTTCTGATACCGTCCTCAAACGTTTGGAGAGCAAGTTTGTGGTTTTCTAGTAGTAGAAAATCTTGGACGGCTCGCTCATTGGAGCTATCATATGTAGCAGCATCGAGAGAGAGAAGCAGCTGTGAGAGCCTGTCGCAATATTCTTTCATGGTCTCTTTCTGATGTTGCTTGGCTGCGAGAAGCTGGTTTTGGGCCGAAGTTCGGGACCTATGTTCCTTAAACTGGGATTCCAGTTCTGTCACTAGGTCCGTCCAGTGTGTTAGCTCTTTGTGCTGGATCAGCTCAAAGGCGGGACCTTGAAGTCGGGTCCTGACTATGCTAAGGAATAGCCTATGCTGGGTTTCTTCCTTAATATAGCTGAATAAGGTGTCTCCACATAAAATAAATTTGGACAGTTCGCCGGGTTTACCGTCGAACGTGGGGATGATATTGTTAATATCATTTAACGAGATTTTTACGTCCATAATGGATCGATTTGACTCCTGCGTTGGGTCAGTTGGAGCAAAAAAGGGTAAGGCTTTTAAAAGCTTTAATGTGTGTGCGTTGCGTCGGGTAAAAATGTTGGTGTTGTGGAAGGTTTAGAATTTTTTTAAAGAAAAAGGGAGCGTACCGTAAAGTCAAAAAATGTGGTTGTAGGAGTAAGCGCGTCAGACGGTTAACACGGTTCAAGTTACAATAATAATGTTTGGATTGTATGTAAATGATATTAATTCTATGTATTTAGGTATATATATAAATTTTTATTTACTTTTTTTTTGGCTTCTTGGTTGTGTTTCAGCTGCTGTTTTTGGTCCAGTTGTGTTTCCTTCTGTTGTCTTTAGGCAGTCTTCGCGCCCTAGAGTTGAAGTTACAGCCTATGGTTTTCACTGCTCAAATTTGGCCTCCGCGTCCGTATTTCAGGAGTTCGCCAGGTCTTACTGTTATGAGACTTTTTACACTTTACTTTTACTTTTTCACTTTATTTTACTTTCTGGTGTTTAGCCCCAGAAACGCATCGAGTTCACAGCAGACTCGTTCTTGGTAGTAAGGATCTTTTACGTGGATCCCACCGCTGCCACCAATGTTATAGTCGATTTTCACCGTGCTTTCCTTGCTTTCAAGGAGAAGAGTGAAATCGGGACGAGAACCGTTCGAAATAAAAAGCGGAGTTTTGTATTTTATTGCTCTAAAGGCCCGCTGTCTGGGCTAGGCTGCAACCTTTAGAGTGATTTATTTATAAATGGATGGTATATTTATTGTATTATAATACTCTAAGGCCCGCTGTCTAGGCTGGGCTGCGACCTTTGGAGTATGTTCTTTTAACTCTGAACGTGTTCTGTGTCTTTTTACTTAAAATCCATCCTCTTTTATACTATTGATTTTACCATTGATTTTACCCCTTCTACCCATACCAGCCTTACGCAATTCCTTGTTGTATCAGCTATTTTCCAATATATTGGGCAACGCACAGTAAAGGGTACTAGTGCATTATCAGCATAGTTACCATTTCTGTTTATTGAACCCAATATATTGGTAAACGCGTCATAAATGCATCATCAGCGGAGTTCTCATTCAATCGACTCATTCTGTTTACATTTTACTCGCACACATTTCAGCTTTGTTTATGTTGCCTTTGCATTTTCTCTGTTCCGCCTTTGAGTGCAGTGGTTATGCAATATGAATACCACCGCCAAGCAAAGAGATAAGCGAGTCGTACTCTTAAATGAGAAAATAACCAGAGAGTGACAGTTTACGGTGTCATCAATTTGGTATTTTATGTGTGTAGGCTAAACGATAATGTGAGCGGTTCGTAAATCAGTGTGACAGAGTTCGATTGTGTGGGAACCGAGAGATATGGCATTATTCACTTGTGTTGGGCGTAATACGGAAGGCGATTGGCAGATCGTGGTTCTAGGTAGAAGGTTATGTATGTAGTGTATGTAGTGTATGTAATGTAGTGTGGTCACTACAATGCCCTCCGCCTCATCCTTGGATGGTATGATGAGATCGTCCATGTACGCTTCCACTACTCGCTCTTGGATTAATGTCTTGAAGATCGCGTTTATAAATCTGGCGAATACTGCTGGCGAGTTTGAGATTCCGAAGGGGACATACAGGAACTCAAACTGTTCATCCTGAGTCACGAACGCTGTGTACTTCCTGGAATCGGGATCCATCGGAACATGGAAGAACCCGTTTACCAAGTCTAGTGTTGTGAACACTTTCGCTCCTTGAAGTCGTTCGAGCACCTCGTCGATTTGTGCCATCGGGAAGTTATCTCGGGTGACCTTTTCGTTTAACTTCCGATAGTCACAGCACAGCCTCTTCGTTCCATTTTTCTTCGCCACCAGCACAATCGGTGATGCGTATTCGGATCTACTTGGTTGTATGATTTTTCCTTCCAGCCACACCTTGACCTGCTCGCGTACCAGAACCTGATCAGCATACGCCATCCGCCTTGGCCGTTGGAAAATCGGCACATCGTCCTTTAGTACCAGTTTCATCGTAACCCGTGACGGTTCTTTCCCAGCGGGCACATATCCTTCGATGATTGGCAGCAGCACCTTGCATATGTTGACGTCTAGGTGACTCAGCTCCAAATCCCTGGTAAACGTTCCTTCTTCCGCGGCCACCCACATTTCGAGGAACACCTCCGCAAGCTCGAGTACTTTACCCTCCTCCTTGCCCCTCTGGTGCTCGTTCGCGTTTACTCCTCTATCATCTTCACGTCTTTCTTCATCGACCGCCTCGATTCTTACCCCCTTATCGGTACCTTTGTCATTGACCCGAGCCAATGACTCGTTTTGGTTTTCCACCAGTTTACCCTTCTGCCTGAACTCGGCACCTTCATTGGTGATTACCAAATCCACTATCTCGAGCACATCGTTTCCTATGACTGCCGGATACTGCATGTCATTTTCCCTGACTACGTGGAAATTTAGTTCGAGTGGGATTCCATCCACCTCTACGTTCACTGTAACGTTGCCCATTGTTTTTATTCGATGTTGTCCAATGCCCAGCAAATTTCTTTTCCCTGCCCCAAGTTTCCCAAAATAATCCATTGATATCAGGTTGTCGTGTCGCAAAAGACATAAGTCACTTCCTGTGTCTAAAAGTGCAGAAAGTTTACAGCTTCCGACTACTATCTCTTTGAAAACGCGGTTTGTTCCTGTTGCTAGATTCATTCTGGCCTCCGGCAATGAATTATTCCGGACACTTGTTGTTGCAGTTTGTCCGCCTCGGCTATCTGTTCGCATCGGGTTTGCATTTCGGCAATCGCGCGCCCTATGCCCTGGTTGGTTGCATCGGAAACATCTCATCGTCGACGTCGGACATTCCCTGGCGAGGTGTGTAGCTTCCCCGCATCGGTAGCATAATTTCTCCTTCTTCTCTTCCTTGAAATGCCTTTGGGTGAGAGCACTGCTTGGTGCGTAGACCTGACGAGGGTTCCTTCCCGAGTTTGACGACTGCGGAATGGGTCCTCGTGCCCTCTCGTATGCTCTAATTTGCATCTTTAGCTCATCCATGGTCGTCGCTTGGTCTAACATGGCTTTGTTATGCCTTGCGTCCGGTATCCCTTCCACGAAGTACTCTATTACGCTTTCGTCATCCAGCGCAATCAGTTTCCCCAGCTCCCGAAGCCCGTATAGGTACTCCAATAAAGACTCTGCTGGTTTCTTATTCCTCGACCTAATCCTGCGATGAACTTCCGCTGCAGACAACCTTGTCCCAAACTCTTTGGTTAGAGTCTCTTTCAGCGACTTCCAACTTCTTATCCTTAATTCGCTCCTAACAAACATTTTCGCAGCGCCCCTGAGTAGCTGCTTGGCGTAGATATATTTCTGGATCTCGTCCCATCCTACTGCAATCGCATTATCCTCGAATTCCTGGATCCACGAATTGATGTCCATAGACCCACTTCCGTCGAAATGCGTCAAAGAATCTTCGATATCGCGAAGAGTGAAAGTACGCGCCCCTGCTCCCTCTCGAGTTTCTGGCCTTCCACCCACCGATCCTCCCGTGGCTTCTTCATAACCCTCGTTTTCCTCGTCTTCCCGGGATAGCTCGAAGTGAGAAAGTAGCCTGTCTTGTAATGTTCGTTTTAGTCCTGTCGATAGTAAGTTCAGTTCGGTCAGTTTTT
This sequence comes from Portevinia maculata, assembly GCA_949715645.1. NCBI lineage: Eukaryota > Metazoa > Arthropoda > Insecta > Diptera > Syrphidae > Portevinia > Portevinia maculata. The sequence goes on from OX454528.1 coordinate 98,234,225, forward strand.
CCCTAAGTCCGTCCACTGTCAACGCTAAAATGTCGTCCCTTTCCATATTTACTTTTAAATTTAAACACAACTCAAAACTACAAAATTTAATTTACCAGCTGTTAACGTTTATTCAAATTTTAAATGAGAAAACAAATATGGCAAAACAATGGCAACGGTCGTCGCTTACCTTCTTTAATTTTTTTTTTTTTTTAAGAAAAAAAATCTTGTCTCTGCTACTTCTGCTTCTTCTGCTTCGCCTTGATACGGCACTTCTTATTTCCTCGCCTTGACACGGCACTGCTATTCCCGTTCGCCTTGACACGGCACTCTTCTCTCTCGTTGTCGTTGGAGCAAACAACCACGGCTGTCTGTGTGACTATGTGTTTCGAACTTTTCACGCCAGACTATGTATGCAATGTCTCACTACGAATAGGAGCAAAGAATAAATTGTAGAAGCTTCCAAGGAAGGAATTGAGCAGCGTAGGTCCTCCAATGTCACTTATTTATGTCACTTCACTAAATCGAACGCGAGTATAATAAAATAATTAATAACATTAACACAATTTTCTATTAAAAAACATGCATTACCAAAATCTTCTCAAATATATGAGCTTAAATTATAATTGAATTAATGGCGATTGACAACTGTCAACGCCTTCGAACAAAACTTCGAAAATTCCGGGGAAAATAAATTCCGATGGAGATTCACGATACTAGGAATAATTTCCAAAGAACAAAAAATGTTCGGGGGAACTTTTTTCCCCCGGAATTGCCGATAGCCCTGATTGCCGCTGTTTGACGCCTTAAATACGCTTTGGAGAACAGTTCTGCAATGTCATATAGCGTGACCTTTCGGCCCTGCTCACGTAAAACGAGCGAATGGCCTCGCTGCAGAAAGATTTTAAAGGCGCCATAAAAGATCTATCAAGAGGCTGCATCTTATGGGTTGAGTGAATTGGAAGAGAAATTATAGCTTTTCTCATTTCAATCACAGCAATGATCTGAGTGTGACTAATGTCCGTCTAAAATTAATAGCACTGGTGAAACCTCCGACGTTTTTACTTTTTTAACGAAATGCTGATACCATTTTGTAAAAAGATCAAGTTGTATCCACCCTGAAAGATGAAATGCAGCGATTGAACCAGATGGAGCATTCTTCATTAATTGGACATTTTCGTTCTTCCTAGGAAAGACGAAAAGTGGCGGTACGAATTGTCCACTGGCACTCATAGCTATTACTAGCGTTACATGGGATCCCCTTTCAGCAGATGTTTTACTTTGGTGGCCAATATTGGTTGTTTACTCTGAACTATCGAAAAACCGGTTTCGTCATCATTATATATCCGATCTGGCCGAAAATTATACCTATCTTTGTACGATCTTAGAAGCTCAAAAAAATTATCTACGTTCTTTCTAGTAAACCCAGTGGCTCTAGCCATAGACGTACCTATCGGTTTCCAGATGGATAGCTCCTTTTAATGCCTTTTTAAAAAGCCTTTGAGCCAATCATGTCCAGCACATTGCTTAACAATCGAAAATTTGTTTCGAATGTTATTCCGCATTGCCAATTGAAAAGCATTGCCAAAGTAACGCGATCTCATCTCTTTGCTATATTTAACAAGATCAGACTCCATTTCATTTGTGAAGATGGGTTTTCTTCCAAGTGCAATGAATGTTGATTCAGTAAAGTCAAAAGTAAGTTCCTTTTTATCCTGTGGCTCTTTAAGTTTGCTTATAGCGTCGATTCGATTTGGATCGGGACTAATCGTATCGCCAGTGAAAATCTGACCCAGATATTTTACTTAAGTGACACAGAGCTGAACTTTATTCTTATTAAATTTGTATAAATCACTGTATTGACATTTTCATCATGTTCTTCCTTTGTTCTTCCCCCCACTATAACATCGTCTATATAAACGAATGTGCCGGGTAAATTACCGAAATATTTCGAGTTCAGTTTTTGAAATTTCTCGCTGTTTGAAAAATGTTGTTTCAGAAATTGTTTTTGTAGCCACTGTATAGATATTCCACATGCTGATGAATTTCCGCCAACTTTCTTTGACATTGCCATCTAATATTAATGGTCCGGGTTTTTGGAAATTAGCCATTTAATTACGAATATTTGTTAGATATCTCAGATTATGAACAGATTCAACTTAAATTTTAGAACAAATATATACAATATGTTCCTTAAACCGACTGCGCCATGTGCTGTTTTGTATGTTGTCAGGAAAACACGTTGACTACTATTGTAAACGTCTTTCTTTATTTCGTACCAACTTACAACTAACTACAGACTTACAACTAAAGCAGGTGGCAATGGTGCGATGGTAGTGTATTCACTAAAGTGATTGGTAGGTCGTGCGTTCGAATCCCGACCAGGGCCATGATTTTTATAAATTGAATACACACAACAAAAACTGATCTCCCTAAAGCAATTTAGGCGCCACCTGTTGAGAAAAAAAAAAAAAAAAAAAAAAAAAATCCCATCGCACCAAACTTCTTTCCTATCCTTCTATTCTTTCAGTAAGTAGCACCCAAAACCAACGACCATACCACGTCGAGTTAATCGGTTCTCGTCAGATCACCGCAATTAAACGACGTTGGGCGCGGTTAGTACGTAGATGGGGGACCGTTTGAGAACAACCGCGTGTCGTTGGCCAGTCCCATCTACAGAGTTGAGGTAGATAAATACATACGTGGTATCACAATGGACCTAATTTGGTCTACGTGTGTCGGCTTCTGCCGACAGCCACATAAACCTAACCTAACCTAAGTAGCACCCAAAAATAGGCAATGAATTGCTGGGAGCTACTTGCGCAACAAACTAAAAGCCTGCGCTGTGGTTTTACCATTATAAGGGTACTGTGTCACTACAGAAAAAAGAAATCCCTTTAGCGCATGCAAATTATATAAAAAAAAAAAAAAAGAACTAATCTAAAAGAAGGAGAGACCACCATCGTAGGTTTGTTTGACGCATTAGATGTTAATGTGGGCGTGTGCAGATGTTTGTAGTAATGACCATAATCAGCATACATCACCCATAAGGCTTAGGGTTTCGTTATCGATGGTCACGAAGCCATTAAATTGGTTTAGGAATAGCCTCGGCGAAGGAAAGGAAGGTTTATTATCCCTCCTGAAAGAGTGGTTAAGTGGAGCCGTTACCGTATTTTTCGCGCTTCGTACATGAATCGCGTAATTTCGGCAGTTCAAGTTTTGGATTTCGCGACAATAACCGTCGGCCTCCGGGAGCGTTTTTGGCTTTTGCACAATCAGCATTCGGGGCAAGTCCCCGTTAAGGCCCCGTATAAATTCGTCAAGTACACGGTTGCGGTATGTTTAACCAGTGCACCCACCATTTCCGGTGAGTAAGATTCCATTTTTGTCTTGTTGAATCACAGAAAACTGATGGTTGACCATCGTATGAAATTCGTATAACCTCGACCCTTTCTGCGAGAGTTGGTTGAGTGGTGCTCCAGCGTCCTTATATCATTATTATCTGCGTAATGTAAGAACAGAATCCTCCTGATTTCTAGCCAATCGTCGTCGAAGATGTTATAGGAGATCAATGCCGAGTCGGCATGTTCGCTAATTTTCTGCCTAATGTGCCGCAGTATGGCGCGGATACTAAAATCCCTTAGTATTCCCTCTACGTTATGCACCCATGATATGTACTGCGTAGGCTCACCCTCAAATGTTTGCAATTCCTTGGCGCAATCGGGAAGCCGACTTATTTCTTTCAGATCGGCTTCCGTCTTGGTCTCGCAAAGTAGTGCGATTGTTTTCCAATCCAGGGTGGTTAACTGCCTCTATGGACCTAAGCTGCCTATCAAGATCCCTTAACTGGGCCGTATAAGACTTACTGCCCCGCTTAAATTACTTCTGATTATCCAAGTGAAGCACTTATGGTTGATGTCGCTAACACTCTTTTTAATTTCACTTATTTCGTGTTCAATTTTGTGCGCGATATTTGCTTCAGTCTTGGACATTTTAGTGGATAGCAAGGAAATTATAGATTCACTTTGTGTAAGAAGTTGTCCATCTATCATTTCCATCATATTTTTGCTGTCATCGGTATACTTTCGCGGTGGGGAGTGCATGGAGCTATGCGGCGAATCCGTTTTTGCAGATTTTGAGCAGGTCGCAAAGTGTTGCGTTCAATGATTTTCGTTGTCGTATTTCGTCCAAGCGAGCAGCACCATCATCCTGATACAACTGCATTCGTAATTTTCCAAATGCTGCCATACGTTCACGTTCCTCGTCGATCAATTTTCGGCGTGCTTCGTCCACATTCGACATTACCGCGCGGCGACGAAGTTGCGCACCCGTGGCAAAATATTGCAGCGGCTGTTGAATTTGTCTGCTTGTTTGGCTAACCAACGGGTTTGAAACAGGAGCGGTCAATGAAATTGGCCTAAAGGTAGGAATAGACGATGAAACTGGCGTTGAACAAGTCATTGTCATTGTTTCCCTTGGACTAGGCAAATTGTTTCGTCCATTTGTCCATTCGGCATTCGAATTGCCGGTGATCGAACCATTTGATGAGATTGCGTTAAGTCCCACCGAATCCGAAACTTCTACTGGTGTCATTATGGCTGTTTCCGTGGTATTTTCACTCGACACTGCTTCTAATGTGCTTGCATTCGATGCTGCATTTTGTTTGTCAGCATTGGACGTCATACTGTCGCAGTCGTATGATGGCAAGCCGGAAAGAAGATGGCCATAGTATGGACGAAGTTAAAGCATCGCGCCAGTTATTTCCATTTTTGGAACAGACGACGAACCACCACCAGTTTGTGTGGCATTGTTTCTCTCGAGCGCGAAATGATTTCTTATTACTTGCATTACTTTTTTGTAGCGCGCAATAATGGCATCAACATTGCGCTGAGCTGCAACCTTCGTAAAAAAAACAATAGGGGTATTCACGATTCGATGCAACTGGTCTTGTATCATTGCGAAAATGCGAAAGTGTAACTTTTTTTTGCACTACAACAACAAAGTATACAGAATAAAATTTCGCAACACTTTTACACTTTATCTATACCCTGACCCTATTGCAACCGAAAAATACAACAGAGTAGCCTTATGAAGTTGACAGTTCATTTAAATTCTTGATTCCTGTGTATAGCTAACAGAAAAAAATAAAGAGAATGGAAAACAAATGTAAGCGCCGCAGAAGGGAAAATCCAGTGAAAAAATGGACAGAAAAAGAAGTTTTCCTGATATTAGACTACATTCTAGAAGCAGGAAAATTCGAGGTTAGTATACGACATCAAATTTATCAATTGTTATCTATGAATTGAAACTATTTATTAATTATAGAAGCCTACAGCACAAATTTTTTATAGAAAATTTTTGGAGCACAATCAACTGAAGAATGCCACCTGGGAGTTAATTCGTTGGAAAATGAGAAGCTTGAAAACATCATTTGTTAAGGCAATGGAATGGACAAAATCTACCGGTGCCGGTCTCCTGGAAACTGAAAAAGGAGTTGGATGTGTTCAAGGTAAAATAACAATAAATTTACACGTATTATTTTTTCACATACTTACATTTCATATTTATTTTTTCATTATATAGCAAAAATTCTTAAAATCTGTCCGTATTACGACAGACTTAAAGAAATCTTCGGCGACAAGAGTGATAGAGGAAGTTCTTTTAATACTTATGAAGTTGCAGACTTCATCATTTCTGAAGAGGAACAGGAACTTGTTCTTGAACAGGAACTTGGCCTTGAACCAGAATTTGAAATATACGAAGAGCAAGAATTCCCAAATTATCAAATAGAGCTTTCACCAACAATAGCCAGGCCAGCAACACCATCAACACAAGCTAACTCCACTTCCGGGAAAGGGCACTTAAGTGAGTCCTTAAAATGCGCAGAAAGGCTTCGGAAGTTTGCACCAAAAACAGCTATCGGCCAGCTTTCACAGCTACATGGTGAAAGGCAAGCGTTTCAAGAAGAAAAATTAAAATTAGAAAGAGATAAACTTCTTCAACTTTCCGATATCGAAGAAAAAAAGATAGAGTGGAAAAACCTAAAAATGCAGAAGCAATTGGAAATGGAGGAAAGAAAACTAAAACTCGAAGAAGATAAAATTAGAAATAATTTTGAACTGAGGAAGCTCGAAATTGCAAAAGAAGAAAGAATTGCTATGAAGGAACTTGATATGAAGTATGCAAATAAATAAGTATGCCTAGACCTACCTAGTTATTCTTTGGTTATTTTTAGTTTTGAAATGAATTACAAAAATAGATTTATTTATTCATATTTATTTGAACATGTAATTTATTTGAATTAACAAAAATAGAGTACAAATACATGAAACATATATTAATCGAACATGAGATAATATAACCCCTGTCTTTTGATTTCAAACTGTTTTTTGTTTACATAATTTTCATAGGGACAATCTTCAGCATCTTCAATGTGCCCATTTTCAAAACAACTGCTCAAATCCAAATCGGAGTCAGTTAACAAGATGTTATGTAGAATGCAGCAGACCATTATCCATTTACAACAAAATTTGTGACTGTTTTTATCGCGAATGCGCATCCTAAGTTCCTTTAGGCTACCGAACTTCTCTTTAAGGAGACCGAAACAGTGTTCTACTCTTACCCGATACTTGCTGTGTCATAAATTAAATGCTTTTCGTTTTGAGCTGTCCAGTTGTTCCGAGTTGCTTCTAAATGGCGTTATAATAAAGTTATTTAAAGGGTATGCAGAGTCTCCAGCTATCCATTATTGTGTCGACACATAATTCTCATTTTGTTTGAAAATTGAGCAGTTTCTAAAAATTTTTGCATAATGACTGCTGCCAGGGCTTCCTACTACAACGTCGCGAATTCTCAGCTTGTAGTCACATACAACTTGAGCTTTTATTGAGTAGACGTGGTTTCTTGAGAAATATGATTCATGGTCTATAACTGGTGCCTTTGCCAATTTTATTTCTGTACCGTCAATGTAACCAATACACAATGGCAGCTCATGATACGTTTCCGCTACAATGCGTTTTCTTTCTTCATTGTTTGGCCAATATATATACTTGTTTATCAATTTTAGAACAATTCGAAAAATTCTATTTGTTATTTTACTCAATGTACCTCCATCTCCAACACCAGAAGTTGTTGCAATTTTTCTGACTGCAGCATTTTCACCTGATGAACCCAAACGGTAAAGCACAATAGCTAGTTGGAGTTCAATTGAAAATTGTTTACAAGCATGTGGTTTTTGGAATTCGATATCATCACGTATTAATGAAAGCAAATATGCAAACTGACTTCTTTCCATTCTCAGCATTTGGCGGAAGCGATCTTCGTCCATAGCAGCTAAAATGTTCTCACGCCAGTCAATCGATTTAGGTATTGTGCTGTAAGAAACACGACGAGATGCTAGGACGAATAGAATATCCTCGTCAAGATCAAAAAGTACTTCATCGATATCATCATCGTCTATCTCTCCATTATCTAAAATAAAATAATAAAACAATTTTTTTTTTGTCTTTTTCATCGTTTATTTCTTCATACCTTCAATCCACATAATTTTCTCTGCAGCATCTTCCAATAAACATTGAAGTATTTTTTCTTTTTCGCTTTTTTTCGGCATAGTTAACAATTAAAAACAAATTTTCCTCCTTCAAAAAATTGTAAATTTTTTTTTCAAAACAAATGTCAATTGTCCAGCTGGAGCTGTCATTTGTTTCAGTTTTGCTAGACATGAGAAAAAGTGCGTTCACGATCCGATAAAAAAAAATAAAATTTCGCAATTTTACTAGGCCTTTTACATCGAATCATGAATACCCCTAATGTGTATTATATTATAAAAACAGAAATAAAAAGGCCAAGCCAACCGAAGGATGAGAATTAAAACGCTCAGCAATCGCATCCCAATCCGCTTTCTTTATTTCTTTTGTTGTGCCATTCGTTCGACAGTTTAGTACTGATCTTAAGCCAATCTCACGTACGAGGTCGTACAATAAATCTTTGTCATTTTGAACCCAATTGCGGCAGCGAGACTTTTTCCTGCTATTATTTTGTATTTCTTGTTTTTCCATTCTTCTGTGACACCAAACATGAAATAAAAATGTTCGTAATATAAACAATACAACCAAAATATTACTGAAAACTTGCACTTACGAATAAAATATCCTGAATGAATTTACACAAAAAAAAAACAAATAAAACTAATTCAGTTTGACGCTGTTATAACATTTCATATGTAAAAATGGGTACTAGACCAGTTTTAGACGTATTAGCTTAATACTCATGTGAAGAAATTGGCCGTTAGGCTACTGGATTAATTATAATTTTGTTGCCTAGGTTTCATAATTTAAGCTACATATTTTTATTGGTCTATGATGACATTAGCCTCACACTGTTCATTAGGGCTTTCTTGCCCTCTAACGTTGCTTGTTACTGTCCTGTTTATTGACATAATTATTTTAAAATATTATACAAATTAAAAAGATGATCATAAGAGGATTGTACATGTTTTCGTGTTTCGAAGAAAAGAAAGTTTTGTTTGTTTTTACGAGTAATACTAATGCTATATTTATCTAAGTCTAGTGTTTCTACGTGTATCATGTGGGGTGCAATTTGGGATGGATTGGTAGGTATTTCCATGGTTTCGGTTAGGGGTGTTTCTTGCAAATAGTATGCGATTGGGATTTTGTTGTAGACTTCGTTTGAAGCTTGCAGGTATACCTCATCCCCCCGCTGCCACCAATTGTTGAGTTGCTGAAATCGCAAGAATATTGGCGGTTTTTGTAATGGTATCTAAATATGTTGCCCTTATAGTCGACTATCGCATTGAATTTTTTGAGAAGTACAGTAAAAACTCTTTTATCCGGAATGCTTGGGACCGACAGTGTTCCGGATAATCGGTTTTTCCGGATATTAGAGGTTAAGAGATTTCGAAAAAAAGACAGTTTTTTTAGAAGTACATTTATACAAGATGTATATACAAGTGTTTTTTTAAAAAGAAATATATCTATCCAAGGTTTGTTGTCTTAGCAGTTTCGGTTTTTATTTTATAAGTTTGTCTTGCAATCTGTAAAGCTGCATCACTTCTTGTTGCGAAATAAAGTTTTTTTCCTCAACAAAATTAATAGGTTTTCCAATTGAGAGGATAGCCTCAGTTATCATAACTCCATTAGATTCAGGCAAAACTTCGATTTCTTCGTCGCTTCCATTTTGATCAGTATTTTCTTGAGGATTCAGAACCATTGTACGATTTCGGTGTCAGTTAAAGTGCCATATGCTGCAGCCTCTGAGTCACAGCCTATCCCAAATGTAAAAGCTAAAAATGTTCATAGCTTTGCTTCTTCTCATGGTTCAGAATATGGCGCAAAATTTCTTTGCGGTAATGAGCCTTTAGACTTCATATTACTCCCTGGTCCATCGGCTGAATAAGGGACAGTTGGGAGGGACAAATTTTACCGCAAAGCTCTTCATCAGGATGTGCTGCATAATTATGGTTTATGCAATGTCTTCTCGCATCAGGAATGAAGTTGTTATCGTACCAATCCAAAAATATTGCTTGGGTAATCCATGCCCGTTTGTTGGCCGACATAGCGATACAAATGCTTACTGCAATGTCAAATACCACGAGTGCTCACTAGATGTGCTAATTGGTATAGGTAAAGAAAACTTAAAGTCTGCCTTTTAGTCTAGACGACAAACGGTAAACTTATTTTTCAGACTAAAACATAGACAGCAAATTTTTGAACATTTACATGAAATTATCAGCACACAGCATTGCGGATATTAGAGGTTTCTCCGGATATTAGAGTGTAAATTTCACAAATATTTTCTTAAAAAAATTCCGGATATTAGAGGTTGCCGGTTATTGGAGTTCCGGTTAAAAGAGTTTTTACTGTATTCGCCTATGATTCCATCTTGATATATAGGGAAGTTTTGCGGCACTATATGTGTTGAGAAAAGTTTGGCGTCCGTGGTGAAATCCAGCTCTCGAAGTAAAGCAAACGCGTTCCTTCGTTTTGAGGACTTCGAGGGCTGCATTTCACCACAGACGCCAAACTTTACTCAACAATCTTTAATTTCTTTATAAGTTTATTATTTCCTTATTTTTGCCAACTTTCTCCGACTCTTTCTTGGTTCTCAGGTGGTTTAATGCTTATTCGCGATTCCTTAAGCGCTGGTTTTATTATCGTGTTACTTGACAGTCACCATTATGGCCGCCTTTTTCCGGCTTGGGAGACTTTTATGGTGCTGCCGCCACTGTGTCAGGCTAAGAAATTTAAGTGCTGCCAGGTTTGGTAACAATATGAAAGATATGTGTGAACTTTTGTCCTGGTGTAATTTCTACCTTGAGTTGAATAGTACCTAGAGTTGACGTTGATGTGTGTCCTATGGCAGTCAGTTCAATTATATTATCTAACTGCACCTCGGCATTTGGATCTAACGTATTTAGTTTTATCAAGCTTAAACTTGCACCCGTATCGAGGAGCATTATATTGTCCTTAGCTTTCGATTCCAGCAACTTGATTTTGATTTCGCTTTTAAATGTAGATTCTCTGTTGAGAGATGCGATGTTGGCGATAGATTTTGCTGAATTTGGTATATTTTCTGTATCCCCAGTTAGGAACCGGTGTAGGTTTTTGATTTGAACTTGGTTCGATTTAGACTGTGGTTTAGATTCAGTGCTATGTTATGGTTCCTAACACCATTTTGTGTTTGGCTTGCTACAGCCATGATTTTGGTCATGGTCTACATATACATCACCTTGATTTAAGAGTTTGGACTTTTGGACGCCTCGATTTTGGATTTGAGATTGTATATCTCGATTTTGAAGTTGGTTTGGTTTTGTATATGCATTCCCCTTGAATTTAAGAATTTTGTTTACCCTGGTAGGCTTTTGAGAATTTATCTCTCGATTTGGATTTTGTGTTTGAGGATACTCTTCTCGATTTGGAGTTAGAGTTTGGATTCGAGGATGATCTTCTGGAGTTTGAGTTTGGATTCGAGGATGATCTTCTCGATTTGAAGTTAGAGTTTGGATTCGAGGATGATCTTCTCGATTCTTAGTTTGAATTTGGATTCAAAGATGATCTTCTCGATTTGGAGTTTGAATTCGGGCTTTGGTGCCCTGAGTTGGCTGTTTTGTAGATTTAGTAGTAGATTTCGAGATTTTGTGTTGATTTAGGACCAGACTTTGAAGTTTAGAGTTCAGTGGAGGTGGATTTTGGGTTACGACGTTCAAGCACGGGAATTTATTTCTTTCACCTGACGCCGCGTGCGGGACGGGCCAGGTCGCCCGGAGTTTCCCTGAGTGGAATTATCTCCAACTTTCCTGCTGTTATTAAATGCTCTTTTACGGCACTCATCTGTGGAATGACCTGGGTTTTTGCAGTATCTACAGACAAGGTCGTTACGCAAAGTGTTGATATTAGGGTTATTTGCAACGGGGTTATGGTTGCTAGAGGATCTGTTTGTTGTGACCGCTTGCCCGTTGTTGGGGGGTGGTATGAGTTATTCCATTCGTTCATACAGAGAGCTTTTTCGAAACACTCTAGCATCATGTAATCTTCCAGGAGCACCCACATAAATGTCCGTAAATATTGTGCTGTGATCGCACACTCCTTGAAGGAAATGAATCATTTAAGATGACTTTATTTGTTATTTCAAATAATTACCTCGTACAATTACAGAGTGCACATTGTTTCTATTGTAGTAATCAATAGAATTGCGGACCGGCTGCTTGCTTTGAATGTGGCATCCATTGATAGCGCCAATAATACCTGGAATATCCTGCAGATTTTTCCCTGAGTGACTGAAAATAAGACAATTATCGAGTTTTTAAATAATTTGGCGTAAATTAGTTTTGTTTACCTGCGAAATCTCAAAATACTGATTTTGTGAACGCCATTTCACATACTCTGCCAAAAAGGAAATTTAAAATATCGAGTATTTCGCACATGGTACCGGTTTGATTTTGCCAAGAGTTCTGCTCTTTTGAGTTCAAGTGTGCTTTTTAAGCAAATCATCGCTTTTTATGAAAAAAAGTCAATTTGTTTCAACTGCCCCCATACCAGGGGCGGTTGAAACATTGAATGGGGTCAAATGAATCACGTTGAAATAAAGAAAAAAATCATGCGTTGCAACGTATTTAATGAATTTTTTATTTCACACTTGATTAATATAATTAATTAAAAAAGAAAGGAGATCAACATAGAATAAATAACAGAAAATAAATAAAAACTCAAAACTTTCTTCATTAAATTAAGTTAAACAAAGTTAATAAATTAAAGGAACTTGTTACTTCAGTCTTAATCAGCGCATCCTTCAGCGTCTTCCAGTTCCGCACACCCGTTTGGCTACGAATGAACATCTTGGCGGCTCCCTTCAGTAGTTGTATGCCGTAGACGAACTTCTGCAGACCGTTCCACTGGATAGTGCCAGCATTCTCCTCGAATTCGTCCACCCATTGTTCCACACTTGGATATCCAATTGCATCGAATGTCAATAGCGAATCCTCGACATCGCGAAGTGTGAATAATCCTGACCGAGGATTGCGTTTTTAAAAACAAATTACTTTTCTTTTATTTTTATTCTCTTTATTTAGTACCGATATAAAAGTCTTCACGCTTTCACAGCTAAGTTCGAACTCTCCTTCAAATGACATTTTCCAAGATAATTTCCCTAACCGCTTCATCAGTGCAATCTCCGAATGAACAGACGGATATTCAGGTTACCGTCTACTACGTGAGAGAATTTGCTGACTCTCAATAAATGTGTGGGAACACGAAATGTTTTAACTTGTTGCACCGTGTAGGTAATTAAAGGTATCCGCTAACCGGATATCTAATATGTTTGGGAGGGAATGTGTCGTGTACATAACTTCGCCCCCCTTTAGATTGAAATTCTCCTGAATTTTATTATTTACTTTAAAAGATTGTTCCTTTTTACAAAATATAAAAAGGATCAATATTATAATGAAGATGATAATAATTAAGCTCAAATTTATTCCGTAGGATACATTCCTATGATATTGCAATTCTTCTATTTTATTAATATTACTTTCGTTCTCTAGCACAATATCATCTAATGTTATCTTGTCGCTAAAATTCTTAAAATTTTCATTTCTGGGGTAGTAGAATCTTTCTTGGAAAATCTCTTTGACGTTTGAAAAATAATGATCTAAAATTTTTATTTCACAATTGTTAAAATGGATTAATACATTTCCAGTTATATTTAAATTTCTTTCATCACAATTTTGGTTTATTTTTAATTGATTTGCATTTTTAATTACAATAGTTTCATCGTCTAGTGTCAGGATTTCGGTATTATTATTCTTTATAAGTTTACAATTACGTTGAATAGTACAATGTTTACTTAAGCTTAATTCGTTTAATGATCTTAGCTCTTTATATTGATATGTCAAGTTATTGTTTTTGAACACAATCTCATTTGGATAATCTATTTCTTTTCTATTTTTGTTTGGAATTGGAACAATAATTCTTAGTTGTATTTTTTATATTTCTTTTGGAATTTTGATTGCAAATATTAATACATTTTCTTCGAATTTGGTTATGCCTAATTTTATATATTTCATTTTGTTTAAATCTATATTATACTTTTCTATTTCTTCATCTGTAAGTATATTCGGATGTAATATCCCATACCTTGCTGAGGCTAAATTATCTTGGATATGCTCAATTTTTTCTTTTATTATTTGAACTTTAAACAACTGGTCATAAAATAGATTCTGATTTATTGTTTTACTAGCTACATTGTTTAACTGTCCTAGTATTATCGTTCTATCTTTTTCTATTATATCCTTTATTTGCTTAAGAGATTTGCCGACGTTATCGTTAATTAAAATTTGCTGATTTAAGTTGGTTATGGCATTGTGGTTATTAATTTCTACATTCCTTAAATGATTTTCAATATGTTCTCTATCTTCTTCATCCATGGTGCCAAACAACCATTTGGATGCACTACCTACAATGTTCACTAATCCTCTCTACTGTCGGCTTTCTCTGGGAATAATGGTTTTTACTTTATTTGTCAAATGTTTAAGTTCTAGTTTAAGTAGTTCTTTGTGTCCCACGTCAAGGTTTTCGATGTTTTCGTAATGTCGTTTAGTATGTCTATTATTTCTTGTGGTTTAATTAAATGAATTATTATGTCGGTTTTGGTGACTATGTCTGCTTCGTTAATTTTTATTTCTGTGAATCCAGTCTGCTCTTTTATTTCTTCAATACTTAGTAGTCCGTTAGTTGGTATTGCCAATAGTATTAGTAGTAATGCCGTCATGAATAGCTGCAAATTTAGGTTGGCGTTTAATATTGGATAAGTGTATATTAGAAAGCTTACTCTTCCTAAATCTAGGTTGATGCTTATGCCTGACTGCTTTATAGTTTTTTATAAACCCGGTAGATCTTGTTTCGTTATAAATGTCCCTCTTTTTATTTGCTTTTTTAATAAACTTCTTTTTTTCGCTTTTTAATTTATTCCTAATTCTATCAAAGTCTATTTTGTGAAACTGTACTACGCTTGGACCTGTTTTAATTGTTGAGTGAATTCTTTCATTGTAATTACGAATTGCTTGCTGCACGAATCTTTTAACGGCAATATTTGTTGTATTTAATTTTAAAATTCTACACTTTTCTAATAGGGTGCTATGGAATCTTTCGATGTCTGCGTTGCCGGTGTGTGAATTCGGTTTTGTAAAATGAATGTTGACATTTTCATTTTGAAGAAATTCCTTTATAAGTATTGAGTTGAATTCATTATCTGCAATTATATTTTTTGGTTTTCCTGCTTTGGTAAAATGACTCTCTAATTCTTCTACTAGTGTTATGTGATTTCTGTCCGTTAAATAGTACGCAAACCCGAATTTGGAGAATTTGTCTATTATAGTAAGAAAACTGCATTTAAGAATGACGAATGTATCTATATGTATGAATTCATTTAGCTCTGTAGCTGTTTCAGTAAGATTTAATGTTGGTCGTATTGGTTTACGATCATACTTTACTTGTTGGCAGACTTCGCATTGATTAATAACAATTTGGATTAGTTCGAGTAATTTTGGGAAATATATTTTGTTTTTCATGCCGTTAAACGTTTCTTGAATACCGGAGTGCATACTCTCTTTCACGTGGTAAAATGAAATTTGCTTTACGGCTTCTGTTTCTGTTCTAATATCTTGTGCCCTATAGGAACACTTTATAAACTTTATTTTATTGTCATTTGAGAATAGTTGGATTAATTTTTCCTGAACTACATTATACTGATGGTCATTTAATTCGGAGTACATTCCTGTTATTCCTTTCTTTATAAATCTTTTAAGTATGTCTTCTAGATTTTCGAAATCATATTCTGCAATATAAATTATACGTTTATCGCGTATTATTTGTACCTCTTCAGTTTTATTATTAGTTAAGATTATTTGAGTTTTGTATTTGTTAACTATTTCTTCTTTAATAGGGATGTGGTTTAGTAATTCTTCCTCAGCTGAATACATTGCAGCCATTGTTAATGCGTCATTCCATTCTATTTCTTAGCTGTTTGGCCATTTTGCTTTCTTTCGACAACTGCATCCTTAGATCCCGAGCTTCGCTATTCAAGACATCATTTTTTTTTTCCAATATGTTAACTTTGCTATTTATTTCGACGATTTGTTTTTTTAAACGGGTCACCTCCTCCTTGTCCGCCAAGTTTTGCTGTCCTGTTCCATTGAAGAAAATTCTTCGCACATTTTGTCGTGTACACGTTGTCCAACACAGAGGGCATACTCGCATTCTTTGGATCCAGTTGTTGATACAAATTTTATGGAAAATGTGGCCACATTCTGTAACGGACGCCTCCAAGTTGGTGCCAATTGCTTCTATGTATACAAATTGGGCATATTTGATCAGACATGATCAAAAAATATAAAAATATGTGCAAATTCAGTAACGCATCACTGGCATCATGATGCTCATGATGCTTTGCAAAATGTTCATTAACGCAACTATTGGCATCACTTTCAACGTCAAGTGTTCATTATTGCAAAGTTGATCAAACTGATGCGCAAACATAACGAAAAAAAGCATCACAGAAATACCTGATGCGCTGTTGATTCGCCGGGGAAAAAGCAAGAAAAATGTCGGAAGAGAAAAAACAAACATTTTAATTGATAGATACTATAAGAAGGTGTATAAGAAGGTGTCCAAAAAGGATTTAATGATTTTCGCAAATCCTAGAAACATGGTTTGGTTTCCATTTAGAAAAGTTAAATCATTAGTGGACTTACATAGAAAGTGGAGCGGCACATTCTAAAATGATTTTGAAATACATCGTCTGGATATTCTTCTAGAACTTTGAAATAGTCCCTAATCTTAGGAATTTTCCTTCTTTTAAATCTGCTAATTAAAGTCCGTATGCGTTTCGACCTTTTTCTTCTTGCCTCACACATATTAAAACTAAATTTATCGTCTTTACGATCAAAGTTATCGACTAAAACTTTTATTAGCAAAACTTCCATTTTAAATGTTTGATTTAAACAATGCGTTCTAAAACTCAAACGCCATATTCAATCAGCAACGCATCAGCTTAAACTGTGCATCGCATCAGCATCGCAAATGAGCAGTGATGCCGCATCACTGCGCAAATGGTTGACGTTTCTGAATTTACACTATATGACGATTTCAAAACAATTTTTCATATTCTTCGTTCTCTGTTTCATCGTCCTCGTCGTTTGCGCTATCTTCTTCAGTATTAAATAGTATTGGCAAGTCTGAGTCGTTATCGTCTGTATTATTTAGGAAAGTCTTTTCTCCCTCATTAGAATTAGTGTCCTTGTTAGTCTGAATTCTACTTAAAAAGTCGGCTACCCTATTTTCTTTTCCTTTTATATAATCTATTTCGAAGTTATATTCACCTAATTTAAGGAGCCAGCGTTGATGCCTTGGGGAGATGTCTTTACCTTTATATTTAGAATGTAAATATTTTTCGGCTGGTGATCTGTGAATATTTTAAATCTACTACCGTATAAATATGGACGGAAATAGTTTACTGCCCACATAATTGCTAAGAACTCCTTATCAGTAGCTGAATAGTTGCATTCATGTTTATTGAGAGTCCTGGATGCGAAACAAACTGGGTGCCCTTCCTGTGAAAGGATTGCACCTATTGCATAATTGGATGCATCTGTTGTTAGTTGGAATTGTTTTCCGAAATCTGGAAACCCCAGGATTGGATGGGTAGTAATCAAAGCTTTCATCTTTTCGAATGCTTCTACATATAGTGGGTCGTTAACATTAATTTTAGCATTCTTCTTAAGGTATTTGGTGATTGGCAAAGCTACCTTTGCGTAGTCTTTTATAAACTTCCTATAAAATCCTGTTAGCCCTAAGAAGCTTTTTATTTGTTTCTGTGATTTTGGCAATTCTAGCTGTTCGATCACCTCTATCTTATTAGGATTGGGTTTCAGTCCGTCTCTAGTCAGTACATGTCCTAAAAAGTCTGTCTCTTTTTTTAGAAAGTTACACTTGTCTATTTGCAATTTTAAACCTTTTGATTCTAATACTTTAAAAATGTCTGTTATTGCGGTGATATGTTCATGGAGAGTTGTACTAAATATTAGTATGTCGTCCAAATAGATCATACAAGTTTTATTAATGTAATCCCTGAAAATTTCGTTCATAAGTCTCTGGAATGTCGCTGGGGCATTCTTCAGACCGAACGGCATTCTCACGAATTCATATAACCCAAGTGGTGTTACAAATGCCGTCTTTTTCCTGTCCTCTTCTTTGACTAATATTTGGTGATAGCCCTTTGCCAGGTCTATCGTTGTGAAATATTGGGATCTTCCCAACTTATCTAATATAGAATCTATATTAGGAAGTGGGAATTTATCATCAATAGTAATCTCGTTTAGTTTCTGATAGTCAATGACTAGTCGGTACTTTTGAGTTCCGGAATTATCTTTTTTTTTTCGGGATTACTATTAGTGGACTGCAATACTTCGAATGGCTTTTTCTTATGATACCTTGTCCCTCCATTTCGGATATTTGTCTCCTAACTTCACTCTCAAACAGCCCAGGCAGGTAATATGGGCATGATAAGTGAATGCCTCATTAGATTCTTCTTGGATCTCCCCTGCTGTCTGCTGGGCATACAGGATTAACGACTGATACATGAAATCGTAATTTGTGTCACCGAGTAATTGAAAATTGTCTGTGGATATGATCATGCGAGAACCGTACATGGAGTTGTTAGCGATATATCCGCCAGAAAAAACTCTGCTACAACCATACCTATGTCCATTGGTTCATGGTTTTGTTGTAGGCTGAATTGTCCTGAATGTCTATTTCTACCTGAATTATTATTAAACTGTCGATACTGTCCGGAGTATCTATTATTATACTGAGCAGGGTTTCGATAGTTATTATTCGTTCCTTGATTATGATTATAGTTATTGCCCACATTCTGTTCCTGGCGATTTTGGCCCGAATGTGTAGTGAAATTTCTATAGTTGTTATTAACATTCTGTTCCTGGCGATTTTGGCCCGAATGCATAGCAAAATTTCTAGGGTTGGTATTTTTATTCTGTTCTCGGCGATTTTGGCCCGAATACGTAACTATATTTCTAGATTGCCCTACATATCCATGGTAGTTATTGTTCCCCATTTTATATTTAGTTTTTCTATATTCTTCCCTTATGCAAGTATCTTCGTACTTTCTTTTTAACATTATTTCAAAAATTGTATCAAGTTCTTTCTCCTCATAGATTTTTTCTAATAGTGGCATATTTCTTTTAACATATTGACTAATAGGGAGTCTACGTTACTTAAATGTATGGCGTTATCACCTTTATAAAAATTTATAAGTTCATCACTTTTAAATTTAATTTTTTTGTATTTCTATCAATAGCTCACTTACGGTATTAACTTTGATGGTGTGAATATTTTTGTAGATGTCAGACGGCTCCACATCTGGTCGATACCTCAATTTTAGCTGCTTCTTGATGGTTTCCCAGTTCTCTGGCTCCCGTACGTTAATGATGACCTCCTTTGCCTCTCCCTGGATCTTTTCATTGTATACTGTCCGTATTATGAATTTCTTGGTGTCTTCATTTGGGAAATCGTTTAGATAATATTCCACGTTCTTAAGGAAACTGTTTATTGTCACTTCGCCTTTTCCGGTGAAAGTGCTCATATGGGCTACTTCACGAAGAATCCTCTCACGATCGTGTTGTGTTGTTTCTCTTGCCTGCAGATGTTGGAAAGCATTTGTTAGTTGTTCTAATTGCTGTTCCCTCATTCTCAGTTGTTGTTGGAGTTCGACGTTTGCTGCTTCCATGTTAATTTCCTCTATGTTTTCCTCTGTTCGTCAAATCTCGCTTGTCTTCTTGTAATCATCAATACTCAGTTTTGTATGTTGCGTTCACTTTTATTTTTTCGTAATCGTGATCGATTTTAATTCGAGTTAATGCACTTTTCACAATATTTTTTTTTTCTTGGTCCGTACCACTAGATAACCCGTAAAAGAGTTATCCTACCGACTGCGCCACTTAATTATTCCTGACCGAGGATTGCGTTTTTAAAAACAAATTACTTTTCTTTTATTTTTATTCTCTTTATTTAGTACCGATATAAACGTCTTCACACTTTCACAGCTAAGTTCGAACTCTCCTTCAAATGACATTTTCCAAGATAATTTCCCTAACCGCTTCATCAGTGCAATCTCCGAATGAACAGACGGATATTCAGGTTACCGTCTACTACGTGAGAGAATTTGCTGACTCTCAATAAATGTGTGGGAACACGAAATGTTTTAACTTGTTGCACCGTGTAGGTAATTAAAGGTATCCGCTAACCGGATATTTAATATGTTTGGGAGGGAATGTGTCGTGTACATAACTCGCCTTCTGCTGTTTCTTCGTATACCGAATCAACGCCTGATTCCTGCGCCTCTACCTCCTGCTTCAAACCGTAATGTTGCATGAGCCTGTCTTAAGTCCCGTGACCTGTAAGTTTAACTGTCCTAACTGTTCTTTCAAACCCTCTACTGTTAGCGCCAGTATCGCATCCAACTCCATTTTTGAAATCTAACTCTACTCTATACTTACAGAACAATTTAAAAGTTTACAAGTAAAATTTATTTGAAATCAATGTATCTAATTATGTAATCAAATCAAAAGAAATAAAATCAAATGCTACCTGCGCCAAACCCATTTTGTTTTCTGCTTCTTCTCTTTCCGTCTTTGCTGAAAGTGGATTTCCTCCGCTACACTGTATCCAGTTACGATACACACACTGCTCCTCTGTCTGGACACGACACTGCTCTCTTTCGTTGGGACATACAACAGCGATGAGGTTGAGAATTTTTTGCTCGTGTCGACAGTTTGGCGACTTCGACCACGAGGATTTTTTTTTTACTCTCACGCACAATCGCCTGTGTTGCTGCCACTTCTTTCTTTTTTTTTCTTTACTGGGCGCTTCACTTATGTGCATGGATAGGTATATTGTTATGCCTTGCAGCAAAACTATGTAAATGTTTCAGCGAGGAAACTTAAATAACCAAATAAACTAAATTAACAAGTGGACTGTAAACTTTATTTTCATACAACTTTATTAAATACAACTGCTCAGTTCGAGCTATAAAATCCAAGTGACGATCAAGTAACAGAGAATCAAAGAAAAGCAAAAAATAAATAACGTACATAAGGATGAACATCAGAGGTTCCCGTTGGTGGACAAACAAGTTTTTATGCATGAATGCACATTGAATGCTAAGGTAAAGAAATTTACTGTACTACTCGTACATGGCGTGATGTTCTCTGTCTCGTCGTCATAAGCAAATACTTTAACCCCCCTATTAATAAACAACGGATAGCGGCGAGTTAGTACTATCACACGTGTTAACTCATAATTTTGATTAATAAACGTGTGTTAGCTTTCACTGACATGTGATAAAGAGTGGATAACTTAACTCACCGAATTCGGCGTATAAGGAGCGGATAACTTTTAAGCGCAGCGATTAATATGTCAAAATTGACATTTGAACTTTCCTTTACGAGGACAAAAAGAAATTAATATTTTTAATCGACCAACCAGTTACAAATTTATACATGCCAATAAATAACTGATATTTTGAAAAAGGTAAATTGTGTTGAATGTGTTGTAGGAATGTGCTAATTGATCTGGGAAATATTTTCTTCTTGTACCAAGAAAGTTATCCACGGAACTCTAAAAATGGCCTCAAATTTTGAAGATTTCTTAAATCGAATAAACAGGCTCAGTGACCCTGAAATCATCAGAGGCCAGAAAACCTACAGGAATCGAATCAACCCCATGGATGAATTAGAAGAAGGCGAATTTGACAAAAAAAATACCGCTTTTCAAAAGCTAACATGATTAAGTTAGTCAGTCTCGTACGAGACGATTTAGAAGGCGACAAAAGGGGTAGTCACATTCCAGTTGATATCCAAGTGATGGCTGCAATACGATATTGGGGTCGTAATGAGGTAAGAATGTCATAACCTATCTCAAAATTTTTATTTAATTGTTTAATTCTATTCAAGATTCAAGAGGATGGTTCAGATATATTCATGGGTTTAGCCAGCCAACGCTTAGCAATATAAGTGCTAGAGTAGCACGTGCGTTTGCATCGAAATCAGGCGAATATATTACAATGCCCCAAACCACATCAGAACAAATAGCAGTCATGAATGGTTTCAAACGAGTACGTGGATTTCCTCACGTTATTGGGTCAATTGATTGTACCCACATCCGAATACAGAAGCAAGGAGGAGAGACTGGACAATTTTATGTAAACAGAAAAGGATACTACTCCATAAATACACAGGTAATTTGCGATGACCGTCTAAAAATAATGGATATAGTTGCGCATTGGCGTGGAAGTACTCATGATTCCAGGATATAAAATGAAAGCAGAATAAAAGCACGTATGGAGAGAGGTGAGTTTCAATGACGTCTTCTAGGTGATGGTGGCTATAAATGCACCAACCACCTTTACACACCTGTCCTAAATCCTGCTTCATCGGGCGAAATAAACTATAACACTGCCCACATTTCGACTCGGAATACAATAGAGCGAATGTTTGGTATATGGAAATCCCGATTTCGCATTTTACTGACGGGAATCAGAGGATCATTGGGAAATGTGAAAACTATCATCGTGGCGTTAGCTGTACTACATAATTTAGCTATTGAATATAATCAAGTGTTGGGTAAGTTTTCTATATATATTCCCAATATAGCAAGCCATTAATATTTTCTTAGTTTTGTTTTTTCAGATTACGATGACTCTATCGAAAACGGCGACAACGCTTCCATTCCCGAAACCTCTCACCAAGAACGCCTCACTCACCTTAACACTCGGAGATCTTTCATCTTAACACACTTTCCAAATACCTGAAATTTCGATATATTTAGCCAACAAAAAATATAAACAAAATATCGTATTATTTATTTGAACAGAAAAATAAATTATATTGCATTTTAACTTCTTATTAAATTTTCTATTTCGATATTAAGTTTTTCCAGTTCCTTCAACCGGCATTCCTTCTCTAGCCCGAGAATCTCCGTTTGCTTCTCATGTTCTTTTATCATGTGGAGTTTGGTAAGCTCAAAGATCTCCATTTTTAAGTTAATTTCATCGTTCTGAAAATTGTAAAAACAAATGCATTGATAAGTCTCATCGTAACTTACGTTATTCACGTTATTCTTCTTCAATGTATGTCTCCTCCTTGGCACACCACGAGAAGAATTCGTCTTGAATGATATCTTCTTTCGAACAGGAGTGCTTACAAAACATGGCGATGGCCTTTCTGAACCATTACTCTTGTTCATACCATTACTCTCGTTCATATCGTTTTCTGTGAATGATAAGAATTTCATACTAATTGTAAAATTTTCACAATTGAATTCATTTACTTACCAAGTGCCGAATAATCGACATATTCTTCATCGTTCGCATACGAGTTCTACATATAAAACATCAAAAACTTTTTACTGTTGATGTAAGATGACCATGTAAAATGAATACCTGTTGTAAAGGCCCATCGCTGTCGAATTTGTTTGAGTCCCTTTGGAACTCATTTGGAATGAGCTCCATTATGTCTGAGCAATCTTTGTCCGGAGGCTTAGGTGCTGGGCCTCCGCCAGTAGCTTGCACTTGCTTTCGGTAGTCGGACTCGATGCGTTTGGCTTTGAGTTTCATGCCTCGCCATTGAAACTGCAGCTGGGAAACTTTTCGCGACACATTACTTGCTGCATTAAATCTGCAAATGGAAAATAGGACTATGTTATGTATTCTGAATAATATGTATTGTTGGTTTTGTTACTTACGAAGTCATAATGGATTCCCAGCAACGTTTTTTGCACGTATTTGTGTTCGTGTCCACATTTTTATTTTCAATTATATCCACCTTTTCCGCTATAAGGTTTTTCAGTAATGTCTTTTATATAATAAGAAATATATGTAGTTAGATATTTAAATATACAAATTAACCATTTAATTCGTACTTACCTTTTCAGCTAAGCTCCAATTTTCAGTTCGCTTTTTTTTTTATTTGTGGCTCCATTGCTGTTTACTAATTAAATGAAATAAAATTTTGGGGCTTGTCAGTGTCAGTCATCTGATGGAAAATGACAGATGTACTAGCATTCTTAGTACAATTTGATGAAGTGCTGCCGTGCGTTCAGTGATAAAGAGCGGATAGCTAGCACAGGGGACAATTATTTTTATTAATCAGAAAAGTTATCCTATGGACAAGTTCGCTATCCGTGTGATAGCTAACTCGTGTGTTAAGGAGCGGATAGTGTTTTTCTATTAATATGGCTGTAAGTACATAACAAGAGGCATGTAAATACATATGTAATTTAGACTTTAACCAGAGTAACCGTCTTGCAATAATGAAATTAATATTAATACAATGTGAGTGTTAAGTGATAGTACTTTTAGGTATATGTATAATAAAATGTAGAGTTCTTAAACAGTAAAAAAAAAATAAAATAATAAAAAGTAGAATCCGATCCAATTAGTTCGACGCGGGCTGGCTTGATTTGCTCGGGAATTTCGGCACCAGTTTTACCGTTGTCGATTTTAGAAGATTGAACGAATAGAAAGAAAAACAAACACAACGTTGTCGATTTTAGAAGATTGAACGAATAAAAAGAAAAAGCAAACACAATTACTTTGCGAAAAGAGAATTAATTTTATTGTATTGAATTCGGGTATGGGTAAAAGAAAACTCGCCAAATTTTGCCACTTAGCTTCTACTTATAGCCTAATTATGCTGACGTCGGTTTTACAATTCTCAACGATTTTTATGCTTAGGTGTATGTATTTT
Organism: Portevinia maculata; assembly: GCA_949715645.1. Taxonomy (NCBI): domain Eukaryota; kingdom Metazoa; phylum Arthropoda; class Insecta; order Diptera; family Syrphidae; genus Portevinia; species Portevinia maculata. Next base: position 98,258,532 of record OX454528.1, read on the forward strand.
TGCGGGTATTGCGATTCCCACAGAATCGCAATGCATACTTGGGGTTCATGTTGCGCTGTTGTATCTTGTTGCTGGACGTGTGCAATAATTTTTTTTTTTTTTTTAAATTTATTCGCTGCATCCGTAACAATATACTTTCCCCTTTGTTACACTCGACTTACAGTCGTGCCGATAATTTGGCGATTTCGAGCGCGAGCTTTTTTTTTTGTTTTTTCTTGCTGTACTGCGCACTTCACTTCACTTTGCCTATTTAAATTTCTGTTCAATTCGTGTTGATTTGTTGCAATCCCGGACGAGTCCACACTTTGTAGGGGTTTTTTTGCCAGGATCCTACAATCCTCCCTTTGCTCGTTGTCCGATTAAAAAAACGACACGCACCTTTGAAATTCAGTATAACATTAGTATATTGAGTACTTAATTCGCTTAAATTTAGATCTAGTTGGGCGACCTCTTATAGGTTGTGTTGGCTGAAGACCACCGTCTATCTCCATTGTCTGTCGTTCGTTACTGTTGCTGGTCTGTCTGTGTGTGTTACACCGTAATGCGTTCTGTCTACTGTGATGTTCGTTTGTCTGTCCCAATCCCACATTTATAGTCTCTGAAAAATAAAGACTTAAATTTTAAATTTTAAAGATTTGAAAAATTAAAACACACTAATGATACAAATGATACATTCAACACTGAAAGAATGTACCATTAATTATTATGGATTTAGCTGTGGAGTTCAAAACCACATAAACAGGCAATGAAAAACCGATAAAATACTCCAGTGTTGTCCAACAATTCTCATCCTCGACGATGTTCCCCCAGCAATTATAGTAGGTCGATGGTCCCCCAAATCTACACGCTAGGATATGCCTCTTTGGATTAATCCTTTCACAGGCAGTATCACTAACGTTCGACCACTTGCGATTGCACTTATGTTCTTCGTTTTTAATGTATCTAAAGAATACACCATTCTCAAAACCCCCGTCAAAGTCAGAATAGGCAACTACTAGTACAGTAAATAATATTATGTATTTCATGATGATCCTTTATAACCTTACTCCACATTAACCTGACTTGTGGAATCCACATACACCCGCAGTAGCAGTAGTTCCACTTCCCACCAAGTTACGTTGAGTATTTAAAGGCCCAGGTTGAATATTTATCAAATTACGCTGAGCATTTGAAGGTCCGGGTTGACCATGATCCTGATTCCCTAAAGTGCCAGCAGTTAATATTCTCCATCTAAGAATGAATTTAGTTTCGAATGACATTCGACAATAAATCCCTATGGATCGATAATTAGCAACAGGAATATTTAAACCTCCTGAAGTTTCTGCCTAGTGTTGCAGAAACTGCGTTTGGCGTCATTTAACGAGTTGCCATACTGAACCAGAAACTCCTTGTCAGCCTCCATGAAACGATCAGAAAGATCTATCACGTTTATCAGAGACTCAATGAGTTTCGATATATATGGATGATCCATATCAACATAGTAAATTTGATCCATAGTAATATTATCTCCTGGAAACCGACTGTTAATACCAACAGGAACTCTTGAACCCTGCAAATCGGATATCATATCACGCATACTATCACGATTAGCTTTCAGATTAAATCTGAGTTTCTTAAAACCGTGAATGAAAGTTAAAAAATCATTCAACGGAATAAATTCGTGATTAAATTCTTTAACGTATGTGTTATACATGTTATTGAAGAGATTGTTCAAGGATCCCTGAAGAATTATTTCCCAACAGGACAATATACAAAATCAATATAGCTATTATTCTGTTCTCAGGTTCCGGGATTTTCGATGTCAATAGTAAACAAAATACTATAGATAACTTTACTAGTTTCTTTAACGAGTAAAGCTTCATATAGATCTTTTAGTTTTTTAGTCAAATTATTTTCGGTAATTAGATCGAGCGCTAGTGTTTCGTCAAATCGCCAACTTACCACTTCATTAAAACCTAATTGTGAACTAAATAAATGTTATTGGTATAACAATTTGAATTAAGCGCCTTTCGGCCATCTTTTCCTAATTTAAGAAAAAAAAAAACGGAATTGTTAAAATGAAATTAATAAATGGTCACTCTTTGTACCAAGTTTGAAGTCGTCGAACGCTTTTAAATTCGTCCCAAATTCAATTTTCAGCAGTTTACAAAAATTATTGTAAATTTTCATGGCGCCCGAGCAGGGACAAATTTAAAAAGAAAAGTTTTTTAACGCGACGCGCAGATTTATTTAATTTATCGAAGTGTCCCAAAACCGCCATTCGGAAGATGCTCGCCCAAAAAGTCATCGCAAGGAACCAGCGCCAAGCGATCGCAGAAACACATCTTCGAGACCTTGCGTTCCAGACATCGCCAATGCATACAAACTGTAACTGCATACAGTTCAAGAGGGAAGTAGCTTCAAAGGAAAAGTCTTCCAACAAAAAAGAGGTAGTCGGTACAAAAATTAAAAGTGAATCCATTTAAAAACCATTCAGTTGGTTAATGTATGAAATAAAGTACAAAACACTTTCAATTCTTGTTGCCAACATAGGCATTCCTATATACATATATACACAATTTTATATACACATATACAATGGTAAAACAAACAAAGTGCGCGATTTAAAAAAAGGGTTATATTTATTGATAGCTGAAACATTACACTATACATAACATATGTGACTTAAAATTAATAATTCGCAATGTATATTCACCAACACAACGCTCACTTCACAAAAACGTTAAAGTAAACAAAAGATTATTGCTTTTTTTTTGCTGTCTGTCTCATCGATCTATGCTGCCACCACAATAAACAATCGTTACTGGCATTTTAAATTCCTAATCGAGTCGCGACGTTGATTAGGTACATATTTGGAAAACAAGAAATAAATTTTTGTTCAAGATTCTCTAACGAGTCTAAAAATTCTTGATTGGGCCGTGTCAATTTCGCATCTTCCTATTCTTTAAAATCTGTAAAAAGGGAGGAAACGTTAAGTTGCGGACTCAATTTTAACTCATACTTGTGGTTAAGGCGGTATTTTTGAAATATAACCTGCGAAATAGTAGAATGCATTATCAATACCAAAGTTCACAGTTTTATAATCAGGTTCAGTTTTGAAAGCGTAAACCAAATTGTCCTTATTTTGTTTTTGTTGTTCCATCTGCACTTCAATGTCTGGAAGTTCCATGTTAGCAGTTCGCTCACAGTTTCCATGGGTACCTAATATCTTCCATATACTTTGCCAAAATGTTCTTTTAAATGAACAAATGAATTGAAATGGAGTCAGCAACTTGTTATTTCCCCCTCGGTTACGTAAAACAGCAAAGCTGTTTTCCAAGCAATCTTGATTAAGTTTTCTTGTTAAAAGAAACTTAATACCGTCTTTTTTTATTTCTGTAAAAATGCCAATTAAGGCATTTATATTCTGTTGCCATCCTTTTATAAAACGCATTTTTTTAGTTACATTTCTAGAATTTTCATAAAAAGTCAGATTTTCAAAAAATAAATTCATTTCATGCAAAAAAGTAATTTGTTCCGGGTTTGCGAAAAATGGCCTTCTGAATTTTTTGGATTCTCGAAATTTACATGAATTGAAAATATCAAATAACTTATCTATTTTGTCAATAATTTCAGCGGTATTAATAGCTGTTGAAGATACAGCACCGTGACTAGCTAGAGTATAAATACCAGCTGCAACTGTTGCACTTATCGTTTGAGCAGCAAGCCTCACCCTCATCTTTTGGAAATTGTTGGGCAAAATGTGCTCATCTGTCAATTTGGGAGCCATTCGAAATGAATTATTTTTCTCCCATAAATAAAAATTCACAACGTCTTTCCAATTTGTTCAACAGCAATATTGTACTTCATGAAATTTCGCCAGAATGATTTTAAAAGATGAGGGCTATCGAACATATAAAATATTTTAGTATTTTCTACATAAAAAAATGGCTTTTCAAAGGGAATGCCAAGGAGTCTTTTTAGACCAATGAAATTTCCACCTTGATCTGAGATTACAAGCCTCGGTTTCATATTCACTTCAATTAATTGTTTAATGCATGTAAATAAAATTTCTTTTAATGTCCTAGCTGGGCAGGCGGAATTAACAAAATAATACCCGAGCAACTGCTTGTAACGATGGGTGATACCCCTAACCATTACAACAATGGCATAGTTTGCAGCAAGTTCAGTTTTCTTTTGTCCATCGTCTTCTAATCCTACAATTTCTCCACCATTTCTATTGAAATAAAAATGAGTTTTCAGAGAAATTTCATCTAGACATATAACACAATTCGGGGCAACTTCTGGAAGAATCTGTAATTTAAGTTTCAAAGCGTTAACCCTAGAATACTAATCTTTTTTTTTCCGCTAAATACTAATCCTCGCCTGGGAGGCTACTTTTTAAAAAACGCCTGATGAATCATTTAAAATAGTTATTTTTAACTTTTAAAAGTATTTTTCTAACTGGAAAAACATTGCTTTTTGAGAAAAAACACTCATTTTGAAGTTTTATTAGAATTTTAATAATAAACACATTTTTTCACTTTTCAAATAAATGACGACTTCAGAAAAAAAAAATAAAAAATATTTATTTTAAAAAATAGCATATAAGATTTTCAAAAACCAACAAATAAATAAAAACGCTTTCATAACAAAAAAAAAATCAAAACTGTATCACAAAAATTGTGGCCTCCACGTTAATTTAAAAATTTGTCATTTTTAGGAACTTATTTGTCTGTACATCCGAAGCAGTTCGGCGACCTATGTTCTAGGCAATATGTATTGTCGCAATTTGCACATTTATACACGCTCATGCGTCGTTTTTTAGCAGGACAAAAGCTGCATACCGATCTCTTTCCTTTTTTAATGGTCGGTTCTTCTAGACAAGGTGTAGAATCATCATAAACAGGCAAATTAAGCACTTCGCGTAAGGCTTCACGAACTCGTTTCTGCATAGTGGGGCGCTCTTCCAAACGTGTCCTCTGCCAATTTTCGCACAAATCATTGCTTAATCTTATGATGAAGCTTCTCCTATTCATTGGCTTGATTTTTTTAGCATAGCAATTGGAGACGTAAAGGATATAGCTATTCAAAGCCGCCATATTCAACATCCCGTAAAATACACACTGCGGCCAACGCCTTGTCTTACGACTACAACTTAAGTGACCACACATTTGGTCATATGTGTCGACAGCACCTTTTGTTGAATTGTACGACTCTATTATAGATGGTTTTTTTGATACTGGATCAATAGCTGGTTCATCGTGCATGGTCGAAAGAAGAAGAACGGTTTTTTTAGGTTTGAAGCTGACAAGGGTAAGCTTATCATGAAAGCCAAACATAGACATTCCAACCAAACGTGATGTAGTGTGTTTGAACTCTTCAGGAATTTCTTTTTTATTACTCCTGATTGTCCCAAGAAGGGTTAACTTGAATGGTTCAGCAAGTAACTGTTCAGCTAAAGGCACTGATGTAAACCAATTATCTGTTGTAAGATTCCGGTTGGTCCCATGTATTGTTTTTGTAAGCAGCTTGCAATAGTAGCTGCCGAGAGGATTGCCAGTAGCAGACGTGTCCTTGTTTTTTCCTAAATATGGGCAAGCATCAAACATATATTTAGTGTTAACATCACATGCTAGGACGATCTTTATTCCATATCTAGCAGGTTTGTTCGGTATATACATTCTGAAGGGACATCGCCCTCTAAATGCAAGAAGTTGTTCGTCTATCGTGACATAGGAACCTGGATTGTATAGATCACGACATTGTTGGATAAATGTTTCCCATATACTTTGGATTGGAGCAAATCTGTCCTCCTTTTTTCTGTCCTCTCGGCTGCTACGATCATCAAAACGAAGACAACGTATGAGGAAATCAACGCGTTCATGACTCATTCTAGCAATATACTTAGATCCGCAAAGTGAAGAATCAAAAAGCTCCTTACTTGCCAGGTGATTATTTTTCATCGCACCTGTTAAAATTAACAGGCCAAGTAGTGCTTGAAGTTCTTCTTTTCTAGAAGTGGACACAGTGGAGGTGTATACTTTATATTTTCCTGAATTGACCTCAATATCTTCATTCGTACGAAGGAGTATTTCGCTGATCATATCTGGCGTAAAAAAAAATTCAAAAACACTCCAATGGTTTTATAACATTCTTGCCACATTGTTTTGGTCCTGGCATAACGTGAATAATATTCCTTGCAGCCGTCCTGCTTGAGCTTTGCCGAGATGAAGCCGGTTGCGCTGACCAAATATAATTGTTCTTACCACGAGTAATGTCTGTCGATGGAGAAATGATGAGATGTTCACATTCTGCATTCGATGAATTTGCTGCTCTTAGAACGCACTGAGGTCTATTAAAAGTTGAAGTTGATGGCGTGTTAGCATCACCTGGATCATCTACAGCTATATTAGCCAACTCATCGTCAGAATCAGCTAAATACGTGGGGTCAGCCAAACTATCATCGGAACTGAAATCTTGGATATCCAAATTATCCTGATTTTCATTCTCATCGTCGGACAGTTCTTGTAACCACTGGCTTATTTGCACTTCATTGGAATCCATCTTTTAACAAATTCAATTTTCTTAATTTAATTACATGCAGATAACATAAATACAAAAAAAAAAGTAAAATTAAAGACTTGAAAAAAACTTACCTTAAACACTAACCCTCGCCTCTCAGGCGACACCGAACTCTATAACTTGGAAATTAAAAACTGTAATTGTAAAAACGAACCGCTATCCACCGCGTCTTATTCCCAACTGAGTTGGCAAGGAGACAGAATCCCATGGGAGTAGTATATTTTGAGAATAATGCAAAAAAAACCGGTTGTGAGCGGCCTCACAGGCGAGGATTAGTGTTCTAGGGTTAAATAAAGTCTTATGGAATCCAGGACCAGAAGGCCAATTTTTTTAAAACCTAGTTAATGTTTTTTTTTATGGTAGATTTAAATTACGTTCTAAAAAATAATAAGAATTTGGCGCTATGAAATATATGCTTAAACAGAATTTTTTAAATTCGTTCGAGTACCTCCATCCCCCACGTTTTTTTTTCAAAGTTTTTGATTTGATTCTCAACAATGATCGCTAATTCCTTCGGTAACATAATTCTTGTTTTTTCTAAATATACTTTTTCCGAATACTTTTCTTTTTTTAGAGTATGGATATACTCTGGTCCAGGTGTAAACCGTGAGACCTTAGACTCTGCCCCTACAAGAGTTTGACTGGCATCTTATGGAGTTAGAATTGAATGCAGATGACTCACCATATAGGCTAACCTGTAGATCTCCTAGTATGTCTGATTCAGGCATATTCTTGTCAACAACATTGCTTTCATGAGCTGTTCCATTTATTACTAGTGCTAGTGTACTTCTCAGAGGTAAAACCGGTTACATAGATAGGGATGTTTGCATTCAGCCCGTTTAAGTTCAGTCTAGGGTTGTTGTTATTGACAATGTACTTCTTAACATCAACCTTATATAAATTAAATTAAATTTTTCCTTTTTGTTTAAAAAAAAAACTTTATTTATTTTCAGAACAAGTAAATTAAATTATAATTTTTTATTTATTTTTAAACCGGCAGCAACTCTGCCTAGATACGAGTAACTACTGAACAACATTTTCTTAAAAGCTACGGCTTGAATACTATACGGATGCAGATCCAACGGTGACATGTTCCCACCGGTGCTATTGCATTTCACACCGTACGTGATGCAATGTGGGTCGAGCTGCATCGTCGAATCGTATTGCAGTCACGCTATTTTGAACTTTATCTGTATTAACTGCATCGTCAGCGGATTCCGTGGCCAGACTCGTGGGAAGCGAATATTGTTGTCGTTGAACATATTGCAGCCATTCTATGTTGAACTTTATCTGTATTAACTTATAGCATGGTTACCTCTATATCTCTCATATCTCTGAGATTGTCTTGTACACCGGATAAGTTTACCCATGTGGCACTCACCAACTTTTTTACTTCAGCGTAGCTACAGCTGTTTTGTTTTGATTTACTTGGCTTTGGATTGTCATGGATTTCTCTCTTCAGCATTTCATTTTGTTTTCTTAGTATGTTATTCTCTCTTCTTTCCAATTGGAGTTCGCGTTTTATCAAATCAAGTTCCTTCTTGAACAAAGGTTCTCGACAACACTCTCGCTGTTATTGAAACATCTTGGGCGTTGCGTTGATGGATGGCATTTAGACCAAGAGCCCGCAGTAAATTTTGGACGTGAGAGGTAACCGGATGAATTTTGCGTAAATATATAGCTCTGATGCCCATGATTGCAAATTGGACCGTCTGGCAGCACGTAATTGCAGCTGAGGGGTGTAACGTCGTATTAAAAATCCGTTAAAATGCAAAATAGGAATAATTGGTGCAACCACTTGAATTTGGTGGCAAATAATAGAGTACGAATACCTCAGTACAAACATATGTATCCAAGATGTTTTAGGTGTCGCCAAAACCCTGCCAGACGCGGCTGAAGTGCGTTAAAAATTCCAATTTTGAAAAATTAATGCAACCGCACCAATTTCTCCTAAAACGTAGGATATTACAATACGAATATAAATATGAAGGTCCAAGACTTTTTGGATGTCGCCAAAGGCTTGCCAGACGAAGTCAAAATATTGACAAAAAGCCACTTTGGAATAATTGATGCAACCACTTAATTTTTGTTTTAGAATTTAGAGAAAATTTCCTTGATAACAAATATATAAGTCCAAGACGTTTCACTTGTCGCCAAGTCCTTGCCAGACGAATTCAAAGGATCGAGATCCGCTGAAAATGCCCTATTTATACACAAAAACTTGCAACTCAACCTTGAAAAATTGACGCAACCACACGAAATCTTTCATACATATAGAATGAAACATCACAAACAAAACTGCATAAGTCCAAGACGTTTCACTTGTCGCCAAGTCTTTGCCACCAAATTCAAGTCGTTGCACCAATTATTCCTATTTTGCATTTTAACGGATTTTTAATACGCCGTTACACCCCTCAGCTGCCATTACGTGCTGCAAGACGGCCCAATTTGAAATCATGGGAATCAGAGCTATATATTTACGCAAAATTCATCCGGTTGCCTCTCACGTCCAAAATTTACTGCGGGCTCTTAGACTAATTTCGACGATATCCTACAGTGCTTTTGGGGCACGATATTTTTTACGATATGCACGTTGAGTTTACACAGCTGAATGACTATTTTCAACTAAAATTGTACTTAATTGACGTTTCAAAAACATATGGCTCATTGTCATATTGATTTCCGATTTACTGAACTAGATGGCGGTTTAATGTAATGATGTAATTTTGAACCGCGGAACACAACACATGAAAGAAATTTATACTTTTAATTTCTTTGTACTGAGGGGTACGGCTCTCAGTTGAGTTTACCTGTGTTTATACCCTATTCTAGGGGTATATTAATTTTGACGCATAGTTTGTAACATACCTTAATATTGCCCGTAGACCCCTAAAAGTTACTATATTTATGATCAGCATCGATAGTAATGTCGATCTAGCCATGTCCGTCCGTCCGTCCGTCCGTCGGCAAAAATTAGGCCTTTAAACTGAACCTAGAGAGCTGAAATTTTAACCATATACTCTCTAGGGTCCCGAAATAATCAAGTTTAAGAATTTTTGAAATCCGCCCACAGACACGCCCACAAACTCAAAAAAACAAAATTTTGGAAAAAATCGAATTTTGAGCTAGAGAGCTGAAATTTTTTATATATGATCTATGGCCCATAAAACTGATTGGGACTTAAAATTTTCAAAATCCGCCCACTGACACGCCCACAATTAAATAAAACAAATTTTGGGAAAAATTGAATTTTGAGCTAGAAAGCTGAAATTTTTTATATATGATCTTTGGCCCATAAAACTGCTTGGGGCATAAAATTTTCAAAATCCGCCCACTGACACGCCCACAATTAAATAAAATATTTTTTTTGAAAAACCAAAATTTGAGCTAGGGAGCTGAAATTTTTAATATATACTCTCTAGGGGCCCTTTATGCTCATGTGTAAATATTTTCAAAATCCGCCTACTGACACGCCCACAATTATTTTTTTTTTATTTTTGAAAGTCCAAAGTTTGAGCTAGGGAGCTGAAATTTATAGTTTATACTCTCTAGGTGCCCTTTATGCTCATACTTAATTTTTTCTTAAATCCGCCTACTGACACGCCCACAATTAAATAAAACAATTTTATTGAAAAAACCAAAGTTTGAGCTAGGGAGCGTTTTTATTTACAAAAGCTTAGTTTTTTCGATAAAATCCTTTAAATTTTTGCCACGCCCACTTATGAGATATAGGAATAAAAATAGGGTATCCAACAGTTCGCCCAAGCGGACTGTAGCCCGCCCCTATGTTTTTTATTCCAAAAGAAAGAGGAGTGTAAATTCCAAGTATGTACTTTTATATTATATATCAATCGCTTAATTCGTACACTTCTCACTTAATTTTTAATGATTATCTATCTAATAGTTTTATTACTTAAAGTAAGTCTTATTTTAGTGAATGAAACAGTTTAGACGATTAAGATAATCTTTTCAGTTCTGTAGAAGTAGACCATGATGATGAAAAAAATCAGCAAATAGCGTAAGGGATACAGTAGTTGCCACCCATAACGAATTTTTGACTTTGAAGATGCGTTGATTTGTTATTTTAAAGGCGATTGTAATATCGTATACATTTATACAATGCTTAAGGAATTTTCTTTTAACTAAAAATTGAGTTTTCTATTTAAGGGGTTCCGATTTCGCATTAAATGAAAAACAAAATACATCAATCAAAAACTACAGAAGTTGGCACCCCTGTATAGTAGTTGGCATTATAGGAAACTACAGTTGTTGGCACTCAAAAATAATTATCAAATAAAAACTACCGATTTATTGAAATTTGTTTAATTCTCCTTTATTTGAGTTTATTAAAACAAAACTGAGACAGCTTGATAAACTAATATTAAAATAATATTATAAAATTATAAATCCATGAATCAAAAAGCAAATAAATAAATAAATTCAGTTTTTGTATTAAGAAACTAACTTTAAAAGTTATAAAGAAATTAATTTATAATTAAACAAAAATGAGATAGCTTGATAAACTAATATTAAAATAATATTAACAAATTATAAATCCATGAATCAAAAAGCAAATAAATAAATAAATTCAGTTTTTGTATTAAGAAACTAACTTTAAAAGTTATAAAGAAATTAATTTATAATTAAACAAAAATGAGACAGCTTGATAAACTAATATTAAAATAATATTAAAAAATTATAAATCCATGAATCAAAAAGCAAATAAATAAATAAATTCAGTTTTTGTATTAAGAAACTAACTTTAAAAGTTATAAAGAAATTAATTTATAATCAAACAAAAATGAGACAGCTTGATAAACTAATATTAAAATAATATTAACAAATTATAAATCCATGAATCAAAAAGCAAATAAATAAATAAATTCAGTTTTTGTATTAAGAAACTAACTTTAAAAGTTATAAAGAAATTAATTTATAATTAAACAAAAATGAGACAGCTTGATAAACTAATATTAAAATAATATTAAAAAATTATAAATTCATGAATCAAAAAGCAAATAAATAAATAAATTCAGTTTTTGTATTAAGAAACTAACTTTAAAAGTTATAAAGTAATTAATTCAATGTCTTACTAGAACATGTCTTACATGTAAATATAGGGATATACACATAGTTATTTTTTTTTAAGCATTTAATGTGATACTCTCGGCGGCAACTGCAACATCTAATACCACAATTGTCTGAGCTTGGAATTGCAGTCATAAATTTTGTGCAAGAAAAGCACATTTGCCCAGAACAAAGAGAATTTTCCCCAATTTCTGCGGCACTAACTTCATTAAAATATAGTTTTTTTATGTGGTTACCCTCCCTGGGTTGGCTTTGAAGGTTTTCATTATCTTGGCTAATCTCATCGTATATCTCGACAAGCATCTTTTCTCCAGGACTTTCTTTCCTCAAGGCTAACGCGCAAGTAGTAACAGTGCTTGAAATGGAGGGTTTAATAGTTTTTGGTATCATTCTCTTATTTTTGTTCATTTCCTTTAGTTTACATGGGTTTGTAACTTTTTTTGTTATTCGCTTTAATTTTTCACATTCCTTGTTTCGTTTTTTTTCAATTCTTATTGCTTTCTTTTCTTCTCTGTCCATTTCGAGCTTTCGTTTTTCATCTTTTCGCTTTTCTTCTTCCTTGATCCAAAAAGCATTAGTTATAACAAAACTTTTTTTCTGTTTCAAAGGTTTTGTACCCTTTCGCAGTGGGGTTTCAGGCCAGTCCAATATATCATCAATTCCCGTGTAATTTTTACTTTGTTCTTGAACAAATTCAAGTGCTGAAGGGGGAGGCTCAAGAAATTCAAAAGTTGGTTGGATTTCACTTACTGTAACAGAAACTTTATCAGCTGTGTCGGTCAATTTATCAAACTCATTTTCGGTATACACAAATTCATCTATGGCGCTTATATCTATAAAAGACAATTCTGATAAATTTTGTATATCAGTCTGTACAGCTGCATCAGTTTTTTGTTTTTCTTTTAAAATATGTTTGAAGCTTGTGGATTTGAAAAACATATAGAGATTTTGCAAGTCTTTAAAATCCGAAGTACAGTTAACATCGCTTTTACATGCCTCTAATTGTAAAACTTTCTCCCATCCAATTATCCTACAAAGCTGTTCAAAAGCATCCTGTTCCTGATCATGACTTAAGGTTGGCGTTTTCTGAAATTTTAGTTTTGTGGATCTTCCAAGGCATTTAGAGAAATTAATAGCTGTTTTGTCCCATGGAAAAAGGCCACAAGCTCGAAAACCATTAACCAATGTATTTGACAAAATACTTGATTTGACAACATTATGCAGCAGTGGACCAAATAAATCTTTTGTTAAATTCTTGCCAGGATTATTGCGTCTCCATTCTAATACCACATTATTCCATGCATTTTTTAGAGGCTTAAATGCAGCAACATCGGCTGGCTGTAGAATTCTTGTTGAATTGGGATACAAAGCGATGAGAATTATACCCAATTGCACACATAGCTGACTCACTTGTAATGTTAGGTGAGTACTGTGTCCATCCACGAAATAAATGATAGGAAATTTAATTTTTTCGCTGACCAAAAACGGGTGAAACACTTTCGAGATATATTCATAAAAGGTTTGTTTTGTCATCCACCCGTTATCACTGATTCCATAACCCCATTCATCAGGAACAGTTTTTCGAATTTCCTCCCGAATCCTTTTATATGGATATATGATCATCGGTGGGCACATAACTCCCGAAGCGGAGAATGAAAACATTACTGTTAAATTGGATTTGGCCAAACCTCTGTCAATCTCGTATATATTTTTAGCTCCTTTCGCAGGTAAAACAGCTTTCGTTTTTGGGCAGAGCATAAAATTTGTCTCATCTCCATTAAAAACTCTACTTGGATCCTCCAAAATTGAGAAGTAATCTTTGTCTTCTAAGTATTGTTGGATTGAATTAAACCACTCAAAAATATCCGACACCGCCACATTCGCGCTAGCAGATGATACAGGATCAACTGCTCTGAATCTAAGTGACGGATGCCGCTTTAAAAACGCATTGAACCACCCTTTTCCTGGAATGTTGTCTTTTCCAAAAGGATGTTCCCTTTCATTTGGTCTAGAAATTCCTTGACAACATTCAAAACATCTTCCTTTCGCTTTGGGAAACCTTTAAGTTGGCAAAGCTTTATCCATTCAACTATTGTTACCTCCTCCTCCTTCGTTAAAATTGGAGACGGGCCACGACCTGGTTTCTTAAAAGTGGTACCAAGCCGAAACTGAATAGTTGATCTTGGTATACCGTAAAATTCCGAAGCTTTCTTCTTTGAAAACTTTCCGCCTTTTATTGCCGAAAGTGCTAGTTGAAGGCAATCTTCATCATAACTTTTCTTTTGTTTAGGCATTTTCAAAAATCTGAAAGAAATAACTGTCATTTACTACAGTTGTAGACACAGTGAAATGTATAGTTATTGGCAGTGCCAACAACTGTAGCCCCATATAAACAAGTTGTTGGCACCCCTATCAACGATAGAACCTATTGCTTTTTTTTGATACAGTTATTGGCACCCCTCTTATTTAATATACTAGCAAATAATTTCAATATTTAAACTTAAGTTAATAATATTTAATACATTGTCATTTGAAAAAGCAAAAGATTTTATTATTACTTGAAGAATTAAAAAAAAAATCTGTACTTACTAAATTTGAAGTCCTTATAAAAATTCACAAAATTTCGCACTAAAAGAAATTGCACTGATAGGTGTTCACACTTTGATTTACAAATATCGACTGTAGACAGCCTTTAACAACAGCACATCAGGAAAATGTTATGAATTTATAATACTATTGGAAGAAAAAAATTGTTCTCGAAAGAAATATTTGAACCAGAGCAAATTGCTATTAAACATAGAGGTGCCAACTACTGTATCAAAAAAAAAGGGGTGTCAACCACTGTATCCGTTACGCTAGATTGCATTAAGATTACATTAATCGATTTAGTAGTCTCGTACTTCATAAATTTAGGAATTGAATATTTTCGTTTTGAATTAATGAAAACCCAAAAGGCTTTTCTTTTACTCTTTATGCTTACTTCACTTTAACTTATAAAATTATGGTACAATAATTTATTGAGAAAAGAAAACTCTTTTCTTAATCGAAGACAGTTTTGACGGTCTTCTATGTTCCCTGACAACTTAGAACGCTAATATGGTTTATTTTTTGCATTTTCCAGGTCGTTCAGATTTTTACTATAAATAATGCGGCGGCATTGGTGAAAAATGCTGTAACACGTCTGCCGTACGGCCTGTTTGTAAATTTGGATGTTAAATGTTTGTGCAGGCACGAATAGCAAACGGTGAATTGTCTCAGCTGAATTTTAAGGTATCTGGTAGGGTTTTTTAGGAAATTTTGGTCATTTGACTGTGGTTGTGATACCGTATTTATCTCGACCACAGTTCTTTCCAGCTCGTAGTCTGATATATCTTGTAAAGATACATTGATGTCCTGCTTCTTAAATTCAAAAAGATAGATAGCAAATTACATAAAAAGCGTGACTTGCCGCTGACAGATGAAATTGAATTCCATTGCTCTTATCTCTTTGTCGAGAGTGATGGCTACCACCTGTTTTCCCTTGTCAGTCTTAAGTCGTGGCCACACTCTTGAACAGTACAAAGGAAAAATCCTCTTCCTTTCAGAATTATATTCTACTACAATAGATAAAATCAGAACAAGCAAAGTAAACAAACAGACCACAGATTGATTGTTGAGCTCAACACAAATGTAGATTGTACGTCTCTGTTATAAGTAAAGAACAGATGCACTGACAAAAGGCATAAAGTTAAATGTCTAACATGAGAGAATGTAGACGACGATTCGAATGCGTTCTATTCAAGGGCTGAATTCAGAGAAGAATAGTGACTTCCTGGAGTCCAGACTTTAAAAACAAATCAAAAGGATGCAAAGGTAAGGCAGAGCCCTGCTATCCCAAACCCTAGTTTAAAATTGACTTACGTGGAAACTCCAGCTGATGTGCGCACACTGCCGACGTTTCTGTAGAAAGTTATTAAGTATATATATAAAGTTTAAGATGAAATGTTCTACACACATAATTCCTCCCCGGAAGCATTCGCGGAGAAATTGCTCGAGGCTACAGTGAGCTATAATAAAAGATTTCGCTCATCTGCTACAGCATTACGGATTATGAGGGTTCAATTATCTCTCTCACCCAGACGTATCTGCGGGGGTGTTTGAAACGTAGAATGGATAGCAATATTCCTTTTTTTCTTTTTGGACGTCTTACACTAGACGTGGTTTCCTTAAGAGAACAATTCTCAAAAGTTATTGAGGACTATGCTCGAATTGCACGGAACCGATCTAGAAAAGGCAAAAGCCTACACCGCTTTAGCTATGTTACGGAACTAGGTTCCCAGAAGGGGTAGAAATCCTAATTCGTGTATTATTATGAATCTTTGTATATTCTATAAATTCTACACTATTAAATATAGGTCTAATCTACACATAAACAAAAGAACTGCTGCGCGCTGGTGCTGGTGAGATGGGTCGCTTGTGAATCTGCTTCGTTTTAATTAGTCGCTTGTGACTCTGCTGCTGATTTAGTCGCTTGTGACTTCGGCTGCTGTTGTTTTAATCGCTGAACTATTCGTGGCTGTATAGTGGCCGTTTCGAACGGCTATAAAGGGGCTGTTGTAGATGTGGCTATGCCTCGTCGCAAAGCGATTCTATGGAGGGGCCGTATATATGTATTGAGCAGGTCCCGAGTAACTTTAATTAGAGCTCGCCTGCCCCCTCTCGCTTACGAGTGCTCTGCCTGACGGACCGCGGAGGTTGTGTAATGACACGTGATTGTCGGACCTATATGAAAAAAAAATAATTTACTAACGTCTTTGATTGGTTGCACCACCACGAGGATTTCCTCCACCGGTGATCGGAGACAAATAAGCTACACTTTGCTGAAAGTTTGCCCATCTCGTAAGTCGCCAACGACTGGGCCTTCAATTTTCCGAAACGCTAGTATTGCGGCGCCTGAAACTGCAGGGGAAAACGCAACAGATGACTTGGTTCCCAAAACTGCGATGATACCAACAATGCCGGGTTGACACGCTCGCTGGAACTTGGCCGCCTATTGTCGTGTACTCGAGGTGGATTAACTCCAGACTGACGGTTAAACTGGTTGTTTAGCTGCCTACGAAGCGCAGCAATTTCTTGCTCAAGGCTCTCCCATTCCCGCTCGCGTGGGGCCTTTGCATTGCTGACATCAGAATGCGCGGCCCCCGTTTGGTTGTGGCCTAGTGCCGCAATATCCTGGGCCGGAGGTAGTGCCGTCATCACCCTGTCCGAGGTCTGTGCCAGTAGGTCTAATGCCTCTGGCGAACAAGTTAAAATTTCCTGGGCTGTCGCTGGCAGTCTGGAAACTGGTTGCCAGCTAGAGAACGCATCTCGCGCAACAATTCGGTCGGTCTCCTGTCGCCTAACGATGTTTCGTGCAAAAGTTTTTGTAACCGGGTGCAATCAGACTCGGTAAGTCGCGACAGAACTATTTTTTTTAAATTATCGTAAAGCCCGTTTCCCGGCGGATTAAGAATTACGTCCCTGCACACATTGATTGTTTTCGCGTCTAATAATCCAAGCGCCGTAAAATATTTGGTGTTGCCAGACCTAATTTGGGCCAACGCAAACTGGCCTTCTAACGCCGCGAATTATATAATTAAAACGTCTGGCCTCTCCGAGTTCCAAATATCAACTACTTTATTGTTTCTCTTTACAAAAACAGAATAGGTTTATCTTTACAAAAACAGAATAGGTTTATCTTTACAAGAACAGAATAGGTACATGCAGCTGGGAACGAATTCATACATTCGGTCCCACGGTGGGTTTTATATTTCATTTTTATAAAAACAGCAGACGTAGCGTCTGTTCCCACAGTGTATTATACATAATGATTAGTTTGCATTACATTACTATGAACACGGTGCATTATACAGAAATGTGATTAGATTACAATATGTATTATGAACATAACTCCTCCATCCGCAAAAAGGACTTTATTGCCAAAGAAAGTTCTAAAATTTAATAGGAGTTTTCGTTATTATACGAGTGAAAAACAACAAATTTTAATTAATACGTGCTCATTTTACGTACATGAGTATTTGAATGTGCACTGTGTACCAATATAAAATTATTACTATTTTTACATATATTTTTCCGTTTTAACTTTTTAATTTTTAAACATGTTGTAATAATAATGAAGTAAATTTAACATTTGGTAAGTTATTTAACTGTTGAAATCTAGTGGATCTTGCCGGGCGTTGTTTTCAGGTTGTGTTGATGTGACATTTTGTTGAGGTTCTCTTGTTGTACCAGATGCACGTTGACGTCTCCAAAAGTAAAGAATTGCTGTTGTGGTTAAAATTGATAAGGCAAATATTACAATCAACCAGGGAGTTGTGTGTTGTTTTGATGGTGTGGTAGTCTGAATTTTTTGGATGTTTTGTTGGTGCCGGAGGAGACGATGGATTTCATCCAAGGGTAGATCATTAATCCATATTTCTTGTGTGTCTTTTTGATTTAGTGTAATAGAAACATGTGGCAAAAGAAGGGGATGTTCCCTAAGTGTCTCCTGATGGTTTGAAAATAAATTCCTCGAAGTGCGAAAAGAGCAATTTACTGGCAATTCTATTAGGAAAGTTCCTTGTAGTGAAAGTATATCTGTTTGGCGGCAAGCTGTTTGTAATTTTGTCTTTTTGGGAAAAATGGCTATATAGAATTTGGTACTGATTTGTTCGATGAGTTCGTGCGAAACGGTTATAGTTACTAAATCGCATTGACTGTTGCTGTTGCTTTTGACATCAAGAAGGTTTGCGATGCATTCTCCATTCTGGTGCCTTTGTGGTAATTTGAGTTCTTGGCAATAATATATTGAGTGGATCATTTTGCATTCTGTGTAAATTTTTAATGGACAATGCACTTCATGATTTGCGAACGGTGTATGGCTCGTAGAATCACTGGTGGAAGGTATTCTGGTTTGGTTTGTCTCGTTGGTTGCTGTTTGTTGAACGTTCGCGGTTGCCTCTTCGCGCTCCATCGTGACGTTGGTAGGATTTGACTAGAGGAATTACAGATGATAATCTGGAATGGAAAATTACGATTAGCAAAAGAGAGAAAGTCAAAATTGTTTAGCATTCAAAAACACTGCAAAAAAAAAACAACAATAAAAAAAATTAAACGTGAATAGCTATATGACAAGCAAAAACTATGACGATTGCTATTGCTGGCGTTGGAGGATTTGCGTTCGTTTGGTGGATGCCCTAGTTGTTGGTTTGTGGTATCTGTGGCAATTCGCCTGACTGTGCGTTGGGTTTGACGAGATCACGCCGGGGTCACCGCTAAAGGTACTCCTTCCGTCGTAACTTGGAAGTCGCCAGGACCTTATAACTCGCGCGAAATAAATTACTAAGATCTTTGAAATAAAAATATTATTTTATTAAGTATCTTAGGAGCTAACAAAAAACGTAGTATTCGTGTACGAAGAATGATAATAACTAACTTAAGGAAAACTGCAGCATGTTCTTATACATGTCTTCTTATCGTCTGCATGGACAATGCTGCATAATACAAAGATTAAGTCGATAGATAGCCTTAATCCTGCATCCGGTCGATATGAGTGTATTCCTTTTATCATATTGTAAATACACTTGGGATGTCCGCTTGTTTATCTCTCGGCGTCGAGGATATTTCGTCGACATGTGTTATCTGTAACAAAGACGTTTGTCTATCGGCGGCGTCAAGGGTATTTCGTCGACATGTGTTATCAGTAAACCAGATTAAATCCACTGACACTTGTGTTGTTATTATTTATACTCCGTTTATTAACTTTGATTTACATGTACTCTATATAATAGGTTTACTGAATTTACGCTAATGGCATATTTACATAAAGACTAACACATCAAAGAAAAAGAAGATTCTAGTTCTTCCTCTGCCAATAATTCAACAAACCGTCACGACTGACTGGCCAACACTTTCTGGCTTCTTCGTCTACTCTTCCTGTTGTTGTCGTTGTCGTGTTTCCATCGGCTGCGTTCAGCTTGATGTTCGTCGTGACGTCATGCCGTTCGTGTCGTGTCGCCACACACAAGACACCGCTTTTGGGTTAGTACACTTCGACTTTAGAAATATATTTTTAGGGTTAATTATGCTTAAATGCTTAACACTACCTTATCACACGCGCGTGGCTAATTCACGCCCCTCATACCCCCTATGACTACCATACTAGCACTAATCCTACGCTGCGCTGCGGCTGACGTGGTGGTGGTGTTACTCGAACTGGTGAGAGTTGCACTACTGGAACTGATGTTCGCGGAATGTGCCTCGCGAGTCCTATGATGCAGCCTCTGGGCTGATAGATGAATCTGCTGCTGCTGCTGGTGCATAAACCTATAAGGGGAAAAGACGCGTCGATAAGTAGGTGCGGGGCGTGGCGTGAGCTTATCACGTGTCGGCACATAGCGGTACTTACCTACAACACGCGTTCTCCGTACTAACACTGCTGCTTTTTCCGTTGTCGGTGCTCTCTTTGAGCCGGCGACGCGCTCTGGGGTGTGGTGGCGGAGGCCTGCTCCGATTACGGCGTTGATTCCTGGCCGAGATCTGCACTGCTGAGGGAAATTACGAGTTGGTGATTCGCCATCCGGGTTTCACATAATGTAAATGAATGCTCTCGTGAAGTGGCAAAGTCGTTCGGGGAAGTCGATAGCCTCGATGTAGGAATCGCGCCGGCGTGCTTGCTGCGCGAGAAAAATCCTCGATTCACGGAATTTTTTTTATATTTCAAAATAAAACAAAAGGTATGGTTTTTTCTTTATTTGAATTTCTATTTATCCGGAATTATTTATTTCGAGAACAATTTTTCGGTAGAAGGTACGGTCGCTGTCTCGATGCAGGGCTGCACCGTATACTTCTTTCCTTGAGTTCACTTTAAAAACTAAACTTAAAACTAGTTGTCGGGGAAGGCGAGAATTAGTTCCAAAAGAATATCGATACAACAATATTCTTTTGTTTATTTTTCCTTATCTCGGTCGGCTCAATGCCTTCACTTCCTCTAGTAAGCATTTATAGCATACCCAAACAATAATGGCCATGAGTAATTATGTATGTCGTTTATTGTGAAGCAATAAAATGAGTGATTTATGCTGACAGCAATTTGAGAGTTTGTATATGGTTTAAGCCCACAGCAATTTGACAGTTTGTATATGGTAATTTGAGAGTTGTATATGGTTTAAGACCAATATTTAACTCCTCCCCCTTAGATTCAAATTTTCTCCTGGAAATTATTATGATTTTTCGTTTCTTTATCTGTTGCATTCTCAATTTTTATTTTTATTTTGCCTGTTCCTCCGACCTTCTTACATACTATATATGCTATGAAAATTATGGAAATTATTATGTTTTTATTTTGTTGTATTTTAATAATTCTATTGTCTGTCTGTTTTCGATCTCTTGCCACTTTTCATATTTTTTAAATACAGTATTCATTGTTACATTTTTTTTAATTATTTCTTCATAATACAGTTGAAAAGTGTAATTTGTTTCTTTATTTTTAAGAATAGCGTCATTTATTTTAATATTACAATTTTGGATATTAACAATATAATTCCCCGTGAGCACTAATTCTCTGGGATCGCAGTTATTCTGTATAGTTGTATTTTCCGAATTTTTGACAATAAAAGTTCTCTGATTTAGGTTAATGATTTCAAAGTTTTTTTTTATTTTCATTTGGCAATTCTTTTTAATAATACAATCGTTTCTTTCTCTTAAATCATTGACATTATTTTTCTCATTGTTAAATATGTACTCTTTTCCTTTGGAATTTTGATTGCAAATATTAATACATTTTCGTCGAATTTGGTTATGCCTAATTTTATATATTTCATTTTGTTTAAATCTATATTATACTTTTCTATTTCTTCATCTGTAAGTATATTCGGATGTAATATCCCATACCTTGCTGAGGCTAAATTATCTTGGATATGCTCAATTTTTTCTTTTATTATTTGAACTTTAAACAACTGGTCATGACCTCCTTTGCCTCTCCCTGGATCTTTTTATTGTATACTGTCCGTATTATGAATTTCTTGGTGTCTTCATTTGGGAAATCGTTTAGATAATATTCCACGTTCTTAAGGAAACTGTTTATTGTCACTTCGCCTTTTCCGGTGAAAGTGCTCATATGGGCTACTTCACGAAGAATCCTCTCACGATCCGATCGTGTTGTTTCTCTTGCCTGCAGATGTTGGAAAGCATTAGTTAGTTGTTCTAATTGCTGTTCCATCATTCTCAGTTGTTGTTGGAGTTCGACGTTTGCTGCTTCCATGTTAATTTCCTCTCTGTTTTCCTCTGTTCGTCAAATCTCGCTTGTCTTCTTGTAATCATCAATACTCAGTTTTGTATGTTGCGTTCACTTTTATTTTTTCGTAATCGTGATCGATTTTAATTCGAGTTAATGCACTTTTCACAATATTTTTTTTTTCTTGGTCCGTACCACTAGATAACCCGTAAAAGAGTTATTCTACCGACTGCGCCACTTAATTAATCCTGACCGAGGATTGCGTTTTTAAAAACAAATTACTTTTCTTTTATTTTTATTCTCTTTATTTAGTACCGATATAAACGTCTTCACACTTTCACAGCTAAGTTCGAACTCTCCTTGAAATGACATTTTCCAAGATAATTTCCCTAACCGCTTCATCAGTGCAATCTCCGAATGAACAGACGGATATTCAGGTTACCGTCTACTACGTGAGAGAATTTGCTGACTCTCAATAAATGTGTGGGAACACGAAATGTTTTAACTTGTTGCACCGTGTAGGTAATTAAAGGTATCCGCTAACCGGATATCTAATATGTTTGGGAGGGAATGTGTCGTGTACATAACTCGCGCGAATTTCTTTTTGTTGAACGTCCTCATGGACTCTACGCTGCCGCTGGAGTGTTGTCCTGCTGCTTTTGCCGTTGATGCGGGGGAAGCAGAGGACCAGCGCACTAGCACGCGGATTTGTCCCAACGGGGTGCTTTGGCGTGGTAAATTCCTTATTGGAAATTATTATTTTCTCTTTGGTTCTTTTTCTGCTTTATTTAATTTCTTTATTTTTATTTAGGTGTTCTTTTAATTTTCCTTGCACTTAGTTATTTGTATTTATCTTTTTATATTAGTTTTAAGTTCAACGCGTTACTATCAAAAAAAAGAATTTAAGTTGTGTTCTTGGGGAATACTTCCTCCATCTTCGACACAATGACACTTTCTGACGCGGTCTTTTAAATCTCGTCAAAGTTAGACCCAGTATTTCATGAAGGAAATTTGTACTAGATTGTGAATGACAGCGTTCAGCCTGATGCAATTTCGCGGGTACAAAATCCTCGAAATACGGAGATTACATTGCGTAGTGCTTCGTGCACGTCGCTGCTGGAGTGGACGGTTGACGGTCGCAAAATTATTTTTACTGGGATGGCGGTGGTTTGTTACAAACCCTACAATAATTCACAAATTACTTAAAATACAAATAACGAACAAAAAAAACAAGTCTTTACATAAACAAAGACTAAAAAAATATAAATAACATCGCCGCCGGGTTCGATGTTCCCGGTGGGTTAACTGGTGTTGGAAGCTTAGCTTTAATTTGTATTTCGCTTATAGACCACTTGTCTTCTATATCAGGATAAAAAAAACTTGTAGCAACCTGGTTTCTTCTTTAAAAAGCTGACGGTGTAATTGTTGCCATCTTTCTTATTTATTTTTCCAACAAACCCCAACCTTTTATCATTTTTTTATTGGAACATTCCACTAATATAAAGTCGCCTGGATTCAATTGGTCGTAACTCAAATCAATGTTTTCTTTTTCTTCGCGCTCTGCCACAAATAAATCAACTGATGATTCATCAGTTACGTAGAAATCAAGATCTGTATCATCATTCACTGAATACGCGCAACTTTCATCCGAGTCTGAACTAGAATCCTTAGGCTTTTATTGCGCGTTTAGCATTTTGGTCGATCTTGAGACACTTATTGAAAGAGGGCATGGCTGGTTTCTTAAGATCCTTTTGACGGTCCATGAAGGAGCTCTCTAAATTATTTTTGTCTGGTGTTTCTGTTAAAATACGGGATTTCCCCTTCTTTCTTCCTCGATTAGTGGATTGTCTCGGGGCAGCTTTCGGAATAGGTCTTGCGATTTTACATGCAAACCATCCGAATGGAATACGAATCCAGCATTTTCTGCTGACCGCAATGCATAATTAGCCTTTTTCTTATCGATATCACGATCTTTGAACTAATGTCACCATAAGTCTGATAACTTAACACCGACCGCCATAACATACCTATCGATAAATAGCTTCAAATTAAAATCAAATGAAAGTTTATACTCTTAAAAAAAAACACATGCATATGGGGCATGCCAGCACTTGCATAAACGAAGTCTGTTCTTGCACTCCAAAAAAATAGCTTCTTTAACTGAAATCAACTCTACATTAGGCGCGTTTCTATGTGCAAATCTACAGTATTGCCGTCGATGTTATTGTTGTTTAACCTGTAAATTCTAGCACTGCTGTGGATACATTTCTCAAATCTATCGTATAACGTAAATCAATCTATTTTTGTCAGATTTTTATGACACATTTTTGCCATTTCAAGTCTTGTCTATCTTTTCAATTCAAATAACCTTGAAACCTTTTGCAACTCAAACTTCATTGGGAACGCACATACATATTTAACCGATATTTCAAAATGTACCAAATATATTATTACAATGCTTTTGTATGACTGAACGATGTAGAGGTTAGTGTGTTGGCTTGTGACCCGTGCGGTGCAAGTTCAATCCCCATGGGGAACAACAACATACGCCACCCATTCTCATGCCTCTACACCAAAAGGAGGATTTCTGCCTGGTAGTGCAATGGACCGTTACCGAGTATGAGTGCTCTGGGATTTGGATTTCCTTTTTTTCTAAAAAAAAAAAAAAAAATTACTGAACTTAAAATGAATCCCATATGGGATTGAAAAAAACATGATTTTATTTTTATATTATTTTTTTAAATTTAATTGGCAAGTTTTTATTATTATATACAAGTCTACTTAACACATTAATTTTATTTAAAACATAATTAATAAATTTGTTTAGCTAACTTACAATTTTTCTATAAACTGTTGGATTACTATTTTTTGTTTTAATTTTTAAAGATATTAAAACAAAAAAAAAATTCAATCAAAATTGGATTAATACTTGTTTAGATGTTAGCTTACCGAATGACAGCCGACTATATTTGCTTTGTTTTCTGTTCTTATTTTATTTGTTCCTCTAAGTTGGCTGACGGTGGCTATTAGATTTTTTAAAAAAAATGTTGCCATAAGTCTACAAATTAATTATGTATTTATTATATATTGAATTAATGATATTAAGGGTGATTTTTTAAGAGCTTGAGAACTTTTTTTTAAAAAAAAACGCATAAAATTTTCAAAATCTCATCGATTCTTTATTTGAAACGTTAGATTGGTCCATGACATTTACTTTTTGAAGATAATTTCATTTAAATGTTGACCGCGGCTGCGTCTTAGGTGGTCCATTCGGAAAGTCCAATTTTGGGTAACTTTTTCGAGCATTTCGGCCGGAATAGCCCGAATTTCTTCGGAAATGTTGTCTTCCAAAGCTGGAATAGTTGCTGGCTTATTTGTGTAGACTTTAGACTTGACGTAGCCCCACGAAAAATAGTCTAAAGGCGTCAAATCGCATGATCTTGGTGGCCAACTTACCGGTCCATTCCTTGAGATGAATTGTTCTCCGAAGTTTTCCCTCAAAATGGCCATAGAATCGCGAGCTGTGTGGCATGTAGCGCCATCTTGTTGAAACCACATGTCAACCAAGTTCAGTTCTTCCATTTTTGGCAACAAAAAGTTTGTTAGCATTGAACGATAGCGATCGCCATTCACCGTAACGTTGCGTCCAACAGCATCTTTGAAAAAATACGGTCCAATGATTCCACCAGCGTACAAACCACACCAAACAGTGCATTTTTTGGGATGCATGGGCAGTTCTTGAACGGCTTCTGGTTGCTCTTCACTCCAAATGCGGCAATTGTGCTTATTTACGTAGCCATTCAACCAGAAATGAGCCTCATCGCTGAACAAAATTTGTCGATAAAAAAGCGGATTTTTTGCCAACTTTTCTAGGGCCCATTCACTGAAAATTCGACGTTGTGGCAGATCGTTCGGCTTCAGTTCTTGCACGAGCTGTATTTTATACGGTTTTACACCAAGATCTTTGCGTAAAATCTTCCATGTGGTCGAATAACACAAACCCAATTGCTGCGAACGGCGACGAATCGACATTTCACGGTCTTCAGCAACACTCTCAGAAACAGACGCAATATTCTCTTCTGTACGCACTGTACGCATTCGTGTGGTTGGTTTAATGTCCAATAAAGTAAACTGAGTGCGAAACTTGGTCACAATCGCATTAATTGTTTGCTCACTTGGTCGATTATGTAGACCATAAATCGGACGTAAAGCGCGAAACACATTTCGAACCGAACACTGATTTTGGTAATAAAATTCTATGATTTGCAAGCGTTGCTCGTTAGTAAGTCTATTCATGATGAAATGTCAAAGCATACTGAGCATCTTTCTCTTTGACACCATGCCTGAAATCCCGCGTGATCTGTCAAATACTAATGCATGAAAATCCTAACCTTAAAAAAATCACCCTTTATTATAAGATTTTATTTTGATTATGTATATTAATATTCAAATTAACTCTTATAGTATAAAGTTGATTGCATAGCAAAAATGCCGATGCCCAACATAGCTGATGCAATGAAAGCATCAACTGTGCACTGATGCGTTAAAGAATTTACCCTAAATATCCGGATACCTATGCCTTAAAAAGGAATCACACTGTTAAGTCTATTTTGTTTCTATTTTCTATAATTGTTTAAAAGCACATATATTATATATATATATATTTTGTATCCAGTATTAAAAAAAATTGTAAACATATAGCGGCTGTTCCTTAGCCGTTAAAATTATTTATATGTATCTTTTCTTGTATCCAATCGATGGATGCTTAATTTTTGTTATCACAGGAATATTTATTAAAATTGTTATCTAAAAAAAGAAGAACTTCTGAAACAAATAAGAAATAATAAAGAGCTTCACTAGAAATAAAATAAAATCGTTCTTCGTATTTTACTGACTGATTTCAGCGGGATGGACAAAGATAACGCAAAGTCTTTATATAAGACACTGTTAGGATTACGGAAAGGTAAGTTTCTCTCACATTTCCAGCTATGTATATTTCTAAGCATCTGCTTAGAATCATACTTTCCGTCAATGGCTTCTAGAGAACGATCATTTTAAATAGACATGTAGTTTACCAGGAAATTCAAATCAGTTGCGCTAATTGCGCCACGGCTAAAGGTATGGTTATCATTATGACAAAATCGTTTAGTTATGATCGTTTTCGAAAACGTCAAGAGCATTCGATTTGATCATAAACCGATCCTCATTCCATGCGATATTTATTTATTTGTTTATTCTTCACCACGAACAAAGCTACACAATCTTCTTTTCTTAAATGACGAGGTTACGATCTGGACTATAGGGAACGTAACCCTTCCATTTCACTGCATCTCTACTAGGGCTTGTGCATTTAAGTTCAATTCAAAGAGAGCTTAGTTTAGTTCAAATTAACTTACTGAACTAGTGAGTTCTTCTAGTTCAGCTGGTTTACAATGTTCGCCGATTGGTCTTCAGATTTTCGTTTTAAATTGTAGCGTTATCACTCCTATTCTTGACGGGACACTGTAACGTAAGCAGTAGGTTTATTTTAAGAGTGCGTAGCGTGCTGAACGGTTCGTTTGCAATGTGGGAGTACCCCAAGGAAAAGCTGCCTTGTGGCTCCACGGTACGCGACACCAGTAAGGCATGATATCCGCGCCATCTAATGCGAACGCACCATTCTGTCACGTTCTAAGGTGACAGATCTACGAGGCCGAAGGAAGTATTGAAGCGATGATGGAAGGGTGATTAACCCTGCGAGGAGGAAACAAAAACGACCAAAAGAACCCCTACAAGGCCATGGACCGGTCGGTCCCCTTGCGATAGTTCGTGCTTCCATCAGGAACACCCCCTGAAACAAACACCAAGGTGGATGAAGATCTGCCAGAAGAACCCGCATACTCCTTTAGCCACTTTACGCTGCCACCAGGGATTACCCTCAGCGGCTTCTCGATGCTATTGGCTCCATGCAATCTTCCGCGTTCCCGTCGCTCGTCACGACCACTCTCACCTAACCCTTCCTTGTTCCCGAGCTGACCATGCGTGGAAAATATCATTTAAAGTAGCGGTCACTCATTCCTGGACTGCCATCGAAGGATCGACCCCGCTTACAGGCGCTTAGGGCCTCGTCGACCGCTACTAGGAACGAAGAAGGGGTGTCCAGCCACTCGCTGCCAGGCATGACCTCCACCTCGCGCTAGCTCATCGGCGGGCGTGGATTCACGCAGCGAGCCCCGGACAGGGTTACATTTTAGTTTTACATGCCTGTATATAACTGTCTATAACTGTCGCTGTACTTAGTTGAAAATAACCGCCCCTCTAGTAAACGAAGGCTAGCTGTACTGCCCCCGATTACCGCATACTAGGAGGAGGGGATGTGGGGTAACCATGAAAGAACTCATCAGGCCCGATGATACTATCCCATGCCTAAAGATGGAATGAATGTAGCAGCTGGTTTCCGCTGAGCGAAAGTAGAAAAGAACTGAAAGGTTCGAGGATAGGGGAGGAATGAGATGAAAGATCTCCCCTGTGCTGGCCCACCCCGCCGCGCGTTCGCCCGGACACCATGGCCGTCACGCCGCACTGTTGGCGACGACCCCTACTTTGGAAAGGGACTGCTGTCCCTTTGTTCCTCAAAGGCTCTTCTTCACTTACTTCTCTCTCTCTCTCTCACTTCATCCTCAGATATCTCCGACCCCTACCAACGATTTACGAATCCATACCTTGAATGGACACGTTAACGCCGAAAATAATGCACGGTACCCACATACCTATACATCTATACTTCAATCTTTATTCAAGTCTAAGCTTAACCTAATAATTTAACAGGGGGTTGTTTACTTAATCTAAAATTAAAGAATAGCCGAACAACGGCTCGCTTCTAGGCTTATCAGAAGGATGTCGCCGAGCGAACTAAATCTAAACAAAGCCGAACAACGGCTCGCTTCTAGGCTTATCAGAAGGATGTCGCCGAGCGAACTAAATCTAAACAAAAACGGAAGATAAAACGCAGCATAACTGCTAGATGAAACAACACTATTATGCCCGGACTATACCAGAAGGATATAACACGTCTATGGATAAAAAAAAAAGAAAACGAAATAAAAGTAATAATAAAAAAAAAAGTTACGGACGCCGCTACGAACGAAGATAACACTGACTTTGCAATGTGCGCGGCCTATATAATCGATCCATGTATTGGGATCGAGGGACCTGTGACTCTGATCGCTGACTT
Organism: Portevinia maculata; assembly: GCA_949715645.1. Taxonomy (NCBI): domain Eukaryota; kingdom Metazoa; phylum Arthropoda; class Insecta; order Diptera; family Syrphidae; genus Portevinia; species Portevinia maculata. Next base: position 98,287,649 of record OX454528.1, read on the forward strand.
CGGGCTTAAGAGTAATCCCTCTCCTTGAGCAAAAGGAAGAATAAAATCCAAACACGATCTTCACTTTCAATTTACCAGACCCTGATGCGATTGGGTCTTGTTAATTTCGAATCTGCCTTAATACGCGTTGTATATCGCCGCAGCACTTAAGCATGTACTCAGGTTAGTTCTTAATAACTCAAGAAACTAGATATCGATATATTCGTTCTACCAGGTGTGAATACGTATAAGGTTAAACGCGAGATGGTATGTAAATGTATATTTATGTATATATATATAACGGGTCCGCCAAATAACTCTTTTTTTTAAAATGCTATAAAAAAAAACTACTAAATATTTTCTCAAATTTCTTTTTTTATTTGAAAGTACAATCCTTCCGGTTAATAATGGAAAATAATTTCATTCAAATGGTTGCCTCGGCTGGCCATGCAGTAGCCTATAGTAGCGTCATACCAAGGTCTTTATGCAAAATTCGTCACAATGATGTCTCCGAAATGTTCAATTGTTGAGGACGACCGTGAATTGATGTTGATGGCGCTTCACGAATACTTTCTGCCACAGCAGCAATATTCTCGGGTGTACGCACTGTTTTTGGCTTTTCACGCTTTGGTTTATCGATGAGGATGCCAGTTTCGTTCACTTTTTTCACAAGATAACGAACATACGGAGCTGACGGTGCTTCTCTTCTTCCAAAATCCGTACGCAATTTTCGCACACATTCTGCAACATTACCATGATTTTCAAAGTAATGTCGCAATATTTCCCAGCGTTGTTCAAGCGTATACACAACCATATTCGTTCAGCGGAAGGATAAAACTAATTATCTGTCAAATCAGACATGAGCTAAGTATTACCATTCACGAAATAAGCACTAGTTGAAAAAAAAAGTTAGATGGCGGACCCTTTATAATGAATTTGGTAGCGTGTTAAAGTGACAGGAAGAATAAAAAAACTTACGTGCATGCTCCTCCTCGATGTGCGCACAGCGATGATTTGCTCCTGTACCTGTAGAAAATTGTTTTGATGTTGAGATTAACCGCGCTACTAATACCAATTTGTCCTAGACGACATCACTCCATGTTAGAAAGCCCTAAATGGCTTTACCGAAGGCATTACTCTTAAGTTTGCTGAGGTCAATGACCCTACAGACTCGAACACGTCGATATGACTTAATTTACCAAACCCAGTGGGTGGATGAATTAATCGATAGGTCACTTACAACCCGATCTGGGAGTGACAACTTCTAAGCACGTCTAGAAAGGGTAAAACACAAATGCGCTGCTGTACCCTTTCGTATCTGTATGACGCTTTGTTTGTTTTGTCGACTCGGTTGCACAAAAAGGTTTCGCTGAGTGAAAACGATCACCGAAATAAATACTAATATGAATTCGCGGATAAGATTATCGCGCGCGAACCGAAGAATCCGAAATCGCGGAAATTTAACGCTACGCGACGTTTTCTAAATGAATAAATGAATGCGCGTGGTTGTACCAAAGATAAAAACTGAACTAACACTTCCGCTTTGTTGGGATATACTAATATATCTATATGTATATATAATTAACTATAAAGAAAAGCTGTGGATGGGGCTGTTAAGCAGACCCCGATCCGAGTTAACACTAATTAAATGCCAGAAAAAAAAGTACGATTGTCTTATACACTGCCCGCTGAGCGGGTCTTTACAAGGTGCTGGTGAATCTGCTGCTGTTGGTTCTGCTTCTGGTGATGCTGCTGATGATGTTTCTGCTTCTGGTGATGCTGCTTCTTGACGCTGCTGATGGTGTTATTGCGATGCGCTGAAGTTTCAGCGCTGAGCTGTGCCGAACTGGGTTGGTAAGGACAATGTCTCGCCGATGTGATCGAGCTTTTGAACTCGCTGATGCCGATTATCCTCGTGCTGAGGTATGGCACGCCTGAGCCGCCGGTCGATGCCGTGCTGTTGGTCATATCGCAGGCTCGTGTGCGCTGACAGAATCTAGATTTTACGAAGAAAAAATATTTGCAGGCAGGTTAGGCTGCTAAGCATACGCGAATATGAACATACTTACACGTGACGTTAGCGCAATGGCTTGGGTGCTGACGTCCGATGGAACGAGTGCTTGGGACGTTCCAAGCGGTCCGGTCCGTGTCGCTTCTAGGGGAAGTGTTTCCTCCCTGTGGAGATGCGTTTTTACCCTGAGAGCGGTACGGCACGGCGCCGAACGGAACTTGTCCAACTCGGGACGAATGCCGTTGGTGAAACTCGCGAAATAAACGCAGTCGCCGGTCACAAATACTTAATTTGGATGGTTTGTGTCCTTTCCTTCGCTGCTGCGTCTCCTGGATGGTGAATGGATCTCGATTTTGGGGATTGCCTCCCAATTGTTTCTCCAATTCCTAATTGTAAGTCCCGGAATTTCCCGGGCGAGTCCACTTGGTTGGCCGTCACAATTTCAAAAGAAAGCGGATGACATTTCTTTCAGGAATTTCGGTCTCTGACTCACGGGTAGCGTTCAGCCCTTCACTTCGGGAGTTTCGATTTTACTCCGCTGGCGCATTAATCTTAGGGTGTAGTTGCACTATGTCCATCGACGTTAATGCTGATTTGGTTGCTGTCGTGAAGTGCATATGAGTGATAACAGGGTTCGTTACAACTGTTAATTCAAAAAACCCCTTTATTGCCATGAGACTAGCTGAAGATAGCATTTGTCGAATGTGCAACGAAGAAACGGCAGAGCATGTTCATGTCATTTCTTATTTTAAACTAACAAAACTATGGTTGCGGGTTACTGGAATACAATTTTTATGAGGAGTTCTAGTACCCGGCCAGGGTGCCGATCATGTCTGTCCGTCCTTCAATAATTTGGAGGCAGTGACAATCGAGTTACATGGCTGGAATTCGGAACATATACTTTCTAGAGCTTTGAAAATAAATACAATAAAAGTGCTTTCTTACATTAGCTTTTTTAGATACCGTCGTTTCGTACAACAGCCACCTTTGAAATATTAATTTTTGAGATTATAGTTCCCTTTAAGCTAAATCACTGACACACTCTTTCCCGTCATTTTTAAATCCGCGAGATATTAGGCGTTGAATGCACACATTTGTTAGTTGACTGTATCTACATTCCATCTCAATAGAAAGAAGAACGGGAGTATAGAGTTTCTTTTTATATGAATTATGGATTAAATAAAACTCAATCTGAAGCAATACTCGATTCTCGCATAGGTAGCCTTGATTTGTACATATTTGTTTGGATCAGTTTTGGACTTTTTGCTGAGCGTCGCTATCGCTCACTCTCTCACAGCACATACACATTGTGAGTCCGTGGCTATTTTAACTTTCATACTAATTGGATCCGTAAAGCGTCGTTTCGCAGACACTTATGAGGAGTCGTATGCGGAGTGATCCAAATGTCATTGACTCCGTTTAAAACGGAGTCTATTTCTTCAAGGGTGATCTGAGAAGTCCGTCATTACCTCTCCGATTGACGTCTAACAACTTGATACCTTCTCTCAGATACTGCTCAGCTGTATTCAAGTTGGAAATGTTCGATTTCGCTTCACCTCATTTGCAAACTTATTTGCCGCAACAGATTTCATCTTTTGACTTTATTTTTATTTAACAAAAACTTAAATTTGGTCTTTATGCTTATACTCCGTACCTGCATTTGAAAAAGATAAAAAATTAAAAATTACATTTTTTGTTTAAACAAAAATAATTGACTTCAAAAAAGAGGGGAGAGTACGATAACTCAGGCGACAAAGTTTAACGACAGATTTGTATAGAATCGTTATTTACAAGCATTTTCTACTATGGAAGCATTTTTTAGTACTACGCGTCGCTACTGCGCTTTCGCTTCGCAGCCGTTTTCTTTTTAATCGGTTCTCTTAAGAAAAATGCAAAAACTGTAAGTAAATAACCCGACCCGTGGAGTGTCTCTGCCTGGGACACCGCAGCTATCTATCCTCCTCGATACTGGGCACGCTGCTTCTAGTTGTCCAGACCAAGCGCTCTGGCATCCGCGATGGCTTGGTCTTTAGATCGGAGGTTCGGTCTTCCTTATCGTCTCGAAACTTTTAGTTGGGATCTTCTTCGCAGGAGCATTATTGTCCATTCACAGTATAAGCCAACCTTTTCTGCTAATCGTCAGGAACTCGGCGCCATAAAGCAGAACTGCTGCACCCGCGCGGCTATTCCCGTACCCGAGAATAATATTGGCCAATATTTTTGAAGACTACATAATTATTGTCTGTTGAGGGTACCCGACGTGCCAACTTTTTTTAGTAACAAACAATTGCAAGCAAAGTAAGTGGACCGATTTTGACCAAACTTCACTGAAACACTATCAGGCCAATACCAAAGATTGGAAGGTATTAGTTGTTTGGCAGCTAACGTTTGCGAATCGAACGACACCAACAATAGAAATTTCGATAGAATCACTTTTTATCACTTTCACACCAATTTTTATTATCACCCCGAATCGGGGTGAGAAAAACAACTTTCGGATGTTCGATTCGGAAAAAAGATGCATCCGCAAAGAAATGAGTACAGATAACGGCTACTGACTTATCGATTTTGCAGCAGTTTGTAATACGGTGATAAGTAGCACAAGGTTTTCAAGGGTTAGGATCGACACAGCAACCTGGCGCTCTCAAGATCTACGAGAATGGCTATGTCTTGCAAGAGCTGTTGAGTCATATCCCTACTTAATGTCGCATATAAGATCCTTTTTTTTAATTTTTGACTAATTTTTTATTGTTTATTAAATATCAACTTACATACTAGACAAAAATGATTAAATCTAAATTAAAAACATAGGGACGGGCTACAGTCCGCTTGGTCGAACTGTTGGATACCCTATTCTTATTCCTATCCCTCATAAGTGGGCGTGACAAAAGCCTTAGTATGGTTGAATTGTTAAGAACGCTCTACATATTTTGTTATATAACATTTTAAGGTTTTTATCAAAAAAAAAACGAAGCTTTTGTAAAAAAAACGCTCCCTAGCTCAAACTTTGGTTTTTCAATAAAATTGTTTTATTTAGGGTCGGTTGGGGTAAATGGGGACGATTTTTGCATTTTTCAAAGAACCATTTTTTTCAGAAAAATAAAAAATATTAAATTTATTTTTTTTTTAACTTTTGAAAACGGATATTATAAAATAAGATACAAGATGTTTCACTTGTGATGACTTAATAAAGGTATAAGAACCCAAAAGTGATATAGGGCAATGTTTACATTTACCCCTTCCTTGTTTACATTTCCCCCATAGTTTTTAAAAATATTGGGGTAAATGGGGCAACAAATTTCTGTTCCATTAGAGCTAGGAGCTCGCCTATGAGGTAAAAGTAAACAGACATGAATTCCGGTGGTATTATTTTCTTGAAAAATTGATTACCATAATGTTTACATTTACCCCATATATGCATATTATCCATCAGAGAAGAATCGGAAAAGTACCTTAATGCTGTTTTTAAATAAAAACAAATAGATTTTTAATTAAAAAAATGATATTTAATCACATTAGAAGGGGCATTGATTAATAGGAACAAGAAACAGATAAGGTAGGTAGGTACCTAGCTATTAAGAGCTATTATTCCGGTGTTGACAAATCCGGTTATTATGCTGTCAGCGATCATAGGCTCTTTCCATGTTTCGAAAACATTTCTTTACTGAGCGTATACAACCTTTGCCCATTTGAAATTTCCCGTAAGCAATCAGTTTTTTCTCCCAAGCTGTTTTTTAAGGGCCGAAAACGCATTTTTCCAATGGTTGCAGCTTATCGGTTAGATGACTAGGTAGGCGCATCAATATCACATTATTTTCTAAAGCCTTCTCTACTTTACGGACACTTATCTGACTGCAATGACCATCATACACCAACAATGCAGCTTGATTTGGTAAACCTTCTCCATCACGTATATTTTGAACAAAAGGTATAAAACTATTAGACAACCAATTGAAAAATTGTGGTTCCTCTATCCAACCGTTTGTTGACGACGCGCAGTGTTCCCGGAAAACCAGCTTCCGAAGTCTCATGAAGCCTCTGTATCAATCTTTGACGGGGATATCGTCCTTGAATTGGGTTTTGATACCCGTGAATTTTACATATTCTACTACCAGTGTTTTGAGCTCAAGTTTGTCACATGGCAATCCCACATTTGAACGAGTAACAAGGCATTTTAATATCTCATTTTCAGCTGCTGTTGGAAGAGAGGATACTCGCACTGAACCAATTGAATACAATGATGTTTCCCGGACTTTAATAATATTAAATACTACAGACTTAGCGACACTGTAGCGTTCTTCGGCTTGGCGGTATGCCATTTTAATATTATAATTAACTTGTGATTTTTGTTTTGTATATGTTCGTGGCATTTTAAACACTAGAAATAGATTAATTCGAAAAAAAACATCAGCAAAATGGGTGTCTACATTTACCCCAAAAACTTGTTTACATTTACCCCATACGCTCATATTACTGGGGTAAAAGTAAACACGCACAAAAAAACTACAAAGAATATAGAAGAGTGCGGTGTAATCACAGAAACTGCTTCAATGCATTTTTATTTACATATAAAACAGGACAAATTTACTCACGCTTTCAATACAATCAATTTTTTTTAAACAGGCAAAAACACTTACAAACTTAAATTTCACTTTTCAGTTAATGGTTCTTTCCACGTCTAAAATTGCGAACGAAATCCGAACAACAACTCAAGGGTATTGAATGCACCGGTGTCGCGACACTTCAAATTCAGATTTTTTTATGTCTGGGTTCCGAGACCTATTTTTAAAATGTGAAAATAACGGCCGTTTACATTTACCCCATGTTTACATTTACCCCAACCGACCCTAATTGTGGGCGTGTCAGTAGGCGGATTTAAAAAAAATCAACACATGAGCATAAAGGGCCCCTAGTGAGTATATATTATAAATTTCAGCTCCCTAGCTCAAATTTTGGTTTTTCAATAATTATTTAATTGTGGGTGTGTCAGTGGGCGGATTTTGAAAATTTTATATCCCGAGCAGTTTTAGGAGTCATAGATCATGTATAAAAAATTTCAGCTTTCTACCTCAAAAATCGATCAAACACTTCGAAACAAAAACCGGTTTTTTGTTTCGTTTTCTTTGGTGTGTGCGCTCTCATAAGACACAATGTCTCCTTGTTTCACGAAACAAAAAAAAACGTTTTGCCTTATCCGGTGTGTGTTCAACCTAAGGCTCTGAACCAATGAAGCACCATCTAACAGTCGACGAATTTAAAAAAATTGAATGTAAATATAACGCAACGTAAGATAAAAAGGACGGAAATAAAAATCCCTTTTCCAGATTTTTTGACAGTTCTTTGTTTTCTGTTCCTCTTATTGCCTCGGGAAATTTATTTGTTGATTGTTCTTCAGACGAATGATATAAAATGTCCTTTTATGTTGCCCATGTGTTAAGGTGTGCGCAGTTGCTTAATTAGTGAGTGGAGCTACTAATCTAAGGGTTTCAGGTTCGAATCCCGCCGTGGCCAAGCAAAATCTAAAAGTTTTTTTTCCAGAAGCTTATCAAATTGCCGCTTGGATTCGGTTTTAAAATTGTAGGTTCATACCACTTTGTAAAAGCAAATATGTAGTTGCATAATTTAAGGGTATGAGCCATTTATGCCATTTTTTTTAGGTGTTTGTATATAAATAGTATTCGAAAGTGTGTGTTGTAGAAAAAAATAAACAAATCAATGCAACAGTAGTTGAATTTGTCCTAATTGCTCAATAACTATCTTTCTTCTTCATAAACTGCTGACATAAGTGCATCTTTAATGAGAAAAAAATGTGGTATCATGCCAGCGCGAGTTTAGGGAAAAGCTACTTATTGATTTTTTTCTGTTTAGTTATTTCTTATTTAATTTGGAAATCTTGTGCTTTGGTGCAAGTGGCCATTATCTACCTAGCTTTTCAACAAAAATCATGCTGAAATGTAGTGAGTATTTGTTCTAGTATTTTTTGCTACGAAACTTCACACGACCATTAATAATTGTTGACAGATAAAATTCACACGTTAAGGGAAATTCCCCATGACCTATGAATACTGATTAAGCCCAATCGCCATTATATTTTTATTAAAAACAAGGAGTCGGCTTTTTGCGCGAATTTATTTAACTATTAACTAACAAAGTGTCTACTGAATTTGATTAATTTCAACAAACTCGAATCGCAATTTGTAAAAACTGAAGCTGTAAGTTGAAATAGTAATAAAATACTTTTTTGTTTAGAATTGGAATTATATCCATAAGTTGTGCGATTGTACTTCATTACAAACGCTAATTCTTCGCAGTAATTTTGAGGGCACAGCTCCAAAGGTGAGAAGTAAACAGCTTGTCATTAAGCTAATACGCTGCTCATTTTACGTGGATTAAATTAAATGAATGAAAATGAATGTATTCTATCATATTATAGGTATTTATATTTGAGAATGTAAATACATACTCTAGTCCTTAGACTTGGTCTGATGTTTCGTTTGAAACTATATTTTGGCCCAATTCACACTGATCCAAAATAAGAAGAATAACAAGAACAGCTAGGATCAAGTATATCCCGCAAGTGCAAGTCGCATCATGTTTTTGATAATGATTTTTTTTTGTATGTATATTTGCTTCGCCGGATCTACAGCTACGCTAGGGTGTCATTCTTGGAGGTTATGTAGTGAACTCTCTAACTCGGAAGTTGGTGATTTACTAACAACGATGTTTTGTCCTGGATGGTTAGTACATATTTGTTTGCTTATTGACAACATATACTTGATCATATGCGCCTGTGAAGGCTATAAAAAGATGGAGGAGAGTCTCAACTTACAATCCGTGAATCTTTTCCAGCATTTACCTCAGCTTCTACTGCGCCGTGTCGATTAATATGTTTATTTCAAAAGAAGAACGCAATAAAAGCGCTCCTTTTCTACTTATCGTCCACCACACGGCACCATAAAGCAGCTGAATTGAGGTTCAATACAGCATGCATTTTATCCTTTTCGAGGAGTTTCGAACCCATTTGTTTTGCCAACCCGAAGAAGCAGCGGTTTCCTAAGGTAATTCTCCGTCCGATCTGCACTTAGGTGTCATTCGTGGAGTTGATGTTTACTCCAAGGTAGATGAACTCCTTAACTACCTCGAAGTTATTTCTATCAAAAGACACGTTTTGTCATAGGCGGTGTACAGATGCTTGTTTGTTTATTGATACAATGTACTTGGTTCACTTTCGCCTGTCCTTTAATCTACATAAAAGCCTTAAACTGGGCGCACATACCCCAGTAGCTGGACGGATCTATTGAAGAGTGCCTTCCGTATTGACATCTTCCCTTCGCACTATTTTCTCCAAAACAAGATTGAAGAAGGCGCATGATAGCGCATCTCCTTGCCGAAGACCGGTACAAGTTTGGAGTAATTCGGAAGAGCTGCTTCCAAATTGCTCATTACAACGAGTGTTTTCAAGTGGCACGGGATACAGCTGGATTAGTGTTGCTGGAATCCCATATTGGGTCATCGCCATGTAGGTTCCCTCAAGATGTATGCTATCATATGCGGCTTTAAAGTCGATGAAAGAAGTCCAGTCAACGGTTATGCTTTCTTTCACTCATACTTGGGTGATGAAGTGGTGCATGAGGCCTGCCAACCCATCACCTCGTATTTGATGACCTCCGCTGAAAAATTATCAGAACCGGCATCTTTGTTGTGGTTTTTACAGCTAAGCCTACCTCCTCTATACTGGGTGGTGGAACCGGTTCTACATCTACAGGACGTGTGTTCTCTTCTTGCCATATTACTTTCTCCACATTATATCCATGATGAAGCTGTTGGAACTGCTGCTTAAACACATTTACTGTTCTCTGTGTTTCGGTGACTAGGTGTCCTGCTCTGTCTCGAAGATCCAGCGTTCCTGTCTTAAAGCCAGCAGCTGGCGCTTGCCCTTTTTATGAATCCTTTGGTTTTAGTTTCGATCGCGAGAATTCGATCTTCATGCCGTTCGAAATTGTAGGCCCCTCCACGTCGCACAAGCAAGTGATTGGAGAAGCTAGGATTTAGGCCCTGTATCGGCCGTTTATGCTTAATATTTATTTTTTCATCCGATTGCGTTGAAACTTTGTGCAGTTGTTGTTGGCATTTGCGCAAAAGTTTCTTACAAAGTGGTGGCGCGCGAGTATGAAGAAGACTTCAAAGACAAATGTAAAAGTTCTAGTCTTGGTCTTTGGGAAGAAGTCCTGAGTAGCAGTGCAGTTAACAACAATATTTCTTTTATTTATTTTCTACGTACATGTAAATGTGCCTGTTTTGTATATTCGTAAATACGTCAAACACATTACAAAAAGGTTAAAAAAGGCATTGCAAGCAGCCCTTTGCTGTGTTCATTAGACCTGTTTTTTTGCGATACCTATCCAATGTGGCACATTTTTTGATCACTGCACTCTTCTTCTTCTACCTTAACGACGGCGAGGCTATGATCTGGTGAGGCCAGGGCCGGCTCCAGCCAAACAAGCGCCTTGTGCAAGATTTACAGAAAGCGCTCCCTATTTTGCGTTAGATTCTCCTTGAAGTTGCAATATTGCAAGTGATGTGAGTTAATGTGCAAAAATTCAGCACAGGTGTGATGGATGTTGCTATTTTGGTCTTATTTGAACAAGGTTTTTTGTTTTAAATGCAAATGGCAGTATCCGCGCAAGGAAAAATTAATTTTTCTTACTTTTAGCAATGCGCCCCGGAATTTGGCGGCCTGTGCATTTGCACATCTTGCACATATGGTTGAGTGAGGCTATGATCTGGATTAAAGGGGTCATAACCCTCCCACATAAGTGCATTCCTACTGGTCCGCCTGTGGGATTCACCTCCACCACTTCATCACTCAGGCTAATCAAACGGAGGTGTTGTTGCATTTGTTTGATTCAGGGGTTTTTAGGCCTGACTCTTTTTCGCGATTGTGTAGAAAAATTGATTGATAGAGGCTTCCTTTGAACTAAGGGGCATTTTTGGTCACAGAAGATGGCCTAAGGGGCATTTTCGATAACAGGAGATGGCTGCGTTTTTTCGCCACATCACCCACACTAAAAATAAATAAATAAAATAAATATTAGGCATTAACATTACAGGACCTACAACATAGCTTCTCCAACCACTTGCTTGTGCGAAGTGGAAAGGGACCTACAATTTTAAGCCAAATCCAAACGGTAAATTTCAAAAGCTTCTCATGACAATTGATACTCTTATAATATGTCTGTCAGACTTTCGAAAGAGGTGGGGCAGTGGAAAAAACTCGATGTTAATTAGCATTTGAACTCAGGGACTTTCGATTAGTAGTCCGACACACTAACCATTGAGCCACTGCGCCCGACACTTCACCCACACTAAGCTTACGAAATGATCCCAGATATTTGATCTTTTCACACTTTACAGGGTGTTTTTTTTTTTAGAGGCATACAACTTCTTTCAAAAATAAAACAACAAATTTAATGGAATGACCAAATTTTGGCTTTATTAGCTTACAAATTTCACGGCATTTAATGTTTAAAAATAATTTTGGCATATGGCCTCCGCGACTGCGCCCTATGAACGCCATCCTGTCGGTCCAATTTTGCACCACTTTTGCGAGCATATCAGGTTTTATTTCGTCAATAGTGCGTCGAATGTTGGCTTCTAACTGATCAATCGTTGCTGGTTTATCAGCATCGACCAGAGATTTGATGTACCCCCACAAAAAGTAGTTAAAAGCTGTTTAATCACACGAACGAGGTAGCCAGCTCACAGGTACATTTCTTAAGATGATTCGGCCACCAACAATTTGACTCAACAAAGTCATGATCATGATCATGACTTTGTTGAGCCGTCTTGTTGGAACCATTTCTCCTCCAAATGATTTCCGATGACATGAGGAATAAAAAATAAAGAATCATTTGTCTGTAGCGTTCGCCATTCATGGTAATGTTGTCATGTAAACCACACCAAACAGTGATTTTTTCGGGAAGTAATGGAGTCTCATGAGGATTGTGCCCACTCCAAAAACGGCAATTCTGCTTGTTTGCACACCCGTGAAGCCAGAAATGAGCATCATCGCTGAAGATGATTTGACGATAAAAATTTGGTTCAACTTCCAGTTGTTTCTCAGCCTATTCACAGTACGATAGTCCGCTGGCTTTAATTCTTGCACCAGTTCGATCTTATATGGATGTAGGCCAAGATCTTTCCTCAAAATTTTCCAAGTGAGACCGAGTTGCTGAGAACGGCGTCGGATCGATAAATTCGGGTCCTCTCTCACAGTCACGTCTACAGCGACGATGGCTTCTTCTGTACGCACGGTACGGGCTCGATTTGGATGAATATTATCACAAAGAGCAAATCTGGTTATGAATCGATCCATAGTATTGCGTATGAGCTCAGATGGACGATTATGCGCACCAGAGCTCGAATTTTGGAAATAAATTTCTACGATTAGTAAACGTTGTTCTGGTGCAAGTCTTTCCATGGTGATTTGCCAAAGTATATTGAAAAACAAAGTCAAACACACTTTATTAGTATGACAGGTAGTTTGAGAGTTATCCCTATCAGAAGTTTTATACCTCTATAAAAAAAAAACACCCTATACTTATCGTATACAAGGCTGCTGCAAAGTCGATCAGACAGAAGCCGCTGTCTGTTGTCGTGATTAGACGTGGAGTTTGTGTTTTGCCAACTAAATACGTATATACCTCTTATATTGTAAGATCCAACCACAAAAATGTATCCGCGTGGGCTATGCATTATCCGGGGCTCAGTCACTTTTTTCCTTTGCTCCACCTCTGGCGAAATTCTGAAAAACAACGATGAGTATCAATTGTGTCAAGAAGATATAAAGATTTATAACTATAATAAATTTAGCAGACAGAATTTTATTATCCATAACGTATCACATTTCGTCGAAAGCCCTAGCAGCTATAGCTATAACTTTAATTGTATTGACTCTGTAGTTTATTATAAGTTGATAAAGTTTATAATACTAATAAAAAGTTGTACCCATTCCAAAAACTTCAAGAGGAGATGAATTTAGGCCAATTTTAATATTGCCATTCTTATCAAAGGTTTTTGAGAAAATTATACAAAAACAAATGAGTGAGTTTCTTAATCTGTTCAGTTTATTAACCCCTAATCAATCAGGCTTTCGAAAGAAAAACAGCTGCATTACAGCTTTGTTAAGTATCTCGGAAGATATAAGGAAAGCTATAGACGAGGTTCATGTTCCATTTTTAATACTCCTCGATTTCTCTAAAGCGTATGAAATGATAAATCACTTGGTACTTTGCGAAAAACTCTCCCGTGATTTTAACTTCTCTTCCTCCGCAGTCAAGCTCTTATTCCCATACCTTACTGATCGAGTGCAAACAGCAGAGGTGAACAAAACTCTTTCCAACTTCCTAACTGTCGTTAGGGGCGTTCCGCAAGGTTCGATTCTTGGCCCGTTTTTGTTTTCAATCTATGTTAACGAACTTCCTACAATCGTAAGACAATGTTCAATACGCCTGTATGCTGATGACACCCAGCTCTATTTGCACTGCCCGTTGGGGCTTATTGAACACGCTGCAGCTAGCATAAATGAGGATTTGAGCTCGATTGAGCGTTGGTCGGTTGACAACTGCTTACTTCTGAACCCAAAGAAATCAAAGTGTCTCGTAATTTCAAAGAGCAAAATAGATTTGTCTTACTTTCCAGCAATCCTTTTAAATAACTGTCCTATTTCTTACGTAGATTTAGCTAAAAATTTAAGTGTAGTTTTTAACCGCAGTCTTACCTGGACACATCATGTAAACAACACAATTGGAAAATCGTATGGTGTCCTACGCATGCTATGGTCAACGCAGCACTTTGTCCCTTTAACAACTAGAATTCTGCTAGTGAAAACGCTGATTTTACCTCTGCTTCCTTACTTACGGTTGTGAAATTTTTTGTAAGTAAGACTTTGAAAGTAAAAGGAAATTAACGGTTGCATCAATAGCGCAATAAGATGTATTCACGGGCTGCGACGTTACGATAGAGTTTCGCAGCATACATCACAACTTCTTGGGATGTCGTTTGACAATTTTATAAAATTTCGCACAATTACCTCGTTCTCTGACATACTTCTAACCCGCCAACCCATGGATCTTTACAACGAATTAAACTTTTTCAACTCTCATAGATGTTGTGATCTCGTTATTCCGCAATTTCAGTGTTTGACATCCGAACGTCAGTTTTTCGTCAACTCTGTAAGAATTTGGAATTCATTGCCGCGAGAAATAAAAACTATAAATAACACGAAACAAATAGGAAAAGAACTTAAACTTTACTTTAGTAATATGCATAGATGAAGTTATATTTGTCTTAATTCAGTTGTTGTGGGAACAAGCAATGGGCCTGACCTTTTTTGTTAATAGTGGGTTTCGACAATTTTACAACGTCTTGGACTTACATATCTGTGTTCAGCAGAGTCTTCAATAAACTTAGAAAAAAAAATCGGGTGGTTACGTAAAATATTAAAAAAATGGGCTTGATCCTGGACTTTTTTCGCGTCTGGCAAGGCCTTCGCTGCGTGCAAAAGATCTTGGACCAATATTTTCATGTTTAAGCTGATCCCAGCTACTCTGTTGCTTAGGGCTATAATCAAGTGGTTACACTTATTATTACTATTGTGCAAAATGACGCATATTCAACGCGCTGTCACACGCATTGGCTGCCACGATTTGCTGCCAGACTAATATTTTTATAACACTCTACTCAGACTACACAGTATGCAAATATCTTTCGGTTACCTCTCAGACCGAAAAATTACTTCGGCTCAAGTAAGACTTTTATCTAATCAGCGAGCCTTCTCCGACAGAGCATTATATACTGCTACTTCTTTCTGTTACTCGCATTTAGAGATTGAATAACAAATTACCTTTTTTCCAAATGGGGTTTCATCCAGATGTGGTGGTCTAGGATCATCAGTGGATTACAACAAACACATCCAATCCATACGCGATTTTGTTCTCGCCATAAAACGAATTATAAGGTAATTCACTACTCAAGTGTGAGTGTCACTACTCAAGTGTGAGTGTCACTACTCAAGTGTGAGTGTGAATTGTTTATAAATTTAGCAAGTCAAGAAGTCTAGGTTGTTGAAGAGACTAGTACACGGCAGCTCTGGCCTCCACGGTGTGGTAAACGACCACAATTTATGTGTTGTCATAGTGACAATACTCGACATCGCCTGCATATCCTAATTTTACTAAACCAAATAACTGCTCGTCTCTGACACCTGTTTTTTTTTTTTGTTTACTTTTCAGGCATTTTACTTTTAAGATCATAAACTTCATTCCGTATCCAAGGCAACAAGCGAATATAAAACAATAACTCTTCTCAAACTATCTGGAACAATTCAAAAACAGATAGTGTACTCTTTATTGAAAGAAATCGAAGTCAAGGTCATTAATTTGTTCTGCTGCTTATGAAGAAACTGAACAACACACCTGGAGTTTGATTATAGTTGTTTGAAAAACACTACAAAGACGCAGCAAAAGGAAATCTCCTGCTTACTTGGCTTGAAAAAAACGCCCTTCAACTGATCCATTCGCAATGAAAATGCTTTAAAATCGCAGCAAATGGAAATCTTCTTTTAAGTCGGTTTAGCCCAACAACTAATCCAATCGCGATGAAAAATGTGAACAACATTAAATTGAACCCTAGCTACAACTTATGCAGATTGGAATACACATGTAGTATCTACTGCTTGGCTTGCAAAAAACGCCCAACAAGTAATCCATTTGCAATGCAAAATGTGAACAACATCAAATTAAACTCCTACTACATGCTGTGCAGACTTCAATATATGTGGAGTTTGCTGAAACTTTTTTAATGATTTCAATTGCAGTCAAAAGAAATCCCCTACTAACTCAGCTTCAAATAAACGCCAAACAACAAGTCCAATCGCAATGAAAAATGTGATCAACATTGAATTGAACTCCAGCTACATCCTATGCAGATTGAAATACACCTGGAGTTTGCTGAAACTTGTTTGATGAATACTTTAAAATCACAGCAAAAAGAAATCTACTGCCTAATTGGCTTCGAAGAAACGACCATTCCATTTGCAATGCAAAATTTGAACAACATGAAATTAAACTCCTGACTTCAACACATCTGGAGTTTGCCGAAACTTTTTTAAAGATTTAAAAAAAAAGAAATCTCCTACTAACTCGGCTTCAAATAAACGCCCAACAACAAATCCAATCGCAATGGGAAAATATGAACAACATTGAATTGAACTCCTGCTCAATCCTATGCAGATTGGAATTCACCTGGAGTTTGCTGAAACTTTTTTGCTGAATACTTTGAAATTGCAGCCAAAAGAAATCTCCTACTAACTCGGCTTCAAATAAACGTCCACCCTCAAAGAAAAAGGTAAACAAAATCAACTCCTGTTACATGCAGTTCTAAGTTTTTTTTTTTAATTCAGCTAAAACATCAATCGATTTGGATATCATATTTTGAAACAAATACTGTATATTTTCTAAAAGTTTATAAAAACAATTCACACACATTTTAAAGAAAGACGCGACCGGCAACGTAAATAAATCGTATATAAATATACGTGGAGCTAATTTTTACTTAACGGGCTCTCTACCCGCGAAGAGTCTCTGGCTGAGAAACTGCAGCCTTCTCTGCGATCCCGGGCACGCTGCTTCCAGTTCTCCAGACCAAGCGCTCTGGCATCCGCGTTGGTCTTTAAAACGTAGGTTCAGTCTTCCTTGCCTTCCCGGACCTGGGGGCTGGGAGTCGAAGATCCTCTTGGCTGGAGCATTATTGTCCATCCGCTCAATATAACACATCTTGAAAAGAGACACAATTGATCCAGCTTTGATAAATGAAAATCAAATCCTGGGGCAAATCTTGTTAATCTTAACGACAATTAAATGAACTTTAAAGACGACGACGATTAAATATGATTTTAGCAAGGTCCATAAGGCAGTAGCCTACGCTATTTTTTGTAACATAACCCATCCAGGCTATGGGTTAGAACTGGCAGACATTCGGAACATACAAAACATCGCTTCTGATCCTAAACATTTCCAACCATACTCAACAACATCAATGGACACCGTATTTCATTAAGAATAGCCGTACTCAGTCAAGAAACGCCTTCTTCAAGTGCCTTTTTGTATAAAAACGTTCTGTGGAATGTAGACTGTAGTGAGTAAGTGAAATCATACTGAACATCAGTAAACACTAAGAACATCAGGGATAGCCGTACACAATCAAGCAAAACACATCAAAAACATCGGGGCAACCACCTTCTTCAAGTGCCTTAAGTTTAAGAACGTTCTGTAGACTGTAGTGGGTAAGTGGACTTATTTTACTATGTAATATAAACTTGCCAATTTTATTTAAACATTTTATTTATAAACATAAAGATTGAATGCCTTACTAAGTGAATTGTGTACAAAAGCATTTTATAAAAAAGAGTTTTATAAAAAGGTTTATTTACCTTTGCACATTGAAAATATTTCATATATTATTCCATATTTTTGTACAGATTTGTAGAAGTATAAAAACAACATTATCCAACCTTTTTTTGGTATTCCAAACGGCTAAAGAAGGGAAGTTTAGGTAAAGCATTGTCACAAGCAGACTTAAATTATATTCGATGACTATATCGTGCCCAGATCTCGCGTTTGTATTCAAAATATTGGAATTGAGCAAAATGAAACGATTCTTTTTTTACTAAAATATTAATTACTTTTATTTTCAAACTGCACTTGCAGCGCCGAGCGGAACATTTATTCAAACTCAAATACATCAGAACGGGGGTTCCCAATTTTTTTATGCTGCGACTCCTTTTAAAGAATGTAATTTTTTTTGCGACGCCCTTCCAATGTTGCTACACTTCCGCGCTGAAATTACCGGAAAAACCTATAAAAAAGCGCTAGATTTTTTTTTTCGTATTATTAGTACTAAAGAGTAAAGGGTAAAGTTTTATTTCACATACCTACATATCTATAAATGTATTTTATTCAAAAAAAATTGTACATATGAAAACACATTCGCTATTATTACATCCAGTCTTCGTCTTCGCTGTCGATTTCGTCTTCTTGTATTTCTTCAGCTGTAGAAGTTGACGCTGTTGGTTGTACCACGAGTGGCTTTCCAGGCTTAGCCAATTTAAAGGTATATATATCCTTGCAGTCAATTTTGTTGTAAATTTCTTTTGGAATATCATAATTATAACAAAACTTCCCAAAGTCCTTTAGTCCCGTTCTTATATCTGTGGTCACAAGGCATAACCGCCTAAGTCCGTTTTGCACTTTTTTCAGGAGAGCAGTTTTAAGTTTCAAATCAGCGTCAGTAATCGAGGAAACGTCCGATCTTTACAATTCTTTTACACAAAAAAATATATTTTTGTAGACTTTCATCAATACCAAAATAAACTTAATTAGTTTTTTGGTTCGCCTAAAAACAATCAAATAAACACATAGGCGCTTATGCTTTAATTGTCTTATAAAGTTTAGATAACATAACTTGAGTTAGGTGGTTATGGCTTGTTTGACTTATTTTTCTAAAGTCGACAATATTAACTTAGGCTGTTATGCCGTGCGGCTTTTAAATTATTTGTTTGATATCTCAAGTTAGGTGATTAATCTTTATTGTTTTAGCGATTTTGTTTTCAGTTAAGCTTTTATTTTCACCTATAATCCATTTAAAAGCAGTGTTATGTTAATGATATAAAATCGAGTGGAAATCAATTTTTTTCGTTTCAAGTGACAACAAATATTATAATCTGAGCTTACCTTAACTCCGTGTTTTGCTTGGTTAACCAAATTTCCATTATTTAGTTTCACAATCTATGTAGATTCAATAGAAAAAGAGACATAAAAAACCAAAGTTCAAATCAAAATTATTTTTATTTGAGGCACTAGTAACTGAAGAAATAAAATTTTCGAGGAGATAACACCCGTGTTCATCATTCATCGTCGTAATTTTCACCTTCTGCCAGGTCAGGATGAGTATTTATTTCACTTGCGCAGGTACGCAAGTTATTATAAAAATTATGGAACTCCGGATTGATGAATTGCATCAAATGCTCCAAGTCCTTTTTCTTTTCCACAGATATGAATGGAATATCCATAACCACTTTAATTTCACTTTCTTGAATTGTGGTCGTACCTCGTTTTCCGACTCTTAACTCTTTAAAAGGTTCATCGTCTTTCAATGTATTTTTGTAAGAGATGGTGAGGCTCACCCGAGTACCGAATCCACCGTACTGTATTCCAAACAAATTTTTGTCCCTGATCATTCAACCGCTTCCAAATAAATTTAGTTTTTGAGATATCGCAAAAATTAAAAATGTCTTTTTCCTTCATTTCCACCACTTTTATTTGAGAACTAATCGTGTTGATAAATTGATACCAATCCCTCGGCGTGTGAATTTCGACATTCGATTTCTTTTTCTTCCTCTCAATCAAGGCATGATCACAGTCGCACTTCATGTGAGTATGGCCAGGCTCTAAGGAGGTCATGGACAGTTAAGTTAAATGTCCACAACTGTCTTTTGTAAAAACTCACCGAGTTCCGAAGATATGGAGTGGGCAGGCACTGCTGCAGGTCAAAAGTAAAAACTTGGAGGCTTTCAATTTTCCTTGCACTCTCTTTATCCTGCTTTTTCTGCGCGTAACCCATGTCAGCCTTTTCCATGTGAATTGTTTTTTGCTCAGATAAAAAGTTTTTTCCTCTTCAGTTGATGCTATTTTTAATTTTGATTTTAATGAATCACAAGTTGAGCAAGTATCGAGTTTAGGCGCCTTAAACTTTAAATTCTTTGTCTTAAAAATTCTGGAATATTTTGACAGACTGACCGGTTCTTCAGCTTTATCGTTATATAGGCGGTGCATTATCGAAAGGTTTAAGCTGCCATGCAAATATTTTTGAGTAGTGTCTCTTCTGGTGTAATGGCTATCGTAAGCTGGAAACTGGTTGATATGGTTTCGGACTTCTTGTTGCCGATCTACGGATATTTTATTTGCGGGGGGGTATTTTCCCCGATGATTTTTAAATAAAGTGCTGGGAGATTTATTTTTTTTATGCACGACACTTTTAATGAAGCTGTCAGTTTCATCAAAGCAATACATAAAGTGCTTTCTACATACTTCCACTACCTGACCATCAAATTCCAAAGTATATTCGACACTAACTTCTCGATTTCTTTTGCGGTTGCTGGAATTCACAAGGGTGTTACATTTTTTGCCAGAAATTTTTATAAGTCCGCCAATGTACAAACTCCTTTGATCGTAAGAGCACAAGGCCAAATACTGATTGAAAATCGATTTTATGTTTTGTGGGGAAATTTTTTTTTGACAATTATTCCGACACTTATCGAAAGTCTTAAACATCCTTTTCTTTCTTGTTTTACCAGACTGTGTCTCATAAGATTTTCCACTGTTTCGAGACTCCTTTCGAAATTTTCTTTGATTTTTTTCTTTTGAAGTTAATGCGTTTTCGATTTGTTTACCTAGCAAGACCGTTTCCTGATCTTCAGATGATGACTGATTGTCAGAATCGTTTGTCATATTGAAATCGGGATCTTTAATTGAATCGTCGGAGTTTTCCCATCCTGGTTTCGGATTAGAGGCGCTATCATTTGAAGAACTGTTTGAAGCTTCCAAATTGTTTTCGATTGCTATTGCTTCGTCATTGGAAATTGAATTTTGAATTTTGCCACTAAACCCAGCCAAGTCTAAATCAAAAATTTTGAAATGTAAGTTTTGGAAAAATAAAACCATTACGGAATGCCTTACTTTGCAAATCATATTCCATCCCGTGCATTGAAGACTTTGTTTCAAATGAGAATGGAGTGAAATTTGTCATTCCATCGTTTTTATATTCCGGATCTTTTCTACATTCGAAAGTAAAAGTACGGAATAGTCTTTCAGGCCGTTGGTCTATCTGGCAAGATGGCTGGGAAGGTTTTAGTGCAGAAGTCTTAGTGTTGCCTTTAGGATTATAATTAAGTATATGTTTATGTGTTGGTAGGAAGTCTGGATAATATAATAACAAATGTTACCTTGTTTATTTTTGCTATCAAAATAGACATTACTTGCTGTTACCGTACGTTCGGGTTTCAGATTTATTCCTATGAAAAATAAGGAATTCATATTTAAAATTAATGGCCTTCTGGCTTTTATAATTTCAAATAATAATATCTTAATATGAATTGTCTATAGCATTAAAATTGTATCTATCTATTGCTATGAAAGTTATACACTACCAATCGACTACTACAATCGACGAAATCGCACGCGACGAAATAGCTATGCATTGTCGGCACCCTATCAAATTAACTAAGAAACCCAATTGCACCTTTGAGTCACAGCATAAACTGTCTTCATCGACATTCGAAAACTACATAAACACTGCATGTTGGCAGGCCAAAGCCACTTCAACCTATTTATTTTTTGAAAAAGGCACGAAGCACTTAAAAGGTTCGCAATTCCTGGCATGGAGTATACAAAAAACGATTGAATAAAAATAGTGTAACGGCCAAAAAAAAGTTTTGTACCGAATTCACATGATTCAATGGGTATATGAACCTACTTATACATTCACAACAATTTTAAATGAGACTACCTGCGTGCCTGCCCATTGAGACTTCAATGGGTATACACAATACATAGTCCTTGTACTTTCTAGTACTTGCTTGTTGGAAATGTGTAGGTATTCGAAGAAGAAGTAGCGTCGGCGTCGATGGATCTGTCTAATAAGAAAACTATAGGCACAGCTATTGACGTGCTCGATCGTGTTGGTTAGGCTGTTATGATTTTCGAAGTTGTGTATGTATATAGGTTTCTGCCTATCGGTTTTCGGTTTTATTTAAAACTTTTATATGAGTAGGGAGCGATAGGGGGATAATAAAGACCTACCTACTACAATAAAAACCTGCAATTAACAAGCTTAAAATGCTTACCTTGCTGTTTTTTTTTTCTCTCTGTCCATCCTTATCATATCTAACATTTTTTGCGCTCGGTGAAACATTTTTTTTTTACTTTTTAACACTTAACGAATTTTATTGGCCGCACTTCACTTTCACTATACACACCAAACTGACACTGAACAATAACGCCAAACTCAACTTATGCTACTATTTATACAAATTTATATTATTTCCTGATTTTGAAAAATAGCCAAAGTTAAGATTGTCCCTTTATTTTCTAGAACATCAATAAGGCATAACCGCCAAACTCGAGAAAAGAATCCTTGTTGCTTTAAGTTTCGTTAGGCATAATCGCCTAAGTCGAGATAAGAAGTTCACCGAGTAACATTTTCGTAAGGAATAACCGACTAAGTTGAGTTAGGAGATAAGTTATTGCTTGTATTTTTGAGTCTAACCAACTAACTTTACTTAGGTTGTTACGCCAAAAGAAAATTTGAAAATTATCAGATCTTAGTAAAATTACTTATCTCAATATTGGTCTTTATTCCAAATCAAAAGAATTAAAAAAAATAAAAATATTGCGATGCATAATAGCTTATCTTAAATTAGTTTATTAATGCAAAATGGCAAGGAAAACTTATATCGAGTTAAGAAATTAACTTTTGACGAATTTTAAAATCACGCAACTTAGGCGGTTATGCTTGACTCATAAGTGCAAAAACTCAGTTAGGCGGTTAGGTTTTTAGGGCATAATTTCCCAAGTAACTAAGCTACAGATCTAAAAAAAATAATGAAGATAGAGCAGAAAAATGTTTTTAAAATACCATTAAAAGCTCTATTTCGTCATAACTCGACTTAGGCGGTTATGCCTTGTGACCACAGATATATAATATCGCATTTAAAGTTGTAAGGCACATTTGGTTTCGGAGCTTCGTTTTAACTATGTTCATTATACTGAAGATTCTTTCCACATCTGCATTTGAATGAGGTAATACCAGTGCAGTTAGCGCAAGTTCAGCAAGCTCTTTGAAGGGATTTTGGTTACCAGCATCTCTATAGTTTAATACTTCAAACCAAAACTTTGAAGTGTCGTTTTTTACCGTCCACTTCTGTGACGCTATATTTTTCCATTGAACTGAAATTTTATCTATTTTTTCAGCATTTAGACCAAAATGTTCAGCCAATAATAAAATATCCATGTTTTTGTGGATTTTCAATGCTTCGGTTACATTTAATAAATTTATGGTTTTAAGGATATGTATATTGGAAGGCAGTCTCTGTTGCAGTTCTTTAATAAGCTTTAAAGTAAAGTCAACGCAGCGCTTCCGTATTTTTGTATTGTCAGCATCGGAAGACAACTTTAGGGACTCCTCAAACAAAATTTTCAATATTCGTGGTTAAAATATCAATGGAATTTAATCTCGAGGGAATCACCACTTTGTTACAGAGCGATTTTATGAGATTAATTAAAGTATCTAATAGCTTAGTGGGGTCAGTGTATTTCCCCTCAAAAGCTTTTAGTGCATACTGCACTTCACTAAGTATATTTTTAATAAAAGTTAAATATGTTTTGTTGTTGTTGTCATTGTACATATTATATAAAATTTCGGCGGTGTAGCAATTATTGTTGGTCTTTGACAATTGAAAGAATAATTTCAACTCTTCCCATTGCATCAAAATTCTTTGAACAGCTGGCTCAATCGACAGCCACCTAGTGGCACACTTTTGTAAAATATTAAGATGCTGTTTGCCTATATTTAATGCTTCAAACGTTTTTGCATATTCTTGACGCCTAGATGGTGATAATCGAAACCAGTTTGTGGTAGTTTCCACATGTAAAATAAAATAAAATAAAACTCAATTTTATTAACTCTTACTTTATTAAATATAATATAAAAATTTGTGCGAGCTGCACTGCGTACAAGATCTCAAGTCCAACAACTAATTTTGACGAAGCATCATAAAACGAATCCTTTTTAAATATTTTCGATAACTTAGTCCTGCCCTCTAGTTGTGGTTTGCTGCAAGTCGCCACATGAGCCCCTCACGAGTGGGTCGAGTATCGATCGAGCTTTTCCTTTTTTCTGTGGATATGTACGATGTGTTATCTGAGGTGCTGTTGGTGCTGCTAATGCTGGTGGTGTGAAAGGTTGAGCACTATTTGTCGTCTGAGCAGATGTTTGTTTTGATGATGGAATCTGTTGAACAGTGTTTTTGTTTTGTGTTGCTGACGTTTGCGCAGGTAGTGTGAAAAGAACAGCAGGATCATTTTCGATGAAGGCTGGTTTTAGTCGTTCTGTAGAAACTGTCATTGGATTTCCTTCGATGTTTATTTTAAAAACGTACTCTGAAATGCGGTCGAGTATTTCATAAGGACCACGATATGGCTGTTCCAGTGGCTTTTTTACGCTGTCGACCCGGATGAAAACGTGTGAGCAAGTATACAGAGTACCATGAGAAAATGCCCGATTCCTGTTGTGATGTGCTGTGGGTGCTGAGCGAACTTCTCTCATGAAAATACGGAACTGCTCGATAAATGCTTGAGGATCTGAACTGACTTCCTCGTCAATGAAGTACTCACCGGGGAGTCGCAGAGTGGTTCCGTACAACATTTCGGCGGCGCTTGCTTTGATGTCCTCTTTTAGACAAGTTCGTAGTCCAAGAAGTACGACGGGCAGTATTTTGATCCAGTTTTCAGTGCTGTGACACATAATTGCTGCTTTTAATGACCTGTGCCAGCGTTCCACCATGCCATTAGACGCTGGGTGGTATGTGGTTGTCCTGATTCGAGTGCATCCGATCAATTTCGTTAGAGCGTCAAACAAACGTGATTCAAATTGTGAACCTCTATCGCTGGTGATTGTTACCGGGGCACCAAAACGGCTTATCCATCCCGCGAAAAAGGCATCGATGACAGTGTCGGTTGTTATGTCCTTCAACGGAATCGCCTCAGGCCAGCGAGTGAAACGGTCTATGAACGTTAAGCAATACCGATAACCATTACACAGTGGCATCACGATTATGTCAACATGAATGTGTTTGAAGCGTTCGCTGGGTACCTCTATGTGTTGCGGTACGTTCTTTACGTGTCGGTGTATTTTACTTCGCTGGCAAGAGAGACACGTACGTGCCCAATCCCCGATGTCCCGGTTCATGGATGGCCAAACGTAGCGTTGTGTGATGGCCTTCTTTGTAGCACGGCTGCCGGGGTGCGAAGCGTTGTGTATGTTTTCAAACACACGTCGTCTTAGTGGCAGTGGAATGAACGGACGCACGTTTTTGCTGGCGATGTCGCAGTATATGGCAGCTTCTGCGTCAATTTTGAGCTTCCGAAGTTTGAGTGCCGAGGTCGACTCGGATCGCAATAGTTGTAGTAGCTCTTCGTCGCACTTCTGATGCTCAGCAATGTCGTTTGTTGAGATGATTGTTGGCATGTTTATTGTTTCAATTCTTGACATTGCGTCGGCCACAACATTTGTCTTGCCCGGAGTGTAAACGATGTTAGTGGTGAACTCGCTGATATACTGCAGTTGTCGTTGTTGTTTCTGAGAGGCTTTGTCTGATCGTTGCAAGAATGCGAAAGACAACGGTCGGTGATCAGTAATGACGGTGATGTTTCGGCCTTCAAGCATATGTTTGAAAAACTTGATACCCTTGTAGATTGCAAGTAATTCCCGATCGTAAGTGCTATAGTTCGACTCTGCCTTACTTAGCTTTTTTGTAAAGAATCCGAGTGGTTGAGGTTTGTCGTTGGCGAGCTGGTCCAGTGCTGCTCCGATGGACTTGTCGGATGCGTCACATCGTAGTGTTAGCATTGCATTTGGTAATGGAAATGCTAACTGGACGGCATCAACCAACAACTGCTTGCATTTCTCAAATGCGTTTTCTGCAATAGTATTCCAAACAACTTCGGTTTTGTCGTTTTTCTTTACGGTAGGAGCCAATTCGATGAGTGGAACGTGAACTTCTGCTGCGTTTGGCATATTGAGTCGGTAAAAATTCCACGATCCCAAAAACCTACGTAGTTGAGCAACTGTTTTAGGTTTGGGATAGCTACGAATCGCCTCGATTCTATTTTCAGGTGGTTTGATACCAAGTTCACTTATTTCGTAGCCGAGATAAATGACCATCGGTTGACCGAATACACACTTAGCCACGTTGATGGACAGTCCGTGTTGTTGAAGCTTGTCGAGAACAATTCGTATGTGTTGCTCGTGTTCTTGAAGGTTCGTCGACGCAATGAGTATGTCATCAATATAAGCGTGACAAAAATCGAGCCCCCGTAGAACTGAGTCCATAAGTCGCTGGAAAGACTGTGCAGCGTTACAGAGACCGAAAGTCATCACGTTGAACTGATATAGTCCGAACGGCGTGATGACAGCAGTTTTCGGCCGGTCTTCTGGTAGCACGGGTATTTGATAATACGCTCTGGTCAAATCAAGTGTTGTAAACATCTTTCGGCCATGAAGGTTGAACATGAAGTCGCGTACATTGGGAATGGGGTAGCGGTCTGGAACAGTGATTTTGTTTAGACGACGGTAGTCGCCACAGGCGCGCCATTCCCCGTTCTTCTTTTGAACAAGGTGTAAAGGGCTTGCCCATTCACTTTTGGACGGCTCACATATTCCTTGCTGCATCATGTTGTTAAACTCGGCTTTTGCGGCTTGCAGTTTCTCACCCGCTAGACGTCGGGCTCTTTCAGCAACCGGATGACCTCTTGTTGAGATGTGATGTTGAACACTATGTGCAGCTGTTTTGCACGAAACAGGTTTTGTGACATGGTCGTATTCCTTGAGTAGCTTGTAGTACGGATGGTTAAAATTGACTGTTAGGATGGTTGGTTGCGAAGAAAAAACGAGTTGTGATGGAGAGAATAGATTTGTTTCAGCGTCAACAAGTCTTCGGCGACGTAGATCGACAAGTAAGCCGTGATGTTTAATGAAGTCTGCGCCGAGAATGGGTTGTGTTACATCAGCTATAGTGAAAGTCCAAGGATATGACCGTCGAAGTCCAAGGTTGAGTGATATGGTTGTTGTTCCAAAGGTATCAATGGTAGATCCATTTGCTGCAAATAATTTGGACTTCGTTAAGCAGATTTTTCTTTTCTCACCAATTTTCTGTCGCCTGGGAATGACAGAGATGTCGGCTCCAGTGTCTACCAAGAACTTTAGACCACTTGTTCTGTCTGTGATTTGCAGGCGTGTAGTTGAAACACCTTCAGAGCTGCCTGCATGTTTCTCTGAAGGGCCTAACGGTTTAAAGATGTTTTGTTATTTTGGAAATCGCAAGGATCTTTGCATTTTCGTGCCTTATCCCCAAATTTCGTATGGAAATAACAAGTTGTTGTGTCTCTTTGGTTTCGGGAGCGACTAGCTGACCTTGAACGGTTGTTCTTGAATTTGGAACGTAGTTCTTTGATCTCCTTCGTGAGCGCGTTGACCTGCGCTTCCAATCCGGATACATCTGTCTTCTTCGGAGATTGTTTGCTTGTATCTGCAGCCATGATGGAGGGACGCGAAAAATCAATGATCTTGTCGGCTTGCATTGCTAGTTTTGTCAAGTCCATGACCTCACTAATCGCCAAGATACCTCTGATTTGCTCTGGAAGCTGTTCAAGAAAGAGGGAACGAAGTACGTTCTCTGGAAATTGACTTCCAGCCAGATTTCTTAAACGCTGAAGGAGGTTAGATGGTTTTTCTTCAGAAATCTCAGTGCCTCGGAGAAGACGTCGGAGTTTCGACTCGCTCGTTTCGTCGAATGATGATATTAGACGTTCTTTGATTGCCTCGTAGCGATTTATTGCTGGTGGTGAAGCAACGATGTCAGAGACAAACGGAAGTGTTGATGCATCTAGATTCACAAGAACGTAGCGATATTTTGTAGTATCCGCAGTGATACGTGAAATCGCAAATGCGGCTTCCACCTGTGCAAACCAAAGTGAAGGGTTTTCTCGCCAGAACGGTGGAAACCTCACAACTCGCACGGCACTAATTTCCTGTGTTGTCTCGTCATGTGATTCGTCATGCGATTGACCGCCTTCTTGGTTTGGATTTGCCATGTCGAAAGTTGTGGCGTCCGTATGTCGTTTATTAATTACGTTGTGAGTAATGGCAGACAAAATCAAGTATGTTTTATTAATTTTAATTAATATGTTCGGGGTCACCAATTTGTGGTAGTTTCCACATGTAAAATAAAATAAAATAAAACTCAATTTTATTAACTCTTACTTTATTAAATATAATATAAAAATTTGTGCGAGCTGCACTGCGTACAAGATCTCAAGTCCAACAACTAATTTTGACGAAGCATCATAAAACGAATCCTTTTTAAATATTTTCGATAACTTAGTCCTGCCCTCTAGTTGTGGTTTGCTGCAAGTCGCCACAAGTTATATGTTTCTCTCATCATAAATTCAATACTGCGAGGTAATGTTTCCTCTGATGCATGAGAAACTGCCAATTGCAGGGAGTGATTTACACAACGTACAAGTGTTAAATGGCTTAAACCGAATTCTTCCTTCAAAATTGCATGTACACCGGCATTGATACCAATCATAACACTGGCATTGTCAGTGCCGAGTCCCACCATATTACCTAGATCCAATCCCATATCCTTTACTGTGTTTGCAAGAACATTTGCAATATGACGTGCATCACATGCTTCCAGTAAGCTTAGTGCGAAAAACAACGGTATTAGTTTTGGCACTGCAATATTTAATAACCATTCCCAGATATTTATGTACTGCTATATCTGTCGACTCATCAATAATAATGCTGAATTTGCTGCTACCTATATCCACTTTTAATTCAGCCTTGAAATGAGGTCCCAGAACATTCCGTATTATTTCAGAACATTTTGTCCTATGAAGCTTCATACCACGAACAGCTTTTGAATCACTAAAAATGTTTAAGCATATCTTACTTAAGTGGTCAACTGGCAAGATTGCTGTGTGCTCTGCAATAAATAATGACAGAAATGCCTCTGCCTCATGAACGCAATTCAACTCAGAATTTTTTTTCTCCACCACAATTTTTGTTTGCTGTGCAGAAAACGGTGCCATTTTCTCCATATGTCTTTTCCCCTCGGAGTGACGTTTTAAGTCGCTTAATTTTGCGCACATTTCGGAATTGCAGTAAGTACAAAACGCCTTGGAGATATGTCCTGTGACTGGTTTTAACCAACCCTTAAACTTTGGATCAATTTCCCATTCCTTTTGATAATGCTGCACATAATTCTTTTTTTTTGACGCATCCATTTTATTCACCAAAGTATTCACCTGATAAAGTATATCCACAATAATAAATTCTAGCTTTGAATAACATTAACATATAACAAATAAATTACTTACTACATATGCAGCTTTAGGTACACTTTTATTATTTTGTTTTCCTTTTTCGGATTATCCCAGATATAGCAGTGCTATAATAGCACGCCGGTAGCACTAGCGGTTACTAATTTGAATGAAAAGCCGAAAACAATTGAAATATTGGAGAGGTGTCTGACTCTGAAATGTGAATGAATGTGTTTAGTGCGCATTTGAGGATGGACGCATTCTGTGATTGTCAGAAGACAAATTAACAAACATGAAATTTCTGGTATATTTGATTTTACGCTAGATTTCGCGCTATGCGCTAAATATATTTTTTACGCGCTGTCAGACCCGAAATTCCGCTAGATCTGACGCGTTATGCGCTAAGTTGGCAACATTGCGCCCTTCTAAAGGAAGATAGCTGTGTGTAACTCTAGAAAAAATCCAGAATACTTTATTTTCCATACAATTAAACACCCCTATTGCGAGAGTCAATCGACAATTGATAATTGACTATTTTCAATGTGTGCTATTGTGAACGAATCAATTTCATTGATATCGCATTTTTTCTCAATTGACTGCGATTGACAAAATCCTTTAGAATCGTTCGTTCACAATAGCACACATTGAAAATAGTCAATTACCAATTGTCGATTGACACTCGCAATAGAGGTGAAAGAAAACTCTGAAGATTGTAGAACATTAATTTATTATTATTTATTAGAAAACATGAAAATTATTATCAATGAGAAGGATAAGCTTGGTTTCCTGAGCATAACTTTTCTAGTCGCGGCTGAAGTTTTGAAATCGCTACTCTCATTTCTTTTTCTAAATTAATTTGTGATCTGTATTTTGACTTGATTACTGCAACTGCAGAAAAGCCGGTTTCACACAAGTACGACGTAGCAAACGGTAAAAGTATCTTTAAAGCTGTAGTTCCGATATTGGGATGTTCTTGTGATGCATTACTCCAAAACTGTAAAAGTTTGTCTTTGTCGAACCGTAGTTTTAAGCTCGTATCACAATATAAAGGGTTTTTCAACAGGGGCGCTACAAAAGTAGAGCGACAGGGACAGCAAAGCAAACGACGCCGAATTTCTTGCCGCTCTTTTGACATTTCTCTTCAGTAAGGTTTGTCATTTCATGATGGAAAGATATACGAGCCAACAACGAGCCGAAATTATTAAAATTTACTATCGAAATTGGGAGTCATTGGCCTCAACGTTAAGAGCGCTACGTCCAATTTATGGTCGTCATAATCGTCCTTTAGTCTTAGCTTTAGTCACTCCCTCTTCTCCTTTTTTTTACTGCAGCAGTATTTAATCCTGATAAAACGTCAATTTGCCTGCGGTTATAATTGAATTGAATTGAGTCGACATATCAATTCCACTAATGATTTTTAGCCCTTCGTCATTTATGTTTTCCATATCTCACCTTGTTCTTTAATGTTTTTTGCAAATCACGAAGCTATAATAAAGTACACACCGCTAAATTGCACCGTTACTAAAATATTTGCGAAAAACTGATCTGACGGTCTCACAGCCCAATGCGAGTTAAATGAAAAATCAAGTGCTTGTTTTGAGTATCTAGTTCTGACTACCTTTATTATTTGTATTTTTCTTCAAGCTTAATTCCTGATTAATTATATACCTGACGGTGCATGTGTAACAATTTGGAGTGTTTAACGGAAATCCAGGGCACTGGGGGGACTGGGTGGTGCACCATTGAGCTCCACAGAGTTTAGGTCCAATAGGCTGTTAAAGATTAACCGAGATTTAGGATATCTGCGTAATAGGGAGGCACTAATTCCTCCGGACCCATCTCCACCGCAGAGAATGTCATGTACAGTTAGATCTAGCTTTTCTAGTAGTTTTAAGGAAAGCACCAGTGGCTATTTGGGGAATTCTGAGTGAAGATATCAACGGATTTTTCAACCTCGGAACCGTGAAGGATGGAGCCTTGATCTCTTCACTGATATAAGAAACATTGATTATATTGACTTCTACCAAGACTCGGTTCTTGAATTCTAGCGTTTCCACATATCCGGAGTGAGATGGCTGCACTCTCTGCGTGGAAAATTTAACCGCATGTCTCACTTCTTGGTTGCATAGATGAACCATCCCCCCGTGTTGGATTAGATCCTGTATCTCCCCTTCCAAGGTTCCGCCCCTTAGCGAGCTCAGCAGATCTGATAAAAGTTTGGCCCGCACTATCAACTGAGCGCGACACGGCTTCAACAAGGTCTTGGCCAAATCATGCGCTATAATCAATAATCCTGCCAATTGGACACTTATGAAGTCAGCAAAGATCCAGAGATGTGGGAAGTCTGTCCGTAATATGTTCAACCAATAGTTGGCCACGCGAGACAATAAGTAAGTTCTAACCATCCCGCCAAGATCCGTATTATTTAAAGGGTACGAGGGCGGAACCCTGTGACAAACTCCTCTAATCTCCTCTATAAACCCATCAGTTTGCATAAACGATATAAATCTGGAATCCATTGAGATGTCATCTACGATCTTCACATAACAAGCTCGGATGATCAAAAGCCATTCTTTTGTTTTGAAAAATATTCGCCGATGAATCGCTTCCAATGCCGATGCGCGATATAGGTCACCTACCAAACCATCGAGATAAGAGCGTCCATGCAATTTTCCTCTGATTCCGACAGGGAATAAGTTACTCAATACCGATGTATCATTATAACTGTGATGAAGATTCCCAAACACCACTCTGTGTAGCACTCCCACGTGATAGGATTGATCGGTGTGGGACAATCTGTGCCACTGGCCCTCTGGGATCGATATGCTAATTGATTCTCTCATCCAGGGGACATCGTCCGGCTTCCACTTGGCGAGACTTCGACTCATGTCTCGGAAAGAGTACGCGTGCGGTGCTTCCAGCAATGGCTCGTCTATTGCGCATGGGCATTGGAGGCAGTGGAAGTGATAAGTGGCAGGAATGGGAGACTCCTGATGACATTCTCCCATCGTCTGCTGAGAATATAATATCAAAGATTGATACATAAAGTCGTAATTCTGGTCCCCCAACTGTTGAAATGTATCTGTTGATATTATCATCCGAGAAGAGTATACACCGTTATTAGCGGAATAACCTCCGGCTGACACCCTACTACATCCATATCTATGTAAAGCGGATCCAGTTCTTTTGAATCCTACTATGGTAGATCCGGCTGCCTCTCCTGTCAAGCTCTCTAAATTAGAGTTAATAGTTTTACCTAAATTGCTCTCTGGTTCAATGAACCAATGGAACGCTTTTCTGACGGCGGAAGCTTTCCGTAAAATACTGATATCAGTATCTTTCTCCCATGACTGGATAAGGCTGGTATTTTCACTAGTGGAAGAACCAAGGTAAGGTGTGTAAGGACCTCTGGTGTCGTCAGGGTCTGCCATTCCATCCGGGACCAAGCCTACTATGTGAACCCTAGATGTATCGATCCGTTTACAACCATTACATGTTCTACCTCCTAAGTAATACCTGTTGATCATCTCGGCTGGGTGAGGAACTGTAGTTCCTACAATTTTTCTCTTCCATGATATGAATCTAAGGTGATCTGAATGCGCGGCTGAACATGTCCAAAGACATCCCCTTTGCTGTTTAACTGTTCTGATCAGGGCCTCAATAGAGCTGACTTCACATTTTAGGATCGCTTCATCTACCTTTCCTTTGAACTTTCTTTAAAAAATATTACGAATTGTTCTGGAATTCTCAAATAATCCAATGATGCCATCGGTCAAACCGAAATATGTGGCTGCTCTAAATTCACTGATGAATCGGGGAAAGCAAGGTGTAATCGTTGATAGAAAATAAGTGAAGGAATCCTCCGATTGTTTTACGTACTTCAATGCCTCTTGTTTTTGTGTAATCCTTCGCTGATTCTTTCAATTTAATTTACTCACTTTATTTTCAATCTAAAATCTCTTATAAAACTCAACCAAATTAAAACACTTCCTTTTGTACTTATGAACAAATGTATTGTGTCTTTTAATGGGTAGAAAATGTCATAAATTCACAAAAACAAAACTGTCATAATATTATTGTAGGGTTAATGCACATTTACATCGGCAATAATTGAAGTAAGTGAACAGTTTAGATTTAACATTATGTAGTTATATAATTAATAAATTCACTTCAACAATGTTGGACCAAAATCAAATGTATGTTTGGCCTTAGAACTTGAATAGAATTTTCCTGCAGGAAGCCTTTAAAAAAGGGAAAACAGTCCGTATTTCCTTGGTCCTCTTCTATTTTCCTTTTCCACAGCAGCAGCTTCTTTTGAAACGCTGAAATTTTGTCAGCCAGTTGCAGGATATGCGTTTCGTTTCCCTACAACGATTTATTTAGAACATTTAACTTGTATTGTATTTAAATGTATCTTTAAACATATCTGCGTCACGATGCGATTCCGTCAGTAAATACGCATTCAACTCATTTCTTAGTTCGTATACACGTGAGAGTACGTTACCTCTCGATAACCAGCGAGAGTTACAGCCATCTTCATGTTTGCCACTTTGATAATTATATCCATCACAATATTTAATTCAGGAGATATCCTTGTGTCTCCACCTAATTAAAATTCCTCTTGTATACACCAGACACACCCGGGTGTACATGTTTGTTTTCCTACAAGATGCATGCAAGGCGATAACCTAAATAGGGCAAAAGTTAACAACGAATATATATGCGTGCAGAAAACGACTATGACACATTCTGGCTTTTGTTTAATTTCTTTTATTTAATGTTCTTATATTATTAGGAATACTTATTAAGGGGAATAAATAAAATAAATAATGAATAAAAGCAAAACATGTGTTCAACAGTTAGCGCAAGTAGTATAATCTGTACTGTGCTCGTTACAAACCGGGCGATCGCAATTTTGGCATGATTTACGTGTTGGCCTTCTATGTTGACACAAATAGCATCTTCCCCTTTGTGGAATACGACCAGTGGAGTCTCTTGTTACCGTTTTCGACGGCCC
The DNA here is from genome assembly GCA_949715645.1 of Portevinia maculata. Lineage (NCBI taxonomy): Eukaryota > Metazoa > Arthropoda > Insecta > Diptera > Syrphidae > Portevinia > Portevinia maculata. Next base: position 98,321,874 of record OX454528.1, read on the forward strand.
TGCTATCGAATGTTCCACCACTTTTGTTTGAAGCATGTGTTCTATGGCGCTCTTTGAGCTAAAATTACGAGTAATATTTGTGTTGCCAGCTCTTCTTTTAATATGTGGCAACACTAGCTCACTACAAAGTTCTTGCTTGTTTCAATTTTCTCTTTGGTTTTATTGTTTTCTTTGTATATTATATATGCCGCGAGAGCCGAAACATCCACCATATGGTAAAAGAACGCCAATGGCCATCTTAGTGCTTAGTGCTTGCAGCTATATTCCCCTAACATCTTATCCATGGTATCCACACCTCCTACAACATCCTTTGCATAGTGATTAGTTGATATCAAAACAGCTTTATTTTTCTTTGGGAAGTATGAACACAAAGTGACGTCGTCCTTGAAACCGAATACACTGGAATTAATTTCTCTGGGCGGACCTTTTGGCACCAGAAACTGGGGTGGAATAAACGTCCGCCTTCGGTTTACTGTTCCCACAATGGAAAGTTTGTATTCTTTCATAATTTTTTTAAGCCAAACTGAAAGTTGTGAAAAAATTATCGCATGTAATATTTCAGCCAGAACCTTTGAATATGTCAATCAAATCAAGTAGGTACAACACGTTCCCCTTGGTTGTTTTCACGAACACCATCTGCACCCATACCGACGTAAATTTGTCCTTGCAGGGGATATGATGATGATGCATCGCACACCCACCATATCTGAAAACAAATTTATTTATATGTATAAATAAAATATAGTAATAAATGTAAACCTAAATTTCAATACCTTTATGCCATATCTGGCTGGCTTGGAAGCAGCGCTGCCACCCAATAGATGATTGAGCGCAGTATATGTCATAAAAAAGCGCAGTAGATTGCAATTTACCGCAGTAGATTTTACAATATATAGAAACAAAAATTTTATTCGTTTAAAATACATTTTATTTACGAATAAAAACAATAAATATGGAAAGATAACAGTTAATAATTCAAAAACGAGCTCCACAATAAAAAACAAACTATATTAACAAAAAATCATATTTGATATGCAGAATTCATATTATTATATGTAACTAAACTACATATTTTTAATATAAAAACAATTATGTACATTGATTCGAATATTAAAAACAAAAAACAAATACATACATTGATTCGAAAAATTCATTACATTCGGGAGAATTCATACCTGTATAGATGCATAATAAATATTTTGAAGTTATTTTTTTTTAAATTCGCCATTTACGAATTTGAATTCATTGAAAAACTCAATAATTCCGGGCGAATCTGAAGGAGACCAACAATCTTCTTTCGGGTCTGTTAGCTCTTTGGCTAAAATAATATTTTCAAGTGTATTAGTGTTGAGGCTATTCCTAGTATCTGTTTTTACTAAGTTAACCAACGAAAATTTCCTTTCAGCAGCTGCGCTGCTATGGGGTAGTGAGCATAACAGAAGCATACATTTTGATAGCTCGGCCAACACAAGCTCACCTACCGCGTTTTTAATCGTACTTGCTTTAGACCAAAACTTTGTTATGTCTAAGGGATCATTGTATTTGTTAACGATATCATTATTGCCTAACAAAAACCTCCACTGCATATTTAGCACTTCTAAATTTTCAGATAAAAATGGAAATTCTTCCAAAATTGGTAATATTGAGTTTAAATTGCCACCTGCTATTTGGCTTACATTTAAATACTTAAGTAGCTGTATTTTTTTGTTATTAAAATCAAACCGTTTCGTAATTTGGTTGCACAATTCCTTGTAAAACATAAGTAAATTTCTTTTAATATCGACTAATTCATCTTCAATAAAATCATTGGAATTAAGATACTGTTGAAATTGAATCCCAAAGTACATATCGGAAAGTGGCATATACAAGGCAGAATTTTCAACATCAACATTAACGCTTATCATATCAAGCTTAATAAAATTTTTAAGAATTCCAAGGTACAAGTCTTGCATTACTTGATGAAGCAAATGAATTTGTGTAAATTCGCTTTAGAAAAGTTTATTGCTTTTATTTATCAAATTTAATACGTAGGAAAGGAAAAGAAGATACAACTTATTTTTCGAGTTCATCAAAAAACTAGCTATTTCCGTTGGTGAATTTTGGTTTTCGAACGATTCCAAATTGAAATAATATTGCAAAGGTTGCCACTGCTGCAAAAGTCGATTTACTACACTTTCCATAGAAAGCCAGCGAGTGGACGATAAACCTAAGATATTATTTTTTTTCACATCAAAACATTCTTGAAACTCTTTATATGCACCAACTCTTTTTGGGCTGTGCGCAAAATAGTTGTATATAGCTTTGACTATATTTTCAATATATTTTGGCAATTTTGTGGATGCTGCCGATGCACATAGATGTAAAGAATGGCACGTACATCCAAGAAAAAATATATCTTTATTTACATGAAGAAACTTTGCTTTTACCCCAGTAATATTACCGGACATTACAGATGCATTATCTGTCGCTAATCCGATAATATTAGTAAGCTTAATTTTAAGCTTAAAAATATTTCTTGCGAGTCCGACAGTTGGAGCTCTACTAATCCAAAGAAATGGTCAGTCATTTTGTTTGTAACAATATTAAAAAATCTAGTTACGATAACTAAACACTTAGTAGAAGAGACATCCGTCGTCTCATCAATTATGAGGGAAAACTTATTATTTCTCAAATGTGCAACAATTAATGACTGGGAAAATGGTCCAATTATGCTGTTTATCATTGAAGTTGCTTTGGTTCTTGCACACCTAATTGATTTGGCAATAGAAGAATCTGGGCAAACAGTGCTTATCAGAGAAGGAAGGGCATCCATGTTCGAAATAGACAAATTGCGTTTTATGCAAAACATTACACACGTAAGTTCCGCTGTTATCTTTGAAGTTTCGGAATCGCGAACGCTTGCATGTTGAAATAAGTTTGGTATGGATAACATTTCACTTGCATTCTTTTGTTTTGTCATGTGTCTCTGAGAGGTGTGGTGTCTGGTAAGATTATTTTTATTGTTTTCGAGGGACTTGAAGCAAATCTTACAGAAGCAACTATCATTGACGCACTGCAGCCATGGATACTTTAACTCCCACGAAGTTTTGTATTTCTGTTTGTATCTTTTTTGTCTTGATGGGTTTGTTGTTGGCTCATCATTACTACTTGAAGAAGACTCCGCATCGTGAACTTGATTCCTTTTTAGATCAGAGAAATAAATTACATTCAATAACGTGCGGAGTCGTATTTCAAGAATTTTTGTTAGCAATAATTATAACGAACACAATTAAATTGATAATTAATATTGACTTACAGCAATCGTTTGCTTGGCCCAGCTTCTGTTATTCGGGGATTTCCATTTTTATTTGCTTGTGTTGTCACATTTCCCAAGGGGGACTCAATGGTTTTGCTACTGCTACTAAAAAAAAAAATATTGTGTTTAACAAATCACTCCACACATTAAGACTGCAACAATACCTTGGTTTCCCAGATCTACTTATGAATTTGTCCATTTTCAAAATAAAAATATGTAAACTCACGAAAGAAGAAACATGACCGAAACACATTCAAACGAAAACAATTGATTCAAATTGCAAACAAGACAGAATGTGTCAGTTTGATGCTTTAGAGCCGATAGCCTCAAGTCAATAGTCGATGTCGGCGGATGCATTCAGAGTGAACATTGTTGCGCGTTTTAAATTTGGATGGGCGCGTTTAGAGTTTTCTTTGGATAATGATAAAAATTCTTAAAAAAGGAGTATATTCGTTTTACTGCGCAGTAGATTTTCATTTGGAGCTTAGCGCAGTAGATCTACTGCTATAGGAGTAGGGTGGCAGCACTGCTTACAACTAGGAGTTTAAGAGAGGAATACAAGATTACTTAGACCTAAGTACATATAAGAGAGAATTAACATACGTATTTACAATTGACATACTACAGTAGGTTTGAACAATCTCTTTTTTCATCAACTCAATTTCTTTTTCATGCGGGTGGCAATGGTGCAGTAGTAGTGTATTCGCTTACGGAATGGAAGGTCGTGCGTTCGAATCCCGGCCAAGTCCATTACTTTATACCGAATACATGAAATCGTAATCTCCCTAAGTAACTTAGACACCACCCGTGGAGAAAAAACCCTACAACTGCACCCAAACACTTCTTTCCTATCTCTCTATTCTTTCTAATACCAAGTAGCTTACACTGTGTTCTTCGCATTATAAGGGTACTGTAACAACAGAAAAAAGATCCCTTTAGCGTAAGCAAATTATAAAAAAAAAAAAAAAAAAATTGATTTCCACTTATCGTCATTCGTTCTATTTATTCCACTACTTTTGTTTGCACTCGTCTTCCTTTCGTTTTTCTTGTCATGTGCGCGTCGCTCATTATTCCCCACATTTTGGGAACTTGCCGAAGAACGTGTGCTTCGTAGGAGAATAAGGTTTTTCCTTACGGTGGTATGCTAACCGTCCGGATTTCTCCTCGAATGTGATCGTTACTTAATCCAGGGAAGGGATTTGGGTTCCTGTGCATTGGCTCGGAATAATTAAAGCGGTTCGCCCACCCCCTGTCGGGTGGTTGGTGATGCTTTGGGGTTTTGTCCACGCCGAAAGTGCCGAAAACCCCAAACGCCTCCCGATACCAGGAAGAACAGACCGATGAGTGCCCCTTTTCGTTCAAATATAAAATATTCTCCTCTATATTATCTTGGTTTAATTCAGGTATTCTATCGATTAGATGTTCTAAAAGTTCGTCTTCCTAGATAGACAATTTATTTGCCAGGATCGTTTTGTCGTGCACGAAATTCTGGGACGCTTCATCAATGCGCCACTTTCTTTTTTCAACAGCGTGCTTAAGCGGTAGTCGGCTGGTATAACCGCCGAACATTTCTTTCATCTCTGTCAGTAGTTGTTGCATTGGTATTGTTAATAGATCAGCTTTTGAATGAAGCCACTTGAGAGCCTGGCATTTCAACCGACACGAAATTAGGACTCTAATATTTTTCTTATCCGTTTCATATGCTGTTGTCAAATTCTTTAGCTGCGCCTCCCAATGCGCGAAATTGTCATCATCTCCAGAAAATTGGAAATTAATTATTTTTTCCTTTGAAGTACTACTGTCACTCGTTTTAGATGTGAAAAGTTCATTTTCTGCTAACATCTCCTTTTCCACATCACCTTTGAGCTTCCCCATGAGGCCTAATCCTCAGTACATTTTTATTTTATTACAAAAAACAGTACAATCTACTTAACACGAATTCATGAAAATATCACATAACTAAAAAAAAGCCTATGTAAATTAAAAAAGGCTGCTTCCACGTCTTTTACTGTGCTTTTTTAATGTGAATTCCACAACAAACAAAAAAATCAAAAAATCAAATGCCATTTATGTTTTATTAAATTCATATTTCATACTAAATACATTCCAATCATTTATATAAATAAAATACTAACTAAACTACATCCCGCATTCCAGTGCTTTACTATTCTTACTTACTTGAGATGGCGCTTACAGTCCGGGGTGGACCACGGCCTCAACCAACAACTTAACTATTCGTCCATCATTAATAAGCCGGAATTGCTATTTAAAAAATTATTTGATTGAGTTTTTCTCCCTTAAGGCGGTTTCTTCTGTCATTTATTATTTCACCTGCCTTTGAAAATACTCTCTCTGAAGGGGCAGACGTTGCCGGAATACACAAATATTTTTGGGAAAGCTCGAAAAGTTCTGGATGTACTGCCTTTTGAGAGTTCCAAAAAATTAGAGGGTCGAGTGAACGGTCCAAATAGTCGCATCGTAGATATTGTTCTATGGAAAGATTTGCCATAACGCTAGGTGCATTATTACGAGTCGTCTTGACTTCGCTTATTTTTTGATCAAGCATTGCCCATAGCGATATTTGTTTTGGTACAGTTATTTCGGGAACTATTTCATCTTGTTCCATGTTCCTGGTGGTAACGCTTCTATTATTTAAAAGATATGTGACTTCCTCCGTCAACCACTTTCGCGCATTTGTAGCATTTGCTTCATTTCCAAAAGCAATCTTCTTAAATCTGGGATCCAGGAAAGTTGCTTTCGCACAGGTTTTGTCCGCTTCCAATTGACCAAGTCGTCTTTTTATGACATCGAGTAGAGTTGCTTTAAGGTGAACTCCGCAGGAAGTTTCCTCAGTTATATGGGCGATGCTATACTGGAGTCCTCTTATCAATGGTATTATCATCGACATGGTTGAATATTTTTCCCCAGATAATTCGGTGGTCATAGTTTCTACTGGCTTCAGAATTGCTATGCAATCAGGTATTATCCCCCACTCTGAAGTAGTTAAGAACTCTGGAGAATTTGGTAAAGATGTAATGATTGCTGATAATGGCTCCTTTACTAAAAGAATGCGCTCCAGCATTATCAACGAAGAATTCCACCGTGTGGGAACATTCTGCTTTAACTTTAAAATTGTTGATTCCATTTGTCTCTGCAAGCTCCTAAGTTTTTCAGTTGCAAGTGTACTATGTCTAAAATGTGACACGATTGATCTACATTTGACAAGTAATTGTGCAACATCTGAAACATTTTTAATTGCCTCGCCTACGCACAAGTTCAATGTATGAGCGGAACATGGATGGTGATGTTTCCTTGAATTATCTATAGCCTTTTTAATGTTAGCTCCATTGTCACTTACGATACTGACTACTTTTGTCGATATACACCATTCCTCAAAAATATTTGATAAAACTGCTGCTATAATTTCTCCAGTATGTTTCTCAGGAGCTTCCCTTGTTGCCAGAACTGCTGAATACATTTTCGCTTGGAAAATAAAGTGGCTGGTAGCTGTTAAAAATGCGCTGTTGCTATCCGATGTCCACATATCCGTTGTAACAGATACATGGTTAACGTTTTCCAGTATACCCTGTAGTCTCTTGCAAATTTCTGAATATTTTCCTGGTAGCATTGTATTCGACAAAAGTTTTCGATTGGGAACTCGATACAAAGGTTGCATCTTCTGCGAGTATTCTAAAAACCCAGCGTTTTCTACAATGGAGAGTGGCTGTAGGTGTGTCGTTATCATTTTTATTAAGGAATCGTCGATGCTCTGCCTCCGATTTCGAAAGTTCTAAACGCTTGTCTGTCACAAAAAGTCTAGACTGCACCGTCCTTTTAATTTTTGGAATTGCACCCATTGTTGTTTCGGCTACTTGCGAAATATTTACGCCTGAAGTGCCTGATGTTTGTGGTTGTTGTGTCATCACAGACACTGAAGGTGTGACATCCATTGCAGTTGGAGTTGCTGCATCATTTCCTGTTAAATAGCCGGGATGTCTACAGCGTAAATGGTCGTTTAAATTCGACGTATTGCCAGCAAATTTCAGCTCTTTCTTACATATATTGCAACGAACAATGTTGCCGGTCTATTTAAAGAAATCCCATACAAAGGATTTCTTACATCCGGGACGCATATTGCCAAAAATTATGCTATAATATTTTAAAAGACAAAAATACAATAAGATATATCACTTACCTGCAAAACGCAGTTTAAAATTAAGAGATACTGAAATAAAAACACGAAAGTATCTAACCCTTCAGAGGAGCCACTACTAAAACATGTAATAACTAAACAATTAAAACTGAAAAAAACAAACGCCTTTAACATGGTTTGATAAATAAACTTATTTAAAAAATATCAAATCCTTCAGGGCAACCACTACCGAAACATAATAATTATTATACAATTAACACTAAAGAAAACAAACAACGTGAAACGCTCCCGAAAAACTTCAATCGGATTTACTCCAATCTGAAAACCCGAAAGATTGATTTTTAATACACAATTAACAATAATAGCCTTGCTGCTGTTTAATATTAAAAGTTACAATTTTTAAATTGTATAAATATAATTTCAATAAATTATTTTTGATTTTATTTCGATCGACAAAAATTAGCCGACCGTTTTCTATTCAAATTTTCTTTAACCCACATATTCCGGGTAATATTTTTTTTTTCATTTTCTTAATATTTGCTCCATTGAGTTAATCTAGTCAGCGGATATTTTATTTTATATTAAGTTTACCAAAAACTATCCTGAAAAGTGAAATTTTAAGATGCGACATTATGTCACACTAGGAATACTATGTGTTAAAACATGTCTAAAAAAAATTTCAAGACCAATGAAAGAAGTCAAAATTATTTAAATATATTTTATATTAGAAAATAAATTATTCTTTTGTATGATATGTATAAAAGCAATAATAGTGCAATGCAACATCGCATTTATTACATTTTGATGGTGCATTTTGATAGCACACCCGGCATCTTGTCCGCTTATCTTGCCTTATTATGATGTGATTCATTCGATCATATCTCCCAGCAAGATTTTCTACAGTAGATGGTCGGGATGACATCTTCTTGAAAGGGTTTCTATTTTATTCTATAAGACATAGAATAATGCGACGGCGAAAACCTAGCTGGTCAATTTTTCCCCCATTAAACTTATGTAGCTGCCATGCATTAGTAGCTGCCATTTCTATGCAATGGGTTATTAAAGGGAAATACCACTTTTTTCCTCGAATCTCACACCTGTAAAGGCTTATGTTTTGGTCTGACCGATCTACACCTCCCATTTCCTTATTGTAAGTACTTATAGCTTTCGGCTGTTCTATGCTAATGTACCTTTTGTCCGATTTGCTGAATCGTTTGGCCATTTCTGTAGGTAGAGCCGGCACTATGTTGGAGGCAATATGGACTTCACTGTTATCTTTCCATTGAATGAGTACAACTGTTCCGTTTTCGATTGTAGCATAATCATAGAAGCCCCTTTTAGTTTTTGTAGTAATTTTTTTGGAAGGGATAATTTCTAATCCTATTCTTTCTTATGGTTCCAATGGCCCCAATATTTCTCGATCTTAATTCATCCAAAAGTTCGATAGACGTAAAAAGTTGTCGAAAGAAATTCGACAATTAAGATTGAATGGTCTATCCTTCAACAGACGGTCACAAAATTTCAAAACTACCTTCGAGCCAAGGTAACCATTGTACAAATCATCCACAGTAGACTGTTTTCCTTGATAGGGATCAAACCATACTATATAGCCATTCACAGTTGCGCCTACCCAAATTTTGTATCCCCATCTTATAGGTTTCTTCTGCATAAAATGTTTTGTGCTATGGCGACCAAAGTACGGCACCATGGCTTCGTCGACACTATATGCAGTTTTTGGTGGTGCAAACTTAAGGAAGTTATTGTTCAGTACTTCAAATAAAGGTCTTACTTTGGCGAACTTATCACTGCTTTCGAGCTTATTGTTATCACAAACATATAATGCTGACATGATAAAATTAAATCGATCGCGGGACAAACATTCTGCAGCTCCTTTTGAGTAAGTATCCAAAGCTTTCTCCCAATACATTGATCGCCTGGAAAATCCATTGTAACCGCTAAGCAAAAGAATCCCTACAAAGGTCTTCATTTCCGCAAGAGTTACATTTCCAATTAAATTCTTCTTCGCAGCGTATACATTGGTAATGATGGGTTATCAGATGCCACACTTCTGCGTCAAAAAATTGCGAAAATTCGTCGATTGGAAGTAGCTCAACTTGTGAATTCCATTTGTAAGTTTGCTTCTGATAGGGCTTCTGGATTCTTGGCATGGACGTCTTGAGAATAGCGAGGGATATTTCATCTTCTGATTCCCATTCACTCTCACTGTCGTCATCTCTCATCTGTACAAATAGCGCCGGGGCTTCGAGGTGTTGTCTTGGCAAGTTATTAACAATCACATTATCGTCATCACCGGAGTCTTCATCTGTCATGTAATCATTTGCATTATTGGGTGGCAAAATGTAAAAAAATTCATTTTCTAGTTCATTGTCCTCTTCTAGAACATCCTGAATTTCGTTAACGGTTAAAAATCTTAAAATACTGATACATTGTGTCACAGTAATTTTTCAAGCGCAATAATATAAGAAATATTAACTGCATTGGAAAAAGTACTTTTCTAATTTAAAGCTGCATTTATTGTAAATATAAATAATGCAAGAAATTATCTCCATCAATAAGTAAATAATATATTACTTACCTTTTACTGCACATTCTCAACTTTTTTAAAAATTTAAAATTTCGATGGGAAAATATACAGATACGATCTCACGATTACACGAAAAAGACTTAATTCTGAAAGATGGACAAATAGAGTCATGTGACAGCAATTAAAAAAAAAAACAAAGCCTGCTATGGACGTTTGCGATTTGATTTATTTTGCTGTTACATAATGTATCGGTAGGAGGAAGTGGGTTAAAAGGAAAATGTTCGCGATAGTCCAAAGTCCATACAAGTAAAAAAATCATTCATTCGACGCCAAAACCATTCGAACATTTTTCCAACCGACTCGATAGTCCAAAGTCCATGCAAGTGAAAAATCCCTCCAGCCACGTTATCTGGTTGGAAATTGTGTTGTTAACTTTGGTTCTCTGTGTTCTATTGCTAAGATAGGACTTGAACCACTTCTACTCCTCTTATTCCATATCTTTTTAACTTCATAATAAGAATGTCTTTATCAACCGTTTCAAATGCACTTTTTAGATCTAAAAACACTGCAGCAATTGATTTTTTATCATGTAATTCAATTTTCCATTTAGTTATTACAAGATTTAATAATGCTTCACAGCTATGGTTCTTACGAAATCCGGATTGATATTCGGAAATTAGGTTGTAATTTTCAAGATACTTTTGCAATTGGTTATACACCACTTTTTCAATTATTTTACTATCTAACGTTATCATATTAACTGGTCTAAACTCTTCAGCTTTTTAGGTATAGTATTGTACCTATTGATTCTTTCCAACAGTCAGGAAATATTCCCTCTGTAAGAGATTTATTTATAATTTTTGTTAACGTTTTACCACAGATATCAAACGAATCTAAATACATTTTTGCACTAGCATAATTTTTATCTTTTTTGTTATTCATTGATTTTAATACTTCTTCTAGAACATTGTCATTTATTAAATCAAATTTAAAATCGAGGTAATAGAAATCTTGAATTGATCTACATACGTAACATCTCGAATTTGTTTTCTTACTTCAGAAATACTAGATATAAAGAAATTATTTAATACATTAGCAATTTCAAAGTTATTTTTAAATTTGTTATCGTTGTATACAATTTCAGAAATACCTTTAAAGTTCTCCACATATATATTTGGTTATTAGCGTTGTCAATTTTTTACTGATGAAACTGTTTTTTGCATTCTCCAATGTTGCTTTAAACCGGTTTCTCACTGCCTTGTACACGATCCAATCTCTTTCATTCGAAGACCACCTAGCTCTCTCATAACATTTAATTTTTTCGGCTTTTAAAGATCGCAAATTGTCATTGAACCACTCATTATGATCACTATTTATCGGTAAGCACTTAACAAATTTGTTTATTGACAGCGTTATGTTAGCACTAAAAGCACCAGCTAAGGCTTCTAACTCCATGCTCATAATGTTAAAATCTCTAAATTGCAGTTCCCGGCGAAACAACGCCGAGTCATATCTAAACACTTATTATTTGCTCTTCTTTTTTAGACTTTAAATTGTTACTTATGGATATGATTATGCTTTCATGATCACTTATTTTTATATCACTTTTGGTATACGCCTTTTTATTGAATTTATTATTTACTATCACATAATCAATTATTGACCTGGAGTTCTGTGTTATTCTAGTATAATCGAACATTATTTGATAAAGAGCATTGTCTTCAAGTAATTCGTTCATGCGCTTTTTACCTGCGCTATTACATTCCCAGTTAATGTTAATGTCAGGCATTAAAATCAGATCACTTTTATAAAACTGTTTAAAATTAACAATCCAGTTTGAGAGGTGCTCCAGGAATAGATTTTCACTATGACTACAATTTTGCTAAAATTGGGTACTGTTGATGACCACCATGCGTAAGGGTCGCTATTCCGGTCAGTCCGAACTGTTTTTAAAAAAAGTTCAAGCTCAGTCGTAGTATTTTTTTTTCGGAAACCTCATTTTTATCATTCGCCACTTCATCAAAACAGTCTCAAAATGCTGCATGCGTATCGCCAGAAATATTAATATTTACTTCGCTTTCTTTTTTTCAATGTTAACTGCGCCCACTTTGTTACCGCTCGTTATCATATCGGGAAAACCACTTAGAATGTTTTGTAATGTGCTGCGAAATTCAGAAGAAACCAAAATCTCTGATATATAAGAACCAACGTTGTCAGAAATCCTGTTAATTCCAGGAAGTTGGCGCCGAAAAACAACTGAACTATTATGATCTGTTATGGAAGCCAAAGTGTGGTCTTCAAATAAATTGCGTCCGATAAAAACGTCATAGTACAAGTACAGACATGCGTCTGGAACAAAAGCATATGCAACAGTAGGCTCGATGTCCGAGATCCTTGTACGTCCTTCAAATTTTGTTGTTGTTTCAATGGTGGCATTGGCTATCCCCTTGAGCACAACACAACAAGCAACGAGTTTATTATGGAACAAGTGCTGATATATCTCAGACATGACAGATAGATCTGCCCCCGTATCAATCAATGCACAAAATCGATGCCCCTCGATGACAACCTCAGTAGCGGCCGAAGGTTTTCCCGAACTACAAAAATTAATACTGCGCCGCTTTTCTATAGCTGACTATGTGAAACAATTCGAAGTGTCGTGACCCGCCTTTGCACAAAAAGAGCAAACAACACCTTGACTTGGCTTGGATAGTAACAAGGGTTTTGTCGATGTGGAATTATCCACATTTGACATAGAACGCTTAACGTACGTTTCATATAAGTTAAAACTGGAGCTTTTGAATTGTGACGCCTCTTCCAAAAGGTTACCCAAATTCCTCTTTGGGGGAAATGCTTCCTGAAAATCTTTACAGAAACTACCCCAGTCTCTAACGTCAGGGTTCCAGCGCTCGAACCACCATTTTTCATCACCCAACAAAAATCTACCAACTTGGCCCAATGTTTGTAAATCAGACCAACCTACTTCTTTTCTTATTTGCTCCACCTGACTCACCCATTTAGTGGATTCATTGACTTCGGGTCTAGGGAAGATCAATAAGTTCATCTGACCTCTGTGACTGCAATGCCTTGATCAATTCACTCAGTACGAGCGATAATTTTCGGGCTCCATCACCAGTTACACTTTTACTTGAAGCACCGCGGCCACGAGGCATTTCGCCCAACAGAACAGACAAATATTATTTAAACAACAATTTACACTGAACTAGTCACTTGGCTGGTCCTTTAAGGGACTTAATTTCACAGTAGGCACGTATAGGGTTTCTTTTCTCAGTATCCCACTTCTGATGTAAGTTACGATAACAAAAAAAAAAAAAAACAAACGCAAGCAATGTGCTAACAAATAGTTTTGGTTTATTAAAAAGATAAGAATACAGGCACGTCCGAATCCGCCGAATACTTTCTTTCATCTCTGTCAGTAGTTGTTGCAGTGGTATTGTTAATAGATTAGCTTTTGAATGAAGCCACTTGAGAGTGTGGCCTTTTAACCGACTAGAAATTAGGACTCTAATATTTTTCTCATATATTTCATATGCTGTTGTCAAATTCTTTAGCTGCGGCTCCCAATGCGCAAAATTGTCATTTATTTATTTTAACGTAGCAATAAATGTTAGCACGTAATTTCGTTCGTACGACTTAGATTTTAATTATTTTCTTGAAATAAAAAAACAACTTCGATTGAACTTTAAACAAAACAAACTTTTATTTCCTCGATCGATGTTACTGGTACACGGGTTCCTTACTAACTAATTTGACATTCTTAATTTATTTTTGAAGTTAACTTTATTTAGTTGACTCAGCTTTTATTCTACTGTGAGAACTGAAGTCGCTAGCGGATTCAGTTACGGCGCGTGCATTATGAACTTATAAAAAACTGCGCGTGTGTCAAGTGCAAGGTGAATGCGCTTGGTTTCCGTGGGAAATCAAGAGAAAAGAAAACGATGAATAAAATGTAACCCTACTCCGGAATGGCGAATATGGAATGGTTGTGGTAGGGTTTCGGATATGTAACCTACGCTGAGAAAAGTTTTATTAAAATCGCATTGTCGTTTGATTTACTCTTGGGGCGAGTGCGAAAAATGCTCTGAAGAGTTGGAGGTTTGATGTGAATTGCGTGTTCATCATCTCCAGAAAATTGGACATTAATTATTTTTTCCTTTGAGGTACTACTGTCACTCGTTTTAGATTTGAAAAGTTTATTTTCTTCTCTTAACACATAATTTTCTCTCTTTTGGAGTTCATTCTCTGTATCTTTCTTGGAGGCTCGTCCATGCGGTGTTGTAGTTATCTTCCGTCAATGATAGGTGACGGATGAGAATGACGTAAGTCGAAGCGTCGTAACTCGAGGTGTGCTTGTACCGATTACATACTTGACTACGTACATATTTGTAAATTAAGGACATTTGGTAAATATAGTAATATAGTGGCGATCAATATAGCAATGATAACATTTTAGATACGTTTAATGTTCTGAGAATATTTTTGTCTAAGTAGACTCACCCGGTTTAAGATAGAGTTACCGGCTTTTCCAGCTTTACCTTTACGACGAGATCCTCCTCTATGGTGTGCACAGCAAACACTTTGAAAAAACGGTTAGGATTATTGAATATTTCAGGTGGTTGAACGATCTTTACACTAGCGGATTAGATGATGCTAAGGTGCATAATGAATTTACTGACGATTCTAGTTGTTGTGAATCAGTTCAATGAGTAATTACATATATAAATATAGGTGTGAAACTTTTCCTCAGGAGGATTTTGTCTCGACGATACCTCACTTCTTGGGGTAGTGATGTTCGTGATGCCAGTGGTGATTTGTGAGGGACACTACCGTCTGGGGACGACGCTCAGTGTGTGTAACACTGGTGATTTAGTGAGTCTGTTGCACTGGAAAGCACAGTGCATGATGAAGCTGGACTGCATTATCTCTGGGTGTTTTTGAGGCGACCCGTGCCTACTCGTCCAATGGCGAATGTCTTGGCTCGGCATTTGTGTGGCAGCGCTTTTATGCTACTTTAATTTATTTCTACTTTACGAAATTAACAAGAGCTGCCATTCGGCTTATGCTCGCAAACTTGGGCAATTCGAAAAGGTCAAAATGAAATACTTTTAATCCAATGATGCCGCAGATGGCAATGGATGGAACAAAAACCTCCGTCTAGCACGACGGTTGTAAAAGAAGAGAAGGAGACAAGTTTGGACTTGTTCCTTGATGGCTGAAATTTTCCTATCCATCCGCAATAATTTTTATTTTCGTTGGGTTTTGTGTTGGTATGCCTTGTTTAACTAGCTTTTTCACATTAGTGCGCGGATAGATTAGTTGAAGTTGATTGAAAGGGGTTTCAATTGAGTGTTGGAGTAAATTTTATTTAAAAAAGGAATTTTAATTTCTTTTTATTCTCAATGTATGCTGTCCCATAGAAAGATTACATTCACACATTACACATTTGGATTGATACACATTAAACATTTGTTATATTACAAAATTGACATAAACTTTATTTAATCATTCACACAGCATTTAAACACAAACATTTAGATACACATACACCACATATTATCAAAAACAGTGACTTTTCATTAGCAATATTTTTTGCAACAGTAATCATATGGCGAGTAGCAGTTGAAAAAGTGAGTTCTATTTTTTATAAGAGCAATGTCTGAAGATGGTTAAAATTTTAATTTTTTGAGTGCGATCATCAGTAGTATTGAAACTTTCTTGCAAAGTTCTGTAGCAAACCCGTACATATATGTATATATACATACTACGTATATACACATACAGAGGTTATAAATAAAACAATGATTACTAGGGAGTACTTTTGAAGGTAAAAGAACGCAACCGGATGAAACGCCATGCCACACCATCGGCATGTACCACAGGTGATTGGCTAGTGTTGCTAAATAGCAAATCTCCATTTCCCTCAAGACCCTATCTTTGATACACACTTATTTCTTTCAACCCCTCGTGGTTATTGACGAGTCTTGTTTGGGTTGGGCGCCACCTGTGTATTTGGAATGAAGGTTATTTTATTTCCGATGGAATCCACATAAAAGTATTACTCGCTATTCCCACAAGGACCACAGGATTCCCTACAAACATAATGGGTACTTTAATGAGGTGTCCAGGCGACGAAGTGCGGTCAGGCATGCTTGCTCTAGCGCGAACTAGCTCGTCAAAATGGGTGGGTCTTGAACGTGGCACTCTGAACGTCCATGCACATGTTTCATGTCTGCTAAATGATTATACACAATTGTTAAATTGCTATTAATTGAAGAATGTCAATATTAAGATGAAATCACTGAATTGTTGAAGTAATCTAGGTGGTGAAAGACTACCATGAGTATATTCTCCCACTGTCCATAGTCCATAAATAAATAAGAACAATTTTAAACACTTTATTTAGTTTCTTTTTGTTTGAATTACAAATGTTTTTAATATTATTTTGAAATGAGGTGGCTTCTGCACTTCTTTTCTTTGCGCACGATTTTTCAGAGAGAGAGAAAGAAGTAGAAAAAAAAGAACATGTCACAAATGACAGTGTTCGGGCTAGTTCGTGGTCTGCCCACGGTGGCGCTACTAACATTAAGGCGCTATCACAAAGTCGCATGAAGAAGTCACCTACCTTACCTACACAGTTATTTACTACTACCCGGGTTATTTATCGGCCATATAGGCGCGAGTGTAATATTGAAATAGTGGTTGGCTCGGAGCTGGAGAGAATTCAGACAGGGCCTATTGCTTCCACGAGTTTAGTTCATTACCCCTACAACCACCATAAACATAAGCAGCTGGAAATGTCGTCATCGAAATCAGGTGCAGCAATAACATCACCCGGCCCTGGTGACCCTTTGTTGGCTAAACAAAAGCATCATCGTCGCCGTGCATTCGAGTATATTTCAAAAGCCTTGAAGATTGACGAAGAAAACGAAGGTGAGTAGCATGGCAATTCACAATGGAATTTACAAATCGAAGAATTTTTGTTTTTATAATTTTTGTTAGGGTAAAACTATACATTACGCCCCACTTTTTCAGAATCTCCAATAAAACAAAAATTTAAACAAAAACAATAGTTATTTTATTAAAAAAAAAAATAAACAGTATTTTTTCATTGGTTTGGCAATTCAATTTAACCAAAAAAAACTTAACATACATTTTAAATATATTTTTTAAAAAAAGTTTAAGTGGGGCGTTTTGTAACTCGGTTATTGGGTAAAAAGCCCCACATCAGTGACAAAACGCCCCTAAGGAAAAAGTAGGAACAAGTACGTATTAGTAAGTCTCTGAATATTTAGTTATTCATTCGGTAACATGGCCTGTCGCTTTGCTTTGCGGCCGCAGCTGTTACAATTCGGTATGTACATTGTACAAAATTCGTGCAACCAACCCTGGCAAGATATGCACTGAATCCAGTCTTCAGATGAAAGGGTGTTGAAATAATTTTCGGTACACTCAATGCACCTATTACTATCCCCTTCATCTGAAATTTCATCTTCGCTGGTGTTTATATTGTCACCGTCTTCGTCTTCACTGCTATCAGAATAAAGTTTTCTGTTCTTTTTTGTTTTTTTCTTTGTTGCAACATTTTCCTTCAGCTCTAACTTCCGGTTCCTTGCATCCTCTTTATTTTTCTTATTTTCAGCCATAACTTTTCGTTTGTTCATGTTTTCTGGTGAGGTGAGAACAACCGTTTTTTGTTTCCTTTTGGAATTCATAAGCGGTATTTTTGGGACTGGCCGAATTTCTGTCAATATTTTTGAAGGAGTTATTCCTGATGGACTTGCTTGCGGCTGAACTTCACCCAATATTTTTGTTGGTGATATCTGAGGGCCAGATGGCCCCGGTTGTGGCTCAGGCGTGTTTTGATCAAATTCCAAAATGTCTTGATTAGTTTCAATGAAGTTCTGTTTATATATTGCATCCGACAATGAAAAAAAGTGATCCGGTATAGCACTTGGGTCGTAAGGAAAAATTCCTGTTGCTTTTAACGCAGAGATACCATTTGATACACTCGCCGATTTTCCCCAAGCTTTTCCGATTAATTTTGATACATCGTACCGAGTTAGTTTCTTATCTTTATTGTTTATCATCCAATTTTTTGCCTCCTGAAAAAAGTATGTTTTGAAAGGTTTGAAAAAACATCTGTCGAGCGGCTGTAGAGCGTGAGTCGTGTGGCTAGGAAGGCACAGTAGTATGACATTGTTCTGTTCAGCGATCTCTAGCAACTGATAGTTATTGGAATGCGAGCTGTGGCCATCAAGAATAAGCAAGGTTGTTCCTGGAGCCTTTTTGCGTAGAAATATTTCCTGGAACCATTTCAAAAACAAATCAGTGTTAACGTATGACGACTTCTTGTTCATGTACACATCTGAACCAGGTGGGAGACCATCGAAAAACTGAGGCTTGGTGTAAGTGCCCTTGAAAATTAGAACGGGGGGCAAAAAGTTGCCTTCCCCATTGCAACAGGCTATGACCGTAACGTTTTCACCTTTTTCGGAACTTGTAAGCGTGTACACGTCCTTAGCTCCTTTTGATGCCAAAACCTTCCCTGCTTTGTTATTGACTTGGATTCCAGTCTCAACCATATTGTAAATGTTCCCAGGGTTCTTAAGAAGGTCATGCTCTTCGTATATAGATTTTAGAATGTCAAAAAACTCTTTTACATCGGCTCGATTCATACCATAAGCTCTTGCTAGTGATAGGCCTTCAGATTTCCTGGTCGATATATCTGGATTTCGTTTTAAAAATCCATTGAGCCACACATTACCAGCCGTTTTAGTGACGTTAGAGAAACGGTGTGCTACGCCCAGACGATCGGCGAACCGAAACGCAATTTCTTTAACGTCTTTACGGTCAGGAGCGAAACCAACTTTCTCCAACTTCTTTATGTGGGCAACCAATTTTTGTTCTTGTTCCAGCGAAAGAGTTGTTGACCGACCAAGTGATTTATTCGACATGCCTTTCAAAATATGCCTCCTCAGAGTTCTTGATGGTATTTTGAACTCCCTGCTAGCCTCATTAACTCCCAACGTTTTATTCATCACCTTCTCCATCGCTTCATTCATGTCTTCTTCAGACCATGATGCGCGTAGTGTCGTCCTTACGTAATTTCGTGGCATTTCTATAAGCAATAAGCAAATTAAAAAGATCTGATAAGTGTTTTATTTCAATATATCATTGGGGCGTATTGCACTTACTTTGTTGGGGCGTTTTGTAAATTTCAGAGTGCAAAACGCCCCAGCCAAAATATAGGAATACAATCTGCCTTAACGAAATCAAAGTAAAAGAACTACAAAGCCAATTTTATCTACTTTCAATACATATATAAAGTTTTTATATAACCTGCATATGTTCTGAAAAAATACAATTCTAACTCTACTCACCGCAATATGTTTTGGCGCCAGAAAACTTGTTTCTTATTTTTTTTCGCGACAGGGCACAGATAACACTTCCACTCTATAACACAGTTGGTGAAGGACTAAAACTGCTTCGAACTGCTTTTGTCATGACTGAATAACAACACCTGTGTACGTGTCAGACTACTGGGGCGTTTTGTAAACTGGGGCGTAATGTATAGTTTTACCCTACGGAAAAGTTTATCGGTCTTTTTTTTTTAAAAAACATTTCAGCGCATTACATCGATATAATTGTTCATCAGATTGTTTTTTGCTATCAGATTTAATAAAACACTAATTTGTGCAACTTACAAAGAACTCGGATTGCATATGAGATCTCCGACCTCTAAGAAAAATTCGAATTTTCTTTGTATCCCTTGCTAGATAGTTGGTAGATATAGCTAGATAGTAAATATTTTAATGTTTACAAAGTCAAACAAAACCAGAGAGCATTTTCCTATTTTGTAGCAAAATTTTAAAGAACATCGAACATGTATAACCCTTTCAGACCCACAATACACAATTGTGCGATGTGAATCCAATAAAGTTAATCCGTTTTATTAAACCAGACAAGTATACATAGTTTTCGTAATACTAGAAATAATGATACTTAGATTCTAGAAAAATTCAAATGTTTATCAATCTGTTGTATTATACATTCTCCAAGGTATAGTATATTAATCCCGGCATTCACATCTCGATTCCAACAAGTACGGCAGTTTGGACAATACTGATACCTATGTGGTGATTTTGATGTTTTATTTTCGCAGAAACACTTTGCACACAGCTTCGTAGTTCGGAACTCGTTTACAAATAAAATATCCGCTTTTCTCTTCTTAAGTGCCTCGATTATTTTTTTATTTGGGCTTCGTATATATCCACGCATTGGAGAATTTGAAGTGATTTGTGTAGAGCCGATGCAAATCAACGTCTTTTCCTCAACATTTGGAACTAATTGCTTCGCAATAACATGGCTGGTCTTCTCTGAGCTATAACCCCTAACGCGACTACGAACTCTTTACAAATTCGCCTTATCACCACTGTGGATGCTCGCACATACATAGCTGTATTTTAATACTTAAATTCCATATCTGAAAAAGGGCAAGTCTTCAAATCTCAAATAAAAAGCTAACGCTGAAAGTTTCTCAAACGTTATAAAGCTCATGAGAGCGGATTGTATTTAGAGGAAACCTCAAAAGGCTAACTATATAACACGTGTAGCTTTACTAACTTGGTGATAGTACAGTTGGTGGTTCAAGGTTGTGGTATTTGCTTCGGACACGTTCACCCCAATCATAGAATCCGGCGGATTGGCTGCGGAGGGAGTAGCACATCAATTTGTATGCCGTAATGGAAGTGATCGGATGTCGGTAAGGAAGTTTTCGAACATAGGTATCATTGTAAACGCAGACCATTCGCAGCTCATACACTTGTTTATGTTTTCAATCCGCACCAAAGTAGCTGCGGATTTTAAAAAAGAAGAATCATTTTTTTTTAATTAAAAAAATTAACAGGAAGTGAGTAAACGTGTAAAATGTTTGCAAGTACAGATCAATAACATCTTTTTTTTAAGGAGACAAACAACTCGTCCACAATTCTTGGTGATAGTGAATCACATGAAAAAAAATTCTAAAATAAAAAAATGTTTTTTGCGTTTTTAAAATTTATTGAAAAACCCAACAATATTTTTTTGAAAATACATATTTCCATTTGACAGCAGACCAGCTGATTTCGAATATGCGGATGCGGATCGGATGAAATCCGTCGAATTCAATCCGCCGGATTCTATGATTGGGATGGTTATTTTCTTTGTTTGTTGCATACACGGAGGCTCCGATTCTATTTTCACAATATCATTGTGAGTGGATCTGGGTTGCGTATAACCTCACTTTCAATTGCTTAACCCATTTCCGGCGGCTACCAGTTCCAGATGAGCTAGAAGCTTGAAATTTCACATACTGTCTATTTATATCTTAACTATGTGAAATCTGGGAAAAAAATGTTGAACCTTCTAGTTTTCCGGAAAATTCGTGTTGCGTTTTCGCAACATTAGCCGAAAGGGGTTGCAGATTTAATAAAAATTTTCGAGTTTTTTTTTGTTATAAAATTTAGGTATAACCTTTATTTTACATATTGTTTTTGGAAAGGTGAACACGTACATATGAATATTAATAGTGGTTGTGAGCTTAAGACTTCATGATGATATTATTATGAAGAATGGGTCCTTGTGGTGATATGAATCGAAACATTTTGGATGAATTGGGATCTTACACTTCTTGCAAGAAAAAATTGTTTGACTGGAACAATTTCGACATCGAAGACGCTTTTCCATTTTTATTATTAAATGTTTTGTGTCATCAAATTGAACCATTTCGTTGGGATTTAATTCCCTTTGATGTGTTGGCGGAATATTTGATTCTGATCGCAGTGAGGAGTCTACAACATATGTCCTAAATTCAAGTTGTGACATTGGTGTTTCCTTTGCAAACTTTTTGCAAATGCCATAAACTTTCCATGCATTTATCAATGCTGCATCCAATGCATTTGATGCAAGTGGCCAGTACCACTTCTTTCCTCGAATCCGTAGGCGGTAATTGCTGATTGCGTTATCAAACAAGTCCACTCCGCCCATCGTGGAATTATATTCATAGATTGCATTGGGCATGGGAATGTTGATGTGTTTCCTTTTTTTTCGATCAAACCGTTTTGCTTGCGTGATTGGTGTCCATCAAATGATTTAAAAGAACTGTAACAATGGGTCGTATGAATAAAAACTAACTTTGCTAAAGTAAGTTCGAAAATTCGAACAAAGCATTTACTTCACTACATGTGTCCTTCCCTTTCTGTCAAAATTTGCAACTGTGGCGTGGTTTATTTTTTTATTTTTTTTTATTTTGAATTTGAATTAATTTACAATCCACTTACAATTAACACTCGTGCATTTTTCATTTCCGTCGCACATTGCTTGTACGTTAAATGAAGTATAAATGTTTTTTTTATTCCAATATGTATGAGTGCAATCTATAGCTCCAATTGCAGCTGGAAACATGAATTTTGTTTGCCAAATCGCTTGATGTCGTTGTTGTTGCCGAACCCTTTTGGCGACGAGGAGTCAAATAAAAACACCTGAATATAATGAGGATTGTTTTATTTCCTAGGAAAAAGTTAATTTTACAAATAGTCTTTAATTTAAAATACATTTAACTCACGCTTTTGTGCGTCCTCTCGTCTCAACTGGTTTCGACAAAGTTTTTAGAATATTCACGAATAAGAGACAATGACGAGGCAGAAAGAAAAGAACCACGATTCACCACCAGAGGACTCAGAGGTCGGCGAGAGGATGCACTTGCAATATTAAGGCATGAAACACATTAAATCATTTCTGAACACAGCGGCTTCAACAGTCGTTTTATTTCTTCTTTAGTTGTCGGAAATTGTATCAAATCATCGGCTTGTTGAACTATTTTTTGACACACATACCAATTAGTTAACGAAACGGTTGATTGATGAACACCAAGATGTTATCCAACACCAACC
This sequence comes from Portevinia maculata, assembly GCA_949715645.1. NCBI lineage: Eukaryota > Metazoa > Arthropoda > Insecta > Diptera > Syrphidae > Portevinia > Portevinia maculata. The sequence continues at coordinate 98,344,817 of OX454528.1, forward strand.
TAAACACATAAATTTTTCACTTGTTAAGCCATGCATTTTGAAATGTTTACCTGAAAGCCCGGATCTGCTAAATACCTTAGGAAAGATTTAAGTTTCTGGATATTTGAAAGAGCACCACCACGCGTCTCAAAATTATCATTTAAAAAGGTATTGGCCAAAAAATCCACATTTTCACGCGTGAAACGAAACAATTGCTTGAAATTTTATCGTCACCAATTCTTTCTAGCACGAACAAGAGGTAAAACAGGTAAAACTCAATTTTAACTATTTGTAAATAAAAAATACAATTCTCAATTCTTGGATTGTTTTATGTTAAAAATGTGTATACAAAATAATTTAGCAAAAGGTCTGAGTCAACTAAATAGCAGACTCAGAATTTGCATAGCATTTGCTTTGTCTGATAAGTTTTATTCATACCGATCTGAGTAAAAGTTCAGTGCCGCCGCTTTCCGAACATGTCAAAAGTTGGAACTATCTCAAACTGGTTTTTATTCATACGAAACGTAGCAAATGCTTCGATTTTGACATTTCTCTTGAGTAAAAGCAATTGCTACGTTTTATTCATACGACCCAATGGAGTTATCGTTCCAACGAACAGCTGCAATTCCATTTTCCTTGTCGAATGCAAAATCCATTGGGTTCTGTCAACTTTGCTTTACCAGTTCTATTTTCACGAACAGTGCCTGTAGATTGGTAAAAAAGAAATGTATTTTTTAGTATAAATAAATGATAAGTTAAAATTACCTGTTGCGAAGTAACCCAATTCTGAGAGACGACAAATCAGTTTGTGCGAGGTGAAAAAATTGTCAAAAGTAATTGTGTTGGTCTGGAACATCGATCTTAGAAAGAAGTCTTAGAACAATATTTTCTCCTAAGCCAAATTCAGGGGAATTATCAGCACTTGCACCACCATACGGAATGAATTGATATAAATATCCATCGTGAGAACACAGGTCTCAATATTTGTATCCAAAACTAATTGGCTTCCTTCTGATAAACATTTTTGCAGAATGACCAGCTCTATTTCACCGGCTAGTTCATTTGCCAATATGTTCTCGTCTTCCAATAATTGATCGTTATCATCAATTTCTTCATGGTCACTCAAAGCATCATGTTTTGGCGGCAAAATGATCACGTTTGTTTCAATAGCTTTATCAACTTTTATGTTTAATTCATCATCTTCGTCTGAACTAGGATTCATTAACAAATCTTCTAGTTCCTTAGGACAAAAACTTTTGGCGATAGGTACATAATATTTTTTTTTTTCAATTTAACTCGGAGATATTTTTATAAAAGCACTTGTTTGCACAACTGACCCCTACTAATTCTCGCATTTCTTTTTTGTCGCAAGGAATTGCCATTTCTGACCGCGATATTAGGCATCGAACTATTTCGTCTTCAATTTCTCTAGAAATGGCAGATGTTCGCCCAGATCCAATTGATTCTAGAGGTGTCTGTCGGCCTTTAATTCTATTAAAAATGACAGTTTTTGCCTCGGCCTGTCGGAATGTCATTTTTTTATTGACAACATCAAATACCGCCCTTTTAAGGTCATAAATGTCATATTGCGGGTGCGATCTTTTTTTTCATATGTGCGAGGCATTTTCGTACTGCGAATCAAAAATTTAAAACACAACATCGTTATAAAAACTCTTTTTTCATTTACCCCAAATTCTTGTTCTCATTTACCCCGTACTTAGATTTTACTGGGGTAAATGAGAACATGTTAAACGTGAGAAACTAACTATTTACAGCGAAAAAATAGCCGTGTTTCGGTGCTAGTGTATACCCAGCTCAGCATTATTTTATAAATAAAACGCCTAGATCGTATTCATTATTCACTTTTAATTTTCAAGGATGTGTTCGCAGTGTTTGTACTTTAAAAGAGTGCGATTTGGATTATTATTAAAGCAAGGATGCAAATCCAAACGTATTTTTTGAAAGATTTTTGAACATCATAAAATTATTTTTGTTTGACAGCAAGGAAAAGAACGGATGCTTATTTTTGCCAATTTATTTCTTTTTTTTTTTAATTTTCTTCGCATAATTTTCTTTGAATTGAGGATTTTTTGTTTAATCGACGAACACATCCACTATCTCTGCATAACAATCGGAATATTTTTGCTCCCAACTTATTTTACCGCCATCTAGTCGCTTCATGGATCAACACTATGTTCACTTCGTCTCAGTGCTCGACTGCTGACCTCTTTATCTTCAGCACTCCTTTTTGTTATTGTTTACGTGTAAAATTATGCTGAGCTGGGTATACACTTAGCACTGAAACATGGCTAATGTTTGCACAAATCACCTTAAAACTATTTACTGCACTTAAAAAATATATAATATATAACACACAGCAAAACAAAAGAAAATAGAACCTTGAAAAAATAATTTTCACTTTTTTGGCACACATCCACTTTGGAAGTAAAATTTTTACTAAAAACTTAAAAGAAGCAGCCCGAGATATAATGCACCGGACGCAAAAAAATCAAATTCTATGACTACTATGTTTCTGGGATTTATGTTTTCATTTTGAAATCAAAAATTACTGAAGTTTTCATTTACCCCAACCGACACTATATTATAAAGGAATTCAATTATTTTACGGTGTATACAGTATGAAAACAAAAAAAAGGTACATACTTCAATAATAATTAAAAAGAAAACACAAAAAAACACACTAGATGCATAGGTATCAATTATTGCCTTCAGCGTATTTAATACTCTTGAGTTCGAGTTGACGGATCTTCAGCTCCATTTTCTCCTTATGGCGGTGGTTTTCTGTCGTAGTTTTCCCTTTCCTTTCGTTTTTCCTTTGCTTTCATCAACTCTATGTTTTCTTTTTGTAAATCATACGATTTCCTTTTTCCACTTTCTGTTTCCAGTACAGCTTTATGCATTTCATTTTGAGTTTTTAAAATCTCAAACCGTTGGGCCTCCCTATTATTTCTGTCCTGAAATCTTCTGGCTGCCATAGACAGAGGCGGTTCTGTATTTGGAATCTGAAAAGTTCCTGGATTGCTTTCCTCTATTTCGTTCTCAGAATCATGGAATGCAGTGGGACCAGTGTCCCACTTGGGTTGACAGCCTGATAGAGGTTGAGCAGTGCATCAACTGCTTGCTGCAGCGGACTTAGTGGAATTGTACGGCATGGTCCACCTCCAGTGGCCAGTACAAAAAACATTGTAGAATCAAAAAAAAGACTTTGAATCAAAGTAAAATGGAAACAATTTGGGACAGAACACGGAAATTTTAAAATCAAAGTAAAGCATATCGTCGCCTGAGAATTGTTTTGTTCCATATGCCATTGGCACTTTTTCGAGAAAAACGCATTTAAAGGTTTGCGTACTTGGTACTCCGAAACTGTGTGATACGATTTTTTTTTAATTTGAAGTTAGTCTTATAAAGAGTTTACCTACCAATTTCCAAATTGTTTTGCCAAACCGTTAAGAAGCCACGTTAATTAACGTAAAATTCTCCTTTTTTGACTTTTGTCCCACCTCCTACATTTTGAAACTGATTTTTTTTTCATACACGTGGAACACAAAAAAATGGATATGGCACAAAGCAATTCTCATCCAAAATGTCTGAAAGGCAAGAAAGCATGGAGTTGGATGCTACAATTAGAAAAGAAAAATTGATTTCGTCTTTTTTGTTAACAAAGTTTTTATTCAAAAAATACAATAAAATATGAAAATTATTCAAAGTGTTTAGCATTAAACCAGTGAGTGAAAAATGTCAGATCAAATCAGATCAGAAAAGTACAGCTTCGAGTCATAATGTTCTCCTCTCAGATTTCAAATAGATAATCCTCTTTGTTTTCTAGTGAATTTCGGGTTTTGAGTGAGCATTGTACCGTCAATGTTTGGCCTGATGTCGATTTGATCACAATTTTAACTCGTTCCATGTTATTCTTTCGATTTTTTTTCATTCGAATATTTGTAACACTAAACTAAGAAATACGATATCTCATGCCAAACAAATAAATCAATTGGCAGCAATACAATTTGAATTTTTAAATTTGATACATTTCACTCAGTTGCCATACCTCAAAACTAGGTAGAAAAAAACTTGTGCTAAGCTGATCTGCAAAGCTTCATGGAACACAAATTGACAGAATGTAGAACACTTTGTGGCAAGTTTTTTACTCATAGAACTCAAATCTTGTAATTTTCTGATTTTTTCTGTACTTATCTGTGCAGCTAAGGTTCATTAAACACATCTATTGAAACCATAGTATTCAATGATTGACTGCTCGTACGTCTGCAACTAGGTTTTGCGTTTGCAGCACTATTCATCACCGCACCGAATTCATATCTTCATAATATCGAATATTATCTACACAACTACTGTAATGGAGTTGGAACAAACCAATACTAAAATTTTGTTTGCGATCAGTGTTACACATATATAGCTTTTCTAGTGGATGTTCGATATCTCGGGATTGGAAAGACTAAGAGCAAATCGAATCACAGATTTAAAAAGAGCATACAAAATTACCATAGAATCCGTTCCTAACTCAAAAACGACATAAGTGGCGTATGGAACAAAACAATTCTCAGGCGACGATATGTGAACAAAAATTTAATCAAAAGTTTCTTTAAAATCAATGCTTTTCGAACTTAAATTAAAGTAAAAGACGTAATATTTTCATTAAAATATTCCCTTTCTTTTAAACACATGTAGTTTTGGTTTAAATAAGGCTATAACTTATTTCAAATGTTTGTTCATCGTGATATAAAGTCGATATGTATTATATTTAAATAAGATTCTAATTTGAATGAAACAAAAAAGTTAGAATATAAAGCAATACCGCTTTGATTTAAATGCAAGCGTTTTCAAATCAATGGGTTATCGACTTTGAATTAAAGCTAATAAGCAATATATTTTAATAAGATTCTACTTTGAATGAAACAAACAAGTAGTTGAAATATAAAGCAATACCGCTTTGATTTAAATACAAACGTTTTCAAATTAATGGCTGGTCGACTTCAAATTAAAGCCAAAAAGCATATATTTTAAAAAGATTCTACTATGAATGAAACAAAAAAGTAGTTAAAATATAAAGCAATGCAGCTTTCGACTTTGAATTAAAGCTTATAAGGAATATATTTTAATAGGATTCCACTTTGAAGTCATTCATTCATTTTTATATATATAGATATGTTATTCATTTATTTAAAATGATAATGATTTGGTAAAAATTAATTTAGAAGATTTGGAATAGCTGTCATCTCCATTGGTAACTGTAAAGTTATAATTATATGATTTTATATAAAGAAACATCATACATTTAAATAAAAGTTCCTATGTAACTTGTGGATACAAAGAAAAATAAAAAAAAAAACATTTTGTAATAAAGATATAAATAATTTCATTTATTTAGTAACTTATGTTAATTATCATTACATATAAACTTAAATAGATTTTTTCCTTTTTTCATTTAATTTATTAAAAAAACTTAAATATATTTGTTTCTTACAAAAGTTTTGCCGTTATTAATTTGGTATAAATGTAGAGACGGACTTGGAAAATAGTTAATATCATTTATTAACATTTTATTTAATTTCCCTCCAACTTGAAATGCTTGAAAATGCTTGTTAATTTGGGGGAGCATCACTTATAGTAACTTTTCATGTTATTACTACCTGTCTTGTCTTTGAATCTTGCAACTGGCGGGATCACGGAGTTTAATAGGGTTGTCAAAAGATAGTCTTCAAAATCTAAAAAAAAATAAAATATTTTCTCGGTTTTTTTTTTTTTTTTAAATCATACCTTTTCCAATTGCTGCAGTTGTTCGTAAAAGCATGAACCTTCTTTTACAGTTTTCGTTGTGTATATTCGATGCAAAATATTTTTTAATATTTATTTTGAAGTCTTCCCACTTGGCGAATAAAATATGTTTCTTTAAGGGATACAACAACTCAAAATCTATGTTTATCTGCAAAAATATAAAACATTTCAGTTGCCTACGAAAACTTAAAATTATTTGACAAATTAGTAAAAGTTTAAGATCGATTGTAAAAAAAATACAAAACGATACTTTTGATATTGGCTCAAAATTGGAAAACTCTTATGCAAAGATTTTTCAAAGCACTTGAATTTAACAAAAGCTTGAAAAATCACTGCAAAAAATGGTCTCAGACAAAGGTGCAAATTTAAGATTCAAACTTAGCACAAATTTTAATACACGGGCACTTATATTCGGAGAAAAATCTATTTTGAATTGAATTTTTAAGCTTAATTTTTTTCGTTAGGAACACACTAGAAGTAGAAACGTTCCGCTAAACCCTCATACGCACTTATGTTCCAAATGTGACCCAACACGAACAAAAAACACAAAAAAGAATTATATGAAAAACTTTCGAATATAATTACACTTTTCATCAAATAACTAGCCTAAAACAAAAAAGACTTCCAAAATAACAATAACTCACTTTAAAATTGACAACTTATTGCCTTAACAAATATTTTCACTCTCAAAATTTGCTTTAATGCTCAAACACTCACAACGCGACTGAAATGAAATTCTAAAATGTAATCTTGTACCTTCTTATAACAAAAAATACAGTTGACTTCCATTTGTTGAATGTTGTTCTTGTTTGATCTTAATATACATACACAACGAAAATGGGAATGCAGTTCATTTACGATAAGTAAAGCGCGTTCCTGTTCGATGTAAATACGTTTTAACTTTAATCTTACAAAGAAAATGCGAATGCAGTTATCTTCCTATAATTAAATCGCATTCTTGTTTATTTTTAATACGTTTTCCCTTTAATATAAATACATACTTACATTTAAATAATATACCAATGTCGAACGGTTAGCTTCCACATAAGGAATGACATTCTGGTTTCCTTTAAATGCGTTTTCTCATTACTTTAATGCATTCAATTTTTAAAACAAGAATATTGATAACTACTTCGAATTGATTAAAATCATTGATTTAAATATGTTCCCACTTTGATTAAAAATATTATCTTTTAACTTTGCTTTAAATATTGAGGCTTACAATTTAATTACGTTTCTACTTTGTTTTAAGATATTTTGATTGTGTGAGCTTATCGTTTGTATTTCATGTTTGAATTTAAAATATTTCATTTTAAATAAATCAAAAGTATAGGGGCTATTTAAATTAACGATGCCATTTTTTCAATTCAAAAGTCTAAGTTACTTACCTGATTTTGTAAAAGCTTTTCGTTTTTGAAACAAATCATTTTTTATTAAATTCAAATGTTTCTTTCAAAAATGGGTGCATTTTTAATATTAATACGCCGCTATTAAAATCCAGGTCGCAGTTTTTCTCTGAGTGTACCTCCTTTTTGTTGTTGGCGATTTTTTTCCTCAATTTTTGCTTGTAGTCCAACCAAACCTTAATAAATAAATGACACAATTGTTTACTGCGCTTTGTAAGAAAATATGCTCACCTTATGCCATTCTTTTCCTTCTCTTGTTCGTTATTTAGCTTATTTAGCTCCAAACCAAAATCATTCCACAAGTCTTTGAAATTTTTTTTTTGCTGGAACCAAACTCATTCCACAAGTCTTTGAATTTTTTTTTTTGCTGGAACCAAATTTCCTAATGCAACTTCGGGATGCTGTTCCATAAGCTGGCTATCAGTTTTCTTCATTTTTGTATTGTATAGCGGCCTAATTAAAAATGGTTTCCTTTGCATTTGCTGAACAATCGCCTGCAGTCACACAACAATTTTATTCGCCCAATTTTGACTTTTGTTGCGAATCGACTTAAGCCGATTCGCGGAACATAATACCGCTAAATTCCATTCGTCAGTTTTCTGACATTTGAGGCGAAAAAAGTTGTTGGCGATTCGCAAACCATAATTGCAAATAACTAAAGTCGACAATTTGTTTGTTCGACTCGCGAATCATAATAGCGGCCTAAGGCACTACAGAAATAGAATAGGCACTAGACGAAATATTAGAAAAAAAGGAATTTGTTACTACTGATTTTCCTACACTCGTTTAGATTTTAAGTTGTTCAAATGTTCACCATATATAACATATTTGTATGCGATTAGGAAAATTCACTCACCGTTGAAGTTAGTGTTAAGTATTTTGTTATGCCTCCTGGCTATACACTTGTTTTTACAAAAGACTTAGTCGGGCCGGATTGAAATTCCTGGAATTGATGGACCGGTGTTTCCTTCAGATATGTTAAAGTAATTCACAATGGAACCAGCAGTATGTGAATTGAAATTTGTTTGAAAAGAATCGATATCCCGGCACAATTGTAACCAAACAGCACTTTCAGAGAAAACGATTACAACCGAACAACACTTTTAGAGAAACGATAATTACTAAAATATGCGTTCAAAACAAAAGATTACTACCAAGTTACTATTATGATAAGCTTTATTAAATGTAGTTCTTAATGTTTGCTATTACAGTGGTCTCCTACAACTCAACTCAATTATCGACTCTTAGTTCTATTTATGTTTTTATTTTGCTTACGAATGCCTTAGGTGAGGTGTTTAAAATATGATATTCCTTTTTGCTGACAATATGTCTGCTGATGTTGGCCGCGTTTCCGTTGTATGCTGTGTTTGCATGTCAGCATTTCCGTCGGTGCACGATTAATACTTGCGTAAATAACAATTTAGTTGTTAGTTAGGGTACGTTACTCTGTTTTACCTCCCTGGAGACTTAAATTGTTGTGCACAGCATTTCGGCCTAGGGTGGTTATCTGTTTGAGGAAGAAATATAGTACTACTCCTATTTTCTTTTGCAACGACTGCAAATGCTGAAATGTCTTTGGCAATTTTCTTTAACCCATATATGCCCAGATTATATTTTTTCTTATTTTGTGCAACGTTTTTGCAGATTCCACATAGTAGCGAATGAACTTAAACGATTGCGAAGAAAAATATTTTTTTATTTAAGTAGTTTTGGAGATATCGCTGTCTTAAGAATGGTGCGTTAACGCACCAGTGGGCATACAGCGGCATAAAAAAAAATATACATATATATTTTTCATATTTCATTTTATTTCTGAGCACGAAACGATAGTATTTAAATTTCTTATAGCGCAAGTCTTTTCTTAATTGTGGTGGTGGTATTCCGCAAAACATTTGTCATGGAGTGCTATTTTGCAGTGACCACATATTTTGTTTGTGTGTGATTTGCATAGTCGGCAACGTTTTCGTTTCAGACCTATTAGGAAAAGATATTTTTGAATATTTATTTGCTTCACTACCTATTCATATTTACCTCCGGTTACAATGATATGCTGCCCACGATGAATTTCGTTGATGTCCTGAATTTTCGGCCTCCCACTTCGTGTTGGTGAAGAACCATATTTTTTTAGTAAACCGATTGCCAGTTGCCTTCTGAACTCTAATTGATCTACGGATTTCCCACAGCTCTTACTCAACGACCATGAGTTAACAACGGCTACATCGAACATCCACATAACGATGGATGTATACCACTTTTTTCCTCGAAACCCAATCCGGTAATTAGAAATATGCTCATCAAGCAAATCTACCCCTCCCATATGAGAGTTGTATTGGTAGTTGACATATGGCTGAGGTATATCTATTTTTCTTCTATCTGCAAATGAAAATCTCTTAACATTTCTAATGGGATTGGTGCCATAGACATTGGAAATCATGGTGACAATTTTCTTATCTCGCCATCGAGTCAAAATTTCGCAGTTTCTTTTGTCGTAATAGGTATCAAAATAGCCTCTTTCCCTTTTTAAAAACTGTTTTTTTTCTTCAAAATATATATTTTTGACCCGGTTTTCACGTAGAGTCCCTGTTCCACCGAAGTCCATGGAAGATAATTTAGCAAGCAAGTCGGGGCTTGAAAAAAAGTTGTCGAAGAAAAATGCAAACTTAGATGAAGGAAATTCCTTTGCCATTGTTTTGCTAAAATCAAGAACCACCGACTCGCCCAAACCCAAAGAAAGATCTCGATCTTGGCTTTTTCCTTGATATACTTGGAACTGTAGACAGTATCCATATTTCAATGCAGCAACCCAAGCCTTATAACCAAATCGGACAGGCTTGTTTCGCATAAATTGCTTGCAACTATGCTTGCCGAAATATGGAATCATGGATTCATCGACCGATATATTACTTTCCATTGGGCAATAAGTTAAGAACTTCTTATTTAGGTGTTCGATCAATGGCCTTATCTGTTAAATGATATAAAATACGTATGTATTAGAAATATATGTATATTTAATCGTTTCTTTGTCATTATTTCTCTTACTTTTTTCATTTTATCTGTTGGAGAGTATTTAGTGTTTGGATCTACGAAATATAAATTTGAGAAAATGTCTTCAAATTTATTTCTGCGCATTGCCTCAACAACTAGGTCATTATGGCAATCTTCGCGAGTTTCCCAAAACATTCGTTTTCTTGGAACGTGATTGTATCCACTAATGATTAATATACCAAGGAATGTGTAAATCTCATCTAGATCAACATCAAAAGCTTTATTCCTTTTTACCAGGGAATATGACTTTGAGTATTGAACGATGAGATCGATGATTTCCTTATCAATAAAAAGCTCAAAAAACTCTATCGGATGACTCTCCGAAGATAACGTAAGTGGCTTAGGATAACTGTTTTCAGAAAAAATATTAGTATTTATCAGACTGTTGAGTGGGAGACTATCTTCGTTTCCACTTTTCCATTCCTGAATCACTTTTTTGGCTTTTGTTGATCCACAAGGTACTTCCGGAATAGCTTGTACATAGTCATTTTCCGTCAAAAACTCCATTTCTCCACAAGCTCTAAGCTGCTTACAGCCCAGTCGGTTGGCATCAACATTTTCCTCCTCTCCTGATTCCTCATCGGTAAGGTAATCATCTTCTGGCGGAGTTATTACTACTTGGTTCGGAATGTTATCATCGTCGGTTAAGTTTTCGAGAATTTCGAAAATTTCTCCCACCGTAAGACTTTTTTGCCTACATTGAATAAAACAGCGATTATTATAGTCGCATATCCCATTGGTGCGTTAACGCACAATGCTAATTTCATTTGTTGTAACATGTTCCACAATTACATTTATTGTCTTATTATTGTTTTGATATATTTGGGTACATTTTATCTTAACAAATAATTTTAAATTATATACTTTTCACTGTTGATTTTTACTTACTCTGCCATTTTGCTATGTAGATTGAGATTTTTTTTTTTCCAAATATATATTTTTTTATTTTAAGACAAAACTCCAACTTTTCAGCACTTTTATGAACTTGTAATGACGCAAATGATAAAGCCTACTATTTGCAAAACTAAATTAGCCATTAACAGCCTACTTAGGTGTAATAAAAAAAAATTAAAATTCAAAAATGAAAACTATGTATTTTGGTGCGTTAACGCACCAATGGGCATAAATGGGTTAAGGTGACCTCCTGCGCATCAATGTAGATTTGGAGCTGTTTTGCTACCCTTCCCAGCCTAGGGGTTGGTGTTGGTAGATGTGCGACCCGTGGACTTTGAGGTTAGGCGTGGCGATTGAAGGTTTCTGTCGTATCAATTGTTTTTTCAGCTGGTACTTGGTCATCACGAAACGCAGATGTACCCTGAATTCCATCGACGACGCTACAAATACCGGTTATTTTCGCAATGAATATTGTTAGGCCCACCTCCAGTACTTTTACGAGGGGCGTTCAATATATTCTCGGTATCGATATGAAGGAAAATGCGAATTCAATTTAAATTGTCTTTATTTTTCAATATAATATCCCCTAACATCAATGCATTTGTTACATCTTCAGATAAGCTTTTTTAAACCCTCAAAAAAATAAATTTCCTCTTTCTCTGCAAAATACCCATTTATTGCCGACTTGAGTTCTTCATCATCCGAAAATATATTACCGCACCTAATGCCGATTCACTGCTGTCTGAAAATCCGTGAATTTGTATATTTGGAATTTTCCCTGTACCCAACCATCTATCGATTCTAAATTTTTTTTAAATAAATAATTGAGTTCCAAAATTCCAACCATCTGTTCTCTAGTTCAACTGGCTCCATAGCTCCTGAATTTTTTCCGATCATTGTTACCGGCGATATATATCCATTAGAATCATATAGTTGTGCTACATGACTTACAAATCTCCTCTTTGTTATGACTCCATTGAATTTAGGGTTTTTTACTACAAAAGTGAACTTGTCCTCTTCTATCAACCATTTAAATCCTAAAATGGTTGTGCCTTCCCCCTCCGAAAACAATAATGTTTTCTCTATTTCCGAATCCATAGCCTTTACAACCTCCCGGCTGTTTGACTTCCATTTCCGTAATTCGAAATTAGCTCCTTTCAATATGGCGTCAATTTCTTTTGCTAATTTAATCGCCGCTTTTTCGGAATAACGTCCTGTTGCACAATCATCCATATAGAAGTCCTCTTCTATTGCCTTGGCTGCAATTGGCAACGAACGGTGATGCTGTTAATCCAAATGTGACTACTGTTAGCCAATACTCCTGCAATCTTTGATTTGAGTTCTCCCTCCAAAATATCCTTTGTAAGTTCCACTGTTCCTTATCCTAACCTGATTAAACATTTTTCGAATATCTGCATATATCGCTATTTTATGTCTCCGAAAACGCATAATGGTTTCATGCAAATCCTTTTGCAATTTTGGGCCAAACATTTGAATGTCATTAAGCGACAACCCCTTGTCTGTTTTGCAACTTGCATCGTACACAATCCGATTGTCCTTCGGAATGCAATGGTGTGGTATGTAATATACCATTTCTCCTATCCTTGGCTTCTCCCTTGCCAAAACAAGATGACCTATTTGTATTTCTTCCCTCATTTTCTCCACATAAATTCTCCTCATTTCCTGATTTTTTGCAAGACGCCTTTCTAAATATAAGAAACGTCTTAACGCTATCTCTTTTGAACTTCCCAGTTCTTTAACATTCTCCTTTAACGGAATTTTTACTATGAACCTTCCTGATTCATCTCGTCTAAATGTCTCCATAAAATGTTTTTCAACTAACATTTCTTCCTCCGTAAAAGTAGTGCATGAACTGACCTGATCTTGTTGCCAAAGTCGCTCAAATAGCTTATCTAATTGCTCCTCCTCCTTATATTGAATAGAGAAAATCGACTGTCCTGTCAACTCGTCTATTGTTCCATTTTGTGTTCCTAAAACAATAATTCCCAAAAGCGTTTCTAATAACGCTACTCCGCTCCTGTTTCTTTGGATAACTGCTCTGACAATTTTTGCAAAGAAACCTACTCCAAAAAATATGTAAGTTGCATTTGGTTTCCAATAGTCTGGGTCCGCCCAAGGTATTCCAGTTGGATTATGAACTATAGTAGGATCTAAAACCGATGATGGCATTGTTGGATCCCAATTGCTTTCTTTTGGTAAAACCCAAACTATTTCCTCCATGCACTCTTGTACCTGAGTCCCATGCCATGGACATATTTTTGCTTTTATTTGTTGCCTTATCTTAAAAGGTTCTCCGTCGATGCCCACCGCCTTCCTAGTAGTGGACAAAGTTGGAAGTTTGTACTCCTGTACTAGCTTGTAGCTCATCACGTTTACCTGAGACCCAATATCTAAGAAACCCCTAATGGGTCCATACTTACACCCCTCACATTCTAAACATACCATAACTGTCGGCATGAACCTAATTTCCGTAAAAGAACAATTAAACACGTTGTCGTACTGTGAATCAGTGTTCTTTGGTTTTATTTTTTCCAATTTTGGTACCTTTCTGGACTCCGCCTCCGGGTTCAGCTTCCTAATTTTAGCTGGCATCTCCTTCTCCTCTAGTCAAAGCTGTTTTCTCCTTGTTGCCCGTGTCATGTTATCCTTTATGGCATTCTCCGCTCGCAGAGCCAAAATGTTTTTGATATCCTGCTTCTCTGGGCACAGCATACTGTTGTGTGCAGGGTTCATTTGCCATTGTGGAATGCCGCACTTTACGCAGGGCAGTGATACAAAGCGTGGGAATCTCTTCCACATGCATCGCATGAAACTCCTATGTACTGACCTCCCCTCGCTCCTTCTGATGTGGACGGTTCACTCCTGTGAAAATTCTCCTCCTCCTTTCTCCCTGCTCCCGCAGTTGTTGGTAGATTTCTCCTTCCCGGCCTGGTATTCTCCAAAGCTCCCGCTTGTTTGTCCAGAAATTCAAGAATTCCTCCTACTTTCGGTGTTTCCGATGTTCTCTGCAACTCCCATTGCCTCTTTGTCTCCTGGTCCAATCTTTCATGTAATCCGAGAACAAATGGGATCTCCAATGACTTCAGGTGACGGATGGTTTCGTCAGTCACATTAGACATTCTTTGTAGCTCATTGGCCGATGGTTTCTCCTGTAGAACCGGTAAAACTGGTTTAAATACTCCTTGGCTATATGGTATGGTTTTTCATACAGTTGGGCAAGCCTCTCCCACGCCTCCCTGTAGCTATCCTGGTTTAAATGGCTCTCTCCGAAAGCCTTTGCTGCCCTTCCCGTCAGAGATTTTTTTAAGTAGAAGTACTTGTATGCCTCCGAGATATCCTCATTGATGTGAATTGCCGACTTGAATCGGTCCCGGAAACCAATCCACCTCAGCAGCGATTCATCGAATTCCCCCCACGTGTTCTTGATGTCGTGTTGCCTGGTTGGCATCGTGAGGTTTACACTGATCGCTCTCCCCTGGGGATCCTCCCCTTGAGCTGGACTAGCTTCGTTCAGCTTCTCCTTTACCTTAGCTGCTTCGTTTATTTTTTTTCTCAATATCTCAGCAGCCTCGAAATACTCCGACTCCATTTTCTCCATGTCCATCTCTAGTTGGTTCAATTCCACTCCGTCTGATGTCTCCACCAACTGTAAGAAAAGCTCATTAGCCTTGTCCCACAGCTGGAGGCGGTCTGCTCGTAGCAACAGTCCTTCATGCGACGTCGTTTCCATCTCCTCTGACCTCGCGAAGTCTGTAGCCCGAACTATGGCTCTCTGTAGGGAAGAAAAAGTTTTGTCTCCGGACTCAACCTTTCTCCCCTTTTTTCTCCCTCCTGTGTGGCCTCCTGACCTCCTTGCCTTAGCAGCTTTTTGTATTCATGAAATGAGATGAATTAAGTTACGTGTTAATTAAGAATAAATTTTGAGTCCCTACTACTCGTTCCACTGAAATAAATTCCTATTCTAATAAAAATTTCTAAAAGCGCGTGCTTGTGCCTATGTGTGTGATGTGCTTACCTACAAAAAAATAATATATAATATATAATAATTCCTATACAAAAATAAACTAAAAAGGACAAAATCACATTCCCATGCGATTGTGTTCTCTCCTCCGTGAAGATCTCCTCTTCACATAATCTCCATTTTTAATTTCCAAATTATTCTCAAGTCCCCAAGAGAAAAATTTAAAAATATTAAAAGTATTTCTCCGACTCCCTTCAGTTTTAGCTAAAACAATTCTCCTTTCTCAAGTCCCCAAGAGAAAAATTTAAGAATAATAATTTAAATTATAATTGTGTTTGCGGTCTACGCATCTATGTGCTCACGCGAAACACTTTCTCCAATATATCTATAAATCCATAATAGAATATGACCAATAAATGAAGATATTCTGACTCCAAGAAACGAATAAAATATTCCTATATTTTTCGTTCCAATCTCCTATCCTACCTAGCGAAAATAAATGTTTGTTAACCCCACTTTATTTCAATCAAAATCTATTTCCAAATCCGATCTGATTTAAATTCTCCTTTTTTTTTCTTTTCCGAAATAAATTTTAAAATATCCGTAGTTAAACATTTTGCGACAAGATCAATTTAAAAATTGTGAAACTCCGAACTCCATGGAACAATTAAATTTATTCCGAATTAATTTTATTATTCTCCGCATCATATTTCCTCGTTTACCATTTTATTCTCCAGTATATTTCTTTACTATTTTATTCTCCAACCAATTTGATTTGTCCAGGAAATAAACAATATTCAATATCCTAGCCAGAGGTCCCTACCTTATTCCCACACACACGATTACACACTGCAAACACAAAACTAACACTTTTGGTCATAGCAACTAATATTATTTTTAATTCGCGCACGTTTTATGTTATTTATTTATTATTTGGTTTATTTGTTTGTTATTATATTACCTTTATTGTTTTTTTTCCATTTTCTGATTTTACTTTTCTTTTATTTTTGATGTTTTCCCTTTTTTTCTTTCCTATGTTCAACTAGTTAGTTTGAATTTGAAGTGTAAAACACGAATGAGAAGTTCTTCTTTCTTCTTCGCTTTGTTCCATTCCATCCTGTGTGTGTAGTATACGTAATATAGCGTTACCACTTCAAAAAAAAAGCGAAGTAGATTTGACCCAAAAAGTGAAGTAGATTCAAGAAAAGGGAAGTAGATTTCAAAATCATAGTTTTAATGATATATTCAATTGCATATTAGTTTTATGTATAAAACATGTAAAAAAAAACGTTTTACTATCTAAGAATATGTTTCTTTATTAAAATACAGTCTTGTTATTACTAAAACTACACTTATCTTTTTGGTCTAATTGCAAGATTAAATTAGTTAATATTATGATATCACATTTAGTTGATTTTGTATATAATTTCATTTAGGTACCTATGTATTTTTATACATATTACAAAATTAAGAATATAATGTAAATATTTAATTGCATTTTTATTTCAATATATAACGACCATTGATAAGTTTGAATTTTTTGAAATAACACAATAATTCCATAGGAGGCTCAAAAATATCGTTTTTGTCAATATTATTATCTTTTATTAGCTCTTTGCAAAGCATTCAATTTTCTACAGTTTCACATTGCAGTTTATTTGTATTATCTGATTTTATAGTATTCATTTCTGAAAATTTCCTTTCAGCAGCCGCCGAACTATGCGGTAAACTTAGCTATTAGTTTATCATGTAGTTTGATATTTCTTTAAACATAGGTTTTTCTAAAACATTATCTGTTTTCCCTAACTCGCGCCAAAATTTAACAATATCTCGGTCTCCGTCAAGTTTAAATTTTTCAATAAAAGCATTATTCTCTCATCAGTAATCGCCATTGAGAATTTAATACTTCTAAATCTGAACCGAAGTGAAAAGGAAAAGCGTTTACAAGAGGTAAAATAGTTTGCATAGTCCCTCCTTGAATGTTTCTTGGATTTAAATATTGCAACATTTTTAAATCGGTATTTTCGAATTCAAATCTTTTAAGTAACTTATTGCATAAAACAATATAAAATTGCAAGCAATTTCTTTTCACTTCTTCCAATTCAAAAGTATCCAATTCGACTTGTATCTGCTCGAATTTTATTCCGAAAAACATTTGCTGAATAGGAAGATGAAAATTCGGATTCGAGAAATCAGATTTAACCCCAATATGTTCGGGTTTTAAAAAATTTGATTGAACGTTAGTGAAAAGCTCTTCAGTTAACGTGAAAATCCTACATGCTATTGAACTTTCACTTTGAAATACTTTATTTATTGAGTTGATTTCATTTAAAATATAGGAAAGAAAATAAAAATAAGCTTTGTTAGTAACATTTAACCCAGATAAAATGGATTCATTAAAACCATCGAAAGCCAAGAGGTTAAAGTAATTCCACAGTGCAGACCATTGCTCTAAAACTCTGTTTATTACACTTTGCAATGAAAGCCAGCGAGTTGAACTTACTCGCAGAATTTTATGTACTTCGACGTTAAAACTTTCTTGAAATTCCTTGAAACTGTCTTGTCGTTTCGGGCTATGGGAAAAATGATAGTATATGTCTCTTAATAGTTTTTCTAAATGATTTGGAAGAGATTTGCACGAATAAGAAGCACATAAATGTAGCGAGTGACACGTACAGCCAAGGTAAAACATAATAGGATTTAATTCGCGCAATTTAGCTCTAACACCATTTAAATCGCTCTGCATCACAGATGCATTATCTGTGGCAAGTCCTATCATGTTACTAATAGGTATCCGAAGTTCTTGCATGTATGACAATATTGAACTCGTTATTCCATTGGCCGTAGCATCATTTAGCTTTCTTAATCCCAAAAATTTGTCCCGAATGCATTCTTTGTCCTTTTCACCAGAAAAGAACCTAGCAACTAACACCAAACACTTTGATGAGCTAACATCAGTTGATTCGTCTATAATCAAAGAAAATTTTCTAACACGAAGCTGTGAAGCAATCTGCTCTCTATAATATGACCCAATTACGTCGTTGATCATGGCCGCAGATTTTGTCCTACCACATTTAATCGGCCCATTTGTGTCGGGAAAAATGTGTTTCAACAGTTTTGGAAAAGAATCCATTAAAGTAAACGGAAGTGTATGTTTTTTTTTTTTTTTTTTTTTTTGTCGGGATGTGTGAAACTTTCTGCACTGGAGCACTCAGACTCAATACTGGTCCATTGTACTGCCAGGCAGACACACCACATTTTACTGTGGGAATTTACTCGTTTTTCTAAGAAAAACGAGAAGGCGCTTCAATGATAAGGAGCTTAGGTTTACAGCACTCACCATATCCGCACCAAATACCTGCCACCTGATACGAGCAAAAGCAGGACAATCACAGACGAAATGTTCCGCAGTGTCGTCGCTTTCTCCACAGGCTTCGCAGTTGGTGGTGTCGCTTAGGCCTAGCACCTTAAGGTGTTTGGCAAAAGCGTAGTGTCCCGTAAGAACGCCAGTAGTCTGTCTGCAGTCTTTTCTGTTGAGAGACAACAAGAATGCCGCGGATTTCCCACAGACGTCGGGGAGCATTTGCTTAGTCTGTCTGCACCCTGGAGAGTCATGCCAACGGCGATTGTGTTCATAGGAAACCCAACCGTCAATGGAAGCCCTGACCGAGGACGCAGGCAGACAGATCGCTGGTTCAGGTCCTGAGAGGTCCCCCTCTGAGCCTTGTCTAGCAAGTTCATCGGAGATCTCATTTCCCGTGATCTCGTTATGACCCGGGACCCAGACAAGTTTAAGTGAATTCATCCTTCCGACCGAATTCAGAGATATCTTGCATTCACGTACTATTTTGGAGGTAGTTAAGGGTTTGAGTAAGGCCTTAAGCGCAGCCTGACTGTCGCTACAGACGCAGATACTTCGCCCCCTCCACCTGTTCCTCGTAACATAGTCCATGGCCATTAGGATAGCATAAGTCTCTGTTTGGAAGACTGACGCATGTTTGCCTAACGGAAAGAAAAGTCTAACGCTATCGCTCTCCACGAAGACACCAGCACCAGATCCTTGATCGGTTTTGGAGCCATCCGTAAAGATTCGACTGCATTCCCTTCCAGGTTCAGAGTCCGGCCAGAGCCAGTCCTGGACGCGAGGAAAGTCGACCTCGTATTTGCGCTTTAGCCGAAGTTCCGGTGTCATCGCATCAGACGGCATATCCATAAGACAGGAGTCGAAGGACAACCGTTGCGCAAGTTCATCAAAACTCCAGTGCGAGTTATACCAAAAGCCACCTCTTGTAAGACGTGAGATAGCCTTGATTGTACAGCCCATGATGTAAACATCAAGGGGCGGAAGGTTCAAAAGTGCATCTAGGCCGGAGCCAGGCGTGCTGGGGAAGGCCCCCGTGCAGCCGAGACATACCTGCCTTTGGAGTTTGGCAAAAGCAGCAGTGACGTATTTACGTGAAAGCTTATTCCACCAAACAACCGATGCGTATGCTATAAATGGTCTTATCATAGCCGTATAAATCCATAGGACTCTTTTCGGTGATAAGCCTCATGTCTTGCCGAAAATGCCTTTGCACTGCCAGAAAATAGACAGCGCCTTGGCAGTCTTCAGCTCAACATGTTTGGACCAAAGAAGTTTGCTATCCAGGATGACTCCCAGATACTTTGCTTCATTGGAGAGTTGGATTGTGACGCCTTTTAGCACTGGCTGAGTCAACCCGACCAGCTTCCTCCTTCTCGTAAAGAGAACAACCTCAGTTTTAAGAGGATTGACCGAGAGCCCATTCCTAGTGCACCATTCGTCGATCACGTCAAGGGCCGCCTGCGCCTTGGCGCATACAGTCGCTAGGCATGATCCAACAGAAAGCACGGCAACATCATCCGCGTACGCCTGAGCGTAAATATTAGAACTGTTGAGTGCGTTCAACAGAGAGTCGACCAGCATACACCACAGCAGTGGAGACATGACGCCGCCTTGCGGGCAGCCTCTGTTTACCCCCGCCATAACATAGCGGCCACAATCCGCATCCGCAACCAACGTTCTATTCATTAGCATTGCTTTAATCCACAACACCAATGGTTCGTCTACTCCGTGTTGTCTGGCGGAGCTGCACATGCTATCAAAAGTCGCATTGTCAAAAGCACCCTCAATATCGATGAAAATGCCCATCGCGTATTCTTTTCTGTCAAGCGCGCCTTCAATTCTACCAACTAGATTTTGGAGCGCAGTCTCGCAGGATTTTCCGCGTTGATAGGCATGTTGCATCGGAGATAGTGGGTGCAATCGCAAAGCACCTTTGCGCACGTGAAGCTCGACCAGCCTTTCCAAGCTTTTCAGCAAGAAAGAAGTCAGACTGATTGGTCTGAAGCTCTTGGCGAGCGAGTAGTCACTTCTGCCAATTTTTGGTATGAATGCCACTCTAACTGTACGCCAGGGTTTTGGAATGTATGCCAGTGCTAGGACACCGGTGAAGATTTTCTTCATAGTCGGTAGCAGCTGGTTTGTACATTGTTGCAGCATGGCTGGGTATATTCCGTCCGTACCAGGCGACTTGAAGCCGTCAAAAGACGCAAATGCGTATGTAATGGCCTCGTCCGTCACCACGGCCTTCGCAATATACCAGCTACGCCGAGTTGTTTGTCTTGGCTCACTCATAGTCTCGGTAATCGGGGCTGGTTGTGAACCAATTGTAATCTGGTTACCCGGAAAGTGAGACTCCAGCAGATAACTAAGAGTTTCCGCTTTCGTCTCAGTGAAGGTGCCATCAAGTTTTCTAAGTGAGTCCAGTTTGGCTGGTTTGCCCTTTTTCAGAACTTTAACCAACCTACTAGTTTCACCCAGCTTTTCTATCTTTTCGCAGAAATTCTTATAAGAAGCACTTTTGGATACCCGAATTAGCCTCTTATATTCCTTCTGCTTCGATCGGTAGAGATTCCAGTCTGTCTCCAAATCAGTCTTGAGTGACCTATTTAGAAGCTTTCTAGCTTCTCTACGAATTCTTTGCAGTTCCGAGCTCCACCAGGGAACCGGTGTTCTGCCAGGGGGTTTGCTTACTGGGCACGTCAGTTCAAAACAGCTAGTAATGGCACTATTCAGGTCTTGAACAGCTTCCTCTACCTTTTGTCTCGTCCTGAGTTTGGTTGGAGTTTTGAGAGTTTTCCCTAATTCCTCCCTGAAGCGTATCCAGTTGGTTTTTCTCGGATTCCTCCTCTCCTGCAAAGTTATGGCTTCGCATTCGATTTGGAATTCGATATATCTATGGTCTGAGAGGGACACCTCCGAAGAGACCCTCCAGTTAGTAACCGCCTTAAAGTATCTATTTGATAAAGTTAGGTCGATCACTTCCTGTCTTCTTGACGTCACAAAAGTTGGTTGCGAGCCAACATTGTTGATAGTAAGATCAGATGATAGAATGAAATCCAGGAGATGGTTTCCTCGCATGTTGCATTTGCTGCTGCCCCAAACAGTGTTTTGAGCATTGGCATCACAGCATATAACTAGGCCCATCTTCCTGGTGTCGCAATAGTCAATGAGTTCAGCAATTGCCCTCGGTGGTGGAGGCACTACCGAATCATAGGGGAGATAAGCTGATGCCACGATGAAGGTCTTCCAATTTCCATTCGTTTCGTAGCTAATGGCTGCAGCAACCAAATCTTGGCCACAAAATTGTCCAAGCTTAGTCGCTGAGAAAAGGTTCGACACAGCAAGACAAGCCCTTGGTCTCTCGGACCGCTCGTCACAGAGTATCGTAGTGCCACGGACACCTCCAAGGCCACAGATGCGATTTTTCCACACCCATGGCTCCTGTATGGATATTATGTGGGCTTTTGTATTCAACACAGAAAGCTTCTTACTGATGAGTGCAGTAGCAGCCTTGGAGTGTTGAAGGTTAATCTGAGTAAATCCAATCATTGGAAATACATCAGTCATACTAGTGGAAGGGCACGCAGAAGGTGCGCGCGCAGTTCCACCGACAGGAGTGCTTGAGGTCTTCTTCCTCCGTTTGTTCCTGTTCGAGCTATTGGAAGGGGAGGCAGCGTTGGTTTCAGTCAGCTGGCTGGTTTCGGTTGGGGTAACCTCTGCCGACCTGCATCTCTTTTCCGTCGCCGCCGGGGAAGGGCAGTTCTCAGCGCTTGCGCCTTCAACTGGCGGTGCAGTTTCTTCGCGCCGCACGATAGCCGCCTTTCTCCTTTTCCTCTTTCGCTGGCTCTTAGATGCACGCTGACCAGTGGACGCCGCCTCTGTGGCCCGTTTCACCTGTTCGGTTTCGCAGGCCTCGTCGGCAGCATCACACCTATCGGCTGTCTGTCTATTGGTCTGAAGATTAAGCGTATCAGGTTGAACCTCTCCGCCACTTTCTTCATGTTTCCAGCCCAGTCTACCGAACGTGTCGGAGATAGAGCTGCAGGAATCTTCGGAAGCAAACCTTTTCGCAACTCGAAGGTCAACGCCTGTACAGGCGGGGGGTATATGTATGTCGGTTGGGGCCTCCAGAATCCGTGCCCCGACCGTGGTCGAAAAGACCACGGGTGGATTTTCGCCCATGCGAGTACCACCTGGAGTATTTGAATCATTAAGTTGTTCCTGCATACTTGTTTTTTGGTTTGGTTCGCGATAGAGCTTTGACGGTGTATAAAACGCCGCTATGACTCTAAAACCTCGGATCACGAACGTATCGTACCGAGGTCCCCCTATCCACCACCTGGAGACGCGCCTGGTGGGTAACCAACCCGACAGTATATGTTGAACGCAGTACATAACACAAACTATTTCTTTATGGAGTTTGTTTCTTGCAGTAACTTCCAATTCAGAATTGGTTTGTTTTATTGAATGTAAAATGAGTGGTTGATGTAATGCTTCTTTTCTCTTTTTAATATGATTTTTGGTTTCAGCGTGACGTTTTAAGTTTGTTATATTGTTTGATAGA
Organism: Portevinia maculata; assembly: GCA_949715645.1. NCBI lineage: Eukaryota > Metazoa > Arthropoda > Insecta > Diptera > Syrphidae > Portevinia > Portevinia maculata. The sequence continues at coordinate 98,367,865 of OX454528.1, forward strand.
GATTCACGACATACCTTGCAGTATGCTTGCCCGTTGATTTGACTTAACCAATCTAACAATCGTTCCCATTCCTGTTTGTATTTTTGGTCATACAATTTCTTGGAACAACTTGCTGCATTTTCATTCGAATGGAATTCTGAGTTTGAATCAGAAGAAGCAGATTCAGATTCAGGTGCCGTATCGTCACTAAAACAATAAAAGAAAAATCACAATCACAATAAAAGAAAAATCACAACAGAGCATTTAAAAGATGAATGAAAATTGTAATAACCTTGCCGAAACTTTTACATCTTCTTCTTCAATGTCTGTTGATGTCACCACAGAAACTTCATTTTTACTATTCTTTGCAAAACTTGATTGTTCAGAGCTTTTTGGAAACAAATATCATAAATAAATGGTGCACAACGATAATGTTTATTAAATTTTGCCTACCAATCATTATTCACATTCTTGATTACTTCAAAATACCTTTTCATTGCGTTTGTAATATGTAATTATTTGGCTAAAATTTTCAGAACAGATGGACAGGAACATGAACCAACAAACCAAGGCCAAAGCAAACGTATCGCCTCTTTGACAGCAAAAAAACAATAATAAACGTCAGAAAATTGTAATCAATTTTGTGAAGTTTGATGCAATTTATTATTTTGAAATGTGAATCTGGGGCCTGGGTTTACATGAAAAAGTGGTTTTTAATTAATTTTTTTTTGAAATAGATTTAAGGTTTTTTTATTCAAATTGAAGCGGATTAAATAAGGGATATCTAAAGTGAAGTAGATATAAAAAAATTACCAATAGTGCGAAGTAGGGAGTAGATTTCAATTTTTTTTCCAAAATTGAAGTAGATCTACTTCAATTGTAGTAAAGTGGTATCGCTATACGTATTACGTATGCGTATGCGTACGGTGCAAATTCATTTGACTCTCTTCGAGACTCGAGTCTCTTTTCCTGTGCGCAAATGAATTGCACATGGCTTTGTGTATGCTGATACAAGTTTTTCCTCCGTTGTTGTGTTTTGTTTTTTTTGTTGAATTGTGTGAATATAAATTCAGCACAATAATATTCTCTGGCTCTGTACATGCTTTGGTGATTGTATATATTGTAGGTACATACAGCTCTTTGAAATTTAGTGGTTGTAAGTCACCAAATACAAAGAAATAATTTCTCCTTTGCACGTTCCGACATGCATTCCGTATCTCCATTTGAATTTAGTGGTTGTAAGGCACCAAAAACAAAAAAAAATATTTTCTCCTTTGCACGTTCCGACATGCTTTGGTATCTCCATTTGAATTTAGTGGTTGTAAAGCACCAAAAACAAATATCTAGTATTCCTGAAAACAGTGATTGTAAGTCACTAAGAAATGAATTAGTTAAATCCTGAAAATAGGGATTGAAAGTCACCATACACAGATATATATATATATCCATAATCTCGTAAGCTACCTTTTATTGTGAGCAAATTTTTTTCTTATATTTAACTTCCAGTCCAACCAAACCTAAAAGTTATTTTGTTTTGTAAACACAGATACTCAAAGATGGATGTGCATTGTGCATAATAACTTCGTATCTTTTTAAAACCTCCTGGTTCCTTGGATGGAGCACCTTCAACATTTAAAAGCTTTGTGAGGTCCTTCCACAATTCCTCCATATGCATTTTATTGCCCTTGAAAAATTCTTAGGCGATATCAATATGACCTTCCATAAATTGCAACAATATTTTGTACTTTGTTGTACTTACATTTTGTAAAATTATTTCTAAGAATACAGCTATTCACTACACGAAGCAAGAGTGAAATGAATTCACTTCACCCTATTTCACATAATTTATTTTGGATGGAATACAGAACACCAAAATTCACTTTGTGCTTTGAATTCACAAAAAGTGGAATGCAGAACATGTGTGTAGTATATTTTTTGTAATTGCCGAAACGCATTCCTTTCAAATTGGAATTCCTACATGTATATATAGGAACTTATTGACCACAACAAAAACTCTCTCTAGCCCAAAAGATAAAACTTATTGGTTATTTCGTCGTTTGAGCTCCAACTCCAGAAGCTCCTTTTTTAATTGGAGTTTATTTAGAGCGATTCCTTGCATATTAATGTTGTGTTCATTATTCTGCACTTTAAGTTCCTCCAGGACTTTGTAAATTCTTCGGGGGTTGTATTGCATATTTTTCGAGTTTTCTTCTAAAGAGTTCAATGATTTTTGAACTGCCTTGCTGAAATTACTTTGGATCTCAATTTGAGATTTCATAAGTTCGTATTGCGCAAGGGACAGTTCAAATGGAGTCATCTGGTTTTTTGGTTTTTTGGGCACATTTTCCAAAGCTTGAACATCTGTGCATTGAATTTGAGTAAAAGCAATATTTATTTATAAACATAAAACAAAAACGTTTGGTCTTACCAAGATCATTCTCATGACTTTCATAGTTATGAGCATCATCATTCTCATCGAGTTGCAGTACATCAACAGCACTTCGTGGACGTTTTGAAGTTTCTTTTGCTTCGGTTCTGATTGCACTTTGTGGACATCCAAATACCTGAACATTAGAGATGCCCTCCACTGCCTCCTGCAGACCAACCAAAGCAATAACTTCCTCTTCTTCCTCTGAAAATTTATAAATTTTGTTTGGGCCTCCCCCTGTGGCTCGTTGTTCTTTTCTGTTATGGGAGAGTTTTTTTCTTCAAATGCGATTTGTAGTCGCTCCATACCTGCAAAATTCTTTAGAAAAAAAAGTCTGAAATATTTAAGAATCTACCTTCTTCCACTCAGTCACATCTTTTATTGGTGGACCCAGAAGGTTTAGCCTATCTTTCAAGTTGTTCCAAAACTCGCGTAAGTCCTCGGGTTGCCTTTTGGCATTATTTTTGGCAATGTCTGAATTTAATTTCATTGCGGAAATTATTGTTTTAAATTGGTCTTGGTTTGTTGTTCTGCCCCTAAAAATGTTAATAATCTTTATTTATACAAATAATCAAGCAATAAATTAGTTTCTACTTACATTTTATTGACTACCAACCAGACAGACGATGCACTAAATGAAAAACCCGCAACATTTGATATGCGGATTTGAATTGTATAGAACGAATGCGTTCACGTGAATAAGAGAATACCGCGGAGTATTACCGACATTACCGACATTAGCGAGGGGAATGCAGATTCAATTCGAATGAATAGTAGAATAGTGTTCAGTGAAAATTGAAGAAAAATCCCCCCCGATGAATAGCAGAATAGGGCTGTATTTTCCACGAAAAATTAAAATCAGCGATAATTTCAAACCTTTTTATTTCCACCTGTTAATCTTCCCTTTATCAAAATTTTTTTTGTACATTTTTGGCTAACTCCACAAGTAATTTACCTCTGGATAACATTATATTGCAGCGAAAGTGATCACAAAAATTATTTCAAAGCTATTGCACTAGTCACAACCTCAAAAAATAGCAAACAAATTTGTGCGAGTTCATTCCTGCAAAATTACGGTACTTAAAAAGGGGGAATTTTTTTTTCTTGGAAAATTGACTATCTGAAGTTGGTGAGTTCTTCCTGAATTTCTTGTGCATGAAGGCAGTCAAAAAGCAATTTTAAATGCTTTGCATATTTCTAGGAAAAATATCAGATAGATTACAGAATTTTCTACTTGCTTTTTTATTAAATTGGCCATCAATAATACAAAATAACATTTTTGGCAGTTGGTCAGTTTTGCTTGTAAGCCGACGATATGTATCTGGTTCTTTTAATATTGCAAGTTTTTATAAAGTTCCTAGAGATTTTTAAAATAAGAACTTTGCTCTCCTGTACAATACAGTGAATTAAAACTTTCCTGTGCTGAAAAAGAGCATTAAACTCGTTAAAGAAAAGGAGTGAATATTTTAAGAAATATAAATATGCCTTATTTTTGTTATTTTCGTTATTTTCAAGGTCTTGATGAATTTTGTCAGCTTTCTTTCGTTTGTCTTCATATGAAGCTAGTCGAAAATAAGATTTTAATACCTCCCAATTTTCAAGAAGTCTAACCACACAAGGATGCATTGAAAGCCACCGTGTACTAGCTGGTTTTAAGATTTTCTTTATGTCGACACTGAAATATTCCTGAAATTCTACTAACTCAACTGAACTTTTGGCACTTTCAGAAATGTATGTTGAAATTCCTCGCATAAGCTCTTCACACCCTTTTGGCAGTTCCTTGCAAGCGTACGACGCAACTAACGCCGACGAATGACAAATGCATTTCATTAAAAATATATTTGGACAAACTTGTTTCAATTTAGTATACTCGTAAAATGAATTTTTCTTACCAACCATAACAGAAGCATTATCTGATGCTATACCGGTAACATTTTCAAGAGGTATTTGTTTGGCTGCCATCATTTTTGAAAATGCATCGAATAAAACATCTGCCCCAGAATCTAATGCATTTATATTCAATATCTCCAACAATTTTGTCACGACTTTTCCATTATCCGGATGAAGAAATCGAACAAGGCAGCACAGATGTTCGGTGTTGGTTATGTCGGTGCTTTCATCAATCAGTATCGAAAATTTAGTTTTCTGTAGTATATTAACTAACTCTTTTTCCTCTGCAGCAGCAAGCACTTTTTTTATTATTTGCGAGCATTTTGTTCGTCCCAATTTTACATTAGATAGTATTTGTGAATCGGGAAAAATGTCTTTCATAAGTGGAATAAGGTGTTCAACAATTTCAATTGCAACGTTATGTTCAGCAAAAAAAGCAGCTAATTTTATTTCTGCCACTTTTGTTTTTTCTGCGCTTTTACCTTTTTTAGAAAATACTGTTTCGATCCCAGGTGTTTGCTGGATCGATTTTAAATTTGTCTTGTGTTTTGATCCAAGACTATGACGCAAGATTTCACTCTTTCCACATTGAATTGTTGTGCCGCAAGCTATACACGATGCCTTGTAGTCGTCCATCTGAACTGGCCTCAGCCAAGCTGAAAATGTTTTTTCCTCTAGCCAGCTCATTTGAAATCGTTTTTTGCTTCCTTTTTCCGACATTTCACTAAAAAAGATTTGCAAATTGCAACTATGTATGATATCCTCAGCGAATATCATTTATAATTAAAACACCACGTTATCTTAACTTAAACGCTTTATTTCAACTCTGCTTACATACTAAACAACAATCGAAATCATCTCATCACGCGATCGATCTTCACTCGTCTTTTAGGTAATTCCATTGTCTTAGGTAATTACATATACATTGCATACATAATAATTGTACATAATTAATACAATAAGGTCCGAGACAAATGTACGTTGTACTGTGAATCACAACTCTAAGCGTGGTGAATATAAATTAATATTATAATATTTATATTAAATATACATTTAATGTCACTTAAATATACATAACACTATGTACTACTATAGCCGTGTTTCTTTGCACGCGGATATAGGCATGGCATTAAAAAACGACCATCGCCGCTTAAGAATTCATCGAAAAAAACTTGGCAGCACACATGGACCTATGACGTTTAGTGACACATCAGCTGTAAGTTGGTAAATATTTTGACATTTGTCAGAGTTAACTAAAGAAATTTTATTGAAAATCCTGAAATTTACAAATATTAACTTCCGCCAATTAAAATCGATGCCAAGCATACTCTAAAATTATAAAAACAATTTCGCATTAACATATTTCCAAAATACAAAACCCTTCAAGTTTGAAAACAAATAAAATAAAAGCGATTAGGCATGGATAACCAAGAAAAGGCTCATGTAAATAAATAAATAAATTAATACATAAGAACATATAATTCCGATATATTGTTTTAGATAATAAATTTATTTGTGGATGTGTAAATTCAGTAACGCATCACTGGCATCATGATGCTCATGATGCTTTGCAAAATGTTCATTAACGCAACTATTGGCATCACTTTCAACGTCAAGTGTTCATTATTGCAAAGTTGATCAAACTGATGCGCAAACATAACGAAAAAAAACATCACAGAAATACCTGATGCGCTGTTGATTCGCCTGAAAAAAGGCAAGAAAAATGTCGGAAGAGAAAAAAAAGTAAGTAAACAAACATTTTAATTGATAGATACTATAAGAAGGTGTATAAGAAGGTGTCCAAAAAGGATTTAATGATTTTCGCAAATCCTAGAAACATGGTTTGGTTTTCATTTAGAAAAGTTAAATCATTAGTGGACTTACATCGAAGGTGGATCGGCACATTCTAAAATGATTTTGAAATAGGTACATCGTCTGGATATTCTTCTAGAACTTTGAAATAGTCCCTAATCTTAGGAATTTTCCTTCTTTTAAATCTGCTAATTAAAGTCCGTATGCGTTTCGACCTCTTTCTTTTTGCTTCACACATATTAAAACTAAATTTATCGTCTTTACGATCAAAGTTATCAACTAAAACTTTTATAAGCAAAACTTCCATTTTAAATGTTTGATTTAAACAATGCGTTCTAAAACTCAAACGCCATATTCAATCAGCAAGGCATCAGCTTAAACTGTGCATCGCATCAGCATCGCAAATAAGCAGTGATGCCGCATCACTGCGCAAATGTTTGACGTTTCTGAATTTACACGATGATTCAAGCAGTCGCCGTCAGAGGAATGAAAAGCAGATGAACGACTTATTTTCTGTGGCTTTTGCAGACAGCTCAAGTTCAAGCTCCAGCTCAAGTTCAAGTTCCAGTTCTGAAGAATCGGAATTTGGACAGGAGCAACATATTAAGTGCTCGAACTTCATTGAGACCATCGATGCTTACAGCGATGATGACTTTAAGTCGCATATGCGGTTGCAAAGGCCAACTGTGGAATACTTAATAGGTATGTAAATATGTATTGTTTTCCCATAGTTTAAAAATAACTGCTCGTCCTAATTTGCAGCTCTTTTTTCGCAGTCTGATTTTCTGCCGACATCTTCTCAGGGAAGAAGGTCAAGGATTGGTGAAAGGAAGACATTTTTCATGTACATATGGTACATTAGTAATACCGTGACATATCGGCAGCTCGGTAATTTATTTGGAGTTACAAAATCGACAGCGTGGAGGGCTGTTCAACGAGTCACCTGTTGGCTAGTTTCAATTGGCCACGAGTATGCGAAATGGCCACAAGGAGTTGTTGCAGAAGAGACTCAGAGGTTATTTGAGGAGAAGAAAAGAATTCCCGGAGTTATTGGGGCTATTGATTGCACTCACATTTCGATCAAAGCTCCAAAACATGATAAAGAATCCTACTACAACAGGAAACAGGGTTTTAGCCTCGTTCTTCAAGCAGTCGTTGATGCCCAACAAAAATTTACAAACATCACTTGTGGTGAGCCCGGTTCACTTCATGACTCCAGAGTTCTGCGAAGATCCGACTTATACGCCAGAGTTCAATCGGAATATGCAGCTTGGTTTCCCAATGGATATTTCATACTGGCTGATTCCGCATATCCGTCAAAAAGCTGGTTAGTGCCACCATTCAAAGATAATGGCAATTTAACGGATTCACAACGGAGGTTCAACAACATCCATTCAGCAACCAGAATGACTGTGGAACACTCCTTTGGTTTGCTCAAGGGTAGATTTCGGAGGCTGTTGAAATTTACCGAGCAGACCGATTTGAGTACAGTGACCAAAATCGTTGTAAGTGCATGTGTCTTGCACAATATATGCATAATAAAGGATGATCAAACTGAAATTTTGCCAGAGCAACCAGATGATGGCCAAGACATTCCTGAAAATGAAAATGCGGAAAATTTCTTTGATCCAACAGTCAACCGACAGCAAATTTTATTTAGCTATTTGCAGGAGCAAAACATAATTTGAGTCAGTGAAAAACAAAAGCAGTTATAAAATATAAGCAGTTAAAATAGTAAACAGAAAAGTTACGATAACAAAAAACAAAGTTTATATCTTCATTAAGAAACATAACAATAACAAAACTAAAAAGTGACAATAACAAAAAACAAAGTTTATATCTTCATAACAATAACAAAACTAAAAAGTAACGATAACAAAAAGTATTTAAAAACAAAACAAAAAAGTGTATATCTTCATTATTGCTGGATTTGTTGGCACCTCCTTTCAAGTTGAGTTCGATCCACTGTTGTTAACCTATTCAAAATAGAATAATTGTTAGTTTGGGACATACGAATGTTGAAATAAACCTTACTTTGCTAAGCGGACCATTCCCTAACAGCTGTCCCATAATCCAAGACTATCACAATGTTAAAATTGATGAGGGAGCAACCTAAAAAAATAAACAAAAACATTAGGAAACATTTTAAATTAATTTTTTTTTGCAAGAGTTTCCAGAAGATACAGTTTCCGGTTCTCTATATCGATTTCTTTCTTCCACTTCTCTTCTAAGGACTGCGCCATCCTGTTCATAATTTCAGTCCGCTGTGTATGTTTATTTTGCCGATCTGCCTGCTTGGTGGACAACTTGTCAGCAATCGCCTGTTTCTTAATTTTGAGAAGGGCCTCAAAATAATTCTCTCGCGAGGATTTTCTTTTTTGGGATTGCTGTTGGGGTGTCAGATGATGACGATGCTGTCGACAATGATGGTAAACTAGGTGGGGTTGGACTACGCGTAAGCTCCATAGCATTCTCTTGAGTCGCAACCCTATCAGCTGTCGTTGACAAACTGTTGCTGCCAAGATGGAGGGTGTGGTTGTTTGAAATATTGGGTTTATCCCCAAATATCTCTTCCATCTCCTCCATAGCGTCCTCATTTTTCCTTCCAAGGCAGTGGTCGTTGTGGTTGAAGTCTGGAAAAAAATGTCAAGCTTTTGGAGAACGTACTTAAATTAAATTATGTTAGATACTTACCGTGATTTCTTGACAAATCATGTCCTCCAGCAGATTTGCGTAGGCAAATTTTTTTTTTTCGCCTATGGGAGAACTCGTGTTGAGCGTATGCTGACTTTGTATTGTATTTGGGGATATGTTCTTTAAACCTGTCTTTGAACGTTCTCCCTGTTTGTCCTATGTAGAACTTTTCGCAGTCACTACATTTTATTTTGTACACTCCTGATAATTCCTCCTTCTTTATTTTGGATGTTGTATTTAATATTTTCTGTATGTTATTGTTTGTCTTGAATGATATGTTAATATTTTGTTTTTTGCATTGTTGTTGTATTATTTGTGGTAGTATGTTGGTGTATGTTATGGATGTGTATTTGTTTTCTGTTGTGTTGTTGTAGTTAATTCGTTTATTGTTTATTTTTTGTTTCATCTTTTATGTAATTTGTCTATTGTTGATGGGGTATACCCGTTCGCTTGTCCTATTTGTTTTATTGTTTGTAGCTCTATCTGGTAATCTTTTTTGTCCATTGGTATTGTTATTAGTCTATATAATAGTGAATTGTATGCAGCCATTTTTTGATTATGTGGGTGGTGTGATTTATTGTTTATCGTGATGTCTGTGGTAGTTGGTTTTCTGTAGATTTTGTATTTTAATTTGTTGTTGCTTTTTGTTATGTTGAGGTCCAGGAAATTGATTGTGTTATTGTTTTCTATTTCTGTTGTTACTTTTATTTTGGTATTGATGCTGTTGATGTATTTGGATAGTATTTCTATTTGTCTCTGTGTTCCGTCGAATATGATAAATGTGTCGTCTACATATCTATAATATGCTATTATTTTCTGGTGTTGTGGGTTTTTGTGGGATAAAATGTGTTTGTTTTCGTAATTGTTGTTGTTGATGTTGGATACTGCCGAATTGTGGGGGAACGTAACTCCCGCGCCCGCGAATTTCATTTAAGTTTGCAGGGTTTTCAGTGTGTTATGTCGGTTCCACCCTGCCGTTGCAGTCTGTCCGTCTGGTTGCAGAGTGCTTTGTACTTGCGCTCCGCCTTTACAGACCGTCCGTCTGTATCGGGGCTTTTTTTAGTCTGGGCCTCCTGCCCTTCAATCAACCTGTGGTGGTTGCTTCTCAAGGCTCCAGAGACGTGGACCAATGGCTGATGGGACCATGGTTGCCCCTCCACTTATTCAGACCATGGGAACACAGACCAAGAAAAGAGGGAGTTTGCAAGCACGGTCAAGGGAAAGACAATGGCCCTTGTTGCGGCAAAAACCACACAAATCCCACCCTCAACTCCAAAGAAATGTGCTTGGTTTTTCAAACCCTAAGCCCTTTCCAGAGGCTAAGGTAAACAACACAACAGCGGAAGGATTTTTCCATCATTGGCCAACCCTGTGTCGACTTTAAAAAAAATAGGTTAAGATAAAATATTTCAACAAACTACGTTATTTGGGGTCTGCTAGACTAGTCGTCGGCGGCAATGTGATAGGGCTTAAGGGTCCTTCACATGCCATGTACCACGATCTCTACCACTCTCGTCTATCAACGTGTACGTCCACGGCGAAACGAGTTTCTTTATTATAAACGGACAACTAGCGGTTGGTGTTATGTTATTCTGCAGCCACTTGAAATTTGTGGAAAAGGAAACTAAAATGTAAAAAGCACTTGCAATAAAAAATACAAAACTTCCCTAAACAACACAAAACACTATCAGCCGTATTCATAAAGCATACTCAACTGTGAATTAACCTCGATTTTAGCTGAATCATACTTTAATACGTCGTTCGTTATTCATTAGAATTTCCGTCGCTTGTCACCGTTGATCAAGTCTTCATTTACTTAAATGCCAAATTTGGCATTTAAAGCTCAATCAAAGTGACGGATGAAAATAATTTATTCCTTCAGCATTTATGAAAATATTTTTCACTGCCGAAATGGATAGTTTTTTTTAGTTTTGTTAATCATTTAAATATGTTAAATGATTTAAATAACACCCAACTGCCAAAGCGATATAAAAAACGGATTAATCCTCTCCAAGACCTCCTTGAACACGAATTCCGAACCAAATATAGGTTTTCGTAGGAAAACATGCAAAAACTAATTGATTTGGTTCGGAATGACTTGAAAGGCGATAATCGAGGTGGATGTAGAAGAGCAGCGATACAATATTGCTCATATCGGAACTCGAAATGCTGTTGAAAGATGTTTTGGCGTGTGGAAACAGAGATTCCGCATCCTTCTTAACGGCATGAGAGGTCCAATAGAATCAGTCAAAAGGACAATAATTGCTCTTGCAGTCTTGCATAATTTAGCCATTGATTTTGGTGATACTCTAATTGCTAACTAAAAAAAAACTATTTGACTGGTTTTTCCTTAGCAAATATTATTTTCTCCTTTTATTTCTTATAGATGATCTGAATGATTTCGAATCCCCGATTGAAAATATGCAACCACCTATAGAACAACAAGTTGCTGTATCGGAAATAAGCCGCAGAGCATTTATTAATCAACACTTTTGTTGAGAAATGCATGATTGTTCCCAAGTCTACAATAAAAACACTATTCCTTTACCTGCATTAATGTCTTTTATTTAAAAAAAAAATTCTTTTTAAAATCGTGTTCTTCCTGCATAAGACGAAGTTTCAGCTCTCTTTCCATTTCAATGCTCTTCATCTGAGCGTCGTGTACTTCCTTCATATATTCCAGCTCCTTCTCCCTGAAATTGGAAAATTTGATGTGTCAGTATGGACATATGTAGGTACATAAAATATGAAATTTTAAAATTATCTGGAATTACTGTTTTAAAATGTTCACCCAAGCATCGCGCTTTTTATGAGAGGTATTGGTGTCCGTTCTTTTGTCTTCTACAACATCAATCTGCTGTTTTATCAACTCCTTTAAGAGTTGCTAAAATTATTTCAATAGAATAACTGAAAATTCTTTTGAAAATGGATTTAAACTTACTTTTTCTTCTGTATTCCAATTTTCAGCGCGCTTGCGTTTAGTTGCAATCTCCATTTTTTTTTGTTTTGTGATGACAGTTCACGGTACAGTTTGACATTATGCAAGTAGGTTTTTCAAACAGTGTTTCCAAAACCCTTTATCAACGCAAAATTAGCTATTACGTGTTCACAATAGTGTTATGAATAACACAATGATAATTTTTTTAATCCAGTCATAGTTAATCATTAATCAAAATGCGAATAAGGAAATGTAATGAATACGGCTGTATGTATATGTGTCGGTACAATGGACCCCCCACGCTTGTAAGGACAATTTGCCTACTATATATTTTTTTATCAATACGCGTGAACGTGATTTAAAAAAAAAGAAGCCCCACGTTGGGCGCCAATTTGTTGCACTTTAATTTACTCGCGAGAAAACTACTTTTTATAATGCTAAATTGACTTAATCAAACGAAATAAATTTAGTCAAAAATTGCGGCCGCCACCGGCGAAATGAAAATACCGAACTTCACGGCATGGTGCGAAGAGCGCGAGTGCAACAGCCAGAAGATAAAAGTGCTGGTTTCCCGGTATCATTGTTTTGGGGTGCCGGCCGCCCGCACTTTTCTGCTGCTCCTCCGGTGCTCCCACGACGGAGTTGGTTCAAAAGGGAGCGTTAATCCCTTCCCAATGGCTCATGTGCTGGGCCTCGGCCAGTAGCTTGAATTTGCCTTCGATAGTCAGACTCGATGCGTTTGGCTTTTTCATGCCTCGCCATTGACACTGCAGGTGCGAAACTTTTTGCGTCGCATTACTTGCTGCATTGAATCTGCGAATGGAAAATAGAACTATGTAATGTATTCTGAATAATATGCATTGTTGGTTTTGTTACTTACGAAAACAGTATGGAATCCCAGCAACATTTTTTGCACGTATTTGTGTTCGTGTCCACATTTTTATTTTCGATAATTGCTTCTTTTCCGCAATTAGGCTTTTCAGTAGTGTCTTTCATATAATAAGAAATTTAGTTAGATATTTAAATATACAAAGTAACCATTTAATCCGTACTTACCTTACCTGAGTAGGGCGTTTATCTGCGTAAGTAAAGTCTAGTCTACTTATAATTGCATCGAAGTTCAGGACCGTTCTATGGTTCGTAATAACATCATAAGCATTTTGAGTAATCTTATTTCTAAGAATATTCAATGCCGCGAAATATTTTCTACTCCCTTTGGTGTAGAGACTCGTTAAGTTGTTAGCAGCTTCACGTCAACTAACATAAGTATTGTTATTGCCAGTAAATTCCGGCAAGGATTTAATTACATCCAGTGATTCTTCACACCGGATAAGCTCTATATGGTCTGTATTTTGTACTCAACAACCGTATTTGATCCACTTACTGAGATTAATTGTCTTTTTAAGTTGTCTATTTCTGCTCTTAATAAAAGAGTATTTGCTACGTCTTCACTAGTTTTCGTTCATTTGTTGGATGTGATATTTAATAACAATTTTTTATTTTTCCTAATATCTTTTATTATACGTTTTAAATTTCACAACTTTATATTTTTCGTTTTTATTGCGACGCGTTTCAAAGCAGTAGCTTCATCATCGGGCTTAAGCTTCATTTGTGTATTAATTTTATGCAATTTTTTGGTAAGTTGCAAAAACAATATTGTATCTGTATGGTTGGATTACAACCTTAATACACACTTATAATTACTTAATATGTAGAAGTACACATGTTAAAAAATAAATAAAAATTTAAACAAATTCTCTTACAATAAATTATTAATCGAACGATTCTCCTTAGGTGATGTCTTCTTCGGTACGATATTTTTGTGTTTAGTCCTTCGGTGACTTCACCTTTTTCACTTTTTTTTTATGTTTTTGTTTTTCACTTTTTTTCTCCTTTTTGAAGGATACTTGATTTATTTATATTTTTCGTTTTAGCATTTTTCTTCTTTTTTAGGATACTTGATATAATTAATGATTATTAGCATACTAACACATCACTTCACGGTACCGAGTCCTTACACTTTATTTTTCGGTTTATCAATCGGTTAACTTAAAGAGACGGCTTTATATTGTGTGCCCTACGTTGGGCGCCAATTACTTAAATTAGTTTCTATGTCAAGTTTTAAAAAATATACTTTATTTCATATGATGATTTGAATACAAGGAATGGAGCAATATGACCGCTCGGTCTGAGGGTTAATATAAATCTAACAATCTCTAACTTTATTCTGCGTTGATATATGAATGATGCCAGCCGTTGTTTGTTGACACAGATGCGGAGTCGATCCTCATTTGTTTATTTGTTTTGGCTATTTCCGGTGGTTGGAGTCGAATTATTCTATCGAAGAGTTAATTGTCGTTTCCTTAGTTTGCTCGCATTATGCTTTTTCAGCATTTCTGCGATCCAATTTCTATCGTTGCTGGGTATCTTAACTTACAGTCCCAGGAAAACAAACTTTGTGCATTTGATACACTCCTTTTATGGTGGATTTAGTACAACTGTTGTATCCTGAATGAGACCTCACACCTGGAGGAATATGGGGAACAAATATTGAAATTTTAAATGATCAGGGGCCTATTTCATAAAACTATTAGTCTAATAATTATTAGCAAATTTTCTAATATTTTGCGTTTATTAGTAAAATTGTATTTCATAAATATTTTTCCTACACTAATATCTTATTTGTTCAGCGCCAATAAGTATTAGTGGGAAATTATTACTGTAGCAAGATTATGTTTCAAAGGAACAATTTTATTAGTAATTATTTCTGCTGACTAATAACTAATTTTCTTTTTCTATTAGTCGAGAAACATGGGTAAAAAATTTCTATTAAGAAAAGTGTGCTTAGTCAAATACGATTGGCCGTCAATAAATGTGCGTGAACTTAATTTGTAGCCATCATCGTGTATTTAAATTATTATCGTGTATTAATTTTTTAAACAAATTAATATGTTTTCGAGTAGTGATGATGAGTTGAATGAATACGATTTTATTAGAGTACGTCGCTGTCGGGTATTTAAACAAAGAATCAATTATGTAATAAATACCAGTTACGAATTCAATGAAAAATTCCGAATTAATAGTGAATCTCTTGAATATTTGTTGCAACGAATAGGACCTTACCTTGAAACTCCAATAAGACGAAATTGTGCTTTGTCCCCTAACCAAAGACTACTTACAGCACTTCACTGGTTAGGAAACGGATGTCAATACCACGGATTAGCAGATATGCACGGCGTTTCAAAAGCAACTGTTTGCCGTGTAATCAAGGAAGTAGTTAAACTAGTGAACGAAAAGGTTTTCCCATATGTTGTAAAATGGCCCAATGACATGGACGGTGTTGTAAGGAGATTTTACTCAATAAATCAAATGCCTGCTATTATTGGTTGTATTGACGGTACTCTTATCAACATTGATGCACCCAAAAATCATGAAGACCGTTTCATCGATCGTCACGGAAATCATTCCATTAACTGTATGTTGATTTGTGGACCGGATCTACAATTTTATTATTGCAGTGCTAAATGGCCCGGCAAAGTGCACGATGCTCGCGTGCTAAGGAATAGCATACTCCACGAAAAAATGGAAAATGGTTGGCGCCCACACCCACGATCAGTGCTTTTGGGTGATTCGGCTTACCCTCTTAAAGAATGGCTA
Organism: Portevinia maculata; assembly: GCA_949715645.1. Taxonomy (NCBI): domain Eukaryota; kingdom Metazoa; phylum Arthropoda; class Insecta; order Diptera; family Syrphidae; genus Portevinia; species Portevinia maculata. The sequence goes on from OX454528.1 coordinate 98,383,263, forward strand.
ATTACGCCTTAGTGTAATGCCTTAGACGATCCTGTAGTGCAGATGTTCAATAGGGCGCATAAACGTACACGTTGTTTAATCGAAAATTGTATAGGTATCTTAAAAGAAAAGTTCCCTTGCCTTAACCACTTAAGAGTACAGCCCATATATGCTTGTGAGATAATAAAAACATGCGTTGCAATTTGTAATTTGACCTCTCGCACACATGAAATTTCAAATGTCTACAGCGAGCAATGATTTGATGAAGAGGGATCCACTAACGACGGAATAGAGACAACATCAACGTCAGGTGTTTTAAGACAGCAAGAACTTGTAAATTCATTCAGATAATAAAACGAATAGCTATATACGAGTATGTTAGTAAATAAAGTTATTTTATTTAAAATTCCTCCAAACAAATAATTCTAGGAGGATCATCATGTTTTTCGGATCCATCTGCAACTAGCTTTTCAAGAAGTTGGTTTTTTAATTTTAAGTTTTCTATTTCTAGGTCTTTTTTTTAAGCTGTCCTTCAAGCATTCTATTTCGAGTTTTAGTTTTTCTTCTCGTAAACGGAATATATTTTGGTCATCAAATTTTATTTTCTTCCTTTTTGGTTCTGCAAATATATATGGATGTATGTATGATGTATATACCCTTGTATTGATTGCGCATTTGTATTTCGTTTTTTTTAATTTATGTTACCTAAAGGTGACAACATTTGTCTCCGTAATGTTCTTGTTTCCTTTGGTAGGCATCAACATCGCCTTCGTTTCGTCCATCAATCACTTCTTCTGCGGTCTGCAAGGAGTCTCGCTCAACGGCCTCCATTGACTCCTTCACTAGTAACCCAACGACATCCGGAGCGTCTTTACATAAGATTTCGAGAACCTTCTCGTCGATTTCCGTTAATACATATTTCTTGCCTCCGCCTGAACCAGTTCTTCTTGCATTGTCCACTTTCATCTATTTCAACTCGATCCAGTACTTGCATAATACAATTTATTAATAAGTTCTTTCTCACCATAGTGCATTTTTTAATGTTTGGCCAAAAAGCGTCACGGATATATCCCCATGGCTTATCCTGAAATACACCACTTGCAGCGGCTTCTTGATGAATTTTCTTCCAAGCATCACTTTTATCTTGCTTGCAAATTGTATTAGAAAATGCTCCAAATAGCACGTTTTTCTGTTCTAAAATTAAGTTTAACAAATGCAATTTTAATTCCTTGGAACACATCGCTTTTTTTAATGGACGTTTTCTCCTTTGATTGTGTATCACTTAATAACTTTAGACGAATGTGAATTTAAAAACGGTAAAATTATAAACAAACGTGATTATTTACTCACAGCATACTTGAGAATTAATAACGGGCATACCTATATCGCAGGCTGATACTTATTTGTCAGCAATTCACTAATAATTCCTATATCAAACATAAGGGAATTATTAGAACCCGACAATATTTTTATGAAATACAATTTTATTAGCCCATACATTATTAGAGCTAATAACTTCGAAATTATTAGTATTAGACTAATAGTTTTATGAAATAGGCCCCAGAACAATGTGAACGTTTTTACTCCAGCCACTCGCTTGACAACTTCTTTTAAAAAAAAATTTTAACAGTTGAGCGACCGGGCTAAAGCAACGAAATATTTTTTTATCGAAATATTTAAGACATCGAAACAAAATTATTATGTAAATAAGCTTACTATATTATGTCTTTGAATTACTACGAAAACATTTCAGTTTTAACTTGCCCAAAATAAAGGCTCGTGCTGGCGCATCACAAATAAAAGACCGTATTTCAAGTTGTAGTAGCTGCAGTATTTCCTCAATGAAGGGTTTCAAAAATGTGTTGACACATTGGGGCTTTTTGTTACCATGAAAAACGCCAATAACAAAAACTTTCTGTTCCCCTCTAAATTTTGCCTAGAATTGGCTATAGCTGGCTGTTCGAACTTTTCGCAACACAAATTCCATCGATTCCAACGTCCGTATTTTAGAATATCTAGCGTTTGTCATCGATCAAACCATTAACGTGATAAAAACGTGTTAGAATAAATACCAAACAGCGAATCTTCTGGTATTAAGAAAACCAACCAAAAAAAATACTTTTCTCAGCGAACAGCGATTTATTTCCTCCTTACCAGTTGACGTCCAAATCCAAACAGCTCGAAAATCAACGGGTTACCACTTGAGTGTATACAAATTACAATGAGATTGACAATAATTGGTATTCGGTACATGAGGTTACCCGTTAAAAGAAAACAGAAACAACAAATGGATTAGCAACAAGAAACGCTAGTAACAAATTAGGGTAAATAGTTAATTGTTTGTGATGCGTAAGGGAAGCACATTTGAACTATAACATATAAATGAAAAACATGATACTAATCATAAACATCCCGGCCCCCCTGAAATATTTTCAGGATAATGGTAGCAGGGCCAATTTTGATATTGGTCTTACAAAGGTTCCTGTACCCGTCTTGACAGTGGCTACTCGAACTAGTTGATCTGACCCTGGTTGAACGGCTTCCACTCTGCCTAGGATCCACTTGGTAGGGGGCAGCTTGGGTTCCTTTATGACGACGACATCTCCAGGTTTGAGGTTTGGTATCCGTTGTTGCCATTTGGGTCGCTCTTGAAGGGTCGTTATGTACTCGATACTCCATCTCTTCCAAAATCCTTGGGTCATATTCTGAATTTGACTAGTTACTGTGGTAAGTTCCTCGAAGGTTAATATTGATGACCCAACAACACGGCGATGGTGAAGCTTAACCGACTTGACACCAGCCTCCCACAATCCACCAAAGTGGGGAGCTGATGGCGGAATAAAGTGCCAAGCGATTCCATCCTTTGCGAGAGATGATGTGACGATGTCGTTAAGCGATTGGGACAGTACTAGCTGGTGCATTTCATTTAGACAGCGCCGTGCACCGTTGTCACTATAGATGTTTCTGCAGATTCCTCGACGAGAAACGAATCGGCGTAGAGCGGCTAGAAAGGCATCGGTGGTAAGGTCACTCACTACCTCAATATGAATAGCCTTAGTGCATATGCAGACGAACAATGCTATGTACGCCTTGGAATATTTGGGATTGCGCCCGCGAGAGAGTTTTATAGTCAGATGACCAGCATAATCACAGCCTGTGTTGGAAAACGGTGGGCTAGGTTGTATGCGTTGCTTTGGCAGATCCCCCATCAATTGAGTACTGGTTAATCGTCGTTGCATGAAGCAAGGCTTGCAGATGTGAATCACCCTTCGAATTAAATTGCGGCTACCCAAAATCCAGAGCTGTTGGCGTACAATTGCAAAGGTTTCCGAAACGCCCGTGTGCATATACCTTTCATGAGTGTCCTTAACTATAAGAAAAGAGATATTATTGTCTTTTGGAAGCAGAATAGGATGTTTGATATTATAGGCTATGGTTGCGTGTCTTATACGCCCTCCAACACGAAGCATTCCATCGGTGTCCAGGAACGGAGAGTATCTCGATATCTTTGATTTATTGGAAAGACGTTGCTTAGTTCGAAGGTCATCAATATCGGTGGAAAACGAGTTTCCTTGCACAAACTTGTAAATAATAATTATCTTTGCAGAATGAAACTCCTGGAATCGCAACCCATGGCTTATACGAAGGGACGAATGCGTTCGACAATTTGAAATAAACCGAAAACAGAGTGCCACTATTCTCACCAGCCGATACCACGACGATATTTTATTGATTAGCGATTGGATTATATTAGTATCAGCTGCTATAACAAGGACATGTTCTGGAAGAGGTCGGGTTTCAGATTTAACCGGATCACTTTCAGCTACTTGGGGAGAGATACACCATGAGGAGTTAGGACAGTGTTCTTCGGCTTCCGATAACCAAGGTGGACCGGTCCACCAAAGATGATGGTTCACTAGGTTTGTAGGCGATACACCGCGCAACGCACAATCGGCTGGATTGAGTTCGGATGCGACATAGTTCCAAGAATGTCTAGGGACTGTTTCCGGTATTGTTGATGTTCGATTGGCAATAAATGTTGTCCAACGTCGAGGAGGTGACAAAAGCCAGTGCAGTACTATTTCCGAATCGCACCATGCTCTTACTTTTATTGCAACAGAAGTAAGCGAGGATTTGATAAGATCAATGAGTCTTGACAGAAGTAATGCGCCACAAAGTTCTAAGCGCGGAATAGAAAGAGGTTTTAAAGGAGCCACTTTCGTTTTCGCTGCGACAATGGTAACCTTGAATTTACCCGTTGTTCCTTTCGATCGAGCATAAACTACGGCTGAGTATGCTAATGACGAGGCATCCGAGAAACCATGTAATTCCAGGGTTTCAGGCGATGAGAACGCGTTTCGTGGAATAGGAACTTGTTGAAGACACGGCAAACTATTACGATAGCCCATCCCGCGGCTAGCTATTTCAGGTGGTATCGGGTCATCCCAAGCCAGTGCTAGTTCTGATGACCAGAGATCCTGAAACATCATCTTGAATAGGACAACTGAAGGTGCTAAGAAGCCTAAGGGGTCGAATATCCGAGCTATTTCCGAAAGCAAAATTCTCCTAGTGACCTGAGAGATTGGTTTTGGTTGGGTTAAGCGAAACGAAAACGTATCAGAAGACGGGTTCCAGTACATTCCGAGGACTTTTATTGCAGATTGTGAACGTTCTGTATCGAACAACGAATACTCGCAATCCTCCGGTGGAAGTTTAGCCAGTAGGCTCCAGCAGTTAGAGCTCCATTTTCGTAGTTTTATATTTGCCATCGACAGAAGACTTATTAGCTCGGACTGTAATTCAAACACATGATCAATTCAGTTCGTTCCTGTCATAATATTATCGACGTATACATCAGATAATAGGATTCGAGCAGCGTTTGGGTGGCTTTCCTTATAGTCGTCTTAGAGCTGTTGTAAAACACGAACTGCGAGAAACGGTGCAAAAGCTGTTCCGTAAGTAACAGTTTTAAGACGGTAGTGGTTTAAATCATCTTCAGGAGATTGACGCCAGACAATTCGTTGGAAATCAGTTTCTTGGTTACGAACCAAGATTTGGCGAAACATTTTGACAATGTCAGCCGTGAAGACATATTGATGTTGCCGGAAACGTAAGCAAACGCCAATTAGGTCACGCTGAATAGGTGGACCAATGAGTAGTTGACTATTTAGAGATTTCCCATGAGAATCGGCTACTGAACCGTCAAACACAACGCGGAGTTTTGTAAAAGAGCTGTCGAGTTTAAAAACCGCATGATGTGGCAAGTAAAACTGTTTTCCACTGACTGTTTCGATATCTTTGGGTGGAATTAGTTCCATAAGACCGAGATCAAGATACTCTTGCATGCAATTCGATTATCGGTTATATAGTTCTGAGTTATCACGAAATCGTCGTTCCATGGCATGCATTCGACAAATGGCAGCAGAAAGAGTATTTCCAAAGGCTGGACAGGGATTTTCCGTCTTGCGACCGAGAGACGTTCTTTCGAAATTGAACTTCAGCAGGATCTTAATTATCCTTGGGCGCATGTGACTGAACTTCATCCAATTCCCAGAAGCGTTGCAGTAATGTGTCAGTATCAATGGTAGAATGCGAAACAGATAAAGCAGTATTAGAATTATTGATAAGCTCCCCAGTTATGACCCAACCGAAAGTAGTGTTTTGAGCCAAGGGCTTACCCTGTGGCCCATGAATTTGTCCTGCCTTAAAGATTGACCAAACCTTGTCAGCCCCAATTAGGACATCTATCGTTTTGCAGATGTTGGAAAATAATGAACGAATTAATTGGCAGCAATCAAACATTGTACAGTAATACCCCGGACTTACGCGATAGGTGGGACCAAGAAATAGCCGTGTAAGTCAAATTCGCATAAGTCGGGGTTCGACCTTGCATATAAATACGTATAAAGTTTGTGTAATCGGGAGCAGAGTCTAATAATTTAGAAGAAACATGTTAAAATGTAAGAGCTTTAAAGTCTTCATGTTTGGCCGCCTCCCCAGCTTCCTCTTTTAGTCTCTGAAAAATCAGCTTAGCTTCAAAGCACACTGTGTTTTGGTCAACGGGTCAATTTTTAAGTCTTACTTGATTATCACAGCATAACTGTAACATTGTTTCCATCCGTGACGTTTACGAATAATGCTTGAATTCAAAGATTGCGAACCTTTTACAGCTTCAATAATTTTGTATAACCGTTCGGACTGTTGATTCCGGTAGGTCAAATTCCTTTGCCAATTCACAAATTTTTATTTTCGATTCAAAGTTTTTGATAACATTTAGTTTACACTCCAAAGACAGTGTTTTTCGTTTCTTGTTCAGGTTCACATGACTCTTTTTTTTTGTCTTTAGATGACATAACTTGTCATAAACTTAATGTTTTATGGAATTGGAATTGTTATTCCACACGAACACGTTCGAACTTGGAACACGCCGATGCGCGCGATGATCAAAAAGAAAAACCGCGTAGCTCTGAATTCGCGTAAAACGGGGTAGCGTAGGTCGGGGTATTACTGTACTTAATTTTATTTCTCTTTATTACCAAAATACACCACTAAATGTTTTAACTTTATTATAAATGATTATTTTTATTAACTTAATATTAATTTATTGAAGAACAAGTATGGGTATAAGACAATGGCGTGCTTCTCACCAGCAAAACCGGAATAGGAAGACCTAATTGCGTGTTTCTCACTCGCAAAACCACACACTCTAAAACTATTTGTTTACTGCTACTGCTCCATAGAGGGCCAGTGGGTCGCCACAAATATATAAGGACGCCATCTATTTATCAATACCGCCGATGTTGCAACATTTGTGTTATATAATATAATCGGTGGACAAAACTTATCATTTTGTAATACATGTTAATGTATTGTTCACAAATACATATTATGTATATTGATATGTCGGGTAATTAGTCTCCGACGACAGGGGAGCGAATCTGAAAAATTCCGGAAAAATTATTTACAACAACACGAATTTCTCTAAGCGTATAAACTTTATTCTATTCTTAAGGTTTAACAATTTTTACTTTCTACGTGGCGCACTGTACCGAACCGCTGCGAGGTTGAATGAATATCGAATAGACTGCACCGTTACGAGGCTGATTGAATACTTCCTCGAGAAACCAATCTGTTTCTTCCAAGTAGTCCGCTGTCGCCAACCCCTTTTGCACCGTCATCCAAATTAACTAGATTAGAGGTCCCACGGGAGCAGAGTATCCAGCACTCGATACCATGCTCATGCCATTGTGAACCACGTACCAACGAAATATAGTGTGGCACACACACCCGAAATACCCATAGCGATCTGTATGCGCGACATTGTACTTATTCCAAGAATAAACAATGCGCCGATGGATGGCAGTATTTATGGTTCGCACCAATTATATTTGTTCTTTAGAATTTTTGTAAATAAAAAAATAAATATATTTTTAAATCTTTAGATACTTTATTCGTTCACAAAATGACAATAGTTAAATTTTAAAAATCAAGACAAACGTTTATGTCGGTTTGCTGCCAACTACTGTGTCGCTCCTTCTATGTTGTATCTATTTTATATCCATTATCCCGATGAGTCGTTTTCCTTATCTTCAGGGTTTATGGTCATGTTGGTTGGTTACTTTTCTTATCTTGTTTGTGTAGGGTTGATCATAAAATCTGTTATGAGTATTTGGTCTTGTTATCTGAGGTCATTTTTATTTGGATGTTTGCAGGTCTCCTGATGAGTTGCTTTTCTTATCTTTATGGTTTATTTCCTCTTACTGGTTTAGGTACAGTTGAGTGTGTTGAGGGTTTATAACTCACCCTCGCCTGGTTATCTTCTGTCAACAACCATTAGGCGACGAGGCGACGCGACGCGACGACCACAAAGTGCATACGAATGTCTGCGCATAGACTCTGGTATCGGGTGGCGGTTATATGATGCTGGACATTCGCTGTGTTGAATGCCAGCTTATCGATTGTGTATGGATTCATGAGGTATTTGGGCTGGTGGCGACCGGGGAAAATCTACATTGTTGGAAAATGAGAAATATGAAGTGCCGTATGGCTCGGGCACTGTACAACGGAGAATGATATGCGACGTCAGCGGTTCGGCCTGTGTGTTTATAATAATTAAGAGTGGATAGAAGTTCACTCACAACAAAGCAATAATTTATAATGGATTATTGAATAGGTTAAACAAATCTTACTCTAAACAGATTAGTTATTAATGTAGGTTAGTAAAACAATATTCTATCTAAGGTACAAGTTGACAGTAAATATTGTCAACCGATTATTTTTGTTTTGAGTGATGTTTACGCGGCTTACGACCGCGTTGTCTACGAAGAGTTTACTCTTCCTATCACTATAGTTCCCTAAGTTATGCTAAAGTCTATTGCGTTGGATCTAATATCTGTGACAAGATATCTCACATTCGTGTTATATAATATAATCGGTGGACAAAACTTATCATTTTTGAATACAATGTTAATGTATTGTTCACAAAAATCTACCTCGCCTAAAAAGCTATGGGGCTTATTGTAGCTAGACCAAGCCGAGTGAAAACTGATGGCTGAAAAACCTTAGTTTTTTTGCGGTTAAAGAGCCAAGCTAAAAATTAAAGCAGATGCATTCACTGTGTCCAGTTTAAGATTAACTTTATTGTACTTTTCTTAACCTATTTATACAAAAATCTTATTCTAATTATTTACATATTCACTAATACTATTAAATAAAAATGCTTGTCGCAGCAGTAGAAAATCATTGTGTTTTAAATTCGCCATCCGGCTGTACAATCTGACACCATGCACAACGCGGCTCAAGGTGAAGCGGAATTCTTATCTGATCGCTTGCACCTTCGTGGGAAAATTCTGTGTATAGATTAATTACAATTCTATCGTCTGTGTCTGGGGGAAGCCCTTGTGTGGACTTTGAGTTGTTGTTCTAGTTGCCACGATTGGAGTCTGGAATTGTAATCTATGACGTCGTGTATGTAGCATGTTTGAATTTGTAGTTTATGGAATTTCTGTATGTCAGTGATGGGTAGTAGGACTACATAGTACTAATGAAGCTTAGTACGAAGTGCGGTACTACAATTTCGACCTGTGTTGATTCCGATGTCTCCTGTATTCCTGGTGATGTCTGCTGTGACTTTATTGCTGCTGTTACCTCGACGTTTATTCCGGTATGATTCTTGAGTACTATATTTGTCTGACCTGACGGGGTTGTTGTCCCTTCCATGTAATTGGAATTCTCCCAGTGTCGAGAATCTGTTTACACCACTGGTTACATTGTTGGTGCTTAGACTGGTTCGTTCTTTGACTGGGGACTGCTTCCCACGCTTCACTGTAGTCCATTGCTGAATTTCACTTTGGCACGAGTTACAATCCTAATCTGTTATCCACAGAATATTTTATTGATTTTCAATTAAAACACAATCAGAATCAGAGCATGACATTTGAGTCTTGACAAATATCGTTTTTATTGTTTGGCTTCTACGTTCTGACCGCCAGATTAGCCGCCACATCATGTTTACGTGAACATATTAACTTAATCATAAACGGGTTATAATATTGTAAGAGAAGAGAATATAGAGTGCTAATCAAATAAATAAATATTTTTAGCTGTTACGGTTAAAGAGAATGTAGATTTCTTTTAGCAACTGAATTCGGATGTTGATAGTAATAATGAAATGTTGCGAACAACGTTGAGAGGATCCCGTCTTCTGTTGCGACTTAAGGCTTCGCCACACAGAACGCGTTTTTAACGCCGCGGTGAGATTATTTTAAGCGGCGTCGGTGAGTACTATCAATATTTTCATTCTGTCACAAAATGTCAACCAGCTCTGATGAAGAATTTCTTTTATTGTTTGCCGTGCTACGATCCCGAAAAAGAAAAAGAATTTGGGTGCACGAGATTAATAAAAAGAGAGATGAAGTCGGAGAATACCACCGGCTGTGGCGAGAGCTGGAATCAGATGAAGACCGCTTCTTTTGTTATTTCCGCATGTCTCAAAATAGTTTCGAAGAACTTCACGATTTGCTTCGTTTTAAAATTGAAAAAAAGCTGACGAAGTGGCGGAAACCCATTTCAACAAGAGAAAGACTTGCAAATAATAATAAATTTGTTTAAGGTAAGGAATATTTATTATATTTATATTAAGTAGTAAAGTAAGTAAAGTAAGTAATTATTAAGTGTTATCCGATTTATTATGAATGCGATGGCCCATTGATATAATGTCGAAATTTGTATCTTCGGCATCTTGTGCCAAATGAGTGACATTTTCATGAGATATATGAGACATAGTGTTTTGAGAATCAGAACTTATTAAGGAATAGGTCGATGAATATATTGGCTGATATCGTTCCTCCATTTCGTTTAACTCAGTATCAGCAAACAAGTTTGCCAGTTTCACTTTGACCATAATTTGATTCCTTTCTGAAAATTTTTTGAATGTGTCAGCGTAGCTTTGAAAGAGATGATCGACGGCATCAAATTTGGACTGTTTTTTTGTTTTGAGGTAGTCTATTATTTTCTCCACGCCATCCGGTTCACGGCTTCCTCGTTTCCTAGCTCTTGGTGTAGGCAATGGTGGTGTAAACAATGATGATGTAAATTTTGTTGGTTGCATTGGTACTGGTGACGACATTGGTGATGACAATGATGGTAAAGGCGAATCAGTTGAAACTATCGTGGGTGCAGGTGGTGAGTTGAACGTTTTGTTTAGAGACGTATCTGATATATTAGAAGATGTTGCACGTGGAACTATGATTATGTCCAAAAATTGAAGATGACTAAGCCAAGGCCATTTATGTATCTTTGCCGCCTGTCCTGTGCTACCTTTCAATAGCTTTTTGTGTCGGATATAGTTATCCCTCAAGTTTTTCCAGTTAGTTTTTATTGTTCTAGCTGAAAATAAAAACCAACCTTCCTATCAAACTATATCATTTTCATATAGGATCGGACGTTCAACAGTAGAAATTATTGTGAAACAAGTCTGCAAAGAAATTTGGAATACTTTGCAGCCAATATACATACCCACACCAACGGATGAAACATGGAAAGATGCAGAAAGAGGCTTTAGGCAAATGTGGAATTTTCCCAATTGTTTGGGTAGTATTGATGGCAAACATGTGTCTGTAAAATGCCCTCCCAACAGTGGATCGAATTACTTCTGCTACAAGCAATTTTTTTCTGTTGTCTTACTGGCTGTTGTTGATCCTTTTTATAAGTTCATCGTTGTTGATATTGGAAGTTATGGACACCAATCTGATAACGGAATATTTGAAAATTCCAATTTTTATAAAGAATTTTTAGACGGCAAGACACTTCTGCCCCCAAAACCCTTACCAGGAACCAGTGATCCTGTACCACACATTCTTATAGGTGATGAAGGATTTGGTTTACAGACGTATTTGATGCGCCCTTTTCCCAAAACAGTGGCCGTGGTAGACGGGAGAAAGACAACTTTTAATAAAAGACTTTGTCGGGCACGGCGCGCAGTCGAGAATACGTTTGGTATACTATCACAGAAGTGGAGAATCTTTTTGAAGCCTATAGAAAGTGAAGTCGAAACAGCAGTGCATGTAGTAGAAGCTGCATGTGCTCTTCATAACTATATAAAAACAAAACAAGGAACCATTACCATTACCGACACCGAAATCGAAAATGAGCCTATCCAAGCACTTATCCCACGAAGGCCAACAAACCGAAGGCCCACCACTGCTGCATTTCAAATACGCGAACAATTTGTATCTTATTTCAATAATAATCACTTATAAATATTTGACTAAAATCACGAATTTGAAAATATATACATAAAATTATGTTCTGAGGTCGGTATGTACCCCAGAATTTATTTTGTTCAAGAAGATGTCTTGAACAATTGAAATGAATTATAACGACAAAGATGTCTCGCTACAGAAACTTAAATTATTTTTCAGAAAGATGTCTGGCAACCGATAGTAAAAATGCTACTATACGTTATAAATAATGATGCTTCTTTATTTGGAACTTATTCCTTGGAGTGAAACTGAACAAGTGATCGTAATTGTTCACAGTAGTCCCCATGATACCTCGCAGTTAATCTCTACTGTCCATTTACATGACTATTACAGACGTTATTAACATAGGTGGTCATTGAACCTTGCTTGAACTTGAAATTTTCTATTTACATTTGCGGATTTGTATCATGGGAACTGTGTGATTACATGTGTGTTAGTTTTACATTCAAGTATAACACTTTGGACCTTATTGGTTAGAGGTAGAGGTGATGATCATACAATGCATTCTCTATCTTTATCTATTTGGGGAAATTGGCATATAATCACTATGCTCCTCTTACGTTAACATGTGCTAGAGAGAGAGCGAATGCTTTGTATGTTGCCTTTGCCTTCTTATTGCACATTTGACATTTAGTTTTAGTTTCTTGTTTACCTCGTCGCGTGTTCGGTTGTTGTTTCTCTGCATTTTACTTCCATAAAATGCATGAACGTGTTACCGCGAGTGATTGATTAAATCGCATATTTATATTAATCATCTGGATATTGTATATTCAAGCAGTATCCAAATGAATAGTTTAATATGCCGATTTTGCATGCAACAATGTCGAGTGCGCAATTGACAGGAGTTTTTGGAACATACATTAATTCATATTGTGATCAATATTAATTTAGTTTCTTTCTTTTTACAATTTGATATTAAGAATATTTCTCTGTGGTCGATTTGTGATGTGTTTTGTGTTGGGCACCAACCCTGTTTCCCATAGTTCACCCTTCAAATTTATATTTTTGTAGTCTGAATTACCGGGTTTCTTCTCATAGATTCTATTAATTTTTCCATCGTAGCGCACAAAAAAAAACAACTGAAATGACGTTTAACGCGCAGGCGTCAGGAAATAATCTGTAATTTTGTACAACGACGGGTTTTCAACGCGGCGTTGAAAACGCGGTCTGTGTGACCGGGGCTATATATTGCAGTGTAATACAACGCGGCGGTGAAACGCGGCGTTAAAACGCGTTCTGTGTGGCGAAGGTGGCGAAGCCTTTAATGTTGATGAAGTGCGTTATGTGTGTATCGTAACTCACGCTTGGTGCGCTAGGTCTTGGTCTTAAACCGCCGCCATTTCGTTTCCCGCGCCCAAATTTGGATGCATCTCGTCTTGATTTTTTTTTTTTTGATTTGAGCCACCCGGATTCCTCTAGGGCTATTTAAAAAGAATGTGGAGTCACCTCTTACTGTTCCTTTACAATTATTTTTTTAATTGTCTGTCATTTTAGGCTTTTCCGCATCGAGATGGCGGAATTTGCCGTGTGCACTGCGCAATTAGGTTATGCCTTTTATTTCCACGCATGCTATAAATGTATTATATAAATGTGGGATTGAATAAATCAAAATACAAATGAAAGACACTGTTTAAAATTAGTTCAAATTTCTCTTTATTTAAATGTATCCTCGTCGAGTGTTTGGTGACAACTAAACTCTACGTAAATGCTAGCTTGCTGGTGTACATTGTAAAATCAACAAAAAGGGGCTGTTGTTTGTTCGTTTGGTCTGTCCTTCGTTCGTTACCGTTTTATGTCGAATGTTCTATTGCGGGCGTTATGTAAAGTAGTACATAGTCATAGCGTTTCGTCAGATCGTATGTTTAGTAGTGTGTATGGCTGTTGTTTGGCTCTTAAGTACATGCCATGGTACTGGATTCATCATTGCCTGCGTCGCGGCATAAGCTGAAGTGTTCTAAAAGCCTGTCCCGTAAAATGTCTTCTCTCTGTCATCGGTACTCCTAGTTCAGTCAGTTTGTTTCGTAGTCAATGCTGTCTTCTGCCATAGCCATAATACTATCACAATCCATTTTCTTTTTTTTCTTTTTGTTTCAAGTTATGTTTTATTTCTATTCAAATGTTTGAAAAATTAATCAAAATTAAGAAATTAAATTTTATGCAATATTTGGTAAATAAATGACATAAATTTTGGGTAGTGGTGCTTGCTGCTGTTGAAGACGTAATAAAAACTCCACACCTCTTTTTGTAAGCGTTTTTATTCCCTAAGGAAATGAAAAGTTATTATAATAAAATACATTTGGAACGAAACTTACAATGATCTCCTCCTCTGGCGAATACAGCAATACAATAAATGGAAATTCATATATTGAACTAATTTTATACATTTGACAGATATATATTTAGATAAATATTACACTTCAGGGACGTTACATTAATTATTTTCCCAAAGGCGGAAAAACAAGGTGTCCGCAACATTCTGAGATAAGACACGCAAAACATACTCGCTTTTGCTTGGCTAAATTCGAAAGTTCCGCTTGACTCAATTTAAGAAAGGCAGGACATTGAGACAAATTATGCTTTTGTGAACACGCGGTACATACCTGTATAGATTTGATAGCTGTCAAAAAAGTGTTCCTCTCAACCGTATGCAGAATGGAGTTCTTTCGATTACCTCTATATGGTTTAATTGTCTGCTGGTATTGAGAGAACGTTGCAATACTGGCGAATGTAGCATACTGCTTCAGCCACACACAGACATTTTTTACGCTCGGATATGGTTGGATGTTGTTAGAAAATTGCACCCAGTCGAGTCGCTTTGACATCGGCAACTTAGCCACCAACTCATCTAGCTAGAGCACCATTGGATTGTTCAGGTGATGTTGGCCAATTCTAGATTTTTGTGATAACCACTTGAATTTAGTATCAAATGAAAGATTACAAAAGTGTGGGTCCCAGACGTTTTACGCGCAGCCAAATCCTTGCCAGACACAATTTTAATATGTGAAAATTACCTTTTTTAAGCAATTCTCATAACAAACTTGCGATAGAACAAACACATCTGATAACAGCAATGAACAAAATAATTAATTTTAATATACTTCACGTATTGCTATAAAAGTTTAATTATTTTGTACATAAAATAAAAATACATTCACATTATCATATATGAACTATTAACAAAGATCTGAGAAGTAAGAACTAATAGTATTTCAATGTTATAAACTTGAAATTGAAACTGAAATAAATCAAAACTAATTCATAACTACTATTCTTCATCAGATTGATCCGATGAATCGCTAGTATAAGTACGAGTATCTTCATCATCAGATACATCTTCTTTATCCTCGTCATTAAGTAAAATGTCTTCTAATCTATTAGGAGCGACATTTCCATCGAACCATTTGACGATGTACTTGTTGTCTTCTAACAACCAACCACTATCTGATGGTGATTACTGAATAGCCTCATTTTTAACAGCATTCCTCCATACGTGACATATATAGTTACATCTATTTACTTGCTGTAGTAATGCCGATTTATTCGGGGGCAAAAGACTTCCTTCAAAACCTAAGGCAAGCAAATTAATTCAACTATGTATTTACTATTAAAACATGTTACTTACTTTTAATATTTTGAAAAATTTTGCAAGTTTTATAGAAAATTTCATATCTTGCTTCGTTTACATTCTAAGCCCTCGTTTGGTACATACGAGGGGCGTTCAATATATTCTCGGTATCGGGGTGAAGCTGTGGTTGTATATATAAATTGACTTATTTATCAAGTAATACTATTATTTATTTTAGTGCATTCATGTAAAATTTCATATAAATGTGAATTAATAGCGTTTTATCTCTAGTTAAACAGAATCATAATGGCAACTGAGACGATGATAGCGAAAATTCAGCATCGCCCTGTAATTAAATTTCTCACTAAGCAAGGAAAAAGTCAAAAAACTATTCATGAAGAGATGGTGGCTGTTTACCAGGGTTCCGCACCTTCATTATCAACTGTGCAAAAGTGGTCAAGTGAGTTCAAGAGAGGCAGAGAGAGCATTGAAGACGACCCCCGCTCCGGCGCCCGGCTACTGCTTGTACGGGAGAAAGCATCAAGAAAGTCGAAAAACTTCTTCTTGAGGATGCCCGAATAAAGGTGAAAATGATGGCAGAGATCACCAAGCTTTCAATTGGTACCATTCACACCATTCTTCATGACCATCTTAACCTTTCAAAGGTCAGTGGAAGGTGGGTGCCACGAATGCTCACAGCGCCTCAGAAAAAAGTGAGAATCGCATGCTGTAGAGAGCTTTTGGAGATGTGTAGTGAGAACGCGGACGGTGTTATGAATCGAATTGTTACTGGGGACGAAACATGGATCCCCTGAAAGCAAACAAGAGTCCATGCAGTGGCATAAAAAAGGAACAGACCACCCGAAGAAGTTCAAAGTCACTCCGTATGCCGGGAAGCTCATGGCCACAGTTTTTTGGGACTCAAAGGGAATCTTGCTCATTGAGTACAAAAAAAAGGTGAAACCATCAACGCCACATCCTACGCTTCCACTTTGCATAATTTGCGGGAGGAAATTAAAAAGAAAAGACGGGGTAAACTCGCAGCGGGTGTGTTGCTACTTCATGACAACGCTCCTGTTCACACGGCGCGAGTTTCCAAGGCTGCTGCGCGAGATTGTGGTTTCGAAGAAATCCAACACCCACCCTATAGTCCAGACCTTGCCCCTAGTGATTATTTCCTGTTTCCAGATTTGAAAAAATGTCTTCGTGGAAAAAGATTTTCGGATGATGAAGAACTCAAGTCGGCAATAAATGGGTATTTTGCAGAGAAAGAGGAAATTTATTTTTTTGAGGGTTTAAAAAAGCTTATCTCAAGATGTAACAATTGCATTGATGTTAGGGGAAATTATATTGAAAAATAAAGGCAATTTAAATTGAATTCGCATTTTCCTTCATATCGATACCGAGAATATATTGAACGCCCCTCGTACTCTTCAATAGTGACTATAATGTATTGAATAATAAGACGACTTATGCTTTCGCTTGTTCACAGTCTAGTGACTTTTATTTAATTTCTTCGACTGGATACTACAATACTTTCTTCTTGTTCTCTTTTATTTTATTTTTTGGAATACAATTTATGCAAAGCACAACCAAATTTATTTAAGCCTAATTACAACGAAATCACTCAACCGGGTTGGCTGTCGCGGTCGTCTCTTTGGCCGTGGCTCTTCTGCACCCGTTACCGTTGCCTTGACCTTTACAACTTCAAGTGTTTACTGAGGTGGTCGCTGGCGGATTTATTCCATTTGTAGACGTTGCTGGGTTTATCCTTTTTAAGTGACTCATGTTGCGCCTTTACTTTTTTCCCGATTCAGCTTCTACGACTGCTTCGGATCCTTTTCGCTTGCTAACTTTGTAAATGTCCGGATGAAATGTGGAAGATAATTTATTTGTTGTTATATTTCGCTTCACCAAGACTTCGTTGCCTGCCTCAATCTCGATCTCCTTGGCGTGTCTTTTTGCGTCCCCGTACTGCCTTTCTTTCTCCTTCTTTTCTCTATCCCGATCGGCCAATTCGTAGTCCTTTTCCAGTGGTGTCCCGATACAGGGAATTTTATCACAATATTTCTGCCGAATAACATTTCGGACGGCGTTTTTAGTGTTGTAGAATGCGGCGTTGACCGATACATTAGCAAATAGTCTAGCACCAGCATTCCCAAAGAGGGATATCCAAGTGCTCCGCGGAAAAATAAAAAAATAAAAATAACAAAATTCCATTGACTTGTGAATTTTGTGCTTCTGAACTTGTCATTTTGATCGCAGCAATCGAATTTGAAATGCTCATTTAATCATTTAATCTTATTGAAATCAATACATACAAACAAACTAAAAAAAAATTCGTGTAAAAAGATGTGGTATGCGGTATATAGGATAAGTTGTTGTTGTATTTTACATGCAAATTTCAAATTATCCCTATATGCGCGTGCAAAGAAACACGGCTTATATTATGAGCTTAGGTAACAAAGATAACTGGGAAGAATGGTTACCTTATTATACTTAGGTAAGTCCTTCTCTTCTATTGTTTTGGAGTGCTCAACATTTCTTTAATTTATTTTGCCTACCAATTTAACTCACCTTTAAACAGCTTCTCAATAAATTCACGAACACATTCTGTATACAGAATCTCCTGGGAGCCAGTATGATCAAACACGTAATCCAATATGAATCCATTCAATTTATCAACTGTTATCCGAGGACAACCAGAGGTCCGTTCAATTAATGACTCCCGACCGTGCACAATTTCAGATTTTTACTTTTTAAATATTATCTCCTCAAAACATCTTAAAATTATTTGTGTTGAAATGTCAAATTGTAGATTAGTCAATCCCCGTTAGTTACCCATTTCAATATTAACAGCTTTGAATAGTTAGCCTTGAATAGCTAAAGTTAATAGTTACACTTGTTCGCCCGTTCGCAGGTCGCAAATTCGCCAGTTTTTAATGCACCTGTTGAGGCGCAAATTCCCTTTGGTTTTACTCCAAATAAAAACTCGATTACACTTCTACTTGAAATGTTCTTTATTGAATTTAATTATTTTCAATTAGCAGCAAAAAACGCGTGCAAAAAAATTACCACCTTTCCTAATTGACTCATTTACAATATATGGAGAAGAAGAAAGAAGAAAGCTGAACGCACATACGACAGCTATATATACTATTTTTTTGATCAAAACGAGCGATGATGTGCGATGCATTTTTCTCCAAAGCCCTCTGTGATGGGTTAGCAGAACCGCACAAAGATGGAATAAAGCTGTAAACACACGTAAACTGCACATTTAAGTTTGACTTTTTACAAGAATGCTTATTTTCGGACTAATTTTTCCTTTACAATTTAATTTATAAAGAAACGTTTGCACGAAATTCCAAAAATGTGTGCAAGCTTTTTAAGCATATATTAACTGCACGTAAAAAAATTTTAAATGCCATCTAAATACATATAGGAAAATTTGATTTTAAATTGAAGATATCGTCGCCACTGCAGCAATAAAAGGCTAAATGTTTTTTCATCCGAGATTTTAGGAAATCAATATGGTTTTCGATTTCCTGTATGTTGTTTCCTATGTAGGTATATAAAAGATTCTTGAGAATCCTTTATGGTGAATTTTACAGTTCTCTTTGTTCCGGTCACGTCTCTGCGAATTATCTTTTCTGTGGGGACCAGATACCCTTGAAGTGACCAAAGAGTACACGCATTTTTAGTTTGATCTTTTGAAGATAAAATATATAATAGAATAATTATGTTTTCAAATAGAATTTTAGAATGCTAAAAAATGTATAGAGTCCGACCAATAACGGTAAGTCAAATATCATTGAAATGGTTCTGCAGTTCAAATGGTAGGTTGCTTAAGTGTCGCACTCTTGTGGTCGATCCACGAAGTTGGTGTTATTTCTTTGAGTTTTACATTTGAATTTTTAAATAACGTTCGGTTGACCATAACTTTTTTCCCACAGCGAATTGAGAACTACCGCCATCTTAACTTTTAATGTATACTGAAGCGTTTACCCTTTTTCTGGTGAAGCGTGGTGTTGTGCTTATGGGTGGTGGTCGTGAAAAAGGGAATGGAAGCAAGCGTGAGCGGCGAAAGTGTCCCGTGGGAGTACGTCCAGAGCCCGACCGATTTCTTGTTCAGCCTGTCTACTTGTATCCAACAGAATGTTTTGTTTTCAATAAAAGAAAAGTGACTCCAACTTATGTAGTTGTTTGCTCACGATCTTTATTGAACAGACTGCAACAATTCAGAATGCACGCTGCCCTCTTATACCCAGAATTGCAACGGTGCAGTGTAAATCTTAAAAACAACAATAATTCTTTATTTCTCCGTTGCTGAATTCTGTGTAATAGCATTTTAAAGTTTATATGAAATATGTGCTTTTTAAGTTTTAAAAGCGCTTAAAAACTAAAATATGTTTTCTAATGGCAAAATATGAATGTTATTGGAGTAATAAAAATAATAATTGAAAAACAATAACAATTGAAAAAGTAAAATAGTGATTTAAATTAACGCTGCTACAATACAAAAATTCCTTTCCTAGTGGTAATTGGAAAAAGGGCCAAATTGGCACTCTCCTGTGTAAAGCAGAATTCAGAGAAAAAAAATCTATTGACTACAAACCTTTAACTTCGCAGGAAGCCAGCCTTCCTAGAATTGCCTTTATGGCCTTTTCTTTAACATGGGATTCTGTTGAAAGGAAGTCCAGAATCCATTGATAGCTATCATCCCACATTTCTAAAATTGATGATCTGCGGCTGCTGTCAAATATTGTTGTAAAATCGTTTTCAATCTGAATAACAAAAAAAATATTTTTGTGTAAATTTATAAATTATTAACTATATATTTGAATATTAATGATTTATTTAAATTCATATTTTACTTACAAGAATTAAGCCCCTCGCTTGCTTGTAAAATGGCCAGTTTTTGAAAACGACATTTAAAGGCATTGTGGTAACTTCATGCAACCGGCATTGGCTACATACTTTCCAGCATCTATCAAACTCATCCGCGCCTAAATTATCAAATTTAAGGGAGCGGATACAGTACTCAGCATCAACTTCTGGAACTGTGAAGGAATAATTAGAAATATATACATAAGAGTGATTGTTAGATTTTTTCAAACAGGAATGCAGTTTGTAGTTGGTGACTCAATTATTTTGTAGTGCTGCATTTACACGAATGCCCAATCCGTTATAATTAATATCAAGAATTATGGCAGCATTTTGTTTGATTTTAGCAACAACTTTTTCGAAATGTGAAATAATGAAGAAAAAAAAGGTAGGTACTACTCAAAAACAAGAATGAATATTTTCGTTCAGCAGTTTGTCGATAATACTCGTATATGTTTGTTACTGCAATTTGGTTTGAGAAAAGTCACACTCAAAGCTACAACGGTTGTAAAGCTTCATCTTTTTTAAGATCTCCACGGCCTTATCCTTTTCAGACTTCCCGGAACCTAATATGTCCAAGTGGAGATCAGGATCAAGTATTAAGTTCTCGTAAAAGGACATTTACGCGATATCATGTCAACATACATGACGCCATTTTTCGATTACCAACAATTATGATATTTAAACGACCGATATTTTTTGAGATACATTTTGACGAATTTTTCACTTGTGTAAATGCAGTCCATATCTACAAAGCAGTCAGACTTACCAAATTCTTTGATGATTCTTTTTTCGACTTTATCTTCGTCCATTACAGCTTTTGTAAAACTTGTGAGGGTTTTCGAACTTGCCTTAAGATTACTAAATTTGTTAAAGATTTTTTCCCCTTTTACCGACACGGTAAAACTCAAGTTTCTCACTTGGTAACCTATGAACGATTTTGTTTTCCAGTCGGTAAGACATTGCCAACGACACATGAAAATAATTTTCCTCGAATTATCAAAAAATCATATATATAATAATGCGTCGTTACTCTTCGTCAAACATTGACTTGTGTTTGTTTGTAGTAGTGCGTCAACATAGGTAATTAGTTTGAGAAGTTCAATATTGTGGCTAGAGACGGCTGACTCTCTGATATATCTGGCGAAGAACATTCTGCGTTATATGGTGACGATATTGAAGACCTGGATGAGCGTGCAGAATGTGATGACCGCCCGACAATTGCATGCGATTTACCGGAAGTTGGAGTTTGTACGACATTCTCGCTTTTATGTACAAGTGCCACAGGTATATCTTGACGCCACGTGTCTAGGTAGTGTTCAAATCTAATTTTTATTCCATTTGAATAATCCTTGAGAATTATTGGAATGTGGTGGGGCCTTAATCATTTTTAATGTTTTAATGCAAATTTCCTGATCTGTGAAATAACGCGATTATTCTTACGTCAAAGTTCAAAAACACGAACAGACACACAAATTTGTATAAGCGACTTGATATAATAGCAATACGTGGAATGCGCCCGGAAAAATGTTTCTTTTTTTAACTTATAAAAGTACTTTTACTACCGCTGTTACCTCAAGTATCGATAATGCTTTTAAAAATAACACACAAAATCAAACACTTGTTTTTTTCATATCAGAATAGTACCTATTTATTATGGGTACTTTCCATGTGAAGTTTTCTAAGATGAAAACAAAAGTGTTGAAAGTATTGAAATTTATTTTACTAATAAAGTTGGGATTTGGCTTCATTCTTTTAATATAAGTTGGTTAAATAAATCTTTAAAATGTTTCAAAATACAAACTTTTAAGTTTGTTAAGCTTATCGACTCAGCATTGTCGATATTTCATTTCCAGGACAATTACGGGAAAGGTTGTTAATCTAGGGTTAACGCACCAAATTTGGTGAGTTATACCGAGATTAACCCAGGATCAACATGGACTGAAAAACTGGTTTCTGGGGTTAACTTCAGTAAACTAGGATGATCTTGCACTGAAAACCTGACGCAAGAGATATTATCGCAACTATTAGTAACAAGTGTAACATTAACCTCTCAGTTACCTTTGTTATCTATGCCATGCGTGACCTGTGACGCATTGATATGATGAAGTTGTATACCCAATTTCCATGACCCAGGGTCGTCTTTTTGACGGGCGTCCTAGATTATGGTCGAGTCCCATAGATGTTGTCGCCATCGGTCAGGTGCGCACGATGTAAATTCACCAGCTGCTTCAGACTGGGGTGGGGCTCTTTAGATGCACCTTGACACACACACAAAACTTTATCGTGCATTGTGAGAGAAACAAAAAACTAGAATCAGATAACAGAAGAGCGGCAGAAGAAAATAAGAGGAAAACCGCACCACAACTTTGCCGGGGATTCAGCTGTTAGAATCCCTAGCCCTCCCATCCTTTGACGACCACATTATCCATTAATATGGGTCGTCCCACTAACCAAATAAGGACACGACACCTTAAAATATCTTTAAGTTACATGAATTTTATTTAATGAGTCATTTTTACTCTTAATAGCTTAGCTTATTATAATATAATTCATATGAGATTTTTGCCTAAAAGAGACAGCCATTTACCAGATAACCTGCTTAAGATAAGGGTTAAAAAAAATTTTTCTTCTATACTCTAGCTCTCTACCAAGTGACTTGTTCTGGGTATATAACCTAGTTGTAAGTAATTATTTTTATTTCTGTATACCCTTTTTATACCGTACACCACCACCGATGTATATACTTTTTGCCTTACCGTCAGGCTATCCGCGTGGACGCCGATGCTGTTGTGCCCGAGCACGATGTAATTTAATTCCAGCGAAGATAGATCTATCGTCGTGGCCATCTGCAATGAAAGAAATAGAACAAATAAATTCCTAAAACGCCTCGGTGCAAAAGGTACAGACCGAACGTGTTCACGCCACTAATGCATGTAACATTCGGCACGCATGCGGGGTGTAGGAGGTGGTGTTATAGAATTTCGAATCACGTAAACTTCACTTCGGTGAGTGTAGCTAGAGACCTAGTCACTAAAGTCTAAAACCTTTCCTATTAGGCCATTCATATAATTATACATGGGTCCCGTCAATCGAGAGCTCGATTAAATATGAAATAGATATGTATATAAATAATTTATTTATTTTTTTTTTTTTTTTTTTATGTCCTTTTCTTTTATTTTATAATATAACGTTAAGCAGTTTTATGATACGAGTATATTGCTTATTTATAACTTAATATTAGGGGTACTTAAATTGGTCCAGAGTTCGGATTCGCTGCTATATGCTGGGGTCCTTGGGCTGCATCCCGCCACTGCTGGATCTTCTGCGACTTGATGTTACTGCACTGGTCACCCGCGTGTAGTGTTTTAATTTAGATATGTACTGTTCTAATATTTGTTTTTTTTTTTTTTTTTTTTTTTTTTTTTGGGACAACGCCAGAGATTTTACTATATATTTTTAGCTTCGACCAACAAAAAACGTGCGAATCTCAACGGTAGATCGTCGGGACACGCCACTGACTGTTGTTTCACTTTGAAATCCAATCAGCACACGCCACTTATTACTTAAATTAAAAAAAAAAAAAAATTCTAGCTCACGCCACTTCTTTTAATATTTTTAATTTTATTTTCTTATGTTTCTTTCTAGCTCACGCCACTAAATTAATAATGTTAATTTTATTAACTTATGTTTCTTAATAGCTCACGCCACTTAATTAATAATTTTAATTTTATTAACTTATGTTTCTTAATAGCTCACGCCACTTAATTAATAATGTTAATTTTATTAACTTATGTTTCTTAATGGCGCACGCCACTTAATTAATAATTTAAATTTTATTAACTTATGTTTCTTAATAGCTCACGCCACTTATTTTATTAAAATTATTCACCACTAAAGTAAGGCACTCGCCATTCAAATTATTAAATTATTCACAACTAAAATTAAGGCACGCGCCAAATTAATTGTATTTTGGCACACGCCATGACGACAACTCAACTTGCTTCTCCGAAATCCAATCACTGACTGACTCTACCGCTCGAGAAAGCAAAACTCTTTTTCCTCTAGTCTACCACCACTCTTACATTTGTACCGGCACCTTGTTTACGAACTAACAAATTGTTTTCGCGCAAAACAATTTGTTATCGAACTAAAATGGGTTATTATGCTCTCCACCGTGCATGTCTACTACGGTACCGCCCACCCTACCTTTTCTTTGCCCCCATCAGCAAACCCAAGATCATCAGTCGTAACCACAACAAAATTAATCCCCCATACCACCATATGCAGGCTAGTGGAGAATTCCATCCGCGCCTTAGTGATTGTGCATAATCTTTCGTCTGCAGTCTGCGTGGTACACACACTTATTCAACCCACATTCCGTACGTCACATCCAGGGTTGGCCAGGTAGTTTACCTAACATTTTCTACATGATTAACTACGCGTAGTTTATACGTTTATTACATGGTCTCATTTGTTACGTCTGCTACATGATGTAGCAGACGTAGCTATTTATTAAAAAACTAAAAACAAACTAACTTTGTAGACGGCGGAGGCAGAATTACTCGACCTCACAGTCAAACGTTCTCCATTTCCCTTACAGTTTCAGATTCGAATCCATTACTTACCTAAACCGCCATTTAAAATAAATAAAAAAACTTAATGTATATAAGTGATTTCTCTTTTAATTTAACAAAACTTTTTTCAAAAGATTTTCAATTTTAAGTATGTAATTAGATAATGTTTTTAGTAATCATTACTTTTATTAGAGTCTTTTAACTTTGTGAGTAGTGAATGCCCACGAGTTTTTTAGACTTTTCTTGAGAGAGTCGATTTCGGCTTCTGGAATGAACAAATGACCAGTGTGAAAAAACTCTTTCGATAGCTGCAGACGATGCCGGTATGTTTAATAAGCGTAAAGCATATTTTGAAAGACCAGGATGCTGCCTGGACGCAAAGCTCCAATAAGTTTTTGGTTTCAACTGACGTTCACCCTCCTGGATGCACTTTTGATTCAAATGGACGAAAATACCTGAGCAGATAAAACTTCAAGTAAGTGGATTTCCACTTGAGTTTTTTGCTCGGATGACAGTTTTTGTCCACGGTATAATGGGTGCAGTTGATATGAAGTCAGAGCATAAATCGTCAGTGCCATACTTTTTCGGTTCTCTAAACAGCTTACAAATTGGTCAGGAACCTTTAATTTCAGCCACAATTCCACGGCATCTGCCAAATTTGTTTCGTCGTTTTGGCGCGCATTAATCAAGGTGCATATCGGGTCATACAAGTATACCTCTTCCTCTACGCATTGTATGAAGATGTCGTCGAACAAGAGTTGCTTCACTTCCGTTTTTATTTTTTTTTAATTGTCCTCGGCAGCCAAATTTTTCATGTGCCTTTATAAAATAATCATAATAATATCGAAAAATTCTAACAATCATAAAGTCTTACCTCAAGTTGAATAAAAAATTTTCAAAAGAATTTCTTAATGAGCACCAACGTACTTCAATTGGCAAAACTATACGTTTCCCTCCAAGGTCAACGATTTTTTTTTCAAGTGAAGCGTGATTTTTAAAAAACTTTTGAATCATAACAACATTGTCTGTCAAAGACTTATTTGCAATATCTTCCGCAAGCAAATTAGCTGTGTGGCTGCTGCATGTGACATGGATCAAATCAACATGTTGATGCTGAACAACGCGACCCATCTTTAACATATTTCTTGCATTGTCTGTGATAATGGCATATACGTTAGAATTGTACGATTCTTTGCACATAGAAATTGCACGCTCACAAGCTTTGGCCAGTTCCTCTCCACTTTCCGAAGTTTCAGTGAAATCGAACGAGTCAACAAAGATTTTTTCACCTGACGTCTTCCTCAAAATAGCAAGAACATTTTTTGTGTTGTTGCTGCTGTTTTTCCAGCCATCCATCATCAAAATTGCATCTTCCTCTGATGGCGTATTTTTATAGGATTTTTTGATCTCGTCATAAACTTCATCCAAAAGTTTTCCACCCAAAACTTTCCTTGAAAGTGTCTTATAGGATGGGCGGAGCAATTTAGTAAAAACTTTGAAAAAGTCGGAATCCACCACGGAAAATGGAACATTGCAAGCGAAAAAGAATTTTGCCAGTGCAAGGTCAACTTTTCGAATGTCTTTTTCGTCAATGGTATCCACAAATTTGTTTAATGACCCAGATGGGGATGGTGTTGGTCTAAGCTTTTTGCGGAAGTTGGGACTGGTGAATTCCTTTCTTGATCTTTGAATTTTATTTTGTACAAATCGAGATCCAGATTCAGCATCTGATGATGATGATGGAGTTGCAGCTACAGCTACAGATGTAGCAGGTGAAGACTCAACTACAAAATTATTAATTTCATCCGTTGAAGACTATAGGCAAAAAATAAAATAAAATATGTAAGTCGGAATTTTAACAAAGGCGATGTTCTTGGAAAGCACCTCTGAAATATTCATATTTGTATGAATTATTGAAACATCCAGGATTTCGACTTCAGAACGTGTTGTTGCCATCTGCGCCTGTTGCGTTTTAGACGATCCAGAAGTAGATGAGAATGAATCACTTTCAAATTCCGAGTCTTCGACCTGCTCAAACAATGTCGTCTTGTCTTTTTGGGTGGGTTTTAAAACGATTTTGCTGCAAACTTTCCTAAAATCATGGAGGAACACTTTTAATTTTGCTTTATTATCTAAAACAATTGTAAAACTTATCTAACCTATGAGACTGTAATCGCGATTTAGATGTATTTTTCAGAACAGATTTACACAATGTACAAAAAGCACCGATCCTTTCATTTTCTAGTTTTACGGGAGTAAATCCTCCCTCTACCCAGTAATTATGCAGTTTTCTGCCACCAGACATATTAATTTTATATAAAAAACAAGTAGGTACCTCCTACTGAAACACACGGTTAAATAGGTAGGTAGGTAAGGTGGCTGCAAGGGCGTGAGCCCAGGCACAATTAGGCCGCAGTTTCGGCCCGTTGTGATACCATAAAGAGGGGGGGGGGGGGGGGGGGTGTTCTGCCGGTCGTCGCTCGGCCTACTGGGTTCCCTGTAATTGCCTCCTGTGAGGTAGTGGTTTTTAGGGGGGGAAGATTCTCCTGAAGGGGTCAGGGGCTGTGTTTCGCATAGGTTGCGATGTGTTAGAGTGACTAGTGCAGAGGCGACTTTCGCCCGACATCCGAACCAAGGGTTGCGATCGAGATGAGGCGATTGATTCAATCAAACCCCAGGTCGATCTCAAATTCTGCGCCGCGGAGGGAAGCTATTGCCTCCTGATCACCGGGGGAGGGAAGAGTCTTTTGAGATGATTGTTACAATCGAACCTCAAACTGCTCTTCCCTCTCTTTGCAGGCAATACCGTGCCAGGGAGACCGATACAGTCAATCCCGAGCAAGCTATTACATTTCTTGGAGGGGGGGGGGGGGGTGTACCGGCTGCACAGTCAAGTACACTGAACCAAAAAGGTACGTAGATTCAAACAAAAAAATTGTTGAGACAATGAATAATTAATTAATATTTGTCCAATGAACTCGTTAATTGTGACAACGAACGCCTTTTTATTATTTTAATTAACGTTTATGCATTTAATAAACGTTAATAAATTCTATTGACAGTGTTTATAAAAGAATTGTAATTTATAAAAACTTGAATTTAATAACCCATTAATTATAGCAATGAACTAGTTTATAAAATTAATAAAAAGTTTTATACCAGGGGTATATGTGTTGTCACCACTCACGGATGAGTGTGAACTTATTTCCAATTCAAATGTTCCTTCAGATTTGAAGAATAACAAAAGAAATGTTAGTTCAGCCTATTGTATGGCTATGACTGAAAGTCAAAAATTAATATATATATAGTCAACTATTACTAGTATGACTATATATATTTTGTGAAGTTTCACCCAGATGTGGTGGTTTGGGATCATCAGTGGATTACCACAAACACATCAAATCCATACTCGATTTTAAAAAGTTTTATACCAGGGGTATATGTGTTGTCACCACTCACGGATGAGTGTGAACTTATTTCCAATTCAAATGTTCCTTCAGATTTGAAGAATAACAAAAGAAATGTTAGTTCAGCCTATTGTATGGCTATGACTGAAAGTCAAAAATTAATATATATATAGTCAACTATTACTAGTATGACTATATATATTTTGTGGAGTTTCACCCAGATTACACACAATTAATAAACTCTATTTATAGATTTTATTAATAAGTTGATTAAAAATAATAAACAGCTTTATTCAATTGACAAACCTTATTAATTGAATCAATGAATGAGTTAATGCTTTTTTTTTTTTTTTATATAATTTGCTTACGCTAAAGGGATTTTTTCTGTTGTTACAGTATCCTTATAATGCTAAGAACACAGTGTAAGCTACTTGGTATTAGAAAGAATAGAGAGATAGGAAAGAAGTGTTTGGGTGCAGTTGTAGGGTTTTTCCCCTGCAGTGAACAGTAGTTTATAAATTTAATAAATATGTTTATTAAATTAATAAACCTTATTTATTGAATCAATGAATGAGTTAATAGTGACAGTGTACAGTAATTTATTAATTTAATAAATACGTTTATTAAAAATAATTGTCGGCGACGACAGGGGAGCAAATCTGAAAAATGGTTCCGGAAAATAATTTACAACACCAAGAACCTTTTAAGCGTATAAACTTTTATTTATTTCTATTGCACTTAATCCTAAGTTACAGTATGGATATGGATAGTGAGTAGGACTACCGAACCGCTGCGAGATGACGAGAAGACCCAAAGAAACACCGTACTAGGTTAATAACGAAAAGAGAACTGCACCGTGTCGAGGTTGAGAAATATCTGGACGAGAAACCAATGTGTTTCTCCCAAGTAGTCCGCAGTCGCCAACCCATTTTGCACCGTCATCCAAAACTAGCCGATTACAGGTCCCACGGGAGCAGAGTGTCAAGCACTCGATACCATGCCCATGCCTTTGCCAACCACGTACCAACGAAATAGAGTGTGGCACACACACCCGAAATACCCATAGCGATCTGTATGCGCGACATTGTACTTATTCCAAGAATAAACAATGCGCCGATGGATGGCAGTATTTATGGTTCGCACCCTCGCCTGGTTATCTTATGTCAACAACCATTAGGCGACGAGGCGACGACCACAAAGTGCATACGAATGTCTGCGCATAGACTCTGGTATCGGGTGGCGGTTATACGATGCTGGACATTCGCTGTGTGGAATGCCAGATCATCGATGTGTGGATGGATTGATGAGGTATTTGGGCTGGTGGCGACCGGGGAAAATCTACACTGTGGAAAACAAGAGATATGAAGTGCCGTATGGGTCGGGCACTGTACAATTAAGAATTATATGCGACGTCAGCGGTTTGGTCTGTCTGTTTATAATAAATTAGGAGTGGATGGAAATCCACTCCCAACAAAGCAATAAATTATAAATAATAATTTGAGATGAAGAACAAATCTTATCAACACATTAAGACTTACTCTAAACAATAATAAACAGGTTTATTAAAATAATAAATCTTATTAATTGAATCAATGAATGAGTTAATAGTGACAGTGTACAGTAGTTTGTTAATTTAATAAATACGTTTATTAAATTAATAAACCTTATTTATTGAATCAATGAATGAGTTAATAGTGACAGTGTACAGTAGTTTATTATTAAGTAGATTAATAGAATAAACCTATTCATCAAATCAACGAACGAATCATTTTCAACAAATTTAAAATATAAAATTTCTTATAGTCTTATTTTTCTGTCAATGAATTTTTAATTTCCGGACCATAAATTAAAAAATTGATTAACAAAAAAACAAAACAAAGAAATTTTGCTTTCTAAATTTAGTTGGTCTTGTTGCTCTCTTGAACTCTGTAAAAATACGAAAAAGATGAAAAAATTAATTTGTTGAAATGATTTTTTGTTAGGTACGTATAATTATTTTTTCTGAAATTTTAATGGTGAAATTAAAAAAGATCTTTAAATTATTTTTTACTTTTTTATTGAATATAGAAGGTAAATGGAATTACATGATTTTGTACTTTTATTTTTTATAAGATCTCATTAAGCAACACATGAGTCTTAGCACAAACTTTGTTTTTATTACTTTTAAAGTATTGTGACTCTATAAAACCCCAAACCGAGGAACAGGCGATTGGGTACTCTAGATTAAATAAATAAAAAATTTTAAAGCAGATATCCACTGCTCGGATAAGACTTCTAAATATAAATTTAATTCCATCAAAATACAGAAAAATTTCTGAAAAGTTCAGAATTGATTCACCTTGAACAATAATGAATGGCTGAACATTCTCAGCCATTTTGTTAAGGAAGGCAATATGTTCCTCTATTTCCTGAATAGTCCTGCCCACCCAAATAAAAGAGTACTGCGAGTCTTTGATGGTAAATCTTGTTATATGTTTATGTCCCTCTTTGTCCTTCTTAAAAACTTTTTGGAAAGGTACAAAGTACCCATGAAGAGCCCAAAGCAATGCCGCATCTTTGCAATCTAAAAAAAAGCCAAACACAACAAATGATAACCGAAATAGTAAAGTCTCACACAAGCTATTATCGTGAAATTGCAAACACAGCTTTATGTTTATATACGTATTGAAACACAACAACAAAACGTATGCAAGCTTATTTTGTAGTGTATATTTATGTTAACCAATTAATTGAACAGGTAAAAATAATAATAATAATATTGTATATACTAAAGAAAATATAAAAAGAACACACTTTCAGATGGATTTGTTGATTCGATTTTCTTTAGGATCTCTCGTATACTTTTTTCCTTGACATGGTTTTCAGTAGAGAGAAATTTCAATAGTTTTTCCATCAGTTGTCCCCACTTGTTCAAGAATGAACCGGAATTTTGATAAAGATGACTGAAGTCTATATCAATCTAAGGAATTTGAAACTCTTAATATTTTTGGAACTAAGTGAAACTGACTAAATGTTTTAACTCACCAAGCGATGGCCAGTTGGAAGCTTATACTGAGGCCATTTAGTAAAAATTTCAGAGGTGGAAGAATCGTTTTTTATTTCTAAGAGTCTGTTATTTATACATGCTTTCCAGCAACGGTCAAATTCATCCAATGACAAGTTATCATACTTTAATGCCCGATAGGTATGCTCTGCATCTTCTTCCGGAACTAAAGACAAAAATTGTTTGCTTAAATTTCAATTTTAATTTCATAAATTCATTCAGCCCTATCGAGGTATCCGTTCGGAAAAATTCCGATCGGAAAGTCAAATCTGATCGGAACTCAAAAATTCCGTTTCGAATGTATACCTCGATAGGGGTGATTATCTCGAAAAAGATTGTTTAATTTAGAGGAAGTTAAGGTTTCCTCAACTAAATAAAAATATAAAAACGTAAATAAGAACGTACCTAAATCAGAACTCGGAGTTTTTGGAGGTATATTTTTTGAAGGGGGTGAAGTGGTACTTGCATTAGTTTTATTAATTTTGAAAGAGGATTTAATGTTGCAATACTTGTTGTAAATTTTACCTCTTTTACCTGTACGATAATATTCCTACAAACGTTTTGAAATTTAAATTATTTTCGTTCGAACATAATATAGGTACTGCTTACCAGTTTTTCAGTCGGGAATCTTTCTACAATCTCCGTTTCAATTTTGTAGCTTGAATGTAAATCCAAATGAGTTTTGTTCTGATCAAAATAACTGGCTATTGTATCAATGAGTTGTTTCCTTTCGTGTTCTTGAAATTTGTTTGTCTTCTCGTAGCTTTCTGCTAAGGCCAAAATTTTGGGGTTGCTGTTTAAAATTTCTCCCAAAGATAGTGAATTCGGCGAATTTGGCGAATTTGGCGATTTCGATGATCTTGGCGTGCTTGGAGAATTTATAACACTTTGTCGTGATACGTACGGGGAGGATGCTCTAGATGAACATTGGGAGCTGGGAATCGGCCTAAATCCTGCGTTGGATTACATTAATAGGGGTTTTCCAATCGAGTGTCGCCACTCTCTTAATTTGGCTTCAAACATAATCAATGTTCGGTATGTAAACGGTCTTAGAATTCGTTCTAAATGGTGACACTCAATATTTTTCAAAACGTCAATATCTATGCCCTCCTCTGAAAGAGAATGTTGAAATAAAATTTCTTGACCCTTAGCCCAGTTGACATGAAAAAATGTATAGCATAATTTTTAGTTTCGCTTAGCCGGTGGGCTCAAACACAAGAGCTTGTATTTGTCTTTTGGTTTAGTTTAACAAAGGGACTTCTCAGCTTCTCACACGACCACTTGCTCCCCAATCTGACGGTTTTGGGAGGCCGAATAAGTTGCTCAGTTTTTGATGTTGCTAATGTACCACACAAACATATAAACATCTTTTTCGCACCGATTATAGGCGTTCCTGGATGAAGTACGTGTAAGCGTGCAGAAACTTCTTTTAAATAAAATATGCAGAAAGAACCAACGATCGCTTTGTTAGAACTGAACTTTATTGTGTTACAAAAGAGAAGTGCATCATATAATACCCTCCTGACTACCAGCACCAACTTTTTTTTCGGAACTTAATGAAACTTGGAAGGGTCATTGCTATAGCTACAAATAATATAGGAAAAATAAAAAAAAAAAATCTTCCGGAAAATTTGGCATTTCACTACGTACTTTATAAAGCACAACGGTACTCAATAAAGTACCGCTACGATTTTGTATGTACTAGATGAAGGTCTCTCGTTGTGAACGTACATAAAGGGTGATTTTTTTAAGGTTAGGATTTTCATGCATTAGTATTTGACAGATCATGCGGGATTTCAGACATGGTGTCAAAGAGAAAGATGCTCAGTATGCTTTGACATTTCATCATGAATAGACTTACTAACGAGCAACGCTTGCAAATCATAGAATTTTATTACCAAAATCAGTGTTCGGTTCGAAATGTGTTTCGCGCTTTACGTCCGATTTATGGTCTACATAATCGACCAAGTGAGCAAACAATTAATGCGATTGTGACCAAGTTTCGCACTCAGTTTACTTTATTGGACATTAAACCAACCACACGAATGCGTACAGTGCGTACAGAAGAGAATATTGCGTCTGTTTCTGAGAGTGTTGCTGAAGACCGTGAAATGTCGATTCGTCGCCGTTCGCAGCAATTGGGTTTGTGTTATTCGACCACATGGAAGATTTTACGCAAAGATCTTGGTGTAAAACCGTATAAAATACAGCTCGTGCAAGAACTGAAGCCGAACGATCTGCCACAACGTCGAATTTTCAGTGAATGGGCCCTAGAAAAGTTGGCAGAAAATCCGCTTTTTTATCGACAAATTTTGTTCAGCGATGAGGCTCATTTCTGGTTGAATGGCTACGTAAATAAGCACAATTGCCGCATTTGGAGTGAAGAGCAACCAGAAGCCGTTCAAGAACTGCATCCCAAAAAATGCACTGTTTGGTGTGGTTTGTACGCTGGTGGAATCATTGGACCGTATTTTTTCAAAGATGCTGTTGGACGCAACGTTACGGTGAATGGCGATCGCTATCGTTCAATGCTAACAAACTTTTTGTTGCCAAAAATGGAAGAACTGAACTTGGTTGACATGTGGTTTCAACAAGATGGCGCTACATGCCACACAGCTCGCGATTCTATGGCCATTTTGAGGGAAAACTTCGGAGAACAATTCATCTCAAGGAATGGACCGGTAAGTTGGCCACCAAGATCATGCGATTTGACGCCTTTAGACTATTTTTCGTGGGGCTACGTCAAGTCTAAAGTCTACACAAATAAGCCAGCAACTATTCCAGCTTTGGAAGACAACATTTCCGAAGAAATTCGGGCTATTCCGGCCGAAATGCTCGAAAAAGTTACCCAAAATTGGACTTTCCGAATGGACCACCTAAGACGCAGCCGCGGTCAACATTTAAATGAAATTATCTTCAAAAAGTAAATGTCATGGACCAATCTAACGTTTCAAATAAAGAATCGATGAGATTTTGCAAATTTTATGCGTTTTTTTTTTAAAAAAAGTTCTCAAGCTCTTAAAAAATCACCCTTTAGTAGCAAAAAGAAAATAAAACAATTGGGAATTCATTAAATTTTATTGTTATCACTTTATCAGTCTCAAATTACATATTGGCACAGTGAGGCAATTAAAACTAAAAAACTAAACTATTTTAAAAATAACAACTAAACGTTGTAACAATGCTTTTTCTAAGATATCAAACTCATGAAAATAAGAAAACTTTTTTATTTCAAGTGTTAAAAAAGACTCATATTAAATCCATCCGAATAGAAATAAGTAGGTATGTAAGATATCAAATAAAATAAAATAAAAAATCAACTTTCCTGTTGATTGAATTAAAAATACAATAAAAAAAACTAAGAAAATAGTTCGCTGTGGGAATTCTGTTTTTTTAAATATCCATTTCATGAAAATTGGAAAAACAATTTTTGTTTGGTGTAAAGCATAAATAAATCTGACACTTTTTGCAATAAACGGTTGTTTTTTTGTCACAGTCATCTCTTCGACAACGATTTTTCTTGGTACCATACGCAGGCAGGTGTGCAGCTTTTTGTTGTCGCCTCTCTTTTGAAGGTATCGGCACTATCATTACCTTCCTTTTTTTGTGTTTCGGCAAAAGTTCTTCTAATTGCTCAGGATCGCTCTCGTCATTGCTCTCGGTGTCATTATCAGTCCCTAACTTTGTTCCCAAATTAAGTTTATATTCACGCAATTGCTCTATGTGTCGCTTCAGCTTGCCTTTCTGAACCTCGATTTCCCTATATTTTAACCATGCGTTGACAACAGCCGATCAAAAAGGCGTGCAATGACTCTGATTGTCCATTTTTTTATTCGATTGCGTGATGGGCAAACCGAGAGCATATGATCGGTAAGATCGACACCACCCATGTTCTGATTATATAATTTTATGACTTCAGGCCTCTTTACTTTTTCATAAAATATATTAAGTTTCGACCACCTTTCGCAGTCATCGTGGTTTCTGTCGCAAAGCAGGTGGACAGCATTAATACTGGCTTTATATCTAGCCACATTGTAGCAGCAAGTTTGCCGTCATCCCTAATTTTTACTTCAGAAGTCCCCCGTTTTTTCGTTCGAAACTCTTTCTCTTCCGTCATTACACAGTCTTTTGAAATTCGTTTTTTCATTATAGTGCCAGTACCATGAAACCCCCGCCGCAGCAGCTCTTCATATAACTTAACAGTTGTAAAGTATCGATCAAAGAAAATCATATGCCCGGGAACCAAAGACTCTGTTAAATGCAAAACAGCAGCTTCACCCAAGCCAAAACCCTGGCTTTTCAAATGTGGGAAAGTTGAGTCTCCTTGGTACACAATCATGTCGCAAACAATTCCTTGTGGGGTGGCAAGCACAAAAACTTTCAAACCGACAGGGTTTGGTTTGTTAGGACAATACTGCCTCATAGGACATCTTCCTGTAAATGGGATTATCATCTCGTCAATGCATACAGATGCAGGCCTATTTTGCTGGATGCAACTATTGAATGAATTTTCTTATCTTAATTTTAGTGTTGTGTGTTTTTACTCTTGAAGTTTTTTAAATAAATATAAAGTGCACTTTTAAGTTAAAAATTATTGTTCTATTAGCTCTTCAATTCTCATGTCTGTATTTTTCTGCTGATGAGTATAAATAAGTTTAGTACATATAGACAGAAAAAAAATTAGGAAAAAAAAATCTACCCCCACCCTTTTTTTACAGGGGTGTCACCTACAGGTGACACTGGGCACTGCCCGTACAATTGTTCTCTTTGTTTCTGTAGAAGTAAAACATCGTTTTTTAGGAAGAATATTTTATTTTTGTATAACTAATAAGAAATGAAATATTATAATCAACTAGACTTAGTCATTATGGAATAAATACCAACACTTCAGGTGCAAACCAATGTTACACTTGGCGCACATTTTTCGTGTACGTTGATGACAAAGTCCACAACGTCGCTGTGAACAGTCTATTTCCAAGTGGTCTTCGGCTCCACCTGCAGATCTCACTTCAGTACTCTAATCTGCACTGGAACTCCACAAGCTGAATCACGGGTTTGAGGTTTACCATATTTTTGTAAATAGATAGTAGCGATATTTCTTCGAAAATCACAATAAGTCCAGTTATTTGCTGATTGCCGTTTGATAAGCCACGCATTTTGACAAGCAGCATCTATACCAAATGCAAACAGAGGGTACCACCAATTCTTACCGCGAAGACTTACACTCATGGAATCAACATTTTCGTCGAAACGGTCAACTCCACCCATATATTTGTTATACATCTTGATGGCAGCTAGGCAATCAACTTGAATTTTCGATCGCTTTTTATTTACGAATCCAATCCGATCGACTTTGGTGATAGGAGTCAACCCGTGGCAGTTAGATGCAATGGTGACCACACTGTTGTCGTGCCACTTAGCTACTATAATTTCTCCAGTCATTTGATGGCACAACTCACCTCTTGGTTTTTTTTATGTCTTTTGAACTTGGCATCTTGCAATTTTCTAGGCGTTTTTCACGAACAGTACCAGTTCCCCCAACATTGTGATCCCGCAAATACTTCAGTAGTGGCATTCCAGTAAAAAAATTATCAAAGTACAAGTTGTAAGGTCCCAATTCTGGTGGTAATCTGGAATGAAGTTCCAAAATAACTGCAGCTCCTAAACCTATATCTGACTGCATCTTGACGGTAGGGCCAGACGCACCTTCATAGAGCTCACAATTGACTAAGTATCCATGGCGGGTGGCCGCTGACCAAAGCTTGTAACCAAACCTTATTGACTTTCCGTGAATATGCTGTTTTGTACCGTGTCTGCCGAAGTATGGGACTATAGTCTCATCGATTGAAATATGAGAAGCCTTTTCAAAATGCACTGTGAAGTTTGTGGTCAGTTTAGTGAAATACTCGCGAACTTTCGCAAATTTTTCATTGGATGGTAAGGACGTACTGTCACAGAGGTGAGCATATTGCTGAATTTCGAAAAATCTGTTTCGCCGCATTCTGGAAGCTACAAGATCGTTGTGGGTGTCATGTTCCACTTCCCAGAACATTCGCATGTACTTTGGGGTCAAGTATCCTGTGAGTATCAATATTACAACGTACACTCTTATTTCCTCAATTGGAACATTTAGTGTATGATTTCTTTGTAAAGCGTACAAATTGCTCATATCTGTTATAAACTTTACAATTTCGTCACTATATAGCAATTCGAAACACTAAACTGCAGTCATGTCTTGGTGTAAGTTTATAAACGCTTCTTCGTCAACGTCTCCTTTGCCGCAAGTAGTAAACGACGCGTTGTTGTACCATTTGTTTATTGTAATTACCTTTTTATTTTATTTTTTTGGTGCCGGAACTTGTTCTTCCTCCTGGTGGTTTTTCTCAGGGACTGATCTTCTCCTTTGTAGCTCTACGTGAGACCGGAGCATGCGACCAGGAAGATGTAGCATGTTAGCCTCGTTTTCATCACCACTGTCTTCGTCGGTCACCATCATCCGGAGGAAACAAAATAATATCGCCTGGGTTTTCCCCGGCGTGCAACTCCTCGACAATTTCATCCAAGGTCAACCTGTAACAGATAAATAAGCTCTAAAATCCCATAACCAATTCTTCAGTCTCAGTTATTTGAATAGCACAATGCCCAGTGTCACCCACAGGTGACACAGTTTATTTTGACCGTTATAATTATCATGTTTCATTTTATTTTTTTAGCGAAATTCATTTACATCTAACTTTGTACATTCACTTATCACATGCAATAAGTAAAAAAAACTATACTTACGGTCGAGACATTTTTATCTTAGTTTATATTTCACAAAATCGAAATCGTAAGAAAACACTTATTAGTCGCAAAACAACAGAAGGAATTTGACATACGGCGTATAGTTACTGCCGCCAAAAAATAACATGACATACTACGACCTATTGGCTTTATGTAAGGAGACACAAATTTTAAAAAAGCAAAGACCGTATGATGGAAAAAAAATTATAAATAAGTGTCACCTACAGGTGACACTGGGAATTCAGGAGTTAAAATAAGGCTTTATGAAGAAAATGGCATAGCAATTTGATTTCTTTTTTGTTCTGTTTCTTCGTTTATGGTTGGATTGCTTGATTATGCTGATGTTGCTCGCGCTCATCAGTTTCTAAGTTCAATGTTTCAAGAACTAAATCCTCTCCTTGTCCGTCTTTCTCTATAATAATATTGTGTAAAACGATTTTAGAATCCTAAATGTTTGTTTCAATCTGAAAAATGCCTGTTCAATACAGACCCTGGTGGAACTGTGAATGAAATTAAATTTTCTTTCCATGGAAGAAAGATATCCATTGTCACGGTAAGGGACAAGAAGGTAAGTTGTTAATGGGTACGCTTAATCACCTAAAATATATCCATCGTCTACTACATCTTTCGAATTAGCCCTTAATTTCTTCCCGATGGGACTGCTTTCCCAAACGTTAGCATCATAGCAGCTTTCAGGAAAGCAGAAAAAAATATCGATGAATTTTTGGTTGCTATCACAAATTGCCTTTGAATAATTATAAGATTAATTTAAGTAATTTTTATTAAATAAATACGTTTACCTGAAGATTGCTGGAACATGTTCCTTTTCTATTGTAGTAGCTTACTTTGTCGTATGAAGGTGAGGGAATGGGTATGTGACTCCCGTCCACACAACCAATAACAAAAGGTATTAGATTCATTCGCAAGTTCTGAAAAGCTTCCATGATTTTCTTACGTTCGTGTGTATTTGAAGGCCATCTGATAAATTTCTTTCTCAATTCAAATAAAAGCTTAATTATTTGCAAAAAATAATTAAATGCTGCTCCAATTGCAACATTAAAGAGGTTAGATAATTCTCTAAAACAGGAACCATTGGCTAGTTTCCACAAGGCCAGAGACAACGCCAACTTTACCGCCACTTTCGGTCGACCAGTTTTTTTTTTGTTTTCCACAGAATTTTTAACTCGTTTTCGACAAGCTACGGAAATTGACATTAACATTTTTTTTATATTGTATTACTAATAGGAAAAAGCTTACATTGAATGTGGATATCGACATCCTAAAATGACTATGAAATACATCGTCAAGATACTTTGAAATCACGTTCATAAACAATGGATTTCTTGCCAATAAGCGATATTTTTTTAACCCATTAACTCCCAAGGGTATTTAAAATTGTAAAAGTCATATTTTTATGGTTTTTTCTCTTTATTTAGGTTAAAATAAGGAATATATATATACAAACAAAATTTTTGGAAAAAATGTATGTGGTTGGTAACAGAGGTGTACTTTATATAGTACAACGGGATCATACATACTATTTTAAATTTAGTTCAGGTGAAAGTTTTTAAAACAGTCCTTATTTATTCCATATTTTAACTTTATTTTAACAGTGTAACATTGCACATTTCACAGCACCATTTGGATCGTAGATGGCACTGTCGACATCTGAGTTGATTGGGTAATATTTTGGAAAAATGGTGTCCTGGAATCTCCGCAATGCTTCGCTTGACAGTTAATTTAGGTTGCACTTTTCCTGCATTTAGAGTGTGAAACCTTAAGTAGTGAAGTGTGATTGCCCTGGTAAGTTCGAGTAGATCACTCTTATAATTATTAGTCAGCTTATGGAGCCTCCAGGCATTGGAAACAGTGGATGTGAAAATGTTCCACCACCACTTTTTGCCTCGAATTTCGATTGAATAAGTATTTATGAATTGGTCATGGAGGTCGACACCACCCATATTTATGTTATATTTCTTGACCAAAAGAGGCTGGGGTATATTGACTTTTTTCTGTTGCTCCTTGCTCCACCTTCTGACAATATCACACGGTTCGATCACATCGTAATTTGTGGCTATTGTAACGATGTTGTTGTCCTTCCATTTTATTATGGGTAGAATCAAATTGGTAGTCAAAACTACCTCTTTTATGTTTTTAAAGTCCTTGTTGTTTGGTAAAGGACATTTTTTAAGTCGGTTGTCGCGAGCCGTTCCCGTTGCTCTAAAGCCTTTATCTTTTAAGATTTTCATGAGCTCATAGCTTGTAAAGAAGTTGTCAAAAAAGATGACATTGTCACTTGGACATTCTATGTTCTTAAGGAGGTCTAGAACCACTCTTGAACCTAGTGGGAGGCTTTTCATTGAAGGTTTCACATTTTTAGATCCACAGTAGGTGTCAAATTCGTATAAATATCCATCTTTGCTGCAAAGCATCCAATTTTTGAAGCCAAATCTCACTGGCTTTCCCCTTATGAACTGCTTTGCAGAATGACGACCGAAGTACTTCACCATAGACTCGTCTATAGATAAGTGCTCATGCATATAGCCCCAATGTTGAAATTTTGCACTCAAAAGTTGACTTAGCGGTCGAAGTTTTGCCATTTTGTCATTTGCGTCGAGGTGGTCATTATCAGCAAAATGTATAAACCTTTTAATTTCTTGACATACTATTGGCAACAATGGGCACATGTCGTCGCTTTAAAAGCAGTCAAAAGTAAGTCAAAAAAGGCAGTTTTTCAGAAAAGGTATTTGAAATAAATTTTGACACAAAAAAATTATTTCATTGTGAATTTAAACGAAACCTAAAAGTTATTTATGGTAAAAATTTTCTTTTTTTT
Source organism: Portevinia maculata (assembly GCA_949715645.1). Taxonomy (NCBI): domain Eukaryota; kingdom Metazoa; phylum Arthropoda; class Insecta; order Diptera; family Syrphidae; genus Portevinia; species Portevinia maculata. Next base: position 98,424,099 of record OX454528.1, read on the forward strand.
TTCTTCTTTCAAGTGGATTAGTGAAACTATCAAAAATAAAGTAATTTAAGAAAATTGATTTCGACTTATGTCGTTTAGCACAAAAAACGGCCAATAATATATAATAAATTTAGACAGCAATACGGAAAAGTGTCGTTTTGTTTAGACATAAAACCATTGATGATTAATATCAAATTTATTTTTTTATTTTGAGTGTAAGAGTTAAATTAAGAGTTTCTGCTTAAATATTTTTTATTGTGTTGATATACAAATGTAATAAAAATATTAAACATAAAAAACTGTTCAGCAGTGCTTTGTATTTAGCTCAAAAAATGTCTTTACATTGTAGTGTATCCACTTATTGGCACCACTGCCCCTAGACCAAAGTCAAATATGAAAGTGACGTAACATGTAAAGTGCAATCGAGTGAATGAATCAGACACAAAACAATTTAATTCATGTGTGTGACTCAATGCACTCAATTGCACTGAATGTCACTCAATAGAAATAAGATCTTATAGAATGGTGCATAGCCAATAGGAATAGAGAATAAGGTATTCATAATCGATAATGTAAGTAGAAGTAGGATAGGAAATAAGTATAACAGTTATAATTAACAAAGCAAATAGTATTTAAGGAATAGAATTTAATGAATAAAAACAGATTCAACTTAGAACTCAATTGGGCAGCATTGCCTTGTTTTACTTTGTTGGTCTCAAAAGTTGCGGCGAGAAATCGCCTATAACAATATAGCGTGGTACGCTCATATACCAAACATAGCGTGGTACGCTTAAATACCTAACGACTGCTACGCACCAAACCCCCTTCGTTTTTAAACACTACATGGCGATTCTGCCAAACTGTTGTTGAAATTCTAAGAATTCCAACAGGGAAGGGACCAAAATAAATATACTCGTATGTGCCTCATTAACAAAGCTGAAATAAAATTTGTGAATTGATTCGCTCGGAAAGTATAAAGGCGAACCGAACATATTTGCCTCACTAATAGAATAGTCAAAAACTAACAAATACAATACGCACAAGCAATGTACGACAAAACGTACCTAGACGCGATATTAAATATGAGTTTGAAGCAGTACGATGATGTCAACAACGAATAAGAGAAGAAGCAGCAACCGTGCAACCGAGAAAAAGAACGCGTGGAGGACGCCAGGTCAAGGCACGTCAAAATATTGCGGAACTATACCGCATAATTGCCATAACAACTGACATTAAGCAAAAGAACATCTTCATAAACAAAATAAAAGAAGAAAGGAGAGCGAACTATGGGAAAAGCCCAAAGCAAACCATCCTCACAAGCGACAGTGGTAAATAACATACAAGAACACCAGGAACTCCAAATTTCAACATCAATCCCAGAATGGATAACGACAACAGTAGCAATCTTTATAATAGTATATATAGCTTATAAGATAAGTAATCATTTTAAAAAATACGTGCACAAGTACAAAACCAGCAATATTATTAGCAATGTATAAAAAAAAAAAAAAAAAATTTGTTTTTTAAAGTACCTATGTAAATTGTAATACAAAAAAAAAATATATACCAAATAAATGGAAGAAACAAAAAAACAATTAGAAACAATTTTACTAAACTTAAAAAAGAGTACAGGAAGACGTTACAAACAGGATACAATAAAATCCAAATTATATTTGATAAAGGCACTAAAAGAAAAATTTGAAGCCATAGCAGATATCCAAGAAGAAAATAAAACGAGTATAGCACTAAAAATTGAATTTAGAGCAATATACAATCAAACAAGAGACCTACTAGTAGAGCAACTTGAACTTTCAGACATAGAAGAGGACAAAGAACAAGAATCCAATATGACAGACTTTGACCTAGGAATGGCTATGAAAGCCATAACAACATTCACAGGGAACCACAAAGAACTAGACAGCTTTTTAAAAATAGTTGAAATCATATATAAATCACTAAAAACCACATGCACGCAGGAATTTATTGAGTTCGTTGTCCACGTCAAGTTAGCAGCTAATGTAAAAACAGCCTTAGGTAGCCAGACACCCAGTACATTTTCCATGTTAAAGACACTGCTCAAAGAAAGATATAGGAACAACACAACCATACCCCAAATTCATAATACACTTTCCAGTCTCACACAAAGAAATCTTACAGTAACCTCATTTAAGAATAGATTACTTAATACCATAGCTGAGCTAAATAGTCTACAGATTGAAAACCTAGGAAATGAAGCAACTGAAGCGGAAAAAACGGTAATACAAAAAATGAATGACATCTATGCACTAAACATTTTCAAAAATGGACTTAACGAAAATCTCAAACAGACAATCTTTGCATCACAACCCAAAACACTAACAGAGGCAATAAACCTTGCCACGGAATTAGAAAACACAAAAACACACTCATTGATGCATTACAGACGAAATCCACAACAACCTTCCAACAACTGGAACAATAACCGAAACCAACAACGACCAAACAATAATTGGAACAATAACCGAAACCAGAACAGTAACAACAATAGAAACAACACCTCCAACAATTTCAGACCCCAAAACAACAACAACAATCGAAGCTCATATAGAAACATGACGCATCGAGTACGAACATTTAATACCAACCAAAACGAGGGAAACGAATGCGGCTCGGAATACGTGAGTACTCCGGACAGCCAAAATTAAATGTTTACAAGATATCGGACACAAATTCTAATTTCATAATAGCAAAATACAATAACAAAAATATGACTTTCCTAATTGATACGGGTGCTGACATTTCAATTTGCAAAATAACAACCAAACTTGAAGATGAAGAATATTTCTCTGAAAAAAGATGTAAGCTAACGGGTATTACAAACGAAGAAGTATACTCCTTAGGAACTATTCAACTAAGTCTTCAACTATGTGAAACTATATACGCTCACGAATTTCAATTAGTAGAAGACAAATTTCCTATTGAAACAGATGGCATTCTAGGCAGAGATTTCTTCAGGAAATTCCTTTGCAAAATAGACTACGAAACAAGAGCGAGGCACAAGGCCACCTGTAGTTGTAACTCCCACAAGACAAGGATGGTTAGTCATTGCCTCATGAACAACTTCATGACTATTTAAATCATCATCCCTCCACACACCAATGGAACTAAGTTTACACACATTCTCCATAAGACAGACCTGAAAGGCGAATGTTCCTTAGTCATCCCAACCATCTGTCATAAGGACGATGACACGGATACGAAGACTCAAACAAAATGATTGGTGGGAACTCATTGATACATTCCGGCCACAGACTCCATGGACGCATCAACTACTTATTCGAGGGGTGCATTGTCAGCAGGTACAGTAGGCATGCTTGCGGTTGCACGATACTAGCTCGTCGGTGAGGTGGGATCTTGCACCTGTTACAATGCTGACCATACATGTTTACATCCCTGGAATTGATGTTGTCGGCGCAAGCAAATCAAAGTTGCTGTTGGTGTTCATTGGAATGTGACTATTCCCTGAATTCTCATTGGTGTTACCCGGTGATACCACTAAAGCAAAAGAAAGGGGTTGCCTGAGATGGATTAGGAACCCTGAGTGTAATTGTACCCTCCCTCTGTCACCATACCAGTTGTCAGGGACACCTTGGTCATTACTCCACTCGTACTTTTTGGTAATGTTATATACTAACCGTGTTATTCAATTTATATTTTCTATACTTCCATTTTAAATAAAACACTACTCTATCTGCTGTTCTTGTTTTTCCAGTATCCTGTTACGAACACTGGCATTCAGATTCTCTGTTTCTAAACTTGGCTTTAATAAATCGAACTTCGTTCGAACCTGCTTTCCAAACAAGAGTGACGCTGGTGTTTCACCGGTAGTACTGTGAGGTTAATACAGTTATAGATTTAAATTCTAAAGTTCAATTCTTAAAAAGATTAAGATGATTCAATTTATAAGAGTATTTATGTAGAAAACAACTTTGCGATAACTCAGGAAAAATGTATAAATAACTTTGAAACAATTCAGTTAAACTTAATCTTTATTTTATAAGTAAGTGAATGATTTTTATCCTAACCGTACCGCAACTCTGCTCCAACAAGACTGCCACCTTCTGACTTCGTTTGCTCGTTTCATCGACTCATCCCAGCCAATCCCACAGGCCAACCGCACTCAAAACCTGATGCCAAGTCCACAGTTTTACCATCAAAGTCAGGGCCTGCACAACATTTGTAGACACTTTAAGCTACAAAATGCAGAAGAAGAAAGTTTCGAGGTAGGGAACGAGGCAAGTGAAATTAAAGAAGACGACAAATTTACAGAAGAAGCTGCAAATTTCAATGAAGCCAGTCAAATAAGAAACCATACTGTTAATGGTATACTCTTTATTTGAAAAGGTTATACAAAAACAACAAAAAATGCAGTTCAATACAAATATTAGATAAATAAAAAAAAGGAACATGAAAGTGATCATAAGTTCTTAAAAATGCAAGTCTTTCGCCATTTACATTTTAGCTCTTCTAAATATCGAGCTTCATTTCTTTTGATTCTAATTTCCTTTTTTTCATTAGAATTTCTTCTTGATGAAATTTCTCCATTTCAATATTGTGCCTCTGTGCTTCTTCATTTTTTGTTTCCAAAATACTTTGTATGTTGTCCACAAATTTTTGGAGCTTTCTGATAGTATGATCGATATATGGAAATAATTTTACTCTAATGTAATTATTATTATTATTATTTAATTACATTTCCAAGACGTCTGTCGTCTGCTTTCCACTATCTCACACTGATGGAAATGCTCGATTTGAAATCACTTTCAAATCGATAAAATCGAATTGTGGAACCTGCCAATTTCACTTTGTTTGAATTTCAAAAAATTTGAAATCGATATCGATAAAAGTGAAATGTAGAACACCAAAATCTATTTTCGACCGATTTCGATTTCATTTCGAGTGAAAGTGAAATGTGGAACCTGGCTGATAGAATTGACAAAGATACGACCAGCTAATAGCATGCAACTTGTAGGTTATACATTCCTACATTTACTATAATAGAATGATCACCTGTCTTTTCTTAATTGGATTGTGACCCTGCTCTCTTACAGAATTGTAGAATATCGACAGCTCCTGTCCTAGGGTTTCTTTTCAGAGACGAAGAATCCAATTTTTGAGCTCTTTGTGCTAATGTGGGCTTTATATTCTGAGAGCTAGTACTAGGGGTATTATCTAGAATTGTTGTATTCTCCTTTGTGTTGTAGCTGGTTATTATCTCTCTGTAATTCTTAACTAATGCTGACATAAGATCTGCGACAGTAGTCGAATCTTTAATAGATTTGTGATACCCAGGTTGACTCTTATATTTTGAAAAGATATCTTTAATTGTAGTCCTTTCATCCATATACATGTCAAGCAGTTGAGGATGAGAGTTGAAGAATTTACTCGGATATTTCTGAGTTACATACCTGCAGATCTGATTCTTTATGGAATCTGGACGATTTATATTTCCCTTAAATACTGTCGCATAATAATCTGTTACTGTCAGGGTTGTAGTATCTAACGCAGTGGATTTTACGCATGCAAGTATCTGAGAGTTAGATTTTTCAATTTTGCTAACTTGGCTTACTATGTTATCGATCCATATCTCGTTCTGCTCTGCTGAGTCCGTATTAGATGATAAGATATCATGCTGGACCTCTTTTATTTTACTTATATCTTGCTTGACAACTATCATATCGTTAGTCAGAACTTCTAGTTTTCCAAGTATTGTCTCCAGCATTCTCAGAATATTTTCTGAATTATGATTGATGCTTGCATTCCTCTCTGTTACCGATTCATCTCCAAGATAGCTTCCATCATCTGTGTTATCGGTGTTCTCTTCTTTATCATAGATACCTCTATTACTATCGGATCTGCTATTCGTGTCTACTTCTGATAGGTGTTCTTCTGCAGTTAAGATTTCCTTAAGCTCATCATCGTAGTCACCCATCTCGTTATATATATCATCATATTCTGTTTTGGTAGGATTGCTGGAAGTATTCCTAAGCTCTTTTAGAACTTCCCTATCAATACTTTCTTTTGCTCCCTCTGGTATATCAATAAGTTTTCTCTCTAATCCTTTAGTAACCTTACTCAAATCACTGTCAGTATCGCTAACTTCTTTTTGGCATGCCATATCCAAAGACTGGGTAATGGAGTGCAGTGACTCATCGTTCAGAGAAGTAGATCTATCGCCTAGTACAGCTACTTCGACCCTAGTATCTTTCTCAATGAGAGTTTCATCATTTGATCCTTGAGTTCTGACAGTCTTCGACATGGTAATTGCTTTGTTAGGTTCTTGATTATTAAAAAATATATATGGTTTCTGACCCCTTATCTGAAAATAAAGAATACCCCTAAGGATCACGTCATGGATTCAGCGACAGACAGGACCTCACGGACTCACTTCCCCCTTTTGCACAAGGATTTTAAACGAACATTTCTGATAAACCGCTGATACGAAGTAAATACGGAAAGTTCACATTTAAATAATTAATATTAATTCAAATTTTATTGATCTCTTGCAATCTATCTTAATTCTAATGGCAGTCCGTGGTGTTACTTATCGCTTCCACGCCAATTATCACTTAGAGCTAACGAGCAAATGGAACAAGAATTGGACTCTAACTAATTGTAGACATATCCCAATTGGGGAGAATTTGTTATGATTATCTTACATCCGAGATTAAACGACTATTTTCGTATACTTACAGCACAGTTGGTGATTTGTAAACGTTGGTGGTATATCTATTCGCGCCGAGAACCACTTTTTATATACTTGAATACACACAAATAGCACTCGATAAAGTTTGGAAATTTATGAAATATGATGTTCAATATAGTTTAAGTTAAATGTAGATACGTTCAAAAGGTTCTGAATATGCTTGTAAAAAAACCCACCCGGATTAAATACGAAACATTACTTATTACAGCTCTTGACTGGACGTTTACTCCTCCACTATGTTGTGCACAGCATACTGGGTCTTGTCGCGTAAGTTTGATTATCTGAACTCTGTGGAAAATGGTTAGTTTATATATATAGGTATTCAGGAATGTTGAACGATCTTTACACATGTTCTCAACTGCACCGAGATTACAACTTAAGCAAAGGCCTACTTGACTATAACTACCAAATACTGTTGAATTACGAAAATATAAGTGTATGTATGTATGTCTGCATATATGAATAATGTACTACCTACTTTCAATTAATACGATACTTAAATTACCTGGGATCCTGGTGTTTCTGGTGTTGGTGGTCTGGATCTCCTGATGGATGTTGGGAATTTCTCCTTTCTGCGTCCTTTAGTCTAATGCCAGCATTCCTAAAGTGTGATATCCAAGTGCTCCGCGGAAAAATAAAAAAATAAAAATAACAAAATTCCATTACACTAGTGACATGTGAATTTTGTGCTTCTGAACTTGTCATTTTGATCGCAGCAGTCGAATTTGAAATGCTCATTTAATACAAATCAATACATACAAACAAACTAAAAAATAATTCGTGTAAAAAGATGTGGTATGCGGTATCGTATATAGGATAAGTTGTTGTTGTATTTTACATGCAAATTTCAAATTATATATTATGAGCTTAGGTAACAAAGATAACTGGGAAGAATGGTTACCTTATTATACTTAGGTAAGTCCTTCTCTTCTATTGTTTTGGAGTGCTCAACATTTTTTTAATTTATTTTGCCTACCAATTTAACTCACCTTTAAACAGGTTCTCAATAATTTCACGAACACATTCTGTATACAGAATCTCCTGCGAGGCAGTATGATCAAACACGTAATCTAATATGAATCCATTAAATTTATCAACTTTTATCCGAGGACAACCAGAGGTCCGTTCAATTCACAGTACACAAATCTAAAGTAATATATTGCGCATCTGTCAGAAATGTAAACAAACGAAAAAAATCAAAATGGCGGTTCATTGTGACTACTTTCTTGTCAAATACCTAAATAGTTTGCAGTGAAAATATTGAAAGAAGTGTAAATTTTTTTATTTTACAAATAAACACAGTATAATAACGTTGAATGTAAATTTATTTATTTTAAATAAGAACATACAAAATATTATGAAACAGTTTTAATAACTTTTCTTTTTCTTTTCCGTGCGTTTTCTTTAATAACATTGTTGAGGGTTTTGATTCTGAAAAACATTCTTGAACGGAAGAAAATTGCTTCATCATTTCGTCTGTTGGTTTCTGAAGAAATCCCTCGCTAAGCTGATTTGTCCAAGTGAATGGGGATTCTTGCTGGGTATTTTGGACTACAAGATGTGGATTTTTGACCCTATGGCAAATATAACCTGCCAAATGTTCTAGGCCGTCATACTGCAGGCACTCTAAATCTCTAATCTTCAGTATCGTATCCGTCATTTGATTAATAATTTGAACTTGGAGTGATTCGGAAAGCCCAACACCTTCATTAACCTAAAATAAAAATAAAAATTTATTTAAATCGTATTTATTTACTCAACAAAGAACCAAAGATTGGTACCTACCTGTTTGAAGAAATCGGAACACTTAATCCAACCTTCGGAGATCAGTTCACCCAAACTTCCAGCGCGCGAAATAGCTTTTGAGACGGTATGAGATAAAAGTTTTGTCGCAAGCTTAACTTTTTGGCGCTCTGCACCTCTTACGTTAAAATTTGATGCCGATATTTTATAGGCGACACTCAAATCTGATTTATCATTAGTTTTTGCGATCAGTTCTTCAATTATCTTTTTGGTGATTATTTCTCCATCCAAAATATCCACGAAATTGTTCCGAATAAGTTTCATGAGATGTGGCACGTCAGCGAACACATAAACCTGCTTTGATGGTTCAGATGGATTTGGAAAAAACGACTCTGTAACTGTTATATTAAGTTCACGTAAAAAACCTTGGTTTGTTCCCCCGAGATCACAAACCATAGCAGCCACTTGAAAGCCGCATTCGTGAATAGCGATTATGATACTAAATAGTATATCCTTGATCATTCTTTGATCAAAATCATAATAAATTGGTTGTTTCCAGTTACCAAATAGTCCCCGTATCATTGCTACCTGAACATATTTCGCAGCTTCGAGTGTTTCATCCTTACGTTTGTCATATACGATCTTTTCTTTAACCTTCATTTCGTCAAATGAAAGGACACAAATTTTGTCAATATTTTCCATATCGACGTTTTTCATTATATCCAAAACAGTCTGAATTATCCCCGGATATACCTCTATTTTGGCGCACCACTTTTTTAGGGTTATAACAGCTGGAAGTGGATACTGTTTTCTCAAAAGCAGCCGGTATGCTCGAGGACCCGCACCGTTTTACTTTTGGAAATGGAACTTAGCATTAGTTTAAACGCATAATTCTATCCGTTTAATGAAGATTTCGATTTATTATTATTTTTTGAGTGAAGCAGGTCCTTATGTTCAAAGGTGCCCCCCCTGTGGGGCAGCTTTGAACTAGGCTGGGGCACCTTTGAACGGCAGTTTTTATAATAAAATGTTTGCCTGAAATAAGACTTTAATTAATTAAGACACTTTAATTAAATTATAAATTAGTTTTATTTTTTTAATTACACCGAAAAAAATATTTTGATAAAACAACTGTGAAATTAACATTTTTGGGTGATAAAAGTGAGCCAACATTAAAACTATCACTTTTGATATACTGATCATATCAATATTACATTCACGATATGGATTTACTATGAAAATTGATATATTGAAAATTAAAATTATAAAATCGTTTTAACATTTCTTAATTAAAATTTAACATTATAAATGCCAATCTGATATGCAAAAACTGATAATGCTGATGCTAATTGAAAATAAAAAATATCAAAATAATATGATGTAATTGTTGTTTTTTGATATTTTTATATGTAAATTTGACATTCAAAATGTCAAATTGATATGCAAAAACTGATATTGCTGATGCTAATTGAAAATTAAAAATATCAAAGTAATATTATCAGTTTACTATTATCAGTTTAACATTATACTTACCAATATTTTTATCTTTTTTATGTGTAAATAAAACCCAATATTTTCGATTTTCACATATAAGGTACTCGTACATACATTTTATTTATTAATATCTTTTTTGTTAGATATAGTTACATGGTTTTAAAAAATTTTGTTTCTTATTATCGAAGAGCCATCAGCAAGAAAGTATAAATGAATTGGTGGACTCGTAAACATCTTTAAATCCATTATTTTACAAAAATTAAATTTTGAGCCTACAAAGTATGATTGATAATGCTCAGAAAATTGTAGTATCTCATACTGGTTTACTAAAACAAAAGGCTTTTTATAATTATTCAAGAATATTTCTTTGATTTCAAATAATTCTGCTTTGTTTTTTTGAGTAATAGTTAGGAAATATCCCTTTTTATATACCGTTCCTTTATATGACAATGATTTTACTGTTAGCCCATTTAAAAATTGAAACCTTACTTCTTTCAAATTAACTTAGTAAATTCAATTTTATTAATATTTAAATTTGCAGAATTATCATATATGACTTCATTCGGGAGACCTTGTTTGTGTTCTGTTAAGAAATTACAAAATTTTAGGGATGATTTCATACTAGGTGTGTAGGAAATATTTTTTCTGGAAGTTATATTTCTGTCATAGATTTTAGCTTCTCTATGTTTAGCTTCATAACGATAGCTCCATATATATTTTAAGGGACCGATTTTCTTTATTATTTTAATGTAATGATTTAAAAAGTGAAACTTTGGTTTTAAATTTTTCTTAAAAATATTTATACATTTTTTATTATGCAATTAAATTTGCCTTGAAATTATTTGTATCAAATCGACTTAACATTACTAAGTCTATAATTTTTAAAAGAGTCAAAAAAAACGCCCAGACTTCGTTATCTATAGGAATTAAATCCCCTATAATTAAAGGAAGAAAATGAGAAAATGTCATCATTTCTCGAGCAGACATTTTTATTTTGTTGCTTTTTAAATGCGTTAATTCAATAGGTGGAGGTAAATTCCCTAACTCAGTTTCGCCATAGTTAAACATTTGCTTTCTGTAATTAAAAGTTTCTATAGAAAAAAATTTACGTTCCAAAATAAAATTTAACAAGATTTCACAAAGATCGTTTCTACAAACACCTTCAAACAAGTCGTGAACGATGTCTACAGCAAAGTTCCTTGTAACATGAAAAGTAGGTAAGTCATTGAGTAAACTGTAAGCTATTATCCCAGTTTGCTTAGCGTCATTTTTTTTTTAACCGTCATTATAATTTTCCTCAGATCGCATATACTTAGCATATTCTATACAGTCACTTTGCATTTCAGTTTTTTCTCTGGTACAAAAACGACAGTAGTAGTTTGAATTAAACGAATTTGTGAAGCCAAGAATATCATTTAAACCTAAATTGTCGCCAAGAACTGTCGAAAGGACAAAATAAATGGTATGAGAACCAGTTTCATTTTGAATAATTATTCCACTTTCTTCAAATGACTTGAAAATGTTAATCAATGGTCGTAGAAATGGATCATTGCCATATATCTTTTTTTCTTTTGTTTTAAAATACGCTGCTATAAAAATATACTGTAAACTAGATAGAAGATGTTGAGGTTATGTTGGAAAACTGTAATACACCCCACAAATTGATTCTACATTAGCATGGCTACCTAACGGGTTATTAATCTCAAAATCATTCAGGTATAAAAAAAATGGTATAATAGTTTTACCTGCATAGTAATTGATATTATCCCTAAAACAAGCTGCATTTGCAAAATGTGTAATATCAGTTTCTTTTGATATTGAATTTAAATTATCAAGTGTTTGAGTTAGAACTCCAGGAAGCTCAACAAATTTTCGAAATTGAAACTCGATAGGCATTATGCAGCCTTGTACATTAGTCGCATCTAAAGTTGGTTTTCCTTTTAAAATTATTTCTGATATTTCATTATTAATGGTAAACATTTGTGGTCTTGCAAATTGATCAGAATGTAACATATGCTGAAAAAGTTTGTATTCGGAATTTATTTCCATAAACGGATTTGCACAAAATTTTAAAAACTCTAGTAGTTCATCCTTGTTTGGTTCTGGAACATAATCCATAACTATGACTTTAATACTTTCTGACATATTTAATGTAATTTTAGAAATTTCTTGTTGTATTTGAACTACATCTTTTCGACTTAAATTGTTTTTGGTATGTAAATCTATTAAAAACTTTTCACAACAGGAAGATATTAAACTTTTAAGAGACGAATATTCAGGAAATATTTTAGATTGACCGGTTTTGGATTGCAAATTTTGTGGCGGCGGTGACTGTGGCGTAACTGCTATTGAAACTGAATTATCTGGTATGTTTTGATTTGAAGTCTGGAGGTTATCATCATTATTAGTAAATGCATTATTAACTTTTAAATGAATTTTTTTTTAATGTTTTTTAAAAGATGACAATGTTGAAAACAATTGATTACATTGGCCAAAAACACATGTAAAATTGTCCTTGGATGTAAGTCCATGGATTAGTCTAAATTGAGTTATAAGGTCGGTCAAGGCATCAAAAGCACAGAGGCATTTAAAACATAAAAGCGACATTTTAAATATTGTTTAGGGTTTCCAAAAAATCGGTCAGCACTGAACTTTTGATGTCATGCAACGTAGTAATATTGAATATATATTTTTGAATAAAGAGCCAAACTAATAGGGACTCTTTTGGGTAACATAAGTCTAGCACTTGGAATGTTTTAAAACATACAGTCCGTAACATTTGAATAGCCTCACTCATAATTTATTTGTAAATTAACTGTTTTGTGTACATTTTCGTTCTGTACATATGAAATTGTATATTGGATTGAAAGGTAGAACTGAGTTCATCAGACTAAGAAAAATTTCAAATTGTTTCGAAAAGCTAACGGAATTTTCTGAGACTATTTCGTTTCGATTCATTAAAATGCAATTTTCTTTTTGTAACATTAGAATAGAATCACTATGTTTATTTATGTTAAAATGAAAACCAAATAATTTTTTTTTAAGAAAAGTATTTTTATTTATTTTGTATAGCTTACACAATTATTTTAGTACTTTGTACAACCTCCCTTATTTTGAATTACGTCAAAAATACGGTCTTTTAAAGAATCATACAAAGATTTTAATAGATTAAGGGAAATACTTGCCCAGGCCACTTCGATACCTTCAATAAGCTCCTCTTTGTTGGTGTACTGCTTCCCACCTTCATACACCTTTCGTGTCAACCAACCCCACACATTTTCGATTATGTTCAAATCTGGGGAGTAGGGTGGCCAGGAAAGTTGTTCTATATTTTGGCCTTGCAACCAAGTTTTAATTATTCCAGCTGTGTGAATCGGCGCATTGTCCTGCTGGAAAATAATCGGCACCGGTCCTAAAATATCCTGGAATTGAGGTAGAGCCATTTCCAGTACAGTTTTGTAATAAAGTGCTGTCATTCTGCAGCTCACAAAAACCAAATCGATCGTTCCATAATATGATATGGCGCCCCATACCATAACGCCTCCCTCGCGGCTGTGGTGACGGTCCAAAAACAATTTTTCTTTTCTTAAATCATGGTAGTAATAGTTGTACCCGTCGGGCCCATCGAGGTTGAACTTCTTTTCATCAGAAAATATCACTTTCCGCCAATCGTTAGAGTGACTGCTGCCATCAGTATTCCAATCCATGTGCGATCTTGCAAAACTAAGCCGCTGTTGTTTTCGCGCTTGATTAAGTGGTGGTTTTTTTTTTAGTTTGAGGCGCTTCAGGTGTCCGGCACTCTTAATTACTCTGCTTATGGTCATCCGGCTCACTTCTAGCGCAGCTTCGTGTCTAATCTTACTTAGAGAATGGGTTGAATTGAATGCTAACCTTATAATTTTTCGTTTTTCTCGGCTTGAAAGTACAGTAGAAGTACGCCTTTGTAATTTTTTCCATAAGATAATGGATTTTTTAAATAACTGTTAATTACTTTTGGGCTTCGATTAAGTTTTTTAGCTATAGCGCGATTTGAAAAATTTTGTTCATGGTAAGCCTCTATTTTAGCAATTTCCGTTGCATTTAAAGATTTTTTTCTACCCATTTAAACTATTAAATAGATCTAAACCACAATAAACAAGTCAATTATCACTCCCGATAGCTTTCCGATGATCGCGCTCCTAAACTTTCGCTTACAATGAGTAAGAAAGTTAGTTGAGGCTATTCTAATGTTACAAAAAAAATGCATATTAAAATGAATGCATACAAAACTAGCTCAAAAAGTCCCGTTCACTTAAAAAAATTGTTAAAAGCTCTCTTAATCTCAGAAACTCTCGCTCTGACCTTGTCACCCAATGCAAATTTTCTTGGGTACACATCAAAGAGCTCGTAAAACAATTAGTTAAAAAAAAAACAATATGTGAGGCTATCCAATTGTTACGGACTGTATATCAAGGGCAGTAACGAAAGATGAAAATTTTAAGAAGGTTGCCCCAATAACAACATAAAATTCAGTTAGTTGTGTGATATCATTTCCAACTACTATGATATAAGGTTGAATTGGTTGAATCGTACTCAAATTGAATTTTTGTTTGTCCTCCCGTGTCCTTTGCAAATCATTTATAGTGCAAATGTGCACAATGCAGCTATTAATAGCATCACGTATGGTGGTTTTTTTGAATGACTTACTTGCCTGGCTTTTTATTGTCACTCTAGACGTTGGTTTAATGACCGTGTTTAGTAAAATTACCAAAATGCAATCCTTTGAATCTGCAAGTAAATAAATGTAAAATGTCAAATACAACTCGTGTTACTTAATTTTAAATTGAGTATTTTAATACTGATATTTTTATTGCTTTCACTTACTTTTATCAGTAACTTCATCTGCTAACTTTTCAAACAATAACTTATATTGCTTGTCCTTAATATACTTTTCGTAGTATTTTTTGGCTGATTTCTCAAAATCACACCATTTATTAAAAAGCATAACTTTTTTTTTGGATGTAATAGTTCGAAATCCAGATCAATCTATGAATCTATGAATTAAATATTATAGCAATTTACATTTTAACTAACGAGAATCAAATTATATTAAACTTTCAAATTTTTCTCATCCAGTTTGCTTAAAAAAAGGCCATTCTTCAAATATTTCACTTAAATTTTTAAGTTTAAGTATTTCCGTACGTCGCGTCGGTAAGCATAGGTATCATTCCAATATTCAATTGCCTCGCTTTCATGGCTTTGCATAGTTTTCATTTTGTTTTTATACGAAACATTTTCTATGGCTGGTTCATCTGCAATCGGAATTTGATTAAGTCGCAACGGTCGACTGGCTGAATGATTCCGCTTGTTCCGGTTAATGTTATTAAACCTGTTGGAAAGTAGGCCGGATGATTTGGTTTATCATTAGATTTTCGAGGTATAAAATAGACATCCGGGTTTTCGGTAGGGAAAACTTCCGTTATTTCATTTGCTATTTTCTGTAGCTGCTGTGATTTAGGTACGATATACACATTTTTTGTCGAGTCCACTCATTCTGTGTTTTTTCGTCTGTGTTCCTTTCATCGTTGTGTGTTTCGCTGCAAACTCTTTTTTCGCTTACCTTCGCGCATATCGATAATCGCATCTTTTTTTTTTACAAAGGCCCCACGTTGGGCGCCAATTTGTTTAGACCCCATATTTTAAGGAACTTATTATTATACTATGGGTCGCTGCTACCATAGTTACTGTGCAAATGGTTCCAACAATTTCATTGAAATTAGTCGAAAACTTAACATACGTGAGTTGCAAATTTTTGCAATATTTTCAATTTTTAATTTATAAATTGTTATCAATTTTATTCAATGTGAAAGAAAAAACTAGCCCCGCTGCGGAAATGTGAGTTTAAGTTTTGGAAATAGGAATTTGAGAAACTAAATAATAAAATAGTTCGCTTTACAACTCTTCGTATCGTTAAATCCAAGCAAAAACCTGTCCAAAAGTTTATAGACGTTGACAATGACTTAATCGCTTCCAAAGTTGTGCCCTGTGAGTACATTGGCAAGCTTGCATCTAGTTTCCCCAAGTAGGTGAAGTCAAAGCTAGCTTGTTATATTGAGTGTCGGTATACTAATTAAACAGATTCTATCAGAGCCCCTGTGCCTAAGTGTGTATGGTTCAGGGTTGCATGACACATATTCTTTGTCAAAAGTGCAGTTTGAGGTAAATGGGACTATTCCCTCTCTTTTGATGATATCAATCACATATGGATCAGTTGTACAGGCTACACAGGCATATGTCGTTGGGAACTCTAGTGCACAGTTAGATTGCTCGACAAGTATCCCTCTATGTTATCCTTCATAAAAGGAGATGAGATAGTAAGGTCTAGGACTTTTTCTCTTATGGAATTTCTTAAAGTTTGTACAGCTCTCGGCCTTTGTGGAGCTCTATTAGAACAGCCACCAGGTTCCTAGTTGTGAAACCTGGAATGAGAGAACATTTTATATCTTTCTTAATAGAAATAGCCGCCCTTGGTCTTAAAGCACCTTTGGCGAAAATAGATGGCGCTGCCGTACTAGAAGCCTTCGCGGCAGTACTGGTACTGGCCCCGATTGGGTTAGTTGCGATGCTGCTGTGAGCTTTGCCTACCTTTTTTCCCAAATCCTGCTGTTTCGGACCTTTATGGCCCTTCATTTTTGTTATTCTTGTTCGTCTCCGGTTGTGTAAATTATTTTTGAATAAACGATTTTCTTTAAGTTTTCTTAATTTGTATCTTTATTTATTATTTTTTAAAATTGTCACAACTTTTTATTTTTGTTTTTACGTTCGCGACGCGTTTCAAAGCTCCTGCTTCATCTTCGGGCGAGTATGTTATGTTCGTGGGGCCACTTGTTGTGCTAGTGTGTGGCTATTGATGTTATTTATGTTTGTCTCTTTTTGTCTTACACTGATAATGGCTGTGTCAAATAGTTGGTTTATTTTTAGTGTTAATTTGTCGTTTAGCAATTTATCTCGTTCTGTTTTGTGTGCTTTATAAATTTCGAACTCTTCTGCTGCGTCGATTTGTTTACCTTTTTGTTTTATATGTAGTGGTATTAAATTTGATTCGAAGCTATTGTAATTGTGGTTGTCGTCTAATTAAGTGTTGAGCATTTGCTGACTTTGTGTTGTTCTTGGGTATATGTTCTTTGAATCTGTCTTTAAAAGTTCTCCCTGTTTGTCCTATGTAAAATTTTCCACAGTCATTACATCTTATTTTATACACTCCGGTTAAATTTTCTTTGTTTGTTTTGGTTGTTGGTTTTAATATTTTGTGTATGTTGTTGTCCGTCCTGAATGATACGTTAATATTTTGTTTTTTGCATTGTTGTTGTATTATTTGTGGTATCGTGTTTTATGGCCCTGTTGGGCCGTCTTATCAGCACTTTTGAGAATAAGTTTGGTCTGTCCGAATCGGAACGACACCATCCCCTTCAGCTCCACAAGTCGCCTCATGGTGCTGTCATTTATAGCAAAGACCATATGAGCGATATCTCTCTCATCCGATCTTTGTAGAACTCTCCACGTTCTCGTGTTCAGCTCTTTGTTTTGGCCGTCTATTAAGGCCAGGATACTTTCGCTAGCTACCCCGGTTCTCTGCGGGAAAAACTCTCTGATGACATGTGGTTTTGGAAAATGTTCCTCTCCCACAAGCATCACCTCTAACCAGCATTTCTCCTTTAGCTTGGCGAAGGTTGTCTTCATCCACTCTGCAGTGGTAGCGTCCGCACATACAATTATGAGCCATCCGCCACATAGAACCAGTTCAATCGTGATATCCATAATATTCTCTTGTATCAAACTCATTTGTTCGTTAGAGAGAGGATTACGATCGATGTCCACTGGTACAACACCCAGTCTTACAAAGCTCGTTATATTGCTATACGATACTTTTTCGACGGTTATCTTCCCAGTGCGACCTCGCTTTGCTTCGGATTGAGGCGGGATATTATTCTCGGATCGCAATTCGCTTCACCTCGAGACCTTTTCGTTTTTTTTTCGCATAGATTCGGGCCTGCTCAATGGTGCTCCCCTTCTGCGCGAGTTAAATCCTTTGGTAAGGATTGAACCAAAAAAGTTATCTTTTATTTTCTTGCTACACCTAAATGTGCACTTTATTTAATGATACTCTTAAGACTAACTACCAAATTTTACTTATCTTTTATTTATAGTAATTTCCTAATGATACGAGGGCGGGTCAATAAGTCCGTGACTTTTTGAATTTCTGACCTCTTTACTGAAACGGCAACACTGCTCCTGTCAACAGGCATCTGTCAGTTGACTCCTGTCAAAATTTAAACTTGCTGCGTCAGTTAGTTTGTGTTTGACAGCTATTTTTATCAGACTACTCACTAATTTGATGAGAAAATGGAAAAAAGTGAATTTCGTGTGGCTATTAAGCATTATTTCTTGCGAAAAAAAACCATTACCGAGACCAAGGCTAAGCTTGAAAAATACTATGGGGACTCTGCACTATTGATTTCAATGGTAAAAAGTGGTGTACTGAATTTCGTTGTGGCCGTACAAGCACTGAAGATGCCGAACGTCCTGGACGCCCAGTTGAGGTCTCTACACCCGAAACAATCAAAAAATTCACGATATGGTGTTGGCCGACCGAAGATTGAAAGTGCGAGAGATTGTGGAAGCCGTAGGGATCTCGCATGGCTCAGTGGTTTCAATTTTGAATGATCACTTGGGCATGAGAAAGCTTTCCGCAAGATGGGTGCCGCGTTTGCTCACAGTCGACCACAAACGCAATCGTGTAACAACTTCACAGGAAGGTTTGGCGTTGTTTAATCGCAATATGGAGGAGTTTTTGCGCCGTTTTGTAACCGTGGACGAAACATGGATCCATCACAACACACCAGAGACCAAACAACAGTCAAAACAGTGGGTTTCTAAGGGTGAATCGGCGCCAAAGATGGCCAAGGTGGGTTTTTCAGCCAATAAAGTTATGGCGACTGTTTTTTGGGATGCACGCGGGATAATCCACATTGACTACCTTCAAAAGGGAAGAACAATCAATGGGGAATATTATGCCAACTTATTGGACCGATTCAATGACGATTTGAAAAAAAACCGACCTCATTTGGCCAAGAAAAAAGTTCTTTTCCACCAAGACAATGCAAGGGTGCACACATGTGCAGCCATGGCAAAAAACCATGAATTGGGCTATGAATTGCTCCCTCATCCACCCTATTCTCCAGATTTGGCTCCGAGCGACTACTTCTTGTTCGCAAACCTGAAGAAATGGCTTGGTGGAAAAAGATTTGACTCCAATGATGAAGTCATCTCGCAAATAAAGGCCTATTTTGAGGACCTCGACAAATCATTTTTTTTGGAAGGGATAACAAAATTGGAGAAGCGTTGGACAAAGTTTATAGAGCTCAAGGGAGACTACGTTGAAAAATAAAATTATTTTTTATCAAAAAATCTGTGTTTTATTCCAAAAGTCACGGACTTATTGACCCGTATCTTTACCTAAGTCTTGCTTTAATTTATGTTTTTGTTTGCTTAGGTCGCATGAACCTTTTTTATCTAAATTTGAGTTTCTTAAATCTATTGGATGTGTCTTCTTTTATGGTTGGTCATAAAAGTGGAAACTGGTACCTTTCTTATCGTTAGTGCGATAACAGTGGCCTTTGTTTGTAAGACCTTTACACATGTGTGTTTATTATCTTATCTTTAGTTTACTATTGTTTCGTCCTTCACCTCCCATGATAACAGATGTTAACTCTCCTCCTTCTTATAAAAAAGCGTCCTCGCTTTAGAGTATATTCTGTCTTTGTCGGAGTTTGAGAAGTTCTGTTTCGTACGCTTCACATTTGGCTGGTGTATTCTCTAATATATTAATGGAGTAGAGTTATCTGAATTCTTAATTCCACATATAAAATTTCCGAGATAATTCTTATATTTTTCAATACTTGTAAATTTTTCATTACATTTTGCTATTCTATTATTTAGTAATAATTCATGGTTGCCACTGGACTGGAAAGTCAGGGAAAGTCAGGGAACGAACATTTGGTCAGGGAATGTCAGGGAAAGTCAGGGAATTTCGAAAACAGTCAGGGAAAATTCACTCTGTGTGTATTTTTTTTTTTTTATAATATTAAAAAAAAATGTATGTAGAGCTCTGAAGTCTGGAGCCTCTGGAGCAAAAATATTACTTTTCATGAATCCACATTTTTTCTTATTTTGGGATCACTTTCGGAGATCTCGATATCTTTCGAGATATACCTACGCACTATTTCACTAATCCACCGTTATTATCTAGTAATGTATATACCTTGGACATTTTTAATTTGATTGATTGAGACGATTTTGGTTTCGAGAAAGTATAGCGTTTGCGTACGCAGTGTTGTATTAATTCCTAAACAGCTAATGGAGATGCCAAGTAGCATTGAAAGGCATATCAATCCTATTTTTCGATTCATGCGCTACGAAAAGTCTGAGATAATGCTTAAATGGAAAACCACATCTTCATGCTTTCCGAAAAAGAAGGCATGCAAACTTATACATCAAAAATCAAAATAGTCTATTTCGATTGACTTTGTTTAGCGAAATTTGTTCCCTTTGCTAAGGAAGATTTTGTATAGAATAGTTTTTATTTTAGGGCAATAACGGCAAAGCAAGATGCAAATTATGCAAACAAGAATTTGAGTTAAGCAACATGGGCCAAAGGGCTTTGGTGTCGCATCAAAATGGACTAGCGCATAAGTCAAATTCTAAAGCTTTGACGCCACAAAAAATTGATACTTTCTTCACTGCGTCTCATTCATTGGTCGCCTCTAGTAGTCAAAAACATCTCAAAATACACCAGAAAATATTAACGCTCAAATTACACAAACAAAATATTTTACTTTCGACAAGACCGATTCCATTGTCGCAGAGATAAGGTGGTCTCTGTATATTATTTCCACCTTGAACTCGGCTGTGGAAATTATTGATCTTGTTCGATTGATGTTCCCAGACAGCCAAATTGCTGAAAATTTAAAGTTAGGAAGAACTAAGAGCTCCTACGTTATCAACCACGGTATCTCCCCATATTTCCATAACAATCTTTTGGATAAAGTAAACAAATGTGACGACTTTGTTATATGTTTTGACGAAGCACTGAAAAATAGCTCAGAAAGAATAAATGGATTTAGTTGTCCGTTTTTTTGATGAGTCAAAAGGAATGTTTGCAATAGATACTTAGAAAGCGAGTTCATGGGATCTTCAAAGTCAGATGACATTTTAAAACATTTTGACAATGGAATCCGATTTTTGAAAAAAGAGAAACTTCTTCAAGTATCTATGGATGGCCCAAACGTAAATTTATCTTTTTTTAAAGAAATTAAAACAACAGCGAAAAGAAATTGATCCGGATGGTACGCAGCTACTAGAATTTGGTCTGTGTGGTCTACATGTAATACATGGAGCCATGAAAACCGGACTTACAAATTTTTCATGGGACCTGCATATTCTTTTAAGGTCCTGCAAAAAGAAGCTTGTTTACCTCCAAAACTGATTGTACTCGATTTTCCCTGAAATATTGCGGTGTACATTGACTAGAAAACAAAATTTGTTTAGAGAGATGCCTGAACATTTTTGATGAGTTGAAGCACTTTTTTTCTATGACAAATTCAGATTTACCAAAACCAAGGCCAATTGAAAACGTAAAAAAATACTTCCAAAACAAATTGTTAGACTGCAAATATGCATTTTTCCATACAATTACATCTGATTGTGATTTATCAAAATTTCAAGGCGAGAAACCATTGATATTTAACATTTATGAAGATCTCCTCATAATGGTTAAAAACTTATTGCATCGCATCGTCAAAAAAAAGTATATTAGCGAATGCTCCATAGGATCTCAACTTTTGTCCATCGATCTTTTAAGTGAATCCAATCTTTTGGAAATAAAAAACGTTGACGTTTGCTTCAAAGCAACGAAAATCATCAATGCAATAAAACAAAAAGACAATTTTTCGGAATAAGATATTTTAAAATTTAAATTGGATTGCCGCAAAATTATTATAAGCATAATATCAAAAATCGAAGCCCATTAAAATACGATTTGATTGTAAACGTGAGCAGTCCTAATCCTAGAGATATTTTGCAAAACAACGGTCTCTACAGTAAAAGATTCAAAAATATGCTTCAAATTTTATATAATACCAACCGATTATTTGATACATGCGCGGAAAGGGCAAAATTGCAGTACATAAATGCATGTACAGATGCAAAGACAGCCCTAAAAAGAGGGGTACAAAAGCTTTATAATCAACGAATCTACTTGTAGAGTTGATGAGTTCTACTTTCAGCTTTTTAGCAAAAAGGAACATTTTAAAGATCTTTGGCATGTTATAAAAATGTGTTGCATTTTATCGCACGGAAACGCCTCAGTTGAGAGTGGCTTCTCAATTAACAACACTCTTTTGGTCGAAAACCTCCTTGAGGAGTCACTAGTCGCTCAGAGAAGAGTCTTAATGGCGTGAAAGAAGCTGGGCGACTATCGAAAGTGGAAATAAATTCAAAATTAATATTTATGCTAAACACAGCAGTTAGAAGAAAAACTTCCATTAAAAAAAAGGAGATAGAGTAAACGAATTAAATAGAAAAAGGGAGGAAGAAATAAAAATACTTCATAAGGAAAAAGCAAAAATTCGCATTCAAGCCCAGGTTGAAGAAGAGCAAATAAATTATCAACTCTCCCTTTTAAACATAGGGGCGGGCTACAGTCCGCTTGGGCGAACTGTTGGATACCCTATTCTTATTCCTATATCTCATAAGTGGGCGTGACAAAAATTTAAAGGATTTTATCGAAAAAACTAAGCTTTTGTAAATAAAAACGCTCCCTAGCTCAAACTTTGGTTTTTCAATAAAATTGTTTTATTTAATTGTGGGCGTGTCAGTAGGCGGATTTAAAAAAATTTAAGTATGAGCATAAAGGGCACCTAGAGAGTATATACTATAAATTTCAGCTCCCTAGCTCAAACTTTAGACTTTCAAAAATAAAAAAAAAAAAATTGTGGGCGTGTCAGTGGGCGGATTTTGAAAATATTTACACATGAGCATAAAGGGCCCCTAGAGAGTATATATTAAAAATTTCAGCTCCCTAGCTCAAATTTTGGTTTTTCAAAAAAAATATTTTATTTAATTGTGGGCGTGTCAGTGGGCGGATTTTGAAAATTTTATGTCCCAAGCAGTTTTATGGGCCAAAGATCATATATAAAAAATTTCAGCTTTCTAGCTCAAAATTTAATTTTTCCCAAAATTTGTTTTATTTAATTGTGGGCGTGTCAGTGGGCGGATTTTGAAAATTTTATGTCCCAATCAGTTTTATGGGCCATAGATCATATATAAAAAATTTCAGCTCTCTAGCTCAAAATTCGATTTTTTCCAAAATTTTGTTTTTTTGAGTTTGTGGGCGTGTCTGTGGGCGGATTTCAAAAATTCTTAAACTTGATTATTTCGGGACCCTAGAGAGTATATGGTTAAAATTTCAGCTCTCTAGGTCCAGTTTAAAGGCCTAATTTTTGCCGACGGACGGACGGACGGACGGACGGACGGACGGACGGACGGACGGACATGGCTAGATCGACATTACTATCGATGCTGATCATAAATATAGTAACTTTTAGGGGTCTACGGGCAATATTAAGGTATGTTACAAACTATGCGTCAAAATTAATATACCCCTAGAATAGGGTATAAAAAGGGATATATATACCTTATTCCTGTTCTCAACTGATTGTTTCATTGATATTTTTTTAAAAGGAATGTTTAGAAGTATACAATTTGCATGTTCTTTAAATATTTGGGACTAGTGTTGAAATGCGTCATTTTGTTTGTTATATTTGCAAAATTTGGTCAGGGAAAACTTTAAAACTGGTCAGGGAAAGTCAGGGAAAAGTCAGGGAATTTTTTTTTAAATAATAGTGGCAACCATGTAATTGTCCATGCTTGTATGCAAGTGGATACAAATTAAAAAATTTACATTTCGTTTTTAAAATTGGATATTTATAAATAACAAACATTTTTGTTGGCGTATTCTAATATATTTATTATAGGTAAATCTAAAGCCTCGTTGGATACTATTTCTTGAATATCTCTTAAATTTTAGAGTTCCTGAAAATTTTGCAAAATTAATCGTAGTAGCAATAGAGGATAGTTCATTATATACTTCAGTAAGTATTAGTTACATGACAAATATTTTTTGACCATTGACAGTTGCTCTTTTCCATAAAGTGATATTAAAAAAAAAAAAAAAAAAAAAGTATTAGGTGCTCTGAAATAGATTCGGGGTTAATATTTTCTAATATTTTTTTCAAATGCGGAGTTAGTTTTCTTTTGTTTATTATTGTTTTCTATCAACATTTATAATCCAGTCTTAATCTCGACTAAGTCATCGTGGTCAGGTGTTCTTGTAATAATTTTAAGGGCTGATCCTAGAAAATTAAGCGATCGTTTAGATCTGAAGATGTTAGGAAGTAATTGTGATTTTAGATTCTCTATTTTATTTATCAATACATATTCTGTCGAATTTTGTTCTAAATTATATGCAAATTGTACTAATTTTTCATAAGGTGTCAGTATTTTTGAAAGGTTTGTAATAAGGTATAAGAACGCCGTGTCCTGATAAACGTATACAGGGTCAGTCTCTATCATTACATATTTTTTGTCTCTTAAATCGATTAGTTTGTCGCCGAATGTGGCGGAGATATAAAACAGTATTATTATTATTCTTTGCATGTTTGTACTCGTATATTATCTTTATGTATTACTATGATTTTGTTTGTAACTATTGTGTTACCTTTGTCGTCCTTTACAATGTGTTGAATATTTTCGTACGTTTTTGTTGCGTCGGTGCAATTTAGTATATATAACGTCTCCTGCTTGATACGTGATGTTTCTACGGTTTTTGTTCTGATATGACAGCACTTTATTTTGGTTCGCTTCAATTGTTTGTTTGATATCAGGGTGTCCTTCCCGATTGAAAAACACGTCCTCGGGTTTCTCTTCAGTGACTGAATGTATTGTTTTGTTGTAACTTCGAACTGCGTTAAAGATTTCGTCTTCTGGTGAAGAATTATTTTCCTGGGCTAGAACTCTTGTGAGTTCAATCAGCGTGCTATAAGTGCGTTTGTTGTGGAATGGAATGTTAGAGTTGGTGTATGCTCAATTTGTAGTTTTTCGTTCACCTGTTTTACACATATACTTGTTAATGCTGATTCGTTCATGGTTCAGATGAGGTTCTTGGTGCCCCGCACCGATAGTTTGGTGCGAACCATGAATATTTTTAGTTACTTTCATTTTTAATAAAACGATTTTATTTTCAAATATTTGGAACTACAAACAATTTGTTGAGTAGAAAGGAAAGACATTCAGTTTTTAGAATTTAAGAATATCAAAAACAAAATGTTTATTGATATAACACTGTTAATGTTATTATATACTCGTATACGAAGTTTGAAGGGTTTATTGGAACAGACGCATGTCTTATTTGCCTTTATCGGAACACGATTATCAAATTCTTCGTCACTATTTGAACAATAATCGTTGCGTTGTTGCATTTTAAAACAAATTTGTAACAAATCTGATCATGTCACCTTATATTTCGGTTTATTTTTGACGTTTGTCATTAAAAGCGAAAATAGATGCGTTCCAAAATAATAGAAAATTATGCCTTATTTGCATTTAGAATGTCAACTTTTTCACATCGTTGTTCTCGTTATTTGTAATATACATAGGTCATAGGTATCGTTGCGGCAAAATTGTTCGCGACGATCTGGCCGGCCAGATCAAATTGCCAAAAGGGGGGATGAAACTAATAATCTATTAGTTATGAAACTAATAACTAATAGTCCTGGTGGAAAAACAATACCCGAGACCAAATCCAGCAACTTGCGGCGAAAAAAAACGTTTTACATCTGGTAATGCTCACCAGTTATGGTGGTGCTGTCGGCGTCCTCAAAAAAATAAAAAATAGGGCCTCACTATTTCCTGCAAATGCCGCACCAAGTAGTTACTTCAAGGAGACGCTGTTTAAGTGTAAAGACGCATTTAATTGTAATAGAACATACGTTGCATAGCATATTTCACAAAAAGGTCTTACTATATTTAAATGTTTGACCTGCGGAATTTCGCGCACCAATAAGGTATCTTAAGACATAGAATCTCGCTCTTTTGAACAACCTTCAACGAGGTAAGACTTTTTCACAAACAAAGTACAAACCACCCTAAGTTGGACTTTAATTATCTTCTCTTTTCGAGCAATACGTAGTAGAGTATCACTCCCAACCAGGAAATTAACCGAGGCTATCCTTCGATCTTTTTCTCTTGAATCCGTGTATGAATCCACTCTCTTGACTTTTGGTGCACCTAATGTGTATGGGGTGTTAATGTCACCATCAAAGTCTGCTAACATCGCAGGGGTTTCGCAATGGTGGTGCAGAGTACACCAACCATTGCAACATGCAAAAAGTTTTACACTACGGTGTAAAACTCCCGTATCTAGGTCATATAACCAAGATTCTAACTCGAGATTCTAACGGGATGTTTTTGGATGGGTCGCACTGCATGGTCCATCGTAAACGAACTCATCTTTCGGAAATGACTCGAAAGTGTCAGGCTGAAGTTCCAGTCCCCGTGGTGGTTGGGATAATAATAATGGGATAAAAGCAGACATCGTCAAATTTTTTACACGTTAACACATCTGAACGTTCGGATGTTTTTCCGACCTTCAACCGCGGGACCCCTATTTGACCTTCGATTGGGAATAGGCAGATCCTGGTTGCTGCCTTGGCCGATTGCCAAACGGGTGCGAAAGAAACGATGAACAATTTGAAGAGCAACGACAAACGAAATTGTACTTGGTTTAAACGAATAACGAAGCGACCGTAGTTTAAGGGTTGCGACAACGACTTATTGGATTAGCGAAACGATCCTTTGCAAAATATAAGTTGGTGAAATAAAACACCATTGTTTCCCCTAAGGGTTTTTAATTATCAATACATAAAGCTTTATTTGTGGGAGGGTTTTTATACAAAATTGAAATAACAGGTTTATTCGCTTGAGAGAGACATTACGTTAATTTTGAAAGTTCAAATAATGTTTCGAATTCAGAAACTACATTAAATATGGTGAATGGTATAATAAAGCCGCCAGATTTAAATGTAGAAATGTACTTCACGAATAAACTGTCATGGTCGGTTATCCTCGCAACGGATAATAGGTTAGTTCGAAGGTTCTTTACTAATAATGTGTTTTCAAGTTTTACTGACCTCTCTTGGATAGTTCGATATGGCCTCAACTCTGGCTTCAGGTGGTCTGCATCCGGCTCGGTTGATTGTATGTCCAAGGTACGTAACCTCAGACTTCCCAAAAATGCACTTCCTGATGTTGATGATAAGTCTATGTTCGTGGAGACGTTGTAGAACTATACGGACGTGTTGGCGATGTTCTTCCTCTGAGTCGGAGGCAATGAGGATGTCGTCAACGTAGCAAAAAACGAAATCTAGTCCACGTAGGACCATATCCATGTGCCTTTGGAAAGTCTGAGTTGCGTTTTTGAGTCCGAATGGCATGACTACAAACTCAAACAAACCAAAAGGCGTGGTCACCGCAGTTTTTTGGATGTCGTCAGGTGTCATCGGGATCTGGTACTATGCCTTGTCTAGATCCAGTATCGAGAAGCAGTTTTTGTTGTTCAACTGTTCAGTAAAGTCCATGATGTGAGGAATGGGGTAGCTATCTGGTTGTGTTATGGAATTCAGACGACGGTAGTCACCGCAGCATCTCCAACCGCCAGTCTTTTTTTCAACAAGATGAATGGGGCTAGCCCAAGGACTGCTGGATAGACGGCAGTGTAGTGACAATCCTTACAGCTCCTCTCGTATCGACATTCGTACTGGAATCGTTTGCCAACATCAGCTTTCCTTGCATCACAGAGGGTGTGGATGGAAAGAGACTCTCATCGTTGCACATGTGGGACGTGCAACGGCTGTCCAGACACCACCGTCTTTCAAATTCGCTCCTCTGCATCCTCACAGCTTCGTTTTCCATCGTGTAGAATGTACTTTCTGCTTTCGCTGACGTTTCACATCGTGAAGGGTACTTCGGTTTGTTGTTCTTCCGACACATGGACGCCTTGTGACCAAGTTCATGACATTTGTAGCATCTGAACTGAAAAGATGTGTCACCGTCACTCACACTGCCATGCTTTCGTTGTGATGTTCCTCGTTCGAACTTCGATTTGCTCTGACTGGTACCTCGCCGAACATACATTGCTTCGGATTTGTCGTCCTCCTTGCGTTGATTTGTTGCATAGTACTTCTCGAGAATTTTCTCTCTCAGTACACTGGGCTTTGGAAGGTTGTCGTGAGACTCCATTGCGCACTTGACAGTTCGAAACTCGGTGGCAATCTATTCAATAAAAGAATCGACAACAATTCTTCGTGTATATCAACGTCCATACACTTTAGTTGTGACACTGCGTCGAAGAATTCCATTAAAATCTTTCGCAGATTGTCGCCTTCCTGGATTTTATATGTCGCCACACGTTTCAGCAATGTTGCCTTTTTTGTTGGTCCCGTGGAAGCAAATTCAGATTTCAATCGCTCCCAGATACCCTTTGCCGTGTCAAATCCTTTAACGAGACGTAATAGACTCGGATCGATGGCGATAATCAAGTCTGACTTTGCTTTCGCGTCGTCACCCAACCACTTCTCAAGATCTCCTTTGGACTTATCGTTGTCTTCAACGAGTTCTGGTTTTGGTGCTCTTCCATTCACATGCTTCCATGTTCCAGTTTTTACCATCACAGCCTCGATTTGCATGACCCACGTGTCATAGTTGTCGCTAAAGAGTGACCTGATGGAATTTATGTTGTTCGACATTTTTTCTTTATTTCTTGTTGTTCTCAAATATATTTATATTACGTTTGGGACTGGGCCCATAACCTGATGAATATGAAACGCAAAACTTAGATATAATCTGTATTTAATAAAGAAGAAATTTATGAACATGTTACTACAAAACAGAAGTTTCTAGAAGAAATTGATATATTCAGTCGTTTGTAATTCAAAAGCAAAAACAGTATTGCCAGGTGGAAACTAAATGTAAATTGTTCTGTAACTGGCAGGGCATTGCCAGGAGCGCTGGTTGATACTTCTTAGTTCTAAGTTCTAACATAAACCTCATTACTACATGATTAGGATGATGATGACCACAATGGTGATGAGATGATAACAAAGATTCTGCTCGAACAACATCTACTTCGGTGAATTAGTTAAGTACATGTTAATATACGTCAATTAACTATAAACAATCAAAAAAAAGCTGCTCCTTCGGAGATATAGCAGATATGTTCAATCTTTCTTTGGGAACAGTATGCCGAATAATAAATCGCTGTTCTTACTTTGTATGCAGCCAGTTTCTTCTCCTGGTAGTTTTTTTTTTCTCATCTTCTTTTTCTTTCCGCTTTTCTTTTTTGTTATTTTCTAAAGACCGAAACACCCTCCATTCGCGGATTTCTTCTTTGTTCTGCAAACGAATTCTCTTGACTTGCTTCCAAATAATTCTCTCCATCCAATATTATGGTTTCTAAAGGCGAAATTTATTTCGAATTAAATCGTATTTGGTTCAGCTAGTCCGTTTTCCTTTAAAACTTCGTCTCGGCTCTTACCACTTCCAGAAACACTGCCTAGCCGTGCCTAGCTGGTACGTAGGAATGATTGCAGCTCGTTCCACCATTATATCCGTAAGTTCACTGAAATTATTTAAACATTGCATTACAATCTACGTTTACAAATGAGTTCACCACATATTTTTACTTATCGTACTCGCAAGAAGTCATCCTATTTCTTCCTATTGTTGTGACTACTTTTGTTTTTAAAACTTCGCTCTATTATATTTTCCTTCAATTTGGAAGGGAGTATATGTACAGCCGAATTCCTTCATGCGACCGGCAATGTATATCCAGAGCTTTCTTTTGGAACTGATTTCAAGGTTATAAGAAGCATGCTGTCCTGGTCCAACCATACCGCCTTTGTTTTTTCCGTGGGCGGTGAATTCAATTTGAAGTCTTCGTCCACGTTTTCATTTTGAGGGAACTTCTGGTTCCATAATTGGTTGTAAAATTCTTCGTCTGAAAGAAATCCATGATTTTACATGTTCTAGATAAGATAATACCAGATGGTCCAATTTTCCGTTTTTCAGTTCTAGATTCGAATAGATAATAATTATATTAATAAAAATATTTGCTGGATTCGAAATTACATACCTATATTTTTCGGTCAAGTTATTTATTCTTGTCCGGAGTTCTGCCTCTGTTAGTTTTATGTCGTAGAATTTTAATAATTCTTCGCACATTTCCTTTTAAATTTGCGAGTTTCTTATATTTCCTCTTAATTTTGGCACATGTGAACGCCAAACATCAATTAATTTTATTATTTCTGACGAACTGAGGATTTTTCTCTTTTTCTGCACGTCCATTTTGATCAAAACAAATGCCAATTTACTGTCAAAGTGACAATAAACTGTAGTTTTGAGAAGATTCACTAAGAAGAATGGCGCTGCGATCGTTGACGGTGCATTGCATTGGAGGAGGAAAAAAATTAGTTGCAATTACTGTGCAAAAAAAAGAAAAGAATAATGCAAAATCCGTAAGTGAATAAAAAAAAACACCGCTTTTGCACAACGTTATAAACTTGACTTATATTGACTTTCAATTTGTTTGGCTTTAAATACAATTGTTTATGCACAATAATTATATGTGCACTGTGACATTTGACATTAAAATTTCCCTGAAGGGGTATTTATTTAGGGTGGTGTGGTCCGTCTGTGGTTCATTTGACGTCAGACCGAATGTGTGACGTCATCCAATTCGTTGTAAACATTCTCCCCCTATCGATGAGCGAAGATCATCAAATTGTCTGCTTCCAGTACTCCTTTGCCTCACTGTATTTCTTCCTATGCTGCTGCGGTCGCTGTAAGTAACTTCTCAACGTACATACATAAATGTTCATGCGTTTCAGTACATGAAAAGAGAAGATCGATTATTAATTTTCTTACATACAAACAATAACAAACAAAACAGTAATGTTAGCAAGAGCAGCAGACAACTATTCTACTGAGAATTTACTTTTCTTTTCCAATAGTTTTACATACAAAAACGCAAATGCAAATTTCCTGGTCCAGTACTTTGACCACTTCACTTGACCTTGTAACCTTGTGAACCCTCTCTTCCTTCTATTTGCCTGATCCTTCGACCTTAAGGCCACACTTCCATCTATACCCGTTCCCGCTGAACACTGCCTTCGCTCCCCTCCTTTTACCGCCGCAGTACCCAAGGTACCACCGCTCTCGGAAGAAGGGAGAGGCACTGGTCGCCAGGTCGTCTCGCCCCCGCTTACAGCCGGCCAGGACGAGAGGACCTGTTCGTATGAAAGAGAGGGGTGATCCGTCCGCGTATTTCCTTTTCCGTGTTCAAGAGGAGGCAGGCGGAGGCGTCTTGAAACGCGCACGGGTTTGTTACTCTGATTTCTTCCCAAACTCGTGTTCAATTCAAGGCACGCGTCCTCCAATCGCCAACGGGTTTGTAATTACCATGCGCCTTGAATGACCACCACAAATCCGTGTTTGTTATAAGGCATTTTTTGTTTATAAGTATGATGGATGGAGACGAAAAACAACGCCTTATTAGCTCAGGTTTAGAAAAAGCGACATCAACTGCTGTATTTTTTTAGAAAATTTTATTTATTTGGGTAACAAAACAAAACTTCACAGGAAACTTCAAAATTAAACGTTTATTACGACATAAGGCCAAAAATAAATAAATAAATGCTAGTACATTGTCATTAAAATATGTATGCGCAAATTAAGGTACATTGGTAAATTACTTTTACAATGCATTTTTGTTAAGTCAATGTTTTTTAGCAGGGGGTTCATTACCATCAATATTCGCTGCAATATTGTGAACACAGTTTCAAACTTGGCTGGTCGTCCTGACTGAATCCTTCCACTGCATGGCAGACCTCTTTCTTTTCGGCGAGCGATTGATGTAGGTTGTACTTGAATTTTTCGAGATCTTCGTCTGGTATTTTTTCAGCAATAAATGATATGATACTTGATGGAGTTTGAAGCTTCGACAAATCACTTCCAAACTTAGTAAAAATTTTTGTATGTGCTGAATTTGAATTCTTTTCCAATACATCGGTAATTCTTTGCCACTGGGCTTTAATATTTTGAACAGCATTGCCAAAACTTACATTGTTAGTAGTTATACTGCTCTCTGCTCGATTTATTGGAAGTTCAAATGTATCTGGTACCTCATCTTGTGTAATAGGGTCAGTTTGGCTGCTTTCATTATTTACACTTGATTCACCCTTAATATTTTCAAAGAATGAAGCTGAAAATTGGTCACCCAGAGCGTATTTTGCAAATTTTTGATGATCAGTCACTTAAATATAGCGATGTGCTAAGTAAAGTCCCATGTTTCCTTTCCACAGCACAGAGATGTTTACAAAATCGTCCCCAGCTCCATAAGGACAGTCACATATTGCCATTTCACATTCAACAACGTACAGTTCATCAGTCTTTTCTTTGACGAAGTAAGTATTGCCATCCACATGTGTAACTTCTTTAATACTGCTACTTTCTTGGCAAAATTTTTCGTATGCTAACGAAAGCTTTCTTGCTCTCCCATTGGCAAACTGAATCAACCTTTTCTTGTGATATGCTTCAAAGGTCTTCGCAATAAAGTCCACTAATGCGCACATATTGAACACTTTGCATCGCTGTAGTACTATGTCCTTAAAAATTCGTATTGAGGATTCGCAGTAATTATTTGTGTTATTGCCTCTTGTAAGAGTAGCGGAGCGATATGCTAAACACCACTCCTCACGTCGTCCCCACAAATTAGTTATGCGTCTTTCCAGCTTTTTATTTTTCTTCACTCTTTCCTCACTTAATAAATCAGACATACTGATTTCGGCTCCATGCATTGTATTGGCATACAATACAGTACGAAATTTCTTCATAACTGGTTGCCGATCTTCTTTATTAACATCATGTTCACTTTGCCACAACCAACGCCAAAGAGCTTGATTTACATGAAATATGCAAATAAGTAATCTACTGTTTGGAAGTACTGCTCTTTCTGAGCTGCTGTCATCAGTCATAACAATTTTTGGCTGAAAAAACTTGTGGCAAGACTTCTCTAAATAAACTTTTGCAGATTGAAAAGAATTTTTATAATTTTCTTGAGATTGGCTTGTGTGCAAAATAACAACAATAGGTAAAGCACCAATTTTCGTTGCAATAAATATAAATGTTACACAGGCATTTGTTTGATCACAGGATCCACTGGTATCAATAAAAACCATTTCATCAGCCAAGCCAGCCATGAACACTCGTTTCATAATAGGTGTTATTATGACGCACACAGTTGGTTCCTCCTTGACAAAAATCTCTACATTTATCTTGGACAACTCAATTTTCTTTCGTTTTAAAACGTCGATTATATCACCGATTTCTCGCGTCCCGTAGGTCCGACGACGCCATTGTTCATACAGATAAGTAACTTGACGGTCAAGTGGATTTTTTTGTGCATTAGACAAAGTGATGTAAGCGTTTTTCTCGTATTCTTCAATGATAGCCATTTCGTGATACGATTTTGCTGCTGCAGCTCTCATCCCACCTTCAAAATACGATTCGAATTGCCTTATACAAGGTGGCGCAAAAGTTGTCAGGTGGCGCAAAAGTTGTCACCCGATGTTCTTTCGCTGTAATTTTTTTTATGAATGAAAAACTTTGGTTCTGTTTTTGGATTATGTTAATTGGTGTCTTAAGTTTTTTCTGTATCAGTTAACTTCACAAATATCAAAGTAGAATTTACATTTGCCGCCATTGCAAAAATTATGCTTCTTCCGATAGGAAGATGACTTTTGCGCCACCTTGTAGCATTTTCCGAACAACGCAGTAGGCTCAACGCTTGTGCAACATTGACGCGATGTGAATGATTGTATTACATTCAATCCCCGTTTCAATAATGGTGAATTTTTTAACGTGCTTTCAGTTACTTTTAAAAATTTGATTCCTATATTTGCCTTACAATCATAGTTTCTAGTCACACCTTTCTTCTTATCTTTGGTTTTGTTTGTGACAAATAAATACTTTTCTGAAATAATACCGTTTCTGCTGCGAATACCGTCTTAACATAATCCAATTTGTTTGGCTTGATTCCGAAAATTTGTCAATGAAATAACCACACTGCGTCGTAATCGCCTTCACAGGATAAAGAGCATTGAAATTTTCATTGGTACTTATCACTCTCTCCATCATATTTTACAATTTCAAAATTGTCCACTATACCACTAAGAATGTCCCTTAATAGTTCCATATAAATCAAAAACACACTCTAAAAAGATAACCTTACAAACTTATAACGAAATAACCACACTTTATGTAGTAATGGTAACCATTACTACATAAAGTGTTAATTGTTTTCAATTTCACCATTAGCTTGAACACGAGTTGGGAAGAAATCAGAGTAACAAACCCGCGCGCGTTTCAAGGCAGTACTGCCTCCTCTTGAACACGGAAAAGGAAATACGCGATCCGGCCGCTCGCAGCCAGGCGGAAGAGTGTCCATTCTCCCGCGCTAGCTCGTCGGTGGGAAAGGGTTCTTGCTGCGAGTCCGGGCAGGGGTCACATTATTTTTACATGCCTGTCACAAAACCAGAAAAAAAAACTAGAAGGATAAACGTTTCTTCCTCCAAGATCGCATGTCGAAACCTATACCAGCGGCCATGATGGGCTGCCGCTGCAACCATATGAGTACCCGCTCGGACAATCCCGCGGAGGCGGAACTATATTATACAAAACTAACGGGCCCGAAGGGCCACGCCCTTCCAATTAACACACTGATCCATCGAAGTTCACCTAGCTGTCCACAGAAGAAGACAGTAGGGGGAAGATAAGCTGGTAAGTATCCCCCTTTTGAGCTGGCCCTCCCCGCTCCATTAGTGGTGACCCCAAACGGTAATGGGAGTAAGGACCTCTCCCTCTACGGGTCGGTGCTTACCCCTTATGCGGCTCCTCCATGCCCTATTATGTCACCCCCCCCCCCCCCCCTTCCCTTCTACCCTTCCAACCCGACTTCCCGGGTTTGAGGTATTAGCACATGATCCCGTCCGAATCAGCGCGGCTTAAAAGAGGGCTTTTCTCTAGTCCCCGAATCCGACTCATCAACTCAGGGGTCAGTGACCCAACCAATAACAAATTCAATTTCAGTGTCAAATCCATACGAATATACAGAGAATTGTATTCAGTTTACTTATAATCTAATACTAATGTGGATATCTAG
The DNA here is from genome assembly GCA_949715645.1 of Portevinia maculata. Taxonomy (NCBI): domain Eukaryota; kingdom Metazoa; phylum Arthropoda; class Insecta; order Diptera; family Syrphidae; genus Portevinia; species Portevinia maculata. Next base: position 98,459,429 of record OX454528.1, read on the forward strand.
ATAGATATGCATGTAATAACAGCGCTCAAGCGCGTAGCCGTACGCTGGCTAGGGCATATACTGCCGAGGAGATACTCTCCGACTTAAAACTAAGGAGTTCATGTATCCTACGACTCCGTATCTTATACGGTACAAAAGTAACAAGGAGTATTTATATTTCTTCTAGTGAATAGCTTACGGGGGTATTATTCCTACTTATGTATGCGTAGCATACCTAGAAACTTGTACGTCTGTACACCTAAATAAATATATATGTCGTGGACACGTACATGGAGGTAACTTAGTTGAATCTAAAGACTAAAATTAAGAATAAGAAAGCTGACCGACATTAACGATCGAACGAGAATTCAAAAAAAAGAAAGGTACAGACGATACGCGACGAAGCAGACATACAGTAAACATTAGACAACTTTGATTTTCGAGGCGATGTTAGAGAAGAACGATTCAATTAGTCGCTTGACCCGCTTTTGTAGCCGATCTTGGGCGGTAATCCCAGGACCGAAAGAGAGAAGGCCCCGCTCGACTAGTTAATCTAGGCGAACGAGTCGAGGATACGGGAATCTGTGACGTATCCGTCTCGTATTAGCACCCTCTCAAAGAAACCATGCGCATCCCTAGTGATAGGGGCGTGATGGCTGAGTGAGCGGTGAATCGTCGATGAGTTTGTAGACGCGGAAGGTTGTGGACTCGGAATCGCGAACCGAAAAGCTGATATGCCCATGGACCACAAAGGTGACCCGGGCAGAACGTTGAAAATATTGAACGAGTGGGAGGGTATAACACTATAAAATCGGGCACAATGCCGTCACGCGTTTATATATATATATATAGGTGTATATAGGGTTTCATTGTAAATATGATCTCACTTCATGAATATAGTTTGATTTAGGTATATAAATATAGTTATTTAATGTAAGAACTTACGTCGGTTCCGCTGTCAATGTGCGCACAGGACTGCTTCTCTGCTGTGTATCTATTAGTATTGAGTGAGAGTGTATGTTAGCTGTAATGTTATGTACCCTACCACTGCAACTGAGGTGCAAGAACGCGATTGAAAATTCACAAGTACCGACTGGGAAAGTATGCACGACCGAAACGCTAGACATGAACCAAACAATCGAACTCACTGGGTTCAAAGCACTGCGAATGTGCTTTACGGGTGCTATACGATTAAAAATCCCGGTGAACATACGCAGCCTTGGTAGCCCAAGGGTCGATAAGTAAATAAAAGATAAACGAAATCTACTAGATGTCAGAAAAGATATCAAATTACCCCGATAAACTACGCGAGGGTGTAATGAACGGTCGCGATCGAATAAATAGGCACACAATGCTTCTTAATGAAATATCTCTATACTACGGTAGGCGTATGCATAATTGCGAAACTAAACTGTAGCCTTACGTAAGAATACCCGGATCAGAATTTGAGATTGCGGCCGACGTCGCTGCAAGCTCCGAGCTGATGTTTGTTGTTGTTGTTGGTGCTCATAGTGTGCGTAGTCCTGCGGCTGCTGTGGACATGTTGCGGTGAGACGCAATTTGATGACGTTGTTGCAGGGCCGCTGTAGTGCGGACGTTTTTCGCGCTCTTGTCTGCGCTTTCCAACCTTTGGCCCGCCACACCACGTATGGTTCCGCGGTCGTGGGGAGCCTTCGATACTTTGGAGAGGAGATGGATCTCCTTGACACCTCCGTGGGAAGAAAACAGAACGGTTCAGCATTTCATTGTGCCAAGTGGGAACGAGCATTACTTTTTTTTTTGGCCGTGAATAAGCTTCATGGAAGGATGGAACGGGGATATTAGGACGTCTCCACTCACCTGCTGCGTTGCAGGACGTAATTCGTCTGCGCCAGACGTTTCGCCACACGTCGATCTGACTACGAAAGGGTTCGCCACGAATGTGTGCACGCCCTCGTCGGGATTCCCTTTTGCAGATGCTTGCAGGGCCTGCGCCGACGCTACGGCCACTAATCCACCGAACCGTCGAATCTGCTGGATGGAGGACAATTACTCCGATGTTTGCCTCAGTTTTGGCCATGGCACCGTTCTACTTCTACTACGCTGTGCTTACTATATTTATTTTATTTAATAATCACGCTTATCCTGGTTATACAAGGTGGCGCAAAAGTCACCACCCAGTGGCGTTCACCAATCCGACTGAAAACTACATAGGATAGATGTCAAACGTCGTGGATCATTTAGAACATTGGCACACAGAATTGCCGAAGGCACACCCAAGGGCTGAAAACCCATCGGAAGATGCTATAATTTTTGCAAATAGCGGCAAATGTCAATTTTACTTTGACATTTGTGAAGTAAACAGATGACAGCTTTTGCGCCACCTTGTATAATGTGTATAACCTCGCAACGAGCGTGTGCGATCGAGCTCCTGTCGTAATTTCGGTTTTTTTTCGTCTTTTGCTTTCCTTTTACTCTGTGTTAATGGGGTGTTTTCCCTTGATTTCTTTATTTTTACTTCTTTTATTTTACTTATATTTTTACTTGTCTATTATTTCTTTAGATTTCCGTCTGCTTTATAATTTAATTTTTTTTTCTTGTAAGTGGGGGGACTATGCCTCGTCGAAGTCAAAAACGAAAAAGATGGTGGCTTGCTTGCCACAATCCTAATTCCTATACGAAATCTCCTCTCTCTTTCGGGAAAGGTATTTCTGCTCTCCTCTATCTTTTTAATAAAAGATGGAAGTGCGGAATTTTATCGATGTGGCCGGATGAATGCGTTCAGCTCTGCCTATGATCGCGACGTATTCCTTTGGGAACTGTTCGACTGAGACTCGATTTCCTTTGAGAGTGTTCTCCTCGGAGATCCGTTGGTGAATATGATGACAGGGGTTCGTTACAACCTTTCGTCCCTCAGATCGCAATGGCACAGAACACTTCACACAAAAGGCAGCAAAATATCCAGCAGCAAATAATCAGCAACAAATATACGGCAGTTCGTCAAATTATCGTAGAATAATTTAGCAAATTCAAACGTTTATTGCAATGTGTTGTGTAGACAAAAATTAATTTTCTTAAAAAATCCGTCTCGAAGGACCAAAATGTTCGGGCGTTGAACAAAGGAGAAAAAAAATTAGTTGCAATTGCTGTGCAACAAAAAGAAAAGAATAATGCAAAATCCGTAAGTGAATAAACAAACACTGCTTTTGCACAACGTTATAAACTTGACTTATATTGACTTTCCAATTCGTTTGGCTTTAAATACAATTGTTTATGTACAGTAATTATGTGCACTGTAACATTTGACATTCAAATTTAGGGTGGTGTGTTCCGCCTGCGGTTCATTTGACGTCAGACCGAATGTGTGACGTCATCCAATTCGTTGTTAACATGACTTCATTTATTAAATGTTATAATAAGTGGTATTTTTTTTTACAAATTAACGCCTTTAACGTCTTTATGCATCGATTACATTTCTTACAAAACCATGGTCCTTTTGGGATTTTTTAATTTTTGCTGTCAAGCATCCTTCACATAAACTACTTTACTTAATGGCTGCAATTTTTTTTTAATATTAATTTATATTATTCAGTCATTTTTTTTTTTTGATACTAATAGATTTTAAATACTTCACTGCATCCATCTCAAAATATTCTGTTAATTACATTGATGTTACAACTTGTAATTTCATCTGGTAAATTGTTTACATTTAGGTGTTCAAGTTATTGTTTTGTAACTCTTCTTACTTTACGAATTAATTTATTTTTTATTTTAAATAGCTTAAGCCATTTCAAAATATTTTCAATTTGAAGCTCAACTGTTAATTTATTGAATATTACATCATTTTTTCAGTAATTCTTGCGGGTGGCAACAGGTGCAGTAGTAGTGTATTCGCTTACTGAATGGAAGGTCGTGCGTTCGAATCCCGGCCAAGTCCATTACTTTATATCGAATACATGAATTCGTAATCTCCCTAAGCATCTTAGACACCACCCGTGGAAAAAAACCCTACAACTGCACCCAAACACTTCTTTCCTATCTCTCTATTCTTTCTAATAGTAAGTAGCACCGAAAAGCATGCAATGAAAATACGATAGCACCAGGTGCTGCTTGCTGTTAAACACAAATGCTTACGCTGTGTTACGCACTATAAGGGTACTGTAACAACAGAAAAAATCCCTTTAGCGTAGCAAATTACAGTATAATCTCGATAATTCGTACCCCGTTAATTCGTAAACCCCTCTTATTCGAAATAAACTGCAGGTCCCTTGAAAAAATCCCGGTTATTCGTAAAAAAAACAGTTCATTTCGGTCCCCTCGGCAATTCGCAATAATTTACATATGCAAAGTCATATAAAACGTCTTATAATTCGTAAATCTCTGTTCATAACCCCGTTTATTCGAAAAAAAAGTCTCATTCCTCATCTTCAATACTCTGAATCACGTTTGTTACAATATGTTTATGTTTAATCACAAAGAAAGGACTTGGAGTAACATCCGGGGGCGAAAGGGGATTTTCTCACCCTTGCAAATGTGTGCAGCTGCAGGTAATGGCAACTGTTTCTGTTTCAATGTAAGCACGTGCATTCACAGACTTTCTGGCAAAAACGGTTACCGTTATGCAAACTTAAATTTCCTATGACATTGCAGACTTCTAGCCGTATACATAAGTGTCTGTCCATTTGTGAAATAACAATTTGTAATATGTAATGTATATGTAATATAACAATTTGTTGTTTTCAGACGATGATCAAGAAGCTTCTTCATTAGACTCCGATTCTGATGAATCTGATTCAAATTGCGAAATTGAATAAGAATTAATACATCCTCTTTTCTTAAAAAAAATTATTTAAATATTTATGTATTTCAAAACATTAATTTAAAAACAAAAATATACGCGATTTATTTCGTTCTAAAATGGATGTAATTGTTTCTATCTTAATTTAATTTTCAGCGTCTTACGGAGGGTTATTGACCGAATAAACGTCTTACACTTGAAATGTGTGTTTGGTTTTACGTCATCTTACTTATGTGTACATACCAGCCTTGCTGAAATGAGGTGAATGGGGTCATTTTTTTACATATACACGAGCGTCTTACAGCATGGCATGGAGGGCTAAAACGTCTTACATTGTTATTTTCGTGTATATATTGAATCAATGAACGATATATTAAAAGATGAGCCTTGCTAAAATGAGGTGAATGGGCACTTTTTTTTTACAACCCTCATGGAGGGTACCGGAGTGTAAGACGGGCATTTTTATAATTGTCGGGCCTAAATCTTTCTATGACCAAAGTTTTAGCCTTGCTAAAATGAGGTGAGTAAATCGGTCGCTAGCTCTTGGTCTATTCAGTTTGCCTACAAAAAAATTAACCTGGTTTGCGTTTCGATAAAAAATTGTTTATTACATTTCTTCTCGCGTTTCTTTTTCTTGACTTTCATTGATGTTTTCTGTCGTGGTAGCTCTTGAGAATTCTCCATCAGCATTTTCAGTTTGACTAGTTTTATTTTTTCTAAAAATATAATACGTTGTAGTTAAAAATGTATATAAATTCATAGAGCTTTATTGTTACTTCTATTTTGGGAACGTTTGAAAATATCGTTTCATTATTTACAACCTGTAGAAAAAAACGCAATTATACACCAACACCAAAGACCACACTGACACTGTTTGTTTGCACTTGTATCCAACTAAACTCTATCTACTTTCTACTGTAGTGATAGAAAAGAGAATACAGCATATTGAAAACAAGGGGAGTCACACTATAACTATCTATTTTCTTATTTGAATTTGAGGTCTGGAACTGGATTATGGAACCTGGAAACTGAATTTGACATTGGAATAGAATGTTCTGCGTTTGCATGAAAATCAAAAGTGCTTCTTGCGAACTTAAGGTTCAAACTCAATATCCGATATAAGTTTTAATTTTTCTTTTAGATTTTTATTTTCTGAAATTTTGAAATTGTAGTGTTTTGTGAATATTTTACGAATTTTCGTAGTGACTTTTTGAGGGCGAAAAATGTAGTGAAAACGCTACAATTGTAGTAGGGGGCAACGCTGGTGGTTATCCCTTATCCTCTCGTAGTTTTAAGTGTAGTAAAATTGTATATAATCGTAGTATCTAGTCATATCACGACCACAGAGTCGAAAGAGACAGCATAATAGCTATTCTATTGAGCAATAGCTTCACAACGTGAAAATGTTAAAGTAAAGCCAAGTCGGCAATCGAAAATAAGTAACTAAAAGAGAGAGCCATACATTGTAGCCTCATAAGTTTCATTCTATTATAAGTACTCAGATAGCAAATGTCAAATCGATATATAAATGACTCAATAAAGAATCTGATTCTGAATCTCACTTTGTTCATTGTTTTTATCAATTTTATTCTCATTACATGCTTTCTTTAGCAAACCAATCGCTCTTTTAATTCTCCCTTTCTGCTTTCCTTTCTCTCGAATGGGTTCTACTTCTAATTCAGGTAATGCTACAGTTTTTTTAATTCGCTGTAACAATGTCTTTATTAAAATGATTCGTACACACTACTCCTGCTGCTTTAGTCACTCCCTCTTCTCCTTTTTTTTACTGCAGCAGTATTTAATCCTGATACGAGTAAAACGTGACATATCAATTCCACTAATGATTTTTAGCTCTTCGTCATTTATGTTTTCCATATCTCACCTTGTTCTTTAATGTTTTTTGCAAATCACGAAGCTATAATAAAGTACACACCGCTAAATTGCACCGTTACTAAAATATTTGCGAAAAACTGATCTGACGGTCTCACAGCCCAATGCGAGTTAAATGAAAAATCAAGTGCTTGTTTTGAGTATCTAGTTCTGACTACCTTTATTATTTGTATTTTTCTTCAAGCTTAATTCCTGATTAATTATATACCTGACGGTGCATTTATAACAATTTGGAGTGTTTAACGGAAATGCAATTGATATCTGCATCCGTTGTAATATACAAATTAATACGCAAATATGATGATTTAAATGGAGCAACGACTTAAGGTTGTTGCTGTGCATGTATAATATGATTTATGTTGAGTCGGCTTATAGCAACAACTTAAGGTTGTTGCTCTACGTTTATTCATGGAGGTCACCATACAAATATGTAACTTGCGCGGGTATAGGAAGGTTAAAAACTTTATACAACATTTTTCATCTTTGCAACATTTTCAAAATATGTATTGCATAAGGTACTGTATTCACAAAAATTAACAACCTATTATTCACTCCTCGACCAAAGAAAGAAAGTATCGGCGGAAAGGGTTTTTCAACAGAGACGCTACAGAGGGACAGGGACAGCAAACGACGCCGAATTTCTTGCCGCTCTTTTGACATTTCTCTTCAGTAAGGTTTGCCATTTCATGATGGAAAGATATACGAGCCAACAACGAGTCGAAATTATTACAATTTACTACCGAAATTCGGAGTCAGTGGCCTCAACGTTAAGAGCGCTACGTCCAATTTATGGTCATCATAATCGTCCTAGCAGATCAACAATTAAGCGTCTAGTGGAAAAATTTGAATCCACAAGCACAGTACAAAATGTTCCCGTGCCAGTGAGACATAGAAGTGCCCGTAGTGTCGAGAATATTGCTGTCGCTGAGGCTTCAGTTGAAGAAAGCCCAAATGTGTCTCTCACACGTCGTTCTCAAGCGGAGGGCATCTCTGTGACGTCGTTGTGGCGAATTTTGCGAAAAGATCTTGGCCTACATCCTTATCCTTACAAGATTAAATTGGCGCAAGAACTGAAGCCGCTTGACCACCAGAAGCGTCGTATGTTCGTGTATTGGGCTGAGCAACAACTTGAAAATGATTCGGATTTTCATTGAAAAATCATCTACAGCGATGAGGCTCATTTCTGGCTGAATGGCTTCGTCAATAAACACAATATGCGGTATTGGTCAGGCAGCAATCCACACGTACTCCATGAGTCATCATTGCATCCGGACAAAATTACGGTTTGGTGTGGTTTATGGGCCGGCGGCGTAATTGGGCCGTACTTCTTCCGTGATGATCAAGACCGGCACGTTACTGTGAATGGGAATCGCTACCGTTCAATGATAACCGAATATTTTTTGCCCCAATTGGATGATATGGACTTGGAGGTTCCAACAGGACGGCGCCACATGCCACACAGCGAATGCCACAATCAATTTATTGGAAACCAAGTTTGGAAACCGTGTTATCTCACGAAATGGTCCAGTCGCTTGGCCGCTTCGGTCGTGCGATTTGACGCCGTTAGACTATTTCCTGTGGGGCTACGACAAGTCTATGGTCTATGCCAACAAACCAGCGACGATTGATGAACTTCGTACGAATATCGAACGTGAAATTGCAGCAGTATCGGCCGATTTATGCTTGCAAACCGTCGAAAATTAGGTTCAGCGTCTGGACTTCTGCAAGCGTGCCCGTGGTGGCCATGCAAAAGAAATTGAGTTCCATACATAATGGCATCGAACGTACTTTCACAGGAATAAAGAATTTCATTGATATCCAAAACCGTTTTTGTTTTATTTAAAAAAAAAAAGGTGTGAGCCACGCTGCACTCACGGTATAGTTGATGTGTAAACATGTAGGCTCGTCAGTGTTGCATGTGGAAATATCACAGAGCTTGTGGTTTTGATAAACAAGAGATTTGGGTATTGTATTGAAATAAAACCATGATATATATTTAATGTCAACGACAAAATTTATTTAATGTTTGACCGAACAAATAATTGGTTTGTGAAAGCTGAAGTAGGAGACGTACACACCGTCGACTCAAGTGTGTCGATGTACCGGGAAAATATAATTAACGGGAAAATCTGACGATGACGGTGGCGCTAGATATTTCCAACTAGCCCCTACCGAGAAAAAATATATTTACACATCAACGAGAGCAAAAATGTTTACACATTAAAACTTTTGTAGCGCTCTTATTGAAAATTGAAAATTAGATAATGCATCCCTAATTTGCATTTATTAATGCATGTATAAGTTACTTAACCTTACATTTAATATTTTTACTATACATAAAAACAAGTATACTTGACTTCAAACAATTGCACGTGCAGTGGCCTTAGCTGAAATTTCTTAAGGATTAGTAGCGGGTTTTTTAATTAAGGCGAAATCTGGTGTCAGCTTCTAACTGCAACAGTTTAAAACAATTGCAATTAATATCGTACAAGTTAGCGTACGTGCAAAACTTGTATGCACCTTACATATTAATTGTATTTCCTTAAAGTGGGATTTTAGTTTCATTATCTTATTGGTAAAACTTGTTCCACTTCGTCGAATACACCCATCGCCGTATCGAGATTACCAAAAGTTTTTCTTTACAATTTCCACAGTTCTTCGTTGTACTTGATAGAAATTTTTACATTGAAGATGCGAAATAGAAAATCAAAGATTATTGAATTAAATGAAAAAACGATATGATGTCAAAATACAAAATATACTCACCATCAATGAGTATGATGGTGGTATGACCTGCCCAAGAATTTGTACGCAAATTTTACGAAATTCTTACTGCGGAATTCATTCGTTTTGACTCACATGTATTCACAGACAGGGGTGCACTGGAAGTCGATTTAATTTTCTAAATATATCATAATCTCAACAGGGTGGACGGATGTGCATAACTTGTTTTGTTTTTCGGCATTTATTATTAGATCCTTATTGTTATTAGTAGCTGCATTTTCAAAATTTGGAGATGGCTTGCGTTTTGTGGTTAATATCGTATGAGATGTGTCTTAAAATTCGAACGCTTTTTCTTTTTGCTCACCAAAATACCAAATTCTCTGTCCTAGATCCATAATTACTCTGTTTTTCTCCAAAAAATCGATACCGATCAATGTTCGATTATCTGTGGCTTTTGGTAACGCTATAAACTTGATAGGTCGTAAACCATTTCCAAATAATACATCAAAACGTCTTTGTTGTAAGGAATTTCCATCCGCAAGTGTTATAGTGGTTTTCATTTCTTTGAATTTCCTACCATTCCGTAAGAGATGCAAAACAATTCTCTGCCAGCAACGCTGGTACGGGCTGCGGTGTCTAAATACGCAATTTCTTTTTCGCCATGTGAGTATATTGAAACCGTTGGTAAATCTGTACTGGCTGATCTTTTTGGTAGGTCTTTACAGGTCGGGCAGTTTGATCTGATAAATCCTGGTGCCTTACATTTGTAGCAATGGATTTTTTCTCCTGTTGATACGTTGGGAGGATTTTGCTTTTCTTTCTTCCGGTAGTCTAAAATAGTGTGGCCTAAGTGCTTGCAGAAAGTACAGCGTTTCTTTTCTGTGTCATTTTCCCCTTTTTCGTCCACATTTATTCTCTTTTCTGCTCGAGAGAGTTCAGTTGCTCTTGCTTTCACCAACAATTCCTGGAATGTTGTCACACTTTCTCGAGGCACACCGTCTCTGATATGGATGTTACGCAATCCGTACACAAGATCTTACATCATTGATTCCTTGAGAATTTCAGGCAGCTTTTCAAATAATGCTCCCTTTGCACATATAAAATGGTTGGTTGGCTCTCTTGGTTTCTGTTTTTGCTCGCAAACCTCCATATATATACGATAACCGGGTTTGTTAAGTCAATTTGTTTATCATCCTCTTCAGAGGCCTGCTTTCCAGCTTGAACAGTCTGCTTTTCCAGCTTAACTCGGGGAGTTTCCTCTTCCATTTCTTCCTTTGTTAAGTCAATTTGTTTGTCATCTGGGCAAGGGCATATGCATTACGCAAAAGAGTTTGAACATTATGCCAAGTTTTAGCTTCTGATTTTACCCCTTGCCACCAATGGTAAGCATTTTCTAAAGTATAAGTGGAAAACCTTTTATAGCATCTTGGTCGCTGATGCGTTTTACGTCTTTGTATACTTAATCGTAGCATTAAACGCCTCTACAACTTCAGAATCTCTTTCTCCCTTGAAGCGTGCAGTGCAGTTGCTGAAACTTCCTATGCAAACATTTTGGGCTTGGATCGCTGCGATGAACTCTTTCAGTTGAGTGTCCGATAAAACACAATTTTCTGTTCCTTATTTTTAGCTGCGGCGATGGCTACCTACTCCTCTGTTTATTTTCATCTTGATTTGAAGAATTGGGCCTCTAGTTGGGACGCCAATATAACATTCACCCACTAAAAGATTGACTGTTATATAGCTTATTTCTCCTGTGCAGGGACCGGCTAAGAATATCACTGCAGGGCCCCCAAAAAACAGCGCTTGTCGTAAAAGGCGACTAAGGGGGGAAAATTCACATCTAGGCGATTCCAACATCTAGGTTAACCTAGTGACACATTTAACATCTTTAAGTTTTAACGCAGTTGTGCATGCAAATCCGTTGGTTGACTCGACTGGGGATCACGACTGGTGTCATAAAAGGTTGATCAAACAATAACCAATTATGGCATCATGCACGTATCGAAATAGTTAGAAAGAAGCAGGCCTAGGAAACGGCGAACCCCACAGCCCACAGGCGGCGCAGCAAGGATGCAGTAAAGTGGGAGCTCTTATGATCCCTTTAATCCTGATCAGAGCTTCGCCGCCATTAAGAAGAAGCGTATTATAACACTTTGTAAATTGCTACCCAAGTATTTGTTTGGATTTATATATAATACGATAGGATTGATGGGTACGTTATCTTCACAAACAAGTGAATATAGTAAGGGTGTGTATTCATAAGATTATTAGACCACTAGTCTTACAGCATTATGTTTCCCATATACCTACTTTCTTACTTTCTGTTTTCGCAACTCTTCAACTTTAATTCACTTTCGTAAATAATAAGCTGAATTTGAAGATAAGAAATATAAAGAATAAAAAAATAGAAAATATCAATGGAAAATAGAAAAAAGTAAAGTCCTGTAGATGCAAGTGTTTCCGTCTGTGGCTAATTTGAGAAGGAGGGACAAAATGGCAAAGAAAAATGATTGTAGGCCATCTTCTTTCATTGACATGACGGAGAAGGGTTGTCTTTTGGCATTTTGACTATTCGCGCAGTAGAGCTCGTTTAAGTGTGTTCCGCATGAATGTTTCACAATCACTGACTGCCACGGTTCTCCTTAACTCATCAATCATTATCTTTCTTCGTTTTTCTTCTTTAATATGTTGTTCGCAGAACACCACCTCACAATGAGACCTACTCGGCAGAGAAGCATGTTCTCTACCCCGCTCTCTCTCTACATGCCTCTTGAGAATGAAACAAAGTGCACAGTTTATTATTTTTAATTCGTGTGCACCACTACACGCTTATCATTCTAAACATAGGTACTTATTTATCTATGGCATACTTATACTTACTCATCTACGACAGACACAATTATTGATGGCATCCAACTCCACTTTAATTATGCAGTATCCTCAACATATACGCCAACTGCACCTGAAATACAGAATAGGAAATGTGCTTTACTAAATCGTTTATTTTCTTCTCGTTTTTGCATGAAACTCTAAGGGCCAATTTCTTCATTTCTGATTAAAAATAATCAGTGATTATAGCATTCGATTAACAAAAAAAACATTTCTTGAGCTTCGATCAGGCTTTTTAATCAGAGTTTGGCTGATTAAAAAATCTTTGATTAACTTTAACACTCGATTAGCTAATTGTTCAAGTTTGCCTGATTAAAGACTCTAATCGGGTAGATAATCGGCGATTGTATTTCTTCAGCTTCGATTAGATTTTTCTGTCAAAACTAAATATTCTTCGCTTCGATTTTGCTGTCAAAACTACATAAATATTCTATAATAAAATGAATAGACTGCCGGATTTCATAGCACTTTGTGAAGATTGGAGCGATGAGGATGGAGAGGATACTAGTTTGGTGCGTGAACATCGGCAATATACCATGCATCAACGAATAAACATGGAAAAATGGGACGATCAAGATTTCCACCAACGATTTCGTTTGCGAAAAGAGACGTTCGCCCATATTCTGCAAATCATTTGTCCAGCGCTTCAGTACGATGAAGAAAGGTAATAACTGTTGCTCATTGGTTTTCGTAACAATGTTGATTATTTTTGTTTGGTAGACCGCGGTACATCACACCAATTACACAGTTGTTAATTTGTTTGCGTTTTTACGCGCTCGGGTCTATGCAAATTGCTGTTGCCGATTTTGCTGGCGTAAGTTCGTCATCCGTTTGCCGTATATTGAGAATAGTGTCCGAGGCACTCGCACAGCAAAGACCATACTTCGTCAAAATGCCAGGAACACAAGAAGAAATGATGCAAGCCAGCCAAGATTTTTATGCGATTGCCCGATTCCCGCGTACCATCGGCTCCATCGATTGCACACACATTAAAATCCAATCGTTTGGCGGAGATCGTGCCGAAAACTACCGCAATCGTAAAGGTTGGTTCTCTATAAACGTGCAGACGGTATCCGATGCGCAGCTGAAAATCTCCAACATAGTTGCACGATGGCCAGGTTCCACGCACGATCAAACGATTTTCAACAACTCAAACATTAAAATGAAATTAGAGCGTGGTGACTTCGGCGATTTTATCCTTGTTAGTGATTCGGGCTACCGCAACACATCTTACTTTGCAACACCATTTCTCCGCATTGAAACTGAGGTGCAACAAGTGTACAACGAAAGTCAAATACGGACACAAAATGTTGTGGAGCGCTCATACGGTGTAATGAAACGACGCTTTCCAGTTCTTGCGCTTGGCATGCGTTTGCGATTGGAAACTGTTCAAACGATTATTGTTGCATGCGCCGTACTCCACAATATTGCCATCGATGCACATGAGCCTGTCCCACCAACAGAAATCGAAGGCTTCGAGGAAATGATAATCACTACTGAAGTTCCAGCTTTTGATTTTGAACAAAGAACTGCAGACGGTAATGTGCGTCTTCGTCTGGTGGACGATTATTTTTCAAGTTTTCTTCGTTTAAATAACTGAACACAATATTGAGGGGGAAGAAAAAAATAACTTCAGTGCAACTTGAAATGAAAAAAATGTTTTTTTTTGTGGCACCAAATGTGCATTTTTATTTTAGTTAAGTAAAGTTAATTAAATAAAATTATAAAATTCAAAGCATTAAGATTGTTGGTTCATTTGGAATACTTTATAACATTTCATCTCCTTCATCCGAAGATGCCGGGCTGCTACGGAGATCGTTTTGGAGCTTCTGCCACCTATGCTCCTCTTTGCGCATTTCATGTTTGACGCTATCGTTATGGATGACTGCAGCAATGCGGTCATTCTCAAGCTGCACATTTTGAATGCGCAACTTTTGTTCTTCCAGTTGCGAATTCAAAATTTGTAGTTTAAGGTTGCCCGCCAATGATGCAATGCCGTCAGATTTCATGATTGGTTTGAGCACAGTATTTATTGGTGCTCGAAACGATGACGGATTGTATTTTTCCCAGCGCTTTCGTTTACAACTGTTGGTTTTATTTGGCGAACCAGTTGGAACAGCACTCTGGGTATCGGCAACTTTTAAAATCAATCCTTTTTCGGTCGATCCATCACAAATTTGATCACTGCATTGGTTAAGCTTGTCGTCCTGCAAATATTCATTTATGTCTGTGATGTGGTCGCAGACTTCATTATCTAATGATTTCTCGACGTACGTTGCATCAGTAGTGAGATCGGCATTTCTATTTGCTGCAGTCGTAGATTGAGCTAAATTTCCGTTGGTGTAATTTTCCAGGTCGCTGTCATCGTCAAAACGCGATGGATGGCCATGGATAGAAAGCGAAATCACTTCCGAAAGCTGGAGCAGCATTTCCGTTTTAGGCTTGAATTCCTCTGGGGGTTTACCACCACCAGTTGCTGTCCGACCCATTCGTCCCTTTGCCACGTCCGCTCGCAAAGTCCGTTTGATATTGGTATACTTTAAACGAAGAACGTCGGCCGAACGAATCTGGAAATAGGAATGGAGACGAAGAGATCAAAATATGGTACCAATAATATGAAAATCAAATAACTCACGCAACCAAGCCCTAAAGCATTGTATTCCTTGGCGATTGTATCCCATGTATCTTTTCGCACTCGGTGGTGGTGCGATGTTTTAGCGCCAAACCGATTAAAGTGTCTTCTTCTTTGTTGGTAAAATTTGCCGATCGCGGCCCACGCTTGGCAGATTCTTTTTTGCCGTCCATCGTATCGCCCAAACAAGAATACCAAAAAAATGTTTGTTTGCCACGTTAACTTTAAAATTTAATTTAAAAATTGACGCAAACTGTCAAAATCGATGATTAGCTCCTTAGTCACCGATTTGTTATTAGCTCTGATTAAATTTCTGATCAGAAGTGAAGAAATAGAACTTTTAATCAGATGATTACCTATCTGCGATTACTTAATCGGGCTAATAGCAAATCAGTGATTATCAAAAATTTAATCAGAACTGAAGAAATCGGGCCTAAGTAGTATGGTTGCATTTGGCTCGAATGTAAACGTGTCCTGACGCTAAAGGACTGAAGCAAATGTCGTCAACAACGTTTGCGATTCGAGAAACTTAAAAAGCCGCGGTAAAATATATAAAGGTACCTCGCTGGACTTTTTAGTGCGCCAATTTTGATAGGGTTCTCTTCTCTTTTGAACTAAAGTCTCCCTGATCTGTTCTTTCCTATTGTTATTCAACTATTGTTTCTTTTCGATTCGAAGCGCGTTTGTTGTTATTGTAAAGCCTGAACTACATCGAAACAAAAGTGGGAAAAAGTAGAAGAAAGTGGAAAAAATCGGATATACTGCTTCATCGCATAGTGCGCTCTGTATATTTCTTCTCATTTTAAAATTTTACTGTGGTTCAAAGCTCGAACATGTTCCAGCTTTCACTTTCGCAAAACTCTAGAAACAAACACAATCAAAGAATACCTTACGAGACTACAATAGATGACGCTTCCATAACATAATTCCTGTCAGTTCCGCAAGGAAAAGCGCTTCTTACAAGCAACCGACAATTAATAAACGATGGAGAATACGATTCAAAATGGACATTTTAAAACGTCCAGCGAAAAGCTTCTGAGCTTTTTTAGTTCAGATTTTAATGATAGATGTCGTATAAAAATGCGTGTGTTTTCGACGAGTTTCGATGTTTTCACTTTTTTGTACTTTTCTTCACTTTTGTTTTGATGTAGTTCAGGCTTAACTACGAGTACCAACGGCCACCAAATATAAACCGAATTTCAACCGATTGGATATATGTATGTTGTTATATTTTGCAATAATTCAATAGCAAACTATAATTATTAAATAAATAATTTATATTTTAGCGACACAACACACAATTCACGAATGTTTGGTTATTGCATTATGTACGAATTCCAATCTATGAATTTCCAAAACTTACAGCTAAAGTGTCACTAAATCTCATTGGCATATCGGTAACGCCACGTATTTTTGTTGAATTCTACAGCGCCCATAGCCATTCTTTTTTTTTGTAATTGGATATGGCCCATAAAAGGTGTATTGAATATAAAATTGGCAAGTTATTATTATTATATACTAAAAATAAGTCCACTTTTTTTTACAAATTATTTAAGTATGTAAGTATTTAGAAATTAATTAACAAGTTTGTATATAAAATTGAAGATTTTTCGTATAAGTAGTTAAACTACTAATTTTTTAAATATTTTGACATTTTTAACAAAATTAAGTAAAATTTCAATAAAAATTTGATAAATACTTTTTATTATGTTAGCTTACCTTTTTGCTTTTCAACAGCCGAATGTCCATTTTGTTTTCTGCGTAATTTATTTGTTTGGCTCGGTTGGATAGTGATGAGACTTGTCAAAAAATGAAACGTGCTTCCAAGTATAGTAAAATAATTATATTATATTTAAATTAAACTAATCTGTATTATAAGATTTTATTTTTATGATATCAATATTAAAATATACTATTACAATAACAGATGTGATTGCATCTGTAATAAATAAAACGCACAAAGTTTCGTGTGGAACAATGGTAGCAGCACAATGTCCATACGATTATATATGCCGCAAGAAGGCATCACACTGTTATGTCTTTGTTTGTTTTTACTATAATTTTTGAAAAAACAAAGCTAATTATTACATAATATTATTTCAATAAAAAAGGTGTAATGAAACAGCGGCTTTCTGTGTAGCCTTTAAAATTATCCAAGTCACTTACATATTTGTTCTGATTATTTATTTCATTGTTCACTTATTCTTTAAATGTCTTCAACATCTTGATTAAAGTTGTAGAATATGCAAACTTGTGAAACAAGTAAAAAATAAACACAATAAATGAATATAAAATCGTACTATTTTCTTTACTAATTCCAGAGGGGTGAACAAGAAATAACACTTTTTTTAAATACTTTTAGTATGTAATATGGTAAGTTTCTGTCCCATTCTCAGCTATATTAGCAGCATCAATTCAATATAGGTTTAGAAGTGCCATAATATTTTCCCTTAGTGGCTGTCGATTATTTTAAACAGAAAATATGAAGTCGACTATTTGGCGTGAGCTATTATTCGCTCCGTCATAGTCTCGCGTATCGTCTTTTGCCTTGTACAAAGGAAGAAGATTACTGGAATTGAATCGGCTCTCATCAGTTTCGAAATGAGAATCACCCGATGTCTCCCATCTTTCCAGAATTCAGAGGGTATTTCGGCCGGCCCAACTGCTTTTCGTTTTTTGCAGGCTATGACCCCTGGTTTCAATACATGCAGCTTTGCAGCTTGGGACAGTGGACTACTTGGACTACCATCGCCAAAACCTCTACCAGGACGAGAATTACCTGTGCCGTACGTTTTAGTAGCATAATGTCGGCACGTTTTCGTGTTTTGCGGAAGTCAATAGCCCTTAACGCCGACAAAAAGCATTACTTTGGCATGTGCTGCACTAAACAATCACCTGATAACGACGAACAGACAGAGGTACGCACCAACTCAATCCTACGATCGCTATACCGCGGAAGGCGACTTTATGGCAGGTAATTGGCGCAGAGAGGCACCAAATGGAACCTTCCTTTCTATTGAAAACAGTTCAGCTAATGCACCGCATGCCAACGAGGTTCAAAAAGACCTGAAGTATAGAAAAATTACTGGCTACTGGGAAGAAACTCGGACCTTTCCATCCAGAACAAAATTATGTTATACATATAAGCAAGTACTGAAGCCAGTTCGCACGAACGGCATCCAATTATGGGGCTGGACAAAGAAAACGAATATCCAAACTATAAAGACTTTCCAAAACAAAGGACACAAAGACATTCCAGGGAATTGTAGGGCGGATGAACTCGCCAGAAAAAGAACCAAGGACAAAACAGATTTGACCAAAGCTGGATCTGAAACGCTCTACGTGTTTGATATCTCTGAACAGACTGTACATTGATACTATATTTGGTGTAATCACCGGACACTGTCTCATAGGCAAGCAAGCATGCAACAAGGCTTGGCGTCTATACAAATGACTTCTGCAGAAGCTGCTTGGACGAGTAGGAGGAGGAGACTATTCTCCACCTTCTCTGCATATGCCCTACTCTCTCTCAAAGACAAAAACTTCATTTAGGATCTTTCTTTTACAATGATCTCAACGATCTCATAAACATCGACATAAAAAGTCTTTCAAGATTCATCAAAAGCTCCAACTGGTTCAACGAGTAGAAAGAAGATAGATCCGTGTGGTATCATTATTGGTCTAAGTATCTAAGTGTGTCGGCTTTTGCCGACTGCCACTATAACCTAACCTAACTTAACCCTTCCAAAATAAAGTCTTTCGTGGAATAATGAATGCCCCATGGTATATAAGAAATAACGATTTACATCGTGACCTACATATAGACATGTTAAAAGAACCGAGAACACGCTGTGTCACACTACCAGCGATTTCATAACCACATTAACTTAGTGATAGAGACAGTCTTAAATGTAAGAGACAATATCCAGAGATAAAAAAGAATCAAGCTTCATGAGGTAATAGTCTAAAAACTATGGTAAAAACTTCTGGCTCGCCAAGGCGCCAATTCGACTTAAAAGGTCTTTTGTACCATTGGGCCAGAAAAACTATGGTAAGCACTATACGCAAATGTAAACTCTCCACAATGTGATTTCGAATACACGAAAGATGTACCGAGAAATACTAAGTGTCTTTTAAAATGTTCACCTAAAAAAAGCCTTACCGAAAAGCAATTCAAATCATTTGGACGTGAAATAGAAACTCATCCACCACTCCACATACTTTTTCGTAAACCGAAAACGCAGTGAGAAACTGGACGGACACTGTCTATCATATTGCCTTTTCAGTTCATTACTCTTTACTTCTCAATGAAAGCCGATAACACGATCATTTCATTTCATCACTTCACCAAGCACAATTGTGTGTATGTAACTGGCTTACTTTTGCGTATCCCGAAACGCGAAACCATTCTTCCTTACATCTGAATACCATTTTAAATTACAAATCGCTAATCATATTGCTTATTCACCTCCGCATCTCAGCTTGATAAGACTGAGATAAAGCTATGCTCTTCCGTATGCCGAAAACGCATTTTATATTTTGCTGCCACGTGCAACTGCAATCCCACTATTTCAAGTCGTAATGCGGCTATCTTCTTTTTCCACAAATTTCGTCTAAAAGGAACAACTAGGTACAGATTCAACCATCGCAGATATACACCGTGTTATTTATATGCTAATACACCGGTTGCAATAATTCTAGGGCAGAGACAGAAACACTTTTTCATGTAGGTACTGAAAACGCACTCTATCCTTGCCACTCTTTTAAAATAACGTTCGTTCATGCGCTTCGAACAATATCAACTTAATAATTCCATCACGACGATTGGATACGTTTAATTTACTAAAAACATGTAATGCTATTCGAACCAACTTTGCATTATCTTGATAAATTAACAAACTCAACATTATTGACCGTTCAACAGGACAACACGGTCATAAATTCAACTCCCTCGATCTCCTTATACAGGCAGACCAACGGAATCATCTTTACGATTCAAATCTTATCTACAACGTTACGAATACACAAAATACAAGGAGCATAACTAAAAATCTTTAAAAAAATTACTACACGTAGGCAAATGTGATGACTCATTATATGAGGCTAATTATTTCTAATCGACTCATCACACTTGTCAGAATTCAAATTAATATCACTATTTCGTAGGTATACCGAGCAAAAATATTTTTCCATTAACATTGTGTCAGATTGCTCACGTTATCCAGCTACGATTCTCGCACAGGCTAAACAGATATGATTGTATACTTTTCCGTACACCGAAAATGCAGAATCAATATCAGTAGCTATACGCAACATCATTGCACTGTATAACAATTTTAACATGTATTACAGCGATCTCCTTACCGCATACACTTCGTCTCAAAGTAGCACCAACTACACAACTCTTTATAGCTAGATTAAATAGATATGATTGTATGCTTTTCCGTACACCGAAAACGCAGAATCGATATCAATAGCCATCCACAACATCATTACACTCTATAACAATTTTAAAAGGTATTGTAGGGATCTCCTTATCGCATACACCTGGTCTCAAAGTAGCACCAACTAAAGATAAGCAATCTATCTCAGCCATTACTTTTAAAATAACGGTCACCGTTAAACTTTGACCACTACGACTGGAATATCGCCTCGATCATGATGGATACTTAATTTAAACAATTCTATTTTGTGAACCATAATAACACTACTTCAACACGCACACACGTTCATGTGTATATATTCATCCTTCTAATAGGCAGCAGCAGCACCGAATTAAAATTAACTTTCCAATTTATCTAGCTTAAAACATTTATTACCCATTGAAACAATCCGAACACAAGCATGTAGGCATCACTCGTTTTGAACAAAATGAAACATAGTCGCTTCTAATATGTGTATTTATAACTGATGCATCACAATTGTCACTGCAACTGACGCCCCAAGAAAATGTCCAGCTAATGCCACCAACTTGATTACGCACATTACAATCTATTTAACAGATATTGTCAAACAAATGCCTGATCAACAAGCGAGAAAATTCAGAGCACACTGCAACACCGCTTCAATTTCACCGCTTCAATTCCTTCCATCTTAATCATGTTGTATTTCAAACACAACAATAATTCGAATTCGTTTTTTTTTGCTTCTTTATATTTTCATCCGAAAGAGACATCATTATGCTTTTTCGTAGACCGAAAATGCACGCTCATGCCAAGAAATATTCAACAAAATGTTTCTCCAAACTACTCTCTCATTTCAGATAAAGAAATGATCTTATGCTTTTTCGTAAACCGAAAATGCAACTACACCGACACTTTCATATCGCGCCATTACAAAATATCAACAAAACGTTTCTCTCAACTACCCTCTCATTTCAGATAAAGATAATGATCTTATGCTTTTCCGAAAATGCAACTACACCGACACTTTCATGTCGCGTCATAACCATCTCTTTCTCATCAACTCACTTTGGATTCTGCCACCATTTATTACTTATTTAAATCTATAGATCAACACAATAGCATGCGACACAGACACTTCTTCGCATGCCCATTATTGCCATGGGAACAGAGATAGTGTTACTTTTCCATGAACTGAAAATGCAAGCACAATCGGTTCCACACAAACAAAACACATAACGGTCAGTGTCGCATCTTCACCCAAAACCATAAAATATTAAATGACTACAGACTACCGAATAAGGTAAAGTCTTGTAGACCAAAACCTCACTTATTAAAAACTTTATCACCATCAGTGATAATTGCAGTATCAAACCACTCTAAATAATGCTGTCCACAACATGCTCCAAAGATTCACGCCATAAATATCTAATCACTTACATGATATCAAACTCAAATTATAATTGTTTTTTATGGCACTTATCTTTAATTTAATAGACTTCATCCCACTTCTGATCTTTAACACTAGAAACTCTTTATGATCTTTAACACTAGAAATTCTTTATATCCACTTAAACCAATTTTAATAATAACTTGTTCAGTTCCTCCTACCAACCACAAAGTGTCCTTCTTCGTTGGTGTCGTATCTGTATGTACTCTCCAAAATAATTGATCTTTCCCTACCCCTCTGTACAGTCCAGTGTTGTCGTTGTGCTTTGTTACAAGTGTAACCGTGATAATATATTTGTAGTGGCAAATATTCTTGTTACAGTTCTAGGTAGAACCCGAAAAGACATCACAAGAATAACAGCGATCATCACGGGACACTGGCCTATAGGTGACCATGCGGCCAAGCTGGGCATCCCATACAATACACACTGCCGCAGTTGCAAAGTGACAGCTGAAAAGGAAACCATAATTCACTTTTTATGCACCTGTCCGGCTTTAGCTAGGACCAGACTACGAACATTGGGAAGCCCTTTCTTCAATACACTTGAGGAAGTCTCCGAGCAAAGTATCAAGGAACTGATAACTTTCCTGAACTCCGCAGGTTGGATTTAGCCTCCCCCACTAATCGATAATACCCAGGTTTAAGTGAGTTTGTGGTAACAAAACGGCACTCGGTGCTAATTGGGTTTGTCTTATCAAACCGCCACACCTACCTACCTACCTAGCGAAGCTGGCCTCTCGCAGAAATGCCCTACCTGCACTTGCTAAATTTACCTAACTAAAATACTAAGGGGATGGTACCTAGAGCAACGCCTCGTTGAATCAATTATTCTTCTCCGCTAGTGTACTACGGAGAAGCTCATGACCGTGGATGAGACGATTATCTCTCACGCAGTGGTAGCGGTCCCTCTTTGGTACTAGCATTAATATGGTAATGCATTAGACGAGATAGAGCCAGACGAGATCGTATTCTCTCTGTGGGGTAGTTAGCCCCAAAGCTATCGTCCCTGTAACGTGAATTTCTGCCGAGCGAACCGGAGACAAGCCCTGAGACAATGTTTAAGGGTTTGTCTCCGGTTGTTCCGAGCCAGCTATCGAGATATCTGACAAACGCTTCTCACCGCTAATGGCTGCCCATTTTGTGTAATATGAAATGGCCAAGTTTTTGCTCATATCCCTAAAGGCGCCAGCTAATGTAGCTCTTAACAGTATTGTTTGTTCTGAAAACTGGTTTTCAACTTTCAATCCAAGTCACACTGCAAAAGGTTGTTGATGACTTCGATTTTAGGTTCTGATCTGCAAGCCTCTTTTGTAAACCCTTTTTAATGTCAAAGATTCAGCTCGAAGTCACGTTGCCACATTTGACAACGAACCTTGTTTCCCCATAAACATATTGCGTCTTCGTGACCGCATTGTAATATGTCAAAGTGCCTGCAATTAAAAAAAAATATTTTTATTCTGCACGCAGTCAACAAGCAGGCGGCAATCATTTTTTTTTAATTTGTGTTCGTAAACGTCAAAGCAGAGAAGAGAAGAATTCTTTAACACAATAAAGGAGTTCACATATCAGAGGGTACAGCGGTACGTAATTCTATGGCGGTTAATATTAAATATTATAAAACAAGAAAATGTGAGCAATGCGAATACCCCGCCGTGTTAATTGCCTTACCCATCGGAGATCTTTGAGAAGCTCTTGGCGGTGCAGATTAATGATTGCATTGATCGAAACAGTCTCTTTTCGACGCTTCAATTAGGCTTGAGGGCAAATCATGACTGCTCCTATGAGACTGATGTTTGATCAAGGATTCATCTGTTCCTCCTGGAATTTTCAAAAGCTTTCGATAAGTTTAATCACTCAGTACCTTGTAAAAGATTGCATTTCCAAAAGGTTTTTTTTTTTAACGTTTGGTTTTTAAACTGGAAACACTGTTTCTGCAGATTGTCAATTTGGCTGTTAGAAGTTGATTTATGGTTAGTACGTTTGGCCATTTTATGATGAATAGATTAACGCCAGAAAAACGCGTGCAAATTGTGCAAACTTATTTTGCGCTACGTCCTTTTTTGGTTAAATGGATATGTAAACAACAAAATTAGCCGTGTTTCTTTGCACGCGGATATAGGGATAATTTGAAATTTGCATGTAAAATACAACAACAACTTATCCTATATATGTACGCTAACTTTAGCGGGGATAGCTATCATCGCTAAGTCCTTTAGCGGGGATAAACAGTACTTCCAAAACTCATTTTCTCCGTTTCTAATGAATGTTGCGATGAATTTTTCAGGAAATGTCAAAGTTTGACATCCCACCGACCACTAACACATCCCGCCAAATATTTTGTTCGGGATTTTATTATTATTTTTTTTTTCAAAATTTAGTAAATCTGTTAATGTGAAACTGTTATTTTATAATTTTAGAATTATGTTTGGCATTAATTTCAACTGTCGGAAATTAATATTTTGTAATTTCACAGTTTTCAATACAATTCTTAACTCAACTTACAGCTGTGTCACTAGTAAACGTCATAGGTGCAAGTGTGCTGCCAAGTTTTTTTTTGATGAATTCTTATGGTGGACTTACACCATCACGCACGCGCATTTTTGCAACAAAACCGAAAAGAGAGATCCGTTTATCCGCAGTCAATGCTAATAAGGTGTAAGAGTGAGATCACTTACTTTAACTTGCTATAACATTATTATGGAGATTTGACAGATCACATGTAAACAAACAAATTTATTTTCATCGGTTTTGTTCTAGTAGAATTAAAAAATAAATAAAGGATCTCGTAAAGGCTGCCGTATTAATAGTGTTTTCCATCTTGAGTAGGTACAATCGGCGATGTGAAGCAGAGAAATGTCAAAAATGTATTATGGCGATTAAAACATATGATAGCAGCGCCCATTTTGTTTTATAGGAAATCGAAATTTTGTAAGCCATCGCTATAAAAATATCAACATGCATAGCTTTCCCATAATTCCTACCACGTAAACAAGATGGCCGACCTGAATACGTGTCACGTTTTTTTGCATGTTAGGTAATGCTGTCCCTTTCAGTCACACGGATATTTAGTATTTAGCATCCCTTTAATCTTACATGTTAGGAATGTGTGACCGTGTAAATCCACCATTAAGCGGCGATGGTCGTTTTTTAATGCCATGCCTATATCTGCGTGCAAAGAAACACGGCTATTGCCGAATTTCGAGTGAGAAAACCCAGAAGCCTTTGTCGAGTCGCCCTTACATCCATTAAAACTCACTGTTTGGTGTGCTTTATGGGCTGGTGGACTCATGGGCCCATATTTCTTTAGGGACGATGACGGCCAGAGTGTTACCTTCAATGGAAAGCGATATAGCAACATGATTTCTGACTTCTTCGTTCCTCAGTTGAATGGCAGTGACGTCCTTCATTCGAGCGCGCATATGCCCGACATCACATTCAAACACTAATGCTATAAAATTATCTATTAAATAAAGCTTATACCATAGACATTAACATAAGCTTCAAGTCTTTTATTTCATATTGAATTAGTATATGTACCTCTAAAAAACACCCTTCAGCTCGGTTTCAGCACAAAAATTAGTCTTATCTACGCCCAGTTGTCCAATAGATTTCAAAGGATGACGGCCGGTAATAACTCCTCACATACAAGGTTTTTGAGCACATTGGTTCTTGTATTTATTCCACTGAATGTCGGAAACTAATTTCGACGCGTCATAATAAGGTTCGGAATTATGTTATTGTCCTCGATCGAATTCAACAGGGCTCTATTGATAATCTTTCAAGGACCTTGCTCATATTCGGAAGCAAAATAATCGACCAGAGATTGACAGGGTTCGTCCTATATTTACCATTTTTCGGGATAGGGTGTAATACAGCTAACTTCCAATGTGCTGGACAATTTGCATATTCAGCGAATTGTAATATTGTGAATAAAAATATCCACAGCCTCCAAGGGCAGGTTAATTAATACTCGAAGAGACTGGCACAACACGAGATGCTGCCAGGCGTGGCAGACCCCGGAGTAGCCGTTCTGCAGAGAATATTGCTGCTGTAGCCGAAGATGCCATGGAAGCACCGTCGACATCGACCAGACGACGTGCCACGCAAATGGGTATCAGTCGACGGTCTTTACAGCGAATTTTGGTACAAGATTTGTAGATGTTTCCGTACAAAGTCCAGACGGTGCATCAGCTGTTAGCTGCTGACCGCCAATCGCGTCTAACATACGCTCAAGCCATCCTTAATCACCACCAAGAGGAGGATGATTTTTCATCAAAAATAATCATGAGTGATGAGGCCCATTTCCATCTTAGCGGGTACGTAAATAAGCAAAATTTACGCTTCTGGCACTGTATGGTGTGCTGTTTTCGCTGGAGGAGTCATCGGACCTTTTTTTTCGAAGACGTCGCGGCCAAACGGTTACTGTGAATGGTGAGCGCTACAGAGCAATGATCAACGAGTTCTTTTTGCCGCAACTTGATGAATTGGGATTGGAAAACATGTGGTTCCAACAGGACGGTGCAACGGCACACACTGCACGTGCCACAACCGATATGCTGAAGGATGCATTTCTCGGGCGCCTAATCTCCCGTTTTGGCGATTTGCACTGGCCAGCAAGATCGCCTGATTTGACCGCTCCAGACTTCTTTTTGTGGGGCTTTTTGAAGTCGCGGGTTTATATCAACAAGCCTCAGACTCTTGCAGCTCTTAAAGACAATATCCGTCAACAATGTGAGGACCTATCGCCGGAAGTTTTGGCCAAAGTGATGGAAAATGCCATAAAAAGGGCTCAAATGACAATCAACTGTGGCGGCGGCCATTTACATGACATCATATTCTCGACTTGATGTAAAAAAAATTAAAAGACCAAATAAAAATAATCCACAAGAAGAATCAAAGTTTTTCATTTTTTTTTTTAAATTACAGCCAAAAAACATCGGAAGGTTATATTTGCGCCACCTTGTATATGCAGAAACATTGAGAGGATGAGAGAGAACACTGTCACCCATTTGGGCATATTACTCTTTCATAATGCGTTGACTCCATAGTAGTCCCATCGTATTGGAATGGAATACACAGAAATGAGTGTCAACTGATGAAATATGACAGATACACTCGATTTTTTAATATAATTTGGTTAAGTGCTACCGTATTGTAAGTGATAAAGAGCAAACAGCTAACACAGGGAAACATATTTTTATTAATCAGAAAAGTTATCATATGGACAAGTTCGCTGTCCGTGTGTCAGCTAACTCGTGTATTAAGGAGCGGATAGTGAGCCTTATTGCGAAGATCAATCGACAGTTGATAATTGACTATTTTCAATGTGCGCTATTGTGAACGAACGATTCTAAAGGATTTTGTCAATCGCAGTCAATTAAAAAAAATGCGATTGACAAAAATACAAAATAAATCGTTCGTTCACAATAGCACACATTGAAAATAGTCAATTATCAATTGTCGATTGATCTTCGCAATAAGGCTGAGTGTTTTCCTATTAATATGGCTGATATTATTTAAATTTGTTATGAAACCTAAATATTGAACCCAATTCGTTCGATTTGTTTATTTTAACATATTTCAAAATTAAAGCAACTATTTTTAATATTATTACGGAAGCTGACAAATTCAATTCATAAAATTTGGAATTTCAAAATAATACCGGAGCACTTCATTGCACCACTATCATATGGTAGAAACACATCAACACTACAACTTCGACTTCGAACTTGACAAAAGAGAGAACTTCAGCGTTGTCAAGTCAAACGCATTGTAAATTGAAACTTCGAGAGCAAAATAAAAAATGTTTGTAAACAAAAGTGAAAGTTTTGTCAAAATACAAGCAAGTCAGAAAATTCGCTCAAAATACTAGCATTTGCATGTTGGGAAAACTGAAAACATAGCTCCAAGGTTGGTGGGATTTGCACTTCAACTTCGACTTTAGGTCTAACGTTGAAGTTAACGTTGAGGTTGAAGTGGTAATGTGTTCCATCCCATTGAAAAGCATTGGTTCTAAAACGTGTGAGGTGGTTGTCAAAGTTGAAGTCCAAGTTGAAGAGTTGATGTATTTCTACTATTACAAATTTGATGGCCAGAGAACGCCAGATTGATCTATTTTTATTCCTTGGAAACACTTAGTTCGATTTCCATTGGAAAACAAAACGAGATTACTTTTTTTCGGTTTCGGTTCAAATTAGTATGGAAATTAAAATAGCCATATACTCACGTGTGTATGTATTGTGAGAGAGTGACGTCGCTGTGCTCAGCAAAAATCGATCCCAAAACTGATTTAAATAAAAGGTAGAAATCGAGGATAGATAACAATCGAGTATCACTTCAAAGCGAAATAAAAATCTTTCTTGAAACTATGAAGGCAAAAGTTGCCTCAGCGATTTCGCTTGAAGGGGTAACATAGTGTTTTATTGGAACCTGCATTGCTGAGCTTGATATAATTTCTCCAATAAAACGCGATTGTATTAGTGTTGACAACAAAAATATATTAATATTCTAAAAATTTATTTGGCACTGAATTGTTGTAAAAATTTCTGATCGGTTATTTGAAACCGCATTGTAATTCTATGTCTATTTATAATAATATTAAATCCTTTAATTTTAATTTCACTAATACCAGATAGGAATTCTGTGGAAAATACTCGCTAGAAGTGTCAAATACAGTTTTTTTACTATCTGCCATATCGTGTAGAGAGTGTTCGACAAAAAGAAACAAACAGCTGAATGAAATGAAGGAAAACAATGGCGAATTTGCATGGCGGGAAATACGTTCTTTGCGAATATTTACTAAAAAGTTTATAACAAAGCTAATTTTAACAAAAAAGAAGTTCTGGAACTAAGAAGGAGTATCCCAACCACGTTTAGGAATATTAAAAAGCTAACATTATAATATGATTGTGTACAAAAAATAAAAATGAAAAAGTGAGAATCGCGTAGTTGTGGCAAAAAAAGTTTTTGTTGCGAATATCTCGTAATAAGTTGTTAAGACGAATTATAACAAAAACAAATTTCCAGAAGTAAGAAGGAGTATGTAAACACTATTTTGGAATACTAAAAAGTTAACAATATATTCAGATTCTGTATAAAAAATAAAAGTGAAACCGTGACAATCGCGTTGTGGCAAAAAAATATTTTTGTTTGCAAGCAAATAAGTTGAAAAGTTTTCTGAACATACATTTTTACTTATTATTCACAAACATTTTTCAATTTTTGGTAAGCATTTCACTGTTTTTATTGCTTTAACATACTTTTTCTGTTTTTTCTCAATAATTTGTTACTTTTTACCCTTCAATAGTTGCTATTTTCACTTTAATATTCACTTCATTAACAATCACAACGATTATTCCATACGATTTGTGCAAATTTCTGCAATTTTATCATTCAATTTGCTTCTGACGTTTAAGACAGGGATTCGGCACTTTAGAAAGAGATAGCTTTGTCAAAAGGTCCATTGGCAAAATTTATTCTGCCAGGCTGTTTTCTTCGACTCTGGGACTTTCTATTTCTACTTCCTCCTTGGTACCACTAGTACGATAAAACGTTTAATATTGTTCTCTTAATTTATTTTCCACAGAAGGTAGCAGCAACAAACCTTTATTATTGATTTGTTCTCTTACACAGATGTAGAATTAAACGCAGATATATTATTGTTCAACAATTTCATTTTCCACATAAAGACACAGAAAGAAAAATATATTATTATTCGAGCAATTTATTTTCCGTTGAAACAAGCAAAAACAACAATACATTTTTGTTTCTACTTTCCCACTGAAATAAACTTACACGTTCAATAATTAAATTTTCAACAAAACAATTAAAAACTCACATATTTATTGTAAGATAATTTCGTTCTCCACAGAAACAAAAACGTGTCGAAATGTTTATCGAGAAACTTCAAAGTGACAAATGGCTGATATTTAAGGTAAATGCAAATCTTACTTCGAAATCGAGATTTGCGAAAAGTGAAAGAAAAACCAATTTTTTGCGCCCAATGGAAAATAAAAACTGATCTGAGCACAAACAAAGTAATAATCGAAAACGACATAAAATTTGTATGTTAACTCTCGAGATTTAGATCATGAAACAATAAGTAAGCGAAAAAGAAGCTCTTCACACAGCTTACGCCTGTGGAGAACATATTGTCCAAACGAAATGCAGAGAAATTCCATGGAATAGGTATTCATTTCCCGCTGGATTTGCTTAGATTTTTTGTCGTCACTAACACAATGTTATGAAAAACACGTATATTAGGTAATTAGGAACTATAAAACTCATTTCTATTTCAATTCAATTTCTCAGTTTGGTATGTTCTACTTTAGATTCAGTTTCAATTCGATATTTCAAGCCGGTCATGTAAACGCGGTATAATCCGAATTCAAATGTTCATGTAAACAGACTTAATAATGTGGCATCTGGCTGGCATTGGCATATATTACATATACATATTTCATTCATTTATTAAAGATAACGTTAAAACGCACGAAGCGGAGGTGCCGAGCAAAATCGCTGATTAGTTTAGTGTCAATTTGTGTTTCCATGTTATTTGTTTAAGAAAGTAATTTTTGTGTTTTTATGATTTTAATAAATCCGGACTGCAGTTTATAAACAATATTTAAAGAAAAATGTTTGGCTATTTTATTCGAAGATTAAATGTGTCTGTCGTCGACATTTGACTGGTCTGAATTAGGCATTATGATAGGTAAGTTGAACGATACTCATACTCAAGTATAATTTAAATGTTCTGCAATTGATTGGACATGTATTTTAAAGAAACATTTATTTCGGCCTGTCTGTCTGTTCTTTCTGAGGTCGAACCGCAGGGCGTTTTGTGAAGCACGGTTAGGTAGGTGCGCAGTAAACTTTTGAACCCACTTATCCGAATCAGCCTCGCCGTTCAAGCAGAACAAAAAGATGCAAGATGCAACAGGGCGCATGCAAGCATGCACGAAGAAACTACATTGATTTTTTAATTTTTTTTTTTTTATTCATTTTGTTTTCGTTTTACAATTGAAGTATGTATACTAATTTTGTTACTTGAGCTATAGTTTGTGATATTTCGTATTTATAGAATGCCACTTTACAACAACAAAATTCATTGCGGGGTGAACAAATTCAAGTCCAAAAATGAGAATTTTGATGATGATAAGAAAACCAAACCAATTACAACAAAAACTTTTCAATTTTTTTATAATCAAAGCCATTTTATATGATTTTTCCTTTACATAACTGTATTTATTACGTGCGACGCTATATTAATTATATTGTAGGTAGGTAGGACATTGGATAGGAAGGCTCGTTGCTTGTACATATGCCTATCTATGTATGTTGTTATCGGAAACATAAGATGGGGAATTTTTTAGAAGTATTCGTTTCTGTATCATATTGTTATCAGGTTTGAGGCGGGTTTCCAATATGAACACTAAGGAAATTTTTTTTTCTGGCCTAATGGCATAAAAAAGATAAATACAGTCGAACCCGCTTAAGAGAAACGACAAAAAATCTCAATTTGAATTTGACTTAACCGGGTTAAACTGGGTTAACTGAAAAAAGTTTCAAATAAGCGAACCTTGGTTAACTGAAAAAAAGTTTCAGATAAGCGAATTTCGGGTAACCGAAAAAAAGTTTCTGTTAAACAGACTAAGAATAAAATCCAAAAGAATAAACAACCGGTAAAATTGAGTAGTAAGAACAAGGTATAAAAGCAATTAAATCCATTTATTTATATACATATAAGAAAATAACCAGACAAAAAGAATTGTCATATGTAAGTAAATTAGGTATATTAATTTCTATGTAAAATCATACAAGTTTGCACATTGACCCAAATTTAAAAAATGTTGCATGTACATGTTTGTATGTGCATTAAACTTTGTTAAAAAAATTATCAATTTTCTTTTGCGACAAAGACGAAAAATGAAAGTTTGTCATTTTATTTTCGATTTCATCGACGACTTGTTCCAGCTCGTTGCACTCGAAAATATCGCTTCACAAAACAAAGTGCATTGAACGTTTAATTTAGTGTCGGTTTTTGCATATGCAAATCACCATTCAATACTTCGACATCAGAGTCAACTTCAGCTTCTTGTGAAGAATTCTCGAACTGCAATCCTGCTTCATTAATGATGTATTCATCCGTAATATCTCCAAAACACGGAAGGTGTTCATCAATGTCGACTAGAAAATCAATTTCTTGTCTTAGCGTGTTCGAAAAAACACCGTCATCGTCCTCAGCATCTGGAATGATCCCTTCGTTAGGATATGAAGTGAAACCTGCTATAGGGAAACCATTTTTTATAGTCGACGGGCTCACCATCGACCAAGCCCTTTTTATCATCTTTAAAGCTGCCTTAAGATTATTT
Source organism: Portevinia maculata (assembly GCA_949715645.1). NCBI lineage: Eukaryota > Metazoa > Arthropoda > Insecta > Diptera > Syrphidae > Portevinia > Portevinia maculata. Next base: position 98,491,542 of record OX454528.1, read on the forward strand.
TTTTTTTGAGAAATCTGATAAAGAATCTCCATTATCTAAATGAGGAAGTTGTTTTTTCGTAATGCATCTTCGTAATGTGCTTTAAAGCATCGAATGATTCCTTGATCCATTGGTTGGATGAGAGAAGTCGTATTTGGTGGCAAAAGCTCAATGTTGATGTTTTCCAAGACAATATTGCCATCAAGCTTGTGGCAAGATGCGTTGTCTACAAGAAGCAATACCTTTTTCTTTGATGCTTTAAACTTTGCGTCAAGTTCTCCCGTTATGGTTGTCCGTACTGAACCTGTCATCCTAGAATCGTAATGTTTTTGAAACATCTTGGATTACGTGACTTGCTTAATAAGTTTTCAATGAATAAACAGCAAAACACACAAGTTTCTTAGACAACATACCTACGCAATGAACCATTTTATCTGTTCCAGAAGAATTGGCAAGGAAAAGTATGGTAAGGCGGTCCTTTGGCAATTTCGCAGCTAGTGGTTTCTCCTTTCGGTTGACTAATGATCCTGTTGGCAAAGCTTTGAACATCAACCCAGACTCATCGGCATTATAAATGTCATCTGCCTCGTATCGTTGAAGAATGTCTGGCAAAATATTATTCACCCAATCTTGAGCAGCCTGTGAATCGGCAGAATTTGTCTCTCCATGAAGTCTTTTGAAGTGAACATTTTCTCTCTTTTTCCAACGATCTAACCATCCATTGGTTGGCTCAAAATCGACATTCAGCATGACAGAAAAAGATTTGGCTTTATCCATTAGCATTGGTCCAGTTACTATGACGTTTTTCGATCGCATGTCCTTAAACCATATTGTCAATAAATTGTCCACTTTTTTGTCAGATTTTGCAGGGCTACATTACGGATGTTATCTTTTTGTTTGATGATGGTGATGGAACTTGTTAAAGTTGGTGCACTGCAATTCAATTTCACACAAATAGTTTTTCTTGACTCGCCTTCGCCAAACAGTTTTAAATGTTAAGTTTTTCTTTAATGGATAAACTAACAATCTTTTTTTGGCCACAGCACTGAAATTTTTTAATAAATATGAATAAATAAATTAAATTTTTATAAATAAATTAATTAAATTTGTTTGCTTACCTTTTGCGCCGACATTCAATTGAATTTATTGTGAACCTCCTAGAAAAGAACCAAAGGATTCAAGCGAACAATAAATAATGGAAAATGCAACTGTGTCACTATGTAAACTGTACGTACATTTTGAATGGGAAATAAAACACAAGGCCTTCTTACTACTTTCTTCGATTTCAAAAAAATCTGTTTTTCATTTAAGCGAAGTTCATTGCTATGAAAATTAAGTTTTTTGGAGAATATTATTTTTTTTCAGATATCCATGTTTTTCATTTAAGCGGGTTTCAGTAAAACGGAGTAGTTTATAAGAAATTCATTAGAAAAATTTTGGGGTTAGATAAGTTGTTTCAAATAAGCGGGTTTTTCAGTAAAACGGATTTCAGACAAGCGGGTTGACTGTACATATAATATTTTTTTCTTGAGGAAATAAAATTTTTTTTTTATGAAAGTATGGTGTATTTAAAGTATGGAGTGGGTGGCTCGATCAGGCAGGCGCCTGGAGCTAAAGTTTATATATACTTACTTTGGGGTATTTACCAGTATATTTTCAGCAAAAAAAAAAGAAAAAAAAAAGGAAAAATTTACTTAAATTGTTTCAACTTTTTGACATATGGCAATACCTATATTTTCCAACATTCACTGCATTCACCCCCCCCGCCCCCATCCTCCACACCAAATGCAAAGTGAACGCGTCCATTTGTGCAGTTTGTAGGTGCACTTTTCAGTGAAAATTAAAAACTTTAAAAATAAAAAGTACATCTTAGAATAAGCCAATTTAAATAAAAAAAAATGAATTTGCTTAGTATTCATAATGGAAACCTGAGCCTCAGGTTTTGCGGTTGAAGCAACAAAAACATGTTTTTAAGTAAAGCATTAATGCTTATTTTGAGATTCGAATGAATAGTCAAGTCGTTCGAATGTCTATTTTCGTTCGAATTATACCTCCTCAAATATATTTTCTATTCGATCGAATCTCAAAATACAAATTCTTCTAATTCGACCAACTTTCGTTCGAATTCGATTGTCCAAATCAGCATGATTATCTATTCTTAGCAAAATGTGTGAATGCCATTTCATATCTTGTGAAACATACAAACCTATAAAGATGGCTTCGCTACGAGACTCAATGCGTTCTTTTTGTTTCCAAGTATGAGTATGTAAGGCAAAAAACAAGTACCTACATATTTTCAATTGTTCATATTATGTACATTTGTGGCTGACGACTTGTATTGGTGAAGTTGTTTATGTTGCCTTAGAAAGGGTGCATAAACAACATGCATATCCATACCATATCGTTGTCATTAGTTCGAGAAGTTTCTGTTGTGAGAACCATTTTTTTTATATTAATTGACTTACCTCTTTGTTTCGCTTTATGAACATTGTTTAATTTGTTTGTGGTTGAATGTTGGTTATCTTATATCCGTTAAAATATCGTATTTTGCAGGATACTGGGAGATGGTTGGTAAAACTTCGGTTTAATATTTGGTTTCATGTGACTGGTTTTTTTCCAATCAAGTTTTTTGTTGTAGCAGGATTTCTGATTATTGGCAGTTTTGCAGCAATTTCTCTGCACTAATCGGCCCTGGCGGTTCAGAAAAATATGCTCGCCGACACGTCACGAATGTGCCATTGCAGCAACTTTGTATACCCTATTCTAAGGGTATATTAATTTTGACGCATAGTTTGTAACATACCTTAATATTGCCCGTAGACCCATAAAAGTAACTATATTTATGATCAGCATCGATAGTAATGTCGATCTAGCCATGTCCGTCCGTCCGTCCGTTTCTCGGCAAAAATTAGGCCTTTAAACTGGACCTCGAGAGCTGAAATTTTAACCATATACTCTCTAGGGTCCCGAAATAATCAAGTTTACGAATTTTTGAAATCCTCCCACAGACACGCCCACAAACCAAACTCATATATGATCTATGACTCCTAAAACTGCTCGGGAAAAAAAAAATCAAAATCCGCCCACTGACACGCGCACAAATAAATAAAACAATTGTTTTATACCCTATTCTAAGGGTATATTAATTTTTGAAAATTCAAAGCTTGAGCTAGGGAACTGAAATTTATAATATATACTCTCTAGGGGCCCTTTATTCTCATGTGTTAATTTTTTTTCAATCTGCCTACTGACACGCTCACAATTAAATAAAACAATTTTATTGAAACACCCAAGTTTGAGCTAGGGAGCGTTTTTTTTTGATAAAATCCTTTAAATGTTATATAACAAAATATGTAGAGCGTTCTTAACAATTCAACCATACTTAGACTTTTGTCACGCCCACTTATGAGGGATAGGAATAAGAATAGGGTATCCAACAGTTCGCCCAAGCGGACTGTAGCCCATCCCTATGTTTTTTTTCTTATTAGATATGGGCATTGGTTTAGTTATTTCCGCTGGATGGAGTTTAAAACGCTTTTTTTAAGGTTTTAGTTCACCAACTTTACACATTAAACCAAGCACAGACATAACATTTCCATTAGAAATGTATGCTTGACCTTAAACTGGCTGATAAATTAGCACATTTGTCATGGAATTTGAGCCCACAAATACCGCCGCAAAAAACAAAGTCTGTGGAAACTTTTCAAAAAATTTTAAATAAAAACATAAAAAAAATAAAACTTTTGATAGTATAAAAAAACACGTTCGTACTCGTCGAATGACAAAGCTCTATTAGAGGTAAACGCTGCATCGGAGAGACCCTGGCAGGACATGACTGCGCTAAAGTCCAGTCCAGTGGACTCCGAGAGAGAAGAAAAACTTCTTAAACTGACCGATATGTCATGGCGGAATCTGATCTACAGCACTGGTTATCGGAAGCCCAACAGTTTATCAAGTTACTCCACCATATCGTTGCCCAGTAGCAATTTTAAATGTTTATGCGCTTCGAAAGGCATCTATCAGAAGTTTCTCATGACATTTTATATCCTCGGCTGTTTGTCAGACTTTGGTGCAGAAGTGAATTGACTTTTCGGTGTTCCTGGAGGGATTCGAACCTATCTTCCTAAGATCCTCTCTTCATCCAACTTTTCTCCCAAACTCGAGGCTGTTATTAGATTTTGTTTTCTACGCCGCATACTGTGGGTTTCAACATCATGATTCTCATTCATTTTACATTAACTTCTTTTGTTAACAATTTTTTTCTCAATTTTTCTTGCTCCACCCACACATTTGATGACGGCATCATTTTCTCTTTACCCCATGTTTTTGTTGTTTCACTTGTTTGCTTCCTTTTTATTGTGTACCAAATCTGAATCGTATTCTAACTCTTGTTTTATTTTTTGTTTTACTTTTCAGACATTTAACTTTCAAACAAAATAAAAATATCAAAAATCAGATACAAAATAAAAACTCATTTCGAGAATATTCTCTCGCATAATTAATCGAGAAAGGACAACTTTTATGTATTCGTTACCATTAAAGAGACTGCAATGCACTGAAGTTTGCTGACATTTTTTTTTGAAGAGCCAATGAACAACTAATCCAGTTTCAAAGGAAATTGTCAACAAATTTGCCTCCTCTTTCATCATAAATGCAGAAGACCCTTGTACATGTATATAAATTAAATTCTCCGGTCTTGAAAAAATAGGACAGCCGGTTTTATTTGCAATTTGAATAACTCGAAGATAAATGTGCGTGGAAAACATAATTTTAAAAATAAACAATCAAACTCAAATTATTCCTGCTTCAACTAATATTTAAAACCAATTCTTGTTCCAACTTGTTCTAATAATCTGATACTAAAAGACGACGACAATTGGATACGATTCACAACGAGGCTAAGAAATTCCCCCATCAAGGAAATAAATTAAGAGTCAGTAGACATAACATAGAAACCATCGGTTGTCAAGCTGACTACCTCCAACCATTCTCAACAACATCATTGAACACTCAAAATAAAGGGTTTTTCAACAGGGACGCTACAAAAGTAGAGCGACAGGGACAGCAAACGACGCCGAATTTCTTGCCGCTCTTTTGACATTTCTCTTTAGAAAGGTTTGCCATTTCATGATGGAAAGATATACGATGCAACAACGAGTCGAAATTATTAAAATTTACTACCGAAATTCGGGGTCAGTGGCCGCAACGTTAAGAGCGCTACGTCCAATTTATGGTCGTCATAATCGTCCTAGCAGATCAACAATTGAGCGTCTAGTGGAAAAATTTGAATCCACAGGCACAGTACAAAATGTTCCCGTGCCAGTGAGACAAGGAAGTGCCCGCAGTTTCGAGAATATTGCTGCCGCTGAGGCTTCAGTTGAAGAAAGCCCAAATGTGTCTCTCACACGTCGTTCTCAAGCGTTGGGCATCTCTGTGACGTCGTTGTGGCGAATTTTGCGAAAAGATCAACAATAGACGTACACAATCAAGGAAACCTTGGCAAACCAGAACAACCAGCTTCTCTAAGTGGATTTATGTAAAGGGTGTTTTTTTTAAACCCAGTTCTATCTAACTTCAGACAGTTATATCTGTCAAACCAGTTGTCAGATTACAAACTGTCAGTGCCATTTTTATTCAGTGGCCTTTGCAATTTTATCGAGATGACATACACGCTCCAACAACGTTACAAAATTTTAAAAATTTGGTTCCACCATAGTGGTTCTGTGCGCCAAAGTTGTGGAGCACTTGCACTATATTATATAAGACATAATCGACCATCTGGGACCGCTATTCGCCATATTGTTGACCGTTTTCGCACAATATTTTCTTTGCAAGATGCAGTGGCACCGACAAGCATAAGAAGAGTGCGTACTGGAGAGAATATTACATCCGTCCAGGAGAGAGTTGAAGAAAATCCAAATTTATCGATTCGACGTCGTTCAGAACAGCTCCGTCTTTGTCCGTCCTCTTTATGGCAACATTTACGTAGAGATATTGATTCGAAGGCTGACAAGAATTTAAGCCGAATCAACTGGAATTGGATCCGCTGTTTTATCGAAGAATATCCACGTGAGAATATCGAAACGCCGTTACATCCCGAAAAATACGCAGTTTGGTGACATCTGTGGGCTGGTTGAGTCATCGGAGCATATTCCATTTCAAAAATGAGGGTAATCAGCGTATTAAATTTTACCGTATTCCCATGATAAATGACATTGATTCCTCGATTGAATAACATAAATGTGGAAGAGATGTGGTTCCAGCAGATTGGCGCTACGTGCAACGAAACAATCAACTTATTGAAGAAAACTTTCTATGAACGCATCATTTTAAATTGACTCAAATTAGCTTCCAAGATCTTGTGATTTGACTCCTCTTGATTATTTACTATGGGTTAGGTTAAGTCACTAGTCTACGCTGACAAACCAACAACAATTGACGCATTGGAAGCCAACATTATTCGTTAAATTGAGCACATACGGCCACAAATGCTTGAAGAAGTGGTCGAAAAGTTTGTTTCTCGGATGGGCATTCATCAGACCCGGCATATGCCCGAAGTTGTGCTTAAAAACTAATTGCAGGTTGCATTCGCTCAATTGGGTATAGGAATATTCTATTGACTGTAATGGGTAAGTGGACTTGTTTTATATATTATATGTGTTTTTAACTTGCCAAGTTTATTCTAAAAAACTAACTACAGCATTACAACTAATTGCCTTTCGGCCTAAAATCTATCTCACGACTAAGCTTATATATAATTTTTTTTCTTAAATCAAGAAAGAGGAAGGGCCATTCACTTTGAGACTGACATAAAGACGGTCCTACGGACTTCGGCCGCTTATGATATGTTTCTATGGTGACGGGCTTGTCGTACATCGGACCGTGAGACCGACGACATTTCGTAGGTAGGTACATTGACATTTTCTACGGCCGTGCGACACGACCGCATGGGCCGTAGCGTGAATGTCTGTGATTGAGACCTTCCGTGCGACTGAACTAGCCACTCTGATTTTGTACATTAATCTCCTGTTATGTTTGGAAGAAGTAAATTTAAAAAAATGATGGGGATGATGCAAAAAAGGACTTGTTCGTAAGATTGGTCTAAAATTGGTATTGAGCTGTCGTCAACAATGGATGCGACTTTACGTCACTTGTTAACAATCCACTGAATCCACTATTCATGCCGCGTCGAAACTGGTTTCCGACATTTAGTGGAATACCTTTTTACAAGTTGAACACGCGTGAGATGCACACAATAATGCTTATGGTAAATAACTTCGTCGTTTAATGTGGCAACATGACTTCGAGCAGAGTCAGGGATATTTAAAACGGGGTACAACAGGGGGCGGTGGGTTTACCGATCCTTTTTAACATTAACGCCAGCTATCTGGTAGGTTCCCTCAGACGCTATAGCGTATGCCAACGATTTGGTGGCAGATATATTGCCGCGCCTGGAAGCTGAAAATGATATGACGGAAATAATCTTCTTCAAAACTGCATTGGCAGCGGTCTCTAGGTTTACCAGAATGGGCTGTGACGAGGAATGGTATTCCGGTGTTTTACACCCGCTACCGAAGCGCGCGAGATATGCACACGATATAACCGTTAAACAACAACTAGCATTCGAATCGGTTGTCACGTGGCTATTACGAAACTTCTCACAACCGAAAACACTCGTCCTAGGTATTTACTGCATGCCGTTGTGTTATACGGTTAATGGGCGGTCAAATCGACACATAATAATAGTGCTCTAGCAAGAGCATCATTTCTCTTTACTGCTCATTATGGTGCACCACTTTACACTTCAAGAGACTCGGTACTTCTGTACATTTTTCTCCGCAGTTTCCGCCGAACCGATTCGCAAGGTGTGTGCGTTTTTGCGAACCGTCGTTGCGATGGTTTGATCGACAGTCACCGTTTCAACGTGAATGATCCTCTTAACTACGTTGTTCTCATTTTTATCATTTTATATAATTTATAATTTTTATTTCATTTATCATTTTTTCGAACAAAGTATTATCAAATACAATTTCCTCGCGTGCTTCAGGTAACAAAAAAGGTTTTGAGGTGTGCGGTTGAGTGTGGGAGGTAACTTAATTCAAGAATTCCACATAAGTCATCATCGCAATTACTATGAGGAGAGAGATCGATTAGATTTGAGTACAGAATTTTTGACATTAAGACATTAAATTCGTACACAGAGGGATTTATGTTATTATGTACCACCTTTACTGCGAAAAATAGAAAATACATTTTCCAAAATATCTTGATGTAATAATCTATCTTATATCTTTGTAAGCAAATACTCAACTTTCCCGAATAAACCATCACTTATATCTTCACTAAGTAATAAAACCTCGTTTATTGTCTGTACCATTCCTTTTACACAGAAGTTCCTTGGAAGATTAGTTGACTCTTGCGTTGATCTTAAGTAAGACAAGAATTGTTTAAGCTTATTATGAGCTGGATTTCCGACCAGAACTCCACGCTTTAAAATATTTTTATCGTAATGAGACCCACTATACATACAGTCGAAAGCGTTATTCATTTTTAATGTGAACGCTTGTGTTGCTAGAGCTTGATTTGAACTATTTTTAAGGCAAATAAGGTGACGAGCAGTTTGTATAGATGCTGCCGTTGTCCGTTTCCAAGCGAACACTCATTTTTTGTGTGAACTTGTAAATTGCAAGCATGTTTTAGCCACATTATTTCTTTCTAAATTGAATTTTTCTCTGAAAATATCAAAGGAAACATTACCATCTGCATATCAGATTTGAGTAAAACATTAAGCATGGTAATAGATAGGAAAATCATAAAAACAAAATAATTTTTTATTACTGAGAATTGTAAAAGGCTTTTCTTCTGTAACACCTAATAATTGGTTCCTGTTGTTAGGTCCTTGTTCACAAACTATAGCGCACACTTTCAGACCCAGTTCTTGGCAAATTGTCAAATTATTTTCTGAAATAGGTTATATGTTAACCCTTTCGACAGAGTTTGCTGAAACAAAATAATTTTAAATACTTCTCCAGCTATCAATGTTTACCATGAAAACACAAATTTCGTTGCCGTCCAATCTTTTCCGAGGAGCCCAACGATAAAATGTTGATACGTGGGGAAGTCTAAAACCCAATTTATCCCGAAGAAATTTATAAACGTTCAAAGATCTTTAAAAAATGTTTCGGGAAAATTTTCTTGCGGCAACATTATATTTTTTGGACTTGGACAGCCCCAACAATTATACCACAAAAAATGTTTGAATGCTCTGAAATATCAAGTATGAACTTGAATTCGCGATGATATACTAGTTAATATTTTGCTAGTTTGTAGAGCGTTATGCGTTTTAGTTCTAGAGCGAAGTTTTCTTCTCAAGCTTTGAATTTTAAATCTGCAGCTTAATATATTTTTTTTCAATTCAGAATTTGTTTTCTATTCTTGTGCCCATTTTTCTTATAATTTATTGCATCTCACGCAAGAACTATTTGAACTACTAGAGGTCCTTCTCCGTTTTGGTAGCAAAGATGAAAGATTTTCTAAACTTAAGTCTAAATTTAAATTACAATTTATATTTAAGGAGGGAACAGCGTCTCTTTTAAGCATTTTTCTGCGAATAAATTCCGAATAAAAATGATTTCACAAACAAAATATTTGCCTTCGCTCTTAAAATCGCATGCCTGCCTCAAAAAATTACTCAAAAGTTGATTTGTTTCATTTGAAGGACATGCAAAAATGTTCAGATCGGGGAAATGTCTTCGAATTTTTACAAATCGAATAAGAAACGCCAGACTTCCTTTTACGTAACACATTGCTAAATATTTAAAAAGTATACTGCTGAAAAAAATCGCTTAATCATAAACCAAAACTAGCCAAATCCCTCGAAAGTTGACGGTGACGGCGAATGAAAATGAAATTGAAACATAGGGACAGGCTACAGTCCGCTTGGGCGAACTGTTGGATACCCTATTCTTATTTCTATCCCTCATAAGTGGGCGTGACAAAAGTCTAAGTATGGTTGAATTGTTAAGAACGCTCTACATATTTTGTTATATAACATTTAAAGGATTTTATCAAAAAAAAACTCCCTAGCTCAAACTTGGGTGTTTCAATAAAATTGTTTTATTTAATTGTGGGCGTGTCAGTAGGCGGATTTAAAAAAAATTAACACATGAGCATAAAGGGCCCCTAGAGAGTATATATTATAAATTTCAGCTCCCTAGCTCAAACTTTGAATTTTCAAAAAAAAAAAAATTTAATTGTGGGCTTTTTTGGATTTTCAAAAAAATCGTTTTATTTATTTGTGGGCGTGTCAGTGGGCGGATTTTGAAAATTTTTTATCCCGAGCAGTTTTAGGAGTCATAGATCATATATAAAAAAATTCAGCTTTCTAGCTCAAAATTCGATTTTTTCCAAAATTTTGTTTTTGTTTTTTGTGGGCGGATTTCAAAAATTCGTAAACTTGATTATTTCGGGACCCTAGAGAGTATATGGTTAAAATTTCAGCTCTCTAGGTCCAGTTTAAAGGCCTAATTTTTGCCGACAGACGGACGGACGGACATGGCTAGATCGACATTACTATCGACGCTGATCATAAATATAGTAACTTTTAGGGGTCTACGGGCAATATTAAGGTATGTTACAAACTATGCGTCAAAATTAATATACCCTTAGAATAGGGTATAAAAATAAGTTCGAACAAAAGTGAAATTGGTGTCCTTCTCAAAATGTATACATATTCATATGTACGATATGCCTCCTCAATAAATATATACCCACAAACACACCACAGTGTAGCGATACAGATAAATACCAGCGACACAATCAGTAACTGGTATATGTTCGTTTGCAAGATCGATTGAGACGTAAAACAAAACAAAGGGTTGCAGCAAAACGAAATATGAAAAAAATGTGTATATATCGAAGTTACAACACACTGGAGGATGGTTGATATCCACGACTATACAACTTAAAATCGTTTCATACCGAATAGATGCAACAACTCTAAGATTTGAGAATTTTATTGTCGTTGAAGAAGTGTTCATTTTTTTTACTCTGCATGCGATATCTATGTAACTTTATTATCTGTGATTAATGATTATATTAGATTGTTTGCTGTTTGTCAGACTTAGATGAAGAAGTGAATTTCCTGGGTGGGACTCGAATCTGGAACCTATTTCCACGAATGATCCTCTCTTCCTCCAACTTTTACTACTTTGTCTTGTCCTCATTTATTTCAAGAGCAACCAATTTCGCCTGTTCTTCAATCGCCGTGAAAGTCTCCAACACAGCAAGATTGAAGTAGTCACATGATAGCGCATCTCCTTGCCGAAATCCGGTTCAAGTTTGGAATAATTCGGAGAGCTGCTTCCAAACTGCACATTACACCGCGTGTTTTCAAGTGTCACGCGACACAACTGGTTGAGTTTTGCCGGGATCCCGAATTCGGCCATCGCCACGTAGAGCTCCTGACGATGAATGATATCATATGCGGCTTTAAAGTCGATGAAAATGTGGTGGGCCTCGACATGAAATTCATTTGTCATTTCCAGGATTTGCCTCAGTGTTGTGAACATTTGGCCTATTGTCGATCTGTCGGGCCGGAAGACATACTGGTACGTGGTACGTTCAGACGTTCACACGTTGGATATAATCAACAACTTTTCACTTACAGTTATTATACTTTGGGCCGCTTACTAACAGCCTTATTCTAATTAATTTTTTTGTTAACAATTTCTCTCGAGGTTTCACGCCGAATAACAGCAGCTCCGTTTTCCTACTCCGCCCACTCCAACATTAAGGGGGGACGGCATCATCTTTGTCTTGTATTTTGTGGCTTGCGAACGTCTGACAAATATCCAAGAGTATCAATTGTCATGTGAAGCTTCTCAAATTTGATGTTCGGATTTGTCTTTAAATTGTAGGTCCCTCACACTTCGCAGAAGCAAAAATGGTTGGAGAAGCTAGGTTTTAGGCCCTGTATGGGCCTTCTTTTTAGTTTTGCATCAATCTTACCCGTATTATAACACTTGTTTTGTTTTATTTTGCAGGCATTTTACATACAAACTTATCTAAGGCAAATACAAAATAAAAACGACCGAATAATTTTGTTCGTTTGATTGAAAAGACTACAATACGCTGGACACAACACACTGGAGTTTGCTGAAAGAGCTACGACAACAACCAATCTAGTGTCAAAGGAAATCGTGGACGAATTCAACTCCTGTTTTATAATAAGCAGTTTTAAAAATCAGCAGAAAGCTGAACAGTAAATGAATTGGATGCCATATTTAAAAAAAGGTCTTTACACAAGACCCTATCGTGTTCGTTCATATATAAAAAGGGTGTCCACCAAAAAATGTTGAAGTTTAAATGTGAAAAGTGTATCGATCGACAGTCGTGAATTGGGGATTTGCCGCATGAGTTCAGAGCGCACCGTTCGTTCGCGGTTGAGTAATATTTAAAATGCTTATATTCGTTGGTCTGGGCGCCTCGTGTTTTTTGTACTCACTTCAATGTTCGATGAGTAAGTGATGGCCGAGCACGCTACTTAGACAAGAAGAGACAAGGGTTAACCAAAATCCTCCAGGAACATCGAACGTCACCAAAAATTAATTTTACCATCATTGAAAAAAGAGGAGCGACGCGGTTTAATTTAAATTTTTTATAAATCGAACACAAATGTGCGTGGAATAAATTATTTTAAAAACACATCGTTTATTCATTTATTTTCCAAGAAAATACTTAAATACTAATAAATATGTAACTCCAATTGTTCCTGTGTCAACTTATATTTAAAAAATTTTCCAATAATCTGAGCTTTAAAGCCGATGACAATTGCGTGTGATTCACCACGAGGCTAATAAAATAGTTTCCCACATGAAGAAAAAAATTCGTAAAAGACATCTACAACATAAAACCATCGGTTCTGAAGCTGACTACCTCCAACCATTTTCAACAACATCATTGAACACCAAAATACATCAACAAAAGACTACATAGTTAAGTAAACATTGTCAAATACATCAGGACAACCGACTTCTCGAAGTTAATTTAAGTAAAAAAATATTATATAGACTGTAATGGGTAAGTGGACTTATTTTATATATTATGTTTGATAATAACTTGCCAAGTTTATTTTAAAATTGTATGAATCAACCTAAAGATTAAGCACCCTAGTGACCAAAGTTCTTTTTGGTGTACAAAAGAAAAAAAAACTCATAAGAAGTGAGAAAGATTACTATTCATTGCACATTAAAAAGGTAAACAAATTATTTATTATTATACAGAGATTGTGAAAATTGTAGATTTTAATGTTTGTATCCTTTTTTGTGAGTTCCGACCGACCAAAGAAGTGAAGTTTGGTCAATGCATTGTTTTAAAAAAAGATTGTAAGGAAAAGTGCCGCAGCACGCGAATGTAAGGAACATTTTTGAAAAATATTTGATCATAAAAGGAGCCCGTAAGAATGCTCTACCAAAATCTTGCCCTTTGGTGTACAAATGCACGAAACCATTCATTGATGATGACTCTTAAATTATTAAATCTGCCTGGGAACAAATAGTTTTGCGAAAATTTAAAAAAATGTTTATTGATTGCTTTGGTGTAGAGTAGGGTTGTCGTACAATATATTCCTTTTTTTTTTCATTTGAGTAATCTATGTTAAACTGACCAGAAAAAGTTTGATTTTTTAGATATTTTTTTCTTCATTAAAGTGTTTGCAAATCGAAATGCAGAGTCTCCAATAAAGACTACTGGAACATCAACGCCGCATAGATTTTTTGACATTTCCTTGAGAATTGGGTTCTGATGTTGTTCTTTTAAATATGACCTTTCATAAATTTGTGAATCGTTGCATCGGCCAGGACTTCCCACGTTGATATAGAGAAATCTATAACTATATATATTAATGAGTTTACATTATTACGAGTATGAAAAGAAGGGTAGGTACTTATTATAATGTTTAGAACTTACCGATAATCAACAGCAGCTAGTAATACAGTTGAATACCATCCCTTATAATTATAATAATCCACGGCATCGTGAGCAGGAGGTTTAACTTCGATATGGCAACCATCTTTAGAATTGAATAGTTTATATGTAGTCTTTGTCATTATGAACATGTTATATTTACCTATAGCTCCAAAACATTGAGGAAATCCAAGCTTTTCGAACCCACTGACGTTTTCTTTTATTGTTTGTTCTGTCAGAGGATAGGAGCATAGATATTTTGGCTGGAGAACATGCCAAACTTCTTCGCAAAATGCTTTAACAATTTCGCACACCGTGGATATTCCAACCCCGAAGACAACTGAAACCGTCCTATATTCAGCAGACGAACCAAGCGCATACATTGCGATTGCGATTCTCTTTTTTAATGGAATACATTTTCTATAACTTGTTTTTTTTTTTTCCAAACATTGTAGTTCACGACAAAGAATTTCAAAAGTACGACTAGACATTCTGAAGTGTTGTTTAAAATATTCTTCGTTGTTCTCAACCACTTCTTTTTCCCAGAATGTACTCGTCCGCATCTGCAAAACACATATATGAGTTAGGTGTTATATATTATTTTGAACTTAATTAAAAACTCACCTTTATCCACGTAATTCTCTGTTGTTGGCGTTTCATTATTGCCTTTATAGCTTTTTTGTGTTGGAGTTTCACAATTTGCAAAAGCATTTGTTTGCCTTTTTTTTCGTAGCGGCGGGCTTGAGAGTCAAAAACTGTTGTCAAAATCTTTAGATTTGTTTCATTTTGAACTTCAAATGCTAATATTAGTTTGATTATATTAGAATTCATTTTATTATTCAATTACAATATTTTCACACACAAATGTTGCAGCTAGTATCAAAATCGCAATTCACAGCTGATTGAAATGTCAAACGAAACCTGGTCAGAGTTCGGTGTGAAAGCATCTAGTGGTTTACGTAAACTTTTTACCAAAAACTCAGTTTATGATTCGGTGTGTAAGCACTATTAGATTAACGAAGTATGGTTTATGGCGGTTGTATTTTGGGCTAGTAATGGAATATCATATCTCTCAAATGAGCATCAGAGATGTGCTCTTTGTTTCGTCGTATTTCCGATTTATAAATTTATAGTCATTAAACAACCTAAACACTTACGAGAAAAAAAATGTGCCGTGATTCGCGGCGTAGTCGAGTCTCGGAATCCGCGAGTGCGTTCATCGGGACACTTCAAGGTTTTATTATCCAGAGATGGTATACCTCTGCATGGTAGTGAATATCAAATATGTAGAACCGTCAGACAAAAATAATATTTGCGTTTGTATTATTGAGGTGACCACTACAGGTTCCATTTATTTTTTGATCAAATGCATCTGTCAAACCAGAGAATATGCTTTTTATTTCACCTTTCTCTAATAATAAACATTCTGCTTAGACGAACTGTTGGATCCCCTTTCCCTGTTCCTATCCCTTATTAAGTGAGTGTGACAAAAATCTAAGTATGGGACCATTGTTAAGAAGGATGTACATATTTTGTTGTACAAAGGATTTGCAATAATTGCTCACCCATTTGATTGATTGCTGTTGCTTCCATTTTTTTTTATCAAATGCGCCTGTCAAACGAGAGAATATGCTTTTTATTCCACCTTTCTCTACGAATAAACATAGGGAAATGCTAGAGTCCGCTTAGACGAAGTGTTGGATAGCCTATTCCTATCCCTCATTAAGTGGGCCTGACAAAAATTTAAATGTGGGAGAACTGTAGAGAAGGATGTACATATTTTATTATACATTTAAAGGATTTGCAATAAATGCCGATCTAATTGATTGCTTGCTGTTGGTTGCAATAATTTTTCGATCAAATGCATCTGTCAAACGAGAGAATATCCTTTTTATCTCTTCATCGTGCAGTTTGTGTGATGAATCTTAACCAAATCCAAATAACGCTCCCAGTTGTAAAAAGTTTTGGTCGATCTTTTTGTTACACCACATCTCTCGCATCCTAGAGTGCGGGTCATCTCTACATCAACATGGCGTCGACATTTGCAAAACAGCATTAGGTAAAGTAGTTCTTCCACTCAATGAACTGAATCCTGTATCAAATTCAAATGTACTACACTTCTAAGGATTTTTTTTTTGTATTTCTCAGTCAGTTCACCTATTTCTCTCTTTAAATCTCTTGGAGAGCATATGGGTTCCACTTCTCTTTGCTCCTACTTAAGTAGTAAGCGTGTTGCGGTTCTCGGTCTTGATATAGTTCAGTGCCGAAAAAACACGCTCCGCACATGCACTACTATGCGGAGCTCATTTTGGTCACTGTTGGAGGTAGAAGTAGATGGAAATTCCTCATCGTCAGCTGAAATACAGAGCAATTAATATTTGTAATCGAATATAGGTTATGCCCTTATGCGTACCATTAAGCTCTTCCAAATACTCTTCTTCATCATTCATCTCCCAGGCCATAGTTTTACCTTTTTTTTGTATTGATGTGAATTTTTTTTATTAAATTACTTTAGCTAAATTAAATAACTTTCTAAATTCAAATTCAAAATAAAAAAAAAATAAACAAATAAACCACATAATTTTGACAGAAACTGCAAGGGAAGGACACATGCAGTGAAGTAAATGCTGTGAAGTAAATGCTTTGTTCGAACTTTCGAACTTACTTTAGCAGTCTGTCAAAGGTGATAATTAAATCAAACAAATGCTTTTATTTTCTTTAATATCTTTTTTATTTTAATATTTTATTGTCACAACTATTATTGTTATTTGTTATTGATTATTAACGCAACGCGTTTCGAAGCAGTGACTTCATCATCGGGCGTAGCAAAGTTAGTTTTTATTCATACCGATTTAAATCACTACAGTATTAAGGAAGTAGTTTTCAACTGCATATTAGCAATATAGTTTACTGTAAATAGTTGAATGAACGCTTTTACTCTTAACAAGGTGTGAATATAACTCTTCGTTTAAAAAATCTGATAAAGAATAAGCCTTAAGGCATCTAGTTGCAAGTCTATGACTATATAACCCAGAACGGAACGGAATGTTTAATGAAGAAGGATTGGACGTATCCATATCAATCTCTGCTGGGGACTGAAGAGGGTCGTCAACATAACATTCGTACTCCAAGCTGTCGGTTTGAACATCACAATAAAGATCTGCATCTATACCAAAAGAAAAGCATACGTTCTTATTTTGTTTAGTATGTAGGTACAGATTACTATAAAAGTAATTTTAAATTACCAATGGTATCTTTTATAAGTTACTCAATGCGGTTACTTTTAAAAGAACCGATAAATTCACCTATCTCCTGATAGTGTTGACATTGAGAGGGGCTGCCACCGGATGGACCAATTGTTTTCTTTTCGGATCTAAAAGTTAGATTGCACATTTATGTTAAAGAAAAAAAAATGGAACCAAAATAATAGTACACACCTGAATTTTTTGATTAGTCTTCTTCGGAGTTCTTGGGATGTTAGGTCCCACGCTAATTGCGTGTCCCTGGTCTGCGGGGTGACATCAGCCGACCGAACCACATACTGTGATGTTATGTATGGGCTAACGTAACACTCGTTGGCGTTATGTGAATCAGTGGTTACTGCGCCAAAAGATCCTGGGCGTACAGTTGTCCTATCCACTGTTGTTGTTACTCTTGGAACTGCAGCGTTGGGCAGGTTCCAAAATACCTTATCCCCCGTAGGTGTTATCGAGGGACCAAATCCGCATATATACTCATATATGGGCTGGGGTATATTATAATCTTCAGCATTAATAGCAGCTAGCGGGTTCATCGCTGTCTGCAAAGCTGGCACTTTAAGGACGTACTTTGCCTGGTGTAGTTGGAATGCCACCAGTAGTTCCGTCATAGCGTGTTGGAAAAGTGGGAATGGCATGCTCCTAGGTATGCGTTGATCCTCTATGCAGATCCGATCGTATACCTGCCGGACCAGAGGAATGAACCCCGCACAATCAAAGTTGTGTCCTAGAGTCTTCCTAATGGGCTTACTGCTTCTTCCACTTCCAGAGTAGAGCTGCTCATCTATCGGTGCAGTCTCAACTGTTGTTTTAATCGCCGGGGGTGGTCCACGCCTTGGTCGATTATTTGAGCGAGGTGGCGGTCTGTTCGACCTGGCTATCGCTGCTGATTGTGCTTCAGCGTTAGCAACTTGATTCGACCAATTCGAATCTCCATCTCTTTCTACCTGCTGCCTATCATTATAGGAAGCCATCCTGTCAATATCCCTCGGCCGCATGCGACGGGGTTGACGTTGCATTCCGGGGGTATTCCCTCTCGGTTCAATTACAGCATATTGCTGCGGTGCGGGATGTCCTCGCTGGTTATTGTTATTGAAATAATACGCCATTATAGCCTACAAATTGTATTGTAAGATTTTTTTTTTTTTTAAGATACGTTCAAAATCCATATTGATTGATACCCTTGTTTGTAAGTTAATTGGTTCCGTAAATTGTAACCGTAGTAAAATTGTATTGTATGAAATAGTCAAAAAACGATGTTTTGGACAATTTCCAATTCGCTGCACATTTTTTGATAAATGCCAGCATTCCTTTTTACTCCTCGCAACTTATTAATATAATTCCTCCACACATCAATAACTTTTTTAGTTTCACTTTGGAAAAGAATATTCCTCTTTCTTTTATTCATTTTAAATTTTCATTTATGTTGAGAGCGCTCTGTTTTTTTGATTAATTTGCGGTTTGCAGTTTTCAAAAATGGACATGGGCTGTCAAAAAAACTGCGGAGACTTCCCATTAGAGAGAAATTGGCGCTGCAATCGATAAGAGCGTGGTATACCACAAACATTTTGTGGATTTTAATACTAGCTATGAAATGTAGTATACTAGCTTTAAATATAATATGGAAGTGACAAATATATGGTATACAACGTAGTAATGGAATACCAGCAGTCTGTCTCCGGCATTTCTTGGGTAGGGAAAACGAGTTGCTCTTTTCTGCTCGTTCGTCCGTTATATTGTCTATTGCTGTTGTCAACGTTATGTGTGTGTGTGGCTTTGTGTGTGTTCAAGGTTTTCGTAAGGTAGGATGTCGTTGGATTGGAAACATGCCACATACATGCAATCGTAAAAGGGTTGCCAGATGCTTCATTGATTTCTTTCTCTTTTATAGTAATTATATTCCTTAAGGGATTTGGTTTAAATCGCGAGGGTGTTTCGAAGTAATTTAATCGGGGTGATTCTGTTACTACACTCTACGTCTAGTCGCTTACTACTCCGACTGCTCTGCCTACTTAACTCGCTTGATTACAAGGTGAATACAAACACTATCAGTATTTGCCTCTACCGAAAGGGGTTGAGGTTTAAGAAAAATCTAATTTTGGAAATATATAAATACATATATGTAAATACACTAGCAATATAGTTCTAACTACTAGAAGTGGGTGATGGATCTTCTTCAATAATTATTACATCAAAATTAGATAAATCTATGCTTACATTGAAACTTTATTCTTGCAGTAATCTAAAAGCGCTTCCTATTTGGAATTTAACCACGACCACAACTTTGTAAAAGAAAGGTTCAATAAAATTCCAAACCAATTCGCTTTCTAAAGCGTATTTTAAATTAAATACAAAATACATTTTAAAACATGCATCAAGTGCTTTCAAAAAGGTATCGAACTTATATATTATGTTATCTAAAATAACAAAGAATTTTGTTAGCTCACCAAGAGATTTACCAACGGCTATTAAATATGGCTGACAGCTAAGACCCATTTCCATGCACATTTTTGCACGTCTTTCAGTTTTGGTGTTATGCACCCGAATTAATTAAATTAAATACATTGTTCCGGTGCTAGTAATGTTGTTTATTCTTTGAATCTCAAATATGGACTGCCTTTCTATTTGAAGTTTGATGCCATGCAAACGCCGAAGATCTCTGAGTCGGCACAATTCATATCGCGTTGTGTCGCTTCGTGGCATTGGTGGACGTTGACATGCAAAAAAAAAAACAGCTAACCAATGCTATGTTATCTGAGATCACACACTTTGTTGGTCATCAGAAATTGCTAACGTTGGAAAGTTTCGACGTTTACCATCGTTATGCATAACACTGCGGCCATGAAAATTCGCAAGTTTTTGCAAATTGGTTTCGATTTACGAACCGACGAGAGAAAAACTTTTATGGTTTATAATAAGCAAAGGGATGACTGGACTGAGAAACTCTGCAACAAGGGGTACACCATGAGAAGATCTTGGTTACTTTGTATAAGATAGCCAAGCCTAATAAGAGGAGTAATCCTAAGAACACGTAAAATAAAACGTGAATCCAGTGGGGCATATGGAAAGGCTTGACCTCACTCAGGGCCAGATCATCTACCTTAGAATATATTATTTTGGAAGATTCTTGAATCACATTCCCGGTGTAAAGTTGTTTGTAGATTGTTGGACTCCTAAATCCCTCGCTTGGCTGTTCCGCCTATAGCTCGGACTCTATAGCACTTGTGCTCACAGAGTGGGATTTGGTGAAGAGAATGTTTATGATGAACAAAATGACCTTGTTGACTTTCGTGTGGAAAATGTTTCTTTATTTAAAAATGTATCGTATTTATACTAAAATTCTTCTTACTTCTATACCTATTTCGATTCTTGAACCCTACTGCTTCATCGATAATTATTGCATATGATGCACAATTCCACTTGCAGCAGGTACCCGAACACTTAGGTATTTATTTTGTCTAATCAGCATATTGCTGAGACATGCATGTCGGCTACGGCCGGCGTACCCAGTGTATGTAATTCGAGTATGCTCTGCATGTTTTTTGTGTGGATTATTATTGAACATTATGATTCAATGGTTTATGGCTTGTGCCGAAGTAGTATTCTTGAATTACTACAGTCAATGATTTATGGCTTGTGCCGGGTTCAAGTATCGAAATAGTATTCTTATATTATTACTTGGGTGGTCGCTTGGTGTGATCCCCTCACACCGGAGAGATGAAACGATGGGCTGGATATGGTGATAACCTGCTTTAAGCTGAGTCGCAAGGCTCTTTGATACTCGTCTATGTCCATATTTTGAAAATAAATCCTTCTGCCGTGAATAAACAGCCCATTAGGCCCATCTGAGATATCCCTGATGTTATCTTCCACCCAATAATGCCACTGCACGGTATCTCCTTGAGAGTCCACGATTATGAGCGGATTATTGCCAGTAGGAGGATAAAAATCTACAAACTTGTATTGACTCATGCCGGTTTCGAGTGTGTTATTGACTAAGCGAAAGACCCTATGATACCCTGCCTGGCGAGGAGCCAGAGACTGCAGCTTAGGGATGGCGGTTATTACAAAAATAACCGGTTTTCGGTTATTCCGGTTTAATTTAACACCAGTTTAACCTGGCGGTTATAACCGCTTAAAAAAACCGGTTTTCGGTTAAACCGGAATCCGGTTTTTTACGAAAAAAAACATACATAAACAAATATTACATTTTTAATGAAAAATATATTTACATATGAAATTAAGATAAGAAAACATTTCAATAAAGTACATACTAACATTTTAAATTACATAATAGATAAGATAAATAAATCAAGTTGTTGTAGTTGGCCAATATTTTTGTTCCAACCTATTCATGAAGACCCTTTCTATAATATGTTGGTCTGTGAGTCGACTCCTCTCATCAGAAACAACATCATTTAATGTTGAAACGAGTCTTTCAGAAGCTACAGAACTTCCGACAAGAGATAAATACTTTCGTGCAATAAATGCTAATCCCGGCATACAAGTTTGGCTCTGCTCCCAAAAAAAAAATGGATCACTCAATCTGGGTAGCAAAGGTTGCTGAAGGTAAAGTCTCAGCTCATTCGGAAACGAATCTTCAATTTCCACCGGACTAGTCTTGGCTACCACCTGGTCATGTGTTGACCAAAGAGTGTTCACTCTTTTAGTTGTTTCAGCTTCTTCACTTCGAGTTGGTAACGGAGGTGAAAGCTTCCCAATTCCTATTTCAGTCAAGTGCTGTTTGATTTCTCGGCTTAAGTTTGAAACTGCTTTACTTGCAACAATGGGGTTCATATATGTTTTTTTAAAACGAGGATCTGAGAGCGAAGCATTCCACAGCAGAGGGTTCTGCAATACTTTTGCGCTTCTGTCTTTAAGGCTGATCAATAGCTTTTGTGAAAGAACTTTGACTGCACTATGTTTAGGGCTCTGATTTTTTAAACTACCTTCGATGATGGTCAATAGGGGGATAACGAGACTTCCTGTTATGTACTCGCTTCCCGAGATCTCCGTAGTGGCCTCATCGAAAGGTTTTAGGATATCCAATAGTTCTGACACGATTTCAATGTCTGCTCCAGAAATCATTCTCGGTGCATTTTTGATAATGGGATTTGCTAAAACTTGAGCAATTAATGGTGACAGTTGGACGAACCTCTTTAGCATGTGGTAGCTGGAATTCCACCTTGTTGGTACTGATTGAACCAAAAGCATTACATTTCCCTCTGCTATACCTTCTCGTACCTGCTCCGTCCGTAGCTTCTCCATAAATACGTTACTCTGTCTTGCAAATGTGACAATATTTTTAATTTCACTTATTAGACCTTTTAAAATTTCATTATTTCTATCCTCTTGGCCATCTGTGACTATTAAGTTAAGAAGATGGGCAAAACAGTAAATGCTCTTTCCATCCCCTAACAACTTCCTCACACCTGCGATCATGTTAGCACCCCCATCTGTGCAAACACCAACTATTTTCGACTTCGGTATGTCGAAGACTCGAAGAACATCATCAATTTCAGAAGCGATGTAGTCGCCTGTATGGCTCTCTCGAAGTCGCCGAACTCCCAACATTATTGTGTCCAGCTTCCTTTTGTTTTCCTGAGAATCTGTCAGTAGAGAGTGAAAGTGTATTAGGTACCTACAGTAAATAGAATTAATAAAACTAAAGTACCGATAAAATGCGCTGTAATCACCAAAAATCCTTTTGATGAATTGGTCAAAGTACATATGTCTGCAGTGAGCGAAAAGTGCACTACATTAGCTAATGTTGACTTCACTATTTGGACAGCTGCGGAGTACTTGGTGCTAACCATGTCAGTTATCTGCAATGCAAGAAGAACAATTTCGTTAATGAAATAAAATTTTATGTAAAGTGCAAATCAAGTTACAATATTACGTAATTATTATAACTAAGTAGGTATTACTTACAGTTTTTCTGGAGGGTAAAATGTACAATGGCACTGCAACTTTCGTAAAACGACTAAAACCCACTTTCTCTACAAGTGAGTGAGGTAAATTGTCTTTACAGATCATGAAAATCAGTGCATTTGTGAGTTCAAGGTCACGTCTTCCACCCCCTAAAAAATGTAATTACATATTTACATTAGAATCGCTAGAGCCTAAATATATAAATAAATATGAAACTTACTCTCATAGCTACATATTCTTTCTTGGCTTTCGAAGAGAGTGATCTGCCTCTGATTTGATGAAGTCGAAGGAGTAGGAGACCTCGAACGAATTGTGTTAGTGGCTGTGGCTGTGACCGAATTCGGTTTTCTTCTTGGTTCTCTTGTTGTCTCTGGCAAAGTTTCTCTTTCTCCTAAATTATCGGGATCTGTAGTATTACTTTCGAAACAGGACAAATGTTTTTCTTTACCCTGGAAGCAATATGCAAGAAACAAAAAAAAAATGCTTAACAGTTCACAGATTTGAGAAATAATTAATGTAGGTACCTACCTTCTTTTCCAGACAATATTTTGGATGTTTGCTTGTTAAATGTTGACGCAAGTTCGTCGTGCCTCCTCCCGTTTTGAGTTTTTTTAAACAAATGGAGCACTGCACTTTTTAAAATATTTCCAAACTATTGATGATTGCAATTGAGCCATATTTCGACAATTACAATATCAAATTTTAACACTGAAACAACACCAACTAATCAATGGAAAAATACAACTTTTTGTCTCTGACAGTCTGAAGGCATATACAATATTTAAAACAAACGTTAACGGTTTTCTTAAAAGTTAAAACAATAATGAAGTCACCACTCACCACCAGAGTTGAGTATATCTATGATGAGTAGAGAGAGACACTCTGTCTTTTTATATGGATTTCCTACTAGGTAGGTACCGCAAACCAAAATGCTGAAAAAAACGAACCGTAAGTGGAAATAGGTCAAAAGAATGTTTTTTACCCGTATACAATGACTACTTGAAAAGAAAATGGTACGCGATACATTTAACCTATACCAATACATGCGGCTTGCTGCGTAAGACGAACGATTGTGGGTTTTTCCATAATCCTTTTTTAAATGGTTTTATGATTCGTTTTTATGATTTTTTTCAGTAATTACACCTAATCTACTGCAATTGCAGCAAAGTGGCAACGCTGCATGCTCACTTCATTGAACAAAATAATTACACACGAACAGCGCCAAATGATGTGTGCCGTTTGGTGTGACGTGCGCATGGTGGGGTGAAGCAACAAAAAGTGCGAATGACCAATGACGACAAAACTATTCAAAATGCGTGTGTTTATGTATGTATGGGAAAATGAAAGAGGGTACCAATTTCATTATGCGAGAGCGAAAGCAAGGATTTTTTTTCGGTAGGCGAATGACGAATAACCGAAATGCGATTAAGCTAAGCAGCAAATGTTACCCGGTTTTTTTGTCCGGTTATTGGGTTTAGAAAAAAAAACCGGAGATAACCGAGACAAAATAATAACCGGAACGAACACGGTTAACCGAAGCAAAATAACCGCCGTCGGTTAAAACCGGCCGGTTTTTCCCATCCCTACTGCAGCTCTATTCTGGATACAGGTCTCCCTAAAATGAGAGATTCTTTCGTCTTGTAGTATTCTAACTCCATGAATTTATCCAAAACGGATTGCTCAGCTACATGGACCGAGTACTCTTTTTCCAGTATGTTTAGATGTGTAGTCTTGTTGCACTAAGCTAAGGATTCGAAATACTTCATGATATTCACAGATTTCGGCAACTCTGTCTTGTTTATACTTACCCACGTCTGATCTTGAAACAGTAATCCGGACGAGCCGCAGAAATCCTTATGACCCGATGCTAGGTTTATGTCAGGATGTTGTAAGGTTTGGTGTTTTACCTTTTCTTTCGTTGCTGTAAGTGTTCTTCTTAGAGGAGAGAGGGACTTCCCAAAGAATCTAAACAACGAAGCGGTTATTGTAGGGCAGGCACGAATGCCATAGGTTTTGCCATAAATGAGAAACAATCAGTTTGAATACTAAATTGAGTCTGATTTTATTCTTCAAAATCTATATCTTATATACTAATTTTCTTTCAACCAAAACGATACACATCGATACAAACAAATGTTCTATGCCATTAAATTTAGTCATCATACTCATCCACATTGTACTCATGACACATTTCATAATTACTCGTCACCCAAATCACCGATCGCGTAATGCATCGATCCAGTTACAATGTCAGGGTTATCGCCAGATGTTCTATCCATACTTTCTGTATGCGATACCAGACACTGTAATGTGGTGATGAAATTTGAATGCCATGTCAGTGGGTCAGTAGTGTATATGAGCCACTTGACTTGAGCTGCCTTACATAATGTAAGCACAAAGTAGGAAGTGATGGAAGTGATATTCGAGTTGTTGTTTTGTGTGCATTGTTATGCAGTACAATGTAGGAGTAATGGAATTGGTTTATTGGGTTCATTACAATGTTATTAAATTGAAAGACCGTCGCGCTTCGTAGTTCAAATCAGACTCAATCGTAAACCGGTAGTTACAATCGAAACTCGCTGAATCGTACACTCAGCAATTCCCGGCCGTTTATCTCTTGTGCCAATTGAAAATGTTAAACAGTATTGCTGCGTGAGCTTATGCAAAGCGCAGCAATACTGTGTCGACACAGTGCAATGGCCCAAGTTGGTTCAACCCAGGTTATAGCTAGTGACCCAGATATTGGGGTACAACATCCCTCCCCCCTGCGGGGAAGTTTCGATTCCAACCACCGGCTCAGATTTAGCCATCTTTATTTACCGTAACTTAAAGGGGGAAAAGGGTCCCAGCCTAACTGAGCGTCACGAGTCTGGGGTGTGACCAACGCAGACTGTATCACGTATTGAGACGTAACAAATGGGCTTATATAGCACTCATATGCATTGTGCGTCTCAGCAGTTAACGGGCCAAAGGTCCCGGACCGCAAAGTTGTTCGGTCAGCTGTGGTAGTCACACACGGTACTGCTATATTCGGTAAATTCCAACTCCTGCTGGGGTGATTGATGGCCCAATCCCGCATATATACTCGAATATTGGAAGCGGTATATTGTATTCTTCGGCACTAATAGCTGCGAGGGGATCCATCACAGACTGTTGTTCCGGTACTTTAAGCACGTACTTTCCCTGATGAAGCTGGAAAGCCGTTAGGAATTCTACCATCGCATGCTGAAACATGGGGTAGGGCATACTCCTAGTTATTCGCTGGTCCTCGATGCATATCCTATCGTAAACCTGTCTTACGAGTGGGATAAAACCTGCATTATCGAAGTTCTGGCCTAGCGTCTTTTTTATGGGTTTACTTCAAAAAACGACAATGGATTGAAACCAGACAGTTTCTCCGGACTTTTCATTGCCATGATGGCGATCTTCATATCCGAAATAACGCCGTCATAAATTTGGTTGTGGTTGGAGAAAAATAGTATTAGATTAATACATGCGGTACGTCTTAATGCAGCTGATGGACTTTTCATTTTCTTCTTTGGCAGAATTGTGTCGATAAAATATTGCTCGTTCCAGATATTGAGATCTACTCCATCAGCTCCAACTGAAGACTATGTATAAAAATACATAGGTACCTAAATGAAATTATATACAAAATCAACTAAATGTGATATCATAATATTAACTAATTTAATCTTGCAATTAGACCAAAAAGATAAGTGTAGTTTTAGTAATAACAAGACTGTATTTTAATAAAGAAACATATTCTTAGATAGTAAAACGTTTTGTTTTTTACATGTTTTATACATAAAACTAATATGCAATTGAATATATCATTAAAACTATGATTTTGAAATCTACTTCCCTTTTCTTGAATCTACTTCACTTTTTGGGTCAAATCTACTTCGTTTTTTTTTTTGAAGTGGTAACGCTGCTGAAGAGGCAGTGTTGAACAATCCACGCAACTCCTCATCTGTGCAGTTCTTGTAATCAATCACTCCTTTACTTGGAGCGGTTGAGGCAGCTGAGTCGGAGGATGTTGTTGACATGTTGAGACGAAAATAATACTGGAATCAAACAACGGGAAAAATAGACTTATTGTGGCTGGTGAAAATGATTTATTTTCTTTGATGTGCGTGGATAAGTATATAATTATGCCTTTGTTACACTCGACTTACACTCGTGTTGTAGTGTTGATTTGTTGAAATCCCGGACGAGTCCACACTTTTTAGGGTTTTTTTTTGCCAGGATTCTACAATCTTCCCTTCTCTCGTTGTCCGATTAAAAAAGGACACGCAGCTTTGAAATTCAGTATAACATTAGTTTATTGAGTACTTAATTCGCTTAAATTTAGATCTAGTTTGGCGACTTCTTATAGGTTGTGTTGGCTGAAGACCAACGTCTATCTCCTGTAATGGTTCGCGGTCTTGGCGAGAGTGCATCTGAAAGTATTGTCTACACGGAAAGAATTTTTTTCTAAACTGGAAGTAGAAATTTCTTGAATCAAGAAAATAAAGTACGGTTCTGGTCCAAGCCATTTATTTCTTATTTTAAACATTTTCTGGGAACGATTCAAGAATGAGAAAAAACAGGACAACGTAGAAAATTATTCTTGATCCAAGAAAACCTTTCCTAAATTAGAAATTTGACGTCAAGAATTATTTTCTTATATAAAGAACTTTTTTCTTAAATCGTGCATATTTATTCTTTTTTCAAGAAACTGTTTGTTTAATAATATATGTGCCGTCAAGAAATATTTTCTTATATCAAGCACTTTGTTCTAAGATCATGCAGAATTATTCTTGATTCCAGAAACGATTTGCTAAATTAGGTATGTGACCTCAAGAACTTTTTTCTTACATCAATAACATTTTTCTAGAATCCAGCAGAATCATTCTTGATCCCAGAAAACATTTATTGAATACGAAACGTGTCCCTAAGATTTGTTTTCTTGCATCAAGAACTTTTTCTGAAATCTTGCAGAATCAATCATATTCCCAGAAACGATTTATTGATTTCGAAATGCGACCCCAAGAAGTTTTTTCTTACATCAGGAACTTTTTTCTGAAATCCTGCAAAATTGTTGTTGATCCCAGAAACGATTTGTTTATTACGAAATGTGACCCCAAAAACTTTTTTCTTACATCAAGAACTTTTTTAATAAATCGTGCAATTCAATTTTCTCATATTGAATAATATTTGCAGGAACCGCTCCATAAAATAAGAATGCTTTATTTGATTCGACATGAAAATCGGAAGCCGATGTTTCTCAAACTTGGGATGATCCAACGAAAGTATTTCTAATATCAACACCTTACTCTTTGATTGTGCAGATTTTCATAGAAAACACAAAAAAAATAGTAATTTGTTTCTATCATCAAGCCATTTTCTTTATTAAAGATATAACTTCAATAACAAAGAAACCTAGCCCGTGTAATGGTATACATACAGGTGTAAACCAATACTTGATCATCAAGTTTGTACATTATCTGAAATGAAAAAATAGTAATAAAACGTAACGTACCTACAGTTGTGCATTTTTTATTATTTAAAAAAAATAATGTCTTATTTACATAATTCATAGTTCATAATATGTAAATAAATGTTCATTTTCTCAATTTCTATTTATTACAATCGCATTACAATTTTTAAGAATTAGGCGCAAATTTACATTTGTAGTCTTATATTTGTGTGACTATTATAAGTCCTATTATATAACGGTTATCAGTTTATAATTTTTATAGTCGTTGTACTTAATTAAAGAACCAATGATTTTTTATATTTAATGACCTGGTCTTTGGGCCTAAAAGTTCGTTTTGGAAACTTGTTTTATTGTTAATTAATTGTCGGTTAAAACAATGGTTTTTCTTTTGTTAAAATTATTATCATTGAAAAGTAATTCGGATTTCGGTTTATCAACGACTGACTAACTACTACCGACACTTTTCACTGAAAATTCTTATAAATATCGACTGGATAAAAAAGTATTGAATGAATTTGTTTGTATATTAGGTACATTCAAATTGTTCTCCGTGTAAATAAAGAAAAACATTTTTCCAGTTTCCAATTTTTTAATGAACTGTAGAATTGTGGAAAAGCATAATAATTATAAATAATAATAAATTAAATTAAATTGTTTATCTCACCAAAATCTATAAGAATTGGAAATGAAAGCATCTGTTTTTAATTAGCTGAATCTAGCTATAACACACTCAAAACAAATTGAATGAAGCTAAAAAACAAAAAATATGAATACATATTGCATCTACATTATATTTATCATTCGAACATGTAATGCAAGGTTCAGTTAAGTTCTGAGCAATAAAACGTATTAATAATTATTATAGAAAAATCATTGATTGTAAAATTTGTGTGATGAGTGTATAACACTTATACATAGGTACCTACTTAGTATTACATATTTCTTTTTTTAAAAACTTTTCGCCCGTCTGGTAAAGTACTTATTACAAATGGTTTAGTATATATTTCTTCGGCTTTTATCATTTTAAAATTTTCATTTTCCTCTCCGACAATCTCACAGCAAAAATGATCATCGTGAGAGTCTATTATGACTTGAACCAAAATAAAAAATAGTTCTTCTTCTTGAACAATAATGTTACAAATTCGGAATAACTCTTCTGAAATCAAAAGATTGAAGTTCTTCTTGTAATCTGTTCCTCTAAGATTTATTTTCGATGTTTGATAAACTTGGAATACATCAACGTCAAAAGGGAATGTTACAAATTTAAAAAAGAGCTGTTCCTTTATATTTAGGAATTCAATTCGTCTATATATAATAATATCTTTGTCATAAGCAAATTCATTAATTTTGGATTTTAAAAGAAAGTGACTAAATTTCATAGCACACTTTTTGGCTAAGGACAATGATACATTTCTCCTAGATGAAGTGGCGTTGGTATAATTTTTCATTTCCCTGTTCTTAGATTCAAATCGCATACACCATAATCTTCGAACTGGCCCTGAATATTTAATAATGGTACTATAATGAACTAGAAAATGATGTTTCGGTTTGAGTGTGTCATTAAAAACAGAAATATATGAAGAATGATGCATTTGAATTATTTCATTTAAATGCGTTAGATCCTGAAGGCTAAATTTGTCAGACAGTAAAAACTGTACCAATTTCTCTAATACACAGACGTATTTCCATGCAGGATCATTATTGGAAACAAAATCTCCAATAAAATATGTAAAATAATTTAAGAATGTCAACGATTCGTGGGATGAAAAATGCAATTTTTTAGACTTAAGATGTTGCACTTTTATTTCCTCGCATCTGTTTCTGATATCAATTTCTCCATATGGGAAATTGCGAAAACGGTAATTTAAAGTTTCTAAAGAAAAAAAGTTCTTGTTTATGAAATAATTGATGGAATTGACAAGACCATATTTAATGACACCTTCAAGAATGTCATGCATAAAATCTACAGAGTAATTTGAAACTACGTGAAATGTATTAATAGAATTAAAAATGGAGTTTTCGTATATCCCCGTTTCGTTATAATCATTTAAAATCACATTTTGATTGTAACTGTGAAAACTTCGTAGTTTATGTTTCTTTTCTAAAATCATAAAATGAGTTTCTGTTTTTCGTACGTGACAAAATCTGCAGAAGAATGTATGACTAAAACTTCTTGAAAATCCTAAAAGGCAATTTAAGGCCAAATTATCTCCAATAACAAGACCAAGTATAAAATACACCTGTGTTTGACCATCTGGGGTTTGTACTGTCACACCCCTTGTTTCTAATTTTTTAATAACGTCAATCAGTTTAAACACAGCTGAGTCATTTCCAAATGTTTTAATAAACTTTGATTTGACAAACATAGCCGCAAAAATATTCTCTAATGTAGACACTCGACATGATTTAGGAACAGATGGAAAATTATAGTAAAATGCTGATATAGACTGTGTACCAGTATGATTTCCAATTGGGTCATTAACCTCAAAGTCACCGTTATACAAAAAATATGGTATAGTTGTTTTCCCCACATAGCCTTGAGTCTTAGATTTCCATAGATCACCTTGGATGTAATTAGAAAAGTCTGATTGGTTTGATATATCATTCATATAGCTAACTGTATTCTGCAACATTTTGGGAAGCTCGAAGAAAGACTTCATTTGGAATTCTATATCCAATATTGTTCCAGTAGAATTTACTTCGTCTACATACGGAACTCCTAGTCGCATCACTTCTCGAATCGAATTCGAAACTGAAAATTGTTCAGGTGGACTTGGACTCATCAGTTTTACTTCACACAACTTTTTAATAAGTTTGTGCTCAGTATTTATGCTTTCAAATAAATTGGAGCAAAATTGAAACACATTCAGTATTTCCGGTTTCTTATCATGAGACACATTTTCCAAAATGATAGATTTTATTATTGAAATAATTGTTGACCAAATATCCGAACAGTTTTTTATAATGTCTTCAATTTGCTTATTTGTTAATGTGCTTTGATTATTTAGTTTAAGAACAAAACTTAAAGCTAAACTTGAAAGATTCTCTTTCCAAATTTCTGGCTCTAAAAACAGTTTTCCCTTTTCCTGTGAAGATGAAGAAGCTGCAGGATTTACCGGAGCAACATGACGATCAGTCTCATTAGTAATTTGTTTAACAATATTTTCAAATTCATTTTCAATTACTTTGTGAGCATTTTTTAAGTGTTTTTTGAAGGAGCTAAATGTTTGAAATGTTTGCGGACAGTTGCCTTGGGCACATTTGAATGTTTTTATATTTTTTAAGGTGTGTATAAACTTGTAATGACATAGAAGAATATCTACTGTTTCAAATCGTTTTAAGCAAATATGGCAGTTCATTTCGTTTTTTGTATAATGAAAGGATATGTATAATATCTAGTGTATGCATTTATACACACTTTATGGTGCTTTCATCAATTGATTGATGGAAAATATTTATGCAATACATATAAACAATGTTGTTTTAATACATTTTTGTTAAACTGGTAATTATAATGGTAAATCTTTCACACATTTTATGGTGTACATGTATACCTTTGTAAAAATCGAAGTAGTTGATGACAGGAACCAAAAATGTGTTCAATTGTTTTTTGTAATGTTTGAAATAACGTAAATTCTGATAAAACTTTACTGATTTCTTAAGGGTACTCCTAATGTACTTAGAAGTCCTGATACGCCAGGAGATATATCTTGTTCGTTTTTAAAAAAAAAGGATTGTATGAACTGCCAAATGAACTTGCATTCGTCCTGATATTTTAAGTCAAAAACGTAAGTTATTTTAAAAGCACAAGAAAGGGCATGGATAAAGTTATCAAATTTATACAAAATATCATCGTACACTGTATAGATACCTAAATTTTCAGCTTCGCCTTCTATGATGATGATGTATGTTTGGCATTTTAATTCAGGAAACTGAAGGTACTTCTGCTTCCTCTGCTCTATTGCGCGATGAAGGTCGCTTGCTGATTGCACTCGTAGTATGAGCGCAGCCTGACTGTCCGGTATACTGTACTTCCAAGTCGTTTTGTCTTTTCCCTTTGTTTTTCCAGTGGGGGCAATAACGTGGTGCAGAAAATCGACTACCTGAATGTCTCTTCTGTTTGTGTCTAAATAAAATAAAAAATGTAAAACATATCTACGATAAAATAAACACATGTATTTGTAGATTCACCTTTCTGTTTTAGAATGCAGTCTTCTAATTTCATTTTAAGTTTTCCTTTAAAAAGTGAGCATACCACCGTTGTAAAATTTGTCCAGCCATTTACTAGTCCTAAGCTATGTTCAAAATTAGTTTCGTAGTCAATGTCGACCTAAAATATATACATAGATACATGTATTAAAAAAAGGGTAACGTATTTTATGGAGAATGAATATTAAAATCAAATTACCAGTCTAGAACCTGAAGAACATTTGTATAATGGCCACTCGGCTATTAAATCCGAAAGATTTGAATGCTGATTTCGAAATGATGCCAATCTTAGTTTGGAGGTTTGTTTCCATTTTTCTTCAACTGTGATCCAAGGATTCGTAAAATGTTTCAACCAAATTTTATTTTCCTCGTATTCTTTAATATCTAGATCGCCACCAGCATCAATTTCTGCACAAACTTCTAAAAGGCGAGCCTTCTTTTTTTTGTTTTGCTTTGGAAATAACCCACGCCGTCTTAAGTTGGATATAGTGTTCTTGTATTTATGGTAGAGACGCCCAGCTCTTCCCCGTTCAGTCACCTCAAAATAATATTCCTGCGTATAAATATTATTATGTTTTTATTTAACCCGAGATATGCATGCACTTGTTTAGAAGTATCTTAAGGAGTGATTCTGGGAATATTCTGAGAAAAAATCAGTTTACGGGTAAGATATATTTCCAATATTCAATAAGTACAGAGGATTTAAGGACATCCTTACTTTAACACACCATGGCTCACGTCATGAGTCAAGAGATATCCAATTTCTAAAAATTTATTATTTGCTGCTCATAAAATTCTTTAAACTTTCCTCAAAGAAATGCGTTTTTAATTTTCAATTATTTTTATGATTGTATTTGCAAAAGAGGTACATATCATTATGCATTTTTTTTTAAATTGACCTAAAAATTTAATATGAGCAGGAAAAAAACTAATTTTTAAAAATTGGATATCTCTGGACTCAGATAACAAAAGAATTTACTTTAAATTACAAAATATTGATTATTATATCTTCTAAAAGCCAAGTATAAAATAGCTTCCTGACAGTAATTATGAGCGGAGCTATGAAGCCTAACGTGAGCCAGGGTGGGTCAAGGTAAAGATCTTCTAAGACCTCTGCATAACCGATTTTTTCTCAGAATACATTCCAAAATCACACCTTAAGATACTTTCAAACAAGTAAATAGCAATGTTGACAATAGATTTCACTTCATTTGACAGAAATAAAATATTTGTTGTATCTTGAAGTCTTGTGGACGGTAGAAGTGAAATCCACTTTCAAAAATGTAAAGACGCAAATGTTCCAACCTTTCTTTCGTTATTAAAGGCGTTTGAAATCTCGTCTACAAGTCTATAGAAATCGATGTCTTTCATAAACATTTGGTTAGCTGCATAGCAACGTACAATGTCGTCAAGTAGGGTGTCTCGCAAATCATTTGTAAGGACATTACCATTACCTTCATACGCTTGCTTAAGCATACGCCCTTTAGAAGAAACTAAGTATTCTGAAAGACTCTGCAATAAAAAACAAAGCACATGTTATAGATTATCTGAAATTAGTTATTTAATATTAATGGAAATTATGCCAAAATTCACATACATATTATTTATAGTGGAATACATTTTAAAATATACATCGCAATCAGGAAAACAAAGAAATAATAAGCAACGCACTTAGTATTTTATTTAGATTGTTTCCCTAATGCGACGCGTGTTTTTAAATATAATCCACAAGTAAGGATACGTAAATCTGTCAACATTTTTATTAATATTTTTCATAACTAATTGCAGTTAATGACTGTCTGACCATGGACGTTAATTGAATCTTGGGCTTCAGCCCTCTTAAACTGTTTAGGAAGTATCCGTAAAAAACGGTTTCTAATTACATAATATGTATGTATCTATTTAATAAACCAAGTGCATTAATTTTCTGAATTGTATTTGATGTATAGGAATAGAGCTTTCGAACAAAATTAAAAATGCCTTACAAATCCTTTAAATTCATTCGCAACGCTGCTGGTGTGTGACGTCGTTGATCTTCCTTTTTCGGACAAACGAGGGCTTGCTTGACTACCATCAGGGCATTCAACATTCGAAACTATCCAGTCTTCTATAAGAGATTGATTCCAAAAATACCCCTATGGTTTTTAATTTTTTTATTAATTTTATTATTTATTAATTTTAATTTATTGCAATACAACCTTTTTTTTTTGCCATTTTAAAATGTTATAGCGGGCTAAAGACAGCAGTTTTAAATTTCTAGGAAATATTTTTTCAATGTCTTGAGGAATAAGATATTGAAGACTTTCAAAATCGACTCCGTTTCCTTTGAGACATGAAAGCATGTTATATAATTATATATATTTTAGAAAAGTGAATGCATACTTCTAAACTCAGAATAATGATTTCCTAGTCCCCACTGATTCAGTATGCTTTGGAGATCTTCGTCCTGATCTGGGTCATCGACGTTCTTTTCTTCATACAGAATTAAATTTCGATGGCTTTGATTATTAGCATCATCATCAAGTATTTCGCTTTCATCTGTGTATGGATATGTTGTATTCTTTAACTTCTTGCCCTCCATTATGATGAGTTATAGGCAGTTATGTTAAGAACACTGCAAAAAAGAAAAATATTGCAGATATTGACCGCCTATTGGGGTGGGTCAATAGGTGCCTAATTCCAGATTTTCGACCAGATTCGGCAGGAGCATTGGCCGCCATCTTGGTAAAGTTTGTTTTTGTTAAAAACCTCGCTCACTTGCAAATGTTGACTGAAAATTGTTATTATACAAAACTTGTAGAAACTTTAATTCTGAAAAACTTTGGTCTTTACAATTTTTGGTTACGATCGAAATTTTTCGAGTTAATTGATAATGAAATTTTAATTTTTGAAGGAAAATCAATCGTTACGATAATTACTGTTTCCGTAAAACTAGCTAAAAAAATGTTTAGTAGATACCAGAGTTGTTCCGAATTAAATTTTCTACAAGTTTTGTAATGACAATTT
Source organism: Portevinia maculata (assembly GCA_949715645.1). NCBI lineage: Eukaryota > Metazoa > Arthropoda > Insecta > Diptera > Syrphidae > Portevinia > Portevinia maculata. Next base: position 98,527,371 of record OX454528.1, read on the forward strand.
TTAGTCACAAGTTGGTAATGAGCAAAGTATTTAACGAGAATAAATTTCCTTCTTAAATATGGTCAAAAATCTGGATATAGACAACCATAACTAGTCCCAACGATTAGAAAAAAAAAATTGCGGAATATAATTTTTTTGGTTTCCAAAATACGATCCGACTGTGGTAGGAAGTTTGTGACACGGTTGGTGTAGTGAAGTCAATTTATATTATGTATTACTAATCAGAAAACGTACTGCAGTAGGGGGTCAATTTTCACCCCTTTTCGAGTTAAAGTCCGTTTGCGTGGGACATCCCCAATTTTTAGGTGTAACTACTTAAAATGCCAACGCTTTTGAACTATAATAGCTGGAAAAATGATAGTCTAAATTGTAAAGCTAACTTGAAAACTTCGTGCAATTTCTGGCGCACAAACTCCGTAAACTCGAAATTATAAAAAGCTGCTATTGCATTTTCTCACTTCATATGCGTATTTCTCAAAACGTATACATATTTCACAAAATGTTGGTTTTTACTAAAGCTTTTATATCTATTCTCTATAAGAGACAACTATTTCACCTTCAATCAACAGAAGTTGTATTAATTAATGGCTGACAAAGCCAGTAATGTTTCGCAAACAATGAAATGTTCTGAATTACCGAGATAATTATATTTGACTAATTTGTTTGTGGTGATAATTCAGCACATTTCATTGTTTTTGGAACATAAATAACTTTTACTACAACTTCTCTTCATCGTAGGTGAAAAAGTTGTCTTATAAATTCATAGGGAATTTGTCAGGGATAACATTTTTTATTAAAAAAACAAGATGTCTATATTCTAACGTTCCAATCGCTACTAATTGTTGCATCAAAAGATATAAAAAGTATATTAAACAGCACTTACCAGTTTATGCACCACTTCGGATTTTAATTAATTCGAACATTTATAAGATATACCTATTATCTTAGTTATTTAAAAACACAAAACACTTTTCACGAAAACACAACGCAATACCGCGGTGAACTGCCGGTGCCGGTAGCTTCGACTTGACTACAATGGAAATGTATTGACTGGCTTAGCATGGCTGTGCCTGTTCATCTGCTTTGCATGTGTTTGCAAATTGCAAGCAATACAAAATATGCACTCGTGTGCAACACCGACGCGACACCCAAGCACAAGATCCAGACGCAACAGCTAGGTAGTTACACATATATTTTGTTTTTGTCTGCCTTTTTTTCCCAATACCAGACTTTTTTTCTTGCATGTAGAAAATAAAGAAGTATATGAGTATCCAAAGAACGATGTTGTCATGCATGAGTGGAAGTGCAGCTGCATAGAAGAGAATCTGTTTTTTATATTTGTAATTTGTTTCTACATGTGGGCTTTTTTTTCTGGAAGCAAGAAAATGCAAAATATAAGTAGGTACCTACCTACCGTTAAAACTGTGAAATTTTTTGTGGTGGTGGTTTGTGCAAACATACTAAGAGTATCAAATCAACAACAAATTCGATTCTTTACAGTGGCGCGAAAAAGTAGAAACATTTTTCTCATATCAATGTTCTGTTGTAAGTGATCATTATAGTTTTCATAATATCGAAGATTCAATTGTTTTACGGCGGAAGGGCCATAAACAATTCGAGCTTTAGAACTATTTTCACATCACAAAAGGTGCGATTTATATAAATAAATATTATTTCATTACTCTGAGTTGAATTACTCAGGAAGCCTGTAGTTTAAGACGATGAACACCGGCCTCAATGTGGCTTTAATTAGGCAAGAAGTGCTTGATTATAAATGCATGTAGTAATTCCATTACCTATACATATATTATATTTCATATTTATATTTCTTGTAAATTGTAAGTTGTAGTCCTTTGGAAATATGTCTCTTGGAAGAGAGTTCCAAAATTTGTTTCTCCAGTTACAAAAGGATTTTTGGAAAGTGATGTCCTCGCGGTTGTCAAGTGAACTGTAAGGCGATGTGCTTTAGTTGATTGTTTGATAGGGTGCTGAAATGTGGCATTTCGAGAAATACTTTCGTTAAATTCCTCGAAACATGAAGGTATACAATAGACATAGGTCAGCGATTGTTATTTAAATTCTTTTTGCATTCCGAAATTTTATAATAATAGAAGATACACCACTTCTGAAGAGAGACGGCTAAAATTTACTACCAATTTTGTTGATCACAGGTGAAAACGTTGTTTTCCATAATTTATAAAGAATTTATCCTTACTATAATAAAACTGTAACTTTTTTCTGGCTGTAAGGTGTTTGCCCGGAAAAGATTAAAAAAGTACTGCACGAAATTGATTACGGTTTTCACAGTTGCATTTAAAATTATCGAGACCAGATAGGATTTGCTTTAACATTATCCGCTGTCCGAAAGCGGAGATCTAAGCTGATATCTAAGAAAAGTTGTAATTCTCGAATGCCTTCTAGCTCCTAGCTTTGGAATGACTCATCCAAATGAAATATGATTTTTTTTTAATGTAAAGTTCAATTATGTACAAAGATTTGAAGATATAAATCATCTTTGTACGTTATCCTGAAGTTGAACAATAAGCATTAAACTATAAATTTTATAGAATTCAACAAAGCAAAATGTTCGAATGTTTGAAGCTAGATCGTTGGATTTTCCCAGCGTTCAGTGGAGGAAATTTCTTGTGTGTGTGCGGCAAAATCTGTTTCTCTCTCTGTACCCTTTCTGCTGTGTGCTGTTTCTTTCTTTTTTTAAGAACCTTTTGTGCTTTGTTTTGTTTTTTTTTGCTCTCTTTTTGCGAATTCGAAGCATGGGATTGAGAGAGATAGGGTATGAAATGTAATTGAGATTGAGAGAGAATCACAATCAATTGTGATTTAAAATGCGCTATAGTGATTAATGTGCATGGTGATTAAATTTGAGAAGTGGAACTCTGGCGAAGCAAGGCAAGCACGGGTCTAGTCAGAGATAAAATCGTTAGTAGAAATAAAATGTTTGTAAAAGTGTTGAGTAAAATGTATTTTAAGCAAGCAAATCTAACAAACATTTTGCATAATTTTGAGTTTAAGGAGATAACTTTTTTATTTTTAAAGTTATTAAAAACACTTTAACTTTCAAACTACATTCCATTTTTATGAATTTATATAGTTTTTATTTCATAAAATAAATAATACATAACTCTATTAATCTTACCACAACCAGATGTCCCATTCCAACTTGTACATTTGTCAATTCACATCAAAACTTACGTACCATGAATACCTAATTTATGCAATCACAACTGAATTGACAGCATCTGAAATTTAAGTGAACAATTTCCGACAAACATAAATTTCCGTGATCAACTTGTTTTTAGCAATTTCAAACTCTCAACTCTCAAGCATCGGAGTTAGATATTTTTGCACCAACTCACTGCGAATTTTTGCACTTCAAAAGTGGCAGTATATTAGGTACCAGTGTACACGTTACATAAACATAATACGACGGCTAAATCATAAAATTATTAGTACTGCGCAATGTTTTATAGAGCGGAAGTTTCGAATTCCAATATTTCTGAAATGTACATCCATTTTTGCTATCCACTGTATCGTACTCACATCTGCAAAAGCCGAAGAATTTGTTTCACGGTTGTAGACAAAATAATAACACAAGAGGCGCCAAACTTTATATTAACGAGAAATTGTCTTCTTATATTATGCCGTATTTTCTGCATCTTGACATCGGATGCCTGTGTCTGCGTCTGGGTTCTGCTTGACGTGGCACAAGCGAACACAAAGTTCTCATTTGTTTCCTCATATGTTTGCTTGGAGAGTAAAAAGGATACAAAATGTATTAAGGTACTATAAGACGATGAGAAACAGGTTTCTTATATTGTGCCTTAGCTTCTGTATACTAGAATTCGTTTTTTATATGCAGTAAATAAAGAAGCATACAGCAAAACTATTTTGGTGTCGAAATTAAATATAATATACCAAAGAAAATACAAAATATTTGCAAAGGAAATGGTCCACCCTCTACTCCGCCCCCTCCTCACCACACTCTCCACACACCGCCCTCTCTAATCGCCCCCCTCTTCTCTCCTCACCCGCATCCTCTTTCATTGGTATGATTTCAATCTGAAGGAAAACTAGATTTTCTGAGAAATGTAACTAATAAATAAAAAACCATACTTTCATAAATTCGATCTGAAATATGATTGTATTAAGTTCTATTTTCTTGAGCACTTTTGTTGAATTCCCCCAAACTGCTGCAATTACTTTCTTTCCATTAGAAACTCTTTACTGGCTTAAAATAAAGTCCAAAGTTCGTAGTATCTAATAAATATTACTTTATTATAGAATTTTCATTTAGTTTTGCCATACAAAATTTATTTCTTAGATTGAGAAATATTTATTCGTTTAACTCAAACGTGTTTTTTTTTGTGCTTAGCATTTTTTTCTTGATTCAAGCATTAGCGATTTAATACTATAAAAATAAATTTGAATGAAGAATAATTTGTTTATTTTTGGATTTTCTCGATTCAAGGAACAAATTTTCTAGCTGTAGAAAATTATTTTCTTTCCGTGTAACTAAGTTGGTCGGAGAATACACATCCTTAGACTCGGCTATAGAGCCAACGTCTATACTCACCAGCAGCAGAGCTGCTAAACTAGGTAAGCGGATGGTGTAGAAGACGAGAGATAAATTCTTATTTTGTCCTTGAAGCCAATGCTCCGTCAGTGGATTAAATTAAAAGATACTTCTTGTTCGGGGTCTGGTAGCAGAAGACACTTTATTTATAATTTTCATTCTCTATTTATACAAAAATATTGGTATCGATCCCCATTCGATAAATCAGTTCCCTCCCTTTGATATTGGATAACCGCAGCTTCATCATATACTACGCACGATCTACATAACTTTATAACCCTAGTATATGACCGAGGGGCAATGTCCCCATATTCATTAATTCATAATTCACAATTAAGCTTCGTCAGCCCACCAGTATTTGGACTGTACTTTGCTCCCCTTTGTGCTGTACATGCATTCATGCATCCACAACATTTCGGGTCTCGGTAACGCGATCTCCAACTCATTGATAAGTGCTCAGTGCACTTGAAATACACTGTGCAAGGCTGCTAGCCGGCTGCACCGTGCTTGGGTGCTATATGATATATTTCCCATAGCAGTGCATGTGGGGTTTGTTTGCATAGCAAGCAGTGCATGTGTTGGCTATTGTTTGGTTTTCAAAGAGTTGATCGTCCGAAGCGTGGTGGCTTGTGCCAGGCTAGTCGAGTTACGATATTTTAATGGGTGGTTAAACGGTTTGAGTTATGTAGGATCGTTAATGCGGTGATCGAATATTTAGGAAGTAAACAATTAAGAGTAAATGGGAATGGGAACATTACTCATATAGATCCACGCGCTTTATCATAACGTGCGTACTTACTGTGACTCCATTCACAACCATTGCCATATTAACTTACCGTAATCGTAACCCGAAGCAATGGTTATTTTGTTAGAAGGTAAACCGAGGTAAAACCCAACAACTTTATCCCACAACTTCGTAGGTGCGCATGTGTCTCTCCTGACAAATTTGACATTCCGATTGTGCGTGGCACCTTCGTACAAGTAATCGTAGTACTGCACAACGGTCATGGGTTCCGGGTACTCGAACCACAAGCATCTGCGCATCAAACAACCACTAGGAACAGAGTATGCTCCGCGGGTAAATTTGACAAACATTGTACCCATCCTCAAGTCCGAAACTTCGGTGTAATACATCGTATTCCTGCTGGACGCGAAGTATGTAGCCATAACGAGGGAAACATAAGCATCCAAGAAGCATTAGCGGTACCAGAGAAAGACAAGTGGAAAAAAGCTATTAATGACGAGTATCATGAAATTTAGTGACGATTTCGATATTTTTTCGATTGACATTTGACATAATTACTTGACAGCGTTTACATAAAGACGTTTAGCAACAATTGAGTGGAATAAGAATTGATTTACAATAATGACTTTTTTTATATCTATATCTATATCTAAACACAGTAATTAATTTTTGCGGTGGTTCATCTAAATCATCTTCTTCTATATCTATATCATCCATTTGTCATCAAATTCGTCATATCGTCAATATCGTCAATCTGGTTAAGACATCCTCATAATCTTGGATGTGGAATGTCTTCACGGTCCTTGCTTCCAAATGTTCTTCATGAGCCGGAGCTGGAAGACGTTTCGGCCAATCACACTCTGGCAGTTGGAGCCATACTGGGCCATTCCACCAAAGAGCGTTATCCTTTAAGTCGACTGGGAGAATACCACGAGTGGCGAGATCGGCGGGGTTATCCTCAGACTTCACGTGTCTCCAACGAGTGTTTCCCACATTGTCCGCAATAATTGTTATGCGATTTGCAATAAACGTCTTCCATGTTCGAGGGGGTTTATCTAACCAGGCTAGAACAATTGAGGAATCGGTCCATAAAAACAGATTAGAGGACTTAACTGGAAAATTCGGTAGATAGAACTTTACAAGTTTTGACAAAAGAACCGCACCGCACAGCTCCAACCGCGGTAAAGAGATTTGCTTTATTGGTGCGACCCTTGTCTTAGCACAGATCAGATGAGAGAAGATGGTGGAGTCTGCGTCAATAGCTTGTATATATAACGCAGCACAAAATGCACTCTCTGACGCATCACAGAATCCGTGGAAGGTAACACTAGACGAGGGATGATAATTAACCCAGCGAGGAATTTTTAGAATTTGAATATCTGGTAGGGTTTTAATAAATGAGTTCCATCGTTCTGCTGATTCTAGTTTCAGATGTTCATCCCAGTCAGTGCCATCGGTCCAAATCTGTTGCATAAGAATTTTTGACGCGATGATTACTGGTGCCAGCCACCCAGCAGGATCGAAAAGGCGTGCTATTTTTGAAAAAACATCGCGTTTGGTTGGCAAACATGAGAGCTCATAAGGTTGAACCGTGAAATAGAAATAGTCGCCTTTAGCGTTCCAGCGAATGCCTAGGGTTTTAACTGAGCTATCGTCAGTGAGATTAAGAAAACTCTCATTGAGAACATGCTCAGGAGGTAAATGCTTCAGAAGATCCGATGAATTTGAAGTCCATTTCCGGATTGAAAATCCAGCTGATAAAAGGGCTTCAATCAATTCGCTTTGTGAAGCTCGAGCTGTCCGAAGATCATGGGCACCAGACATTAAGTCGTCTACATAAAATTCCTCTTCAATAATTTTTGAGGCGATAGGAAATTTATGCTTAACGTCTGCAGCCAATTGCTGCATTGTGCGGAGTGCCAGATAAGGGGCGCAGTTTACGCCGAAGGTCACAGTAAGTAACTCGTAGTCCTCTATCTTCGAGTTAGAAGAGTCTCGGAAAAGTATTCGTTGGAACGAAGTTTCGTCTGGATGCACCCAAATTTGGCGATAAATCTTCTCAATGTCTCCATTTAAGACGAATTTGAAGAATCTCCATCGTATAATAAGTGATGTAAGATCACGTTGGAGTGCTGGACCCGCATACAACAGGTCATTTAAGCTTTTCCCATTATTGGAGGAACTGGATGCATTAAATACGACTCTGACCTTTGTAGATGAACTTTCCGGTTTAAGCACCGCGTGATGGGGAAGATAGAAAGATGAAACTGTGTTATCGGTTGCCTTTTCCAACGAATCAACTTTACGCATATGTCCTAAACTTTGATATTCTCGAATGACTTTAGCATAAGTGGAGTGTAGATCTGGGTCTTTTGAAAGAGATCTTTCAGAACGCAAGAATTGATTAAGCGCAATTTGTCGCGAAAATCCAATTTTGGTACCGGCATTAGCCTCAGGTTTAAACGGTAATCGTACTATGTATCTTCCATCAGTACTCTTTTCCGTAGTGCTTCGATAAAGATCTTCGCAATACTGGTCTTCGGCAGAAGGAGAGGGACTAGCAGTCGGTATTTCCTCTAACTCCCAAAATTTCTTTATTTGGCTGTCAAGTGTTGATAACGCGTATTTTACTGTGGTAGCAAAAGAATTGAAATGTTTGGGAAGAGGTCCTGATAATATCCATCCGAAGACGGTATTTTGAGCAACTAAGGAATCGGATATATTTAAAACCCCAGGGCGAATAATGGTAGGATAGAGATCTGCTCCTATTAGAAAATCAACTTGAGATGATTTGTGAAAAGTAGGGTCAGCTAACTTGAGTCCCGATAATTGACTTAAATCACTAAGCTGAAAGGACGAAGCAGGGAGCTGACCAGTAAGATGTTTTAGTACTATGGCTTGAGCAGCAATAGGCTCCTTTGAATTTTCCTCATTTAGCAGTAAAAGTGAACACATTTTTTTTGACGTTGCCGCATAAGCTGAGTTAATACCTGAAATGTGTGCGTTTATAGATTGAACTGGTAACCGAAGTCGGTTCTGCACGGATTCTGAAACAAACGATATTTCAGAACCCGGATCAATCAGGGCCCGGACAACAAAGATAGATCCTTGGTGAATAAGGTTGATCAAGGCAGTTGCTAGAAGAACAGATCTACCGTTGATCGTGAAAAAGGTTTGAATGTTTGAAGAGTTTACCCCTTGATTTGAAGTGGACTGTATATTGGAGGGAGTTGAAGAAGTGTTGGTGGACTGACTATCAACGGTATTGTTTGAAGATAACCTGTCAGACGGAGAATTTGAATTCGAAGCTATATGTAAAAGCGAATGGTGTCGGCCTTTACATGTATTACAATTGTGCGTGCTTGCACAATCTTTATTTAAATGCTTAACTGATAAACAGTTGGAGCAAAAGTTATTACTTCGAATAAAATTAATTCGAGATTGAACTGTCATTGCTAAAAACTTCGGGCAGATACGTATAGGATGATTTTCTTTGCATAGCTTACACGAGAAAGTAAAAGCCTTTGCATGGTAGGTTTTAACATTGTTTTTGCTCGGCTTTGAGTGACCTCCTTGATGTCCGTTTGGACTCGACGTCACATCGGCCATTGATTCCAGGATTCGATATCGAGAATCCAAAAAACTATTTAACTGTTTCCATGTTGGAACTTCCGTAGGCCTTTGAATTGATTGCTCCCAAAGAGCAAGGGTGGTTTTCGGCAACCGATTCGCGCACGCATAAATTAAGATGGGATCCCAATTTTTGGTATCGACCCGATGAGATTCGAGTGCAGCTAATGAATCATTGATAGAGCTCTGGAGCAATTTTAAGGCTTTAGCGGACTCAGACGGAATAACCGGCAGATTGAAAATAACCTTCACTTGGTTATTAACGAGGATGCGCTTATTTTCATAATTATTTCTCAACGCCTCCCACGCTAAATCAAAACTGTCGTTGGTAAGCGGAAACTTGCTTACGATACTATGGGCATAGCCTTTGGTTTTTGACCGCAAATGGAAAAGTTTTTGAACAGATCCCAGTTTGGGATGCTGTTTGTACACGGCATCAAACATGTCCCTAAACGAAGGCCACGATAGGTAGTCGCCATGGAAAACCTCAGTGTCACAAGGGGGGAGTTTGACACACTGAAAGGAGGATGAATCAGAAGACGCGCCGTTATGAGAAGACGAAGCATTAAATTGTGAAACGAGTTCTAAAATACTCCCGAGACAAGCGATATAAGTTTCATTAGAGAACGTGTATTTTGCTTTTAAAGTGGCAATATCAAGATCTGACTTTTCTAATTCGTTGGCATTGCGACTGCATCTCGCATACGTTAATTTAACTCCGTCCCACAATTCCTTTAACTCTATTCGCCGCGCTTCTAAACTTGCAGCAGTATGTTTGGTAATCGCGATTTCTTTAAAATGTTCGAAAAATTTGACCAATTGATCAGCAGCAAAAATGAAATCCAAAATCGATGAACTCATGTTGAGTTAGAAGAATTGTGAACGGTAAAACCCAAGTAAAAAAAAAATAACCGATCAAATTGAACACGTTTGTTATAACTCGATAAAATGTCTATTGGCAATACTCAAATTGAAAAAAGTACTATTTAATAATGATAATTGCAAAGTGGCAACTCTTGTTAGTTACACGAAAATAATTCACAATTAGGTTTCGTTGGAGTGGAATGTGGAACCAAAGAGAATGGAACGAGTGAAGAAAATGGCGAACAAATGAAAGAATATGCAACTATAATTTATATGGTACCACAATTTAATTTTATTATTTTTTTTTTTTTTTTTTACTAAATGAAATGAAATGAATGCACTGCACTAACCTTAAATTTTGTCCTGTTGACTGTTTAATGATGATATGCTTTGCTGCTTCTATGGTCTGCTGTTGTTGATCGCAATGGTGAGATGATGATGATGAATATGACGATAATGATGTTGTCGATGATGTTTTAATTTGTCGATTATGATGTTGACGATGATGATGTTGTCAATGATGTTTTAAATTGACGGTGATGATGTCGAGACGACGATTAATTTGTCGATTATTAAATTGACGATGATGATGTCGAGACGACGATTAATTTGTCGATTATTAAATTGACGATGATGATGTCGAGACGACGATTAATTTGTCGATTATTAAATTGACGATGATGCTGTCGAGACGACGATGATGATGAAGAAACGACGGTGCTGTCGATGATGATTAAGTTGTTGATGATGGTGTCGATGAGACGACGATCAATTTGCCGATTATTAAATTGACGATGATGATGTCGAGACGACGATTAATTTGTCGATTAATAAATTGACGATGATGCTGTCGAGACGACGATGATGATGAAGAAGAAACGACGGTGCTGTCGATGATGATTAAGTTGATGATGATGGTGTCGATGAGACGACGCACAAGGCACATTAATATTCGAATTAATATTATGTGCAGATGCTAACGGCCGCGTGGTCAACGGTAGGTAGTGGCGTGATATCTGCGAGCTTTTGGCAAAAGCACCGTAAAATCCGCTCGATTGGACCAATGTTTAACTGCGCGTGTCTCGCTCTAGAAAAGATCCCAAACACATAAACCGAATGCTGATTTAAAAAAAGTAAAAGGAAAACACTTTGATTTCTATTTTAATTAAAAACTACTTTTATTAAATTTAAAGTTAAAGATGATTGGTAAAAACGATTGGAGACAAACTGTACAATTGAACTGAATAATTTGGTGTCTGGCGGCATCGGGTTTTATATATAAAAAAAAGAACTGCTGCCAACTGCAGAAAACAAAAAGTATGATCGCCCTCTGGTGTATATTTATAAGTTAAGGAGCGGATCATACTATACTTAGGTTACGTTACGTTAACTTTTACATCTCTTAGAAGAAGAGTGTTTGGTGAATCTACTTTAAACACACTTCATCATCATATTCTTGGTATATTATATTCTCCATAATTAGGATATCGTTCTTGATGGTGTGAGGGCTTCATCGCTATCGTTATCAATCGGGACGTAGGTAAGTAGCCGTGAATTCACAATAGCCTCTACCTCCGCCATCATACTAGTGAAAATTTAGTTTGTTGATTCAGTCAACAACTTCATAAAACCAAAGTCGAAAATTTGAGGACACTTTATAAGCAGTTCTTAATTTTTCTGCAATATTTATTTGCTTGTAAAGTTATAATAATATATTCAATAATTGAGTATCTTTGTTTGGTTTCTCGGATTCTTACAAATTTAATACTTTAAATCCAGGCTGTATGTAGAAACGTAATCCACGTGTCTTTTTCGTCTCCAGCGTGACATCAAAACGTCAAAAGAGCAAGAAGTCAAACCTTCCTACCCATCTACGTCGATGGTGCCATTGTGCCGCCCTGCCCATCGGTATTAGTGCTGCTTTGTGGGTTTCAAAGGCATATACTGCTTCATCGAGGAACGCCCCTTTAACTTTGTCATGCTTTCGTCAATGCTTTGGTGCGAACTATCCTTCCTGGCTTTCAAAAAAAAAAATTCTCCATACATTCGACGATGTCTTGAACGTAATATAATTTTGAGGAGGCTTCTTTGTTTTCGGGGAAGCAAAATACATCTTTGAAGACAATAGCTGAAAACGGTCGCGAGAGATGGCTCAACCAATGTCAGTAAATTTTATTTTGGATGGGTCTTGTTTTGTCTTACGAAGAACTTCGAGTCGCTCATTTGTACACTGCGTTATATGCATGATAGGTAGTCAATAAATTCTACGATTCTGTGGCGCACTACTACTCGCGACGGCTGTCGAAGGCTTTCTACCTTCTTCAGCGCTCACAGATCCGCTTATCGACCACTTGTCCTTTCTATATGGTCACGTACGCTGTGACGTTGCCTGGTCCTGGTGGCAACGTACTGTGTAATGTTTGGTCTTATTGGTTAATATCCCTCGACCCAAAACGTTAGCTATTATGCTGTCGTTTACCTCTATTAGCGACGAACGCTATGTTCATAGAGCGGGCCGAGGTACAAGATAATTCAAATTGAGCGAGTTGCTCGTAAAAATAAAATAGTCTTGACACGTTGGTTGCTTTCAGGAGAAGAACATTTATTTACAAATTTTATGCTATTTATACAGAATATTTCTTTGGATTTGGTTCACATTCCAATCCACTCAGATTCTGGCCCTCGATACTTGAACCCTAATCATTTCATACCTTGCTGGTGCATATCACCCTATCAGCATTATAATTATCTCATGCACCGGACGTTGGCAGCGGAACGGATAGTGCAACCCGAACCCGTCATAGTATTTGCTATGGTGCTTAGTGGTGAGGCAAAAGCATTAACGAGATACACACTTATCTATGTGATTTGATTATGTCGCTGAGCATGGTCGTCACTTCGGACGGATACCGAAGGTGTCGGTATACACATGGTGTACCACGGGTAATAGTCAGATGGACATGAATATTACTATCGCGCTAGACATGCTATACGACGCTCGATGCATGTCTCGCGGGTTTCAAGTATCGAAGCTCAGAACGAGAACATTTATAATTGAAAGACAAATGAGAACATTTATGAATGAAAGATAAATGAGAACATTTATGAATGTAAGATAAATGATCGCTGATGTGATCCCTTCACAACGCCACCTCACAAGAGATAAGGAATACATCCTTCCTATGTGATCACGTACGCCACCTCACAATAGATAAGGAAGAACATAATCCCCTTCCTTAATTTGTAATAAATACAATATCCGTACAGTAAGCCACAATATTGTGGTACACTCTAACATGCATAAACCAGCTTTCAGGGAATATTTGCTTGAAGATTATAAACGGATTGTCGGTCCTTGCAAAGTTTGCGCTTATGATTGATTCTCGGAGAGTACTGTCAAAAACCGTTTATTCTGGCTTATATAGAATCTTTCATTGCCCACAATAAATGAAACACACGACTAAGTTTCATTTTATACACTTTATTATAATTAGATCAAATAACGACCACACTTCTTGAGCTGAAATATTTGACTCATCTTCCCATCTATCTCCGCATCAGTCTCATTCTCCGAATCATCAAGGATATCTTCTATTTACTTTGTCTTCTCTGTTCCTTTTACATAGATAACTGTAACTATGGAAATGTTTTCCTTTAAAAACTTCTGCACACTTTTAATGCTGACGGAAACAGCAGTCCAAGCCAGATGAAGATAGTTGCATCGCAACCAATTGGCCTGTTTTTGCGATTGCATTGTTAGCCTCTCAAAGGGGAATGGTGGTTTGATTAAAAAATGTTGAAATTCGTTAAAATAGAAAGTTACAGCCGTTCTTTTATTATGAAATTGTTGTTTTCAATTTTGAAATATAAAATCTACTACAACTATTTTTCATTTTATATTGGTTAAAAAATAAATATTTTTTTCAAACGGTTAAACTTTTTAGAAAGAATGCGTGCGTATTTAATGAAAATAAATTTGTTTATAAAATTTGTTCAAATAACTCACTTGACCTCGCCTGTAAGCGGTGTATTCTCAATTATACGACCTTGTTTGAGTACACAATATGCTTAGGTTCTATCTGGAATATTCTTTATTTTATTAATTTCCACTCTTGTATATATGGGCCCCCTGTTTTGATAGCCTCGTGCCGGGGGCGCTTTTTTTTGACGAATGAGTCCGTCTTTTTGAATTTTTTCCAACCTTTTGTTGCTGGGAATGGCTTGACTCCAAATTGCTAGATACACATCTTATCTCTTCTGCAATATCCAATACATCTAATTTGATAAGGGCCGATTCTTCTCTGAGAGACCTTAAATTAACTTCTACTTCATCCAGGTGTTCATTCTGAACAGTCGCTACAGCAGCCAAAGATTTAATCCCAGCTGAGTGGATCGCATTCGATTTATCTGCTGCGTGTAGATCCTCAAGTAGTGTTAAATGATCACGCATGTACGTGTTAAGTTGAACCATTTGGGAGTTAAGCGTCGAAAGTGGAACAGAAAATTTCGACAGCTCATTGTTGAGGTGGGTTACGGTAACCATATCGTGAGTCCTCTTTTGTGTTAATTCGTTTATCGACTTGAACTCGGCCGGTAACTTTTTAGTTAAATCACTAAGACTTGCCAGCTGCTTGTCTATGTTTTTGAATTTGGATTTACAAAAAGTGGAAGAGACATCTATGCTGCTGGATAAATCTTCCACACTCTTAAACACCTCACCAGTTTGTGTTTATTGTGTCACTGATGCATTTTATCGCGAGCATAGCATGCGAGAAAGAGATGCCTTTGCATTCGTCGCAAAAGAAAAGGAAGTTATTATTGAAATCGAGCGCTTACTTAACCCTATGCAGAGAGCATGAAATGATTTCCCGCATAATCCATTACATTTCACCCAATCAGCACTAAAGTCTTGCGATGTTAGCAAACAATTAGAATTACCGCACTGATTTGATATATGTAGTTGATTAATTAGGTCAAATAATGTTTCGCGATCAAAGGCAATAACCGAGTAATAGGTGGAAGGGCAATGAACAGTTAATGGGTAGAAATTCAAGTGAAATTGCAAGTACGCAAATAAATTGGAATTAAATTTATTTAATCTCGCGAAGCGGGAGCAAAAGAAAAACACGTCCGAACGATTGGAGGTATAGACTATGTAAGAGTAAATATACTTTCCACCAAGTCAATTGGTTTTGTGACGCAAATATGCACAGCCCTCCCTACACATTGGCGAGCGTACGCACGTACACATGTATGAAAACTGTTCCCACCAAAGTATACCAGACTAAATTTATTTAATCTGTCACTTACTTGAATGAATGTCAACAATATATACACTGGTGGACAAAATTAGAGGAACGGCAGCAAAAAGTTCTCTTCTTTCCATCTCTACAAAACTCGCTACCTGCTTTCCTTTTCCTTGACTGTCATTCCTTCTTTCCCCTGATGCTGCTGCTACTGGCCAAGATATTCGATGGCTTGTTCAGCTCCTTCATCGGGCATAATACGCTATTATGCGCTGGTGACCCTGGGCAGCGGATGCACCTACCCTGGTAACAGTTACCCGTGTTGTGTCCCCTCTTCAGGCAGTTGGGGCAGAGCTTCCTTCTCTCAATAAAATCCTCCCTGGCCCGAAGACTCAAAGCCAGGAAGTCTGGACATGCATAGACCAAATGATCGCCCGCGCACAGATCGCATGGGAACTTCCTCTTGGATGAAGTCCGGTTCCCATCTTCCACCCTTGCGCTTGCCGTCCTTTCCAAATCTTTCCGTATCTCTTGCCGCTCCGTCCGGTTGCCGCCTGCCGCACCTTGCCTCGACCCGTGGCCAGCCGCCTGTGAGTCCTGTATTGCAGCAGCTTGCTTATCGACGAAGTTCAACATATCAGTGAGGTGGGGAAACTCATCCACCCGTTGCAGCTCCCATTGCTTGGCGGTATCCCTGTCCAGACGCTCGTGCAGGCCGTGGACAAACACGAAATCCCAGTGGTCCACCGGGAGTCCCTGCGCTCGCAGTTGACGCACTACCTCATGGGTGATGTTGGACATCTTTTGCAGGTCATTCGCGGTGGCTCTTCCTTCTAGCCGCTGCAGCTCGTAAAAACGCCGCAAGTGTTCCCGACAGACTAAATATTTATTGTCGTACAGCTGGTTCAATCTTTCCCACGCTTCCGCGTAGCTTTCCTCGGTTAACTGCCACTCCCCCAAGGTACGAGCAGCCTTTCCAATGAGCGACTTCCTCAGATAGGAGAACTTATAAGCCGCATTGATGTCTTGCCTATCATGAACCGCCGCCACAAACCTGTCCCTGAATCCTTGCCACTTGGTGAAACAGCCATCAAAATTGCCCCAGGTATTCTGCAGGTCGTGCTGCTGAAAGGGTATATTGACCTGGACCGCTATTCTTTCCCCCCTCGCTTCCTGACCGCTTTCCAGATTGAGTTTGGCCGCTTCCATCTTTCCCTCTAATTCCGCACACGCGTGGAAGAATTTCTCCTCCAAGGATACAAAACCCTTGATGTGAGCCTCCTCGTCGCTGCTTTCCATGCTTTCCATCATTGCGTCGTATCGGTTGCAATGCTTTGCCCATTCCTCTTTCAGTCTTTCCAAACGTACCGCCGCACCCCGCTGGTCTAATTTGCCCATGGCCTCTTGATCCCTTGTCAGGTCGTGCATTCGGTCAATGAATGCAGCCGATGTCCGCATACCCTTTGACATAGGAACCCTTGGGCTGCTTTCCTCTGGCTGATTTCCAACCAGATCTCTCTCGCTTTCCTGGGCCGCTTTCCTCGATCCACTTTTATTTTTGTTTTTATTCTCCCTGCCTTTGTCCATCTTGAAAGGCATTTTTAACTTTTTAGCACTACAACAAAGTCTTTTCACTAACGTCCGCTCGGGTCAAGTATCACGAAAAAACTAAACAACCCTCACAAGCGCATATCTCTCCTCAGTCCTCACAGCAGTGATCATGCAAAAACATGTTTATGTGGCTCTCTGCCTACCTACTTTCTTCTTTCCTGTGTAATTCCCCTGATGAAATTACCTGTTTTCGTCCTTAGTCAGCCATAAAACGAAATTTTTCTTGCCCTTGTACAATGAATCATCTTTCCCTATCCTTCAGACATAAGTCTTTTATCGTATCTGTATGTGAAACTCACATCCACCCCGTTGAGGTTTGTTGTGGAATGTGGTGGCAACTGCTGCCTGCCGAAGCGAATCACATGCATTCCTACTGATTCCGTTGTGGAATTTTTAACTATACCCTTTCAGGTGACTTGCACAATTTTGCGTTTGTAAATTCCGAATAGAATTTATTTTTGCGAGTTAAATGCGCGCTAGCTAGTGCAGTTGTAAATTGCACACTCTTTTGGCTTTCCATATTCAAATCTGCAGTTGTAAGCTGCGAAACTAATGACCCAAAATTATAAAATCTATCCGACTAACACACTCGTAAATTGCGGCGTCTCTATTGCTTTCCAAATTAAATTAGGTAGACAAATGCAGTTGTAAATTGCACTGTCTTTCCATTGCTTTCCAAAATTAAATTAGCTAGACAAATGCAGTTGTAAATTGCACTGTCTTTCTATTGCTTTCCAAAATTAAATTAGCTAGACAAATGCAGTTGTAAATTGCACTGTCTTTTTATTGCTTTCCAAAATTAAATTAGCTAGACAAATGCAGTTGTAAATTGCACTGTCTTTCTATTGCTTTCCAAAATTGAATTAGCTAGACAAATGCAGTTGTAAATTGCACTGTCTTTCTATTGCTTTCCAAAATTAAATTAGCTAGACAAATGCAGTTGTAAATTGCACTGTCTTTTTATTGCTTTCCAAAATTAAATTAGCTAGACAAATGCAGTTGTAAATTGCACTGTCTTTCTATTGCTTTCCAAAATTAAATTAGCTAGACAAATGCAGTTGTAAATTGCACTGTCTTTCTATTGCTTTCCAAAATTAAATTAGCTAGACAAATGCAGTTGTAAATTGCACTGTCTTTCTATTGCTTTCCAAAATTAAATTAGCTAGACAAATGCAGTTGTAAATTGCACTGTCTTCCTATTGCTTTCCAAAATTAAATTAGCTAGACAAATGCAGTTGTAAATTGCACTGTCTTTTTATCAATTATAGTCAAAATGGCAGTCGTAAATTGCCATTTGGATGTCTTTCTTTAATAATATTAAAATTTCTCACCAAAGGACGCTCGTTCCCGCATCCGGCTCGTCTTGGACCAAAATGTTCGGGAGCCCTTCAACCCTCGAACCACTTTCCTCTTTTCTTCACAAATAAAAACACAAGAAACCTTTGTTTCTGTTGGGAAAAGCACAAGGCATAAAAACCCAACATTTATTACTTTACACTGTTACCCTTGACATCTTTCCTAGGTCTTTCCCTAGTGGACTGTATTTCACAACTGCCCACTACGGCCTCCACACCCAGTCATGCCTCTTGCTTCCAGTACAGTAGTTGTCTCTTTCTAACCATGACTGCGAGCAAGTATAATATAACAGAAGATAAAATAAAATAGCATTGCCAGATTGAAATATACAATTTGAACATGAGGAAGACCTCATATAGTTATACAATATGATACAGTCATGCTGCCGCGAACCGTCATACCGCCGCGGTATCTCAGCCGCTAACAAGTAGCGGGATGACGGTTGTCGTTTAGCTATAAATATTTAAGAAATTTACCAAACGAAAAAAAAAGCAAAGAAACCCCGTGGTAATTAGTGTTCACTCCCTAATCCTGCAAATTGGCGTACTATACTGTCTTAAACGACTTATAAGCGCGTTTCAGCTTATATAGGCAAAAACCTAGAAATGTTGTGAAGACATAGGATGCACATAGTGCAAAAAATTAAAAATAAGACGCCAACTACGTTGTTTTTTTGCTGTTTAATCTGCACAGATGAAGATAACTGAATACCTTCAGTACCATGATAAGAGGGCTGGCGGAGTTTGTCAAGGAATTTTTTCGTTTCTATGTTGTCAGCTACTTGGATTTGCCACCTGTTAATTACAACGTTCGTACAGATGTATGCTTGACATAGGATCCAGAAAATTTAGTTATATATAGGAAAATCTGATTTGACTACACCAACTCACGTTCAGCAAAAAAGAAAGCTATCTCCTTACGAGCATTTTCTAGACTATCCGAGCCGTGAACTCTATTTTCACTAATGTCATCAGCAAAATCACTCCTGATTGTACCTTTATCTGCCTGCTTTGGATCGGTAGCTCCCATGATTTGTCTGTATTTACTTACTGCATTTTCACCAACTAAAACTTGAACTATCACAGAACCAGAAGTCATAAACTCTACCAATTCCCCAAAAAAAGACCTATCTTTAAGAATTTCATAAAACAGCTCTGCTTGTTTTTTTGTCAGTAACATCATTTTTTGTGCTATAATTTTGAGCCCAGAGCTTTCAATGTATGAATTTATCTTGCCTGTAATATTTATTTTTACTGCATCAGGTTTTAATATCGAAAGTGTTCTCTCAATTGCCATATTATCTCCTTATATAAAATAGTATATTTATAGATTTATTTTATTGTAAATTTTGATTTGATAAAAGCAGTTTTTTATTTATAGTTAAGAATAAACCATCAAGGGAGTATTGTATGCATACTTGTTGTAAAAAAACTAATGAAAAACCTGAATCTACTACCAAACAACTGGTTGAAACTGAATCTACTGCTAAAAAATTGGTCAATAACTTGAAATCGTCAATTTTTTGTGGAGCAAAAGGGTTTTTAACTTTTAATTTGGCTTTTTTAAGTTATTTAGAATATGGTATGTGTGACCATATTCTACAAAAGCAAGGAAAAAGTAATAATCAATACACGGAGCTGAAAAAAGGCGCTGCCTTTGCAATGAAAAGAAACACTATTCCATTTCTTGAAATGGCTATCATAGTGCCATTTGTTTGTTTTGCGCTGCCAGCTATGGTAGGTAGTATAAGTCTTATGCAGTGTGCGCTTATATGTGCTGCATTGATGGTTACAAAATGCTTTTTTGTAAGAACTTTTCACGTGCGTGAGTGGTCACTAGAAAAATGGACCAAACATAGTACACAAGAAATAGATGGGCAATTTAAGAAAGATACTATAAAATTTCCTATCTTTGATCAAAATAGAAAGCATATTGAGTATAATTCGCCTAACTCAGGGCGACCACTGGATGAAACAAGTAGCACCTCTCTTTTCGTTAAATTTTTACTTTTTCCCCTCAAGGTTCTTCTGAATGTCCTGCAAAGTTGTATAATGCTATCTTTAGCTGCTGTTGAACTTCTTGAAACGGTACCAAGTCTTTTTGTCGATACATTTTTTCGATTGGAACTTCACATCCACCAAGAGTAACCTGAAGAGATCAGGCCACTTATTGTATGCCAGTCTAAGAAATTTAGTGCCTATAACTAAATTTGATGAGTGTAGCTAATTTTATAGGCACCCCAGAAGTAACTTGTTGTAGTAGTGCGTAGGTGAAAAAGGCAGTTATCTTATTTAATCTTGGCGGGCCTGATTCACTAAATGCGGTCCGTCCTTTTTTATTCAACATTTTTTATGACAGGAGAATAATCAATCTACCGAATCCCTTTCGGTTTCTTTTAGCAAAGTTTATATCTGTGAAAAGAGAAAATACTGCACGAAAAATATACGAGGAAATCGGAGGTAAATCGCCAATTCTGGAGAATACAAAAATGCAAGCTAATGCTTTAGAACTAAAATTAAATGAAGATAGAAACCATGTACACAAGGTATTCATTTGCATGCGCTATTGGCATCCATGTGCTGACGAAGTTGTTAAAAGTGTAAAACAGTTTGATCCTGATGAAGTAATTTTGCTGCCACTATACCCTCAATATTCAACTACCACAACCTTGTCATCCATCGAAAATTGGCAAAAAAATGCTAAAAAGCATGGCCTAAAATGCAATACAAAAATAATTCATCATTATTATGACAATGAAAACTTTATTGAGGCTCATACTAACTTGTTAGCCAAGTACTACAAATTAGCCAGCAGGATTGGTAAGCCAAGAGTCCTATTTTCAGCTCATAGCTTGCCCCTTAGCGTTATTAAAAAAGGCGACCCTTACGCTTCACAGGTAGAAAGAGGCGTAGAGTTAATAGTAGAAAAGTTAGCTATCAATAACTTAGATTGGTCAATATGTTATCAGAGTAAGATTGGTCCTGTAAAATGGCTAGAGCCAAGCACTGAAAGTGAGCTATCACGTACAAAAGCTGATGGTGTACCTGTAGTTTTATCACCTATATCTTTTGTTTCTGAGCATTCAGAAACTCTAGTTGAACTTGATATAGAATATAAAGCAATTATCAAGGATGGATATTATTTTCGCGTACCAACTCTCAGTATTGATTCCTTGTTTATAAAATGCTTAGCCGATTTATGCATAAATCACCCTTAAAGTCCTGATTTATAGGGCTTTTCTTCAAGGCTTTTATGTGATGGAATAAAAGGGAGTTATTATTTTGTTAACTATTTCATGCCAAACAAGCTAAAAAAGAAATCTAACATACTCGCACAAAAGGTGCATGATATTTATGATCATGATTTCAGGAAGGTAATCTGCATCACAACAGGTTTAACAGCCCTATTGTGTAAGATTTCACTGCAATTTTGCTGCGAGTTCATTGACAATAATAGATCCAATATCTTTCTTATACGGAATGTTGCTCGACTAGTAAAGTTTCCGACATCTATTCTATATATTGCCCATTCTGCATTTACTCTACAGGATCTAATTAAGGATTACAGAAACCCTGAGAGTAAAAAAGAGCTGGCAAAAGTTGTGGGTAAATCGGCTAATCTTGCAAGCAGCATCATAGAAGCATTGATGATGTTGAAAGTCATCCATTTTTTTACTAGGGGTAATGGAGACGTAATAAGTCACATTCACTTAACATCAACGATCCTATTTCTGTTTATTTCAGAACCTATAAGCTACTATTATTCATGGAGAAAATACCTAGATAATAAGTGTGGGAATTAAAACAAAACGAATTTAATAGATTAGGTGGTATTTATTTAAAGTTAAGAAATATTGCTCATAGGCAAGTAACAAATAAAAAAAAGAAGGTATGTGGTACTTCACTGGTTCTGCACGTCCTTCCGTGCCTACTATTATAATGCAACTCACAATAACTAAATTAAAACTCGGAAGAGATGGAGACAGCGAACTCGAGTATGTGTGTCGGTGTGCGTGCGCACGACGAAGAGTACTTTAGGTATCTCGTGATCGCGTTAGCGGACCACGATATCCCACATTCGGCCCTCCTGAATGGTCAATCGTCCCGATTGGCCTACCCCAAGGCTTCATGCTGTCTGCGGCTGATGATGTTGCGCGCGGCCCCTCATGATCGCCTACCTTTTCTACCTCATACCGATCGTGCTTGCAGACTCTCGAAATCTTGTACGGACCCAGATACTTTGGCTTCAATTTCAGCCCTGGCCCGAACTGTGTCCGGCGTAGTGCAACCAGCTCTCCGATCTTATAGGTCTTCGCCTCCTTCCTTCTGTAGTTGTACTGGTTGGTGTTCTCCCGCTGTATTCGGTCGATGTTCTCCCGTGCCTGCTCACGAATATCGTCCCTCTCCTGGTCTAACTCAGCCACGATCTCTGAGTGTAGTATATCTCGGATCTCCGGTCGGGAAGGGATTCTCATATCCAACCCGGTGAGTATTCTAAATGGTGTGTGCTTGGTACTCCTCGGCTCAGTGCTATTAATGAGCTGCTGCAACCGCTCGATGTGCTTATACCAACACGTCGGATCTTCTAGTGTTAATTTCGTCAAGATCGGGACTAATATGCGGTGCATCCTCTCGACTTGTCCGTTCCCTCTTGGAATTCCGGTGGTGATAACTAGGTGAGTGATGTTTTCCTCTCGACAGTACTTCTCAAAAACACCCGCCGTGAAAGCAGTACCTCTATCGGTCATAATTCGCCTCGGATTCCCAAAGATCGATGCCTGCTTCCGTAATCGGTCAACTACCTCTTCGCTGGTGGTACTCTTGGTGGGGTACAACCAAACAAACTTGGAAAAAGCGTCCACAACAACCAAGATGTGGTTGTACTTCTTCTTCGTAGCTTCCATCGGTCCAACATGATCGATGTGGTAGGTTTGCAATGGTCGATCCTCCTTCTGAATAGGTGACAGAAGTCCTTCCTGCTTCCCCGCCTTTCCCTCCACCATGATACATTCAATGCAGCTTCTCACAATACTGCCAACCTTTGACAAAAGCTCCGGAATGTAGTACGTCTTCTCGACTATCTCTGCTGTTTTCCGCGCGGCAAAATGGCCTTCCTTATGTGCTAACTTGATGATCTCCTCCTCCATGGAAGCTGGTATGACGACCAACTCCTTGGTTTCGTCCTTGAAGATGATGTCATTCTTCACGAAGAAATCCTCATACGAAGTGTACTCTAGTACCTTCCGCACTGCCTTCAATTGTGGATCTTGCAGTTGAGCCTCTCGAATTCGGTGACTCAGGGTGTCGACTACTAACATGGCAACACGACTTAACGCATCCACATGCTTCATCTGTGCGCCTGGGCGGTGCACCACTTTATAGTCAAAATCCTGAAGAAACATGGCCCAACGCGATACTCGTAGCGGAACTTCCTTTTTATTCATCGTCATGCTGAATGCCTTGCAGTCAGTGACGATTGTGATTGCCCTCCCCAGAAGATAAATTCTCCACTTCTCCAACGCTCTAACCACTGCCAGTACCTCTAGCTCGTACGAGTGGTACTTCTCCTCCTGCGGTGATGTCTTTCTGCTCATGTACTGCACCGGATGAAAATGCTGATCGTCGTTATCCTTCTGCAATAGCACAGCTCCATAAGCTATCTGACTCGCATCTGTATGCACCTCGGTAACGGCGTGTGGGTCAAACAGTTTGAGGACTGGTGACTTCACTAGCGCGTTCCTCAGCAATTCAAATGAGACTTCCTGGTCCGTTCCCATAGCAAAACTAGATTGTTTTCGAAGCAAATCACTCAACGGCTTCGCTACTGCGGCGTAGTTTGCTATAAACTTCCGGAAATACCCTGTTAACCCCAGAAAACGCTGTAGACTCTTCTTATCGGTGGGCCTCGGAAATTCGCTGACGGCTCTAACTTTCCCGTCTGATGGTCGTAGCGCTCCTCCTTCCACCACATATCCCAGGAACTCGACTGTAGTTGTTAAGAATTGACATTTGCTCCACTTCAGCCTCAGTCCATTCTCGCTCGCTACCTTCAGCACCTTCCTTAATCTCGAAATCGCTTCCTCGTTGCTCTCAGCCAGGATCACTATGTCGTCCATGTACGTGAGCATCAGACCTTCGTTCACTAGCTTCCTAAAAACCGAAGTGACGAAACGCGTAAAGACTGCTGGTGAATTACAAAGACCAAACGGAACTCTCAGAAATTCGTACTGTCCATTATGCACGATGAACGAGGTATATTTTCTGGATTCAGCCTCGATCGGCACATGAAAGAATCCGTTGATTAAGTCCAACGTCGTAAACACCTTTGCTCTCTGCAGTCGATCCAACACGTCGTCAATAATTGGCATCGGGAAATGATCCTTCGTGATCTGCTGGTTGATACGTCTAAAATCACAGCACAGACGCTTAGTTCCATCCTTTTTGGGCACTAGCACAACAGGTGAAGCGAACTCCGATTGACTGGGTTGTATTACTCCCTCACTTAACCAAACACTTATTTGTCGTTCAACTTCCTCTCGATCGGAAAATGGCATTCTTCTCGGGTGGCTATACACCGGCGCATCATCCTTGAGAATAATCTTCATCGTATCTGGCGACTCGACATCCTGCCTTGGTTGGTAACTCACGATCAATCGTTCGACTTCGGCACTATCTGCTGCTGATAACAGGGACAAATCTACCCCGTCCATTACCTTCGCTTCGCTTCCGTCCTCTAAGGCTAAACACAGCCTCTCAAACCCTTGGTGCAATTCGCGAATTTGGTCCGCCTCTTCCCCAGAAACAGCTGCTTGTATTTCGCCATCCGTCTCACAAATCTCCTTGATGGGTGAAATGCTCGATGTCGCTGGCCGCTCGACCTCCTCATCACTACTACTTGCTGAGCTCTGCTCCTTCGGAACTTCCATCTCTGCTTCGGTCTTCTTCCTTCGGAACCGAACGTTGTCATCCTCGATGATAACGACCGCTTCCCTCAAGAGTTCATTGCCTAGAACCAAGGTGAAAGGTGATTCTGTTTCCTTCACCACATGCAGCTTGGCTTCAAACTCAATTGCATCTATGACGACTCTTGCTTTGAGACAACCCTGAGTGCGAACTCTATGGTTCCCCAGCCCCGACAACATAGTAAATTCTGGCTCCACATTTGCCCTTTTCAACTGCATTAGCAAATCTTGTCTAACTAGACAGATATCGCACCCCGTATCCACCAATGCTGTTACTTCTAAGTTATCTACATTGACGTCCTTCATCAAGTGTGGTGCCCGCACTCCGAACTTGGCATTAACGACTGACTCCTTTTTCGCTTCCTGTCGCGTGTCCTTCACGCCGCCTGCTCCGCTGCACTCAAACGACCTGTGTCCGAAACCCTGGCACTTGTAGCATTTTATCTGCTTGGTGCAAGCTTTCGCTAGATGGGTGGACTCTCCGCAATTGAAACATGATCGCGATCTCGTTTTCTCGTTCGGTGCTCTGGATGTTGAGTGTCTATCTGAAGACGTTGATGGTGAAGACGATGGTTGACTTCTTACCTTCTCATAGACCCGCAGACTAGCTTTCAACTCTTCGATTGTAGCTGCTTCATATAGGACGATCTTGTTTACTTTGTCGTCTCTCAGCGCATCGACGAAGTACTCGATGATGGACTCTTCATCTATGGAAATGGGTTTTGCCACTTCTATGATCCTGTAAAGGAATTCCCGCAACGTTTCCCCAGGCTGCTTACGAGCATTCCTCAGTCGCCTATGGATTTCTGCTGCACTGAGCTTATCGCCGAACTCCTTCAGTAGCGCCTCTCTCAGCGAAAACCAATCCCTTATGCCGGTCTCGCTCTGAACGAACAGCTTCGCAGCACCCGACAGTAGACGCTTGCCGTAAATATATTTTTGAAGTGAATTCCACTGGATCATCTGACTGACGTCTTCGAATTCAGCAATCCAGTCACGGACGCTCTGTGATGCTTCGCCTCTAAATACCGCAACACTTTCCTCAATATCTCGGAACGAAAAGTTTGTTCGCTGCTCTTCCCATTGTCCGCCTCCAGGTGGTGATGCATGCTCCTTTGCAGTCTTCCTTTTGGTCGACCCCTCTACATACACCTCTTCCTCGTCGCTACCTAGACCTCCCTCGACATCGTTAGTGCGATGCAAGTTCATATGGCAACGCAATCGTTCCTGCAGCTCCGATTTTTCGCCTGACGCCGACAAACCTGCTGCCCTCAATCTCGCACGCAACACATCCCTAGTCACACACTCTAACTCTTTCTCCATCTCCCCCTCACAATTCAAATAATTTTATCAAAAAAAAATAAATTTACTGCCAATACTTTGGCCTTAGAAATTTTTTTAAAATTTGTACGGTGCCAACAACTTCGGCTTTATTGAAATTAGAAAATTTAGGCAAACAAAACAAGAACCAGTTAAGTACTCACCCTTTTACTAAACAATTCTTTTGTTTTGTTGTTTTTTTTTTTGTTTCTCCGTCTCCGCTTCCAGCTTCGCCGCTACTCCGGTTTCGCTTTCTCACACACTCTGCTGTGCGTTTTTTCACGATTGTCCGCTACTCCTACTTGAGTATACACACTTTCGTAATGTTTTTTTTTCGGTGCTCCTACTTGTGCACACACTCTTTGTTTTTTTTTGTTTTGTTTCGCTTCGTTGGGATAGACAACCACGACACGGTTGAATTCCCCTCCGTTACCCAGTGTAGTAACAAACGGATTTGATGATCGCGTATGATACACACAGACCACTTTCTTTTAGTTTTTTTTTTTCACTTGCTATGCACTTCTTAGCAGTTTTTTTTTCGTTTTCTAGA
This sequence comes from Portevinia maculata, assembly GCA_949715645.1. NCBI lineage: Eukaryota > Metazoa > Arthropoda > Insecta > Diptera > Syrphidae > Portevinia > Portevinia maculata. The sequence goes on from OX454528.1 coordinate 98,554,245, forward strand.
ATCCCGGTTGAGCCCCCAATTTGTGGGAATTAAAACAAAACGAATTTAATAGATTAGGTGGTATTTATTTAAAGTTAAGAAATATTGCTCATAGGCAAGTAACAAATAAAAAAAAGAAGGTATGTGGTACTTCACTGGTTCTGCACGTCCTTCCGTGCCTACTATTATAATGCAACTCACAATAACTAAATTAAAACTCGGAAGAGATGGAGACAGCGAACTCGAGTATGTGTGTCGGTGTGCGTGCGCACGACGAAGAGTACTTTAGGTATCTCGTGATCGCGTTAGCGGACCACGATATCCCACATAAGGATCCTGAAAAGTCTGCTAAGTGTAAGAAGGACCTTATTATCAGCACATTAACTTTGTCATTAGGTTTGTTAAACTTCATATTAAAAAGAATGGAGACTGCAACCATACCAATAAACTTAGGTAATGGTATAATCTATAATTCCAACTTAAGCGTAACAGTTAGCATAATATATAGTGCAGTATTTCTGGCAGTTCAGCTTGACAAATTGTTTCAACAACCTGTCAATGATGATCCTTCCACTGAACTTGATAATGCTGGCCATAACCATATTCAGCCCGGTAATGATGATAATGATCTGCCCGATGGCAACGCTGTGGGAATGTAAGGGTTAGAGGTGAAAAGATTTTATTTCTGCTGCCAACGCTAGTACTGCTAATTTGCCAACAATACTCCAAAGTGACAACATTTTACCTTCCACAACCTGGCTAACATCATGAAACTCACAGTCAGTGGCATTCAAGCTAGAATATACATCTTTCCTGCTATTACATCGGTATAAGTAACATGTTGGAGTATCTCCTATATAGTATATCAGCGGTTCTGCAGAACTGCTTTTAAATATGTCAATGGTTGGTACACCTTCTTGTATAATAACGCTATTGATTGCTATTCCTTCTTTTATCTTTTTCATTTTATGACGCTTTTTTTTATTGAGATTTAATATTTCCTCTCCACTTGTTGCTGTTATAATGCCCATCCCATATGTGCCATTGCTTGCTTTGATAAAAACGTAAGGTTGTGTTTTTATTTCATATTCCTCATACTTTTTTTGCACTAGAGATAATATTTGGTCAACTTTAGTCGCTACTGCTCCTAGTGATGAATCATCATTAAAGTCAACTCCATTACAGCTTTCTGTAAGCACAGAAATAAGCCATGGGTCCATTTTAAATTCGCTACAAAATTCGGACGCTAATTCTTGATAGATTTCAAAATACTTAAATTTCTGTCTGCTATGCCAACCGTATAGTGGGCTTGGTACTATATCTTGCTTTACGTCTTTTAGCGTGTCTGGAATGTGGCTCGTCATATCACGATTCAGTATAATAACATCAGGCACAAATCCTAGTTGTCTTTAGCAGAGAGTTTTCTTTCACGATAGTTTCATATGGTTCTATTAAATTATATGCTTCGTTGTGAAAGAGGCCAATTCTAGTTTCAAAACCTGCGAGCTGCAGTACTTTCTCTATAACAAATACGTTTTCTATATACATTTTATTTCGTGTGTAATTCTCCGGTATTATAAGAGTCTTTTTATATTGTTTTGTTTCAAAATAACTTTTTATTAGTTTTGCTGCTGTTGCTCTTGATGTCTCACTTACATTGTTGAACCCTGCAGGAAATAAATTAGCGTCCACTGGGGCAATTTTGTAGCTGGAGTTTCTAAGATCTATAGAGCTATAAAATGGCAATGTAAGGCCGTTAAATTTTGCCTCAAACCAATTATTTATACTTTTTTCCAAATCTGGGTGAATTATGTTTTGCATCTACACTTTAAATGTTATAAGGAAGGTGTTATATTATAAGCTATAATTAAACATATTTAGCAAATTTGACTAAAGATTAAAGTAAAGATTAAAGTATAATGAGATTTTTATTTAAAGTAATAGAAAAATGATTCAACACGATAACAATAAAATGTATGGAACTACTATACTGTCAATTAGAAAAGATAAAAGCGTAGTAGTAATAGGTGATGGACAGGTTTCACTGGGCCACACTGTTATAAAATCCGGAGCAAACAAAGTTAGGCGTCTTTCTGGTGATTCTGTAATTGCCGGTTTTGCTGGAGCAACAGCCGATGCATTTACTCTCTTTGAAAGACTAGAAACTTGACAAGCACCCAGGGCAATTAATGAGAGCATGTGTTGAACTTGCAAAAGACTGGAGAATGGATAAATATCTAAGAAAATTAGAGGCTATGATGATTGTTGCAGATAAATCTATTTCATTAGCAATTACGGGAACAGGTGATGTTCTTGAACCTGAAGATGGAATCGCAGCTATTGGCTCTGGGGGAAATTTTGCTCTATCTGCAGCAAGAGCTTTAATTGACATTAAAGGAATATCAATAGAAGAGATTGCAAAAAAGGCTATGAAGATAGCTGGCGATATATGTGTTTATACAAATCATAATGTAGTTATTGAAAAGATCAGCCTATTACCCTTTCAGAAGGGCGGCCTTGTAGTAGTGACACCTATGATGAAAAAAATGACCTCTATAAAGATACTAAGAGTGGTTTTGATTCAAATGACAGCGATATTCAAGTTAATGACAGTACTCAAGTTTTGTTAGATGACCTGCCACCACAGAAGATAGTTAAAGAATTAGATAGATTCATAATCGGACAGGATGATGCAAAGCGTGCTGTTGCTATTGCGCTCAGAAATCGTTGGCGTCGCAATCAGGTTCCATTTCCATTGCGTGATGAAATCATACCTAAGAATATATTGATGATCGGTCATACAGGGGTTGGTAAAACTGAAATAGCTCGCCGCTTAGCAAAACTTGCCGGTGCACCGTTCATAAAAATTGAGGCAACGAAGTTTACCGAAATAGGATACGTTGGACGTGACGTTGATTCGATAATACGCGATTTAGTTGATGCAGCAATAGTTTTAGTTGAAGAGAAAGCCCGTAAAGCCTTAGCTAACAAGGCTTTAATTTTAGCTGAGAAAACAATAGTAAACTCTATGGTAGGCGAAAATGCAACCGAAGAGAGTAAAAAAATTTTTAGAGAAAGGTTGAGAAATAAAGAGTTTGAGGACGGAGAAGTTTCTATTAACGTCAGAGAGAGCAAGAGTATGTTACCTACTTTCGATATACCAGGCATGCCAGGTGGGCAAGTTGGTGTGATGAATGTAACAGAAATAGTGGGCAAGATGTTTAACGGGAGCAAAAAAACAAAAACTATTACGGTGAAGGTAAAAGAAGCGCGTGAAATATTAATTAATGAAGAAAGTGAAAGGCTAATCGATGAAGATAAGATAATTAAAGAAGCCATTGATCTTGTTAGTAATGACGGTATAGTATTTTTGGATGAAATAGACAAAATTGCATCGCGTACAGAAGTAAAAGGTGAAGTAAACAGAGAAGGAGTGCAACGCGATCTGTTACCACTACTTGAAGGAACAACTGTTACAACTAAGTATGGCCATGTAAAAACAGACTATATATTATATTATATTATATATATCTGACCTCTTACCGGAATTACAGGGCAGATTACCGATCAGGGTAGAACTTAAGGCACTTACTCAAGAGGATTTAATAAGAATATTAAAGGAACCAGAATCTAGTTTGTTAAAGCAGTACATAGCTTTAATGAAAACAGAAAATGTGATGCTTGAGTTCACTGATGATGGTATAAAAACCATAGCTGAAATAGCGTTTACAGTTAATAGGCAAGTGGAAAATATAGGCACAAGAAGGCTTCACACTATCATGGAGAAGCTTTTAGATGAAATAAGTTTCATTGCTTCTGAGAAAAATAGCGAAAAATTCATTATAGACAGCAAGTATGTAAAAGATAAACTTGAGTCAATTTCGAAGCAGCTTGATTTATCTAAGTTTATACTTTAGGAAAAACAAAAAGCCTACTTTAAGTAGTATAGAGAGTGTTCAGAAGGTCAGCCAGTAAGCCGAAAATTTCAGCTATATTCTTTAGGCTGTTTTTCAACAGTAGAATGGTGTGCTGCGACCTCTTGCTTAATATCTAAGCTTAAGTCAATTATTGAGATATTTTCTTCATCATAATCTATGTCTTTTATTAACATATCGTCAGTAATAGTCAAAAGGTCAGGCGGAGAAAGAATAGTTCTTTTATTACCAGCTCTCATTCCCACAACTCCAAGCTCTATAGCAAGCGGTATTTTTTTATCGCCAACCCTAAATTGCACTGTTTGATCTTTGACTATATATTCCCCATTATGCTCATTTACGCTATATTTAACTGATATTTCATCACCGCACCTTACTTGTTTTCCAGTCTTGTTAATTAAGTCATTAAAAACCATCAGATTATTCACTGAGTCGGGATATTTATCCTTTACTTCGATCAGTTTGACGTAATAAGAATTAAAATTCATTTTGTTATCATTGGCAATAGTAACTACACGCTCTCCGCCTTCTTTCATACCTATCACCCCTAAACCCACTTCTTTTAGGTCATCTTGACCTATTTTCAAAGTAACATCAGAAACTTTGCTAGGGAGTGTTGCTGAGTTATTATTAGAAATTTTATATATTTGCAATAGGACTTCCATGCCACAGAAAGCCTTGCTGCCACTGCCTTCAGTAATTTCATAAAAATTTATCGAATCTTCTTCCTTTTGCTGCGTCATTTCTTCTAAATATTCTGTTAGCCCATGCTTTTCAATATAGCGGTCGAGTGCTGATTCAAGTATTGGCTTCACTAGATAATGTGCTGTTGTCTGTATCAAACCACCATGCATGGCACTTATCTCATAAAGCTTGTCCTTTTTTCCCGGTTTACCTTTGTTTATATAGACAAACGTAAACATAAAAGCAGAGGTTAAAGTGAGAATCATTACTATGGAAATAAGCATTTGTAATATAATTTTTCTAACCATCTTTCTTTACTTGATTCAATAAATCATATAAATAATTAGTATCCCCTGAAAGCGCACTCAAATTATCCAAGCCTTGTTTAAAGAGGGCATCTATATAGTCCTCTACTTCACTTTTACCAAGTACAGACATTAGATTATTTGTTTTATCTTGTTCGTAATCTTCAATATCATCCTTAGCTTGAAAGATAAGCCCTAGGTTTATCCCGTAGTTATATAACGCTTTACGTTGCTTATCTGTGGCATTCCCTATTATAGCACCTATTTCACATGAAGCTGCAAATAGTTTTGCGGTTTTCATCAAATGAATTTCTTTTATTTTGTTAAAATCTGCACCAATATCTAAAATCTGTCCTCCTACCATTCCCCTAATTCCTATTGCCTGAGAAAGAACTTTCATGATTTCACAGCATTTCTCATTTAACGAAGATAATACCTCAAAAGCCAGAGTAAGTAGTGCATCTCCGGCAAGCACTGCTGTTGCTTCATCAAATTTTTTATGGCAGCTTAGCTGGCTCCTGCGAGTATCACTGTTGTCCATGCACGGTAAATCATCGTGAATTAGAGAGTAAGCATGAACAAATTCAATTGCTGCAGCAACTGATATTACTTTTTTAGCTTCCGCGTTAAACACTCGCGATGAAGCTACGACTAAAAAGGAGCGTATATGTTTTGCAGGAGCAAGGAGTATATAACGCATAGCTGATATAAGCTTATTCTCGCTATTTTCTGGTAAAAGTTTATTTACTTCTACAATAAGCAAATTTTTTGTTGTTTCGTCTAGCATTTTTGAATTGTTAATTGTTTAGCACGTAACGCTAGCCAGCTAGGGCAGTAGAAAACTTTGCTGTAGTTTGCCAGTTATAAAAGATATTGCAAACATAAAAATTTTTTATAACATCAAAGAATAGGTTATTTTTTTTGGTAAGAAATGTGAATAGCGAACTAGCAAAGAGCACTAGAGAAGACATAGAAGAGAAAGTGAAAAAGATTATACTAGAGCACATTAGTAAGAATGTAGAGAAATTCAACAGCTCTTCAAAGCTTTCGGAGCATGGTGCAGACAGTTTAGATGCAGTTGAAATCATCATGGCAGGAGAAGAAGAGTTCGGAATAGAAATTCCAGATGAAGACGCACAAAAAATGGAAACTATGGAGCAAATAGTTGAGTACATTAATAGTAAAAAAGGCTAATAGTTAGTGTTAAATGAGCAGAAGAGTAGTAGTCACTGGTGTTGGTTTAATCACTCCACTAGCGGCAGATGTTGACAACACTTGGTCAAGGCTGATAAAAGGCGAGTCTGGCATAAAAGCAATCAATACAGATAGATTTGACTCTTCTGATCTTGCTTGCAAGGTTGCAGGGCAGGTGCCTGTGCAATCCGATAACATTGAGAATTACTTTAATCCTGTAGGTTATATTTTTGAAAAAGATCTAAAAAGAACGGATCGTTTTATTCATTACGGCATTGCAGCAGCGATTCAAGCTGTGGAAGATTCATCTTTAGAAGATTCAAAAGTAGATAGAGAACGTGTTGGCGTAACTATTGGCTCTGGTATAGGTGGTCTTCCGTCAATTCAGGAAAATGTTATTACCATGCAGGAAAAAGGGCCCAGACGTGTCAGTCCATTTTTTGTCCCTGCAAGTCTAATAAATTTGATATCTGGCCATATTTCTATTAAATACGAATTTACAGGTCCAAACGATTCAGCAGTAACCGCATGTGCAACAGGTGCGCATGCAATCATAAATTCAGCAAGAACTATAAAACTTGGTGAAGCGGATATTATGATTGCAGGTGGAGCAGAAAGTGCACTGTGTAGAGTTGGAATTGCAGGTTTTGCGTCTATGAAGGCATTATCAACTAAATTCAATGATAAACCGGAAGAAGCTTCAAGGCCATGGGATGCAGAACGCGATGGTTTTGTTATGGGTGAAGGAGCAGGTATATTGGTGCTGGAGGAATACGAACATGCAAAAAAAAGGGGGGCAAAAATACATGCAGAACTGGTTGGGTACGGACTCACAGGAGATGCGCACCACATTACAGCACCACATCCAGAAGGAAGAGGCGCATTTAAGGCAATGCAGCTTGCCTTAAAAAGTGCGCAAATTAATCCAAATCAAGTAGGATATATCAATGCACATGGAACTTCAACGCCACTTGGAGATAAAATTGAAGTAATAGCAATGAAACAGTATTATTTGGTGACTACGTTTATAAAATACCTGTTTCTTCAACTAAATCTTCTATAGGACATTTACTTGGTGCTGCAGGGAGCGTTGAAGCAATATTCAGTATTCTTGCGTTAAATAATGGAATTATTCCGCCAACCTTAAATTTACATAAACCTTCAGAAGGATGTGATTTAAATTTTGTACCGTCTAAAGCTCAGGAGCATAAAATTCAATATGCACTTTCTAATTCGTTTGGTTTTGGTGGCACTAATGCATCGCTCATCTTTGGACAAGTGTAATCAATTTTGCTGCTAAATAGCTAAAATGTACGAACATTATGATCTGTGATAGCTATATTATCTGTAATTTGCCTTTTACTGTCGATTTACTATACTTATTTGGTAAGATCTAGCTTAATTAAATGCACAAAATATTAGTAAGTAGTAACCATAAACCTCTGGTCGGAAAAATCAAGATTAATGGCTCAAAAAATGCTGTTTTACCAATAATGGCAGCAAGTCTATTGAGTAGCTTCTCGGTAATTTTGCATAATGTACCTGATTTAATTGATGTGCATCTAATGTCTAAGCTGCTTGAGAGTCTTGGAGCGAAAGTGAATTTTACACGCAATAAAGATTATAAAGCAAATCATACTTTGGAAATTGATTGCAGTAATATCAACAATCACGTAATGTCACACGAAACTGCAAGTAAGCTGCGAGCATCTCTTTTAATGCTAGGTCCAATTCTCAGTAGATTTGGTAAAATCACAACAGTCTTTCCTGGTGGATGCAATATCGGAAAGCGTCCCGTTGATATGCATATCAAAGCATTAGAAGAAATGGGAGCTAAAATTGAAGTTGAAGGCTGTAATATAATTGCAACAGTGAAAGGAAAGCTACAAGGAAAATAAGTTATACTTGAGAAAATAAGCGTTGGTGCAACAGAAAATGTAATAATGGCAGCAACACTTGCAGAAGGAGTGACAATAATAAACAATGCTGCAACGGAGCCGGAAGTTCTTGATTTAATAGAGTTCCTAAAGAAAATGGGTGCTAATATTGAGATTAGTGATACAAGGATCACAATAACAGGAGTTGAAGAATTAAATGGATGTGTTCATAAAATAATACCAGATCGCATAGAAGCAGGCACCTATGCACTAGCTGCTATAATAACCGGTGGTAAGTTGGAGTTAGAAGGAATAAGTCTATCTGATATAAGATGTATTGTGAATGAATTGAAGGCTATAGGGGCTAATGTTGAACTATATAATGAGGGGGTTATGATTTCCAGAAAAAATTGCTCTATTAGGTCTGCTAACATTGCAACAGATCCATACCCCAACTTTCCCAGTGATATGCAACCACAACTGATGTCTGCAATGTGCATCGCTGATGGGATATCAGTAATTGAAGAGAACATTTTTGAAAACAGATTTGCACATGCAGATGAATTGAGAAAGTTAGGCGCTAATATCAGCATCGAGAAAAGCAAAGCTACTATAAGTGGAATAAAAAGCTTATCTGGAGCTAATCTGTGTGCCACTGACTTAAGGTCAACAGCAGCTTTGGTACTTGCTTCTTTGGTAGCTGGTGGAGAAACTACAATAAATAATTCGCATCATTTATGGAGAGGATATGAAGCAATGCACGAAAAACTCAATTCATGTGGAGCTGATATTTCCATTTCATCTTGAGGATATTTTATGAATGAAGCAACTAAACGAACTACAGTAAAAGAAATAGATGAAATCTTATATGAAGAACATAAGGTATTAGACCATGGATTTATTCGAGTAGTGGATTATATGGGCTCTGATAGCGCTATAGTTCAAGCTGCTCGTGTTTCTTATGGCAAGGGAACAAAACAGATAAGTCAGGATGAAGCACTTACAAAGTATTTAATGAGACATCATCATACAACTCCATTTGAAATGTGTGAAATTAAGTTTCACGTGAAACTTCCAATTTTTGTTGCAAGGCAATGGATAAGGCATAGAACTGCAAATGTGAATGAATATTCGGCAAGATATTCAATACTTGACAATGAATTTTATATACCAAAACCAGAACAGATTGCAAAACAATCTGATAATAATAAACAAGGTAGCGGTGAAGCTTTTGATCCGGATACCTCAAAGGAAATAATAGATTCTCTAACAAACGACTCTAATTTAGTATATTCTCATTATGAAAAATTTATTGAGCAGGGGCTTGCAAGAGAAATTGCCCGAACTAATCTAACGCTTAATTACTACACGCAATTTTATTGGAAAATAGATCTGCATAACCTCCTTCATTTTTTGAAGCTTAGAGCTGATAAGCATGCCCAATATGAAATCAGAGTTTATGCAGAAGTTATGCTGGATATAATAAAAAAATGGGTCCCATTGGCCAACAATGCCTTTGTTGAATATTGCCTAGAATCAGCTTGTATTTCAAGAACTGGTCTAGAAATAATTCGCAAATTAATTAAAGGGGAAAACGTTACTAGAGAAGAAAGTAATATTGGTAAAAGAGAATGGGACGAGCTGATGTCTATACTTGATAAACAATCTTAAAGATAAAGGCATACGTGTCAATCTCCTCTGTCAGTTAACTCTCGTTCACCAAATTGAATCTTGCTTTTTACATCACATTAACTCATCACTTCTATAGAACATCTCATTAAAATCATCCAAAGTTCCAAAATCTTTATTTTGAACAAATATATGACCATCTGTTATGTATGCCTTAGGCAGGGTAAATGGTTTATCATAATGCTGCGATGCTGGCCTAACAATTTCATTATATAAAACCATTACTTGCTCGTAGTTATATCCATCACCAGCATGATATTTACCACGTGCGGTATCATAAAAATTCTTTATATCATCATATGTCACTTGCAGCTCCACCTCATACTTTCCCACCTCAAGAGGACTTCCTGTCCTTATTTTTAAGGGATGTTGTGCATTTGCAATACTGTTAGAATCTTCTGCTTCACTATCAGAATTTTTATCCATATTTTCTATCACACTTGCCATAACAGTTTCTTGTTCGTCTTCTATTGGTTTTGCTTGTTTTCCAATTTTATTATTGCTACTGTCAGTTTCCACAGTGACTTTTCTTGTTTCCATATCTTTTTGAGCTTTCTCATTACTTTGCTTGCGTATTTCATCTCCATGCAATTTCTCCTGCAGAGCTTTTTCCATGTCAGCATAACCGTCACGATTGCTTTGCAAAGCTGGTTGATCTTCAACATAACTGCTGCTATCATCTGCTTGCATTTGATCTATATAGTTAGATTCTTCTTCCTGTATAGTATTTTTTGTAACTCCCTTAAGGTAATCAAGCATATCTTTTCCAGTCTTTTCCCAACTTGCAGCATCTGCATATTTTCTATCATTATTGATTACATCCTTTAATATTCTTCTATCATCTATCCATTGTTCAGCATGCTCAAATAGCGTCCATCCTTCATTACCACAAATATCAACATCAGCTCCATTCTCTATCAGGTACTTTACTTTGTCCAATTGCCCATGCCTTACTGCATGAATAAGTGGTGTCCAGCCTTCACTATCTCGAACCTCAATATTTGCATTATTCTTTATTAAATATTCTAATATCTCTTGATTTCCTAAATTAACAGCAAAGTGTAAAGGTGGTAAACCGTAACTATCTTTAACATTAACATCTGCACCATGCTTTATTAGATATTTAGCCACTTCCATGTTTTTTATACTCATAGCAAAATGTAATGGAGATTTACCAGAACTAATATCTCGAGTATTAATATCTACATTGTGATCTATTAAGTATTTAGCTATCTCTGTATGTTTGAGTTCAATAGCATAATGTAGTAGTGTTTGAGCAGAGGTGTTTTTGACATTAAGATCTGCACCATGTTGAGCTAAATATTCCACCATATCCAGATCACCTAGCTTAACAAAATGGAATATCGGATTACGTACATTAATATCTGCACCATTGTCCACAAGATATTTTACTAAAGCTCTGTTCTTTATAGCATAGTCGAGCGGCCTGAGATTGTGAGCATCTGGAATATTAGGATTTGTACCATGTTCCACTAAGTATTCAACTATTTCCATGTTTCCCGATTTTATGGCATAGTGCAAAGGTGTCTTAAAACAAGAGTAATCAGTTCCTTCGTAATAAATATCTTGAGAATTGAGATTTGCACCTTGATCGATAAGATATTTTGCTATTTCTGTATTTCCTGATTTAATAGCATGATGTAGCGGTGTTTGTCCGGCTTTATCTTTCGCGTCAATATTTGCGCTATGTTCTCGACCGCTTAAATTAACAAGGAATTCCACGATCTGACGATAACGCGGAATATTAACTTCTGGTAAGCTAGCTAAAAAGCTGGATAAAGATTCGAACCATGATTTTGATGCAAAAGAGATTGACATCTAGGAATATATCCCAAAAAGAAAATAGTAATTAAATTGTTTAAAGTCGTGTGCAAGCCCGTTTGATCATTCAAACAAATGATCAAATTGGTCATCCACTTAATATATCTGTTCCCACCCAGTGGAAGTGTTTTGATGATTGCCATGATCGTATAGACGCAAATAGAGATCTTGAAAACCTTCAAAAACTATCTGCCTCTGAATACGACCATAACTTTGCATAGCATAAGGAAACACATTAAGTCGCGAAGCGAAATTGCATAATTTTCGCAAACAGCAAGTATCGCACTGTCCCACCATTATCCAGTCAATGAAATCAGATAGCGAGCTATAATTGGAAAGTCGATCTCCAGAAGGAAAAACATCCTTTATGGATTTGACCAGTCCATGAAAAGTAATTCTAAAGTCCATAGGATAATGAGAACTTAATCGGTTTTGAAAGCGTATAAATAGAGCGGCTATGATACAATGACCAACATTGCGGCATCGATACTCCTCTATCATTACCGAATATTCGTCAGACTTTCTGACATTTCTAAAAATAGAAACGTCTAAATTGCACAGTTCATCAAAAAGGTTTTTAAAAGAGGCGAAATCAGCGAACTCATTCGAGTATCTTTTAGTTGCAAATCTTTGAATAAACGAGTCAAACTGTTCTTCATTACGAAGAGCACTCAAAATCTTGCCCGTGACGTCAGCGGAGATCACTCGCTGACGAAATAGACATTCATCTTCTTCGCGCGAGAAGAAAACGTCATCGTGAGAAACAAATCCAACATTTAATTCAATGCTATAATCTCGACCATTGCCGAGATCAGTGACAGCAAAAAGTCGTTTTACGATGGAATAAGTATCATCAACACGGACTGATTTCAATGTTACGGAAGGGGAGAAGGCCCCTTTTCGTGACTTTTCGATACATTCCTAAATCGGCATCCTCAGTGAAAGGAACGAATGTTCTTCACACTGTTTTAGGTCGCAGGACATTATACTCGATTAAATCGACGTCATAATAATCCCGGAGTCTGAGGCACTAAAGACTCTGACACCAGATAGCTCGGATCACCACTAGACCCGGGCGCAACAATCGGTGCACTCTCAGTGAATTGGCCCCCAGCAAGGGACCAAATCCCCACAGACGTAGCGGAAAGGGGTTTCTGAGACATTGTGATAAGTAACGTAAACAGAGCTGAAATATTACCATTATCTTGCATTAAAAGAAAATTGGCGCCGATACTTGGAGCAAACGGCAAAACAATTTCTTCCAAAATGTCGCTTACATACCGCTCTGCTGTTAAGGACCCATTTTCTACCACGTGTAACTCCGTGCGTGCTCCCAAACATATGCCACCCCAGACCATTATGGAACCTCCACCATAAGCCACTCTTGGAACGATGTTGCACTGTGCATATCGTTCACCTGATCGTCTGTACACTTTTCCCCGTCTGTCATCTGGTTTCAGGCAAAATCTCGACTCATCGGTGAAAAGCACTCGCTTCCAGTCCTCTTCGGACCAGTTTACGTGAGTTTGGGCGAAGCCAAAGCGCGCTACTTTATGGCGGCTGGTAAGAAGGGGGGCCTTTGCTGGTCTATATGGTCTTAATCCAGATTCCTTGAGTCGTCTTCTTACAGTTTTGGAAGATATTGGAACATCTCTCACTTCCAGGAGTCTACTCCTCATCTCAGTCGATGTTGCGGTCCGGTTTCTGAGGGCGTAACTTACCAAAAATCGGTCATCTCTTTGCGTCGTGGCCCTTTTTCTACCTTGTCCCTGATTTCTTTTCAAAGAACCGGTTTCTCTATAACGCTTAACATTTCGAAAAAATAACCGATTTGGACACATTTAACATTGTGGCCACTTGTTGGTACGAATGTCCATTTTCTATCCAGGATATAGCACGAGCTATGAATTATGAATTAATTAATAAAACAAAAAAAATTGCTGTAAAATAATTTATTTCAATAAACTATATTTTTTTAATAATTTATAACAACATAAAGGATGTGGTTTTTTTACATATTGTTTTAAAACATTATGTGATCTCCATTTATAAGAATACATTCTTGATCGAAAAGCTTTATCATTAGGAAAAACATCATTATTTGATAAAATTATAATTGGTGTTCTCATAATAACGGCATCATTGGAATATTTAACTTTAGCAGCAACTGTATCTCCTCCGAATAACATTTTTAGCGTTTCTGTAGCTGATGCTTCTAGTACCGGTTCATTCCAAAGAATTATTCTTTTATTAACACATTCCATTAGAGGAAAAGAACAATATCTATTAAAATTTCCAACCTGTCCAAAATTTAAACAATAATGAATAAAACAATCAAAAAATAGATTTTTACCAGCGTTAGGAGGGGATAAAATAAATATAGATTTTTTTTTAGGAATTGTTTTGTTAATTAATAACATTATACAAGTTAAATAAAAATTCATTAATTTTTGTTAGATTTTCATTAAATTGAAATAATAAAATATTATTTAATAAATCAACTGATTCATCTATAGAATAATAATAATCATACATATTTCCAACTGGAGCATTAAATATAAAATTTTGAGGTTCTACAGTTTCATAATATTTATATAATTCTATAAAACTTAATGTATTAATATTATTGTTAATAATTTTTAAACAATTTCTTATTAAAATAGAATTAGTATCATAAAATTTATATCTTGAAGATAACCAAATTGTTGTATTCAAAATATGACTTGTCGGTGCTGTAGGATATTGTTTTAGAAAATCTATTATTTGTTCTCCCGTTCCTCTTTTTTTACACCTTGAATCGCTTGTATTTGCTTGGAAATACTTAGAATTAATTTCATCACTGCCATATATTTTGGATCGGCAGGAGATTGAATTAAAAACGTCGAACGAAAATTCGCTTCCCGCCACCAATCGCTCTTTGGCTTCTTGGAAATCTTCCCGTAATCGAACACATCGAGCTTCACTACTTGGTATCCACGTTCTCCTGGCGATATCCATGTGGATGTAGTGTCTGGCGTCCTTCTGGAAATAGATTGCGAGATAAATCCAGTGTTGGATCGTGTACTTCCAGCTCGGAATAACTCTTCGATTGAATCTTCGACCGATTTTTCCACCGAGACATTTGTAAAAGGCACATCTGCAGCTGTTGTTGGAATAGGCACAATCATGGACGATGTGGTAATGGTCTCCGTGGTGCGCGATGATGAGGATGGTCCCGGCAAATTTTCGATGTAGTTGTTGGTGATCCAATCTGACATTTCCGATGTCAGTTGGTGCTCCAAAAATATTGTGGACCACTCGCTTTCTAAGACCGTATTCACTAATTGCTTTAGTGAACACGTTCCTAATTCTATCTTCTGCCCCACTAGAGTTTTTTGGCAGAATAACAATATTTCCAGTAATTGATGTATGCATCGTTTCACTGAATACTCCTTCTGTCGTAATGATAAAATCATCAGACGATCTAATGCTCAATTCGAATTTATTAGAAATTCTGGTGTCCATATTATTATTATCAGACCCAGCAGAGATATTAGTCCATCCTCGTCTATTGTCAAAGCATTCTTCATTGCTTCTTCTGCACCAATTTTTAATTTCTTCAAAATTTTTGTATCCATTACTGATTTCCGTTTGCGAATTTTCTTCTCCTTCTGAATCACTAATTCCACTGCTTGAGTGGATGGAAGGTCCATCGATATTTCTTCTTCTTGATCGGTTGATATAATTTGAATTTTCTGCCCATATGGAATCACTTCCTCTTCGCGTTCGCCTAATTTTTCGAAAGCAACTTTTTTTGGTGGAGCCATTTGTAATATTAGAATGAAAACTTTCTGAATTAGAATAAATATACGAACACGCACTTTCACTCATTTAACAAATGAGATAAATGTTGAAGCTTTTATACAAAAATTTCGTACCTACACACGGTAAGAATAATAACACACTTTGACGACGACGACGACATGTGCACACGCCACGCTCACATGTGCACACGCCACCACACCAGAATTGCAAAACAACAAAGTTGTTAACTCGGCAGCGATCGGCCGTAGGCCATGATCTAGCTAAGCCATGAGTATTACACTTCAGTCAACTCTGGTGTAATAAGTGTATTTTACCATATGCAGTGTGATATGTAGTGCAACAAAGTGTATGCAATATACTTTTAAGCCTGCCTCGTCTACAAAGGTATGGGGCTTATTGAAAGGCTAGCCCAAGCCGTGTAGAAATAGATGGCTGAAAAGCCCAAGTGTTTTTTTTGGCTAAAGAGCCGACCTGAAAATTAAATAAGATGCATTTACTGCGTCCAGTTTAAGATTGACTTTATTATGATTTTCTTAACCTATTTATACAAAAATCTTATTCTAATTATTTACATCTATTCACTAATGCTATTATAAAAATGCTTATGCAGCAGTAAATCTAGATTTGAATTCACCAGCCGGCTGTACAATTTGACACCATGCACAACGCGGCGTATTCTTGCGGGGTAACCGTATATGTATGCCATGCTGCCCTGTGACGTTTAGGGATTTTTTTCTGTTGTTCTTGACGTAGAAGTACTCTACGTTCGAGTCCCTTAGTTGTTACCGCCCTGGGTTAGGTGCGCACGATGTAAATTCTCCAGCTGCTTCAGTCTGGGGTGGGGTTCTTTGATGCACCTCGGCACACACACAAAACTTTATCGTGCATTGCGAAAAAAAAAAATAGAGTCAGTCGAGATTCATCTCGATTTACAAGAATGAGTTCGCAATTCCCTTACTGTTATTGTTTCTCAAGTAAACAAAAATGTAATATTGTTATAGGTGAAGATGCAATAGTGTCGGTCGAATTCCTCTCGTTTTACGAGAATGACTTCGCAATTCCAATACAACTATTGTACTTCCGAAAAAAATGTATTATAATTGGTATGGAACCAAACATACTGGTCGTAAAATAGAAAGGGAAGGTCTAGAGTACGCAATTCCAAATACATTTGGGACCAAGAAAATTTGAATGGGAACACCACGAGCCCTGGTCGAGAGATAAAACTTTGTTTTACAAATCGCGGTTCCAAGTACTCATGAGCCTCTCGCAAAAGAAGCATCTGAAGTGAATTGACTGAATCAACCCCCTTCGTGTCCCCTGGGTTTTGGAGGACCCTGAAAGAGAATAAAGCAAGCTCTAATCACTTTCGGGCCCCACGTTGGGCGCCATTATTTGTTATGTATGCCATGCTGCCCTGTAACGTTTAGGGATTTTTTCTGTTGTTCTTGACGTAGAAGTACTCTACGCTCGAGTCCCTTAGTTGTTGCCGCCCTGGGTTAGGTGCGCACGATGTAAATTCTCCAGCTGCTTCAGTCTAGGGTGGGGTTCTTTGATGCACCTCGACACACACACAAAACTTTATCGTGCATTGCGAAAAAAAAATAGAGTCAGTAGAAAAGAAAAGAAAGGAAAACCACACCACAACTTTGCCGGGGATTCAGCTGTTAGAATCCCTAGCCCTCCCATCCGATGACGACCACATAATTTAATAGTTTGTTAATATATATATATTTTTTTTTCTATTTTTCTAGCACACGCCATTTGGATCAAACGTCCATTAAAGGATATATTTTGTAGCACACGCCATTTATTTCAAACTTATTTTATTTTGTAGCACACGCCATTTGGATTAAACGTCCATTAAAAGATATATTTTTCAGCACACGCCATTTGGATCTAACGTCCATTAAAGGATATATTTTGTAGCACACGCCATTTATTTCAAACTTATTTTATTTTGTAGCACACGCCATTTGGATTAAACGTCCATTAAAAGATATATTTTTCAGCACACGCCATTTGGATCAAAAGTCCATTAAAGGATATATTTTTCAGCACCCGCCATTTATTTCTAACTTATTTTATTTTGTAGCACACGCCATTTATTTTAAACTTATTTTATTTTGTAGCACACGCCATTTACTTTAAACTTATTTTTTTTTTTTTTTTTTTTTTTTTTTTCGGCACACGCCATTCTTAATTAACTTTAAACTAACATACTTTTTGGCCCACGCCATATTATCTTCTCCGAGTTCTGATTAAAACCCATCTTTACGCTGCAGACGACAAAACCAAACTGACTCTTTAATTCCCCGAAATGCTTCTTTTCACACATTCCACGTACACACTCTCGCCTTGGTATCGGTACCTTGTTGACGAACTACCAAATTGTTTTCGAGCAAAACAATTTGTTATTGAACTAAAATGGTTTACCATGCCTACCACCTGCATGTCTACTACGGCACCTCCACGCTTCAATGCCCACCCTACCTTTTATTTACCCATCAGCAATCACCAAAACCATCAGTGGTCAACAACAAAAAAATTTAATCCCCATACCTTCATATGCAGCTAGTGGAAATTTCCATCCGCGCCTTAGTGAGTGTGCATAATCTTTTCGTCTGCTGCCTGCGTGGTACACACACTTATTCAACCCACATTCCGTACGTCACCTCATGCGATAAGTTTCGCCCAATCCCATGATGCCATTTGTAAAAACAAGCCATCTGGCCTGATCATCATCATGGTCATGCAGACAACCGGAATTTTTGTTGTTGCACTTAGCATGCTGCTTTGCAATGGGAAATTTTAACTGGTGAATGCATGGTGTATGTACCGTTCAGTCTTAAATTCGTTTGAATTTTTAAGTCTGTTGCGCAGACTACAGTGTGGGGAAGAAAAATTGTTTGCCACTTGGTATAATAGTGACTACACTAGGTGTGCATAAATTTCATACACTTTACCAAAAAAAAAATTTTTCTTTGAAGTGGGAATCTTTGTACCATTACATATGTTGTACTAGTGTGCGGGGTTGTATTATAGACGAACATGGAATATGGAAGCCATGTGTCCCAAGTAAGCGAGTCTTGGTTTACGTAGTGTCTTAAGTATTCCGCTAAAGTCTTGTGGCTGCGCTTAAGACCGCCGTTAGTTTGAGGATGATACGGTGTGGTTTGTAATTTTCTTGTTTTCAGTATTTTGCACACCTCTTTGAAGAGAGTACTAAGGAAGTTTGTACCCTGGTCTGTTAATATGGAGTCCGGAATTCCGAATCGACAGATTATTCTTTCTATCAACATTCGTGCTATCGTAGTAGCTTCCGCATTAGGTATAGCGATGGCTTCGCTAAATTTTGTCAGGTCGTCCTGGAAAGTTAGTATATATTTGTTGTTCTCGTAGCTGACGGGTAGTGGACCCACAATGTCTAAAGCTACGCGCTCGAATGGAGTTTTACTGGTGGTCGTTATCTTCAAGGGTATCTTGGCATTTTTGGACGGTTTGTTTTTCTGACATGATTCACACTTGCGGATGTATTCGGTCGTGTCCCTTGTGATCGTTGGCCAGTAATACGAGTATGTTTGCTTTATTCGTCTCGTGGTACGTGTTACGCCTTGATGTCCACCAAAAGGGGATTCGTGGTTTTCATGCAAGACTTTCATGATGTCGTCTGGGTCGTCTAGTATGATTCGGGTGTCGGTGTGTATGCTAATTGTCATTTTTTCTTGTTCAAATATTTTTTGGATTAATGTTTTTATGTCTTTGTGGTTATTGTTGCCGTTGAGTGGCAAGGAAATGGCTATAGAATTTTACCTTTTCTCTTTACAGTCGTTTAGAATATTTTGTAGACAGTCTGTTATTATTTGTTGATCAGAGGTACTTCTCGAAGGAATAGGTAAAGTGGTTATTTTAAAATAACAATGGGATCTGGTTTGTGACATAGTTAGGATTTGTCCTATGTCAGGTTTTTTGAAATTTTTAAATTGCTCTTGTAAAATATTTTCGTCAGGAGAGTCTATGAGAGGGAGTAGTATGATTTTATAAGAAACTTTGTTGTTAAGAAATACTGAATCTGTTTTGTTGATAAGATTCAGGCTTGGGCAGGTTGTGGTTCTGCCGAATTGGTTTCTACTTTGCTGATTTCATTCTGCGCATCGAGCGTCTGTTGTTGACTTCTCGTAGTTACCAGTACTTGGTTTTTCTCATTGTCGCTTAACCGTATTCGACTAAGCGCGTCTGCGATGACATTCCTTTTACCCGACTTATGCATAATTTTGAACTCGTGTTCCTCCATCAAGATACGCCAGCGTAAAAGTCTTGAGGTAGGATTTTTCTGCCCTATTAACCATAATAAGTTATTATGATCAGTGCAAATCGTAAATTTCCTTCCGAAGATGTACGGTCGGAATTGATTTAATGCATAGGTAATGGCTAACAGTTCCTTTTCAGAAGTTGTATACCGCATTTCTGCGTCGTTTAGCGTTCGGCTAGCAAAGGAGATAGGCTTATCTTCTCCTATCGGACCTTGGGAAAGTACTGCTCCTAATGCTATGTCACTAGCATCAGTAGTGACAACAAATCGGGGGTCGGATGATTTTTTCTTTTAATTTCCTAAATGATTCGTCACAAAAAGCATCCAAATTAAAGACAACGTTTTTCTTTAATAATTTAGTAAGGGGTTTAGCCAGATCTGCAAAATTGGGAATACATTTTCGGTAGTATCCCACAAAACCAAGGAATGACTTAATGTCCTTCGGTTTTTTCGGTACCGGGAAGGTTTTTACAGCTTTTATCTTGTCGGGATCTGGTCTAATTCCTTCTTCGGAAATTACGTGTCCAAGGTAGGTAAGTTCTTTTCGGACGAAGTGGCACTTGTCAGGTTGTAATTTGAGGTGGTGTTCTCGAAGACGATTGAGAACCTTGATAAGCCGTTTGTTATGGTCGCGAAGATCATATCCATAGATGACGATGTCGTCAACATACACAAAGCATTCGATGCCTTGTAGTCCCATTAGCACATTGTTCATCAGGCGTTGGAATGTTGCCGGGGCGTTCTTGAGTCCAAATGGCATACTCGTAATGTCCGAACGGAGTACTGAACGCTGTCTTACTTTTGTCCTCTTCCGCCATCAGAATTTGGTGGAAACCCTTGGCCAGGTCGAGAGTACTGTAGTACTTTGATTTACCTAACTGGTCCAAGATGTCGGTTATATTGGGCAGGGGATAAGCGTCCCCAAGGGTCAGTTCGTTTAGTTTCCTGAAGTCGACCACTACCCTCCAACGTTTCGTACCATCCTTGGCTGATTTCTTTGGGACTAAAAGCAAGGGTGAGTTCCACGGGCTGTAACTTGGTTGTACTATGCCACCATCCAACATGTCACTGATTTGGCTGTGGATTTCTTTTCTTTGGCTTTCTGGGAGACGATATGGTCTTGTGAATAAAGGCGGCTTACCTTCTTCAGTTATTACCTTGTGTCGTATAGAATTAGTGTGAGTCGAATGATCACCTTCAATAAAGATAAGGTCGTTGTATTCACGACAAATTTTGAGTATGGACCCCTTTTCTTCGGCATTACAATGGTTCGATTAATGAACCCAATTTGTTTAGCCGGTTTTTTACATGGTCTTTAAGCTTCTCCTCTCTGACTATCTCGAAGTTGTTTAGCTCGTCCCATTCTAAGTTAATGGAACTTATGTCTATATTTTTATCTGTGTCTAAAGTATTCATTAAGAGAATTTTAATTTTGGATTTATGGGGTTTGGCTAATGTTTCACCTAGGTAAACCCCTGGAATTATTTCTTTTTTTATTATTATTATATCTGGGGAATTAGTAAGTTTGAAGGGAATTTCGACTACTTGTTGGCTTCTTTGCTTTAGAAGAATAAAATTATTTGATTTCCCTTGTTCGACATTATTATTTTTATTTAGTATTTCGGTCTTATGTTTTGCTAAGGGTCTGTCCCTCTTAGTCTTACTGTTTGCCGTATTTGCTAATGTATTTGAATTTTGTATTGTTATATCTTCTGATGATACCAGAATTATCTCGTCTAGATTTTCTATAGGCTTTTGAGGCCTACTGGAAGTTGGTTTGCTCACAGCTTGCCTAGGGTCGTGTTTTTGTGGAACTACTGGTCCGTTTTGAGATGCGGATTCAGATGATCGTTCCTGTACTGATTCCTTTTCTATTCCAGTGTTCTGTTGACACTTTGTGTTGGTAGTAGAATGATGGAAATCAATCCGTTCGGACCCGTTGATAGCAGGCTGGAGTTTACCGGCAATTGAGTGAGTGTTTGGCCGCCTTAGGTCGCACCGTTCTGCATTATTGCCATTTCTCCCAGCATTACCCGTAGGTAACACCTCGCAAGGTGAGGTCTCTAGAACCTTTTCTGTAGGGATAATTCGGTTGTATAAATCAGAGGTTGTTGAAAAAATTTGTCGAGGGATTTCATTTGGAGGGGGATATTTGGAGGTTGGTTGTTTGTATTGTGAAAATTGTGACCAAGTGATGGATTGAAATTGTTAGGGTTGTTAGGAAGATTAAGGTGTGGTGACACAACTTGAAGGTTGGAGTTCTGGTGGGCTTGTCTGTGTCTGCAGTTGTTATAAGTGTGATACCTTTTATTGCAGTACTCACACCTCACCATCTGCACGTTGTAGTGCGCTTCCCTCTTGACGGGGTTGGGGGCGAAGTTTGGGATGTTCGTATTTTGAAAACATGTTGCAGATGTGTGCCCTAACTTATTACAAGTCTGGCAAGTGGGTCGGGGGTAATTATTTCTCGGGGAGGAAACAGAAGGTGCAGGATCATCGTCTTTTAGTCGGAGTGATTGATCGAGGGCATAAGAAATAGCAATTTTCAGGTTGCTGGCATTTCTGGCTTTTACTAAAACCTTCAAGGTTGGCAGCCGTATGCCATCCTCGAATGTTTGTAAGGCCAGCGTCTGATTCTCTGTGATCAGAAATTCTTTTACGGCGTTTTCGTTCGTACTGTCGTACGTTGCCGAGTCTAGTGCTAGGAGTAGAGCTGAGAGTCTATCTCCGAATTCCTTTATGCTCTCCCTGGGTTTCTGTTTGGCTGCCAGAAGTTCGTTCTGAGCCGAAGAGCGCGATCTGTGTTCTTTGAACTGGGATTCTAGTTCTGCAACTAGGTCATCCCATTTTAGCAGTGTTCTGTTCTGTATGAGGTCGAATGCGGCACCTTGAAGCCGCGTTCGTACAATGCTTAAAAAGAGGGTGTGTTGTCCCTCATCCCTTATGTATGAGAACAGGGTGTTGCCACAGGCAATAAATTTGTTTAGTTCGGCGGGGTTACCGTCGAAAGAGGGGATGATACTATTGATATCACTGAGAGTAATTCTCGTCTCCATTGGAGCGGAAAAGGGTTGTGTTTGTTCGTCTAGGTCGTGGAAGGGTAGAGCCTTGAAAAGCTCTATTGCACGTAATTTTTGTCGCGTAAGAATGGTCGTAGAAGTGAGCAACAGACGGTTGACGGTTCAAATGTGATTACAAAAATTCGTATATAAAAATATTATAGGTTTCGTGTGTAGGTATTGAAAAATTTTTTGTATAATATAGGTATGTAAAAAAATGTTTCTATTTACTTTTTTTTTTACCGCCGTCTGCTCCTCTTGATGATGTCTTCCCTTCCGGGTCTGTTTGGGATTGTACGTTTTTCTTCAGCTTCCTTTACTTTCACTGCCCAAGGTTTGCCTCCGCGTCCGTATTTCAGGAGTTCGCCAGGTCTTATATTTATGGGTCTTTAAAAATTTATTTTCACTTAGACTTCCACTTAGACGTTGTGGTGTTTAGCCCCAGAAACGCATCGAGTTCACAGCAGACTCGTTTTTGGTTTTTTGGTAGTGAGGATCTTTCTTACGTGGATCCCACCGCTGTCACCAATGTTGTATCGTAAAATTACCGTGCTTTCCTCTACTGAGGAGAAGAGTAATTTCCCGGACGGAGTAAAAGACTTTTTCTGATTGGTTTTTTAAATGTTTTATTTTATTTTATATTACTGGCCCGCTGTCTATAGCTTGGCTGCGACCAGATAATATAGTTAAACTATTATTTATTCAATGTAAAGGCCCGCTGTCTTTAGCTAGGCTGCAACCCTTATATTGTAATGTTTAATCTGTCTCTTACTCACTGTGTCTTATCCCTGAAATTCCCGGCTCTTTTATACTAATTTAAGTGTTCATTTTTGGTTCATTTTCATACCCCTCCAACACACACATTGCTCATTAACCCAGCTTTGCGCATTTCCCAATCAGGTTTACCAATCAGTAATTGTATGTCGACATGTAGTCCCATGTCGCAATATGTCATTCACACTTTGTCCTAGTCGTAAATATTGCACTCATCGGCATATATCTCAGTAATTCCATGTCACCGCTGGCATTCGTTGTAGATATGCAATCTCAGCGTGTGCATGGAATTCCCTTTTGTTTATTCTAGTCAGTGCGCTTGTAAGGCATGGCATAGCCATTCAGTGCATAGGAAATATGATATTAATGTGCATATTCGGTGGACAAGTGCTGACAGTGAACGAATGGTGACTTACTTCGGATATACCATCTGGTGCGTTTTGGGCGCTCATGATTGTGGAATGTCGTTATCGTGTACGAGGAATAGTGAGTTAAATGAAAGGTATGAAAAGTGCATGTATGTAAAAGTGTATGAAGTATACACGGGATGGTATGTAGCGTGAGTACTACTATATTTTAACTTGTGACCCTTCTATGTATCCTCGGAATTTTTGTACCGCCCAATCTACTGCGAGCGCTTCTCTTTCCGTCGTTGAGTAATTGCGTTCTGCAGGTAGCAATAATCGGCTGGCGTATTCGACTGGATGTTCTTCATCTCTCTCCCCCTGGAGTAATACTGCACCAATAGCATAGCTGCTGGCGTCAGTTTTTAAAATGAATGGAACATCATCTTTGACTTGCTGCAAAATCGGTGCAGTAGTTAGGAGTTGTTTAAGCTTATCAAAGGAACTTTGCTCCTCCTCTTCCCATCTCCAAGTGGAATTCTTCTTGGTGCGATCAGACAGTGGCTTTGAAATCTTAGCAAAATTTGGTATGAACCTCCTGTACCATGAGCATGGTTGCAAGAACGATAAAACTTGCTTTGGATTCTTTGGTCTCGCTCTCTTGAGAATTGCCTCTGTTTTCTCGGGATTTACTTTTATTCCATTAGTCGTTAGGATATGACCCAGATAAGAAACTTCGGAACAGCAACATTTGCACTTTTCTCTGTTAAGGCGGAATCCAAATTCTTTCAAGCGAATGAAAACTCTTTCCAAA
Organism: Portevinia maculata; assembly: GCA_949715645.1. Taxonomy (NCBI): domain Eukaryota; kingdom Metazoa; phylum Arthropoda; class Insecta; order Diptera; family Syrphidae; genus Portevinia; species Portevinia maculata. Next base: position 98,578,857 of record OX454528.1, read on the forward strand.
TCCTCCAGACGTTTTTGAAAGTTTTCAGAGCAGATGATTAGATTATCTATAAATGCTAATAACATGACGTTTGGTATACTTCTTCGAAATTTGTCAATTATGCGCTGAAATGTTGCAGGCGCATTACGTAATCCGAACGGCATACGTTTAAATGTATGGCACGTATACGTAATAAAAGCGGTTTTTAACTGGTCTTCTTCTGCTACCATAATCTGCCAGTATCCGGAGCGTAAGTCGAACGTTGACATGTACAGAGTGCTCTTAGCTTCGTGAAGTAGGTCGTCAATGCGAGGCAAGGGGTAGCGGTCTGGGAGCGTTACTGAGTTGAGTGCTCTGTAATCGACGCAAAATCGTATACCTCCATCACTCTTGGGAACTAGGACAACAGGAAATGCCCATGGGGATGCTTTTTCTTCAATTATGCCTTTCTGTAACATTCTGTCGATCTCAGCCCTTAACTGAATTTTCCTGGCCGGTGAGATCCTATATGGAGCGAAAGCGATAGGAGCTGCCTTTCCGGTTTTAATCCGATGCTCTTCTAACGGAATGGGAATGTTTATTTCTCCAAATATTTCACTGTGTTTTTCCAGTAACTCTTCCAAATCAGCCTTCTCTTCAGACTTCAAGTGTTTAGCTTCTTCAGGACGTAGCTTAATGTCAAGGCTGTTCAGCTCAAACCATGCATCCGTGTTTGAAGATTCAACTCTCCGTGGTTCACTAAATAAGTCACTGCGTCTATCCGGAGTTCGCATATCTTTTGGTACTGCGTCGGAGCAAATAGATTGCACCTCGTGTGGGGAATATTCATTGGGTTTCTTGCGTTTCGGCGTCATACCAATAGGTATACTTATAACTTCTCGATTTTCTACCCAAGCAAGATATGCAGACACTTCTTCCATAACATCTTTTTTAGGTGTATTTGGTAACTTCTTCGCATCTGGTGGTTGGTAACACTGTTTGTCCTTATTCTCAATTGGTTTCAAAACGCTACTATTCACCAATTTGAAGTCAAATGTTTTTGTGGGGTCATCTATAAAATGAAATGATCTTTGTGCAATATTCAACACAATCCCACATTTTTCCATAAAATCAATTCCAAGTAAGATTCGGTTTCCTTTGGCTTTGGGCATGGCAATAAAGCGGATTTTCCGAAATCTTTTTCCAATACAAATGTCGACTTCGGTGGCATAGACGACTTCTTTTCGTGGAATACCGTCAGCGAACGTTAACTCAGCATTTACGGGTTTGAATTCGCACCCTTTCTTCAAAAGCTGTTGATAAAGACGAGCTCCTGCTAAGCTGGTTCTAGCTGCTGTGTCTAAATATGCTTTTCCGCGAAGGCCATTAATGTTGACATCGACGGTAGGAACATTTCTTCCAATCACTATGGAGTCTATCAGGTTAAATTCAAGTGCGTCTGGGCTATTTGCCTTCTTATTGCTGCAGTTAGGACAGTTTGATCGGTAATAGCCAGCGGCTCCGCAACCATAGCAATTTATAACAGGCTTTGCGTTCTTCGCTTGAACTGCCAACTTGCCTTGCTCCATGTCTTTAATCCTTGTAAAGCATGTGTCAGCTATATGTCCTTTCTTCCTACAGTATGCACAACGCTTCTTCTCCTTGCTTTCTACAGGATTTGAAGAAGGTTTTCTTTCTTCATTAAAGATTTCCACTTCTCTGGCTTGCTCCAGGAGGTCTTGGCAATTTTGTATTGAGCTTCTGGAGACTTTTTCTCTAATTTTTGGGAGAACTTGACCGTATACCATGTTTAGCATTATGCTTTCAGATAACTCGTCCGACAATTGTGCAAGTAAAGATCGTTTCCTGCAAACAAATTGGTCAATTCTTTCGTTTGTTCCCTGTCTCTCCTCAAATAATTCCGCGTAAATGCGCCACGAGGGTTTGGCTGGAGAGAATGCTGCTTTGAGTAGTCTGATTGCATCATTAAAACTTTTCGCTTCTCCTTTTACACCTTGCCACCATGTTGCTGCGAAACCTTCCAGCAATAGTGGAATACCCGTGAGTGCACTAGCGTCCGTTATGTTTTAAGAGTCTCTGTACACCGTTATTGTTGCGATGAAATCGCTGACCTTTGATGTGTTAGTCTCTCCATCAAAGCGAGCCGTACATCTACCGAATGTTCCATAATTCTTTTCAACGTGTATAGCGCTAACTAACCGCTGTAGTTGTTCTTCTGACAGTGCGGTTAATGCGGCCGCACTTGTCGAAGCACCCGATGATTTATTTCCTGTGTCTCCTAACATGTCTGCTTCTGGGATTACCTCGTTTGTTGAAGCTGCTTGAGACGCTACCCGTTCGCTTCTCCTCAGCATATACCTTAAAGCTGTGTGACCACCTTTATCTGAGCCAATGGACGAACGTTTGTAAAATTTTTATCAGGAGCCAAGCGACCAGTAGAACTGTTCAACCCGTCTTCGTTTACTTTTTCGATGGAAGTTCAGGAGCCAGATGACCAGTAAACTGTTCAATCCGTCTACCAAAACGTTGATGTTTTTTTTACGGTGAAAGTTCAGGAGCCAGATGACCAGTAAACTGTTCAATCCGTCTACCAAAACGTTGATTTTCTTTTACGATGAAAGTTCAGGAGCCAGATGACCAGTAAACTGTTCAATCCGTCTACCAAAACGTAACCAAAACGAAAATTTAGCAAAAATTTGCAATGATTTCAACTGTTGTGGGCTCTACTGTAGCTTCCAACTAATCTCGCGTCCAGCCGTAATTCCAGTAGCCACAAAGTTGGGCGCCAATGAAGCGAGGGCCAAAACCTCTTTGAGACCGTGCCGTCGATTAAGTTTTAAAGGAAACAGCGGAATTTAACAAACTTTATTTTACTCAAACTTTCGCTTTTATAATTAAATAATTTCAATAGTTAGAGCCGAACGACCAAGTAATTGTTCTGTTCGTCTGCTAACTAGTGAACGAAGGACTGACAACCTTATTAAATTTTACACTGCCTTTTATACCCAGAATTGTTACGGTTGAGTTCTTTATATAATCAATTCTGTGTATGCATTTTGGCTTACATTATGTGTGTACGTAGCACTTTTTACTGAAAAATAAAATATGTGCTTTTATAATTTTACAAAATATGTGCTTTATAATTTTTAAAATTATAAAGCACATATTGATGACATAGTGAAAATAAAATGTGTGCTTTGCACAAGGAATTTAATACATTTTAGATAATAGTCGTTACATTATAAATATGTATATGTTATTAGGATGGCCGCTACAATAATAATAAAAAAAAATATAACACAAAAGGGAGGAATAGAAAAAAGTAGTTATCAGTCATTCTAGAAATTGATTCCTTAGTCAAATATAGATTGCAGCTCAATAACGGCGAAAGTTCCTCTATTTGAAACCTTCTTCGGAGGTTGAATGGAGCCTAATACATCGGTCCATGGGTATCTTAATTCATCCCTTTGAAGGCGCCATTTCCATAGTTTTAAGGACTTTTCCATTGCGTTGATTTTTACAGTCGCTTCGTCAAGCTCGACTATTTCTCCAGGATATATCTCTCCTTCGTACAAAAACGCCACAAATTTGCCAACCTCTCGAACTACATCCCCAAGATTCAGCGCAACATTGCCTTGAGATATTTTTCCTTCTAGAAAATCAACAAATAGGGTTTCTGCTTCGTCTTCGTTAACGAGATCTTCAAAATTGATATCGTCGCAAGAATCGTCATGGAAAACCATGGAGTCGTACTTTCTATGGTGAGATGTGCTAGGCTGGTTATCGTCATCTTCCATTCTGTAGCCAGAAAAAGTAGGCACGTCATCCTCCTGCATATGCCGAGTAGCATCGAGATCATTTTCGCCATCATTCTCCTCATTATGAGTACAACTTTCATTCCCTGGATTCTCACCGGCACAAACACTTCTTCCTGCAGGAATATTCATTTTCTTCCTTCGGCTCTTCTCAATTGTTGTCATATCGGTCCTCTTTTCCTGGAGAGTGTTAAGAAAGGCTGACTCTATTTCCACATTACAAACACTTCGCGGAATGCGGATTAAGACCTCCTCAGCATTTAGCGGAAATTTCCGAAAACCAGATTCTAGATTTCCTTTTTTATTTTCGTTCATGATTGTCATCAGTTTTAACAGGAGTGGTGGAAAGTTTTCTTTTTGGATGTTTGTATTTCGGATGCCTTGGGGAGTGTCCTTCCACTCTGACAACACCTTCCGCCATACTATTTTTAACGGCCGGAAAAATGCAACATCTAGGGGTTGTCTTAAATGGGTACTGGTTGGAGGTAGACAGACAAGGTGCACGCGGTTTTCGCGACACAGTTGGAGGGCATGAACAGTTATATGAGAAGCTAGGTTGTCACACAGCAGCACTTTTTTTTGCTTCTTGCTTTTTAAGTCGTGGCAGCATCTGATATTGTAGCCAGTCCGTAAAAATATGGGCATCAAACCATCCAGATGTACTTACGTTGTAACGGCAGCCCCTAGGACCGTTTTCAGTCCAAGTTGTCCACATTTTACCAGCCCTATAAACTACGTAGGGTGGCATCAGTTCTCCAGAGGCGTTCCCACAAAATGTAACAGAAACTGAGGTTTTTGACGCATTTCTTATCAGTTCTGGATATTTACACCCTTTTTTGTTTTGTCGGGTAATTATTCCTCCGACGACAGGGGAGCGAATCTGAAAAAACGGTTCCAGAGAAATAGAGAGACACAAACACGAGAGCTCGGTTAAGCGTATTTATTTGTTATATAATTTTCTATTAAGTCCTTAAGATTAATTACAATATGGATATGGAGTTTGGGGACCGAACCGCTGCGAGATCACAAGCCGACCAAAAAGCACCGTACTGGGTGAATCACAAAACTGAACTGTACCGAGTCGAGGTTGAAAGATATCTACACGAGAAACCAATTTGTTTCTCCTCAGAAGTCCGCATCCAAATTACAGGTCCCACGGGAGCAGAGTATCAAGCACTCGATACCATGCCCACGCCTTTGCCAACCACTTACCAACGAAATAGAGTGTGGCACACACACCCGAAATACCCATAGCGATCTGTATGCGCGACATTGTACTTATTCCAAGAATAAACAATGCGCCGATGGATGGCAGTATTTATGGTTCGCACCCTCGCCTGGTTATCTTATGTCAACAACCATTAGGCGGCGACCACAAAGTGCATACGAATGTCTGCGCATAGACTCTGGTATCGGGTGGCGGTTATATGACAACGTAGCGCTGCTACAACTGCGCCTTCCAGGGCTGTCGACTCGTGGCCGCCTGGTAAGAAAGCGCTAAACTCTTCCTCTTCCACAGGCCTTGATGCAGTTGGCACTTCGGGCCGCCGCTGCTTGGATGTGGAAGCCACTTCGCTCAATTTCGAGCCCTGGGTCGGAGCGTTTCCGCCCTCGGGCTTCTTCTGTAGGCCCTTCTTTTCATACGCGGGGGTAGTCAATGCCCCTTTCACCGCGCACTGACCAAAAAGTTCGGCCAGAGCGGCATCAATCTTGACGGGAGCCATGCGCTCACGCATAATGGTCATGCCGAACATAAACTTCCATCCTTCGACCTCACGGGGTACGAGCTGAACCGTCTCGCGCTGTCGCGAATAGTCAGCTCCCATTATGACCCCTCGCTCTATGTCGAGCCTTATGTTTGTGTCAATTAGGTACAACACGTTTCCCAATCCCTTGGCATGAACGACCCTATCCGGTCGCAAAACTTGTAGCTCCGAGAGCTGGTGGCACATCATAAACATGATCTGCTCGTTCGCAGGTTTACCGTCAAGAACCTCGCATGATGTCTTGACCATTATCAAAATCTTTTCCGCTTCTAACAGATATGCAGTAGTGCGTTTGCGCCTGAAGTTATTTACAGGCTTGTCTTGTCTGGCATTCGTTTCGGAATTTTTAAACCTTGGTCGATTAGAGAGACCTGAGCTGAGAAGTTGTCCCAAAGTTGTCTGATTTCTTGTATTTTAGTTTCGGTGTTTTTAGGCTTCCGTTTCTGATTTGGGGACTTCGAGAGGCTGGTGTTGTTACACTTTGAATTCGCGGAATTGATATTTTAATTAATCAAAAAAAGAACACGAAAATACTGCGATCACCACCGCCGAACCAAAATTTATATGAACTGTCAAAACGAAAGAAACCCAAAGTGCAACTCCAGCGAAGAAAATTGCTGGATTCCCGGCCGCTCAGCTAGGGGTGGGTTCGATAACCTAGCGCTCGCTGAGATCTTTAGCTAATTAAAAAAAATGACGTGAAAGGTACTTACGGACTTACTGTCGTCGAGGAAAATATTTTTCCCCGATTGCAATAAGTAAAATGGGCGCCACACAATTTTTTTTGGTTGATTAGACAATTGGAAAATTGTGAAACCGTGCTAAACTGAAAAAAAAGGAAAACCTTGAAAAAAAATCAGAAAATTTCGACCAATGGAAACCGCTTCCAGCAACTTGAAGAACAAAGACAACAAATAACCGTTTTTTTTCCACTACGTTATAAATGCCCCAGTGGAGCACGGCAAATTTTATTAACCGCTTTTAAGTTGCAGTTATACAAAAAGACGAAACGAAAAGCCGTTTATGAAATGGTGCAAGACCGCAAGCTCCCGAATGTGGAAATATTCCAGAAAGAAAAAAATGGTCGCGTGTCCCGTTTATTTTCGGGATTTTTTTTTTTTTTACGAAGCCCGATCCGACCGAAATTTATATTTCGTATAAATAATTTCCTCACTACCCTAACACAAAATCACTCTACTTATCTGTTCTCCTGTTTCCTCTCCTCTTCCTGAACCCTTGTCGATCCAACCCAGTCCTTTGGATATTAGTCCCGCCTGAACAATTAACCTCGTTCCTGATGTGTTCTTCCTTACTTATGTGTTCTTTAACTCTTCTACTCTGCCCTTCTCGATTGTTCATTTTTTTTTTTGTTCTTTTCTCCACACTCGCAATTAATCAATAAAAAACCAAAACTAACCAAAACTGTCTTGCACGATCGCTGGTCAACCAAGAAGTGATTGCCAAATCTTTTGTCCAGGCCGTCGTCCGCTGTCTCCACTCATACATTCGTACAAACCTGGGGAAGCAGAGCCAACGACAGTTCTCACTGGACAATTCAGCTGTATCGCTGAGATTGTCAACTGTTTCATACTTCCCCATGACCACGCATACTTTGGCAGTGGAATCAACGGCTCCCACTCGGTAATTCAGCTGTATTTCTGAGATTACCAACCGTTGTTCCTTCCCCACTCCATTCACGCACATTTAGCTGAACCTTGCCGTTTTCGCTACACTATGTAATATTTTACATAAGTGCGCTGACTTGGTCCCGCTAATGCTCTCACGCACTCAGACTTTAGAATTCGCCACTGTTGGAAGCCTTCAGTGACAACCGAATTCGCCGGCCGACCCTGGACAATGTAAACACTAGAAACTTTGACAATTCGCGATTATTAACGAAAAGAAACTGTGGAGAGGAGCATTAAATTAATTAATCTTTTGCAAAAAAATGCCAAAGTGCATTGTTAAAATAAATTTTAACGTTTTGAAACATGTTCCCTCCCTCTTACAAACCCAAAGAAGAACACCTCTGGATGGGTAGGATAATAAAATCCCTAGGACCAGGCACCAATGGAATAGTTCGAAGGACAATCGCCCAGGAAATTTGTGAGTGAAACCGATCTAATATTAAAAATAAAAGTGAATTAAAATCTAGCTATCTCGGTCGAATCGCGCGCAGGTTTGGGGAAAAGGGGAATTGCTATTCTTGCACCATATCGTACAAGTAGTTTTTGTTTAATTGTTGTTGTGTACGAGCCCTTTGCATCTGTCCCTTGACGTTCGTTAACCGCAAAGTTTTCCGGGGTAGTTGCGATCGTTTGTTCTGGCCACTTTCATTTTTGTCCTCGTACCATTACTTCTCCTTGTTGATGTTATATGGCCAAGTGTTTTACTGAGGGCAGTGTGTTCGACATGGTGGTTTGGGGTGCGTATACATGGCCGTCCGCCCGCATTCCCCAGGTGCTCCTACGTTGCTCCATCGACGGGGTTGGATCAAAAGGGAGCGTCATCCCTTCCCCCATCGATCGTGACACCCTACCGTGACTTTGGTAGTTCGGGGCAATTGTTACTAGAAGGGGCCGTCCGCTCGCCCTTCCCAATTGCATCACAGCACATTTGCTTGTGATTGAAGCAGTTGATTTGCTGTCTGCTTCGTATTCAGACCGTCCGTCTGTTCGGGAGTGTGGTAGTGGATGTTCACACAACTCCGCCGTTGCAGACAGTCCGTCTGTTTGGAGTGTGTTTGGATGTCGTACACTACTCCGTCGTTGCAGACCGTCCGTCTGTTTGGATATTCCCACTCGTTGGATTGTCCTGAACCATTGACCGTCCGTCGGTTCGTGGGGCGCCTTCCGCTCCGCGTTAGCCCTTGCTTGAGTGGTTCTTCCGCTCTGAACCGCCCGTCCATGCCCGAATGTACCTGTGGGGGTTTTGTCCTCGGCTCGAGAGAAGTGGGCCCATGGCTGGTGGTACCACGGCTGCCCCTCCACTTCTATAGATCCCAGGTACGCCACCCAATGTGAAGAGGGAATTGGTAGGGTGGGTAAAGGAACAAAGAGTGGACCTTGTTGTGGGAAATTATACCGCAACAGTGTAACAGATCTTTAGGTGGCTTAGTGCAAAGTTCGGCTACTTGCAACGTTGGGACTTCAGGCTCTTTCTGCAAAGGTTGGGAGAACAGGAGGTATCTGCAAGCTCTACCTGACCTCGTCCAGCGAGTGGCTGTATTAACGAGTGGGATACCTACAAAGCAGAGGACTGCTCCTTGTAGGCGTCAGTTTTCAAAGGTAGAACTCCCTACTGTATTCCAGCGAGTTGCTTAATAAAATACAAGTTGGTTGTTTGACTTCCGAAAAGTTATAGCCCCTTTATTCAAAATTCATTGAGCTTATATACTAATTTGCCAGATGCTGTCGCAGCAAAAAGTATCCCCTTCGTATCTCGAACCCCAAAATCCATTGATCGATAATTGCCCATTCGGCATATCCCGCGGGTGGATGACCGCCGTCATTCCACACAACGTTCGATTACAATGTTTCAAGCAAGAACTTTCATTCAAAGTATTTAATTACTTTGTGTTACTATGAATTGCCCATGCGGCTGTCGCGTGCTGTTGTTCAGCATAGGCACGACGTTGCATTCAAAGTATTCGATTACTTGAGTACAAACATCTGTTGTTTGATATTTGGACTCGTAATTGGCATGAGATACATTATGGTTTATTTGGTAGGGTCCGAGCTACGAAGTGAGCAATTAAATAATTTTTAATATTTAGACACATTGTTGGATAAGTGGTCGCTGGTGCGATCACTTTACAATACATGTGGTGTTTTAATTGCTTCATACTTTGTTTGGTAAGTGGCCGCTAGTGCGATCCCTTCACATTAGTGCTAATTCTAGTTCCGCGAAACTCATCAGGATAGTCTGGAAGAAGAAGTCCTATCAATTCTGTGGATTGCTAAGTTGGAGAAATGGAAATTCTAAATTCTTGAACGGATCGCCTACTAAAGGAACTGCGGATGCCTAAGTCTATATAAAGTCACGAAAATATCTCGACCCAATCTGATTACATATATATAAAAAAAAATTTCGGTAGAGGAAAACCATTTTATTATTATGCTGTTGGCTTTTATTGTGGTGGAATAGAGGAAACCCATATTATCATTATGCTAATTTCTTATATGGTTACGATATATATTTTGTTTTGCGGGAAGTATTCAATTTGATACTACCAGACAGACAAATCGTAAGTTCACTGTCACGAATTAATTTATGCGATGCAATTTATTGACAACAACTAATTTATTTGAAAAACGCACAATTTATACGATGCAATTTATTTAACAACTAATTTGAAACAATGCAATTTAAAGGAGAATTGTGGTGGCCGACTGAAAGCCATGAAGAACGGAGACAGACTAAACAGGCCCAGCAAAATTCGTCGTTCACCCTATCCACTGCCACACGTCAAAATTCTTCATGATTCTATATGCCGCCCAGAGCTTGCATGCTATGCGTATTGCGAAGCCAGCGCAGCAAATTCCTGCGACGATTAATGTGATCTTCATTGGTTGCATTCTTTTTTCCTTTGACTTGCCACTTGTGCTGAATTCGCTACTGTGCAGTTCGTGGAATTGCGCTCGCCATTTATTTGCGTCTTAATTTAGGCCACTAAAATAAGACACCAATGATCTAATGAATTTGCTGAAGCAGTGGATTTGATGACGAACGTGAGCTCCCTTGGCCTGGATAATAACAAAAGTGACTAAGATAAAATGAATGATAAGGCTGACACAAGAGATTGGGTCATTACAATAAGATATTAGATATGCAAGATCTAAACATATTTCTAGGTATTTATTATATATTTTTTTTTGTAGGTATTGTTGTTGAAAAACAAAATATTGACTTATATTTATAGGATGTCTATACCGTTGCTGGTCGTTTTTCCAATTTGTCGGTGACGTCCTCTATTACTTTCCTTCACCCAGAGAAAAAATCCTGTTAAATCAACCAAAAATTAACCAATTATCATGTTGTTTTTTTTCAACACGATTGGCCGTGTTAAGATATAACACGATACACGATTTTGATAGATTTCGTAGTATTAACACTTAAAAGTGTTATACTAACGTGAACAATCATGGTAGTTCAAAACTGTTTATATTATTAATCATGTTAAATTTACACGAAAAAAACGATGAATCTACACGATCGCTTGTTAACTAATTGCTCTATGACCTGTTAATAGAGCATTTTGTGTAATGTTATTTTAAAATGCTATCCTGTTAATTGTTCATGATCCTTTGTCAATTTAACTTTATTTATCATGTTAAACCTACATCATAGCCCCGATGAATCAACATGGTGTACTGTAAAGTTAACAATGCTTACCTGTATAATCTACATGACCCTTTGTCAAATTGACATTTTTTGTCATGTTAAACTTACGTCATAGCCCCGATAAATTCAACATGGTGTACTGTAAAGTTAACAATACTTTCCTGTATAATCTACATGACCCTTTGTCAAATTGACGTTCTTTGTCATGTTAAACTTACGCCATAGCTCCGATGAATTCAACATGGTGTACTGTAAAGTTAACAACGCTTACCTGTATAATTTACGTGACACTTTAATTCGTTTCGCTATACATGGAAAATGAATTTAACAAAACTTTCAATTTACATGTTTGTAATTTTTATTTTATTATAAGTTATATTATATTTATAAGTTTCTTTAAACAAGTTAACAAAATCGATTTTTTTTATTTTTGAAAAATAAAGTTAAAAAAATGTTTCTAACATTGAAGTTTTAAAATAAGTAAATTTAAATTCAAAACTTATAATGAAATGCTAAGTTTATACATTAACTAAAGCGATTTAAAACGCACAGTCTTTAAATTATTACATAGTATATGGATATGAAGAGGTGGAGATATAAAGTCATTAATACTTAGATAAAGAAGCTCATTTAAAATTTCTCCTATAACATAGGCTTGGAGATGAGCATAAAAATAAGTAATTTTATGTTCAAAACATATAAAAAAAAGCTCTTGATTACAGTTTACTACAATGTCAACGATTTCAAATAAGGAAATATCACCTCTTTTAAATAGAATATCAAGTGCTTTTAAAAATGTTGGCAACTTGTTATGTATCTTCTTTGATGGTTTTAGCATCAGAGTCAGGTGCGCACGATGTGATTTCTCCATGCTGCTTCAGTCTGGGGTAGGGTTCTTTAATTTTGCACCTGAACACATACAAAACTTTATCGTGCGAAGGAAAATTAGAAATAATAGAGATCTGAAAAAAAGTTACAGAAAAGAGAAAGACAGAGGAAAGGAAATCCAACCACACACACTTGCTGGGGATTCAGATGTTCGAATCCCTTGCCCTCCCAACCTTTGACGACCACATTCCATATTTATAGGGGTCGTCCCACCAACCAGTAATAACACCACACCATTTACATTTAAGTCACCATTATATAATTGAATTTATTTATTCATAATAAAAAAAAGGAACTATATTTATACAAAAGAAAAATATTCTACCCGTTTGGGTCATTGCTTAATTAAGTTAACATTACTCTTTACTTTAGCTTCTTTAAAAAATTTTTTTTTTTTTTTTTTTTTTATTTTTTTTTTTATGTAGTTATAGATATATATATATACCCTCGTTATATTCGGTACTTTACCCGGTTGTTACACTCGGCTACTGCCGTTACCTCAAACGACGATAGATCTATCTTCGGTGGGGTGAACTGAAAAGAGAACTAATGCAAAAATTTTCCCTGTGTCTCTTAAGCCCAGATAGTTCGGAGGAACGCTCTGCGCTCCGTTAGGGTTCTGGGGTATATATATATATAAGTAAAGGTATTATAGAGTAGATTAAAGGTTAACGATAAGTATTTGTCATTTTAGGGAGTGTAAAACCATTTAAAGATCAAAAAAAAAATGTATTTTAATGTATTTTAAATTTTGAAATGAGTAACCTTAATTTTAAGGTATCTTAATCTTAAAGTAGGTAAGGTAATTTTATTTCGTATTAATTTTAAAGGTAAGAAAAGATAATTAATTTAAAGGTAAGTAACTGTAATTTTCAGTTATCTTACCTTAACGTAAGTAAAAGAAATTTTTCCGTAAGGGTATTTAAGGGTAAGTAATTGTGATTTTAATGTTAATTGAATTAAAGGTAAGTAACTGTAAGGTTTAAAGTATCGAGAATTTTAATGTAAGCAAGGGAATTTAACAGTAACTATAGTTAACGGTAAGTAAATGTATCTAAATATATATGGATTTTAAAGGAAAAAAAAAATTTTTGCAATTTTCAATATATGTATCACAAAAAAAATATCTTAAAATAGGGTACTTAATTTATAGTCGCCTCCTTTGATGATGGTTCGGGTACAGATGTCTAGCTGCATAGGATGTTTTTTCCTTCTTGGTTTTTAATTTTTTTCTGATTTTTCGAGGAGCGTTGAGGAAATCTTGGGCTTCTAAATAGGCCTCGGGTCTGAGGTGATATTCCTCTATCGGGTCTTGCGGCCCTTCGAATACCCGCACCCTCACGCAGGCCTGTATCTTGAGGCCTACCCGTTCGCTGTAGCGTTCTACTTTGAAGAACATGTATTCTATGTCACCTAGGTATGCTTTTCACCCCTTTCGTTTCACTTAGTGTTTTTTTTTTTTTAGCGCTAGTTTTAGTTACGTATACTTTTTCTTATATAGTCACTATTTATCAGTAAGAAAGGCACTAGGGTTTAAGGTATACTTGTAGGTTAGTCACTAATTTTCTTATTTATTAGGCACTCTTCTTAGTTAAGTATAAATTTTAATCTATAGTCACTATTTAGTTTAGGTAGATATTTTATTTCTAGTCATTAGAGTTAATTTGGTTCCTATGCACTAGTTTTATTTAGTCACTATTTAAATTTTTAACATTATATGGCACTTGCCATTTAAAACTATTTCAATCTTAAAACTATACGGCACTTGCCAACTTATATTGGTTGTGGCACATGCCATTTATTTTTAACTACATTTTAAATAAACTTTCCATCAACAAACCTTCCTTTAGCACTTGTAATTCAAAACTCCTCTCTAACCGACGCGCATCACCCTTTTTATATCCCCCAGCTTCGTTGTATAATTCGGTACCTTGTTTACGAACCAAATCTGTTTTCGAGCTAAGTTGTTTACGAACAAAATTAGTTCATAAACAAAGTACCGATTTTAATCCCGCTTGCCCTATGTTTGCCTTGCTAATCCCTCAATTTACCGACCATCCACAATTCATTCGTCCCCTCCCCCTCCATACCATCAAGTTAAGCTTATTCCCCAGACGGCGAGTGCACTCAAGCTGTGATTGGTACATGTGCACTTCATTCTCAAGGTGAATAGGGAGAGACAACTTTCTTGGGGTGGAGGCGAGGCTTCGCTCTCTTGTTATTAATTTACTGCTTACCCGCTCGCAAAAGTGGGGATTTCAGAGGTCTCTGCCATGCATTGTTATTGCAAAATGAGATTGTGTCTCGATTCACCACTTAGTAAATGACCAATGAAATTCGCCAAAAGAAAATCTCATTTTCCAGGCACTTGGGTTGGTGGATATGTGACTATGGTTTTAATTTACTGCTTACCCGCTCGCAAAAGTGGTGAGTTCAGAGGTCTCTGCCATGCATTGTTTTTGCTAATGAGATTGGGTCTCGATTCTCCACTCAGTAAGCGGCCAATGAAATTCGCCAAAAGAAAATCTCAGTTTCCAGGCACTTGGGTTGGTGGATATGTGACTATGGTTTTAATTTACTGCTTACCCGCTCGCAAAAGTGGTGATTTCAGAGGTCTCTGCCATGCATTGTTATTGCAAAATGAGATTGTGTCTCGATTCACCACTTAGTAAATGACCAATGAAATTCGCCAAAAGAAAATCTCATTTTCCAGGCACTTGGGTTGGTGGATATGTGATTAAGTTATTATTCACGAGGTGGGGAGATTGAATGTGTGGTGACCACAGAGGCAGAGGAGGTGACCAATGTTGGTGAAGTTTAAATTTTTAATGCCCTAAGGTATGCAGTATGTTTTAAAAAAAATACTGGGAATGGAATTTTCTACTCATTTCCAATGTTATTATTTATTTCCTGGAAGTATGCAGTTTGTTTCTAACTAGTTAAGAAATATCTGAGATGAATTTCTAACCATTACAAACTTGTATAAAATATTGTCCACAAGGACGTAAAAACTTTCGATAGTTGTAATCTCCTTACCGATAACCAAAATCACTGGTTGTATGGGGCTATTTTTTTCAGTAGATTTTTGTTTCAGGAGCTCGTACTGCCGGCTGTAGTCATTAATTGACAAACAGTGAAGAATTGTGGCCGCTTGTGCATCACAAATTGATGGCTTCCATTTCTTCCGCTTACTCCCATTTGTAGATACTAACGATGGTTTAACGACAGCATGAATCAAAAGAGTCGTTAAACAGTTTTTGGAATCTGAAAAAAAAAATGGTTATAACATCTAACTTTAACGCAAAAAAAATGTAATTGTAGATATCTAATTATGAAATTTACCTAATGCAATATCACCTTCCAGCTTCTGTAGCATGCTTTTCGACTCCGCGTCTTTTACTTTTTCCTTGAAGTAAGGTAATATTACTTCCTTAAAGTGGTCCCATTTTGTAAAAAGGCCTTGAATGTTTTCAGGGAAAAGCTGGCCAAAGTCAATTTCAATCTGTAATGTAAAATGTTATTAGTATTTATATTGCTAAATCTCTCCAAATTCTTTTACCAGAGAATGACCTAGTGAATTTTTGAATAATGGCCAATTAACCAAAATGTTCGTATCATTTTGAAGAATTTCCTGTCTTCTTATTTGGAAAGTGGCTCTCCATTTGTCGCACACTTCGGTCCATGGCTCGACGTTGTGAAGTAGCCATGTTTTATGGTCCAAATTATCCTCGTCTGTAAAGAAAGAAAAGTAAGATGTACAAAATATTTAGGTACATGAATTTGCTATAATAAGTAAAAATTCTTACCTGGGGCTATGGCCTCATGAGAAATAGGCAATACACTGATATTGGTGTCAGCAGCTGGTCTTCTTTCCCTCATTTTTCTGCGCGCATTTGTTGCCTTGTCATATAATTTTCCAACGGGATTTAGGCCTTTTCCACGAAAGTTGAAATAATACCTCTAAATTTGAAAATACAGTTTAATTAAATCAGGAAATAATAATTTGATGTGAACATCAAATTAAATAAAAGAGAATCCCTAGAGTATATAATTTCTTTTCATACCAGATCCTCCGAGGGAAACATTTCCTTTATCTCGTCACTAAACTTAACAATATCCCTCATGCTCATACACGTACAATTCTTGCAGTAATTATCGACAATTATATTGATTAAGGCATCACGATGGTCATCGTTTAATCTTGAGTTCAAATTGAAATATTGTAAAATATCCAGCCCTCTTGGAGTTTCTTGCAAAATTTCGCTCAGTTTCTGGGGCTGAGTTGATGCGAGTGATGATGAACTATTGTTAGAAACTGAAGTTAACCAGCTTTTCACAGATAATGTTTCGGCCTAAAATATTTATTGGAAATATATTTATATTGTAATATTACTAGTAAGCGTTTCATTTTATTGCTTACATCATTTTGCCTCCAATGGGAAAGCTTGGCTTTAAACATGACACGCAATCCCATATTCTTGATTGGAAATAGTTCATTTATATCCTCATCTTTGATATATGTTAGGCTTTCGACGTCCATTCCGCAATCTTTAAATACAAATGTGGTTCCAATTATTGCGATTGTCATTAGACTTGAGCGAAAGATATTAACGACACTGAAACTAGATGCCTACAAAAAGAACAATGCCAATATATATGTACAACTGTACATATAATACAGTTGTTCGAAAGCCTCGCAGCAAAAATCCGGAGAATCGTATAAAATCGTAGATACCTCGTTATGGCTGAATGTGTCATAGTAATGACAAAGATGTTTGTCCTTATAAATAGGGATCAAAAGAATAATGAACATGTATAAATTAAAGAAGTAATCGACGATGAAGTTGCTACACATTTAACTCATCACAAATATTGCTGGACACTATGAAGGCATTGTTAGAAAATTTAATAACAAGATTTGACCAAAAGACAAATACTTAACACACTTTGCATGACTTTGCGAAAAGCATTCACAGACAAATTTCACTATTGATAGCAGCAAAAACAAAGTGAGTGTGTGTTGAAAAGCACAAGAAAAATCTTAACAAATACAAAATATCAATAATGATAGTATCATTGTACTTACCGTTGAGCTTCTGGTAAACATCTTCGCCAAATCCGAATTTTTCACAAATAAGTTGCTTTAATTCTATGTTTTCCTTGTCATTATTATACTCGGTAACCATTTCATTTGACACTATATATTCTAATAAAACCTCATCGGTTAGTTCCGGTTCCATTTTAAATTGTTAAGAACTTAGCACTACACACAACGTTACTAGAAATCACTGCAACTTTATACTTTAAATTGTTGAATATTGTATTAAAAAATAAACACCACGAACCACGATTACGACCGACACAGACCCGACAACGCCAATGAATAAACAAGAAGTGATATCGTTTGCCTTCCTTTATGCACGAAATAACCAACACTGTCCCAAATTAACACTGTGATATGTTTATTGGGGTTGAAATGAGCAGATGCAGTGTTACATTGACATTGCGATCGTGTTAAGTGATCTGTTTAAATGTGTTCAATTGACCAGATGCATTGTCATATTAACCTGTAGTCAGGTAGATGAAAATGAAAAAAAATCGTCGCAGGGCATAGCGGTACAATATGTGTGACAACACGGTGATCTGTTTAAATGTGTTGAATTGACCAGATGCATTGTCATATTGACACTGTGATCATGTAAAGGTCCAACATGATGATCTGTTTAATTGTGCTGAAGTGAGCTGATACAGTGTCATATTAACACTGGAAGAAAAGAAAACTGATTGAATGTTAAAATAACATGATATACTTTAAAATCAACTAACAACCCTGTCAAATATGTAACAAGTTTAACAATGTTAATTTAACATTGCACATACTGTAAACTGAATCATGTAAATTCCTTAATTTTGGTTAAATTTGTATAGGAACAGCCATCATGTAAATTTAACATGAGTATTGTTAACTTTTTACCTGACGTTTTTCTCTGAGTGTTCGGAAATGCTGCAGTCCGAGGTAGGCTAAACCGATTAGGACGGCGGTTACGAACATTAGGCCTAGTACAGCAGCGGTATGGTTCTCGGTGGGTTGGAATTTGGCCAGCTGTCAGCACTTGGGGGCCCGTATTGATGATCTCTTTACTCTCTTGGGAGCCCATTCTTGGCTCGTTCTACGACGGAGTCAAAGAGTTCGTGGAACTGGCGGTCCAGGAAAGGTTTCTTCTCCGTTCGTTGGTTTTGCCGGTGTAGTGATTAGCCATAATAGGTTTAATTGAATATCCATACAAATGATAAGAGAAAAAAGTAATAATTAATTTGAATCAAACATAAAAGTTTCTTGGAACCTCGTCTCTACCGAATACGTAATCCCATCTGCAGTCTGTGTAACTTGGAACCAAGGAGTCGTGCCAGCGTTTTTCAGTCTGTCAGCACCAATCGATCGTTCCACCTCCGTTCTTAATTCTCGTATGGCAAATGTCAATCCATTGGGATCCGCACTATAATTTACGGCATTTCTTTCAGACCTCAGGTATTCCAGGAACGCGTTGGAGAAGTGTCGGGTCCGATTTCCTGCAAATACTAGCCCAGATACCAACATTGGTTGAGCTGTTCCGAGAGCTTTTATGGGATTTGCCCTCAACAATTTTGAAATGTACCTAAAATGAATCACGCTGAAGTCCTTTAGGTACGATCAGAAGGTCATCCAAACGTGTCATCCGGATGACATGCTGACGTCAGAGAACTTTTGAAATTCGGTTGTCATCTGCATGTCATCTGCGAGCGTGTCATCCACTAGATGACACCCGATCACACAGTGTCATCCGTTCGGTCATCCAAGTGTCATTTTGTCCCAAAATTGATGACACGGTTGCCTTGTCATCCGGTTGACATGACTGGATTACATAGTCGGATGACAGCCGATCACACGAGATGACACTAATGGTACGGATGACACTAATGAAACCGATGACAATTTGTAAATAATAAAAGTGAAACTCTGAAAATCGCGCTGTGGCAAAAAAATACTTTTGTTTGGAAACAAATCAAGTTGAACAATTATCTAAACATTCTTCAAACAAGACAATTAAAATAATATATAATAAAATGTCCAAAAGAGATTTGGAAAGTGTTATTTTATCGGCGTATTTGTTGGAGAGCAGCAGCGACGACGACTTTAGTTCGATCCCACCACGAAAGCGCCGTGCTGTGTGGACAAAAAAGTGGTTGATGCGTCGTGCGAAGGAAGGTTTTTGTTCAAAGTTGCTGCTCGAGCTCCGTACTGAAGAGCCGCATTTGCACAAAAAAAATTTTACGAATGTCAGCCACTCAATTTGATTATTTGTTGGCTTTAGTGAAGCCGATCATAGAAAAAGAGGACACGAATATGCGGGTGAGCATTTCGGCAGAGGATCGATTGGTGCTCACGCTGCGCTACCTGGCCACTGGAGAACATTTTCGTTCACTGCAATACCTCTTCCGAATTCCTCAGCCAACTATCTCGGCAATCGTTCCAGAAGTTCTCGAAGCTATTTATACGGTTCTGGTCAAGGACTTTATTAAGGTAAGTGTATGTACCTGTATAGTGGAAATAGAAAACTTGAAATCGTTTTTGTGCATAGATTCCGAAGGATGAAGCCGAATGGGAGGAAGTATCGAAGCGATTCGACGAGACATGGCAATTTCCCAATTGTATCGGTGCTGTGGACGGCAAACACGTTGTGATGGTTGCACCATCTAATGCCGGTAGCATATATTATAATTATAAAGGTTGACTTTCGAGCATCTGTCAAAGTGGACGCAAAAAAAATCTGTCCCCCGATTCAAAATTAATAAAAAGTGTGAAAAAGTGCAAATTTTTAAGGAAAAAACCCATTGGTCGATGAATTAAAACGAATCCTTTCAAAGCAAAATAAAATACTGAGTAAGTTCTAACCACTATATCTCTGTAAGGCAAGGAAAAAGTGCATCCAAAAAGCTAACCTCTAAATGTTCAAAAGAGGAATATCTGATACTTCACCAGAACACCCAGGAAACGAAAAACGCCACCCAAGCTTGAGTAATACGAAAACAAAACTCGCTATGGGAACTGCCACTGGTCTAAACGTTGAAATAATGCAGGAAATCTTGGCTGAAAATATCAAAAAGCTCATTGATCAACTTGCCACCAAATCAGACTTCCATCTTCTATGCAACCAAATCTCAGATCTGAATCTCCGTCACGATGAAATCTCCCAGCGAGTAGAGCACCTGGAGCAGCGAAACAAACAACTCGAGGAGCAGCTGGATAAAATACTACAAAAAAGTATGGAGGCAAATCTTGTAGTTCATCTACCTGTTGATACCCAAACTGACATGGGCGAAAAAGCGAAATCCATCTGCGCCGGGTTACTAAATGTCGCGCCAAATCAAGTAGTTGAGTCAGCTTATGGTGTCCGCAGTCGTGATCCGAAAAAAGCAACTTTCATTGTGAAAATGAAATCCAGGGAATCTGCTTGGGGCGTATTGAGGAATGCCAATAAACTCACAGGATCAAAAATAAGCATTCATAAAGATCTCCCGCTTAACATCCGTCAACGCCGAGCTAAAATTATCCCAATTATGAAGGAGCTCCGTCGTAAAGTTCCAAAAATAAGAATGACTGCAAGAGATGATAAGCTTCTCATCGAAGGCAAAGTTTTTGTTTGGGACTCCGCGCGAGGGTTGTTATGTGGCGAAGATAATGGGGGTAAAATCATTAAATCACTTTTTGGAGACATTCCAATAAACTATAAACTATTTATGAATGAAAGCACATTTACAAATAATAAAAACAAAACTTCAGATTTGACGTCAAATGTCATCTCCGTCAGTGATGCCAAATCTCAACTAAGGCTCTCATCTAATATAAATTCTTTGGGTGCAGCCACAAGCTCTAAGGCATCTGTTACCGATGCTTGATGTGTCCCAGTCTACCAGAGTGAAATCTACAACCCTTTAGTAAATAAGAAAATAAAAATATTAAGCTATAACATATCAGGTTTAAAAAATAAATTAAATTTTGTAAGCTTCTTTAATTATGTTAAGAATTTTGAAATATTCGTATTATTTGAAACTCATCTTTTAGAAGGTCATGAAAATAGATTTAAAAAAATATTTTCAAATTATGAACTTAAGTGGGAACCTGCAGTAAAAACATCGATATTTGGAAGAGGAAGCGGCGGTACATTATATGGATATCGTGACAGTCTCAATGGAATTTCTGTCAATTTTAAAAGAACAGGCGAATTACAAGCTTTGAATATTGCAACAATCAATGGCGACATAGTCTTGTTACCAGTTTATCTGAACTGCAACCACTGGCAACGAGATTATGACAGATTATGTGATGCGCTTCAATTCTTAGATACGGCTGATTTAATGCTTGTCGGCGATTTTAATGGTCGGATTGGGTTGACCCAAAATAATTTCATAACGGGTCATGACGGAGCATTCTTAACAGAAAATCGCAAATCTAAGGACTCAATTTGTGATTCTAAAGGGCTAAAAATACTACAAATTGCCGATGCATATGACAGTCATGTTCTGAATGGTAGCTGTGCAGGAGACTCCGAAGGTCAACTTTCATTTATAAGAGGATCATCGTGTTCAGTAATAGATTACTGTTTTATAGCTGGAAAGTGGAACAATCTTTTGGACGACTTCCAAGTAGGGCCACAGATTTTCTCTGACCACATGCCCTTAGAAGTAACTTTTTCTGTAACTGCAAGTGCAAACAAGGAAGGCTTAAAACAACTAGGACTCCTACCGAAGCTTGTTTGGGACGATCGAATGCGTGAAAGTTATCAACATAGCTTGAATGTTAACCTTAATTATATGAAGGAACTAAACCGTCCAGCTGATATTGAGAACTTAACGGAAACAATAAAGAAATCTGTACCACCGATGAAACAATCAAGAAGTAGTTCCATCTTTAAACAAAAGTGGTTTGATTCAGAATGCTCGAAAGCCAGAAATAAATCTTTTAAGCTTTTAAAACTATTGAGAACAAACAACTCAAGCATTTTTAAAGTGCTCTACAGCGAGGCCAACAAAGATTATAAAAGACTTTGTTATGAAAAAAAAGCAACATTTGAACAAGCAAATATAACGTTAATAAATAACTCCAGATCTTCAGCTGCGTTTTGGAAAGCCGTGAAAAATGTAAATGGACGCACTAACGCCATCGCCCTAGCACTGAAAGCTCCCATCCTGAGGACCCACTTTAATAAGCTTCTTAACGCCCCACTAACATCACCTCTATTTCAGTACGCAGCCCCAATGGTTCTAGATGACAAATTGGATGCACCCTTTTCTCTTCAAGATGTTCAGGAAGTTATACGCGAATCTAAACTCAACAAAGCGCCAGGAAATGATCGGATTCCATTTGAGTTCTACAAAAACTGTACAAGCGAGCTCATAGAATCACTGACGGTAGAATTCAACCGTATCTTCGATACTGCTCATGTTCCCGAAAACTTCAAAAAATCCATAATCCTTCCAATACACAAAAAAGGCGACTACAAAGATCCATCAAACTACAGGGGCATTTCGTTTTTAAACACTTCTGCCAAGTTGTTTGCAGCTTTAATATACAAAAGGCTCAGCGAATGGGTTAAAGAGAAGAGCATCCTTACGGAATTTCAAGCTGGGTTTAGAAAGGGTTATTCCACTATTGACCAAATATTTACACTAACCAACATCGCTGCTACATATAAAGATAATCACAAGAAACTGTATGCCTTTTTCGTGGATTTTCGGGCGGCATTTGACACGATATCGCGCGAAGCTCTCTTTTTCAAGTTAACGAAAATTGGGGTATCAACCAAAATTATACGCATTTTGAGAGCCCTGTATGAGAGCAACGTTGCACTCGTGTGGGATGGTGAGCTGACCTCTGAAGAATTTGAAACCTCAATGGGAGTTAAGCAGGGGTGTATTCTCAGTGCTTTACTTTTCATTTTGTATATTAATGATGTGACTGATGCTGTGCAAGGTGGGATAAATATCTATGGAGTAACAATTCCAGCTTTGATGTACGCGGATGACATCGTCTTCTTGAGCGATTCTGTGGACGGGCTTCAGGGGATGATTAACAGACTCGACATATACTGTAAGAGTTGGAATCTTACAGTCAATCTACAGAAATCCAAAATTATGATCTTTAGAGATGGAGGTGGCCGTTACTCTCGTTCGGAAAACTGGATGTCAAATGGGGAAGAAGTAGAAATTGTTCGCAAGTACAAATACCTTGGGATGTTAGTCTCAGCAAACTTAAATGTAAAAACACACCTTGAGGAAAAATTAGCGGATGCGAAGCGAGCTATTTCATCGATATGGGAACGTTGCATTAGTAGCAAATACGTCTCACATAGTGCGAAGCAAAAGGTATTTCGTTCAACTGCTACATCAATCATACTTTATGGAGCTCAGGTTTGGGGCTATAAATCTTATGAAGCCGTAGAAAAGTTCCTGCGCTACTTTTTAAAGAGGATCTTCCGTTTACCAAATAATACTCCAAATTATATGTTGTATGTTGAAACTAGTACTCCACCTATGTTCTTACTTACGCTGAGATCACACTTTAATTATGTAATAAAAGTATTGGAAATGGAAGAAACAAGGATACCAAACATAATACTGAAAAATATTATAAGAACGAACGGAAATATGTGCAAAGTGTGGGAGGAAATTGCATCGGACTGCAGAACGGATCTGGCTATCCAGACAAATGAACAACCTTCTTCTCTAAGGGAGAAATTTAATTCGTTATTGGAGAAATTAGGCCAAATCTTGTATGAAAGATATACTGAAGATGCTAGAGGCTCGCTGGTGAGGAATTATTATAGTAAACTGAACTATCAGCTAAATGAAAAAACATACCTCCTTAACTGCTTCTCTGTGGGCAAAATTAGTACGATCTTTAGAATGAGAGGAGAACTAGTTAATTTAAATTTTCTACCCCACCGTACGGATTTACCAACACTCTGCGAACTTTGCAACATGAGGACTAGAGAAGACGTGTTACATTTTCTTGCAATCTGCCCAATTTTGAAGGAAATTCGCAGTTTGACTTTTTTAAAAGCTGTCTTAGATGAAGGAGAAGCACTAAATATTTTAAACGGGGAAAAAGGATGGGATGTTTTATACAACTTCACCGTAGCCGCACTTAAATATAGAAAACGAATCTTAGAGGGAGATTTTTAATATTTTTTTTCTTTTTTTTTGTTAATAGTATTACCTTATTTAATTTTGTTTGGAAATAAATTTGAGACTTAATTATATTGTCAACCTGGTAGACGGCCTTAGGCCAAACCAATTAGGCTTAGTTAAACTTACCATTGTTAAATATTTATTTGAAATAAAAGTCTTATAAAATCTAAAAAAAAAAAAAAATTATAAAGGTATGAAATAGTTGAATATAATGGAATACAACTGCACTATTAAACGCAAATTATTTATTTCTTTTGATTTCGATAGGCACGCACAGCATTGTTTTAATGGCAGTCGCAGATGCCGATTACAAATTGTTGTACGTTGACGTCGGCCGTAATGGGAGAATGTCAGACGGTGGGGTATTCAACAGAAGCACTTTCGGCCAGGCATTAGAAAACAATCGGCTGCACTTACCTGCACCGAAACCATTACCTGGCAGGGATGTAGCCGTTCCATACGTACTCGTCGCTGACGACGCATTCGCGATGAGGCCGAACATAATGAAACCGTACGCACAAAGAGGTCTAACGTTGCCGGAGCGGGTATTCAATTATCCTATATAATTAAGCCTATTTATTTAAATGCCGTCAAAACGAAGAAAGTGGTGCTCGCTTGCTGTGTGCTGCACAATTACTTAATGACGACTAACAAGGTACACTACGCACCCCCTAATTCGTTAGACCAAGTGGATGATGAGGGCAATGTGACCACCCGGGCTGAGTGGCGATCCGAACCAATTACTTCGACGTTGCATCCTCTTGAACCAGTGAGAGATAACTCAAAAGACGCAAAACAAATACAAAAGGAATTTATGTATTATTTCACCGGCGAAGGCGAATTGTCTTGGCAATATACTTACGTTTAAATTTACTAATGTAACTGTCATTTACTAAAATACAATTCGCTCCATTTAATTCGTGTTTTTATTATGCATGCATTAAGCATATTTATATATTAGGTATAATTACATTTCGTTTCCACTCGTATCGATAACATCGATGATTTCTTGGTCATAATATTCACTTAATGATGATGGTACTGGAGGATGCAATCCCAATCGGTGGGATATTGGTCGATGGACAGCCGGCTGCTGATTCGGTGTGCAGACAATCTGCGGCGGCGAAATAGAAGAAGTCGTCATGGTGTGCGGGTCGGTGACATTTGTGCGTGGAAGCGCCTGAGAATAGATTAATTCCATTATTCTTCCCTCCAAATTGAAGGCGACGTCTTCTGGGAATCTTTTCAAATGTGCTGCGACCAGTTCACCGAACACAGAATGCCGATCATCTTGCCTACGTGCAATGTTTCCCCAACACTTCAGCCGCCAAATTCCGAAAACTTCCCGGATTCGAGTTCGAGCACGATGATGATGGCGTTGTTGTTGACGACGACGTTTTCTGGGCTTCTTTTCTGGTTTTTTTTTTTTCGGCGGTGGTGTAGGTTGGGCAGCTTCGAGCGACGTTTCAACATTTGACAACTGCGTCAATTCATTTAAAATGGAAATATCATCGTACGCATCCTCCTGAAAAACGAAAAACGAATATAGTAATGTGTGAATGCATACATACATGAAAGCAGATCGATTGAAGTACGAGTACCTACCAATTCTAATGTTGACGTCGATGGACAGGATTGTGTCACTTCGGAAGCCTCCAAAAACATCATTTCACTCAGATGAGGCCACGATGCTTTCGCAATTTCGCCAGTACCTTGGCCTGATTTTCTGGCTCGAAATTTGCCCAAATGTGCTTTAAAATGGCTCCGAAGTGATTGCCATTTAATACGCGCCTCGACATCGTCAACACCCTCAATATTGATTTTGACCGCCACCAGTTTCCACGAATCAATTTTGGAGGTCGGAATTTTGTAGTCCTTCCGCCCACTATCCCAAAGAACAGGATTAACCTGCACAGCTGCAGGAGAGGAAAGTTTCTTCCATTTTTTGTAACGTTTTAAAGTTTGTTCATCCATGTCTGGCAAATGCTGAAGAATTAAGAAATCATTAATGGTTGCTGCTGTGTCATTCTAGGCGTGATGGCTTTCTCCTTAAACCAACTTCAGTCTTTTTTTCTTAAATAAGGATAAATGTTGGCGCAAGTTTTCAAATCTATCACAACTTCACAAATGTACCGGATCTTGTCTTCTTCTTCCTTTAACTTCCCATTAACAAACGTGTCATCCGATGTTAGATGACAATGTGGAAAATCAAGCAATGTCATCCATGGGACGTTGTCATCCGGATGACACGCTGTCAAAAATATGTGGTCATCCAGTCCCAATAGCGATGACAAGCGATCACACGGTCACTGAAATCAGTCATCTGGATGACATAAAAATCGTGTCATCTGGTATGCCATCCGGATGACACGTTCAATGACATGCCGGATGACAGGCGATCACACGGGATGACCACTTTAGGACAAATTCTACGTCATAGTGACGTCAGCATGTCATCCGGATGACACGTTTGGATGACCGTCTGATCGTACATTTATATGCAGCTTCTGCTCTCTTTGTAAACACTTCTTCCACTTCTCGTCTATTCCACCAGGTGGTGCAATCACTAATTGAGCTTAGAATACCGAAATCCTCGACGTTGGTTCCAAACATGGCATAAAAGAATACTTCCTTTAATTTTGATAACTCACCGGCAGTCTTCATTTTGTACTGCAACCCAGACATATATTTCATGTAGAACTTTATCCCGTTTACTCCATTGAAATTTAGGTCACCCATCCTCTCATCATGACCTGCAAATATCCGCACCAAAGCTTCTAGGGGGAAATAGATCCTATGAGTTGACCTATGAGATGACAGTAGCAGTACCTAAGTCTTCCAATTCCTTTAGTAGACCGGTCACTGTCTCTACTCTAGTTGCTGAGGGCAAACATTCTACTATTTGAGTAGCCATCGGTAGCATACTGATCGAATCAGGAAGAGCTTCTTTCGTAGGTGACGGATCTCCCGAATCTGTCGCAAAAAGCCGTTTTTCTTGGCGGTGCTCTGGCCGGGGATATTGGCGAGTCGGCACAGTTCTCGGATGTGTTGTCGTCTTTTTACTCTTTGCCCTCCTCTAGTTTGCGGGGGAGTAGGTACTGGAACGGGGGTTGGTTCCACCTTTCGCCGGGTGTTCCTTCGGCGGTATTCTTCAATGGATAGGGGCCGTGGACCCGGTGCTGGTGCAGCTGGTGTGTAGGTGATCCGCAATATCTCTTCGGCGGCAGCTACGTACTGCGCGGCTAGGTTTAATGCAGCCTGGCGCTCTGTCATTCCCTTGGTAATCTCGTTTGCCATCCTGGCAGGATCGCCATGTAATGTCTTGCGACGCTGTGCCGCCAGACTGGGTTCAGTCGGGCAAGTTGGATCTGGAAATGGAAAGAAAGACCTTGGAGAAGGATTGTCCTTGCCTCGGCTATTGCGCCAGTCAGCAGATTCCCGGCAGCAGTGACCTGCTACGTACGGGAGGGACTTTTCGATGAAGTGAACCTAGAAGGCGCTGCGAATAGCAA
The DNA here is from genome assembly GCA_949715645.1 of Portevinia maculata. NCBI lineage: Eukaryota > Metazoa > Arthropoda > Insecta > Diptera > Syrphidae > Portevinia > Portevinia maculata. Next base: position 98,606,388 of record OX454528.1, read on the forward strand.
CAATAAAACTATGGTGATCGTTTCAAGAACTCTGGGATAAGAGTCCGCTTTATTCATTGCAATTAGGGGTTTATATACACGTTTAATTGCTGCATATACTAAAAATATCGAACCCATCATCGAATATTAGTTTTTAATATTATTTTTAAAAGCTGGCTATTACCTTGGCACAAAGTCTCATGACCCCTTCACACAGTCACCCAGAATTGCGTACTCAGCACATGATATATTATTCAGCGCTTGATAGTACAACATGTGCGCCGGCGCGCACCTGTATAATGGCTTGTATGAAGTTGTAACCTAAGCGATCTTTCCCTTGGTTTGCTTTGTGCCGAACGTCCGCAGTAGACATCGGTGAGCAGGCGAAGTATTTTAATTAATTATTATCTCTACTCTGTGCTACCCGATATCTTACTGGGTTGTGGCTTGCATTGAAGTGGAAGGCAATAGCCGCGTGTCTTCCGGGTTCGATGTTCCAGCATATGAGAATTGGGTAAGCAATTAGTTAAGTGGCCACTGGTGTGGTCCCTTCACACTATATTTAATATCTATAGTTTCACTCTTGATCTTCAAATTATCTAATATCATGACGACCAACTCACTTGTTAAGAAAGACTTTCCCTCTAAACAAATGGCAAATGGCTAATAACACACGGCTGTTGCTTGAAATAAGCTTCAGTTCTCGTTAGCTTTCTTAATTACATCTCTAGACAAATTTATCAACACACTACCAACCAAGTTCTGGCCCAACCTCATACTACAACCTTTTAGTTTTTTCTTAATAGTCAGGGAGCTACAGCATGGGACTTGGTACTGGGGTGTGGCGCTAGATACCTTGCTCCACACGCGGCCGGCCCCAATTGCATCTTCCTTCCGGTCCGGAACTGCATACCCGGAGAATGGAATGTGTAGCCCGTTAACAGATGAGAAGTGGAACCCATCCATCCAAGCAGCTCCAGACGTTGAGTCATCATCAAAAATGGGCAATCCAGCGAATTTTGATCCTGTCAGGGGTACCCATCTCGGGTCGTTTAGTCTGCCAAATCCCGGGACATAGGCCCCGAATAGGTTTTTGTTTGATGTTTCTGGGTCCAAGACGCACCCTGGCCTCCACCCAGGATAGAGGGACGCAGCTATTGACCTGGCCATTGTCGCGCTCCCTAACACGGATGAAACGGAGGAGAGGTCTGATTCCGCCCAAACGCATCGCTCGGTGACATCATGGCCCGAGAGGAAATCATTCAGTACAGGCAGATGGTCTGGTGGGTCTAGCTCATCGTCACCGTTGGGCGGCAGGTGGAAGTTCCACACTGGCAATTCTATGCCGCCAAAGCGGATGCGGTCTGTGCTGGAGCTGAGTTGATCGACCAAGACGAGGATGAAGTTTTTGGGACCGGGGATATCTACTGAGTTGATACATGGCATTGTGGTCATCTTCGGCATCAAGTTGTCTTTTCCGTCATTATCGCCTCCGTACTCATTGTTTACTCTGCCGGCCCACGATTCCGAAGACAGGTGTGCTAGCACGTATGGTATAAACCCAGCGTTTCCAATGAAAGCAGATCTCACCGGTATCGCTACCCAGTCAACGTCCACGTTGCTCGGCTCGAAATATAGGACTCTGTCACATCCTACCCTACAAGAAGGCTCCGCGCCGGACATGAAGGTGTTGAATACGGTTAGGCACATGGCCACACCGCGGTGGGGAAGAGAGTTCCTCTTATAAAACTTTTGTTCGTCAAAGTATAGTTGGGTATTCAACACGAACTTCTCCGGGGTTGGGTCGCTCCTATATAGGTTTCTGTCAAATGAAGGGGCCAAGCAATTTAGTCTCAACAGTGGCACCACGTCCATGCATGTACCATTGTCATCGAACGACGCTTTTGTGGTTGACAGCATCGTTCTCCCGTCCCTGATGGTCGGGCCACGGATTATATTCCCTAGAGCGCTGGTGGCGGATTGGTCCTGGAGCCGCATTCGAAGGGAAAGCATCAAGGCGGAGAAAGGCTTACCCCCGCTGACCTCCCTGTCCGTCTCACGGTGTTTAGAGATCACACGCTGCACAGGGATGTAATCACTGACGGCCCACACATAGTGGACATCACTAACCTTGGGCTCGCCGGGTGGGATTACGCCGATGGGGTTATCTTTGCGCCCATAGTGTATATTGTACGGTCGGTCCACGATGGTAAGGCGAAGCGAAGATAAGAGGACCTGTCTCACTGATTCCTCGTCGTCCGGTTGTGCTGTGGATAGGTCAACCGCCAGGTCCAGAGCCAGTGTGTTCACCGATTTCCCGATGACAAGACCAATTGAGTAAAAAGCTTGCGGGTGGGCAGACGCTGCTGCGTACACAACTTCCTTCCAGGGGATTGTTCTAATTGTTGATCGCACTTCACTTGAGACGGGAACTATCCACTCAAAGAGTGTAGTTGCCAGTTCATCAACATATTCAACGGTGTAGTTGTTGCCTCTCAGTGCTCCTCGGCTCTCAGATGTCGTGAGAGATGTTAGGGAACTTGCCCCAAGCAGGAAAGCGCTCCTGCTCCGTTGGATTTGGAGCCGCTGCATCCTCCCGAGTTTTGTGTAAGTCCGATTCAGAAGACCCATACTTGACGGGTCTTCTGGGTCCATCCCTGTCCGAACGTCTGGTTCGGACTTATGGTCCCAGATTTCGTAACTACAAAGTTTAAGGTTGTTTGCTGCTATGAAAGCAGCATTAAATACAAAATCAAGTTTTGAAAGTATATATTGCGGCATAGTTGGAAAATTGTAATAACAACCGCAAATTGAAAATGTATGTGCACTAGAGAGCTGCATGAACGCATTCAAAACGGCGTTTGAGTGATTCACGTCGAAAATGAATGAGTGAGTTCATGCCACTCTCTCTAAAATTAAAAGTAAACACTTTGAAATTATTTATTTTCAATTACCTATCCATATGTTGAGAGATTGAAAGTGTTTCTCTCATAAATCAAAGTGTTCACTTTAAAATTAAGATGAACATTTTGAATCTTTTAATTCAAATTGAACTCATTTAAAATTAGAGTGCTTTCAATTAAAATTCAAAATGATTCTGTTTAAATACAAATTAAAAGCATTTCCTTTTACTTTTAAATGTAAAAGTTTAAAAATTAAATCTTTTCCTTTTAACTTTCGCAAATATTTGTTTATTAACATAAAACACTTCAGATTTGGACACTTTAAATTTAAACATGCGAACTTTTAATTTCAAAGTGCACTTTTTCCCTTAGTGTAACTTATGACTTAAGTCACTAGTATTTATACGATCATATGTAGCAGCAAATTGTTCACTTAAATAACCGATTGCTTCCATCTCAAAGACTTCTTCAAGTTCTAATTGAAAAATGTCGCTTCTTGACCAATGATACGCAATATTAGAATCTTGTATTGTTTTATGAACCACTCTTTCGTTGGACAAATCAACTCCTCTCAAGTCGTCACTATCGTATACAGTTAAAAGTTCACTGTTAAAGCGTAATTTCACCATTGCAGCCTTGTACGTTATACTTCTCAAGAGAAATCCCATTAACCTTTACAAATAATTCCTTTTACCACTCCTAGAATAATGCCACTTTGAATTGAATTCAAAATTGAACAACAAAAAAACAATCACTTTTTTTCGTTCGGAATACTGTCACAAAAAGATTTACTACTTTATTTCGCCCACACTTGCTAGTTTCAAAAAAATCAACAGTCACTTTGAATGCAATTCCACTCGACTTATATACCCTTCGCAATCATTTTTACATACAATCAAATCTATTTACTATTTATTATTATGGTCAAGCTTTGGAAACCTGCAACCACCTCAAGAAGTTGTGAAATATCTAGGAAACAACATACAGTACAACTATATCCAACAGGAAAATTATAATTCTTTTAACTGCGGACACTTGTGTCTGAAATTTCTCTACAAATAAAACAAAAAATAGACAATAATCAATTAAAAATAAACAAATAGTTGTCATGATTTCATTTTTTTATATATACATTATTTGATGAACAATTAGATGATGATAATTATGATTCTTTAACATAGATTACAAGTTCCTGTAGGTCAAAAAATATAATATATCAACATCAGAATTTATTTCTTCTATGTATGTCAGAGTCTAATTCCGTACAATATTCTGGCAATAAAAACTTAATATCTCTTTCGAGAAAGATTACAATATTGTTTTTAATTTCTAAATTTCCCCACAGGTGATTTAGGCACGCGAACATGAAACGCTTATTCATATTTCGAGTATCTATATATGCAATATGCAACACTTGCAATATTGTTGCTCCTAGTAAAAAACAGAAATAGCGTGCATAGCACGCGAGTTACATCTTGGATTAAATCAAGTCACGACCGTTCTGTTCTAATTCTAAATTACGACTCCCCTGTCCAAAAATGGGTGGCGTCCAATGCAGTGCCTTATCCGATTCATTAACAGCAGTCACATCGTGGGATTTTCTATATTTTCCCACAATGTCGATTCTGCTGATTGCGTATATTCGCACGATAGTCTTATTTCGTGATATACAATATCTGGAAATAAGGTCGCGCATGTTAGTGGCACAACAGCTTGGTATTTAATTAAAACGCAAAAAAAGTTAGGACGTTATAATTTTTTACTGTTGCATTTTACGATGCCTGCTTACAACTAACTCAATACAATTCATTTTGTTAACAAAGTAATCTCTATAGGTAATTCCATGAACTTGGAAATTAGGCCGGATACGCGACGCGGCAGACGCTGAGTCTTCAATTTATTTAGATTGCGAAATTATTTCATTTCAAACAATATTGCAATAGCGGTGTCCAATTTCCTGAGTTCATCGATCTACCTGTACAATGTACATGCTGACGTTGCTGTTCCCATGTCGGCTGCTGTTGGTCTGGGACAAGTGGATTGCGGGTGTGATGTGGGTCAGGTGGCTACCGTAACTCGCGTCACAACATTTTTGTTTATCTTTGTAGAGTCCTCCGAACTATTCGATTCTATATCCATTTTGAATTAGTTTTTTCACTTCAACCAACAACACAACACTGGCACTGTGGCTTTGGGTCCTGCCTCAACTTTATTTGCATTTATTTTAATTGCAAATAAAATTCAACTCCTCGCACTGAATTTTAATTGCACACGCACAACGTTTCCGTATGACGCATCAAAACATCATTACGTGAAACTACCTTATCGCAAATACTGCACTTTATTTTTGTTTTTTTCTTCTAACACACGTTTATTTAAAATAAAAATTCAACTATGACTTTGATTGGGATTCAATTTATAGTCTTCAATCGTACCATAACATCTATATTTAGGATGTTACCTAGTGCATTGTTTTCCAGTAGATTAAGAGTCTATGACTTTCCATCTCAAGGTCTTTAGACTATCCTCTAAGGATGTGAGCTAGTTCAACAGATTTTGCATCACAGTTGCATATTCCAAATTCGCCTCACTACAAACGGCTTGTCTAGTTCGGATATTAATGCAATCCGGGACGGTTAGATCAGTCTTTCTGACTTCACCAAGCATATATACGACTCCATGTAGGTTTCTGGTGTCAGAAATCGGTGTACTCTTCACAAATTGGGGCTGGTCTATCAATGGTAGGCCAGGTAGGACAGCGAATGATCGCTGGATCGTTGGATACAATTTGGGAAATGGATCCAGTCCCTTTCCAGTCTATTCCTCCCGTACAAATGTACTTCGGGTACTTTCGACCTATACGCTCCACGGTTTGTGGATATGACATTCCGTAGATTGGCACCCCGTAATTGGCTGGCATGATGTCATTTGGGTTGTCCAAATTGACTTGCTCGGCTAATTCGTTGCCTTGAGCATCACAACGGGCTACTCGGATAGTCCATGTAGCATTTGGAAATGGGCTATATTCTATAAAAGCCCTTTTCATGTCGTTGCCTATGACTGCGTTCGAAAGCATTTTGACGGTTGTACGCAGTGTCGTAAATCTTTGGTAAAATGGGAAGGTTACCATATTTATTTTTCGGATTCTCGACAGATATGAATTTACTACAGTTTTAATAAATCCTAGTGCCCAAATGTAATTAACAAGAGGGCTAAAATTAGCTCCCATGAGGTCGAGTGCACGTCTGTAATCACTCTCGATGTAGGTGTCCTCATATGACTGCACGTCTAAATTACGCGAGCGTTGTAGAATCATTGCTTCTTCCAGTTTATAGTCAACTTGAAGCATGGTAATACGGTATAGCGCTCCAGCAAGTACCTTGGCCTCCTCATTTCCTAATAATCCAAGTTGTAAGAATTTTGTAATCATGTTTCTGATGATGAATCCGGCTGACCCGCTCACAGGTATGATCACGGTTCGTTGAACTTGCTGTAATTTTATTGTTTTCATGGCATCATTTATCGTGCGATATCCAAAGAAGAGTTTATCGAATACCGCTTCGCGATTCTCCTATGTGGTTCTCTCACTCTGTTTAGCTCGGTAATTTTCCATTCGTTAATCATCACGCTCTCCTTTCTTTGCGGCTAGGAAAGGCTTTCTTGCCTTAATTATTAGGTGAAGGTTCTTCCTTCGGCTCCACATCCTTTGCTGCTTTAGCATAACTTTTCTTGTTTAAGCCTTAACTACATTCGGCAAAAAGTGGAAAAATAGAAAAGTGAAAGCTCACACACATACGCATCTGCCTCCTGGTACTCAAAAACTAACCCAAAAAGCTATTTTTTGACATCCGAAAGCTCAACAAAAATAAAGCAAACAATTGTAGGTACTTATTATTTACAACATTTGTTTATCTTTGTAGACTCCTCCGAACTATTGGATTCTATTTTGAATTAGTTTTTTTCACTTCAACCAACAACACAACACTGGCACTGTGGCTTTCGGTCCTGCCTCAACTTTATTTGAATTTATTTTAATTGCAAATACAATTCAACTCCACGCACTGAATTTTAATTGCACACGCACACTTTAAAATTATGAATATTATTCCAAATCTGTTGCGCTTTTTCTTCCTTTTTACAGTGTTCCCTTTTATTTCACAATATGCCCACAGGTAGCGGATGTATGAATTTGGCTACATTTTATGTTATTTTTCGATTGTAAACTACCAATTCGTGACTCAAGTGACTAGTAGTTATGCGATCATATGTAATAGCAAACTGCTCACTTAAGTAATCAATGATTTCCATTTCGAAGACTTCCTCAATTTCTAATTGGAAAACATCACTCTTCGACCAGTTGTAGGAAATACTAGAATTCTGTATGGCTTTATGAACAGCAGCTCCGTTGGACAAGTCGACTCAGTTAAAAGATCAGCATTGAAGCGTAATTTTGCCATTATTTCTTTACACGTTAAACTTATCGCACTTTACCAGACAAAAGTTGAAACATATTTAAATTCTTCCACTATTTATACCAATCTCATTGAAAATGTTATTGCTGCAATCAATCAATACACCACGACGGCACCCCTCAAAAAGTATGCTTTTCATCGCTTCACTGTAGTAGCAGTTTTGGTTCTAAAGGTACAACGGTGAGAAGAAAACGGTGACTCTTTCGAGAAAGATTACAATATTGTTTTTAATTTCTAAATTTCCCCACAGGTAACGTTGATAAATAGCGTATGTGCTATTGTCGTTTCGTTTTCCTTCTAATTCTTTCACATTGGTATAAACTTCCCATCGACAGCGTTTATTCTCCTTATCGAAGCATACCATTTCACCATCCATCTTAAAATCAACTATCCTGTAATAATGTTCTCCAAATTGATCCATTGGAAACGGCAATATCTCACTTTCAAACACTTCATCCAATTCCTGCTGTATCACCGTGGAATGATACCAATTATAGTCTATACTACTTTGGTCCACAAGGTTTTTTCAGAATTCTTGGGTTAGACTGACTTCTAACTTCATCACTGTCATATAATACCATCGACTTGCAGTAGAATTTAAGCTTTCCCATCCTCACTTTATTTTGTGTCACAATGGAGTTCGTCACAAAATGATTTATTACTTTATTTCGCCCACACATGCCAATTTTAAAAGATTCAACTATCACTTTGATTGGAACATCCAAATAGATATCAAGCGATATGTTTCTTCACCCAAACAAAAAAATAAAATTTAAATTATTATCATCTAAACCACAATTGGAACATTGTCTGATGGAGAAAATAGTGTGGTGCAAGGATGTTTTTTAAAAAAAATATATATACAACCTTTGTATATAGACTTTGTTGTACTATCATCACAGCGAAATGAAAAACGTCGACCTCGAAGGGAATTGCACTTAAAAATCTTGTCGTCATTGTGTATAAACTTTAAATTTTTCACCGTCAAAAATAAGAACATTGTATACAAGTAAAGGAAATTTAATTTTAACTTAACACTATCTGTTATGCGGTGTTTATGACGTATGAGCGTCTACTTCGTGAATGCCATGCCGGGCGTTGGTTACTTCCTCTTTTATAATGTTTTCGATGCACATTTGTATGAAACCATTTGACCAAATGGACAAAAAAAGAAAACTAAGTGTATACGAAATGAAGCAAAGACGTCCACAAAGTTATAATAATTTTATTCGAATGTTCTCGTTAAAAAGTACAATCGTTCCGTTCCGTACACTACGCCAATTAATTAATTATATAAAAGTATGTACACTCAGAAAAAAATATTGGTAAACTAGCTCAATTTTTCGGTATAATGCAACTATAAATATAGGCATTTTCGTGACTTCTACTTTCTATTGTTACAAAACCCCAAAAAAAATTATTGGATTTCCGACAATACTTTATTGGTACTGTAAAGTTGTATAGGTATATTATTTCAATTCAATTCCATTCAATCAAACCCGATAACTACTTACAAACTATAGCAAAAATACCTAAATATTGTTTAATATTACCTAAACCTTATGAAGTTTCCAACCAAATTATGTGGGAATTTTACCCAAATTCAATGAGAGAACACCAATAATTTTAGTTTAATTACTCATCCAGAGTGGGATTTTAACTATATTTATTAAAAAAACGACTGCAATATTTTTGCTTTTAGTTTGAATACCATACCCAGTTTGGGATTAAACCTAAAATTATTGTTAGATTACCCGACTACCTATCTGGTTTTGTAAATTAAATTTTGAGATTTCACCTAATTTTATTGATAAAATTCCCAATATTTATAGATTCATTGTATATACAAAATGGGATTTAAGCTTAAAATATTGTTGGAAAAATTTCAATAATTTATCTTTGTCCAATATCCAGAACAGCTTTTTAATCCAAAGGTATTGAAGGGATTATTGAGTTTAAATTTTTTTTTAAATAATTTAATTTGAATTTCATTTAAAATAATACAAAATTTAACAGTTATGGAATTATTCTTACAATTATTTTGGAAAGTGAATCTGAAAAATGAGATACTTACAATGATTTAATCAGCAACAAATACTTACGTTTGGAAATCGTCATTGAATCAAGTGTAATATTAAATCTGAAAAGTTTTTGAAAATCCAGGAAATCTTTGATCTTATAGTGAAATCAAAAACCTAATCCAAAAATTCGAATAACGAACAAAATTGTTAGTTCTTACTAACCATTCTTCTGGAAGTTTTAGAGAAAAAAAATCTTCTTTTGGTTCTATAAATTATAAAGACTGATATATTATTACATTAATTTTTTTTTTTGAAAGGGGCGACTCTTATTATTAACTTTAAATACCCTCCGCATCTTGAAAGGAAGGTAAATTTCTATAACCAGGAGGTTTTAGAATATACTTCTTAAAATTATATACTAAAAGATGCAAATTTAAAAACAACTTAACCCTCTACTGCATGAATTATGAAGGAAATGAAATAAAAAAATTTTAAACACTTACTTAGTTTTATTTCGTGTTAAGAAAAGATAATACATTTTTTTTTTACATATATACAACTGTTTTACATATATAACCCATATATGGGTCTGTATGCACAATTCAACTAAAAATTTACTGGCCATATATGGGCTATTATGCGTCTAAGGCCAAATTAATTCCATTTTCTTTATTCGTGGTATTGTATCAAACAATTCCTTTTATCGTTGTAGCACAAGAATACCTTACACTTTCTGCACTTCGTAGATGTCTTTAACCCACAATTTTGACATTTTTGTCGTTTTTTTGCCATTCAGGCATGTGGTCAACATTATCAGTTCTTACTGAACTTAATGGGAAATCCTGATTTCTTGCTCTTTTTGCTGTGGCTGGTTTTGACCGAGTTGGTGTTTCGAGATTGGATGGACCTGGACTTGCATGACTTGCCCGTGGTGTTCCATCAGCACTAGACGTTGTAGGGCGCCCTCTTTTTCTTGACACATCAACTTTGCCGGATTTACATAGGTGATCGGCCACAGCTTGTTTGAAGTTAAAGAGAGGCATGTACATTTCAGGATTGTTCCTTCGCCACAGAATCCATGCATTGATAACGCACATGTCTACCATATGATAAAAAATTTTCAAATAAAAAATGGTTTGTTTGGACCGCAACTGAATTCTGTATAAGCCCAACATAGAATCTACTAAGTCAACGCCTCCCATATGCTTATTGTAAATTGTGATAGCTTGATGGCAATTAATATTCTTATACTGCTTTTCTTTTCGAAAATATCTCTGTTTTGTAGTGACTGGTTCACTCCCAACATAAGTTGAAAGCATATGAATTGGCTTGTTATCGAACCAAGTGACGGCACTTACCAGAACTCCATCTATTGTAGCAACTTTTTCAGTGTAAAATCCACGTCCTTTTTTTTAAGTTCTTTTTCTGAAGGCATTTCTACATTCGGGACGCGTTCAGACGCACAGTTCCTAACGGCAAAAGTCCAATTTTTGTAAGATATACCTGGAGTTTAGGACTGTTGAACCAGTTGTCAAAGAAGATTTTATGGTTGACGTGTTTAGGTACACTTGCCGTAAGGCGAGTTGCATCAAACGGATCTAAATGTTTAGTTACCCATTTTATTTTAACAGCCTTAATTTTCTTCGATGTTGCTTTTGTCGTCTTGGGAGTGTTAGTTTCTTCATCGGAAGAATCGCTCTCTGTCTCCGGGATCTCAACTGAACTTCTAGAATCTTGCAATTGCCGAGGAACATATTCATCTCCAGAATCAGAAACTAGCTCATCATCACTCTGAAAACCATCACCAGCTATAGTGTTTATGAAATTACGATTTCCATAAAAACTCTTTGAATTCATTCTATAAGTAAAAAAATAGATTTCCACAGAAGTCAGTCAACCAGTTCAGCAATTCATATAATACCATATATGGTTTCGTCAAAAGAAGTGAGAAAGCCTACCAATGCATACAAGCCCATATATGGTATTTTAGAAAAAGCCCAATAAAGGCACAAATTATTATAAAAACAAAAAAGCAAAGTTTATAATAATGAAAAAGAACAATAAATGCATAGAAAAAAAATATAATTGCGTAGAACTCACTTGCTTATTATAAAAACAATTGTTCAAAGAACACACTTTTATTCACAGACTTGCACTTGACATGTGCTCTTGATACAACGAAATTATCTGATGACCGTGAGTCACTAACTGATAACTAAACTGGGTTTATAATAAAAAAAATAGACTTAGTTTCATTATACATTGTGTTTTTGTCGCTCTCTTGCAATGTAACGGAAATATATCAGAGTAAATATGAAAAACCATATATGGGCTTGTATGCGGTAGAGGGTTAATCAATGAATTAGCTATATATAATATAACCAATATGATGACAATAACAAAGCAAAAATTTAAGAATCTAATTATCTCTTCAGGCGTATAATCTGGAATAGGTATCGCCATGAATAAATTCTATATTAGCACAAATAATTATGATTATCACTTGTTATGTATCGTGTGCGACCTGTGTCCTGACGAGGATTTTGTCGTGCAGAATGTTGCCTTTAAATGGGCGCCATTTTGTACGTCTCGCTGCCCTGGTTTATGGCAGGATGTTAGGGACCATGGTCGAGATGCGCACGATATTTATTCTCCAGCTGCTTCAGTCCGGGGGGGGGGGGGGGGTGTTCTTTAGCATCTTGACACACACAAACTTTATCGTGCAAAAAAAAAAAAGAAGAAGAGAGATCTGTAAGAAAAAGAGAAAGAAATAGGAAAGGAAAACTAACCACACACACTTGCTGAGGATTCAGATGGTCGAATCCCTTGCCCTCCCAACCTTTGACGATTACATTCCATACTTATATGGGTCGTCCCACTAACCAATAAGAACACCACACCATTTATGTCTAAGTTACCATTATAAAACTTGAATTATTACTCATAATCAATACTATTTATATATAAAAAAGAATGAAATACACTACCCGTTTGGGTCATAGCTCAACTTCAATTAGGTTAACATAATTGCTTCCTTTAGATTCATTTTACTCTTTAATTTTAATGGATTTATATATATATATATTTATATATGATTAGGTGACTCTTTCTAACTTTGCTAGTGTGAGTGCCTTGGTCACTAGGGTGTCCCTTATATGGACTAAAAAAAAAAATTAGAATTTTTTCACGCATACCCTTCTTTTTTTTTTTCTTAATGCCAATACTAACTTCGATGCAAAATATTTTGCTCCTGGGATGATGTTAACACGTGCCGACTGACAGCAAAGTCAACATTAAAAATCTGTATGAAAAATTCAGAAAAAAAATGTTTTACCTGCAAATATTTCATTTCAATTTCAACTTTTTATTAAATAACTATACTAAACACTTAAATAAGAATAATTAGTAACAAAAAGAAATTATTGCGGATACTTTCTCTTCAAAACTTCTTTCTTGCAATCAGGATATAACTTCCTGTGCTCTTTCACACAACGAAGAAGGAATTGTTTTTGCTCTTCTTCAGCTGTCAGAAGTCCGTGAAAATCCTGCATTAGCTTGACAGCTCTTTCAGCTGTATCGTTCACTACTTTAAGAGAAAGAACCATCCTTTTGGCTTCTAAATAGAAAACATTGGTCTCCCACGAAGATGGATTGATGATTTTCAAGCGAGGAAATAAATGTTGACTCTTGGCCGACACAAAATCTTCCAACGTTTTATCTAAATGAAATAAAAGAACATTTTCAATCATTAATAAATATTGCATTGAATTGCACATTTCTTCTTTCGATGGAACGTATCTTAAGATAATGCGATTGACTTTCCTTATTAAAGTTAGCCACCATTTTTGCTTTTGTGTTTAAGTCCACAGTATCATCAAATAAAGATAAAACTACAGCCTCTTCGGTCAAATAATATAGATGTTGACACAATTTTTGAAAGGCTGCTTTCGAAATCGACTCGTCTACTTTTTCATAATCTTTCAATTTTTTCAGAAAGCATAAGTCTTGAAAGGGTGCTTTTGCTGCCGAACTGCACTGTACCCATGATTTAACATAAACCATCACAATAAAAACACAGACCTCTTTCAATCCGGCACTATCTTTTTTTCTCAATTTAAGTTGCGAGCGTAGCAAAAATATTTTTAATGCATAAATTGCTCTTGCCATCCATCTCGCTTGATGCATTGCACCTGGGGGCCTGATTTTTAGTTGCTTATCGACATCTCCTCCTAAGAATATTATTGAAAGTTCAATAAGTTCGCGGTAGTCATTTCTAACAATTGGTTTTCGTAGCTCCCCAAAGTAAAAACTTAGAATTTCGGTAATTTCGTTGTCATTAAAATTCTCTTTAACAATGTCAGCACCGGTTTGAAAATTGTTAGTGTCAATATTTTTCCATTCATCTCGAAACTTTTTAAAAATAGGTATTTCTGGACTTATTGTTACTTGGTGGACCTTCGTTTCGAAGACACTTTTAAGCACGAGCTCATACATATGATGCCGACAACCAAAAAGGACTAACTCTCTTCCTAATTCCTGTTCCAAGAGCACACATGCTCCATTAAAGCGACCTGTGTTAGATGCAGTTGTATCGCAACACATAATCTGAACTTTATCATCCAAGTTCCATTCTCTAATTGCTCTAGAAACAGCATTAGCTTGTTCTTTACCAGAAGAATTTTCCAATTTTGGCACGGATAGAAGTTGTTCCCCATCTCCAAAAGTAATAACAATAGGAAGTCGTTCTTCCTTAGCACTCCTTACATTCAAGCCAGGTAACAATTTTCCATCCCAGTGAACAGTAACAACCTCCGGAATATTATTTTGAAAATCGGTTTTAATGTTCTCTGCCCTTTCTTTTCTAATCCGTGTCCGCACGCGTTGAATCGATGACTTATTAATTAGAAAATCCTCAAAGTTAAGCCCTAGAGCCTCCACTGTAGCCTGAAGTATATAAACAGAGTCTCTTATGCTCAACTGACATCTGTCTAAGGCTGAGACTAATTTTGGAGTAACAAAGTCCTTCCTTCCTCGTTTTGAGATTGCCTCAGATGACGGTTTAGGAGCAGTAGGAAGACCTTCGCTGCTTTCGTCGGAGCTTGTAAATATGTCCTGTTCTTCAGGAATTAAATCCTCCAACGACGCTGAAGAAGTAGATGGTATTGCCGATGACATGTACTTACTACGTTTTTGTTCTTCTCCTAATCGCCTTTGTCTTAACCTATCTTCCTTTTCAGCTTGTTTTTTATCAACACCCGCTAAGCAGCCCGGTCGTCCTGGCTCTCTCTGACGCTGTAAAAAGAGTATGTCCTCTTCTATTTTAATTTTTTGAAGAGCATTGATAAAATATTAAGTGGAAAGATGCAGAGCGAAGTTAAGAAAAAAAGGCGAACCACTTGCCTCGAGTTATAAATCCAGAAGAAGGTATTTTATTGACGTTTAAATAGTTCTGTTCGAATGATACATAGTTCAGTTCTGTTTAACATAATTAAAATACCTTAAGGGTTTGTTCAAAAGTTAATTTACTCATACATTCTACTTTAATACTTTTAACACTTTCCCTGAATGAATTAAATAAATTACGTTAACTCAGGGAATAAGTTATACAAATTCATATTTCAATGATAGAATAAATGTTACCCAGATAAACCTAGTCGGTTTGAAT
Source organism: Portevinia maculata (assembly GCA_949715645.1). Taxonomy (NCBI): domain Eukaryota; kingdom Metazoa; phylum Arthropoda; class Insecta; order Diptera; family Syrphidae; genus Portevinia; species Portevinia maculata. The sequence continues at coordinate 98,621,428 of OX454528.1, forward strand.
CCAAAGAATGCTTCACGCTTGGCAACCCTTTCGTAAGAATGTCTGCTATCATCTCTGTTGTAGGAATATTAACCAGTTTAATGACGCCATCTTGAATCTTCTCATGGATGAATTTGGATTTGGTTTCCACATGCTTTATTCGAGCTGAGTATGCGTTGTTGGTTGCAAAATTAATTGCACTTTTGTTGTCGCAGTGCAACAACATTCCTTTTGAACAATTTGAGAAAAGCTCTTTCTCAAGACGCTGCAGCCAGATTGATTCTTGAATCGCAGCTACCATCGCCATGAACTCGGATTCAGTGGTTGACAATGCAACAGTTGGTTGCCGTTTCGATGACCAAGATATGGCTGCACCTTGCATGGTGAAAACATAGCCTGTTGTTGACTTCCGCTGATCTACATCACTTGCCCAGTCCGCATCGCAAAAACCTTCAATAGCAGTAGGGTCTTTCGTGTAAATCAGTTTTTTGTTGATAGTTCCCTTTAGGTAACGGAGAACTCGTTTTAAAGCCGCCCAATGAGCTTTCCCTGGATTAGTGCTGTACCTGCTGAGTAAATTCATTGCAAAGCTGATGTCCGGTCTGGTTGTTTGTGCTGCAAAAAGAAGGCTTCCAATCGCCTCCATGTATGGTACTTTTGACATCTGCTCCTTTTCAGTTTGTGTTGTTGGACACATCTTCTGTGAGATCTTCTGATTTAGATCCAAAGGTGTTGACACGGGGTTACAGTCAGACATCCCAAAACGTTTTAGTACTTCGAGAATGTATTGTGACTGATCGAGGGCAATTGTCCCAGCTGATTTATTTCGGGTGATGCGTATTCCCAGCACAGATGAGACATCACCTAAATCTTTCATTTGAAAATTGCTCTTAAGTTCTTCTTTCAAAAGAGCTTCTTGGGATTCGTCGTTGGAAATGATTAGAACGTCATCTACGTACACAGCGACGAATGTCATCTTGTTGTTGTTGACCGTGAAATAAATACATTGGTCAGCTTCAGATCGCTTGAGGCCAGCCTTCAATAAAACGTTGTTTAACTTCTTGTTCCATACTCGACTCGCCTGCTTCAAGCCATACAAAGATTTCCACAATTTGCAAACCTTCTTTGAACCGTCGTTGAATTGCTCAGGTTGCACCATGTAGATGTCTTCTTCAATCTCGCCGTTGAGGAACGCCGTAACAGCATCCATTTGGCGAATATTCAAATTGTATTTAGCCGCCAGTGCCAGCAAAAAACGTATTGACGTGTACCTAGCTACGGGCGAAAAAGTTTCTTGATAATTGTCAGAAAAGAAAAGTTACTTACGCGGGCAAGACGATCAGGAGTGCTGAGCCAACCGAGCACACGATACACTGCACGCCGCGCAGAGTCTGACACGCTGAGCTGAAAGATATGAAGACGAACAAGAAAAAAAGACCAACTTGTCAACTGAATACTGAAAGTATTTTATTATGCGGATTGATAAAGAACAGAGTACGCCACACAACCGTTCGGGTTGTAATTTGTTCCACAACTGGTGTTGGTGATGGCAGAAAAAAACTGCCTGAGTTCCCTTCGTTGGTTTTCAGTTCAGTTTCGATCACCTCCGCCTCCTGCGCTGTAAGGGTGTGAAGTAAAGTCATTGAATATTGTTCAGGCAGCGGACCTCGCCACCAAAGTGTATGGTTAAACAAAGCCGTTGGGCTGATGCCGCGACTCGCACAATCCGCCGGGTTAAATTGAGTGCGGATGTGATGCCAGTTATCCAATCTTGAGTGTTCCTGTATAAACGCCACCCTTGATGCCACATACTGTTTCAGTTGTGAGGGGCACTTCTGAATCCAGTGCAATACAATCTTGGAATCACTCCAAAGCGTGTATGGAAGCTCCTCCACCCACAAAGCCACACGGACGTCCTTCAGAAGGTCAGTAAGTAGTTGAGCTGCACAGAGCTCCAACCTTCGTATTGTGCTACTCTTAATTGGGGCCACCTTCGTCCTCGCGGCGATTATCCGAGTCCACTGGTTGCCATCCCCTTGCCTGGTGCTGAGATATACGACCGCGGCATACGCCTTGCTGCTGGCATCGCAAAATCCATATAAACATGATGCTGATTCTGGGGACATGCCAAGCCACCGGAGTATTCGAAGAGCCTCCACCTGATGAAGTTGATTGCGGAACGTGAGCCACTCATTAAGCAATTCAGATGGTACAGGTTCATCCCATCCTAAGCCAGCCTGCCACAGTTTCTGAATGATGATTTTAGCCACTATAACGATGGGCGAAAGCATGCCCGTTGGATCATATAATTTCGCCGCATCACTCAGTATTTGCCGTTTTGTATTGGAGCCTGGTCCATCCAGTTGCATGCGATAAAAAAGTTCATCAGTTGAGGGATCCCAGTGCAGGCCCAGGACCGTTGTTTCAGACAGTGGTAGTTCCTCATGGGAAGGGCTCGATGCATCTGAGAAATGGGCCAATACCTCAACACTATTTGTTTTCCATTTGCGTAAATGGAAGTGTCCCTTTTGTAATACTGATGCCACGTCGTCGCCTAATTGAACCGCCTCCTGGACGGTAGGGACACTAGCAAGGTAGTCGTCCACGTAAAAATTGTGTAGAATCCTCCTACGAGCCGCCACAATCCTTGACTCCTCCACTAGCTTCTGGCAATGATCCATGCCACACTGTATCATTGCTCGAACAGCAAGATATGGGCCACTTGTTGTGCCATAAGTCACGGTTGCCAGTTGGTATGTGCGTAATGGCTCGTCCACCGATTCTCGCCACAATATTTGCTGCCATTGCCGATGCCTTGGGTCCATACGGACTTGCCTAAACATTTTTTCTACATCTGCGGTGATTGCAATGCCAAAAAGCCTAAAACGATGTATAATGTTGACAAGTAAGTCTTGGATCGGTGGGCCCGCCAATTGTGTGTCGTTTAATGAAACGCCATTCGTTGTCCTGGCCGATGCATTAAATACAACCCGGAATTTCCTAGTGACAGCATGATGTGGGACGAAGAATACCTGAGATGGATTTCTCTGTTGCCCTTGAACCGGATGCATATGACCGAGTTGTTCATACTCCTGCATGAACGCCACGTACTTCTGCTTAAGTGCAGGATCGGCCGCCAGTTTACGTTCCAATTGATGGAACTGCCAACTGATGTGATGAACCAAGAGCTGGTGCGTCTGCCCGGAATGGCATCTGCACCAAATAGAACCCGTTTGGTAACTGCCGATGTGTTCAGGTGAAGATCTGTTCACAAAGACCGTCCGCAGCTGAGTCAGAGTCCCTCGGACTGCTGTCATTCACCGCAAAAATGGCTCGCAATAACTCGTCCAGCCGAGCGTCTTCCTCCCCCGTTCGCAATATCATAGACTGGAATGAGAGTGTGCGTCCCGGAGTAGTTTCAGCTGGACCAAAAATCACCCAGCCAAGATGTGTACGTTGGGCCACTAGATCATTGACCCCGCCTCGAACGATGCCATCAGTGATGAGTTGTCCCCATACATCTGCGCCAATTAGTGCTTCTATTCTGCCAGTCTTCCCAAATGTGTTGTCCGCCAGTGGTAAATTGCGAAGATGCCGCCAACAATGATCTGCTACCTCTGCCACCGGCGTAGGGGATGTAATACAGGGAATAACATGGAACTGGACTTGGATCCGGAACGATGGGTCTGCCATGGATACCATCTGTACTTCTGTCCGGCCTAGAGTGTATTCACTGAGATGGTTGCCAATGCCTTCCACTCGAACTGCAGATTTTTGCCTAGGAAGAGCCAACTGGTTCAGGAAACGTGAAGTGATGAAACTGACTTGTGAGCCTGGATCACAGAGCAGTCGGCAAGAGTTGTTGTCGCCAAAAATATCAAGTAGATTGACCCGGGCAGTTGCCAGGATAATGATACGGTTGCCACTAACCGTGTACGCCCTTACTGAATCGGTTAGTCAATGGTTACGTGGAGGTTGGTTGCTGCCTGAAGTGGTGGGGTGGGAGTAAGTAGATGCCTGCGATGTGCCTGAACTCGTTGCACTAGTAAGCTGCGTCTGAGGTGTCTGTGTGGTGTTTCGACTGTCACGACACAGCAATGTATGGTGCCTCCCGTTGCAAACACGGCAATTCGTAGACGTGCAAGTGCTCGTTGCGTGACCTGGCCTCAGGCAGTTGTAGCAGAGATTGGAGCCCTTCAGCTTCTCGAACCGCTCTGACACGGGGAGCGTCAGAAGCCTAGGACAGCGCCCTATCCTATGGATTTTATCATTACAATATTCGCAGTTCCCAGGTGCGGTTGCTGCCAGATTCGTCTTGACGAGACGATGGGCGGGGTTACCGGAACGGCCTGCGTTATTGCCCCGTCCTGCAGTGGGCGCAGCCAAATTTTGCCTGTGTATGGGCGCATCCTTTGAAGGCCAGTGCAGAACATCAGCGCTTAAACTATGAGCCCTTCGTTCCACAAAGGTAAGCAACTCGGACAGTGTGGGGATTTCCTGGGTAATGCGACTCATCCCCCAAGCCTGTTGTGTACGCGTTGGTAATTTTGATACCACAATTGGTACTGCCACGGCATCCCACTTATCCACTGGTAATTTCATTACCGCCAGTGCGCACAACGACTCGCGCACCGTGTCAACCACCGATAGCAAAGCACTCGTAGATTCTGCCGTGAGAGGCTGCAAGCCAATAAACCGTGCCACATGGATATCGGCCAATTGTTTTGGGCTGTCGTACCGATCCTTCAACGCCCGCCACACCTCTTCATAGCCACCCGTGTACATACATCCAACCAATGCCACAGCATCCCCTTGCACTGCCTCGCGTAGCTTGCCTAATTTATAAGCCTCTGGAGCCTCTTGGGAATGTATCAGAGTCTCAAACGCATCCTTGAATGCCAGCCAGTTACGTAGAGTGCCGTCGAATTTGGGTACAGACAGCCGTTCGAGCTTCATGTCCACTGGATGTGATCGATATACCTCACTCGAACTGTCTGATTCCTCCATCTTCTTGCTAGTTGCCATCCTTGCCAATTTCCGCTGCAATGCCACCATGGTCTGATTAAAGTCTCTCTCCACGGTGACCCACAATTCGACGTGGACGTCTACTTCATCGTCCTTTGCCCCCGAGATCAGCTCCTCATGGGCCAATGCGAACCTATCGAAGTGCGTTTGCATGGAAATCGCATCCTGCCTCAAGGTGAACTCGTCCTCCTGTTCGCCATAATGTGAGTCATTAATTTTTTCTGCCATCCGCCTTAGGGTCGTCACTGCTGCCCTTCGGCGGTTTATTTCTGCCATAATGCCAAAAAATATAAAAAGGAATCAGAATGAATTACCTGCTCCCTCCCTTTTGGGAGAGAAAAATAGCCACCAATATGTCCGATGTATCACACAGTCGTATTTTGGAAGCGCCAAGCCACTGTTATTGTTTCTACAGAAATCGCCCGATGTATCACACAGTCGTATTTTGGAAGCGCCAAGCCACTGTTATTGTTTCGACAGAAATCGCCCGATGTATCACACAGTCGTAGCACCAGGGAGCGAGCGAGAGGGACCGAACAAAAAAAATAATCCAACCGACCACACGAGACACTGCCGCTATACCTTCTATATAATTTACAATACGCAGTATATAATCACCAATAATGCACTGTAGGCCACTGGCATATATTTATTATGTATCTCTTGTGCAGCCACTGCTAATATATTGGACACTATAACCGACAACACGAGACACTGAAGAGTGGGTATTGGGTGTATGCAATTGAAGTGAACGCGAGCGTATGTGTCCAGACAATGCCACTAGTTTCTCGCGAAGGTATCCACCGTATCACTAAACCAGTATAATGACGGACTACGAAAACGGAATACACTGTTTGCGAACAGGTATAGGGATTAATGCAACCGACGTGACACTTGAATGTGTTAAGTTATATGCAAAAGCCAATACCTCGAGGGGTATGTATTGAGAATTCTGTTCCACTCCGACGACGTTACAAGACTTTCCCGTTAATGTTGAATGCTACCGTTTTGGATGTCTTTTGCCTTGCCTGAATTGTGTAAACGAAATATTTCTTTTTTTGTTTCACAAAGCCACGAGGATTCGACGTTTGCCAAAAGCCACTATTATCACAATGTTTTGTATCTTTCACCGCGCGATTCCCGGGTTTCGGCACCACAAAATGTCAGAAAAGAAAAGTTACTTACGCGGGCAAGACGATCAGGAGTGCTGAGCCAACCGAGCACACGATACACTGCACGCCGCGCAGAGTCTGACACGCTGAGCTGAAAGATATGAAGACGAACAAGAAAAAAAGACCAACTTGTCAACTGAATACTGAAAGTATATTATTATGCGGATTGATAAAGAACAGAGTACGCCACACAACCATTCGGGTTGTAATTTGTTCCACAACTGGTGTTGGTGATGGCAGAAAAAAACTGCCTGAGTTCCCTTCGTTGGTTGATGGTCGCTTTGGTTGTGTGCGAGTTACAGATGTGGGGTTGTATGCGCTGCTGCCGCTGCCAACTACGGTTGCCATCGCAGAATATTGAACAATAATCAATACCTTCTTTTTGGGAACATCCCTTAACGACCAGCCGTGCTTTATACTTCAAAACCTCACCAGAAACACTTCGCTTTGTTTTGAAAACCCACTTGCATTTAAGTGGAATTTTGTCTATTGGTGGCTCAACTAAGGCCCAAGTGTTATTGAGTTGGAGGGATTCGAACTCATCTTCCATTGCTTTCTGCCACTTATTTGCATGTGGACTTGATAGTGCCTCTTTCACTGTAACAGGATCATTATGTTGTAATATAACATTAAAACTTGCCTGGTTTTCAAGCTTTCTCTTCGAAATTCGTTCAGATCTACGAATTTCCAATGGATCATTGGCCGCACGAACTACTGGAACCTCTTCAGTTGACGTTTGATCATCAGCTTCATAGAACTCGTACGCTTCTTCCAGGAACGATTGGTCTTCAGCTTCACGGAACTCGGCAGCATCTTCTTCAGTTTCACCAGTAACTGTTACCTCCGCATCAGGCTTGAGCACATCACGGCAGCTATGCTCAGTTTCAGAAACAGTTTCATCAGAATCACCGACAACACCAATGTTCAATTCTTTACTGCTGCTTCCATCAGAATTGACATTTTGAACTGTTGAATAGCTTTCTTCACGTTCCTCGTCTGTGGATGAGAACAAATGATTAGAATTATGTTCACTTCTTTTAGATACCTGTTCAGTTTCAAAGAAAATAACGTTTCTGCTTATGATAATTCCCCGCGCTTCTTTATCATAAAGACGATACGCTTTGGATTCGCTGCTGTATCCAAAGAATATACATTCAGTTGATTTTGGGTCAAGCTTCTGCCGTTTCTCACACGGAATGTGCACCATCGCCTTACATCCAAAAACACGAAGCATGGACAAATCTGGCTTCACTTTTGACCAAAGCTCTTCCGGAGTTTTTGACCTTTCACCTCTACACGGTATACGATTGAGTAAGTATGCTGCTGTTAACGCAGCTTCAGTCCAAAAACGCTTGTCCAAGTTCGCATCAAACAGCATGCATCTGACTCGTTCGAGAATATTTCGATTTATTCTTTCAGCAACACCATTTTGTTGAGGCGTTAGGGTGCTTTTTTTTTGATGCTGTATTCCACAAACTGATAAAAAACGATTAAATTTGTTATTAACATACTCAGACCCATTATCGCTACGCAAAACTTTAATTTTTTTAGAGCATTGATTTTCTACTAGCGCTTTGAATGTCAAAAAAATGTCAAACACCTCAGATTTTTTTTTCATTGGATAGATGAACAGTTTACGACTAAAATCATCTATAAAAGTAACGAAATATCTGTACCCCGAACAAGATTTAACTGGCAGTGGGCCACAAACATCAGAATGGATTAAGTCCAAAACACCTTTTGCCGGAGTACCAATAGATTTGAACGGCGCTCGCGTTTGTTTACCCTTGATGCACACTACACATTTTTCGTCCATTTTTTCAGAAAAATCTACACCTTTCACCGAGGATTTTAAATGTTTCAAGTTTGCATCACATATATGTGCCATTCGACGATGCCACAGATTTGCTTTTGTTTGCGTATGTAAGGCAATACCATTCGCGACGTTATGTTGTGTCATTTCACAATTTAACCGATACATACTATCCACCAGTTTCGCCGAACCGATTAAGTTATTCTGTTCATCAAAAATTTTACAGATTTCTTTTTCGAAACGAACTGTCTTTTTATTTTTAACAAGCTGACTAACAGAAATAAGATTCGCGCACAGATTTGGAACGTATTGAACATTATTCACGATAGCGTTTATCTTGTTCTTGTCGTTTACCAGAGTCATACTAATATCACCTGCGCACTCAACAGGTAATTTGTCATTATTCGCGACGACTACCTCTTTATTCGTTGGTGTTCTTTGATTTTTTAAAAAAGATTTGCACATGGTCATGTGTGCTGAAGCACCCGAATCAACGAACCAAACATCTTTCGATACCGAACTATTCACCAAGAACGAAGAAAATAATACCGATTCATTTTTATCTGACTTTTTAGACGGACACTGCCTCGCAAAATGACCTAATTCTCCGCAATTGTAGCAACGAAATTTAACACGCGATTTTGCTTTTTGCGGTCTAATTTTTGCTTTTGCTATCATGACACTGTTTTGTGATTTTGTGTCATATTTAACCTGCTGTAAAAGCAACGTTTTAACCGCATCACTAGTAAGTCTATCTGACGAGTTTTCTACAGCCATCACAAGTGCCTTGAAATCATCTGGCAACCCTGCCAACATCAACGATGCTATGATTTCATCATCAATATTGAGACCAGCCTTTTTTACATTTATCGCCGTCATAGCCATTTTATTGATGTAGTCCTCCATGGACTCGCATTCGTTCAATTTTAGCTGCACGAGCTGTTTTAATAAATCCACCTTTCGACATAGCCCGGTGTCTTCAAAGGCATTTGTAAGGCTATCCCACGCACTCTTCGCCGTAGTAGCATCTGCTATATACGAATAATTTTGTGTTTCGAGCAACAAAATTAATTCTGACTTGGCCTTCAAGTCATTGGCCAAAACTGCTGCAGTTGCATCTCTTTGTGGTTCTGCTTCTACGTAACTCCACAGACCCTTTATCACCAAATACGACTTCGCCGCAATCTTCCACACATCAAAATTTTCGCGACCTTTTAACTTTTCTACTTGTGCAACGTTGGATGCCATGACACTTTTTAATCTAACGAAATCGACTAAGAAAAGGTCATCAGAAAAGTAAAACACGAAAAAACTTTTTTTAATATTTAACAAAACGGACTTTATATTTATTTGCGCATCCTGGGCCCATAACCTGATAAAATATTAAGTGGAAAGATGCAGAGCGAAGTTAAGAAAAAAAGGCGAACCACTTGCCTCGAGTTATAAATCCAGAAGAAGGTATTTTATTGACGTTTAAATAGTTCTGTTCGAATGATACATAGTTCAGTTCTGTTATGCCGCATTTCCATATGGAAAATGCGTCCTCATCATAAACATCAATACCCTGTCAATCGGCACCAATAATCGAAAATAACACTTACATGTGTTGTCCCAAATACAGTGCAATGGTTCCTAGGGTCATTTCCCGTATTCATGAACTTTACACCGGCTCTATTGATTGTGTATCTGCTACCCATACCCATAGCCATAGCTATACGGTGCCAGATACACAACAAGCGACAATTCATAATTGCAGTGCATGGTGACAATGAATTTTGGTAGATGACGCATTATTATATGGAACATTATGCATTTCCATAATATAGCCTTCGCTTCGCCTTACACTGGCCCATATAATTGTGTATCTGCTATTAATATCCAGAGTAGGTATGTGAATCATAAATGCAGATACACAATCAGGCGACAAATGTTTAACAAGTGTGAATGGGTTCTTGGAAGATGACACACTTATTGGTTTTAATGTGTTTTTGTAGATCGGTTGCGCGAATGACAAGAAAGATGATACCAGACAATTAATGGTATGCGTTTTAGGAATGACAACCGGATGAGTGATATACGAAAAGGGGTGTCGTACTGGTCGTACGTAGCGGGTCACAACACATGTATTATTTTTAAGAAACCTTTGAAGCTCATTAGTGAGTTTAAAAGCTTATAACTGAGCATGTTGCTGTTCTCGGTCTTAATATTCTTCAGTGCCGAAAAAACACGCTCCGCACATGCATTACTATGCGATAAACTCAAAATGTATATACAAAAATTATCACTGGAACACTGTAGTGATATTCTTAGTCCGATCCTGCACTTTTGTCATTTAGAATTCAGATCACATTAAACGTGAAAAAAGAATCTACACCAACTTACATATCTACAAAGATACCACAAAAAAACAAAAAAAAAAACAGAAAAAATATTAACCGTTCTTACAGACAAAAATATAATAATAACCCAAAACAACAAGTGCCAATACTAAATACAAAGAACAACAAATAAGACAGATGATCATAATGACAATCTACATCGGTAGGTAGCTAGTCGCGAGTAAGTTTTGAAAATTCACTTATTTGCATGCCTAAACATTACATAACAAAAATAACCTATAACAACAAATACAAGCGATATAGCTAAATAGCAAAAAAAAACTTAGCGAGACAAATTCATTTTGTGATATTAGATAACGTTGAGAAAAAAAAAACAAAAATAAAAGCAAAAATATTCACTTCTTAAGTGCCAAAAGAATGTTCTTATAGAATAAAAAATACAATACCACAAAACAACAAACATAACTACTAAATACGCAGAACAACAAATTCGATACGTGATCATAATGACAAGTGTACCGATGTAGCTAGTCGCAAGTACATCGGCATACTATTCATTAAGGGTCTAATCCCTCCTCGGAGGGTTCTATTTCTTCTACTCTATATGAGAACTCATTTGTCCAGACTCCCGAAAAAAGAAAGAGGCATAATGATGACTGGAAGGAACATAAATCTGATTTAATTCATTGAAGAAAGAAAAGATATTCAATTTATTGTTGAAATTTGCTTTTATTATGTTGTTCTTTTTTGGGTTTCACAACTTTTTATTTTTTAAATTTTTGTGTTGTCGCGACGCGTTTCGAAGATTTACTCCATCATCGGGCGGCTTGAGTTTCGTGACTGATTTTGTTTATTGTTCTGTTGTGGGGCTATTGGGGTTATTTATGTTTGTCTCTTTTTGTCTTGTGCTGTTGATTGCGGTATCGAATAATTGGTTTGTTTTTATTGTTAGTTTATCGTTTAGTAGGTTGTCTCGTTCCAACTTGTAGGCTTTGTGTATTTCAGATTCTTCTGTGGCGTCAAGATTTAATTCAATTTAATTTGGTTAAATTGGTAGAATCGTATTTTCACGTATCACACAATGAATTGAACACCAAAGGACGAGAACTATCTTGTAAAAAATTAAAAACTATTACGACTGGTAACTGGTAGAAACAAAAAGATAGAACTTTGCCCACATCTGAGGGATGAGACATAACCAATAGTTCTACCTTATAATCATACGTATCAGCATCTGTCAGTTTCGCCAAAATAGGTTGCGGAATCCGACAGAAATAAAAGACCAAAAACAGCGACTTAACACAGTTACGAAGCATTGTTATGCTATCGAACACATCCACTAGATCGCATAGATAATGGTCTATGCGCTTTAGACTGGAGTCAAGTCTCAAAATATTACTCAACCACCCGTGAAGGTAGTCGTTGTCACCATATAACCACGTGCGTGTTATACCGTCGAGAGGTTTTTTATAAAACAAAAATGGAATGAATTAAAACTCCAGATTTTTTATACATACTTTCTTTATTACATAATACTGTGAACCTCCTCCGATGAGTTAGATCTTAAAACTGGCACACTAAATATTAGATCGGTTAGTTGTCAGCTTCCTAATCTTATTTGGTGGTCGGTGAAATATGAGCCACCAAAGAAATATCAATAACTTTCTTATCTCATTTGGTGGTCAGTAAAATATGAGCCACCAAAAGAGTAACAATAAACTTAGATAAGAATTTTATATTGTTTGTTATGTTACAGTGCGTTGGGCGTTACTTTGTATTATGTTATGGGTTAGGTACCGGATGTACCTATAACATGCGAGCAGCGCGCACGGTCGCATCTATAAACAGATATAACGTCACACAGTGTGAAGTGTTAATGTCATATGTGCCAGACCTTTCCGTTAACCATTAAGCTAATGCGAGACAAATCCCGCGTTCCAGATATAAGAAACAAGATGTGAGATAACCGAGTAATGGAGTAAGGAAAACTCGACATATTCGTACCGCACTGCAAAGTTTTATAACGTAAAGCCAAATTTGTAATACTTAAAATCTACTTGCCTTGCTGAAAACTACTTAACTCGTAAGGGTTTTCAACAACTGGCATATCACTCAACAAAACGTTCTCCAAGCAAGAGTCGCACGTTCCGAGGACTAGCCATTTGTAAGTCTCTTCGAAATACGACCGTACATCTCGCTCAGGAGACAACGTTAGACGCAACAGCACCAGGAGGAAGAGCCGTCACTTAATACACTCCATCGTCCCCGCGTTTTGCGCTTTTATCAAGAGCATGGCGTAAGGCGTTTGCAAATTTGTTTTAAAAGTATAACTCGACATTTTCGAGTCGAAATTAAAGCAAGTAAGAAAAAAATAAATAATATGAATTTACCTTCAACTCGGCACAGCCAGCTTTTAAAATTTTCATTCGACAGCCATAGCTCATTAAATAATGTTTTCTTTGACATTTTCAGCAAATCTGAAACAACGAATATCCTGTGGTGTTAAGAAGAAGGCAGCACCGAAATCTGACAAACATTGGCAACCCCGTGGTTCTTGCCGAAAGGTTATGTAGTTAAAATCTTTCTTTTTTTCTTTAAAAGTTTCTGATTCGCTTTCCGTGCAACATTTGGCATCTCTTGCGGGGATGTATTCACTAACGGTTGTGAGGTAGTGAGCGTCGGATACTGGGGTTTTTGCCTTCACCTTACACTGTCTGGTCTTTCCCGCGTAATGGTAATCATATCTCTTGCCTACTAGGCGATCTAGGCAGAGAGATTTTCGGATTCTGTACGCCGGCAGTATCCACTGGTTTGCCAGCGGTCAGCGCGACCGATAGGTCGAGGGCCACCGAGTTGAGAGACCGGTCAGACAGCAAGCCCAGCGAGAAAAAGATCTGTTGGTGGGCGGTAGCGATTGCGTATATCACCGTTTTCCATAATATGCTGGTCAGCGGGGTCTTGTTGGCCGCGTCGGCTGGTATTATAAGCTCAACGAGCGCCTTGACCAACCGATCAACGTATTCTTCACTATATCTAGAATCGTTGATGAACCCGCTTGACTCAGCTTCACGGAGAGGTGTCAGGGAGCTTGTCCCAGCTAGGAACGCACTCTTCTTCTTGATCTGTTGAAATTGCACCTCGCTGATCTGAGCCCGCATCTTCGGAAGCACCCCTAGTAACCCCGGATTGTCGTCTTCCAAACCCGTAAGAACGTCTGGTTCTGATTCGGGTGCGGCTGGCGCCATGGTGCACAGCCCTGCTTGCGCACACCCAGCTGATAATTGCGAATATCACAATACTAAAGAACCCCATGCTAATTGGAGTTTTACACCATCCTCAAACAAAGCGAAGCCGTGCTTAATTCGAGGCCACTTTCAGCGTTATCTGAAGATCCCACGGACTTGACTGCTCTCACCCCCGGACACTTCTTGGTGGGCGGTCCCATCACTGCTGTTCCTGAACCAACTTTGCTTGACACCAAGACTGGCAGACTGACGAAATTGAGACAACTACAGCAAATGCAGCAGAACTTTTGGAAGCGTTGGAGCTGCGAATATTTGCGGGAACCCCAGGTGAGGCATAAATGGCAACGGGTGATGGCAAATCTGAAGGTGGGAGACCTAGTGCTTGTACGAGATGAGCGCTCCCCACCCACCCAGTGGGCATTGGGTCGGGTGATTGAAGTTCATGCTGTGGATGACGACCTGGTCCGAGTTGCATCTGTTCAAACGCAGTCGTCAATAATCAAAAGAGCTAAATTGGTTGCATTACCGATGGACGACAGCTGTGGTGAGGAGCCACGGTGGGCGGCAGCAGGAGACGTCATTGGTTTCGTCGCATAAGATGGACGAGGTGGGCGGAAATGTTAAAAAGAAGGCAGCACGGAAATCTGACAAACAGTGGCAACCCCTGCCAGTATAAACTCTCCACACTGTCATCTGTCAAATTGTTTCTGACTTTTCTAAGAGAATAAAAACGTGGTTTTAGCCGAAAGGTTTTGTAGTTAAAATCTTTCTTTTTTCTTTAAAAGTTTCTGATTCGCTTTCCGTGCAACACTGTGGAGATAGTGGTTGAGTAAAGGAAAAATATTTACTAAAAATATTAATACGAAGAAAACGGAGTAAAATCCCATTTTAGAAATGAATTTATTTTCGAATATATCTGTTCAGCGAAAAATTCCGGAGCAAGATAACTTGGAAAATACCTATTCCTACAACCCGCCTCAGTACCTTTCAAATCACGTAACAACATGCGCACGCATCTGCATTGCTCTAAAGTCTTAGGAGTCAAATCAGGATCATACGAAATTGTAAATGAGCTATACCGGCTCGAATCCACAAAAAAACCCGTATCGTGTAAGATCTCGCATCTTATCGAGTGGACAGATCAAATTAACCCGTTCCACTCGTCGACGCTTTAAATCAATGAATCGCTCAGACGCAAACGGAGAGCTATGCTTACCTTCATAATATAGTCCTCCCGCCCGAACGACTTTCCCTATAATATCTGAAGATAGCACGAAGAAACCATAGTTACTATCTTCCAGGAAGTTAACGAAAGAAAATTCTTCACGTTTTCCAGGAGTTAGGGTCATCATTACCCTTTCGTAAGACACAATGGGAGGAGGCGGCTCTAGATTCCAGGAGCTGATGATATTTTATTTATTTATTTATTTATTGCCCCCATATTGAACAATGGGAGAATAATTACTGTCATAACTTTCAATGGAAACATAACGCCATATGCCGTCCACTATATTGAAAACATCGTTGTTTCTTTACATGGTAGCTGTAGCGCATTACAGGTTCACGCTCACCAAAAGTAAGTATTTTAAAATCATGAATTATTGGAACGAATTCCATCAAATTTAATGTCTTCCGGATCCATGTTGTCACCGTGCGTTCTAATATATCGTGGAACCGCTTTGCATCATCTGGATATGTAGTCAATTTGCTTATATCGAATCCCTCATTGCAGTTGTTGTAACGCTTGAAGATACTGCAATCCAAAAAAATACTTCCACAATTTTTCGACATTTCTGCTACTGGTTAAAAAAGACTGATGATTGGAAACCGACCGACAACATGCTTATATACCAACTATTTTCCCGCTATGCTTATCAATGATGACCCACAAATTTGATCTCCACCACTTTCAGTGAGCCAGAAGTTACCTAAACATAATCTGTCGCCATTGTTGAATACAACATCTTTAGCACAAATAAATTAATCAACCACAACAGATATGGCTTATCTCTATCCGCAAAGACCAGATGTATTTTTTACATTTTCGAACGTATCGCTTCTTATGCAGTGTTGTCTATAAAGTTCAAAAGTTCAAAATCGATATCTTATCAGTATCCACCAAAGCTACCTACGTCAGGGATCACAATGGACCAATGGGCCCCCGTGCAAGTACAGTAATTGCTGTGCACTTCCCTTCAAACCTAACCTAACCTAACCTACCTACGTCAGCAAAGACCAGATGTATTTTTTACATTTTTTCATGTTTCGTCATGCTTATCAATGTTGACCCACAAATTTGATTTCCACCACTTTCAGTGTACCAGAAGTTACCTAATAGAAATAAACAAATAGTTTTCTTTATTGAATTTTTATATATGATGGCGGGTCAATAAGTCCGTGACTTTTTGAATTTCTGACCTCTTTACTGAAACGGCAACACTGCTCCTGTCAACAGGCATCTGTCAGTTGACACCTGTCAAAATTTAAACTTGCTGCGTCAGTTAGTTTGTGTTTGACAGCTATTTTTATCAGACTACTCACTAATTTGAGGAGAAAATGGAAAAAAGTGAATTTCGTGTGCTTAGTAAGCATTATTTCTTGCGAAAAAAAACCATTACCGAGACCAAAGCTAAGCTTGAAAAATACCATGGGGACTCTGCACCATCGATTTCAATGGTAAAAATGTGGTTTACTGAATTTCGTTGTGGCCGTACAAGCACTGAAGATGCCGAACGTCCTGGACGCCCAGTTGAGGTCTCTACACCCGAAACAATCGAAAAAATTCACGATATGGTGTTGGCCGACCGAAGATTGAAAGTGCGAGAGATTGTGGAAGCCGTAGGGATCTCGCATGGCTCAGTGGTTTCAATTTTGAATGATCACTTGGGCATGAGAAAGCTTTCCGCAAGATGGGTGCCGCGTTTGCTCACAGTCGACCACAAACGCAATCGTGTAACAACTTCACAGGAAGGTTTGGCGTTGTTTAATCGCAATATGGAGGAGTTTTTGCGCCGTTTTGTAACCGTGGACGAAACATGGATCCATCACAACACACCAGAGACCAAACAACAGTCAAAACAGTGGGTTTCTAAGGGTGAATCGGCGCCAAAGAAGGCCAAGGTGGGTTTGTCAGCCAATAAAGTTATGGCGACTGTTTTTTGGGATGCACGCGGGATAATCCACATTGACTACCTTCAAAAGGGAAGAACAATCAATGGGGAATATTATGCCAACTTATTGGACCGATTCAATGACGATTTGAAAAAAAACCGACCTCATTTGGCCAAGAAAAAAGTTCTTTTCCAAAAAGACAATGCAAGGGTGCACACATGTGCAGTTGCCATGGCAAAAAACCATGAATTGGGATATGAATTGCTCCCTCATCCACCCTATTCTCCAGATTTGGCTCCGAGCGACTACTTCTTGTTCCCAAACCTGAAGAAATGGCTTGGTGGAAAAAGATTTGACTCCAATGATGAAGTCATCTCGCAAATAAAGGCCTATTTTGAGGACCTCGACAAATCATTTTTTTTTGGAAGGGATAAAAAAATTGGAGAAGCGTTGGACAAAGTTTATAGAGCTCAAGGGAGACTACTTTGAAAAATAAAAAAAAAAATTTATCAAAAAATCTGTGTTTTATTCCAAAAGGCACGGACTTATTGACCCGCCCTCGTACATTATTTGATGATGTCATTTGTTATTCCATAGAAAGGTTCCGAGGGAAGAGACCCAATTTCCAACTGATAACAAGCATTATTTTTTTAGAACAAATTTTTATTTATGTATAGTAACTAAACTAAACATTAACTATATGTGTATGAGCTTTATATAAATGCATATAACCATATCTTACAATTTTATTTGAAGAGCATCATTGCTTCTTTGAATGACCCACACAATGTTTGGAAACACTATTTTTTTTAATAAAAGAAACAATCATTCTTTTTTTTTACGATACATTTATTGATGTTGATCCCAACTTAATTGGGCATCTCGCGTCTGGGGTGTTACCAACGCAGACTGCACAACGTACTGTGACGTCACAAACGGGCTAATGTAGCACTCGTAAACATTGTGGGTCTCAGCAGTGATTGGACCGAATGTACCTGACCGCAAAGTTGTCCGGTCGGCTGTTGTTGTCGTACATGGAACTGCAATGTTTTGCAGATTCCAGTACACTTTGTCACCTGCCGGGGTAATCGTAGGTTTTTTTTTTTTTTAAATTCATTTTTATTTTTGGTAAACTTATAACAAACTTATAGCTAGACAAAAATTCATAAAACTAGTATGTATAAAATAATCTTTACAGTACCTTACTGTCCCTATGCGGCTGCTCTACGGTAAGAAATGAAGTGCTACCTAGTACCTTTCGGCTTAAAAGTAAAGTAAGTTTTTTTATTGTAAAAGTGTTGGTCACCAAGAAAGTACAAAATTAAAAAACTTGGTTTCTTTTTAACTTTTTTTTTTTTTTTTTTCTTACAAACTATATAAACTACATTAACTACTTACAACCTACTCTTAAAGCAAGAACAGCCTTTTTTTTTTAATAACAAATTAAAACTACCTCCCACCCACCTAAAACTAGACTACTAAAACTACTACAAACTAAAAATTATTAACTATTATAAATTACATACTACTTACAAATAAAAACAGCTACCATTTTTTTTTTTTTTTTATACTGTCCCTGCCTACAACACTTAACCTAAACCTATGTAAGTCGGCCATAACCTTGTTCAACTTTCCTTTTAATGGAACTAAGTAAGGTGTAAGCTAATTCCCGACCCACCAAAATTGATTCTCCTGTTTTTCTCTATCTTGTCGATCCCGATCCGACACAGCCCTACTAAACCGAAGGCGCTCCCCTCCCATTTGGGTAATCGTAGGTCCGATTCCGCATATGTACCTACTCATATATGGGCAGTGGTATGTTATACTCTTCAGAGCTAATTGCGGCGAGGGGATCCATAGCGGACTGTAACTCTGGTACCTTCAAAATGTACTTTCCCTGGTGCAATTGGAAAGCCACAAGAAACTCTACCATAACATGCTGAAACATAGGAAAAGGCATGCTCCTGGTAATCCTCTGGTCTTCGATACAAATTCTATCGTAGACTTGCCTGACGAGCGGTATAAAACCCGCACAGTCAAAGTTCTGGCCTAGCGTCTTCTTAATGGGCTTACTGCCCCGGCTCCCTCCCGAGTAGAGCTGCTCGGTGTTGTCCTTTGGAGGGGTTTCTGTTGTCGACACTGGGGCGGGTGGTGCTCCACGCCGTGGCCTGTTCTGCGTCCGTGGTGGTGGGCGGACTGCCCTGGTCATTGCCTCGTTTAGGTCATCAGCGTTTCGGACCTGGTTGGCCCAATTGCCATCACCATTCCGTTCCTGATAAACACGATCATTAAATTGACCCATTCGTTCAATATTTGTAAATTACGCCTAAATTGGCTACAATCAAAATTGTAAATCTTATTGTCAAAAAAACGACATTGCAGGTGGCAATGGTGCGAAGGTAGTGTATTCACTAAGTGATTGACAGGTCGTGCGTTCTAATCCCGACCAGGGCCATGATTTTTATAAATTGAATACACACAACAAAAACTGATCTCCCTAAAGCAATTTAGGTGCCACCTGTTGAGAAAAAAAAATCCCATCGCACCAAACTTCTTTCCTATCCTCCTATTCTTTCAGTAAGTAGCACCCAAAAACAGGCAATGAAATTTCTGGGAGCTACTTGCGCAACAAACTAAATGCCTGCGCTGTGGTTTTACCATTATAAGGGTACTGTGTCACTACAGAAAAAAGAAATCCCTTTAGCGCACGCAAATTATAAAAAAAAAAAAAAAAATAATGACCCCAGGCCAAAGTACTTATATTATTTATTTTCACATATATATCTTTTAGTATCTTCAAAGCTCAAAGATTTCTTATTTAAATTTTGGGTATAAATTTTATGAAGTTTATTCCTAAAAATAGTCATATTCCTATAAATAGAACACTTATCAAATAAACAAGTCTTGTAGTTTTCTATTGTTAGTCTTTTTGTTACAGCCTTGATCCCTTTTGCTTTCTGAACAGAAGCACCATCAACAATTGTAAAAGAGTACATTTTTGCACGTAAGCCGATAAATTGATGCATTTTCTTTCCACTATTCTCATCCTTAAACATAGCCAATTTTTTCGCATTAACAAGCGGAAAGTTGTGTGCATTTAAGGGGCTGTAGTCGGAAGTATCAAAATATGTAGATAAATCATGCAGGATATCAGAGTAAAAATCGTCTGTATTTATTGTACAAGGTGGCGCAAAAATAACCTTCCGATGTTTTTTGGCTGTAATTAAAAAAAAAAAATGAAAAACTTTGATTCTTCTTGTGGATTATTTTTATTTGGTCTTTTATTTTTTTTTTACATCAAGTCGAGAATATGATGTCATGTAAATGGCCGCCGCCACAGTTGATTGTCATTTGAGCCCTTTTTATGGCATTTTCCATCACTTTGGCCAAAACTTCCGGCGATAAGTCCTCACATTGTTGACGGATATTGTCTTTAAGAGCTGCAAGAGTCTGAGGCTTGTTGATATAAACCCGCGACTTCAAAAAGCCCCACAAAAAGAAGTCTGGAGCGGTCAAATCAGGCGATCTTGCTGGCCAGTGCAAATCGCCAAAACGGGAGATTAGGCGCCCGGGAAATGCATCCTTCAGCATATCGGTTGTGGCACGTGCAGTGTGTGCCGTTGCACCGCCCTGTTGGAACCACATGTTTTCCAATCCCAATTCAACAAGTTGCGGCAAAAAGAACTCGTTGATCATTGCTCTGTAGCGCTCACCATTCTCAGTAACCGTTTGGCCCGCGACGTCTTCGAAAAAAAAGGTCCGATGACTCCTCCAGCGAAAACAGCACACCATACAGTGACTTTGAGCGGGTATAAATGAATGAATCTGTGTCCATATAAACAAGAAGCAATCTGTTACTAAATTTAATTTTCATATATTATTATATAACGAAACCCAAATAAAGTGGTTTATTATAGACGACTTTTACCCTGTTCAATTGAATAGCAATCATGTTTTCCGAAAAAATTGACCTACTGTGAACATTTGGTTTTGCTAATAAAGCCCGTGCACCTTTCTTTTTACCAATACTCTCCCAATGTGTGACAATTTTAACATCAGTTCTTTTATCAATGTTTTCCATTGTCTTACCATAGACGCTATTATTCATTAGTTTGAAAAAGTTTTTTTCAAAAACGTTTGCAGCTTTCATGCGATGGTGAGTATTCAATTCAATATACTTTAGAAGCCAATTCGATTGTTTGAATTGAATGATTCTGTGAATTTTTTTCAATATTAAACCGTGTTTTAAGACTTGCTTCAAGTTTCCTATATGAATAACATATTCACTTTTAGCATAAAAACTGTTATGTATGCCATGCGTGACCTGTGACGTATTGATAGGAACATGTCGTATACTCAATTGCCATTACCCATGGTCGCCTTTTGACGGACGTCCTAGATTGTGGTCGAGTCCCCTAGATGTTGTCGCCATCGGTCCGGTGCGCACGATGTAATTCACTAGCTGCTTCAGTCTGGGGTGGGGTTCTTTAAATGCACCTGACACACACACAAAACTTTATCGTGCATAGTGAGAGAAACCAAAACTGGAATCTGAATAAAAAAGAAAATTTGAAAGCGGCAGAAGAAAATAAGCGGAAAACAGCATCACAGCCTTGCAGGGGATTCAGCTGTTTGAATCCCTTCGCTACTACTTAATATATATATCAATATATATGTTTTTTTTTATTTTTTTTTAGTTTGATACCCTTTCTACCGTACATCACCCAGAGGTATGTACGTTCACCTTACCGTCAGGCTATCCGCGTGGACGCCAATGCTGTTGTGCCCGTGCACGATGTAATTTTACTCCAGCGAAGATAGATCTATCGTCGTGGCCATCTGCAATGAAAAACATAGAACAAAATTCCTAACACGCCTCGGTGTGAAAGGTGCCGACCAAACGGGTTTACGCCAATAATTATTTGAAACAGTAGACACGCCTGTGGGGTGTATGATGTGGGGTGACAGTAATTCCACCCAAGTAAACTTCACCGTGGTGAGTGTGGCTAGAGACCTAATCACTAAACCTAAAACCTTTCAGTCATCTACTTATACCTATGCTCCGCCCTGCGAGAGCGCGCTTAAATATGATATAGATAGGTGTATAAATATGTTTTTTTTTTTTTTTTCTAGCAGTAATAATAACAATATAAATCACCCGTTATACATAGGTATGCATATTTTATTTATTTCGTTCATGTCTATATTGTGATATAAGGTAAGTCAAGGTAAGTTTAAGAAGTATTCTTAAAATTAGAGAGAATGAAATATTTAAAAAAAACAATTTTTTTTTCTTTTAATTTTATAAAATAAAGTCAAGCAGTTTTACGTTAATTTGCTGAATTATAACTTAATTTTAGGGTTACTTAGTCTGGTCCAAAGTCAGGTTTAGCTGCTATTTGCTGGAGTCCTTGGGGCTGCATCCCGCCATTGCTAGATCTTCAGCGACATGGTGTTGCTGCACTGGTCACCCGCGTTAAGGGCTCAATTTAGACACTGTTCTAATACAAAATTTTCTTTTTCTGTTTTTTTTTTTTTTTTTTTATTTATTAGGACAACGTCAGTGAGTTTATATTTGTGCCCTTGACCAACAAGGAAACGTTCTTTTTTTTTTTGTTCTCAACTGTACTAAGCGTAATTGTCGGGACACGCGATTGAAAATATTTATTTCAGGGTTTTTTTTTCCAGCGCACGCCATTAACTTTATTTATCTGTTTTTTTTTCCAGCACACGCCATTACATTTATTTATCTATTTTTTTTTATTCAGCACACGCCATTACATTTATTTATCTAAATTTATTTTCAGTACACGCCATTAAATTTATTTTCAGCACACGCCATTTATTATAAACTTTTAAATATATATATTTTTTTTTATTTGGTTTCGGTTCACACCACTTATTATAAAAAAAATCGTTTTGGCACGCGCCATCTTAAGAATAACTTATTTAGTCTTATTTTCGGCTCACGCCATGACATTTATTTATCTAAATTTATTTTCAGCACACGCCATTAAATTTATTTTCAGCACACGCCATTTATTATAAACTTTTAAATATATATATTTTTTATTATTTGGTTTCGGTTCACACCACTTGTTATAAAAAAAATCGTTTTGGCACGCGCCATCTTAAGAATAACTTATTTAGTCTTATTTTCGGCTCACGCCATGACCGTCCTCTCTTCAATCCAAACACAAACTGCCCTCCCTCCATCGAGAAAAATTTATTCCTAGTCATCCAGTTTACCACCACTCTCACATTTGTACCGGCACCTTGTTTACCAACTAACAAATTGTTTTCGAACAAAACAATTTGTTATCGAACTACAATGGGTTATTCTGCACTCCACCGTGCATGTATACTACGGTACCGATACACTTCACTGCCCACCCTACCTTTTCTTTGCCACCATCAGCAACCCAAGATCATCAGTCGTGACCACCATAAAATTAATCCTCTATACCATCATATACAGGTTAGTGGAAATTTCCATTCGCGCCTTAATGATTGTGCATAATCTTTAGTCTGCAGTCTGCGTGGTACACACATTTATTCAATCCGCATTCCGTACGTCACATCATGCGATAAGTTTCGCCCAATCCCATCCTTTCATTTGTAAAACAAGCCATCTGGCCTGATCATTCTCATGGCCATGCAGATAACCGGCATTATTGTTGTTGCATTTAGCATGCAGCTGGGAAATGGGGAATATTAGACCCGATTTATACGCTGCGTGCTTTGACGTACGATACTTCTCAATTCTCTTTTGGGCACGCATCGCGCATTTATACGCTGCATGCTTTGTCGTACGTGCCCTGATTTTCAAATTATTTTTGTTTCCTTTATTTCTTATTCGTCGTTTGCGGTGGTAGGTTTACTTTATTTTTATCGGAGAAGGCAAAGATTTTTTTTGGACGAAATGAGTAAACAGAATTACGAACTAGTTGCGGATTTACTAAATTTAACTACTACAGTGATTGCGGGTATGAATCCAGACAATGATGAGGAGAAACAGGTTGTAGTTAATATGCTTGAGTGTTGCGAATCAGCTTTAACATTGGAAAAAAAAACGAGGGTATGGACCAAGCCGTGGAGAAAAGAAAGGGATACTAAAGGCTCATTTTCATTTCTGGTGAGAGAATTGCGAAGTGGTGACGAAGCATCTTTCTCCAATTATTTAAGGATGGATAACGCCAAGTTCAATTTGCTACTCTCCTTTGTGAAAGACAATTTAGAGCGGAAAAATACTTTAATGAGGGAAGCAATAAGTCCGGCAGAAAAATTAGCGACAACACTAAGGTTTCTCGCAACAGGAGAGTCGTACAAAAGTACAAACTACCAGACAAGGTTGTCTTCATCTTTCCTTTGCTATGCAGTGCCGGAAGTCTGCAGAGCCATATATATGAATTTAAACTCAAAATATCTAAAGGTAAGCAAAGGAACTTTTTATTAACTTATAAAATCAGTGTGGTCAATAATGCCTTCCATTGCCAATTGGAAAATATCTGTGCCATTTTGCGCTGTATCCGAGGATGCCGCAGGTGGTCGTAGTGTTTGTACTTTCAAAATTTCCACCCTATTTGATGTGCTTGCCGTTGAAGGTGTTGACGTAGACGGATACGTTGAAGTGGACAGATAAGTAGACGGACAATGCATAGAGGAGCTTTGTGTAGTTGTTTCTCCATTGGCCGCACGCAACAATCTGTCTTTCTTCACGGATTCTTTTAGGACCGACTGTATTGTCCAAAGAGTTTGCTCTTGCAGTTCTTCATCCGTGATTTTATTGATCTCGAAGACTACCTGCTTTCCTAGCCAGTCATATTTTTGCTCCAGTTTAGTTTGGAAAAGTTCCTTAGCACTTCTAATTTATTGTGTAATGTTTTTAATAGGATTGCTTGTCTGAAATTGAAGAAATATGTATATCGGCTGTTAAAGTAAATATCTTATGATTAAACTTATTTGTATTTGCATCTTTTTATAGTTTCCGGATACTACTACTGAATGGGAGCAAATTTCTGATGACTTTGCTATCAAATGGCAATTTCCTAACTGCTTGGGGGCGCTCGATGGGAAGCATATCAACTTTAGAGCTCTTCGCAAAGATGGGGCATACTACCACAATTACAAAGGAGGAAATAGCATTATTCTTCTTGCATTAGTTGACGCAAATTGTCGCTTCATTTTCGTGGATGTAGGATGCAATGGGCGAACTAATGATGCAGGCGTGTGACTTAGCCGATGTTATTGATAACGCAAGCACAACATTGCCCCGTGATAAAGTCATTGGAAAAGGAAGAAGTCTCCGGTATGTCATAGTTGGTGATGACGCCTTCCCATTACAAAGGCACTTAATGAAACCGTATCATTTTCACACAAACATAAAGGAAAAAAAGGTTTTTAATATACGCCTTTCCCGAGCTAGGCATGTGGTCGAACATGCTTTCGGAATATTATCGAATAGGTTCAGGATTTTTCAAACAATAATAAACCAACGTGTGGAAAATGTTGAAGCTATAACTCTGGCTTGTTGTGTTCTGCATAATTTTTTAATAGACGACGAAAATTATTTAGCAAATGTTCAAAACATGAATAGTAGTAACACTATCCATGCAAACTCTGAATTGCAGGCGGTGCATAATCCCCACAAAGGAGAGGCCGAAAAAGTCCGTCAAGGATTAATGGCGTACTTTAATGAAGAAGGACAGGTGGAGTGGCAAGATGGGCAGCTTTAATATATACCTACTTAATATATGTAGTATATACCTACATATGTACTTACTTTTCGTTTCTTCAGAGCCGGATCATAATTCTCCAACAGTGAATCGTCATCTTCATCTTCTTGCTCTTCAATAGAACTTTTATTTAATATCGGAGTATCCTACAAAAATAAACAATATTTTTATCGAATACAAATCCAAATTGTAATGCAGATATTGATAGCTATAACAAAATAAATTTAAAAAAAATACAGTTTTATATAATTAATATAATTATTCACAAAATTACTTACGTTTTTAATATTTGAAACCGATATTCGTATCGCGCAGTGATCTTTCAAAAAGTGTAGCAGCTCGTAGCACCAAAACTTGGGCTTATAAACGTCGTCCGCGCCCGCTCCGTTTTTCTTCGACTTTTCCACCTTTCTAACCTCCTTTACATATTGTGTGCGTAGAGTATTAACTTTCGTTTTAATCTGCTCCAAAGTTATTGAACTGTTAACAATTTTCAGTTCCATGAAAATTTCATTAAAAGAACTTGCGCGCCGTACTCTATCAATATAGTCTGGATGTCTCACGTTGTACAAATTGTCATGCATTTTGTTACTCTATTTCGCGGACAACAAAAATAACCCGAAATAATTCGATTCTAACTAATTAATTCTAAATACCGAAATGCAAAAACTAAGGCCAAAACAAAAAAATAACCTCGAACCGCGATTAGAAATAACAACAATAGCTACAAATTGGCTATTTCCCGGTAGTTCAGTCTGGGGTGGGTTCGTTTAGAAAATACACAAAAAAAGAATCTGACTAACTATGTAGCTTACGCCGTTGAACGATGATTCACCAAAAAAGATGGGCGCCACACAATTTTGCGGAAAATTGTGAAACCTTGTTAGGTACA
Organism: Portevinia maculata; assembly: GCA_949715645.1. Taxonomy (NCBI): domain Eukaryota; kingdom Metazoa; phylum Arthropoda; class Insecta; order Diptera; family Syrphidae; genus Portevinia; species Portevinia maculata. The sequence continues at coordinate 98,647,739 of OX454528.1, forward strand.
GAACCACTGAAAAGTAGAAAGTCAAAAAAAGGAAAACACAAAGATTTTGAACCACGTTATAAAGCTCCGTTGGAGCTTGGTCACTTTATTTCTTGGACGTTAATAAGGAAAAAAAAGATGACGGTAAACTCAATGACAAAAGGTCCAACAGGGTATTATGGCCTGAAGGGCAAATGAAGGTTAAGTGACCGGCGTGACCCGCTATGGCGTCGCCCGGAGTACCAAAAATGGTTGAAAGGGTCGCGTGTCCCGAACTTTTCCCGGGAAAATTCGTGGCAGAATCCTACCAGACTTTCACACTAATTTTATATACAAACGATCTACGATACGATTCGCTACTTATAAAATCACTCTACTTATCTTTGTTTCGACGTCCTACTCCTTAGTCCTTTTTTTTTTCTCTATCCAACTGTCCTCCTATTTGTCCTCCTCCTGACGCTCCTGACTATTTTCTCCAGATCTTTCCTCCACTTCAACTTTCTTCGCTACTTTATTATACTTTCAACTTTAACTTTAATTATTTTTCTTTTGTTTGCTCTTATTCCGCACTTTCTTTTTTTCAAAACTCCTGTCAACAAAAGACAACTATCTCGTTAGCCGGTCGACCAAGAAGTGATCTTCCAGAACTTTCATTGTTCCAGTTCGGCCAACTCTCATTTCTCACACCCTCATTCACACATTAGTAGTAGAATCCCACTCATGGCGTGCAATGGACGTTCACCTATGTGTTGGTGGTTGTCCGCCATATTCCACTACCTTCAGTCGCTCAGCGAGCCAACGGCAGACCACATTCAGCGGCACCAGAGCGTGTTCGCCAAGGTGTGCGTGAGTCTGAACGTTACCCCCTCGCTATTATTCCATCCACTCAATCCATTCACTCTTATACCCACGATCCACCACTGGAAAGTCGGGTTATTGAGCTGTTTAACCGACCTGGAACAATCTTCTTATCACATCAGAATATAATCTACGTTTGACATTTCTCGTCTGAGTTCTGCCCAAGTGCGAAATAAAAACAACAATAAGAACAATAATAAATTACAACGCGGATTAAAATACCCTTAAATCGGTGAAAATGAAAAAGGAAAAAGGACGTGACTGGGTCCCAACAACCCTGACCCACCTCAGGAGGAGAAGAAATTTGAAGACAGTGTTGCAATTTCACCCCCCCCCCCCCCCCCAGCGCGTGGAGTAAAATAAGAAAATCCCCTTAGACTCCAAAACAAAGTCAAGTGAGTTATTATTAGTTTAGAAAATCGCGGATTTTAAACTTGTCTGGTGGAATCCTGTTCAGAAAAGGTGTAAGGGTCTTGCCAATCGCGGGTCATTCCTTACAATATGTTTTGTTGGACAGGATTTCTCCTTTTGATTGATGTCTGTTGTTTTGGTGTATCGGGTCAACCAGTCTTCTGAGTCTCGTGTTTCTTCGTGTTCTTCAGTGTTTGCAGTCGGTATTATTGTTGTGATGTCTTCTACGGGAGTGTCTTTTTATCGTGGCCGTCCGCCTACACTCCTCTGTTGCTCCTCCGGTGCTCCTACGACGGAGTAGAAAGGAAGAGCGTCTTCTTCCCCCTCATCGAACGCCCCACCGTGTCAGTGGTGGTTCTGGTGCAGATGTGAATGTGTGGGCGGTCCACCCACACTTATCTGTTGCCTCTCCATATCGTTGGAGGGCACTCAGGCTAAGGTCACCCACCTTGCCGCATTATTATTTGCCTCGCACGGTTACGTATGTGCAGGCAACGTTGGGCCCATTCTGCCGAGTTGGTGTGTGGCGAAAAGGGTGGGCACTTTACCCCGGCTCTCGATCTGCCGGTCGGCGGTCCGCCTAAGCTGCTCATCTCCACGTTTCATTTTTGGGAATCCTCTCCACTCACGGGGTTGGGTACCTGTGGGGGTGATACCCTCGAGGTTCGGGGAAAGTGGCCCAAAGGCTGATGGGACCTTGGTTGCCCTCCACTTGCCGATGACCTCGCAGATGCCACCCAATAGAAGAAGGGTACGGGGAAGGAAATGAAGGACAGAAGGTGAAACTTGTTGCGTGAAAATATTCCGCAACAATTTGGTATTGCAAAATCAATAGTTCTATTAATTCGTGCGTCCAAGTAAAATCACCCATACCAGTTATCGCGTTTGGATACAAAAAAACAGAAAATAAAACACTCGGTTGGACTGGTGCGTATCAACTAAACTCTTTATTAATTTTCCTTTTCCTTTTATTACATATGTACTTAAAACTAATTACATTACAATAGGTACAATGCAATAAATTGGAAACTGTTGGTTTTCTTAGAAATACAAAAAATCGGCAACAATTGGTTTTCTTGGAAATACAAAAGGATACAAATAAATTACAAATTTAAAATCGTTAAAATATTGATAGCTTGCAATTATTACCAAACGTAAATACTAATTCTAGGAATTGCAAGAATGCCTATGCCTACCTAAGCAATTCTCAATGAAGAAATGGGAAAATCCTTATTACCCGTAGGTACGTATATGTTACGCGATGACACCGTGCTTTTTCTTATTAGGAGAGAAAAGTGTCAGGCGGAGAGTAAAAGGCGTGGTTATATCAATTGTTTTATTTTTTATTGATTTGTTTCTAACTAAAAAGTCCGCCGTCCACGCGTCGCTGCGACTTTTTAGTTTTAATGAGAATATGCCTGCTTATCAAACGATTAACGCTAAATTTACTCTGTATACACAGAATACCATATTTAAATGTCGCAATGTGTTATTCACACTTGCCCTAGAGAAGCGTACCGCATTGTCCAGAAAATGCATACCCATGTTCAATGTCGCAACATGTCATTAGCACTTGCTCTGGATGTGCATAGTGCTGATCTCAGCACTTGTGCATTGCATTTCTGTCCGGAGTTCCCTTGTGACTGTTTTACGTCACTGAGATTTGGGTATTCCCATTACTCATAGTATTTAATGGGTTCTCTGGCGACAGTGAATATGAAACATGATACGTTCGGCTAGCGATCGTCGGCATTGACCCATTTTATGGTTTTGCAGCTGTGTTTACATTAATTTGAATGCCAGCGCGAAAGGAAATGCTGATGTGGGTACAATTGGAAAAACTTGTGAAAGAGAATGGAATGGGTGTAGTGATCGTATATTATAATAGAAGGGATGTTATGTAGCGCAAGTACTACATATAACATCTGAGCATTCATTCAAATGTCTAGCGCAAACGCACCTAACACGACAGAACCAAATTCGAAATAAAGCAAACACAGAAAAATACGAAAGAGGGCCAAAAGAGAATACAGGAATCGGATGAGATTTCGCGGCCCATCCGTGTTTGGCTATCCCCTGCACTTTTCATCCCCTTTACCTACAAATTTAGGGCACGTACATCAAAGCACGCAGCGTATAAATCGGGACTTAGCTGGTGAATGCATGGTGTGTGTACCGTTCGGCTTTAGATTTGCTTGAAATTTTAATTCAGTTGCGCAGACAGTGTGGGGGAAAAATTTGTTTCCACTTGGTGTAATAGTGACGATACACTAGGTGGGCATAAATTTCGGGCACTTTACCAAATAAAAAAAAAAATCTTGAATGAGGGGATCTGTGCACCATTACAAAACTGCCTACCAACTTTTTAGATCTGGTTCCAGGAGTACTAATATTTTCTGGGCAGAATGGTAAGTTATTGTGAATATCGTGTAAGGTATTCGGATAATCCAAGTCTACCTCCAAAACGTAACCGATATCTTTACTTGTGAAAGACATGATATAATTTTCAGTAAACTGATCAATGTTAGACACCCATTGAAAACCACCAGAGGGAAGAGTTTGATTCATCGCCCAACCATAGAGGTTATTTACATCCAAGTACATCAGATATGATGAAGGTATGTTTGAGTTATACGTACTCATAAATTTGTTGTTTGCTTCCGAATATCTATGACAACATTGCGATAAACCACCTCTTACACCTTTTTGGAAAAATTTATACATTTCTAAATTGGTTAATAATTCTAACTCAATGTCTGTAACTTTGAGCATAGTGTATAATTACTCCGATTAAATAAAACTCGGTACGATTTTTATTGTGGGAAAAATATATATAAAAAACCCACATTTATTATCTCCGGTTACTCGGCGTAAAAATACGTCTGTCTCGGCCCGATGCCGATCAAGAACTCTCTCTTACATGTCATTTTACAAAGAACACGGATGGCCAGTATTGCCATACGTAACAGTCCCGGCTAAAACCATTGTTTTTAATTATTACGAGTTTATAGGCAAAATACAAATTTTCTGCACAGGCCGCTTCAATTGATTAGTTGCAGTCTGCACGACGACGTTTCTGACAAGTCCATCCCGACTTGGTAGGAGTCTAGATATCCTGCCCATCGCCCAACTGGTTGGTGGGAAGTTCTCGCTCCTGAGGACCACCAACTGTCCGACCTTCAGGCTCTCCTTCTCCTTTCTCCATTTTTTCCGCTCCTGCAGTGTAGTCAAGTATTCTGACTGCCATCGGTTACAGAAATGGTTGACCATCTGCTGCCTCTCCTTGAATAATTTAGCTCCCGATTTCGCCGGTCTTTCTTCTAATCTGAAAGGAAGAGGTAAAATTAGTGGTTCACCCACCAGGAAGTGTCCCGGCGTTAGCGCCTGAATATCCGTTGGATCATCACTCAAAGGATGAAGAGGTCTCGAATTGAGAATGGCTTCTATTTGAGTGAGTAAAGTTTCGAACTCCTCGTAAGGTAAATATCCTCTGCCCCACAATCCGTTTCAAATGAAACTTCATTGACTTGACAGCGGCTTCATAAATCCCTCCTTGATGAGGTGCTGCTGGTGTCATGAAGTGCCAGTCAGTACCTTTTCGATGAAGATTCTCCAATACTCCTTTATCTGAAAATACTTTCAAAGCTATATTTAATTCCTTGGATGCCCCAACGAAAGCTGTTCCGTTGTCGCTAAATATTTTCTCACATCTCCCTCTCCTTGCAATAAATCTCTCATAACAAGCTATGAAAGCTATTGAAGATAAATCTCTTACGATTTCAATATGTACTGCCCTAGTCCTAAGACAGACAAATATTGCAACCCAACATTTTCTCCTATTTCTCCTTCCTACTCCACTGACCACTTTCAATTCAAAAGGGGCCAGCGTAATCCACTCCAGTGGCTAAGAATGGTTTCCCAACCTGGACTCTCTCTGATGGTAATTCTGCCATCAGCTGTCCCTCCATCCGCGCATTTAAACGCACACACACAACACATTTATAAATATGACTCCGTAATCCACTCCTGAGTTTTGGTATCCAGTAACTTTGCCTGATAAGTTGCATCATAATTTGGATGCCTCCATGTCCCGTTTCCCTGTGAGCGTAATCCATCAACAATTCTGCTAACCTTGATCCATTTGCAATAATTGCTGGATGTTTCATCTCGTAATCAATCTCCGATCTCCCTAATCTCCCACCAACTCTCAGCAACCCGTTTGCGTCCAAAACTGGGTTCAAACTTTCTATCGAACTCCTCTCAGGTAAATGCTTCCTAGCATTCAACGCTGTTATCTCTTTGTTATAATTTTCCTGTTGATCAGTATCAGATACTCCATAGCTGACGCTTTCTCCTTTAGAGTCGGTGGTACAACTTCCTGTCGAACCATTTTCCTACTAGATCTCCGTTTTATATCTTTTGGTTTGTGTTTTATCTCTTTTCTCCATTTTATCCAATTCGCTATATACCTCCCGGCGTAGCTGAGAATGTTAACTGCTTTTTCTAGCTTGTTTGTGTACTCCAGTATCGATGCACTTGACTTAGCTCCTCCTACCCTTATGTGCACGATCTCCTTGAAAGATGAAATAGAATATATTTTCATTTCATTTCTTACCTCCTGTTCCCCATTATTTTGCTTTTCGGCCATTTATCCTGTTCCATGGTCAGCCAATTAGGCCCATGTAGCCATAGTTGATTGTCCACCAAGTCTTTTGGCAAAACTCCCCTTGTTAGTAAATCAGCTGGGTTCTCCTTGCCATCGATATGACGCCAGCATTTAACATATGTATTTGTTTGGATCGTTGAAACTCTATTTGCAACGTATGTTCCTAAGTCCCTTGTCTCCTTTTTTATCCAATAATATGCTGGACTGGAATCAATCCATAGCACATACTCCGCAGTCGGCCATTCCATTGACTCCATAACTCCTTTTATCATTTTTGACAACAACTCTGCTGCTGATAACTCCAACCGCGGAATGGTGACCATCCTCAATGGTGCTACTCTGGTTTTTGATGTCAGAAATTTACTCGTTACCATCCCCTTCCCGTACTCAACACGAATGTATATTACTGCACCTAATGCCGATTCACTGCTGTCTGAAAATCCGTGAATTTGTATATTTGGAATTTTCCCTGTACCCAACCATCTATCGATTCTAAATTTTTCTAAATAAATAATTGAATTCCAAAATTCCAACCATCTGTTCTCTAGTTCAACTGGCGGCCTATCATCCCAATCTATTCTTAGTTTCCATAGCTCCTGAAATAATATTTTCCCGATAATTGTTACTGGCGATATATATCCATTAGGATCATATAGTTGCGCTACATGACTTACAATTCTCCTCTTTGTTATGACTCCATTGAATTCCAGGTTTTTTTACTACAAAAGTGAACTTGTCCTCTTCTATCAACCATTTAAGTCCTAAAATGGTTGTGCCTTCCCCCTCCGAAAACAATAATGTTTTCTCTATTTCCCAATCCATAGCCTTTACAACCTCCCGGCTGTTTGACTTCCATTTCCGTAATTCGAAATTAGCTCCTTTCAATATGGTGTCAATTTCTTTTGCTAATTTAATCGCCGATTTTTCGGAATAACATCCTGTTACACAATCATCCATATAGAAGTCCTCTTCTATTGCCTTGGCTGCAAATGGAAATTCTCCTTTTGCCTTCCTGGCAGTTTCAATCACTGAACGTACCGCAACGAATGGTGATGCTGTTAATCCAAATGTGACTACTGTTAGCCAATACTCCTGCAATCTTTGATTTGAGTTCTCCCTCCAAAATATCCTTTGTAAGTTCCACTGTTCCTTATCCACCCTAACCTGATTAAACATCTTTCGAATATCTGCATATATCGCTATTTTATGTCTCCGAAAACGCATAATGGTTTCATGCAAATCCTTTTGCAATTTTGGGCCAAGCATTTGAATGTCATTAAGCGACAACCCTTTGTCTGTTTTGCAACTTGCATCGTACACAATCCGATTGTCCTTCGGAATGCAATGGTGTGGTATGTAATATACCATTTCTCCTATTCTTGGCTTCTCCCTGGCCAAAACAAGGTGACCTATTTGTATTTCTTCCCTCATTTTCTCCACATAAATTCTCCTCATTTCTTGATTTTTTGCAAGACGCCTTTCTAAATATAAGAAACGTCTTAACGCTATCTCCCTTGAACTTCCCAGTTCTTTAACATTCTCCTTTAACGGGATTTTTACTATGAACCTTCCTGATCCATCTCGTCTGAATGTCTCCATAAAATGTTTCTCAACTAACATTTCTTCCTCCGTAAAAGTAGTGCATGAACTGACCTGATCTTGTTGCCAAAGTCGCTCTAATAGCTTATCTAATTGCTCCTCCTCCTTATATTGAATAGAGGAAATCGACTGTCCTGTCAACTCGTCTATTGTTCCATTTTGTGTTCCTAAAACAATAATTCCCAAAAGCGTTTCTAATAACGCTACTCCGCTTCTGTTTCTTTGGATAACTGCTCTGACAATTTTTGCAAAGAAACCTACTCCAAAAAGTATGTAAGTTGGATTTGGTTTCCAATAGTCTGGGTCCGCCCACGGTATTCCAGTTGGATTATGAACTGTAGTAGGATCTAAAACCGATGATGGCATTGTTGGACCCCAATTGCTTTCTTTTGGTAAAACCCAAACCATTTCCTCCATGCACTCTTGTACTTGAGTCCCATACCATGGACATATTTTTGCTTTTATTTGTCGCTTTATCTTAAAAGGTTCTCCGTCGATGCCCACCGCCCTCTTAGTAGTGGACAAGGTTGGAAGTTTGTACTCCTGTACTACTTCGTAGCTCATCACGTTTACCTGAGACCCAGTATCTAAGAAACCCCTAATGGGTCCATACTTACACCCCTCACATTCTAAACATACCATAACTGTTGGCATGAACCTAATTTCCGTAAAAGAACAATTAAACACGTTGTTGTACTGTGAATCAGTGTTTTTAGGTTTTATTTTTCCCAATTTTTGTACCTTTCTGGACTGATTATCCTTGACCTCCGCCTCCGCGTTCAGCTTCCTCCTTTTAGCTGGCATCTCCTTCTCCTCCAGTCAAAGCTGTTTTCTCCTTGTTGCCCCTGTCATGTTATCTTTCATGGCATTGTCCGCTCGCAGAGCCAAAATGTTTTTGATAACCTGCTTCTCTGGGCACAGCATACTGTTGTGTGCAGGTTCCATTCTGCATTGTGGAATGTCGCACTTTACGTTTCTGCATGCCTCCTTCCAGTGACCTTTCCTAAGGCAATTTGGGCAGATCTTCCTCCTTGCCACGAAATCCTTTCGAGCATTCAAATTCAATGCTGAGAAATCAGGGCAGTGATATAAAGCATGGGAATCCCTTCCACATGCATCGCATGGAACTCCTACGTACTGACCTCCCCTCGCTCCTTCTGATATGGACGGTCCACTCCTGTAAAAATTCTCCGCCTCCTTTCTCCCTGCTCCCGCAGTTATTGGTAGAATTCTCTTTTCCTGCCTGGTAGTCTCCAAAGCTCCCGCTTGTTTGTCCAGCAATTCAAGCATTACTCCTATTTCCGGTGTCTCCGATGTTCTCTGCAACTCCCATTGCCTCTTTGTCTCCTGGTCCAATCTTTCGTGTAGTCCTAGAACAAACACCATATCCCAATGTTCCACCGGGATCCCCAATGACTTTAGTTGACGAATGGTTTCGTGAGTCACATTAGACATTCTTTGTAACTCATTGGCCGATGGTTTCTCCTGTAGAACTGGTAACCGGTAAAACTGGTTCAAATATTCCTTGGCTATATGGTATGGTTTTTCATACAGTTGGGCAAGCCTCTCCCACGCCTCCCTGTAGCTATCCTGGTTTAAATGGCTCTCTCCCAAAGCCTTTGCTGCTCTTCCCGTCAGCGATTTTTTTAAGTAGGAGTATTTGTACGCCTCCGAGATATCCTCATTGATGTGAATTGCCGACCTGAACCGGTCTCGGAAACCAATCCACCTCAACAGCGATCCATCGAATTCTCCCCACGTGTTCTTGATGTCGTGTTGCCTGGTTGGCATCGTGAGGTTTTCCCCTGAGGATCCTCCCCTTGAGCTGGACTAGCTTCGTTCAGCTTCTCCTTCTCCTTAGCTGCTTCGTTTATTTTACTCCTCAATTTCTCGGCAGCCTCGAAATACTCCGACTCCATTTTCTCCATATCCGTTTCTAGTTGGTTCAATCCCACTCCGTCTGATGTTTCCACCAACTGTAAAAAAAGCTCATTAGCCTTGTCCCACAGCTGGAGGAGGCGGTCTGCTCGTAGCAACAGTCCTTCATGCGACGTCGTCTCCATCTCCTTTGACCTCGCGAAGTCTGCAGCCCGAACTATGGCTCTCTGTAGGGAAGAAAAAGTTTTGTCTCCGGACGCAACCTCTCCTCCCCTTTTTTCTCCCTCCTGTGTGGCCTCCTGACCTCTCCTTGCCTTAGCAGCTTTATTGTATTCATGAAATGAGATGAATTAATTTACGTGTTAATTAAGAATAAATTTTGAGGCCCTACTACTCGTCCCACTGAAATAAATTCCTATTCTAATAAAAATTCCCAAAAGTGCGTGTCTGTGCCTATGTGTGTGATGTGCTTACTTACGAGAAAAAATAATATACTCTTACATAAAAATAAACTAAAAAGGACAAAATCACATTCCCATGCGATTGTGTTCTCTTCTCCGTGAAGATCTCCTGTTTGCTTTAATCTCCATTTTTAGTTTCCAAATTATTCTCAAGTCCCCAGAGAAAAATTTGAAAAATATTAAAAAATATTTCTCCGACTCCCTCCAGTTTTAGCTAAAACAATTCTCCTTTCTCAAGTCCCCAAGAGAAAAATTTGAATAATAATTTAAATTATAATTGTGTTTGCGGTCTACGCATCTATGTGCTCACGCGAAACACTTTCCTCCAATATATCTATAAATCCATAATAGAATATGATCAATAAATGAAGAGATTCTGACTCCAAGAAACGAATAAAATATTCCTATATTTTCCGTTCCAAACTCCTATCCTACCTAGCGAAAATAAATATTTGTTAACCCCACTTTATTTCAATCAAAATCTATTTCCAAATCCGATCTGATTTAAATTCTCCTTTCTTTTTTTCTTTTCCGAAATAAATTTTAAAATATCCGTAGTTAAACATTTTGCGACAAGTCAATTAAAATTGTGAAACTCCGAACTCCATGGAACAATTAAATTTATTCCGAATTAATTTTATTATTCTCCGCAGCATATTTCCTCGTTTTCCATTTTATTCTCCAGTATATTTCTTTATTATTTTATTCTCCATTCAATTTGATTTGTCCAGGAAATAAATAATATTCAATACCCTAGCCAGATGTCCCTATCTTTTTTTTTCACACACACGATCACACACTGCAAACACAAAACTAACCCTTTTCGTCATAGCAACTAATATTATTTTTAATTCGCGCACGTTTCATGTTACGAGTATTTATTTGTTATTTGGTTTATTTGTTTGCTATTATATTACCTTTATTGTTTTTTTCCATTTTCTGATTTTATTTTATTTTCCTTTTATTTTGATGTTTGTTTTGTTTTTTTTTTTTTTATTCTATTTTCTGTTTAACTGGAACTGGTTGGTTTGAAGTCTAAAACACGAATGAGAAGTTCTTGTTTCTTCTTCGCTTTGTTCCATTCTATTCTGTGTGTGTGGTATGCGTATGCGTATCTCTTCTCCTGTGCGCAAATGAATTGCACATGGCTTTGTGTATACCGATACGAATTTTTCCTCCGTTGTTTGTGTTTTGTTTTGTTTCTTTTGTTGAATTGTGTGAATATACATTAATCACAATAATTTCCTGTCGCATATTTCTTTGGTGCTTGTATGTATTGTAGGTACATACAGCTCTTTGAAATTTAGTGGTTATTCATGAAATGAGATGAATTACCAAAAAAATAAATTCTCCTCTGCACGTTCCGACATGCATTTATCCCTTTGAATTTGGTGGTTGTAAGGCACCAAAAACAAACAAAAAAAATAATTTCTCCTGAGCACATTCCTTTGGTGCTTGTATGTATTGTAGGTACATACAGCTCTTTGAAATTTAGTGGTTGTTCATGAAATGAGATGAATTACCAAAAAAATAAATTCTCCTCTGCACGTTCCGACATGCATTTATCCATCTGAAATTGGTGGTTGTAAGGCACCAAAAACAAACAAAAAATATAATTTCTCCTGAGCACATTCCTTTGGTGCTTGTATGTATTGTAGGTACATACAGCTCTTTGAAATTTAGTGGTTGTTCATGAAATGAGATGAATTACCAAAAAAATAAATTCTCCTCTGCACGTTCCGACATGCATTTATCGCTTTGAATTTGGTGGTTGTAAGGCACCAAAACCAAACAAAAATATAATTTCTCCTGAGCACATTCCTTTGGTGCTTGTATGTATTGTAGGTACATACAGCTCTTTGAAATTTAGTGGTTGTAAGGCCCCAGTTATAGCTATCATTGAAATGCATCATTGGAACAAATCAGTGGAATGGTGGTCTAATTTTTTTGACAAGTCAGTTATAGCAATCATTGAAAAATTGCTGTCAGTGGAAGGACCTGTCAGTGAAATTAAACAGAGAATAGTTTGGGCAGAGGGAAAACTCAAAAAATCAAAAGCAAGTGTTAACTGTTTCAATAATAATAATCGGAATTATGGGATTGCATAAAAGAAAAAAAATGTTATTTTTATTATTGACAATCCTAAGTTTGATAAAAAAAAGAAAAAGTTTCAATACGCGAAAGCGAATGTACCAAGTGCATCCTTTGTATCGAGCCCGAAAACTCCAGGGAGAATATTTTACACTAATGCATCGTTTGGAGATGTTTCCAATGAAGTTCTATGAATATTTTCGGATGAACAGAGAACAATTTTATTTTATATTAAAAAAAGTTCATAATGATATAAAGCCCAAAAATAATTTGTTCCGAAATCCAAAGGACTATATAACTTCAAAAGAGAAACTTTGTTTAACTTTGCGGTAAAGTTAAAATGATTTATTTTTGAACGAACACATTCATGAATAATCTATTTTCAGATTTCTTGCTACTGGGGCTAGCTTTGCTGACCTATCATTTCGCTTTCTGATGGGAAAAACCACTGTTCGGAATTGTGTTATTCAAACAATTTCTGCCATCAATTTTCATTTGAAGGCGCTCTATATGCCCGCAACTCAGAGCCCAAAGGACTGGAAAGATATAGCCAATGCCTTTCTTCAAAATTGGAACTTTCCTAATTGTTTAGGAGCAGTGGATGGGAAACACATAAGAATGTTCGCTCCTCGCAATTCGGGAAGTTTCAATTTTAATTACAAAAAATGTTTTTCAACGATCCTCATGGCTGTAGCCGATGCAAACTACCGATTTATTATGGTAAGCATCGGGGCCCATGGTTCGAACGCAGATTCGACAGTTTTTTCCTCTTCATATTTTGGAAGAAATTGGATAAATAATCCAGTAGAGCTCAAAGCTCCCGCTGATAGTCCTTTACCGTACACAACTGAACCTCAAACCTATGTCCTGGTTGGCGATGAGGCTTTTGGTTTGAGGTATAATATGCTTACACCGTATTCTGGATCTGGACTTATAATTATAGGTACTTATCATAAATTGATTTCTTAATACATAAAATACATTATGCGACTTGTTTCAGGCACTCCAGAGCCAGAAGAATTGTAGAGAGTACCTTCGGCATTCTTGCACATACTTGGAGAATACTCTTAAAACCACTTGAGGTCCAACCTGTAGTTGCCAAGCCGTTGATACTATGCTGCTGTATTTTGCACAATTATCTGCAAGCTCCACAAACACACCAAGAGACAAATGACTTGCTTTTGCCTGAACCACTGATTGATCACACAACAAGAATGCAACAACCAGCTTCAAATGCAGTTCTTATAAGGAATAAATTTGCTGATTGGATGGTTAATGAAGGAAATGTGGAGTTTCAGTACCAACGAATTTGAAAAAAAAAATGATAAACAAAATTAAGCGCTATTTTTATAGATTTTTTTTATTGAAATAAACTAATTCTAAATTAAAAAAGCATTCATTGCACAGCCTCATATTATTACAAGAGATTATCACAAAAAAAAAAAAAAACAATTCAATAAGATAAAAAACAAAAACATTAGTTTATAAATCATCGGCAAAATCCGTGGCCAGTATATGCAGAATCTTCTGCTGAAGCTCAATACACTTTTTCGTGGTAAAGTGTTCCACCTGCTTTGCCACACCTTCAAAAAATGAATCCATCGGTTTCTTGGAAGTGGTTGGAGAACTTGTTTTTTCGATGGCTTCCAACACCCTGTCAAGCTCATTCTGAGTTTCCTTTTTTTTTTTGCTTTGGGTGGGTGGAGGTCCTTTTTTCCTTTTGCCGAACGTTATGTTTGGCTCACTTGTTGGGTCGTCAACAGATTCGGTTGTTTCCTGAGAAAAGTTCCCGCAATCGCTGTGCAAAAATAGGAATTCGAATGTAATTATGTGTGTATTTTATTATATGTCTTATAAATACGTACTCTTCCGGAACCTTAATGTAAGGTATTAAAAATTTTAATGCCTCAAAATGTAACCACTTCGGTTTTGCAGTTGAGGCAGACCCGCTCGGAGTGTTTGATTCGTCTTTATAATTCGAGCGAAAGCAGTCTCGGAGGGAATTCCATTTTTTTTGGCATTCAGAAACTAAAAACATACTTTTGTTTAGTAACACTCTTTAATTAGCAAAGCAAATAATTACTTACCCCTTCTCCCCAAAACAAGAGCAATGTCCACCCATGCATTTTCCCGGCTCCTACGGTTGCTGTACTCCGGGATATTTTTTGCGTACACGCAGCAGTGATTTTTAACTTCGAGTATCAATTTAGTCTCAAACTCCCTCGTTTTACTTTTTTGTTCATTTTTGGCGTCTTTTAAATTTGATTGTTGCATTTTTAATAACTTTAAAAGAAAAAAAAGAAAAGACAACCAAAACAACCACAACAAAATCACAATTGCAATTGACAATAACAATACATACACAATTTCAGGTTTCGAGGTTAGCGTTGATCATTGAACGCAAAACTGACAGCTGAGAATGGAAAGAGAATCGAACACACTTCAGTGAAACGATTGGATTCCATTTAGCGAAACGAAAATCAGCTGTTCATTGAAAATCGATTTCAATCAGTGAAATAATAAAAGTGGATTAAAGAAAAGTTATAATCAGAATTAAGTAATTTCTTTTGTAAAAAAATTCTACAATTGATAAGCTTTATTTTGATACCAATTAAAGCCAATATTGTATGATTAATCGTCTTAAAATCGAAAATCAAAATTTTCAATGATGAGTTTCAATGATAGCTATAACTGGGGCCTAAGTCACCAAAAACAAAGAAATAAATTCTCCTTCGCATGTTCCGACATGAATTTGGTGGTTGTAAGGCACCAAAAACAAACAAAAAAGAATAATTTCTCCTGAAAACAGTGATTGTAAGTCACTCAGAAATGCATTAGTTAAATCCTGAAAATAGTGATTGTAAATCCCCATACACAGATATATATTTGTATATAATATAGTGAGAGAGAAATAATAATAAAAAATATGAACTCCCTTTTGTGTGTGTGTGAATGGCACACATCACCTTCCAGTTCTTTCTCCACAGCTCCATTGTTTTCCTCCATTTTGTTTGCACTTTTCACAACTCACTATTATTCTCCGAAAAAAACAAAAAAAATTGTTTTTTTCTAATCCCGACCCGAAGGACCATAATGTATAATTACTCCGATTAAATAAAACTCGGTACGATTTTTATTGTGGGAAAAATATATATAAAAAACCCACATTTATTATCTCCGGTTACTCGGCGTAAAAATACGTCTGTCTCGGCCCGATGCCGATCAAGAACTCTCTCTTACATGTCATTTTACAAAGAACACGGATGGCCAGTATTGCCATACGTAACACATAGCATCCCAAGATAAGCCTGGTGTTGTATAATAGTAGCTGGGATCTAATTTATAAATTTCTTGACAAATTTTTCGAAAATTTTCAAAGATATCGGCAAGCAAAACAACATCGCTCTGTAAATAAATTTTTAGGTATTCTCCCATACTTTTACAATTGAAAAATGTCCAAATTTTATGCGCAACTTCATATGCTTCATCGGAACATTCCTCATCAGTTAGTTTGTTGAAGAATACACTCTTTTCCGGTAAAGATTTCTCTTCTAAACGCTCCCATGAACATAGATAATCATAAGGAAACACACCTTTCCTTTTGATTAAATCGAATTCTTGAGCACAATTAAAAAAAAGTAGTTGTTAATTTAAAATCATCATTACCTAAATTTGGCGATAATGAATCAATACTTTCGTTCAGAAAGCGATAGGAATCAAGAAATCTCATTTCAAAATAAGTTTCTGATTTTTCATCTACAAATATTTTCTTAGATATTGAAATATACTTTTCCTTATTTAGGGCTATGACATTTATTTCTCCCTCCACTTCATTCAATGAGGAGAAAAATAAATGACTGTCATAGCCTGTGAGATTATGTAAAAAAATTGGAATGAATTTAGGAAGACTTGATCTTAAATTACATTGGTTATGACTAGGCCCTCTATATTCCCCTGTAATATGGCAATGATCTCTTACTCTATACTCGAATTCTACAAATGGTTTCCCACAAAATATGCAGAACTCATCGTTCTCCTGACACCATTGTTGTTGCATTGTGAGTTCTTTCATCGGAACTGCATACATATTTATAATAATCAGCATACAGACGTTGAATGTCTTCACTTAGATTCATGATAAATTGTCTCGTACAGTCTGGCGCTATAAAATAAAAATAAGATTGTTAAAACAACAAAAGAACAAAATAGCAAACTTCTTACCTGTAAACGTCCTCATTGAATTCTTGGTTTTATCAAAGAAACAATTAATATACATTACCACTTGGCTGGGCAGCGGAGCAAAATGATGAACTTACAAAAACTTGAAAATCTAAAAAGAGAGCATTCTACACTAGATTCGGTTAGAATATTTCGTAGCCATACTGAAAAATGGAAAAAAAAACCATTGGAAGCAGTAGAATCAAGAAATAGAATGAGTGTACCTGATGAGGATGTATTTTAAATAAAACAAATTAATTATTATCAGTCTGCATTATATTCAAATAATAAAGGTTTTAAATTCCTCTCAAAAATCAATACATTATTCCCCCTTATCTCGCAATATGCCCACAGGTGGCGGATATATAAATGTGGTCTCAGAATATCTTTTATATTAGCGATTATCTCCCATTTTATATTTTCCATTCTTTGGTTGTACAATACCAATTCATGACTCAAATGACTGGTAGTTATACGTCCATATGTATTAACAAACTGTTTTCTTAAATAAACAACGATTTCCATTTCGAAGACTTCCTCAATTTCACATTGGAAAACATCACTATTCGACGACCAGTTGTTGGAAATATTGGAATTCTGTATAGCTTTCTCGACATCACTATCGTATACGGTTAAAATATCAGCATTGAAACATAACTTTGCCATTTTTTTTTACACGTTAAATTTGTTTTTTTTTTCCTTCGAAAATTCAACAATGGCTTTGCAAATGAAATCTATAAAAAGAAAGAAAAAAATATGAATTAGATCAGCACTAAGCCAATAGAATACAAATAAAAATAAAAATTAAATATACAATATTCTTACCAGATTTAGATTTAACTAGATTTAACTGTATAGGTACTGCTACTTTAAATTAAAATTCACCAACAACAACCAAAAAAAATTATTAATTTTATTAATTTCTTTCACACTTGTTAGTTTGAAAAGATTCAACTATCACTTTGAATATAATTCCACTCGATTTATATACCCTTCGCATTCATTTTTTTATATGTAATCAAATCTATTTACTATTTATAATTATGGTGAAACAAATAGGCTGACTTATATGACCTTCGCAATCATTTTTACATACAATTTGACACAACATCTTTAACACAAATAAATTAATTAAACAACAACAGATATGGCTTATCTCTAACCGCAAAGACCAGATGTATTTTTTTGCATTTTAAACGTATCACCATGTGTTGACTATAAATTTCAAAAGTTCAAAATCGCTGCTTATCAGTACTTTTGGTGTACCACAACCTATCTACAAATTCCAGGCTGACTTACTCGTATATGCCCTTTGCAATCATTTCTATTTTACTTTTTATAATATTATGGTCAAACAAAATAGGCTGATACCATTTTACTTAATCGTAAAAAAAAAATCCCTAAAAATAAAACAAAAAATTATATTACAACTACGACAAACAGTCGTCTAAGCTGCAATTAGAACATCCAAATAGATATCACGCGATATCTTTCTTCACCTAAACAAAAAATCTATACTAATATTATAAATGCGAAAGTAACTCTGTTTTATAGTACTAACAAATATTTCTATTACATATACTGCTTCTTGTATTTCAATCGAATTATCTTTAAATAAACCCGATCTTCCGTCAAACTGGAAACATGTTTGTTTTTTTACTATGTACTTGTACCGCATCACCGGTTCTCGCATTCCAAAGGCAAGTACCTTAAACTCGTGCAGTATGTCGACAAATTCCATAAGGTTTAGCGACTTGCGGATCCACATTGTTACAATCCGCTCCAAAATGTCATGGAAAATTTTTGCGTCGTCCGAATATAGAGATAATTTAGTTTTGTCAAAACCTTCGTTGCAATTGACATAGTGCTTGAAGACGCTGCTATCCAGGAAAATGCTTCCACAGTTGTCTGCCATTATTATTATTACTTACAAATGTTCCTTTACTGGATTTACTAAAAAGACTGATGATTAACCACCAACCGACAACATGTTTATATATTCAAATTCGCTGCTTATCAGTATCCACCACTTTGGGATGTACCACCAGAACGTACCTACAAATTCCCGCTATGCTTATCAATGATGACCTACAAATTTGACCTCTATCGACATCTTTAGCACAAATAAATTAATTAACTACAACAGATATGGCTTATCTCTATCCGCAAAGACCAGATGTATTTTTTTACATTTTCGAACGTATCGCTTCTTATGCAGTGTTGACTATAATGTTCAAAAGTTCAAAATCGCTGCTTATCAGTATCCACCAAAGCTACCTACATCAGCAAAGACCAGATGTATTTTTACATTTTTTCATGTTTCGTCATGTTTATCAATGTTGACCCACAAATTTGACCTCCACCACTTTTAGTGTCCGCGTGTTGTGAAATAAGAATATGAATTAACACTATATATACCATTTCAAATATATATAGTGAAACAAAATAATAATGTTATCATATCATTATGACCTCAACCACAACATGCCATTTGTTATTCCATAGAACGGTTACGAGGGAAGCGACCCAATTTCCAAATGATAACAAGCATTATTTTTTTAGAACAAATTTTTATTTATGTATTAACTAAACTAAACATTAACTATATGTGTATGAGCTTTATATAAATGTATATAACCATATCTTACAATTTTATTTGAAGAGCATCATTGCTTCTTTGAATGACGCACACAATGTTTGGAAAGACAATTTTTTTTAATAAAAGAAACAATCATTCTTTTTTTTTACGATACATTTATTGATGTTGATTCCAACTTAATTGGGCATCTCGCGTCTGGGGTGTTACCAACGCAGATTGCACAACGTACTGTGACGTCACAAACGGGCTAATGTAGCACTCGTAAACATTGTGGGTCTCAGCAGTGATTGGACCGAATGTACCTGACCGCAAAGTTATCCGGTCGGCTGTTGTTGTCGTACATGGAACTGCAATGTTTGGCAGATTCCAGTACACTTTGTCACCTGCCGGGGTAATCGTAGGTTTTTTTTTCTACTGATGAATGAATTTCCTCAATTTTTTGTAATAATTTTGGTTCCAAAATTTGTTTGAAAATATAATCTTAGATTCTGCTGAACCTTTCTTCAATATATTTATTAGTTTCTGTTAAATTCTTGTTTGTATTTTCATATAACGATTTGTTTGAGATTCGTTCATGTTCTATACTGCTCTCAATATATTCTTTAACATTTGTGAGGTCTTTTCCGATCGTTTCTATGGCGTTATTAATGTTGACCTCCAACAGTATGATATCTCTTTCAACTTTTAACGCTAACTGCTTTATGCTTTCCAAGACAAAATTTTTTGTAACCGCATCATTGTCTTCAATAGGTAATCCTAAATTTTTTATACGTTTCCGATGTATGTTTATATTCTTATCACGATCAAGATTAAATCCTACGGTTTTTCTCCTTCCGCTTTCATTTTGAATGGCCTCTTTGACAGTAAAATATTTGACTTCCGGTTTTTCTGTTGTTGTTGTTGTTGTTGTTGTTGTTGTTTGATTATTTTCATTTTGTTGCTGTACGTTCTCACTGATCTTCATCAATTGAAAGAACAAATCAATTTTCAAAGTATCATTACTAGGTAGCAATAAGGAAAATTCCAAATTTCCTTTATTATCATCTTGTGCTGTTAGATTTAATAGTATTGGGATAGCTTGTAATACACCCAATGACAGATAGATTACCAGCAATACAAATTTATGCTTTTTTTTGATTCTCCGAAAAGATGAGCACACCACAACACCTGCGAAAAGTTAAATTGAAACTAAAACAAATTTCTTTGAATTAACACCTTTTATTTATTCTGTTATATAATGACATTATTTTCTTTGTTTGAATTATTCTACTTTTCAACATGTAACAGCTGCAAGTGTTGGGACCGACTTGACATGTTTCTGATGACCAGCTGCATGTTGAAAAATTGCATCCGTACTTAGAAGAGAATCGTTGATGTTTTCACATAATTTTATATAGCAATTTTGAATCTCCTTGTAATGTTCATCCAACAAAATTTCCCTGTTATCTATTAAAAAATCAGAAATTTGCTTTATAAGCTGATTAGAACATGTGTCCACCATCCTTTCCGAATAATAAAAAAGCGGATACTATTCAATTAATATCACTGTATATTGCTTTGAGTACTTAGTTTGTTCAACAATTTTATGTCCTCTTTATCAATATCACTTAGATCACTGTCAAAGTCATTAAATACACACAGCTCATTAAAATGGTTTATAATTCTCCGGGGATGAAAACCATCGGCTGTGAGCCCTACTAATGTAATTGTACCACCGACCACATCAATTCTAAGATGTTCATTAACATTAAATTGGTACAATATTGATGATAAATTTCCAGGTACTGGATCTCCTCTACACATTTTCAACAACAAACATTTACTGCCATCCTCTGGAGTCAGATAAACTGATGAACTACTATTAACTACATCTACTTTTACAATTTTAAAATGTTTCCATGATGAGTGACAAATGCAATATTTATCACCCGATTTTATCGGTTGAATCCAAAACATTTTTAACAATTAATGAATATATAATGACACCAACGCTTTTTATAGAAAAAAATTAGTCAATCAAATCGTTTGATCCAAAAACACTTAAAACAATTGGAACACTTAACCGCAGAAAATTTGTATAATAGACAATCTTTTCCAACACATCTGTCACCTGTCAACTATTACCTGTCCCTATCATCTTATATACCCTTCGCAATAATGTTCATACTACGCTGTACATGCATGAACCTGTCACCTAATATGCCCTTCGCAATAATGATATCATCTTATATACCCATCGCAGTAATGAGCATACTATGCTGTACATGCATGATTAACTAATTATACAAATTAATTGACCACAACAGATATAGCTTATCACTAACCGCAAAGACCAGATGTATTTTTTACATTTTTAACGTATCGCCGCAATCATTTTTTTACATATATATAATCAAATCTATTTGCTATTTATAATTATGGTGAAACAAATAGGCTGACTTATATAACCTTCGCAATCATTTTTACATACAATTTTGACACAACATCTTTAACACAAATAAATTAATTAAACCACAACAGATATGGGTTATCTCTAACCGCAAAGATGTATTTTTTACATTTTTCTATCAGTGTTGACTATAAAGTTGAAAAGTTCAAAATCGCTGCTTATCAGTATCCACCAAAGCTACCTACGTCAGCAAAGACCAGATGTATTTTTTACATTTTTTCATGTTTCGTCATGCTTATCAATGTTGACCCACAAATTTGACCTCCAACGACAACAACAGATATGGCTTATCTCTAACCGCAATGCTTATCAGTCTTGACCCGCAAATTTGTGGGGGGGGGGGGCGGTCCACTACCCAATTCCACTACGTTTAGAGTCCGTCAAGCTACCAAAACATACTACTAATGTAAATATGGCTACAATTATGTGGATCCATCAATGCCAACTATACCTGCAAACTATAAATTTCCGCAAGTATCATTACAAGCTAGTAAATGCTTCCGTACATCATATGCCGCATCTTGCTGATATACACGCTTCCAGTATGTCCGCTGACTACAAGTTAAGTAGACGACTAGAATTCATTCCAACTACAACAGAAGATCGGAAAAAACCATTACGAAACAAAAGAGAAGTCGAAGTATCACCAACTATTACACCAGTAAGATCATCACAACAATTGAAGAATGTGGAGAAACGAGCTAATTCAGCACACACAAAAACATCAGTCTTAATAACTTTATTAAAAAAAAGCTGGAATCAATATTTAATATTTTCAATTTATTATGTCAAAAATCTCAAAGGAACACTCTTCTTTATAAATTTTTATAGTACTAACAAATATTTCTATTACATATACTGCTTCTTGTATTTCAATCGAATTATCTTTAAATAAACCCGATCTTCCGTCAAACTGGAAACATGTTTGTTTTTTTACTATGTACTTGTACCGCATCACCGGTTCTCGCATTCCAAAGGCAAGTACCTTAAACTCGTGCAGTATGTCGACAAATTCCATAAGGTTTAGCGACTTGCGGATCCACATTGTTACAATCCGCTCCAAAATGTCATGGAAAATTTTTGCGTCGTCCGAATATAGATAATTTAGTTTTGTCAAAACCTTCGTTGCAATTGACATAGTGCTTGAAGACGCTGCTATCCAGGAAAATGCTTCCACAGTTGTCTGCCATTATTATTATTACAGTAGGTATTGGGACCCTTGGGACTGGGAATTCTGAGCTAGAGCGAGAGGGAAGATATGAGGTTGGAGCTAGAGCGAGAGGTAAGATCTGACCTTGGAGTGACGCGCCGGCCGCCGGTGGTGGTTGTTAGTTTTTGTTATCAGTTTTGTGTGTTTAGAGTGAATAGCTTGGAGATATTGACTTCCATAGTAATTAAACGGTTGATGCGATAAAGAAACCCCATGGATATTGGAAGCAACGGTGAATAGTGAGTTCAAGATCGTCTTTGTTTATACGACTAAATTGTGTATTGTAGCGATCTTGGACTAAATTGTGTATTGTAGCGATCTTGAGCTCATTTGTTTGTTTAGGACATTGCATTGTATATGGTTTCTTAGTTTGATTAATGTTAGACATTACATTGTGTATGGTTTCTTAGTTTGATTATTTAATGTTTTATTTGTTCAGGACATTACATTGTGGGGCGAAATAATATAATATTATCGGCGTCAGATATGGCTCGCTCCCCCTTAAGATTCGCTGACCATATTGCTCTGTGTTACTTTTATCTTACTGACCACATTGTTTGAGAAGAAATTGTGATATTTTCGGAGGTATTTTCATGTATAAAAGGCGAGTGTTGAAGGTACTAAGTAACAGTTTATTTCAAATTAGACATGCAAAGAACATGAATTTCCTTAACCAACTGGGTAAAGTAAAGCCCCTAGAGGGTCTGAAAATGGTAGAATTGGGGAAACGGAGTCGTATCTTGAAGGCGATGCGGTGTCAGACCAAGTATGGACCAAAGATCCTGGTAGAGCTGGAGGCGAAAAAGGTATTTTTGCCTCTCAGATTCAACGCAATGGAGGAGGACACCATTACCCAACTCCCCTTATATGAGATGGAAGTCATCAAAGCGGTTGGAAATTCCTTTGAGTTGGCGTTCCATCCTGTTGCAGAGGAAGACGATGAGGTGCAAGTTCCCTACTCACAACCATTTTTATAAAATAAAAAATATTAAAAAAAAAAAAAAAAAGTGAAACAAAGAAATTAACTGTTCTTTTTCTTTTTTATTGGTTTATTCGACTTTTAAGTGCTTTGAGGTGGTTAAAGATTACCCAACCTTTGTGAAAAGATTCAATTTGCGTGGTCGTAAAATTGAATTCCGGATTAGGGATGTAGCAGACAACTTTGAACCATCTAGCTGGATTCAGAATGCAGTGAAAGGGATATTTAAAAAAGTGACTAACGATTTGGATCCTTCTGATATGGTGGGTATAACATTTACAGGGAAGAATTTCGAACACCATGGTCCTGGTTGGATGAGCTATAGAAAGGCATCCGATTTAAAGTGGAGCGAGGTATGGGATTTAATCACTAAAATTTTCCAAAGCAATTCCGAGGGCTTAAGCACGGATACTTTCCGTATAAATCTTACATCGATAAGGCCTCCTAAAGGACAAGGAAATGATCGAAATAAGAAATACAATTCTTTCGATGAAGAATGCAAAAAGCGGAGGGGAATCATTGTAATAAGAAACAAAGACAACCTATGTTTACCTCGTGCGTTAGTTGTTGCAATTGCCTTTATTGATAAAGACTCAGAATATGCAAAAATTCGGCGCAATATTGGTAAATCTCAAGATCTTCGAACGGCTAATCTAATAATTTTGACCGGTGTTAGTATACCTTCCGAAGGTTGTGGTATTCCAGAGCTTCGCACTTTTCAAAGTTATTTGAAGAATTATAAGATCACAGTCTACGAATATGAGCAAAAAGGACGAAGTATTATATTCGAAGACGATACATATAACAGTGATAAGAGAATAAATTTACTGTTTTACAAAGGTCACTTCAATGTTATA
Source organism: Portevinia maculata (assembly GCA_949715645.1). Classification (NCBI taxonomy): domain Eukaryota; kingdom Metazoa; phylum Arthropoda; class Insecta; order Diptera; family Syrphidae; genus Portevinia; species Portevinia maculata. The sequence continues at coordinate 98,671,994 of OX454528.1, forward strand.
ACATCTTTGACAGCGGCATTTGGTTGTGCTTATTTTTGCGAAATTTGTAGTGTACCATTCAATAATAAAACCGATCATAGATGTGTAAAGTCATGCCCTCAATGTCAGCAATCACCTATATGTCCTCAAAATCTATCCGAAATTGTATGTAAAGATTGCAATAGAAGTTTTAGAGGACAGGAATGTTTTGATAACCATAAGGCTTCGGGGTCAACAGGAAACCGAGCAATTTGTGAAACAGTTAAAAAATGTGTTGATTGTCTGAAAACATATAGAAGAGATAGAGAACATACTTGTAATGAATACTATTGTAAAAATTGTAATAAACACGTTTCCCAAGAACACTTGTGTTATATTCGATGCGACACTAGAAGACCAAAATTAGGCAATGTTCTCTATGTGTTTTATGATTTGGAGAGTCGTCAAGAAACGATTATTGCTGAAAAAGTGATAAAAGACTATGCTGTTCCAGTAAAACTTCATGAACCGAATTTATGTGTTTTCCAGCAAAGATGTGACCTTTGTTTGGATGAGAATAATCTACACTTCTGTCAGAAATGTAAATTCAGACTTAATATAAAAAAGGGTCAGAATGTTATATCCGAGTTCTTAGAGCACCTTTTGAACGCCCGAAAAAGTTTCACAAAAGTTATTGTTTTGGCTCATAATGGGCAGGCATATGATCACCAATTTATTTTAAACTATATCTTGCAAAATACAAAATTTCACCCCGAATTGATTATGAGGGGAACTAAAATAATACTCATGGGATTGGGGAATGTGAAATTCATAGACTCATTGAACTATTTTCCCATGGCTCTATCAGTTCTTCCAAAAGCTTTCGATTTACCGCAAGAGTTAAAAAAGGGGTATTTTCCGCATTTCTTTAATACCATCGAAAATGAAAACTATATTGGTCCACTGCCGCCTGCAGAATATTACAATCCGGATGCCATGAAGATAAATGATCGGGATGTATTCTTTAAATGGTATGAAGAAAATAAACAAAGTGAATTTAATATGCAGCGAGACCTTGTTGCATACTGTGAAAGCGATGTACAGATCTTATCTGAAGCATGTATAAAATTCAGAAAATTTTTCCTTGAGCAGTGTAATGTGGAACCGTTTTTGGAAGCTGTGACTATAGCATCAGCATGCAACTTGGTGTACCGTCGTAATTTTCTTAAACCAAACACTATAGGCTTAATACCTAGAAATGGATACAGACAAACTGATAATCAGTCGATCCAGGCAATTAAATGGCTTATTTTGGAAGAAAGGAGACGGAATTGTTACATTCAACATGCAGCTAAGCAGCGAGAAGCGGTAGTATGTGGTGTGAAAGTTGACGGTTTTTGCAAGGAAACCAAAGAGGTGTTTGAGTTCCACGGTTGTTATTATCATGGCCACTCATGTTTGAAAACGTTTCGCGACATGCCTTTAAGCAAAGATCCGTGCGACACGTTAAATCTACGCTATGAAAAAACCATGGCTAAATCTACACGGCTAAGGCAGTTCGGGTACAAGGCAATTGAAATGTGGGCTTGTGAATTCGAGAAACAATTGAGTACTGATGATGTCAAATATTTAAAAACACATCCTTTAATACAACAAAGCCCATTAAATCATCGCGACGCATTTTATGGGGGCCGTACGGGGAACACATATAATTATTATAAATGTAAGGAAGGTGAAAAAATCAAGTACATAGATGTATGCTCCCTATACCCATGGGTTTGCAAATACGGGAAATATCCAGTGGATCACCCTAAAGTTCACACCACCGATTGTTCTCAAATCGACTTAAAAAACACGAATGGGATTATAAAATGTAAAATAATACCTCCAGAGCAATTGTTACATCCGGTATTGCCTATTAAACAAAATAATAAGCTTATGTTTACATTGTGTAGAACATGCAGCAAACAAATGTCTCAAGACGAACGCTGCGCCCATACTGATGATGAAAGAGCTATACACGGAACCTGGATTATTGATGAGGTCTTAAAAGCAAAGGATAAAGGGTATAAGATAGTAGATATTTTCGAAATATGGGAATATTCTATGATTCAATATAATAAAATGGAAAAATCAGATGGCCTTTTCAGTCAAATGATGAATAAATTCATTAAAATGAAACAGGAAGCATCAGGGTGGCCAGATAAATGTGCTACAATGGAAGAGAAAAAGAAATATGTAGCTGACTTTTTGGGTAATGAAGATGTTAAACTCGATTTTGCACAAATTTGTGATAACCCTGGGAAGAGATCTTTTGCTAAGCTCATACTTAATTCATTTTGGGGTAAATTTGGACAAAGAGAAAATCAATCGAAAACATGTATAATTAATAGTCCATCAGAATTATTCCAAATGCTTACAAATCCAACTATTGAAGTCTGTCACATTCTACCTATAAATGAGGAAAATGTTATAGTAAGTTGGTTGTATAAAGAAGAAGAAGCGGAGACCTTATCAACTGTTAATGTGTGTATTGCAGCTTATACTACCACACAAGCTCGTCTGAAATTGTATAGTTACCTGGAAATATTAGGAGCTAGAGTCTTGTACTACGACACCGATTCTGTAATCTATGTAAGTCGTGAAGGAGAACCTGATCCACAGACTGGTGAATTTATAGGGGATATGACTGACGAGTTACAATGCTATGGGTATGGAAGTTATATTACTGAATTCGTAAGTGGAGGCCCCAAAAATTATTCCTACAAAGTCTTTAGTACAAAAGATGGCACTGAAAAAATCGTGTGTAAAGTAAAAGGAATCAATTTGAATTATTCAGCATCGAAGAAAGTAAATTTTGAGACAATCAAAGAAGCTGTACTTAATGCTGCGAATGCCGATGATATCCAAATTTTATCAAATAATATTCGCCGGACACGAGAGCACGAGGTCATAACAATTGCTGAAACAAAAACATACAAACCCAGGTCAGAAAAACGTAGATTTCTCGAAGACAATAGTTCCCTTCCATATGGTTATAAAAGACGTAAATAAAGAAAAAACATTTGTATTTAAAAAAGAAGAAATTGGTTTTTATTTAATTTCCAGATAAGAATTTGTCCAATAGGTATACATTTTGTAGGGCACAGCATTTGCTATGGAGCGAACATTTTATTTCACAAGGATAGAGTCGCTTCAATTCGTTGAAATTAGGACAGCCAACTTCTTCGATATTCATCACTTCAACATTTTCATCGCAAAGTAACTCCTTTATCCATTGAACTTTTTCAACTCCTTTGACGTACAAAATTGTATTTTTTATTTTCACGCGAAGGTATTTCCGAACTTTCTTAAATTCGGTGAAACCTCCATCCCAAACTAGGCCATGATGATTTTGGTAAAGCCATTGAACTTGTCTTCTTAATGCAGATGATAATTGGTCAGAGTTGAATGGTGGTTTGATGATGAAATGATGATGATGGCCATTGTGTAGTATTGCTATTTCTTTAGCGATAAACTTATTATTAGGTCCTTTGAAACCTTGTACGTCAAGTATAAAATACATGGTTTATGCATGAGTGTCTTTTCCCCACAAGAGTTAACTTTGAACTAAGAAATTAGATTTCTCGCGAAACTATTTGACTGAGTGGATTATAATTTACGAGGCGATCGTGTAACATTAAACAGTAGGCTGACGTATTTGCTGGGATTGGTTTTGTTCCTGTTGTTTTGAATTCAATGCGAATATCAACTGGACCATTTTTGATTATTTCACTCTGATGTCTGCAATCTATAACGAAAATTGTCGCTTGAGATTTAAATGTATCTCTTGGTAAGAGTGGTTCAGCAACTAGTCGGTTGTAGTAGGTTTTTTGAAAGTCGCAGTACATATTGTATAGTAAACTGTAATTATTTTTATCAAAGGATAAATTTAAATCTTCACAGGGGTAAGCGTCAGAATTTAAGTATGCCTTCACGTTTGTAATATCACAATGATCAAAATAAGTTGGATTTCCTTTTAGTAGATTACGTTTGTTAGTTTGCAATGCAAGGAGAATGTAGCGTGGCTTCTCCATTTGTGAGGTTGTCTTCACATTCCAAATATGATGATTGGTGCTGGGCAAAGTAGGATATTCATACAGATCCCAGTTACGAAAGGCAAGCTTCATAGTTTGACCATTATTAATAGGTTTGTAAAGTTTTAATTTGTAAGAATCAGACAGTGTAATATGAGGAATTTTCCATTGTATTTTAAGTAATTTTATCTTTGCTTTTTCATCATCGTCAGCAATTAATGAATTATCATCTGTGCGTGACCGTGTTAGAATCAAATCATGGCGTCCATTGGGTATTACTCTCTTATAGTCTTCAGCAAAACCCAGTAATTTATTTAGAGGTATACAAAAATTAAAGTAGAAACTATCCAGATTAATTGAAGAGTTGGGCGACCAAGATGCATTCAATAGCATATCGCTTTCGTTTTTGTTTAAAGAAATGTAGTTTTTAATAGTTGATGTTATGCCAACATTACGATTGCTATCAATTTCCACGCCATTTAATTCATAACGTATTTCGTCAAATAAGAAAGCTATTCCGTTGTTTACAAGTTTTGTTTTCGTAACTGCCGATCCATCAGATTTCGATACAGTACCTTCAATATAAATGTAACTTTCTGAAGGCAAAATATTAAGATTTTGATGTTGGACACAAATTTGTATAATGTCATTTTTCTCAAAGTTATTCAGATATGGTGAATAGGTGTGATAATTCAGTTTTGAGATACTCTCCTCAAACTTTGGTTCTTCGAAAATATTCAGCATGTTGTTAGGATTGATTTAATGTTTTAATTTATATCCCAGTGACAATAGAAATTGTTGATTTTCTATAGTAAGTTTTGATGTTCTCTTATCAGAAGATGATAGTATATTGCTAGAGTTAGTAGTGTTACCTGCTCTTTTATAACTTGAGGGGTAATTATATACTATCATTATTGTGGTTTCAAATGCAAGCGAATTGTTATGATTTCGTTTCGAAAGTTTATACGATTTCCGTCCTGATCCAAGAGATTCAATGTTATAGAACTTATCCTCTTAGCGTTCACTGGCAAATAGATGGCATTGTGTGGAACTTCAACTATTTTATATCCTGGACTAACGTTGACTGAAAATTCATGTAGTATATGAGCAGGTTGACTATTGATATATGTTTCGTCAATTAAATTACATTCAACTCGTACAATATTCACTCTATTGATATTAACATACTGGTCAGATACATGCAGAATATTAGGAGCTAGTTTCTTCTTACTGAATCCTAAAAGAGAACCAATAGATCGGTCTTGTGTAAAATCGATTTCCACATTGCTGTACAGTTCACATTTCAAAGTATTATTATTGGCTTTTAATTTGATTATAACTTTTTCAACGCTATTCTCATTGTGTGTGTTCAGAACCTTTTGAATTATTTTATTAATATCCTCAATTTCATAAGAGCCCTCTGTAAATTCAGTCTTGATTTCTCCATTACCACCACCACCACCATCACCACAATGAAATAAATTATTTAATTTATCCACATTAGGTATAGAATTATAGGTCTGCAGATCAACTAAGCCACATACATAATCAGAATTTAGGACAATTGGAGGAAAGTACTCTGCAGTGAGAGTAGATTGGTTTCCGCTTAAAGTGAGTGTTAACGACATAACTATTGGAATAGAAATGAAACACAATATATTGATTTTACTCTATTTATTTATATTTTGCTCAATTAGAAACTTTAAACATAGATGACCACATATAAATGTATTGAAATTTTGACAGCTGTTATAATTATAGTGAATATTTTCACCTAAATATCGTACAACCTCTATGGGTGGTCTTAAGTTACCAAAACTATCGAAATATTTTTTTTTTTTTTTTTTTTTATAATTCGCTTACGCTAAAGGGGCTTTGTTGTTTCTGTATATGTACAGTACCCTTATAGTGTTAAACACAGCGCATGCATTTTTTGTTGAACAGTAAGCTGCAACTAGCAATGTAGTATTGTATTGCATGCTACTTACTATTCGAAAGAATAGGAGGATAGGAAAGAAGTTTTTGGTGCTTAGTATTTTTTTTTATCTCCACGGGTGGCGCCTAAATTGCTTAGGGAGATCTTTATTTATGTAAATTCAAATAAAAATCATGGCCCTGGCCGGGATTCGAACGCACGACCTGCCAATCAATTAGTGAATACACTACCATCGCACCAATGCCACCCGCCGTTTGACAATATTTTTATTCTTAATGTATGCTACCCAATGTGTCCCTGGCCCACTCTCATTGTCCAAATTAATTACACCACATTCCTTGTTATCAGATCTTACTGGTAATTTATCACTCATGTAAACACCCCTGAAGCATGGTATATTCAATTTTCCAAATTTCATAATATCAATATTGGTGAGTGGACGATTAGGTAGCGAATTTAAAAGTTTTTTTGAATCGTATGGTTTAAGGAAAAGTCCAAATCCTTTTTTATATGGCTGTAGATAAAGTCCACTACCATGCTTAATTTTAATTCCTTCCATAGTCTGATTGTGACGTTTATTCTCTTCCAATTGTTTCTTGGCTACCTTTGATTCATTTATAGCTTTAACTACGCCCGCAGCTCCTCCAACTACTGATCCAATAGCCGATAGCCCAGCTAAAATAGGTAACAATGGTAAGAAACCACCAATTTTCGGTAGAGGTATTACTCGAGGAATTGTAATGCTCTTTCGTTTATTTTTAATGATCTTTTTAGCTGCTTGTAGAGCAGTTGTTGCAATTATGTTAGGATCTTCGTTTCTAGTGTCTCGAATAGCATTTCTAGCCTCCATAATGGCTTTTTTAAATAAATTATACTTTTTGCGTGGGTTTCTTTTCCTTCTCTTGGCTTTGCTGCAACCCATACCAAGTTTCGTTTTAGCTTTCATCATATTCGTTACTAATATACTATTTATTTTCTCTGCTATCGATGAGTCTTTTGCCTTTACTCTCTGCCAGGCCTTTTCAGTTAAAATTTTGTCTGCAATATGTCGTTCAGGTAGATTTTTATTGTTAGCATATGCAATATCGTGTTCGCGACAAGCTTCATCCAACTGATTAACTCCCCTATCTCCTCTAGCAAGGCGTTCTTTCAATTTAGTCCCTGGCCCACAGAAGTTATATGAGGGAAGATGTAATTCAATTGGTAATTTTTCGATTAAGGAATTCACTAATCCGTACCCTTTGAATGTATCTTTCCAACTGTTGGCTTTCACACTATAATTTATCATTTTATACGACTTTCTTGTTGTATATGTTGAACAATTATGAATTTCTCAACTATAAAACATGATCTTTTATATTGATTAGTTTCATTCAATAGCAGAATGAGGTTCATAAAACAACAACAACGAGATTTTATTAAAGTTAAGAACTTTGATAGTAAAATTAAAGTACGCAGGAAACATGGAGCAATATTTCCTAATAGTATTAGAGGAATAATTGTGGGTCCATCAAATTGTGGAAAAACCAATGTCATGTTGAGCATTCTCCTCGATCCAAATGGTTTAAAATTTGAAAATCTCTACATATACTCAAAGTCTCTGCATCAACCAAAGTATACATACCTGAGAAAGCTAATAGAGTCCATCACGGGTATGGAATATAATGAGTTTTCAAATAATTGTGAAATTATTACGCCTTCTGAAGCAAATCGAAACTCAGTTTTTATATTCGATGATGTGGCTTGTGATAAGCAAAACAATATTCGAGAATATTTCTGCATGGGTCGACATAATGACGTGGATAGTTTCTACTTGTGTCAATCTTATACACATATACCAAAACACTTGATTCGAGACAATGCAAACTATTTAGTTATTTTTAAGCAAGACGAACTTAACCTGAAGCATATATACAACGATCATGTCAACTCTGACATGACATTCAATCAATTCAAGGAATTGTGTAAAAAATGCTGTAAAGATACATATGGGTTTTTGGTTATTAATAAAGATTTTAGATTGAATAAAGGCCGATATAATAATTCATTTAAAGAAACTGTATCTATATAAATCTATTCAGTCATAAATCAGCGGTTTAAATGATTACATACGATTAGAGCATTCGTCCCTGTATTCGACAATTATGGATGTTGATGAAAATTTACTTAAAGATTTAGTAAAAACTAAAAAAGCTTTAAAGAGAAAATATATGTTTCTTCAGTATGGAAAAACTACGAAGGATGCGGAACTTGAGACTACTTTTAAACCAATAGTTGAACCCTTAAAAGAAATCGTGAAAAATGTCAAAAGTGCTCATACTCAAAATGATACTGCTGCTGCAGATATTGCTTACAATAATATAGATATGAAAATAAAGAATCAACAACTACTACGACGACGTTTACAATACCCAGAAGAAGAAAAAAAATCCATTTCTAATGCAAGTTTTGACTTCTCATCTCCAGAATCAAATCAGACAACGAACAATGATAATTCATTTAGGACACCCTACGACAATAGCTTTGATCAAAGCACTCCAGTTAATCGATCATCCCCATCAGATTCGAATCGTGACAAAATCTATGGTCCACATTTCGACGTGGAATCAAATTCAACGAAATTAGGTAGATCAAGTTTTGTAATTAACGAACACAAGAATTTCGTCATTGATGATGAAATCTTCCATGGAACGAATGGCCTTTATGAATTAATATTTCGAAAAAACCCTAGAAAAGATCGATATACCAATGAAGACTTGGATCAATATCTAAAGATATTACAAAAAACAAAAGCACACTTGAAAAACTATGATAGTAACTTACAGGTTAAAGGCAACAGAGGTTATAAGTATAAACATATAATCCAACCTTTACTTCAGCACCTAACGCAGAGAGTCATAAAGAAAATTGGAAAAGCATACAATAGTAATTCAACTGATATGAGTTATTCAAATAAACCCGTCGAATATGTGTATTGGGATAACCCCAATGAACTCGTCAATAGATTAAGGCTTTTAATTGCATCTCAAAGAGCCGGCAATAATAATCTTCAAAATGAGGTTAACTCAATTGTAGAAGAATTACGTGAATCAGATATCATACACTAATAATCAATTCAATCCATTAAAAGCAAGCAAATCAGTATGGCCTCACACCTGAACCGACCGGATAGGAACCGACCGGATAGAAATCGCCCTGCATGGATTTAACCTCAACACTTGGTTCAGGAATTGGCCTATATAAAATCAATTCGCGTTGGAAACGAACATTATCTATATATTAGACATCGTTTAGAGAATAATCTTCATTATTAATAAAATGAGTGTTGACAAGTTCGGACGAAGCTCCAACCAATTTCATAGAACAACCGAGAGTTCGCGAGGACCTGCTGGCGTAGGATTTAGACTACTACCTAATGGTGATTTCGATATTCAGGGAAAATGTCTAAACAATGTTGGAAAACCTGTAAACCCAACACAGGCGGCAAATAAGGAATACGTAGATAGCAACATAGATGTTCAAGATAAAAACATGCTAAATCATCGACGGTATGTAGACAACAATTTCAACGCACTCATGGGGACTATAAATGATGAGGCACTGAAGCTACAAATCATCGAAGATAAACTGGGAAAAATGGGTGCGGATTTGCGGTCATACACCGATGAGCAAAATTTGAAGACTCTTGAATTATTAAACAAAATTAGAAAGTATATGTTGGATATTTTCGAGAAGTATAAAAATAGTGGTGAACCTATTAGAGAGGCAACAACTAGTTTTTCACCAATTTAGTACGCATTCGGAATTCGATTTGAAATCATGTCTGCAGTAAATACGTCTACGATCTTCGATGAGATGTTAACATTTCTAAAAACAAATAACCAAACTCTTCTTGAGGAACATTTCAATGAAATTATTGATTGCATTAGTTTTCTGAGGAACTTTGAAAACGTATCTTCCACCACCTCTGTTCATGGGTGTCATTTTATAAATTGCCCCTGGTCTGCAAATCTCTGTCAAGAAGGACCAGATACTTGCGCATGCTATATGGTTGAAAGCAGATTGATTAGAATTAAGAAATTGATGTTACTTTATCGACGATTGGTCAAATAAAATATCTAATAAAATACAAAACCTCTCCTTGTTTCTATTCACTCGTTTTTAGGATGAGTAAAAGAAAAGTTGTTGGTGAGCTGCACAAGCCAGCCCGAAGGAATTTCACCAGACGAAGAGTTATTATTAAGGGTTTTGATGATCTATGGCAAGCAGACTTGGTTGAAATGATACCATACAGTGATGAGAATGAGGGGTTCAACTATTTACTAACCGTAATTGATACTTTTTCAAAGTATGCTTGGGTCGTTCTTTTGAAACATAAGACTGCATCAGCTACAACACAAGCTATGAGAACAATTTTTACCAATTCAAATCGAGCACCTAAAAATTTGCAAACCGACGATGGTAAAGAATTCTTCAACAAGGCCTTCCAAAATTTGATGAATACCTACAAAATTAATCACTACTCAACGTACAGTACATTAAAAGCATCAATTGTTGAACGCTTTAACCGCACCCTTAAGGAGAAAATGTGGAAAGAATTCAGTTTCAATGGGAACTACAAATGGCTACCCATTTATAAGGATTTGCTGCATGCATATAATCACTCGGTACATAGAACAATAAAAAAACGTCCCGTTGATATAAATAAAAACAATGTCAAAGAATTACTATCAGGAGTTTATAAACGAATAAAAATTGCTGAGAAGGGAAAATACGAAGTTGGCAATAACGTTCGAATAAGCAAGTTTAAACATGCTTTCGAAAAAGGATACACACCAAACTGGACAACTGAAATATTCAAAATAAGAAAAGTTCAGATAACAAACCCTATTACATATCTAATTGAAGATTTTCAAGGTCAGCCTATTAGAGGGAGTTTCTATGCACACGAATTACAAAAGACGAATTTTCCCAACATATTTCTCGTGGAAAAGATTCTTGCAACAAAAGACGAAAAAGTATATGTCAAATGGTTGGGTTTCCCATCCACTAACAATTCATGGATTAATAAAAAACAATTAATTTAATGGTTTTTTTTTTTTTTTTTTATTTTATGAAATGGTCATTATATATGCTTGTTTCATCGATTTGAGATTCACTAGTTCCATGTTGGGCTCATGCCTCAATTCCTGATTTGTAAAGAACTCGATTTCACCATTACTTAAAATCCTTTCCTGTTCATATTCTCGATACTCGAAGCATGAAATACTCAAAGATCGTAGCTTATAATTGCTATCATATGTGCAGCGAATAGCTAATTCCTTGTTGTCATCGAGTATTTCTTATTTCGATCATTTCCTTGTCCTTTAGGAGGCCTTATCGATGTAAGATTTATACGGAAAGTATCCGTGCTTAAGCCCTCGGAATTGCTTTGGAAAATTTTAGTGATTAAATCCCATACCTCGCTCCACTTTAAATCGGATGCCTTTCTATAGCTCATCCAACCAGGACCATGGTGTTCGAAATTCTTCCCTGTAAATGTTATACCCACCATATCAGAAGGATCCAAATCGTTAGTCACTTTTTTAAATATCCCTTTCACTGCATTCTGAATCCAGCTAGATGGTTCAAAGTTGTCTGCTACATCCCTAATCCGGAATTCAATTTTACGACCACGCAAATTGAATCTTTTCACAAAGGTTGGGTAATCTTTAACCACCTCAAAGCACTTAAAAGTCGAATAAACCAATAAAAAAGAAAAAGAACAGTTAATTTCTTTGTTTCACTTTTTTTTTTTTTTTTAATATTTTTTATTTTATAAAAATGGTTGTGAGTAGGGAACTTGCACCTCATCGTCTTCCTCTGCAACAGGATGGAACGCCAACTCAAAGGAATTTCCAACCGCTTTGATGACTTCCATCTCATATAAGGGGAGTTGGGTAATGGTGTCCTCCTCCATTGCGTTGAATCTGAGAGGCAAAAATACCTTTTTCGCCTCCAGCTCTACCAGGATCTTTGGTCCATACTTGGTCTGACACCGCATCGCCTTCAAGATACGACTCCGTTTCCCCAATTCTACCATTTTCAGACCCTCTAGGGGCTTTACTTTACCCAGTTGGTTAAGGAAATTCATGTTCTTTGCATGTCTAATTTGAAATAAACTGTTACTTAGTACCTTCAACACTCGCCTTTTATACATGAAAATACCTCCGAAAATATCACAATTTCTTCTCAAACAATGTGGTCAGTAAGATAAAAGTAACACAGAGCAATATGGTCAGCGAATCTTAAGGGGGAGCGAGCCATATCTGACGCCGATAATATTATATTATCTCGCCCCACAATGTATTGTCCTGAACAAATAAAACATTAAATAATCAAACTAAGAAACCATACACATGTAATGTCTAACATTAATCAAACTAAGAAACCATATACAATGCAATGTCCTAAACAAACAAATGAGCTCAAGATCGCTACAATACACAATTTAGTCGTATAAACAAAGACGATCTTGAACTCACTATTCACCGTTGCTTCCAATATCCATGGGGTTTCTTTATCGCATCAACCGTTTAATTACTATGGAAGTCAATATCTCCAAGCTATTCACTCTAAACACACAAAACTGATAACAAAAACTAACAACCACCACCGGCGGCCGGCGCGTCACTCCAAGGTCAGATCTTACCTCTCGCTCTAGCTCCAACCTCATATCTTCCCTCTCGCTCTAGCTCAGAATTCCCAGTCCCAAGGGTCCCAATACCTACTTATTACTTACAAATGTTCCTTTACTGGATTTACTAAAAAGACTGATGATTAACCACCAACCGACAACATGTTTATATATTCAAATTCGCTGCTTATCAGTATCCACCACTTTGGGATGTACCACCAGAACGTACCTACAAATTCCCGCTATGCTTATCAATGATGACCTACAAATTTGACCTCTATCGACATCTTTAGCACAAATAAATTAATTAACTACAACAGATATGGCTTATCTCTATCCGCAAAGACCAGATGTATTTTTTTACATTTTCGAACGTATCGCTTCTTATGCAGTGTTGACTATAATGTTCAAAAGTTCAAAATCGCTGCTTATCAGTATCCACCAAAGCTACCTACATCAGCAAAGACCAGATGTATTTTTACATTTTTTCATGTTTCGTCATGTTTATCAATGTTGACCCACAAATTTGACCTCCACCACTTTTAGTGTCCGCGTGTTGTGAAATAAGAATATGAATTAACACTATATATACCATTTCAAATATATATAGTGAAACAAAATAATAATGTTATCATATCATTATGACCTCAACCACAACATGCCATTTGTTATTCCATAGAACGGTTACGAGGGAAGCGACCCAATTTCCAAATGATAACAAGCATTATTTTTTTAGAACAAATTTTTATTTATGTATTAACTAAACTAAACATTAACTATATGTGTATGAGCTTTATATAAATGTATATAACCATATCTTACAATTTTATTTGAAGAGCATCATTGCTTCTTTGAATGACGCACACAATGTTTGGAAAGACAATTTTTTTTAATAAAAGAAACAATCATTCTTTTTTTTTACGATACATTTATTGATGTTGATTCCAACTTAATTGGGCATCTCGCGTCTGGGGTGTTACCAACGCAGATTGCACAACGTACTGTGACGTCACAAACGGGCTAATGTAGCACTCGTAAACATTGTGGGTCTCAGCAGTGATTGGACCGAATGTACCTGACCGCAAAGTTATCCGGTCGGCTGTTGTTGTCGTACATGGAACTGCAATGTTTGGCAGATTCCAGTACACTTTGTCACCTGCCGGGGTAATCGTAGGCCGATTCCGCATATGTACTCATATATGGGCAGTGGTATGTTATACTCTTCAGAGCTAATTGCGGCGAGGGGATCCATCGCGGACTGTAACTCTGGCCTTCAAAATGTACTTTCCCTGGTGCAATTGGAAAGCCACAATAAACTCTACCATAGCATGCTGAAACATAGGAAAAGGCATGCTCCTGGTAATCCTCTGGTCTTCGATACAAATTCTATCGTAGACTTGCCTGACGAGCGGTATAAAACCCGCACAGTCAAAGTTCTGGCCTAGCGTCTTCTTAATGGGCTTACTGCCCCGGCTCCCTCCCGAGTAGAGCTGCTCGGTGTTGTCATTTGGAGGGGTTTCTGTTGTCGACACTGGGGCGGGTGGTGCTCCACGCCGTGGCCTGTTCTGCGTCCGTGGTGGTGGGCGGGCTGCCCTGGTCATTGTCTCGTTTAGGTCATCAGCGTTCCGGACCTGGTTGGCCCAATTGCCATCACCATTCCGTTCCTGATGAACACGATCATTAAATTGACCCATTCGTTTAATATTTGTAAATTACGCCTAAATTGGCTACAATCAAAATTGTAAATCTTATTGTCAAAAAACGACATTGCAGGTGGCAATGGTGCGAAGGTAGTGTATTCACTAAGTGATTGGCAGGTCGTGCGTTCGAATCCCGACCAGGGCCATGATTTTTATAAATTGAATACACACAACAAAAACAGATCTCCCTAAAGCAATTTAGGTGCCACCTGTTGAGAAAAAAAAATCTCATCGCACCAAACTTCTTTGCTATCCTCCTATTCTTTCAGTAAGTAGCACCCAAAAATAGGCAATGAAATTTCTGGGAGCTATTTGCGCAACAAACTAAATGCCTGCGCTGTGGTTTTACCATTATAAGGGTACTGTGTCACTACAGAAAAAAGAAATCCCTTCAGCGCACGCAAATTATAAAAAAAAAATAATGACCCCAGGCCAAAGTACTTATATTATTTTCACATATATATCTTTTAGTATCTTCAAAGCTCAAAGATTTCTTATTTAAATTTTGGGTATACATTTTATGAAGTTTATTCCTAAAAATAGTCATATTCCTATAAATAGAACACTTATCAAATAAACAAGAAACATTATTAAGAAATCTTGTAACAGTTGATTTTACGATGTCACCAGGCGTGGTTGGAACCAATAAGTTTAAACTAACCGGATTAACAAAGAGATATTCCAGATTTGGAGAGGGGTTGTAATTGAGTGAGAGAATATTCACTAACAGCCGTTTTTCCTCTTGATAAGTGTATCGAAATAAGGATTTGATTATGGCCAAATATTCCGTGAGAGGATCAGGAAATCCTTTGATGATGATGACGCTGGCAACGCTGATGATATCGGTGGTGATGATGTCGATGCTGATACTACACACTTTAACAAGTGCGCCTTCAATTTGAATTTTGTGGTAAACGTTTTACCACAAAACATACAATGATTCAATATCTTGTTATGAACCATTTCCGTATGACGCATCAAAACATCTGTCGGGTAATTAGTCTCCGCCGACAGGGGAGCGAATCTGAAAAAACGGTTGCGGAAAAATAATGTACAACAACACCAGAGCTCTGTTAAGCGTATATATTTATTATTAAGTTTATATTACTTAAGGCTAATTTACAATGGATGTTACGTAGGGGACCGAACCGCTGCGAGGTTAAAGATGACCAAAAACACCGTACTAGGTTAATAACTAAAAGAGAACTGCACCGTGTCGAGGTTGAGAAATATCTGAACGAGAAACCAATGTGTTTCTCCCAAGCAGGGCTGCCGTTTCAGATTTTTGTTGGGGAGTATAATTCGATTCCTTTGCGCAGTACCGGGCAGTACTCTTTGAATGAAAGTTTTTTTTATTGAATTTTAGATACAACCATAATAGCTTTTTATATTATTTTAGGTACTTACGCCAACGGGGTGTATTTTGTGAAGTATGCATGTATTTAACAAAAACAGTCTTTAATTCAATCTCAATAAAACACGCAACAATAAATAATAACAACAGTCTTTAATTCATTCTTAAAACAAAACAAAAAAAGATAGTAGGAACAGTTTTAATTAATTTTTAAAACGAAAAATAAAAAACAAAAAAAATATTTCATTCTTATT
Source organism: Portevinia maculata (assembly GCA_949715645.1). NCBI lineage: Eukaryota > Metazoa > Arthropoda > Insecta > Diptera > Syrphidae > Portevinia > Portevinia maculata. Next base: position 98,687,948 of record OX454528.1, read on the forward strand.
CAAACAAAAAAGGCATAATAACAGAGAAAAACAGAAAAACTTTATCACAAAATTATAAATAATTCACTTAATATAATGTTTTCTGTAAGCATGTATGGTATTTAACAAAAACAGTCTTGAACTCAAGCTTACTCGTATTAAATAAAAACCAAAAGATAATGACAACAGTCTCTAAATCAATCTTAAAACAAACAAAAAAGATAATAAGAAAGTCTTTAATTCATTTTTAAAACGAAATATAAAAAAAAAAAATTCAATCTTATTCAAAAAAAAAAAAAAAAGGAATTTTAATAGGGAAAAATAAAAGAACTTCATCATAAAATTATAAATACTTCATAATGCACTTAATTTTTTTTTATAATTTTCAATCAGTCGTTGGGACGGTTCACATTTTTCGGAATCTTTACCGTCTACTAATTCTTTTGACATTAGAATTGAATTTACTGTAGCCCTCATTAGTGTATTTCTTTTCTTATCTTTTATTAAATTTAGTTCCGAAAACTTCCTTTCAGCAGTCGCGCTGCTATGTGGAAATGATAGGACCGAACCAATAAAATCTTTTGTTAATGGGAACATTTTTTCACCCAACGCATTTTTTTGTTTGAAAACGTGGTTCCAAAATTGCTCTAGCTCCAAGTCTTTTGAAATATTTTTTGAATTAAGTAGATTTCGCCATTCTTCATCTAATGACTCCTCATCGACACCTACCATAAAATTAGGAAATTGATTCATTAGTGGGACAAGACTTGAAGCTAATTGCTTTGGATCAATGCCTTGCAATGCAACAAAAACTTTGTCGTTGAAGTTGATGCGAGACAAAATTTGTTTGCAGAGTTCTTTGTAAGATAAATATCATATACTGGTTTTATAAAATTTTGTAGAATAGTTTTAAAATATGCTTTAATAGTGGGAAGCAAAACGTGAATTTTTGGGGATTCAGTTTGAAATTCGATATTGATCTTATTAGTTATCTTCAAAATATAAGCTAGGAATGAAAAATAAAGTTTGTTTATATCTGTCCATTCTGAGCATATGTTATGTGCAATATCTGAATTGGTCTCAAGTTCATATGATAAGAAAAAATGCTGCAAAGGAACCCATTGTTCCAATATTCTTGAAACCACATTTTCAAGTGAAAGCCATCTAGTAGAAGCTAATTTAAGAATCTTGTGAGCTTTTGTTGAAAAATATTCTTGAAACTCTTTTAACTCAGCTTGCCGTTTAGGGCTGTGTGCAAAAAATGAATAAACATTCCTGGCAAATGTTTCTAAATGAGAGGGCGTTTACCAAATCAATCTGTTTGGTGGTTGTGAAGGATAAAAACTCGTTGACATATGCATTTTCAATCCAAGAAACATTATTAAGAAATCTTGTAACAGTTGATTTCACGATGTCACCAGGCGTGGTTGGAACCAATAAGTTTAAACTAACCGGATTAACAAAGAGATATTCCAGATTTGGAGAGGGGTTGTAATTGAGTGAGAGAATATTCACTAACAGCCGTTTTTCCTCTTGATAAGTGTATCGAAATAAGGATTTGATTATGGCCAAATATTCCGTGAGAGGATCAGGAAATCCTTTGATGATGATGACGCTGGCAACGCTGATGATATCGGTGGTGATGATGTCGATGCTGATACTACACACTTTAACAAGTGCGCCTTCAATTTGAATTTTGTGGTGAATCGCTCACCTATATCCATCGTCACCTCATAATTCTTTGCCATACAAAAAATGCATTGACAGCAATTCTACCCCTTAGTGATAATAATAACAGTCGCATTACTCATGTGTGGTCGGTATTCGCCGCAGCGGGTGACGACACAGAGCCAAGTCGATTTGTTCGATTGTTTAACTGCGAGAAACTTCAAAACAAAAACTGTTCAAAAGCAACAAACTGCAAAATATTCGTATTTCAAATAAAAACAACTACTTCAACGTTATGATCAGTACAGTTTATTATTTGGTCGTTGACCCTCCTTTTTATATCATTGCTTGATGTTTCAGGCGATTTATTTATTGCACGACGCGTAGAATAACGATTTACACACACACAAATTGTCAATAATTAAGTTATATTTTGATTGATAGTTCATTAAAGTCAAATGCAACTTTTAAATATAAGCAAATTAATTGCACTGTGTAATGCACTTTCTAACCTTATTTGTCAAAATTAATAACCATTAAACACTTAAATTAAACGCGAACAAGACTAAACAATTTAATAAGGCTTCGAAGGACCAAAATGTAACGACATGTATTTTTTAATGGACAAAATAAAGAAAAACCAAAATCTGTACAAAGGAAACAACGTTAAAATGTTTTATTCGACTTTTAAAAGTTCAATCATTCCGTACACTCCTTGCATTAATTCTTTATATAAAATATGTACATATTTATGACAGAGCGGAACTTAATGTTTTATAGTTCAATGTAGTTTATTTTAATTTGCTACAACTGGAGATCGTATCGAACTCTCAACAAGAACTTTGTTATGTATACATGTAGAAAATCTTCCCTCGTTTATTTTTAATTTTCACAGCAGCAAATCCTAAAACGCAAAACAGATAAACGGGTATAAAATTTATTGAATAGATTTAATATTACATTGAAAAGAAATTGATTTTTACAACGTATCAACGGATTCTTGGGACACCGAACCGTAAAACTCAAAATCCCGAACTCGACTCCTCTTTTCAACTCCCAAAGTTCCGCCGTCCGCTCGATCGCCGACCTCTGCCCACACAGCCTCGTCATACTTACGACATTGTACCATGCCCATAATTTGAGCGCAAACGACAGCACAATCCAGCCACCAAACACTCCGACCACGATCAATAGGATCCGAAGGGGAGACATTGTATTGCCGAAAAACTTTCGTCATTCGTACGTGATGGAATGCAGCTAGTTGTTCTATGCTGCAGACGCGTTGTCAGCATGAATAAATGGGATGAATGAACTAATTATGCTTCTTCAGCATATTTGTCGTTAACACAGAAGAGAAAAAAAAACAATAGTAAAATACACTACAGTCAGTGTTACGCAATATCCCGTTCTTGTATGAAGGTACACACTGCTTCCTTCTCTGGTGGTGCTAGTCGTCTGGCTTTCTGATAAATGGGACTTTCATCCTGAAGAAAAAGATTCATCTCTATACAAGACTTTGAAACTTTCTTGGGGGAATAAGTTGAAATAATATTTGAAATTACATTTCTGTACTCCTCGTTGCCAACCCGCGGGCCTATTCCACTCGTATCTTCTTCGTCGTCCAACACTCCGATATTCAAAAGATCATTTTCCGCCAACTCATATGCCTCGTCTAGCTCCATCTTCTCTATAATTACCTTTCCCATATGTTTTATCCTACCGTAGCAAATCAGTAGCTCCACATTCTGCAAGAAATCTCTACCCAGTAATAATCGATCCGAAATCCAAATATCGGGGACCACTTGAAAACGCACCCAATGTCTATCTGGACCAACTCGTATCTCCAAAAGGCAGGAACCCATTGTTGTTTGGGGAGCTTTTCCAAATCCTTTGAAAACCATTCCTGGTTGACTCTGAATTGCCTTTCCAATTCCGATACCAGATCACTCCATTTGTTGAAGGATTTCAGTTAGCCTGGCTCGAATGCTGGTCCCTGAAGTGTTGTTTTTATGACCTCCAAAAATAGGTTATGCTCTTCCTCGGTTTTGACGGAAGTAAACCGAATATTGATTGCCACACGCTATAAATTTATTTAATTCATCCGGATTTCCGCTGAAAGACGGGATGATGTTGTAAATGTCATTAAGACTAACTTTGTACTCTGACATGTTGATGTCGGTATTGGAATACTCGCAACTTGTATTGAAAGCTTGCTTGTTGTTCGTCTATCTTGTTTCCAGCCGTGTCTGTTTCCAGAGAAGGACTTTCGGGCGTAGCCTCTAAGCCAAGACTAGTTAGCGAGGAAACCATGCCTGCGAGTAGTCTCTCGTCCTTCTCATTTTTAGGATTTTTAGGACCAGAGTGTCCATGCCGTAGAAGATTTTGAACCCCTTTTTGTTAAGGAGTTCAACTGACTCCTGGTTGAGTAGGAAAGATATTAGTCTTCCCCTCTCTTCCGGTTCATCGGCCTTTATGATCCTCCAATTCTCGGTTATGAGATCCCGGTTTTATCTCTTAATAAGCCATCCGGCTTATTTGGTCCTGGGGGTACCCAAGTGCGAGCTCTTTGGCGGACCGGAATGTCGATCCAGTGAGCGACACTCACCTTGGCATTGACCCAAAGGTTCGTTAGTCTTGGGATCGCTGCCTTTAAATATTCTACCGATATCTTATCGGAGCACCTCACCAATTTGGCGCCGTTGAGGTACCACCCATTATCTGTGAAGGTGGGAAGTAGTGCCGAAGGGTCCCTATCACTGAAGGCGAGAATGTCAATAGTCAGTCTCGTCTTTAGCGTGCGCCAGTTCTCGCCACTAATTCTCCCTTCATCATTGCTCCAGTCACAGATGCCAAAGACTAGATTATCCTTCGCTACCTCGTTGAAGGGTCTGTGCGCTGATTCAGCGCTCTTTGCCTTTTTCGGGGTTTTGGAGATGTCATCATGCGATCTAGGTCGTTTAGATGCAAAGTCTTTTTGTTAGCAGATATGCTGCTCTGTTTTTTGTTGTTGTTCGGTGCGGATTGGGGGGTCCTCCTGTTACAGAAAGGGCCTTCCCCGTTCTATTAGTCTGTGCACCGTGTTTGAGGGTAGGTCTCCCGTGCTCAGGAGTCGCTTCCCTTTTCGCGGTGCCCAGCACTAACGTGGTTTCTCCTGAGCCATGTTTCAGGTTGATCGGACTTCTCCGCCAACATGTCCCTTGCCCACCGTACCGTTTGGTCCCATGTATTCTCTGGTTTTTCGAGAATACCGTTCAGCTGGAACCTAGCTATGCGGGTCATTCGATGTTTGTTCGAACTGGGCCCGCCTCTTTTCCGACTGCAGCTGGCCGTTTCGGCGCTTGTCGGGCCCTCCGCATCAGAGTTCATTGTTTTGACGGATGCAGTCTCGGGGTCCGAGTAATTCACAGATTCCGAGCTGTCATTGACTCTGTAGTTAAGTCGGTCGTCAGTCCCGTCCTGTATCGCTACGTCTTGTGTTCGTAAGTCAGCTTTTGAAGGTTCCGCTGAGCTTTGTTGTTCTGTTTTTTCGTTTTTTTGTTTTGTTTTTGTCAGTCCCACGAGTAAACCGGTGAGAAAACGTACATCCCAGCTTTGCCGGTTCTACTGGGCTAAGGCTGAATACGACAGGCCCTGCCAGGGCACCTGAAGGAGCTCGTTATCGGTTGAAAATACCCTCAACCTTTCATCCCTGGGCACGGTTTACGCTATGCTCGCCCCACCACTGGAATTGGGTTGACTACTCGTTAGCTTCCGAGCCCTCCTCCGGAGATCTTACAGCATGGGAAGCCCTACTACAATCGCTGTCCGGTATCAACGGTGTCTTACTAAGCATATCCAGCACGACAAGGTAAGTAGTCGAAGAAGATGTACGTTAGTGTTTAATCTGCTAATGATATACATCGTTCTGCTGCTGATGTTGTGCCAGGCGGGCTTTGTGCCCTGCAGGTGCAGTTACAGCCTGGTCTTTTCTTGTTGAGATGCCCAAATTTGGCTCTGGCGTCCACTTTTAGGAATTCGTCAAGTCTTATGTTCTTGGGACTTCACTTGTTACACTTTTTCAATTTTTTTTTTCTTCTTCCTCTGGTGTTAGCCCCCCAGAGACGCGTTATTAATTTTGTTAAAAATAAAATGTTCAGGTTTGTAGTTGGGCCCCTTTTTCGTGGGATCCCACCGATGCCAGCAATTTGTTACGCGTTGACACCGTGCTTCCTCTTGGGAGGGAAGAGTACCAGGCGGAGAGGTTAAATGAATGCTTTTTTTTTATTATACAACTGATCCCGCTGTCTTTAGTTGGGCTGCGACTCAGTGTTTCTTTATTTATATGTTATGATTTTCGGAATAAACCCGCTGTCTTAAGCTAGGCTGCGATCTATCTGTTTAATAAGTTAATTTTCTCATCATCATAAAAAGTGTGTTGTCACTTGACACCAAAAATATGTGCACTCTTCATATCTTGTGTACATATTTCGAAAGACCACCAACAGTACACATTGCATTTTTTTACTTTATTTGTATTCACACGGGCGCGCTGGCCTTTCGTGCTGACTCAAGTGCAATGCGCCTGCCATATGTTGACCATCATACAGTCCCTTAATTGCTTGTGTATCTATATCGGTCAGCATTGCGTCACAGTAAGACTTCGGGTCTTCAAGAACCCTCCTGCAGCAATGTCCCATTTCGTCGCTTTCAGACATAGAACCAATGAGCAATATCTGTGCCACCCAAAAACGCCACTTTTAGACATCCAGAAGCCATGAATCCATACTTTTAAAGTTCCTTGAATTATTGATACGATACAAAAGTCGGTTACAAAATATTTGACGTTTCTGACAAAGAGATGAAAAATCTCATCAGAGACCAACGTAGTCACTTTCAGGCGGTAGATCAAAATTAAGAGTCATCATTTTGGTTTTTTGCTAAAATAGTATATACATATTACGACAATTAAAATTCTCGAAAAATTAACTATTCCTTCTAATCGTTTTGAATCGCCTTTGGGGTAATTGTAAGTACCAACGGCTACCAACAATAAATTTCGAAAAAGAAAACATACAGCAAATTTTAACCATTACCAATAAATGAGTTGTTAAAAATGTTGCACAAATTCAATAGGAAACTCTAATAATTAAATAAAATATGTATATCTCAGCGGTACATTTCACGAATCTTTGGTGTTTATTTGCCTTTTTCACGAATCCAACCTTTTTCTAAAACTGACAGCTAACGTATTATTAAACTAAATATAAAATTGGCAAGTTATTATCATTACATATCAAAGTCCACTTTTTTTAGAAATAATTTAATTTTTTTTTAGAACTTTGTTTACAAACTTTTTGCATACAAAATTGAAGATTTTTTCAGCTTACTTACGATTTTCCTATAATTTTTTCGATTATTCATTTTTATACATTTTTAATAGAATTAAATAAAGTTCAATCAAAATTGAATCAATTTTTGTAAAAATCTTTTTTAGAATTTAATTTACAATTTTGTTTGTACAAAATCAAATATTTTTTCAGCTTGTTTACAATTTTTATATAAGTTGTTGAATAATTAATTTTTATAAATGTTTAATGAAATCAAATAATGTTCAATAAAAAATGAATAAATTATTGTTTAAATGTTCACTAACCTTTTAACTTTCCAACAACCCACTATTCATTTTATTTTCTGTGTGATTCATTTGAGTGTCAATGTCAAGTTTTAAGGAAATAATTATATACACACTTAAATTGAGATTATAAAAACTGTATTATAAGATTTTATTAAGATTATAGGAACATTAAAATTTACTGTAACTGTATTAAACATGATTGCATCTCGAAAACGTAAAACCCACAAAGTTTCTTGTGGAAAAATGTACACATTATTCTTTACGCTGCAAAAAGGAATCACCCTGCTATGTCTCTAATTCCATTTTGTTACTATAATTTTGAACAAAACAAATATTGTATTACTTAATAAAAATCTAATCAAACAGCGCCATTGTAGCTCTTTAAATTATACAATTCATTCTTTTTTATTGTTAATATTTTTTTCCTTAAAATCGAAAGATGATTATTTTGTGTAATACATGACTTTTAATTCGAGTGTTTACTTATTATTTGAATATCTTCAAAACCTTGATTTAAATAATTGTAATATGTATATGGAAACTTCTGAGAGAATTAAAATAAAAACATAATTAGTAAAAAATAGCACGACTTTATCTTTATTAATTTCAGAAGGGCGAACCAGAAATAAAACAAATGTTGTTTTTTTAATACTTTTGGTATGTATTATGGTAAGTTTCTCTCTCATTTCCAGCCTTTTCTCTTAGCATCTGTTTAATTGAGGTTAAGAAGTGTCAATACCATCCCTAAGAGGCTGATGTTGGCCGATTATTGTAAAAATAAATTATAAAGTGGACTACTTGGCACGAGTTATCAGTCGGTCTGAATGTGACACGTCTAAGAGAAATATCAAATGATAGCGGCTTGAGCGAACGAATAAATAGACAACAAACAGAAAATGCCATTATTCAAACTGCATTAATTTATTAAGTTATATAAAAAAAAAGGTTTTGAACAGTTTAAAATAACCCAAACTTCCCGTTAACCACATACCAACGAATAAAAAATCCTTGGGACTTAATTTTGGTGAGGGTGTACGCCCCCATTTATTTAGCTTAATACAAGCTTTAGGTCTTTAGGTTAGGTTAGGTTAGGTTGAAGTGGCTGTCAGCAAAAGGCCAACACTTAGACCAATATAAGGTCCATTGTGGTACCACACAGATCTGGGGATTTCCCTCACTGTTCGTTGAACCAGTAGGAGCTTCTTATGAACCGCTATAGACTTCTAACGCCAGTGTCGGCTAAGTCACTTATATCATTGAACAAGAAGTCCCCTAGAAAGAGATTTCATTTATGGGAGAGAGCAGGACAATGATGGAATTTGAAGAGACCGAGTCCAGGGACTTAATCGCGGCCTGACTATCTGAGAAGATACGGATATCCTTTGAGGATATCACATTACTCTTTAGGTCTTAGAAACTACAAAACTAAGACTTATAGCTAGGACTTAAAAACTAATACCTAAAACTAATTAGGTGGAGGGTGAAGGGTGAAGGATTGCAGATTAGAGGGAAGAGGTGCAGCGATTAAAATCAAAGAGGATTAGAATTGAACTTCTGCAACATACGGCATATCGGCTCGTTCAAGCCGTACGACGTGCGACGGATGGGAGGGTAGAAAAGAGGAGGGGATCTTAAAGTGCGAGGGTTGGCGTTAAGGGCAATCAGGGCTATCGTGAACAAAATTCCCTCCGAATATTTCCCATTTTTCAAAAATAGGTATCGGCATGCATTTCGAAAAAAGGGAAAAAATTCCCCCGGAATAAATTGGTATCGTAGAAGAAATTCCCTCCGGAATTTTGCGAAATTCCCTCCGGAATATTTCGTCCGCAAGTATGCTAGTGGAAATTCAAAAATTTAAGCAGTTAGAATGTGAATAAGTAGTTGGTTGCTTTTAAGTTTGTATTTTAAACCAAAAAAGTGAAAAAAGGGTTGCATATGGATAGGTTTGTTGTGGTTCAAATAAAAAGGAACTGGAGCTTACGAAAAGAAGAATTTTTTTTTCTTTCTGCAAGTATCATTTGTTCAAGTGTTATTTCGATAATTTTATATAAAAAAAAAACATAGGTCTAACTCGACTAATCAAAGACAATTGGAGATGATGGTACATTTATGTGATGGAAGCCGCGACATTGCCAATGGCTTCACTACGAATAGGAGCAAAGACTCTGAATAAAGAATGTGAATTAATTTTGGAAGCTTCTAGAGAAGGAACTGAACAGCGTAGGACCTCCAATGTCACTTATTTATGTCACTTCACTAAATCGAACGCGAGTATAATAAAAAACACAATTTTCTATTAAAAAAATACATTACCAAAATCTCCTCAGATATGAGCTTAAATTATAATTAAATTAATTGCGATTGACAACTGTCAACGCCTTCGAACATAACTTCGAATATTCCGGGGGAAATAAATTCCGATGGAGATTCACGCTACTAGGAATATTTTCCAAGGAACAAAAACTGTTCGGGGTGATTTTTTTCCCCTCGGAATCGCCGATAGCCCTGATATAATTTAAAAGATAGGAACAATCAATGGAGCCAGTGAGCAGACGATATATAAACAGAATGTCAGTGGCATCTCTTCTTTTTTCAAAGGTCTGAAGGTTTATTAAATTAAGGCGTTCTTGATATGGTGCTAGGATAAGGTAATTATTCCACGGGAGCCCACGAAGAGCAAAATGGAGAAATCGACGTAGAATGTTTTCGATTTTTGTAATGTGGACCCGGTAATATGGCGCCCACACTTGGCTAGCGTACTCTAGAAGAGGGCGGAAGTAGGTAATGTAAAGGGATTTTGTCACATAGGGATTGGTAAATTCTTTAGACCACCGTTTGACGAAACCAAGGGCCGAGTTAGCTTTATTGATTATATCGTCAATATGTGACCGAAAGTTAAGCTCTCTGTCACACAGGACACCTAGGTTGCGAATGGTTAGAACGGTAACAATGGGTTGGTTGTTCAAAAAGTAACTCCTGGGGGGAGACTGAATCCGCTTACGTGAAAAAGTAAGAAATTCACATTAGCAATATTCCAGCTCCATAAAGTTTTTTTGACATCAGAGCGAAAAACTATTGAGGTCTTGTTGAAGAAGATCAGAGTCGTGTGGAGAAGAAATGATTTTAAAGAATTTAGCGTCTTCGGCATAGAGGGAGATGGAGGAGAACTTAATGACGTTGTCAATATCATTTACACTCCGCTTTAACTGAATAAGCACAAACATTTTCTAAGCTACGTTGTCCATTTTTTCAAAACCTTGTGCCGTAATATAGCATTTGATTATGAACTGTTTGCGTATGATGTTGACAAAATAAATAGAAAAGAATAATTAAAAAAGTACCGCTGTTTTTTCCCTGGTACCCTTGCAAAGCATTGAATATGGAGAAATGCAGTTTTATTTTGCGTCAACTGAATAGACACAAGGTCATTATTTTCACTGCTTATGAGTATTCTGTGGAGATTGACACATTAGATCAACAGTTTAAGTGCTTTAAGTGAATTTTATTTGATTAATTGTATTTCAAAGAAAAACGGGTAGATCGAAATCTCTAAATAGTGTTGAAAGAGAAAAAATCGATTTACTAAAAGAACAAGGACTAACCGGGCGTTCTATAGCTGACAAAATTGGACGAAGTTTTAGTGTGGTCTATTCTTATTTAAGAAGCAAAGATTCGTACGGAAAAAACATGAAAGGAGGTCAAAAAACGGCAACAACAGCAGTTGATCGAAGAGCAATTCTAAGATGCTAAGGTGCTTCCAATTCCTGCGACTCTGCGGCAAAAATAAAGCAGAAAGCCGGTGTTACTGCAAGCAGGTGGCAATGGTGCGATGGTAGTGTATTCACTAAGTCATTGGCAGGTCGTGCGTTCGAATCCAGACCAGGGCCATGATTTTTATAAATTGAATACACAACGAAAACTGATCTCCCTAAAGCAATTTAGGCGCCACCTGTTGAGAAAAAAAAATCCCATCGCACCAAACCTCTTTCCTATACCTCTATTCATTCTTTCCGTAAGTAGCACCCAAAAATAGGCAATGAATTGCTGGGAGCTACTTGCGCAACAAACTAAATGCCTGCGCTGTGGTTTTACCATTATAAGGGTACTGTGTCACTACAGAAAAAAGAAATCCCTTTAGCGCACGCAAATTATAAAAAAAAGCGTTTTAACAGTGCGAAGGGTTATCAATAGTGCCAAACATCTAAAACGGTTAAAAATAAAGTGTATACGCTTAAAATTCTCTAGACTCCATATGAGTTTTGAAAATGAATGGCGTCACGTAGCTTTTTCGGATGAGAAGAAGTTTAATTTTGATGGCTCTGATGGGTTTAATTATTACTTCCACGATGTGAGGACAGAAGAACGATTTTTAGCGCGGCATCATAGTCGAAAAGGTAGTGTTATGGTATGGGGAGCAGTTACCTACTATGGCACTGTTGAGCTTGAGTTCCAAACCTCAAAAATGAATTTATAAAGGACTTTTGGAAAGAAATTTCCCTAAATTTTCAGGCATTTTTGGACCCATAAAGTGGACTTTTCAGCAGGAAAACCCCCATATCCACACGGCGCGTATAATAAAAAATTGGATAGAGGAGCAGAATGTGGAATTGATTCAATGGCCGCCGCACTCACCGGACCTGAACCTTATAGAAAACGTTTGGGGATGGTTAGTACGAAAAGTTTATGTGTCTGGCCGTCAGTTTGAGGACAGAGAATCCCTTATTGCAGCCATTAAATTGGCCTGGAGGGAAATTTCGCTAAACTACATAAAGGGGCTGTACGATTCCATGCCGGATCGAATTTACGAAACTATTACGAATAAAGGCGGCAGTACCCACTACTAAAATTAACTAATAAAAAACTATTTTAAGAAAAACTTGTTTCATTTAATCCAAATAACTTTTATTTCTAATTTCAATATTTGTGTCTATTCAGTTGACGCAAAATAAAACTGCATTTTTCCATATTGAATGCTTTGCAAGAGAACCAGGGAAAAAATAGCGGTACTTTTTGAATTTTTCTTTCCAATTTATTTTCTTAACATCATAAGCAAACAGTTTGCATCATCAAATGATATAATTACGGCACAAGGTTTTGAAAAAATGGACAACGTAGCTTAGAAAATGTTTGTGCTTATTCAGTTGAAGCGAAGTGTATAGCCAAAATAAAAATCAAAGGTCCAAGGTGGCTACCTTGGGGAACACCAGAGGTGGCTTTGAAAGGCTAAGAGAGAACAGAGCGAAAGCGAACATTATAAGATCGGTTCTCAAGGTAAGAAAAAAAACATAGGGACGGGCTACAATCCGCTTGGGCGAACTGTTGGATACCCTATTCTTATTCCTATCCCTCATAGATGGGCGTGACAAAAGTCTAAGTATGGTTATGGTTAATATTTAAAGGATTTTATCAAAAAAAAACGCTCCCTAGCTCAAACTTTGGTTTTTCAATAAAATTATTTTATTTAATGGTGGGCGTGTCAGTGGGCGGATTTTGAAAATGTTATCCCCCGAGCAGTTTTAGGAGTCATAGATCATAATATATAAAAAATTTCAGCTTCCTAGCTCAAAATTCGATATTTTCCAAAATTTTGTTTTTTTTTTGAGTTTGTGGGCGTGTCTGTGGGCGGATTTCAAAAATTCGTAAACTTGATTATTTCGGGACCCTAGAGAGTATATGGTTAAAATTTCAGCTCTCTAGGTCCAGGTTAAAGGCCTAATTTTTGCCGACAGACGGACGGACGGACGGACGGACGGACGGACATGGCTAGATCGACATTACTATCGATGCTGATCATAAATATAGTAACTTTTAGGGGTCTACGGGCAATATTAAGGTATGTTACAAACTATGCGTCAAAATTAATATACCCTTAGAATAGGGTATACCAATTCAATAGAAGGAGATCGAAACCAAGGAAGGCGAGTTTGAAAAGAATCAAACGATGAGATATTTTATCAAAGGCCTTACTGAAGTCAGTAGCGATTAAATCTACTTCATTGCCACTTTCTAATGCAGAAAGTGTGACGGAGACAAAGTCAACCAGGTTGGTGGTTGTGGATCTACCCTTGAGGAAACCATGCTGAAGGGGGAATTTCTTGGGGTTTGCTTGTAGTTTTAAAATTGGAATTCGCCGGCGTATGCCACCGAAATCTGTGTCATCTGAATAAAATATCAAAAATCAAAGTGCCCAAAAATTGGTTCTGATGCGAGTAATTTGACACTCTCATATGTGATGACCCTTTTATTGCTGCTTAAATATCGATAGCATTAAAAGTTTAATAAAAAGGTATATGGCTTATCTTGACGTTTAATCTAATTTAAACGCTTCAACAAGCAGTTATTAAATATTCGCATTTTATTTTTGTATATAAAGGGTCTTTCATTAAGCACTTGACAACTTATTTTTTTAAATAAAATGCAAACTACTTGAGATATCTCCAAAAATGTTTATTGGCTTGAATTACTATCAAAACATTTATGAATGGAATTCGTTCATATGTCCACCACGGGACGGGTCCGTTTCTCGAGATAACACGTTCACCGAACTGAGACTTCAATAATTCGATTGTTGCACCCGCTGTGTGGCTTGCGGCACCGTGTTGTTGGAACCACATATCACTGATGTCCAATTCATGCTATTGCTCAAAAAAATAACGTTCCAACATATATCTGTAGCGAATACTATTTACCGTAACATGACTGTCGTTTTAATCGACGAAAAAAAAAATGGCCCAACGACGCCACCGGTATTCAAACTGCACCAAACAGTGACTTTTTGCGGAGGAAGTGCTGTTTCATGAAGCACATGAGGGTTCTCACCTGTCCAGTAACCCATATTTTGCTTATTGACGAAGCCGTTTAACCAAAAATGCGCTTCATCGCTGAAGATGATTTTGCGATGAAATTCTTTTTTTTCTCCATCATTTCCAGAGCCCAATTCGCGAACGTACGTCGCTTCATATTAACAAGTGGCTTTAGTTATTGAGTCAGTTTGATCTTGTTAGGGTTGGCCAAGATCCTTACGCTAAATTCGCCATAATGTGGTCTGGGAGAGGCCAAATTCTTGAAAACGCCGTGAAATTGACTGATTTGGCTGGTTTGCGACAAAGCGTAGTCTCACTGGCACGGCAACATCAAGTAGCGAATATTCTGCCTCAAGTTTTTTCACTAGACTATGAATTGCTTGTCTACTGGGACGAGAATTGCGTTGACGCCCTTACATTAGAAAAACCAAATATTGTAGGTGACCAATGGGTTAATGCTGCAGCTCCAAATATACCGGACGCTCCTGCACGAGCTGCAATTGCTCCAGCGTGTAAATCCACTCCCTTATATTCAAGAAACGACAAACCAGTCAACGATCCACCAAGTTGCGACCGCCGACTCGGAATTTCGTTAGGAAATTTTAATTATTTGTAAACGTTGTTTCTTCGTGTATTTCACCATGATGAAAAAGTTGATTTTACTGTATATTTTGACATCGACAGTTTGGTAATCGATTTAATATAATGCTGTTTGTTAGTGTCCACGTAACTCACGAGTGGTATGAACGATTTGCTGGAATTTGTTTCGTTATTGTCTGGAGTTTGTATTGTATTTGCAGTGCTCATCAGTCGACAATGAGCATTTAGACCTAATGTTCCACTGTACTTCAGCATAGCTGCCCGCTCGCTATCCGCTCTCTGCTTACTAGATATTAGCATTAGAGTGAGTATCAGAGAACCTGCCAATGGTCTTGGCAAAGCGAAAGATACTAGCAAGCTCCATATCACCTAACTCATCTTACTGGACGAGGAGGAGTCTACGTTGAGTATTGAGCCTGCTTCTGGAGGCAGCACTTCATTCGCCACATAAAATGCGATGAGTAACCCATCCGTATAAAAGATGGCATCACCTGGACCTAAGCCTTTCCGCCCCTTAATGAACCATTCCTGTCCCACAGGAAGGAGGACTCGAAAATGCCCCTCATATTAGATTTGATTCGAGCACACAGAGGTAAGTGCTGGACTTTTGACCAAACTACACAGCAACAGAAACTCTCTTAATCCATTACTGGAGATTGCCTGAAAATTTGAATTCAATCGGCTCGGTGGTTAAACGGATTTCACCATTTTCCCCGCATGCTCGATATTTCAAGTCGCGTTTGAATGCTGATTTTCAATTCAAACACAGAAAATTTCGCGATCGGAATCCTCCAATCTGCGCGTACGTGGAATTCAATTCGGATTGAATCCTTCATATAAACGGGGTTGAGATGGCCCTGGGTGAAAAGTTATGCCCCCGATTGCGGTTATCGATTTCTTGATCAAAGAACGACTTCTTTCGATCAACGATTGTCGATTTCTCTATTTTGTATTGTGATTGTCGATTGTGCCCGCCATTTTTCTATTTCACAAACGATTGCTGTCGATTTTAATTTTCTCATCGACGCGCTATGCATATAAATATTCAAAATATTCTGTTGATTTGACATGATTAACATTTAAAAGTAGGCAACACTTTATATAATTACAACCTTTGTATATACATTCCTATAGTAGCGCCAATCCAGTAGTACCAGTATCCTAATAGGTGTCGCTACTCATACCAAATCGAGAATTAGTTGGCTGAGAGCTTTTGTGCCTTTGATAATTTTATTCCTAATAAAAAAGCATTCGTTGAGATTTTTGTTCGTTCAATATATAGTACGTCGTTCGTCGAAGAGAAAAGAGAAAGAAAGAGGAAAGAAACGAAGAAATAAACTGCTTTGTCTCTCCTTATCGAATCATTCTGATATTAGGAAAGTATTTATTATACCCTATTCTAAGGGTATATTAATTTTGACGCATAGTTTGTAACATACCTTAATATTGCCCGTAGACCCCTAAAAGTTACTATATTTATGATCAGCATCGATAGTAATGTCGATCTAGCCATGTCCGTCCGTCCGTCCGTCCGTCTGTCGGCAAAAATGAGGCCTTTAAACTGGACCTAGAGAGCTGGAATTTTAACCATATACTCTCTAGGGTCCCGAAATAATCAAGTTTACGAATTTTTGAAATCCGCCCACAGACACGCCCACAAACTCAAAAAAACAAAATTTTGGAAAAAATCGAATTTTGAGCTAGAAAGCTGAACTTTTTTTTTTTATATATGATCTATGACTCCTAAAACTGCTCGGGATAAAAAATTTTCAAAATCCGCCCACTGACACGCCCACAAATAAATAAAATAATTTTTGTATACCCTATTCTAAGGGTATATTAATTTTTGAAAATGTAAAGTTTGAGCTAGGGAGCTGAAATTTATAATATATACTCTCTATGGGCCCTTTATGCTCATGTGTAAATATTTTCAAAATCCGCCCACTGCCACGCCCACAATTTTTTTTTTTTTTTTTTTGAAAATTCAAAGTTTGAGCTAGGGAGCTGAAATTTATAATATATACTCTCTAGGCGCCCTTTGTTCTCATGTGTTAATTTTTTTTTAAATCCGCCTACTGACACGCCCACAATTAAATAAAACAATTTTATTGAAACACCCAAGTTTGAGCTAGGGAGCGTTTTTTTGATAAAATCCTTTAAATGTTATATAACAAAATATGTAGAGCGTGCTTAACAATTCAATCATACTTAGACTTTTGTCACGCCCACTTATGAGGGATAGGAATAAGAATAGGGTATCCAACAGTTCGCCCAAGCGGACTGTAGCCCGTCCCTATGTTTTTTCTTTGTAAAAGCCAAATACTTTTTGAAGATTTGCGTTGTTGCGTCGCTTCGGCAAATAGTATGTAGGATGGATAGAGGGAGATCATGGAAAAATTTGAAATCTGGCTTTGTCGTTTGCGAGTAGAATGTATGATGAAAGGGCGATTCGTTTGAAAAGAAAAATTTAATAAAAGATGATTTCGGTAGGTATTTGAATTATGAATTTATGGATTTTTAGACTTTAGCTATTTTTGCTGTATCTCGTCCAAAAATGTACTGATTTATATTATTTCTTCAGTATTTGATTCGGAAATATTCAATTTATGTTGTATCAGCCGTAATTCAAGGAAATGTTGGATAGGTGTATTTATCTATTAGCGAATTGATGACCTACATTAATATTGAGGCAGTTCACCTGTCGTTTTGCAGTTTTTTGTAATATATTCGTGGTCAGCATCGATAGTAATGTGTATCTACTATGTTCGTCCGTCCGTCCGTCCACCCGTCGGCAAAAATTAATGCCTTTACACTGGAGCTACAAAGCTGAAATTTTAACAATGTTATCTCTAGGGGCCCGAAATAATAAATTTTAAGAATTTTTAAAATCCGCTCACTGACACGCCCACAATTTTAAAAGAACAAATTTGTGAGCTAGAAAGCTGAAATATTGAATATATTGTCTTAAGGCGCCCAAAATGCTGTGGGAGCTAACTAACTTTGCATCGTCGCCTCGGCAAGTAGCATGTATGATGAGAGGGGGATGAGGGAAGGGACGAAAAGTTTTGAAATGAAAAATTTAATAAAATCAAATTTCAGTCTTTTTCCTCAAATAAGAAATTATGAGTTTATCGCTTTTTAGACTGTTACTATTATGGCTATATATCTTGTCGAAAAATGTTCCGATTTTTATCATTTCTTTTGTAATTGATTCAGAAATATTCAATCTAATGTGTAAAGCAATGACATGTTATTTTGTGTCAGTATTGCGCCATGGTGCACAACCACTTATGGCTCAATAGGTTCCTACCTGTACGATCAATATTTATTTTATTCAAATTGTATTTTTTATTTATTTTTAAAATGCCAAAAAATTACTTCTTAAGACAATTGTAGCTGGGCGAAGGCGAACGTCTGCCATTCCTAAAGAATTTGAAGATGAAATAGCTCGAAGCCTAATAGCACGTTGAATGAAGAACAAGAAATGGGAGTTCCTTCTGACAGAATAGAAATGCCAGAAATGTGCGGGGGTGTACATCTGCCCATGCAGGGACCAGCTTAAAAAATCACTACAGCGCCCTCCAAACAGCGTGTGTCGTAAAAGCATAGGTACTAAGGGGGGAAATCACATCTATGCAATTTAAACATCTGGAAGAGCTCAGCGACACATTCAACCAACACCATAATGCAAATCCTTCAAAGAATCACGATGTTTTTCCATCATGATCATTATACTTTGTGGATTGCATCTGTGGTTGATTTACCTGCGACAAACCCGCACTGGTCTTCAGATAGCCGTACTATTTTACGGATTCGGCTATTTAATACCCCCTGAACGATCTTCGTGGTGTGTGACATCAGCTTGATTGAACGATATTTATCAGTATCGCGTATCGCCTTTTTCTTTATACAAGATAAGAAGAAAACTCTCCCTCCACGGGTTAGGCATAGGATCGCCACTCATCAGTTTGGAGATGAGAATCATGAGCCATTTGGACCCGGTGTCTGCCATCTCTTTCCAGAACTCAGAGGGTATCTTGTCCGGCCCAACTGCTTTTCGATTTTTGAATTATTTGACCGCATTCTTTGAGCATTCTTCAATAGAATTCGCTTTAACATCTCGAAATGATTGCATACCTTCTTATGCAATGTAAGTTATGCAATCTCTGTGTCGATTAAAGTATCAAAAAGAATACATTAATCAATTACATTTAGCTGCCCAAACTTCCCAAACCAGTTGTTTGTGAAAAACCAAATGAAAAAATTCTGCTTATATTCTGAGATTTAATTGTGTAACATAATGCAATCGCAATATGTACATAATATGATTTTTGATACCGATTATGAATGAATAATATACCCCTTTTCTTTGATGAATGCTACGGCCTCCTTGCAATATGCCATAACCTACCCCAAACTTCCATTGAAAACAACAAATAATTTACGAACCATATACCGCACCCCTCTCACCCACACATCATATCCCCATCATGAGAAGTAGAACAAAAATTCAATAAACAAATAACGACAAACTACACACTAATGAAAATCTTCAAATATAACGGCGCTGGTCGGAAAAATGTTAATTTTGTTTTGCTCATCACATCAATTACTTTCGTTTATTATAGCTTTCGCTTTGACGAAAACTTTCATAAAAACTTAAAGCTCCATCTAAATTAATTAAGGACACAAACCAGTTTTCATTATTGACCGATCAAAGCGCCAAAGCTTCTGCGGGATACTGGTACAACATTATTATTCGATTTCTTGGCGCTACTATAGGAATGTATATACAAAGTTAAAACTCAATAATTACCACTCACTTTGATGCATCTGCATACATTTTTTTAATCTTAAAAGTGTTGCTTACGTTTAGATGTTAATTTTTAGCGAGCCTTGCTCATTCGTTTGCTTAGACAATAGCCGTGTTTCTTTGCACGCGGATATAGGGATGGCATCAGAAAACGACCATCGCCGCTTAGGAATTCATCAAAAAATACTTATCAGCACACATGCACCTATGACATGCACCGTGACACAGCTGTAAGTTGTAGTTAAGAAATTTGTACTGAAAATCCTGAAATTGAAAAATATTTACTTCCGCCAATTGAAATTGATGCCAAGCATATTCTAAAACTATGAAAAACAATTTCACATTAACAGATTTGCTAAATTAAATTACCTTTATAATGAAGTTTGAAAAAAAATAATAATAAAATCACGAACAAAATATTCGGCGGGATGTGTTAGTGGTCGGAGGGATGTCAAACTTTGACATTTCCTGAAAAATTTATCACATCGGTTCATCAGAAACGAAGAAATTGGTTTTGGAAGCACTGTTTATCCCCGCTAAAGCGGCCCTTACACGGTCAATCGAATGACGTGAATCACTAGCATGTGTTTGTGAAAATGTATCTGTATGAGTCACACATATTTGGTGAAGTCTGATTGACGAAAATCAAAGCAAGTTTGATTTTGCATGATGACCGTCATGCCGATTGATACGTGTAATGCGCAAAACACATGTGCAGAAATTCTGCACGCATCGCAGAATGCAGTGCTGCAAGTAAAACAGATGTGCAGAAATTTTGTTGACATGTATCGCATCGGCAACTATGGCTACTGTCATTCGCTAGCTAACAGCTGATGTGTTTTTGAAATTTTTGTTTGTCAATAAATTCTTCGGTAAAATGGAAATTAAAAAATTCAATAAAATTCGTAAAATTATTTTGCTATTATCAGTTTACCAGTCGTACTGGAAGTTTTTGTGTTTGTGCCAACTTGTTCAAATGAAGAAAAGAAGTCGCATATGGACTCGCTTCATTTATACTGAAAATGAAAGACAACTTCATGGATTCTTCAATAAATTGTTCCTGGTTATTAAGAATACTGATTCCGATGAATTCAGAAAAGCTACTCGAATGGGAGTGAAAGAGTTTATGCTACTTATGCAATTAATTGAAAGAAGAATCAAGAAAAAAGACTTTATTCGTCAGTCCATAAGTCCAGAATGCAGATTGGCTATAACATTGGTGTAAGTTTTTGAAACTTTGTGGAAAGAAGTTACGATTTAGTAAATCTTAATTTCAGATATTTGGGCCACGGTGTTTGCCGTCAAATATTGGCTTGGTCCTTTCGTGTTGGAGTTTCGACAATACGCCAAATAATATTAGAGACGTGCGAAGCTTTATGGGATGAATTAAAAGAGGTTTATTTAGTACCTCCAAGTGAAGCAGAATGGGACAAAATAGCAGACGGGTTCTTTGAGAAGTCTGGGATGCCACACGTAGTAGGTGCTATCGATGGGAAACATATACAAATAAAGTGTCCTCCTAAATCTGGATCTCTTTATTTCAACTACAAACAGTATTTTAGTATTGTGCTATTAGCTTCGTGTGACAGCAATTACATGTTTACTGCTGTAGACATTGGAGCATACGGAAGTCAAAGCGATGGAGGTGTACTGAAGGCAAGTGGTTTCGAAAATTCTATTTTAAGAGAGATGATCAACATTCCAAAATCTAAACCGCTGCCGAATACGAACATAGAATTTCCTTTTTATTTTGTTGGAGATGCTGCTTTTCCTCTGAAAAATAATATAATGAGACCATATCCTGGAAGAAATCTTACCTCTGACAAGGAAAACTTCAATAAAAACTATCCAGAGCACGTGTTCGAATTGAAAATACATTTGGAATTCTAACGGCCAGGTGGCGGGTACTGACGAATTCATTAAACGTTTTACCAGAAAATGCTGAAAAAATCGTTAAGGCTACCGTTGTTTTACATAACTTTGTAAAGTTACATGACAGTACTAATTATTGTCCTTCAAATTACGTGGATTAAATATCGGGAGAAGATGAATTAGTCAAAGGAATTTGGCGCCAGGAAGTAAACCCCTTGCAACAAACTAAATTGTTTACCCGATTCAATGCCTCAAGAAATGCATTTGCTATGCGAAACTTTTTAAAGGACCATTTATCTAGTTAAAAGTATACAGACCTACCATGTTTTTTCAAATACTTTGATTAAAACCAACAATATTTAAAAATAAATATGAACTTTATTTTATTATTATTAAACAGTTCTTACATTCTACAAAACTAATCAAATTAACTAATAATGAAAAAAAAATTAAAAATAAAATATACATTTGCTAGTCTGGGTATAAAAGTGAATTGAAATACGCTAGCATTTTAATTTGCAAACGCGAAAACTCTTGCGCGGACAGATTCGTTTCATCTGTTTGCCTTGCGAGACCTTAAAAAAAGTGCTGAGCCATGGTTTTTTTAGGTTCCTGGTCAACAAATGCATCTTTTGCCAAAAGAACCATTTCGGACATTTCTGCCTTGGCTTCTTTTAGCAAATCTTCGATTGCATTTTTTTTTTTTGCCTTGGGAAGAGGATGTGTTTTGCCAACATCATCAAAAACCTCATTTAAACCAATGTCGCAGTCGGATAAAAATACATCGGTAGATGTTGAAGAGGATTGACGCTCTGAGTATGATGAAGTGGATGGACCCTCGCAGAATGAAGAAGTGGATGGACGTTCCGAATGTGGAGATCTGGCAACATTTTCAGCAAAAGATGGGTAGGTCACATCATTTTTGGGAAAATTTCCAGAAGTGCTGTAAATACAAATTATTCGACTGTATATTTGGATTTTCGAAAAGAATCCATTATTAATGCTAACCTGTCATTGGCAAAATCAACTTCTTTTAAAAACATTAGATGCTCCATCCACTTCCATTTCTTCCTAGGAGAGACTGCTCCACTTCCGGAAGGTTATTTACAAGTTTTGATCTCCCTGTAGAATTTGTCCTTTAAGGTTCTCCACCTGTCCTTCAATTTCTTGGCTGAAGTGGAGAAAAATATTTACATTATCACTTAACAATTTATTATTTACTTGATGAATTTACCTGTAACATTCAGTTTAACTGAAAGTTCGTAAAATTTTTTGTCACGCAAGTATATATTTTTGTAGTGACGGCTTCTTTTGTTATAAAGGAATTCGTTTTCTCTAACGAATTCAATTATTTTCTCCTCCATCTTTACAAAACATAAACAGAAATGAACACAAACAGCAAATGTCATAAACCGATGATGCCAAATACTTGAAATCGCGTTTTTTTTCTTTTGTGTTGTGGTACCTTACTATTTTGCAGCAAATTTAGAAATAGAGACAAGTTGCAGTGCTGCGGTGGATGCAGAATTTGCATGTGTATCACCGCATAAGAACATGAATATTCTATTCTTGCTGCGCAGTAAATTCTGCACATGTATTTTGAGCATAAGGGTTGGATTGACGTAATTACTTCATTGTGTTTTGTGTCGCGGAAGCGAAAACATGTGCGGACAACTGAAGGACGATGAAGACCGGGCATTTGTATCGGAATTAATTGAAACCTATCGGTCATTATCGAGTTTATGGGATGTAAAAGGAAAAGATTATTGCGACCGAAACAAAAAAATGCAAGATTATGAAGTTTTACTGCAAAAGTATAAAGAAAAGTATACTGGTGCACAAAAAGCGGATGTCACCAGAAAAATAAATACGTTGAGAACGAATTTTCGGCGCGAGGTAAAACGTTTAAATGAATTAAACAAAAGCGGATCCGGTGTTGATAATTTCAGTGAACCAACTCTTTGGTATTTTAATGAAATTAGTTTCATTAAAGACATCGAATATCCGTGTGTATCTCGCAGTAAAATTCAAGAATGTATTGCAAGAGCAATATATGCAATACATTCATCCGTTTCCTTCATCGCACATCCGTACACCACGAAAACTCGCAAAAATTTGACGTCAATCGATTGAACTGTGTAAGGGGTAGCGTCAATCCACACATACACGACGCATGATGTCAAGCGATTGACCGTGTAAGGGCCGCTTAACTGACTTAGCGGCGATAGCTATCCCCGCTAAAGTTAGCGTATATAGGATAAGTTGTTGTTGTATTTTACATGCAAATTTCAAATTATCCCTATATCCGCGTGCAAAGAAACACGGCTAATACCAATCATTCGATCCAATCGACATAATTGACAAATGTCGCTTCGATTGGTAATTACAACCGCAATGGGGGCCTATGATTAGATCGAAAGGTGTGTTTGCTTTCAGAATCCAACGATTGCATGTAGATTTCAAGGTGATTTCATCTCCCAGAAGTAAGACATTTCAGATTCTTCCAATTGTATGAGAAATCTTTCGATTTGGAGTGATTTCGCGAAATCTCGGAGTTTGCTTCGGTGCGAATAGTAGATTAGAAACCAATTAACAAAAAAAAATATATATACCACCTACCAGGGACGAGAAATCACAGGAGATTAAAAAAAATACACCAGAGGAGCGTAGAGGTGGGGAAAATGCTTCATTTTACTGTAGTGCTTCAATCACTTCCCTTCAGTTGAAAGAGGCGTTCACTGAAACGTTCACTTTGAAGGATTTTGTTGAATATAAGGTGTTCTGATAGTAGTCATTTTTTGTTATATGACTTTTGATAATATGAAACCACTTTTTGCTGAAATAATAAGAAAAACAGCACACAGAATATATACATATTATGTAAATATGTATATGAAATAATTATGTACATACATATTTTATGAATTTCTTTTTTATCTTTGAATGTAGGTACATATATAATCTGTTTGCTTCTTTTTTTTAATTTTACTGCGTTGAATCTGCACTTTACTAATGCTTATGTATATATTATTAAATTTGTCCGTTTCAAAAAAAAGAAAAAAAACGTTGAAAGATCCACCACCAGTTCTTATTTAAGAGAAAAAACTTATCCCTTTCCTATCCCTATAATCCTTGAATATTGAATATTACATAAGATCCTGTTTTCGTTGAAAAATAAATCTTTATCAAAGTGCTTTATATATTGAGGGATGAAGGTCGGGTGTAATAGATCTTTATGAAAGAGCAATCCAGATTAAAGAGAAATATCCTATCCTTAACCTGCCAAAACAAGCGAAGGAGGTGTAGGATAGAAGTGAATTAATGTATGTGATTGGGATTGCGAAGGGATTGGGAACTAATTAAAGTAAATGAAGCGGTGAACACATGGGACTACGTGAGTCATTTGCATCAATTGCTTCAGTCCTTCAGTCATTCAGTGCTTCAGTCGTTCACCACTAGAAATACGAACTGCAGTCTCATTTTCATTTGATTCGAACTAGAGAAGTACAGGGTAATGAGAAAGCCAGAGAAATGTAAAGGTGAATTGAAGTATAGTGCAGAGTTGTGACGCGCCAGAGGAGGTGAGGGAGGTGCATGCATTTTTTTTTTTTTTTTTTTTTTTTTAATTCTGGCTCGCCAAGGCGATTTATAAAAAGGGGGGGGGGGGGGGCGGTTACTTCGACCTAAAAGATCTTTTGTACCGTATGGGCCAGAAAATTTTTAAACTAGTAAAACTTTAAAGCGTTTGTGTGGTCCGTATATTCCCGCTCCTACCCCCGTTTCCATTTTAGAACCATCCGTACACCACTTTATGCCGTTATGGCTGTTTGGTGGGTTATTGCTAACCCATGCTTCTCTCTTGGGTATCTCCGTTTGTTGAAGCATAGTGTTTTTTGAATGCGGTCTGTGACCGCGCAGTTCATGTTAAGTTCTGGCAGTTCATCGAGAAGGGTCTTAAGTTCCGGATGATCATTAAGACTTATCTCGTTTAGCTGTATTAGACTTATTGCATATTGGAGGGGTATAATTCCTGTTATTGCCTCTATGGCAGCTGTTGGCCAGGTACGCATGGCTCCGGAGATACCAAGGCGCGCCAGCCGTTGTACCTTTTTGAGCTTCTCTATTGCGAACTTTTGTGTGGATTTTGTCCACCATACTATGGAGGCGTATGTTATGATGGGTCTTATCATCACTGTGTAGATCCAGTGAACGATCTTTGGAGAGATTCCCCAGGTTCTACCATATGTGCGACGACAGGCCCATAAAGCTCTATTAGCTTTACTGATTTTGTTGTTTATGTGAGAGTTCCAGTTAAGTCTCTTGTCCAGGATTACTCTAAGATACTTGACTTCGTCGGAATACTCTACGACCGTTTCGTTTATTGTGATTAGGCCTAGGTCTAATTTCCTCCTTTTAGTGAAAGGAACGATGACGGCTTTACTGGGATTTATGGACAGATTTTCCTTAATGCACCAGTCTATGGCTGTCTTTAGAGCATTTTTCATTTTTGATGTGACTCCTATTGAGTCTTTGCCCCTAACTATGATGACAATATCATCGGCGTACCCAATTGTGGTGTAGCCCAAATTGCTCATCTTGTGTAGCAGGTCATCGATGACCAATGACCACAGAAGGGGTGAGAATACTCCCCCTTGTGGGCAGCCCCTTAATACTGAGGTCGTTCCTGACGAGGAAGTTATTTTGCGACTTTCCAGCATCGCTTTGATCCATTTAATAGTTGGTTTATCTATGTTTCGTCTGTAATGATCATCGTGTGAGAACCTGGGAAGTGAGCCTGAAGCAAAGTTTTCAGCGTTACTTCCCGGTCGCGTGTGATTGAACCATCTGATTTGATTAACAATCCCATGCCATTTTCTTGATCCGTTGACAGGGCCCTTTGGAGGCGTGCCACCTCTGGAAGTTTTTCTATCTTCTCACAGTTTGCACGCCATGAGGCTCTTTTGGATCTGCGCAACTCTAAGTTGTATATGGTCAGCATGGATTTATAATGTTCCCATGTGCCGGTGCGTTTGGCTTTGTTAAAAAGCTTTCTCACCCTCTTTCGAATAGACTCAAGGTTATCGTTCCACCATGGTACGCACCTTTTAACCACGGTTCTTTTAACCTTGCAACTATTTTTGAATGAGGTAAGAATAATACCATTTATTTGACATTGCGCAGCATCTGCATCAATTGTATTTGATGGTGCTTCTGGCAGCATGTCAGATCTGACCGCAAGATTTTCGCGGTAAGTTCTCCAATTAGTCAGTCTGTTGTCATAACGGACTGACGCGTGTTCGGCATTGCATCTTATCTCGAAACGGATGTGCATATGATCCGATAGAGACGCCTCGCCAGACACGTGCCATCCCTCTATAATATTCTTCATAAAAGGAGATGATATAGTAAGGTTTAAAACTTCTTCTCTTATAGAATTTCTAAATGTAGGACTATTTCCCTTGTTTAGAAAAACGAGGTTATTGCTATATAAATATTCTAATAACGACTTACCTCTGTTATTTGTATCTCGGCTGCCCCAGATGGTATTATGTGCGTTTGCGTCGCAGCCGATTAGTATATGTACTTTCGGGTCCTCACAGTACCGGACAAGTTCCTGTACTGGTAAGGGAGGCACTGTATCCGTGTCTCCAGGAAAGTACGCTGATGCGCATACAAATTTATGCAGCTCTCGGCCTTTGTGGCGCTCTATTAGAACCGCCACCAGGTCCCTAGTTGTGAAACCTGGAATGAGAGAAAACTTTATATCTTTCTTAATAGAGATAGCCGCCCTTGGTCTGAAAGGACCTTTGGCGAAAATTAGCTCTCTGTGTTTACAGTTTAATCCGGATATCTTACCATTGGTTGCCCAAGGTTCCTGGATTAGTCCAATAGCAATGTTCCCTTCGGCAAATCGCTGGCTAAAGGTGTCCGATGCACCCATAGCTCTGTGCTTGTTGGCCTGCAAAACGCTGAGACGGGTGGTCATTTGCGTTTGTATTCAGGGTTTCGTACTCTATTGGGCTTGTTAGCACCTCTCCTACGTACGATACCCTGTTGAGCAGGACCACTTTGTCTGCCTCTAGGACTTTTGTTTTTATGTCCTTCTTGTGCCAGTGCTTTCTTACAATCCATACCTAACTTAGGCCTGAATCGTGTTTGGCTTTCTCTGGCTGCGCTTGACTTCGCGCTTGTAGCTTCTTTTTCTGGCACAGTTGTTGCCGTGCTTGAAGCTGCAGCCTTAGCGGCAGCGCTGGTGCTGGCCCCACTTGGGTCAGTTGCGGTGCTGCCGTGAGCTGTGACATCCTTCTTATCCAAAACGTTCTGTTTTTGATCTTTAGGGCCCTGTGTGGCCGTATTGTCAGCACTTTTTAGGATAAGTTTGGTCTGTCCGAATCGGAAAGAGACCATACCCTTTAGCTCCACGAGTCTCCTCATGGTGCTGTCGTTTATGGCAAAGACCATATGTGCGATGTCTCGCTCATCCGATCTTTGCAGAACCCTCCACGTTCTCGTGTTCAGTTCTTTGTTTTGGCCATCTAATAGGGCTAGGATCCTTTCGCTAGCTACGCCGGTATTCTGCGGGAAGAACCCTCTGATGACATGTGGTTTTGGAAAATTTTCCTCTCCCACAAGCATCACCTCTAACCCGCATTTCTCTTTTAGCTTGGCGAAGGTTACCTTCATCCACTCTGCAGTGGTGGCGTCTGCACATACGATCATGAGCCATCCGGCTTTGAACGTAGTACCGCGGAAGGCTGGTTTGACCTCCTCGTCACGCTGTTCGATCGTGATATCCATAATCCTCTCCTGTATCGAACCCATTTGTTCGTTGGAGAGAGGATTACAATCGATGTCCACCGGTACAACACCCAGTCTTACATAGCTCGTTATATTGCTATACGAGACTTTGTCGACGGTTGTCTTCCCAGTGCGACCTCGCTTCGCTTCGGATTGAGGCGGGGTGTTATCCTCGGATCGCATTCGCTTCACCTCGGGACCCTTGTTTTCCATCTTTTGTATCGCATAGAGACAGGCCTGCTCAATGGTGCTCCCCTTCTTCTGCGCGCGCTTAAATCTGCGCTGTTCAGATGGTGTGAACCTAACGTACTCAGACTCAGTCCGTGCCACATTGCCGACTGTCTTAGGTACGTCCTCTATATCGGGATGTCTTTCATCCGATAATATGCTGTTGCATATGGTGCTGGATTCTGAAATAGAGTCACTGAGTTGAGACAAGTTCTCTTCAGGTTCCCCCATTTCAGAGTCGATGATTACCGACTCTATCCCTTTGACAGATGTCGTGTCGCCATCGACAGGGTGTTCTAAAACATCCCTATTTGATGATGCAATTTTAGAGGCATCATTCTCTATTGTTTCTTTTGTTGTTCGGTTTATTTTGAAACCCACGAGTATTCGGGATATGGTGTCGCCCGTGGTCTACCCGTCTAACCACAGCAAGGCTATCTTAAAATCGGAGGTCGCCTGGTATCCGAAGTTTGCAAACTAACGACTAAGCACCCTTAGATTAGGGGTTTATTGGGGAAATAGGATTTGGGGATTTGATGGAGGGGGGATATGGGTAATTGAAAATTGAAAGGAAAGAGGAGAAGGGCGGCGAACGGACGTGTAGTCCTGGTCAGTTCTTAGTTGACGCTCATCAGACGGTCTGTCCCTTATCAGAAAGGCCCGATGACTCTTTGCGCCGTAAGCCTCCGCACCGGCACCATCGAATTTGCGTTCCATGATGGTGCACACGTCAAGGTGACTGACCCCGCAAGGAGGGAGGTGCATGAATAAATTGTATCGGATTGGGATGGGAATGAATTGAGGAATTGAAGCGTTGAAGCATGGGAGAGAAGTGAAGTATTGCTTAATTTTGATGAACCGCTTCAATTGAATGATTCAGTCTCAGATGACACACCACTAGTAAGTCCACAGACTACCTATTCGTCGCTTTCTTTCCGTCTGCACACATTTACTGTGTGACCCATGTGTCCACAATAGTTACACCTTTTCTTTTCCCGTGTGTCAGCTTTTGGTGGTTCTTGCACTTCTTTTTCTTGGCGTGCAATCTCTACCGCTCTTGCTTTAGTTAAAAGCTGTTGAAAAGTGTCAACGCTTTCTCGGGGAACTCCGTCACGAATATGGATGCTTAGTAACCCGTACACAAGGTCTATCATCATCTTTTCTCCAGGTATTGGGCTGGGTAACTTTGATAACAAAGCCCTTTTGTTGCAGATAAAATCATCAGTTAGTTCCTGAGGTTTCTGCTTTTGACCGAAGACTTCCATATATATACGATATGCTGGCATAGTTGGTGCATATGCGTTACGCAGTAAGGTGAGGACATCTTGCTAAGTTTTTGCCCCTTTCATCACACCTGGCAACCAATTAACAGCGCTATCTTCTAATAGGAGAGGGAAACCCTTTATAGCATCGTGTCGTTTATGCGCTCGATGTCTTTGTATACGTTAATCGTTGTAATGAAGCGTTCAACTACTGTTGGATCTATATCACCATTAAACCTCGCAGTGCAATTGCTGAAGCTGCCTTTGGTAACAGACGAGCTTTGAACTGCCGCAATAAATTCTTTAAGTTGGTCTTGGGTAAACTGTGCCATTGTGCCTTCAATCAAACGATTAGAGTGTGCTTTTATTGCCATATCGCTTGAAATACATTGCGTGAAAAGTAGGTCACCAGCTAGCTTGTCTGTGTGAATTATGCTGTGAAAAATTAAATTATATGAAAAGAAAGATATCAAAATAAATACTTACACAATGATGACGGAGAATAGTGATTTTTGGCTCTCTACCAATTCTTGGTTTCATTTTACGGCTAGTAACTCCTTGTTCAAAGACAATGTCCTGGTGGAGGGTTTTCAGTGCTTGAGAGCAAACAGGAACTTTGTAGAACTAAAGAATAGAAATGATTATTTACTATTATTTATATTTATTCATTATCAGTCCTTTTCAGATAGAAAATACACTTACTTATCACAATCGAACTCATATTAAAGAGCCATTTAGACAAAACTGTCGGGACTGAGTTTCTGCTGCTTAATAAAGCCTTTGTAATATCCCTGGAATTGCATTGCGTGCATATGTAGGTCATCAGCTAGCTTGTCAAGGTTGGTTTTTGCTAATTCAATGTGCTTGTCCACAGCTGGAGAGGAGTTTACAGGTCGTAACTATTTAAAAGAGAAAAATTAAATTACACGAAAAGAAAGATATGAAAATAATCACAAAGTTCTGTCAAATGACACAAAATTAAACTCACCACACAAACTTGTCATATTTGACAATCAGACAGAAGACTTCACTTTTATTGATTCACATATATTCACCGATAGGAAATTTTGTGAGCGGATTCCGCTCTCTCATTTGAGTGGCGCAGCGGACGGGGGTAGTGAGAGTCGACTGTCTAGTATAGGTAGTCTGCGAATAGGGCGCTGCTGCTGTTGGAGATCTGTGAAATTGCTGCTTTCTGCGTTTTTATAGTGCTCTTTGAAATTATTGCCTTTTGAAACAATTTAATTTATATTAATTATAATAAGAACAATAATATAATAATGTATAATTGAAGTTATTTTTCTGTTAAAGTATCAATCATTAATTAAGCCCTTGTTTCCGCTGCACATGCATGGAGCAATAAAATCTCTCGATTTCGGTTCACGGTTGGAAGTTCCGACTTAATTGCTTAATCTAAATACAAAAGAAGTTAAATTAAACAATAACAGCGGTGTTATTTAACGCAAATAAGGGGTGAATTATCTTAATCAATGAATTAAAAGAGAAATCTTGTTAATAAACATTAAATTAACGAGTTATTGGCCCCTATTGCGAGTGGCGATTACTGATAGATGAGCGACATTTATCTATTGTCAATCGTCGATTGTAGATTTTGGTATTGTGAATGGTAATTATGATTGACATTTGTCGATTGGCAATCGCTTGTTGTCGTTTAAATTTTTCTCATCGACTGTCTGTGAAAAAGAAAACAAAAATATTGTTTGCAAACATGTAAGTTGGTTAAATACAATTAAAGTGCATATTCTTCTTGATAACACGAATACCTAGACAGTCGATCAGAAAAATTTAATCGACAACAAACGATTGCCAATCGACAAATGTCAATCACAATTACCATTCACAATACCAAAATCTACAATCGACGATTGACAATAGATAAGTGTCGTTCATCTATCAGTAATCGCCACTCGCAATAGGGGCCATTATGTTGAAATATAACTGACAGCTTTTTTGACATCTGATAGTGGATCATTGAACCAAATGTTATGTTGGATATGGTAATTCAATAACTGAAATAACCTCAATACAATAGACCACTTCGCGAAGCTATCTCTTTTTGAAGTGCCGAATTCCTTTGTTAAATGTCAAATTTGCAGAAAAAGTATTGTGATTGTTAACAAAGGGTATATTTAAATGGAAAAAAACCATTGAAGAGTAAAAACTATCAAAATATAGACAAAAACCTGAGAAAGCATGTTAAAGCAGTGAACATGTTGACCAAAAGGGCGGGTGCAGCTCATAATGCAGCAGTTTACAGACATTGTCACATTTTGTTATTAATTCATTGTTTATGTTTTTTTTTGTATTTAGAAGTATAAATTATAAATTTTTCAATTTAATTAGTTTCCAAACAAAAATATGTTTTTGACACACCAACTCGACTTGCACAGTTTCAGTTTTATTCTTTGTTATTATATTTACTATTAACTTTTTAGTATTCAAAAATCGTGTTTGGATACTCCTTCTTGATTCTGGAGTTTTTTTTTGTTATAACTCGCTTCATTATAAACTCTTTATGAAATATTCGCGCAAAACTTGGCTCCCGCCAAACAAATACAAAGATTGGAACCATCAATTAATTCAGTTTATTCTTTATTTGACACGGTGGCTGTCGCCTTTCACCGCCGCGTTCTACCCCCGCATTGTATTACACTGCAATACATAGCCCCGTTCACACAGACAGCGTTTGCAACGCTGCGTCGAGTTCACCGTGGAGTTGTACAAAATTACAGATTGTTTTCTAACGCCTACGCGTTAAATGTCATTTGAGTAGTTTATTTTGTTTGATACCTATAAAAAATAGAAAAATAAATTCAATACTATTTTTTGAATTTTCGTGATAGTAGAACGGCAAATAAAAATAAAAAATCGTCATCCGCGCTGGATAATAGAGATTACATTATATTTACGCAAACTGCTCACCGCTGCGTAAAATAATAATACTGCGGCGTTAAAAACGCCTTCTCTTTGGCGAAGTCTAAACTCTATCTCAGTCGATTTTCTAACCGGATTGAGTCCATACCATTCGTTTTTCGTTCAAGTGGAGTTCAATTCGAATTTGAATACCGATTGAATCTCTCATGTAAACGGACTAATAATGTGACATTCATGCATTAGCAATTTCAATTTTAAACCCACCCAACAGCTGCAGCTTAACTGCTTGTGTGCGCCATTTAGCCGGTCTGGGAAACGAAGACGAACAATAATATAAATTAGGTAAGTTGAAGAATAATAATTAAGCTACTTAATCGAAATACATTTTAAAGAAACATATACTCTGGGTTGCCGATTCTTTCTTAGGTCGAGCCGGCTAGCATTTTTTATGTCTGCATGTGTTTGTACGACGCTATAAATAATGCTGCATATTGTGCGAAGGCTCGTTGCTTATGCAAATAGAAGTTCAAGGAGTTTCTGGAAGTATTCATACTTATATCAATTGTAAATCAATAGTTTATGTCACAAAAGATCCTTAAATCGCCTCGTCGAGCCAGAAGTTTAAAAAATCAATAGTTAGTGTGTTCCTGTTAGATTTGTCAGACAGATTACAACCATTTACTGCTTATCTGTCTATTAACTGCAGTAGCTTTGGCCCATATTTTTTTATGAGGTGGATGGTAAATATCGCATCTCTGTTTGAATATCGATCGCCGGAGGGTTTTACTTTGTCGATCTCATAATGTGAGGCATGTTATGACGGTGTTCTATCTTCCAACAATTATTTATATTAGTATTTTGTAGTCAACAGAAACTCCTTGTCCTTCGCAGCTATTGAGTGGAAAGCGACATGAGCGCCGACAATGCAATTCATAGAAAGAAAGTCTCCTTTCTCTCTTAATTTCGTATCTTTGCACATAGTCTCTGCCTGAGCCTTCTGCAGCCTTCCATCATCGGCGTGTCTGCCTGAGACACTGCAGCCTTCCATGTCACCTCGAACCTTACAACGCATTTCCACGAGCAATATTTCATAGCTTACCATCTGCCACTTTTCATAGAAAGAAAGAAATATAGAATATCATAAGAGGTATGGTGGACATTTTATAGCTACTATTTCAGTGGTGGAAATGTCGCAGAGTAAGGTACTTTATAACAATGACAGCCTATAAAATACTCTCCATAGAATGCTATGAACTGAGCAATATATGGAATGGAATTTTTCATAGAATGCTATTTTGCATTGAAAAAAGTATTGCTCGTGGAGACGCCGTGTGGGGGCTGGGAGTCGGCGATCCTTTTCGCTGGACCATCGTTGTCCATTCTCTCAATGTAGTCGTCGTGTTTTAGCTTTGCGAGCTGTATCAAGTACGGATGTAGTCCGAAGAGTTCGCGGTTGTATCTTCTCTATTTGCCCTCCTCGCATACATGACAAAATATACGACCGATTATTTTGCTTTCGAAAGAACCAAATATAAGCTCTCCTTTCCTGCTTATCGTCCCGCACTCGGCGCCTGCAGAACTGGGAGTGTCGGCGTTTTTTTACAGCTTACACTTAGTCTTCCGGGTTAGTAGTTTCGAACCGATTTGCCAATTCGTAGTGGCACTGCGACGGTGCCTTGGGTAATTCTTCGTCGGATATCCACTGCCATTCGTGCAGTTGATGTTTACTCCGAGGTAACTGAACTCGCTTACTACCTTACTACCAAGATTGCTGCTTTCATCAGTGACGTTTTGTCTAATATCGTTATACACATAATTGTTCGTTTGTTAGCAAGTACTTTGTTTTGTCCTCGTTGACTTCAAAGCCTACCAATTTTGTCTGTTCTTCAATCGCCATAAAAGCCACTAACACGGCACACAAAGATCAGCCGGTGATGTCGATATCGTCCTCGTATCTCAGTTGTTGGATGTATCTGTTGAAGATAGTGCCTTCCGTGGTTGAAGTAGTCACATGACAGCTCATCTCCTTGCCGGTTTGAAGTAGTTGCGGACAGCTGTTTCCATACTGCATATTGCACCGCGTGTGATGAAGATACCACAAACTCGTGGACCCCCCTATGGGCATCACAATGGGTCAACATTGGCCTGCATGTGATGAGGAAGTATACTTTGTTGGGTGTCTGCGCTGATAAACAGTATGGTATTACCCTACCGGGTGATGAAATCTGTTCTTCATTGACAAGACGGGGGTTTCAGTTCACTCTCCCTACATAATGTTATTTAACAACTGCGGAAAATGCTGCACAACACCTACTTTTCCTTTGCTTCAGTGACTAGGTTTCCTTCGCTATTTTGAAGAGCTTGGGTTCTGGTCTTAAGCCAGCAGCGTGCTTTTTTTTCTTCTTGTTGAACAGTCGATCTCTGAATTTAGCCGCAAATGATCTGAGTCGACGTTTGCCTCTCGAATAGTGCCTCGCGTCCAGGAACGTGCCGTGATGTTCTCAACAGTTTATTCTACACTGTTGTGTTTTGTTCGCTAATAGTGTCTGTTCTTAGTTTTCCCCAAGACCACAACGGAGACATGATAGACTGGGATCCAATTTTGCTTTTATTTAATTTTTGTTTTAAGAAACAATGCTATACCGTAAGTATGTATTATTTGTACGTAAGTTTGACGAAAGTTTCCAAAAACTTCATCGTAGGAACTTTATTTATTTCCTTAAGCAATATTGTTTCTATGGAAATTAAAGCTAGGTCCGATAATCTTTCTATAATAAGATTTTATTCGCTTTAGTGGAGAAAAACAATCTTTGACCATAACCTAACTTAAAAATTTCTGAAATTGCATCTTTCAAGTCCTTATTCTGTATAAAATGTTAGACATTAACGGCCCATACAGTGCCTTAAACATGGATTCTCCAACCATTTGCTTGTGCGTAGTGGAAGGGACCATTTAAAGCCGAATTATTTTTTGTAGCAACACAGTTCCAAAAATGTTCAAAATGGATCTTTGCATAAGTAATAAGGCTATTTAATGACCACTTCTTCCGCGGTAGGCAGCCAGCTCAGGTCGACCCATTTGCTTGTGCACCCAGCCGACTTATTTCTCCTTTTCCTTTTACTTACCATTTGAGCTTGCAAACCGCCCCCTAAAGTAAGATGGCCAACATGCGAGTACCTTTCAATAATTCAGTAGAGGTTTTGGAAGTAAATGGTGTTATTTTATCTGATTCGAATAGCATAGCGAACAAATTTAATGAGTTCTTCATCGAAATTTCAGAGAGTCTAAAGCCTTCTGCTAAATCAAATCATGTTTGCAGTTTAATACTTTTGTATTTAACACTATTTCATCCGAAGAAATATTTAATCATAATGTCTTTAAAAAACAAAAGCACTTGAACAAGTGATGGTATTACAAATGTGATTTTAAAAAAAGGTCGCCTTCAATATTAGTGACATACTGTGTTACTTATTTAATCGTAGTGTAACTAATGGATGTTTTCCACAATCCTTAAAATGCGCAGAAATAGTACCTCTTTTTAAAAAAGGAAATCGCGAGGATATACGCGATTATAGATTTTTGAGAAGATAGTTAAATCGCGCATGGTCTCCTTCCTGGATTATGAGAACTTTTTTTTCCAATAATCAGTTTGGTTTTAGGTCAGGTAAATCCACAGAAGATGCAATTCTCAAATTATGTACCCAATTGTATGAAGGGTTAAATTATTCCAAATGTACATTGGCTCTTTTCATTGATATGACGAAAGCATTTGATATGGTTGATCATAACTTGCTTCTCAATAAATTGTATAATGTTGGTTTTAGAGGAATATTACATGATTGGTTTCGATCTTATCTTACGGATAGGAAGCAAGTGGTCAATATTAATAAAAGTTTTTAGTAGTTCTCTTACAATAAAGAATGGTGTTCCTCAGGGCCACTTTTGTTTCTAATTTATATTAACTCGCTCTTCAGTCAGAACTTTAATGGATTGCCTAGAACATTTGCTTATGACATCGCTTTTTCTTATCAAGCGCAAACACGAAAACGAAATTATTTGGCTTTTCAATCATTGGGAAATGTGGTTACTAATTTCAACGTATTTTTTCATTCCCACGATTTCATTACCTCTGCATACTTGCGGTTGTATAAATTTTAACGAAAATCTTTTATGTTCAAGCAAATGCTTTAAAATTGAGTCTGTCAGTCAATACTAATATCTAGGGGTGTTAATTGATTTTATTTGAATTGGAAAGGTCATGCGCAATGAGTTAAATCTCAAATACTGCAGGTGGTACGCAAACTATATCTTCTAAGACCTTACTGTTCCAAAAAAATGTTAACTATGATTTATTATGGTCTTGCAAACTCTAAGTTACAATACGATATTACGAGTGGGAGAGGTTCCTATGAGAATACTATTTGCCCTTTAATTATAGCCCAAAAATATTTAATTAGAATAATATGTGAACGACATCGACTTGCTCATAGTTGGCCTCTGTTCAGCGAGTTACGAGTTCAAGACATCTTTATGTTTTCAAAGTTCTCAGGGAATTTTTTAAACAAAATGTTAACACTCCTAATAGGTTAGGTTAGGTTAGGTTGTAGTGGCAGTCGGCCAAGACCGACACACTTAGGCCAGTGACAGGCCCATTGTGATACCACACGGATGTATCATCCTCCTACTCGTTGAACCAGTTGGAGCTTCTGATGAAGCTTGACAGACTTTTTATGTCGGTGTTAATGAGATCGTTAAGATTATTGTAAAAGAAGGATCCTAAATGGAGTTTACGTCTTTGAGAAAGAGCAGGGCACGTGCAGAGAAGGTGGAGAACTGTCTCCTCCTCCTCCTCGTCCATACAGCTTCTGCAGAAGTCACTTGCGTGGACGCCAAGCCTTGTTGCATGTCTGCCTATGAGACAGTGTCCGGTGATCACACCAATTATAGCACCAATGTGAAGTCTGTTTAGAGAAATCAAACACTTAGAGCGTTTCAGATCCAGCTCTGGCCAAATCTGCTTTGTCGCTAGACAAGTGTTGCCACTTGTCCACCTAAGGTTACAGTTCTCAATGGTCTGTCTCATAAACATGAGTTTGCATGTAGCGATTGGGATGCCTAGTGAACCTTTATCAGGTAAAAGGGGCAGTGTGGTTCCTTTTCTGGCGAGTTCAACCGCCCTACAGTTCCCTGGAATGTCTGTATGTCCTGGCACCCAGCATAGGTGGATGTTAAAATGCTTCGCCATCTCCACTAGAGATGATCGACAGTCACGGACTACGATAGAGTTTGTGGACCCAGAATCCAGTGATTTTAATGCAGCTTGACTATCTGAGAAGATCCAAATATCCGTAACGGATATCACGTTCTTCTTCAGCCACGACAGGACTTCTTTAATAGCCAAGATTTCTGCCTGGAACACACTGCAGTGATCAGGGAGTCGAAAGGAGAGGCTGAGATTCAGCCTGTCAGAGAACACACCACCTCCTACCCCCTCGTCGGTTTTGGATCCATCGGTATAAAAATGGATCGATTTATTTTCGACGGGTGGCCCGGCCCTTCCCAGAATGTTCTGGGAGGGATCTTGACCTTGAAGTTTTTGTCAAAAGGGTCTGAGGGGTGATGTAGTCTATGTTACTGGGGAGGATTCTAAATTTTTTTCAGAATAGATGCGTGGCCGATTTCATTCTCGGACCATTGGAACGTTGTTTTGAGGCGGATAGCCGCACTAGCAGCCACTTGCTTGCTAAAGATGTCCAGGGGTGTCAGGTGAAACAGAATGTCCATTGCAGCAGAGGGGGTAGTGCGCAGTGCACCACTCATGCAGAGACAAGCTGTACGTTGGACTTTGCCTAGCTTATCGCGATTTATCGCTTTATCAAGGGCAGTCCACCAAACAACCACCCCGTACATAAGTATCTGTCTAATTACCGAGATGTATAGCCAGTTGGTAATGCGGGGTTGGAGCCCCCATTTGTTACCAATGGCTTTTTTGCAGGAGAAGAGTGCTGCTGTAGCTTTACGAACTCTTTCCTGAATGTTAGGTTTCCAGCTAAGCTTTCTATCGAGAATGAGACCTAAGTATTTTGCACCGTCCGAAAAGACTAGACTTGAGCCCCTGATAGAGGGGGGATCAATGTATGGAACTTTATGTTTCCTAGTGAATAGAACAAGTTCGGTTTTGTGGGGGTTAACACCCAACCCACAACGATCTGCCCATGTAGTTAGCTTATTAAGAGCGTTTTGGAGAAGTTGTTTCAAGGTGTTTAGGTGCTTCCCTGAGGCGGCAATTGCAACGTCATCTGCATAGGCAATCACCCTGCAGCCCTCCTTTTCTAGGCACATCAGCAGCTTGTTCACCACTAAGTTCCAAAGGAGGGGAGATAGGACTCCACCTTGTGACGTACCTCTACTGACAGATCTTCTGGCCGATGTCATACCCAGTTTCGAGTTTATAATCCGACTTGTGAGAAGTAGATTAATAAGCTCACCAAGTGAGTCATCCACCTTTAGATCTGACAGTGCATTTGCGATCGCGGATGTATTGACGTTATTAAAAGCACCCTCAATATCCAGGAATGCAACCATAGTGTACTCCTTATGGTGAAGGGAGTATTCGATTGAGCGTACTAACGTATGTAAGGCTGTTTCAACAGATTTGCCTTTGCAATATGCATGTTTAGCCGTAGACAAAAGTCTTGTATCTATGTTAGTACGTAGATGGATATCAATCAACCTTTCTAATGTTTTTAGAAGGAATGACGATAGGCTTATGGGTCTGAGATCCTTAGGATTTACATGGGAACATTTACCGGCTTTGGGTATTAATACGACCTTTACTTCTCTCCATAACAGCTGAATGTATGCCATTTTTACACAGCTTTTCAGGATTATCTCAAGCAAAGGCGAGATGATATCCGAGGTGTTTTGAATTTCAGCTGGTATTATGCCATCTGGCCCCGCGGATTTGTATGGTTTGAAGCTGTGTATCGCCCAGAGCAGTTTGTCCCTAGTAATCAGACCTTTAAAGTTAGTCGTACGTGCAATTGACCTAGACAGGTTTATATTGCTAGTAACGTGGGAGCTACCTGGGAAATGTGTATCCAGTAGTAGATTGAGCGATTCTTCGCTGGAAGTGGTCCAGGAGCCGTCCGCCTTTTTTAAAAAGCTAGGCATACCTGGGTTGGTTGAGAGGATTTTTCTTAGCCTAGATGCCTCCGAAGATTCCTCTATTTTTCCACAGAAGAGTCTCCAAGACGAGCGTTTGGCTTTCCTCAGTTCCTTTTTGTAAGCATTGAGAGATGCTTTGTATGAAGCCCAGTCGGTTTCAGCTTTTGTGAACTTGGCTTGGATGAACAGTTTTCTACAACTGCTTCTTAGAGGTCCTAGTGCTGGGGTCCACCAAACCGGCTTCTTTTTGCCTCTAGGCCGTGTGAGCGGGCAGGCAGAAGTCAGAGCCTTATTGAGGGCCAAGGTGAGTACCCTGACCTTCTTATCTAGCTCTATGGTGTTCCGGGGTGGACTAAGGAGTCCAGATTTCATTGAACTTTTCAGCACTTCTCTATACTTGAGCCAGTCAGTTTTCCTATAATTTCTAAAAACTGGCTGGCGGGGAGGGTCATCGGCTAAACTGAATTGAATGTAACGGTGGTCACTAAAAGAGTGTTCCGCCGAGACTTTCCAGTTTACAATTTCCTGATGGATTGAGTCGGAGACCAGAGTTATATCTAGAGCCTCCTGTCTATCTTTTGTAATGAAGGTAGGTTCACTACCAGTGTTACACACAATGAGATTAGTATTAAGAATATATTCAAAAAGAGACTCACCTCTGTCGTTGATGTCAGAACTGCCCCATACTGAATGGTGCGCATTGGCATTTTTGATGTTCAGCTGCCGCGATCAGTCCCTCTAGGTTGACACCAGGCAAGGACCCTTCGCAACTTTCCAGTCGTGGGTTGGGAGTGAGGGATTGCCCAGTCTAATAACCGACAATACTTCTTCTGCGGAGGGGGGTTCAGCAGGGATCCAAGCACGAGCCCTCGGTCTGCTCGGGATGTCCTCCTTCGCAACAACCTCAAGCTTCGCTCCAGGCCAAACCTCCCCGAGTTTGCCTATGGCGATCTTATACAGATCCAACGATCTAATATTGTCGCAGGCGACGAGCCGGATATGCCCTTGATGTAGTCCGGCATCCTCAGTTACTGGGTGGTCCTTCATGAAGGCCAGATAGAGGCTAAGTAGCTTGTTCCTCAGCTTATGCCATCGTTCGGGGGAAATTCTTCCCTCCGGATCGCTGCGGTCGATCACCGCGACCACGATTTTGTCCTTTAGGACATCGCTGAAGGACTTTTGAGATTTGGGGGCAGAATGTGAGGTGGTGCTGGTGTTATGCACCCTAGGTTTTTTGGAAACCGAAGTGGTTTCTTCCACCGATCTCTGGCGCTTGGACGTGAAGTCCTTGTTAGCGCTCTTGTCCTTCTCTAGGAAGCCTTGGGCCCATTTTAATTTGGCGATCTGCTGTGGTGTTCTGTTGGTCTCCAGAATATCTCCAAAGACCTTCAGAGTTCTTATGGCATTTCGCCTGTCCTTGTAGTACGCCCTCGAGGGAGTGCGTTGTCGCGAACATCCACTACGAGACGTACTAGGATTTGTAAGGCTAGCAACGGAAGGGCCATGAAGTGCCACAATCCTACCGCTGCTAGGAATTGCTTTGCCTATATTAGGCTCACTGCTGCTGGCAGCAACTGGACCACGATTACTCACAGTCGCAGTGCTACTCTTTGTTGCAGGAGCCGCGTCAGTAGACAGCAAGGTCGCCGTACTACCGCCCGGTTTGGAAGAGATACCGGTCTTGATGTTTTTATTTTTGTTTTTGTTTTGTTTGTTGTTCATAGTTAAACCCACGAGTAGCGGAGAAAGGAGGTCCGCCTGCACAGAGATCCGCAGTATGCAGGTAAGGCTGGTTAATCCGGAGATCGTCAGGTATCCGGATACTCCGTGGGCGACTGAGCTATTTTTTAAACTGGGCCCTCAGCCTGGCCGACTCTCGGCACGGGTCATGTCACACCTTAAGTCCAGCCCAGCGGATAATGAAAGGGAGAAGGAGTGAGAGAATCAGAGGGAGGAAATCAGGAGAGAGGAGGGGTAGGGGAGAAAAAGGGGAATTGGGACAGGACGGAATGTCCTTGGGCAGTTCTTAGTGGATGTATGAAACATCGTTAAGCCTCCACACCGGCACCATCAAAGGATGGTGCACTCGACAAGGTGACTACCCTTCGTGAAGGACTCTAATAGAAACTCAAGACTATATCTATTTTTTTTTACTTTTACTGCTCCAACTATGTTTAATAAACCACCGATTGCTGTTAGAAGAACATACAATTTTCACTCATTTTCAAATAAAGTAAAAGATTGGCTTTTTACTATCGAATATAAAGATATTGAATCATTCTTTCGCTACGTGTCTTAAAAGTATTCACATTTTTGTTTCCTCTGCTCTAAGCTTGTATTCAAATTCTTTCCTAATTTCCAAATGTATCCTAATTTGTTATCTACCCCACATCAGTTTTTGAATTTGAATTATAAAATGTTCACTCTTACGTATTCAACACTAACTTTAAATAGTTACAGAATGATTACTATTATTTAACTGAATTATTGTAATAATATAAACATGGTATGAATAAAATAATACAATAAAATACAATACAATAAATGACAACCGAAAGGTGTAATCAACATTGGCTTTCAATCGATACATATAAATAAAGAGCTGTATCCACTTCTTCGGCTGTGACACAATCGGAAAGTGCGGCTATGGCTCAATACCAGAAGTGTGATCTACTTCACTGGCCGTCGGGAGCACAACAGCTTCTCGAATTAATGTACTAAGGTGTTGCCCAATAGCAATGCCAAATGTTGATGCGCTTAGAGAGGCATCTGTGAGAAGTTTCTCATGAAATTTTATATGCTCGGCTGTTTGTCACACTTAGATGGTGTCAGACTTAGATGGAGAATTGAATATACTTTTGGGTGCTCCTGATGGAATTCAAACCTATTTCCTCAATGATTCTCCCTGCATCCAACTCGAGCCTGTTATTACACTTTGTGCTTCATGCCGCATACCATGGGTTTCAACATTATGATTCTCATTCATTTAACATTAACTTCTTTAATTTAAGTTTTACACCCAATAACAAAAGCTCCATTTTTCCTGCTCCACCCACAAATTTTAGGATGACGGCATTATTTTTTCTTTACCCCGTGGTTTCACTTGTTTGCTTCCTTTAAGTTGTGCACCAATATGAACCGTTATCTAACACTTATTTTGTTTTACTTTTCAGGCGTTTAACTTTCAAACAAACTCAAAATATCTCGCATAATTAATCGGAAATGACAACATTCATGTATTTGTTGCCAGTAAAGAGACTGCAATACACTGGAGTTAGCTGACATTTTTTTTTGAAGAGCCAATGCAGTTTCAAGGAAATCGTCAACAAATTTGACTCCTCTTTTATGATAAATGCAGAAGACCTTTTCATGTTCGTACATGTTGTATATACATTAAATTCTCCGGTCTTGAAAAAAAATGGGACAGCCAGTTTTATTTGCAATTTGAATAACTCGAAGATAAATTTGCGTGGAAAACATAATTTTAAAAAGAAATAATCAAACAAACAAATTGTTCCTGCTTCAACTAATAATTTAAAACCATTTCTTGTTCCAACTTATTCCAATAATATAAGCTTAAAAGACGCCGACAATAGGATACGATTCATAACGTAGCTAAATGCGCTCTAATTTTTTAACGTTCCCCATCAAGGAAAGGAGTTAAAAGACAGAACATAGAAACCATCGGTTCTGAAGCTGACTACCTCCAACCATTCTCAACACATCATTGAAAATATCAACAATAGCCGTACACATCAAGGAAACCTTGTCAAATACATCAGGACAACCGGCTTCTGCAAGTGACTTTATGTAAAGGGTTTTTTTTTTTTTTTTTTGCATAAAAAAAACCCAGTTCGTTACTTTAGACAGTTATATCTGTCAAACCAATTGTCAGATTGCAAACTGTCCGTGTCATATTTATTCATTAGACTTTGCAAATTTATCGTAATGGCATACAAGCTCCAACAACGTTACCAAATTTTAAGCATGTTGTTCCAAAACCCAGACCATCGTGTGCGTCAACATTTTGGTGAATGGGCTGGATCCGCCGTTTTATTGAAGAATATCGAAACGCCGAAAAATACACAGTTTGATACTGTCTGTGGGCTGATGGAGTCATCGGACCATATTTTTTCAGAAATGTCAACGGTATTTGTAGAAGAGCCATGATTAATGACTTTTTCGTTCCCTGATCGAATGGCATATATGTGGAAGAGGTGTGGTTCTAGCAGAATAGCGCTACGTGCAACGAAAAAATCAACTAATTGAAGGAAACGTTCGATGAACGCATAATTTCCGAAATGGACATGTAAATTGGACTCCAAGATCTTGTGATTTGAGGCCTCCTGATTATTTTCTTTGGTTTTACGTCTACGCTGACAAACCAACAACAATCGACTCATTGGAAACCATTAGTGTAATTGAAAAATGTGGCCACAAATGCAGTGATCGAACACTTTGTCACTCGCGTGACCTTCATTCGGCCTTGGTGGACATATGCCCGAAGTTGTGCTGAAAAACTAATTGCAGAATGTATTTTCTCGATTGAATATAGGAATATTCTAATGGGTAAGTGGTCTTATTTTATAAATTATCTGTGTTTTTATCTTGCCAAGTTTATTTTAAAATTTGATTTATACTGAGTATGAGAATACTAAAGACTCAGTTTGTATCCTAGTGATTTTGAACTTTAAATTTTAATTTGTTTATTCTGCTTATTGCTTCAAAATGGCAAGTGGTGTCTGTAATCAACAAAATAAGTACGCTCTGTACGCTGAATGGTAGTATCTAATGATTATTTACGCCTGCGCCCTTGGACATTTCATAGGGTCTGATGTTTGGATGAGAATATGAAAACGAAGAGTGCTGCGGTTGTGGGCTCAAAAAATTCCATGTCGGTTTTAGTCGGATGACGAGCTAAGTAATCAAATTCCGTGACGTTTGTATAAACGTTTGAATATTCCTTACTGACACGAAGATGATTTCGGATCGTAAGTTATTTGTTATCGGGTAAAGGGCCTCTCCGGTTTTGCTGGAACATTCGCACTCTTTTGTCGAACTGTTCCATGACCGTTTTGCATAAATGTGGCTGCGGGTGGTCGTGAGTTTGTTGGACTAAACCACAAACTTCAAAAAATTAAAAAGAAAAAGGTTCAATGGCGTTAAATCGCTTTGTCTGGGCCACCAATTATAAACACCAAAACGGGATATTACACGAAATTACTCATGCAGTAATTGAATACTTTCTTGGGCTGTATGCCATGTGACACCGTCTTGTTGAAAC
This sequence comes from Portevinia maculata, assembly GCA_949715645.1. Classification (NCBI taxonomy): domain Eukaryota; kingdom Metazoa; phylum Arthropoda; class Insecta; order Diptera; family Syrphidae; genus Portevinia; species Portevinia maculata. The sequence goes on from OX454528.1 coordinate 98,732,932, forward strand.
CACATATCGTCCACATCGATATTTTACAATTTAAACAAAAAACTGGATTATCATGTCGCTATAGAGAGCACCATAAAATAAGCAGCCGCAATTTCAAAGAGGAATGGCCGGTTGATGCCGCCAGCTCAAAACAGTGGCTTCTTTTTGATGCATTTGTTTCTGAATAATCACTCGTGCATTTCCTGAACCCCAAATTCGAGAATTTTGATGATTACCAAAGCCATTAAGATGAAAATGAGCCTGATCGCTGAAGATGGTTTTGTTTGAAAAATTGCGAACCGTAGTTATCAAACCTTCAATATTTTTTTAAATATTGCTCAACAAGGAAAACGCGTTGTTCTTATGTGAAACGCTCCATTTTTAAAAACCTTTAACTGTCGCTATTACGCCGTCTTTTTTTCGTTGGCAACACTTTAGCGCACGAACTTTGAAACACCCTTTAAAAAGTTTTTTGGTATTCCAATTTTAAATTTTTATAAAAACTTCTTCTGTTCTGATAAAATCCTTTAAATTTTGTATAACAAAATATGTAGATCCTTCTTTACAATGTACCCATACTTAGATTTTTTCCACGCCCACTGTATGAGGGAAAGGAATAGTTCGCCCAAGCGGAATGTAGCCTTTTCATATGTTTTAACTTTTTCTTGTACTTAACGGGCTCCCGACCCGTGAAGAGTCTCTGTCTGATACACTGCAGCCTTCCATCCTCTGTGATCCCAGGCACACTGCTTCCAGTTCAACAGGCCAAGGCTTGGTCTTTAAAATATCCCAATATTAGCTCCCCTTTTCTACTTATCGTCCAGCACTCGGCACCATAAAGCAGGACTGGTAGGGTTAAGGTTCGATAGAGCATGCATTTGGCTACCTTAACTACCTCGAAGTTATTGCTATCAACAGTGACGTTTTGTCCTAGGCAGTGAACAGATGTTTGTTTGTTTTGTTGACGCCATGTACTTTGTCTTGTCCTCATCAACTTTAAGACGAACCCATTTCGCCTGTTCTTCAATCGCCGTGAAAGCATCTACCAATGCATGCTGGCCGATGATGTCGATATCGTCCGCATACACCAGTAGCTGGACAGATCTATTGAAGATAGTGCCTTCCGTGTTGACACCTGCCCTTCGCACTTTTTTCCCCAGAACAAGATTGAAGAAGTCACATGACAGTGCATCTCCTTGCGGAAATCGGGTGCTTCCAAACTGCACATTACACCGCGTGTTTTCAAGTGTCACACGTCACAACTGGATCAGTTTTGCCGGGATCCCGAATTCCGCCATCGCCACGTAGAGCTCCTGACGATGAATGGTATCACATGCGGCTTTAAAGTCGATCAAAATGTGGTGGGTCTCGACTTGAAATTCATTAGTCTTTTCCAGGATTTGCCTTACTGTGAAGATTTGGTCTATTGCTGAATGCGTTTTCTTTTCCAATTGGTGTAAATAAAACAACAAAAAACTAGGTTCTAAAACATAATTCATGTGCGACTATTCAATTGAATCGCACTGTACATATGTTGTTAAACTTGTTTTAATAAAGTTTATTGCATTGGCCACATTTAACCCTTTGACGCACAGAAGAAAATGAGCGGAGGGATTGTTGATTAACCCATATTATTTTACTCATTTGCAGTCTAATAAAACATTTTACCAAGAAAAACCGATAACTTTTCTAGGGAAATGGGTTTTCCGCTTGGGGACATATATGTCCCTGTATGCACCAATGGTAATTTTTTACCCTGAAATACCTACATTTAGCATGCTGGTATCTAAGTAAATGAAAATTAGTTTTAGATAAAAAATATAAACAATATGCTTCAAAAATATTCAAATAAACGTTTTATTTGTTGCAATTCAAGTATGAAAAAAAATATACTTTTGAGTATGTATACTGAACCTACTCGTCCTAAGTAACAGTTCCTATATAAGTACATAGTTACTGACAGAGAGTAGATGGGATGGATCTTTTTCTCGAGGAATATACAGCTATAAGGGATCTTGCGATTTGCTGGCAAAATTCTAAATTTGTTAGAAGAGGTCCTTCCACTCGTTATTCTTCATGCAGATGGTCCTTATTTTGAAAGCTTTGTCGAAGGATGGATCTGACCTTGGAAGTTGATGTTCATTGTCATATACATGCAAATTTCTCCTTCTCTATATCTTCAAATCTGTTAACTGTCATTATTTGTGAAATGTATGGTACACCCATATCAGGATCAGTAGACCAATAGTTTCTAAACGTTGGCAATGAATGGTAACCCATTACAAAGTGCATGCCTATGTAAGCTGACATTTCATCTTGATCAATAGTGAACGGTCGTCCGTTTTGTTTAGCATAGCGGATTGATTCAGGAATGAATATCTCATCAATTAGTCCTCTGAAATTACAGGTACCGTTGAAAATTTGTATAGGAGTCACTGTTCTACTTTCATCTTCTGGGAAGATTTTTGTGTTCCCAAATATGTAAATCTCATATGTTTCAAAAAAAAGCAAAGTTTGGCGTGGATCTGGCGTGAGTGGGTGGTACAACCCCAGGGTTTGCAGCTGTAGGAGGAACATTCTCAGTGGGTTCTATTTCAGCAATATCAACCCCTGCTTCAATATGTTGTGCCAAAACTTGTCTAAAGTGGCTAAAGTGTCTTCATCACCATTATCTTCTGCTGCCAGTATTTCCAGGATTGCATCTTCCTTGAGATGAAATTCTCTATGACGTTTAGTACTCATATTACGAGTATGAAAGGAAAAAACCTGTAGACAGTCTAGATGTGATTTAATTTTTTATTTTTTCTGGCTAAAACTTAGTATTTTATATAGAAAATTGGTGAAATTGTATTATAGTGAAGTAAATATTCGAGTACAAATAGCTCTAATTTGGCAATATAATACACGATTTAAAGAACTTTATTGTAAAAACATAGGGACGGGCTAATGTCCGCTTGGGCGAACTGTTGGATACCCTATTCTTATTCCTATCCCTCATAAGTGGGCGTGACAAAAGTCTATGTATGGTTGAATTGTTAAGAACGCTCTACATATTTTGTTATATGACATTTAAAGGATTTTATCGAAATAAACGCTCCCTAGCTCAAACTTGGGTGTTTCAATAAAATTGTTTTAATAATTGTGGGCGTGTCAGTAGGCGGATTTAAAAAAAAATTAACACATGAGCATAAAGGGCCCCTAGAGAGTATATATTATAAATTTCAACTCCCTAGCTCAAACTTTGGATTTTCAAAAAAAGTTTTTTTTTAAATTGTGGGCGGATTTTGAAAATTTTATATCCCGAGCAGTTTTAGGAGTCATAGATCATATATTAAAAATTTCAGCTTTCTAGCTCAAAATTCGTTTTTTTCCAAAATTTTGTTTTTTTGAGTTTGTGGGCGTGTCTGTGGGCGGATTTCAAAAATTCGTAAACTTGATTATTTCGGGACCCTAGAGAGTATATGGTTAACATTTCAGTTCCCTAGGCCCAGTTTAAAGGCCTAATTTTTGCCGACGGACGGACGGACATGGCTAGATCGACATTACTATCGATGCTGATCATAAATATAGTAACTTTTAGGGGTCTACGGGCAATATTAAGGTATGTTACAAACTATGCGTCAAAATTAATATACCCTTAGAATAGGGTATAATAACAACGTCTTGTATGTGAGACGAGTGATAACAAAATTCTAGACCGTTTGATCAAATGCATTCAAAATATTAGGTACCCTTGACGCATACAGGGACACCGGTGTCCCATTGTGTTTTCCGCTCGTAAGTTTGTCCCCGTCGGTGGAATTTGGCAAAACAAAGTTAAAACATAAGTAAACTTACCAGTCAATACTGTTCAATTATGAATGGTAAACGAAAAACAAATGAAGTGGTCTTCTATTATCTTTAAATTGCAACATCTGTCTCGTTAAACATCAAACCCTCAAATTTAGATTTTGTTTGTTTACTTTTGGTTGCCATAAGAATCAAATTAAAACCAATGTATTTAACAATCTAACACGTTTTTATTTTTGAAAATCATGCTTATAGGAGCATAAGTATGATGATTTTAATTTTGGGTACACATACATATGCCCCTTATGCGTCAAAGGGTTAATACTTATATTTTTGGCAATCCTACTTTATGGGGGATAGGAATAGGGTATGCAACAGTTCGCCCAAGCGGACTGTAGCCTGTTCCTATGTTTTTTTTTATAGGTTTTGAAGTCGTCACAAGACTACTTAAGATAACCTAAGAGAGGCCAACATGACTTTTGGCCTAAAAAACAAAAGTCAAACATTGCAGCAAAACCGAGCGATCGTCGTATTTTCGGTCAGCCCCACCTCCTTTCCCAAAACCATGTGAATTCATACTGAATAACATTAATATTTTTATTTAACTTTTAAATTTTATACAATGGACTTAAAACTTATTGACAAATTAATGATAACATAAAGTGTGTTGGCTCAACAATAGGGGACCCAACGGTTTGCAATATGTTTTGTTGTCTTATAAATTATAAAAATAATGTAATATTTTAATTTATTGGTTAAATTTTGATTAATATAACAATATTGGCTTTGTAATACTCGGGTTTTTTGAACCTGTCGTCCATGATTTCGGGTAGTTGTAGTTTGAAAGATGTCACCGGGGAATTATCCTCGGTGATGGTTGGTATTGACTGTGTCGTAGAAGGGATAGCTAATCCAATGGTTGTCTATTTGGGAATATGTCTTCGTTTCGCTGCGCCATGACGCCAAGATATCGATGTTCCGGTATGAGTTGGCTCTCGTTTGATCTTCTTATCAATGGGTTTGGGTGTTTTGATACTCTAGTAGTTTTTGGAATAATTCTACCATGTATCCTTCCAAGTGTTTGATATTGGCTTCTTCGTAAAGACAGCTGTTGCGCACGTGTCTTCTTCGGATTTTGTCAAATTCGAGTTCAGTGCAAATTCTCAGCTTTTTCTGCATAAATGTCTTCGATATAGCCTACCAAGTTGGGAAGGCGTATGTTGTAACTGGCCTTATCAGTTGGATGTATAACAGTAGCTTTATTCTTTTGCTGAGACCGTTTTGTTTCTTTATCAGTGATTAGATTTGATGGAATGCGAATTGGGCCTTCTTCAGCACTGCCTTTGAGTGAGGGTTAAATCGGAACCTCTGATTCAGATAACCTTCAAGGTACTTCACATCGATTTTGGTTGAGAGTGTCGAGCCATCTGGTAACCCGATGACAACGTTGCGACAATAAGAGACTGACCTGCCCCGGGTAGGGTAGGTAGGTAGGTAGGTGTGGCGGTTTGATAAAGAAAAGACAAACCCAGTAAGCACCGAGTGCCGTTTTGTTACCACGAACTCACATAAACCTGGCTTTTATCGTTTGGTGGCGTAGACTAAATCCAACCTGTGGAGTTCAGGAAAGTTATCAGTTCCTTGATACTTTTCTCGGAGGCTTCCCAATGTTCGTAGTCTGGTCCTAGCTAAAGTCGGACAGGTAAAAAGTGAATTCGGGTTTCTTTTTCAGTTGTCACTTTGTAACTGCGGCAGTGGGTATTGTATGGGATGCCCAGCTTGGCCGCATGGTCTCCTATACGCCAGTGTCCCGTGATGATCGCGGTTGATCTTGCAATATCTTTTCGGGTTCTACATAGAAGGTCGGTTTTTTTTGCCTTGTTTTTCCTTTAAATGACGCATGTAGTCAGCCTGCTCCATTTGAGGTTGGCTTTCTTGAGGTATTCTGCGGCGATATTTGCCTTAACTGCTCCTAGCGGAATATGGACTAGTTCCCCCAATGAGCAATGGAGAGCTGAGCCTTGCCTGGCCAGTTCGTCGGCATGTTCGTTTCCATAAACTTTACTCTGCCCTGGAACCCAGATCAGGGTAAACTTGAACTTATCAAGCAGGGCTAGCTCATTCCAGCATTCTAGTACCTAGAGGATATAGGGACTGAAGCGATCGCTTTAATGGCAGCCTGGCTGTCAATAAGTATAGCGATCCTTTGCCTCGGTGTTATGTTTGAGTGAAGTTTGATCTGGCGACAGGCTTCACGGATAGCCAGTAGCTCCGCCTGGAAGACGCTTGCAGTATCCGGAAGTCTGTACGATTTTGCGATGTTTAAGGATTCCGAAAAAACTCCCGCTCCCACGCCGCAGTCCATTTTTGAACCGTCGGTGTAGATTGTTTGATCGAAATTCCTTGTCACTTGTCCATTTTGCCATTCTGATCTAGTGGGGATTTGAACGACGAAATGTTTTATGAAAGACGTTCTGGGGATGATATAGTCTGCTGAAGGTGGATCTAGTTTTCTCGGTAGAGAATCTAGAACAATACTGAATTTGATCGCACTGTGTGCTGTGATGTTTGTTATGTGTAGATCAAGAGGTAACAGATGCAGTAAGACTGTGAGTTCGTCTGACGCTGTTGACCGTAGAGCTCCCGTTGTTCCTATACATGCCGTTCTTTGTACCTTATTAAGTTTTGTTTTACTGTAGTTTTTCCTTAGGCCACCATATTATTGATCGATTAAGGATTGGTCGTACCACGGCTGTGTACATCCACAGGGTCAATTTTGGTTGCAGGCCCCACTTTTTGCCGAAGGTTCTGCTGCAGGCATAGAAGGCTATACATGTCTTCTTTACCAGTTGTTCTATGAAATGGATAGGAGTGTGCCGTTTAGGCGAGGAAGCGTGAAAGTCATGTATTTTTGTTTTGGTGGTGAACAGCATCAGTACAGTTTTCTCCGGTTTGACTCCAAGACCGCAATTTTTTGTTTTTCTCCGGTTTGACTCCAAGACCACACTTTTTTGCCCATGTGTTAACTTTTCTTAGAGCATTTTCCGTGATTTCGCTTATCACGGAGGGGAACATTCCCGAAACCAATATCACCATATTGTCCGCATTTTTTTTTTTTTTTTTTTATTAAATTCTGGCTCGCCAAGGTGATTAAATATGGGGCACTTCGACCTAAAAAGATCTTTTGTGCCGTGTGGGCCAGAAAAATTTAGACTAGTAGAGTTTCCACTTTCCGTGTAAAGCGGACAATTCTACTAGTAGAAGAATTCTTTATGTCCTCAGGGCACATTTATTCCCTGAAAAAGATCTTCTTTCTAATTCCGTTTAGGGCCGGACATTCACATAAAATGTGTTCAGCTGACTCGTCCTCTTCAAGACAGAGTCGGCACTCAGGAGAGTCTGCTATTTTCATTTTGTGTAGATGATATCTTAAACCATGGTGGCCAGTAAGGTAACCTACTAAGTTCTTGATATCATGCCTGCTTAGGTTTAGGCATTTGCTGGCATTTTTATTGAAAGGCCGTACGGCTTGTTTGGTCTGTCTTAAACCTGGGATGCTTTCCCAAAGATGGATACATTTTCTGTATTCCCAGCTTTTTATTGCTGCCGTTGCTGCTGATCTAGGAGTGCAGCAGAAGGGTTCAGGACCTATGAAGGGTGTTTCCGAACCTTTTCTGGCCAGTTCGTCGGCCTTTTCGTTACCTTCCACCCCGACATGACCCGGAACCCACCATAGCTTGGTCTTGTTACTTGTTCCGAGTGCCTGTAGGGTGTTGAAGCAGTACATGACTGATTTGGAGTCAATCGTATGCGAGCTAAGGTTGCACCTTTTATACCAGATAGATTTATGTGGCTAGCGCATTCTTGAATGGCGTGGAGCTCTGCTTGAAATACGCTGGGACTTTTCCCAATGGGTATCGTAATTTGTTTGGTCCGTATATTCCCGCTCGCTGTATTTGACTTATTGCACTGCGGATCGCCACTTTTTGATGTATATGTGGAGAGGTGTAATACCTGTTATTGCCTCTATGGCAGCCGTTGGACAGGTTCGCATGGCTCCGGAGATACCAAGGCACGCAAGCCGTTGTACCTTTTTGAGCTTCTCTATTGCGACCTTTTGTGTGGATTTTGTCCACCATACAATGGAGGCGTATGCTATAATGGGTCTTATCATCACTGTGTAGATCCAGTGGACAATCTTTGGAGAGATTCCCCAGGTTCTGCCATATGTGCGTCGACAGGCCCATAAAGCTCTGTTAGCTTTAGTGATTTTGTTGTTGATGTGAGAGTTCCAGTTTAGTCTTTTGTCCAGGATTACTCCAAGATATTTGACTTCGTCGGAATACTCAACGGCCGTGCCATTTAGTGAAATCTGGGCTAAGCTGAGATTTCTTCTTTTTGTGAAAGGAACTATGATAGCTTTACTGCGGTTTATGGAGAGATTTTCCTTGACGCACCAGTCTATAGCTATCTTAAGGGCGTTTTGCATACGTGAAGTAACTACGTTTGATTCTTTGCCCCTAATAATGATGACCAAGTCATCGGCATACCCTATTATGTCGTAGCCTAAATTACTTAATTTTTGAAGTAGGTCATCTATGACCAAAGACCACAGGAGGGGTGATAAAACTCCTCCTTGTGGACAGCCTTTTATAGCTGATACTGATACTGAAGTCTGTCCTGACGAAGCAGTGATTTTCCGACTTTCGAGCATCGCTTTTATCCAGTTTATGGTGGGAAAGTCTGCCTTTCGGTGAATTAAAGCATTTGATATTGAATCATAACCGGTGTTATCAAAAGCACCCTCTATGTCAAGAAAAGCGCATAGTGCAATTTCTTTGCAACGGTAGGCGTTGTTTATGTGATTTGTTAGTTTTAACAGTGCGCCTTCCGTTGATTTGCCTTTTTGATACGCATATTGACAGGGGTGTAGAGGCATGGTAATAGTTACGCATTCTCTGATATGAACGTCAATTATTCTTTCCATTGTTTTCAGGAAAAACGATGTCAAGCTTATGGGATGATAGGATTTAGGTAGTTCACTAGGTTTGTTACCTGGTTTGGGGATAAATACTACATTGACCTCCCGCCAAGTGCTTGGTATATAGCCCCAGTTGAAACTGAACCTAAATAAGGCAATCATGTTAGGTAGGAAGAATTCCATACCCTTTTGAATGAGGGCTGGAAAAATTCCGTCATTTCCTGGTGCCTTGAATGGTTTAAATGAGTTTATGGCCCATTTTACCTTATCTTGACTAAATAATTTACCAGATAAACTATTATTTCTGCTGAGGTTAGTTGGATATGAAACCTCAGTAGTGTGATCAGTTGTGTGATCGACAATTAGGGAACCAGGGAAGTGAACTTGCAGCAAGGTTGTGAGAGTTTCTTCCCGGTCGCTTGTGATTGTTCCATCAGGTTTGATGAGCAATCCCATGCAGTTTGAAGGATCTGTTGAAAGTGCTCTCTGGAGCCGCGCCACTGCTGGGAGTTTTTCCAGCTTTTCGCAGTTTGCGCGCCATGAGGCCCTTTTAGATCTTCGCAACTCTTGGTTGTATTTGGTTAACAGGGATCGATATTGATCCCATACGCCGGTGCGTTTCGATTTATTGAATTGTTTTCTCACCTTCTTGCGGATAGTTTCCAGGTTTTCATTCCACCATGGTACGCTTCTTTTTACCACGGTGCGCTTTACCTTACAACTACTCCTAAAGGATGAGATAATGATGTCGTTAAGCTGACATTGTGCAGCGTCCGCATCACTTGGTGTTAGTGGTGAATCTCGTAGCAGATCAGTTCTGATTGCTAGATTTTCACTATAGGTTCTCCAGTTAGTTAATTTATTATTGTATTTGACCGGCGCGCACTCGGTGTTGCATCGCAGCCTGAACATAATATGCATATGATCAGACAGAGAAGCTTCATCAGACACGTGCCAGTCCTCTACAATGTTTTGTATAAAAGGAGACGAGAGAGTAAGGTCTAAAACTTCTTCTCGTATACTGTTCCTAAAAGTGGGCTTATCTCCCTTATTTAGAATAACTAGGTCTTTACTATATAGGTAATCTAAAAGTAACTCACCTCTTTTGTTTGTGTCTCGGCTGCCCCAAATCTGGTGATGTGCATTCGCGTCGCAGCCGATAACAAGATGTACTTGCTGAGTTTGGCAGTACTGGACAAGTTCCTGTACTGGTGTAGGTGGTACCTCCTCTATGTCCCCAGCAAAATACGCCGATGCGCATACGAACTTGTGTATCACATGGCCATTGTGGCGTTCAATTAAAACGGCCACCAGGTCCCTAGTATTGAAACCTGGAATGAGAGAGAATTTTATATCTTTCGCAATGGAAAGAGCTGCCCTAGGTCTGAAATTACCTTTGGCAAAAATTAGCTCTCTATTTCTGCTGTTAAGACCAAAGATCTTACCTGTAGTTGCCCATGGTTCCTGGATTAAACCAAGAGCGACGTTCCTTTCGGCACATCTTTGGCTATAGGTGTCCGATGCACCCATAGCGCGGTGCAGGTTTGCCTGCAGCACAGTTAGAGACGTCATTTCTTCTTCACGTACTCGGGATTACGCACTCTATGAGGTTTGTTATCACCCCTGCGTCGTACGTAACCCTGTTGAGAGAGACCACTTTGTGTCCCCCTTGGACTTCTGGTGTTCTGTCCATCTTTCCCGCTTGTATGTGCCTGTTCGGCCGCCAGTTTTGGCCTTAAGCGGTTACGGTGCGCGTTTGTGCTGTCCGTTTTCTTAGCCTTTGCTTTAGCATCCAGCACCTCAGTTGTTTTAGCAACTGAGTTACCCGTGGCAGCACTACTGCCAGCCACTGGTGGTGTGGCGCTACTGTTCCAATTACATTTTTTTTAATTTGAACAACATTTCTGAGAAATCATACTTTTACTTTCACACATGCGGCGCTTGTGGATGGCTTTTCTGAAGCATCAGTGGCAGTACTAATACTAGCCCCTGGTGTTGTAGCCTTTTGTTGGTTGTCTCGTGACGCCTGATTCGTCGATTTGTCCGCGCTCTTGAGGATTATTTTGATCTGTCCAAACCTGAACGAGACCATCCCCTTTAGCTCAACAAGTCGCTTCATCGTGCTTTCGTTTACAGCAAGGACCATATGGGCGACATCTCTGTCGTCAGATCTTTGCAGAACTCTCCACGTTCTGGTGTTGAGTTCTTTATTCTGGCCATCTAGAATTGCCAGTATTCTTTCATTCGCTACTCCGGTACTATGTGGGAAGAAGGCTCTGATATGTGGTTTCGGGAAAAGTTCTTCCCCCACAAGCGTCACTCCCATACCGCATTTCTCTTTGAGCTTCGTGAAGTTTGTGCTCATCCACTCTGTAGTGGTAGCATCCGCACATACTATCATTAGCCATCCGGCTTTGAAAGTTGTACCGCGGAAGGCTGGTTTGTCCCCCTCATCACGTTGTTCGATGGTGATGTCCATAATCCTCTCCTGAATCTGAGCCATTTGCTCATTACTGAGAGGATTGCGATCCAGATCGACAGGTACTACACCCAGTCTTACAAAGCTCGCTATATCTCTATATGAGACTTTGTCGACGGCTGTATTTCCTGTGCGAGCTCGTTTCCCTTCGGATTGGGGCGGCGTATTGTCCTCGGATCTTGTACGCTTCACCTCGGAGCCTAGGTCGACCTCTGTCGACAAAGCAAGTATTCTGGCCTGCTCTACGTTTTTTCCCTTTTTCAGCGCGCGCTTAAAACGGCGCTGTTCGGATGGTGTGAATTTGACGCGCTTAGACTCAGTCTGTGCAGTTATACCAGAGGTCTCCGGCGCGCCTGTATTCATGGAATGCACATCATCCGAGAGTATGCTTACATTGCATAGCGTGCTGGATTCAGAGATATCGTCACTAAGAACAGACAAGTTCTCTTCTAAGCTTATCATCTCCGAATCCGTGGTTTGTGACCCTTCCCGATTGGCAGGTGTCACGTCATTTACGACAGGGTGTTCTAAAACATCCCCAGTTGGTAAAGCAGGGTGTTCTGAAACATCCCTAGTTGATGATGCAGTTGTAGAGGCATCATTCTCTATTTGTTTTTTGCTAAACGGGTCTATTTTGATTCCCACGAGTAAACGGGAAAGAAAGGTCGCCCGTGGTCTACCCGTATAACCACAGGAAGGCTATCTTGAAATCGGAGGTCGCCTGGTATCCGAAGTTCGCTGCTATCGACTAAGAACCTCTTAGCCATTCATCTCTCGGCGCTAGCTGTTCCACCTTAGATTTGGGGATTTGTTGTCGGGGTTGTCTCCCCGGGCATTACCGAAAAGTTGTAAGTAAGGTAGGAAGGGGGGGGGGGGGTAAGCAAAAGGGGGAGGGGCAGATGGGGTGGGATAGGAGCGGACGTGAAGTCCTGGTCAGTTCTTGGTTGACGCTCATCAGACGGCCTGGCCCTTACAAGCCCGATGACTCTTTACGTCGTAAGCCTCCGCACCGGCACCATCGAATTTGTTTGCGGTGATGGTGCGCACGTCAAGGTGACTGACCCCGCTAAGAGGATATTATATTGTCCGCATACCCGACTACCTTGATTCTTTCTCTGTCTAAATTTAAGAGAATTTTATTTTAGGAGGTGTTCCCCTCCTGGCATATTTGGTTATCTTGCTATTTCCTAAGGCTGCTTGAATGATTCTAGTGCTGAGTATGGAAACAATCCATTGACTTAGATGGTTTTGTATTCCCAGCTCCCTCAGTGCTGCGTCAGTGTGAACATTGTTGAAGGCTCCTTCTATGTCTAGAAAGGTGACCAAGGTGTATTCTTTGTGATGTAAGGATTTTTCTATTGTACGCACTACCTCATGAAGAGCTGTTTCTGTAGATCTTGCTTTGAGGTATGCGTGTTGAGATTTATAGAGGTTCTTCCGGTGATTGGCCTTCGTATGGTTATCAGTTCGGATTTGATGGTGTTTATCCGAATTCCCCATTTTTGGTTATATGAAAAGATGCTTCGGACGTGCGCTTCGACTCTTGATTTGGCTAATGCTGAAGACAAGGAACTACTTTATGTGACGGAGTCACCTGCGAATAGGCAGCTTTGTGCGGTTTCTCGAGACGTGGTTGGTCGGACTTGTAAATGCTGTAGAGCACTGGTACTAGCCTTGAGCTACTGAATTTTCTTGCCAAACTATTTTAAGTGTTTTCCCCTCCTTAGTTTTTTTTATCAGTTGTGTACAATTTAGTCGAATACAAAGCTACTACTACGTGTGGATCGAAAACCGGCACAACGACAATAGACGTTTTCGACAAATGACAACGGAAATCAAGGTGAATATTTAAACATTATTTTCCGTATTTATAATACATAAGGTCGAATAGGCGAACACCACAGGCGGACCAATAGGGATGCAGTAAAGTGGGATGGTTATAATCCGTCTTATCCTGATCATAACTTCGTTATAAAGGAAGAAGAAGTTGTAATTTTTTTTTTATAATGAACACGCACTAAAGGGATTTTTGGATACCTTATAATGTATTAGCTACACAGCGTGGGCGTTAAGGAAATTAGGGCTAGAAGATAGGGAGAGATGCCGATGCACGTTGGTTTTAAATGTTTGTAGATTATAATGTGTAGGAAAAAATGTGAAAAATTATCGTTAAAATGTGAATTGAGCACTGTGCGACTGGAAGATATGAACCGCCTTTATTTCTTTATTTTTACCCTTTTTTAGCCTTCTCAATTAACAACTTTTCCGCTCTATTACGACTTGAAAAAAATCTTTCTAGGCTCACTCTATTGCCCAATAGCAATGCCAAAAGTTGATGCGCTGCAAGGGCTTCTGTGTTTTTACCAAGTAACTTGTGTATTTAACACTTTCACTCTCACAGTGATTTCCATTACGTTGCCTGGCAAGCTTTAGGTATCTTACAGTTTCCTTGCACATTCTTGCAGTGTGGTGAAATTCTGATTCCGACTGTGAGTAGTGTCCCATGACATATTATATTCTTGACTGTTTGTCAGACTTAGGTGGAATCTGTGGCCCAACATGCGTACTGCAAGGGTAAATCGGTGGAAACCGCCCTGCACTTACAAGAAATAAACTATGGTTGCTTTCCTAGACATAGAAGGCGTCTTCAACAACGTTAACACATCTGCAATCGCAAATTCACTAACAGAACTGAATGTGGATGGCTCGCTTGGTGAATTGGTCAATCTTTTGCTCAAGCAGGATTATTAACTCAAAACTGGGCGATACATCCGCTAGGTCCTTTCCCCCCTTCTCTGGAACTTGGTGGTGAACAAACTACTGATATGTTTGGAGGGGGAGGGCTGCATGGTGATTCCATATGCGGTTGACGTTGCTATTGCCGTCTCTGTAAAACACCTCAACACTTTAAAGGAACTCCTACAAAACGCTCTCTACAAGCTAACAAGATGGGCGAATAGCTGTTTGCTGGGTGTTAACCCTCACAAAACCTTACTTGTCCTCTTTTCCAGGAAATATAAAATTCCTCATATTGACCCACCCTCTATTAACTGTACAAACTTAACCTTTTCCATTGAAGCTAAATTCTTCGGTCTAATCTTCCATAGGAAGTTGAGTTGGAAGCCCAATATACAAGAAGGAGTCAAAAAAGCTACAGTATAACTTTTCTCTTGCAAAAAAGCCATTGGCAATAAGTGGGGGCTACAACGCCGTATCTCTCACTGGCTATATATATACGTATCGGTAGTTAGACCGATTGTCTGGTGGACTGCATTGTACAAAGCGGTAAATCGTGATAAGCTGAGCACGGTTCAAGGAAGAGCTTGTCTGTACATCACCGGAGCATTTCGGACGACTCCCTCCGCTGCACTGGACATTTTACTTCATCTGACACCCCTCGATATATAGGCAAATAGCTGCCTGTTCCCCTGTCCGCTTAAAAGCTACCTCACAGTGGATCAGTACGAATATTGGCCACTCTATCATTCTGGACTCACTTGGGTCTCTACCAAGGAACATAGACTACACCATACCCCAATTCCATTTCGGAAAGAACTTCCAAATCACTATCCCCACCAGATCATTCTGGTAGGATGATGCATTCACGGAGGATAAATCAATCAACTTCTTCATCAAAAACTAGTGATGGGGTAGGTGGGGGGTGTTTTCTCTGAAAAACAAAATTAGTCTCTCTTTCTGTCTTTCTGATCATTATAGCGTGTTCCAGGCGGTAATCATGGCGATTAAGGAAGTCTTGTCGTGGCTAAAGAGAAATGTGATATGCACTTAGGACATTCGTATATTCTCGGACAGTCAAACCGCGATAAAGTCACTGGACTCAGTCTCTTCAAACTCTAAAAGGAACCGCATTACCTCTTTTACCTGATAAAGGTTTTTTCGGTATAAATATCGCTACTTGTAAACTTATGTTTAAGCTATCCGCAGTCGAGAGTACAAGCTACTAAGCATATCTGGCCAAAGCTGTATCTGTGACGGTCTGTGGGTTTGATCTCAATTAACCGACTGCACTTGGCTCGGCTATAGGTGTCATTACAGGACACTGTCTAATAGGCAAGCACGCATCAAGGCTTGCATCAAAGCTTGGCGTCTATTCAATGTAGAAGCTGCAGGGACAAGGAGGAGGAGACTACACTTCACCTTCTCTTAAGTCCTGCACTCTCCCATTAAAGAAAGCTCTATCTAGGAGCCTTCATCCTTTATGAACTCAGTGACTTAGCTAACACAGATGTTAGAAGTCTATTGCACTTAATTAGAAGCTCCAAATGGTAAACACGTAGATGGAGAAAATCCCCTGATCCACATGGCATCACAACGGTGGCTGACAGCCACCTTAACCTGACCTGACCTAACCTAACCTACGAGTAGGTGGAGAAGTAAATTTCCTGGGTGGTATTCGATTCTCGAACCTATTTCCCTAATCATCAAACTTTTCACTTAAACTGTTATTACAGTTTGGGCTCTACACCGCATACATCATGATTCTCATTAATTTGTTTGTTAGCAGTTTTCCCGAGGTTTCACGGTGAATAACAACAGTTCCATTTTCCGTTTCCACCAACTCCAACATTAAGGGAAGACGGCATCATTTTTTCTTTGCTTTATATTTCGTGGTTTCACTTGTTTGCTTCTGTTTAGTTTTGCACCAATCTTATCCGTTATATATTCTAACACTTGTTTGTTTTGTTTTACATTTCAGGCACTTTACATTCAAACTTATCGAAGGCAAATACAAAATAAAAACGACCGAATACTTTTTTATCGTGAGATTGAACCGTAAATACTTTTCGTGAAAAGAAATCAAAGTCAGCATTCATAGGTTGGAATTTGCTGAAACTTTTTTATTTGGAGAGCCACGAAAATAATTAATTCAGTTTCAAAGGAAATTGTGGACGAATTTGGTTCCTGTTTTAGTCAATTAAAAAATCTGATGAATATTAAGCGATTTGAATTCGACCATATTCTGGAAAAAAAAACTATACGCAAGTACTTTTCGTGTTCACGACGTGGTTCTATTTTTTGCAATTTGAATAATTCGAAGATAATTGTGCGGGAAATACATCATTTTAAAAATACATAATTAAACTCAAGTTGTTCCCGCTTCGACTAATATTTGAAACTTCTTTCTTGTGCCAATATATTCCAAAAATCTGAGCTTAAAAGAAAACGACAACTGGATAGATTCACAATGAGACTAAAAAATAGCCTGCATACGCTCTAAATTTTAACATTACCACATTGAGGAAATAAATTAGTTTTAATAGACATTTAAAACATTCAAACCATCGCTTTTGAAGCCGACTACAACCAACGATTCTCAACAACATCATTGAACACCAGATACATACACAATAAAAGTTTACAATCTAGCTAACCTTGGCAAATACATCAGGACAACCGACTTCTTCAAGTAAATTTAAGTAAAAGAATATTCTTTAGACTGTAATGGGTAAGTGGACTTATTTTATATATTATGTGTCATAATAACTTGCCAAGTTTATTTTAAAATTTTATGTATAGACCTAAAGATTAAGTACCCTAGTGATCAAAGGTCTTTTTTGTGTACAAAAGCGTTTTATAAAAAAAAACTTGTTCGTACAGAGATTGTGAAAATTATACATATTAATTTTCTACATCCTTTTTTGGCATTCCGTACACCAAAATATGGGACGTTTGGTTAAATCATTGTCAAAATAAGACTTCTAAAAAGTGCCGTAGTATGTGAGGAACGTTTTTTGAAAAAGATTAATCATAAAAGGAACCTGTAAAAGGCTTGCAAAGAATGCTTTAATAAAGTTTTGGTGTGCAAATGCATGGGGTCAGTTATTGATGATGAATGCTCTAGAATTTTCAACTGTGAAGAAATAGTTTTGAAGCGTTGCAAATTTTTGGTAAAATGATTGCTTTAGTTTAAAGTAGGGTCACATAAATATTTCGAATATCGGTTCTGAACAAATTTATCATACACAAAGAAATAGGGGAGAGTGTGCATGGGACACTTTTGAGAAAAATTCCATTTAATCGCAACTTGTAAACCATATCTGCGCAAATCCTTAAGATAAGGTACCATAATTATAGCAAGTTAAGATAAGGTACCATAATTATAGCAAGTTATTGAAAACACAAAAGTGATCAAACGTTTACCAGCATATAAGTAATAATTCATTCCATGGGACAGTTATGTGGTGGAATGGGACACTAATATCCAATATCTAAAATTTTTGTGTTAATCTAACAATCTTTTTCCCTAACAAAAAACGACCAATGTTATTTGGTTTTTGGTTTATTCAACAACAACAAAAAAAACACATTTATTATCTGTTTTAACAAAAAAGAATTATCTAATAACAAATAACTTCACTTGAACTAAAAAATAAATAAAGAAACATAACATAAAAAGTTAAAACCAACAATAAAATTCAGAAAAGCGTTTCAGCACAATGATGCAAATTTGGATTTTAAATCCACACTAAAAGAAGAAAAATCAATTGGATTTCTCTTATTTGGCCCAATACGCTGAGGTTGTGGTAGCCTTAGAACTGTATCATCCCTTAAGACTTAGCTTTGGTCCTCAATTTGTGAATACGAAATATATAGACTCAGATACCTTCTTGCGCAAAAAATTGACTTGAACAAGTTCTCCTTCTTCGTCTTGAAAATTTTCCCGACGAAGTGGTAGGCAATTTTACTACGACGAAGTCACCAACTGATGTATCAAAGTCGTCCTGTTCTTCGGCAGATGGAAAATTCTCGTCGTCCGATGAATCTTTTGTAGTGACAAATGAAGAACACGTCCGTATTGATTCGCGGTCAGCTTTCAACTGACTCTCTTTATTCATTCAATATATAGTGCAGTAGTACATGACAGAGTAGGTATAACAAGAGAGTGATGATATACGTAAATGACATACACATACAAATAATGATACCAACAGATAAATGCTGCTACAACTCGGCCGTCCTGACCTTTAAGATCTCCTGATCTACAATGTTAATATATATCTATCAATTAACTGCTATCGTTATCTATCATTATTACTCATTTGACGTTTTACAACCTTTGAACCACGGACTTATATTGCCTACCGCCGTTCGAGACTGCTGGAAACCTTCTACGTCTTTAAGTACATACCGGTCATTGCGCAAAACTTTCGTGACTTGACATGGACCTTTGAACTTTGGGAATCATTTTTTTGATACGCCAGAGTGTGAATCGAAGTTTTTTACAACCACATAATCTCCTACCGCGTAAGACTTAGGTTTTCGACGTCTTTTGTCGACATATTGTTTATTGTACCGCTGCAGTTGTTCCTGTTTTAAGGCAGCTCGCGTTCGTACACTTGTATGGTCTGTCTGCCTTTCGACTTGAATATCGACTAAAGTTTCTTTTAGCGCGTCACTTACCCTTCCTTTCTGACTAATACCGAAGAGCATTACGCTTGGATGTTCATTTATTGCTCTATGTAACGTGTTGTTAAGAGTGTGTTCGACTGTCTCTAAGACGGAGTCCCAGTAAACACCCTCTTCTGGCCTGACTAGTTTAGCTAGCATAGGTCCAATGCTCCTGTTGACTCTTTCTACCTGACCGTTCGCTTGGGGAGATCCAGTATCCACTCTAATGTGCTGCACACTGTTTTTGTTCAGAAATTCTGTGAAATCGTTTGATGTAAACGCACTCCCTCTGTCGGACACTATGCACCGGGGGCGACTGTACGATCTAAAGTAATCTGTGAGCGCTTTAATAGCTTCTTTCGAATTTGTAGTCTTGGTTGGGTAGAGCCTAACGAATTTGGTGCACGCGTCTACGACGACAAGGACGTGTTTGAGCATTCTCGATTTGTCTACTGGTCCGTAGTGATCTATGTGAACGACGTCAAAAGGTGTGCTTCCTTTGGGCACAATATGTAAGAAACCCTCCTCACGGCCATGTTTCGAGGAATACACTAGACACTGTAGACAATTTTCAATGTGATTCGTCACTTTTTCTTTTATCTTAGGGAACCAATAACTTTCGGAGATCAGATCAACCATTTTATTAGCGCCTATATGACCTATTTCATCGTGATATTTATACAATATGTGCTCTTCCATATCCTCGGTGACAAAGAACGCAACTGAATCATTATCTTTTTTTCTATATAAAATACCATTGCGCATTTCATACAGCGCGTGCTCCGACTTTTGTAGCAACTCAGACAATTCTCTAATTTTTTTGTCTTTACCCTGGCCTATGATTAGATTTTCCTCAAACGTATTTGTCTCCAGAACCAAGACATTCGTTGGACGGCTCAGAGCATCCACGTGCTGCATTCTTGCACCAGAACGGTGCTCTAAAACATAGTCATAATTCTGGAGCTCTAGTGCCCACCTTGCTATTCTAGGATTTAACTCTTTCTTGCTTAGGGTCATGGTTAAAGAATTGCAATCTGTCACTATCTTGAAATTCTTACCTTGAAGATAAACGCGGAAACGCTGTAAAGCGTTTATTATTGCTAAAGTTTCTAGTTCGAAACTGTGATACCTTGATTCAGCATCGGTCGTTCTTTTAGAATAGTAGAACACAAGGTGTATTTTCCCGTCACGTTTCTTTTGCATGAGGATTGCTCCGAACCCAACAGAACTTGCATCACAATGAAGTTCTGTAGTATCGCTTGGATCGTACAGATCTAATATGGGTGCTTTATATCATTGAATTTGGGCGAGGTAGGTAAATTTAATAAAAAATTTACAATTTGGGAATTTTTTGGAAACGTAAACGATTTTATGCCCAATAACAATAGGCACGATTTTCTGTCACAAAAAAGAGGATGGGGTATTAAACGGTTCGTTAAAGACAAAATGGTGAACGTTCTTGATTCTTCAATAATTTTTTTTAAGAAATGCAGTTTTTAAAACTTTTTGAACTACCCACCACTTTTAAATTTGTAACCTTGATTAAAAGTGTAAATTATAGCGAGATAAAATTGACGATGAATTGCAAATATAAAACAGATTTACAGCGAGCAGCAAAACAAAACACCAGTATACCAAATGGGTGGTTCGGTTTGGTTTGAATTAAGAAGTAAAAATACACACGTTTTAGTACTAAGATAAAAATATTTATTGATTTTGCTACCTATATATGAAATAGTTAATATTAATGTATATTAAATTGAATTCGAAGAACTGTCAGTTTCATAATCGGTTGAAGAATCATCTCCTGGATTGATAATTATTGCATCCGACATTGTGTCCCACATCTGCTCGTGTGAAAAGTATTCCTCCTCTGTCCTTATAATTTTTTCACAAACTTTGCGCCAATCTTCAACTGTTATTTTTGAAAATTCTTCTTCAGCTAGTTTCTGAACATCCGATAATCTAAACGTTGTATTTCGGCTTCCGACTCTTCCCTTGACTGTTGCCCAGATCTTTTCAATAGGGTTGAGATCTGGATGATAGGGTGGCAATCGTAGTATATACTTCGTGTCCCGCGCCGTGAATCATATCGTCAATCTTATGCTTGGGGTGGTGATTAGTCCGATGTCGCTTTATAAGGTCATAAAGTTCGACTTTGAGCATTTTTGAAGAATGCGGTATATTGTTGACGGAAAGCCATTCTAACATCTCCGATTTAACGGAAGCAGAAGTGATTTGCTTGTGTTCCCATTTGTTGTGATATGATGCGTTGTCCATTACAATAACCGATGGTTCCTCTAGGTTATTTAAAACTAGATCCTTCATCCATTTGGAGAAATTTTCAAAATTCATCTCATCGTGATAATCTCCTGTTTTCGACCCAGATTTAAATAAAAGCAAGGCATTATTCACGAAGCCCTTCGCTCCACCTGCATGCGCCATTATCAGCCTTTGGCCTTTTGAAATTGGCGCCTTTAAACCTTGACTGGTGCCGTCAGTCCATGCCCTTGGCCTTGTGTGAGAGCTGTGAATATAGCTCTCGTCCAAATAAATAATCTCATATCCTTCTGACCTGTACTCCCGCACCTTCCTCAGATATTTCACTCGTAAAAGTTTGATTTCATTTCTTTCGCAAAGAAATTTACGGTTGTTCTCCGTTTTCCTATAAGAAAATCCATTTCTTTTTAAAATCCTATGTAGCGACATATTGCTTAGGTTCAGCTCCAAATCTTCCTGCACCCGTTGTCTTAACATTTTTAATGTTATCATCATTTTTTCTTCAATGTGGAAGTTGTATATAATTCGCCGAACAGCTGTGATACCAAATTCGTCCAATCCAGTTTTCCATTTTGTATGTGGTACTCTTTTAGTTGGAGATTCAATAGCGCCTTTCTTCTCATATTCTTTAATTATCCTTCTTATTGTTCGGGCCGAAATTCCCGTAAACTCCTCTGTCTGTGAATTTGCGTATGTGATGGGATTATCTATACATAAATTCCTAGCTTCTTCAATTTTTTTGTAATATATCCTAACAACGATCTTACGTCCTAGACTTCCTATTGGTTTTCCTTTTCTTGAAAGATCCATGACAATTTATTTTATTTTAATAAACTTATGTCCTAGCAATGCTTTTGTTTTCGTGAAAGTGAATTCCAAATAGGAAATCCATAATATATATGCCTTATCTTAAAATAAAAAACTCTAAAAACCAAGCAACAAATTTATTCCTTGCCCCTACAGGTAACCAAATGCAAACACTAATCATGTCGTAAAACTTTTACACTTAAGTCAAACAGGTAAAATCAAACATCATAAAATTAATGCTAACCAAGCACACCACCCATACAGGTACCTAGCGCTAAACCACGAAATGTTCAACCATAAAAAGGGTTGGGAACCCTTTCAAATACAATCGGACTTCTAGGTAGAAATGTATAAAAGTCGACCTCATAATAAAAAATTAAGTTTATTTAGATATTCAACAGCATTTTAGTTCTAAGCACTGTAAAGTTGGGTTACGCATTGTAAATTACAGGCAAAAACGCTTAGTGATTAAATCTCTTTTGCGTCATTTTTGTTCTCTTAAATCCTCTCTCTGCGCAATCGACCGTTGGCCAACTGTTTTGGTACGGACTATACAAATATTATTATTCAGTAAAAAGTAACATCTTAAAAAAAAACAAACAAAAGCAAACATAACTCTAGTCACAGACAAAACAGACTAACTTCAACAAAACAACACAAAAAAAAATAAAATTAGCACTCTGTTACTATTCATTAATGTTTGTAATTCTTCGAACATTTAAAATCAGTCTTCATTAAATTTCAGTGAATCATAATACGGCCAATAGTCTCTTGGAATGACAGCTTTTATTTCCTGAAGGTGGTCATATTTTTTCTTAGATATTTTAAGCGGAAATGGGTGAAGACATCCATAGCTGATTTTGACATTTGCACACCAGTCTGCACTACCTCAAGTGTGGGCGCAAGTTTTTCTGTACTTTTCCGTTCTGACAGCCTCACTGAACACAAAGCAGAACAGTTTCGGACAGAAATTTTTCTCACTGAACACAAAACCTTGTACTTTTCTGTTCTTTTCTGCCCAGAACAGCCTCACTGAACAAACTTTTTGTTTGTATCTATTAATGTTTTGATCGCGTTGTATTCACTTGTCGGGTGAATAAATGTCTCTTGACTGTTGTAAGGTAATTTAGTTTTGTTTAAACATTTGTACAAATTTAAAAATTTAACTGTTTGTTTTTCTATGTTTTGTTTAAACTCGTTCATTGGTTGTATTATTAGAATGACCAACAGCATATCCTATCAACAATCAAGAAAAATTTGTATTCGCTACTATAAACCAAACCGCGTGTTACATGAACTTAATGTACTCAACGTTAATGTATTTATTATAAAAGGCTTTTTTTTTTACATATTTATATTATGTATGTATGTATGTAGAACTCTTGAATTTTTTTTTTTTTTTTTTTTTGTGTTTATAACTAGTTTATAATATTGATATCTTGGTACTAAACAATACTACTTATCAGAATCCACGAACCTGCAATCCCTGCAACACTCTGCAGCCGCAACACTCAGCAATAGCCTCTGCAACATTTCGCCTCTGCCACTACACGCACAAACCTCTTTTTATGGGTTTCTTTTGTCTTATGTAAGTGCCGTTAACTACGCGATTGTTTTTATTATTTGATCACGTTACTTTCATTTTATGCTTTCGATTACATAAGTGATAAGTATGTATATGTATTTACTCACAGTTATGGTTTGATATAAATTTTGTACATTACTTTTGTACATTTACTTCTCGCATGAAACTACGGGAAAATTAAATGTAAATACTTACATGTAAATTATTATTCTTATTTAATATACTTATTAATTAATTATTATATTCTTATATATCGCTGGTTCTACGGAAGGGCCTCGTAAGAACTTTTGGGGTGTTTTTCAGAATCGATAAAAAACCGTTTTAAAAAATAGTAGAGAATGGAAAACAAATACAAATATTTATCAAATCACTAGTTAGGCCATCCTTCATGGTTACATATTATTTTTGTTCTGAATTTTGCGTCCTCCAATTTTTTACGGAAACATACGTGGTATTGTTTTTTTTTCTCTTACTTACGAGGTCCTGGAATGCTTGGATGAAAATATTATTCGTCTCTTTAAAGAAATAAAATACACTTAATTATATCATTGAATTCAATTTATTAAAAGTACAAATATTATTATTCAGTAAAAAGTAACATCTTAAAAAAAAAAACAAACAAAAGCAAACATAACTCTAGTCACAGACAAAACAGACTAACTTCAACAAAACAACACAAAAAAAATAAAATTAGCACTCTGTTACAATTCATTAATGTTTGTAATTCTTCGAACATTTAAAATCAGTCTTCATTAAATTTCAGTGAATCATAATACGGCCAATAGTCTCTTGGAATGACAGCTTTTATTTCCTGAAGGTGGTCATATTTTTTCTTAGATATTTTAAGCGGAAATGGGTGAAGTTGTTCAAAAATTATGTCCGTCATAACAACTTTACTGGGTCTAATGGGTAATATCTCGTATTGATCGTTAAAATTCAATTTATAGGAAATAGTACCCTGGAAATATCGGAACGATTTAACATCTGTAACACAGGGGTCATTAGCTTTTTATCCCGGTCTGACAGAATGGTATTTTAAGAATTTCTTTTCTCCGTAGTTTTTAAAAAAGTCAAAATTTGGAGCTTCAGTTTCATATAACGGTTGATTTATCTTAGCTTCCTTGGTCAATCTTACATAAACATTCGGAACGTAGATCTCTTTGTTCTGCAACTTACGTTCAATTGTGCTGTGAACACTGTCACCCTCCATCTGTGTATGCCCTTTAGTTAAGTATTTTTGAATAATGTCAGCTCCATATTTTTCTGCTAAGTATAAGATAGATAGATAGATAGATTCTTTATTTTTTCATCATAAAGTTTATAAATTGGTATACTTAAGAATAAGGACATGGCAATACTGCCGTCTGCCTGAGATGACATTTCATAATATGATTTAAAAATAAAAGAAATAATAAAAAGCAAAAATTTTAAAATATAAAGAAAAGGAAAAAAGAAAAAAGAAAAGAAAAAATGTTTAACAAAAGATATGAAGAAATATTACTATATAAAACAATGCTATCAATTTTAACGTGATTTGAAACACAAAATATTATACAATTTGGATAATTTGATTAGCTGTTTATACAAAATTTTATCAATTTTAACGTGATTTGAAACACAAAATAATACGCAATTTGGTTAGAAATAGCTGTTTATACAATATTATCAATTTTAACGTGATTTGAAACACAAAAGAGATATTATCAAATTTAGTATGATCAGCAACAAAACAATAAATAGTTAGGTATAAAATTTGGTCAAAACTGCAATAAGTGGGTAATCGACTATGTTTAATATGTGAAACTGTTACGGTAAGAAAGAGCATGTTGGCAATATTTAAAGAGGCTGAGCCAGCCCATTGCTCCATTTAAAATTTCAAAAAGTTTGTCCAAAGATATAAAACTTTCCCGAAAATGCAACCGGCGAATTTCTTGTAGAATAGGACAAGCAGCAACGAAATGGTATATATCTTCATTCACTCTTCCGTTACATAGATCACATAGCTGGGGCAAGTCTGATCGATGAGGTATAAAGTTCAAATTTAAAATTTCAACTCTTGCTCTAAAAATAATACTTATAACCGAGGCTGAAAATTCATTACTAAAGTAAGAGACTTCCGAGGGCAGTTCATGGTTTAAATGACTATAAATAGCTCTTGAAGTAGATGAAGATGCTCTGGAAAGGTTATCCAGAAACATTTTGTGATCCACCTTAGCAATCACATCAGAAAACTGAGCCTGCCAATCGGTCACATTAGTTTCTGTTAAGTTTAAACTTGTTTCGTAAGATAAAGCTAGTTCGTTCCAGTTTTTAAACGGGGAAGCATTCACTCGAAGTAATTTTCTTAAGATGATTTTGTGAAGACAAGTTTCACTTCTTTTCATCACTCTAGTAATGAAGTTCGCATTTGCCTTCAAATTTTGTATATATATAGGGACTATTCCTGACTCTACATATATGGCGTAGTTGGGTGTTGAGTTAGGCAAACGAAATATCCTCTTAAAAAAGTTCCTTTGTACAGTTTCAAAAGCTTCGAAGTGTGTGTATCCGACGGGTTGGACGCCATATGCCATGCATGCATTTACTGTCGCGTTGAAAACTTTGTACTTGGACGTTAAATCAACATTTTGGTTCGAAAAAAACTTTGGCCACATTATATTAAGAGCCAATTTAGCTTCGTTGCTTTTTTCTTTGGAGTGCTTTAGATAGCTTAAATTGTAGGTCAAGAGGACACCCAAATATTTAAACTCTTGTAAAACCTCAATGTGTGTATTGTTTAGAGACCATTTTTCTTCCGCTCGCCTTCTTGATTGTCTCTTTTCAAATATAACAATCTTAGTTTTTTGGGTATTAATTTGCAAGCCCCAAGACTCGCAAAATGAACTTAGACGGTTTATTTGCAATTGAAGCGTGAAAGGATTATCAGCAAGCATGACTAGATCGTCCGCGTACAACAGGACTTTGATTATAATGTTAGCAAAATTAACTCCACCCGGAAGAAGCTCGCAGACATCATCTATGAACAGGGCAAATAATAATGGGCTGAGGATACAACCCTGAGGAACACCTGTAATTGTATCAAATCGATTTGAAAATGTGAAACCGTCCCATACCCTTGCATTTGTTGACGAAATAAGACTTGCATACACTTCGAGAAACTTTCTTGACAAACCAATGCAAGAAAGTTTGTATATTAAAGCTTGTCTATTGACTTTATCGAATGCAGCTTTAAAATCAACAAAGCAAGTGTATAGTTTCTTTTTTCTATCTATAAATTGTTGAGCAATGCTTGAAATGGCCAAGATATGATCCATGGTTGAAAAACCTGGGCGGAAACCGGCTTGAAAGATGCTCAAAAGACTGTTATCCTCAATCCATTTTGAGAGCCTTTCATATAGGATTGCAGTGAAAGTTTTTCTTATTGAATTTAAAATTGAAATACCTCTATAATTTTCCGCAGCGTTAGCATCACCTTTTTTAAAAATGGCAAAAATTACAGATTCGTTGAAACTGTTAGGGACACATCCATCATTGTATATTTTGTTATAGAAAGACACGAGGTAGTTTTTAAAATCAATAGTGCTGTTTTTATAAAACTCGACTGGTATGCCGTCTAGGCCAGGAGCCTTGCTGTTTTTCAATCTTTGGAGCGTTACTTCCAATTCGGGCAATGAGAATTCTAAATCCAGCTCGTTGACTCTAGTATCAGGTAGCGCGTAATCAAAGGTATGAAGGTCTTCATCAGCTGAGAGTAGAGTTTTAAAATGAGCTGCTAACGTCTCAGCTTCTAAAGAGAACTTCATACCCTGATTGCGCCCACCAAGATTGCGCACTGTCTCCCAAAATATCTTTGAGTTTGTGCAGTTTTCCAATTTCTTAGCCACGTTTTTTAAATAGGTGATTTTCTTAACTGAGCACATTTTTTTAAAATCATTATTAACGCGAAGATAGATGTTTTTGAAAAATTGAGAATTGGTCGTTCTAAACAGTTTTAAGTAAACGAACGAAAGTTTACGGAGATTTCTGCAATCCTTATCAAACCATACATTTTTAGCTACAAAAGTGTGTGTACTCTTCAACGCAAAAGGGGCTGCGGTCTTTATAACCCGTTCTATACTTTCACATACCACTTCAGACGAGACTGCGGATTGTTGGGGCAGAGATAGTAAGTGCCGAGAAAGGAGGCTTCTATAGAGGGTTGCATTGTTCTCCGACCACTTCAGCTTATTAAAACTAGAAGGTGTAGCTTGCTGGTTTAACTCCTTTAGCTGAATTTTAATTACAATTGGAAAATGAGCCGAGTAGTTGACTAGTGCAACTTCAAAGTCATCGATAATGTTCAGCCAGTCCCCTGAAATCGCAGCAAAGTCAATCACGGATTGTCCCTGCCCGCTAACAAAAGTGAATTCGCCACATGCATCACTAATAGAAGACCCATTCAAAACAAATAGACCGAAAACTTCAAAAAATTCTGTTAAACTCCCCCCGTTGCGGTTATAAATTTTATCCTTAGAACATCTACTCTCGGCCAGTGCAACTCGTGCTCGTATAATATTGGCGGAAGAATTTTGATATTCACCAATCCTAGCATTTAAATCACCGACGATTAACACATGGTCAAGAGAAGTGTTATTCATAAATTCCACTAGTTCATCGAAGTCGCTAAGCCAATGATTGCAATTTAAATAAATAGGAATAATATAATAGTTTAGGTTGTTGCTAACCATATGAAAAATAATTTTAGATTCAATAATTTTAAAATTAATAAGATTACCCCATAAAGATTTTTTAATCCCATATAGAATACCCCCACTGGCTCTTCCATGCAAATTAGATCTTATCGCGGGTGTAAACATTACTTTAAAGTCTTTGAAATATTTTAGAAATTCATTTTGATTCTTTTCTTCTAAGTATAATAGGGCATTGCTCATGATACTATTTCTATTCTGAGCAGTGCAACCATCGGAATAAATTATAATAGGAATTTTACATCCTGTCTTTAAAAAACTTTTGTTCTAGGTAATCTACCAAACAAGAAGCATACGTGGAAGCCTGTCCGTCAGAAACAGTTTCGTCAAACCAATAGCAGGTAGCAGCTTTTTTGACTAAATCAAAGATTGTAAAATTATGGCAGCATAATTTTGTTCGATAATATAATGCACTTGCGCTTATGCACGGGCAATTTTAACGGCCTGGACATCCATTGTTAAAACATGACACAAGTTATTTTCAGCATTGGTTTTGTCTTTGACCTTTTCATCTCTCGCTCTATTTTTATCATTTAAGTGGAGAAGATACTCGGGGTCTGTTACATTACCACTCTTATGTTTAAAACACAGATCACACCAGTCTTTTTTAGGTCTGTGGATAGCGACGTTAAGATTTTTAATTTGTTTTCTCAACACGCAATGAGAGAGGGCTTCTACTTTGTTTTCATTGCACTTAGTTTCATAAGCTCTATAAACGTCCACTAGGTTCTGAAAATTTTGTTCTAAATAGAGCTTTTTTGTTTCTTTTCGGCAATAATGGGACGGAAGTTTGTTAAGATTTTCAAGAAATTTGTTCAAAAAACTCATACGCTGATCTGTCTTATTAAGTTTGGGAGAATCAAATGTCGTTGGTGCATCTTTGATTCCTCCTTCACTTCGTTTGACCCAATTTTGAATTGACCATTCTCTCAAACCCGTTGTTGAAATATACATTTTTTTACATATCTTAATTCTTTCATTTCCAACTTTTAGAGAGTATTTGAAAGTACTTTTTCGTCGTGAATCAGTTCCGTGCAAGCTGATCAGTGTAACTGAATTGCACACGAAATCTTTCCTCTCTTCCCAGTTTAGGTTTGACCACATTCGATTAAAAATTTGTTCTCTTTGCTTATCCGAAATTTTGAAGCATTCATTTTGTGGTCCTTTTTGACTTTTTTGCACCTGCAACGCTCTCCAACTGAACGGGCACTCCTTTGGATGTTGTGGAAAGTTTTGCGTTGATCTCTAGGTTTAGAGTATCCCAAAAACTGTTTTCCCCTCATTCTGAGCTCTTGGTGTAACTTCTTTTTATTTTTTATAGTAATACTTGCTGGGGAAGAAAATGACTCACCCAAATCAGTATCTAATGAAAAATTAACGGTTAGTTGAAAACGAAAATCCTTTCAGTAACAGATTTACGATTTACCCATCTCTTCAGCATTTTCATGATCTACGTTTTCTGGTGATAAAATCTGTTCAGATTCTTCAATTACTTCTGCGTTTTGTTCTAATACTGACAAATTCAAGTTATCAATATCATCCTCGTCATTGAATTTGGGTTCTGATTCTTTATTTTCAGGTGAAGAGTCTGAACAGCTTTCAACAAACTCTGTCACAGTGTAATCAATGTCACTTAGTAAATGTTTTTCTGAAGAATATATTATGTACTGGTCCGCATTACAAGAGTTATTTTCGTTAGAATGAATTTCGTTTTCGGTTTCATTTTTTAACGGATAAAACTCAGCTGTTTTAAGGGTGCATAAAAGTATACAATCACTAATTTTAAAACTGAAAACAATTACAAACAAAATTAGCGTTATAGACTATCAAATTGGTTGATTTTTGAATTTGAACATCATCAACAGCACATTCCGCTCGAGAGTTTTCTTTTTTGTGTAAGGCTAATTCCAGCAACCATTTGCCACGAGATGTCATTTTAAATTTGCAGTACCTCGTATGTCTGCAAAATATTTGAAAATATCACGGACAGGACCTCGTATGTATCTGTCTCAATTTAAATTCGTTGAAACTTGTTTATTATAAAAGATTCTTAGAAAATGTAGGTATACTTTATTGTTTTTCTGGGATTAAATACTCACCAAAAAACACTATTTTGAATATTTTACGTAAATATTATTCGATAAATTCTCAATTAGTAAAAGCAACTCGCGCACAACACAGCCTACTACTGACTTTTGAGAGACTTACGAGGTACTGTTCATCATTTCAAAAAAAAAATTATTCGAGGTTTTGGATTTTCCAGTTTACTTTGTTTTTTTAGAACAAACACATTTATCCAAAAATGCCAAAAGGTGGCTCTGATTTTTCTGCATTTTTTGAGCTTAATTTGAAAAAATTGATTTTATTTCCGATGATTTGGCTAAGTGGACTCTAATCTGGCGCGATGGTTTTCCACGCGATGTAGTCGAACGATTTAGCGATTGGCACGATTCTAACGCGTCGCACCGGAGTTCTAGAAACTTTTTCGGCTTTCGCATTGCCGCGTTTTTGTTTCAAAGCATTCATTTCCATGGATTAGGCAAATAAATGGATATTTACACGAAGGAGGCTCACATATGCTACAGTGCAGGGAACGTACGGGATGAATCACCCCAAACACAACTTCCCCAACAATAAATATGAAAGAGAAGATAACGCCAAGAAGTGTTGGGTGTATCCTGCCGGAACACAACACACAAATACACTCATACCGTGCGCAGATGCACGGGGAATACCATCACTATATGCTAATACTTAACGTAACTCTTCTCTTTCATAAAAAGAGACGAAAATATTAAAAAATTAAAGTTGAAGAATGATGCCACTTTTTGTTTAAAGGGCTGAAAAACAATTGTTCTAGAGGGTTGATAACAAATTCTTTATACGTATCTTAAAATAAAACAAGCTCATATAATACATACAAAAAGATAAGAAAATACTGGAAAGGAATTGCAAGGGCAATTCAGTGAATGAATTTTAAAAGAAAACCACAGCACGGCACCACACAATACCACTCACTACTGACCTGTGTTGTGCCTGTGCTTGTCTCATTCCCATCATGCCTAAACTACAGTACCCATTCTCCTTTTATGAAGTTGATCACTACTCTTATCTTAAATTCCTACATCGAAGGATGTGCTTGTTCAAACCAACAGTGAGCGAACACATGAACATACCAACGTCAAAGAAACAAGCACTACACTTGATACTGCATTTAATCAAGTCGTTCTGTATGTTGTTAGACGTACCTTTAAATATGGGTTCAGATTTTAAATGAGTTGCTAATTGATATTGATATAATTGATATAAGGTTCAAAAGCTCAACATAATTTCCCTTATTTTGAGACTCTTCTTGTTAATCGTTTCCCCTGAATGCTATCTCTTGGGAGACCAAAAAACACAGCATTTATAAGCCTTTCCAAAATTTGTCTATTTTCAGATACTTGCTCGTTGGGACGCGACAGATATTTTTTTTTTGTTCGTTCGTCAAGCAACAAGTCTATGCGGGTGGTACCGAACGTTTTTAATGTTACGCAACAATTTATGTGGGCTTGGGAAACTATATGTTTATTCGATGCAACTGTGAAATGGTTTAGATCAGTGTATCCTGATGTCCAAACTCCCCTCTCCTGGTTGCTTGAAAAAAGCAAGCAAGGCCAGCAGAATACTTTGCTCAACGCGTTACAGCCACATAGCCATAGCTTTACCTCATAATTTTTTTCCTGAAAGTATCTAGTAAATGTCTTGTTTTTACAAGTCAAATTTGGAAGAGGTGCTGTTTTCCTACCAGAACTAAGAATTTGTAATTTGGCAACGGAAGAAAGCTGTGAAAATGGTTTTTCAATTAGGTTTTCAATGACGTGTAATG
Organism: Portevinia maculata; assembly: GCA_949715645.1. NCBI lineage: Eukaryota > Metazoa > Arthropoda > Insecta > Diptera > Syrphidae > Portevinia > Portevinia maculata. The sequence continues at coordinate 98,764,858 of OX454528.1, forward strand.
TATGCCGTTGCATGACCTGTGACGCCTTCGGAGTGCGATGTTATTTTCGAAGAAAAAGATATATACATATTCCCTACGAGTCCCGTTTGGATGCTAGAAAATAGAAATCAAAAAAATAATTTATTTTACCTATCAAAATGCTGTCCTCCACCACTTCTTTCAAATTGTGGATCCGGAGGTGTCCGAGGATGGCATGTATGCTATGATAGAATGGCCATCCCGACGGACCAATTAATTTCTTTTCCTTTCTGGAAAGAGATTAGCAACATTTTCATATTTAGAAAAAACAAAAAAATAACTTACCTGTATTTATTGGTCAGGTTGTGTATTTTAATATTTATTTCATCGGCCGTAAAAGTGGATCCCACGGTGGCCAGCATTTCAGCCATTTCTTTATATAAGTGCGTGTTTTTCCGTTGCCCAGGCAATTCTGGCAACTTATCTGCCCATATCTCTAACAGAGCAGCCTCGTTTTCTGCCAGCCAGATCTTCCTCTGTTTAGTATTTCGGCGTTTGTTCATTATCTGCAATGAATAAAAATAGATTGATTAATATTTGAATATAATATATATGTCAGAATTTGGTGGCCATCATCCACCGTTTCATCTTCCCGCTCTTCACTAATAATTTTACGACCTTGTGTTTCCTTGGCTGCGACATTATTTCGTTCGTGGCTGTCTTGCCCAAGCATCAGATTCGAACTAACTGAATTTCACAACGAGCATTTGATACAAATTGACTTACTGGCGCCTGACGGGTATACACTATACCCCTCTCGCTCTTATTCACTGTCGCACCAAGGCTCCACAGAACAGAGAACTCTGTCGGGCGCGCAACATCACAGAAAGCAGCGGAATGAAGAACAGAATAGAATGAGAGACATACCAAACCAAGCATTATACTTCATTACATTTCTTTATTACATTAATGATGCAACTTAAAACGATAACAATATCTTCATAACTAAAATTATACGACATATACATCTATTACTTCCCAAGAGATTTGGTATATCCAATTTTCAAAACAACTTCACGGCACGCGGACGCAATGACATAAAATGTCAAATGCAGCTCTGTCTGTTTTGTATTTGTGACATCCCGAGCTATGGAGAGTGTGTTCACAAACTATGGAGAGTGTGTTCACAAAGTTACTCTACATGTAAATCTGGTCAGTTTAGGATATTAATTCTTAATCTCATTTTTATGAGATTAATTTTTGTATGGGAAATCTCAAGATTTATACGAGTTTAACGAAAATGAATCCTAATATCGGAGTTAATCTCCGGTGGAAACATAGCATAGGCACTAATTATATAATCAAGTTTTTTGGATACATCTTTGCTGGATAGGTTTTCTTTAAAAACGAAGATTTGAGTATATGTATTTTTCTATAACTAGTATTTAACAAAATCTATACCTTTTTCCGGCGTTGCTGATGTTGATACCAATTTTTTAGCTTTTTAATACTCACTAGGGGGATTATTTTCTGCCATCTTATAAGTTATTCTTGATATCTTAAATCTATAAAACAAAAATCTATAGGCCAACCAAGTGTGAGAAAATCAGTGATGCGGCTTGCGTATTCTACCGGGTGTTCCATTTCGTTCTCCCCCTGGAGTAACACAGCACCGATAGCATAATTAATTGCGTCGGTTTTCAAAACAAATGGCACCCCTTCCTGTACTTGAGAGTTTTTTTTTAATTTATCAAAAGAGATTTGCTCTTGTTTTCCAGGCTGCTTTGTTTTTTGTGAGGTTAGACAGCGGTTTGGAAATGTTGGCGAAATCTGGTATGAACCTCCTGTACCAAGAGCAGGTTTGCAAAAATGAAAGAAGTTGTTTTTGGTTTTTTTGGATTTGAACGTTTTAAAATAGCGTCCGTTTTCTCGGGATCAACTTTAAACCCATTTGGTGTCAGGATATGACCCAAATATTTGATTTCAGAGCAGCAGAATTTACATTTTTTTCGATTAATGCTTCAATCGGTGAAAAACATTTCCTAGGTTCTCTAAATGGCTTCTGAATTCGGAACAGATAATAATATCATCCAGGTATGCAAGAATCAAGATTTTCGGCAACCCATTTTTAAATTTGTCAATTAGTCTTTGAAAAGTTGCCGGTGCGTTTCGCAATCCAAACGGCATTCGATTGAAAATGGCACATACTCGTACATAAATGGTGTGATAAACGCGGTTTTTTGTGGATCCTCTTTCGCTACCTTAATCTGCCAGTATCCAGAACGTAGATCCAATGTGGACATGTATGAAGTGCTTTTGGCTGCGTGGAGAAGATCATCAATCCGTGGCAGCGGATGACGGTCTAGAAGTGTTATTGCGTTGAGTCCCCATACTCAAAAAAAAATGTTCATCAAACCCATACGTGTGGGGTATCTATGGATAGGTCTTCAAAAATTATATTGCGGTTCCTAATATCATTTTTTTCTAAACTGAATAGTTTGTGCGAGAGAAACTTCCAAAGTGGTAAAATGTTCTCAAGATGCAGATCATTCAATTTACACCATTCCAAAATATAATCCAAATCTCTCTGGAATAGCTGACAGCCACTAAAATCAGAAATAGTCGCAAACAATTTGATATCATCCGCATACAGACGACAATTACAATAAATAAGAATTCTCGGCAAATTATTGATAAAAATGAGAAACAAGATTGGCCCAAGATGGCTTCCTTCCGGGACACCGGACACAACTTCAATTTCAACAGAAAATAAATGTCCGATAGAAACGAATTGTTTCCTACCAAAAAGATAGGACTTAAACCATGAAAGTAATGGGCCAAAAAATCCGTAACAGTCAAGCTTTGTTAGAAGGATATGCAAGTTAAGTTAATTCTACTAAAGGCTTTCACGAAATCAGTATAAACTACATGCACTTGCTTGTGATTCTCAATGGAACATAAGCAAAAATTGCTAAACTGACTAAGGTTAGAGCAAGTCGAACGCCCCTTCCAAAAACCATGCTGAGAATCACTTATATGGCTACTTAATATGAATACCATCCGTTCCTTCACAAGGCGGTCCAAAAGTTTAGGTATAATCGACAATTTAAAAACTGGTCTATAATTCGAAATTTGGTCTTTTTTACCGCTCTTATAAATTGGAGTTATAAGTGAATATTTCCAATCATCAATAAATGTCCCACTAGCCAATGACTGATTGAAAATAGAGAGCATAGGGTAGCTGAGAAAATCTGCACAAGATTTTAAAACAACCCGGTAAAAACCCAAGAAATCTGAATTTTTACTGTCCTTCAAATCCTGTAATGCCAACAATAATTCTGATCTAATAAGTACCAAAGACCTTGAAGCAGTAAAAGCTTGCAAGGAATGGAAATAATCCTCATTAAAAAAAGTAAGGCTGGAATCGTAGATATGCACTTAGAAAAAACGACGAGAACATATTCAAAATATCTTTTGGATTACTGGATGATTTGCCTTGAAAATTCATAGTTGACGGAAAACCGATACTAGCTACTCGTTTTCGTACTCAAGGCACCGACTTGTTTAAAATAGTGAAAAAAATCTTAGAGAAAGTGTTAAAGTTTTCAGCCACTGAGTTGAACCGAAGTTCATCACCCCAGTTCACTGAAGCAAACTGATCACTCATTAATTTCAAGTTGGAACTATTAAATTTAAAAATGAATTTAGTTGAATCACTAAACGACATTTGATTATTATATACATAAGTTTTGATTAAAATAATAATAGCGTTATGAGACACAGAATTTCTTAACAATGGTAAGCAGGAATCAACAGAAACATTCATATCATCAGATGCAAAAACGAGATCTAACAAATTATTAAAAGAATTACGAACATTGCTAAATTGACAGAGTTCTAATGACTGGAGAAAATCCAGAGTAGTCTTTTCAACTTCCGAAGAAAAACGATACGGTAGCACTTTATTGCCATCAGAAATCCAATCGAGTTCTCTAAAATTAAAATCCCCAAGAACACAAATGCTAATGGAACGTTGGTCTTCAAAAGTTGAAATGACTATTTCAATATTATGTAAGTGCTTATCATAAACAGATGCGGTACTATTTGTAGGAAAATAACTAAGAAATACTAGAAAATCAGGATCTCCGGCATTAGCAGCAGTCACTCGAACACAAACTTGTTCGATATTTAATACACCTTCCACCAAAACAATATCGATGGGAATCTCAGAAGCAGTCAAGTTGCGGCGAACAGCAATCAAAACGCCACCACCACGGCTTTTGTTCAAATCAAACCGATAACAGCGGAACACATTAAAAACCTTCTCATCGAATATTTCATAAGTATGAATATCATTATACAGCCACGTCTCCGTTAAAGCAATGACGTCATAATCGCACGCATCAATCGCTATTGACAGTTCTCTTAATTTCGAAGAGAAACCACTCATATTTTGGTAGTACACACTTAGTTCACGTGGCGATGACGAAGAACAAAAAGTGGGAGACGGGGAATTTGAACTAAGTACACAGTCCGCAGCCTCGGCAATAACGTTAGCAGCATCTCCAGCAACACCAACCGCACAAATAGCGATCGATTGATCAGCCACCGCATCAGCAGACGATACTTCATCAGCGACACCCTCCAATACTAAGTCATGCGCCGAAGAAATTGAGCGCGAATCAGTTGAAAGAGAGAGCGGCAGATAGACATCCACATCAGCAACAGCAAGAGGAACAGAAATAGCATTTATTAAACTTGAGGGAGCTCGGTTGGAGTAACCATACAGGATCTGTAAGGAGTTCAAAACATCAGGAGGGGTAATCTGGTAAATTAAAAAAAACAATCGATTTAAACTTACTTTTATTAGTCTATATCATGCCTCGTTTTGAGGTGCCGCCACAAGTTCGACGAGGCTGTCGTGCACTGATAATATTGATGTCGCCCTTCCGCCAAGCATATTAAGCACACAATTCTATTGTCCGACGGCTCCGATAAAACCTCCGCAGCAGATCCGAAGTGTTTATAGTTCGGATTCGGAGATCTGCTGCGGATTGGCTTATATTGGCTTTGTAAATCCTGGCGGTTACGGTCACAAGCAACGGGCTGCTCCGGAATTTGCAGCAAATCCTACAAAAAAAAACTCTTTCAAAACTATGTACACAATTAGCGGAAAGGAAATCATTTGATTTGACTTATATAAAAATAATTCTGTGATTATATGTGGCTTAGCAGTAGTATATACAAAAGAGAACTTGAATGCTTGTTTAATGAAAGTATGTGCAAGCAATTAGTTCATGAACCTACACGTGTGACACTAACCAGCAAAACAAAAAAAAAAAACATCATTTCTAGATTAAGCCATGAGGAAATGTTGTTCTCCTTATACTCACGAGTGAGTGGGAATTATTTTTTCCATTTCAAATGTCTATTCAATTCGAAGAATAAACATAAGAAATGATTATTTAAGCCTAGGATATGGCTGTGATTGAAAATCAAAAATTGAATATATGTAATGTAGTCAACTATTTCTAGCTGACAGATGACTATATATTTTTGGCGTTTCACCCAGATGTGGTGGTATGGGATCAGTGGATTACCACAAAACCATCCAATCCATACGCAATTTTGTTCTCGTTATACGACGAGTATATGTAGGGAAATTATTATCAGGAAAGTATCACTTTAACAAAGTATCCAAAGGATCTCTGCAAATTCTTCAGAACACAGCATGCCTCCGCAGGTTGAATGGAATTCGTCTTAATTTGTTTTAACATTTCAGTTTTTATTGCGATGTCTAATTCCAAGGACGTATATTTTTGTATACTGCAATGGAATTTAGATGTTACCCTCGAACACATTCCGCAGTCTTTCAGCTAACCTTTACCAAGTTGTTGCTGCAAAGTGGTACAAAATGAGGAATACGACTTTATTAGCAATACTTTATTAAATAAATGAGATATGAGAAGTTATAAAACTTGTATATTGTTAAAATTAAGCGATAGCTTTAAAATTGGTCGTTGTCCTTCCTCTCCAAAATGCTTTTCACTCATGTCAAAAGTCACCCGACCGTGTCTGTCAGCCATCTGATGGTATTGTTGAGTGTTATAGGAGTGTGCTGTTTGTCAGCCATCTGGTGGTATTGTTCAGTATTATATGAGTGCGCTGTCTGACACAAGTACTATAAAATGGAGAGAAAATGTTTAGGGTCCTTGGATAATCAAAAGAATAATACCTTTTAAAACTATCTTTGAATATCTGGGAGGATTCCTAAGCCAGGAATTCCACTAACACTGATGTATGGAGAGAGAGATCCACACACCAATGGGACTAAGTTTACACACATTCTCCTTAAGAGCCCAACCACAATGTGCATAAGCTTGCATATGCAAAACATGTACACTTATGCACTGTCAATGCATAGTCAAACCACAATAGCATAATCAAGGTGTCAGTTAAAATTCAAATTACATTTTTTTTTAACCAAACCCAAACAAAATGGAAGTTTCAAAATATAATATTACAAGTTTGTTCGAAGTGTTTCGTTTATTAAACGAATTAAACAGTTTGCAAAAAGAATTGCAAAATGGAAGGAAAAAACGCTCGATTTGGATAAGGAAAATAAATTTGGATCGCCATGAGCATGGATTTTACCGTGTTACTTTCCTTAAAATAAAAGAAATAGATCCACAGCAATTTTTTATTTATACAGTAAAGCCCGGATAACTACCTCTACACAATGTCTGCTTCCTTTGGGTACTTAAGCGGGTGAGGTAGTTAAACCAACCCGCTTAAGCACCCAAATGAGGCAGAAATCCGAATCCTGTTAACTACCTTAAGAAGGTTGTTAACCGATTTTCTAACCTTCGGAAAGATTTTTTTAAATTTAATTAAAAAGCTCGTACTTTCTTTAGTATGCATTTTTATTTAAAAAGAGATTAGTAAACATAAAGAATAGGAACATAAATTATAATAAAATAAAGCCTCGAATTCATTACCATATACATATTATTTATGTACATAGTACAGCATATAAACACTAGGTACACTAATATTGTATTGCAAAAGAATTAATAAAATCTAGTTAAAATAATCTGTAATTTTCATCTGATTCATGTGATGTACTTCAAGGTTTATAATTTTCTCCTCCAAATTTTCGACATCATGGGTGGTGATATCTTTATGAAACAAAAACTGTCTAAGCACATCCAAAGCGCATAATGCTTCTTTTATATTAGGAGGAGTGCTAAATTCTTCTTCGTCGTCACACATATCTTCCCAATTTCTTCTTTTTCTTCATTTAAACCTTTCTGAACTTCATTCACAATTTCTTCATCGGTCAGAAGGCCATAGCATTGTAGGTCATTATCACAATCTACAAAACTTTCAAATTCATCGGGACTCATTGCCATGTCAACTAAAGTGTTTCCAACAGCTATTTCTTCGTTTTCTAAAAGACTTTCGCCAAAACAGAATCCTGCCTGAAAAGAATATTAAACTGTCAGCATTCACTTATGTTTGCAAAATTTAACATCCATATGACCTTTCTAAAACAATTCTTAATCGTTTCTCCTGTAACCAGCCACCAAGCTCTCTTCACAAAAAAACAATGCATCCAAAAGAGATATTGTTTTGGCGAATTGTTTTATATTAAGACCTTTCTCTAAGGCAACCAGTTGTTTTCTTATCATTATTTGCCTGTAGTGAGATTTGAAACTGTGAATAATTCCCTGGTCAAGTGGTTGAATCAGGGCGGTTGTATTTGGTGGGAGAAATCGGACATAAATGTTTTTTACTCGTAGCTCAACTGTTGTTTTGTGGCAGGACGCATTGTCTACAAATAGGACAATTTGTCTCCCTTCTTTTTGCATTTCCTCATCAATTTTGGATAGAATAGAATTCCATAGAAAAGTTGTCATCCAAGCCTTTTGATTGGAATAGTAAGGTACAGGTAGATTTTTTTTTGTTGAAACACCGAGGATTTTTCGATTTCCCGATAACGAAGACTTTTTTTATAGCTTCCAGAAGAATTGCATATGAATAGCAAAGTTATTCAAACTTTGTGCGATTTGCTGCCTTTCATCAATTCTCCACGCCGTGCAAGTGTACCATTTGGCAGCGCGCGGTACATCAGACCACTTTCGTCGGCGTTAAACACATTTTCAGGAGAATATTCTTTTAGAATGGCACCAAGGACATGGCTTATGTAGTTTGCAGCACCATTTTCATCACTTTCATTAGACTCACCGTGTATTTTAGTAAATTGGATGTTCTCTCTATGTTTCCATCGCCATAACCAACCATTACTGGGCTCAAAATCGGAGTTTAGTTTAATGGCTAGCTCTTTTGCCTTGTTAATCAGAAAAGGGCCAGATATCACAGCGTTTTGAGCTCGAGCCTGATCAAACCATTTTAGCAAAGCATTTTCGACATCTTCATGGGTACCTTTTCTTTGTCGCTTAGATTTAAGGTTCTTGTTGCCACACGCAATCTCGCGACGTCTTAAGGTTCTAAATTGACTTTAAAAAAATGTGTTGTGAACTTATTCACTGACTTAAAAGAAGTGTCTTTTGGTTTGCTATGATATTCCTATTTATACTATTTGACAAATAAAAACATCTGTTATCCAAGGATGTGGTTTGACTTGTCTGGACTCTGGTATTTTTCCATTGAAATAAAAACATCTGTTATCCAAGGATGTGTTCTTACTAATTGATATTTAATAGTTTGGCTTGTCTGGTATTTTTCCATTGGTGTATATTATATTTTGGAATATGAGTCACTTTCTAGGGCGTTGGTTCATTTTGATGATCTTAACGATTCTGGATTCTATTTTTATACGTTGAACGTGATGTGGTATTAACTCGCATATGTATTTCTTTTAAGGTTGAACATTCAAATATAGTGGAGTCATTACTTCTTCCAGGTATTCCAACATTAACATAAGTATAAATCTGTACCGTTGGTCCACGGCAGCAAACAGTATAGTGGAGTGCCATCCCTTGAAGTTATAATAGTCTGTTGCTTCGTCTTTTGGAGGATTTACGTCTATATGGCATCCATCAATTGCACCATAGCACTGCGGAAAGCCAAGTTTTGTAAAGCCTTCAGCTATTTCCCCAATCTTATCCTGTGTCGGCGGATAGGCGTTGAAAACTTCGAGTTGACATTTCTCGCATAATTTCTTGCATATTTCCACAACCATTTCTCCTAAAGTGGTTCGACCAATTCCAAACAAACTAGCTACTGTTCTATATTCGGTCGATGAAGCCAATGCATACGAAACTGCGGCGATTCTTTTACCCAAAGGGATTGCAAGTCGCCAACTTGTATCGTTTCTTTTTAGGTGTCGCAGACTTTTCAACAAATAAAGAAAAGTTGCTTTATCAACTCTAAACGTATTTTTGAATTTTTCTTCTGTAAAAAGAGGTACTTCAGCTTCCCAGAAGTGCGATTGTTCAACCTGTAATGATATAAAAGTTGAAACCGTACAAAAATAATTGTTTTTAATCTGTTTACCATTGTCCAAACACGTCTAGTTTAAGTTTTCCTTTCCAAGTACGCCAAATTCCTGAACCTCCTGCTTTTATATCAGGTGGCGCAAAAGTTGTCACCCGATGTTCTTTCGCTGTAATTTTTTTTATGAATGAAAAACTTTGGTTCTGCTTTTGGATTATGTTAATTGGTGTCTTAAGTTTTTTCTGTATCAGTTAACTTCACAAATATCAAAGTAGAATTTACATTTGCCGCTATTTGAAAAATTATGCTTCTTCCGATAGGAAGATGACTTTTGCGCCACCTTGTATTTTGCTATCAGTGCCAATCGTAGATAAAATTTTCTTTTTCTTAGAAAATACAATAATTTTGTATTATTCGACACTAAAACACTTAATAAATCCATTCGAGTTGTATTTCTCGATTTTGACATTTAATTAAAAAAAAATTAATGACAATTAGGTACAGAGTTGTCAACGCATACTAAACAAGGTGTGTGTCACCCTCCATGGTATTGCTAATACCATGGTACCCATATTAGGGTATCCATACCACCAGTGTGTCACAGGTATTAGCGATTTGATTATAACCTGAACTTACTTCTACAGTCAGCCGAAAGACGACTGCTTTACAGCGGATCGGAATTACCGGTATTTAAGAACTACAATAATTGTACTTATTCGCAATTATGATAACATAAATGGCCTCGCCATCAGGGAGATGTTCTAAAGGAAATATAACTTACGTCTAATTACTAGATATAACAAAAAAAAAAACCCACAATCGCGAAGACACAGAGATAAAAAGAAAGACGGAGGGATGGGTATTGATTCCAGCATTGCCCCGACTACGATTAATATCCTTGAAGAAAAGTTTTAAAACACTATTCCCGAGCAGACAAGGGTATAAGGATACCGCAAGGCGGGTATCGGAAGATTCCATCCATCGAATCCGCGCGAGAGAATAAATGCGTATAGATATAGGTGTTATATAGTAAGAAGCGAAATATAATTTTGATAAATGAAAAATATATATGTATAGGTGTAGATCGTACTTACTTGGGATGCTCCTCGACGATGTGCGCACAGCGTAGACGGCTCCTGTATCTGTAGAATTTTAATTAATGCTTCTTATAAGTTCGCTCCAACCCTAATCCTACTACTAATCCCAGAACCCCACGGGCTAGCGCTGATACTGTCGGTTATCCGACTTCCGAGGTTTATGTTCGCGAATTGAATCTCCATGGACCCAACTGCGTTGACATAAATATCCGCCCAAGTGGGTGGATACAGAAGAATGGGAGTACCTTATTACGTCGTTTTTTTCCCTTTTCTTTTATTATCTTTCTTTTTTCTCTGCGCCGAATTACGGGAAACGCATGAATTATTTTTTGCTAATGTGCTCTCCTATCGGAGGCTACAATCGCGGGAATATGGACCAACGTTCCGTGCAGGACCTGGTCGCGTGCGAGGATGCAATGATTTATTTGGTGATCTCGCTGAAGCGAGGAAGGCGCGCGGCTCGGACGAGAGTTGAAGTCGTCTAGCGACTGAAGTTATGTCCCCGGAACTGGGTTATCCCGAGGTAAGTTTAATCGGATATTTCTTTAATATATGTCGACTTAATGAAATTAAGAATAAAAAGAGAACTACTGACATGTATCGAATCTAATCACTGCGCTGGGCACTAGACTGCGGCTGCTGCTAAACTGTTGTGGCCGTCGCTGGTGACGCCTCGATGAAATCCTGACTCTGGTAATCGTTACTGCGGAAGAAGGAGACTCTGCCTCTCGTGGCAGGGTCGAGATGGTCCACCAGTCGCTTGTGACTGGGATGGTAAACGTGGCAGTGGCTGATGACTGTGAAGGTACGCCTGCAGCGCGGCTTGCCTTTTTGGATGCCGGTACTGTTGAGAAAGAAGAGAAATTCCGCCTGTCATAGGGTGGTTTTGGGACGATACTGTTGGGCGTGGATCCCTTACAGTGTTCACCCCAGTGCTTACCTGGGCAGACGCTACGCGAGAGACCTCGTAGGTGTCGAGGGCATGGTGCTAAGCCCTTCTGCTGCAGGTGGAGTCAGACTCACTGCCCGCTCGACTATCGACCGAGGGTGGCGCGAACGTCTAAAATGCCGCCACGCAGTCGCGGACGAGTGACTCTAAATGAGAGAAAGTTATAGCGACTTCCTCGGCGGAGTATGGGGCTTACCTATATTCCGCCGCGCGATATGCGCCGCACGTTTTTCGCTCTTCTGGTGGTTTCCACGCTGACGATGCCGCTGGGTAAATGGCTTTTTCCGATTACCGGAGGAATGGTTGCTGCACGTGGAGTATGGGTCCCCTTCATAAGCCCGCGGGGCCGATCTGCTCCGTTCTCTGGACTTTTTCCTCTCGTGGCCTTTGCCTGCGTGGGAATTTCGAGGATTTTCCTTTCGACGTTTCGTGTTTTACCCTTCCTTTTGGTAGCTATTTACTTTATGTTTTTAATTTATTACGTTTTTTTTTCCTGTTTTTTTTTTTGTTTCTATTCTGTACTTTGTACCGAATCCTCTCCAATTTTCGCCTGCGCTTCTGGCGGGTCAACATCCAAATGCCGCCATCACTTATTTCTTGTGAAATTGGCAAGATGGTGGCCGATGACATTTCCACGTGGCAACATGCCTTCGTTCAGCCTGGGCTGACGTTCGACTTCCTCGGCACAGCGGTGATTTTGCAATAAGGGTGCACTTGCACGCCCTTTGCCGTTCGCTGTTGCTGTGGATGCAGTGGAGGTTAAAAATGATATCCGACTTCAGCTTCGGCCCAAAAACACGATCATCATTATTTTGGGAAGACAATAATACAACAATCATTTTTTGGAACATAGGAGCAAAGTACCATTTTTTCTCCAAAACCAAATGTAGTTGATAAAACCTCTCTAGTGTTCGAAGCTTTGAATTCGACAGGGATGCATCGCTTGTTTTTTTTCATGGTGCCGACCATAAAAAGATTCCATCCCAGTAAATCCTTAGCTAGAGGAAGCGATGTGAAAAAATTATCCATTGTCACATTTCTCCCAGTTTTTTTGTAAGGAGCAACCAAATCCTTGACAACACGTTCGCCTTGATTCGTATCTCCAATATTGCCAATTTTTCCAGTATAAATCTGTCCGTTCAATGGATATGCCGTTTCCGAATCACAAGCCCCCCATATCTTGATATCTTATTTCGCTGGCTTTGATGGAATATATTGCGTGAACTTGGTGCGGCCTCTAAAAGGGAATAGTTGCACATCAATTGTTTTACTATTGTATGGCCTAAAATTACCTTTTAGATTGGCGTTCAGCATTTCGAAAATTTCGCTAATGGGTGCCGCCTTATCAATCCCTGTTTGTCTTGTGACATCAAAATCGAAACGAATAAACATTGTTATATTGTAGAACCGCCGAACAGACATAGTTGCTCGATACAGCGGAAACACTTTCCAAAGTCGATCAACGGCTTCGTTATTCGATCGGTGGCTCCCAATAACGATATGCCAATAGCTCCTCTTCTTGCAAAGCGTCCCAGATCAAAACTTTTTTATTAGTATTTCCTCCATTCCATATATAGTACACCTTCTCAGCCTTTCTGTTTGTGTGTCTACAAATAATGTTGCGTTGATGAGTTGAACAAGAGGCAAAACGTATTTACGTCGCTCAAACTCCTTGTGATTGGTTTGAAACCAACAAAAGATGGCTCGTGAATTATATAATACGAAGGGGAAAAGCTGGAAGTTTGGCTTCGTTTTATTCAATTTAGTCTCTGTTCGGGAAATAATACTCCGAAACGTCACTCGTTAATTACAATTTTATTTATCTTAATTCTTGTATTTACAGTTTCTGATTTCAAATTTTATTCAATAAAAATGGTTTATTTCGCACCGGAGAAGGTTGAATTGTGCCAAGGGTTGATGTCGATTACACAGTACTTGGTTAATACAGCTTTAATCAATTAAATCACAGTTAATGTTTAATACCAAAATGATTTCCTTGGTGAAGATGAAGTGTACAGTAAATTGTCTTAGAATGGCCACCGCTTGTTCGGGTTGAAAGAATACTATATCCAGAAATGTTGCGATCACTGCCACCAAGTCCATTGCCCAGTTAGCCCAGTCAGTGCCACACACGAAAGGTGCTGAGCATGCGGTATGCTGTATACAGCTTGCACACAATATGCACCACGAAGCCAGCCACACAGAAAAACGATATAATGACAATTATGCTTTACGGAATCATTCTGCGAATTATATGCCGCCAACGATCTGCCGGGATATTTCACAAAATTAAACGAGGTCATCGTTGCCAGTGATACCGTCCCACGGATGGGTATCAATGACAGACGATAAGCGCTTGTTATGTTAGACAAAATTAATCAGCAATCGCGGGGATTAAGTGTCGCCGGTGGATGATTGGCAGTGACCGTACAACATGGATTGGAATGTGTGGAGTCAGCGAGGGTGGGTAAGCTGTGGCGACCGTAATGTGAATAAATGAACAAATAAATGTGTGCCGGTGGCCTTAAGGGCGATGACCCATGTTGGGCCGTCAACAGTCTCATCTTTACCAACATAAAATGCGTCCAAAACTTGATCTACTTCTTCGCTGTCTATCTGTTCATCAACACCGATCAATTCTTCTTCACCATTTTCAGAGTTTCTGGCCTTGTTTATTTCCGCAATAACATCTTCAGCTTCCGCATCCGATTCCTCAGCATTATTCCTGGGTAAAAAATCAGCATCATTACCATCGTCTCCTTTAAAAACAGTATGCAGATCTTCTTCTGGGCCGGTATCTAAATTCTGCACTATTCTTTGAAAATACTTTTCCTGTTCTTCATGTGAGAGCCTGTAGTGAATATTGAGAATTCAATGTATGAAGAATAACCTTTCTATATTTTTATGCACATAAGTGTGCAATTGAATAATTGATTACTTGCTCAAAAGAGCACCCGAGAGAATTTTTGCCTCCTTATTTTCCATCTTGGGCGATAAGAAACTAGAAATAAATCTTATAGATACCTACTAACGCAACACTTACAGAATGCCGCCTAATACCTAGCCCGTGGACTAGATCAGTAAACTTTATAACATGATAACATACTTTACTCTGGAAATAACGGTGAAAACCTCTTCTACTTACGGTTTAAAATTAATACACAACGAACACATCATGTCAAAAAGCACCAACAAATAAGAAAATTGAATTGCAGATAAATAAAAATCGCATACAAAACATAGGGGAAGGTCATGTACCTTGGTCCGGATTTTATTATTTTCACTACAACTTTTTTTCGGGGCAATTTTTTTAATTTTTTTTTATTGATGTCAGCTTGTATTATATTAGATATTAAATGTTGTTTGAATTGTTTCTTAATAACTTACCGTATGGCTGGAAAATCCTATTTTGTAGTCCAACCTCAAACGGTCCGAGGTACATTCAGTGAATGTACCTTGGTCTGTTAGTGTATGTACCTTGGACCGAAATATATTGTGTTCATTAATGTATCTTAATTCATTAAAAAAATTCAATCTATTTATTAATTCATTAACAAAAAAATATTTAAATTAAAGTATAAAGTATTAAGACAGATAATAAGTAAATAAGGGAAAAGTTAGACAATTAATCTTTTTTTCTGGCAGCTGTGAGCACCTCCGAAATCGACCAATCACTTTCGGCTTCGAAGTCATGATGATCACTATTAGGATCGTTAGGATCATTGGCGAGAAAGTCCTGTGCTTTTTGCTTTGCTGCTCTCGGTTTTACATAACGTCTGATTTCGACCGTCCGGCGCGGCTCTTCGTTTTCGTTTTCCGAAGATGAAGATTGATTTAGCAAATTCTTTTTTACAGTTTCAGCCAATTTTTTTGTTTTCTTTTTTTGCGCTTTATTAGCTAGAATTTCCTGTTTTTCAGGGGTATCCGTGAGGATTCTACTTTTCCCCAATCTTCTTCCACCTCTTTTGGCCAATTTTCTGGCTGGAGCTTTGGGGAATGGTCTTATTTGTATTGGTGAAATAATTTCTTTTGGGACCTCATCTAAAAAGGCACCTGCGGATGTTGAGGGTCCGATTTCGTAGAAATAAGAAGCCGAGGTCATCGGCGGCGGAGCAGTTACGGTTGGTGTTGGTGGTAAAATACCTGGCTCTGTTACAGGTTGAATAACAAGGGGCCTATCAGTTACGTATGATGACAAAAACTCGTCATCACTGAAAATATTTTCATCCACCGGCCAAATTCCGCTTACCTGAAAGCCTTTTATTATATTTTGGCAGGTGAAAGCTTTCGGGAAAGCCTTTCCAACAATTTGCGCCACATCATAGATTGTAACTGCCTTTCCAGGATTAGACAACATCCAATCATTTGCGGCTTTATTATAAAATGTTTTATAACTTCCGAATACCGCTCTATCGAGTGGCTGCAATTTGTGGGAGGTGTGAGGCGGTAGTGTAAGCAAAATAACATTATTTTTTTTTGCCTCCTCTATTACAGAAATAGCAATGTGGGTGTCGTGGTTGTCCATTATCAGAAGTACTTTCTTTTCTTCAGTTGGTTTGACGAATGAAATGAAATGTTTCAAGTATTTGTGAAACAACTGCTCAGTAGACCATCCACTTGGATTAGCACCTCCAATCGTTCCTGCAGGAGCTCCATTAAGCATTATGCTCTTTAAAATGTACGCGTGGAAAGATAAGCATTGGAGGCACATGGTTTCCGATCGCATTCACTGCAGCTATCATGGTAACATTTAACCCTCGTTCTCCTGATGTTACACTTCCTATTTGTTTAGCACCTTTTTCAGCCAGAACTTTTGGCGGTACATGGACCGTAGAATTACATATTAAAAATTGTATGAAATAACCTTATTGTATGAAACTTAGACCCAAATTAAAAACTTAATTTTTACCTGTTTCATCAGTATTGAATATTAGTTCAGGTGAAAACTGAAATCTGGATAAACAATCTTTGTAATTTTGAAAGAAAGTTTTCACGTTTGCCTCGTTAAAGCTAGTAGCTCTAGAAAGGCTGGTGGCCTCGGGTTTTCGCAGAGCAATCGTTTGGTGGCGCTTAAGAAATAATTTAAGCCAGTTCCTGCCGGCTGCGCCCTGTTCGAACCAGTTTTTGGGAATTTGCTTGTTATTTCTTTCCGCAAAGTGGAAAGCCAATTTCTTTAATTCAGCCCTGGGTAGTCCGTAGTGGAGTTTGGAAGCCATTATCACATACTCTGCTAGGAGATTTTCTTCTTCAGGCGAAAATATCTGGCGGTAGTTGATTCGACTCTCGTAAACAAAAGAAGAGTTATTCGATCCCTTGTGCTTTGTGATGTGACGCATTAACGTGGTTTTGGAGATGTTGAACATCCTTGCTGCGGTATAGGTACATGGATTTTCCATTGTCCACTACTTCTTCCACAGCACGCCGTAAAGCATCAATGTCCACATTTGGTCTTATTTTTCCAGGCTTACTTCTTGGCATATTCCTTGAAGGAAATTGAAAACAAGACTCTTCAGCATTTTCAAAAGCATGTACCTTGGACCGGTCCGAAGTACATGCATAGACATAGCTCCAAGGTACATTCACTATACTTTTTTTACAAATAATAAATTTTAGCACTTTATTTTGCACAAATATAGCAAATAAACTATTGAATAATAGAATTTAGATATATACTTACGTTTTGAAACCACTAACTTAAAAATAATTTAATAACTGAAAGAACGGAACACTTCACAAAACACACAAAAAAAATACTTTTGCTGGTGTAATTTGTATAATATGATTTGTTCACACCTCCGTCCCATATGCCAACTGAACACTAATTGAAATGAATCACTTAAACGTACTGGAAAATTTATAGAAGAACTTGTTGCAACATGTTTAGCCAATTTCCAGGAATTGGCACTCGGTCCAAGGTACAATCGGTCCAAGGTACGTGACCTTCCCCTACACTTCGCTTCAACTGAATAAGCACAAACATTTCCTAAGCTGCGTTGTCCATTTTTTCAAAACCTTGTGCCGTAATATATCATTTGATGATGCAAACTGTGTTTGAGTATGATGTTGACAAAATAAATCGGAAAGAATATTTCAAAAAGTACCGCTATTTTTTTCCTGGTTCCCTTGCAAAGCATTCAATATGGAAAAATGCAGTTTTATTTTGTGTCAACTGAATAGACACAAATATTGAAATTGGAAATAAAAGTTATTGGGATTAAATGAAACAAGTTTTTCTTAAAAAAGTTTGTTATTGGTTAATTTTAGTAGTGGGTACTGCCGTCTTTATTCGTAATAGTTTCGTAAATTCGATCCGGCATGGATTGGAAAAACTCCTTATGTAGTTTAGCGAAATTTCCCTCCAGGCCAATTTAATGGCTGCAATAAGGGATTCACTGTCCTCAAACTGACGGCCAGACTCATAAACTTTTCGTACTAACCATCCCCAAACGTTTTCTATAAGGTTCAGGTCCGGTGAGTACGGCGGCCATTGAAGCAATTCCACATTCCGCTCCTCTATCCAATTTTTTACTATGCACGCCGTGTGAATGGGGGCGTTGCCCTGCTGAAAAGTTCAGTTTATGGGTCAAAAAATGCCTGCAAATTTAGGAAAATTTCTTTTTAAAATTCCTTTATAACTTAATGCAGTAATTTTTGAGGTTTTTAACTCAAGCTCAATAGTGCCATAGTAGCTAACTGCTCCCCACACCATAACACCACCTTCTCGACTATGATGCCGCGCTAAAAATCGTTTTTCTTTCCTCATATCGTGGAAGTAATATTTAAACCCATCAGGGCCATCAAAATTAAACTTCTTTTCATCCGAAAAAGCTACGTGACGTCATTCATTTTTAAAACTCATATGGAGCCTGGAAAATTCTAAGCGCATACACTTCTGTTTCTCGTTAAATGGTGGTTTCTTTTGAATTTTTAACCATTTCAGATGTTTGGTACTATTGATAACCCTTCGCACTGTTGAAACGCTTGCAGTAACACCGGCTTTCTGCTTTATTTTTGCCGCAGAGTCGCAGGAATTGGAAGCACATCTTAAAATTGCTCTTCGATCAACCGCTGTTGTTGTCGTTTTTTGGCCTCCTTTCATGTTTTTTTCCGTGCGAATCTTTGCTCCTTAAATAAGAATAGACCACACTAGAACTTCGTCCAATTTTGTCAGCGATACAAGGCCCGGTTGGTCCTTGGTCTTTTAGTAAATCGATTTGAGCTCTTTCAACACTATTTAGAGATTTTGATCTACCCATTTTTCTTTGAAATACAATTAATCAAACAAAATTCACTAAAAGTACTTCAACTGTTGATCTAATGTGTCAATCTCCACAGAAAACTCATAACCAGCGAAAATAATGACTTTGTGTCTATTCAGTTGACGCAAAATAAAACTGCATTTTTCCATATTGAATGCTTTGCAAGAGAACCAGATCAAAGATAGCGGTACTTTTTAAATTATTCTTTCCGATTTATTTTGTCAACATCATACGCAAACAGTTTGCATCATCAAATGATATATTACGGCACAAGGTTTTGAAAAAATGGACAACGTAGCTTAGAAAATGTTTGTGCTTACTCAGTTGAAGCAGAGTGTATGAGAGTTAGGCTGGCCATTCACTACACAAAATAACTGCGCCAATAGACATTTCACGCAAGCCAGTTTGTGCCAAACACGACACAAGTAAACTGCACATTTTCCATTTTAAATAAAATTTTCAATCAGTGAACATAAGCTCGAAATGCGCTATCTATATATTGCTTGCTATTGCAGTGAAAAAAAAGCAGAAAAGATGCAAAAAAGGAAAGTCGTCATCGTTGTCGTCAACACTGGCTTTCAGGGACAAGATTTCTTGGTCTGCTTTGCACGATATTCTGAAATTTTTCGTTTTGTTCTTTTAGCTTTTCTTGTGCACGTAATAAATCGTGTCTTAATTTATTTTTTTTTGGCGTCTGATTTGCTGAAAAATAAGGCGTCTGAATACTTACATCAACATCCTTGGTAGACATAAATCTGGTAAATCAGATCTGGAGAGCCGCTTTCTCCCACCTATATGCATCGCGCATCAAGCTAGAGAAATGCTGATTGCAAACTCTATGCGTAGGTTGCAGTTTAGCCAAGCATTGAGTTTGCCTCCACATTTCTCTGCTGCGAAAAATTAACATTAAAAAAAAAAAATATTTCTATGTATATTTTATTTTATTTTTCTAATGTTGTTTGCGTCAGTAGACGACAAATTTGAAAAACATTTTCGTCCGTCCCGGCCAAACTCGTTGGTCTACAGCGATCATATAAATATCCCTACATTGTTATGTTGTTATCTAAAGAGTGGCGTTTTTAGTTCCAAAGTTCCAAAAGAGGAAGTACAAATGTTTAATTACCTAAAAAGTTTAGTTTACCTTTTTTCCGGCTTAATGGTCTTTTTTGTTTTTGATGCAATTAAAACACTTTAATTCATCCTTGCACCCTACGTTTCGTCGGTTCTTTGTTTTCTTTTATTTAAATCTTAAAGAACAAACATACATATAATCAACCCTATCCAGGTATCCGTTCGGAAGAAATTCCGAAACGAACGGCAAATCCAATCGGAATGCGATCGAGGTATCCGTTTCGGAACAAGATAAATAAAGCATACAAACGCATTTATTTGACAGCGAATCAGTTGCTTTAAATCCATTACAGTGTGAAATACTTTGTGAGAAATCTAATACAGTTTCAAAGTAATCGCTAATGCAGCTCGAGTTGACCACTAAACATCAAAAATTATATTTTTTAATTTTATTACGTCCAATTTTTACCACTTTTCCATTTTACTTAAAATAATCCGCAGCATTTTCTTGTCGGAGAGTTTCGTAAGAAATTTGCTATGTATCTGTCAAAAGTAAGTGACATACCGCGGTACAACGCAATGCGGAGAATTTTTCCGAAAGTTGTATCGGAACGGATACTTTGAATGACATTTCTCCGATTTCGTACAAATCGGAGAAAATTCCATTCCGAACGGATGCATCGATAGGGCCGAATAAGTATAATATCAATAATGTGTCAATCTGATGGAAAAGAAACTTACATTATTTTACATATTTAATTTAATTTGATATTGTAACAGCACAAAACACAATTTCAATAAATAAGTAAAAATAAATAACATAAACGACATGACATCACTATTGAAAATATCACAGATCAGAAATCAGAATGGTTGTTGATGTAAAAACACCACTTACGTGCATTTATCGCTCGGAACTCGGTGAAGGGATTTGTACCCCTTACATCCAACCGCACAGTAGTGTCGGTTGGAATTATTATCAACCCGCAAATAAACGGGGTGGATTTATGTTTAAGACAAAAAAACAACTAGATACATATTAATATTATTAATATTAACAGTATCACAGACGAGGTGCAATTTATCTCATCTGTGAAACATTAAAAAAAATTAAACTTACCTGAGGATGAGCAAGCAATTATTTGAACTTTCCATTTTATATTATTTAGTAGGTATTTATATATTTTTCACTGAACTGAAATTATGTATTTAAAAATGTTTGTTTGACATTTGCCAAAGTTTTTGATTTTGTGTCGAGGTGGATTGAGGGGTGTGATTGCAGTAGCTGTGGTAGCTTTGTCAAAACAAATAACCAATGGAACAGATAAAAATTGTTGCAAATATGTGGTAATTATTTTGACTGATTCAGTTGACCTAAGTTATTATCATTTCTTTGTTAATTATTCTTTATTTATACAGTAGGGAAGAGGGAGTCACCTTGGGACACTTTACAAAAATCGCTCTAGATCCATTAAAAATCGGAGTATCCCTTCGAATCTTGAAAATTATTGTAGCATGTTGTTTTATCTTTCAATATTTTATCCAAATAAATATGTATAATTATGATTTATATATATTATTTTTCATTTTAATTAACTCTTTAATGTGTGCCAATCTACCCTTCTGGGGGGCACCTTTGGACAGCCATGGGGCAGTTTTGGACATGTCTTTATTTAACAAAAAAAAAAATTATTTCAAAACATAACATCAAATAAAAAATAAATAAAATATAGGACTCTGAGTTTTATATGTCATTCAATGTTTGAATTTCAGTCTCAATATCATAAAAAAAAGGATTAATGACATTTATGTTATTATGCTACGTTAAAAAATTCATCATTTTTATCAAGAATTTTTGCGACAAAATCCGAGAACAAGATTTTATTTTTCCATGAACATTTGACTAAACAAAAATCTCCTGTATTTAAACAAGCTGATAGCAAATCATTTGAGTTTTCTTCCTCGTCCTCCTAGTTCACGAAATCTGAATCCGATTCAGCGTAGATAACACCTTATTCATCCGTGTCATCTGAGCTGGAATCGTTGGTCTTCTTCGTTGTTACCTTTGGTTTGATTTTTTGTCTTTATTTATTTTGAGTGCAGATTTTTCTAATCTATTGTCATTCTAGGAAAGCTACTTTCTAGATTCTATGTTTGTTAAGCTTACCTCTCTTACCTTCTAATATTCCAGTATTACTACATTTCTTCTCATGTACTGTCCTGATACATCTGTCAGTAATGTAATGAGTGTTTATAAAAAATACTTTGCACACTCTTGTTTTGAATTTTTCGACAGATCGAAAAATTGTCCTATTACACTCGTTTTCTGAGTAAAAGGTTGCGTTCTTACTGTTGTGATATCGACAGGTTGTCTAAAGTGGCCGGCAAATGGCACTGTCAGAGGCGGAGGTTTTTTTTGAGAGTTGATTTCAACAAAAGATTTGTCGGATTCTCTCTTTGATTTGGCTTCCTGGACGATTTTTCTTCGGTGTAAGGCATAGTTTTTATGTGCCCCGATAGTTGGCCGGATGATCGTTCCCACAGTTAACACATGTAGCTTTAGAGCCAGGTTCTTTGGTAATAGGGCATTCGCCTGGAGCATGAGTTTTATCACATTTCACGCAGGAATATTCACTCGCACAATTTTTTTTTCTAGATGACGGAATACTTGGCATCGCCGGCATTGCAAAGGCCCACTGGTTCCCTCTTGGCTTCTCCCAACGAATTTGAGCATTAAAGAGAAATTTGATTTTAAGTTGCTGATTGCCCCCCGTCGCGTGCGGACGTGTTACTTTTTCTATCGCAATTTCGGTGCCAGTACATCGTCAAACATATGCACACCGGCCAATACAGTTCGCGAAAAAAAACAACAACAAAATCGCGCAGTGTGTGAAAAAAAAAAAAATAAATCCACATAGAGCCAGTGCCGGTGGCAGTGCTGAAACAAAAAAATCAAAAACAAAAGCGAAAAAAAAGCAACAGCGTAGGGTATCCCTCCGTCCCCCATCCCACTTCATCGCTGTTGCTCTTTCTTGACTATTGCATGTGTCGTTCGATTATCGTTTGGGCACTTGCAATGCTTGGGTAAAGGCAGCATCGGGCGAATAGCGGAGTCGTGAGTTGTTGATTTTGTTGGTGGACCAAAACAAATTACCGTACGGGCATAACACCTGCGGTAGATTGTTTTGGAAATCTAACGTATGTTTTCAATTCACGGCTTATGCTTAGTTAGCGTCGGAGTTGTGTTTTCTTTTATGTTTGTATTTTCTAATGTGTAGGAATTTCGTTGTGGATATCAGCAACATTCGTGGGTTGAGGAAAAATTTTTTTTCATTATACGCCCATGTTTTTCATAACAAACCAGCTGTTTTGGCACTTAGTGAAACCCAGGTTAGCGTTGGCTCTGATTTAACAGAGTTTAGTCTACCTGGGTACAACTTAGTGCCATTATTCTTTCCCCATCGCGGTATCGCCGTTTATATACGTAGTGACGTAGCCTACCAACTTCAGCCCCAGTATGGTCAGTGTTCCAATCCGGAATTTAACTTCATTTGGTTAAAATTTCATGTCCGTAGGCAATTAATCCACTACTGTTTTATTTACAGAAGCCCCAACTTGGACAGACATTCAACTTATAATGAGTTTGATGCCCTGTCCGATTCCATTACAAGAATTGTGACCCTTCATCCTCGTTCTGAAATCGTTATTGCGGGCGATTTCAATATACACAATTCAGGCTGGCTTCGACATTCTGGTCAGACAACACCCGAAGGAAGGTACGTCGAGATCTTTGCTGAGGTAAATAACCTGACTCAGCTTGTAAATGAGCCGACACGAATACCGGACATTAGCAGCCAAACTGCCAACACTTTGGACTTGTTTCTTACCTCTCACCCCGATAAATACGCTTTGAACGTATTATCGCCTCTAGGTTCGTCAGACC
Organism: Portevinia maculata; assembly: GCA_949715645.1. NCBI lineage: Eukaryota > Metazoa > Arthropoda > Insecta > Diptera > Syrphidae > Portevinia > Portevinia maculata. The sequence goes on from OX454528.1 coordinate 98,788,594, forward strand.
ATTGTATCATATCAGCGAATTTCTCGTACTCCAACCACATAGTTAAAGAACAAACTCCAAAAAGAACCGTATGGCAATACGAGAAAGCCAATTGGGAAAAACTAAACGGTTTCTTTAAGAGTTTTAACTGGTCGCTGTGCTTCCTCGACAGCGACGTGGATGCTGCTGCTGATATGATCACAAACATAATTCACCTGGGCATGAAATCTTTTATCCCTAACAGGATTAAAAGTATCAAACCCAAGGCTAACGCGTGGTGTGACTCGAGCTGCAAAGAGGCTATCAGGTTAAAAGAGGTAAGTTTTCGGCTATTCAAAGCCAACCCATCTGAGGAAAGCCGTAAAAAGTTTAAACGAGCCAGAAATGACTGCAATGCCCACATTAATCGTGTCAAATTCTCCTATGATCAAAAGTTGAGGCAAAAAATACTACAAAGTCCCACGGGTAGTAAAAACTTTTGGTCATTTGTTAAAAACATCAAGAATTCGACCTCATCATCTGTCCCGACACTCATTTACAATGGCATTCCAGCTGTCAGCTCTATAGATAAGGCCAATCTGCTTGCTGCTCACTTTGCAGTCAGCTCAACGCTCCCAGATTGTGCTTTGTCTCCCCCTGTACTCGAGCGCGTAGAATTCTCCATGGGACCAATCCACTTTCGCACTCGTACAGTGGCTAGAGTACTTCAAGATCTTGACGTTCACAAATCCGCTGGTCCAGATGGTATTTCCCCTATCGTTCTGAAGAGGTGTTCTTCTTCGCTGGCAAAACCATTGCGTAAGCTTTTCCATCTGTCCTATTCTTCAGGACTCTTTCCGGGAAGATGGAAAACAGCATTTGTCCAGCCTGTACCAAAAAAAGGCGAATCTTCTTCTCCCTCCTCCTACCGACCAATTGCACTTACGTCCCTTCTTTCTAAGGTCATGGAAACGCTGATAAACCGTCAGTTAATGAAATATCTTGAATCGCGAAAACTTCTTAATGACCGGCAGTATGGTTTTCGTAGCAACAGGTCCACTGGTGATTTGATGACATATCTAACCGAAAAGTGGAACCAATCTCTTCATCAAGGTGGTGAAAGTAAGATCGTTGCGCTTGATATTTCAAAGGCATTTGACAGAGTTTGGCATCAAGCTCTCTTGTCGAAAATGCGTGCATTTGGAATCGATGATACTCTTCTTCAATGGATTAGAAATTACCTTTCGGACCGTTCAATTCAAGTTGTTTTAGACGGTTTCAAGTCTGCAACTCACCAAATAAATGCTGGTGTCCCCCAAGGCTCTGTTCTGTCCCCGACTCTCTTTCTCATTTTTATAAATGATCTCCTGTCTGTTACTTCTAATCCAATCCATTCCTTTGCTGATGACAGTACCCTCAGCTTCTCATATTCGTTTCTTGGGTCACGCCCCTCATCTTCGGGTGTGGAACTGGAACGGCAACGTATGTTAAGCTCATTAAATTCCGATCTTAACAGCATAACTCAGTGGGGTAAAACCAATAGAGTGGAATTTAATGCTTCCAAAACACAATGCTGTCTCCTGTCATTAAAGCAAAACCCACACACACTGCCATTATCTATGAATGGCACTTGCATCGCTGAAACCGAAAGACTTTCCATTCTCGGTATGTGTGTTAATGACAATCTTCGTTGGAATGACCACATATTCGATGTCGCCAAGAACGCCGCGAAATGTCTAGGCTTCCTTAAGCGTTGTAAGAAATATTTCACCCCTTCTGATCTGGCTACAATTTATAAGGCGTTTATTCGCCCGAAACTCGAGTACAACGCTCATATCTGGTCCGGGGCACCAATAACTTATTTGGAGCTACTTGACAGGATCCAAAAACGCGCGATAAAACTCATTGGCGACCGAGACATCGCGAGATCGATTGACTCTCTTAGTCATCGTCGTAATGTCTCCTGCCTGTCGTTATTTTATCGTTATTTCCACCATAAGTGCTCAAACGAAATAGCCAGTTGCATTCCTCCCCTTGAACATTTCAACCGCAATACCCGCCATGCAAGGAATGCTCATCAGTTTACCCTCAAGCCTGTATTCGGACGTACAGTGAAGTTCAAAGAATCTTTCCTCAGCCGTACAACACGAATGTGGAATGCTCTTCCCCGCTCCATTTTTCCTACACATTATAACCTACAGACATTCAAAACCAATGTGCATCGGCATCTCTCCTTTTCTTCTCACCCTAATTTCCTTAACGCCCGCGCTGTGTAGCTAATACATTATAAGGGTCCCAACCAATCCCTTTAGTGCGCGCTTATTATAAAAAAAAAAAAAAAAAAAAAAAAAAAAGTACTTCTGAAAGAAGTTTACCCGGAAAAAGTCGTACTAGAAAAAGATTGTAATCGCACAATTTTTTTTCTAGATGACCGAATACTTGGCATCGTCGGCATTGCAAAGGCCCACTGGTTCCCTCTTGGCTTCTCCCAACGAATTTGAGCATTAAAGAGAAATTTGATTTTAAGTACTTCTGAAAGAAGTTTACTCGGAAAAGGTCGTACTAGAAAAATATTGTAATCGATTCCGTCTCTTTTCGAGCGGGTCGTACAAAATTTACTGACTTTGTCAACAAAGCCAGGGGCAAGAACATTGATCTCTTCAAGTATTTCTGCTTCCGGATAGTCGGAGCATAACCCCTTAAAATAAGGTTGGCCGTTCTGTCCTCCTTAAGGGTGAACGAGTATGCCTGTAAATCAGGAGTGGCCCTGAGCTTTTCCAAAAATTCCCAATGGACCGCAACGTCCTCGATATAAGTTTTGCAACTACTACCTCTATTTAAAAATAAAACACTTATCCGCCCCATAATTATATATGCTTTTCCAATCTTGTTCTAAATATATCTCCTTCAGAGATGGAAACCCTAGAACGAAAAATACTGAGGGTTTGCATTAATAAAGAATTCAAATCTCAAAACAAAAGACTCCAATGAATTTGTGTATAAGGAATGTAATAAAGTACTCCCTACAGCTAATGTTCAGAACGATTGAAAATATTAACCATTTAGATAATAATCTCATTAAAGACGTCTATACATCACAATTAAACACTGCCTGGTCTAACTCCATATATCCATCACCAGTAGGAATTATTTCCGAGGAAAGACCGTCACATAGTATACAAAAGCAATGCAAGGCCATAATCGCGGCTATACAAAAACATGGCTTGATAAACTACTTTCTCCTATCTTTTACATGCAATTAAGTATTACCTTACACCGGCATAAGATTACGAGGGTAATACCTTCCTTTACTAGATATTAAGGTACTATAAAAATATCTTTTAATTTAAATTTACCAAAAAAAAAGGTATGTTGAGTTTTACTTCCGATCACTGATCAGAAGGAGCCAAATAAAACACGGATTTATTTAAAGTTCTAAAATATCTTTATTGAATTTTATTAAACTTCCTCGCGTCTCGATTGCTCGAATTGAAGTGATTTGTACATGATGCTCGAAGTGATTCTTCGATGCAAAAATCTCTAAAAATGATGATACAATCAAAAAGTTATCTTCGTCGACGTTTATTGTTTTAGCGAATGCTGACGTTACCGAATGCGACGTCGCTGGATGTGGACACACAGAAGTGTTTTTTTTTTCACAGAAGGCGATTTGATTGCTTATTACAAAGTATTAATATGTTTATTTCACCGAAGCGATTTGATTGCTTATTACAAAGTATCGATATGTTCATTTCGCAGAAGGCGACTTGTTATTACATAGTATCAATTTGCAAATTTATGTTTAAAAAATGCGAACATATGGTTCCCTTACAACACCATCGGTTTTTGCGTTATACTTTCAATTTATTAAAAAAAAACTATCACTAACCTAAACCACTCTGACAACGATCTCACGAGAGAAATCTACACCTCTCAGGCCAACTCCCCTTGGGATAGCGCAACTTACCAGTCGCCAGTCGGTATCCCTCAGCTTGACCTCGAATCAACTCCGGATGTACTGCGCCCGTTGTTTTACCAGAAAACGACCCAAGGGCAAAACCGCGGATAATCAAAGCCGGTATATAACTTCTCAGTCTCTCCTTATGGGGACACCCGATTCACCGCTTTATAATGTGAATTACTTCACTGAAATAAACAATAATGCTTAAATACAAAGCCACAGTACGAATGATAGAAGAAATGTATCCAAGCCGTCAAGGCTCTTGTAAACAAAATTGCATCACATCCCATTTGATTTTATCTACCCTAATGAAAAATTAAATATTATCAACAATTTTGAAATTTTAAAATTAAACTAACTGATCAATCAAGATTGCACATCTATGTTTATCTATGTTTACTAATGTATATCTATATGACATGTACGTATAATCGTGTAACCGTATAAATGTAATCGATACTTACCTCTATCAAAATATTGAGTATCTAATCCACTACAAATCACCTGTAAACATGACAACAAACAACATCCAATAATATCTAACACCATACGATAATACACATAAATGTAACAAAGTTAATATAGAGCATTCTCGCTCTTTTAATTGTATTTTCGTACTCACGTTATTTTATTATCCTTTTCTTTTTATATTATGTATATATGCAACGCATAAACGTTTCGTACAAGTACAAGCGTTAGCTCACCGGAGTACCTGTTCCTTAGAAGAAGAATCCGAATTCGTATACTGCGTATACCATGGGTGGGCAGACTTTTTCATGTGGCGGACTACTACTAACCTTTTATAAAACATCGGGGTCCCCTTTGCAATATTAGTCCTAATATTTTATTCAAATTCCTTTTCCTTTTTTTTTTCTTTAGAAATAAAATGGTATCTTTTTTTTTTATTTATTCAGATTTCAGAAAATTTACAAAAAAAAGTTTATTTATCAATTTAAAAAAAAAAATTATTTCTGATACGTATACAGCAGAAAAAATTAAGAAATTCAGCAGTTCTTAGAAGTTGAAGCATGGCACTGCATATCGTCCACTATGTTTGCAAACTGAGGCGTGTAATTGCTTATTGCTAATCTCAGGCAGGCTTCCAAGTTTTCATCAGATATGCAGTTACGATGTTTTGTTTTTATAGCATTCATTGTTGAAAATGCTGATTCGCATAAATAGGTTGAACTGAAGAATGACGTTAAATTATAAGTAACCTTTTTTAAGTTCGCATACTTTTCTTCGCTCATAAACTTCCAGAAGCTTTCCTCGGGATCCGAACTTCGAGCCTTGCAGAGCACATCACTTTGAAGAAGCAGAATTTCGCTCTCAATTTCATTTAAATCTAGTGCAAACAAATTGGTAATTTTTCTCGCAACTTCTTCGACATCAATACTTCCAAATGGATAGGCCATGAACGTAGCAATAGGTTCAAGCTCGTAAAATTCTTGAAAACGTCGCTCAAAATCAGCCAATAGCGTTCTTATTTCATTATTATATTTTTCTTTCTTATATTGTATTGAATGTTTTTTCAACAGTTCGTTAGACAAATTCTTAAAATTTCTTAGATCATCTTTCATTAACTGAGAAGATAAAAGACCCAATTTGTTTTTAAAAGCGTTAACGTAAGTGAGCATTTCTGATATGGCCTTGTTTTTTCCTTGCAATTTCAAATTAAATTCATTGAGGTGATTAGTTATATCTGACAAAAACGCTAAATCCATTTGCCACTCTTCATTATCAAGTTCGTGATATATTTCATTTCTGGTTAGAAATCTTTGTAAAAACAGATGCCGACTTAACCATCGAACTTCAGTGTAATACAGCAGGTCCCCATGATCGGACTTGTTTTCTTCTAATTGAGCTCTGAAGAGTCTTCTTTGAAGGCTTCTACCACGGACAGATTTGACAATTTTATTGCATGTATCAGTAACATGAGGAAAATTCAAAACTTTGCAGCACAGAGCTTGCTGGTGAATTATACAGTGATAAGATAGAAACCTTGGAAAATCATCATCCTTTTTACATAATGCTACGAACCCATTATTTCTGCCCGTCATTGAAGGGATGGGGCATCCGTTGTGATTGAAACAAGTTTGTAAATTGGAATGGTTTTTTCAAGTATGTATTTTTTAAAAGCAGCATAAATATCTTCACCTCTTGTTTTCCCTTTTATAGGTATAATTGTTAATAATTCTTCTTTTGCAGTTAGGTCTTTAAAAATCATGCGTATGAAAATACAAAGCTGCGAAGTATCGACTACATCAGTAGATTCATCGAATTGTAATGAAAAACAGACACAGACATTGATATCTTTGTTCATTTGGTCAAATAAATTATAGTTCATTACATCCGTACGACGTGCTACAGTTCTACGCGCAAGTTGCATGTCTTTAATTACAGAAATAATTTCATTTTTATTTTTAAAAGAGTCAAAAAGTGAATCGCTAGCTTCTAAAAAGGCTTCTTTTATAATTTCTCCGTCCGAAAATGGGTTTTTATGTTTTGCTAAGACATGACACACGCGGAAGGATGCTTTTGTGGACCCTTCAGATTTTAAAATGGGGCTTACAAAAAATGATTGCTCGGTGGTTAATTGGGCTTTTAGTTCCTTTAGTTTTTGTTTGCGCATCAAACTTTTTAGTGGAAAATTCTTATTAAAATTACTATGAATGCTAGTAAAATGTCTTTCTACATTGCCTTTCTTGGGAATCGCTACACTGGACCGACATATCAGACACACACACTTCGATTTTACCTTAGTAAATAAAAATTGTTCTTCCCAGTCATCGTGAAAGTGATAGGTTTTACTTTTTTTTACAATGGATTCACTCATTTTTCCGGTAAATTATTTAAGAAATTGAATTCAAAATTAAAGCACCACAAAACACAGATGCAAAAAGCTCACAAAACAAGCAAACTGGTCAGACTGCACTGCAAAAATGTCAACAATCGCAAGCAACTATGTGTGCAACAAGGTTTTACCGTTATGTTACAGTTTGTGAACAACCATTGAAAATTTGCATCTGTCACCTCACAAAACAAGTTTGATAAGCGCAATGATGAATGTGTTCAAAAACAAAGAATAATGAGTGCGTGCAGTAAACATAGTAACAATGAGTGCGTCCAGTGTATTTTATGTTTCAGAAATAAAAATTCTGCAAGAGGAAGAAATTTAAATTTGAACAATAAATTAATTCATATAAAAATTAATAAACTGGAACAAAATAGCTTTAATTTTCATTTGAAAAAATTTCATTACGGTTTTTGCGAGGCGGTCCCCTGAAAATTGCTTGGCGGTCGACCGGTCGATCGCGATCGACCGTTTGCCCGGCCCTGGCGTATACAGTCGAATACCTCCTTCTCCCTAGTTTTTAACTAGATTAAGAAAATTGTAGATACTGTTCTTGTATGGACGCGACAGCTAGTCGCACATGAAAATTTATATCGCTCCTGAGCAAGAGCAGTCAAACAGTAAATGCATAAGACAGCCATGTGGCAAAAAAATAAAATTATACATTTTAACCTAACTGAAAGAGTAGGCAATACTTTATAGCCGCAGTCAGGGTTGCCGTTTCTTGAAATGCTTTGGTAGCCCAATTTCGAAATTCTTGTAGCCCAATATAGGTGCCCAAAATGTAGCCCAAAATGTAGCCCAAAAAGTAGCCCAAAATAATTAAACAAATTTCATTTTCATATATTTTATTTAAAACAATAACAAAAAAACATAACTTTTATAAAAAAAATTAGGAATATTAAGAAAATCTTAGTATTTATATTATAGATAGTTAATATCATTGGTACTTTTAACTATCATCTTTTATTATTAACATTTATTAGTCTAGTAATACTATTTCATCGACATTATCATCACTAGTATTATTGTCATCACATCAGCATCACTATTACATCGGTACATGGCATGGGTAAATTTGTTCAGCATAACGAGTGTGGGTGAAAAATCTTTGCAGGAGAGTTTTTTTACGGTAGCATCAATACGCAAGCGCATAATTGCATCAAGAGATGTTGTTGTCAAACGATTTCGGGGCTTTGTTTTAACATAGTTCATAAAAGAAAATGTCCTTTCTACTACCGCGTTGCTGACAGGCAAAGTACTCGTAAATAATTGAATAACAAAATTGGCCAAGTCCTTGAAACCTGATTCGCTTGAATTATTTTGTACCTTTGCAGCCAAATGTATCCAAAATTCTTCCACACATGATGGAATTTCCGATGGAAACACCATACTCCAATCAAATAGAGGAAGTTTATTCCATTGCTCTTCCAAATTCCTAATATATTCTATCGTCTTTTTTCTCTCTGGAATTATTTCTAAAGGCAAGTCCTTAAAATCTGGACGAAAGTGGTTTAGGCACACAGTTGGATTGAAGTATCGAAGTTTCTTAAAAGTTGTATAGTTTTCAGGGATTCGTTTCTCTATTTCATGTAGAAATGTTTTTATGAATAATTTTATGGAAGCTTTAACTTTTAATATAACGCCATATGGGTAACTTTTTTCCATTTCCGAAAACTCATAATTTAGCTGCATTTCATCTAAATTTTTCAAGTTATTTTCAGTTTGTAAATAACTCAAAGTTTTGAAAATATCATGTACTTGAGATGATGGTAACGCCGACGAAGAAATAAATTCGCTCTTCAGTATAACTTTTGACATTAAAATAATGAGAAGATTTATATCGTCTTGGGCTTGACATAAGTCAAGGTTTGTACTTTGAAATAACTTATTTAAATCCGAAATTTGTTTTAATAAAGGTCTTAATGCAATCAAAAGGAGATAATTGAAGTCATTTTTGTACAAATCAAAAAGGAGCATGGTAGAATGGCATTTTTCAGATAAACGTGCTATTCCAAAGTGAAACTTAAGCTCTAAGTACTGATTACAAATTTTATTCACACATTCGTATCTTGAGAGCTTGACTAATTTTTGTAAGTTTTAGTGGACCATCATCATTATTTAATAGTTTATAAATCGTTTTATATTTACACCGCCTCACTCTACTTCTGGAAAACCAGTTCACAGTCTCACACATCATGAATTCGATTTCATCGGGTAAATCACGAGTTGCTTTTTCCGCGCATAAATGTAGACTCTGACAAATACATTTGACCAAAATCAAATCAGGCACTTCCTTTTTTAATCGAGAAACCAAAGAATTATTTTTTCCCCACACCGTACCCAGGCCAATTAAGTTTTCAGGATTTAAGTCGTTCGATTTTAAAAAGCCAATGAATTTGTTGAACAGCTCTTCTCCTTAAAAAAGCGAAAAAATATACGTGTTTTGATACAAGCAACGTATTGTATTTCTAAAAAAAATTACCCGTTGTTCCGACAACTTCAACGATTCCCAAATAATTTGTTTGAATAGACTTCTGTCTATTCGAAAAATATCTGATGCAAAAGCAAAGATATTTGTTGTCACTAATGTCAGTCGATTCATCTATAATCATTGAATAAGAGTTATCACCGACATCTCTTATCAGTTCTTCTTTCAAACAAGGACTGATAACTTGGCAAATTAATGCCATGCACTTTGTTCTGTGAATTTTAATGTTGGAGCACAAATCACAACCACAACTGGAACATTTAGCATCACGTTCACGATACGAGAGTAACTCCCCCAAATGATCAACACTTTGTACAGCAGAATGGCAAGCTACATAATATGCAATTTTTAATTCGAAGCACTTTGTTTTTGAGTTTGTTGTGGAAACAAAACCACATTGATTCAATTTTCTTGCTTTTACATGCACTTTTTCTAAATTATTTTTGTGGACTTTTGTTGTTGTATGTTTTTCTAAATCGCACTTTTGTGCACGCAAATCTGTTTCGCAAACCTTGCAAAAAGCATAACTTTCGCCTTTTTTGATTACAGCAATCCAATCTAAAAAGTTATGGTCGGTTTTTATAAAACAAAGAATCAAAAAATTAAATTTACCTTGAACTGTGGCAGTACTTCCCAATCTTTTTTATATATTTTTTTGTATTTTTCCCATATTAAACGTTTAGAATTTCCACTTCATAAAATAAAAAAAACAATTTTCAGCTCGCTGTCGTTGCTATGTTATGACTTCAAAACGGTAAATTAAAATTGGTACCGCTTCCTGGCTGATTTCACTAGAAAACAAAAAACACTGAATAATGTATCAAATGAAGTTTGATGCGGTTGAAGTTAAATGTAAAAATAAATGATTGCATTCAACGAAGAAAAAGTTAAGTAGTGCCGTAAATTATTAGTAGGTACGTAAATTAATTTAGGTACGTAAATTAAGAAAAAATATCGCCCAAAATCGTAGACTCTTACCGATTTATAGCCCAAAGTGTGTTTGACATGTACACTTCTCAATAAATTCAATTCAAACAATTGGTTCCCTTATATTTATCTCCAATGTGGATATGTTCTATCACAGTTCACAGATAATAAAGTTACATAGATATCGCATGCAGACTAAAAAAATATACCACTTTTTCAACGACAATAAAATTCTCAAACCTAGGGGTTGCATCAATTCGTTATGAAACGATTTTAAGTTGTATAGTCGTGGATATCAACCATCCTCCAGTATGTTGTAACCAGTGCTGCCACAAGGGAACAAAATTGTGTAGCAAAACTCAAAAGTCCGAAATATTAATTTTTTTTTTTCGAAAACAAACAAAAAAACACTCAATTCTTTATTCAAAGTAAATATGTTTTTAAAGACTAGTACAAGTATAGTTGGTTATACTAAAAGTCACGGATGTCCTTTCCGTGGACACTAAAAGAAACCGAACACCAACCTTCGGCTGGTCCAACTTGTTCGTACAATTTAAAAGAAAAACTGTTTTACCACGTTATAATAAAATATATATTTTCAACTATACTGATTCACGTCTGGATTAACATTGAATATCTAATGCCTCGTACTTCCACAGGTAGCCTCGTCTTCCAATGCCCAATCCGCTGAGTCGTAAGGTTTATCTGTCGCGCGTGCATCCGCTCGTTTCGGGTATCCAGTCATTGCACTGCTGATCTGCTGCTTACCGTGGGAAAGCGCTGACGCAGCTATTACTGTTGTCGTGTGTACATGGGTGGGAAAGTGCTGACGCAGCTATTATTGTTGTCGTGTGTAAGTGGATTGGATTGGGCATGCGCGTGTTGAATCGTGTTAACTCCTCCCCCTTCGAAAATCTACGTCCCGTAGATCTGGTAAGTTATGACAGGTCAGTGACCGACTGTTGGTTCCTGGCCGGATGGGATCCCTCCAGTTGAAGGTTAAAGGATCAGAAGGAACATGCCAGTGTCTGTAATTAGAGAAATGTTCATTTTATGGGCCAAGTAACCTAGTCGTCGTATATTTTTGACGCTTAGGTCATGCACATAGCCCAGATCGATCACATGTCCTTTGGTGCTGATGTTTGACATCGCTGGAGGAATGGCCTGGACATGACTGAATATTGAGCTTGGGAATGTCCTGTTCTTGAGCCGGATCGTTTCATTGTTCAACTGAATGACGTAGGTTCCTGTTAAAAACCTTGAAATATTGCTGTAAGTTAAAGAGCCATTAAAATTAGAAATGTAAATGGTGTCATCTTTAATTAATTCGATTACCTCCTCGCTTTTTGAGCGAAAAGTACAGGCTGCTTGTCCTCCCTTCAGTAGCCTTGATACGCAGTCGTCTTCTGGAATCTTCCTTAGTGCTTCCTCTTTACATACCGTAGTGTTACCTAAGGATAAGCATCTGCCGATAACCCCATATGTCTCTCTATGGTTGATCAACATCCTGTTGAATTCCAGGTTGACTTGTCTTCCTTGGGTTATCGATGATCTTGTCAGCAAAAGGTTGTAATCCTCTGTCCTAACTTTTGGTATTGAGATGATGTATAGAAGGATTGAATTGTTTGTGTAAATCGAGGGCGTGCCGTGTTCGATGGCCTCAATTTCGTTCTCGTATGGCAAGGTTTCGAGTTCACTAACTATTCGATTTATTTCCTCTCTATCCAGAATGTTGGTGTTGATAATGCCGTTTTTAGCCATTTGGCAAGCTCGCACGATTTCATCGACTTCTCCTTTCATGGCCATTACCTGGTTCAATATGCCTTGGGCGAATCGTCCTTCAATTTTGTCTCGGATTCCAGTGTTAACCCTCTCGATTACTTGATTCATTCTTTGCGTGAACTCTTCCATACTTCTGAAGAGTTCGTCGTTGATTTTGTATTGGTGGTTGTTTCTTTCGATTTTGTTCTTGGAACTGTCTCCGGAAGTGTCGTGTTAGTCCCTTTTAGTCGCAAGCGTTTATTCTTGCAAGCGACCTACTCGCGAATTAATTTATGTAACACTTAATTTTGATAAAAAAAAACTTTATTTAATTTATTCAAACTTAATCTAGTTATATAAATGGTCACAACGTCTTAAGGTTCTAAATTGACTTTAAAAAAAAATGTGTTGTGAACTTATTCACTGACTTAAAAGAAGTGTCCTTTGGTTTGCTATGATATTCCTATTTATACTATTTGACAAATAAAAACATCTGTTATCCAAGGATGTGGTTTGGCTTGTCTGGACTCTGGTATTTTTCCATTGAAATAAAAACATCTGTTATCCAAGGATGTGTTCTTACTAATTGATATTTAATAGTTTGGCTTGTCTGGTATTTTTCCATTGGTGTATATTATATTTTGGAATATGAGTCACTTTCTAGGGCGTTGTTTCATTTTGATGATCTTAACGATTCTGGATTCTATTTTTATACGTTGAACGTGATGTGGTATTAACTCGCGGCACAATCAATCTTCACTCTCGTATCCGTCCTTCAACGATGACTATCATGTTCCCATGGGTATGATAGTGTTTGTTGTTGGAGGGTTAGTGTCATTACTGTGTAACCATGGTTACAGCTGTATGCACTCGATAGAGTTTTCTAACCTCCCGTCCTGTCTGAAAGGACACAACAATTCGCACTGAAGAAAGGATACGAGTTTTAAGCCAGTCCCTGCTCGGGCGCCAGTTACGGATGTCCTTTCCGAGGACACTAAAAAAAACCGAACACCAACCTTCGGCTGGTCCAACTTGTTCGTACTATTTAAAAGAAAGACTGTTTTACTGTTATAATAAAATATATATTTTCAACTATACTGATTCACGTCTGGATTAACATTGAATATCTAATACCTCGTACTTCCACAGGTAGCCTCGTCTTCCACTGCCCAATCCGCTGAGTCGTCAGGTTTATCTGTCGCGCGTGCATCCGCTCGTTTCGGGTATCCAGTCATTGCACTGGATCTGCTGCATACCGTGGGAAAGCGCTGACGCAGCTATTACTGTTGTCGTGTGTACATGGGTGGGAAAGTGCTGACGCATGCATTGCATGCATTGCAAAGCGCTTTTAAAGTGAAGTTTTTAATGTTATTTTTTTTGTTTGTTTGTTTATAGTTTTGTAAAATATATAGTTTAAGTTAACACGATCCAACACGCGCATGCCCAACCCAATTCATCTACACACGACAACAATATTAGCTGCGTCAGCATAAGGCAATGCATGCCTTAGAAAAAAAAATATTTACTTAGTTCATATCACAAAATTATAAATGTGCGATTGTAACGTTGGGCTATATTTGGTCCTTTGGCCAACGTACTGGTTTTGTAGGTTCGTTGATGGCAAGCAGACTTGGGCCGGCGAGTAGCCTTATGACCCTTATACCCGAAAGCGAGTAGCTCTATAGGGCGTCTGGTATAACAAGGCAGTCTACTGGATTTGCAGCGTGTTGCTAAATAAAAATGCAGTAGGCTTCGTTTGACTCCAAGAAAAGAAGTAAAATCTTTTCATTTTATTGTGGTCTTATACTGTTTTTACATTGGAGAATCGTTCATAATATTCCCTCGAAGTTCCCATGATATGCATTTGTGCACTATCAGCATATCACTCAACAATCCGATTCTTTTAAGCTGTTCTGCTTACGTTCGATAATCTACGGTTGAACACCATAGCCAATAGATATATTTTACCCACATGCACTGACGGTGTGAGTATTTTTTAAATATCTTATTTCATGCCGTCTGGCTCTTGCTCTGAGTGTGCCGACGGAAATATGATATATATTTTGTTCGCATGCACTGAAGGTGCCGTACGAATACTCTTGTGTGTATTTCTTTATGCCGTTTGGCGCTTGCATTGAGTGTGTCAACGTAAACATGAGATAAGAATGAATTGTGCCGCAGCGCGAAAAGCCCTATGCTTTCCCTTCGTCGAACCACAATTCTGTCATTGAATGGTCGATTTCGGAAAGCTTGTTTCAAAGGACTCTGTGAATACTGAATTACGCCCACAGGCTCCAAGAATTTCTGTCAAACCAACAGCAGAGCTTGTACGAATCCCAGAAATCGCACAACATGAAACGCATGGATCTAGACTTTATTACGATGCACTAACTCCAACACCGTCAAATCAACCGAGTACATCGCAAGTATTCCCTTCGGTTGTGCCACATATGGAAAAACTAGTTTTGAGTGCATGCATTGCTCTTATCGTGGCAGTTTATGCGCACATTTGAGTCACCATACAACGTTTCACCCAAACAAACCGCGACTGTGCCGCAGCGCAGTAGATCCTAATCGTTGCGGAATTTGTTATGGCATTTTTGGATTTTCTTCTTCACACGTTCGCAAATGAGCTTGTCCGATGAGCCAACGAAAATTGTCAGATTCAGAGCTTTGCAAAATTATGGTTTGAAATTCTACGCGTTTCAATGCAAGTTGTGTGAAAAAATATTCACTGTAATGTTTGTTGCCAGGCTCTTCTAGGGCAAATGTAGGGAACCTGTATGGAAACTGGGATAGCTTTTTCTGACCTCGCACAGCGTGTTGCTGTATAAGCGAGTGGCAGACCTGCGAAGCAGAGGACTACTCCTTGCAGGCGTCAGTTTTCTTGTTAGCTGATTCCCAAGAGCGTTCAGGCGAGTTGCCAAATAAAACACCTTTCGGTTTCAACTTCAGAAAGTAAAAAGCGATTTTATTTAAAATTCTTAGCCCTTATATACTAATTTTTTACATCTGCTGTCGCAGCAAGAAGTATTCGCTTCGTATCTCGAACCCCAAAAACCATTAATCGATAATTGCCTATTCGGCATTTCCCGCGTGTGGATGACCGCTGTCATTCCACACAGTATTCGATTACAATGTGCTCGCTTAATGATAATTATCTATGCTGTACTTTGTCGCGTGCCATTGCTCAGCATAAGCAAAAAGTTTCACACAAAGTGTTTGTTTACTTTTTGCTACCATGGATTACCCATGTGGCTGTATGCTTTGTGTGTGCTATTGTTCAGCATAGGCACGTCGACTCATACAAGGTATTTGATTATTCGAGTACATACATTTGTATGTTTGATCGTTGAACTCGTAATCGGCATGAGACACATTTGGGTTTATTTGTTAGGGTTCGAGTTACGAAGTGAGCAATTGAATGATTGTCAATGTTCTTATGACATTGTTGGATAGTAATCGCTAGTGCGATCACTTTACAAAATATGTTTAGAGATATTTAATTGCTGCGTACTTTGTTTGATATGTGGCGCTAGTGCGATCCCTTCACACCACCCTTCCTGGGGGAAAAGGAGAAATCATGATGTTTCGTGATTTCTTCTTTTCCGCGCCACATTTACAAGATAGGGAATTATGAAAGAATTTCTTAATATCTACCACACGTAGATAGATATAACCTTATGATATGAAATTTCTTTTTTCAATGTTATAGACATCATTTTTCGTACTTAACATTATGCGTATATATAAAAAACTTTTGTTAAATATATTTTCATTTTTTTTTTTTTTTCATAATGCTACGTATTCTTATAACTGTTCTTAGATGTTATGAATCTTATAGGTTAGATACTCTATTACATATTCTTATTCTACATCTTATTATTAATTTGACATGTTGTAAATTTTATATGGTATATTTCTTATTACATATTCTTATTCTACATCTTATTATTATTTTTATAATACATTGTTTTTATTTTGACCTTACATGATATATTTATTGTTGAATATTCTTATTCTATATGTTATTAATTTTAGGCGGTATAAATATTATTACATTACTACATCCTATCATTATTTTTATAATACATTGTTTTTATTTTGACCTTATATGATATATATATTGTTGAATATTCTTATTCTATATGTTATTAATTTTAGGCGGTATAAATATTATTACATTACTACATCCTATCATTATTTTTATAATACATTGTTTTTATTTTGACCTTATATGATATATATATTGTTGAATATTCTTATTCTATATGTTATTAATTTTAGGCGGTATAAATATTATTACATTACTACATCCTATTATTATTTTTATACTACATCTTTATCCTTATTTATTAAATTTATTTTAATTTTATTGTACACGTACAAACAATTTTTATCTTAATAGGTACTTATTTTACGTGTACAAACAATTTTTATCTTGCTAGGTACTTTTCTAAGGTGTACAAAAGGGGGCTCGTCCTCCTCCCTTCAAAAAATTTTTTTTTTTTTTCAAAAATTAAAAGTATATACAAATTGCTTTAATTCGTGTTCATAGAATTTCTTCAACCGATTTTTATGGACTTTTGTCCTCTTTCCTTCGTACTTTATTTCGCAATTTACTCCTTGTTCTGACAATACTTCGTATGGTCCTATGTAAATTGGATCTAGCTTCTTTCTATTTTCGTTCCTTAACAAGACTAAACTACCTACTGCGAAATTAGTTGGCTTACTTTTAACTTTCCTATCGTAATCATCTTTTCTAGCATTTTTCTTTTCTATGAGTATGTCTCTAGCATCCCTATGAGCAATTTGTAGTCTTTGCCTTAATTCCATTACGTAATCTTCATAGTTGTATCTTGGTTCCACTTGTTTTGTCAGATTCGATGGTAACGTACATTGTCGTCCGAATACCAATTCGAATGGGGTATACCCTGTTTCTGCATGTACTGCGGTATTATAGCAGAACACATAGTATGGTAACCAAGTACACCAGTCAGTATGTTTTTCGGATACGTAGCCTCTAAGGTATGCTCCGAGAACTTTGTGGGAGTTTTCCAATGCTCCTATACTCTCGTGATGATATGCCGTGGACTGAATTTGTTCTATTCTCAGTAGTTTGCACATATCCTTAAAAATTTTGTTAATAAACTCTGTTCCTTGGTCGGATGCTATCGTTTTAGGAACTCCGTATTTAAGGATAAGGCATTCTACTAGCCCTTTGGCTACTGTGCTAGCTTCTTTGTTTACTATCGGAATAGCTTCAGTGAATTTGGTGAGTTCGTCCTGTAAAGTCAAAATATATTTGTAGCCGTTTACCGATTCATCTAAAGGACCTACTAAGTCTAGAAATATCTTATCGAAACTTGATTCTGCCGTTGTTGTTATCTCCATGGGCTGTCTTTTAGGCGAAATATATTTATTTTTCTGGCAACTTGGGCAATGCTTCACAAACGTCGTCACGTCGTTCTGCATTCCTGTCCAGAAATATTTTCTTTTAATGTTCTTAAGCATGCGGTTTATCCCTGCATGTCCACTCGTGGGTAATAAGTGATTACTTTATTTATGAGGTGCACCTTTACATTACTTTCTTTGAATAAGTCTCCTAAGATTTTCTGTAACTCGTGAATTTTATATTCTCGACGGCCGTCTGCGAGTTTCTTAATCTCTTGTTTAGTAATATATAATTTATCTATCTCTGCTGGTCCGCAGATTCTGTGCACGTCCCTCAGCAACATTTTGCCAAATGATGCTGATCGGGCTGTAGTGCCTTCCTTGGACCTCCTTAGGAGTACACAATTTTTCTCTGGGATATACGCCAAAACTTTGTTTGGGCCCAGGATTATATTAGTACCATTTACTGGGTACTCATCGTCCTCGAAACTATTTATTATCTTTAACTCAATTATTTTCTGCCCGTGTTCTGGAGGTTTGATCAGTTCCGTGATAATTTGGTTGTTCTTTTCTTCTTCCTGTTTCTTTTTCTTCCCTTCCGTGTCTTGTACAGGGTTTCCGTTTATCGCATCCCTTGTCTTCGCTTGTGACCTTGTAATTACGCAAATCTGAAGTTGTTTAAGTTTATTGGAATCCCAGTTGATGCGACTTAAGGCATCAGCTGTGCAGTTATCCCTTCCGGGTGTGTATTCAATATAAAAGTTATATTCCTCCAGTAGTAGTCGGAATTTGGTTAGTCTACTTGAGGGTTCTTTAAGGGAAAATAGATATACTAGTGGTCTATGGTCTGTTAGAATTTTAAATTTTCTGCCAAAAAGGTATGGTCGATAGTGTTTTACTGCCCATACTATAGCAAGCAACTCTTTTTCTATAGTGCTATAATTTTTCTCGGCATTATTCAGAGTTTTGCTCGCATAAGCAATGGGTTGGTCATCGAAATTTGAGAGTACGGCTCCTAGGGCAAATCCTGAGGCGTCTGTCCGTAGAATGAATTCCTTCTCAAAATTCGGAAATTGTAAAACTTCAGGACTAGTGAGGATTGCCTTTAAAAGTTGAAATGACTTCTCACAGTCTTGGTTAAAATTGAACTCTACATTTTTCCTGAGTAATCTATTAAGAGGAATGGCTATTGTAGCGAAGTTAGGTATGAATTTTCGGTAGTAGTTTGCAAATGCTACGAATCTTCTTACTTCGTCAGCATTGGTAGGCCTGGGGTAATTATTCATAACAGCTGATTTCGTTGGGTCGGGGTGAATTCCTTTGTCGGAAATAATGTGTCCTAGATAG
The DNA here is from genome assembly GCA_949715645.1 of Portevinia maculata. NCBI lineage: Eukaryota > Metazoa > Arthropoda > Insecta > Diptera > Syrphidae > Portevinia > Portevinia maculata. Next base: position 98,807,287 of record OX454528.1, read on the forward strand.
AGTACCTCTTTTCGCAGGAATGCACATTTTCCTGGGTGGATTTTTAAATTCACTTCCCTAAGTCGTTTAAACACATCGATCAAATTTTTGTTGTGATCTTGAAGATTTTTGCCAAATACTATAAGGTCATCAAGGTAGACGAAGCAACGTGAGTGAGTTAAACCGGACATAGCGATAGACATCATTCTCGAAAATGTACTGGGCGAGATTTTCAGACCCATTGGGAGGCGTTTTAGCTGATAGTGCCCATTTTCTGTTGAGAATGCTGTGCATGGTCTACTGTCTTCGGCTAATTCCATCTGGTAATACCCCTGACTGAGATCTATACAAGAGAAGTAGGTCGCTCCTCCTACCATATCAAAAATATCCGTAATATTTGGTAGGGGGAATTTAACATCTTCGATTACTTCGTTTAACTTTCTATAATCAATGACTAATCTGAATTTCTGTAGGCCTGTTACTGGGTCCTTCTTTTTAGGTACAACAAGTATGGGGGAATTCCATGCGGATATCGAGGGTTCAATGATATCATTCGTTATCATTTTCTCTACCTCGTTCTGAATGTCTGTTTTTTGGGAATGTGGTAATCTGTATGGTTTGGTATATTTAGGGGTAGCCCCTTCTTTAAGCGATATCTGTGCTTGACCTATATGTGTGTACGTTAACTTGTCATTGCTAAGTTGGAAAATATCTTGAAATTTGGAGCATATGGATTCGAGTTCGCTTTTCTCTTCTTTATTGAGAGTGTCAAAGTTTATTTCTGATAGTAAATTTTTCAGACGTAAGGTTGAGGATTTTTCGGAGGGTTCCGATTTAAGAATGTAATATTCTGAAAGGGGTTGGGATTCTGGCTCGATCCATGTTAGCTTTACCTCGGACTCACGAGTGTTCAAAATGGTTATCGGAATTTTTCCGTTTAGGACTTTCGAAATTGAGCTGGCCATGAATACTCCTTCGCATAACTCCTGTGATTCGAATACTCGTTCGCCTGAATGTTTGCTATCTATCCAATAGGTAGATTCAGACCTGGGTGTAATAAGAATCGAGTGTAACTCGTCTGAGTTGAATATAGGGAACGAAACGGAGTTATTATTGGTCGTGAGTTTTAATGTAAAATACTCTAAATCTATTGTTGCGAAGAACTGCCTGAGTAGGTTTGCTCCAATGATACCGTCTACCGGTACTGGAAACGAATCAGATACCACATGAAATGTGTACGGGACGCTGTGTTGTCCCAGTAACAGGGTGTTACTAGAGGTTCCTACAGTTGTTAGATCTCCAGAGATACCCATTATAGTTGTCCTTTTGCGAGTGTTAATTGGGGTGTCTATTACGTGTTGTTTAATCGTGCAAATGGATGCTCCTGTATCTATTAAGAACTTCACGTTTATCCTATTGTTGACTTTAATTTGTACATATAGGCCGTTGGCTATACCACCAGCGCATATCGCGATGGGTGGCAGTAAGCTTATTGATTCTCCCCCGATTGGCCGGCTTCCCGATCGGTGGGTAGTTCGTTTCCCTCATTCATCGTATATAGCGTGTTCGCTCGATGGTTGTCGGCTTGGCTTGAGGGATTTTGGAAATTTCCTTGATTAGGGTTAGGTCTTCTGTCCTCTCTAGGATTGTTCCTATACCTGTTGTTATTATTCTCGTTTCTCTGTGGGTTGTTGTAACCAGAACGAGTATTGAAGGTGTTCCTTCTTGGGGAACTATTGGGGTTTTGGTTTTGTTGATAATTATTACTGGGTGGTGGATTAGGATTGTAATGTGTAGGTGAATTCTGGTTATTGGGATTATTAGTGTAATACCTAGGCGGATTCTGATTAGTGGGATTATTAGTGTAATACCTCGGAGGATTCTGGTTATTGGGATAATACGGGTAGGTTTGGGGGGGATTGTTTCGGAAATGTCCGTATCTGTTATTGGGTCCGTTATATTGAGGTCTTCGAGGAAATCTTGAGCCAGAGAATCTACGCTCATCCTGTGCGTAGCGAACAGTTTCGGACGCTGGAGTTGTTCCCGGATTAAGTTCCAGCAGGTGTTCGATGACGTCTTGCATTTTAGTATGCCGGGCGCTATCGAGAACTATTTTGAATCGTTCATTTACACCTTTTCTCAGGAACGCTAAGCCTCTTCGGTCGTTAGCGGAGGTTAGAGCGTCCCGAGATTTTCGCCTTGCGAGGATACTTCGAGCTCCGTCATTTTCGCTACGAGGCATTCTATCTCCGAAACGAACTCGTGCATTGGTCGATTACCCTGACGTGTTCTGTCAAGCTTCGTTTGTATAGTCTCGACTGTGTCTCTTGACCCACATTTGGTTGTCAAGCTGGTTTTTAACTCAGCTAACGTGCGTGGTTTGGCTGTTCCCAGCTCTGTCAACGCTTTACCCTGGATTTTACATTTTAGTAAAAACGTGATGAGAGTGGGTTGCGAAGCTTCGGCTAGGGTGTCATGGTAGAATTCAATGTTATTGATAACATTGGCAATTTCTGCGCAGTATTAAAATCGAACTCACTCATTTTGGTGCTAGTGGGTTCAGTATTGGCAGTCACTATGGGAGCGCTTTTAGCGAGAGGTTCGTTTTTCGACTCTTCTTCCTCTGATGATGACTGTTTATCTTCAATACTTGCACTCACTATGCTTTCGGAGAGGTTCTTATATTCCTTAGCTTGGGACACTAATCTCTTGAGGTATGCGCGCTCTAGCTCTGTTACTAGGCTTTGGTTAATTACTGAAAATGCAGATGCGAAGTCGCTCCAGAGCGTTTCTATTTTCAGCAATTTCTTCCTTGCGTTTTGCTGCTTCCGCTTGCGATTAGGAGACTTGGCAAGACTGATATAGCACGTTTTAAGATTTGCTAGTGCTGATTCCAGCAGTTCAAAACTCATGTGGGGTCTTAGAATGAGAGAGGGAACCTACCAGAAAGGAACTTTTGACCCAATTTACACAAGTTGAATAAACAGAAGGTAACATTCGCTTTTCCTTTTATTTTCATTATATTTCTTTTCTAATTGTACCTATATCTATGTTGTTGTATCTATATATACTTTATATATTTTTTTTTTTTTTCTTTCTTAGCTTATCGTACGAAAAAATTTTCCTTTCTTAAATCTAACAAGAAAATACTATATGACAGAAAAAAAAAATTTTTCTTCTTTAAACTCGGGCTGGTCGTTGTTCCAGGTGATTCGTCACGTCGGATAAGATCTTCCTCCGGAAGTGCTGGATTCCTAGATAGGCCAGTCCGATTAAAATGGCGGTCACGAACATGAGGCCCAAAATGGTGGCGGTGTAATGTCCGTTAGCAGCAGGTTGTGGGTAGGCTACTGCTGATTGCACCTGAGGTCCGGTATTAATGACCTCCTTTGATTCCTGAGTGCCCATGCCCCGGCGTTACTTCTTGTTGGTGCGATTCGAGTCGGGTGGTTATGGACTCGAACAAGTTGTCGAATTCCTTCTGGGAGGCTAGCTTGTCCCTTTTGTTCTGCTTTCGGTTGTTCTTGATTTGTGCCTTCAGCTCCTTTATTTGGCGGAAAAATTTACTCCGCTCTTCTGTTGCCTGATTGGGGAGGTTAGCTAGTCGGTTGAGTTCTACTAGATTCTTCTTCAGCTGCACCCGTTTGCCTCCTCTTTTTTGGAGTTTGGTTACTGGTATTGCTGGTTCGGAGATTTTTGAGTGGATCGGTGCTCGCGGTTGCTGGTATTCCGCAACCGAAATGGGTCGTGGCCCACAGTTAGGATTGCTTAATGCAACCGAGAGAGGGATGTTTTCGGTCGTTCCAGTTGACCGAAGCAATGCGTTGGCCTTCTGGATGTACTCAGAGGCTAGTGCCAGGTTGTGCTGTTCCTGGGACATCGATTTGTGTCAATGGATCTGGATAGTTTTGGTCAATTTGGCCCTTGGTTCCTCCTGTGGTTCTGCGCTGTTCTGGGGACTATATTTGTTGCCCTCCTGGCAGGGTCGCCATGTAATGTTTGTTGCCAGGCTCTTCTAGGGCAAATGTAGGGAACCTGTATGGAAACTGGGATAGCTTTTTCTGACCTCGCACAGCGTGTTGCTGTATAAGCGAGTGGCAGACCTGCGAAGCAGAGGACTACTCCTTGCAGGCGTCAGTTTTCTTGTTAGCTGATTCCCAAGAGCGTTCAGGCGAGTTGCCAAATAAAACACCTTTCGGTTTCAACTTCAGAAAGTAAAAAGCGATTTTATTTAAAATTCTTAGCCCTTATATACTAATTTTTTACATCTGCTGTCGCAGCAAGAAGTATTCGCTTCGTATCTCGAACCCCAAAAACCATTAATCGATAATTGCCTATTCGGCATTTCCCGCGTGTGGATGACCGCTGTCATTCCACACAGTATTCGATTACAATGTGCTCGCTTAATGATAATTATCTATGCTGTACTTTGTCGCGTGCCATTGCTCAGCATAAGCAAAAAGTTTCACACAAAGTGTTTGTTTACTTTTTGCTACCATGGATTACCCATGTGGCTGTATGCTTTGTGTGTGCTATTGTTCAGCATAGGCACGTCGACTCATACAAGGTATTTGATTATTCGAGTACATACATTTGTATGTTTGATCGTTGAACTCGTAATCGGCATGAGACACATTTGGGTTTATTTGTTAGGGTTCGAGTTACGAAGTGAGCAATTGAATGATTGTCAATGTTCTTATGACATTGTTGGATAGTAATCGCTAGTGCGATCACTTTACAAAATATGTTTAGAGATATTTAATTGCTGCGTACTTTGTTTGATATGTGGCGCTAGTGCGATCCCTTCACACCACCCTTCCTGGGGGAAAAGGAGAAATCATGATGTTTCGTGATTTCTTCTTTTCCGCGCCACATTTACAAGATAGGGAATTATGAAAGAATTTCTTAATATCTACCACACGTAGATAGATATAACCTTATGATATGAAATTTCTTTTTTCAATGTTATAGACATCATTTTTCGTACTTAACATTATGCGTATATATAAAAAACTTTTGTTAAATATATTTTCATTTTTTTTTTTTTTTTCATAATGCTACGTATTCTTATAACTGTTCTTAGATGTTATGAATCTTATAGGTTAGATACTCTATTACATATTCTTATTCTACATCTTATTATTAATTTGACATGTTGTAAATTTTATATGGTATATTTCTTATTACATATTCTTATTCTACATCTTATTATTATTTTTATAATACATTGTTTTTATTTTGACCTTACATGATATATTTATTGTTGAATATTCTTATTCTATATGTTATTAATTTTAGGCGGTATAAATATTATTACATTACTACATCCTATCATTATTTTTATAATACATTGTTTTTATTTTGACCTTATATGATATATATATTGTTGAATATTCTTATTCTATATGTTATTAATTTTAGGCGGTATAAATATTATTACATTACTACATCCTATCATTATTTTTATAATACATTGTTTTTATTTTGACCTTATATGATATATATATTGTTGAATATTCTTATTCTATATGTTATTAATTTTAGGCGGTATAAATATTATTACATTACTACATCCTATTATTATTTTTATACTACATCTTTATCCTTATTTATTAAATTTATTTTAATTTTATTGTACACGTACAAACAATTTTTATCTTAATAGGTACTTATTTTACGTGTACAAACAATTTTTATCTTGCTAGGTACTTTTCTAAGGTGTACAAAAGGGGGCTCGTCCTCCTCCCTTCAAAAAATTTTTTTTTTTTTTCAAAAATTAAAAGTATATACAAATTGCTTTAATTCGTGTTCATAGAATTTCTTCAACCGATTTTTATGGACTTTTGTCCTCTTTCCTTCGTACTTTATTTCGCAATTTACTCCTTGTTCTGACAATACTTCGTATGGTCCTATGTAAATTGGATCTAGCTTCTTTCTATTTTCGTTCCTTAACAAGACTAAACTACCTACTGCGAAATTAGTTGGCTTACTTTTAACTTTCCTATCGTAATCATCTTTTCTAGCATTTTTCTTTTCTATGAGTATGTCTCTAGCATCCCTATGAGCAATTTGTAGTCTTTGCCTTAATTCCATTACGTAATCTTCATAGTTGTATCTTGGTTCCACTTGTTTTGTCAGATTCGATGGTAACGTACATTGTCGTCCGAATACCAATTCGAATGGGGTATACCCTGTTTCTGCATGTACTGCGGTATTATAGCAGAACACATAGTATGGTAACCAAGTACACCAGTCAGTATGTTTTTCGGATACGTAGCCTCTAAGGTATGCTCCGAGAACTTTGTGGGAGTTTTCCAATGCTCCTATACTCTCGTGATGATATGCCGTGGACTGAATTTGTTCTATTCTCAGTAGTTTGCACATATCCTTAAAAATTTTGTTAATAAACTCTGTTCCTTGGTCGGATGCTATCGTTTTAGGAACTCCGTATTTAAGGATAAGGCATTCTACTAGCCCTTTGGCTACTGTGCTAGCTTCTTTGTTTACTATCGGAATAGCTTCAGTGAATTTGGTGAGTTCGTCCTGTAAAGTCAAAATATATTTGTAGCCGTTTACCGATTCATCTAAAGGACCTACTAAGTCTAGAAATATCTTATCGAAACTTGATTCTGCCGTTGTTGTTATCTCCATGGGCTGTCTTTTAGGCGAAATATATTTATTTTTCTGGCAACTTGGGCAATGCTTCACAAACGTCGTCACGTCGTTCTGCATTCCTGTCCAGAAATATTTTCTTTTAATGTTCTTAAGCATGCGGTTTATCCCTGCATGTCCACTCGTGGGTAATAAGTGATTACTTTATTTATGAGGTGCACCTTTACATTACTTTCTTTGAATAAGTCTCCTAAGATTTTCTGTAACTCGTGAATTTTATATTCTCGACGGCCGTCTGCGAGTTTCTTAATCTCTTGTTTAGTAATATATAATTTATCTATCTCTGCTGGTCCGCAGATTCTGTGCACGTCCCTCAGCAACATTTTGCCAAATGATGCTGATCGGGCTGTAGTGCCTTCCTTGGACCTCCTTAGGAGTACACAATTTTTCTCTGGGATATACGCCAAAACTTTGTTTGGGCCCAGGATTATATTAGTACCATTTACTGGGTACTCATCGTCCTCGAAACTATTTATTATCTTTAACTCAATTATTTTCTGCCCGTGTTCTGGAGGTTTGATCAGTTCCGTGATAATTTGGTTGTTCTTTTCTTCTTCCTGTTTCTTTTTCTTCCCTTCCGTGTCTTGTACAGGGTTTCCGTTTATCGCATCCCTTGTCTTCGCTTGTGACCTTGTAATTACGCAAATCTGAAGTTGTTTAAGTTTATTGGAATCCCAGTTGATGCGACTTAAGGCATCAGCTGTGCAGTTATCCCTTCCGGGTGTGTATTCAATATAAAAGTTATATTCCTCCAGTAGTAGTCGGAATTTGGTTAGTCTACTTGAGGGTTCTTTAAGGGAAAATAGATATACTAGTGGTCTATGGTCTGTTAGAATTTTAAATTTTCTGCCAAAAAGGTATGGTCGATAGTGTTTTACTGCCCATACTATAGCAAGCAACTCTTTTTCTATAGTGCTATAATTTTTCTCGGCATTATTCAGAGTTTTGCTCGCATAAGCAATGGGTTGGTCATCGAAATTTGAGAGTACGGCTCCTAGGGCAAATCCTGAGGCGTCTGTCCGTAGAATGAATTCCTTCTCAAAATTCGGAAATTGTAAAACTTCAGGACTAGTGAGGATTGCCTTTAAAAGTTGAAATGACTTCTCACAGTCTTGGTTAAAATTGAACTCTACATTTTTCCTGAGTAATCTATTAAGAGGAATGGCTATTGTAGCGAAGTTAGGTATAAATTTTCGGTAGTAGTTTGCAAATGCTACGAATCTTCTTACTTCGTCAGCATTGGTAGGCCTGGGGTAATTATTCATAACAGCTGATTTCGTTGGGTCGGGGTGAATTCCTTTGTCGGAAATAATGTGTCCTAGATAGAGTACCTCTTTTCGCAGGAACGCACATTTTCCTGGGTGGATTTTTAAATTCACTTCCCTAAGTCGTTTAAACACATCGATCAAATTTTTGTTGTGATCTTGAAGATTTTTGCCAAATACTATAAGGTCATCAAGGTAGACGAAGCAACGTGAGTGAGTTAAACCGGACATAGCGATAGACATCATTCTCGAAAATGTACTGGGCGAGATTTTCAGACCCATTGGGAGGCGTTTTAGCTGATAGTGCCCATTTTCTGTTGAGAATGCTGTGCATGGTCTACTGTCTTCGGCTAATTCCATCTGGTAATACCCCTGACTGAGATCTATACAAGAGAAGTAGGTCGCTCCTCCTACCATATCAAAAATATCCGTAATATTTGGTAGGGGGAATTTAACATCTTCGATTACTTCGTTTAACTTTCTATAATCAATGACTAATCTGAATTTCTGTAGGCCTGTTACTGGGTCCTTCTTTTTAGGTACAACAAGTATGGGGGAATTCCATGCGGATATCGAGGGTTCAATGATATCATTCGTTATCATTTTCTCTACCTCGTTCTGAATGTCTGTTTTTTGGGAATGTGGTAATCTGTATGGTTTGGTATATTTAGGGGTAGCCCCTTCTTTAAGCGATATCTGTGCTTGACCTATATGTGTGTACGTTAACTTGTCATTGCTAAGTTGGAAAATATCTTGAAATTTGGAGCATATGGATTCGAGTTCGCTTTTCTCTTCTTTATTGAGAGTGTCAAAGTTTATTTCTGATAGTAAATTTTTCAGACGTAAGGTTGAGGATTTTTCGGAGGGTTCCGATTTAAGAATGTAATATTCTGAAAGGGGTTGGGATTCTGGCTCGATCCATGTTAGCTTTACCTCGGACTCACGAGTGTTCAAAATGGTTATCGGAATTTTTCCGTTTAGGACTTTCGAAATTGAGCTGGCCATGAATACTCCTTCGCATAACTCCTGTGATTCGAATACTCGTTCGCCTGAATGTTTGCTATCTATCCAATAGGTAGATTCAGACCTGGGTGTAATAAGAATCGAGTGTAACTCGTCTGAGTTGAATATAGGGAACGAAACGGAGTTATTATTGGTCGTGAGTTTTAATGTAAAATACTCTAAATCTATTGTTGCGAAGAACTGCCTGAGTAGGTTTGCTCCAATGATACCGTCTACCGGTACTGGAAACGAATCAGATACCACATGAAATGTGTACGGGACGCTGTGTTGTCCCAGTAACAGGGTGTTACTAGAGGTTCCTACAGTTGTTAGATCTCCAGAGATACCCATTATAGTTGTCCTTTTGCGAGTGTTAATTGGGGTGTCTATTACGTGTTGTTTAATCGTGCAAATGGATGCTCCTGTATCTATTAAGAACTTCACGTTTATCCTATTGTTGACTTTAATTTGTACATATAGGCCGTTGGCTATACCACCAGCGCATATCGCGATGGGTGGCAGTAAGCTTATTGATTCTCCCCCGATTGGCCGGCTTCCCGATCGGTGGGTAGTTCGTTTCCCTCATTCATCGTATATAGCGTGTTCGCTCGATGGTTGTCGGCTTGGCTTGAGGGATTTTGGAAATTTCCTTGATTAGGGTTAGGTCTTCTGTCCTCTCTAGGATTGTTCCTATACCTGTTGTTATTATTCTCGTTTCTCTGTGGGTTGTTGTAACCAGAACGAGTATTGAAGGTGTTCCTTCTTGGGGAACTATTGGGGTTTTGGTTTTGTTGATAATTATTACTGGGTGGTGGATTAGGATTGTAATGTGTAGGTGAATTCTGGTTATTGGGATTATTAGTGTAATACCTAGGCGGATTCTGATTAGTGGGATTATTAGTGTAATACCTCGGAGGATTCTGGTTATTGGGATAATACGGGTAGGTTTGGGGGGGATTGTTTCGGAAATGTCCGTATCTGTTATTGGGTCCGTTATATTGAGGTCTTCGAGGAAATCTTGAGCCAGAGAATCTACGCTCATCCTGTGCGTAGCGAACAGTTTCGGACGCTGGAGTTGTTCCCGGATTAAGTTCCAGCAGGTGTTCGATGACGTCTTGCATTTTAGTATGCCGGGCGCTATCGAGAACTATTTTGAATCGTTCATTTACACCTTTTCTCAGGAACGCTAAGCCTCTTCGGTCGTTAGCGGAGGTTAGAGCGTCCCGAGATTTTCGCCTTGCGAGGATACTTCGAGCTCCGTCATTTTCGCTACGAGGCATTCTATCTCCGAAACGAACTCGTGCATTGGTCGATTACCCTGACGTGTTCTGTCAAGCTTCGTTTGTATAGTCTCGACTGTGTCTCTTGACCCACATTTGGTTGTCAAGCTGGTTTTTAACTCAGCTAACGTGCGTGGTTTGGCTGTTCCCAGCTCTGTCAACGCTTTACCCTGGATTTTACATTTTAGTAAAAACGTGATGAGAGTGGGTTGCGAAGCTTCGGCTAGGGTGTCATGGTAGAATTCAATGTTATTGATAACATTGGCAATTTCTGCGCAGTATTAAAATCGAACTCACTCATTTTGGTGCTAGTGGGTTCAGTATTGGCAGTCACTATGGGAGCGCTTTTAGCGAGAGGTTCGTTTTTCGACTCTTCTTCCTCTGATGATGACTGTTTATCTTCAATACTTGCACTCACTATGCTTTCGGAGAGGTTCTTATATTCCTTAGCTTGGGACACTAATCTCTTGAGGTATGCGCGCTCTAGCTCTGTTACTAGGCTTTGGTTAATTACTGAAAATGCAGATGTGAAGTCGCTCCAGAGCGTTTCTATTTTCAGCAATTTCTTCCTTGCGTTTTGCTGCTTCCGCTTGCGATTAGGAGACTTGGCAAGACTGATATAGCACGTTTTAAGATTTGCTAGTGCTGATTCCAGCAGTTCAAAACTCATGTGGGGTCTTAGAATGAGAGAGGGAACCTACCAGAAAGGAACTTTTGACCCAATTTACACAAGTTGAATAAACAGAAGGTAACATTCGCTTTTCCTTTTATTTTCATTATATTTCTTTTCTAATTGTACCTATATCTATGTTGTTGTATCTATATATACTTTATATATTTTTTTTTTTTTTCTTTCTTAGCTTATCGTACGAAAAAATTTTCCTTTCTTAAATCTAACAAGAAAATACTATATGACAGAAAAAAAAAATTTTTCTTCTTTAAACTCGGGCTGGTCGTTGTTCCAGGTGATTCGTCACGTCGGATAAGATCTTCCTCCGGAAGTGCTGGATTCCTAGGTAGGCCAGTCCGATTAAAATGGCGGTCACGAACATGAGGCCCAAAATGGTGGCGGTGTAATGTCCGTTAGCAGCAGGTTGTGGGTAGGCTACTGCTGATTGCACCTGAGGTCCGGTATTAATGACCTCCTTTGATTCCTGAGTGCCCATGCCCCGGCGTTACTTCTTGTTGGTGCGATTCGAGTCGGGTGGTTATGGACTCGAACAAGTTGTCGAATTCCTTCTGGGAGGCTAGCTTGTCCCTTTTGTTCTGCTTTCGGTTGTTCTTGATTTGTGCCTTCAGCTCCTTTATTTGGCGGAAAAATTTACTCCGCTCTTCTGTTGCCTGATTGGGGAGGTTAGCTAGTCGGTTGAGTTCTACTAGATTCTTCTTCAGCTGCACCCGTTTGCCTCCTCTTTTTTGGAGTTTGGTTACTGGTATTGCTGGTTCGGAGATTTTTGAGTGGATCGGTGCTCGCGGTTGCTGGTATTCCGCAACCGAAATGGGTCGTGGCCCACAGTTAGGATTGCTTAATGCAACCGAGAGAGGGATGTTTTCGGTCGTTCCAGTTGACCGAAGCAATGCGTTGGCCTTCTGGATGTACTCAGAGGCTAGTGCCAGGTTGTGCTGTTCCTGGGACATCGATTTGTGTCAATGGATCTGGATAGTTTTGGTCAATTTGGCCCTTGGTTCCTCCTGTGGTTCTGCGCTGTTCTGGGGACTATATTTGTTGCCCTCCTGGCAGGGTCGCCATGTAATGTTTGTTGCCAGGCTCTTCTAGGGCAAATGTAGGGAACCTGTATGGAAACTGGGATAGCTTTTTCTGACCTCGCACAGCGTGTTGCTGTATAAGCGAGTGGCAGACCTGCGAAGCAGAGGACTACTCCTTGCAGGCGTCAGTTTTCTTGTTAGCTGATTCCCAAGAGCGTTCAGGCGAGTTGCCAAATAAAACACCTTTCGGTTTCAACTTCAGAAAGTAAAAAGCGATTTTATTTAAAATTCTTAGCCCTTATATACTAATTTTTTACATCTGCTGTCGCAGCAAGAAGTATTCGCTTCGTATCTCGAACCCCAAAAACCATTAATCGATAATTGCCTATTCGGCATTTCCCGCGTGTGGATGACCGCTGTCATTCCACACAGTATTCGATTACAATGTGCTCGCTTAATGATAATTATCTATGCTGTACTTTGTCGCGTGCCATTGCTCAGCATAAGCAAAAAGTTTCACACAAAGTGTTTGTTTACTTTTTGCTACCATGGATTACCCATGTGGCTGTATGCTTTGTGTGTGCTATTGTTCAGCATAGGCACGTCGACTCATACAAGGTATTTGATTATTCGAGTACATACATTTGTATGTTTGATCGTTGAACTCGTAATCGGCATGAGACACATTTGGGTTTATTTGTTAGGGTTCGAGTTACGAAGTGAGCAATTGAATGATTGTCAATGTTCTTATGACATTGTTGGATAGTAATCGCTAGTGCGATCACTTTACAAAATATGTTTAGAGATATTTAATTGCTGCGTACTTTGTTTGATATGTGGCGCTAGTGCGATCCCTTCACATCACTAACTCGCATGAATGCTCATCACAAACGTTGCACATGTACAATCGCACCGACAGCGCCACTGCCATATATTATGTTAACAGCATTTGGTACTTACGTGACAAAATGGAGTTAACTTTGACACCAATGCTTGAGCACGTCCGAAAAGCGCACATAACGGATAAAGCAACCTCGTCAAACCGTATTGAATTTTATAAGAAAATCGGAGCTCTCTATCCGCGAGGACTTATAATGTTTATTAGCGAACTACCTGACTTTGATGAAAAACAATTTAAACTTCCACTTAAAATTGTAACGTAAGATTACACCAAGCGACCAAACGTGGTAACCTCTTTCAACAAAACGAAGCTGCTTTTGCCTGGTGTTCTTAGCTTATTCTTGTGTTCATTCGAGCCCCACGTTGGACACCATCTGTAACGTAAGGGCATGCTAAGCGGCAAAAGCATCAGCGCGGACCATCGATGTGTGGGCCTTGAACCTTATTCTTTGGTTTACTGGGCCCCGTTGATCGCCATCTGTAACAAACAAACAAGCAAACCAAAGCCCTTGCTACTTTCGCATGCACCCCCTCCTCTGACTGGTTGGCATCTGTAACAAAAGAAAGAACAACAGCCGCTGTCATCTACTGGAATGTGCACAGCTGACATCATGCTGGCACTGAATGTACCCGACAAGGCCTGTCAATCGCGTAGAACGTCGACGGCTCCGGCCTACAGACTGCCGGGAGTCCGCCTCAGTCAAATCAATTAGTAAGAGAGAGGGGTTGTTCGACCACTCACAGCCAGGAATGGCCGCCCCGTGCTAGCTCGTCGGCGGGAGCGGGAACTTACTGTAGAGCTCGAACTGGGGTTACCTCATTATTTACATGCCTGAATTTCTTTTGGTGGACTAGACCTCGGACGACACGATGGAACATCGCCGCTACCAAAAGAGTCCTAGTCCACCCTCCACTATTCCAAAGGATAGCCTCTCCGGCCCGAAGAAGACGCGACTTGAGGATTGTAGCGGCTATCCTGGACCAGCAGGTTTATAAAAGAAGAACACAAGAAATTAGAAACTTTCACCGAATTGAGGAGAAGAAGAAGATGTAAGAACTCTCCTGAGCTGGGACACCTTTGGCCACCGCATCGCTCCACTCGCGATGGCCCCTATTCTGAAAAGGAGTGAGGTCCCCTAAAACATCTTAGGACACCTTACCCCATATTGTTGTTGTCCACACCGTGGTGGCTGATGTTGATCTCGACCTCTCTTCGTCGACCCCTAACTTCGCTTAGTCAGCATCATGGACTAAGCGAAGTTAGGGGTTCGGTCCTTAGTGGAAATTAGTAAACTCTGTTGTTTCTTTGCCTTCATGACAATAATGTACTTTATTCCAAACCCGCTCGGTCGGTATAACAATGATAATACGTATTCATCGAACGAGTGCGTCCAAAACAACAACATTAATACAATAATAGTTACGAATTAAGATACATATACATATACCTGCAAATATACATGTACCTATACATATACATATATGCTTACGTTTATATCTACATACGTATAACTATACATACGTATAACTATACATACGTATAACTATACATACGTATAACTATACATACGTATAACTATTCATAATTCCGATCTATTGGACGGAATGTCCGAAAGGGCTCCACCATCTTTATCTTTACAGTCGATTAACATGAGCTGTTTTCCAAAATGTTCACTATCATTTTCTATTTCCTTTGAGCAAGTTATATTATTTTCTAATTGTGAAACTAGTTGAAATTTTCCACTTTTTAGGAAATATCTCCCCAAGATTGTCTCATAACTCGTCGATCCATCGTCTATTACCATAAGATTTACTCTTATTCCAACTTTTTTATAAAAAACTACGCACGACAACATTCCATATATTTTAAGCAAACTTTTATTTAAACCGAAATATTTTCTTTTTCTCTTACACTTAGATATGGATATATTAGTCGGTATACACGATCTTCTAACCATACTTATCGGACTTCCGGAGTTTATGAGGCAGTCTAAGGGAATAGGTACTATCACTATCAATTGTAAACTTAAAATACAAACGTCTTACGTAATCACTGGACATGTCATCTTCTGACAACTGATGTACTGCTGACTTCCTCTTTGGTATAGAACACACATTTGCCACGTGTCCCACCGAGTTGTAATTATAGCACCTGACCGCAACTCTTTGTCCGTTTACTTGTCTATCTTTTGCCGTTCTATCTGCTGTCAATCCCGTCTGTCTGTTGCTAAATGTACTAGCAGTCGATCTTGTTTGCACCTTCCGTTGAGTGACTTTGCCGAACGCTCGAAGTAGTCCTGCCTTTGTTGTATACCCCTGGACACGGGCATATAACCTTATGTTGTCATCAGAAAATCCCTCAATCGCGTATTCAATCCATTCTTCTTCGTCCATTTTCAATCCAGTCGCCAGTCTCACTTTGTCGTAGAAATATTCACTGAAAGCTTCGCTCACTTTCCACTTTCGGTTTTCGAATCTTTTTCTCATCTCCATCTTGTTTTGTTTTGTACCAAAAACTTCTTTTAAATCCTCTGTCAGGTTATCTATGTCGTCTTTTAAAAAATTAGGTTGTGCGTACAACCATTCTTGAGCCTTGCCTCTCATTTTGCTCACAAAAAGTGTGTGTACATTTTTTTCTCCACACCGTACACCTCCTCGACATTTCTTAACTGTGCCAGCCACACATCAGCACTTGTCGTTCCACTAAATTTCGGCAACATCTCCTTCCACAATCCAATTTGTTGCGCCACGTTAAACTCTCCTGTCGTACCGTCCGATCGTTGTTCACCACCTTCTGCACTAGTTTCTTTTCTATCATTTGATTTTGCGATCCGTTGCAACAGTTCATTTTCTCTCATCATGACGTTTTTCTTTTCCCCAGCTGCAGTGTCTAGCGGCTGTTTTTCGATCTCTTCTTGCAGTCGTACGCCTTGTGCCTCTTGTTCTGCGTCGCCGTTACTTGGATGTTCTCCTCGCACATCTGCTGCTATGAATTCGCTTGAATTCAATACTGTGTCTTTTATTACGAAGAAAATAAAAATTTTCGCGGTGACTGAACAAGCGGCGACAAAAAAAAATTTTTGCGGTAAACACACAATCTGTAATACCAATTTTATTTTGCACTCAATTTCACTTTTGGCAAGGTATTACTTTATTTGTTCTTTTTGTAATCCCACTTCTGAGTAATTTGTAGTAGGTACTATTTCACTAGAGGCGATGCGGATTAAATAACAACACGTCCGTTTATTTCGAATGCGATCATAAAACTGACGCTCTCTTTATTCTTATCTTACACGTGTATGACTAGATGTGTATATAATGTAGGTACATGAATATAAATATGGTTTGACAGTGAGTTGTATGCTTAACTCTTATAATAATTACTACAAGTGATGGGTATACTAAAGATTATCCGCGTATGGCAGTCTACGCTGTCTGGCTTAAGTAACTATATATATAATTATTCATTTAAACTAGTACTTAAATTATAATTAGTAAAAACTAATACAAGATAAACGACATAAAGGTCATGTTCGGGCGCTAACGGAAGCGAACGAATGTATCGGGTAACACCCGTTGGTAAAACGACCGATTGAAATTGTTGTTTGTTTTCACGTTCTTAGAATATGCCAGAACGTTCTGCTGTTCTTTACTGCTGGCTGCAATCGAACTACATACTTTCCATCTAAAGAACACCAGTAAATATTTTATTCAATTTTATTGCATTAATAACTTACACTGAGATCAAGAGCAAAACCATCAGATTCAGAATCTAAAAGTATAACTTCGTCATCTATGTAGTATACAACCGGTGGTGCATCAACAACAGTCGACAAATCTGCGTTATTGGTTTCATTTTTTGTATTTGAAACTTTGCACACATTTCTAAAAAAAATTAATAAAGAAAAAGTGTTCATAAGAATAATAAATATACGCAAAAAATTATTACCTGTGTGCTCTGAGGCGAGCTTCAGCAGTGTTTAAGATATTTTTTTGGCAATTATTGCAACACGCTGCATGTTTGTTATTGAACTTGACCAATTCAAAGCCAAATTTTTCATACGCTTTGTTTTTCTGTCGTCCAGCCATTAGATATACCTACTCTTATTTATTATAAATTATTACTATTATTAGTCCTGTCCTGTTCCTTGTGCATATGCTTACTTCTATTACTAGAGACGTTTTACGAACAGCTGTTTTCCATGACTTTGACAATCCAATTGATGACATTGACGACGTTGACGACGCGATTAACGACATTAACATAGTCTCGATAGTTTAAAACAATCGATTAATCGATTAAACTATCGATGTTTTATTAACACTAGTCAGGACCCTCTAAATTAAACTTTTTCTCATCTGAAAAAATCACTTTATGCCACTCTGACTTCCACGACATGTATTTTTTACAAAATTGGAGACGAATTTCTTTTCTCGATTCATGGTAGGGGTAGGTAGGTAGGTGTGGCGGTTTGATAAGACAAACCCAATTAGCACTGAGTGCCGTTTTGTTACCACAAACTCACGTAAACCTGGGTATTATCGATTGGTGGGCGAGGCTAAATCCAACCTGCGGAGTTCAGGAAAGTTATCAGTTCCTTGATACTTTTCTCGGAGACTTCCTCAAGTGTTCTCTCGATTCATTAAGCGGTGGTTTTTTCTGATTTTTTTTTCTTTTCAAATGTTTAGCACTTTTAATAACCCGTTTTACTGTCGCCAAACTACACTTTACACCTGTTTCCATGTTTATTTTTGACGCGGAATCATGAGAATTGGAAGCTGCTCTGATGATTGCACGTCTATCGGTTCTTGATGTGGCCCTATAACTTTCACCTTTCATATTTTTTCCATAATGTTCGACATTTCGCAAATAACCGCTTACTACATTTTGACTTTTGTTAATTTTTTTCGCGATGCACCGTTGGCTTAGGCCTAATTCTCGAAATGCTTTTATTTTGCCCTTTTCTTCCTCGCTTAAAAATTTTCCGCGACCCATTTTGTCGTTAACATGTACACTCAACAATGTTAATTAGCAGAAAAAAATCTGAGTGCAATTGACCGACGCAACTACACGCAAACTAACGTTTTTGCTGTTGAACCTATTCAGATGAGCCAAAAAATGTGTTTGTTTTTATGAATGCATATGGTCAAGCTAGCATGTCAGAATAACGGTTAGCTTTAAGACACTTTTTTTTTCTCAAACTAAGCGTATAATGATGCTCTTTCATTATATGTATAACAAATATGTGCCATTGCAATATATCTGTGGTCAGATGGTAAAAGGTTATAAGTCACTTTTTCTAAATTTTACGTAGGAGCATTTTTAAAGTTCAAAATGTTATGAAAAATCTGAAAGTTGTTTTTCACAATTTAGAGTCTTACCAATGTTAGCTTATGATAATTGCTTAAAACTTGTTGTTACACTACTTACAAAATATTTTTGTTTACTCAAGTTTAAAAGCTATTTTCCAGGAAAGCTGCAAACTTACAACATTTTGCCATCTTCTGCTTTTGTTACATTTTGTACTTACCATCTAGCAGAGCAATATAAGAAGTTTAATCGAAGGAAAATTTAATAAATAAAACGGTTTTGCTAATCAAATTAAAAAATATACTTTTTACTTTATTTATTTACCATTCAGTGTTGAAAAAATAATAATAATACTAATACAAACATATTTAGTTACTCATTACATTTTCAACTTCCATAAAATCTTAAACTTCATCATATTCTGCGGCATCATTGCATGTACGTAGTTTCTTATAGAAGTCATGGCAGTCTTCGTCAATCAGAGAAAGGATTGATAACAAGTCTTTTTTTTTAAGATTGTTAATGGGCAGTGGGCCATCGTACGAGAGAGGCATATTGAAAGACTCTAATGACAGTGGCCTTCCTCTTTTTTGCCTTCAATTGCAATTCAAGAAAAGTATTTTTTTCACAGTTTCTGAATTAAGGCGGCTTCGTTTTTCAGATACCACCAATCCAGCCTTAGAAAAAATTCTTTCACTATGAACTGAAGTGGCTACAATTCCTAAATATTTTTTGGCTAGCTTCGACAGATTCGGGTAAAATATCTCCCTTACTTTCCACCACGCCAAGGCATCATCTAGCCTAGGTATAATGCCTTCCTCTGTGTATTGACGCATTTCAACAATTCCTGCGAACAGTGGAGTAGATTGCACAGACTCTGTTTCTTTGTCAAAATCACCCCACAAAAGATCTGGCTCCATTGCTTCCGCGACCACTGCACTTCCTTGTGCTTGTGAAGAATCTTCCGTGTGTACATTTCTGGAACATCTGTTGATGAGGTCTGTCATTTCAGCAAGAGTTTCTTTTATTTTCGTTACGGCATTTGTGTTGTCGAATCCTTTCTTTTTAAATCTTGGGTCTAAATATGTTGCCTTTGCTAAAATGTCGTTAAATTCAAAGCGTTCGAAACGACTGTTTAAACCGTTCAAAAGACATTCTTTTAATTTAATTCCCATAGCACACTTTAATGTTGTGTTTTTATTTATCGCCCTGCGTAAGGCAATTACCAAAGGAATAACTTTTGATACGGTCACTGCTTTCTCAGCACTTAGTTCAGAAGTCATTAGTTCGAAAGGTTTTAATACGAGACAGCATTCCCTTAAAACCATCCATTCCTCCTCTTGTAGTGCTTCAACAGGGCTGTGCAAGACCCCCAAGGCAGCCTCGATAGATTCCTGAACACTGCAAATCCTTTCAAACATGAAATAAGTTGAATTCCACCTAGTCACAACATCATTTATAAGCTTCAATGGTTGTTTATTCCCGGAAATTTGCATTTGCAGGGAACGCAATTTGTCTGCAGCACTGGTGCTTCGGTGAAAATACTCCACTATGCGCTTAACTTTTTTTTGAATGCTTTCAATAATTTTCAAAGCACTTTGGACAATCAGGTTTAAAGTGTGCGCAAAGCAAGGCAAATGATTCCATCCTGTAAGCTTTATTGCAGCCGTAATATTTGACGCATTATCTGTAACAATCGCGTTTACAATTTCAGAAACTTCCCAATTGGAAACAATTTTAATGAGCTCGTTTCTTAAATTTTCCGCTGTGTGGCGATCCGTAAACGAAAAACAATCGAATAGAAATGAGTTGATCTTCCATTCGTCATCGATAAAATGTCCCGTGATAGCCATATAGCTTTCTGTTGAGGAAGAAGTCCAAGTATCCGTTGTCAGAGTTATTTCTTTCGCACCTTTGACGATACTTTTTAACAACTCCTTCGCATCATCATACCGCTGTTGCAACATGTTCCTACTAAACGTTGTCCGAGAAGGTATTTTGTAGGACGGTTCGAGTTCTGCCATAAGGTCGTTAAATCCTTCATCTTCCACCATTTGGAATGGTTGCAGATCCTTAATAATCATGTTGAATATCAAATCAGTTATTTTTTTTTGACGACTGATTGTAATGGGCCGTGCGATATAGGCACTTATCTTTGGTTGATTTCGAGTGCTTAATATACGTGATGCCAGCCTGGCCCTCGCTTGTTCGGACGTAGAAGGGACAACTTCTTCCTCAACATTGGCTGCTGAAATTGCGACTTCAGGAACAGGGTTTTCGTTGATAGCTGACACATTTGTTGTAACAGAGGCTGCTGCATTAGTTGAGGTAAACGCTCCCGAAAAGGATGAAACTGCCTCTGGCAGTGATGCTTTTGATACAGACCTCTCTCCAATTATTAAAGTAGGATGCTTGTTATGGAGGTGTTTTATCAAATTTGATGTTGCACCACCTTTGAAAGAAAAACACTGTTTGCATGTGTCACATTTAGCCTTATCTTCACCTTCAATCGAAAAATGCAGCCAGACGCTGCTTCTTTTCCTTTTAAACATATCACCTACCATCACTTAGGTAGGTATAGCCTATTTTTTAAAGATTTATTTGTGGTAAGAAATCGCATTAGCATACCTAAAAAATATACACACCTTTAACGACACGATTATCCTCGCCTTTTTGCTACAGATCTTTAAAATTCCTTCACCAAGTCTTTGATCTTACATAGAATAAGTAATCAAACACACAAAATGAGTATTATGTATGTATAATCTAAAAACACTATGGACTCAAAGTAATCAAAAACACAGAATGAGTAAGTAATCAAACACACAGAATAAGTTATTAATCAAATCCAAACGAGTATCTGCCTTCATTGAGTATGAGTACGAATCATGTATCCTTCGCGCTTATATCCATCGAAACTAAAAGTGCGAATTCTTCGTGTGAAAGAAACAAAAAAAAACACACGAACACGGAAAGAGAGAACGGAACCGATACTCAGTGTAAGTGTTTGAGTATTAGTATCTAAGTAATCAAATATACAGAATGAGTAAGTAATCAAACACACAGAATGAGTTAGTAGTCAAACACACAGAATGAGTAAGTAATCAAATCCAAACGAGTATCAATTTGTGTTGCCTGTGTTGAGTAGGAATCATGTATGTACATACGTTTGCCTTCGCGCTTATGACCATCGAAACTAAAAGTGCGCATTCTTCGTGTGAAAGAAACAAAGAAAATCACACAAACACGGAAAGAGAGAAGAGAACCGATACCCAGTGTAAGTGTTTGAGTATTAGTATCACCAGAACCAAAAGCATGAATGAACGCCTGAGAATGATAAAAAGGGGTGAATTTGTGGAGACACAACACAACACACACAAAACACAGACACAAAACCGTTTGATGCCCGCGGTGGCGCGGCGGTGTTAGAGTGTGTATGTGTGATGTGTATATATTCCTGTTGGATTCGATATGGACTTACACGGGCGTAAATGTTGTTAGGTAGGTATCTGATGAGTATTTGGATTTGGTTGAATTTGAGTATAGTGCGTACCAAAACAGTTGGCCATTCTACTGCGCAGGTCTCTTAAAATGTGTTTTACAATCTCTTAAATTGCAAAAACAAGCATAAAGAGACGAAAATGGGCGGAGCCATAATAAAAAACGACGTATACCCTGCCTTGTGTTCAAGATCGCTGTCGCGATCTCACTGAGGGTGGTTTCTTCATTTTCCTTCTTTTATACTGAAATTAGGAGCGGAGGAAAAATATAGACCATTATATGTCAACTTTACTTGGAGGCAAATATATTGTTTCGTTTTTTGTCTTGTCGGTTCTTTGTAGGAGTATGATGTGATCACGGTCAGATAGATTAAGCAAAACATTGCACATGAATTGATTGTGTGACTGTGTCTGTATGAAGGTGTACGGTTTTAGATTTAAACCCTATTTGCTCATTATGCTTTCGTTGATCATTATTAATTGTGTCGTGCATATTGATCATGTAGGTACTGATATTGGCACGCAAAGTAAAGTAAATTGCAGTGTCACACCAATTTTTTTTTGTTTATATCATTGAATTTGGGCGAGGTAGGTAAATTTAATAAAAAATTTACAATTTGGGAATTTTTTGGAAACGTAAACGATTTTATGCCCAATAACAATAGGCACGATTTTCTGTCACAAAAAAGAGGATGGGGTATTAAACGGTTCGTTAAAGACAAAATGGTGAACGTTCTTGATTCTTCAATAATTTTTTTTAAGAAATGCAGTTTTTAAAACTTTTTGAACTACCCACCACTTTTAAATTTGTAACCTTGATTAAAAGTGTAAATTATAGCGAGATAAAATTGACGATGAATTGCAAATATAAAACAGATTTACAGCGAGCAGCAAAACAAAACACCAGTATACCAAATGGGTGGTTCGGTTTGGTTTGAATTAAGAAGTAAAAATACACACGTTTTAGTACTAAGATAAAAATATTTATTGATTTTGCTACCTATATATGAAATAGTTAATATTAATGTATATTAAATTGAATTCGAAGAACTGTCAGTTTCATAATCGGTTGAAGAATCATCTCCTGGATTGATAATTATTGCATCCGACATTGTGTCCCACATCTGCTCGTGTGAAAAGTATTCCTCCTCTGTCCTTATAATTTTTTCACAAACTTTGCGCCAATCTTCAACTGTTATTTTTGAAAATTCTTCTTCAGCTAGTTTCTGAACATCCGATAATCTAAACGTTGTATTTCGGCTTCCGACTCTTCCCTTGACTGTTGCCCAGATCTTTTCAATAGGGTTGAGATCTGGATGATAGGGTGGCAATCGTAGTACTTCGTGTCCCGCGCCGTGAATCATATCGTCAATCTTATGCTTGGGGTGGTGATTAGTCCGATGTCGCTTTATAAGGTCATAAAGTTCGACTTTGAGCATTTTTGAAGAATGCGGTATATTGTTGACGGAAAGCCATTCTAACATCTCCGATTTAACGGAAGCAGAAGTGATTTGCTTGTGTTTCCATTTGTTGTGATATGATGCGTTGTCCATTACAATAACCGATGGTTCCTCTAGGTTATTTAAAACTTGATCCTTCATCCATTTGGAGAAATTTTCAAAATTCATCTCATCGTGATAATCTCCTGTTTTCGACCCAGATTTAAATAAAAGCAAGGCATTATTCACGAAGCCCTTCGCTCCACCTGCATGCGCCATTATCAGCCTTTGGCCTTTTGAAATTGGCGCCTTTAAACCTTGACTGGTGCCGTCAGTCCATGCCCTTGGCCTTGTGTGAGAGCTGTGAATATAGCTCTCGTCCAAATAAATAATCTCATATCCTTCTGACCTGTACTCCCGCACCTTCCTCAGATATTTCACTCGTAAAAGTTTGATTTCATTTCTTTCGCAAAGAAATTTACGGTTGTTCTCCGTTTTCCTATAAGAAAATCCATTTCTTTTTAAAATCCTATGTACGACATATTGCTTAGGTTCAGCTCCAAATCCTCCTGCACCCGTTGTCTTAACATTTTTAATGTTATCATCATTTTTTCTTCAATGTGGAAGTTGTATATAATTCGCCGAACAGCTGTGATACCAAATTCGTCCAATCCAGTTTTCCATTTTGTATGTGGTACTCTTTTAGTTGGAGATTCAATAGCGCCTTTCTTCTCATATTCTTTAATTATCCTTCTTATTGTTCGGGCCGAAATTCCCGTAAACTCCTCTGTCTGTGAATTTGCGTATGTGATGGGATTATCTATACATAAATTCCTAGCTTCTTCAATTTTTTTGTAATATATCCTAACAACGATCTTACGTCCTAGACTTCCTATTGGTTTTCCTTTTCTTGAAAGATCCATGACAATTTATTTTATTTTAATAAACTTATGTCCTAGCAATGCTTTTGTTTTCGTGAAAGTGAATTCCAAATAGGAAATCCATAATATATATGCGTTATCTTAAAATAAAAAACTCTAAAAACCAAGCAACAAATTTATTCCTTGCCCCTACAGGTAACCAAATGCAAACACTAATCATGTCGTAAAACTTTTACACTTAAGTCAAACAGGTAAAATCAAACATCATAAAATTAATGCTAACCAAGCACACCACCCATACAGGTACCTAGCGCTAAACCACGAAAAGTTCAACCATAAAAAGGGTTGGGAACCCTTTCAAATACAATCGGACTTCTAGGTAGAAATGTATAAAAGTCGACCTCATAATAAAAAATTAAGTTTATTTAGATATTCAACAGCATTTTAGGTCTAAGCACTGTAAAGTTGGGTTACGCATTGTAAATTACAGGCAAAAACGCTTAGTGATTAAATCTCTTTCGCGTCATTTTTGTTCTCTTAAATCCTCTCTCTGCGCAATCGACCGTTGGCCAACTGTTTTGGTACGGACTATACTTGATACCGATTACTTCTGCCAATGAGTATTCGTTACTAAAACTCATCTTGAGTAACGGATATTAAATATCGAATAATTACTATTTGCACATCCTTAGTCTGGGCTGGATGGCTACTTCTTCGTTGACGAAGCATTTTCCTTGCACATTTGGATTGTTTGTTTTTTTTTAAAAAAAAAAAAATCACTTTTCACCAAACACTATGGTTTTTCACTGGCCGCTGGTACTATTGACGATCTGCAAGGTGCCACCTAACAGGTTTTGTGAGTACCTTCATTCTACGGTAACATTTGACAGTCACTGTCAAACGCACAGTAAAACTCAATCAAAATAGAATATTTTGTTGTTAAAAGGATTTTGTGAAATTTTCGGTGAAGTTTGTGTTTTAGAAAACACGATTCCTAGAGCATAATTAAACAAATAACATGTAAGAACTATTCTTAATTCATATACGCTTGAAAAAATCATAGTAATTCCACTTTTCTTTCAGCAGTGTTCGCATCAGTTGCACGGTTTGCCATGGCAAAGTATTCTCTACAGTACTGCGGAGTCCCGCAGTGCCAAACTTACAGGAAACCTGGAATTTCCATCTCCCTCAGTGAAAATAAGGTCGTAAAACTCATCCATTGCATCCACTCTCTTTTTTGATTTTTGTTTTGGTAAAGGAGTTCTGTAACACCTCTTTGTCTTAGCCAATTCGGAATCTGGAGCACCTGCAAAATAAAGAAGAATTTAGATCCCATTTTATGCTAGGCAGTATAATAGCAAAAGATGTGTCCAACAATTCAAGATGAACTGAAGTTGCAGTACATTGTCTTGTTGCAAATGAGTAATGCAAATTACCTTCTATCAGCATCGAAAAAATTTGTTGATTTGTGCTTTCAGGAAGCACTTCATTTGGATGCAAATTCATCTTTGTGTGAACGTGACATAAGTTCTTCACTTCCACAGTGCTGTAAGCAGACGGCAGTTCCCGTTTTGATTTACCCCATTTCTGCTTTATTTCAGTGCAGCTAAGCGGATACAGGTATGGATTCCTTCAAAGAATTATAGATTGTTAAGTTTATATAGCTTTGTCATAAAAGTAGTTTATACCTTTGGATATAAATCAAGCATGCAGCAATGTGCTTGCACTTTTCCCCAATACCCGCCTTACAGGAACACACACACCTCCAGTGGGCTACGTCAGCCAACAGGTTCGTCATCTTCACTTCATGCGGTGTTTCAGTCATCATGGACGTTTGAATCACGTAACCCAGAATGGTATTTGGGTCAGTCAGGGACGTTCCAACTGAATACACCCAGTCACCGTCGAATAAGTTCTCGCCTTCTCTCAGTGGTCGCAAAGTACCTTTAAAATAGTCTCCTATTTTGTCGATATAGACCTTAACAGCAACGCCGCCTTCCTGAGTGCTTTTTGGTTCACTACCTTCCAAGATGTGTCTCAGCCTTCTTTTTGGGTTTACATTTCTAAAATACAAAAATATACGTTATTTTTTGGACAAAAAAGATTTGCACCTAATTATCAAAATAAATCTAGTCTGAAAACTGCATGCAAAGCAAAATTTTGTTTACATTTTTTGCACAAGGATTTATACATTTATTGCCACAGCAATCATTTGAATTTAATTTGATTTGTGAACTTACGCATTTCTTGGTGGCATCGCAACTATTTTCCAAGCACTCGGGCAGCTTTTACACAGCAAATTATACTATTTTAATTGCACTGTAAAATTATATTTCCAATTGTTTTTACACTAAGTCGGCAGCTGTCAGAATCACTTCCGTATAATTGCGCTTCAAAAAAAATCCGTCGGGTGGCGCGGAAAGCAGTTTGCAGATCGCCAATTCGGCTCTACATGGACCAAATGTTTCGAAGTAAAGAGGAAAATGAAACGATTAAAAGGATTCCGATCGAAATAATGAAAAACGCAAACAATTTTATTTTGGGAAAAAAAGAGCTTCGCTCATAAAAAAAACCCCAAGTTTATTTGCCTGGCACACTTGGCTGGCTCGCTGGCTGGTTGGTACAAGACTAGAGTAAAGTCGTACGCGCAGTAGTACGAATAACTTAAGTGTTATAATATTATAGATGTAAAGGGAATACGTATTGGCATATGTAATGTATGTTGGAGGTATTTATAGGAAATACACTCGTAGGCCTCGCGTACGATACATTTATATTGATTGTAATGTTTTAATAAATTTTCTCTATATATATATACAATGGAAAAAATAGTTCTACCGAGATACATATGCAACCTTTAAGATACGCGTCTCGTATACGACAGAACTCTTTTTTCTCTCTCTGTTAGTTCATTCTAAATTACTAAGGTACATTCATTTGTCAACCACCGGTAGTTCCTTTACATTATGCAGTTTCTTTTTTTCTGTTTCCCCTTTGGGCATATTACATATATGGCCTGTTACAATACCTCCTTATTTTAAATGCTTAGCACAGTATTTTAGATCACGTCTCACTTGAAAGAAACTTTCAGAAACAATGCCAGTAACCGAAAGTCATGCGAATATTCTAAGCGATTTCCAAGGATTTTTGTATTTTCGTCTGCCTAAACATTGTGGCAAGGATTAACCTCACCGAAAGGGAAGAAGAAACATTGTGGCATAAATGTGGCATGTTGAAATAATACCGATTTAATAAGTTTTTAAATATTTTATAGGCTATTCGCACCGAACAAAAATTCGAGACTTGGGTTAGGTTAGAATGGGTTGGCTGAGAGCAACGTTAGGTCCATTGTGATACCGCACGGATCGAGGGGTTTCTTTCACTACTCGTTAAAATGTGTTTTTCTCTTTGAATCCTTTATAATTTTTTGTACCGTATTGAGAAGGTCATCCATTTTTAGCGGAAAGCCACATTTGCACAGATCGGTACATCACTGGACAATCTGTTTCTCTACTTCAACTGTTAAATATGGATCTGGACCCTTTTTCGTTGCCTTTTCACCGATCATCCTTTTGGCTTTTAAACCCTCGTGTAACGTTGAGCGACATATTCGAATGCTAATTTTATTTTGTCGAATATCCTCTAAGGCCTTACCAATTTTATCTGCATCCATTCTTTAAACAATAATAAAGAGAAGACAGGTAAGACCTAAGAGTCAACAAAGTGCGGGTCTTTCGAAACTGAGCCCTAAGCACTTGGTGTAGATGATTAGTTCCTCAGGTTTACATCCTGCAGCTTAAAACCTGGCCATGCAAATATTCTAAGCGATTTCTAAGGATTTTTGTATTTTCGTCTGCCTAAACATTGTGGCAATTTATGTGCGATTTGCCTATTTATCTCAAATAAACAACGAAGTGTCCGGATACTAACGCTGTCCTGATACTAGTACACTTACCCTATCTAGGGTGTTTATATTTCTCTTTAATATGAGTTCGATTATGATAAGTAAGTATTTTCCATCTGAAAAGGACTGATAATAAATAATCATAAATAATAGTAAATAATTATTTCTATTCTTTAGTTCTACAAAGTTCCTGTTTGCTCTCAAGCACTGAAACCCCGCCATCGGGACATTGTCTTTGAACAAGGAGTTACTAGCCGTAAAATGCAACCAAGAATTGGTAGGGAAGAGCCAAAAATCAATATTCACTATCTCATTGGACGAAGTATGTTACGATCCGAACTTCTGATCTCGCCAAAAAATTGTTCCAAACAGTCCTGGTTTAAATGCCTTGTGAGTAAATACTCAAACTGATATGGCGGCAGGAGTTGCCACAACGAAGAAATATTAATCAACCAGCCTTTAATGAAATAAAATGTGCCGGTTATACCTCTTCCACTTTTGTCAAGAACTTTCATAGAGATCAGAAAATTCCTTGCCTTTCCCAAAAACTCTTCCTGTTCTTTATTTTGGTTAAACGCTTTTTTCAAATGCTGCGGCTGTTTGATTTGAGACGTGTTGAACACATCAAACAGTTGATTGACAAATTTCAAGAAAGCAGCAGTGCTACACACAGTTTCAGACCCTAAACCCGTGTTACTTAAAACTTGAGACGCATATTTAACTTTCATTTTTTGAAAATTATTTGGATGTATATGCGCCTCAGTCAATCTAGGGGCCGATTTGAAATCATTCTTGGAGTCGACATTGTAGAAATCAACAATGTCACTCCAAGAAGCTGTCTGTTGCCCTTCAAACAAGATTTTGTTTCTTTGCAGATAGTTACGCGTACTTTTTAAGTAGATGCGGTGCATCGAACATAAAAAATATCCTACTGTTATTAACCAAAAAGTAGGGATTAGCTGTGGTAAAATCTAAGAGGCGAGCCAAGCCCCTGAAATTAGATCCTTGGTCGCACACAAAATGGACCGGTGTAAATTGGCTTCTTTGTAGCGCCTCTATTGCTTTAACGAGCAATTTTTTTAGGGTGTGGGGTGGGCAGCTGGTGCGCACTAAGTAATATGCAATTGGATGTTTCCATCGTTTTGCAATACCTTGTGCCATTAAAACCATCACATTATACGCTGGAAAACGTGTGCGGTGTTCGTCATCACCGAAATCTTCTAACCCTATATACTTTTCACATTAAAGTCAATGACCCTTAGTAATAAAAGAATTTAAACTCGAGTTTTACGTAAACTCGAATTTAGCTCAAAATCGATAGTAATAAAACCATCGAGCTACTTCTAAAATCGACAAATACTTAGTTGTGGTCGGGCCGTATCTAAGTTCCATTTAAATTTGACAGTCAAACGTTTCAAAATGAATTTTGAAAGAATTGTAAACGATTTGAATATTATTAATGTTCTGCATCATTATAATAGGGCACGAAAAAAATATAAAACACGTTTCGATGCACTAGAATACACAGCGATATAGAATTTAAGAAAAACTATAGGTAAGTATAGAAGTTTGAAAGCATACACTTCGTATAATTAACTCTTTCTAAAAGATTTGGCAAGGAAGCTGTGCGTTGGATAACGCATTTAATTGAAGATAATATCAGAGCTACCGGTAACAGAGGGTCATCTGTTCCACCACTTATTATGGTTTTGCTAACTTTGCGGCACCTTGCAAAAGGAAGCTACCAGCTCGATTCAGGTAACTTTCAGTTTAATTTCGAATTGGAGATGTGGATGCTATTGTTGAATAACCTCTTCACAGCTGATATACACGGAGTAAGTCAAAAAACCGCCAGCACGGTGATCCGCAAAGTAGTCAATGCACTGGCTGGAAAACTCCCAGAATTTGTTTATTTCCCGGAAACAAATGGGTATCAGGGAAGTCAAAAGAGGATTTTTGCATAAATTCGGGTTTCCTCAATGTCTGGGGGCTATAGACTGCACTCAAATTAAGATAAAAAAATCCGGGTGGGGAATTGGGAGCACGGCACCGGTGTCGGAAAGGATTTTACTCTCTAAATGTTCAAGTTTTAGTTGATTCTAATGGCAAAATAATGGATATTGTTGCACGTTGGAGAGGAAGTGCGCATGATTCACGAATTTTCAACTCGTCTAGCATTAAAAGAAGGCTAGAAGAGATGAATCGCATGGGAGGAATTATACTTGGTGATGGCGGATACAAACAAAGCAGAATAATGATGACACCATTTAGACAAGGGACTAGCTTAACTGCATCCGAACAAGCTTATCAACGACATCATATTCTTGCAAGAGGAGTAGTTGAAAGAACATTTGGACAGTTGAAAAACTGTTTCAGGTGTTGCTTTAACGGATTCCAATGCAATTTAAACACAGCAAAGAATTCAATCGCTGCGATTGCAGTGCTGTGGAATATAGCTAAGACTCGAAACGATTTCCTAATTGGAGATGCACCTCAAAATCGTAAGTCAATTGGAACCATAAAGTATAAAATTCACTTATCTACATTCTGTCACATTTTTGTTTTCCTAGATCTTGAGGACGGCAATACAGAGCACTTTAACTTGCCGGAAGAAAATCACAGAGGAGGAAGACAATTAAGAACAAGTTTCATTACCACACATTTTTCCAACAATAACTGAATTAAAAATGCCATTTCTATTGTACCTATATGTTTCTTTTTATTTCGTTATCAATTTGCACACTTATGAGTTCCATTTGTTTTAAATGAACTTGTTTTTGCATTTGGAACAACTCATTTTGCTGTGCCATTTCCATTTCGATTTGCTCGAACCTTTTCTGCAAAACATCCTTTCCAGTAATTGTAAATTTTTTCTTCGATGTTGGATTTTGTTTCGGCGTCAAATCAGATGTTGGATTTTGTTTCGGCGTCAAATCAGATGTTGGATTTTGCTCTCCATTGAAATGAGCATCGCTGTCGAAATCAGCAACGTCGTCCTTGAAATCTTCTGGCAACAATTGTTTGATTGCATAATCTAGGCCATCTGGTTCCTTAGGTTCCGGTCCGCCCCCAGTTGCATGCGTTTCTCTTCGGTAGCTGGAAATTCTGGAGCGTGCCGAAGTCTTCATTCTCATCCACTGAGCCTTTAATTTAGAAATTGGCAAATTGACACCAATACTCATCATTTCACTTTCAATTATTTTCCAGGAATCTTTTTTTTTTTGTTATCATTGCAGTGTTGTTGGCTTTGGAATCCACAATGTCGACATAAGGAGCGATGATATCTTTAAGATATTCTTTTTCCACCAATGTCGAGTTTCGCTCCCTTTCACGTTTCTAAATATAATTGATAAAAGTAATATGCTGAAAGTGAAATTTATAAATTAACTTACCACATTCGAATTTGCCATTTTAAATCAGAACTCATATTTGTAATTTGTGGTTCTGTCAAAATCAGCTGTTAGCTCACAATACCAAA
Source organism: Portevinia maculata (assembly GCA_949715645.1). Lineage (NCBI taxonomy): Eukaryota > Metazoa > Arthropoda > Insecta > Diptera > Syrphidae > Portevinia > Portevinia maculata. Next base: position 98,838,605 of record OX454528.1, read on the forward strand.
TGAGTGATTATGAGTCACAATGATTACGTTGAATTCAAATTTTGTTAAAGTTGATTTATTACTACGAAACCTTAAAAGTACCTTAGCTACAACTAACAAAATTCGACTTTAGAAGCGATTTTACGGATTTCTATTACTAAGGGTCAATGTTTCCAGGTGTTTTTGGCCATCCTATAAAGTTTTTCAGAGCTGAGGCCGAAGGAAGATTCAATACCGGCCTCAAATATCTGAAAGCTACTGGAGATATGAAATAAATCGAAAGTGCCAGTGATTTATCACTAAACCTATTTCCCTTGTGAGATCTATTTAAATTATCTTGGCAATTTGTAACAATGGTTGTTACGGTAGGTGTCAGCTTGTCGAATTCACTCTTTTCAAAGGTTCTAGCTTCCTCCAACATAACTATTCTGGCTTTCAGGGACAAGATTTTTTGGTCTTTGCTTTGCACGATATTCTGAAATTTTTCGTTTTGTTCTTTTAGCTTTTCTTGTGCATGTAATAAATCGTAATCTGGAGAGCCGCTATCTCCCATCTTCACGCATCAAGCTAGAGAAATGCAGATTGCAAACTCTATGCGTAGGTTGCAGTTTAGCCAAGCATAGAGTTTGCCTCCACATTTCTCTGCTGCGAAAAATTAACATTAAAAAAAAATATTTATTTATTTTATTTTATTTTTCTAATGTTGTTTGTTAAATTTGTCGTCTACTAAATTTGAAAAACATTTTCGTCCGTCCCGGCCAAACGCGTTGGTCTACAGCGATCATATAAATATTCCTACATTGTTATGTTGTTATATAAAGAGTGTCGTTCTTAGTTCCAAAGTTCCAAAGGAGGAAATGTTTAATTATCTGAAAAGTTGTTGATGTAAAAACATCACTTACGTGCATTTATCGCTCGGAACTCGGTGAAGGGATTTGTAACCCAATCGCACAGTAGTATCGGTTGGAATTATTATCAACCTGCAAATAAACGGGGTGGATTAATGTTTAAGACAGAAAAACAACTGGATACATTTTAATATTATTAATATTAACAGTATCACAGACGAGGTACAATTTATCTCATCTGTGAAACATGAACAAAAATGAAACTTACCTGAGGTTGCACGGGAACCTCTCTTAGTACTCCGCAATGTTCAATATTATTTGAACCTTCCACTTTATATTATTTAGTAGGTATTTATATATTTTTCACTGAACTGAAATTATGTTTGACATTTGCCAAAGTTTTTGATTTTGTGTCGAGGTGGATTGAGGGGTGTGTTTGCAGTAGCTGTGGTAGCTTTGTCAAAACAAATAACAATTGGAACAGATAAAAATTGTTGCAAATGTGTGGTAATTATTTTTACTGATTCATTTGACTTATGTTATTAGTATTTCTTTGTTAATTATTCTTATTTTGTTTGAAAATAATTTTTTTGGTACAATTTGTTGACCTTGAACGAACAAAACCCAAATGACAGGCAAGCCACTTTTAATGCATTTATGAAAACAAAAATTGCGCATTTTACTATTCTAGACGTACTATGATAAATAAGTTACGTTAAATCTTTCCAATACTTCCTCCACTGCGGCCCATCTTTGAAGGTACCGCCTAAACTGTTCAGAAGAAAGCTCAGTTCCTTCCACTCATTATCACGGGTATGAGCACCGTCAGCTGTTGTAAATTTGGTAATTTAATTTTTTTAAGTTTAAATATTTTCAACGCAGAATATAATATTTATTTTAATTAAATGTTAAGTTTACTTACTTGTCATTGGCCAAATCGGGCCTGTTCTCAAGAAAGTCTATTAAATAATTTGTTTGGGTTTCTGAAGCCCTTTGCCCCCGTTTAGTTTTTGTATCTATCACGTTTTCACACTTCTTCACAAATGAAATTGCTATGAAAAAAATTCTGTCATTTGTTTTAATTTTTTCATAGATCGAGAATCGTATTCAGAGTGAACCTGTGAAAACTCTTTTCATTTCATTGACCCCCAGAGTAGCACAATTAAATCTTAGTCGATATTAACATCAATCATATTTGGTTTTATATTACGAGATACGATCTAACTTTTTGTAGATAGGATTCGAGTCTCTACTAAGTGAGTTTCGGGATAACGTTGCCGTATAAAGCACAAGATGTCGCGACTGTGCACTGTGCAATGCATGGTCACTTAGGTTACTCATTATGTTTAGGGTAATTCGACTTTGGTTGCAATATGTGTGAGCCATTAGGTCAATTGTTATTTGTTTTCTTTTCCGCTTGTCGCTTTCGTTTGTCGATCGTGTTGGGGTAATATGGTCGGTGGTGCATCCCACAACACCCGGGAGGTATCGTCATCTCCGTCATCTAGGTGTTTGAATATGAAGGAGGCGCTGTTCTCCTTTGGCTTGAAGTCGGCCTTAACGATCTTCAAGTCACGCATCGTCCCCAACACACCTGAACAGGTGTTCATTAGATATGCACTATGGCATAGCCTCCCCGTGATTGTATCGCTCTGATCGAATTCGCAGTCCTGCAGTTTTCGCAGAGCGTCTGGGTGTGACCTTTCGCGTCGCCTGTATCCTAGAAGGTTTTCGTTAGGTAGGCTGTTCACTGGTCTCCAGGAAGGGGGAAAAGGATCCCAACTTAATTGGGCATATCGCGTCTGGGGTGTTACCAACGCAGACTGCACAACGTACTGCGACGTCACAAACGGGCTAATATAGCACTCGTAAACATTATGGGTCTCAGCAGTAATTGGACCGAATGTACCTGACCGCAAAGTTGTCCGGTCGGCTGTTGTTGTCGTACATGGAACCGCAATGTTTGGCAGATTCCAGTACACTTTGTCACCTGCCGGGGTAATCGTGGGTCCGATTCCGCATATGTACTCATATATGGGCAGTGGTATGTTATACTCTTCAGAGCTAATTGCGGCGTGGGGATCCATCGCGGACTGTAACTCTGGTACCTTCAAAATATACTTTCCCTGGTGTAATTGGAAAGCTACAAGAAACTCTACCATAGCATGCTGAAACATAGGAAAAGGCATGCTCCTGGTAATCCTCTGGTCTTCGATACAAATTCCATCGTAGACTTGCCTGACGAGCGGTATAAAACCCGCACAATCAAAGTTCTGGCCTAGCGTTTTCTTAATGGGCTTACTGCCCCGGTGCTCCACGCCGTGGCCTATTCTGCGTCCGTGGTGGTGGGGGACTACCCGGGTCATCGCCTCGTTTAGGTCATCAGCGTTACGGACCTGGTTAGCCCAATTGCCATCACCATTCCGTTCCTGATGAACACGAGCATTAAATTGACCCATTCGTTCAATATCCCTCGGCCTCATCCGGCGGGGTTGACGGCTATATCCAGGGGAATTCCCACTTGGATTGTTGTTGTTAGATAGTTGAGCGGGACTTCCACGCATCTGGTTCCGATTATGGTTCATATCTATTTGTTAAATACGCCTAAATGGCTACAATCAAAATTGTAAATTTTATTGTCAAAAAACGATGTATGATTGAGTTGTGGGTACACTGCAATTTATTAAATTACAAAGTACATATAGGAATGTAGGTATGCAAATATAACAATCACCCCAATCATAGAATCCGTCGGATTGGCTGCGGAGGGAGTAGCACATCACTTTGTATGCTTTGCTATCATTGAAAACGCCGTAATGTAAGTGATCGGTTGTCGGTAAGGAAGTTTTCGAACATAGTTATCATTGTAAACGCAGGCCATCCGCAGCTCATACACTTGTTTATGTTTTCAATCCGCACCAAAGTAGCTGCGGATTTCAAAAAAAAAGAATTGTTTTGTGTTGTTTAATTAAAAAAAAGAACAGGAAGTGAGTAAGCGTGTAAAATGTTTGCAAGTGCAGATCAATAACATCCTTTTTTTAAAGAAAACAAACAACTCGTCCACAATTCCTACTGATAGTGAATCATGAAAAAAAAATCCTGACATTGCTAGGAATTTGACAAAAAATGATCCGGAGACAATCCAAAAGTTTTGGGAAAATTTAAGAAACAAGCTGAACAGCTTGGGGCCACCTGCTAAGGAAGTTTCAGAATGGACCTTTCCGATTGTAAAAGAGGGTGTGTATTTTCGCCAGCGGGCTTTGAAATGTTTATGTGCGTACCATCAACGCACATTACGATCCCTGGAATTCCTGACTTCTCGTAAAAATACATGTCGGCTTCCATTTTTTCCTCCTCTGACATTTTCAGGCTTATCCATTTGGGACATAAACATTCCTCTAAACTGTTTAAGACTTCCGATATCGTTGTTGATACTGTTGATTGTGCCATTCCAATATTAAAGTCTTGCCCAGTACCAGTTTGCAGTTTGGTAACCTCCTTCTGATAGAAACCTTAAAAACGCCAATAACTTACATTTAGTAGTTTTTGAAGTTTTTAATAAATCTAAAAATAAATTGTGACGTAATGATGGGAAAGAAATTCTCATTTTCAATTTACGTACTGAGTATCAGGTAACTGCGTACAATGGACCAGTATTGAGTCTGAGTGCTCCAGTGCAGAAAGTCTCACACACCCCGACAAAAAAAAATCAGGTAACTGCAATATGTCCTCTGCTCGCATTCTTATGCTCCTTCGAATGTGTCTGCTATCAGTTTCATTTTCACTTTCCAAATTTAAATAAAACCCAACAGTATCCATTTCGTCTTTAAAATTTATTAAAAAACCCAACAATATTTTTTTGAAAATATCTCCATTTGACAGCAGACCAGCTGTTTTCGAAGTTTTCGATAATCAAGTTTAGCGGACCGGTACTGCAGTTCATCCGCCGGTTTCTATAATAGGGCAAGTATGCGGATGCGGATCGGATGTAATCCGTAGGATTCAATCCGCCGGATTCTATGATTGGCAGGTGGCAATGGTGCGATGGTAGTGTATTTACTAAGTGATTGGCAGGTCGTGTGTTCGAATCCCGACCAGGGCCATGATTTTTATAAATTGAATACACACAACAAAAACAGATCTCCCTAAAGCAATTTAGGCGCCACCTGTTGAGAAAAACATCCTATCGCACCGAACTTCTTTCCTATCCTTTGTGGCGACCTCGAAATACTGTGGCTACGCGAGGAAGCATTCCGTGGAACCACACACTAATCATAGATGTCGCAACGAACAACAACGAGAAATTCAAAACAGAACCAACGGTCGGGAGAGAAAAGAAAAAGTTCGTGTTTGTTCTTCGAGTTAGTCGCTTCATTATTTTTATAGTGTTTGTAATATTCAATAATTAAATATACATATATTATATAAACTAATTGTTTTACTGTGGATAATTATCTGTACACACACTTGTGCCTACAGTGGTGACCCCGACGTGATCCACAACAATTAAAAATTTATTTAATTGGCAACAGCCGAACCAACTACGCACTTTATCTCTTGCACTTGTACATATGTATATTTATAAGTATGCAAGGCGAACAAAACACAAGGACGAATGCAGGCGTTTCCTCAGGACCACCAACTTCATCCGATGCGGAGATCCAGGAAATCAATGCTCTCAAAAACCTGAGAATTCCTCCGTTCTGGAAAATTAATCCAGCGCTATGGTTTGTACAGGTGGAAGCGCAATTCCACAATAATCGGATCATCAGCGACAACAGCCGATTCAACGCCATCATCGCTGGACTGGACCCAGAAGTGCTGAATGAGGTATCAGACTTAGTGCAGAAACCACCGGACACAGATAAGTACATTGCTTTTAAAAAACAAGTCATATCTAGGTTCACCGAGTCTAAGGAGAGGCAACTGAACAGATTGATGACGACCCTTGAACTTGGCGACAGACGTCCATCAAGTCTCCTCAGGGAAATGCGAAGACTGGCTGGTTCAAATGTTCCAGACGACATGTTGTCCACTCTATGGATGGCACGAATGCCCAGTCATGTGCGTGGAATACTTTCTGCCAGTCACGGAATCGACCTCACTGCGTTGTCTGAAATCGCAGACAAAATCGTTGATAACACATCCGCCCACGCTGTTTTCTCCACTGATGTTCATGAAGATGACCCTATACCACAATCCACCAACGCTGAAAGTGATCTGAACAGAAGACTAAATTCCATCGAGTCCACTCTGTCAACTCTAATGACGGCTATGCAATCACTGAAAACCAGTCACAGCCATGGCAGGTCTCGACCACAGTCAAGGAATAACAGATCGCTCTCAAGAGCATCAACTCCTAACGGAATGTGTTTCTTCCATGAGAAATTCGGCAGCGATGCCCGGAAGTGTAAGAAACCATGCAGCTACAAAGCAAAAAACTAAGTGAGCTGTTGTCCTCAGAGGCGGACGGCAACAGTCAAAGATTCCACAAGGAACACCGCCTCTACATCTTCGACAAGGAGACAAACCAAAAGTTTTTGCTCGACTCTGGATCAACTATATGTGTCTTACCTCGTTCCAGGGACTGCAAAAACAACAGAGGGGAAATAACACTCCTGGCAGCGAATAACTCACCGATTCACACCTACGGCGAGAAGATCCTCACACTCAACCTTGGTCTCCGGCGAGCTATCACTTGGCCGTTCGTTATTGCAGATGTTAAAACAGCAATAATTGGCGCAGACTTGCTCGCACACTACGGACTTGTCATTGATTTGAAAGCCAGACGTGTCATAGACAAAACAACATCATTAACGGTACAAGGCGAGATTGATACCAGTGATTTGTCAAAACTTCTGACTATCAGTGGTCCTGAACCATACATAAATCTCGTCAACGAATTCGTTCTGGCCAACAACAACGCACCTGATCCAAAATCAGGAGTCAACATCGTGCAACACTGCATCGTAACCACGGGCCAACCAGTGTCCGAACGACCACGACGACTCTCCGGCGACAAGTTGAAACAGGCCAAGGCTGAATTCGAGGATTTTCAAAAGAAGGGTTACTGCCGTCTATCCAGCAGTCCTTGGGCTAGCCCCATTCATCTTGTTGAAAAAAAGACTGGCGGTTGGAGATGCTGCGGTGACTACCGTCGTCTGAATTCCATAACACAACCAGATAGCTACCCCATTCCTCACATCATGGACTTTACTGAACAGTTGAACAACAAAAACTGCTTCTCGATACTGGATCTAGACAAGGCATACTACCAGATCCCGATGACACCTGACGACATCCAAAAAACTGCGGTGACCACGCCTTTTGGTTTGTTTGAGTTTGTAGTCATGCCATTCGGACTCAAAAACGTAACTCAGACTTTCCAAAGGCACATGGATATGGTCCTACGTGGACTAGATTTCGTTTTTTGCTACGTTGACGACATCCTCATTGCCTCCGACTCAGAGGAAGAACATCGCCAACACGTCCGTATAGTTCTACAACGTCTCCACGAACATAGACTTATCATCAACATCAGGAAGTGCATTTTTGGGAAGTCTGAGGTTACGTACCTTGGACATACAATCAACCAAGCCGGATGCAGACCACCTGAAGCCAGAGTTGAGGCCATATCGAACTATCCAAAGCCATCCAACATCATGGAACTACGTCGTTTTCTTGGAGTCGTTAACTACTACCGACGATACATCCCTAATTGTGCCCATATTCAAGCACCGTTGAATGGACTCATCAGGGACTCCAAGAAAAACGACAAACGACCCGTTCCCTGGACTCCTTTGGCGGAAGAAGCTTTCGATGTATGCAAGGACAGTATCAAGCATGCTACACTACTCAACCACATCGATCCGAAGTCTACACTTGTCCTAACAACGGATGCTTCTGATATCGCAGTTGGTGCCAAATTGGAACAAAAACAAAATAACCAATATCAACCGATCGGACTGTTTTCATGCAAACTGTCACCTGCACAAAGTCGCTACAGCACATATGATCGCGAGTTGCTGGCAATATACCTAGCTATCCGATTCTTCCAACACATCTTGGACGGTCGGCACTTTGTCGTGCAAACGGATCACAAGCCGCTCATATATGCGTTCCAGCAGAATTCGGACAAGGCCCCGCAACGTCGTCTAAGGCAATTAGACTACATATCGCAGTATACTACGGACATTGTTTACCTACCCGGCGACGACAACTCAGTAGCAGATGCATTATCGCGACTCAATTCGATAACCATGCCAATCCAATTTGATCTGAGAGAACTTCATTTATCTCAGCTACTCGATGTGGAACTTCAATCAATCCTGAAGCAACAAAATTCATCGCTCAAGTTAAAGAAACTCACTTTGGAACCTGAAATTAAAATTTACTGCGATGTTTCCGACAATATGATTCGACCATATCTTCCAGCTTCCCTGCGACGGAAGGCCTTTGAATCCATCCATGGTCTTTCTCATCCAAGCGGAAGAACAACCAGTCGACAACTCAGAGAGAAGTACGTTTGGCCAAACATCAGGAAAGACGCATTGGAGTGGTCACGCACTTGCATCCAATGCCAACGATCCAAAGTTCATCGACATACGAGGCTTATCCCGGATTCAATTGCAGTTCCAGAGCACCGTTTCCAGCATGTCCACATAGACCTCATTGTGCTGCCACTCTGCAAAGGCAATAGGTATTGCCTAACTATGATCGATCGCTTCAGTAGATGGGTGGAAGCAGTACCTCTACAGGACATGTATGCGGACACAGTGGCCACGGCGTTTTATTAGGGATGGCGGTTATTACAAAAATAACCGGTTTTCGGTTATTCCGGTTTAATTTAACACCAGTTTAACCTGGCGGTTATAACCGCTTAAAAAAACCGGTTTTCGGTTAAACCGGAATCCGGTTTTTTACGAAAAAAAACATACATAAACAAATATTACATTTTTAATGAAAAATATATTTACATATGAAATTAAGATAAGAAAACATTTCAATAAAGTACATACTAACATTTTAAATTACATAATAGATAAGATAAATAAATCAAGTTGTTGTAGTTGGCCAATATTTTTGTTCCAACCTATTCATGAAGACCCTTTCTATAATATGTTGGTCTGTGAGTCGACTCCTCTCATCAGAAACAACATCATTTAATGTTGAAACGAGTCTTTCAGAAGCTACAGAACTTCCGACAAGAGATAAATACTTTCGTGCAATAAATGCTAATCCCGGCATACAAGTTTGGCTCTGCTCCCAAAAAAAAAATGGATCACTCAATCTGGGTAGCAAAGGTTGCTGAAGGTAAAGTCTCAGCTCATTCGGAAACGAATCTTCAATTTCCACCGGACTAGTCTTGGCTACCACCTGGTCATGTGTTGACCAAAGAGTGTTCACTCTTTTAGTTGTTTCAGCTTCTTCACTTCGAGTTGTTAACGGAGGTGAAAGCTTCCCAATTCCTATTTCAGTCAAGTGCTGTTTGATTTCTCGGCTTAAGTTTGAAACTGCGTTACTTGCAACAATGGGGTTCATATATGTTTTTTTAAAACGAGGATCTGAGAGCGAAGCATTCCACAGCAGAGGGTTCTGCAATACTTTTGCGCTTCTGTCTTTAAGGCTGATCAATAGCTTTTGTGAAAGAACTTTGACTGCACTATGTTTAGGGCTCTGATTTTTTAAACTACCTTCGATGATGGTCAATAGGGGGATAACGAGACTTCCTGTTATGTACTCGCTTCCCGAGATCTCCGTAGTGGCCTCATCGAAAGGTTTTAGGATATCCAATAGTTCTGACACGATTTCAATGTCTGCTCCAGAAATCATTCTCGGTGCATTTTTGATAATGGGATTTGCTAAAACTTGAGCAATTAATGGTGACAGTTGGACGAACCTCTTTAGCATGTGGTAGCTGGAATTCCACCTTGTTGGTACTGATTGAACCAAAAGCATTACATTTCCCTCTGCTATACCTTCTCGTACCTGCTCCGTCCGTAGCTTCTCCATAAATACGTTACTCTGTCTTGCAAATGTGACAATATTTTTAATTTCACTTATTAGACCTTTTAAAATTTCATTATTTCTATCCTCTAGGCCATCTGTGACTATTAAGTTAAGAAGATGGGCAAAACAGTAAATGCTCTTTCCATCCCCTAACAACTTCCTCACACCTGCGATCATGTTAGCACCCCCATCTGTGCAAACACCAACTATTTTCGACTTCGGTATGTCGAAGACTCGAAGAACATCATCAATTTCAGAAGCGATGTAGTCGCCTGTATGGCTCTCTCGAAGTCGCCGAACTCCCAACATTATTGTGTCCAGCTTCCTTTTGTTTTCCTGAGAATCTGTCAGTAGAGAGTGAAAGTGTATTAGGTACCTACAGTAAATAGAATTAATAAAACTAAAGTACCGATAAAATGCGCTGTAATCACCAAAAATCCTTTTGATGAATTGGTCAAAGTACATATGTCTGCAGTGAGCGAAAAGTGCACTACATTAGCTAATGTTGACTTCACTATTTGGACAGCTGCGGAGTACTTGGTGCTAACCATGTCAGTTATCTGCAATGCAAGAAGAACAATTTCGTTAATGAAATAAAATTTTATGTAAAGTGCAAATCAAGTTACAATATTACGTAATTATTATAACTAAGTAGGTATTACTTACAGTTTTTCTGGAGGGTAAAATGTACAATGGCACTGCAACTTTCGTAAAACGACTAAAACCCACTTTCTCTACAAGTGAGTGAGGTAAATTGTCTTTACAGATCATGAAAATCAGTGCATTTGTGAGTTCAAGGTCACGTCTTCCACCCCCTAAAAAATGTAATTACATATTTACATTAGAATCGCTAGAGCCTAAATATATAAATAAATATGAAACTTACTCTCATAGCTACATATTCTTTCTTGGCTTTCGAAGAGAGTGATCTGCCTCTGCTTTGATGAAGTCGAAGGAGTAGGAGACCTCGAACGAATTGTGTTAGTGGCTGTGGCTGTGACCGAATTCGGTTTTCTTCTTGGTTCTCTTGTTGTCTCTGGCAAAGTTTCTCTTTCTCCTAAATTATCGGGATCTGTAGTATTACTTTCGAAACAGGACAAATGTTTTTCTTTACCCTGGAAGCAATATGCAAGAAACAAAAAAAAAATGCTTAAGAGTTCACAGATTTGAGAAATAATTAATGTAGGTACCTACCTTCTTTTCCAGACAATATTTTGGATGTTTGCTTGTTAAATGTTGACGCAAGTTCGTCGTGCCTCCTCCCGTTTTGAGTTTTTTTAAACAAATGGAGCACTGCGCTTCGCTCCCACTGCACTTTTTAAAATATTTCCAAACTATTGATGATTGCAATTGAGCCATATTTCGACAATTACAATATCAAATTTTAACACTGAAACAACACCAACTAATCAATGGAAAAATAAAACTTTTTGTCTCTGACAGTCTGAAGGCATATACAATATTTAAAACAAACGTTAACGGTTTTCTTAAAAGTTAAAACAATAATGAAGTCACCACTCACCACCAGAGTTGAGTATATCTATGATGAGTAGAGAGAGACACTCTGTCTTTTTATATGGATTTCCTACTAGGTAGGTACCGCAAACCAAAATGCTGAAAAAAACGAACCGTAAGTGGAAATAGGTCAAAAGAATGTTTTTTACCCGTATACAATGACTACTTGAAAAGAAAATGGTACGCGATACATTTAACCTATACCAATACATGCGGCTTGCTGCGTAAGACGAACGATTGTGGGTTTTTCCATAATCCTTTTTTAAATGGTTTTATGATTCGTTTTTATGATTTTTTTCAGTAATTACACCTAATCTACTGCAATTGCAGCAAAGTGGCAACGCTGCATGCTCACTTCATTGAACAAAATAATTACACACGAACAGCGCCAAATGATGTGTGCCGTGTGGTGTGACGATGCGCATGGTGGGGTGAAGCAACAAAAAGTGCGAATGACCAATGACGACAAAACTATTCAAAATGCGTGTGTTTATGTATGTATGGGAAAATGAAAGAGGGTACCAATTTCATTATGCGAGAGCGAAAGCAAGGATTTTTTTTCGGTAGCCGAATGACGAATAACCGAAATGCGATTAAGCTAAGCAGCAAATGTTACCCGTTTTTTTTTGTCCGGTTATTGGGTTTAGAAAAAAAAACCGGAGATAACCGAGACAAAATAATAACCGGAACGAACACGGTTAACCGAAGCAAAATAACCGCCGTCGGTTAAAACCGGCCGGTTTTTCCCATCCCTACGTTTTATACGCACTGGGTTGCTCGTTTCGGTTCGCCAACAACATTAACCACCGACCAGGGAACTCAATTTGAGTCTGCACTGTTCAACGCACTGATCAACATGATTGGAACGGTGAGGATACGAACATCACCCTACCACCCAGCCTCAAATGGACTTGTTGAACGTTGGCATCGTTCACTGAAAGCCGCCCTGATGTGCCATGAAAAAACGAACTGGACTGATGCTCTTCCGACAGTGTTGTTGGGATTGCGAACGGCATACAAAGAGGACATCAAGGCCTCCGCAGCAGAGATGCTTTATGGAACATATCTCAGAGTTCCTGGTGAGTTCTTTACGAATAATAACTTTGTTCTGGATCCACAGATTTTCGTTGAGAAACACCGAGAAGCGATGCGCAAATTCCGTCCTACAGCAACTGCAAACCATGCAAAAGAAAAAATGTTTGTTTCACCAGATTTAAACAAATGTACACACGTGTTCCTACGCTGCGATGCTGTGAAGAAACCACTGCAACAACCATACACAGGTCCACATCCAATAATCCACCGAATCAGTAATCGACTCTTCACAATTAATGCAGACGGCAGAAAATTAAATGTTTCGGTAGACCGTTTGAAACCAACTCACATCTATGTCGATTTTATCCCAGACGTTCATCCAGATGTCAACAAAAATCCAACTTCACTGAAGAATCTGAAAAACAAAAATCAATTGGATAAAAATAAAACAGCTGTGAAACAAAAAGTAACATTTGACAGTTCATCGTAACTTCGTCACTGGAGGGGGAGTCATGTGGCGACCTCGAAATACTGTGGCTACGCGAGGAAGCATTCCGTGGAACCACACACTAATCATAGATGTCGCAACGAACAACAACGAGAAATTCAAAACAGAACCAACGGTCGGGAGAGAAAAGAAAAAGTTCGTGTTTGTTCTTCGAGTTAGTCGCTTCATTATTTTTATAGTGTTTGTAATATTCAATAATTAAATATACATATATTAAATAAACTAATTGTTTTACTGTGGATAATTATCTGTGCACACACTTGTGCCTACACCTTCTATTCGTTCATACAGTAAGTAGCACCCAGAAATAGGCAATGAATCATTTGCTGGCAGCTACTTACAGAAACAAACAAAAATGCCTGCGCTGTGGTTTCCACTATAAGGGTACTGTGTACTACAGAAAAAAGAAATCCCTTTAGCGCACGCAAATTATAAAAAAAAAAAAAAAAAAAAAAATGTGATGAATATATGGCAGATGCGTCTAAATGGTTCTGAATGTGAAATATATATATAGATAAGACTCCCCAGGTTAATTTCCTTATTTTTGTTCAGCTTACACCTTCTACCCTTCTGCATCCTCTCCATATGTTGTGCACAGCATGTGGTTTGGCGATTGTAATTCTGTAGGTATGTCTCTACACTTGGAAAAATTTAAAGATTCAATTTTGTAAATTTAGAGGTGTTGAACGATCTTTACACTTTTTAGATTGATATAATAATAGATATGTGAGTTATTACTAAGTTACTATAATCAATGCTACATCTAATACTACCTTATAACTAGCTACTATACCCTGGTTACTTCTCGGCGTCATCGGAGTTGATGCTGGTGAAACGCTGCCGGGATTCGGTGGCTGATGGTCCGCTGTTCACATAAATTCCCACAGAACCGCAATGCGTACTTGGGCTTCATGTTCCGCTGTAGTATCTTGTTGCTGGACGTGTGCAATATATGTAGGGTACTTTCTTGGTTAAAATAAAAAAGACACGGTTAAACGTTATGAAAATCAATCGTTTTATTCACTGAATTCTATTTGACAAAATTACTTCGCGAAGCGCACTGCAAAACTACTACCTGTGGTGGTGGTTGACGACTGACTGACTGTCAGGGGTTTTTGGTCGTCGCTTGTTCGTCTGTTATTTGTTCTGCTCGTTACAGCATATGCTCTCGTCGACGTGTCTGTCTGAGCTACTCGCTCAGTTGAATATCTGCTGACTCCGTCGATGCGAGCATTGCGCCGCTCATCCGCTCTCGGTGTGGCTGCTGCTGTCCAAACACTAATGAGTGTCCAAATGAGTGTCTTGCGCGGTGAGCCCGGAATGATTATGATTGCGTACAACTTGTCAAAATTCACAAAAGAAAGTATAAAAAATGTAGCTAGAATATTTTTGCTAAGTCAATGTGGAATGCAAAGAAAACAACTCAATTTCTTTTTTCAATTCAAGTTTATTAAATTTTGTAAAACTTGGGGTTGCTACGCTTCTTCCTTTGACCAGCCAGATTGGCTGCGCGCTCAGGCTTTTCATATTGGTCGTGAAAAGCTGAGTCTAATGCGCTCGCTCGACGCTCCGAGAATAGCCAACATTTTTTGAGAGTGGTAATTTGACGCACATCGTGTCTGGCCATCTGCCATGCATGGTTCGTCTCGCAATCAAGTCTCGCCCTGAGCATGTTGACGATGAAGGGATCTCATGACGCGATGTCCAGGCCAAGCACTGGTATTGATGCACCTTGGCTTCGTTCACTAAATCGCGAATCGCACGAGCTCTGGATGATTCTGCACTCACCTTGGGAATAGCGTGTAACGCATTTAGATGCGCGTCCACGATGTTCTGCTTGTTGTCAAACACCTCATTCATCTTGGACCATGCGTCGTTCTAATTGGCGTCCGTGATCTGCCATCTGATGATTAGCCTCGCCGGAGCACCTTCCAGGGCTTTCATCAGCTCGCGCATCTTGGTGACATTTTCCATTGTCGGATTGTCAAGTACTTCGGTTACGTGGTTCATTCAAAAAAAACATCGATGTTTTTTTTCGATGTAATGCATCGAAACGTTACATCGATTGTTAGTGATGCATCGATTAAAAACATCGATGTTTTCGATGCATCGATTAAGAACATCGACGTATTGCAGGTAGGTATTATATGAGCTAAAAAAAGAAATAAAAAATAAGACATTATCCAAGGTTTTTAATTTAGCTGTTTTATTAAAATTGCAAATCCCAATACTTCCGCTCCAAACTTTGCATAAACAATATTTTGTTTACCCGCATTCCTTGGATTCTACAAGGTAGCTATAGCTAACGAAGAGACTTGTTCAATAGCACCCATCCGTTTCCTGATTTCCGCCAGAATGAGCTTGTGTACTTGTATTACTAACGGTTCATCAATCACAAGCGTTTTTAGTTTCGAAAGCATACAGTATACTAAAGGAATTACTTTGCTGCTGGTACAATATTTATCACCAGATATTTCCTTAGTTGCAGCTTCAAGTGGACGTAAAATGTTAAGTAGCGATGACGATATGTTTAATTCCAGACCAGTCAGCATGGGAGGTGCAGTTTTATGGCAAATCAATATATCACTCACAGCACTTTTAAGCTCCAGAAATCGTTGAATCATATAATAAGTGCTATTCCATCGTGTTGGCACATCTTGGATTAACTTTGTTTCAGCGCTTACTGACTTCCGCAATTCGTCGCTCGCCACACAGCTTTGCTTGAAGAAGGTAACAATGGTCTTTATTTTTGAGCGAATATTTTGCAAATCAGGAATTTGCAGAATATTTTGAGCAACTAAATTCAGCGTATGAGCGAAACAGGGGATGTGCTTCTTTTTTCCAAATGCTATTTCCACAGCTTTAACCATATTCGCAGCATTATCAGTAACAACCGCAGAGACTTTGTTTGTGTCAAATCCCCAATCGTTGCAGGTTTTATTGAGCATTTTTGCTATATATTCTGATGTATGTCTTTCATCAAGTTGATAAACTCCTAATGTCACTGATTGAAACTCCGTGTCTATACCAAAATGAGCAGTGACACCTAAAAAGCTGCGCATCTGTATGTCAGACCAAATATCACTAGTTAAAGTGAGGTGTTCAAAATTTGTAAGTTTTGATTTCAATATTGTTGACAAAACATTGTACTTGTCATCCAGCCAACGTGTCACGGTAGTTCTGCTGGGTATTTTATAATGAGGCGAAGTAACTTTGAACATATTTTTGAAGCCTTCATTTTCTACCACGGAAAAAGGTTGGTTGTCCTTGCATATCATATAGAGAATAGCATTGTTAATTTTTCTCGCTCTGTCACCAGTAGAAGACGTGTATGAATTTATTTCTTCGAAAGTTCTTTTTATTGACCTCTGAGTCTGCTGAAGCTGAATCTTAGGACATTTTGAAGGTAAATCTGCTTCGCAATTATTTTCAATACTCAGATCTGTTGGATCATCTACATCTTCTTCTATTTCTTTTGTTGATGTACTTGCGCATGTATCTGTATCTGTCCGAATGTCCTCGCTCGATCCTCTCGCCAGGATCTTATACTTTAAGATGATAATGGATGTTTCTTGCAGCTATACCTTGGCGTATGTGTTGTGTGCATACTGCTAACATCTGTTGTCTTATATTCCCTTTATTTACACAGCTGCCGTTGCTACTTTATTTACACAGCTGCCGTCTGAGGATCTTGTACTTAAAGATGATAAGTAATCCCATGCGAAACAAAAAAACAACAAACTGCAAAAGGTGCATAAAAAAAAGAAAGAAAAGCATACATCATAAAAGGTACAGAGTAGAAACAGCAGATTTGTGCCGCACATACACACACACAAATTTTCTTCCGCTCAACGCTGGGAAAGTCCAACGATCTAGCTTCAATCGAACATGTTACTTTTTTTGAATTGTATAAAATTTATATTAATGCTTATTGTTCAACTTCAGGAAAACCTACAAAGATGATTTATATCTTAAAATCTTTGTACATAACACCGCGTCTCCACGAGCAATATTTCATAGCTTACCATCTATCACGGTGTTCGATGGGCATTTCATAGCTTACTATTTCAATGGCGGTGTTGTTGTTGTTGTTGTAGAGCAGAATGCTATGAACGGAGCAATATATGGAATGCAATTTTTCATAGAATACTATTCGTAGTCTCCTCGAGCAATTTTCATAGAACGCTATACATATTGCATTCTATAAAATATTGCTCTTGGAGACGCCGTGTAATTGCTAGGAGCTGAAAAGCATTCGAGAGTTACAACTTTCCTTAGATATCAGCTTAGATCTCCGCTTCCGGACAGCGGATAATGGTAAAACATATTAAATCTTGTAATCTCGACAATTTTCAGTGCTACTACGAAAACCGAAATCAATTTCGTGCAGTACTTCGGTCAAACACCTTAGAGCCAGAAAAAAAGTTACAGTTTTATTATAGTAAGGATATCTTAATGAATACTAATATATCGGTCACAACCCTACCCGTTGCCTATGTTTATCAGAGATAATGTCGGCTTCTAATGATAAAAGTTTTTCAAATCGGTCCAGTAGTTTCGGAGCCTATTCAAAACAAACAAACAATCAAATCTTTCCTCCTTATAATAGTAGTATAGACATCTGTTGTCTTATCAAAACCCCTTTGTTTACACAGCTGCCGTTGTTACTTTATTTGCACAGCTGTTGTCTGAGGATCTTATACTTGAAGATGATAATGGATGTTTTTATACCTGCATTTTTTCGCTTAACACCTCGTATAATAATTATTCTTTGTAGGAATCGGCCCTTTTCTCTTGATCTTGTTCAATAGACATGAAAGTATAGTCTGTCTGGGTATATGCGTCTGTGGTGCGAACGTGGGTCTCCGTCGTCACGTCGTGTTCCCTCGTCTTACATGTGTTGTTGTTTATGTGTTTGGTTGGCGAAAATAGCTTATTACAAATTACGTTACAGTTTCTCATATCCTTCATTAATACAATCAAAGAGAAAAGATCATATAGAACGTATTAAATTTGAATTTCGTTACTGTGTTGTGTACATTTCATGATACGATGCATCGAATGAAATACATCGATGCCATCGTTAAACATCGGATGCTTTCGATGCATCGGATTGATTCGATGCAATCGAATACTAAACATCGATGTTTTCGATGCATCGATGTATTATGAGCAACCCTACCTTACGAACTGGTCCCGAAATTTGCGCCACTTGGTGTAGTCGCCCTTGAAGACTCCTATCTTCGGAGTCCGCTCTTGTCGCACTTGTATGATGTTCGTCGCCTGCGGGTTCAGATTACTTGCAGCTGCCGCAACTGCACCTTGGGGAGCTAGCTCCTGAATGCGTGACCGCAAATTCGTGATGGCCATGTGGTAGGTGTTCTCGATTGTTGCCAAGTACGCCTCATGTGCCTTCAGCTCGTCTGAAGCGGTTGCTTTCTCCACAAACGGCATGTGCTCCGAAAGCAATTTGTCGTATGCGCTTTCGGCCGCTGCCAGCTTCGTTTGGAGTAGCTTGCTTTTCGGCGATGAATTTTGATGTACGGATGATAGAGGATCGAAAACCTCCCTTCGCGCTAAGTCGCCCATTGCTCGCACTTTGAAACGTAGATCCTAGATCGGTATAATATTGCATATTGCTCTACCGTAAGACTGTACCGATCGTAGTAATTCAGATCGTGTGGTTGCACAATTGTTTGCTACTTCACTATTGCTCACTTATGTTTGTTTTCCATTATATGCTATCAATGCACTGCACTGGCATTGGGTTTGACCGCACAGAAGTTTGTTTCTTTTCCACTGCACTGCACTGGGTGATTATCACCCTCGTTAGGACCAAATGCTTAATAAAACAATAGAAAGTTATTTTGTATTCTTTATTAATAAAAAATGTTATTGACTAGAAGAGTCAACATCAACTTGCTCTCGCCCGCACTGCACGAATGACTTCTGAGTCGTATATTAATAGAATAAATAACATAAACGACATCACTATTAAAATTATCACAGATCAGAATGGTTGTATGGCAACCAAGTATCAAGTTCGCTTATTATATCAGATTTCCTGTAAAACGCAAACGCTCCTCCAAAGCTATATTTTTCTAATTCCAAAGAAGATTAGAGTAACTTTTTTTTGTTGTTGTTTACTCAATGCTGCGTTTTGCGGAATGTCACATGGATCTGTTGGTTCCGTATTTTCATTTTCGATCTCTATCATTGTAAAACTACATCAATATCATCATAAACGGCTTGGACCAATCCTTCAGCAACATCAATTTCTTCCAAGTCTACATCATAATCTGGATCAGCCGCACTATCATCATCAAAATCGAGCCCATCATCACCTCTCGTCAAGCGCTTGTAATATTTCATCATTGTCCAAAGGTTTCAACATACTGTATATTAATCCTGATAAAATATTGGAGCTATAAGGCAATATGATATAAATGTTACAAACGGAAAATAACCACTCAAAAGTTATTTATCACTTACTTTCAATTACACACTACGTGTAGGTACGAATTAATTAGAGTTATGATTATACACTATTTTGAAAAAAAAAACTTCTTTTATTGCGTTATAAACATTTTTCATCAGCAAACTTAAACATGTGTTGCGATTTGATATACACTTTTGGCGCGAAAAAAAGGAAATAATAGGCTGTTTCGCTCTATCACGTAAGCTTTATATGATACACAGTTCGTGGCAGATATGTTACACTAACCAATTTGCCTTAATTTAAACATAATAAAGAAATTGATACAATATTAGGGTTTGTAACATTACTGTCACATGACCCGATAAAGGGCTAAAAGAACGGTTTTATTCACCATATTCACCACTTCCCCTCCTTTATTGAAATTGAATATTATCTCTTAATGAATTCTTTGCCGTCCTTAAAAAACGATTTTGGTTTGCACAGAAATCAGTGACTACCACTGTGTACCAGTATTCTGAGAGCAACCGCACTGGTCCAGGCATCGACAAGAATGCGACAAATCTGTTTTTTTTTTTTTAGATTCGAAATTTTTATATTTCAATTTGTTTTATTTAAAACTTGGCTTAAAACTAAACTTACTGCTATATTCAAAACTGTCGGCTCAACAATAATACTCGTATAACGGTCTTCTTTTGTCAATTTATACAATTTTTAACAAAGTCTTACTGTTTGCCTAATCTATTACATGTTTTGTTTTTAATATTTAATACATAAAGAAAAATTTGTAATGAGGTGTTCAAAAGGTTTTATAATTAGACTAGCGGACCCGACAGACTTTGTCCTGCATGACATTTCAAGCGATTAGGATATTAAACAAAGTATGAACTGAAAGATAAATAATATAATAATTTCATTATTCTTTATTTTTAAAACAACATCAATTTTTCTAAAAACAATTCGTTATAATCAATAATGTTTGTTTAATTTTATCTTAATGAGGAGTATAAATGAATAAACTTGACGGTTTTCCAACGCGAGAACACGCCACATATAGTTGGCCATGTGAAAAGACCGGATTTTCTAGATGCAACCCACAAATCGGCAAAGTTTGACCGTGTGACTTATTATATAGACATGACAAATGCCAAGCGAATTGGAAATTGCAGACGTCTAAATGGAATGGGTGAGTCCGAAGGGATCATTGGGATTCGTGGCAGGAGAACAAATTCACCCTCAAATTTGGCGTTCAAAATTGTAGCTTCAAGAACAGTGCCCATAATTTTTTTTTATGACTAATCTTGTACCGTTGCATAGCTTAGGTGCATTTAAATTCCGAAGCAAAATGATAGGTGAGTCAATTTTATATCGCAAGTTATGTGGTTGCATTCCTGGTAAATCCAGCGAATTCAAAAATTCAACAGGATAGTTGACTGCTTCGTCAGGATCGGTAACAGTGTCGATCGATTTGAACAATATTTCATTGCCGGGCAATGGCTGTTGTATTTTGAAGTTAATAGCGTCAACATCGATATTTTTTGCAGCTAAAATAGCTCATTCACGAAGCCACGCATTATTAATATAATTAGCTTGTAAATCTGGAAATATGCTTTCAATCAAATCATCTTTCGTATTTACCATGTTGCAAAAATTGCCTGGCAATTTGATGCATTGTGTGTCTCCATGCAATGGTATTGTACCATTTCCAGTGGATCGTTTTGCAGTTGAACACGTATATTTGTGTTAAGACGTAATGTACTGACATTTTGCCATAGATATGATTGTTTTATAAATGCATTAATTTTATCCGGCATGACCAGCAATGTCTGTCTAAAATCACCGAACAGCAGCAGTACAGCACCCCCGAAAAGCCTGGTGTTATAATTTAGATCTTTCATCATTCTATCGAGAGCTTCAAGTGAATGCTTGTGGGCCGTAGTGCATTCATCTCAGATAATAGTTTTGCATTTTTGCAAAATTTTAGCCATACCGGAATGTTTTTTTATGTTGCATACTGCATATGGATATGTGTGAATGTTCAACGGCTACTTGAGTGCTGAATGTGCAGTCCTTCCGCCATCAAGCAAAGTGGCTGCAACTTCATTAATGGTCGGTGCATTATATCGGCCCACGTGCTGCCCAAATGATACTTTGTCTGCTTTGATGACGATCGTATAGTTGAAACCGGCCGATTCACCTTTGTATTTGAGTGCATGACAGTGTTGGCATTTTTTGTTCATAGCACCGATTACAATTTGTGAATGTGACGAATAGTCAATGTCCGACTCATATTCAAACGCAAGGCGAAGAAGTGATGCACGTGTCAATGCGCGACACACTTGCAAATGCTGGTTGTTCTCAATGCATTAGCTCGAAGGCGTTCATTGCGTTGCTCTTGACTTTCATTAACACGTGTGATTGCAGCCTGCTTTCTTAAATTTTCATGGTCCGTCAATTGATCTTCTGCCGATCTATTTATCCGACGGTTCTGGTCTAATTGTGAATTCCGAGTCTCGACCAATATTTCCTCCTCGTCCACGAAGATGTGGCATTGTTTTATGTACGTAACTTATATATGAATATAATACACTTAATATTCACTGAAATGCGATACCTGAAATATCAAAAGATATTAAACTTTAAAAACGTTTAAACTTTATATATTTAATTTTTACCTTAAATCAACTTTCTAAACGCGATTAAACTGTTGAAGCGATGCACAAAATCAAAAACCAGCACTGTTGACAAACTTATTACATTAACCTGAAATTCTCGATTCACTCAATTCACTATTGTAATACAAATCAACGCCACCTTAATTCTCGATTCAGTCAATTCACTTTGTAAAAAAAAAATCAAGTGTGTAAAATGCGAAAAATGCGAATAAATTGATTTTCCGGAATTTTCTTACTGCCTAAACCTGAAATACAGCAATACGAACAAAACAAAAAAATAATCATGAAAATCGGCCTACCATTTATCGAGTTATAACGTCATCGAGCTTCACCCCGAAGGAATTAACTGCAGCGCCATCTGCCGGGCTGCTTTGTGAATCTAAACCATCCAGGGCGCCAACCAAACGCATACAAAAAAAATCATTCAAATCGGTCCAGCCGTTTAGGAGGAGTTCAGTGACATACACACGTACACTAGAATTATATATATAAAGATATATACAGGGAGTCATAGTCTGTGATGTGATGTCGGTGACTCGGCTCTAGGTGCTGCTGTAGGAGTTGCTGAACTTCTAGATTCGGATGATTTTCCTGGTTACTTAGGATTTTGCTGGAGACCTCCTGAAGCATGTATTGATCAATTGGGATCAATATTGCTTTTTCGTACAGCTTATTTGTCGGTATGAATTTCTTCGTCACTTGGTTCCTGTTAAGTCCGGAAAAAATGCGTCACATCTTGCTCTCGAACATCTTGATCTTTTTGATTGCGTTCAGTGATATTGTGTACCATATGGGGCAGGCGTACGTCATAATGGTTCTGTTCAGCTGCTCATATACCAGATGTTTTGTCTTCTTACTCAGTGCATTCCGTTTTCTGAGTAGTGGGTGAACTATATGTAAAGAAAAGTTGGCTCTCCCTAGTATCAGAGCTGCCTGTTTGTTGAATTTGAATTTGTTCGAGAAGTTAATTCCCAAGTACTTCGTGGATTGCCTGACTGCTACTTCGGTGTTGTCTGGAAGCTTTAAGCTTTAGTTCATCAGAGCTTAAAGCGAAGGCTCGGCGTATTCTTGTTGATGTTACTCGCTTCCGAAATCAGATCCGTTTCGTTTTGCTGCTGTTGACCTTTAGTCCCCATCGAAGGTAGTAGTCCTAAAGGTTTGGTGGCAACCTCCGGTGAACAGGGTTTTGCATATGTAATGGAGTCATCTGCGTAGAGCTTCGTCTTTGTTTCTGGTACATTCGTAGGCTGGTATAAATCCTTTTTTCATAGTGTTTATGGCGCCTGCCAGGCAATACGCATATATACTTAGCAGGATTGTTCGCGGTAGATACTCATTGCTTTTCCTTTTAGTTAACTTGCCGCGGAAAGAGTTTTATCTTGTTCGAGAATTTTGTCCGCTGTCGAGTGAAGTTCCATAAAAACGGGTCCTCTTTGTTAATGTGTGTTGAGGATTTTACGCGTATTTTTTCACCATCTTTCTTGATGACTTAGCACTTGTTTCACTGTCTAGAGGAGGGTGTACCACCAAACAACTCTTCTTGTGCTTACGGGAAACTCTAGGTTGAGACTCAAGCAAGTAACCACGCTCGGTTATAGTTGTTAATTGTTGATTCAACTGTGCATTTGTGTTTTTAAGTGCATCTAATTCTGCAGCTAACAATGCAACATCGGATGTGTAGCCAAATCTTTGATTTGCTGGGCTCTGGTGGCACTAAAAACATCCTACATTTTTCCAACCTCCATTTTAACTGAATGATGTTTTTTGTTGCTGTTGTTATGCTCAGTGGAAATATGCCGATAGGATTCGTGCCGCTCATGAGAAGTCGCGTAGTGCAGTTTATAGATTTTGAAGATTTTATATAGATATTATTTGTAGTAGCCTAATTTGTATTTATTCTACTCTACTAAATTAATATAATCGTCTTTTTAAACGATATGTTACGGTCACCTGTAAGGGAAACGTAACGTGATTGCCACTGAAGTCATATCCCAACCGTTCTAAACGTTGAGAGTGCTCACGTTAGCCTTAGGGTATCCTCCAGATGCGGTGCGGTTCGTGACCGTCTTCACACACCGCCACTCCACATCCATCGGTAGATTGAAGGGCCCCAACGAGTTACATGCAACGGGTAAACAAAAAAATACGCAATCAGGAAAATAAAGACTGGCTATAAACAATACTTACCCCCAATCCATAGGAAGACGAGTCCGTTTGGTATGTTCCATATATGTTCCAAGCTGGATCTAGCGTCTCTGGAATTCTAGAAACAAAAAAACAGATAAACTAAGTGGAAATAATGGTTAAATACAAATATGAAAGTATAGACTTACCCGTGTTGACTCGAAATTTAAATTTGTGCAGCAAATTGCAGATGTTACCAGCTGTGTTGATTGTCAGTTGTCATCAGTGACAATTAGGAGTATAGGGCACATTCACGATGGCAAATTATTGGCATGAGTTAATACTCCAACCTTTTGGTAGATGATGAGAGCGGGAGATTCAAATACAACTGCTGGCTATGATTGGTAAGATCCAAGATCGGATGTTAGGAGTGCAAGCTTTGTGGAACTGCTGCGGATCTCTTTCCTTAATAACTGCTAATATTTGCGTGTAAAATCCGTGCATTTTGCGTTCATATTTGTCGAATATTTCCCCGAGTCCATATTCTTCTTTTTTTTGTGCCACCAATTATCACAGAAGCGACATTAGAATATGACAAAAATGTCATAATTATTAGGATTAATTTTTCCATGTAATCGTAGCGAATAATCATTTTGGTTTTTATTTTATCTTGAAGCAAATTCTTGTTTACAATTTTTGTTTTGGCTGTCACTGAAGTGCTTTCAATGTGTTTGACTCGACTTTGAACGTTGAAGTTCTCGCTCCTGTCAAAGTTGAAGGCGGCGTTGAAGTGTTGATGTGTTTCTACCATAATAAGTACAGGAGGTAAGACGTGAGCGGCTGTGGTAGAAAAAAACCGGTTTGTTGAAATTTTTTGCATTAACACTTGTTCTCGTTCATACTAGTGGACGGTAAACGAGAGTTCAGAGTTGGAGCAGGTGATAATGGTAAGGATGAAGCAGATAATTTTCTTTTCTGCGAAGTGGGAGGAGTTGGACACTTTTTGTTTTGGCTAATGTTAGCTGTGAGGTCAATAGCCTTTTCTTTATACATGCTCCTCGTTGACACACCCACTTCACTAAGCAGATCGATGTTTATATTGCACAACAAGGAAAGTCATTTTTAAGGCAATTTAAATTAACGATTAAACCGTGCACTAATTTATCCCTGAGTTTTTCCCTCCCTCCGTCAACTATATCTACAAAGTATAGCGACACCATGGCCGATGTGTAACTCATTTCAAAAAAAGGCCGCTATAGTCATGATGAGCATATTAAATGCTCGCAAACTCGTCACCACAACCATCCTGAAATCGAAATCACTTCCCACATTCATTGAAAATACATTTGGGTTTCAGACTTCATTAAAATAAGGTAGAACCATAGAATTTTATTTCATTAATAATCTCTTACTCTTGCTTTATACAACTGTTAGTTTTCCCTTTTTCATTAGAGATGGATACTTTTGTTAAAACTCGGACCAAAAAGGGTCCGACTAAAAAAAAGGGTCTTACGTTTAAATAAGTAATCTTTATATAAATCTCTCCGTCGAATTGAGCTTCGCGCTAAAGAAAAACTAATACTGAGTGCTAAACGGGCCTATTGGAAAGTTATAACGCCGGTTTAGATGTCACCCTCAAGCATTAACCCATATTGTACCAGGAAATTTCAACGTTGTCCGATTTTAATAATTTTTTGAGAGAATGCTTATATTAGCCTAAAAATACGATCTAGCAAGAAAAAAAATTTTTCCGACTTTCCAATTTCCTAGAAAATGCCGGGTGAAAAATCACCCATTGGGATAATATCATACCATTTCAAAAATTATTTCTAGGTAAAAAAAAAACATTTTTAATAGACTGAGTTTTTATTTTGGTATTCTAAAGTTTAATAAATATAATATAAAAGTAAATACGAGTATAGTTATACTTATTTATTCAGTTTTTCTTATGATAAGAGTCAAAACATTTAGCGTGTAAAGCCACATTGCATTTTTTGCACCTGAATAATGTTTTTGAAGCTCCATCTTTGGTTCCACCACATTTGTTGCGGCATCGGGCATATGTGGCTCCTTTTGTGATTATATGATTCTTTCGAAGTGAAGGGATTTTTGATTGACGATTATTGTAATCGTAATCGCCATCTTTATCTTCGTCATCAATTGATTTGTCATTATCATCATCAGGAGTCAGCAATAATTTCTCAGTTACTTCTATTTTGAAATCTTTCTGAGACATTGGTTTTAGGCCTGCTAACTTTTGTACAAAGCAATGCAGCTTCCAGGCGTTGACAAGGACCGAATCTAATGCGTTAGAGAATAGGGGATTCCACCATTTATTGCCACGGATTCCGATCCTGTAGTTCGCCACAGCATTGTCGTGAAGATCCACACCTCCCATCGACTGATTATATTTAAAAATAACATCGGCTTGCTCACGTTGTAGGTACATTTTATTTTTTTTGTCCCATCGGCGGACAGGATGACTAGGATCTACCGTTTGGAAGTTGGTCGCTAAGGTCACTTCGCTGTTGTCTTGCCAGCGAACCAGCAAGATTTTATTAGTTTTATCGAATGTGTAATCCGTCTCGCCTTTTGGGAGTTCTGTTTTGCCATGTTTCAAGACCGCCCCGGCCATTCGGTCCTTCCGTATGGTTCCAGTGGCAAAGAATTTCCGTTCGGATAGAAGACACATGAGGTAATACGACGTAAAAAAATTGTCGAAGTAAACTGTGTGGTGCATAGGGTGCTCCACTTTGCTGAGCAGATCTAAAACCACACTAGCGCCCAATCCTATGTCTTTATCATGTGGTGTTCGAGAACCACCGTATGGCATGAATTGATATAGGTACCCTTGCGATGATGTTAAACACCAATTTTTGAAGCCAAACCGGATGGGCTTTCCTCTAATATACATTTTACAGGAGTGGCGTCCGAAATATGGAACCATTTGTTCATCAATCGATAGGTGAGGTGTGAAAATGCCAAACTGCATAAAGTTTGTATTCAATTTATCAAAAAATGGACGAAGTTTAGCGAATCTGTCATTCTTATCCAGAGCATCATTGTCTGCACAATGTATGTATTTCTTTATTTTCTGAAACGCATTCCTGGACATAGTCTGCTTTACAATTGGGACTCCCAATGAAGGACGAGAAGACCAATAGTCCTGAACTGATGGAAGCGTGTGATAGCCAGATAAATAGAGAATACCAATAAATCGTTTTATGTCTTTGGATTTTACGAATGGAGCTGTGTTATACTTTGCAGCATAAGTGTTCGTGGACTCAACCAGGAAATCAATCACGTCTTGACCCATGCACAATTGAAAAAAATCATACGGTTTGTAATCCTCTGCGAATAAAAAATTTTCTTTACATAATAACTGATATTTAAGACAAAAGTCAGTGAACACTTACTAAGTTTAGTCAACATGTCTTCTTCAACTTTTTGCAAGGGCTCATGGAACGGCTGTCGCTCATAGTTGTATCTCTTTGTTTTTTTCCAAGACGGAGCACCAAACTCTGCTAGTTTTTTTATATTTTCGGTCATTAGAATTTGATGATTGTAGATCATTAGAAGTTGATGGCAGTGGCTGAGGAAATTCAACCGCCTCTTCGATTGTCCCATCGTCACACTCGAATTCGACCTCAACCTCACCGGCAATTTCGATTGTTGGATCGGCATTTTGATCAATGACATCCTCATCGAAGTTTTCTTCATCTGAAATATTGTCCACATGTTCAGGAGGAATGTAAACGACGTTCTTGGGACCATTTGCGCGGGCTATTGGACCGTCCTCTTCATCGAATGACTCTTCTATCAACAACCTAACCTCAGCCATGTTTAAATATCTTTTTCGCTCCATATTTATAAACTAATAAAAATCAAATCGAAGTAAGTAATAGGCACAAACATAAAAAATGCACTATATTTACCTGCAAATCTTTGCTTGATAAGCTAACAAGTCAAAACAAATACGTCCGAATTCTACCAAATGCAATGTGAAATAAAAAGCACGGCTAGGTGCGATTGAATGCAAAATAGTTTTGAACAGTAGCAAAAAAAAATTCAATAGTATGACAATATCCCAAAGGGTGATTTTTCACCCGGTGTTTTCGAGGACACCTGTGAACACCTAAATTACTTTTGATACAGAAGGTGATGATAGATACGGATAGAGGGGTGTTTTAGGAACATAATTATAGTAATATGTAATTTTTGGTAGCCATCTTTATTTTAGATAATTATTTTTAAAAAAGGTCCAAAAAAACACTTCTTTTGTACCAATCCAAATGAAGAGGTAAAATAAATTGGTAAGCTTATAACTAACCAATAATGAAACCTTAAAGTCCCAACTAGGATTTAAATATTTCTATACAATTCTATGATAACATTTAAATAGTAGAAAAAATACTTAAAGTTGTATAATTTTTGTCGGGTGAAAAATCACCCGTTGGTACAAAATGGGTTAAGCTGAATCTTAAACATGAACGTGCGTAAACTTCGGCGAAGAACTAGAGAGGTAGCCAGCTATTATTAGTATTGGGTTACTAACTCTAAACGCTGATTATCGCACATGACAAAGACAGCTTCTCGTCGTCATATGAGTTACGCTAAGACTACTACGAAGACGTCTCTTCATCCATCACCGGTGACACGTCCACAAATATACTTTTACCTATTGATAGACCGGAAGGTACGAAGAATTTATAGGTCATATCATCAGCCCACATGACTCATGATACAACCGCGATAATTCAGGAAAGATGGTATGCCATTGACGCATCCCGGTCACAGACCCCATGAATGCCTCAATGGTGTGCTTGAGGGGTT
Source organism: Portevinia maculata (assembly GCA_949715645.1). Lineage (NCBI taxonomy): Eukaryota > Metazoa > Arthropoda > Insecta > Diptera > Syrphidae > Portevinia > Portevinia maculata. The sequence goes on from OX454528.1 coordinate 98,867,567, forward strand.
GTTAAGACAACAGGTGCGGTAGGCATGCTTGCACATGCATGAACTTGCTCGCCGGAACGGGGTGGGATCTTACACCTGTCTCTTAACAGACCGCACATGTATTACATGCCTCTTTCTAAATAAAATTTTCCAACATTTACCCATAAGTAGGGGGAAGTGGGGCAGATTAATGCAGACAAATTCAAAATCAAATATCATATGACGAAAAACAATATTTTTAATATATTTTTAACTCAGCGTAGAGCTAAATATATAAACATAATAATATCAATTGATAAAATTGTTTAAGTTAAGGATTAAATGAAAAATAACTATTTTGTGAAAAATGGACTTTGAATCATTCTGCCTCACCAACGGGGCACTTGGATACACGACTTGGGGCACTTTCATACGGATTATAATTTGGGTGAAATTAGCTTAAATGATAACACTTTCATTAAATTATAAAATTATACTTTTATTCTCTTCTTGAGATCTTAAGCAGTCTTACATTTTTATCATAAAAAAATACTTTTTTCTTGTAAAAAGAAAATGCAATATGAGCAGACCATAACTCAAATGTGGTGAAATGTAAGGCGGTCAAAGTTTTACCAGTCAAAGTTAAAAAATTGCCGGTCAAAGTTTTACGATTTAACTTTTTTTAAGAAGAAGTTTATATTTTTAGTCATAAAACTTAAACTATATGCTCAACTGTTATGATTTATATCTTACTTAATTAAAAGAGAAAACTGTACTCTACTTACTTAAGGTAAATTTAGTTTAAATCCGCAGCTTTTTGTTGAAAAACACTGAACCTCTTTAGGGAGCTAAAATTTGCACTCAAAACTCGCACTGACACTTTTGCCCATTTCCTCATCCGTTTGAATATTTTCACCCAAACGCTTTACCTCACCTCAAGGGGTGAGTCTAAGTTTTGAATTGTAATGATTGCACTAAATTATTTCAAACCTAGATGGTGTTACAACTAATTAAAAAGTTTTATCGATTTCGGTCAATGTTATAATCACTGGTCAAAGTATTAATGTTTTACGGGTAAAACCGCCAAACTTTGACCAGTCTGGTAGGAAAAACATTCGCATTCGCAGTGCTTTTGTCCGTTTCGTGATGTATTCGATTTTAGTCTTAAGTTGTCGGCTGTTGAATTGTGAACATAATCAATATTTTACTTCAGTGTTTGCATTTCCGGTTCGCTTTTAATTGTTAAAAAAGATCCTGGTCCAAAGTAATACCTGAACATTTTTAACTTTGACCACTGCATTTTTAACTTTGACCATAAGACAATGAAAAACGTTTTGTTTAAGTTTTAGGGTATTTTATTACGAAAAATCAAATTAAAAAGTTGCAAATTCCACATAAATAAAATAATTTAGGTTTACTCGTATTTATTTATACACAAACTAAAAAAAAAACTTATTTTTCGAAAACATGTAGAATAGTAATAGGAAAAAAGAAAGAATGAATAGGATATAAGAACTAAAAGATATTACTTCAAAGTTACAATTCAGATTACCTATACATAAGATTATTAGAAAAATTAAAAAAAAAACTTTTAAGGGGAAATTAACAATAAACAAAAGTATGTTAAAGAAATTTTAATGGAAAAACGGATTTTGAGTAGATACAAAAAAAAATAATACTAAAAATGGATGGACTATTTAAAATGGATTTTTGGTATTTAGAACAGCTTCTATGAGGTCTTCTAGGGATGAAGAGGTGCTCAAGGGATCTGCCAATGTTTCCTCTGTTTGTATCACTTTGAGACTCTTTTTGAAATAAAGTGACGATGTGAAGGACTCAGGGACCGTTCACGACTTAGACTTGCTTCTGGTTGGACTGGACTTCCTTTAAGCTCTTCAACGCTTATTCCCTTTCCAGGTGTAACTCTAACCTTGCTCCTTTTTTTTCTTCCCGGTGAGTCTTCTTTACCATGTCTCATTTCTTTTAACAAATCCACAACGCACGATGACAAATTTGTAGCTGTTTCTTCTAGATGTTCTTTCCTAGGCATTCTTGTCATAACTTGGTGAGGATCGAAAGGGAAAATTCCACACTTTTTGAAGCCAGATATTAAATTTGTTGACAAACCATTTGTTCGGGAACTTATACTCCGAAACAGAGTCACTGGGGTGAAGTAGAAACTGAGACACGGCACTGGTTTCCAAGGAGAAAAATGAGACACCTCACTGGTTAGAAGTAATTTTATTATTTTATTTACACGTAGGTTATTTCTCTTAAGTCGTATAATTCATTATGCATTCAAATATTTCTAACTACAATTATAATATTATGTCGTGAAGTGACCACCGCTCGTTTGGGTACAAAGATAAGTAGAATAAGTAAGTTGTCGTGAAAAGACCACCGCTCGCTCGGGTTGAAAGAATACTGTAAACCACAATGTGACGATCACTGCCACCAAGTCCATCGCCCAGTTAGTCCAGCCAATCCCACACACGAAAAGTGCTGAGCAAACGATATGCGGTGTGTAGTTTGCACACAATGTGCACCACGAAGCCAGCCACACAGAAAAAAGATATGATGACAATTATGCGCCACGGAATCATTCTGAGAATTATGCGCCGCCAGCGATTGGCCGGGCTATTTCACCGAATTAAACGAGGTCATCGTTGTCAATGATACCGTCCCACGGATGGGTATCAATGACAGACGATAAGCGCGTGTTATGTTAGGCAAAACAAATTAGCACCGCGGGGATTAAGTGTCGCTGGTGGATGATTGGCAGTGATTGTACAAAGAGATTGGAATGTGCAGCGTCGGCACAACTTACTCACAGAGGGTGGGTAAACTGTGGCGACTGCAATTTGAAGAAACGAACAATGAAATTGAAAATAAATGTAGAACGTTGGCCTGAAGGACGATGACCCATGTTGGGGCGTCAACACCATTTTCGTTTGTTGCTGCCTGTGTCACCGTCTAGTCATCTTCGGTAATCAATTTTGATTCTTCCAGATCTATTGTTGCTTTGCCTTTCTTTGTCAAGATCCTAAACTTTGTCGTTCGGATAGGCCTATCGTACAAGATACCATGAATCATAGTAGGAGGGCCTGGAGTACATGACCCTTAATTGATAGATCCTATAGTTTCAAGGGGCACACAATTTAAGTTTAATCTTCTATCTATAATGATGTCTTTCCCCACGTATCTTAAAAATCCTTCTCTAATTAACAATTTACATTCATTCACAGTTAATCTAAGAATCTCTTCTTGAAGAGCTGATCTTGAAAGAGTATCAATTGATTTTCCACAGCGCAGCATAAAGTGCTCAACCTCCACAAGACACTGGTAATATGATTGTTCTTGGAAGACTCTTGGTTGGACAAGTTGAATAACTCTAGACAACTTGGTTATGTTTTTTTTTTATTTAGATTACATGGTTCTACATTTATCAGCGATATTTCTGCTACCTCATTGTTAACATTGGAGCAATCATATGCGATCAATGCACTGAACTTTCTAATAACTAATATCAGCAAAAACAAAATTAAAAGATTATTTAACATCATTTTTTATTATGACTTTTCCTACTGGGTTTTTATTCAGGTTTTCTTAAATTTTATGGAATGGCTGTTTCTATATCTGAATGCGACCTTATTCCACTGCTAATTATTTGAATAGGTGGAGTGAAAACTGGTCTTTCGACTGCCACAGGCAGAGGGACCATTTTATTGGAGACAAGGTTAAGTTCAAGGCCCTTCATGGTGTGAATCATCTCTTTTAATAGAGGTTTAAGGTCGGCATCTTCTTGTTTTAGTGTTGGCGTATGCTTGCTAATAGCTTGATTTATGAACTCTCCTAAGGTTTTGTAAAATGTATCATTCTCTGTATTTGCATTTTTGGAGTAATGAGCTCTCACTATATCCAACCTTGGTACTATGTACCGTGTGTCACAGTAATTCCAAGCTTCTTTCGGACTTAGAGACTTAACGTGGATGTCGGGTAATTACTCTTCCGACGACAGGGGAGCGAATCTGAAAAGTCCGTCCAGAAAATAATTTACAACAACGAGAAATTCTTTAAGCATATAAACTTTATTTTAACTCGATTAACAATTAATTAAGATTGACAATTTCTACTGATCGTGGCGCACTGTACCGAACCGCTGCGAGGTTGAGAAATATCTGAACAAGAAACCAATGTGTTTCTCCCAAGTAGTCCGCAGTCGCCAACCCCTTTTGCACCGTCATCCAAAACTAGCCGATTACAGGTCCCACGGGAGCTGAGTATCAAGCACTCGATACCATGCCCATGCCTTTGCCAACCACGTACCAACGAAATAGAATGTGGCACACACACCCGAAATACCCATAGCGATCTGTATGCGCGACATTGTACTTATTCCAAGAATAAACAATGCGCCGATGGATGGCAGTATTTATGGTTCGCACCCTCGCCTCGCCTGGTTATCTTATGTCAACAACCATTAGGCGACGACCACAAAGTGCATACGAATGTCTGCGCATAGACTCTGGTATCGGGTGGCGGTTATACGATGCTGGACATTCGCTGTGTGGAATGCCAGCTCATCGATGTGTGGATGGATTGATGAGGTATTTGGGCTGGTGGCGACCGGGGAAAATCTACACTGTGGAAAACAAGAGATATGAAGTGCCGTATGGCTCGGGCACTGTACAATTAAGAATTATATGCGACGTCAGCGGTTCGGCCTGTATGTTTATAATACATTAAGAGTGGACGGAAATCCACTCACAACAAAGCAATACATTATAACGGATAATTTGATATGAAGAACAAATCTTATCAACACATCAAGACTTACTCTAAACAGTGGAGTTTGTCCTCTCCGAAACAGTCAGCTGTTATCCAACACCTTAAGTGTTCTAGCTCGATTAAATGACAAATCAAGTGAGTTGGTCTCTTAGTTTTGAGGAATTTAAAATCTTCATCCACTGTCAACGGAGAGGAGGCTGCTGACTCATAGTTCGCTTCTGCTTGATCTGACGTACTGGGTGGGGGGACTGATATTCTGTTCCCCGTGCCCTGATGCCATTAATTGATTGATGTTGTTGATTATACCTGCATAGATATCAGGGTTCTTGTTTGCAAATTTTAAGATGTCTTTGAAAGTATCATTTATGTCAATCAGCATCCCATTTAAAGCTGCTACAACTACCATATCAAACAAGTTGTCACAGTCCTGGTACTTTTGAGATTGAGGTTTCTCTTGAAGAACTAATACAAATTTGATCTTATGATAGACAACGTCATTTTTAGTTTTGCATAGTCTTTTTGTATAGTATTCCTTCCAATCTATCGCTCTGCTTATCGCTTTTGCCTTTTCCGAATCTTTAGCAAAGATTTCAGAAAACTTGTCAAGTGAATGGGAAGTTATTTCATTCTCATTCTCGTCTGCTAATAATATGTGTAAATCTTCATACCAATCATAGAAATTGAAAGCCATGTTATCAGAAATTTTCCTTTATTTTTTTGTTTTTTTTTTTTCCTGCAAAAAAATGTATGTCAAGTAAAGGGTTTTTCAACAGGGACGCTACAAAAGTAGAGCGACAGGGACAGCAAACGACGCCGAATTTCTTGCCGCTCTTTTGACATTTCTCTTCAGTAAGGCTTGCCATTCCATGATGGAAAGATATACGAGCCAACCATGAGTCGAAATTATTAAAATGTACTACCGAAATTCGGAGTCAGTGGCCTCAACGTTAAGAGCGCTACGTTCAATTTATGGTCGTCATAATCGTCCTAGCAGATCAACAATTGAGCGTCTAGTGGGTAAATTTGAATCCACAAGCACAGTACAAAATGTTCCCGTGCCAGTGAGACAAATAAGTGCCCGTAGTGTCGAGAATATTGCTGCGGCTGAGGCTTCAGTTGAAGAAAGCCCTCTCACACGTCGTTCGCAAGCCACACGCTACCGTTCAATGATAACCGAACATTTTTTGGCCCCAATTGGATGATATTGACTTGGAGGACATGTGGTTCCAACAGGACGGCGCCACAAGCCACACAGCGAATGCCACAATCAATTTATTGGAAACCAAGTTTGGAAACCGTGTTATCCCACGAAATGGTCCAGTCGCTTGGCCGCCTCGGTAGTGCGATTTGACGCCGTTAGACTATTTCCTGTGGGGCTACGTCAGGTCTATGGTCTATGCCAACAAGCCAGCGACGATTGATGAACTTCGTACGAATATCGAACGTGAAATTGCAGCAGTATCGGCCGATTTATGCTTGAAAACCGTCGAAAATTGGGTTCAGCGTCTGAACTTCTGCAAGCGTGCCCGTGGTGGCCATGCAAAAGAAATCGAGTTCCATACATAATGGCATCGAACGTACTTTCACAGGAATAAAGAATTTCATTGATAGACAAAACCGTTTTTGTTTTATTTAAAAAAAAACTTTTGTAGCGCTCTTATTGAAAAACCCTTTATAAGAAAAAGTAAAACCAAAAAAAAACAAACTCTAATTTTACTCTACACGCCGCGGTCTGGTGCTCAATCACTGAGTGTCTTGGACGGCTATGAGGGGGAATAGTTTCGCTCCCTGCTTGACGGGCGGCCAGGCCTCTGGTGCGATTTGGAGACCGCTGACAAATGAAAATTTAGACCACACGTCTGTTCTCCACGATCACCATCCAGCCAAAAAAAAAGAAAAACCAAAACTCTCCCATTAGCTTCCTCTACCCATCAAAAGCGGAAATCAGGAATATACTCGTAGTTCAGTGTCAAAACCAGGGAGGGTTTAACGATGGTTTTATAGCAGTTTGATGGGACATGTTCCCATTAATAAATATACATAAGTAATTATTTTTTCGTGTAGAAATCGATAGACGCATCTATTGGCAACGTTCGTAACACGTTCAAGGATTCTTCTACTAGTTCTTTAAGCATTTTGGGAAACTTATCTTTAGCTAGCCCTTGCGAAGTTCTTGATTTGCTTAGTTTCCACTTCATTAAAATGGTCCTCCATGTCTTTTGTAGAGGACCGAAGAATGCTACGTCTAACGGTTGTAGAAGGTGTGTTGAATTTGGAGGAAAACAAGCAAACCTGATTTTGTTTTCTACCGCAGCTTCAACTACATCTACAGAAAAGTGGCTGGAAAGATTATCTCCCAATATAACGATTTCCCCATCTAAATTTCTCGTACATGGTATGAAGTAAATAATGAACCAATCTTTAAAAATTGTAGCGTCAAACCAACCCGACTTGCTTCTATTATATTTCGTGTTTTGGCCCGTCCTCCATCCATTGCTCCCATAATTGTTCCGATTTATAGACAACATAAGGGGGTAAAAGCTCTCCAGCTGCCGAGCCACTGAACATAACCGATAAACTGGTCTTCGAACTGTCCGTTACTTTTTCTGGGTATTTGCAACCCTTTTTAAAAAAACACTTCTGGGAACCGGGATCATCTGATCTTTTTTAAATTATTAAAATACTCTCCTATAAACGTTCTTGTTAACTTTGCCTTGGATGTTTTAAGGTTTTGACACATTCGCTTGCTAAGAAGTGTATTATTTCTTTTGGAGAACCCTTCTAGCCAATCTTTACTCAACAACTTTTGTTTTTTTGTTTTGTCACGTTTATTCAGCTAATTGGTTGCGAGTTTTTGAACTTCTATCCCACTTAAAGGAAAGCCCCATTTGCTTGTGGTTAGTATAGCTTGAACTAAGGCCTTCCAAACGCCTTACCATGCCTTTGATGCATCTTATTGATAAGGGTTCCCTTCGCAATACCGAAATGCTGAGCGCACTTTGTAATATACATTTCTTTTCTTTCAACTATTTGCAATGCTTTCTCCATTTTCTTGCTAGGTGTACTATTGTAACGCCTATGAGGAGTTTGTCTTTGCGTGGACATTTTAACCTATTTATATGAAAAGAAAAAGATTTAGGCTAGGTTAGCTATAAAAGGAACTAGTCAAAGTAAAAATAGCAATCAAAGTTAAACTGGTCAAAAAAATACTGCCGGTCAAAGTTAAAAATTCGTGGTCAAAGTTTTACGAATATGCAACTTTTGCCAAGTGACTTTTTCTTATTTATATAAAATATATTCTATTATTCCTACGACTAGCAAAATAATTCTATTTAGGAGAGAAAATGTTAGTCTACATACCTGTAATAAATTGCACTCAAAAAAATTACTGAAAACACAAAATATCGGAACCTCTTTGAGGAGCTTAAATCACTACGTTTTACTTGCACTAATTTAATTTACGGTTCAATTTTGTTCAAATGTTTTCACCTCATGAACTGAAAACCGACGCTTAGCTGATAATCCAACCATTCAATCCTTAATATGTTGAAATTACTCACATGTAGATGCTCCTGTCTTAAAAATAAAAGTTTTTCTGATCTTGGTCAAAGTAATCATTACTGGTCAAAGTAATGCGGTTTTAGGTACCCCTGTGCCCATGTTCTGTAACTCATGCGATAACTCTTCGCATCGAAAACTTTGGAACACAAAATTCCACCGTTTATCGCATGTGGAAAGAAGTTGTGTTCTGTAACTCTATGCGATAAAATATACCTTGGTTACTTTTATTATCATGGGAAATTGGAAGGATTGTCAAAATACTGGAAATCGAAGGGTAGTTTGGCGAGGAAATTCAGTGTGTATTTACATGTCGTTGGGATAGGAGCGGTGTAGCGCGACTTTTTAGCGGATTATCGGAAAATTACGTGTTTCTGTTGAATTTTCAAAAATACGATGATCGCTCGTTCTGCTAGACTCAGACTTTTTTTTTTTTAAATTAATCTGATCCTAACGCTATGTTCTATGTTGATGAATTTAATGAAGTTAAAATTTTGCATTTATTTTGTCTGTCTATGAAAAAAATAAATGAAATATATTTTTTCTTTTAAAACAAGAACCTTTAGTATCTCTTGTTGGATGTACGAGTACCAAGCTGTTTATTTTTATAGCAACACAGTTCCAAGAATGTTCAAAATGGATCTTATTTAAGTGCTTGCTGAATTCTTTCGACAGAATGTACATACATAGGTACCTATACCTATTACCTACATTCTTCTCCACTAATTCTGACTGTTTTTATTAGTTATTTTTTATTTCTTTTGCATTTTTTTAAACGTTGAACTTGATCAACGAACTGTATATTTTGTTAAATAAAAAATCAAAAATGTTCACTGTCCACTATCCGTTTAAAATTGTTCAATATCCCTTTCTCGCAAGCCAATTGAAATGTGATAAATTTTGACAGTTGAAGTGAATAATTTATCGCATTCAAAAGTTACAGAACACCGATTTATCACATATTTCCAGGAGTTTCATTTCACAATGTTCCATGTGGTATAGTTTTCGTATCGCATAGTTACAGAACACGGAAATGTGATATAATGAAATTTTGTTTCGATTCACATCGTTCATGTGATAAATATAACGATGCGATAGTTACAGAACACGGGCGCTGGTATCGCATTAGCGAAGTAATGGGACCTTTGCTATCTTCACCATCCCAGGTTGGGATCTGAGATATATAGTTATACGTTTCAGCTGGTGGAAATTCTTGTCGTTATACGTAATACACCTGAGGTGAGCGACTTCGCTGACTTCGGTTCGTGTCTTCGATGGCGATGTGCAAACTTTTATTTTATAATTAGAATTCATTGTATTTATTTTGTTATGTTTATGTAAAGTGTTATTTTTTTTAAATTAAATAAGTCTACCAAATCAAACTCTATGCAGTAAGTTTTTACTTAAAAGTTCATCTACTAACGCCTGTCTTCTATCGGTATTCGAAATCACTTCATAGGATTCATGATTTTCAACCTGCAATTCATAATCAGCTGGTTCTTCGTTTTCTATTACATCATTGTGGTCGACACACAAATTGTGTAAAATACAGCCACAGACGACTAAATTTACCACAAGGTTAATATGCACTTGTTCCGTAAAATGCAACAATCTCCGAAAGCGTGTTTTCAGCAAACCAAATGCATGCTCTACAATAACCCGGCCTGAAGAGTGCAGTATATTAAACTGCCTTTGCAACGTTGTTAAATGTCCATTGTCTTTAAAAGGTGGAACAAGCCAACTTAAGGAAGGATGTGCGGAGTCACCAAGCAAAAATGTGTTGTATGGAAAAGTTGCTGCTTGATTTTCGGTAGCCTTTTGGTAAAGCGCTGATCTCCGAAGAACTCGGCTATCATGCAAGCTTTCTGCCTCACCACAAAAAATGTTCACAAACTTTTTTTTAGCGTCGACTACAGCTTGCACTGAAATACTATAATAGCGTTTTCGATTGAAGTAGCTTTGTTTATTGATTTTAGGGGCTTTGATTCGAATATGTGAACCATCAATGCAGCCCAAAATGTCAGGAACTTTCGTCTTTTTTTCGAAAACAGATGTATTTCGGACGACTTCATTTGCATCTGGCCATTTTAAGAAATCTTGTCCAATTGAAATAAGCCACAACGAAACTCTTTTTACGGTGTTCCAAGCTGTTGACGAACAAATTCCAAATATATTTGCTACTTCCCGAAATGTATTTGTGTTACCCATGTACCATAAAAATACATGAATTTCCTTGTCGGGTGATATTTTTGGCAATCCTTTTGATGTGGTGGAAATGTAACGATCCGTTGTCTTGTAGCGATCTGCAAATTAACTATAATTTTAGCACTATCTTCGTGTATGTAAATAAAATTAACTTTTACCTATTAACCTGGGCAGTAGAACGCTGAAGTCTAAAATGTCGTTTGAAGTCCATTTCACTATATTTTCCAATGACTTCTTCGAAATTCTTCACATTTTCATGCTTCTCCTCAGATTCAGTTGAGGAATCGGATGAGGAATCGGCCATAACTTCCTCCAAAAATGAGCAGTCAGACGACTCACCATTGTAGCTTTCGTCTTCAACCAAAAACTGTAAATAAAAATGTATTTAAACAACAATTAATACAATTGCCAACCAAAGTGTTTTTACCTCAAACACAGCTTGCTCCATTTCGGTTTTGTTTACATTAGAGAAAGAAACTTTAAATTTTGAAGGATTTCACGTCAAGTTCTTTCAGTAATGCCACACGTCAAGAGAAAAATTGCAATTGATCCTGTTTGTTTTATTATGCTGATCTGATCCGGTTCAGATCATGGGCATAATAAAACACGGCTAGTATACTACTTATTCAATATTAGTCAGATGGGGTTGCTCTGACTTGCTCAACCCTAACCCTACTTTGTTATGTAATTTAGAAATGTACTTAGTATGCACTTTTCCTTTCTTTTTTTTCTGACTTGACTTTACAACTTATCGAAATGCAAACACAAGAATATTTTCATAAAATCTGATGTAAATAAAAAGAGTAATTATATTTCAACTCACCAAGTTATCCTTATGTCACGTCGATCCTTCCACGATGTTGTGCACAGCACTGCGGGTTTTCGGCGGATTTTCTCTAATTTTTAAACGGTTAGGGGATGAAAGATTAACTATTACATCAGGAACTATGAAGATCTTTACACATGAGCAAAGCTACCTTAAATGGAGTGGGATAAACCCTTACCTAGTCAAGTCAAGAGAAAGCACTTTTGAAATCGAATGAGATGGAAAGCTAAACATGTAAAAACTTTTTTTTTTCTCTTAGTTTACGTCACTGGGGGGTGGTTTGTGGCAAATAATTTTCTTATATTTTTTTTTTTTATAAGAGATACACTACTGCACGGATGATGAATTTGTGGATGAGGTGGTGTTCCATGGGTGCTGATGGTGTTAGGCCTCTTGTTCTGCCCTTTGTAAAGGTGAAGTTTGGCTTACAACTCTAGCCTTATATCAAAGTTGGGCTTACTTGCTCTAGCCTTGGTCTTGTTGGAGTTGTCCACCTCGGACGATGTTGGACACTTGGTTTGTGTGCGTGTGTGTCGAGACAGTCGTTCGTGCAGTTTCTGCCTGCTTTTAAATATATGCTATTGGTGGAATTGACGGCGGTCCGCGGTCTCATTCACTGATGCTCACACACGTTGATTATGGAGTATCCATCGCTTTGCAATGTGGATTTCGATACGTTATGTCGCCCGCGACGAAGATTCAAAAATTTTCCAAAATTACACGATAGAAACATAAAAGATCAACCGCACTGAATGGCAGGTGAAGCAGGACTACTATACCCAGATCATTGGTTCGGAATGTTCTATTTAGTTATAGATATGTTTAATATAGAGTATATCCAAATAATAAAATATAATTAAATAACTTCAAAATGAATTGGGTAAACTTACTGAGAACTCCTCGTTGATGACTCGACTTTGTTTTTCTTTTGAATTAAAATGCTATTGCATGTAAGTAGGTATTGGGACCCTTGGGACTGGGAATTCTGAGCTAGAGCGAGAGGGAAGATATGAGGTTGGAGCTAGAGCGAGAGGTAAGATCTGACCTTGGAGTGACGCGAATTATGGGTTTGCCCACAATGTTTGTTTAAAAAATAAATTTTATTTCCTTTCTACTTCACAATTTTATTCCAACTGAACTTATCCTAATTCTACATTTACTTTTCACCTATCTTTGCAAAGGTGAACGTTTGCAGCGGAAACTCAGCAGACGCTGATTTATCAGTTTCGCGTTCACCCGTGCAATTCCAAGAACTAAGTGTGTCTTAATATTATTTGCTTTGTAAGCTTTTTATAGTTGGCGTATGTAGTTAGGCTGATGACCTGCACCGGATGGATGTATGACGTTCCTGTTGTTGTTGTCGTTATGTTGGGCTTGTAACTCCTCCCCCCTTAGTGTAAAGCAAGGGCCAGGTAGCTTTATGGTATCTGGACTCGAGCGTTTGGAAGAAAGTTTCCTATGGAGATGGAGAATTATTGTAAGTATGGATGCAACAGTGATTATGAGTATGATGATGTATCCATCTCTGCGTTTGGTCTCCCAGTTTAGGATTTCCACTTGTTTTTCCTGCGAAAATTTGAATTCATTTAGTTTGTTTATATTTAGTGTCTGGATTGTATAGTTTGCTGATATCTGGTTATATGATGCTGGAAATATATGGGTTTTGTCCCAATAGGTGTTTGGTTTGTGTCTATAGATGATTCCGTTGATGTTAACTTCGCAGTTCTCATAATAAACTAAGGCTGAGCCGTTCAGGATTTGGTTGAATTTGTTGCAGGTCGAGTTGATGACGGTTGGTGAAGTGTTAATGAGGAGGATGTAGTTGCTTTCTGGTTGGGTGATTGATGACGTTTCGCCGACATCGGTGATAGCGCAATTTGCTGGATGATTCTTCATTATGTTTCCGATGCATATGGATTTTTCTGTTGATTCTTGATGTGAAGATTCTTTACAAATAAAAATATTTTCTACTCTAGGGCATTTTAAGTCGAAATATTGGATATTGTTTTCATTTAATAACATATATGGTTTTACAATTATTTCTTTTGTCTTATTTATAGGTAATGGTACTAGGTGGAAGAGGGAAAAGTTCTCTTGGGATAGGATAGGAATGCGGATGTTAAAGATGATTTTAGAGCCATTATAGTATGCTTGTAGTTCTAGCATCTCATACAGATGTTCGTTTGATTTAATTTCGATTGAATTGTTCAAAGTTTCTTGGATAAGTGTAAGTTCTTCAGGGTTAAGGATCATTTTTGGTATAATATTGATTTTGGCTAGAACAACGGCTTCGGAGATGTCGCGAATGTGGTTTGTTAGGAGATCAAGGTTGAAATTAAATTGGTTGAGGTATTGGATATGTGAAATCGTGTCAGAATTAGTACGGATAAGGTTATCCGATCGATTTTGAGAATATTCGAGGTACGTTTTTATGAGGTTTTGTTGACGGTTAATGTGTGTAGTTATGTTTCTAAATCTTTCAATCATTTGTTCGTTTAATTTTGATTTTGGGAATACCTCGCTAAGAAGATATTCTTGTTTCCGGTTTAATATTTCTATTTCCTTATTTAGATTTGTAGCGTCTTCTGCGTCCATGTTTCCTGTTATGAATTTAATAGCAGTTCCTAGTCCGTTAAAAAGTCCTCGTCTCTGTCTTACTTTTGGCGTTAGGAATTCGATTTTGGTGCGGAGATCTTCAAGTTTATGTGCAGTTATTTCTACAGAGGGTTTAAGGTTTCTAAGGTGATTAAAGTGTGATAGGGTTTCTTCGAGTTTGTCAACGTTTGTCATGTATTCTTCTAGGTTTACTATGTGAATAATATTGTAGTATGTTTTGATCGTTTTTGCTGTACCTAGTTGCAATGGAAGTATTCCTTGCAATTTTGTGAGGTCTCGAATTTCCAATTTTTGAGCGTTTGACCAGGTAAGCCAGAAAATTAAGAGGATTGCTCTCATTATTGATGCTTTGTCTTTTTCCAATTTTCCTTTGGATGTCTGCTGTTTCCAATATTCCTTTGGATGTCTGCTGTTTCCAATATTCCTTTGGATGTCTGCTGTTTCCAATATTCCTTTGGACGTCTGCTGTTTCCAATATTCCTTTGGATGTCTGCTGTTTCCAATATTCCTTTGGATGTAAGGTTCTCGATCGTAAAGAGTTAGAACTCACTGAAACTTTTTATTTCGTTGCACTATTGATAATTATTTATAACCGGTAAACCGCCGTTTATTTAATTACTTTACAATGCGATTTTTAAAGATTCATCGATCGAACTACACGACTGCGCCAATTATGGGTTTGCCCACAATGTTTGTTTAAAAAATAAATTTTATTTCCTTTCTACTTCACAATTTTATTCCAACTGAACTTATCCTAATTCTACATTTACTTTTCACCTATCTTTGCAAAGGTGAACGTTTGCAGCGGAAACTCAGCAGACGCTGATTTATCAGTTTCGCGTTCACCCGTGCAATTCCAAGAACTAAGTGTGTCTTAATATTATTTGCTTTGTAAGCTTTTTATAGTTGGCGTATGTAGTTAGGCTGATGACCTGCACCGGATGGATGTATGACGTTCCTGTTGTTGTTGTCGTTATGTTGGGCTTGTAACTCGCGCCGGCCGCCGGTGGTGGTTGTTAGTTTTTGTTATCAGTTTTGAGTGTTTAGAGTGAATAGCTTGGAGATATTGACTTCCATAGTAATTAAACGGTTGATGCGATAAAGAAACCCCATGGATATTGGAAGCAACGGTGAATAGTGAGTTCAAGATCGTCTTTGTTTATACGACTAAATTGTGTATTGTAGCGATCTTGGACTAAATTGTGTATTGTAGCGATCTTGAGCTCATTTGTTTGTTTAGGACATTGCATTGTATATGGTTTCTTAGTTTGATTAATGTTAGACATTACATTGTGTATGGTTTCTTAGTTTGATTATTTAATGTTTTATTTGTTCAGGACATTACATTGTGGGGCGAAATAATATAATATTATCGGCGTCAGATATGGCTCGCTCCCCCTTAAGATTCGCTGACCATATTGCTCTGTGTTACTTTTATCTTACTGACCACATTGTTTGAGAAGAAATTGTGATATTTTCGGAGGTATTTTCATGTATAAAAGGCGAGTGTTTAAGGTACTAAGTAACAGTTTATTTCAAATTAGACATGCAAAGAACATGAATTTCCTTAACCAACTGGGTAAAGTAAAGCCCCTAGAGGGTCTGAAAATGGTAGAATTGGGGAAACGGAGTCGTATCTTGAAGGCGATGCGGTGTCAGACCAAGTATGGACCAAAGATCCTGGTAGAGCTGGAGGCGAAAAAGGTATTTTTGCCTCTCAGATTCAACGCAATGGAGGAGGACACCATTACCCAACTCCCCTTATATGAGATGGAAGTCATCAAAGCGGTTGGAAATTCCTTTGAGTTGGCGTTCCATCCTGTTGCAGAGGAAGACGATGAGGTGCAAGTTCCCTACTCACAACCATTTTTATAAAATAAAAAATAAATTTAAAAAAAAAAAAAAAAAAAAAAAAACATTAAATTAATTGTTTTTTATTAATCCATGAATTGCTAGTGGATGGGAAACCCAACCATTTGACATATACTTTTTCGTCTTTTGTTGCAAGAATCTTTTCCACGAGAAATATGTTGGGAAAATTCGTCTTTTGTAATTCGTGTGCATAGAAACTCCCTCTAATAGGCTGACCTTGAAAATCTTCAATTAGATATGTAATAGGGTTTGTTATCTGAACTTTTCTTATTTTGAATATTTCAGTTGTCCAGTTTGGTGTGTATCCTTTTTCGAAAGCATGTTTAAACTTGCTTATTCGAACGTTATTGCCAACTTCGTATTTTCCCTTCTCAGCAATTTTTATTCGTTTATAAACTCCTGATAGTAATTCTTTGACATTGTTTTTATTTATATCAACGGGACGTTTTTTTATTGTTCTATGTACCGAGTGATTATATGCATGCAGCAAATCCTTATAAATGGGTAGCCATTTGTAGTTCCCATTGAAACTGAATTCTTTCCACATTTTCTCCTTAAGGGTGCGGTTAAAGCGTTCAACAATTGATGCTTTTAATGTACTGTACGTTGAGTAGTGATTAATTTTGTAGGTATTCATCAAATTTTGGAAGGCCTTGTTGAAGAATTCTTTACCATCGTCGGTTTGCAAATTTTTAGGTGCTCGATTTGAATTGGTAAAAATTGTTCTCATAGCTTGTGTTGTAGCTGATGCAGTCTTATGTTTCAAAGGAACGATCCAAGCATACTTTGAAAAAGTATCAATTACGGTTAGTAAATAGTTGAACCCCTCATTCTCATCACTGTATGGTATCATTTCAACCAAGTCTGCTTGCCATAGATCATCAAAGCCCTTAATAATAACTCTTCGTCTGGTGAAATTCCTTCGGGCTGGCTTGTGCAGCTCACCAACAACTTTTCTTTTACTCATCCTAAAAACGAGTGAATAGAAACAAGGAGAGGTTTTGTATTTTATTAGATATTTTATTTGACCAATCGTCGATAAAGTAACATCAATTTCTTAATTCTAATCAATCTGCTTTCAACCATATAGCATGCGCAAGTATCTGGTCCTTCTTGACAGAGATTTGCAGACCAGGGGCAATTTATAAAATGACACCCATGAACAGAGGTGGTGGAAGATACGTTTTCAAAGTTCCTCAGAAAACTAATGCAATCAATAAATTCATTGAAATGTTCCTCAAGAAGAGTTTGGTTATTTGTTTTTAGAAATTTTAACATCTCATCGAAGATCGTAGACGTATTTACTGCAGACATGATTTCAAATCGAATTCCGAATGCGTACTAAATTGGTGAAAAACTAGTTGTTGCCTCTCTAATAGGTTCACCACTATTTTTATACTTCTCGAAAATATCCAACATATACTTTCTAATTTTGTTTAATAATTCAAGAGTCTTCAAATTTTGCTCATCGGTGTATGACCGCAAATCCGTACCCATTTTTCCCAGTTTATCTTCGATGATTTGTAGCTTCAGTGCCTCATCATTTATAGTCCCCATGAGTGCGTTGAAATTGTTGTCTACATACCGTCGATGATTTAGCATGTTTTTATCTTGAACATCTATGTTGCTATCTACGTATTCCTTATTTGCCGCCTGTGTTGGGTTTACAGGTTTTCCAACATTGTTTAGACATTTTCCCTGAATATCGAAATAACCATTAGGTAGTAGTCTAAATCCTACGCCAGCAGGTCCTCGCGAACTCTCGGTTGTTCTATGAAATTGGTTGGAGCTTCGTCCGAACTTGTCAACACTCATTTTATTAATAATGAAGATTATTCTCTAAACGATGTCTAATATATAGATAATGTTCGTTTCCAACGCGAATTGATTTTATATAGGCCAATTCCTGAACCAAGTGTTGAGGTCAAATCCATGCAGGGCGATTTCTATCCGGTCGGTTCCTATCCGGTCGGTTCAGGTGTGAGGCCATACTGATTTGCTTGCTTTTAATGGATTGAATTGATTATTAGTGTATGATATCTGATTCACGTAATTCTTCTACAATTGAGTTAACCTCATTTTGAAGATTATTATTGCCGGCTCTTTGAGATGCAATTAAAAGCCTTAATCTATTGACGAGTTCATTGGGGTTATCCCAATACACATATTCGACGGGTTTATTTGAATAACTCATATCAGTTGAATTACTATTGTATGCTTTTCCAATTTTCTTTATGACTCTCTGCGTTAGGTGCTGAAGTAAAGGTTGGATTATATGTTTATACTTATAACCTCTGTTGCCTTTAACCTGTAAGTTACTATCATAGTTTTTCAAGTGTGCTTTTGTTTTTTGTAATATCTTTAGATATTGATCCAAGTCTTCATTGGTATATCGATCTTTTCTAGGGTTTTTTCGAAATATTAATTCATAAAGGCCATTCGTTCCATGGAAGATTTCATCATCAATGACGAAATTCTTGTGTTCGTTAATTACAAAACTTGATCTACCTAATTTCGTTGAATTTGATTCCACGTCGAAATGTGGACCATAGATTTTGTCACGATTCGAATCTGATGGGGATGATCGATTAACTGGAGTGCTTTGATCAAAGCTATTGTCGTAGGGTGTCCTAAATGAATTATCATTGTTCGTTGTCTGATTTGATTCTGGAGATGAGAAGTCAAAACTTGCATTAGAAATGGATTTTTTTTCTTCTTCTGGGTATTGTAAACGTCGTCGTAGTAGTTGTTGATTCTTTATTTTCATATCTATATTATTGTAAGCAACATTTGCAGCAGCAGTATCATTTTGAGTATGAGCACTTTTGACATTTTTCACGATTTCTTTTAAGGGTTCAACTATTGGTTTAAAAGTAGTCTCAAGTTCCGCATCCTTCGTAGTTTTTCCATACTGAAGAAACATATATTTTCTCTTTAAAGCTTTTTTAGTTTTTACTAAATCTTTAAGTAAATTTCCATCAACGTCCATAATTGTCGAATACAGGGACGAATGCTCTAATCGTATGTAATCATTTAAACCGCTGATTTATGACTGAATAGATTTATATAGATACAGTTTCTTTAAATGAATTATTATATCGGCCTTTATTCAATCTAAAATCTTTATTAATAACCAAAAACCCATATGTATCTTTACAGCATTTTTTACACAATTCCTTGAATTGATTGAATGTCATGTCAGAGTTGACATGATCGTTGTATATATGCTTCAGGTTAAGTTCGTCTTGCTTAAAAATAACTAAATAGTTTGCATTGTCTCGAATCAAGTGTTTTGGTATATGTGTATAAGATTGACACAAGTAGAAACTATCCACGTCATTATGTCGACCCATGCAGAAATATTCTCGAATATTGTTTTGCTTATCACAAGCCACATCATCGAATATAAAAACTGAGTTTCGATTTGCTTCAGAAGGCGTAATAATTTCACAATTATTTGAAAACTCATTATATTCCATACCCGTGATGGACTCTATTAGCTTTCTCAGGTATGTATACTTTGGTTGATGCAGAGACTTTGAGTATATGTAGAGATTTTCAAATTTTAAACCATTTGGATCGAGGAGAATGCTCAACATGACATTGGTTTTTCCACAATTTGATGGACCCACAATTATTCCTCTAATACTATTAGGAAATATTGCTCCATGTTTCCTGCGTACTTTAATTTTACTATCAAAGTTCTTAACTTTAATAAAATCTCGTTGTTGTTGTTTTATGAACCTCATTCTGCTATTGAATGAAACTAATCAATATAAAAGATCATGTTTTATAGTTGAGAAATTCATAATTGTTCAACATATACAACAAGAAAGTCGTATAAAATGATAAATTATAGTGTGAAAGCCAGCAGTTGGAAAGATACATTCAAAGGGTACGGATTAGTGAATTCCTTAATCGAAAAATTACCAATTGAATTACATCTTCCCTCATATAACTTCTGTGGGCCAGGGACTAAATTGAAAGAACGCCTTGCTAGAGGAGATAGGGGAGTTAATCAGTTGGATGAAGCTTGTCGCGAACACGATATTGCATATGCTAACAATAAAAATCTACCTGAACGACATATTGCAGACAAAATTTTAACTGAAAAGGCCTGGCAGAGAGTAAAGGCAAAAGACTCATCGATAGCAGAGAAAATAAATAGTATATTAGTAACGAATATGATGAAAGCTAAAACGAAACTTGGTATGGGTTGCAGCAAAGCCAAGAGAAGGAAAAGAAACCCACGCAAAAAGTATAATTTATTTAAAAAAGCCATTATGGAGGCTAGAAATGCTATTCGAGACACTAGAAACGAAGATCCTAACATAATTGCAACAACTGCTCTACAAGCAGCTAAAAAGATCATTAAAAATAAACGAAAGAGCATTACAATTCCTCGAGTAATATCTCTACCGAAAATTGGTGGTTTCTTACCATTGTTACCTATTTTAGCTGGGCTATCGGCTATTGGATCAGTAGTTGGAGGAGCTGCGGGCGTAGTTAAAGCTATAAATGAATCAAAGGTAGCCAAGAAACAATTGGAAGAGAATAAACGTCACAATCAGACTATGGAAGGAATTAAAATTAAGCATGGTAGTGGACTTTATCTACAGCCATATAAAAAAGGATTTGGACTTTTCCTTAAACCATACGATTCAAAAAACTTTTAAATTCGCTACCTAATCGTCCACTCACCAATATTGATATTATGAAATTTGGAAAATTGAATATACCATGCTTCAGGGGTGTTTACATGAGTGATAAATTACCAGTAAGATCTGATAACAAGGAATGTGGTGTAATTAATTTGGACAATGAGAGTGGGCCAGGGACACATTGGGTAGCATACATTAAGAATAAAAATATTGTCAAATATTTCGATAGTTTTGGTAACTTAAGACCACCCATAGAGGTTGTACGATATTTAGGTGAAAATATTCACTATAATTATAACAGCTGTCAAAATTTCAATACATTTATATGTGGTCATCTATGTTTAAAGTTTCTAATTGAGCAAAATATAAATAAATAGAGTAAAATCAATATATTGTGTTTCATTTCTATTCCAATAGTTATGTCGTTAACACTCACTTTAAGCGGAAACCAATCTACTCTCACTGCAGAGTACTTTCCTCCAATTGTCCTAAATTCTGATTATGTATGTGGCTTAGTTGATCTGCAGACCTATAATTCTATACCTAATGTGGATAAATTAAATAATTTATTTCATTGTGGTGATGGTGGTGGTGGTGGTGGTGGTGGTGGTAATGGAGAAATCAAGACTGAATTTACAGAGGGCTCTTATGAAATTGAGGATATTAATAAAATAATTCAAAAGGTTCTGAACACACACAATGAGAATAGCGTTGAAAAAGTTATAATCAAATTAAAAGCCAATAATAATACTTTGAAATGTGAACTGTACAGCAATGTGGAAATCGATTTTACACAAGACCGATCTATTGGTTCTCTTTTAGGATTCAGTAAGAAGAAACTAGCTCCTAATATTCTGCATGTATCTGACCAGTATGTTAATATCAATAGAGTGAATATTGTACGAGTTGAATGTAATTTAATTGACGAAACATATATCAATAGTCAACCTGCTCATATACTACATGAATTTTCAGTCAACGTTAGTCCAGGATATAAAATAGTTGAAGTTCCACACAATGCCATCTATTTGCCAGTGAACGCTAAGAGGATAAGTTCTATAACATTGAATCTCTTGGATCAGGACGGAAATCGTATAAACTTTCGAAACGAAATCATAACAATTCGCTTGCATTTGAAACCACAATAATGATAGTATATAATTACCCCTCAAGTTATAAAAGAGCAGGTAACACTACTAACTCTAGCAATATACTATCATCTTCTGATAAGAGAACATCAAAACTTACTATAGAAAATCAACAATTTCTATTGTCACTGGGATATAAATTAAAACATTAAATCAATCCTAACAACATGCTGAATATTTTCGAAGAACCAAAGTTTGAGGAGAGTATCTCAAAACTGAATTATCACACCTATTCACCATATCTGAATAACTTTGAGAAAAATGACATTATACAAATTTGTGTCCAACATCAAAATCTTAATATTTTGCCTTCAGAAAGTTACATTTATATTGAAGGTACTGTATCGAAATCTGATGGATCGGCAGTTACGAAAACAAAACTTGTAAACAACGGAATAGCTTTCTTATTTGACGAAATACGTTATGAATTAAATGGCGTGGAAATTGATAGCAATCGTAATGTTGGCATAACATCAACTATTAAAAACTACATTTCTTTAAACAAAAACGAAAGCGATATGCTATTGAATGCATCTTGGTCGCCCAACTCTTCAATTAATCTGGATAGTTTCTACTTTAATTTTTGTATACCTCTAAATAAATTACTGGGTTTTGCTGAAGACTATAAGAGAGTAATACCCAATGGACGCCATGATTTGATTCTAACACGGTCACGCACAGATGATAATTCATTAATTGCTGACGATGATGAAAAAGCAAAGATAAAATTACTTAAAATACAATGGAAAATTCCTCATATTACACTGTCTGATTCTTACAAATTAAAACTTTACAAACCTATTAATAATGGTCAAACTATGAAGCTTGCCTTTCGTAACTGGGATCTGTATGAATATCCTACTTTGCCCAGCACCAATCATCATATTTGGAATGTGAAGACAACCTCACAAATAGAGAAGCCACGCTACATTCTCCTTGCATTGCAAACTAACAAACGTAATCTACTAAAAGGAAATCCAACTTATTTTGATCATTGTGATATTACAAACGTGAAGGCATACTTAAATTCTGACGCTTACCCCTGTGAAGATTTAAATTTATCCTTTGATAAAAATAATTACAGTTTACTATACAATATTATGTACTGCGACTTTCAAAAAACCTACTACAACCGACTAGTTGCTGAACCACTCTTATCAAGAGATACATTTAAATCTCAAGCGACAATTTTCGTTATAGATTGCAGACATCAGAGTGAAATAATCAAAAATGGTCCAGTTGATATTCGCATTGAATTCAAAACAACAGGAACAAAACCAATCCCAGCAAATACGTCAGCCTACTGTTTAATGTTACACGATCGCATCGTAAATTATAATCCACTCAGTCAAATAGTTTCGCGAGAAATCTAATTTCTTAGTTCAAAGTTAACTCTTGTGGGGAAAAGACACTCATGCATAAACCATGTATTTTATACTTGACGTACAAGGTTTCAAAGGACCTAATAATAAGTTTATCGCTAAAGAAATAGCAATACTACACAATGGCCATCATCATCATTTCATCATCAAACCACCATTCAACTCTGACCAATTATCATATGCATTAAGAAGACAAGTTCAATGGCTTTACCAAAATCATCATGGCCTAGTTTGGGATGGAGGTTTCACCGAATTTAAGAAAGTTCGGAAATACCTTCGCGTGAAAATAAAAAATACAATTTTGTACGTCAAAGGAGTTGAAAAAGTTCAATGGATAAAGGAGTTACTTTGCGATGAAAATGTTGAAGTGATGAATATCGAAGAAGTTGGCTGTCCTAATTTCAACGAATTGAAGCGACTCTATCCTTGTGAAATAAAATGTTCGCTCCATAGCAAATGCTGTGCCCTACAAAATGTATACCTATTGGACAAATTCTTATCTGGAAATTAAATAAAAACCAATTTCTTCTTTTTTAAATACAAATGTTTTTTCTTTATTTACGTCTTTTATAACCATATGGAAGGGAACTATTGTCTTCGAGAAATCTACGTTTTTCTGACCTGGGTTTGTATGTTTTTGTTTCAGCAATTGTTATGACCTCGTGCTCTCGTGTCCGGCGAATATTATTTGATAAAATTTGGATATCATTGGCATTCGCAGCATTAAGTACAGCTTCTTTGATTGTCTCAAAATTTACTTTCTTCGATGCTGAATAATTCAAATTGATTCCTTTTACTTTACACACGATTTTTTCAGTGCCATCTTTTGTACTAAAGACTTTGTAGGAATAATTTTTGGGGCCTCCACTTACGAATTCAGTAATATAACTTCCATACCCATAGCATTGTAACTCGTCAGTCATATCCCCTATAAATTCACCAGTCTGTGGATCAGGTTCTCCTTCACGACTTACATAGATTACAGAATCGGTGTCGTAGTACAAGACTCTAGCTCCTAATATTTCCAGGTAACTATACAATTTCAGACGAGCTTGTGTGGTAGTATAAGCTGCAATACACACATTAACAGTTGATAAGGTCTCCGCTTCTTCTTCTTTATACAACCAACTTACTATAACATTTTCCTCATTTATAGGTAGAATGTGACAGACTTCAATAGTTGGATTTGTAAGCATTTGGAATAATTCTGATGGACTATTAATTATACATGTTTTCGATTGATTTTCTCTTTGTCCAAATTTACCCCAAAATGAATTAAGTATGAGCTTAGCAAAAGATCTCTTCCCAGGGTTATCACAAATTTGTGCAAAATCGAGTTTAACATCTTCATTACCCAAAAAGTCAGCTACATATTTCTTTTTCTCTTCCATTGTAGCACATTTATCTGGCCACCCTGATGCTTCCTGTTTCATTTTAATGAATTTATTCATCATTTGACTGAAAAGGCCATCTGATTTTTCCATTTTATTATATTGAATCATAGAATATTCCCATATTTCGAAAATATCTACTATCTTATACCCTTTATCCTTTGCTTTTAAGACCTCATCAATAATCCAGGTTCCGTGTATAGCTCTTTCATCATCAGTATGGGCGCAGCGTTCGTCTTGAGACATTTGTTTGCTGCATGTTCTACACAATGTAAACATAAGCTTATTATTTTGTTTAATAGGCAATACCGGATGTAACAATTGCTCTGGAGGTATTATTTTACATTTTATAATCCCATTCGTGTTTTTTAAGTCGATTTGAGAACAATCGGTGGTGTGAACTTTAGGGTGATCCACTGGATATTTCCCGTATTTGCAAACCCATGGGTATAGGGAGCATACATCTATGTACTTGATTTTTTCACCTTCCTTACATTTATAATAATTATATGTGTTCCCCGTACGGCCCCCATAAAATGCGTCGCGATGATTTAATGGGCTTTGTTGTATTAAAGGATGTGTTTTTAAATATTTGACATCATCAGTACTCAATTGTTTCTCGAATTCACAAGCCCACATTTCAATTGCCTTGTACCCGAACTGCCTTAACCGTGTAGATTTAGCCATGGTTTTTTCATAGCGTAGATTTAACGTGTCGCACGGATCTTTGCTTAAAGGCATGTTGCGAAACGTTTTCAAACATGAGTGGCCATGATAATAACAACCGTGGAACTCAAACACCTCTTTGGTTTCCTTGCAAAAACCGTCAACTTTCACACCACATACTACCGCTTCTCGCTGCTTAGCTGCATGTTGAATGTAACAATTCCGTCTCCTTTCTTCCAAAATAAGCCATTTAATTGCCTGGATCGACTGATTATCAGTTTGTCTGTATCCATTTCTAGGTATTAAGCCTATAGTGTTTGGTTTAAGAAAATTACGACGGTACACCAAGTTGCATGCTGATGCTATAGTCACAGCTTCCAAAAACGGTTCCACATTACACTGCTCAAGGAAAAATTTTCTGAATTTTATACATGCTTCAGATAAGATCTGTACATCGCTTTCACAGTATGCAACAAGGTCACGCTGCATATTAAATTCACTTTGTTTATTTTCTTCATACCATTTAAAGAATACATCCCGATCATTTATCTTCATGGCATCCGGATTGTAATATTCTGCAGGCGGCAGTGGACCAATATAGTTTTCATTTTCGATGGTATTAAAGAAATGCGGAAAATACCCCTTTTTTAACTCTTGCGGTAAATCGAAAGCTTTTGGAAGAACTGATAGAGCCATGGGAAAATAGTTCAATAAGTCTATGAATTTCACATTCCCCAATCCCATGAGTATTATTTTAGTTCCTCTCATAATCAATTCGGGGTGAAATTTTGTATTTTGCAAGATATAGTTTAAAATAAATTGGTGATCATATGCCTGCCCATTATGAGCCAAAACAATAACTTTTGTGAAACTTTTTCGGGCGTTCAAAAGGTGCTCTAAGAACTCGGATATAACATTCTGACCCTTTTTTATATTAAGTCTGAATTTACATTTCTGACAGAAGTGTAGATTATTCTCATCCAAACAAAGGTCACATCTTTGCTGGAAAACACATAAATTCGGTTCATGAAGTTTTACTGGAACAGCATAGTCTTTTATCACTTTTTCAGCAATAATCGTTTCTTGACGACTCTCCAAATCATAAAACACATAGAGAACATTGCCTAATTTTGGTCTTCTAGTGTCGCATCGAATATAACACAAGTGTTCTTGGGAAACGTGTTTATCACAATTTTTACAATAGTATTCATTACAAGTATGTTCTCTATCTCTTCTATATGTTTTCAGACAATCAACACATTTTTTAACTGTTTCACAAATTGCTCGGTTTCCTGTTGACCCCGAAGCCTTATGGTTATCAAAACATTCCTGTCCTCTAAAACTTCTATTGCAATCTTTACATACAATTTCGGATAGATTTTGAGGACATATAGGTGATTGCTGACATTGAGGGCATGACTTTACACATCTATGATCGGTTTTATTATTGAATGGTACACTAAAAATTTCGCAAAAATAAGCACAACCAAATGCCGCTGTCAAAGATGTTATAACATTGAAGTGACCTTTGTAAAACAGTAAATTTATTCTCTTATCACTGTTATATGTATCGTCTTCGAATATAATACTTCGTCCTTTTTGCTCATATTCGTAGACTGTGATCTTATAATTCTTCAAATAACTTTGAAAAGTGCGAAGCTCTGGAATACCACAACCTTCGGAAGGTATACTAACACCGGTCAAAATTATTAGATTAGTCGTTCGAAGATCTTGAGATTTACCAATATTGCGCCGAATTTTTGCATATTCTGAGTCTTTATCAATAAAGGCAATTGCAACAACTAACGCACGAGGTAAACATAGGTTGTCTTTGTTTCTTATTACAATGATTCCCCTCCGCTTTTTGCATTCTTCATCGAAAGAATTGTATTTCTTATTTCGATCATTTCCTTGTCCTTTAGGAGGCCTTATCGATGTAAGATTTATACGGAAAGTATCCGTGCTTAAGCCCTCGGAATTGCTTTGGAAAATTTTAGTGATTAAATCCCATACCTCGCTCCACTTTAAATCGGATGCCTTTCTATAGCTCATCCAACCAGGACCATGGTGTTCGAAATTCTTCCCTGTAAATGTTATACCCACCATATCAGAAGGATCCAAATCGTTAGTCACTTTTTTAAATATCCCTTTCACTGCATTCTGAATCCAGCTAGATGGTTCAAAGTTGTCTGCTACATCCCTAATCCGGAATTCAATTTTACGACCACGCAAATTGAATCTTTTCACAAAGGTTGGGTAATCTTTAACCACCTCAAAGCACTTAAAAGTCGAATAAACCAATAAAAAAGAAAAAGAACAGTTAATTTCTTTGTTTCACTTTTTTTTTTTTTTAATTTATTTTTTATTTTATAAAAATGGTTGTGAGTAGGGAACTTGCACCTCATCGTCTTCCTCTGCAACAGGATGGAACGCCAACTCAAAGGAATTTCCAACCGCTTTGATGACTTCCATCTCATATAAGGGGAGTTGGGTAATGGTGTCCTCCTCCATTGCGTTGAATCTGAGAGGCAAAAATACCTTTTTCGCCTCCAGCTCTACCAGGATCTTTGGTCCATACTTGGTCTGACACCGCATCGCCTTCAAGATACGACTCCGTTTCCCCAATTCTACCATTTTCAGACCCTCTAGGGGCTTTACTTTACCCAGTTGGTTAAGGAAATTCATGTTCTTTGCATGTCTAATTTGAAATAAACTGTTACTTAGTACCTTCAACACTCGCCTTTTACACATGAAAATACCTCCGAAAATATCACAATTTCTTCTCAAACAATGTGGTCAGTAAGATAAAAGTAACACAGAGCAATATGGTCAGCGAATCTTAAGGGGGAGCGAGCCATATCTGACGCCGATAATATTATATTATTTCGCCCCACAATGTAATGTCCTGAACAAATAAAACATTAAATAATCAAACTAAGAAACCATACACAATGTAATGTCTAACATTAATCAAACTAAGAAACCATATACAATGCAATGTCCTAAACAAACAAATGAGCTCAAGATCGCTACAATACACAATTTAGTCCAAGATCGCTACAATACACAATTTAGTCGTATAAACAAAGACGATCTTGAACTCACTATTCACCGTTGCTTCCAATATCCATGGGGTTTCTTTATCGCATCAACCGTTTAATTACTATGGAAGTCAATATCTCCAAGCTATTCACTCTAAACACTCAAAACTGATAACAAAAACTAACAACCACCACCGGCGGCCGGCGCGTCACTCCAAGGTCAGATCTTACCTCTCGCTCTAGCTCCAACCTCATATCTTCCCTCTCGCTCTAGCTCAGAATTCCCAGTCCCAAGGGTCCCAATACCTACTCATGTATGAGTTTAAACAATGGAAGGCTGATTGAACTTCTGACTGAACTTCGAAATTTACCGTGGTTGCCGGTCAACAATTGATCGAATCGCTGGTTATCCTCAGCTGACTCACAGCTACGATTCCCCTCGATGTATCTGAAGAATCTATTGTCTGGATGGTGTAAAGCAGTTACTATATACTTTATTTATATTGAATTCACTCATACGTTCGCGAAAGAAACAACAACAATGCTGGGGATGCGCCCTCTTATTCGCAGATTGATATCGACGAAATGCTTGCAACGGATGCATATGAACACCGAAAGATGAAAGCGGTTTTACTTTTGCAACGAATAATCTTTAATTTTAGTTAAATTCTTGGTGCGATCCTCGCTCCAATTTCGACTTACTTAAATCTATATATAAATTTAGTTATAATTTTATTCTTATTGATCTTAGTGATATGGTCTCTAGAATGGCAACTGTATCTAAGATACTTTCACCCCTATTGCGAGTGTCAATCGACAATTGATAATTGACTATTTTCAATGTGTGCTATTGCGAACGAACGATTCTGAAGGATTTTGTCGATCGCAGTCAATTGCAAAAATGCGATTGACAAGAATATCAATGAAAATGATTCGTTCACAATAGCACGCATTGAAAATAGTCAATTATCAATTGTCGATTGACACTCGCAATAGGGGTGTTTGTTATGTCGAAACCATGCGAGTCTAGCTTTGCAAAACCCGAATTAATAATCGAATTAAATTCACCGAAAATATAAAATTGGTCGGAACGCACACTGCACCAGGACGAGTGCGTCTGCGGAATCATTGCGTGCGGTGTACATTTGATTTACACCAACAAAATTTCGCTCCTAAGGTTAATTCTTTTACTTTCATTATTAGCATCCAAAAAAAAAATCTGTTACTTTCTTACTGTTACCGCTAAACGCAGCATACTCTGCTATATCTTCTACAATGTTTTTTATCTTAATATCTAATTCACATATTGTTCGTACCTTAAGCATTCCTATTTTTCTGGTGATTCTTTGTTCATCCTTTGATGCTCGGAAGTGTTTCTTCAAGTTGCTATGGCTCCAGTCTTCCGGTGGGTTGACTTCTAATAGATTCTTTGCAGTTCCCTGGATGGAGTCATAAATGACCTCAAATACTGGTTTTTTGTCTGCTTCCAACTGGTAATTTGCTAAAATCTTGTCCACTGACTTTGCAAATGTTGGCAATGTTTTTGGGTCTCCTTGGAATACGTTGAGAAACCGAATTTCCTGTTCGATTTTCGCTCTAACACTTGGTGGTTGGCTGATATTAACCATAAGCCGCGTAAGTGCTGTGAGTCACTGCTCAATGTTGTCCTGTGGCATCCTTTGTTTGTCGAATAGTTCGTTTCTTCTTTTATTAATGTTGGATTTGTTGGTTCACTTTCTTTGATCAATTTTTGTATTGTTTACACGCGACTATCCGCTGGTTTAAATGCAGCTGGTAAGGTTTTAGTTTTGCATCAAGAGCTGCATATCCCTTGCTGTAGTGCTCTGAAGTGTTCGTGGAAGTCAGCTGTAGCGTCGTCGTCTATATAACTTTGTGAGCTGTCCTCCGTCTTAGTTGTACGTGGTTTTTGTGATGCTTCTGCTTCTTTTTGAATATAGATTTCTTCTGGTAGCATTCTTCAGTTACTGGATTATTATATTTTTTTTTTTCACACTTCACACAGCACTTTTTCGCGCCTTACTATTTTTTCTCTTTATCCTTATGCGGACTTTTTTCTTTTCCTCCTTGATCGGAGTTAGTTAGTTAGTTAGTTCATTTCCCTTGATCGCGATTTACACACACTTTTTATTTTTAGAATTGCACTTTTTCACGCTTTTCTAATTATTTGTATCCTTATGCAGATTTTTATTTGGTTCACTCGAGTCGAATAGTTAACACTTAACCGTGGAATTCTTCCTTATCTTCTAAGCGAATTTTGAAACTTCGAAAAAAAAACATCGCGTACTCGAGGACTGGCCGACTGCGCCAGTTACGTTCGTTGCCGAGCGTTTAGATTATAAACAAAAAAACAATGTTTTTTTCTTTCTTTTATTTAATTTATTTATTATTCATTTACAATTTTATTACTATTATGTCTACTGTGTGGCTGCACTTCCTACATGGAGAACTAAATTAGAACTATTACTTAAAATATATCAATGAAAGAAGCCGCTGTCTAGGCGTGGCGACACTTCTAGCATTGAGAGTTGAATTAGAACTGATTTGTTTGAATTATCCCACTGGTATTTATATAAAGTGCTTCCTGTTGGAATGGAATGCACTTGTTTATGAAATATTCATATTTCGTCTGGAAATGTGAAATATGAGTATTTAGTTGGGATTTTGTTATCGGAAGGTTTTGCAATTGTCGGCAAAAACGGTGAGAACCCGTTATGGGATTTGTGTTTATGCCGTTAGGCGAAGAGGGGTGTGGGGCATAGTCTGGTATTAGGTTTGGGTGTAGCAGTAGCGACGCGTGCCAAAAATGTATAGTCGTTCACTGAAGTTTAATTTGCTATAGCTGTTAAGATCATTTTTACCAGTAAAAACAAATTTTGAAATTAAATAAAAAAATAACGTTTACATCATTTTAAGCAAGTTTATTAATAATACGAATTTTTCAGACTAAAGGAACAAAATGTTTTTTTACCTTTAGGTTTTATTTATTAAATAAAAAGCAATTCTTCATCACTTAAAAAAAATATAAATTACGTTTTAATAAACAAGCAGTTGATAAGTATATAAAACATTGTATAAAAAATCAGTAAATATAAAAACTGCATTAAATATTTTTAACAGCAATTGTGATTCAAAATCAGATGAAAATTGTAAAAGCCCTTGGGCCAAGTTTATTGTATTGCAATCCCAATCATCGTCGGCAATCGTTCGATAATATTCTATCAGACTATTTCTGCATTCTTTTGCCACCGAAACCAACTTCGAATTGTACCTCCGACTTGTTGGTGCTGCTTTTGAAAATCTTTTTTCACAATCGCATCTAATAGTGCACACCTTTTAGTTGATTGTGCAAATGAGGTGGATAAACTATTCAGCCTCTAAAAAATCCGCCTACATTTTGTGTTATTTTTCAAAACATCATTCATCAACAAAGGGTAAGTCTATGTGCTGCACAATGAATGCTTGGCATTCGGAAAGTGACTTTTCACTCTTGATTACGAACCTGACAAATGACCAGCCATAACTGAATTCCATCATATGTTTGACAATAAAGTTTTTCACCAGAATTCATATCATTTATTATTTTAATAATATGGTCAGAAAGGCTTTCGCTGACTTATTTGCACTCACATCAGAAAAACCCAAAAAATCTTTCTTCAATATTTCAATCCCTCGAAACAAACCTTCCCATTGTAGATAGTTAGGATTTTTTACTATTATCTGATGATGACGAAACAACGTCGCCTCTTCTATGTGGTGAGCGAGTATAGGGTCATATTTTGCGAGATAATGCAGACACTCTAAAATTTTCCTGATTAAGCAACTCCTGTGACTCGTCATGTCCTCGAAACGGAAGTTCTAATTGTCCTAATAAGCATGTTGATTCAATAAGTCTTTTCATGATCTCACGGTTTTTTGTTTAACTTTTTCATTGGGCTTACTAACACTTATTTGCTTGGCATTGTCTATGAGTAAATCTATTCTCACTTTCCCGAATGATTGGAACGCATACAGAGAGTCAATGTGTGATAACGATTTTAAATGCTTACTATAGCTGTCACAAAAATGGTTCAAATCGAAAAATCCAATCAAATTCCAATGAGCACGAAAAAAACCCTTCTGGTTCAAAAGCGATTTGAACGAAATGGTCAATACAAAATAGGATTTTTTTTTTGGCTTGTGCGTTCCAAATTTTCGTTTGTATCATTTCGTTGCAGAATCGTTTGCCCGAGTTGGATAGATAGATACATACACAAGATCAGATAATTTGAACGAAATGGTTGTTACAGCGCTCGATCTATGTTTTGTCTTGTTTCTGGATTCGTTTCACACATCATACCAAGCTCGCCTCGTACAAAAGCGACTTGAACGAAATGGCCCATACAACACGTGAAATTCTTTTTTCCTTATGCCTATATTTTCCATGGTATCATTTCGTTGCTGAATCGTTTGAACGAGTTGGAAAAAAGCTAAGACTGGTTGGTAGGTGGTTCACTTCTGTGTGGAAATGTTCAAATAGGAAATGCGCGAGTTGGAATATGAAAAATTACCGCAATGGGAAGGAGAGTATAAATATGTTGTATATACGAGTAGTTTAGAGAACGCAAAAATTGAGATTACTTCTTATAAAAGTTAGTCGTTCATGAACGACTTGAACAATATGAGGCTTCGCCACTGGGGTGTAGTCTGTGACGTAACTCTATTACATTAGGAATTTGACCTTTGTGTTTCATATTTATAGTCGTAGACGGAGTCTGCCATCGTAGAACCGATGTTGCTCGATTGATTTCATATGACATAATTTCGCCGACTTACTACTACTTGAATTTATACGCCATCTTTTTGTCAATTTTTTTATATTCTCATCAATTCAAAACACATCCAAACCGCTTCACACTTTATTGCGAAAATAATTTAACCAATATTCGTTTTCTCACCAGATTTATTAAAACCAAATAACGCTTTTGTACACCCGTCTTTAAATTCTCCCTGATTTTATCGATATGATGATTTAAATTTTAAACAAATAAAATTGGCAAGATATTATAAATGTACACACTATATAAATATAAATCCACTTTTTCTTAAAATAAGTTATAATTTAGTAAGTATTTGTTTTCGAAATTAAATAATTTTTAAAAAATTCAAGTTGACTCATTATTGAAGTCGGCTTACTAATTTTTGTAAATAAATCAAAAGTGATTCCCTTCCGACAACCGATTGTTGTTCCTTACCTGTTCTTTATTTATTTTTTCTTCAAGGTGTAACAGTTTGTGTGAAAGATTTATAGATATAGATGATGCTTAGAACATGTCGTAAAATATTTATGAGGTCGAAATACAACTAGTTTTATAGTTAAGTTTATAGTGCCTAAGAATTGATAAGCTAGAACAAGTATGTAATGTATGTTAAACTAGATTTAGTTAGTTTTTTTTAATAAAACTAAATTTAAAGTAACGCTTTAAAAACTGTGAAAAGAATGTATCTCTATAATTTATTTTAATATTAAAATCTACAATTATACTACTTATTATGATGATAGGCTACATCTGTATTTGTTTATATTTTCGTTTATCATTTATATTTATTTACCTATTTAAAAAGAAAAACATCTAAAATTGAAGAAAAATATAATTAATTTTTGTGTTTTCGTTAAAATTATTTAATTCATTCATTCCTTTTTTTGTGTAGAATTCATTATTTTGATTCATTATTGTAATGAATTTTATTAAATTATTAAATTGTTCACTTATTCTAAGAACACCAAGGAAACCTTGGGAAATTGTAAAACAGAAGAATGTTGCGAAAAATACAAAAAAAATTATGATAATAAAGAATAAACCAAAAAAGTATTTTTTTTAAATGGGCTGTTTTATTTCCTTTTTTTAGCGGGGTGAGTAAAAAATTTAAGAAGTATTGTGGTAAGTCAAAATCAACCTCGGATAATAAATTTTTAAGTCAAGAATGCGTTGGACTTCAAAGCAACTTCGAAGGCGAAACAAAAAATTTATATAAACTATAGAAAACTTTCGCTCAAAATATGTATAAGCATTTGAATATTGGAAAAACTGAAATCATCGCCTGTTAGTTTAAGTTGGGGTTGAGGTGCTAATGTGTTCCATCCACATAAAAGCCATCGGTTCTAAAACGTGTGGCGTGCTTGTCAAAGTTGAAATCGGAGTTGCTGTGGTGATCAGTTTCAACATAATAATCATAATTAGTTTTCTTTTTAAATATTACATTCTTTCCGTTATTTTCCCATTTAAAATTTAATATCTGGAATATAATAGACAGACGCAGTCGCAAAGTTTGGCAAACTTTAAACTTGTTGTGCTGGTCATTCCGTGTCGTGTATTTGTATACTTTTGGACCATAAATAAACCCAAAAAATGAAAACAAAAAAAATGCCGCTCTCCTACTTTGCATATATTCTAACCTCGCACCTACTCCAAATCCAACATCGAGCGCTAGCAGGGGTTGCAGGGGCAGCATCCTTGTTTGATACTCTACTATAGCCGTGTTTCTTTGCACGCGGATTTAGGGATGGCATCAGAAAACGACTATTGCCGCTTAAGAATTCATCAAAAAAAACTTGGCAGCACACATGCACCTATGACATGCACCGTGACACAGCTGGAAGTTGAGTTAAGAAATTTGTATTGAAAATCGTGAAATTCAAAAATATTAATGTCCGACAGTTGAAATTAATGCCAAACATATTCTCAAATTATAAAAAACAGTTTCACATTGACAGATTTACTAAATTTTGAAAAAAAAAAAATAATAAAATCCCGAACAAAATATTCGGCGGGATGTGCCAGTAGTCGGCGGGATGTCAAACTTTGACATTTCCTAAAAAATTCATGGCAACGATTCATCAGAAACGAAGAAAATGGGTTTTGGAAGCACTGTTTATCCCCGCTAAAGGACTTAGCGGCGATAGCTATCCCCGCTAAACTAAGCGTATATAGGATAAGTTGTTGTATTTTACATGCAAATTTCAAATTATCCCTATATCCGCGTGCAAAGAAACACGGCTTATATTCACACGTTTTAAGTCTAACAAAAAACATTAATATATTTTATCATTGAAATGGAGATTTTCCAATGCTTAAAATTCTTAAAGTAAAGGGTGTTCAAATTTGAGGTAGATATCATATTAAATTTGGAATGAAAGACATAAATTGTGCGAAATCTATATTTATTTTAATTGGAAATTAATGTACATTGGTTGCGGTCATAATGAAAAAGAATGTCGTCCAAGTGACCTCCTCTGCTAGCTCGGAAGACTGTCAACCTTTTACCAAAATTTTGAAACACTTTCGCATAATGATGGTTCAGTAAGTGATATTTGCTCGATGATGTTGTCTTTGAGGTGTTGAACAGTTTGAGCATTATCGGCATAAACTTTGCTCTTCAAGAAACCCCATAAGAAAAAATCCAGTGGTGGTAAATCGCATGATCTTGGTGGCCAATTCACGTCTGCTCTTCGGGAAATTATGCGATTGTTAAACTTCTTTCAAAAGATCGATGAAGTTCGTTACTGTGTAGCATGTTGCACCATTCTGTTGAAACCACATATTCTGTACATCAATATCTTCCACTTGATTCAACAAAAAGTTTCTAACCATCTCTTGATATCGAGCTCCATTCACAGCATTGCCATTTTATTTTCATCTTCGAAAAAAAGTGGACCAATTAGGCAACCACACCATACATACAGGAACTTTTTTTGGTTTCATTGGCCTTTCAAACAATCATCCTCTAGGATTTTCTTTAGCCCGAATGCGACAGTTTTAATTATTGACATAACCGCCAGTTTCAAAATAATCCTCATCGGTGAAGATAATTAGCTTGAAAGAATTGTCGTTTTGTTGTTGCTTCTTTCTCTATGGCCCAATTAACGAATTGCCGACGCAATGCGTGGTCAGTTGGCTTTAATTCGTGTGTGAACTGTATTTTGTAACCCTTTACATGCAGATCTTTGTGCAAAATGTTAAACAAAGTTGTTGGTTTAAGGTTTAATTGCAGTGAACGACGACGGGTCCACGTCCTTGGTTCTTCAGCGACACTTCTACTAACAGATGCAATATTTCTACTCGAACGACCACTTCGATGATAGGCTTTACTTCTCGGATCTTGAATCGAACCAGTTTCTTCAAATTTGTGGCGATACTATCAACGCCATCTAGTAGCTACTAGGTGAAGACAACATCATCCCTGTTATACTTTATAATTTTATTTAGTTTTGTTACATTGAGAACCCTGTGCCTATGTTCTGTAATTATCGCATCGCTATAATTTATCGCGAAACGTCCAAAACTGAAACAAAACTCATTTTATCGCAATCATGAGGTTCTGTAACTTTGACAGGCGATAATTTTATCGCATGGATCATATCGGAATAAAACAACTGGAAAAAGCGATAAATCGGTGTTCTGTATCATCGAGGTGCGTTAAGTTTTTCATTTCAAACGTCAAATTTCATCGCCTTACAACGAGCACGCGAAAAGAAAGGATGGCTGAACAAAACATAGGGACGGGCTACAGTCCGCTTGGGCGAACTGTTGGATACCCTATTCTTATAACTATCCCACATAAGTGGGCGTGACAAAAGTCTAAGTATGGTGGAATTGTTAAGAACGCTCTACATATTTTGTTATATAACATTTAAAGGATTTTATCAAAAAAAAAAACGCTCCCTAGCTCAAACTTGATTGTTTCAATAAAATTGTTTTATTTAATTGTGGGCGTGTCAGTAGGCGGATTTAAAAAAAAATTAACACATGAGAATAAAGGGCCCCTAGAGAGTATATATTATAAATTTCAGCTCCCTAGCTCAAACTTTGAATTTTCAAAAAAAAAAAAAATAAAAAATGTTGGCGTGTCAGTGGGCGAATTTTGAAAATATTTACACATGAGTATAAAGGGCCCATAGAGAGTATATATTATAAATTTCAGCTCCCTAGCTCAAACTTTGGATTTTCAAAAATTAATATACCCTTAGAATAGGGTATAAAAAAATTGTTTTATTTATTTGTGGGCGTGTCAGTGGGCGGATTTTGAAAATTTTTTATCCCGAGCAGTTTTAGGAGTCATAGATCATATATAAAAAATTTCAGCTTTCTAGCTTAAAATTCGTTTTTTTCCAAAATTTTGTTTTTTTGAGTTTGTGGGCGTGTCTGTGGGCGGATTTCAAAAATTCGTAAACTTGATTATTTCGGGACCCTAGAGAGTATATGGTTAAAATTTCAGCTCTCTAGGTCCAGTTTAAAGGCCTAATTTTTGCCGACGGACATGGCTAGATCGACATTACTATCGATGCTGATCATAAATATAGTAACTTTTAGGGGTCTACGGGCAATATTAAGGTATGTTACAAACTATGCGTCAAAATTAATATACCCTTAGAATAGGGTATAAAAAGGGTAAATACAAAAATTTATATTTGTAAAAGCGTTTAATAATGCATTGTGACCAAAATTATTATTTTAATCAATACTTTTTTAGGTACTTACCCGGGCTGCACAACACGAAGTCGTTGGATTTACCAGCAGCAGATGATAATGAAGTTGCTGCATAACATTTTCCTTCAAACTCTTGGACAACAAAAATAATTATATATTAATAATAAAACAATTCTTTATAATTAACGAAATCTGCCATGAAATTACAGTTCAATCGTACAAATAAAGGTTCGTCTTTTACTACTTGTTTCAGTTAGTGGCGTATAGAATCACAGAGCCTTGTTTTCACATTTTGAAGAAATTGATGCAAAATTCCTTTTGAGGCGGTCTCGATGGTAGACTGAATTCTGCTCATGATAAATATCATCATCTTCTTCTTCACTCTCCGGGTCTTCTGGAACATCGTCAAGGAGTCTGTGTGTTTTACACGAAAATTGTGAAGAACACAGCACGCATTTATTATGCTTCCTGAAGCTTGAGGGAAGTAAGAAAGCCCTAGTGTTAGGCAACGAAAAACAGCTTTGAGGACTCCGTTGAGCCTGACGCAGTGGGTATCCAGAGTCTCATTTAAGAAAAACAAAAAAAAAATTCAAGAATTTCATAAATAGATCAATAAAATAAGATTATACATACCTAATAGCCAAGAGCTATATTGTCCAGTCTCGCTAGCTTCATAACGCCGTTCTAACAGTGCTTTGGTTTGGGACATTCTCATACGTATGCATCATGATTCGCACCTCCAAACCTGGCATACACGCCAAATATTCAAAGGTCGAAATCACTTATCTGGAAGTTAAATTTTATAAATTGGTTATTTAAAAAAAAATGTATGATCACACCAATTGAACATTTTTGGAATGGTATCTCTTTCTGTTGAGATAGCAAGCCTCAACTTTTTTTGGGCTTTGCGATCCGCACATGGGTACAATCGATCGCCCCAATCACCCCAGGAAACACTGTTGCTTCAAAAAAGCTAGTTTTCATGAAAAAATATAAGAATTTTTGTATTAAAAAAAGAGAAATAAAGACAAATCTACATTTGTTTAATAGCAGGGTATTCCTCCTCTGTTGGAAAAGAGACTTCAGCTACAACTCTCGACACAATTGTGCGACTCATCGCCGACGAGAAGTCCTGCCCAATGTCTCTTTGGTAAGAGCCAGAGGCAAAAAAGTGAAATGCGGCACACACACGAATTGGGATAGGGATGAACGTTTTCCGTTGTCCCTGCTTCATGTGAGAACGCATTTCTTCAATTAAGATATGTGCTGCATCTCGGCTTAGACGGTAAAGCTCCCGGAATCGTTCCTCAGGCATTTCAAAAGGGTTGGTATTGTCCCTAAGTCTGCGGCGTTGGACTTGCATTTTGTTGCGTTCTTCTCCGACAATGCCACAATAGGAAACATTTTTTTTTTTGGAATGAATACCTATCTTTCTATCAAATTTAAATTTTTAATCGAGATTATTTTGTCAAAAATAATTTCAAGACTCTTCCTTTCAATTTATTTTCCGATGGCTGACAATTCAATTTATCGCCTTCCAATGGAAGTTCCAGTCGAATTGAGACCAACATATTTTTTATCGCAACGTCTTACAGAAACCCTACTTTTCCCAGACGCGATAAAAGCGGAACGAATTGTTCCAATTTATAACGATGCGAAAACTTATCGCCTAAGTTACAGAACATGGCCCCTGGGTTCTTTTTACTTTTTCTTGATATAGATACTTACATCGTGGAAAAAAAAGATCCTGAAGAAAATATCTTTTTTATTAAGCATCCACATACTTATGAACGACAAGTTTAATAGTATGGTTTGACGGAGCATTTTCTCTACCATATTTCGAGCGAAATTTTCTTTCAACTTCTGCAAAACATGTGGCTAGAATGACGGATTATTTACTACGCTTTAATGAACCTGAAAAACAACGTTTTTCGGATCCAATTAGTATGGAAATTGTAATAGCCGCGGACTCACATGTGTATGTATTGTGAGAGTGAGCTCGCTGTGCTCAGCAAAAAACGAATCCGAAACTGATCCAAAAAAAGGTACAAAACGAGGCTAGATGAGAAGAGGATCGAGTATCGCTAAAATAAAAATCAAAAATGTTTGTTCATGTTTATTTTATTTCAACAATACATTTTTTCATTGGGTATAGGTACCTGCTACCATTTCTCCAACGAATTCTCCTGCAAAAGAAAAGAAGAAAATAAATATGTATGTTATCTATAGGTACCAATGTATGTTACTTATTTTCAGCATGAATTTGTGCCGGTAGCATTAAAATCATCAAAATTCGCCCCACGATTGGTAGTTTCGCCTTCATCGGTAATAAATTCAATTTTAGTTTACCTTTCAAAGACAATGATATATGCAGCCAAAGACACTGTCAGTGAGAGATGAACAAATCCGGCATTACAAATAACTACTTTCGACTCTAACTCTTCTATCTATTGGCAATGTAGTTACAGTCAATTTACAAATGTGTCATTCATATATTGTGGATCCAAAAATGACAGGAAAAATTAGGTCAGCGATTTTGATTGAAGGAGTAATCTTATATTTCTTCATTCATGGTCCAGTAGTTTAGTCAAATTAAATTGAACAGTTCCCTTGGGCTTGGTTGATTACTTTTAGTAAAAATAGAATGGAACGCGCTCTATCTACCGAAAGCAAATTCTAGACGCAAGCTCAATTAACTCAAAACAAATTCTAGACGCAAGCTCAATTAACTCAAAGCAAATTCTAGACGCAAGCTCAATTAACTCAATGGATGGAAACATAATGTAAATCACTGCCGAATCTACTGCCACACCTTTTATGAAAATCTGACTGACCTAACTCTAAGACAGCAAATTTGAGAACTTTTTCATGCAGTGGCAAAGACTTTGCTTTTACTGGACCCCGTCGTGATTTGAACCTGAGACCCTCGTTCTAAACTCATATGTTTAAAAAACAGCTTCCTGCTAAAGTTATTGGGCGCGTTCAATTTACAAGTCAACTACTAGTGACTACTATTTTACCTTTTCTCATTGATCAAAAAACTCACGTGACCATCGTTTGGCAAGTGATAGACATTTAATTAGTAGTGAACTTGCAGTTAACTTGCAAATTGAACGCGCCAATTGACTACTTGCGGAACCCGGCGAACGTTGTTTCGTTGTCTGGCAGAGGCCTATGTCAGCCTACTTAGTCGAATCAAACAGTGTTTGGGTGTTTGAACCTGTCTGTTCAAACTTGGCTAACCCTTCAAGCAAAAATACTAACCCAACTTTTCCCGTCATTTTTGGATCCGCGATATATGAGGCGTTCCACGCACACATTTGTAAATGGACTGTAACTATATTACCAATAAGAAGAAGAGCGAGAGTCGAGAGTAGTTATTTGTAATGGCGATTCGTTCATCTGTCACTGACACTGTCTCTGGCTGTAGCTGCAGATATAATTTTCTTTGAAAGGTAAACTAAAATTGAATTTATTATTGCACACAATTATTTGCTTAATTAAACTTTAGTTGTGTTTTATTATCCATGCGGATCTGGATCTGGATCAATTTAATACGTAAAACAAAAACAACACAGGATCTTGCTATTTATCGGGATCATTAATCGTGATCCAAAATTTAATTACAAAACTCACTACCTGCTTTTTCGTGGCGTTGCTTATTTCATTCTTAATGTTGGTGTCCCTGTAAATTACACAACAAGCGATCATATTGTGACTACACATTGTACCATATATTTGCAATATGGCGGAGTGCCAATCGAAACTTGAAATACCTGGTATCGTCTGTTATGTGTTAAAAACAACTGCTGCCACAACTTGCAACTGATGATCCAGATCGTTTTATTAGCCGCGTTTTATTATCCCAATGATCTTGATACGGATCCGATCTGATAATAAAACGATCTGGATCATCAGTGGCAAGTTGTGGCAACAGTTGTTTTTAACACATAACAGACGATACCAGGTATTTCAACTTTCGATTGGCACTCAGCCATATTGCAAATATAGGGTACAATGTGACGTCACAATATGATCGCTTGTTGTGTCGGGGGTGTTGCCATTTGAATACAAATCAACATACATTTTGCACTCAATATTTTTTTTTCAGAAACTATGTTCAAATGTTATGTTCAAATATGCAACATATTAACAGTATTGTACTGCTAATATTTCCATTAATTTTTGTGTATTATATTACGAAGCAAAACGTCTCAAAAGTCGCAGTGGTAAATTATTCGAATATGAAAATATGCTAATTGATTTTTTGTGTTATTAATAGTGTTTCATATTTTGGTCTGGCAATATTATTGTGTTCCTATAATTTCCTATAATTTAAATAAGCAAACGTATTAAATTGATCCAGATCCAGATCCACATGGATAATAAAACACAGCTATTATCAGATTGGATCCGTATCAAGATCATTGGGATAATAAAACGCGGCTTTTGTTTGAATTTAGATTTATCAAAAAAGCGATGAAGGCGAAACTACCATTTGTGGGCCGCATTTCGATGATTTAAATGCTACCGGCACAAATAATTCATGCTGAAAGTAAGTAACATACATATGTATAGATAACATGCACATTTATTTGATTCATTTATTTAGCAGGAGAAGGAGAAATGGTTGCAGGTATACGAAATGGAAAAATGTATTGTTTTTAAGAAATAAAATAAACATGAACAAACATTTCTGATTTTTATTTTAGCGATACTCGATTCTCGTTTTTCTTCTTATCTAGCTTCGATTTGTACCTTTTGTAGTAATTATTGTAAGAGTTAAGCATGCAACTCACACTGTCAGACCATATTTATACTCATGTACCTTCATTTATAAACTGTGATTATATATATACACATACAGTATAAGATATCTACTTAAATTATTATATTATATTTATATATACACACACATTCATACATATGTTAGCTTAAGAAAAAGAATAAAGAGAGCGTCAGTTTTATGATCGCGTTAAAACCAAACGGACGTGTCATCATTTAGTGAAACAGTACTACAAATTCCTCAGAAGTGGGATTACACAAAAAACAAAAAAAAAAAAAACAGAACAAACAAAATAATAGCTTGCCACAAGTGAAATTGTATGAAAAATAAAATTGGCGTTACAGATTGTGTGTTTACCACAAAGTTGGTTGTGTCGCCGGGAATTTTTTTTTGTCACCGATTGTTCAGTCACCGCGAAATTTTTTTATTCTCTTCGCAATAACAAACAGTATTGAATTCAAACGAATTCATAGCAGCAGATGTGCGAGGAGAACATCCAAGTAACG
This sequence comes from Portevinia maculata, assembly GCA_949715645.1. Classification (NCBI taxonomy): domain Eukaryota; kingdom Metazoa; phylum Arthropoda; class Insecta; order Diptera; family Syrphidae; genus Portevinia; species Portevinia maculata. The sequence goes on from OX454528.1 coordinate 98,910,456, forward strand.
GACGACTACAAGAAGAGATCGAAATAGCCGCTAGACACTGCAGCTGAAAAAAAAAAAACAAAACAACGTCATAATGAGTGAAAATGAACTGTGGCAACGGATCGCAAAATCAAACGATAGAGCAGAAGCTAAAGCAGAAGGTGGGGAAAAACGATCGGACGGTACGACAGGGGAATTTAACGTGGCGAAACAAATTGGATTGTGGAAGGAAATGTTGCCGGAATTTAGCGGAACGGCAAGTGTTGATGTGTGGCTGGCACAGCTAAGGAATGTCGAAGAAGTGTACGGTGTGGAGAAAAAAAATTTGCACGCACTTTTCGTAAGTAAATTGAAAGGCAAGGCACAAGAATGGCTGCACGCACAAGCAAAATTTTTAGACGACGACGTAGACAACCTGACAGAGGAGTTGAAAGAAGTTTTTAGTACAAAACAAAACAAGATGGAGATGAGAAAAAGATTTGAAAACCGAAAGTGGAAAGTGAGCGAAACTTTCAGTGAATATTTTGACGACAAAGTGAGACTGGCGACTGGATTGAAAATGGACGAAGAAGAATGGATTGAATACGCGATTGAGGGATTTTCTGATGACAACATAAGGTTATATGCCCGTGTCCAGGGGTGTACAACAAAGGCAGGACTACTTCGAGCGTTCGGCAAAGTAACTCAGCGGAAGGTGCAAACGAGATCGACTGCTAATACATTTAGCAACAAACAGACGGGATTGACAGCAGATAGAACGGCAAAAGATAGACAAGTGGAAGGACAAAGAGTTGTAATCAGGTGCTATAATTGCAACTTGGTGGGACACATGGCAAATGGGTGTTCTAAGCCAAAGAGGAAGTCAGCAGTACATCAGTTGTCAGAAGATGACAAGGCCAATGATTACGTAAGACGTTTGTATTTTAAGTTTATTGTTAATAGTGATAGTATCCTCTTTGACTGCCTCATAGACTCTGGAAGTCCGATAAGTATGGTTAGAAGATCGTGTATACCGACTAATATATCCATATATAAATGTAACACACGGAAAAAATATTTCGGGTTAAATAAAAGTTTGTTTAAAATATATGGAATGGTGTCGTGCGTCGTTTTTTATAAAGAAGTTGGAATTAAAGTAAATTTTATGGTAATAGACGATGGATCGACGAGTTATGAGGCAATCTTGGGGAGGGAAAAGTGGAAAATTTAAACTAGTTTCACAGTTAGAGAATAATACAACTTGCTCAAATGAAATAGAAAATGATAGTGAACGTTTTGAAAAACAGCTCTTGTTAATCGACTGTAAAGATAATGATAGTTCAGAATTGGATTTAGAAGTTGGTGAAGACGTATGTTATGGTCATAAAGAAAAGCTTAAAATGTTATATAGGTCAAATTATTTGCTTGCCGATCACCCTACGGAACCGGTAATAAAAACTAAAATGAATTTAACGCTAAATGACATAAAACCGTTTCAGTGTCGACCGCGTCGTTTGTCGTATGCCGAACAAAATGAACTTAGTTCGTTACTAGACGAATATATCAGTAAAGGGTATATTAGAGAAAGCGAATCTGAATACGTGTCGCCGATAGTGCTGGTGAAAAAGAAAACAGGGGATCTTAGAATGTGTATAGATTTTCGTACGTTAAATAAAGCTACTGCAAAAGATAGTTATCCGATACCGGTGATCGACGATTTGCTAGACAAACTGGTAGATAAGACAATTTTTTCTAAACTAGACCTCAAGAACGGGTTTTTTCACGTATACATGCATGAAGACGCAGTAAAATATACGTCGTTCATTACGCCGTTGGGCAATACGAATTCTTGCGAATGCCGTTTGGTTTGAAAAACGCGCCGTCAACGTTTCAAAGACACATTAACAAGATATTTGCAGACATGATTAGGAAAGATGAAGTTATAGTATACCTAGATGATATAATGATAGCTACGACGACGTACGAAGACCATTTTAGAATACTCTCTGAAGTTTGGAGGAGGATGGTAGACAATAGATTGGAACTAAGGATAGATAAATGCAAGTTTCTACAAAAGAAGATAAAATATTTAGGTTTTACGATTACGGGAGCGGGTATACAGGCAGATGATAGAGGTATCGAAGCTATAAAAAAATGTTCGGTTCCACAAAAAACTCATGCGGTACAAAGTTTTTTGGGTTTATGTTCTTATTTCCGTAGATTCGTTAAAGATTTTTCGACCATAGCAAAACCACTGTACGATCTTACAAAAAAAGATAGGGAATTCAAGTTTGGTGACAAACAGTTTATAAATGAAGGTACATGAGTATAAATATGGTCTGACAGTGTGAATTGCATGCTTAACTCTTACAATAATTACTACAACTCGGCCATCCTAACCATTAAGATCACCTGATCTTGCAAATTTACAATCAATTATTCGCTTTACTCTTGTTCAGCCATGGTTTCATATTGCCAACCGCCCATACTCCTTGGTAAGGTAGTCGCGACTGTTGAAAACCGTCAACATCTTTAAGCAGATATCTGTCGTTTCGTAGGACTTTTTCGATCTGGTAGGGTCCTCTAAATTTCGGTATCAGTTTTTTAGACGCCCCTGGGTGCGAGTCAAAATTTTTTATCATAGCGTAGTCTCCTACATTATATTTCGTGGGCTTGCACCGTTTTTTATCTACATATCGTTTGTTGTATGCCTGTGACTTCTTTTGTTCTAGAGCTGCTTTGCTACGTGTCTTTGCCAGGTCGCGTACGTCTCCTGACTCTAGTTCTGTCAAATTTTCCCTAAGTTCATCCGACCATTTTCCTTTTTGATTCACTCCAAACAACATTACACTAGGATGTTCTTTTGTAGTCCTGCCCACCGTGTTATTGAGTGTATGTTCGACTACCTCTAAAACGTGGTCCCAAAATATCCCTTCTTCTGGTTTAACTAACTTTGCTATCATTGGTCCCAAGCTCCTGTTTACTCTCTCTACTTGTCCGTTTGCTTGGGGTGAACCTGTCGCAATCTTTATGTGTTGAACACCTTCTTTAGACAAAAAGTCCTTGAACTCTGCCGAGGTAAAACAACTACCCCTATCTGAAATAATATACTTTGGTCTACTATACGCTCTAAAATAGTCCGTTAACGCTCGATTTACTTCCTTTGTATTTGTAGTTTTAGTCGGGTAGAGTCTCACGAACTTTGTAAAGCATCTATTACTACCAGTATATATTTTTTAACCGTCCTTGAATTGTCTATTGGACCATAATGATCTACATGTACTACCACGAACGGTTTTTCTTCTTTATGTATGTTGTGAATGAAACCCTCTTCACGTCCCTGTTTAGCCGAAAAAGCAATACACTTCAAACAGTTCTTTATGTGCAATCCTATCTTCTCTCTCATTTTGGGAAACCAGTAACTTTTTGACACCAACTCTAACACCTTATCTGTTCCTACATGACCTACTTCGTCATGATATTTATACAAAACGTGACTTTCCATTTCTGTTGGTACACAAAACACGACACTGCCATCATTTTTCTTTCTATATACCACTCCGTTTCTCATTTCATATAAATTATGGTTCGATCGTTCTAACAACTCTTTAATCTTAACTATATTTCCGTCTTTTCCTTGGCATACTATCAGGTTTTCCTCGAAAGTATTCGTTTGGATCGTTAGAATATTTGTCGACCTACTTAACGCGTCGACGTGTTGCATGCGAGTACCTGCCCTGTGTGCTAGAGTGTAATCAAAATTTTGCAGTTCTAACGCCCATCTGGCAATTCTAGGGTTGAGTTCTTTTTTGTTTAGCGTTAGGGTCAATGAATTACAATCAGTTACGATCTTGAACTGTTTACCCTCTAAATATACCCTAAAACGTTTTAAAGCACTTATTATTGCCAGCGCCTCCAACTCAAAACTATGCAATTTTGCTTCGTAATCTGTCGTTCTCTTTGAAAAATAAAAAATCGGATGTAACTTTCCGTCTTGCTTTCTTTGTAGCAGAATCGCTCCAAATCCCTGTGCACTTGCGTCGCAATGAAGTTCTGTTTCGTCCTTTGGGCTATACAGTGCCAAGACCGGAGCTTCTATCAATTTGTTTTTCAAGTTTTTCATTTATAAACTGTGATTATATATATACACATACAGTATAAGATATCTACTTAAATTATTATATTATATTTATATATACACACAAATTCATACATATGTTAGCTTAAGAAAAAGAATAAAGAGAGCGTCAGTTTTATGATCGCGTTAAAACTAAACGGACGTGTCATCATTTAGTGAAACAGTACTACACTTTTTTTTTGGGTCAGTTTTGGATTCGTTTTTTACTGACCAAAGCGAACTCAATCTGTCACAATACATACACATGTGAGTCCGCGGATATTACAATTTCCATACTAATTGGATCCGAAAAACGTCGTTTTTCGGACCCGTATGCGGAGTAGTCCATATGTCATTGACTTCGTTTGCGGACGTAAAACGGAGTCTCTTGCTTGAAGGGAAGACTTGGTATAGTGCCAATGCTGTTTTATGTTGCGATAGGGATCCACACTTTTTTGACAGATGTCAAATCGATGCCAAATCGAAAAACAACAACAGTGTGGAGGGTAAACAAACAAAATAATTATCAGCGATAGGCGGGAAAATACTTGGAATCAGCAAACAAAAGTAAGTTTTTTTTATTAATAATCAATAGTTTCTCGATATATTTTCAGGAAAATGGATTCATTTAAGTATGCAAAGAAGTTGGAAGCAGTAAAGAGAAAGAACTGATCTGCAAAGTTGTCTTTATTTGCCAACTTTCAGGTGATGGCGAAGACGGAGCTGTGGTTTCGTGTGAATAAAGTGTTAAAGGCAGTCTTCTTGAAGATAAATTTAATCCAAATACCAAAACAGAGAGAAAATTCTCATCATTTTTCAAACGGCTGGTCAATGAACTCGACAAAGACCTATATGGACAAGATAATCATCTCGTAGATTGGCATCGAACGTATTTTACTCAAGAAACTGATGCCGTCCAAGTGAAACAACCTGGTGAAATAAACGCTCATTGTACAATTCGCTTTCTATATGCCATTGCATTTCAATGTGGACCCAAGTTCGGCGCGTTTGCTGGGAGTGCATAGTCAGACTCGTCCAGTAATAACATCAGGCCTTTGGCAATTTATTAAGACACATAAATTATAAGATGCATACGAGCGTGAATCGATCATTGATCCCAACTATATCTGGGGATGAAACAGTGGGTTTAATCAGCAAACTTCATTCGTGGATAACCAAATATTTGCTCCAGATATTTGCCACAGTTTATTTATTGACGCTCGTGTGCATCTTATAATTTATATGTCTTAATAAATTGCCAAAGGCCTGATGTGATTACTGGACGAGTCAGAGTATGCACTCCCAGCAAACGCGCCAAACCTGGGTCCAAATTGAAATGCAATGGCATATAGAAAGCGAATTACACAAGGAACGTTTATATCACCAGGTTGTTTCACTTGGACGGCATCAGTTTCTTGAGTAAAATACGTTCGATGTCAATCTACGAGATGATTATCGGGTCCATATAGGTCTTTGTCGAGTTCATTGACCAGCCGTTTGAAAAATGATGAAAATTTTCTCTCTGTTTTGGTATTTGTATTAAATTTATTTTCAAGAAGACTGCCTTTAACACTTTACTCACACGAAACCACAGCTCCGTCTTCGCCATCACCTGAAAGTTGGCAAATAAAGACAACTTTGCAGATCAGTTCTTTCTCTTTACTGCTTCCAACTTCTTTGCATATTATAATGAATCCATTTTCCTAAAAATATATCGAGAAACTATTGATTATTAATAAAAAAACTTACTTTTGTTTGCTGATTCCTAGTATTTTCCCGCCTATTACTGCTAAATGATTTGGTTTGTTTACCCACTCACTCGTGAGTTGGGAATATACATATAGGTAGGTACTCGTTGTATAACGAGAACAAAATTGATATTATTTTTGTTTTACAATATGTATACTTTTTTGTTAATGCTTACTTGGAAACAGTTCTCTCTTTTATCACTTAAATTGTTCTTTCCACATTTTGTTAATTTCTAACATCATTTGCGATTGGCAAATAAACCTAACATTGTTAAGATTAATCCAGACGCCATAAAGAGTACACTCAGAAAACTTCATCAAAATTCGTCTAGAGTTCGTTAGTCTATAAAGGACACACACAAACGACGGGTCATTTCTATAAATATGGATTGGTTACAAATTTGCAATGAACAATAAACCAAAACTTTTGATTTTCCATGGGTGATTTCGATTTTTGACTTTTTTTCAATTTACTGAGAAACATTTTTAGGATTCGCCTCCTCACTCGCTTCATTCAATCACTTTTTACGCTTATATGTGAGAAAACTGTGTGGTCGCATTGTTTAGTGTACGTCAGGCAGTGAAACCAAAACAGTTTTCTTTTGTTTGATGTAGCAGAAAGAAAAAATGTGTGGACGTGTTGACAGATAAATTCCTCCTTTGACTAGAATGTTGTTCCACTTAATATAAAAATCTCAGTTGAAGCGGTGGCAAATCTCTGATGTAAGTTGAACTTTCCTATTGATATATTAATGAAAACCAAAATCGATTTTGGTTTCTTCAATGTTCATTGACAATGAATTGTTCATGTGTAGGGTGCATCAATGTTACTTGTCAATTTTGTAATTTGTGAAACGAGAAAGCAGGCGAGTACAAATAATTGTCTATGCTTTTTGGAATCCACTGAAAATAATTTAGGCGAAAATAATGCAATTTTCATTAATAAGTTTGTATGCTAGTTTTTATTAATGTTATTTGACAAAAAAAAAATTGTCAATAATGCTTGCCACCAACATTGATCGCGGCATTCTCACTTCGAAATGTGAATCTGTATGTTCCTGGCCACACGATCTTGATAATGAAAGTCATTTCCATGAACATCGTGGCTAAACAGAAATTTGATTTGCATAGCAGCTTGCTGAGGATAAAAGGTAACACTCGGTTTCCGTAGAATTTCTTTCGAGAACTATTTCTGAAAGTGGATTTGCAGTGCAATCTAAACATCTCTTTCAAGTTACTTAAAATCTACCTGATTCGGTGAGCATGGCTTTTATTGTCATGGACATAAAGCCAGGCACTATTGGAAATTAGGTAATTTTAAATCGCATTTGGAAATGTACACCAAAATGAGCTTATTTGCCCTTATAGTCGTTTTTTCTTTTCAGTTAAGAGCAGAGCGCTGAACAGTAAGTGAGAAAGTATAGCATTCTCTGAACAGACCGTGCTCAGACTATTTTGATTTGTTTACGAAACACAATGCAATGATAGATTAGAAATCATGTTTATTTTTCATATAAAAAATATTTCTTTTAAATTATTTTCCTTTCTACGACAGAAGATCAACCGCCGAACGTATTTTTACTTGTTTTTTATTCCGCTTACATTTATTTTCCCTTCCCTCAGTCTGTCCCTGACAGCGTTCAGCTTTTTACTCAGACTGCTTGCTTAGTCAATTTGTTCTGAGCTCATAAAGCGCGCTCTGATCAAGCTCTGAAAGATAAAAAAAGAAATACAGTGTCAGAGCTAAAAAAAAAACTCGACCTTTTTTTTGTGACAACTCAGGCTCTACTCTGACTGAACAAAAAAAAACGAATATTACGACCGTTGGTGAATATGGAACTCACCCTTCAGTTTCCCTCTTTTTTTCACAAAAATAATGTTTTCCTTATGTCAGTTCAGTTTTAGCTGGTGTTGTAAATAAGCGGCCGCATTGTATGTAATTGTAAATTTTTGGCAAAGTTCAATTTCAATATCATCAATAACGGCAAATTGTTTGATAAATGAATGATTTTTTTTTACAAAGGAATTGTTTAATAATTCTAATCATTGGAGATTGTATTTGTGATAACGAAAACCGAATAATTGAGCACGCGTTAAGCAGCGTCGGCATTCATCTGGTCGCCGTTCAATTAGGACAAGTAAGTTGGAATATTCTTATATTGTGCTTGCATACATTTTAAAGAAATTTATTTGTTCTCGCAAACAACAACTCAATTTCAAAAATGCGTTATGTTTGCATTTCGCTGTTAGACGTATTGACGCGCAAGCTGTGAATCAGTTTAGCCTTTTCTCGGGAAGCATTATTTTTTTTTGTCTGTTGGACATGGTCGCATGCCGGTTTGTAGAACTTCGTGACTTCAGCGGAGCATCTAACTCTTGTCTTTACTCGCTCATACATGTCCATGACCATCTGTTTTTAGGTTTCTGGAACTCGTTGTTGTCTTAGCGGCAAACATAACAAATTTCTTGGTTGTCTATCAAAAGCCAACAACACCATGCCACGATGTTTTTCCATCATGATCCTTATACTTTTAATTGCAGCTGTGGTTGATTTTACTGCGACAAACCAGCACTGGTCATCATAAATACCTGTATTATTTTCCGCAACTGGGTGTCTTAAAACCGCTCATCGGTAATTTATCATGATTATCACAGTCTCGCGTATCGATTTTTTCCTTGTACAAAGGAAGAAGATAACATTCCCTCCACTGGTTACGCATTGGATCGCCTCTCAGCTTTTTGTAAATGAGAATAATGAGCCCGATGTCTATAATATCTTCTAGAACTCTGATAATAGCTTATCCGGGCGAACCGCGTTCGGTTTTTTTAGAGACTGACCGCCTTCCCAATTTTATCGACAGTAATGCCAGGTACTTCTTCATTGTTTCGAACGTCTCTTGGAGAGTATATTCGTGGGAATTGTGTAGTATTTTTTCGTGATCCACAAAAAGGCACCTCAGCATTTTTGATGAACTTTTTCAAACGGATTTCCTTAGCTTTTCCTTCTCTACGGGGCATTTAAAAAAAAATTGCGCCCTTGTTTAAGCTGGATTGAAGCAGGACGTGAGTTACCTGGAGGGTATCAGCAACCGAAGAAGAAATTTCTTCTAACTCTTGATACCGGCACTCCACATACTTTGATTGAATTTTGGCGCACTTTCTCTTCGCGAGTCTGCTAAAGTCTGTATTCCAATTCGAGGTGAACTTTTCCGTATATATTATGCGCGGGACACTTTGGGCAAGCTTTGAATTCCGGTTTCTTGTCATTTATTACTGTCTCCAGCTTCATCTCTCCACCAATATGTTTCATTGCCATGTTGATAGTGCCGAGACTCCGAATTTGGCCATCCATCGCCACTTAATTCTCCTGACGATGGCATAAACGTATGCGGATTAAAAGTCGATGAAAATATGATCTTTTCGCTAAGTGTGGTACGTACCAATTATGTGTTGGAGAACGGCTTAAGACATTTACACAGTACGTTTGATGGGAACCTATATGCGACATTCAGGAGATATAAGCCTCGATAGTTCTTGGACGACATCGGGCCGCATTTCTTGAAGGTGGGGTGTATGGAGCTGGTGATCCAGTCATCGGGCATGCTCTCTTCCATACCATTAGAATTGGTTATGAAGACTACAATATCCACTCCTAGAATAAGCTTGGGGCGAGCAACTATCCTAATCCTTCGACGAAAACTGCTTAATGATATGTAAATTTTACTAACCCGTGCTTGTGGCAAAAAGCAACGCATTTATTGAAAATGCACCTGGTGTTGACGATCATTTTGAAATTATTTTTGAAACTTAGGATGTTAGAGATGGAGCGGTTTCAGTACCGCGGGACTGTCAGCTTCAGACCACCCGATTCTAAGCGCTTAAATTACTTATTAAATGCTGTAATCTAAATTAAGTTCTTTCAAAATGTCGAAAACTGTGTTAATGTAACGGACTGAAGGTACAGTTCGAATCTTAGACAGGTTATGTTTAGATAGGCTTAAACATAGATTGTATCCCTTTTTTGCATTCATAGATAGTGTTTGATAGTTGTCTGAGTCAAAGTCGTATGAATCACTCATTCATTCTGACTGTTGCTGCCGTCGGTTAAGGTGTTAGGTCACTGTCTTTAACCTTCTTCCTAACTTCTTCGACGGTATTGTCGTGTACTGAACAGGGGCACAACCATTTGTAAAATAGGGGCTCAAAGAAGAAAAAATCCGGGAAATCCGTTCAATCAATCAAAATCCGTTCGTCAAAGTTCCCCAACAATTACTACACATTAAACAAAAGTATTGTGAAGGACTTCTTAATGAACAATTTCCTCGGATCTATTTTTCGAGAGATGTTCCAATAACAATAAAGAAGTACAGTCAAAGAAGTTAGGAAAACGGTTAAAGACTCCAAAAAACGAAAAGCAGTTGGGCCGGACGAGATACTCTCCGAGTTCGGAAAAGAGTCGGGAGGCACCGGGTCCAAATGGCTTATGATGCTCATCACCAAACTGATATGAGGCGATCGAATGCTTTACCACTGGAGGGAAAGCTATCTTCTTCCTTTGTACAAAGGAAAAGGCGATACGCGACACTGATAACAGATCAATCAAGCTAATGTCGCACACCATGAAGTCATAAAGCGGGTATTACATAGCCGAATGCGGAAAATAATACGCCCACTGATGACCAGTATAGGTTTGTTGCAGTTAAATCAACCGCAGATGCAATCCAAAGTATAAGATCAAGATGGGAAAATATCGTGACTCCTAAAAGGATTTACATTCGGTGTTTTTGAAATGCCTTTGATAGACAACCAAGGGATCAGTTATGGGTGGCGTTAAGACAACGAGGAATTCCAGTAACGTACGTACAGATGATCATCGGCATGTATAAAGATGTAAAGACAAGAGTAAGATGCCTATATGGATTCACCGACAAGTCTGCAATCAAAGTCTGTGTACACCAGTAGAGCGTCTTAAATCCTTTGATATTTATTACAGTCCTTGATTATCTGCTTGAAAGAAAAGTGACGGACTGCAAAGTTATTCTTTTCTGGCGATGGGTCCATCATTAGTGAGGATAAACGTCGCTTTGATGTATTGGTGGAAGTTTTGGAGCGAAATGTGTAACGTATTAGTTTGAAAAAAATCAGAATACTTGTGCTGTCCGTTCTCAGATCCACTCCGACCTATTCCAGACATTTATTTACATGGATGGAAGAGTGCAAAAAGTTCAAATATCTGGGATCTATGATCAATAGCCGAAGCCACTTGTGATGACGATATCAAGCATCGCGTAAGCCTAGGCTGGATGAAGTGTTGGGAAAAATCAGCCATCTACTGTGACCCCCGAAGCTGAAAGGAAGGCATTCACCGCAAATGTGCGCCCGGCTTTCACATGCGGTTCACAATGTTGGGCAGCGTACAGAAACTATCAGCACAAATTAACGGCAGCTGAGATAAAAATGCTTTGCATGATAGCAGGAGTAACAAAGATTGATCGAATGAGAAGTTACAAGACTCGAGGAAGACTTCACAACAAAGAGCTTATCGCAAAAAAAAAAATTGCGCGACCGGCTCAGTTGGTACTGTAATGTCGAAAGGATAAATCCAAGGAACTCTTGTAAAAAGGCATTATCTATCAATTTGTCCATACAATCTTGAAAGAGAGGCAGTCCTAAAAACTCCTCGATTACACAAATGCAGCATTTGATTGGCCTCAGTGACGAAGTGATTCAAAATCGGGAGGCTTGAATGGCACATCGCATGAGTGCTTGCCTGAGAAGACGCTGGTCTAGGTTCGAATCCCAGTGGAAGTGATGGAGTTTCGGGATAAAATGAGGGAAAAAAGACAGACCAGCACAATAGAAGGAGTCTGATGATCGGTTGTGGCGAACCGTGAAACAGCGCTGTAACTCCAGCCGTCCACTTCACGTGGTAACGATTGTAAGATATATGGTTGTTCAACCAAAACAATGTAAACAACTTGATAGACCGATTTTGACCAAACTTTACAGAAACACTCTCAGGCCAATGCCAAAGATTGATTTGAACCTTTTTCTCCGCGTGCCTCGTGGCCTAGACCGCTAAGTTAAGTACTACTTGTCTGGCATTCGCCTATGTCAGCTTGCTTTTTCGAATCAAACAACACGAAAGAAAAAAACTTCGAAATAATCACTTTTCATTCACTTTCATACCAATTGTTATCATCGAATTTATCGATTCATGGTGAGAAAAACATCTCTCCGATGTTCGACTCGCGAAAAAAATGCAACCGCAGAGATGACACAATGAGTAATAAACAAACAAATGTAAGAGCTGTTGTTAATCTTATCTCGCAACGCCATCTTAAACATTGCTATATACACTCGACAGCAAATAAACCAGGCCACCCGATACATTCAAACTCTGATTCGATTTTCTTTTAAAGTATAAAACATACAACTAAAAAAGTAGTACCAGCAGAAAGTGCGTTATATGTTGAATAAAATGAATGGAAACTCATTGGGATTATTCAATTAATTCGGTGTTTATTTCAGGTTATACAAAAAAGAGTCGTTTTCCAGTTGTGTTAATTAATGTAATCATAAAATGAAAAAAAAATTTAATCCAATAACAAAGAAAAAATTAAAAAAAAAATGTTGATCAATATCTGGTATTGCCTCCTCTTACTTGGACAACTGCCAGCATCCTTGCATTCATCGACCTTACGAGCCTGACGATGAAATCTTGAGGAACTGTATTCCACTCCTCTTCAAGTGCGATTCGCAGCTCTGGAAGACTTGTTGGAGCAAGTATCCGGGCTCGAACCCGACGTTTCAGTTCATCCCATAAATGTCCGCGTGTCGTTAGCCAGTCCCATCTACGAAAGTTAAGGTAGATAATCGTGGTATCACAATGGATCTACATTCATCTAAGTGTGTCGGCTTCTGCCGACAGTCACCTAAATCTTTACCTTTACCTATCCAAGCTATTATATAGAACACACACACTGTCTTTGACTATTTGTTTTTATTTTTTCACATATGTGTCGGTAGATATGTAACTCATCACAAAATCCTTTTTGCGATGAACTTGGGGATCTTTATAACGCCACTACAATAAACTAATAATCATGGAAGTATAAACTATAAAATAAGGTATAAACCACAAAACCCTGTCTTCGATATACGTTTTTAGATTTTCTGCTTGAATAGGTTTTCTCACGTATAGAGCAACCCCACCCGTATGAGCCGACTCACTATCACACCGAATTAAAGTAAAGTTTTCCAAGGAAATTTCACTGTTCGCAATATCTTTAGTTACATGCGTTTCCGAGAAAACAATGACATTAAATTTATTCGTTTGTACTACGTTTTGAAGCTCTTCAAAATTATTTTTCAGCCCACAAATGTTGAAATAGACTATCACAGGGTGCATTATTTGCTAATAAGCTATTTTCTTTTTTGAATTTCCTTCTTTTTAATATCTATATACAGTCCCTGGCCAAATTATTAGACGCACTGCAGTTTTTTAATTGTTTTATGTGTTGCACGAGTTATATATGCAATGTTTTTATATTTAAACATACATATAATGTGTTTTTATTTAGGAGATTTTAAATATAATTCCATTTTGTACTTATTTTAAGCGTATTGCATTACAATGTTACACAATTGATACGCGCGCGTAAACAAGTACAAACAAAGTACACAGAACCTTACAGTGCGTCTAATAATTTGGTCAAGGACTGTATGTACTTCTACAGTCATGGGATACATTTAAATTTAACCCTAGTCGTTTATTAGTGACTAGACAATTCTTACACTTTAATACGGGATTGTTGCAGTCTTCAGCTTCATGTACATTTTGCACAGACAATTATATTTTTACATTCCTTCACTATATGATTAAATCCCCAAAAATTGTAGCATCTTTTCACTAACACAAACCCATACACAATACACCTATCCCATCCTATATTCACATGTTTTGTTTCAATTATTTTCCTATAGTCTTCTTTATTCAGTTCGATTATTGCTTTATAACTGCATTTGTCGTCCTTTTTTGCATCTATGATTCTAATACACTTTAAAGGACCAGTAACATTGTTTTAATTTTTAAACGCAGTTGATAATGATTCGCTATCCCATTTTTCTTTAATTCCTCACACTACAATACAAGGCATTACATTTAATGTAAATGTTAAAAACAATTCGATTTATTTTTATTAGTTTCTACGTACTCAGTCACACCTGGCTATTCATACCACAGTGAGCTGACAATTATTTAATTAAATCACTGCTCCTAGTAACACTTTTTTTCAAAAAATCACTGGGAACTCTCTGTTTACACGTCTATCACGTTAGAAAGTTATTACTAAATATGTAATGCAAACATACCTGTAAATCGTTATATTATTGGTACATATTTTTACTAAAAGTGCTCAACAAAAAGCCAGTTACATTTAAGCTTTACATCATTTTAAACTCTTTTTATTTGTTCTCTTTTCAGGCGTTTGTGTTTCATACGTTAACAAGACGACAAGCGAAATACACACAAAGAAAATAAATTTTTCTCGACAATTTCCAATATTTGCCCAATAATTCACGGAGAATATTTGAATTCGTTAAACAGACTACAATCTACCTGAAGTTTGCTGTGATTTTCTGAAGAAGGTTCTGTTACCTGAAATCACTTGCTTACTCAAACGAATAAAATATCCTTGGATCGGCTTCAAATAAATGTCAATAACCAATCTAGATCCGATGGAAAAAGTGAACAAATGGAACTCTTTCATGCTATGACGTTCTGTCTTTTCAAAAATAAGCTAATCTACAAACGATTTGGACACTATCTTTCAAAACGAATGCTCTAAGCCTTCCTGTTTATAAAAAAACAATTCAATTGAAAGAAATACGCGACCGACAACTTCATTTAATCAGAAATAAAGGTACGTGGAGTACAACATTTAAAAAAGACACTATCCTACTCTCACTTTTTTTAGCTTCAACAAATAAATAAAAAACAAACAACTCATGTCAGTCTTTTAAGAATAGACAATTGGATATTATTTGCAACCAGACTCAGAAAGCAGTAGTCAACCCTCTATTTTTCAACATCCCACATCAAGGAATTAAAAAAGAAATAATAGACACTCACAACATACAAACCAGTGCTTGTGAAGCTGAATATTTCAAAAAAATACAAACAACAACTTAAGTGAACACCAAAATATAAAAAAAAAACATCACGAAAAGCCGTCCAGCCGCCTCTTCAGTCTTCTCTTAGTGTAAGAACATTCTAAAGATTGTAGTGGGTAAGTGGGCTTGTTTTTTTATATTATATTAAGTTATTAACTTGCCAATTTCTAATTATGAACCTAAGGAATAAGTAAGTGCTTTGGGCATAAAGAACTTCTATAAAAAGATTAGACATGATCTAAAGTAGAAATTAAAACGTCAGAAGGTTTATTAATTTATCATTGTACATTGAAAAGACTTTGAAAACAACATGCCCCGATGTGCGTACGAGGGTTGTGATAATGTTCAGTTACCATGTTCTTCTATATCTTTTTTTGCTGTCCCAAAAGACTACAGAAAGACGGTGTGGTTAAAGCATTGTCAAAAGCCGATTCTCACTGTAAAATGTGCTTTTGTGTGTCAGGAACATTTTTATGAAAAAGATTTGGCCTTCCGATCAGACCATAGAGCTCTTGCAAAGTATGCTATACCAAAATCCTGCCCTAATACGTGCAAATGCACGGATTTAGTTATTGATGTTGAATGTCATAGACTCATGATGTTGGATGGGATGGTTTCGGAAAATTCCAAGCGTTATAAAAATAAAAATAGAAATAAAAACAAAAAATAATTAGGTGGCTCTAAAAAATATATTGTCATACATTTTTTTCAAATTGAGATCAATATTTAGTAGTAGTAGTAGTAGTTTATTTGGCGCGCTAAGGCAGTATTATATTTTATTTTTAGTTTTATAAACTTAAAAAAAACTATGATCTCTGTTAATTTTTATTTTGCATATGACCTTTATGAATACTTGCTGTATTGTTTTTATTAATCTTTCAATGCTAAAGTGTATTTATCTCGCTCAAGAACCAACATTTTGTTTTACTGATTTCTTAACCAAAACATCCATTTTATTGCTATGTAGTTGCCCACTCGAATACTTTTCCAAATAACTGAGCAACAATCGCCTGATTTGTATCTATAATACACTCCTCGCCACTTAAATTGGACACCCCTTACGTCTGTTTTCTATCCTTCATTGCTCCCAAACCAAGCATGCTAGAGACTTAATTTTTTTTTGTAAATTAAAGCTAATTTAATTGCTGTAATTTGATCAAAAGGAAGGTTCAATGCTAAAGCTGTAAGTTTTAACAAAATATTATCAACCACAATCCGGCAAAATGCGGGGTTGAAAATTTGCGCCACTTGAATAGGACATTTTAATAAAAAAAACATTTTAGAGATTTCTGATTCTTTTTATTACAAAAATAACTTAAATTTAAGTTAATTGGAGTATTTTACATTCAAAAAAAATGTTTAATAGTGTGATGAGCCACATTTCTGTTCCAAAACTTCACACATCCGGTTTGGAAGGGATGTATACAAATTAGCCAAATAATTCAATGAAATCGATCTCCAAGCTAATTCGATGGCTTGGGTTAGTTCGGGTATACTCAAATATTGTTGTCCTGGTCCGTATACGTGACGTGACGTGTCAACCATCCCCAAACATTTTCAATGAAATTTAAATCCGGAGAATAGGGCGGCCAGCTTAATAGCTCCACATTTTGGCTCGGTATATAGGTTTTAACTACCCGAGCTGTATGTATCGCATTTTCATTGATAAATCCAAGGCAGAGGTCCAATAAGGATATGAAAGTATGGAAATGCCTTTTTCAATATGCCATTGTAAGACAACGCAATCATTGTGGTTGACATAAATTGTAGTTGGCAGGTTCCACAATAGGAAATGGCCCCCCACACCATCACACCTCCAACTCTTCTATGAAGTTGGTCCAAATAATGCATTTCTTTGCGGCGCTCATGGAAATAGTAGCTATAGCTATCAGGACCTTCCAAATTTAATTTTTTTTTCATCGGAGAAGACTACTCTATGCCACTCCGAAGTCCAGGTCACATGTGCGCGACAAAACTGAGACGTTGCTCTTTTCGAACCGGGTTGAGAGGTGGCTTCTTCTTGATTTTCAGTCTTTTTAGATGTTTAGCTTTCAAAATAACAGGACGCATAGTCGTAAGACTTGCCTTGACACCGCATTTATCTCTAATTTTTGCCAAAGAGTCTTGAGAACTTGAAGCTTTTCTTAAAATAAGTCGCATTTCCGCATTAGTAAGCACGCTGTGTGTCCGGCCTTTCATGGTTTCTGCATATTCATACTCATTACTTAAAAATGTGGATATAGCGTGTCGTGGATATGCGTGTCGGCTCCTCTCGATTTTTGTTTAGCTATTTTGGCAAAGATAAGCCAGTGTCCTTGTAAGCTTTGATTTCTCCTTTCCCGTCTCGGCTAATGCTTTTCCTCGACCTATTTTAGGTTTTTTTTTTTTTTTAAATTAAATAGTTAACAAACAAAATCGATCAACGGAGAATATGAGTTCGCGTGCCAAAGATAACCATCGAACTAAATGCATGTTCTATTCAAGTGGCGCAAATTCCAATGAATGTTAACATAAAGTGGAAAGAAACATATAACGGCTCTTTTCCACAACTTGCAATTTTGTCACAGAGAAAGAAGAAGAGTTGGACAAAGATAACGGGCATAATATCATTTTTTATCATTCCGCTTTCGAGTTATTAGCAATTGCAAATAGAGTGTACAGGGTGTCCTATTCAAGTGACGACACCTGATCTGCGTTTTACTACCACGATTTACTTACTTAACGGGCTCGCGATCCTGAAAGAGTCTCTGCCTGAGACACTGCAGCCCTCCATCCTAGTGTCCCTTCGCTAGTCAGCACATGCGATAGTTCCCGATAGTTTTCGAAAAACACTCGATAGTATTGATAGTTTATCGATTGTTTCCAACAAGAAATAATTGTAGATCAAATATTAGAAGCAGACAATTTTTATTGATTCATAAACAAATTTATTTATTTTTTCAAAAATTGTTAATTTTGTTTTAAAAAGAGGAGCTCATTTAACCCTTTGATCTTAAGTCTGTTGCGGCGTTCAGTCAATATCTGACCAGCTTTCGAAAATGTCCTCTCTGAGGGAACTGATGTTGCTGGTATGCAAAGGAAGATGTCTGTCATTTCCTTTAGCCTTGTACCCGATATCTCCCAATATTTTATCGGACTCTCGTTTTTATCTATGGCCGGTTTTTCCAAATGCTTCCTAATGTCGATGATTGCGTCACTTCCTGGTGTGCTTTGGTGCCTATCGGATTCATCCAAAAACGATAGTGGGAGGTGGTCGGGGTCGGATACGTTTGCTGATGTTGATGGGAGCTGTTGCTCTTTTTTTTTTTTAATTAGTTTTAGTGATTTAATCTAAGGAGACTTTCAAATAAATTCGAAAGTGATGGGTATATTATTCTTCGATTTATTTAACGTTTATTATTTTTACAAGACTTCGACAGGTTTTAACATCAAAGATGGCTGATTATTCATATATCAAAAAAAAAACCCACGTTGGTTGTTCTTCATTACCAGTTAAAGTTAAATTACACATCTAGGTGGCGCTATAAAGTAGTTTACAACTAGGCCAACCTGACACTTGGTCGACCTCGAGCAATAATGAATTTAATTATCTCACGCTACGTTACATTATCTTACAAGAACTAAGTATTGCCTGATTCCTGGAAGTCTACGGCCCTACTATTATATTTTAAAAGCCACTTACGCATCCGGTTAGCCTCAATAACCCCGTCATAAAGAAGCTGAGTCAACTGACAATTATCGATGTCTCGCAGAACATATCTATCATTACTAATCACTTTATGGACAATATACGGTCCTCTGTACACAGGCAGGAACTTTTTATTTGCTCCATTTGTAGTATCTATATTTCGCATGACAACAATATCACCAACATGATAGTGCTTGACATCCCTGCTGTGCCTAAGAAAATAACTCTGATTATACTTCACTGACTTATCCATTTCTTTCGCGGCATCTGCACGAATGTGAGATAGATTGCGACTATCACCCAGATTCATCTTCTCCTCCAAATATTTCGTGAGCTCATCCACTTTTCACCCCTCTGTTCCACGCCAAATAACATCATACAAGGATAAACCCTGGTGGTACTGTGTATAGAATTATTAATCGCATATTCTACCTGCAGTAACTTACTAGACCAATCGGCATGATTTAATGGCTCACTCATCTTCCCAAGCATGGCCTTGATTACTCTATTGACTCTTTCTATTTGACCATTTGCCTGAGGAGAAGCGGTAGCCACCTTGACATGCCCAATGTTTCGCTTCAGTAAGAAATCTTCAAATTCAAGAGATGTAAAGCATGTACCCCTATCCGAAATAATTCTTCTAGGTCTACTATAACTAAAGTACTTTTCTAGAGCGGCAGTAACCTCGTTCGTGCTGGTAGATTTCGTTGGATATAGCTTAACGTGCTTCGTAAAGGCGTCTATTACAACCAGAATATGCTTTCTCTTTGAGCTTATAGCAGGCAAAGGACCGAAGTGGTCAAGATGAACAGTGTCAAACGGTATCGGTTTCTTGGGTATACTATAGTGGTTCCTCTCTGTAGCCCGAACCGGCGTAGCATACATGACGCATTTAAGACAATTCATTATAAACATTTGTCAATTGCTTGATGTCCGAGTTTTTCATGTAGGTACCACTCGTATTACATTGTCTTCCATATCGTTAGGGACATATAGGGCCGTACGTCCATTCCGCCTTATTCTAACAGCAAGTCCATCAGTCAAGTCAAATCCTTTCAATTCCTCAACTTCTAAGCGCTCACGCAAACCTTTTATAATTTCATCTCGCTCCTGAGCAATCTGCATTTGAAAATCTACATCAGCCTCTATCCAAATGGAAGACCCATTGAAGCACCACTGCGGTGTTGATTTTATAATTGTAATTTTCGAGCCCCAGGGCCCATCTCGCAATCCTAGCATTGACATTTTTCTTTTCTAATGTCATTGTCAGTGAGTTGCAATCGGTCACGATCTTTAAAGGTATCCCTTCCAAATAGACACGAAATCGTCTCAGAGCGTAAATAATAGCGAGTGTTTCTAACTCAAAGCTATGGTACTTTGATTCGGCAGGAGAAGTAGTTTTCGAGAAGTACGACACCGGATGAAACTTCCATCCTCCTGGCGTTGTAGTAAAATAGACCCAAAACCAGTTGAGCTTGCATGCATTTCCATTTCCTTTTCAGGGTTATAAATAGCAAGGATAGGCGCATTAATAAGGCGAAACTGTAATTCATTGAAAGACTCGAGGCATTGCTTGTCAAAGTCAAAGTTAGCATTCTTTTTTAAAAGGTTTTGCAGGGGCTTCGCAATTCGAGAAAATGATGGCACAAACCGTCTGAAGTAAGAAAACAGACCGATACATGAATGCTATTCCTTTTGATTGGTGGGTAGCAGGTATTTTTTTATGGCGGTAACATGAGACTCACTTGGAGCGATCCCAGCAGACGAGACAGCGTACCCGAGATACTCTATTTCACTATAACAGAATTTGCATTTTGACAAATTCAGCGTCAACCCTCGTTGGGTAATACGTCGCAGTATAATTTCTAATAGCACTACATACTATTCGTACTCTGATGTAGCGATCAGTATATCGTCCATATAAACAACTATCTTACCGGTATCAATTAAATCACGAAAGATAATGTTAATGAATCGTTGAAACACAGAAGGCGCGTTTTTGAGCCCAAATGGCATTCTCAAATATTCCCATTGACCATTTGGAG
The DNA here is from genome assembly GCA_949715645.1 of Portevinia maculata. Taxonomy (NCBI): domain Eukaryota; kingdom Metazoa; phylum Arthropoda; class Insecta; order Diptera; family Syrphidae; genus Portevinia; species Portevinia maculata. The sequence continues at coordinate 98,931,186 of OX454528.1, forward strand.
TCACAAATGCTGTAAGAGCAATGGATTCCTCAGATACCCGTACCTGATGAAATCCACTTTTTAAATCGAGAAGTGAAAAATACTTTTTGCCCTCAAGATATTCTATGCAATCTTCTATGAGGGGCAATGGTTGATTATCACGCACAGTATTCTTATTTAACCCACGATAGTCTACACACATTCGTACATCCCCGTTCTTTTTTTTTACTAACACAATATGCGAAGCATGCGGCGAACTGCTTGGCCTTATGATTCCGTCTTTTTCTAAATCTCTTATCATTAACTGAACTTTAGTTCGTTCATAAAAAGAAAGGCCGCTCGGGGCACACCGGAATGGAACACCGTCATTGATTAGATGAATTTTCATCTCGTAATCTAAAGGTTCTATACCTATATCTTTAGGCCTAACATAAGAGTCCACAATGAGATTATTTAATTCGGCACAGCAGACTTTGCTTAATTTGCAATTTATATTTAAATCATGTTCGTCCGAAACATATTCGATATTGAAAATATCGGGTATATCTAAGTTACACCTGCTCCCCGTATCACCGTTGTTACGCCTTAGCTCGTGCTTCCTCAAGTTTCAAGGGAAGAGTACCGAGCGGAGAGCCAAAAATAAATGAAAAAACAATTGTTTGAGTTATTTTTTACTGCAGAGCCCGCTGTCTATAGCTGGGCTGCGACTCTGAGTATTTGTTGTATTTATTAAAGGTCCGCTGTCTATAGCTGGGCTGCAACCTTTTGGCTTCGTTATTTAATTAGCTCTGTCTTTCCTGCTCACAACCTTTGCCTTTTATACAGTTTTACTTTCATGACCCTTGTCCTATCTTCCCAGTCTACTTAATCAATTCCATATTTGCATAGCTATGCGCGATTTTAAGTATTGCCTAATTGTTTTTCGTTGCCATTAAAAGTGCCCAAATGAAATCTTGGGTGTTATTTGCCTTTCGCCGGTGTCCGGTGTCATCCATTCATAAATTGTTATTTATGTTCCCGATAACACAACGTAGTAAACCTCTGATATTCAACCAATGTCCGGTGTCATCGATTCATAAATTGTTATTTATGTTCCCGATAACACAACGTAGTAGCTGATATGCAACCGTTGCAGTTTTGCCATATGTATATCAGTGGCGTGGCGTGGATAATTTTAAAAGGGAAGACGTTGAAAAATTTAGTCACCTATAAAAATAAAAATCTTTAAAACCTGAAATAAAATAATTTTTAATGGGGATATTGTATCTACATAATATGCATTCCACATTGACTTAGCAAAAATATTCTAGCCACATTTTTTATACTTCAAGACATTAATATTTCAATCAACAATGAGCTTAAAGCATAACAAAAGTGGCTTCAAAAGAAGCCGGTCTTGACAGACGCATGATACAATAACTTAAAAAAATTCAGCATAATGTGGATAGTAATTTTAAAATAAGAAAATTCAGAAGAATTATATGGATAATTCTTTATATTTGTTAAAATATAAAAACGATACAAATAATAATGTCAGCAATAAAAATAAATCAAAATTAAAAACAGCTAAAATTCACACACTTAAAAAAAAAAAGTGAAAAGTTTTGTTAAAATATTAGTTCTTTATAATTATTTGTATTCTAATGCTATTCGACGATCTTTTTTGATAAACTCTGCCAATACCCTTTCATAGAAGTTTGGTCTATTTTTAATTTTAAGAAGAAGTCTTCTTTCTATCGATATGAGGGCTAAATCAGAGAGCCTATCCTCGCCCTGTGAGTTTCTTAAATAAGTATGAATTCTTTTTAAAGCAGAAAAAGACCTCTCAACGGAGGCGACGGAAATGGGAAGTGTTAAAAGTAAACTACTTAAGTTTAAGACTTGAGGGAACACTTCTTTCAATGCTTCACTATTCAAATGGTTGTGAAGGTCGAAAACCTCAAACTGCCGAAGTGACGACGAAGAATATAAAACATTAAGTTCATTTTTTAATGCCGTGAAGTCAAAAATTCTAGGAAAAAACTTAATTAGGAAAGATATTTTTACATCTGGACTGGAACGAGAAAAAGTGTCATACTTCAAATTATTTAGTAAATCCAAAAATGTAAGATTACTAAATGATTTATATCTGGCATTTATTTGGCTAACTATATTGTCTTTAATTTCAACAAAAAGGCGCTTATAATTCGTCTTCAAATCGAAGTCAAGCAACCTGCGTTTACGTGGAGGTTCGATGCAATCATTTACGCTGTCATAAATAACTTCAAACATATTTAAAAAGTCAGAGCTTATCCATGACTCAAAACGTTCGATTTCTTGATTGGCATAACTAACGTCTGTTTGTTTTTTTTGAATTAAATTAAATAATACATCGGTCTTTGCAAATATTTCAGAAAGGGTATGAAGCAAAAAACAGAATTCCTTGCTCTCTAATTTATTTAATAAACTTTCTGCCATCGAAAGTGTGTCAGTATCCCATTCCCTAGAGTTATTAATTATTTTACTAAAAGTTTCAATTATATCTGTTCTACAGTTAAAGATTACGTTTATTATTCTTGAATGATAATGCCATCGAGTTTCCGATACTCCTGGCATACGTCGATTGGAAATTTGTTTTAAAAGATTGGACCGCTTTGTGGATTTATTAAAAAATCGAACGATGCTATTAGTATAGCCAAAAAATAGTTTAAGTTCTGCTATGTTTTCTAGAGATCGGGATAGTACTAAATTTAAAACATGTGCATAACAAGGAATAAAATTTGCCATCGGGCATTCATCAAGGACCTTCTTTTGAACACCACCCCCCTCGCCGGACATAACTGCGGCACCATCGTAGGATTGTCCTATTAACTTTTCCTTGCAGTCGTATGTTTCAAGAATTTTAAATATATGATTGGATAACTCATTTGCATTACGACTTGCGCTAACGTCAAAAAATCCAAGAAATCTTTCTTGTATACCATCCTCTGACAAGTACCGAAATATGGCACTCAGTTGTTCCCTATGACTCAAATCTGGTGTTTCGTCGATCATAATCGACACGAACCGAGCATCCTTGATTTCCGTTTTAATTTCGGATTTAATAACCGCCGCGATACTATGTATCAAATCGTTTTGAATATCGTTGGATAAACCTGAAAAAATTGGATTGTGTGTACTTGAACACTGCTCTAAATGGGATTCCAATAAAGTGTCATATTTAGATAAAAAATAAACCGCTTCGACATAATTGCCACGATTATCTGAACTAGACCTTTCATCATGACCGCGAAATGCTAACTCCTGTCTGCCTAATAAAATGACCGTGTCAATAAAACGTTCCATTAGTTTCCGATTTTTATCTACTTTTTTATTATGAACAACGAAAGAATTTCCTAAAGAAGTTTCAATGCGATTCGTGCCGAATTCGTGTAGGGATAAACAACAACGAATATGTTTTTCTGTCTTAATATGTTTTTTCGAAGAATTAACTAAATTATTTATATCAGTGAAACCCGTTCGGCTCCAAACACTGGCGGAGTTTGAAAAAAGAAGACAAGGAAAACAAAACATTTTATTAAGTTTGCAACTCCCAGTTAGCCACTTATATTTTTGGTATAAGGAAACATTAAAATGTGTCACAAAACCATCTCTCCTTTGGTAATTAATATTTATAAAAGGCATAGAGCGCCCTACGTCTATAACTTTTTTTTTATCAAGAAAAGATAGCTTACTAAAACTATTTGAATCCTCCAGGAGGAAATCAGTTAAACAGCAATCTACAATAATCAAAGACATTTCCAAAAAAAATCTAAAACTGCACTAAAATTAAGAAGCTAAAATGTTTTTATCAGTAAGTTGGTAATAAAAGAAACTAAAAAATTACACATTAACCTTCACTTTCACTTTCACATCTAACTTTTCACTATTTTAATTTAAGATTTTATCAAATTGGCTTTACAAAACACTAGATTTTTTCAAGTTATTGCACTTGTGCAACGCAGTCTGTCAATAAATTCCAACTGATTCTAAATTAAAATTTGAATATCTGCTTAAAAAAAAAACAAGTGTCGGTATTTTATTTGACATGAACTTCTCTTAAGCGATATGCTGAATTTACTCTGCTGACAAATTGCCATAATATTCTACCATATTTTATTTCATAAGACAAAAGTATAACAATAAATTTGTAAAAACATCGAAGCATTAACTATCACAAGAGAGAAAAATGAAAGCTCAACTTCTTACATCAACACGCATATCAATATCAACATCAAATTCAAAATCAAGAATCAACCCACATAACACATTCAGATATTATGTCATAAGAAAAAAGAAATAAGTCAAAGAACACCGTGTTATTAGACACAATGTTGCAAAAAAAACGAGTCAAACGTAGCACCTGCATTCCTGCAACATGTTGATATCTTCCGATTGAAACGCAATGCTAATCGCAAAAGGGAGAATGAAATGAAACAATTCCAAGTATTCAGCGTGAGATTTGGTTTATAAGACGAAATGTAGCGTCTTTTTCTTTGAATATAAAAGCGGGTGTTGAACAAAGAGGATCGGAACCGCAATGCTTGTAGAAGAAAGGGATATAAAACAAGTAAATAAGACGGAAAAATATTTTTTATTCTATTATAGAGAGCAGCGGTAGTTGAAAACTTTTTACTAAGAGTATTTTTGTGACTCTTCGTTGGTTTGTTGTTTGTGATTTGTGGATTGTGGAATGTGGTTGAATCTTGATTCTTGAATGAAGTATGAAGATACAGACGAGAGGTAGAATGAAAATATTAAACTTATTCGATAGCTTATGTGTGAGTGTGTGTGTAGATTTTATTTTATAATTAAAATACGGGACGGGTTTCATTTTTCATACATTTATTTGGCAGATAGTGCTTACTTTTGGTGGATTTTTAAAAGGGAAGACGGTAGGAATCGTGTTATATGGACGCCACGCCACTGTCTACTATACATTTTCTCATACCTATTTTGTTATATAAATAAGAGAGTCATACGAGTATTTGAAAGAGCGTACGCATTTACAAACACATTCTCCTATGGTTAATACATATCAATTCCTCCTTTCTTACTTCAAAATCTAATATATATTACTATTTTACAAAATAATTCATGAATTTTTAATAATTAAATTAAATTTTTTTTGATCTTCCAAAAATTGTTTTTTTAGTTCCTTATCGTTATCTTCTTCCGCGCTATGAAAATCATCATTTTCCTCCTCAACCTGCACATGACTTTGCCTTTTGTTTTCTATATTATTGTTATTTATTAAAGTAGCCTGTGAGCTAAATCGAACTGAAAACATTCTACGTTTTATTTGATTTACATGGGCCATTTTTTGGACCCCATTTACAGATAGTTTGTATAATGATTTAGACATTTGTTTTATAATATATCCAGGAATCCATTTTATGTGCGATTTGAAACTATTTCTGTAATATATGCTTTCATTTTCTTTAAATTGTACAATTTTATTTAAATAACTTAATTGCATCTGTAGCTCCATTCTCAACAGTTTTCAATGTGGCTTTAGATTTTGCTGTTAAAACATCCAGCAACGTTATTGTTTTAAACTTAAAAATCATACTAGCAGGTGTTTGGTTAGTGGAAATTGTGGGAGTATTTCGATATTTAAGTAGAAAATTGTCAATTTTGTAACTAAGACTTTTAATGGACGGTTCTTCGATTAAAAATTTCTTTAAAACGTGTTTTGTGGTTTGAACTGCTCTCTCCGCTAGTCCATTTGACTGAGGATGGTATGGTGGACTCTTTAAAACTTGAATACCATTCTTTTCGCAGAATTCAACAAATTCCGAAGATTGAAAGGGAGGGCTGTTGTCAGACACCAGCTGAGCTGGTAGTCCGAAGACCGAAAACCAGTTACGCAATTTGCCAATTACCCTTTTAGCTTGAGTATTTTTCATCTCCGCAATCTCAATCCATTTGGAGAAACTATCTACTAACAATAAAAACTTTAATCCATCTATCTCAAAAAAATCGATGTGTACTCTTTCAAATGGATAAGAAGAAGGAATCCAGCTCGATTCCTCCGTTAATTTGGTAAAATTTTGCGTCTGAGCGCAAACTTGGCAACACTTTACAAAGTCCTCTATGTCCGCATCTAACCCTCTCCACCACACATAACTCCTCGCAAGCATTTTCATTCTTGTCATTCCAAAGTGTGTGTCATGTAACATTCTAATCACATCCTTCTTTAAAGCTTCAGGAATAACCACTCTGTTCCCATAATATATGCAACCATCATTGCATGAAAAACTTTGACCTCTATCTACATAATATTTAATTTCCTTATCATTTTTGAAGTTTTCGCTGTACATAAGCCAACCATAATCCTTACTCAAAACAATATCTTTGCTCGTTTCCGTTTGAACATCCTTTAGTTTAAGAAGTTTCATATTATCAGGACCAAATTTGAACACATTAATGAAATCTTCTTCAATATTTGTCGACTCTAGTACGGGCAACCTCGACAACGCATCTGCATGTCCTATTTGCGAACCTTTCTTATATCTAACATCAAAATTATACATTGACAATTGGATAGCCCACCTTTGTAGTCTTGCTGCTGCTACAGCTAGGTGCCCTTTCTTTTCACTAAATATCTCTCTAAGCGCCTGGTGGTCTGTCACAATAGTGAATTTATGCCCATACAAATAATTATGAAACTTTTTAACCGCGAAAATGATAGCAAGAGCTTCTCTATGAGTTTGTGAATAATTTTGTTCTGCTGCACTTAGTGTTGTAAACGCAAAAAGTACTGGCTTTTCCTCGCCATTAACTATGTGAGCCAGCACCGCACCGACACCGTATGGGCTTGCATCACATGTCAAAACGATTGGATTCTTTGGGTCAAAATACTCTAAAATATTATTACTAACTAAAAGCTTTTTTGCTTCCTTAAAAATGTTCTCATGTTCAGGCCTCCATTCAAATTTAGCATTTTTTTTTAAAAGATCGTACAGTAACCTCAATTTTGAAGCTAACCCAGGAATAAACCGGTTGTAGAAATTTAAAATCCCAAAAAAACTTTTAAGTTGTGTAACATCTTCTCATCGTTCGGTTTGATTCCATTACCACTAACCACATGTCCTAAATACTCAACCTCCGATTTAAACCATTTGCATTTATCCCAGTTAACTCTCACATTATGTGTTTCCAACCTCTCTAATACTCTTATTATATTAGCCTCGCAGTCCTGAAGGTCTAATCCTCCAACCAACAGATCATCCAAGTATACACCGACTTTATCCAGACCCTTCAAAATTTCATCCATCACTTTCTGGAACTCGGCAGGAGCCACTGCTACCCCAAAAGGTACCCTGGTAAATTTATATAACCCCTTTCTAGTATTGACCATCAACACTTGTTGCGAATTTTCATGCACGGCTAGCTGTAAATATGCCCCAGTTAAATCAAGAACGCAACATTTTTTGCAGCCAACAAATTTTGTAAATAATTCTTCCATAATTGGAAGATGGTAAATACTATTTTCAATAGATTTGTTCACAGCTATTTTGCAGTTGAGACACAATCTTAAATCTCCATTTTTCTTGGGCACTACCACCATTGGAGAAGCCCACTCGCTATACTTAATCGGCTGTAATACTCTGCGCTACCAGTTTATCAATCTCTGCATCTACTCTGTCACGCAGCCCAAATGGAACTGAATAGGGTTTTGAAAATATCGGAATATCATTTTCTTTCAACTTTAGCTGAACATTAAAACCAATAATCGGATCCCTCATGTCTTTAGAAAAAACTTTCGGAGATTTCAATATTAATTTTTTTACTATCATTTCCACCATATCATCCACTTTGTTTACCACAAAACTGTTTCTCCAACTTGGGAATAAGACATCCAACCAGTCAAGCCCTAAAAGAGGGGTGAAGCCACGATTCGACTTGATCACAAATATCTCCAAACAATGATGGGCTGACACTACAATCATGTCTTGCACATTTACCGAGATTTTTCCCACAATTTCAACCTGATGTCCTGTTACCACATTTAATTGCCTACTAACGTTTTGGAATCTGTAGATCTGGAAAATAATTTTTGTAAGTGTTATAATTAATAACTGTTGAGCATGCACCATTTCCATTTCCATAACCACATTATTTATACGTAATCTTACTACTTGAGCCAAACTATTAACATTAGTAAACGAATTTATATACCCTATTGATAATTCATTTATTTCATCTGCCATATCTTCTACATTGTTAACATGCATTTGTCTATTATAGGAAGTAACTTGCTGTTTTCTACAATATTTTTTTACGTGACCTCTCATGCCACAATTAAAACAAACCGCATTCCTCCAATCTCTCTTGTCAAACTGATTGCTGTTGTGTTGAAGTTGTCTCGCTGGTTTTTTTTCGTAAGACGGTCCTCTTTCCAAGCCCGATCTCCTAAATTGACATCTTCCTCGCTGTTGGTGTGGTTGATACCGTTGATTCAGTACCTCGACATTGTTATGTAATTCTGGGGCCTGTTTCTCCGCTTCTACATCAACTACATCAACTACATCATACAACATCGAGTCTACACTACATCAGATACATTTTTCTGTTTCACACATTACACTTGAAGTGTTGTATGATGTAGCTAATTGATGTAGTTGATGTAGTTGATTTGACATTTCTTTTGTATTGAATGTGAGTTTGATTTCATTTTAAGACTTCTACTCAATTGAAAATAAAAGTATTGTATAAAATGGAGGATTTTGATTTTAACATTTTTGACGACGATTTTGAGATAAATATCCGAGTGCAAAGAAGACCTAAAATATTCCTTGAAACAATCAATTTTAATATTGATGATCAATATTTTATTGAGAGGTTTAGAATGCCAAGAATTTGTATTGAATTTTTGATTGAACGCTTGGGTGCATTTATTTCACACCCAATAAATTGCAACCATTATACATTGTCACCGCTCCAACAAATATTAATAACACTTCATTGGCTTGGAAACGGAGGACAATACCATGGTGTTGGAACAATGCATGGTATTTCAAAAGCATCCATATGTCGTTGCGTTAATAAAGTTTGTTCACTTGTTTCACAACTTTTATTATGTGAGTCATTTTGTCAGTAATAATTATCTTGCATAATGTAATAATATGTTTTGTTTTTCAATTAGCCGAGGAAGTGAGGTGGCCCGACAATACAAACGGTGTAGCTCAAGGTTTTTTAACATAGCGGGAATGCCATTGGTTGCTGGAGCTGTCGATGGCACTTTAATACCAATCGATGCGCCATCGGTTAATGAGCAGGCATTTGTTGATCGAAAAGGTCATCATTCCTTAAACGTGATGGTAGTTGCTGGTCCTGATTATCGCTTTTACGCAGTGAACAGTAATTATCCCGGCTCCGTACATGATAGCCGTGTTTTACAGTGCAGCCGAGGGAGTGAGGTGGCCCGACAATACAAACGGTGTAGCTCAAGGTTTCTTAACATAGCGGGAATGCCATTGGTTGCTGGAGCTGTCGACGGCACTTTAATACCAATCGATGCGCCATCGGTTAATGAGCAGGCATTTGTTGATCGAAAAGGTCATCATTCCTTAAACGTGATGGTAGTTGCTGGTCCTGATTATCGCTTTTACGCAGTGAACAGTAATTATCCCGGCTCCGTACATGATAGCCGTGTTTTACAGTGCAGCAGGTTATATAACAGATGGAATAATGAACAGTGGCGTCCGTTTCCAAATGCGATAATTATTGGTGATTCCGGCTATACATTAAGAAAGTGGTTATTTACTCCTAATGTTCCAAATGCTATTGCAGAAAGTCGAGCTAAAAATCGTTTTTTAACTAAGCTAAAGAAAACGCGACAAGTTGTGGAATGTAGTTTGGGTCAATTAAAAGAAATATTTCCTTGCTTGAACAGATTGCGATTAAAAAAGGCAGTAAGCTGCGCAAGAGTTGTAAATGCGTGTATTACATTGTATAACATACGTAAAAGAATGGTACATGAAAATGATACAAATATGTTGACTAACAACAATGATGAGGATGATGAAAATGAAGAAAATAGTGAAGATGAAAGTGATAACAGTGCAGTTGAAACACTTAGAAGTTATATAAATCGTTTCGAGGACTAGTTCACTAAATTCTATACATATCACAATTTTTGTTTATTCTGAGTCCTCCTCAATAAAATAAAGAGACTCTGTTAGTTTTGAGGTTGGTAAATTTAACCGAATTTCCCTTTCACGGCAACACAATTGCTTGTCGTAAATACAATATTTAAGATACTCAATTTTTAAGTCATTTAGTTTATCCACTTTTGACTTTGATTGGCGTGCTGATGTCTTCTGACTTGGCCCTGGTTTTTGGGTCGACGATCCTTGGCCTTGGGTTGTTAATTCCTCTCTCTGCAAATTTGGAGTTGGATTGTCACTGACACCATCGGCTTCAAACTCGTCAAGCCCTTCCGCTATCTATTAAATACATAAAAATAAAAACATGCATATTAATAAGCAATTATGTAGTTCCATATGAAGTCATACCTCTTCTCCTACAATAGAAAGAATCATTTTGTCATTTTCGTCCAAAATATTCGCAGTTGAAGCTCCACCTACGCCAGTTTTCTTCATCCTGTCTACCTTGGTCTTTAAATATGAAAAATTATAACTAAGAATAAAAATACACACTTGTCTAAAACTAAAAAAATTATTACCAAAGCGCCGCGCCGCTAATTTTGCCATGTATTCCTTCTAAATTTTTCGTCGTTGGATTCTCTGCTTACCAACCCGTAACTAGAGGCTAGATATGATATTTTGTCCCATTCCCTAGCAATATCGTCCTTCGATAAGCTTCCCGAAATCTTTCCGAAAAGAACAGCTTTTGCTGCATAGATCTCCTGCAGGACAAGCATTTGTTGCTCTTTCATCGTCTAAAAAATAAAAAAATAAACATATGATATCAAAGTTACGGATGTCCTTTCCGAGGACACTAAAAAAATACCGAACACCAACCTTCGGCTGGTCCAACAAGTTCGTATTAAATGAAACACTACTATTTAGACTACGTTATAATTAATTCTTTATTGAATATTATCACAACCGCACTGCTTCACGTCTGGATTTAGATTGTCCCACCGCTGTTCAATTCCTGCTTCAGGTGGTATTGCTTCTCATGCCCAATCTGCTGAGTCGCCCAATGCATGCAGCGCGTGCATCCGCCTGTATCGTGTATCCGTCATCGTTGCAATCGTGGGAACATGCTGAGTCGGCGGGAACATGTTTGCGCGTGTCTGATCAGGTTCAGGGTGACGAGGGGTTTCAGGTGCGGTATGCCGGATGATGATAACTTCATCGTTGCAATCGTGGGAACATGCTGAGTCGGCTGGAACATGTTTGCGCGTGTCTGATCAGGTTCAGGGTGACGAGGGGTTTCAGGTGCGGTATGCCAGATGGTGATAACTCCTCCCCCTCTGAAAATCTACGGCCCGTAGATCTTGCGTGACCTCAGGGTCAGGCTGTTACTTGTGATAGGTTAGAGGATGATATTGCTGGGATGTCGGGCTTAGCGTATAACTTCTTCCCGATCGTGAGGACTGCCGATGCCACCAAAATTAGGATTGCAGCCTCTGTAAGTATAGATATTTTAAATTCTTGGGTTAAATTACCTAGGCGTTCTATGTTCCGAACGCTGAGATCATGCACGTATCCCAGATCAATATCTCGGTCATGGTAGGTGATGTTCATTAGCGCCGGGGGAAGTGCTTGTAAGGCTGTAGCCAAAGAACTTGAAAATGTTCTGCCCTTCAGCTGGATACTCTCATTTCTCAATTGGATGATGTATGTACCTGTAAGAGACTTTGAAATATTGTTAGCGACTAAATCACCCCTGAAGTTAGTGACAAAAATTGTATCTTCTTTGATGAGTTCGATGACCTCTTCTTTGCTTGTTTGGAAGGTACAAGGCGCGGACCCCCCTTTCAGAAGCCGGGCGATGCAGTCATCTTCGGGAATTTTCTCCAGCGCTTTGTCCTCGCAGATTGTTGAGTTGTTAATTGATAGGCAACTTGCTACGATGCCGTAAGTTGCCCTGTGGTTGACGAGCATCTTTTTGAATTTTAGCCTGATCTGTTTTCCCTTGATAACTGATGGCCTTGTTATTAGTAGGTTAAATTCTTCTCTTCCAACCTTTGGCATTGAGATAACATACAGCAGCATCGATCCATTTGTGAAGATTGATGGCGTCCCATATTCTACTGCCTCGATTTCGTTAGCGTACGGAAGGGTCTCCAACTCGCTGATAACCTTATTGATTTCCTCCGTATTTAGTAGGTTTGTATTGATCAGGCCACTCTTTGCCATTTGGCAGGCTCGTACTATTTCGTTTATCTCGCCTTTTATCACTATGATTTCGTCCAGTGCATCTTGTTCGAACCTTCCAGAAACCGTGTCCTTAATCCCTTGTTCGTATCTGTCTATCACCGAGTTAATTCTCCTAGTAACGTCTTTCGTAATGTCAAAAAGCTTCTCGTTGATTTGGTATTGCTGATTGTTGTTTTCGATGATTGTTTCCTGGCTTTGGAGGATTTTGTTCCAGTCGGTAGCGTCAGGGCTGCCAGCTACCCACTTCCAGGCTGTTCCAATCCAGTCGATGGACCTTGCCTTCCTTCGTGAGTTGCCTTTAAGCAACCTGAGACGGTCCTTTATCTGCTGCACATGAAATTCCATTATGCGTTTTCTGTCCTGATCCTTGATGTTATCGCTTATGGCATTGGTTACTCCGTCCACGAGACCTTGGAATTGCGCTAGGTCAATAGTATGTACAAGCTTAAAACTTCCATCGACAATCCATCCTCTACTTTCCTTTAAAGAAACTATGGGGGCCTTGTAGTCGAATATCTGGAATCCTTGAGTGACGGACAGAAGCATGAGTCTGTGAAATAAATAAAATGTTCTTTTCTTTTCTTTTATGCTCCTAGGAACCCTAGGTTTTCTCTAAGATAAGTGATGTTAGAGTGGAATCTCCGCCTTCAGTAAAAACGACAAGAATCTATTTCATTGTTATAGACATTTTACTTGGCTAACTTAAGACTAACATTTTTCTTAAATTAAAAATTAGTAGGAAAGCGCTTAAAAGCGAATGATTCTTTTATCTTAAGACTAAATGATTTGTAATTATTCTTACTGTCTAGTTGTAGGTGCATTGCTAAAGTAGTTATGATATTGTGCATACACTCCCCTTTCTCTTTTTCATATATTCATTTCATATATTCATTTCTTATTCGTTTTCATATATTCATTTCAAATATTTTTTAAATGAGTCTTGTGTATTTTTCGGCCACTGGCTGTGGTGACCGTTACCTTGTTGTCCTTTTGGACAATTTCTCTGCGAAAAATGGGCTTATTTTTTGCCTGAATGCCCTTGACCCTTGCAAAAACGATGTCGCCTTTACGGTAAGTTTTTGGCTTGGATCTTTTTTTGTTTCGTCGCGCGTTCGTCGATTTTTGTTTGCGCATAATTTCCCCCTTGAGCTCCCTATTCACTCTTTTCCGGAAGTCAACCAGTTGTTGGTAGTTTATTCTTTGATACCTGTTAAAGAAAATATCTGATGGTTTCTTCCCAGTAACAGAGTGAATGGAGTTATTGTACCTGTCTACGGATATATTTATTAACTCTTTGAGTCGCAGGCCTTTGTATTCGACTCTGAGGCATCTGAAGATTTCCAGTATCGTAGAATGAAATCTCTCCACCTGTCCGTTCACCTCACTTCGGTTAACGGGGGTGCGGTAAAGCTTGATTCCGAGCAAATTTATAAAATTGAGCACTATTGGACTGAGAAAACTTCTCTCATTATCAGTCACCAGTATTTTTGGAACTGTGAAATAGTGCAATATCTTGGTAATTTTGTCCCTTAGATGGAGGACAGCCCTACTTTTTATGTGAAACAATTTACCAAATTTCGAGAACTTGTCTATACAACTTATAAACTTCTCATTCTGGATTTCCACAATGTCTAGATGCAGAATTTCGCATGGGTAGGAAGGTATAGGCGTAGCCTGATACTCCGGATTGATGGGATGTCTATCGTATTTGTTAAGTTTACACACCTCGCAAGTGCTAGTATATTTTTTGATTAAGCTATTCATTCTCGGAAAATAGTATTTTTCCAGGAGTTGGTCCTTATTTTCCTTAGCATTGCGGTGAGCCCTTTTATGCTCACTCATAATGAGTGTTAGCACGCGATCTGGGTCCCCGACGTCCTCAACAATTCTTTGCGTGATTCGGAGCTTATAATTTACAAAGTTTTCCAAGTATGTCTCCTGAAGCAGAGCCAGATGTGACTCCGGAATTTTGATGCCATTTAGTATATTAGGCCTCAATTTGGTTTTAAGGATTTGTGAAAGGACCTCTTTGCTTGGGTTCTCTATTGCCACATAGTGGCGAAGGTAACCAGGATGAGGTTCTTCATGAGCTTCAAATCCTTTTCCGATTTTTATGACAATTTGGTTGCGAAATACGTTCAGCGGCACTTCGACATGGGGAATGAAGTCAGTGCTGTCCTGATCAGCGCTGTGCATTGTACCTATAGATGAACGTAACTCACTCGCTGTTTCGGTTATTGAACTATTTTTTTCGCTCTCGCGACCCTCACTCGCTGTTTCGGTTATTGAACTATTTCTTTCACTCTCGCGACCCTCGCTCGCATCGTCCGTTACCGAACCTTGTTCGCAAGCCCTAGAGTTGTGTGCTGTCTGAGTGCCCACCGAGTCGGATAAGTGATTGACCTGGGTTTTAAGTCTCGATAGAGCGTCAGCAACTATGTTCGATTTACCAGGTTTGTAAATCAATTCATAGTTGTATTCCTCTATACGAGCTTTCCATCTTTTTAATTTTGCATTGAAATTTCGGTTACCTAACGCGAATGTAAGGGGTTGATGGTCTGTGTGGATGCGTATTTTCCTAGCTCCGTAGACGTAGGACCGAAGGTTGTCGAGGGCCCATACGATTGCCAGCATCTCCTTCTCGTTGGTCGCGTAGTTTTCTTCGGTCTTGTTGAGTGACCGCGATATGTACGCAATCGGCCTATCCTTACCAGAAATGTCCTGTGAAAGCACCGCCCCAATCGCGTAGTTTGAAGCGTCTGTGGTCAAATTGAATGGCTTTTCAAAATCAGGAAAAGCGAGAACCTCAGATGACGTGAGCAGAACTTTAAGATCCTCAAATGCTCGCAATGCCCCCTCATCCAACCTGACTGGAATGCGTTTCGACTGACTTGCCTTAATCTGGGCATTTTCTCCCCTTGTCAGGTTGGTTAAAGGTTTTGCCACCTTGGCATAGTCACGAATAAACTTCCTGTAATAGGAAGTGAGACCCAAGAAGCTCTTCAGCTCCTTAAGGTTTTCCGGTGGCAATAATTTCTGGATAGCAGCCACTTTGTTCGGATCTGCACGTATGCCATCAGGGGTAATAATATACCCGAGAAATTCAACCTCGGTTTTTAAGAAGGTGGTTTTCTCCAAGTTAACCTTGAGATTTACCGCCCGCAATCTTGAAAGGATTGTATCTATGTTGTCGAGAGTCTCGTTCATGCTTTTACCAAAAATGACAATGTCGTCAATATATACATAGCATATCCTACCGATGAACTCTTTCAGTACGTCATCTATCGTCCTTTGGAAGATGGCCGGTGCATTTTTAAGGCCGAATGGTAGCCGAAGCCATTCGTACTTCCCGTTCATGGTAGAGAATGCTGTTTTCGGTGTATCGGACTCCTTCATGGGTATCTGGTGGAATCCAGATGTCAGATCCAATGTAGCAAACCACTTTGCTTTACCCAGACTAGCTAACGTGGAGTTAATGTCCGGAATGGGGTACGCATCCGATATTGTAACAAGATTTAGGCGTTTGAAGTCAATCACCATCCTGTACTGAAGCTCGCCTGTAGGCTTAGGTTTTTTAGGCACGACCCAGATGGGTGAGTTATAAGGGCTTCTAGAAGGGCGAATGATGCCTTCTGCAAGCAAGTCCTCAATCTCTTTCTCGACTATTTTTCTCATACTCCCAGGGTATGGGTAACTCTTAGTGTAGACAGGTTCGTCTGTACTAGTCCTAATCTCGGCCTTCACCGACGTCTTGACTGGTTCTCTTGCGTTAAGAGGGCCGAAAACGTCTTTATATTTCTCTACCAGCATGGAAAGTCTGTGCCGTATGTCGCCGGGGAGGTTTTTATCACAAAGGGCATTGACTTCTGACGACAACTTATTCTTGAGTGGAATTTTCACCCTCTTTGATAATGTAAGGGTGTCCTCTTTGCGATCGATGATCGCTTCTAAATGCTTCAGAGTGTCGTCGCCAATGATGCCGTCGAAAGACTTGAGGCCAGGGAGAACATAAAAGGTTATAAGAGAGTCGTTTCCGACTTCCTTGAAGAACTGTCCGGTGACTTTATGGGAGATCTTTACATTGCCGGCCGCCGAATTTACTAAGAATGGTTGAGCTAGGCGGCTTGCCCCGTGCGACACATGTGAGCCAATAAAATTTTTATTGGCTCCAGTGTCCACGAGAAAGCTCAACGTCGTACCGTTCTTGAGGGTATATTCTATGTATGGTACGCTGGATAAGCGCCCGTCATAAAATTTACCTCCTCATCACAAGCCTCCTCCGCTGTCTGACGGTATTCTTCGGGGCAAACTTCGTCGCTTGTTTGCAGATTGTAAACCCTCTGCTGTTTACGGGGAAGGTTATCAGAGTACGCTCTCCTCTTGAAAGGATTGTTGCGTGGGTGATTCATATAATTGACCTGTTTAGTTTGCACCGACCGATCTACATCCATTTTTTCATGGGGTTTTGGACCATTTGGTCGTGGGGGTGCTTCGGAATTTGTGGGATAGTAGTTTTGACTATTTGAAAAGTGGGGGTTGGGAAGAAATCTTTGTGGAGGAAAGGAAGGTCTGTTATCCCTCCTAAAAGATTGGTTAATTGGAGCTGTTACGGTATTTCTCGCGCTTGGTACATGAATCGCGTGATTTCTGCAATTCAAGTTTTGCATTTCGAGGCAAGAACCGTACGCCTCTGGGAGCGTTTTTGGTTTTTGCATAATGAGCATTCGAGACAAGTCTCCGTTGAGGCCCCGTATAAATACATCAAGCGCGCGATTGCGGTATGTCTCAACTAGTGCACCCACCGTTTCCGGCGAGTAAGATTCTGTTTTTATTTTATTAATTATCAGAGAAAATTGATGGTTGACATTGGCATAGAATTCGTCCAACCTCGACCCCCTCTGCGCGAGTTGGTTGAGTTGGTGCTCCAGCGTCCTTATGTCACGCTTATCCGCGTAATGTAAGGACAGAATCCTCTTGATCTCCAGCCAATCGTCGTCGAATATGTTATAGGAGATCAGTGCCGAGTCGGCCTGTCCCCTAATTTTTTGTCTAATGTGCCGCAATATGGCTCGGTACATTGGTTTATCTTTAATGATACTGAAATCCCTCAGTATTCCTTCTACATTATGAACCCACGATATGTATTGCGTAGGCTCACCCTCAAAAATTTGCAGCTCTTTGACACAATCGGGAAGACGACTTATTTCCTTCAGGTCGGCTTCCGTCTTGGGCTCGCAAAGGGGTGCGTCTTCGCGGTTGGGTCCCAATTCAGGGTGATTAACTGCCTCTACTGATCTAAGACGACCGTCAAGATCCTTTAACTGGGCCAGTATAAGATTTACTGCCCCGGTTAACTCAGTTACCGATTTAGCGACCGCGTCCATTGTTTAAACAATGCTTAATTTTAGTATATATTTAAGTAAAATATAAAAGCAATACGCGTGAAAAAAAAGGGAGCGTGTAAATGCACTACTTATTTATATTTTATATGATTAACAATGCACCTTACCTTTGCTACGGCTACTTATTTCTCCTTAATCTGGTTTCTCACAAATGTTCTATTTTATTTTATTTAAAATTGGCTATTTCACTTTTATTTAAATCCGCAATTTATCGGATTAATTTTTGTTTTTTTTCTTTTTTACTTTAATTGCTTTGGTACAACTTTTGCTTCTTTTTTTTTTTTTTATTCTTCTGAATTACACAATTTATAGGATTAATAAAATTAAATTAATTAATTTTGTTTTAATTTTTTTCACATCAATTACTTTGGTACAACTTTTCTTTTTACAACTTTTATTTTTTGAAAATTTTCCTCTTTGTATTTCAATTACTTTGCTCACTGCTCTAACACAATATCTTTATTGAATAAGAAATCTTTTTTTATTTCCTGGTGTAGTCACTTTTTTAAAAAAAAAATTTTAAAATTCTCCCTCTTTTTTTGGGTGTAGATTGTATAACTTTTTACTTTTCACTCACAATATCGAGAGACTGTTCATTGTACACTGACTTATGTAGCCTTAGGTGATTAGATCCTTTTCGTCGTATGCTCTGTTGAAAGCAAATAAAAAAAAAATTTTAAAACCGATTCGATTTTGTTCTAGGAACCAGCTCCGGAAGTGTTGTGTTAGTCCCTTTTAGTCGCAAGCGTTTATTCTTGCAAGCGACCTACTCGCGGCACAATCAATCTTCACTCTCGTATCCGTCCTTCGGCGATGACTATCATGTTCCCATGGGTATGATAGTGTTTGTTGTTGGAGGGTTAGTGCCATTACTGTGTTCCCATGGTTACAGCTGTATGCACTCGATAGAGTGTACTAACCTCCTGTCCTGTCTGAAAGGACACAACAATTCGCGCTGAAGAAAGGATACGAGATTTGAGCCGGTCCCTGCTCGGGCGCCAGTTACGGATGTCCTTTCCGAGGACACTAAAAAAATACCGAACACCAACCTTCGGCTGGTCCAACAAGTTCGTATTAAATGAAACACTACTATTTAGACTACGTTATAATTAATTCTTTATTGAATATTATCACAACCGCACTGCTTCACGTCTGGATTTAGATTGTCCCACCGCTGTTCAATTCCTGCTTCAGGTGGTATTGCTTCTCATGCCCAATCTGCTGAGTCGCCCAATGCATGCAGCGCGTGCATCCGCCTGTATCGTGTATCCGTCATCGTTGCAATCGTGGGAACATGCTGAGTCGGCGGGAACATGTTTGCGCGTGTCTGATCAGGTTCAGGGTGACGAGGGGTTTCAGGTGCGGTATGCCGGATGATGATAACTTCATCGTTGCAATCGTGGGAACATGCTGAGTCGGCTGGAACATGTTTGCGCGTGTCTGATCAGGTTCAGGGTGACGAGGGGTTTCAGGTGCGGTATGCCAGATGGTGATAACTTCAATAATTAGCTTTGTTAAAACAAAATAAATAACATACTTTTGTATATTTTCGCTTATATGCACTCATATTTTCATTAACAACACTTTTTTTCTTTTGCTACACCAAAATATTTTGTTGTATGAATGTAGCAAAAGTTTACGGTTTGTTGTACTACAACAATGTACGAGTAGTATAAAAAGCTGTGAAACAGAATCATACATTCTTCCAATACTTCCTGTCGATTCTCCGTGCCTACATTGATGTAGTACAACAGGTACTACAACGACTCTGTGAAACAGAATTGATGTAATACAACTGTCAAGATGCTACATTGTAGCTGATGTAGTAGCGGAGAAACAGGCCCCTGGTCTCATCTCCCGCAGTTGATTATTTGTCAACTCCATCCCTTTGGCTATTTCACATGCCTTGTCAAATGTCAGTCCCGTTTCATTTAAGAGTTTCTGTTGCATACTCTCATTATAAATACCGCAATCTAGCTTATCCCGCACAGCATCATCGAGAAAAGTTTTAAAATCACATGATTGAGCTAACGTTTTCAGATCAATTATATAGTCAATAATTGTTTCCTGTACTTTCTGTTGTCTTTTATAAAACTTAAACTGTTCGGCGATTAAATTCACTTTAGGCGTAAAATATTTTTCCATTATTGCAATCAGTTCATTAAACGTTTTCATATCGGGTTTATCTGGGTTCGTTAATGATTTAATTATTTTTTAGAATTCCGGTCCAATTAAAGTTATTAAATAAGACACTTTAGTTTTATCCTCTGTAATTTTATTTATAGATAGCAAATGTTGAAGACGTTCTTTATAATCCACAAAGTCTTCGCCTGGCGTGAAAAACTCAATATTCCAATAAACGCCATTTTGCTTGGTACACTTAGATCTGCTTTTTTATCTTTATTTTTACTTGCGACTTTGCATTCAATTTCAGTTTTAATATTAAGTTTTACTTCTTTATCACTTAAATTTTCCCAATTTTTCGATAAAAAAGCGGATCCTCGGCCAGCTTTCCAAGAGCCCATTCACCAAAAATTCGGCGTTGTGGTAGGTCGGCTGGCTTTAGTTCTTGCACCAGCTGTATCTTAAAAGGCTTTACGCCCAAATCCTTCCGCAAAATTTTCCACGTAGTGCTGTAACAAAGGCCTAACTGCTGGGAACGGCGCCGAATCGACATTTCGCGGTCTTCTGTCACACTAGCTGATACGGCCGCAATATTTTCTTCATTACGCACAGTACGTAAACGTGTTGGTGGTTTAATGTCCAACAAAGTAAATTTGGTGCGAAATTTGGTCACAATCTTCTGAATAGACTGCTCAGAAGGTCGAGAATGCCGATCATAAAATGGAAGCAGCGCGCGATGAACATTTCGAACCGAGCACGAATTTTGATAGTAAAATTCAATAATTTGCAAGCGTTGTTCATTTGTAAGACGATCCATGGTTAAATTGCAAACCAAACTGAAGCTGTTTGACAGTGACACAAGGTACTAAACACACGTCAGCTGTCAAAACCAGTGTTGCCAAAACCAAACCAGCTAAAAAATCACCCTTTATAAATAAGAGAGTCATATTTGAAAGAGCGTACGCATTTACAAACACATTCTCCTATGGTTAATACATATCAAGTACATTTTGCATATCGAAGCATAAAACTGTCATTTTATTTTGTCTGCCCAATTGTCTTTCCGTGCATACCTCTTCTTTTTCCTTGAAGTGGTCGGTATACTTTGAAACCAGGTTTATGCTCCTCGCAAAGATCGCATCTATCTTTCTTAGGCTTATGGAATGCCAAGTTAAACTGTGTGTTGAAAATTTTACGGTACACATTAAATTTAACATTTGCACCATTCTCATCGTTTTCCACTTTGTACAAGCGAAACATTTCGGCTAGTGTGAGATGAGCTTCCAAATACCTTTTATTGCTGGATTTTCGGCAGTAATGGGACTCTACGTAGGGAAAAGTATTAATATGAGCTTTCACGTTTTCAATGATATGATCTGGTGTTATTCGCTTTGTGTGTGTTGCTTGCCGGCTTGCTGATGGTGTTCCAGTTATATCATTTTTGTTCGAGTGCACTAAATAAATTCTTTTTTGGCTAATATCCAAAGTTCCAAGATAAAAAACCTTGCAAACTTGAATTTTAGCTTCCCTTACGTCGAAAAAATACTTAAAAGAATTTTTTTTTCTGGGTGGAGTTGATTGCTGTGCCGAAATAACACGTCTCCTGGCCGGAATATAAATGTCGGTGGTTTTTAACAAGAAATGTTTTTTGCCTTCCAAATTTAACTTGTAAAAGCTTTCAAAAATTGCGTTTCTTTCGGTTGCGGAAATTAATCGATCACAGCCAAACCTGCAGCCGTTAAGACAATCTTTTTTCGTATGAATGCGCTTAGCAGAAACCACTTTGCCCCGACTTGATACGTAAGTTTACCTGTTGCTCGAAGATTCTTCCTTAAATTTGCTTTCCAGTTCTGAGCATTCCTCAGCCTTTTCCTAGAAATCTTCATTTGTTGAACTTTAATCGTCTCCATCTGGTCTTGATCCATCTCGTTTTCATCTATCTCATTTGATCTATTTCCTCTTGATCCATTTCAACTCCTATTGCTTCCCGTTCGTTAGCAGAGCTCTCGTCGACCTTCGTCTTGGTAAATGATGGAGCTGTATGATTAGTTGTAGACTTATCAAATCGATCATATTAAATACACTTTCAGGGTCTTACCGGTACTTTCGCACTCCTCTATAAATTCATCGAAGTTCTGCGAAACATATTGCAGGAATTCATCGCTGTCTGTGCTTACGTCCATAGTTATTATGGTATTTTAAGGCGGACACAATTTAGCAATAATTATTATTAATTTTACACCGACACTGTTAGACATTTTGGTTGAAATAAAATGCTAATGCCGAAATGGTGACGAGAAATGCAACGGTAAATTGATGGATACAGAACTTTGTTGTGTCTTACGTACATTTCATAACATTAATATAGTTCTATGTACAAAATTAAGGAACACAAAGTTCTATGTCAACAAGAAGACGTGTATTTTTTATTTGATCATGAATAGAATTTAAAAGTTCTATATCCACATTTTGCTACATGGAACCTTATAATTCTCTATTTGAACTACATTTTGCATGATACCACCTTGTTTTTTTGCGATTTAAACTACAAAGCTTGAATAAAGGTAGGTATGGATGGGCTTGTTCAAAAGTGCTTGCAAATACGAATCCAAACCTCATTTTTGGAAAAAATGGCTCATAGAACTATGTAATTCCCAGTCGACGGTACAACACTAGCGTTTCATCAGTAATATCAAAAAGTTGTAAGTTTCTTTTGGGTACAGAGCTGCCACCTTATTATTATTAGATTGATTCTAATACATTTCTGGTAGCCAGTGAAACGGAGAACAGTTTGGTATATACAACTCTTTTTTTTCATTTTCTTTGACATAGAACATAGTTCTCAGCCAGCGATTTGTGTTGCACGTTTGGCTCGCAAAGGAGGCTATTATTGTTGATATGTTTGGGTTTTTTTTTGTTTGTTCTGTAGATGTCAGTGATATCGGATTCATTTATTTTGTAATTAATTGTTTTACCAAGTGCTTGAACTATTTTAATAAAATTTTCATTTTGTGTCGGTGGAATATTTTTAATTTCAATGTTGGTTTTTAGTAATTGGTTGTTGATGAAGTCGATTTGTGCTCAAATGTGTCGTATAAGCTTTTTCCAACCATTGAAAAGCTTTTTTGGATTCTTCGAGTGTCCTAAAGCCTTTTCTTTTGATTCTCGGGTCAAGAATTGTAGCCAGTACTGCTGGTGTCCTATTTTCATAAGGCTTTAGCCTTGACTGAATAGACTCATGAAGTTGAAAAATTGCTTGCTTTGCTTGTTCAGTCCGTATATTCTTTTGTATCGAAGCCATTTCGATGCCACGAATTAATGCAATGACGAAAGATAATTAATATAATTTTCTGCAGAATTTTTTGTTGTTGCTGTATCAAATGGTTCTTACATTTGCATAATTTCTGTTATAATGAGGTATTCATCAGCATTTAGACCAGATGGTGCCTTTTCGCACTCGTTTAAAGCAAGTGCTAATTCACTTTTTGTATTCTAAATTCTTTGAAGCATATGAAAAGTACTATTCCACCTAGTCGGGACCGCTGGCCTCTTTCCTGGCAATTATAGCAAACCCTGTTATTTTGCCCGCGTTCTTTGAAATGTTTATTCCTGCAGTCGCGAGCCAAATGATTTTCGCTTTTGCAGATAAAGCACGCCCTTGCGTAACCGCGCTTTCCCAATAACTTTGTGCTTGATGACCTAAAACTCTGTACCTCGCTGGACAACCCTTAAAGTGTTTGACACCCCGGTTGATAATCCACGACCCAATTTTTCGCGGTTCTCCTTCTGCTCCCTAATGGCGAAATAGTTTTTTATTTTGTGCAACAGCTCTTCAAAATTCTGGCTTGATGAAGCCGTTAGCGAGTTGATAAGATTTTCGTCTTTAAGGCCAGATACTATGTAGCGCATGGTCATTTCGTCTAGCATTCGTGCTCGAGTGCACAGCCCTACTACGTCGTAGAAGTAATTTTCCACGCTTTCATCACTCAGTTTGGTTCTGCTCATTATTTGCAGAAGGAGAGTGGAATCGTCGGTTATCGTGGGGAAAGCCTTTACCAAACCACTTTTAAATTGTGCCCACGTTGCAATCTGCGATTTCTGGTTCTGAAACCAACTTTTTGCTGCCTCCTCGAGTCGTAACGACCCATAGAAGATGGTAGTCACGTCATCCCAACTAAACATATTTTTAAAGGCATTCATAGCACTTACCCATGCCTCCGCACTCAACCCTTTCTTGTCTTTCGGATTGTATGCCGGAATTATTTTTTCGCACTCGGACGCACCGAACCGAAAAACGAGAGCCTCTGTCGTCCGCGGCGACGACGTGTCGGCACTTCCACTACCATTTCCAAGGTCGACCGAGTCGGCACTTCTGTGACCGTCGTTTCTCCTTCTCTTCGACATTGTTTTTATCTTTCCTGTTTGGACAGGCCAACACAATATACACAAAACTAATCGGGACGCACTGTTGTTATATTTTTTTTTTTTTTTTTTTTTGTGTACCCGCACTTTGTTTTTATCCTTCCTGTTTGGACAGGCCGACACAATATACACAAAACTAATCGGGACGCACTGTTGTTATATTTTTTTTTCTTTTGTGTACCCGCAACTTTGTTTTTATCCTTCCTGTTTGGACAGGCCGACACAATATACCCAAAACTAATCGCGACGCACTGTTTTTGTATTTTTTTTTAAATATTATTATTTATGAGGGGTGTACAGATCCCACTTCTGAGAATGTAATACCAATAATAGTTTACAGAATGTTAAAAATGCTACGAGGGTAATCTTCACAACACGACACTGCGCCCGTTCCTAATGGCATTCTCGATCGAACTGACATTCAACCAAAAGACCACTCACCGTGTCGTGCTGCGTTAAGCAAATCGTTTTTACTCAAACGAGGAAGATCCTTTAATGAGACGGGGTTTCTCTCATTTCTCTTCTCTCTCACTCCAATCGCTGTGATTACACATTGTTTTTGATATAAAACAACACTATTAAAAATAATCTTTAAAAGAAGTCAATTATTGGATATCAATTGGTCAAACAGGAAAGTATTTTAAAAAAGAAAAATATAAAATCCTGTAATTACCTTACCTGTAACCTGTAACCAATGTTAAATAAAAATGACACAGAAATTATTTATACAAGAAAACAAACACTGATTGCTTTTTAAATAGTTAATATTTAATGAGGAGCTATATAAATAATTACAAATAGTTAATTCAATGGTACTATATTATGCTTTTACATGAACTTACTCGTTAAAGTAGTAACAATAAAAACTATTAACAAAAACTGTAATAAATTAGACTTTAGAAACATCAGGTAATTTGTAGGTTAAATAATAAATAGTTAAGTAATAAATAAATAAACTGCTCAGCTGCTGGTCTACCTCTTTTGAATAGAATAAATTAGGTGTTATATTCAATTTGTTTGTTAATTTTATTTTAAAAAAAAAAATTATCGGTTTCCGGCATAAATTTAAGCATTGCCTTAAAGGAACAGATTTTGTTGAGTTTTAATGCAGTCTTCAAGGAAGTGATTTAAGGATTTGGCCATTGAAATGCATTATGTCTTTTCCTCAGGACAGACTTCAAACTTTTTAAATCCACACTTTGATAAGAATCGTCAGTATGTGCCGTCTTATAAAGTACTTCGGTAACGGATGATGTTATAAGGAGCTCGACAATTTTAGTGAATGGAATTAATTGAAAGTTTATTTATTTATTTATTTATTTATTTCATCATCATCAACGGAGGTACACTTGGTCCTCTAATGGATTACATACATACTTAATTCACAAATTGTTAACATACTTAATTAACCTCACCAAAGTTTGTTAAAAGCATAAGCAATTGATTTTTAAACGTATTTCTAGTTATATTAGAGTGAAGATCAATGAGATTCCCAACTGAATTAGCTTCTCGCAGGTAAGGACAATTTATGTGTTTAGTTATTAGGTCTCTCACAAACATGATCGAAAAATACCTCCGCCGAATACATAAAGGCAAGATTCCAATCAGTTGGCATCTGATATTATATGGTGGCAAGTCGATATTCCAATTAAGCTTTTTTATCGCAGCTCTAGTAACCCATTTTTGAATCTTCTCTATCCTTGTAGAGTGAACCGTATAATATGGATTCCAGATAATAGAGCAGTAATCTAAGGAAGACCTCACATATGCAAAATATAGGTATTTAAGGGTATGCGGGTCAGAAAAATCTTGAGAGTTTCGCAAGATAAATCCCATCATTGACCTGAATTTTGTGACGAGGTAGTCTATGTGACTATTGAGTTAAGCACCTTTGTACAAGAACCATAATTCTTAAAGTCCGATTCTTGCATTTGTAGGATGACCATTTTCTGACTCTTAAAATTCATTTTTAAAAGTATCCGAATAAGCGATAAAGGTGAATAAAATTCTCGTACCCGCAAAACTCGTTCTATACAGCTATGAGCGTTATCTACTTCCTCAATTGTAGAATGGCCAGGGGTTGAAAATTTCATGGCAATGTTCTTTAAATGTGGATGAGATTTTAAGAAATTGGCTATAGCAAATGTCATTAACGAATTCCGGTTTTGTGGAATACATGAATCACTCCAAAGGCATAGCTCAATAAGGTCTGGGCAGTCTTTAACTACTCTATTTAAAATTTTTATAAGTGCACTGGCGATGTCATTTCGCCTCTTCCCATGCGACTCTCGTCCCACAAACAGCAGTATACTTTTTTATTAATTGACAGGTGTGCCGTTAGATTATAGACGTTAAGTTTGGAGTGGTAGAAGAAAGATCTTACGTCAGCTTTTGGACATGTAAGAACATTTTGCATGTCGAAACAAAGGACAGGAATTTGGCTATCTCTGTCAGTATTTCTGTTTATATAAGCCGCTTCTTTTTCCTTAAAATGGTGATCATATTTGGATTGTAGAACATCTGATATATTAGAGTTGATTGTTGCCATTCGATATTCCTCACAAAGATCACATCTGTCTTTTTTTGGTTTACGAAATTCTAAATTGAATTCGGTGTTAAAGATATTGCGATAGGTATGTATCTTCACAAAGCTTTCATTTTCGAGAATTTTTTGTTCTTTGTACATCCTATACATTTCTGCGAGTGTTAGTTGTGCTTCCCAGTATTGCTTTTGAGTTTTTTTCCTGCAATAGTGGGACTCAACTTTCGGAAACGAATTAATGTGTTCCTTTACCCCTGCAATGTGATCGTTTGAAGTAGCATGTTTTGTATGCTTTCCCTGCAAACTCTTTGATGGAGTGCCTGATATACCATCCTTAAGCTTATGAACATTATAAATTCTTGTTTGGCTTACATCGATAGTAGACAGGTAAAAAACTTTACATACTTGAATCCTGCACCCTCGAACATCAAAATAATATTTAAAAGTGTTTTGTTTCTTAAAATTATGTGCTTTTTAAATCCCTTCGCCTCTCAGGAATCAATTTGTTGGTTGTTTTAAGCAAGTAATGTTTTTTGCCTTCCATATCTAGTTCGTAAAAGCTGTTAAACAAAGCGTTTCTTTCTGTCTTCGTTATCAGACAACAACATTTAAATTTGCAAATGTTTACGCAATCTTTTAGAAATTTCACTTTCCTGGCAGGAACAATTTTATTTCTACTCGATACGTAGCTCTTACCTTCCTCGTGCAGTTTCTTCCTAATATTACATTTCCATGTGTTATCATCTTTTTCTTGATTTTTTAACTTCCTCTTGTTCTGGCTCCAAAGCATCAAGCTCCTGATTCAAATCACATAGCTTTTCCCCCACCGAAACTGATACTCCCTGCTCCAAATTGTTATCAAGCTGATCCTCCCACGAGTCTAATTCTTGTCCATGATCCGGAAATATGGGCGAGTCTAAGGGAGCTGAAATTCAAATTTTTACGGTAATTTACTCTCCAAGAGTATTTTAAGCAATGAGATTCCATACATCTACTTCCAACTTCTTCAATAAATTCATCAAAATGTGATGTAACATAATCCAAAAACTCATCACTTTCAGCTCTCTCGTTCATTATTAACACTTCTTTTCTTAAAGAACACTTTAAAATAACTTTATTTTGTTAGCAAAATCAGAGAAGCATCACAGTTCATCAAAAGTTACAAAAGCGTATGTGATGGACATAGAACTTTGTTATTTTATTTTGAGAAACTAGTTAAAATAACAAAATCCTATGTAAGAATTTCAAAAACACAAAGTTCTATCACCGTATATCTTAATGATAATAAACTTTCAATATGATTGAATGACAAAGTTCTATGTACAAATCTTGTTATATAGAACTTTGTTACAGCAAAAAGGTTTAACATTGTGTATGATAGAACTTTGTTTTTCTTCAGATTTGGTATGATGCAAGAATTTAAGGGCCCTGTTATTGGACTCAAACGAAAGTGCTCTTAAAGACGAATCGTTTGATACCAAAAACTCATTTTTGGCCAAAATGGCTTATAGAACGTTGTAACTTTGAGGTAACGACTTGCTAAAGTACTCACACGGTCACTGCCGTGTGACCCGGCGGCGGGCACAACTTTTACTCCATGAGAGGCAATGTGCACCGCCGGCGGTCACAAGCTATACCTTTTTATATGAATTTTTTCTGCGTGGCCTACTATTAAAATACCAATTTTTCTTCCTCGGCACCTAGATAAAAGCATTATTATCCTCAGAAAAAAAAATAAACACAGTTTTGCCCAATTTTGTCCCAGTTTTTTGGGGGTTGATTTTATTGAAAAAAAAGAAATGATAATAGATAATATAAAAAATAAACTTGAATTCACTTTGAATGATTGAAAAAAATTTATAAATTATGATTATATTTGATGCTTGCTAAAGCATTTCAAACGTAAAGGAGGATTTCCCTCGCAGGTACCACAAAATGTTGTAACCTTTTTTATCTTCTTGACTGCAGCGTTTCAGCCTTCACTTTCACTTTTATTATTTTAGCAATCTGCACACCGTTTTCTTATTTTCCTATTTCTTGAATTCCTGCTCTCAGTTTCCTTCAAAATATGCTTAGTTTTGGATGTGAATACATCCAGGACAGGGTTACACAAAGCTTCGCAAATCGATTTTCTGAACTCTAAAATTGAGCAGTTCTTATTCTCCTTATAAATAACCAATGCGTTTACAACTGATGTTGATAAAAGGAATTCAAATGCTTCTTTATGATACCATCTAATAGTTTTGCGTAGAGGTGTAAAATAGCAAGCCATTTGATCAGATATGTCAATACCTTGCTTGGCATGATTATACTCCATAATCATACGCATTTTTTTTATTTCCTCACCTTGCCTCGAACACTTTCCTGTTGACACTTCCTCCAAACCATGTTTTGTACAGAGCATTAGAACATCACGCTTGTCCTTCCATTTAGCAACTACGATTCCGGAATTTTCAAGCCCTTTTATTTCATTTCTCCTGAGCTTGGCAGTTGTCACATGTCTTGGATTGCCTTGTCTGTTGCCGCGTAGAGTTCCAATAAGGTGCGTTTGACGAGCAAGGAGGTTTTTAGCTATGGAAACAGAGGTATAAAAATTATCGGTTGCAATGGTTCTACCCTTGTCTAAATATTTTTCGGCCAAGTCTAAGACAATTTGAGTCGAATGTAGTTTGGGTAGGTTTTCCTCTTTGGTTATTGGAATCAGTTTTGCCTGTATATATGGCACTGGTGTAAGTGTACCCGACTGGATCACAAAGTTTATAGACTTTTATACCATACTTATGTGATTTCCCTGGGTTGTACTGCCGGAATTGCAGCCTACCGCGCCAAGGGACCATTAAATCATCTACTGCCAAAATTTCTTTCGGGCTTCTGGCTTTGACGAAGTTTTGTTCAAGTAGGTCCAAAAGTCCACTTACTTTTCCCAAACGGTTACCAGTAATAGTTGAGTTGTCCGCAGAGTGAACGAATTTCAATAGCAACTGGAATCTATTCCGCGATATCACTTGCGGCACGAATCAATTTTTGAAAAACTTGTCCGTACTCCAGTAGTGAGCAATAGATGGATATTTCACAATGGCCATATACATCACGACTTCAAGAAATTTTTGTATCTCCTGTACGTTGGTGTCTACCCATTCCTTTGCGCGAGTACTACTACTTCTGAATTTGGCAAGTACATAACTATATATATAATGATATATTGTAAATTTTAATGGCCATAAATGAGATGCCCATCTCAAGCCTATTGTTGAATAAAATAAAATACAAATACAGAAGTACGCGTTATAGTGGTGCTGCGTAAAAATTGGTTGGCATTGGCATTTGTTTCGGTAACAATTAGCTGATAGACCTCTTCTGTAACCATATGGTCAAAAATATCAATAGGTGTTGCTGATGCTTGGGGTTGAATATTTATAATACCATTCTGTTCGAAAGTGAACGTTTTGAGGGATTGCCCACTAACTGTTGTCCACTCGGTTAGAGGTCCATCAGAGACACCTGACATCGCAGCTTAATCCGAAAACTCTTCTTCAAAAGACGATTCTAAATCTTCGAGGGATTCGGAATCGCTTGATGATTCATCCGAATCGGAAGCCACAAAATCCAACTCATAATTATCGGATTCTCCGTCTCGGTTGCGATTTCCATAAAACATACTGGGATTCATTGCGAAATGTACTTCAATCAATATCTGTGAATGATAAAAAGCTACTTGTTGACAAAAAGCCTCATAGGGAATGAAATATACACGAAAGTAACTGTGACCACCGGCGGGTCACGTGGCACCTTA
Source organism: Portevinia maculata (assembly GCA_949715645.1). NCBI lineage: Eukaryota > Metazoa > Arthropoda > Insecta > Diptera > Syrphidae > Portevinia > Portevinia maculata. The sequence continues at coordinate 98,961,825 of OX454528.1, forward strand.
TGCATTTCAGTTTCATCAGGTGCCGTGTGACCCGCCGGTAGTCACACCCGTAAAACACTCAAAAATTGACGAAACACAGAACTACTTATAAACACTAAACATACACTTTTATGCATAACAACACTATTGGCACCAGGGTGAAAAAACGAAAGTTATATGGGCGGCAGCGAACGTTACTATAGCCTTGCATTTTTTAAAAATATCTTTAATGTGTGTAATGTGTGTATCTTAAATGTGTCAGTAACAACCAAATTTAAAGTATGTTCCAAACAAGGAATATGGCGAATCTGGAGCTTTTCAACTGGCTGGTTCGGTCTGTTCCGAATCAATCAAGTGGTTGACTTCAGATCTAAGACGCGATAAAGCATCCGCTACCAGATTGAATTTGCCGGGTTTGTACACTAGCTCGTAGTTATACTCCTTAATACGAGATTTCCAGCGTTTTAATTTCGCATTAAAATTCCTGTTGCTTAAGGCAAACGTTAAGGGCTGGTGGTCGGTGTGTATTTTGACCTTTTTGGCTCCGTATATAGGTATGACCTCAGATTGTCAAGAGCCCATACGATGGCCAACATCTCTTTATCATTTGTCGCATAATTCTCTACGGTTTTATTGAGAGACCGCGATATATATGCTATTGGCCTGTTGGCATTGGGTTCCCCTTGCGACAGGACTGCTCCTATCGCATAGTTCGACGCATCGGTAGTCAGATTGAAAGGTTTTTCGAAGTCAGGGAACTACAAAATTTCGGATGACGTCAGCAGAGTCTTCAAGTCGTTGAAGGCCTGCAACGCTTCCTCGTTTAGTGTGATTGGGACTCTCCTAGACTCATTTGCTTTGATCTGGGCGTTACTCCCACGAGTGAGGTTAGTAAGTGGCTTCGCATAGGCGCGAATAAATTTTCTATAATATGACGTGTGGCCTAGGAAACTTTTTAGCTCTTTAAGATTTTCTGGAGCAGGGATCTTTTAGATGGCTTTCACCTTTTTTGGATCGGCTTTTATGCCATCACGGGTTATGACATACCCGAGGAATTCCACTTCTGTCTTCATGAAGTGGGTTTTTTCAAGGTTAACCTTCAGGTTGGCCTCCTGCAACTTTGAGAAGATCGTGTCGACATTCTTGAGGTGGTCGTCCTCGTTCTTCTCAAAAAGTATGACATCATCGATGTATATGTACATAGCAAATTTTCCCCATGTATTCTTTGAGTACGTCATCGATCATCCTCTGGAAAATCGCAGGGGCGTTCTTCAATCCGAAGGGCAACCTCAAGAATTCGTATTTTCCGTTCATCGTCGAGAAGGCAGTTTTAGGTTTGTCGCAGATTTTCATCGCGATTTGATGAAAGCCCGAAGTCAGAATAAGGGTTGTAAAGTATGCTGCTTTGCCTAGACTGGCAAGAGTGGTGTTTATGTCTGGGATCGATTATGTATCCGATTTAGTGACCGCGTTAAGCCTCTTGTAGTCGATCACCATCCGATACTGTTTTTCCCCTGGCGGTTTCGGTTTCTTTGGAACTACCCAAATCGGTGAATTGTAAGGGCTCTTTGAGGGTCGTATAATGCCTCCGGCCAAGAGATCTTTTATTTCTCTATCTACCTCTTCGCTCATACAGGCCGGGTACGGGTAACTTTTGCTATAGATTGGTTCATCCGTACTTGTTCGGATTTCCGCTCTTACCGTCGTTTTAACAGCTTCGACTAGGTTAATAGGGCCAAAGAGGGAGTCGTATTTGCTAATTAGGGAATGTAGCTTGACTCTGATATTTTCATTCAAATCTTCGCTTAACGTTATTATTGACTTCCTTGGACACCTTGGCTTTCAGTGGGATCGTTATATTTGGCCTGAGTTTTAGCGTATTTTCCTTGTGGTCAATGACCGCTTCAAGTTGCTTCAGGGTATCGTCCCCAATGATCCCATCGAAAGAGGCAAGACCAGACAAGACGTAAAAAGTGAATAATGTATTATTTCCCAATTCTTGGAAAAACCTACCACAGAACTTTTGCTCTATTTTAATGTTTCCACCTGCTGAATTTATATAGAAAGGGCGAACAAGTTGAGTCAGTGGGGTTGCAGTTTTTGTAACAACGTGTCAACGAGAAAGTTGAGGGTAGCCCGTCCCTCGTCAGATATTCTAAATATGGAACGCTGGATGGCCGTCCTCCATAAAATTTACTTTGTCTTGGACTTCCTCCTCCGCTACCTGATCAAAGTCAGATTCCTCGTGTAAATGGTATACCCTTTGTTGTTTGTGGGCATACCTCTCAGACTTGTCTTTCCTTTTAAAGGGATTGGAGCCGCGGGGGCGGTTCATGTAGTTTACGTTTTTAATTTGAATCGACTGGTTTACCTCCATCTGTTCATGGGGTTTGGAAGCAGTCGGCCTGAAGGGTAGATCACCTCCAGCCCGCGGGCAGTGTGATGCGCTTTTTGCCTCCACTGATTAACCGTGCGAGGAAAAGATCTCTTCGGCAGAACAGGCGGTCTAGACTAGAGATGTAACGGATATTCGGTTAGTATCCGTTATCCGGCCTATCCGGCTATTTTTCGAGTATCCGGCCGAGGCCGGATAGTTTCTTAGTATCCGGCCATTAGCCGGATATTGCTTTTTCCTGCAAAAAAAATAAAACAAATAGACAAAAGTATATTTTTGTAAAAAAAAATAAAAGTTTTCATTTCCCAGAATAAAAAAAAACAAAGATAAAAATAAAGAACAGTCAGTTTCATATTAAAGTTAAAGTATTTCAGCACTCAAAGTTGACCAAAGGCAAATTATGGTGAACAAAAACTACTTTTTCCGCATTCTGAGGCAATAGACGATTTCGTTTTTTTTTCATACACGATTCCCGCTTCTGAAAAGAGCCTCTCGCTGTATACACTGCTGCATGGAGACGAATGATAAATCTTTGCAAATTTTGATAAAATCGGGTATTGTTGGACATTAGCTGCCCACCAAGCCCATGGGTCACTTTTTCGATCAAGCCGAACTTTTTTACAATACAAATCCAGCTCGTTTGCGGTACCATTTTTCTCTAAGATCTCACTCTCTCTATCGTCATTCGCCACTTCATGAAAACAGTCCCAGAATGTATCGTGACCGTGAGTATCACTGTCACCAGCTTTACCTCTCTTGCTGAGTGGTGAATCGGCTCCTCCTTCACTGCTCAAGGATTCACTGTTATCGCAGCTCATCTTTAAGCTTTCCAGTAAAATCCTTTGGCGCGCTCTCTCAACCTGAACCGATCCCAGGAAGCCCCCCTTAAATCTTGGGTCTAAGAGAGTAGCAATAATGAAGTGCAGATCTTCACCAAGGTCGTCGAAACGATTCCTGAGTTCAACCTTAAAACTAGTTCTCATTTCCATTAAATTTGGTGTTCTTCTCTCCGTTTCTTCTTTTTCAAGGAATCTTTTTAGTGTGGCAACATGTGGTATTACTTCGGAGACACAAGAAAGTCCAGAGCTTGTAATTTTGGTGACTTCCTCAAAAGGTTTGAGGAGTCTCAAACATTGTTCCAACAAATCCCACTGAATAGGGGTCAAGTTGGTTAATGTGTGATCAGCTATGTACAGAGCGATTGCTCTTTTCTGTTCCAATAATCGTTCGAGCAGGTAAAATGTTGAGTTCCAACGCGTGGTGATATCCTGGATCAGTTGATGCTGTGGAATATTAAGCTCTTTTTGTATTTCTGTCAGTTTTTCTTGGCCCAAGCTCGAATGGTTGAAATGTGTCACAATTCGTCTTGCACAATGTATCATCTCCATTACATCTGGCTGGGAGTTCAAAGAGCGATTAATAGATAGTTGAAGGGAATGAATGAAACATCTAGCTGACTGAAAACCAGCAACTCTGACACCTTTCACCATGTTAGCCCCACTATCGTGAACAAGAAGATGGATTTTGGACTCGGGAATGTTCCAACGTGTTACAATTGCATTGAGCTCTTTTGCAATGTTGTCCCCTGTGTGAGATCCTTCAAAGGGCTTCATTGCAAGTACGGCATGCTCTAGTTTAAAACCGGTAGACAACCAATGTGCTGTGAAGCTCAGGAAACTTTTATTGTTGTTGCCACAGGTCCACATATCTGAAGTTACAGAGATCGCACTAGCTTCGGAAATTTGCACTTCAATCTTAGAGCGTATTCGTTCATATATATCAGGAATTATTTTTTCTGCAATATAATTGCGCGACGGAGTTTTATAACGTGGTAATGCTTTTTTAAGAGCCTTGTAAATCCCACATGTTCCACAATGGATAGTGGTTCATTGTCCACAGCAATCATCTCTGCGATCAAATAATGAAATTCTCTTGATTTTGCATCATTGATATCCCAAAGTAGTTTTCTGTCCCATGTATGCGAAAGGGTTAATTGAGTTTTTTCATTTTTCTCAGAAGAGACTGATGCACTTTTGCTAGGCAGAGCAGATTTTGCAGAATTTGCGCCTTCAATATCACAAATTTTTTCTGGATGTTTGTTTTTAACATGGTTTTTCATCGATGATGTACCTGCTTTTTTTCCTTCGCCTCCACGAGATAATTTTGTTTTGCAGAGCAAACCTATGACAAACTTCCTGTCTTCCTCGCAAATATCAAAACATTTCCAAATAGGCGATCTTTTGTTCACCGTCGCCATACCTTTAATAAATTGTAATGATTTACTTAATGATTCTTCTAAACGTTGTAATAACAAACACTCACTTTTAATCAAGGAACCCAAAAAATGTATACAGGCAAAGACAGTGATGAAGAAGAAAGAAAAAATCACACACAATAAGCTTATAATATACTTGGAAACTATATCTTCATAAAAAAACGATCACAAAATCATTCCGTTCACGTTAACTGATTTTCCCGACTGTGTAGTGTGTAGGTATCCCTCAGCAGATTCGTTCCAAATATCTACACGCATGTCGTCTATTCGTCGCGCGCAACTAACGGAACAACAGAGATAAAAGGGTAGGAAGAACATGTCTGTATCTGTACTGTATGCATCGCTGCATCTGTTCTGTTTGCATCTGGCTCATTTGGCCAGATATCCGGCCGCCGAATATCCGGCTATCCGGTCAAGCTGCCTGCCGGATATCCGGTATCCGGTATCCGGCCAAATTACTATCCGTTACATCTCTAGTCTAGACTCGTCTCCCAATGTTTGGTTTATCGGAGGTGTTATGCGCAGAATGGTTGCGAATCGCATGACTCCGAAAATTGAGATTCTGCATCTCTAGGCATGCCGAATAGGCTTCCGGCAGAGTCCTCGGTTTTGCACGATTAATATTCCAGAGGTCGCCGTTAAGGCCGCGGATGAAAACATCCAGTGCGCGATTCCTGTATGTTTTCACGAGCGCGGTAACCGTTTCCTGATTGAACGTCTCAGTGGTGATCTTATTAATCATCAGCGAAAGCTGATGGTTTACCGCAGCGTAGAACCGTCCAATTTAGTATTTTTTTGGGACAGTTGGTTGAGCTGATGCTCTAGGGTCCGCATCTCTCTTGTCTGCATACTGCAGAGAGAGACATTGTTTGGGCAGCATCCGCAGGACCTCTTATTTTCTGCCTGATGTGTTGTAAAATAGCCCTATATATAGGCTTTGCCCTAACTATCTCGAAATCCTTGAGGATACCCTCCACTACGTGCACCCATGTCACGTACTGCATTGGGGTTCCCTCAAAGATTTGGAGTTCTTTAACACAATCGGGTTATTTCGATATTTCCCTTAGTTCCGCCTCGTTTCTCGGGGCACAAAGCTCAACCGGCTCATCAGCGGTTGGATGTTGCGGTATTTCCCCATCCTCCAGAGTCTTTAAACGACCCTCAAAGCTTTTCAGCTGCGCGAGGATGGCGTTCACCGCTCCGGAATTGACCGGAGGTAATGACTTAGTAACAGCGTCCATTATAGAGAAAGAAATTCACTGCCTTGGAGCCCAATGGAAGTTGTCAATACATATTTGTTTTTTTTGATCACATCAAGCACGTACTCACAAAGCACAATAAATCCTTAGATTTTTTTTTTTTTTTGATAATATGATTTTATCTTTTATAATCGAGAAGAGTCTTCCTCTTAATAGGCTTAAGCTTTTACACAACTTGTGAGGTTTCTTTCTCTCCTTTTATGCACTTTCTAACACTTTTATTCATATACAGTCCGTAATATTTGAATAGCCTCACTCATAATTTATTTGTAAATTAACTGTTTTGTGTACCTTTTCGTTGTTCTGTACATATGAAATTGTATATTGGATTGAAAGGTAGGACTGAGTTCATCAGACTAAGAAAAATTTCAAATTGTTTCGAAAAGCTAACGGAATTTTCTGAGACTATTTCGTTTCGATTCATTAAAATGCAATTTTCTTTTTGTAACATTAGAATAGAATCACTATGTTTATTTGTGTTAAAATGAAAACCAAATAATTTTTTTTTAAGAAAAGTATTTTTATTTATTTTGTATAGCTTACACAATTATTTTAGTACTTTGTACAACCTCCCTTATTTTGAATTACGTCAAAAATACGGTCTTTTAAAGAATCATACAAAGATTATAATAGATTACGGGAAATACTTGTCCAGGCCACTTTGATACCTTCAATAAGCCCCTCTTTGTTGGTGTACTGCTTCCCACCTTCATACACCTTTCGTGTCAACCAACCCCACACATTTTCGATTATGTTCAAATCTGGGGAGTAGGGTGGCCAGGAAAGTTGTTCTATATTTTGGCCTTGCAACCAAGTTTTAATTATTCCAGCTGTGTGAATCGGCGCATTGTCCTGCTGGAAAATAATCGGCACCGGTCCTAAAATATCCTGGGATTGAGGTAGAGCCATTTCCAGAACAGTTTTGTAATAAAGTGCTGTCATTCTGCAGCTCACAAAAACCAAATCGATCGTTCCATAATATGATATGGCGCCCCATACCATAACGCCTCCCTCGCGGCTGTGGTGACGGTCCAAAAACAATTTTTCTTTTCTTAAATCATGGTAGTAATAGTTGTACCCGTCGGGCCCATCGAGGTTGAACTTCTTTTCATCAGAAAATATCACTTTCCGCCAATCGTTAGAGTGACTGCTGCCATCAGTATTCCAATCCATGTGCGATCTTGCAAAACTAAGTCGCTGTTGTTTTCGCGCTTGATTAAGTGGTGTTTTTTTTTTTAGTTTAAGGCGCTTCAGGTGTCCGGCACTCTTAATTACTCTACTTATGGTCATCCGGCTCACTTCTAGCGCAGCTTCGTGTCTAATCTTACTTAGAAAATGGGTTGAATTGGATGCTAACCTTATAGTTTTTCGTTTTTCTCGGCTTGAAAGTACAGTAGAAGTACAGCCTTTGTAATTTTTTCCATAAGATAATGGATTTTTTAAATAACTGTTAATTACTTTTGTATTGGGTACAGCTCTTTCGTAAGGATCGTGTTCTCCGTTTTGGATGCAACTGTTTATAATTGTAGGCATCCTACTAAGGCACGATTTGCTTCACACGAATCCTTTTGATTCTTTCGTGATCTCCAATCGTGTTCTCATGGGTACGATGGATGCTTTTTCGAGTATCGTTTTATAAACAGTGTGTTCTCATGGGTACAGTGATTTCCGTTCAATGGAACTTATAGATCTCGAATCCTGGTTAGAGGATAAAGCTATCACCAGAAAAAAAGGATGTCGCTTACAGAGCCGTCCCTGCTCGGGCGTCAGTTAAAGCGAAGCGAAGCCGAAGCCCGCGCGAACACCAACCGTTCGCTAATTCAAACACGATAAGTTTTTCCTTAATATCTGTATGATTTATTTACTGATAACCGTACCGTACCGTACAATGACAAAACTAAGACTAACTTAATAACTACAATATCTTCCTCTGGATAGCTCTGTTCCCAACAGCAGAACTGCTGATTCCGGTAATCGCACGCGCATCCGTTGAGTTGTGCATGCAGGTAATCCAATTCAATGCACTGTGATCGTGAGAACACGTCTGTGCATGAAAGTGTCAATTCAGCGAATACCGTATGATTCGCTGTCATGCACCTAATTCATGCAGCGTGTTAACTAGGGGCTTCTAAGGTTATTATTATTGTTATTCTGATTATTGTAGTGGTTAAAGAGAGGTCTGAATTGTTGGTAATTCTGCCTAAAATTATTATTTCTAAATTGACCTAAGTTGTTATTTTGAAAGTTGTTCGAAGGTCTGTAATTTTGTTGGTGTTGGGGTATGTAAATTTTTGGTAGGAAACTTCTAATGGTGTTTTGATTATATGTGTGTACTCTAGTTGGTCTATATTCAGAAGGGCTTGAATTTACAAATCCAGCTTGGGTAAGCTCGTGAAGAGCTACTTGTAAACTCGTAGGCTTAAGTGCATATAAAATTGTTCGCATGTGGACTGGAAGCTTTTCCTTGAAAATATTACGTGCTGTTTCATTATTGTTGTTGACTTCATGTCCTTTTTCCTCTTGGACACTTTTTTGGTTTAGGTCGCATCAGATCTTTTGTTTGTTATATAGAAGCTAAGGACATCACCTTTGAATTGTGCTTGGCTTAAATCTTTGTATAACTGAATACTGTTTTTAAATCCGCCAAAGTTGTTTATAAGCATAGCTTTTATGCCCGTCCACTTTTGGAAGTGGCTATGAATTTGTATACATCTTTTGGCTTCTCCAATAAATTAAGACTTTAAAATATTTATACACATGATCTGGGACTGATCATCGTACTGGTTAAGTGTAGGGACTATACCGTCGACATTTGTGAGAAAAGTATAAAAATCGTCGGTTCTACCATCGAATGTATTCAATTTCTCAACATATTTGAGAGGATCGAGCGTTAAGCTCCTTTTGGGTGGGGTAATTAGGGGGTCAGTAGCCATATTTATTTTTATTTCTTTAAATTGATTTTCAATATTCTGATAATCGATTATATCACCTGATTCACTGCTTTCTATTTTAAAATTATTTTCACTTTTATCACTTGTGTTTGTATTGCTTAGATTTTTAGATTCTATAGAATTATTATTTATTTTACTGCCCAAACTTAATTTTACTTTATTAATATATTCAAATTTTGAAAAATTATGTATATTCTTAGTTTCTAAATTATTGTTACGAAGGTTCTCTGGTATAGGTTGGTTTCTGATGTTCGCTAATTGTAAATCTTCTTCAGATGAACTGCTTTCCTCGTCCGCAAATCTGGTTTCTTTTTTATTCGTCTTAATAAATTTGTTGATGAGGCTGATTTACTTATATCCACGTTGGGGCTCGGAAGCTGCCCTTTTCTTCTTTTAATTATTTAAAAAAAAAATTCTACTGTTTGTGTGCGACCAGTTCTCCTCTATGGAACTTCGTAGTATGGTTTATATGCACTAACATGAACTACTAACTGATCAAGTTTCTTATTCACTGAAGTAGCTTTGGAAGTCTTTATTTTCGCTAAGGACACAACGCGGATCAACGCTGTGTGAGACTTGCTTCCCGTTCTCTGGTTCGCTTGCCTCAGGTTGACTTTTCGCTAACTGTGTAATGAATTACGTTCAGCTTCATTAACCATGTAACGAGGTTTAGGGTAGACTTTGCTATTAGAGTGAAGAAGTTGAATTAGCCTAGGTATTCCTCATCGAATGTGGGTGTTTAAAAGTATCAATGAATCTCACAAAGCAGATAACTAATTTTACCAAATCATGATACAAGACCACAGAAATCTTCAGTATACGGATGTGTATTTGAAGAGGTTGTTCAGGCAGGAGGAGCGGTAGGCATGCTTGCGGTTGCACGAGCTAGGTCGCCGGATTGAGGGGTTCTTTGCTCCTACCGCTGAACTGTCGTTACTATTTTACATGCCTGGGTTGTCTTACCAAGGGATACCAGTTAGATTATTCAATTGTTTGTTTTTCTACGTATCATTGTTATCACGGGTTTCTCTTAAGTTGGCCACAAAACAAGACAAGGTTGGGAGTACCTTAGGTGTTGGTTGGTTCCCTTGAGTGTATCCCTCCCCATTGCCCACTATACCTACATAGGCATAGAGACACCATGGTCACTGCTCCACTCGTCTTTGGCAATGACCCCTATATGGATATAAGAACTAACGCTAGCTCACATTATTGACACTGCACCTGTAATTTATAAAAGGAATCGCGTCCCCTCATGCACTTAAACTCAAACCGACATAACTCGAACTAAAAATCAACCATAAATCAAAGATTATTAAATTTTCTTAAAAATGGAATATATTCAATGTTGTTGTATTAAAATTATCTTATAAATATTTCAAATCCTTATGCATGATTAGCTTATCCCTATTCAGTGAGAAAACACTACACATTCTAACACTTGTTGGCAGTAAAGCGGAAATAAGTAACACAAACTTATGATATTGCTGGACTGAATATGGTTCTAATAAAACAGAGACCTTCACGAATTCCTATAATTGCGAAACTTTATCAGCTATTGTATTTTGTAGTGAGATTAGGCTCAGTGTTCAACCAATGGCGTGAATTAATTTGTTTCAACTTTAACTTTTATAAAAAAAAACTTTATTTAATTCAAGTTCACGTTACAAAGTTTTAATCTAATTATTTCTAAGCGATGGTCTGTACTCGATGGTCTGTACTGGCTGCTGGTCGAAACTGATCTGTTTTTCCGGTGGTGGTTCGGTGAATATCCCAAGGCGGCGTAATCTTGATGTTTATGGTACAACAAGTGCTGGCTTGGCGCATTTCTTTGTGTCCATAGTGATTGTTGTTTATTCAGCTGCATGGATTCATTATTGGTTTGGAGTGGCTGACCGTAATTATAAAAATGATTTACGGGGTATCAGTTATTGCTAGGGGTGGAAACTAATAATGCATAACTGCATAATGCTCAAATCTTTTATACACGATTATCCTTTGTTGTTGTTTCTTTCTGTAGGATCGTCGCATCTCCTTCTTATACAGCTTGCGCTGAATGCTGGTGTAATTAGCTGGTATAATTAACTGATGTAATTATCTGGTATTGCCAGCTGTCGTGGAGTCGGTGCTGTCACAACAATTAGTGGGTATTGCCAACTGTGATGTAGTCGGTGCTGCCAAATACTTTCCCTCTAAGGGATTTTCTTTTTTACAATTAACACAATTATACTTGTACTGATCACTTTAGAATTTGGCAAACAAAAGTAACTACACGATCTAAATCCTAATTTGAATCGTTCAATGAATGGATTAATACACTATAATGTTGACTCACCGCTTCATTAGCGTAATTTTCAGCTCAGGATCTCCACAATGGTGTGCACAGCATGATGGTTCTTGGCTTTTCTTTGCTAAACACTTGGGACAAAAGTTTGTTGTAAATGCAATAAAAACAATCTTATTCTCTGAACGATTCCTCACATTGACTGAACTTTAATTCCTAGTTTTCATAGTTTTCATATAGATCTACGTCTGTTTCTGAATATATATATATAAACATATATAACACTACAACTTAATTCTAGCTTGCGGTTTTACTGAATCTCGTTCTGATGATGTTGATCAATGTATGATTGTTTGCTTGGTTTCCTGGACATGTTGAAGTACTTCGCCCTTTGCTGGCGGTACTTGTGGTTGTTGTAATGCATCTATAACTATAACTGCTCTTAATGATTATGCATTAATTCATGCTGATGGATAAGCGTGTTGCTGCTCGTATATTTGTATGTATCTGCCTAGGTTAGGTTAGGTTAGGTTGTAGTGGCAGTCGGCCGAGACCGACACACTTAGGCCAGTGACAGGCCCATTGTGATACCACACGGATGTATCATCCTCCTACTCGTTGAACCAGTTGGAGCTTCTGATGAAGCTTGACAGACTTTTTATGTCGGTGTTAATGAGATCGTTAAGATCATTGTAAAAGAAGGATCCTAAATGGAGTTTACGTCTTTGAGAAAGAGCAGGGCACGTGCAGAGAAGGTGGAGAACTGTCTCCTCCTCCTCCTCGTCCAAACAGCTTCTGCAGAAGTCATTTGCGTGGACGCCAAGCCTTGTTGCATGTCTGCCTATGAGACAGTGTCCGGTGATCACACCAATTATAGCACCAATGTGAAGTCTGTTTAGAGAAATCAAACACTTAGAGCGTTTCAGATCCAGCTTTGGCCAAATCTGCTTTGTCGCTAGACAAGTGTTGCCACTTGTCCACCTAAGGTTACAGTTCTCAATGGTCTGTCTCATAAACATGAGTTTGCATGTAGCGATTGGGATGCCTAGTGAACCTTTATCAGGTAAAAGGGGCAGTGTCGTTCCTTTTCTGGCGAGTTCATCCGCCCTACAGTTCCCTGGAATGTCTGTATGTCCTGGCACCCAGCATAGGTGGATGTTAAAATGCTTCGCCATCTCCACTAGAGATGATCGACAGTCACGGACTACGATAGAGTTTGTGGACCCAGAATCCAGGGATTTTAGTGCAGCTTGACTATCTGAGAAGATCCAGATATCCGTAACGGATATCACGTTCTTCTTCAGCCACGACAGGACTTCTTTAATAGCCAAGATTTCTGCCTGGAACACACTGCAGTGATCAGGGAGTCGAAAGGAGAGGCTGAGATTCAGCATGTCAGAGAACACACCACCTCCTACCCCCTCGTCGGTTTTGGATCCATCGGTATAAAAATGGATCGATTTATTTTCGACGGGTGGCCCTTCCCAGAATGTTCTGGGAGGGATCTTGACCTTGAAGTTTTTGTCAAAAAGGGTCTGAGGGGTAGATGTAGTCTATGTTACTGGGGAGGATTCTGACTTTTTTCAGAATAGATGCGTGGCCGATTTCATTCTCGGACCATTGAAACGTTGTTTTGAGGCGGATAGCCGCACTTGCTTGCTAAAGATGTCCAGGGGTGTCAGGTGAAACAGAATGTCCATTGCAGCAGAGGGGGTAGTGCGCAGTGCACCACTTATGCAGATACAAGCTGTACGTTGGACTTTGCCTAGCTTATCGCTTTATCAAGGGCAGTCCACCAAACAACCACCCCGTACATAAGTATCGGTCTAATTACCGAGATGTATAGCCAGTTGGTAATGCGGGGTTGGAGCCCCCATTTGTTACCAATGGCTTTTTTGCAGGAGAAGAGTGCTGCTGTAGCTTTACGAACTCTTTCCTGAATGTTAGGTTTCCAGCTAAGCTTTCTATCCAGAATGAGACCCAAGTATTTTGCCTCGTCCGAAAAGACTAGACTTGTGCCCCTGATAGAGGGGGGATCAATGTATGGAACTTTATGTTTCCTAGTGAATAGAACAAGTTCGGTTTTGTGGGGGTTAACACCCAACCCACAACGATCTGCCCATGTAGTTAGCTTATTAAGAGCGTTTTGGAGAAGTTATTTCAAGGTGTTTAGGTGCTTCCCTGAGGCGGCAATTGCAACGTCATCTGCATAGGCAATCACCCTGCAGCCCTCCTTTTCTAGGCACATCAGCAGCTTGTTCACCACTAAGTTCCAAAGGAGGGGAGATAGGACTCCACCTTGTGGCGTACCTCTACTGACAGATCTTCTGGCCGATGTCATACCCAGTTTCGAGTTTATAATCCGACTTGTGAGAAGTAGATTAATAAGCTCACCAAGTGAGTCATCCACCTTTAGATCTGACAGTGCATTTGCGATCGCGGATGTATTGACGTTATTAAAAGCACCCTCAATATCCAGGAATGCAACCATAGTGTACTCCTTATAGTGAAGGGAGTATTCGATTGAGCGTACTAACGTATGTAAGGCTGTTTCAATAGATTTGCCTTTGCAATATGCATGTTGAGCCGTAGACAAAAGTCTTGTATCTATGTTAGTACGTAGATGGATATCAATCAACCTTTCTAATGTTTTTAGAAGGAATGACGATAGGCTTATGGGTCTGAGATCCTTAGGATTTACATGGGAACATTTACCGGCTTTGGGTATGAATACGACCTTTACTTCTCTCCATAACAGCGGAATGTATGCCATTTTTACACAGCTTTTCAGGATTATCTCAAGCAAAGGCGAGATGATATCCGAGGTGTTTTGAATTTCAGCTGGTATTATGCCATCTGGCCCCGCGGATTTGTATGGTTTGAAGCTGTGTATCGCCCAGAGCAGTTTGTCCCTAGTAATCAGACCTTTAAAGTTAGTCGTACGTGCAATTGACCTAGACAGGTTTATATTGCTAGTAACGTGGGAGCTACCTGGGAAATGTGTATCCAGTAGTAGATTGAGCGATTCTTCGCTGGAAGTGGTCCAGGAGCCGTCCGCCTTTTTTAAAAAGCTAGGCATACCTGGGTTGGTTGAGAGGATTTTTCTTAGCCTAGATGTCTCCGAAGATTCCTCTATTTTTCCACAGAAGAGTCTCCAAGACGAGCGTTTGGCTTTCCTCAGTTCCTTTTTGTAAGCATTGAGAGATGCTTTGTATGAAGCCCAGTCGGTTTCAGCTTTTGTGAACTTGGCTTGGTTGAACAGTTTTCTACAACTGCTTCTTAGAGGTCCTAGTGCTGGGGTCCACCAAACCGGCTTCTTTTTGCCTCTAGGCCGTGTGAGCGGGCAGGCAGAAGTCAGAGCCTTATTGAGGGCCAAGTTGAGTACCCTGACCTTCTTATCTAGCTCTATGGTGTTCCGGGGTGGACTAAGGAGTCCAGATTTCATTGAACTTTTCAGCACTTCTCTATACTTGAGCCAGTCAGTTTTCCTATAATTTCTAAAAACTGGCTGGCGGGGAGGGTCATCGGCTAAACTGAATTGAATGTAACGGTGGTCACTAAAAGAGTGTTCCGCCGAGACTTTCCAGTTTACAATTTCCTGATGGATTGAGTCGGAGACCAGAGTTATATCTAGAGCCTCCTGTCTATCTTTTGTAATGAAGGTAGGTTCACTACCAGTGTTACACACAATGAGATTAGTATTAAGAATATATTCAAAAAAAGACTCACCTCTGTCGTTGATGTCAGAACTGCCCCATACTGAATGGTGCGCATTGGCATCACATCCAATAATGAGACCAGTTTTTTGATGTTCAGCTGCCGCGATCAGTCCCTCTAGGTTGACACCAGGCAAGGACCCTACGTGGTCATGGGCCAGATAAGCCGAGGCTATCCAATGGGTGCCGCGAACAGTCTCTAGACTCACCACGGTTGCATCACGGTCGCTGAAATTAGGGAGTAAAAATACATTTAAGCTACTTTTTGCCAGTATGCAAGTTCTAGGTTTACCTTTGTCAGTTGCATACAACAATTTGTATCCATGAGTCCGGAGTCCTCGAACCAGGTTGTTAACAATCCATGGCTCTTGGATCAGGACCATATCTTCTCCATCTCTAGAAAGACGGATAAGAAGGGAGGCCGAAGCCTTTTTGGAGTGGTGGAGGTTGATCTGTACTAATCGCAACATTGATCGTCGCAATCAGGCAGAGGAGTCTCCACCACGGTGTTATTAGAATTTGAGTCAGAGTCAGAGGACGAGCCTAAGAGCTCGTCCTCGCTAAGAAGGACTTTGCTGAGGAGGTCTTCCGTGTCCATACTAGAGTTGGTGTTAGCAGTGGACGTAGAGGGCTGAGTGGGAGCAGCCACAGTTGGTTCATCATCTTCCATGGATGGAAGGGAGATTGATGCTCCAGGATCAGGGGTGTATCGCACGGATACTAGCAAAAAAAAAAATGTTCGAACTTACTGTTCCAGTGCCGATAAAACTTACGAATCTAACACCCAAGAAAAAGCAATCACCAACAACTAATGGTGCAACTGAGTCAATATACAAAAAAGAAAAGACATTCGGTTTCGGTTGAAAACTTTGAACGTTTATTATTCTTCTATCAGTCGATACTGCCACGATCATCGATTTACTGGGAATGCCAACAACTTTCCTCTTTCGCCATAAAGAAACCTTCCTGGTCCAGTTGCATTCTGAAGGCCAGTCTAAATCCGGTCAATAACCCTAGTCCAGATCCTCTATACTCTAGCTGTGACATGCAAAAACGTTCACCGCTTCGCAGCTATGACCCATACATCAGCTGGTCCGAAATCATCAATTCATACACACGTTTATAGCTGAGTCATGTTCTGAGCGCCGCTTAGGGGGAGGAGCTTATTGACCAAAACAAACTTTTTTTGCATGCAAGTTTGTGTTTGTTGATCACTATAATAGCTGATCTGAAGGATCCCCTATGCTCTTCCAGCTTCGCAACTTTCCAGTCGTGGGTTGGGAGTGAGGGATTGCCCAGTCTAATAACCGACAATACTTCTTCTGCGGAGGGGGGTTCAGCAGGGATTCAAGCACGAGCCCTCGGTCTGCTCGGGATGTCCTCCTTCGCAACAACCTCAAGCTTCGCTCCAGGCCAAACCTCCCCGAGTTTGCCTATGGCGATCTTATACAGATCCAACGATCTAATATTGTCGCAGGCGACGAGCCGGATATGCCCTTGATGTAGTTCGGCATCCTCAGTTACTGGAGCTGGTCCAGGGTGGTCCTTCATGAAGGCCAGATAGAGGCTAAGTAGCTTGTTCCTCAGCTTATGCCGACGATTTTGTCCTTTAGGACATCGCTAAAGGACTTTTGAGATTTGGGGGCAGAATGTGAGGTGGTGCTGCTGTTATGCACCCTAGGTTTTTTGGAAACCGAAGTGGTTTCTTCCACCGATCTCTGGCGCTTGGACGTGAAGTCCTTGTTAGCCCTCTTGTCCTTCTCTAGGAAGCCTTGGGCCCATTTTAATTTGGCGATCTGCTGTGGTGTTCTGTTGGTCTCCAGAATATCTCCAAAGACCTTCAGAGTTCTTATGGCATTTCGCCTGTCCTTGTAGTACGCCCTCGAGGGAGTGCGTTGTCGCGAACATCCACTACGAGACGTACTAGGAATTGTAAGGCTAGCAACGGAAGGGCCATGAAGTGCCACAATCCTACCGCTGCTAGGAATTGCTTTGCCTATATTAGGCTCACTGCTGCTGGCAGCAACTGGACCACGATTACTCACAATCGCAGTGCTACTCTTTGTTGCAGGAGCCGCGTCAGTAGACAGCAAGGTCGCCGTACTACCGCCCGATTTGGAAGAGATACCGGTCTTGATGTTTTTATTTTTGTTTTTGTTTTGTTTGTTGTTCATAGTTAAACCCACGAGTAGCGGAGAAAGGAGGTCCGCCTGCACAGAGATCCGCAGTATGCAGGTAAGGCTGGTTAATCCGGAGATCGCCAGGTATCCGGATACTCCGTGGGCGACTGAGCTATTTTTTAAACTGGGCCCTCAGCCTGGCCGACTCTCGGCACGGGTCGTGTCACACCTTAAGTCCAGCCCAGCGGATAATGAAAGGGAGAAGGAGTGAGAGAATCAGAGGGAGGAAATCAGGAGAGAGGAAGGGTAGGGAAGAAAAAGGGGAATTGGGACAGGACGGAATGTCCTTGGGCAGTTCTTAGTGGATGTATGAAACATCGTTAAGCCTCCACACCGGCACCATCAAAGGATGGTGCACTCGACAAGGTGACTACCCTTCGTGAAGGCATGTATCTGCCTGCGATGGCATTGTTTCTTTTTTGTGGATTTATCTTATCTGCTCCTCGTCGTCTCGTTTGTCGAAATGTTGACTGCAATTGTACTTTTAATTTGTTGGTTGTGCTGTTGTTGGTGTGAAATTGCTGTTTTCACGCATGTGCTACTCATGTGGCAATGCGTATGGGATTGTACTGCTTTCACGCATGTGCTACTTCTGTGGCAATGCGTGGGCTATCGTGCTGTGGATTTGGTTATAGCTGGGGTTATTAGTGCTACTTTTCCTTTGGTGGAGTTAGAAATGTTTTCGTTGTGCTTTCCAGATGTTATTGCAACTTTTATTTTACTTTCCCCTCGTTGCAGTAATGGCCGTCGTCGTTATGGACTATCGCTGCACCTTCGGCTTACGGCTGATGTAATTTCGATTACACATGGATTGTCTTTGGATGTGCGATGCGTATTTTTTTATACGACGGTGGAATTCGTTTTGGATTTACTTGGCACCTAGTGGAAATGTCTCGTGTCACGTTTAATATATATTTGGTTTGCGAGCACTACTAAATTAACTGAAAAGATTGTCTTTGTCTTACCTCTGGTGTATTTTATATTAAATTCTCCAGAGTTAAAGTCCTTGGTTTTAGCAAGATGTGACTGCTATCGACGACGGTCATTCTAGAAAAGAACTAAGGCTAGACGGCGAAGAATAATTTGCATGGCGGATGTTGTCTGGCTATCTTTCGTTTATTTTAGTTTTTTGTGATTGGCACTACCTGCTGAAAGGGCATGTTTGCAATTTTGCTTGTGCGTGTCTGTTCACTAGTGAAGATGGTTGAATGGGTGATTGAGTGAAATTATTCAACTTCAATGTTCGTTTCTCATTGTCCCTTACAAGGACTTCTTCACTTTTTCCACTGAATTGCAGTTGCAATAGTTTAAATGTTTTAAGATCAATGTTTGTATCGTATTCACTTTTTAACTATCGCGTTGCCGTTACTTAAGTCGTTATTTCGAAATATAGGATAATTTCACTTGGTAGAGACGGGATTACGGTTCTTAAAGGATACAAAAAATATATTTGTATCCTACCGACTGCGCCAATTCTGCTATTAAAACTAAACTTCTTTTTTTAAAATATTTATTGAAACTTTATTTATGCACGAGTATAACTACTGCATAGTTTGATGGTTAGTTAAAGTCTGATCTTTTATGATATGCTGACCGGAGTAAGTCACCTCGTCATCTTGTGTCTGGTGTGATGTGGATGGGGGTTGACATATGAACTGATACACATGTTTAAATGGCATTCCGATGCTCAAGTGGTCTCTTAGATTACTTGTGTATCGCTTGGTCATAAACAATGATATTCGCTGGATATTCGTACAGCGTTATCTTTGAGTGGACCGAAGTGTTAACTTACATTATTGTTATTTTAAAAATATATCCACTTCGACTTATGGTCACAGCTGCATCTGGCTGGTTCTGATAACACTTCAAAACCATGTGTTATTCACGTCCAGTTGACGGTTTTCTGTTGTAACGTAATTGGACACCCTTATAACGCCGCTTGTAACACCGCTAACCCTCCTTCCTGAAGCCAGAAAAACAAAAATATATTTTCCAACCATTAAACGAAATGTCGACCCAATAAACCTATCAACAGGCCTCCGCTTACAGGCGGCCAGGACGTTGTCGATCGGCCCGATGGGAAAAAGGGGCGGGGGTTGTCCGACCAGTCGCAGCTAACTAAGGCTAAGCATGGCAGCATCCCGCGCTTGCTCGTCGGTGGGAGCGGGTACATGCTACGAGCTCGGAATGGGGTTACATTATTTTTACATGCCTACAATTCGTACTTCCTAGCTTCTACCGGAGTCAGCCACTCGATGACGCGGGCTGGTAACCTCTACCATACTCCGAAGAAGCCCAGTCTACCTTACGGTAGACCCCGGCCCGAAGAGGACGCGACCTTGACTTTAGGCAGTCACTCCCTGGACCACCAGGGTATCCGAGAAGGATGAGAAAAGAAAACAAACGAATGATTTCGAGTGAGGGAGGGAGGGGGGTTTCATGGTTTCATATTGCTCAGCGTTAAATTCATTTTAGTTTTAACTACCGATTGCGTAGGGCGATCGGCAAACAAATAATTTGACTTATACAATGTTTTAAGTTTTTCTTTAAGAACATAACATACGTCTTCACCAACTTCTAAATCCAATTCTGAACTATCATTATCTTTACAGTCGATTAACATGAGTTGTTTTTCAAAATGTTCACTATCATTGTCTATTTCATTCATGTAAGTTATATTATCTCTTAACTATGAGACTAGTTTGAATTTTCCCTTTTTTAGGAAATCCCTCCCCAAGATTGCCTCATAACCCGTCGATCCATCGTCTATTACCATAAAATATACTTTTATTCCAACTTCTTTATAAAAAACGACGCACGACACCATTCCATATATTTTAAGCAAACTTTTATTTAATCCGAAATATTTTGTTTGTGTCTTACATTTAGATATGGATATTTTAGTCGGTATACACGATCTTCTAACCATACTTATCGGACTTCCAGAGTCTATGAGGCTGTCTAAGGGAATACTATCACTATTAATTATAAACTTAAAATACAAACGTGTTACGTTATCATTGGTCTTGTCATCTTCTGACAACTGATGTACTGCTGACTTCCTTTTTGGCTTAGAACACACATTTGTCATGTGTCCCACCGAGTTGCAATTATAGCACCTGACAGCAACTCTTTGTCCGTCCACTTGTCTATCTTTTGCCGTTCTATCTGCTGACAATCCCGTCTGTTTGCTGCTAAATGTACTACCAGTCGATCTTGTTTGCACCTTCCGCTGAGTGACTTTGCCGAACGCTCCAAGTAGTCCTGCCTTTGTTGTATACCCCTGGACACGGGCATATAACCTTATGTTGTCATCAGAAAATCTCTCAATAGCGTATTCAATCCATTCTTCTTCGTCCATTTTCAATCCAGTCGCCAGTTTCACTTTGTCGTAGAAATATTCAATGAAAGTTTCGCTCACTTTCCACTTTCGGTTTTCGAATCTTTTTCTCATCTCCATCTTGTTTTGTTTTGTACCAAAAACTTCTTTTAAACCCTCTGTCAGGTTATCCATGTCGTCTTTTAAAAAATTAGGTTGTGCGTACAACCATTCTTGAGCCTTGCCCAGGGCTACCGTTTTGAATTTTCGATGCGGAGCATTCAAATGTTTGCAGGGGAGTATTTCACGCTCATGGGGAGTACGCAAAATAAAAAAACGTTTTTTTTTTAAATAACAAAAAAAAATGTATTAAAATTTGTACTTCATTAGGAACTTATAGTTTATTATAATTAATAAAAAAAAACTAAATCTATGTAGGTATAGTTTAACATTAATAAAAAACAAAACAAAAACTTAATACCTATAATATCTATGAATGTTTTATCACATTTTTTATTCACATTTTGGGTGTTATCACACACTTAAAAATATAAAATGAATCTAATTTCATTAGCAAAAGTTTGGCAAAAACTTGAAGTAACGATGAAGTAAGATAATTCAAAAGCTTGAAGTGATAATAATAATTTGTCAATGTCGATTTTGACTAATTTCTGTCTTCATGGTATAAAACTTACATAGTGCGCTTTTGGTCGTTTCTTTCTATGCAAATGAGATCTTAAAACAAAGTTAATTTCATAATGTCTCCATTGCTTCGTCAATTTTTTGTTCACTTCTTCCCAGGGGTGAATCTTTATTTTCGCCCCTGGAAAGATTCACCCCTGGGAAGATGTGAACAAAAAATTGACGAAGCATCGGAGACATTATGAAATTAACTTTGTTTTAAGATCTCATTTGCATAGAAAGAAACGACCAAAAGCACAATATGTAAGTTTTATAATAATAATAATTTATGCAAGGTAACGTTTATAGTAATTTTCAATAAGTTCTTTTGAAGGTTCCCAATTCGATGCCCATTTGTTCCGAAGAAGTGATTTTGCCATTAAAATTGCATTAACTGTCGGAACAGCTAGGCAATTTCTATTTTTGGTTTTTATTAAAAACAACTGAGAAAATATGCGTTCAGCATTCGCACTACTGTGAGGCAATGAAATAATCGAGCTTATAAATTTGTTCAACTCCTTGAACATGGGCTCACCAACCGCATTTTTCATCTTAAATACAGCACACCAAAACTCTTCCAAGCTACACTCCCTGTCAATTGATTCATGAAAAAGTAATGACCTATATTCTTCTTCCAGCTCCTCAACATCCTCTGTTACAAGATTTGGAAATTGTTTAATGAGAGGTACTATTGACGAATGTTTCGCTTTTTGATCTAAAATGTCAAGTGCTTTTAGCGCTTCGTCATTAAAATCTATCCTTGAACTGATTTCTTTACACAATACACAATATAATACTCGCGACATCGTTTTAAAACATCTTTAATTTCAGCGGGTTTTAGTTGCCCTCCTGTCAACAAAAGACTCGCTTTAGCACCTATGTGAGGTGTTTCAAGATAAATTTCTTCATTAAAGAAGTCAATGTCAAAATTATTATGTTCTGATTCAAGGACAAAAGAATCCTTCAAAAAATTATGCAAAAGAATTTTATAATAAATTTTAACTGTGGGAAGGAGAATATGTATTCGTGGTTCTTCTGATTGAAACTCTAAGTTCATTTTATTTATTGTTTTCAAAACGAAGGAAAGAAAGTGGAAATAAATTTTGTTTTTTATATTCATATCCAAAAAAATCTCATGGGCTATGCCTGCATTTTTGTCTAACTCAAAAGAAAGGAAATAATGAAACAAGGCATTCCACTGCTCTAATATCCTGTTAACTACTTGTTCTAGGGAAAGCCATCTGGTGGAGGAAGTTTTTAAGATTTTATGAAATTTAACATTAAAATATTCCTGAAACTCTTTGAAATCATGCTGTCTTTTACAACTATGTGAAAAGAAATAGTGAATATTCCTTGCGAGTGCCTCTATTTTCTCTGGCAATTTTTTAGAAGCAGCACTTGAGCACAAGTGCAAAGAATGGCAAGTACATCCGATGACGTAGATGTTCGGAACTATCTGCTGGAATAACGCTTTCACCCCATTTTTGTTTCCCATCATGACTGTTGCATTATCTGCAGCGAAACCGATTATATTTTTAATCGGTATGTCCATCGATTTAATATAATTGATAATGGCATCAAAAATTGATTGAGCCGTTGAGCTTTGGAGTTCAATTAACCCGAAAAATCTGTCGGCGACTTTTTGTCGCATAAAATCAAAGTACCTCACTACAAGAACAAGACATTTTTTACAGCTCGTATCAGTCGTTTCATCTATTATTAATGAAAACTTTTGATTTTTTAAAATTTGGGCAATCGAATTGTTACCTTCACTTAATAGAACTGTATTCGTTGTTTCTACAGCTTTAGTTTTCCCGCATTTCAAACCTTTTGCTATGTCCGAATCTTTAGCAACAGACTTAATCAAAAATATTAGAGGGGTAATTAAAATAAAAGGAAGGTTATGTTCTAACAGGAACATTATTATTCTCAACTCAGCCGCTTTAATTTGTTTATTTTTTTCTTTTTGGTTCAGTCTTTGTTGTTCAGCCTGTTTGGAAAATAAACCGGGCTGATTTTTAAGCGCTTTTATTGATTGACTATGATAATCGGCCTTAGAGTGTCTTTCAATGTGTTTTATATTGTTTGACAGTATTTTATTGCACCATTTGCAAAATGGTTTTTCAATACCATCACTGCATGTTACCTTTTCAATCCAGTGGAATGTGTCTAGCCATTCGGAATTGTTATTTTTTCCTGTCGCTGGACTCTGTGTGTTTTCTTTTCTTTGGACCGGCAATATCAGGTGTGCTGGACAATGCTGACGACGGCGACGACGGTGTCACGATTTCAAGATCCGATGAAGTAGGTACAGTTGATTGTTCTGGAGCTGATGGAGTCAGTTGCGATGAGGAAGTTGGAGGATTCGAAGTAGTCGGTGTTGGTAAAGATGGCAATGATTTTGGCAAAGTTAAAGGTGTCAGCGGCGGCGACGCCGACGTTGTCTCAATCTCAAGATCCAATGTAGCTCGTCCAGTTGATTGTTTTGGAGCTGATGGACTCAGTTGCGATGATGAAGTTGGAGGATTTGAACTTGAAGTATCCGGTGCAGGTAAAGAAGATGGCAATGATTCTGGCGACGTAGACGGCGGCGGCGGCGTCACAATCTCAAGATCCAATGTAGTTCGTCTAGTAGTACTTGATTGTTTTGGAGCTGATGGACAAAGCTGCGATGATGAAGTTGGAAGATTTAAAGTAGTCGGTGCAGGTAAAGACGGTAATGATTCTGTCGAAGCTGTAGGTGTTTTCGGTATTTTGTTTGGCGGCGTCGTTGCCGGTTTCGTGTTTGAATTTTTTTTGTACTTTATTAGAAACCTATACAAGAATTATGCATTTCAGGTGATGACAATATTTTCCATTTAATAAAAACTTACTTATCCATTTTCTTTCTATTATTTCTGGAACACTCCGATCTCCAACAAATTTTCTCCAACAAATTCAAACGTTAAATGAATGACATCAGATTTCAAATTTGACAGCAACTGTTGCCAATTGCACATTGACAGCGGCTGAGGTTAGGGTTGAATAAATTAATGCATTTAGTGAATTTAATGATGAAATCGTTCAGAATAAGTTAGACCACATAATGAAAACATAAAATTGGATCCAATAAAAATTTAAATAAAATAGAAATAATAAGTAGATATAAATTATTTTGAAATATTTTTCAGGGGAGTAAAATTGAAGAGAGGGGAGTATGGGAGTACGGTAAATGGAGCGGAGTACAAATACTCCCATAGTAGTACTAACGGCAGCCCTGGCCTTGCCTCTCATTTTGCTCACAAAAAGTGTGTGTACATTTTTTTTCTCCACACCGTACACCTCCTCGACATTTCTTAACTGTGCCAGCCACACATCAACACTTGTCGTTCCACTAAATTCCGGCAACATCTCCTTCCACAATCCAATTTGTTGCGTCACGTTAAACTCTCCTGTCGTACCGTCCGATCGTTTTCCACCACCTTCTGCACTAGTTTCTGCTCTATCATTTGATTTTGCGATCCGTTGTAACAGTTCATTTTCTCTCATTATGATTTTTTTTCCCAGTTCAACAGCTCGATTTCTCTAGTCATCAATTCGATCTGTTTTCTGTTCATCTTTCTTTCAATTGAGTCGGACGTACTGTTTTCTAATCCAGTTGCAGTGTCTAGCGGCTGTTTTTCGCTCTCTTCCTGTGATTCTTCGTCTTGTTGTATTTCCTCTTCTTCTGCGTCGTCGTTACTTGGGCGTTCACCTCGCACATCTGCTGGTATGTTATTCAGGCGAATGACCAGGGTGGCTTTGTTTCTGTTGCTTGCCATGCCCAACTGCTGTAACCAACCAGGGCTGCCGTTTTGTAAATTTGGAGAGGAGTATTTCAGAGGATTAGAGGGGAGTATTTCGTGTTTGAGGGGAGTACACAAAAAAAATGAATCTTAATATTAACAGTATAAACTTTATTATTAATTTTAATTTGTACTTCAATTCAAATGCATTCAATTCATATCATACATTAATTTAATAAAGAAAAACTAAACAAAACATAAATAACTTAAACCAATAAAAAAATAACATTTATGTATTAAATAAAAGGAACTTAGATAACTCACATTCAATGTGAAAAAATAAAATAAAATCAGACTTTCGTATTTTTCAGACTTTTTTGTACATATCTAATCTATTTGTAATAATTACATAAGAGCTCTTTTGAAGGCACCCATTGTGATGCATGGGAATTTTGAAGAATTGACTTTGCAATTAAAATGGCATTGACTGTGGCAATAGACAAACAGTTTCTGTTTTTGGTATTTATTAAAAATAATTGAGAGAAGATGCGTTCAGCATTGGCACTACTGTGAGGTAAAGAGATCAATGAACCAATAAATGTTTTCAGTGTGCCAAACATTGGCTCACCAAGGGCGTTTTTAGTTACGAAAACATTTTGCCAGAACTCTTCCAAACTGCAATCTCTATTGATAAATGCACTGTTGTTTAAAAGCCTCCATTCTTTATCCAGTTCCTCAACATTATCACCCGTTAAAAGGTTTGGAAATATTTTTATTAGAGGCACTAAAGAAGGACTTCTAAATTTTTGGTCAATAATGATAAGTGCTTTTAAAACTTTATCGTCAAAATGTATTCTTGAACTAATTTCCATACAGAGCATTTTATAGTATGCACGGCAGTGGTCAAGAATATCTTGAATGTCATCTGGTGAAAGCTGCTCGTCTGACAGCAAAAGACTCGCCTTAGCACCTATGTATACTTTATCAAGGAAAATGTCATTATTTGAAAAATCAAGATTATTAAGTTCTTCATCGTCAATATAAGAAGGCTTTATAAAATTTGTTAAAACCATCTTATAGTACATTTTAATTGTAGGAAGGAGAACATGTATTCTTGGCGCTTCGGATTGAAACTCCAGATTTATCTTGTTTGTCATTTTTAAAATATATGAAAGAAAATTAAAATAAATTTTATTTTTCACATTCATGTCCAGACAAATCTGATGGGCCATGCCTGCATTTTTGTCTAATTTGTATGACAAAAAATAATGAAACAAGGCATTCCATTGCTCTAAAATTCTATTAACAACTTGCTCTAATGAAAGCCATCTGGTGGAAGAGGTTTTCAAAATCTTGTGAATTTTAACATTAAAATACTCTTGGAACTCTTTATATTCTACTTGTCTCTTACAACTATGCGAAAAATAATAATAAATATTCCTCGCAAGGACCTCTATTTCTCCCGGAAGTTTTTTGGCAGCAGAACTTGAGCATAAATGCAACGAATGGCAAGTACAACCAATGACATAAATGTGCGGTAGTATACTTTGAAACAGGGCCTTTACCCCACCTTTGTGCCCCATCATCACTGATGCGTTATCAGCAGCAAACCCAATCATATTATTTATCGGCACATCCAACAATTTAAAATAATCGAGCATGGCTTCGAAAATCGATTGAGCGTTTGAATTCTGCAGCTCAAGCAATCCAAAAAAGCGATCGATGACCTTTTGTCGTATATAGTCAAAGTACCTGACAACAAGAACGAGACATTTTTTGCAGCTAGTGTCTGTTGTTTCGTCAATTATCAATGAAAACTTTTGACTTTTTAAAATACTTGCTATTGATTTTTGGCCTTCAGACAAAAGAACTGTATTCGTTGTTTGAGTAGCTTTGGTTTTCCCACATTTTAATCTTTTCACTATTTCTGAATCTTCAGCTACAGATTGAATTAAAAATATTAACGGACTTATCAAAATGAAAGGAAGATTATGTTCTAAGATAAACATAATTATTTTTAACTCGGCCGTCTTTATTTTGTTCAATTTTTCTTTTTGTTTATTGCATTCTTCTTGATGCTGCTTCGAGAAAATATTAGGCTGATTTTTTAAGGACTTTATCGACTGTTTGTGATATTCAGAATTTTCATGTCGTTCAATATGTTTTATATTATTTGTCAGTACCTTATTACACCATTTGCAGAAGGGTTTTTCAACTCCATTCGAGGTTTTTACCATTTCCATCCAGTCAAACGTATCTAACCATAATTTTCGGAAAATTTGTTGCCTCTTCTTTCGGCTTGATGTCGTTGTGGCTTCTTCTTCGCTGTCGTCGGAATTGCTGTTCTTTCTCTTATTCGATGTGTTTTCATTTCGAGCTGATGACGATGATGGTGTTTCCTCGATCGTAGATTTCCCGGCTGACGATGATAATGGTGTTGGTGTCGCAAATCTTTCAACAGAAGATGGGCTTGGAAGAGATATTGTTGTAGAAGGAGTCAAAGCTGGCACCGCCGGCGTTGATGTTGCACATGCATTTTCCACTGAAGAAAGCGTCGCAGAAGAATTCTTTTTATATTTAATAAGATATCTATATAATGTAGAAATGATATGTGTTTGATAAAACAATGAGAAAAGTTTATTTTGTATTATTTTTAAACTTACTTTTCCATTTTGAATCCTCTTAGGTAGGTAGGTACGCTTTGTGAATTCTGATTCTGATTGCAAAATTCCCAAACAGCGAAGCTTTTATTTTATTTATGCAACTGAACTGACAAGAGTGACATTTGTTCCAGTTCAGGCTCATAAAAAATGAAAACATTCAGAGCATTTGCATTGGACGAATCAGATGAGATCGGTGATGCCACTTAAATTAAATACATTTTTTTTTGCTGACACAATTATTAAATCAATTTTTAAAAAGTTTTGGATACTTTCGAGGGGAGTACAATCATGGTGAGGGGAGTACAGGAGTACAGTGAATGCTAGGGGAGTACGAATACTCCCTTAGTACTCACTTTGGCAGCCCTGTAACCAACTTCTGAGTTCTGCTACTGTGAACTCGTCTGGATTTACTAACGTGTCGTCCATTACGAAGAGGATAGAAAAGAAAAAAAATTGTTTTTCGCGGTAACGGGGAAAAGCAGCGACACAACCAACTTTGTGGTAAACACACAATCTGTAATATAAATTTTATTTTGCACTCACTTTCACTGGTGGCAAGGTATTATTTTATTTGTTCTTTTTTTCAGGTAATCCCACTTCTGAGTAATTGTAGTCGCGCTACTTCACTGTTTTACTATAGAGGCTGCGGATTAAATAATAACACATCCGATTTCTGTGAATGCGATCATAAAACTGACGCTCTCTTTATTCTTATTCTTAATCTTACACGTGTATGACTAGATGTGTATATAATGTAGGTACATGAATATAAATATGGTTTGACAGTGTGAGTTGCATGCTTAACTCTTACAATAATTACTACAGAGGTGAAGCTGAAGTTTCTCTCCCTGAGCTGGCCCACCCCGCCGCTAAATTAGCGGACGCCATGGCCACCGCCTCGCTCCTCTGGCGACGACCCCAAAGTTGAAAAGGGGACGTACTGTTCCCTCTATGCCTTACGGCTCCACGCCTCTCATCTCTTTACCTCCGACTCATTGACCTTCCCTACTACAGGGTTTAGAAATGCATCCCCGCTAAATCTAGGACCTGTAGATCGAAATAAATGTACAAAACGACATGGGTTCGATTCTGAAGAGGTCTCTTAAGATTAGTAACGCCAATCAAGGCTTCTTAAAAACAAAACAAAAAAAAAGGAATCTAACAAGTTCTTCCCTCGACAGCCTGGTTCTTGCGGCGAGTTACTTAAGGTACGTTGATGGTAGACTAAACAAAAAAACAAAAAAAACGGAGAAAATCGACTTAGACTACTGGCGAACTACGCCTACCCATGCTGAGTAACCGAACGATCGGAGGGTACCAGTTTATCTAGGGACGATCCGTATGGGATAAAACGCATCCGAGAAGAGGATACTATTTACTCAAAAACTCCGGATAGAGCAAACTGCTGGCTGGCTGTTGACGAGAACGTATAGTCCCGAGCACGACTGTTCCGGCCGCACGAAATAACACTCCAAGGGTTGACCTCTCTAGACACCGTACTTTAGATGCAGATGCACCGTCCCTTTACGAACACAAAACAATACGCGGATGAACGAGGCGAACAGAAAGTTCGTCGGGCTTCGCGGACGACAGCAAGAAAAAAAAAATATACACAAGGATATATTCCTGGCCTGGACCGTAATTACTAAACCGAAAATCGATTATATAAATTAAAACATTTACTACTCGTATTTAAAAATTAAAAAAAAAAATTATTTACTGGGCAGACTAACTGCCTTGATAAGATTTGGAATACAATTGACAAATTGAACTTAATTCTACAATCTTAAATACCTAAAATCTGCTGACCAAACTGTAGACGATGCCGGTGCTTGTCGTTGGAATGTTGCTGCCGTTTGTTTTCCTGGAAAAGCGGCGGCGACGGATATTCTGCTGTATCAAGTGGCGGCGCGTGTGCACCGCATGTGGAAATGTGGGAAAGTATTATGATGCGGTCACGTCTATTGCATAAATGTGGGAAAACATAATATGTGTTAACTCCTGCATCCTTAAATTTCAACGTCCTCGTTGAACCTTAGAAATATGGGATTTGGCTTACACTTGTTATTTGCGGTGGTTCGGGAAATTCTTGTTCTCCGCTTGCTTTTACCGTGGTTGAACTTGTAGGGATGTTGATAGTTATGGGGGCTTCGGGTGCCTTTTGTTTGATCGGATTGCATGTTTTCAGGATGAAGATGATAACTGCTACTAGTTGCTACTGTTGACAAGCTTAGGTTAGCTGTCAAGCGTAAGCGGTTGTTGGTTCTTAGTAGTTCAATTTCCTGCGTATTGTTTATGTGCAGTTCATTCATGGTCTCCAACGTGAGGGTTTCTTCATACTGGTTATGGATTGATTTAGGCTGTAGTATAGCAGGTAGTGGTTTATATCCAGAGTGTTGCCTTGCACTGTACTTCTTGTTGTGGATGGTAATTGTTTCGTTAGAAAAGTGGATGACAAATTTTCCGGTTATGTTCGTATGCTCTTCGTTGATTAGGATGGGACCGTTGAACTGGTTCAGGAATATTAATCCAGGTTCTATTTCTTCAACTGTAGGTACGTGTAGGCAGGTCATTGTAACGCATGATGATGATTGTTGGCTTCTTAACAGTCTGGGTATGCAGTCGTCTTCGCTAAATTCGACTAAATTATTTTCATTACATATATTTAAATCATTAAAAGTATTACATTTTCCTCTTATTCCGTAAATTTTTTTGTTACAATCTATTACTTTTTCATAAGTTATCTTATTTATAATATTCTTAATTTTTACTGATTTGATCAAGAGCATGTTACAAATTTCTACATTGGTTAAAGGAATACATATAATGTATATTATTGACTGATTGCTTGATGCAATTTTTACATTTGCAAGCTCTATGGCTTCCTCAATATTTATATATGGAATTTAATTTTTTTTCAAAGGTTTCTTTGATTACATTAATTTCTTTACTATCTAGTACGAACAGCGCTGCCACCCAATAGATGATTGAGCGCAGTATATGTCATAAAAAAGCGCAGTAGATTGCAATTTACCGCAGTAGATTTTACAATATATAGAAACAACAATTTTATTCGTTTAAAATACATTTTATTTACGAATAAAAACAATAAATATGGAAAGATAACAGTTAATAATTCAAAAACGAGCTCCACAATAAAAAACAAAAAACAAACTATATTAACAAAAAATCATATTTGATATGCAGAATTCATATTATTATATGTAACTAAACTACATATTTTTAATATAAAAACAATTATGTACATTGATTCGAATATTAAAAACAAAAAACAAATACACATACATTGATTCGAAAAATTCATTACATTCGGGAAAATTCATACCTGTATAGATGTATAATAAATATTTTGAAGTTATTTTTTTTTAAATTCGCCATTTACGAATTTGAATTCATTGAAAAACTCAATAATTCCGGGCGAATCTGAAGGAGACCAACAATCTTCTTTCGGGTCTGTTAGCTCTTTGGCTAAAATAATATTTTCAAGTGTATTAGTGTTGAGGCTATTCCTAGTATCTGTTTTTACTAAGTTAACCAACGAAAATTTCCTTTCAGCAGCTGCGCTGCTATGGGGTAGTGAGCATAACAGAAGCATACATTTTGATAGCTCGGCCAACACAAGCTCACCTACCGCGTTTTTAATCGTACTTGCTTTAGACCAAAACTTTGTTATGTCTAAGGGATCATTGTATTTGTTAACGATATCATTATTGCCTAACAAAAACCTCCACTGCATATTTAGCACTTCTACATTTTCAGATAAAAATGGAAATTCTTCCAAAATTGGTAATATTGAGTTTAAATTGCCACCTGCTATTTGGCTTATATTTAAATACTTAAGTAGCTGTATTTTTTTGTTATTAAAATCAAACCGTTTCGTAATTTGGTTGCACAATTCCTTGTAAATTATAAGTAAATTTCTTTTAATATCGACTAATTCATCTTCAATAAAATCATTGGAATTAAGATACTGTTGAAATTGAATCCCAAAGTACATATCGGAAAGTGGCATATACAAGGCAGAATTTTCAACATCAACATTAACGCTTATATGAGCTTAATAAAATTTTTTAAGAATTCCAAGGTACAAGTCTTGCATTACTTGATGAAGCAAATGAATTTGTGTAAATTCGCTTTGGAAAAGTTTATTGCTTTTATTTATCAAATTTAATACGTAGGAAAGGAAAAGAAGATACAACTTATTTTTCGAGTTCATCAAAAAACTAGCTATTTCCGTTGGTGAATTTTGGTTTTCGAACGATTCCAAATTGAAATAATATTGCAAAGGTTGCCACTGCTGCAAAAGTCGATTTACTACACTTTCCATAGAAAGCCAGCGAGTGGACGATAAACCTAAGATATTATTTTTTTTCACATCAAAACATTCTTGAAACTCTTTATATGCACCAACTCTTTTTGGGCTGTGCGCAAAATAGTTGTATATAGCTTTGACTATATTTTCAATATATTTTGGCAATTTTTTGGATGCTGCCGATGCACATAGATGTAAAGAATGGCACGTACATCCAAGAAAAAATATATCTTTATTTACATGAAGAAACTTTGCTTTTACCCCAGTAATATTACCGGACATTACAGATGCATTATCTGTCGCTAATCTGATAATATTAGTAAGCGGAATATTTTTTTCTTCGAAGCTTAATTTTAAGCTTGAAAATATTTCTTGCGAGTCCGACAGTTGGAGCTCTACTAATCCAAAGAAATGGTCAGTCATTTTGTTTGCAACAATATTAAAAAATCTAGTTACGATAACTAAACACTTAGTAGAAGAGACATCCGTCGTCTCATCAATTATGAGGGAAAACTTATTATTTCTCAAATGTGCAACAATTAATGACTGGGAAAATGGTCCAATTATGCTGTTTATCATTGAAGTTGCTTTGGTTCTTCCACACCTAATTGATTTGGCAATAGAAGAATCTAGGCAAACAGTGCTTATCAGAGAAGGAAGGGCATCCATGTTCGAAATAGACAAATTGCGTTTTATGCAAAACATTACACACGCAAGTTCCGCTGTTATCTTTGAAGTTTCGGAATCGCGAACGCTTGCATGTTGAAATAAGTTTGGTATGGATAACATTTCACTTGCATTCTTTTGTTTTGTCATGTGTCCCTGAGAGGTGTGGTGTCTGGTAAGATTATTTTTATTGTTTTCGAGGGACTTGAAGCAAATCTTACAGAAGCAACTATCATTGACGCACTGCAGCCATGGATACTTTAACTCCCACGAAGCTTTTTATTTCTGTTTGTATCTTTTTTGTCTTGATGGATTTGTTGTTGGCTCATCATTACTACTTGAAGAAGACTCCGCATCGTGAACTTGATTCCTTTTTAGATCAGAGAAATAAATTACATTCAATAACGTGGGGAGTCGTATTTCAAGCATTTTTGTTAGCAATAATTATAACGAACACAATTAAATTGATAATTAATATTGACTTACAGCAATCGTTTGCTTGGCCCAGCTGCTGTTATTCGGGGATTTCCATTTTTATTTGCTTGTGTTGTCACATTTCCCAAAGGGGACTCACTGGTTTTGCTACTGCTACTAAAAAATATTATGTTTAACAAATCACTCCACACATTAAGACTGCAACAATACCTTGGTTTCCCAGATCTACTTATGAATTTGTCCATTTTCAAAATAAAAATATGTAAACTCACGAAAGAAGAAACACGACCGAAACACATTCAAACGAAAACAATTGACTCAAATTGCAAACAAGACAGAATGTGTCAGTTTGATGCTTTAGAGCCGATAGCCGCAAGTCAATAGTCGATGTCGGCGGATGCATTCAGAGTGAACATTGTTGCGCGTTTTAAATTTGGATGGGCGCGTTTAGAGTTTTCTTTGGATAATGATAAAAATTCTTAAAAAAGGAGTACAGTTGAAACTCGATTATCCGGGATTCGATTAACCGGGACGCTCTATTAACCGTGATGAAAATATTTAACATAAAAAAGTCTTATATCGGTAAAAAACTCTATTATCCCTAAAAAAAAACAAAAACATTTTCTTTATCGACAATAAAGACAATTTTTTATTTAAACTCTATTATCCGTAATAAACTCTACTATCCGTAACAAGAGAACAAGACCGAACAAGTTTTTTTCACATCTAAAAACCAACGGAATTTTGTATCTTTTGCATTGCATTTAAAAGACACGCAAGAAGGAGTAACGGGATAATACATTCTTCGGGTTGCGTTTTATTTTGTTTCTTATGTTTGTATGGATTTTGTTCAGTTTTGGTTGGAAAATCTGAAGTTACGCGTCGTGATAATGGCTTCTTCTTTGTTAAGTGAAAATAAAAGATCGCGTAAAGTTTTGTCAATTAAGGAAAAAGTTGATTTGATTAATGAACATTGTAAAAATAGTGTGCCTGTGAAAATGTTGGCTAAAAGATATAAAATCGGCACCCAAACAGTGTATGATATTCTAAAAAATAAAGACAAGATTTTCAAATTTTTCGCAGACAGCTTCACTATAAAAGGATTGGAGAGGCGCAAAACTCTCAAAAAAGCTGAAAATCCCAAAGTGGACGCAGCAACGTATGAATGGTTTCGACAGGAACGATTTCGAGGAGTTCCAATTTCAGGGCAAATGATAATGGAGAAAGCAAAATTTTTTCATGAAAATCTTAACATAGCCTCTGACTGTGTATACCTGAAGGATGGCTGGGAAAATTCAAAAACCGCCATGGAATTCATGGATTGAAAGCGATAGGGGAAAAAGAATCTGCTGACTACGAAGCTGCTACGCTTTTTGAAGTAGAATTGTCTGATCTCATTCAAACAGAGAATTTAAGCAATGAGCAAATTTACAATGCTGATGAAGCCAGCCTTTTTTGGAAATGTTTGCCCCAAAACACTTTGGCAAGCAACGACGAGCGTTCAGTTGAAGGATATAAGGAATCGAAGGAACGACTCACTGTACTGGTTTGTTCTAATGCTTCAGGAACTCATAAATGCAAGTTGATGGTTATTGGCAAAAGCGCTCGTCCAAGAGCTTTAAAAAATGCTGGAGAGCTTCCAGTTATCTACAAAGCCAACAAGCGGGCTTGGGTAACCCAAAAATTGTTCCTTGATTGGTTTAATAAAAACTTTGTCCCGGAAGTTAAACAGCACCGGGAAAAAAACCATCTTGACAGGAACTCCAAAATTGTATTGCTCTTGGATAATTGTCCAGCCCACCCAGACGTTAATGATTTTAAAGCCGCAAATATACTAGTGAGGTACTTTCCACCAAACTGCACTTCTCTGATCCAGCCAATGGACCAAGGCGTGATTCGAAGCCTAAAGTGCCATTATCGCAAAGAGATTATTCGAAAGCTAGTAAGCTCAGAAAACAGGATCAACTTTTTTAAGTCATTTAACATCAAGAATGCTTTATGGGGTGTTTCTAAGTCTTGGAATTTCGTTACCACCGAGGTTTTGAAAAATGTTTGGCACAATTTACTCTGTCCCGAAAATGAGGAAGAAGGTAAGTTTTATCGAAATCAAAAAGTTTTTACATCATCGACATTTCTAAACTTCCTCAGAACAAGATGCCATTGACGAGGTTTCAACAATTATAGAAGTCACAGAGGATTTTGATGTCAATGCAATAAGAAATTGGGTGGACTCAGATGCGAATGCTTCACCATTTGCTGTTTTATCAGAGAACGAAATTATGGAGATGATAAATAACCCTCTTGACAACGAGCCGGAAGTCCTTACTGATGAATCCGATGATGTAGAAATTTCAAAAATTCCAATTGTTGATGCGATTAAGGCAAGTTCTACACTTTTGAGCTTTTTAGAAGAGTCGAATTGTCCTGGAATAGCACAACAGGATATAATGCAAGTTCACCGCATTAACGTTAATTTACTCAAAGAAAAACAACGAGTAAAATCACAACGGCAAACAACAATACAACAATTTTTTTAACTTTTTTAAAAAAGTTTTTCTAATAATCAATCTTGTGATTTTGTAATGTATGTACAAACAAAAATATGTACTGAATGAATTATTAAGTTTTATGAATTAATTTTATGTTTGTTTTCGTTTTTTTTTTAAATAAAAATAAAAAATAAAAAATTAAAATATCAATTTCTGTTTTATTTTATTTGAGAAAAAAAAAAGATCTATTATCCGGGATTTTCGATTATCCGTGATGGGCTCGGTCCCGACCATCCCGGTTAATCGAGTTTCAACTGTATATTCGTTTTACTGCGCAGTAGATTTTCATTTGGAGCTTAGCGCAGTAGATCTAGGAGTAGGGTGGCAGCACTGAGTACGAATGAGTTTATAAGACCTGCTTTGGCCCAATGAATAGCGTATTCTAAATTTATTACTTCTTCTTTAATAATTTCCAATTGAAACTTTAAATTAAATGCTATTTCATTCCTTAATGCTACGTCATTCTTTTCAAAATTTATTATTCGATTTGTTATATTTGATAGTTTATTTATGCTTTCCATTACAATCTTATTAACTATAACTTGTTTATTATTATTTTCTAGGACATTGTTTATTTTCTCAATTAAAATGATTTGATCTTCATGGTCGGGGTTTCCCGCGATCAAGTTTTTCCAATGAAATCCAGGGATCTCTTTACTTTTATTCTAGGTTTTAATCTGTTAATATAAATTTTAATTTGGGAAACATCATGGGTTAGGAAGGGATAAATGGGATACTTGTCGGTTACTCTCAAATTTACCGTAGACTTTATTTCCTCTTATTTTCGTAAGTACCAGTTTGTAATTTAGCTATTCCCGTGCGAATCGAAACTGCTTGCGAATGGGAGTAGTCCAGTTAGTATCTTGATATCACCATAGCATGATGCCAAAATAAATATTATGATGAATAGTTGTTGCATCTGTATATTCATCTGGTGCAGCAGCGGCTAACACAATATGTTGTGTTTCCTGTTCCTCCTCCTTTATGAGCACAACACTTCTTATTCCCGGAGGCTAGTAAGGGGCCTCGTTTCTGTCGCACTTTTCGGTTCTTTGGGAACCGAGAGTTTCTTATTTGCGGCACTTGTTTACCCTTTTTATCTTTCCTACGTGGCACTTATGGGGCTGTGGTAGGTTACGCGGGCACTTCTTGAGGGCACTGGTAAAACGCGGCACTACTTCGGGGCACTGGTTAAAGTTAATTACGGGAATTTGTTCGCTTTCTTTTTTCCTACACGGGCAGTACTTAAGGGCGCTGGTAGGTTACGCAGGCACTACTTTAGGGCGCTGGTTAAAGACGAACTATACTTGGTTGCACGCACTCCCGGTCCCTGCTCGGGCGCCAATTAAAACATTTACTATTTAAACATTTAATAAAAAATGTATTTACTGGGCAGAGTAACTGCCTTGATAAGATTTGGAATACAATTGACAAATTGAACTTTATTCTACAATCTTAAATACCTAAAAACTGGTGACCAAACTGTAGACGATGCCGGTGCTTGTCGTGGGAATGTAGCTGCCGTTGGTTTTCCTGGAAAAGCAGCGGCGACGGATATTCTGCTGTAGGTATCAGGTGGCGGCGCGTGTGCACTGCATGTGGAAATGTGGGAAAGTATTCTGATGCGGTCACGTCTATTGCATAAATGTGGGAAAACATAATATGTGGTAACTTATATTTTAGGAACGCGGTCACAGATGTAAATAAAAAAAAAATATGAGAAGCAATAAAGGATCTTATCGCCTTTTAAAAATATAACGCCATTATAATAAAGTCAAAGTAATATAAGGCATAAAGTATGTAATATGTTAAAGGTGAAATATTAAAAACTTACTGTAATTGATCCAATCCGATGTGCGCACATTGACGATGATCCATTTCCTGTAGAGGTTGTAATTTGAATGTGGATAAATTATGCCCTGCTCACTTTCAATTAAATTAGTAAAATTGAAGTGATTATCGCGAGGGACCTGCGTACAACTATGTACACTACACACCACATAGATATGCAAACGCGATTTGTTTACTTTATCCGTATGACTTTATATGCTTTTGCCAATTTCATTTCCATAGCGGAACTTTATTACGTCTAGCTATCGTGCTTTCATGTGTTTCGTCTGTGGTTCCGTGAAGGAATTCGTATGGGGATAATCCCTTAATTAGACAAACCGATACGCCTTTTTTATGCCTAAGATGGCTCAGTAAAACTCGGTAGGTTACCCGAACTAATATCTATGAACACTGTTCAAATACTTTTGTGAGAACACAAAAACAAATTTAAGAAATTAATAATGCAACTGAATTGACTGCTTGGCTATACAAGTCATTTAGAACTACTCAAGATACTTAATGATACCTAAACACACACTACGGGGCGACTTGGCCGCTTTTTTCTACATTATTATCTTGTGGGTCGACAATGTAGTTTTTCTGTTCTCAGAATTTCTGTTTTAGAAAATTCTTTTGTTCTTTCAGAGAGTTTTGCCTGTTTTTCTTCTTTTGTTGTCTCTTTAGAGAATTCTTCTGTTCCTCAAACTAAATATCAAGCGTTTTGAATTTCTGTTCTAGAGAAACCTTAAGATGCCTAGAGAATTCGTCTGCTCTTAGAACTTAGAATCCATTGAATTATTCTGTTCTTCTGACTTTGCAAGATGCATCATAGCAGTCATGTCCACGCCTGTACTTACTTGTTCTTCTGACACGCCAAACAAAATGGAATTGGAATTTCCTTATTCGCTATCGGAAGCTCCTCCAGCTGCAGACATATTTCGTTTCTCCAAGTTAGTTTTTAACTGAGGTTTACTAAGTAATCATGTTATGCACCCAAAAATTAAATTCAAAAGAACAAAGTTTATTGCTAATAAAATTGTAACGTTTATTTCGGAGTTTTTCTTATGACCAACTTGCATTTCAAAAATTATACATACACGAGTATTTGAGACAAATAGATCTCATAAAGAAATGAGACACTTTTTCAAAAAAGGTCATAAAGCTTGAAGATTTGGCGATACTTTATTTTGAATTTAACGACGAGACGTTAAGAATTTGCCACAAGAAAAGAAAACAATTAATAAACAGCACTTGAGGAATATTGGGTTACACAGTAAACAAAGTCGTATTTAAAATATGAAATGGTTACACAAGAATTAGGTTCTGAAATCATTGATTTAAATAATTTGTGTAATGACTATTGTTTAACCCATATATGCCCAGATTATATTTTTTCTTATTTTGTGCAACGTTTTTGCAGATTCCACATAGTAGCGAATGAACTTAAACGATTGCGAAGAAAAATAATTTTTTATTTAAGTAGTTTTGGAGATATCGCTGTCTTAAGAATGGTGCGTTAACGCACCAGTGGGCATACAGCGGCATAAAAAAAAATATACATATATATTTTTCATATTTCATTTTATTTCTGAGCACGAAACGATAGTATTTAAATTTCTTATAGCGCAAGTCTTTTCTTAATTGTGGTGGTGGTATTCCGCAAAACATTTGTCATGGAGTGCTATTTTGCAGTGACCACATATTTTGTTTGTGTGTGATTTGCATAGTCGGCAACGTTTTCGTTTCAGACCTATTAGGAAAAGATATTTTTGAATATTTATTTGCTTCACTACCTATTCAT
Organism: Portevinia maculata; assembly: GCA_949715645.1. NCBI lineage: Eukaryota > Metazoa > Arthropoda > Insecta > Diptera > Syrphidae > Portevinia > Portevinia maculata. The sequence goes on from OX454528.1 coordinate 99,000,905, forward strand.
ATTTACCTCCGGTTACAATGATATGCTGCCCACGATGAATTTCGTTGATGTCCTGAATTTTCGGCCTCCCACTTCGTGTTGGTGAAGAACCATATTTTTTTAGTAAACCGATTGCCAGTTGCCTTCTGAACTCTAATTGATCTACGGATTTCCCACAGCTCTTACTCAACGACCATGAGTTAACAACGGCTACATCGAACATCCACATAACGATGGATGTATACCACTTTTTTCCTCGAAACCCAATCCGGTAATTAGAAATATGCTCATCAAGCAAATCTACCCCTCCCATATGAGAGTTGTATTGGTAGTTGACATTTGGCTGAGGTATATCTATTTTTCTTCTATCTGCAAATGAAAATCTCTTAACATTTCTAATGGGATTGGTGCCATAGACATTGGAAATCATGGTGACAATTTTCTTATCTCGCCATCGAGTCAAAATTTCGCAGTTTCTTTTGTCGTAATAGGTATCAAAATAGCCTCTTTCCCTTTTTAAAAACTGTTTTTTTTCTTCAAAATATATATTTTTGACCCGGTTTTCACGTAGAGTCCCTGTTCCACCGAAGTCCATGGAAGATAATTTAGCAAGCAAGTCGGGGCTTGAAAAAAAGTTGTCGAAGAAAATGCAAACTTAGATGAAGGAAATTCCTTTGCCATTGTTTTGCTAAAATCAAGAACCACCGACACGCCCAAACCCAAAGAAAGATCTCGATCTTGGCTTTTTCCTTGATATATTTGGAACTGTAGACAGTATCCATATTTCCATGCAGCAACCCAAGCCTTATAACCAAATCGGACAGGCTTGTTTCGCATAAATTGCTTGCAACTATGCTTGCCGAAATATGGAATCATGGATTCATCGACCGATATATTATTTTCCATTGGGCAATAAGTTAAGAACTTCTTATTTAGGTGTTCGATCAATGGCCTTACCTGTTAAATGATATAAAATACGTATGTATTAGAAATATATGTATATTTAATCGATTCTTTGTCATTATTTCTCTTACTTTTTTCATTTTATCTGTTGGAGAGTATTTAGTGTTTGGATCTACGAAATATAAATTTGAGAAAATGTCTTCAAATTTATTTGTGCGCATTGCCTCAACAACTAGGTCATTATGGCAATCTTCGCGAGTTTCCCAAAACATTCGTTTTCTTGGAACGTGATTGTATCCACTAATGATTAATATACCAAGGAATGTGTAAATCTCATCTAGATCAACATCAAAAGCTTTATTCCTTTTTACCAGGGAATATGACTTTGAGTATTGAACGATGAGATCGATGATTTCCTTATCAATAAAAAGCTCAAAAAACTCTATCGGATGACTCTCCGAAGATAACGTAAGTGGCTTAGGATAATTGTTTTCAGAAAAAATATTGGTATTTATCAGACTGTTGAGTGGGAGACTATCTTCGTTTCCACTTTTCCATTCCTGAATCACTTTTTTGGCTTTTGTTGATCCACAAGGTACTTGCGGAATAGCTTCTACATAGTCATTTTCTGTCAAAAACTCCATTTCTCCACAAGCTCTAAGCTGCTTACAGCCCAGTCGGTTGGCATCCAAATTTTCCTCCTCTCCTGATTCCTCATCGGTAAGGTAATCATCTTCTGGCGGAGTTATTACCACTTGGTTCGGAATGTTATCATCGTCGGTTAAGTTTTCGAGAATTTCGAAAATTTCTCCCACCGTAAGACTTTTTTGCCTACATTGAATAAAACAGCGATTATTATAGCCGCATATCCCATTGGTGCGTTAACGCACCATGCTAATTTCATTTGTTGTAACATGTTCCACAATTACATTTATTGTCTTATTATTGTTTTGATATATTTGGGTACATTTTATCTTAACAAATAATTTTAAATTATATACTTTTCACTGTTGATTTTTACTTACTCTGCCATTTTGCTATGTAGATTGAGATTTTTTTTTTCTAAATATATATTTTTTTATTTTAAGACAAAACTCCAACTTTTCAGCACTTTTATGAACTTGTAATGACGCAAATGATAAAGCCTACTATTTGCAAAACTAAATTAACCATTAACAGCCTACTTAGGTGTAATAAAAAAAAAATTAAAATTCAAAAATGAAAACTATGTATTTTGGTGCGTTAACGCACCAATGGGCATAAATGGGTTAAACAAAATTTTATCAATCGAAAAGTCTACACCAGTCTGCAGTGTGGTCAACGAAGGACGACATCCCAGAATTTCGTCTAACTCGTCAAAAAAAAATTGGTTGTTTCTCGTCCCTGTCCACTTTTATTGTTGTTTTTTTTTCTTCAATATAACACCGTTTAACATTTTTCCGCCTAAATTCAATTTGTTTCGCATTTTTGGTTTTATGTCCTTTTTTACCATTTCCTGTTCTATCATTCGAAAAACTTCACTGTTTCGGTACTTTTTACCATCGAAATACTCAAAACATTTTTTTTTCTTTAATAATCGTAATCATTGCACTTGTTTCTTCATATGTCCAAATATTTCGTGCCTCCATTATTGTCTTGTTTACGAAAAAATGGTCTGTCCAAGAACTTATAACCTTTAGAAAAATATCGCAAACAAGTGAAGAGAACAGGAAAAAAGGCGCACATACACACTCTCACTTGATCTCTCGATTTTTCAATTTGCGTTTACCTGTTTCATCTCTTAATTTAGCCGGATAGATTCGTTTAAGATGTTGCTTCAAATTCGTCGTATTTCCGAAATATTTTATTCGTTTTTTGCAGATATTGCAAATTGTAGTAGATGCGAAGAAGAACTTCATAAGCGTTTATTGTGGAGAACCAGGGAGCTTACATGACAGCCGAGTCCTTCGAAGATCTGATTTGTACAGTCAGGCTCTCCAGAATAGTAACGAGCTCTTTCCTAACGCTTCATTTTTGTTGGGAGACACGGCATACCCTTCTCTTGACTGGTTAATTCCACCTTTTAAGGATAATGGAAGATTGACGACTATGGAAAGACAATTCAGCAAACTTCATTCATGCGGTCGTGTCATCGTAGAGCATTCGTTTGGTCTTCTAAAGACTCGCTTCCGAAGATTGCTCCATTTCACAGAACAAACGAAACATAAACTTAATTGTTAATTTGGTTATGTGCGCATGCATATTACATAACATCTGCACAAATAATAACGATGAGGTAGACGATCTCGTAGATGCAGGTTTGGAGAACGTGGTATACGACGATGTAGAAGATGATGTTCTTGATCCAGAACAATACGAAGACGAAGAAACAGCAAGAACACCAAATGACAATCGACGACAGAGACTTGTACAGTCCTTGATTGAAACAAATGTATTAAATATGTAGCAAATTCATTTTTTATTGCACAGCATGCACAAAATTCTTAAATAGATAATAAAAAAAAACAGTCTTAATTCAATAAAGCACTTAATAAAAAAAAAACAAAAATTCATTAATAAAAAACTATATTAGCTGGATTAAAACAAAATATGGTAGGTAAATTCTTAAAATTATATTTCAAATATTTCTTTTAGTATAGCCACTTTCTTTTCAAGACGCGCATCCTTTCTTGCCTCCGCCTCTTCCATCTTCTCTAGCTTCTTATTTATATAGCCCTCAAGTAAGGCATTTCTTTTGTCAATGCCCTTACGTTTCAGCTCCAATTTTTCCCGCAGGCATTTCTCCTTGTATGTTGTTTTCTTCTTTTTTTGAACTACCGAAGAAGTTGCTTGTTGTTGTTGCCGTAGTGGGGAAGAGGGAAGGTATGTGGATGTGGATGGTGACGAAGCAGCGTTCAATGGTTCCTGTTCCTGACTCGGCGATGTACCAGGATCACTTGACTATATTTGCAAAAATTGCGTCCATCTCCTCTTCAAAGGGAGCTTTGATCCCGCCAGATACTCCGGTTTGTTGACTGTTGTCAACCGCTCCTTTATATACCCGAAGGAGGTTTTTTAGTTTTGTCTGCAGCATATCGATGGTTGTTGGTTGTGTCTAGAAGAAACTCATTAATATACTTAGAAAAGTTAGTAAAATAACACTTACCAAAACTCCCAGCGAAATCAAGTGTTCCAAAACGTTGTTCCAGGCATATTTTCTCTTCCTGGAGTGCTCGAACTCGTTTTTCCTATTTGAGTAGGTATAGGTATTAAGGAAAGCCAAAGTCTCCTCCGGGGTCCAGAATCGTCTCTGGCTGAAAAATATGGGGTAAATTGGTTTGTTATTTGTTTTTATTTTTTACTTACTTTTTTCCCCTGGTTCTCCATTGCATCGATTTTGACAGCCTTATTGCGAAGATCAATCGACAATTGATAATTGACTATTTTCAATGTGTGCTATTGTGAACGAACGATTCATTTGGTATTTTTGGCAATCGCATTTTTTTAATTGACTGCGATTGACAAAATCCTTTAGAGAATCGTTCGTTCACAATAGCACACATTGAAAATAGTCAATTATCAACTGTCGATTGATTTTCGCAATAAGGCTCTGAATATTTGACATTTGAAAAGGCATTACCATCTCATACAAATATATTTTTTTGAAAATATAAACTTATTTTCTTACCGCAAAGAAACATTTTATGTAGGTATTTAAATCCTCAATATAAAAGGTTTCGAAGAAAAAATGCTTCGTCTGTTCAGAAAAATCAGAGAAATTTGAAGTCACATAAAATAATAACAGTTCATAATTTCGAAATATTTTTGAATAATTAAATTATTCAATACGACGCTGTGTGGCTGATTTTCCGTACCTGCTTTAGTAATATATGATTCTTTACGACAGGATAATCATTTAAAAGCAACACGTTTGTTTTAAAAAGAGATTTAATACATAAAATAGGAAGCAATATTTGAAGAATTAACAAAACCATAAATTTTGTACCTAGTTACTTCCATAAGTAACATGTAATGAATGCAAAGTAGTAAATATAGAAATTTATTTATGGGACCTTTGAACGGTATTTAGATTTATTAATCTTCATTGTTGAAAACATCTGTTCACACACATATGAACTTAGAAACATGCATAAAATGCGAGCAGCATGGTTTCTTAAGTTGGGATAGCTATTTTGATTTCTGAAGCAATTTGTATAAAATGTCAAAGTGTCAACTTCATTGAATTTGTTTTTTAGAGTAATATCACACTGCAAATCTATTAGTTCCATTTGCAAGTAGGTCGGTGCTTCACCAACGTCGAACATAAATTGGTTACTAAAAATTGGAAACACATACGTGTTGAGCTCGCGAAAATCTGCAAAACGACCGTCAAATTCAGCAATAAGATCAAGCAAACGATTTGAAAAATCTGATAATTTATCTGCATTGCATATGCCCATCTCACGAATGCTATGGAAATGGTCAGCTGCGACTCCCACAACTTTAATTTTATTTGGAAAGCTTGAATACTTGAGTACAGTTGCGTAATGATAACACTTTTTCCTTGAAGTTTAACGTTCAAATTATTCAAGTGTTCCGTCATATCTACTAAGAACGCAAAGTCAAGCCACCATTCATCACTGTATTCCATCGGTATACCCTTTTGAGCCATAAACGTAACAATATGTTTACGCAATTCGAAAAATCGTTTAAGCATTGATCCACGGCTAAGCCACCGAACTTCTGCAAAGTAGGGAATGTCTGAAAATTGTTCATCAAGATCTTTTAAAAATTGTGTGAATTGGCGATGATTTAGTCATCTACTTCTAATAAAATTAACTGTTTTAATTATGGGATTCATCACATGATCCATTTTCAGTACTTTAGAGGCCAGGGCTTCTTAATGTATAATAAAATGAATTCCAACGAATTTTGGTTGATCACTTTTAATTTCATTTAAAATTTTGTTCCGTATTTCTGTCACAACACCAGCATTTTTACCGACCATGGATGGTGCACCATCTGTGGTAATACTGCAGAATTTACTCCAATCCAACTCATAACTTGGTACTAATTGCTCAATTGCTGAGTAAATATCTTGACCTGTGGTAGTACTCTTCAAAGGTATGCACTGCAGCAACTCTTCTGTGATATTAAAATCCTAATCAATTCCACGAATAAATACAGCAAGCTGCGATGTATCTCTGATATCTGTACTTTCATCGGCTGCTAAGGAATACTAGATAAATTCTTTAATTTTATCTTTAAGTTGAAAGACCAAATTTTCTGATAACTCATTTATCCTGGAAGCAATTGTATTTCTAGTCAGGGGTATTTCTTGAATGACTTGTTTCTGTGATGGGGATGAAATGTAATTGCTTGCTTGCTTGCTTTATTCATCTACCGAGCTTAACTCTAACAGATTTCAGATATAATATATGGTGATATAATAATTAAAAGTATATAGTAGATATGGTACAATACATTTTAAGTAACTATAGGAATTAATAAAATTAACTAGAAGCAAAATTATATTATGATACATGAATATTTAAAATTACTGATTTAACTTTCTCTCTATCATCACATAAATCAATTTCTGTACAAACTGAATTGAATAAATTAATACATTTAGTAGTAGGCTCATTAAGACCATAATTGTAAATATGCCTAGGATTAAATAATAAATTTCTAGATCTGAGTATTCTTTCAGGTGCGTAAAACAAAAAATTCTTTAAAATATCAGGACACTTTATACGATAAGAAAACACATCATGAACAAACAGTATACATTGAACATTACGTCTTTTCTCAAGGGTATCTAACCCTATTAATGCACATCTAGTAGAATAAGAGGGTCTTTCATCAAGGTTCCATTTCAATTGAGCAATTACAAATCTTGTAAATGACTTTTGCACTCTTTCCAACCGATTTATGGAAGTCAAATAGTTTGGGCACCAAATAATGGAACAATATTCAAGAAAAGGACGAACAAGGGACATATAAACAGATTTAAGAGCATAAGGACTAGAGAATACGGCACATGATCGTTTGAGGAATCCAAGCATAGAGTTAGCTTTAGCAACAACATAGTCAATGTGAAGTGAAAATGAAATTTTAGTGTCAAAAATCACCCCAAGATCTTTAACTTCAGTTACGTTAGAAAGTGAAATTTCTGAAATGTTATATTGATAAATAACTGGAGACGAAATACGATAAACAGATAAGGAATGACATTTTGTAATATTCAGGGACAGCTGGTTTAGCTTGCACCAATTGACAATTGAGTTCAAATCGGATTGAAGCCTATTGCAATCGGAAGTGCTTTTAACACGCAAAAATATTTTTAAATCGTCAGCATACATAAGGCAATGAGCATGCTGAAGTGTAGTTGGAATATCGTTGATAAAAATATTAAACAGTAGAGGTCCTAAGTGACTGCCTTGAGGAACACCCGATAAAACGTCAATAGGCCTCGATTGAGAAGAACCAATTTTAACAATTTGCTTCCTTTTTGTAAGGTAACTATAGATCCATTTAAGGAGGCTCGAATGAATACCAAATGATCTTAATTTTTCGATGAGAACATTGTGACAAACAGTGTCGAAGGCTTTCACAAAATCTGTAAATACAACATCAACCTGATAACCTAATTCTACGGAATCGAAGAGGTATTTACTGAAAAGCATTAGGTTAGTCACTGTAGATCTACCAGATACAAAGCCGTGCTGGTGTGGAGTGATTTGTTCTTTGAATGAGAAATTGAGTTTGGTTGTCACAATGGACTCAAAAAGTTTTGGAATGGCAGAAAGTTTTGATATACCACGATAATTTTTTACTTTTTGCTTTGAGCCAGCTTTGAATATGGGGGTTATGAATGACGTTTTCCATTCATCCAAGAATGTGCCAGTAGATAGAGATAAATTATAAAGAAGTTTTAATGGGAAGGATAACGACGATTTGCAGCTCTTTAGTACCTCAAAAGGAATTCTGTCAGGACCAGCACTTTGACAAGAGTCTAATGATTGTATGCCCTGCAAAACATCATCAGTGGAAAAGTTTAATGATCCTAAACAAGAGTTAAATCCATAAATAGGATCTACTTGAGACCAACAAACATTAGAGTGATCGACATATACCGATTGGAAAAACTTTGCAAAGAGCTCACATGTTGAATCGATGCTACTAGAAACTTCACCATCAAATTCCATGTTATGGAGAGTGACATATTCTTTTTTTTTACTTTTCAGAAATGTCCAAAAACCTCTTGGATCTTTAGTTATTTTAGACTCAATGTTAATTATGTACTGTTTGTATAGAAATTTGTTTAAAAATTCATATTCACGGCGTAACTGTGAGAAACGTTTTTTGTCCACTTCAAGGTTTGACTTTTTAAATTGTTTAAAAGACTTGTTTTTAGCCGTCTTCAAATTAGTCAAACGATGATTTTGCCATGGCAGTTTAAAAGTTTGTCTATTCCTACATTTGGGAACATACATAACAAAACCATTCTGTAATATATTTAAAAATATTTGATTTACATCCGCAAGTTGCAATCCTGAAAAAATACTTGACCAATCAAATGAGGAAAGATATTGATTTAGGGCGGTGTAATTTGCTTTCGAATAATTGTATTTAATAGCATTGTTATTGCAGTGGATTAAATCCGTAGACACAAAAGAATTAAATTGTAAATATAAACAAAGATATTAGGATTAATGAAAAGCAATGCAGATTAATTCAACACAAAAGGATTTATTTAAAAGTAAAAGTGAACAATGCCTTTTTAGCAAAACGAGGATAATCCAAAAGGGAAGAACAAAGATAAACAAAACTGAAGGAAGAAGAAAAGTATCTGTCATGTTTCCAAAAGAAACTGAAGTTGGATGCGGTGTGACACGAGACGATGAAGGTGTACAGTTCTAACACTCCCCCTCGTTAAGTGTCCAAGGACTGCATACCCAGGATATCCAGACACTTCCAGTGCTTTGGCTTAGCTAGCCGCTTGGTGAGAATGTCAGCTCCCATGTCCTCTGTTCGCAAGTATTGTAGACGAATGTTATTATTTGGCAACGCTTCACGCACAAAATGATGTCGTATGTCGATGTGCTTGGTTCGAGAGTGAAAAACGGGGTTTGAAGCGAGTTTTTGAGCACCCATGTTATCACATAGAACCACAACATCCTTCGCTAGCGGTTCGAACCCAAGTTCTCTGATGAATCTCTGTAAGTAGATCCCTTCCTTGACAGATTCAGTGAGGCTCATGTATTCTGCCTCCGTTGACGAGAGTGCCACTGTCCTTTGCTTACGCGATTCCCATGTTATGGTTCCTCCAGCAAGTATGAAAGCGTATCCACTGTAAGAGCGTCTTTCATTGGCGTAATTCCCCCAGTCGGCATCTACCATACCTCTCAATCCAGTCTCCGATGGTGCATATACGAGACAAAGGTTCTTAGTACCTTGAAGATATCGTAAAACTCTTTTAGCGGCAATCCAGTGTTCGTTTTGGTGGCTGTCGTTGAACTGACTGAGCCAGCTTACAGCATACGCGACGTCAGGACGAGTTCCCATGGCGAGATACATTAGCGATCCAACAAGTTCACGGTACGGAACTTTATTGTTATTACCCTCATCGATTTCCTTGTTAAAGTTGTTTGTAGTCCCGGCGCACATTGGAGTAGAAACCGGCTTACTATCTGCCATCCCAAACCGTTGTAGTACATTCTCAATGTAACCTCGCTGATGTATAGAGTAACCATTAGACCGTTTGATGAACTACAGACCCAGGCAACAATGAACTTCACCGAGACTTTTAAGAGCGAAGGTTTTCTGTAAAGTATCCTTAAAACGTTCCACGTCGCGATTGTTTTGAGAGATAACCAGGATATCGTCCACGTAAACAAGCACGATCATCATATCTCCCCCTGCACCACGCACGTACACACAATTGTCGGACTTGGTCGAATGAAATCCAAGACGATGTAGCTCCTGACCGAGCCTGTCGTACCAGCATCGTCCTGCCTGGCGTAAACCGTAAAGTGCCTTCTTGAGTAAGCACACCTTGTCTCCTTGTCTGATTTCCGAAAGCATTTTCTTGGCCTTGTTTTTAATTGAACCATCCTTCTCGTTCTTTAGGATGAATTGGAGAGACTCCGCTGTCATATCCGGAATATCCATGAAAATTCGTTCTGACAGCTTTCCATTTAAATAAGCGGCGGTGATATCGAACTGGTAGATGGTCATTCCATTTTGAGATGCGATTGCCGTTGCTAAACGTATTGAGCTGAGTCGTGTGACTGGAGCAAAGGTTTCCTCAAAATCTACGCCTGGCCGCTGAGAAAAACCTTTAGCAACAATTCTTGCCTTTCTTCGTTCCAGCGATCCCTCTGGTGAGTTCTTGTTTCTTAGAACCATCCTGCTGCCGATGACTTTGTCAGCTAAGGAGCGGTCAACAATCTCCCAAGTGTCACTTGAAATGATACATTTCAACTCTTCAGCCATCGCTTCATACCATTCTCTTGAATCGGAACCTGAAATAGCTGAATCGAGATCTACTTCGGCCAAATGGCCGTATTCAAAAGTGACATTCATTACCTCTTCTGTTTTAAACTCTTTCCTAGGTCTTCCAGGCAGACCAGTTTTGATTTTGCGAGGTCTTCCAGGACATCTTTTGGCTGATTCGCTAGGTGGTTGCTCCTCTTCTGAAGAATCAGAATTTTCTGAATTTAATTCCTGCTTGGCATCGGTCTGCAACCCAACAGGAATATCATCGTATCATCGCTACCAGGCTCCGTCAGTAGCATCGGTCCTAACGAAACATCTATAGTTTGCCGGTGTACTTCGGTGGGAGCCACTTTAGACACACTCTCCAAGAACTTGACGTCACGGGAAACTGCTACACGGTGTTTATCTGGAATCCATACTCTATAGGCCTTGTTTTCATTAGAGTAGCCAACGAAGATTCCTTCATAAGATTTTGCGTCGAGCTTATCTTGGTTTGGTGCTCTTTCCAGATAGAAAACCTTACAGCCGAACTCTCGCATATTGCTGACGTCTGGACGTTTACCGAATCGGACCTCATATGGTGTTTTACCGTCGAGTGACTTCGATGGACTTCGATTTCTTATGTAGTTCGCGGTTGCCAGAGCCTCTGCCCAAAATGCCTTTGGTAATCCGGACTGAATGAGAAGGCACCTTGCCATTTCCACCAACGTCCGGTTTTTGCGCTCCGCCACGCCGTTTTGCTCGGGATTGTGGGCAACTGTCAACCGTCGTCTGATACCTTCAGAGTTCAGGAAATCGTCAAACACGTTGTTTTTGAACTCAGTGCCATTGTCTGACTGTAGATTCTTGATAGAAAGTCCACTTTCCTTCTCCAATAGTGCCTTCACGAGCTGGAACTGAGAGAATACCTCATTTTTCTTTCGAATGAAACGAACTTCACACCACCTTGAATGGTTGTCGATGAAAGTTATGAAGTACCTAGCCCTTCCCATGGACTCAGTTCTCATGGGCCCACATACATCGGAGTGGATGGTGTCAAGAAACTCAGTTTTACGAGTCGAATGTTTTGGGAATGGAGCACGAACCATTTTTCCTTTAATACAGGTTTCACACGTGAAGTTGTCAGAGGATTCAGCAACTTTTATTCCATGAAAAACTTTCCTACGAATGGCATTGTTCAAATCTTTGAAGTTCAAGTGTCCGAGTCGACGGTGCCAAAGCTGCAGATTTTCACCACTTGAAGATTGTGTACTTAATGACATACATTTTTCGCCGTTGGTGTGAATGAAATACAATCCATCTTCGCGTCTTGCAGTCAAGATGACATGTCCATTCCTGTCGACTATGTTTGCGGATTTCATGTCGAATACCACCTTGTATCCCTTGTCCGTGATTTTGCCGACAGACAATAAATTAGTGCGAAGATCCGGAACAAATAGAGCATCGGATAGTTCCATCTTCTTATTGACGTCCTTGTCGTTCAGTTCGATCAATGCTGTTCCTCGAGCCCTACTTTCAGCTGAAGCACTGCTAGCCAGTTGCAGTTTCTCGTCGTTTACCTTCTTGATGTTCAAAAATTCGTTTGAGTTTTTGCACATGTGAGATGAGCATCTACTATCCAGGCACCACTGCTGGTCTCGTGACTTGGCATTAGATTGCAATGCACTCACCTCCCCCTGTCGAAGTGTTGATGAAAAGAACAAGAAATGGTCTGCACTTTTTGCGTTTTGTGACGTTTTTTCGTACCTCTGTGGACATTCAGTTCGTTTGTGACCTGGTTTTCTGCATCTGAAGCATATTGTTTTCGAACTTGTTTGCTGCTCCGAAGAATCATTTTTGGTAAATTTATTTTTAAACTTTGGATTACCTCGAAATTTATTATAAAATTTTCCAGCGGCTAGTGCATTCGGTGCTTCATGCGATTCACTCTTACGTGCGGCGTTCTCCTCCATGATTTTTATGCGCAATGTTTCTGGGGACGGTAGGTCGTCGCGAGACTCGATGGCACAACGAAAGTTTGCAAAACTCGATGGCAAACTATATAAGAGCATAATTGCCAGTAGATCGGCATTTATTTCTACATCCATGTCGTGAAGTTTGTCGACTGCATCAAAAAATTTGTTTAGATGCTCGCGAACGTCTTCTCCTTCTTGCATACGCTGAACGGTGAGTTGCTTTAAAAGCGTAGCTTTTCGAGCAGGCCCTTTTGATTGGAAGACGCTTTCCAGTCTCAGCCAAACATCTCGTGCAGTGTCGCATCCTTTCACTAGCTTTAGCTCAGATGCGCTGATGGACAAGATGATATCATACTTTGCCTTTTGGTCCGCTGAAAACCACCTTTCGTGGGCGAGTATAGATGCCTGATCTTCGTTGACTATCCCTGGTTCTCTCTTAACACCATTTACGTATATCCAAGCATCGTTTTTGATGAGAAGTGCCTCCATGTGCATCCGCCATGTGTCATAATTGTCCTTGTTCAGGGTTTCGATCTTTGTGATTCCTCCAGAATTCATTTTTGTTGCGTTGCCTCAGATATTTTAAGATCCAAGATCTCCTGGGCCCATAACCTATTAGGATTAATGAAAAGCAATGCAGATTAATTCAACACAAAAGGATTTATTTAAAAGTAAAAGTGAACAATGCCTTTTTAGCAAAACGAGGATAATCCAAAAGGGAAGAACAAAGATAAACAAAACTGAAGGAAGAAGAAAAGTATCTGTCATGTTTCCAAAAGAAACTGAAGTTGGATGCGGTGTGACACGAGACGATGAAGGTGTACAGTTCTAACAAAAGAGCATCATGATTTATAGAATTTTTCATTAATGGGCATAACACTCTATCAACAGTGCAATTTACATTATAGTTTACAAACACAAGATCAAGTAGTCTATTTAAAGAATTATGACAGTAATTTTTTTGAAATAACCCTAACGCAAACATGGAATCAACAAAAGTATGTTCACAAACAGATTTCATATTAAATGGAATTAAACATTTATCATCGTTGGAATAAGACCAATTTATGTCTCCTAAATTAAAATCACCTAATACGAATAAATTTTGATCTTCACTCAGCTGATTAGAGATGAATTCAATGTTGACAAGATGACCTTCATATACACATAGTTGACTTCTTGGAGGTATGTAGCTTGCGATGAAAAAGTGTTCTTGGCAATTTACAGTACCTTCACGGAGAACAATAGAAACACACAGCTGTTCAATCATGAAGTCATCATTCAGTAGGGACACAGGTTTCATTTTCAAAGTTGATCGTAAGCAATGACTACTCCCCCGCCACGTTTCATGCCAGTCGAACTGCTACGATCAATAGGATGAACAGTATAATATCCATCAAAAATTTCAGCAACAGAGAAATTGTCATTCAGCCACGTTTCAGTGAGTATGAGTATATCATATTCATGTAGAGAGATGGCGAGATAAGCATCATTTGTTTTGGTTCTCATACCACCAGCATTTTGGTAATAAACTGTTATTACATCGGGCACCGAAGAAAACAACGAAGAGGAATGAGAGTTCAATTCATTGTTTACATTTGTGCATTGCCCTCGCACTCGTTTCTTGGGATAAAACGAAAATTTTTCACATGCACATTGAAAGGCCAGTTATCAGCATTTAGGGCATCGTTGATGAGACATGCAGGGACGCCAAGACGAAAGTTAACATACTTGAATGTCGACAAGTCAGCATCTTTTTTGTAAAGGGGGAAGCAAGACAGAAGGTTCGTTGGAATACTTAGCTTTTTTGACGCATAGGCTACTATTGATTCTGCTTTCGTAGATGTAGAAAAACGAGAGAGATGGAGCCATTTTATTGCCGATATGACTTCAACATCAGTGCAAGCAGGATCTTTGCCAATGATTGTTTTCCGGTTGTTCAATGTCCGCTTCTTCTTGATTGCATTATTCCATTGCACGTTAACCTGATCAGTATGCACAATAGTGTTGGCACTCGATAGAGGGTCATTGACATTAAGAGAACCAACAGACGGTTTATCATGGGCAGTGATTTTGTTTTGCTGTTGATTTGGTTCACATTAACGGATTCATCAGATGATTTTTTTATATACTTTTCTAAAAAAACCTTCAATTTATATAAATAATAGTTTAATTCATAGATTAATAATCTATTTATATATATATAATATAATGTTAATAAATTGTTATATTAATATATTAATACTATATTATATAAAATAATTATGTCGGGCACGTCTAGCATGCATTCTTTTAAAAATTCGCCGTCACTAAAAGCTTTTGATTTTTTGGCAATCTTTAATGCGATCGAATAACTAGCTTTCATTGCATTCTCGCTGTCAGTTTTTGACTTTTTAAAAAACGATTGTTGCCCCGCAAGTTTAATTTTCAAAGATACCAGTTTTTCTTGCCTAATTTCGTCGGTAAATAACTCAAACTTGTCTTTATGATTCGTTTCATAGTGTCTTTTCACATTAAATTCTTTACAAACGGAAATAATCTGATTGCAAATCAAACAAATTGGTTTACCTTTCCATTCAATAAAAAAATACGAAATTTCCCACTTTGACTGGAAAACTCGGCACTCACTATCGACTTTTCTTTTAGTTGACATTGCAACGGTTAACAATTTTCAGTTAACGCACTTTATTAAACCGCCACCAATAATAAACTGAACAAAGTCTCTCTAATCATGGAAGTCTTTTAAATAATGAAGACAGATAAATGACGCGCTTACTTGCATATTTTCGAGTAAACTAAAACTCCATATAAAAAAAAGTGTGGGGAATACACAATCAAGAAGCTGGTGTGGTTCCCCTCCTAGGGGGAAAAAAAGGCAAATACTTTGCTTTGCGCAGCCAGCAAACAGTTCTGCACTTTTCAAATCGTTTTTGCTCTGTTCTTCGGAGTAGTCTGTATTCACAAAATTATTGTTCTATTCTATTCTTCCACTCACCGTAAGAAAGGAATCAAATAATTGTTTACATATGTATTTAAAAACACAAATAATGTGTGTTCCAAAAGCAATTGCAATGAAACACACTTGAAATTACAGCATTATTGAATTGATGTCGCGGGCTATAATTAATTGTCTCGCGGGCCGGTCATGGCCAAACAAACAATTCATGTAGATACAGTAATTATTAAAAGAAAGTGTTGGCAATTGGAAAACAAAAGCAAGTATAATAAACATAAAAGCTAGTTTCTACAATTTTAAGAAAAGCAAAAATAACAAACAAAATAAACGTAAAACGAGATTTCATTCTTTAGAAAACTTCGGAAGCATATTAGATTAATCTGAATCACAATCGATGCAAACATAATAAGAAATGTTGCCCTTAGTGCACCTAGTGTGAGCCCATTTCTTACAGGTTATGCACTGAATCCAGTGTTCCCCGGGCAATCTTTCTCCGAAAGGTTCCCAACAAATTAAGCAATGTTCTTCATCTTCTTCATCTGAAGAATCAATCAATATTTTTTTGTCACTTTTTTTGCTTTAACCTTGAAAACTTTTTGTTTTTGGTGCTTTTTGGCCTGTTCTTTTGCAAGCGCTTGTTTTTCTGGGGTGTCCGTTAAAATAGTGATGATGTTATGCACCCAAATAATAAATTAAAAAGAACAAAGTTTATTGCTAATAAAATTGTAACGTTTATCTCAGAGTTTTTCTTAAGACCAACTTACATTTCAAAAATTATCTTGAAGCAAGGGACAAAAATTACACACAAGTGTATTTAAGATAAATAGATCTCATAAAGAAATGAAATGCTTTTTCAAAAAAGGTTGAAAGCTTGATTTGGTGATCCTTTATTTTGAATTTAACGCTGAGACGTTAAGAATTTGCTTATGAGACGCTCTGATCTCCACAAGAAAAGAAAACAATTCATAAACAGCACTTGAGGAATATTGGGTTACAGTAAACAAAGTCGGAAACTGATGCAATGTGTGAACAAAGGAATTTAAAATATGAAATGGTTAGACAAGAAATGCTGACCATGGTTATACGTAACAATGATAATGTGCGGCCCATATAGTTTTCACAAAATAATTCACTTTACTTTTCTTTTCTTATTTTTGAGTTATCAATTAGCACACACCTGTATTAAGTAATATTTATTTTTATTTTTATTTCTACTTCGGACTGAAGTTTATAACGAGTGTTTCCCAGCCGGGGTAGGCTAAGAGGGAATGCCTGGGTCCTGGAAATAGAAAAGGGTTAGGGGGAAAAGTCGACACGCGAATAAGCACCCAGGAATTGTGCGACAAATGAAACATTTTGCAAATTTTAGTTTTAATGCGACTTCAAATTTTATTTACTTATGATAACTTTATGCTGTCGATGCGGCGTGGCTAAGCTCCGGCGGTGAAATCCTTGAATCATTATTTTTTTTTATTTACAATATTTTTATTTATACTTAAAGGGTGTTACATTGGCTATTAATGCTATTTACAATTATTTAATAATGTCTTAAGTCTAATAATTTTTATCTGTTAGCACAGAAGGGGCTATACTTCGTTCTAGTGATTACATTTACTTACTTTTTCATTTTTTAATTAAAAAGTTCCTTAAGTCTAACATTTTGTTTGTTTAGGATGTGGGATTTGCACGTCGGCTTGAGTACTGCTGACGGTAGTTGAAACTCCTTGAATCATGGGCGCTGTCATCTTATATAGGCGCCTATTGGGGTGAGTTTTCCCTATCGCTTTAATGTCTCTGTGGTGGTGCTGCTTCTGTGGTATCCCTGCGGTGGTGCTGCTTCTGTGGCTGTGTGCTCTCTGCAGTTGTTGTCTCTGCTGTTGTTGTGGTCCCTGCTGCTATTGATGTTGTTCTATTGTTGAGTGATCTCTGCTGCTGTTGTTGTTGTCTTCTAGCTACACTACACTACCCTACCAAACTACTGTCTATTAAACTCCCTTCTACCAAACTACGTTCTAGGAGGGGCGAGTACCTTTGCCGCAATAAGCTGCGTACCCTGTGTTCCCACTGCCCGCTCTTACTACTTGAGCCTGCTGCTATTGATGTTGTTCTATTGTTGTGTGATCTCTGCTGCTGTTGTTGTTGTCTTCTAGCTACACTACACTACCCTACAAACTACTGTCTACCAAACTACGTTCTAGGAGGGGCGAGTACCTTTGCCGCAATAAGCTGCGTACCCTGTGTTCCCACTGCCCGCTCTTACTACTTGAGCCTGCTGCTATTGATGTTGTTCTATTGTTGTGTGATCTCTGCTGCTGTTGTTGTTGTCTTCTAGCTACACTACACTCCCTACCAAACTACTGTCTACCAAACTCCCTTCTACCAAACTACGTTCTAGGAGGGGCGAGTACCTTTGCCGCAATAAGCTGCGTACCCTGTGTTCCCACTGCCCGCTCTTACTACTTGAGTCTGCTGCTATTGATGTTGTTCTATTGTTGTGTGATCTCTGCTGCTGTTGTTGTTGTCTTCTTGCTACACTACACTACCCTACCAAATTACTGTCTACCAAACTCCCTTTTGTCAAACCACGTTCTAGAAGGGGCGAGTACCTGGGCCGCAATAAGCTGCGTACCCTGTGTTCCCACTGCCCGCTCTTACTACTTGAGCCCGTAGTGCCCGTGTCTTGACTGGATCCAGCTGTCATGTGTCTGGTCCGGCGGCCTCCACTCGACTGAAATTGCATTTTGTGGATGTCATGCGCATCCACTCGGTGGTGACCTTGCTAGCTGGAGTGTGGTAAGTGTTTGCGCGAATTAACTTATTTTGACTTCAACTTTTATAAAAAAAAAACTTTATTTAAATTTAAAAACAAGTTTAAGTTACAAAGTTCTAATTTAGTTCTTAATTCTAAGCGATGGTTGTCTGCCCTCGCTGCTGGTCGAAACTGATCTGCCCTTCGGGTGGTGGTTCGGTGAATATCCCAACGTGTTATACCGCCGAGTAAATTCTTATGCCGCCAAGAGGAATCTTTTTATTTGACAAGAATAAATCACGACAAAAATAAATCACACTTCTGATTAGATGTTTCCTTTATTATTTAAGATTGAATAAAATTATATTTGAATTTAGAGCTAACAAAATTGGATCGGACTTGGAGCTGACAACTTAAAGCTAACCCTCCTTGGGTGAGTTGATCTTAGTAACTCATGCTCTGGAAATTAGAAATGTTAGTTGTTACATTTGTTATCTCATTTGGTGGTCGGCAAAAGATGGGCCACCAAAGGAGTAACCATAAACTTTCTTATCTTATTTGGTGCACAGCAAAATATGAGTTGACAAAGTAGCAATAATAACTTTGGAACTTGCATGAGTTTGGTATCGGATGTACCTATAACATTGTTGTGAGGTTTGTTATTGGATGTACCTATAACATTGTTGTGTGGTTTGTTATTGGATGTACCTATAACATTGTTGTGAGGTTTGTTATTGGATGTACCTATAACAAACGCGGCGCAATATTGATGTTTATATTACAGCCAGCACTTGCTTGGCAAATTCCTTTGTGTCCATGGTGATCGTTGTTTATTCAGTAGCCCTGCACTGCATGGATCCATTATTGATTTGGAGTGGCTGACCGCAAATATAGAAATGATTAACGGGGTATCGGTTATTGCTAGGGGTGGCTGATAGCTGACGGTAATTTTAACCATAATTTATTGGGTGGTTAACTCCCCTCGTTCTATATGAAGTGTCCCCGCTTTTTCATTATATGTTTCCAATTTTTGTGGGAGTGACTGGAATCTTACTTCATTTGGTTCAACATCGGGAATTCTTTGGCGTCTTATCTTGTAGTTGTGAACCAATAGGAATGTTAAGCAAATCAAAATGGTCAGTGTTAAAACTAGTTCTTAGACCCGTTGGCGTTGGAAGAAAAATAAAAAACGATTTCCTTCAGTGTTGATGGCTTAAAAATTCTGCGAAATTGTTTATTGTATTTTAGAAATTATTATACATCAAGATGAATCCATTACCTAAGTTTTAAATCTAATTTTCTCTGGATTTCTAATAGTAATACGCACGATACATGTGCATGCAGCGATACAAAAAAAAGTAAAAAGGTTAAGAAAGTTTAATACACGAGGCGCAAAAATGCTATTACTTTACGTAGGTATGTTTTTTCATTTTTTTAAAGGTTGAAACCTAATGGTGGTGGTGCTCGTCGAAGGTAGATGGCGTTACGGTCAGAATTATAGTTGTGGAGATGACAGGATAATTTGTAATTTCTTCATGTAAGTTTTCTAGGACATTGATATTGTCTAATTTTAGATTCTCGATATCCGTTTCGAAGTATTGATTTATGTAATATTGATCCAGAGAATATGTCTTCAAAAATGTTTGTATGGTTCCCGCGGGATTTTCGTATGTAGTGTTATTGATGATAATAGTGTCATTAAATGTAACTAAGTACGTTCCATTTTTAGTTATGTTGTTGGTTATCGAATTTTTTGACTGTTTTTTTGTATGTTTCGCTACTTATAGAGCATGCTTTTGTATAAACATCATCCGTAATGATGTCAATTTCAATATTCTTTTCGATCTTCTCGATGGGCCTGGTATCAACATTATTTGATTTGACACTTATTTCCTTTCCTATGATATTTTATTTATTTTTATGATATCATTTTGAGCGTCGCATTCTTCTGAGTAAATGCGTTCTTTTCTATTTTTATAATATAACAACTTATTGTATAGATCTAACCTAATTCGTGCTGACGTTAAAAGGTTATAACCTATTAAAGCGTTCGCTTCAAGATTATTAATTTCATAAAATCTTACGATTCTATCAAAAATAAATAGTTCATAAAAATAGGAAATGAAAATGAAACCGTTTATAGTTTTCACTCTTACCTGTCTTCAAACACGCCTGGATTACAGTAACAACCTGTCGCCCCAGTGTCTACCAATATTTTTATTGTTTTTTTTTTATTTATTCTTCGCAAGATGTGAGGTAGTCCCTCGATTCTTGGCCTAAAAACGCCTCTTCAGCTATATTATTAACTCTTAATTTAGCTGGAGGTGATTGACCCTAGTATTGTGCAGATATTTCCCTATCTCTTTTAAATAATGGTCGCTATGCGTTAGTATATGATGAAGCTTGATGATTATTTTGTTCTTAACCTGTCGAGTTAATTAAATAATAAAACGTGTCTCAAATTCTGTGTGGTTTATTCAAGTTATAAAAGAAAAGTAAAAAAGAAGGAAGTTATATAAAGGAATGAATAATGAAGATGTCATCAAGTCAATTAGGTATGTTAGTTTTCAATTATTCATAACTAGTGATGTGCAGTATACAAGGCCTTTTTTTATAATTTGTTTACGCTAAATGGATTTTTTCTGTTGTACCCTTATAGTGCGTAATACAGCGTAAGCATTTGTGTTTAACAACAATCAGCACTATCGCATTTCATTGCATGCTTTTCGGTGTTACTTACTATTAGAAAGAATAGAGAGATAGGAAAGAAGTGTTTGGGTGCAGTTGTAGGGTTTTTCTCCACGGGTGGTGTCTAATACTACGTTTCCACCGGAGATTAACTGCGAGATTTAGGACAAATTAATCCAGAGGTGTTTCCACAAAAAAAAACAAGATTAATTTGACGTTTCTCCAAAATTGTGACAATGTTGATGAACTTCCTGCCTCCACAAACTCGGTTGTGATTCCCTCGAGCTCAGGAAATGAAAGAGACGAAGACATATCCAGTGAGTCATCTATAAACTCTTCTTGAAATTGTTCTAAAATTATAAAATTATGACGTTGAATAAACATTTCAAAATATATTTTACCTGTCGATATGCTTTCTTCCACCACCTCATGTAAGTTATTCATCCGTAGTTCCTCGAGAATGGCATGTACGCTGTGGTACAGGGGCCATTCAGACGGAGAACCTCCCGATGGGCCAATTAATTTCTTTGCCTTTCTGAAAAAGAGCAGATTGTACTACTTTCATCTTATAAAATACGAACAAAAAATTACTTACCTGTACCTATTGGTCAAATTGTGCAATTTAACCCTAACTTCTTCGGCTGTGCTTGGCGTTCTTGAGCCCATCGTGGAGAGAATTTCGGCCATTTCCTTATATATATGTGCCCGTTCTTTCTCGGGCCTCGCAGTTCAGGCAGTTTTTCTGCCCATAACTCGACCAAAGCCGCCTCGTCCTCTGCTACCCAGCTCTTCCTCTTTTTATTGGTGCGATGTTTATTCATTCTCTACGAAGAATCAAAATAGATGGTTAATTTAATGTATAGCAACATACTTACTTTTCGCAGTTGATTGTTTTCTTCTTTTTGTTTTTTAAATTGAATGTCAGCTCCAGGATAAAATTTGAATTTTCAAATAAATAAATTCAGGTGTTTTTTTTATGACACAATGTCATATACAGCTTTGTTTGATTTTTATTTTTGTCACCTCGAGCTGTGGAGATTTATGCGGGATTAGCGGCGATTTCTCGAAATCTCGCAGTTAATCTCGGGTGGAAACGTATAAGATGCTTAGGGAGATTACGATTTCATGTATTCGATATAAAGTAATGGACTTGGCCGGGATTCGAACGCACGACCTTCCATTCAGTAAGCAAATACACTACTACTGCACCTGTTGCCACAAGGCCTTGCATGTTCGTTTCTAAAGTTTTAGAGAGGTTGCTGTTGGGGTCCATGATGATTTCTTTGGAAATTATTCCAATTGTAAACACTTTATTTTTGTTATTTTCAGCTTTATTTTACTTTTATTTTACTTTTACAATTTTACAAAATTCTCTTTTTCCACGTTCTGTCTTTCTCAACCAAACATTAATCTATCTGTCAAAATGCTTTTTTTCTTACTGCCGTCGTTTCTTTTGCTTACGCCGTCTATGCGCTAATGTTACAATTTAATGGTACACTTTTAACACAAGGTTTGTCTTGACAATTTGCATTAATCTTGTTAATATTTTTCTTGATACTACACAATCATGGTTTGTTACCGGCCGATGAGCCGAAGAACCAAGCTCCATTGGAACGGGTTTATCTTTAATTTCTTTAAAAGGAAATCTTAAATTATTGTAATTATTATTGTGATTATGAGGATGATTAATTCTTTGCGTGTCTTTATTAGTGTGAGAAGCTGTACTTCTAGAAAATTGAAGTGCAAAGTTTGCACGAGTGTTATTAGATTCAAGCGCTTGCGCTGTTGCAAGAGCGTTAGGTAAGTCGTCTACTTCCATGCTGAATAAGATATTATTCAGTGGAGAGTTCAGACCTGTAATAAAAATTCGTAAAGCATTCTTACGATTTTGTTTATTTAATTCAATGGTTAATGGACTACTTGTTCCATGTGTGATAATAGTTTTATTAACCAAAAGGGTTTATTTTTCATTTATTAAATTATAATAATTGATAATGGAACCACTACCTCGTCTCAATATACTGAGTTCCTGCTCTATGACGTGAGTTGGACGTTTGTACGAATATGCGAAATCTAATCTACTTATAATAGCATCAACATTTAATACTGTTCCGTGGTTGGTTAATGTGTCGTTAGCTAGTCTGGTTATTTTATTTCTCAGTATTGTTAGGGCTGCAAAATATTTTCTAGATCCCCTGTTATAGAGAATCATTGAGTTATGAGCTGCATCGCACCAAGATACATAGGAATTTGTATTTCCATCGAATTCGGGTATTGACTTAATAACATCTACTGTTACAGTTATTTTTTACATTACATTTTACAGTTACATTATTTTTTAAGGTCAATTTTTGTATAGTGTCCTTTAGGGATCAAATTTCATCTGCGAATACTAGGTTATTACTCGCAATTCATCTAGCCACGGTGTCTTCGATCGCCATTTTGTTATAAGAAACTCTTTTTCTATTACTCTATTATTATCGAATGTACTATGTCTATTATTTTTTATGATATTCTTAATTCTGTTCATTAATTAAAATTGTTTTCTATTTTTAATTCGTATCTCTAACACTTATAATTCTTTAATTTTACTTGAAAGGACAAGAACTGGTGTCTTACTCTATTTCAGGATGAATGTTCTCCTCAGATGAGTATTTTCTCCTTTGATGATTGATTTTCTCCTGCTGCAGAATACTTTGTTTTTTTTCTCCGGTCTTTGCTGGATACTTTTATGTTATTGGCGGATCGCAATCTCAACACTATACATTTTTTCTAGTTCACGCTGAGGGCAATCCCGGTTGAGCCCCCAATTAATTTGTTTCTAATTCAACTTTTATAAAAAAAAACTTTATTCAAATTTAAAATAACAAGTTTAAGTTACAAAGTTCTTATTTCTAAGCGATGGTTGACTGTACTCGCTACTGGTTGAAACTGATCTGCTCTTCGAGTGGTGGTTCGGTGGATGTCCCCAGGCGGCGTAATCTTGATGTTTATATTACAGCAAGTGTTGGCTTGGCACATTCCTTTGTGTCCATGGTGATCGTTGTTTATTCAGTAGCCCTGCAGCCTGCACTGCATGGATCCATTATTGATTTGGAGTGACTGACCGCAATTATAGAAATGGTTAACGGGGTATCGGTTATTGCTAGGGGTGGCTGACGGCTGACCGTAATTTTAACTATAATTTATTGGGTGGTTAACTCGCGTGTGTTTGTATTGGTGGGAGTGTGCTAGTGTGTGTGCTGTGGTAGGTTGGTGTGGTGAGTTTTGTTAGTGTGCGTTAGTGTGAGGTGTTTGGCGCTGCATTCTGCTTGCTGTTGTATTGGTCGTGGTGGGCAAGTGCTTTTGTGCTACAGCACATGTGGCGAAGATTACTTCGTTACAAGTTCCACACAGAATAAATGTTATTCCACTTCTGACAGCAATATTGCATTCAGGCTGGTATTCGAAAAGATAAAACTGTATTCTGTTTTATAATAATCCTTATTACAGTGTAATAAGTGTGTTTGTACTGTATGCAATATACTTTTATGTGTATAAGCCTGCCTCGCCTACAAAGCTATGGGGCTTATTGTAAGGCTAGCCCAAGCCGAGTAGAAATTGATGGCTGAAAAGCCTAAGTGTTTTTTCGGCTAAAGAGCCAATCTGAAATTAAAAGAGAAGCATGTCTTGCGTCCGTTTAAGATTAACTTTATTATGATTTTCTTAACCTATTTATACAAAAATCTTATTCTAATTACTTACATCTATTCACTAACACTATTATACAAAAATGCTTATGCAGCAGCAAATGTGGATTTGAATACACCATCCGGCTGTACAATTTGACACCATACACAACGCGGCTCAAGGTGAAGCGGAATTCTTATCTCATCGCTTGTACCTTTGTGGGAATTCAGTGCAGGTGGATAGTGATTACAAAACTATCGTCTGGTCTGGGGAAAGCCCTTGTGTGGACTTTGAGTTGTTGTTTTCGTTGCCACGATTGGCATCAGGAATTGTAATCTGTGAAGTCGTGTATGTATCATGTTCGAATTTGTATTTTAAGGAATTTCTGTCTGTCAGTGATGGGTAGTAGTACTACTTAGTACTAATGTAGCTTAGTACGAAGTGTGGTACTACAACAGTACTACCTCGGTAATGCGAACTAATTAAAACATGGTGTACGATCTTTCAATCGTTGTGTTGACCAAAGCACATAAACCTTGACAACGTTAGAACTTCTGGTACATGAACCGGAAATTCTTTTATGGCGGATGAGGTGATCGTCGCGTTGTAGCTCTCTTGCTCTTCTTGTTTCTTGTACACGCCTCCTTACCTCGGGTGGGGGGCAGTCGTGTTTAAGTGGTTGCTAATGAAAACAACGATAGGGTCGCTGCTATAAAAAGACTGATTGATTATAGTTAACTTGAAAGTCTCCATCAGCTCTGTCAACTCCTCTGTAGTCTCTGCATTGAGAACCCATGAAATTAATAGAGAATCTAACATATGCGTCCCATACTTCAGGGTTTCCAAAGAACATACATTTCTTGAGAAAAAAGGAATGACCTTGTTGAGCCAGGATTTGATGTAGCTCTGTACTACCTCATGGGTCTGTTTTGCATATCGGTCAGTTTGTACTATGAGCTGTCTAATCCTTGACATTGAAAAGGTCTCCTTCATCCAAATCATTGCACATGTGTGATGATAAAGTTCCGTTTTCCGTAAGTTAGACCACTCTCCTCCGATACTCTTCAAGACACTCACCCGTTGATCCCATCTCTTTGTACAATACAAGGGATTTTTAAGTCCGGTGATAAGATATTTTTTGAACTCCTCAATCTCATCCATTATCAGGGGGGAATTAAGTGCGTTATCTTGATTGTTAATAAGTTGTGGGTCAGAATATATCTCTAATCCCTCTGGCAGCCCCTCTTCTACGTCCTGCCATAGGTCGGTGTTCCAGGCATCTTCTTCTTCGCCATATACTGCGGAAGATAAATAGTCCAAGTCTAAATCATCTAAGTTCATATAATCGTCCATTTCTAAGTAATAATACTTTTTTTCATGTGTTAATTATGTTATTTTGTGTTATGTTGTTCTGTGGGGTGATGACCTACATAGGTAGGCCAGTGTTATGTGTAAACACATGGGCAGTTCACATTTTCGAGGGTTCACATTTCTTGATACTAAAAAATTTGTTATATTTCATGCTTCTTGAAATGACCTGTAGCTTGATTATTGAAAAGTAGAAGAAAGGAAACAAAGTCATAGTTATTAAACGATGTTAATATTATTTAAATAATAATTAAATAGCTTAAAAACGTAAAAACAAAATAAATAAATACTTCCCAACAAGCAAAATAAAGAAAACAAAACAAGAATAACATAAGGTTGCAGTCAAAATAATTTGTTTTGAAAAAAATTGTCATTTTAGTTTGACGAATACTTTTGTGCGTATATTTATCAATTGCAACTGTTTTGATATTCGCAATTGATGTTACTATATCTGCACCCAATCCATTTTCTTGGGCCCAGTCTAACAAAACATTCGAGCACTGAATGGCTCGACAGTGGAAAACTTTTGTATTGTGTATTGTTTCTTCAGGGCCAGAATGCTGCTGACCATTATGTTCATCATCACCGCCAACGACCCATGTTCTTATGTCCTCAATCGATACGTTTGGGCATCAAAGCAGCTTAGGAGTTCTCTAATTAGTTAAAGTTCTGCTTCAAAATGTGTTGCCCCATCTATTTCGCGAAGACGACTTAGTGGGATTAAATCCTCAGCTTCCCAACTCGAATCTCGTGGCAGAATTTTTTTAAAACAGTTTGCTATGGCGAACTCAGATATTTTCGCCAAAAAGTTTTTGAAAAATTGTAACAGCGTTTCTCAAGCTTATTTTTTTTAGAACTGCAACAATAAAACCAAATAGGGGGTGGTTTTTTTTGGGAAAAAGAAAAGTTCACATTATCGAGTATCAAGAATTGGTTTTGAGTTAACATTTTAGAGTATGTAATATAAACTTTTTCTGGTTCACATTTTTGGATAAATCACATTTTCGAGGTTCACATTATCGAGGTAGTACTGTATTTCTCTTTCATTATCTTCATTCTCGATTATTTACTTATTTAATAACACAATTCGATTTCAATATTCTTATTGTTGTAAATTAATCATTCTGTTTAATACAAAAGAAAAACAAAGCTTTTATTGAAATCAATTTATTCATTGTATATGCAGTCAACTAGAAAGATCTTTTCAAACTGACTCAATAATAAACCGTAAACAAGTAGAAAAAAAATTACCACACATAAAAAAATCTGTCTTTCACATTGTGTTCGTCCATTCGCATATCTACTCTATGTATTCTCGTTTGCTCATCACAGGCACCAATAAAAGTGTGATTTTCAACACTTAGGTATAAATCAAAACCATTAATAAACACTCAAATCTCTTATTTATTTTCTTTTGGTTCAGTATTTCCTTTTTCTTACCACTGCTGATTTCGAGGAGGTATGGAGCCAAATATGAAAAATCTGGCTGCCAAAAATAGCCAAACTCAAATATGAGAAATAAAATTGGCCACCGAATTTATTTTTTTAATTTTGTACGCACATTTGTTTTTTTTTAGAAATGAAAATATCAGTCTAACTACGCATAAAGTGGTATAATGATAATGAATAATAACACTGTTATTAACACTAAAATGGTTTAGAAATAAAAAATATGAGTCCTTTGTTATATAAATTAAAGAGCCCTGCTCTGCGGATACCAAAAAAAAAACAAAGCCCGATTAAAACTCAGTTACACTTTACAAATGGTTTATTCGTGACAGATTCATAGATACAAAAATGTCATAATACTAAATCCGTTCCGGATGTTGTCCAACTTAGAACAAATATATTCTACAACAGATTCCCACGACGCTG
This sequence comes from Portevinia maculata, assembly GCA_949715645.1. Lineage (NCBI taxonomy): Eukaryota > Metazoa > Arthropoda > Insecta > Diptera > Syrphidae > Portevinia > Portevinia maculata. The sequence continues at coordinate 99,028,530 of OX454528.1, forward strand.
GCTCACTGGTGACGACATTTCTCTTTGGTCAGCAAATGCAACGGATGCGCGTGAGTTGTGGTCATCAACACAACCCGAGTAAAAAAAAACAAAATTTATTTGTTCAGAGCTTCCGCCTCTGACCTTTATTCAAAACGAACTCTCTCTACAATAATTTTTACATGGATTTTAAAAGATTTCAGTGTTGACTGCAATTATTCACATCGTGAGTACGGATTTATTTATAACTGAAAGATATGAAATATAATATATTTTATTACAGAAAGTAGCGTAATCTATGGTTAAAGGAATGTGAACAGAAAATGTGATATTATTCTAAGTGTGCTGATTAATATTGTGAACAGAAAAATGGATGGTTAACTCCCCTCCTTCTATATGAAGCGTCCCCGCTTCTTCATAATATTTTTCCAATTTTTGTAGGAGGACCAAAATGATGAAAATCGATAAGGAATGCGATTTTGATAGTTTTTACTCACCCTTCAATTTAACTGCTATTGCCTCCGCTGCGCAGCTATAGCGTTAAATTTTGTCATTGGGATAGCTCGGGATAACCCGACATGTCGGATATAGCCGTTGTGACCCATCGAAGAAAAAACTGATGTAAATTGACAGACCCAGCTATAAGGAAGTTGTGAAATTCATAAAAACTGCTGATTTAGATATAAATTAATATATTATTTTAAGAAAAACAGAACAAAAACAAAACGTTAGAAACAATTCAATTTACCGAATTCAACAAAGAAATAAAAATACATTTAGGTATGAAAATGAATATAAAAAAAGGAAAATATTTACATCACTTTGTTTTGTAACTTGAGCAACCTTATGTATTCAAGAAGTGTGATAGTCTTCGAAGCATTTACCAGTACAAAGAGCAACATTGTCGGGACAGTTTTTGCACCTATATGAGGTTTCCTTCCTTATCTTTGACTTGGTACATTGCTTGCATCTCTTATAAACAACTTTTCTCTTTCGATTAGTTTCAATTGGAATTCTTGCAATGAAGTGTGCACGAGAAGTAACGATTGAACCCGCTTTTTGAAGTTGATGGTCGATTTGGTGAAGAAACGGATGATCTATTGCCTTCATGATCATGACCCGGCACCAACAGTGATCTTCCAATCTTTATGCTATCTGGCAGGTGTATTAGAGATTTGATGAGACTATTTCTTAATTGAATAAGTTCCAATTTCGTATCCTCAGTTGTTATTTTGTATATGTAAAATTAATTCCAGACCGCAACATCTAGCATGTGGAACATCACTTTCTTATACCAGCGAATAGTTTTTCTTGGTGACGAATAATACGATGTCATTTGATCCGCTCTGTCTATCCCAGACATGTAGCAATTGTAAACATCAATTTCCTTGGGTTTTTACTTACAATGTCCATATCGGTTGGAAGTTGTGATAATTACAGCATGGTTCGAAGTTGTAATACAAAGTACGTCGCGTTTGTCGCGCCATTTCGATACATATACCTGACCATGACGTAGCCACACATGTTCTCCTCGAGTAAGTTTCATAGTCGTTCCTTTACTAGGGGTTGCTTTCCGATTGGTGCGTAACGTTCCGGTAGTATGTGTCCTTTGAATCAACAGAGTTTTGGAGAGACCAACACTATTCTAAAAATTATCCATAATAAGATGATGGCCTCTGTTGAGGTATGGAGGCATAAGGCGAGTAACTATATCACCAACTTTTGAAGATTTCTTATTGATTGCTTTCCCTTGGTAGACTTCGACATTTAAATCGTACCCGTCACTCGTTGTAAGCTCGTAAAGCTTTATCCCATATCTCGCTCTCTTTCCTTTAATTTACTGCCTGAAACTTAGTCGTCGTCTGAACAAATGAAGGGATTCATCCAGCGCAATATGTTCCTTAGGATAGTAGGCTTTTTGAAAACTTTCCAAGAAAAGCTCTTCATCAACGGTTGGATTTTCCTCAATTTAGTGTTATCACCTTCCTCATTAGAGCAGCTGAAACATCTTAATAGTTGTTCAAATCGCTGGCCAGTCATTGGAATATATTGGATAATAATATAACGGGTCATTACAAAAGAGATCACGAATCTTTGGAGGTTTGACTTGCGCTTGAAGCAAGCTAAGCCCAAGGAACTTAAACATCTCCTCGGAATGCGTTTGCTTGAAAACAGCAAAATGTCCATGTTTGGTTTTACGACCATAGCTTGATCAAAGTTTTTCTCTCCATAAGCATTTGTGGAACTCCCAATTTTGTCAATTACGTTCGATCCAAATATTTGGTAGAAAACGTCAATGGGAGTACATTTTTCGTCCAAGTTTATCTGCACTCCACTAATCCCTGCATCGAAATTGAACTGAGGTATTTCCTTAGTATTTTCAAACCATTCGCCATCTAATTCGGTTTCTGAAGCACTTTCCGATCCCTCGTCTTCCGAGTCTAAGTCAGAAAAGCTATCGCCAGGTTCTGCCACGGTGTTGTGCTGGTCATATTTTTGGTGACGTACGAGGTTAACTAGACTCGGATATTTTTTTTTAACATTTAAAGCAAATATACATTTTTGCTGTATTTTATTTTATTTTTAAAAATGGGACTTAATTTTGAGAATTTAAAAAGCTTAAAAGTGATGTTACGCTACTAGATTTGAAGTCAAACTTGTTGTCAATTCGGAAAAAATATTTCTGTAAGAATAACCAACATGGCTGACATGCTAATGGGTATTTTAAAGCAAGTACTTGAAAAATTTTGAAACATGTGTCGAGAGCATCTAAGAAACAATCAAACTTATACGAATTCTTGTCTAAATATATATAGTAACATTCAAGATGATAATCATCCTGTCCAATACAAATAATGAATGGCTGAATTGTTAAACCTACGTTGTAGTATTTATTTACCAATTCGTCAAACTTCTCGGCATATTTGTCAATAGAAGGCAGCCTTAAAATAAAACTCTCCTGAGCATCAGCTATTATTACTTTGCGTTTATTACTTCCGCTCTCGTTCTTAAACCTTGACACAGGAGGGAGAACTGAATTAACCCGGATCATCCCAGATATATTTTTTTTCAATTCCCGGGTAGGATTTAATATTTATCGACTTCTTAATCATTCACGATTTTAAAAAAAATTTGAAAAAATTCATGATTTGCTAAAGTCCAGGGATCGAGTGTACCAAAAATGGTATGCAATTTTTTTTTTCGAAAGATATTTATTTTAATTTTTTCCAGTTAGAATACAAATAATAATAAAAGTTTAAGGAGCAACGCAAATAAGCAACTTAAAATTAAGAACAAAGAGAATGGTATAAAAATACATTAGAGGGAAAACGATCTTGTGCCTTGACCTGTCACCTATAATTGTAACCACACCACCAAGATTTTTCAACAAATTCCCTAGAGCAGTAGCATTTCGGGCGTTTTTAAAGACCTCACAAAGCTGCGGTGCCATGGGTAGCATTTTCATGGAATTCAGAAATGCCTCTTCCAGCTTGTTCGTATACCTGATTTCGTGGATAAGAAGGATTGCAAGTGCTAAAGGCCCTAGAGCTTTCACCAAACCACTCCTTCTTTCAGGCTCGAACGTTATTCCACGGAGCCATGGGATATGAACATTTTCCAGCGAGTAATGGCTTAATTGTTTCTGGGTGGACACTTGACCATTCTCATTCCTCACCATAAATTTAGAACATGAGATCCGGACTTCATCATAGGACATCTTGAAAGCAGTCAATAAATCAACCAACGGAGTAGCAGTGCGGAAATCAAAAGTTTGGTATCCACGTTGCGCAGCCAATTCTGTTGCTAAGGCCGAAATTGTGAAAGTCAGGTTTCCAATCTTTGCCTCTTTGGTTCCTTGCGTATTTCCCCGCTGATGTTCTCTTTCATTTGCCATTTTCCTCATATAATTATACAAAGTTGACAGTATCTCAGCGATTGCATTTGACGCATCCAAGTCAATAACATTGTTTATGTGGATAGGATTCTCTACTTCTCCATCCGCAGGGTAAAATTTATGCATCAAAAATTTCGTTGCAAACATTATATTCCTGAGTTGAAGATTCCTTGCCACTGGATTATATTGCGGAGGGTCCATTTCCATTTGTTCAGGAAGTTGAGGTCTTTCTGGTGCTTCTTCTGCCATTACGATTTTTCGAGCAAATTGTTAATATATTTTAAAATGTGAGCCCGAACTGGGGTTACCTCTAGTTTTACATGCCTTCAAAATACGAAGCTCCTTCCTGGAAAACCAAAAATCAGAAAAGAGCTCTCTTCCTTCGTACACAATGGACCGATGTACCTCCATTGCTAACCGTTCGCGGAGAGAGAGAGAGTGTGCGAGAGTGGTATTGCTACCACCATCGCTTGGGTGGCCCGAAGGGTCAGGAGGCCTGGATGACCTTGAGAAGTGAGAGAGAGGCGCTCTATCCAGCAAGCTGGATGAAGCGAGTGGGAGAAGTAGGTACGCCGGAAGAGAGACAGAGAGAGAGAGGGGAGGAGGAGGTGATGAATCTCCCCTGTGCTGGCCCACCCCGCCACGTTTCCACATGGACTCCATGGTCACCGCGCCGCACCATTGGCGATGACCCCTAAATTGAAAAGGGAGATAGACCTCTACAGCCTCTGTTGACGCCTACTCCCGTTGTGTTGAACCTCCTTCAGCTCACTTCCCGCTGCAGACTTACGACCCCCTCCTTGAAAGCATGGTTAAACCGCCATACCTAGGCGTTCAGACTCCGTAGAGATTAGTTCCAAGAAAAACAAGTGACGAAGACTAGACACAGAGAAACTACCGAAGTTCTTTAACAGGTAAACGCTCTAAGCGCGTCTTAATATATTCGATCATAATCAAGTAAAAACACGAATAAACCTAAAGTAACAATATAAGAGCTATCTTACGTCTAGATCTTAAAAATAAGAAAAGAATTTAAAAAAAAAAACCAATAAATGATCAAGGCGACTTTTAAACTACCTTGAGGTTTTCCTAGAACTACCAAAAAAAAAACTCAAGCAAACTACTTGCTCGAACCGAAGGTGCTATTCCGCAGCAACTCCGCGTTCCTTTACTCCTTATCAAACGAGAAATTGGACTGCCAATGGACTGCCAATGGACTCGACGTCAATTGGTCGGGGATCCATAGGTCAATGAACCGACTTTGTCAAAAATACTTTGAAGGATTCGCGTTATTAAAACTAAATTCCGGGCACACACTATACACTGCCTTGCTGAATCCGTTTGGAAGGCAATTGACAATACTAAATACAACAAAACAACGAGACGAATCTATCCGCGATGAGCGATGTGCTCCGGTCAGGATGTCGATGCTGTAGCTCTACTCTGACGACGGTGGAGTAACATTTGTTAACTCCTACTTCGAAACTGCTTTTACGACGTTCTCTATGCGACGCAACAGATGGAATGGGTGCATATGCATATATATATATATATATATGTATGTATATACGAGTAAATGGTGGTATGAATATGGTAAATATAATCAATATAATAAATGAGAAAAAAAAAACCAATGATGACTTACGTGGAAACTCCCAGCTGATGTGCGCACACTGCCGACGTTCCTGTTGGATTTCAAATTGTGTAAGAGGTTAACGACCTATATATATATATATATTTGGGTGCCTATGCAGGTCCCTAAGTGATTGCAACGAAGTGCCTAAACGCGATGAACAATTACTCGTACTGTACTGCGCGTGATTCCGACTAAAACAACCAAAAGACTAAATTTTTACGCGACGGATTGCTTGGGGCTGCCTTTTCTTTACTCCTTGCCTCGCCCCTGAGTATATGTGAGGGCGTGAGGATTGGAAAATCGACCGAACTCTAACTCACTAGCACTATTACTAATTCTGCGTAATTTTTCTTTCTTTCACGACTCTACTGGATCGCTGATCCGTGAGTGAATTAACTTTACCGGATGTTATGACGAAATAACCGAACTGGCCAGCCACCGATGGCTGCTTACTCGCGCTGCGAAGCGATAACTATACTTCTAAATTGAATCAAGCCGATCCGGCGGCTATCGCGACACTACTAAAGAAATAAATCAGAGATCCCTGAAGGGGTGAAAAAAGACCTTGGATCTATGAATATAACTACGTATCGTATATGGGTACGTATCTAAATATATATTTCCCTGATAGGCTACTCTACGGTAATAATACTTTGTATTGGAAGTACACGATAATGACACTTAAAAAAAAATGTTCTGGTGGGCTGGACTACTGCTGCTGGTGTCTGAGTCGCTTGTGACTATAGCTGGTGTTGTTCCGAGTCGCTTGTGACTATAGCTGGTGTTATTACGAGTCGCTTGTGACTCGCTGATAACATTTTGAGTCGCTTGTAACTCTTGCTGGTATTATTTCGGCGGCTGTAAAGGGACCTGTTCGAACTTGGCTGTAGAGGGGCCTGTTCGAACTTTATAGCTTCGTCGCTACGAGATGTGTGAAGGGGCCGAGTAGTATATGGTCGCTATATGCCGAGGCTTATGAAGGGTCCTCGGAGTATATCTGGCGATTGCCTTTGCCGGGGAAAATGTATGAAGGGGCCGCGTAATATATATATGTTTCGTGCGATTGTGAGCAGGGCCCGCGGAGTATATTTGGACGGCCGACGTCTGACCCCTCTCGCTTACGAGGTGAGTGTCGGACGGGCCGCGATGCCGTGTTACGACGCGTGACTACCTAACCTGGTGGAGAAAAAATGAAAAGGGTTGTTACACTTCCGCCTACGACTGAGGTACAGTCACGAGGATTCCCTCGTGCTGATGCTCGAAACCGTGCATCCTACCTGGTGGTGTTTGTGTCCACTTGTATGTCTGGGAGTCGGGCTCCTTCGTCGACTTCGTCCGAGTTAATCCCTTTGATAAGGCTACTCGTTAAATCGAGGGACAGGCGGTTCCGTCAACACTTGCTTGCGATGTACTGCAGCCTGGTGTGCAACAGGGCGAGAGAAAAGTCGGACGGAATTAATCAGCCGTCTTCTTTCGTATTTAATTTCTTTTTGTTTGTTCTTACTTACCCCATCTGCGTTTGCGAGAGGGGCTTAAAGCACTCTGGAGCCGTTCGCAGATCTGATGGTGTTTGCGTTGGCGTCCTAACGCTTAGCGCTGACCGGGATTACTTCGGTCGCGAATCCTTGGAAATCCTACACGATGCTCCTGTTTGTGGCTCGTGGCGAGTAGTGGTCGATGGATTTCCACGCTTCGGCGATGATTCCCAATTTGATTCAGTGTGTACCAACTAAAACCGTAAAAATACGCAATGAAAGCTGCCCTTGGTTTACTTCGGATGTAGTCGATGCAATGAAAGCTCGTAATAATTTGTATAGTAAATGGAAGCACAAACCAAATAACTTTAACTGGCGTGCATATAAAATTGCGCGTAATAATACAACAGCTATTATTCGTTCTGCAAAGTCAAATTTTTATGCCTCAAAGTTCAACATTTCACTATCTCCGAGAAAACTATGGGCAAATTTACGAAAAATTGGTGTTTCCGGTAGTAGGAATGATGCAAAGTGTAATTTTGATCCTGATGTGCTCAATGATTTTTTCCTTGACTCTGGTACTAGTATAGTAAACTTCGATTTGGGTGTAAACTCTCTGGAGTCGGTTCCAACTTTCGATGACTTTGAGGTGGTAACAGAAAATGATGTCACGGCTTGTGTAACTGCCATCAAGTCTAACTCTTCTGGTGAGGATGGTATACCAATCCGTTTTATCAAACTAATTTTACCCCACATTGTTACTCATTTAACTCATATTATTAACCACTGTATAACAACTTCGACCTTTCCCCATCCGTGGAAAATAGCAAGGGTTTTACCAATCGCAAAAAAAGTCAATCCGATCTCTGTTTGCGATTTTAGGCCAATTAGTATTTTACCGTGCTTATCTAAGGTCTTTGAGAAACTGATAGCAAACCAAATACAAAAACACCTGTCGCTTCATCGGTTGCTTGACCCACACCAGTCCGGTTTTCGGGCCAACCATAGTTGCTCTACGGCAATGGTCAACATTATTGATGAAATAAGACAAGATTTTGACAAAGGATACGTCACTATTCTATGCTTGCTAGACTTTTCGAAAGCATTTGACAAGGTAAATCATGATGTCCTCTGCTGGAAGTTAAAAAATCTGTTTGGTTTTAGTGACAGGGCTGGGCAACTCATTCGTAGCTTCCTTTCTGGCAGGCTGCAACGAGTTCTTTCTGGTGAAAAACTCTCTGCATTCAAACCTGTTTATCAAGGGGTACCTCAGGGATCGATACTAGGACCGATTTTGTTTTGTTTATTTATAAATGACCTACCGTCCGTATGTAAACATGCAGCTGTGCACCTCTATGCAGATGATGTGCAGCTTCATTTAGCTCTACCAATGAATGATTTAAATGTCCTTGGTTCCCGACTGAACGAGGATCTAGAGAAAATCCACAATTGGGCTGAGGTGAATGGCCTATCACTCAATCCAGCTAAATCGCAGTTCATTCCGATCTCTAATAAAAAAATTGACACCAATAATCTACCTGATTTATGGCTCTCGAACTGTAAGCTGAATTCTGCAGTAACAGCTACTAGTCTGGGCTATGTAATCAACAGAAATTTATGCGGATACAATCACACCAATGTCGTGATTGGACGTATCTATGGATGTCTTCGCAAGCTTTGGCTTAGTGCTAGCTCCACACCGACCGAAGTTCGACGAAGGCTGGTCTTAACCTTAATCTTGCCCATGATAACTTACGCTGAGGTGGTTTATTGCTCCCTCGACTCTTTATCCCAGAGGAAGCTTCAAGTAGCCTTCAATGATGCTGTGCGATACATTTATGGCATTCGTAGGTACGATCATATTTCCGAACACTCCAGAAGCCTACTTGGTTGCACTCTTCAACAATACATCAATGCGAGAAACTGTGTATTCTTACATAAAATCATTAAAAATAAATCACCTTCGTACTTATTCAATAAACTTAACTTTTCTCGATCTGAAAGGACTTTTAACATAAATCTACCTTACTACCGTTATTTAAACTCGTCTCGTTTGTTTTTTATTTACACTGTTAAATTATGGAACTCATTGCCCTCACGAATTAAGACAATCTGTAGTACTCCTAACTTTAAAAATGCAATCCTCGTCTACTTCTCCACAACCTCATCACGTCAATAAATTCCTTTTGCCGATCTCTCCCATTTCGCCCCATTTCTTTTTCTATTTATACCCATTCCCTTCTATTTTCCATCTATTTCTTCCGTTGCCGGTTATGTTATATTATTTTTAGCTTTAAGCAGTTATCAAAATCTCTCTGACTGTAAAGTACTAAGTACTATAAAAGATACAAATCTTAATGTACAAACCACTTTGTTTAATAACAATAAATTGAAATTGAAATTGAAATTGAAATTGAAATTCCTTGGCGGATGGCTCAGCTGGAGAAGGATTTGCGTTCGTCCTCTCTGGTGCTGAGAATGGTTCTGGAATTCTGGGGCGACGTGCTTATTCGTCGTCCGCCCAAATCAATAAAAAAGACCGCCTGCTGTCTCCAACCTCCATTTATACAATCGGCAAATGGATACTTTCGTTGACATCTGGCCGTCACTCGGGTGGATGCGTTCAGCCGTCAGAATTTTTTGTTTCTTCGTTGATTCGGGGATGTGGTCGCTTGATGGCGAGTGTTACATTGAGCGAAACAGCAACTTTTTCTGTCTGCTGCTGCGTCGTGCTTATTTTAGCAATGCCAGCACGGCAGGTATTCGTTACAAGTTACTGTTTCATCCCCAGCAATACTACCTGGTCTTATTGTTTTATAGATAAAGTCAGACTTTTGCGTATAATCCAATATTGGAGAAAAGTCTATATTTTCGGCTTTGTATGGAAAAGGTTTTGTCCAGGCATCTTTGGTCAGGGTTATGTACTGCGATGGTAAGTATATCTTCTTGCTACGCAACTTGCTCTCAATGACGCTATGAACACTGTCGCACTCCATTTGTGTATGATCTTTCGTCAAAAATGTTTGAGTTATTTGTGTTTCATAGCTCATTGCCAAACGCAGTAAAGCGTTAGATAGAACAACGTTCCTGTTTTGGTATGTACGTACATCCATCGCTGTACAAAATTATTGGCAGCTTTGATTCTTCCAAAATATCTGTAAAAAACTTGACTAGTAAACCAGTAAATGTTGAAGCAGTCAAATCTGCGTTTGTTTCATCGAACCAAAAGCACTTTACTTTTTTCCTAGCTAAGTCATAAACTGTACAGTTATGAACAGTTGATTTTGTTTTAAAATACAATGAACTGGCTTTGTGTGCTGGACATAGCTTCACGGCTTGAAGATCCGTGCAAAACATATTTATTTTGCCTTCCAAAGCTAGTTTTTTATCCGAATATTCTGTCTTCGAAAGTCTTGATAAAAATACCTCTTGGTTATGATCAGGTCTTTGCTTTCATTGCACTTTGCTGTGTATAAATTATAAACTTCACTTATCGATGTTATTGGTGGTTGCAAGTACTGCTTTGCGGAAGACCTTCTGCAGTAATGAGAGGGAACCGTTGGAAGAGATTTAAAAAAATAACAACTGAATGACAGCCAACTTAGGCGGGAAAATGCAGATGTGCTATGTTTCACAAAAAAAAAATTTATGGGTGAAGTTGTGCCGTATTTCAAACTGGTTTAAAACACTCAAAAGTAGATGTCACCACTCTGAAAATTTCTGAAAATGTGCGCTTTGACACCTAGATCACGTTTTCATCAAAACCTGCATTTTGGAAAAAATTTCAGTTGTGCGGTATTCTCATGCACACGACGATGTACCGTGTGGATTCTAACGGCATTTTGGAAAAATATCCTTTCTTCGACTTTTAAGGACCTTTTTTGTTGTTGCAAGGACCTCTTAGTCAAATAACATTGAACACAGATATACCGTGTGGATTCTAACGGCATTTTGGAAAAATATCCTTTCTTCGACTTTTAAGGACCTTCTTTGTTGTTCCAAGGACCTCTTAGTTAAATAACATTGAACACAGATATACCGTGTGGATTCTAACGGCATTTTGGAAAAATATCCTTTCTTCAACTTTTAAGGAGCTTTTTTGTTGTTTCAAGGACCTCTTAGTCAAATAGCATTGAACACAGATAAACCGTGTGGATTCTAATGGCATTTTGGAAAAATATCCTTTTTTCTACTTTTAAGGACCTTTTTGTTTTCCAAGGATCTGTTAGTCAAATAACATTGAACACAATATACTGCGCGGTTTTTTAGGAGTTTTTGAAAAAAATGTTTTTTTCGGGCTTAAGGACCTTATTTGGTTCTCCAAGGACCACTTGGTAAATAACCTTATTACAACTAAAAGTGACATTCTTAAATCGGCCATCGGTTACCGAAGTACAAATCGATATTTTTCCTCTTACCTTCAACTGATGTACAACAAACTTCAAGCTATACAGTATACAACCTCAATATTATTCAAAACAAATCTACTTTCACACAACTTTCCGGTGTTTCGTAATTACATAATAATCTCTAAAATTGAACATAATTAAAACTGGAAAATATTATAACGAAATATATAAAATAAAAAAAAAACAACGACACGCGGTTGTTCTCAAACGGTCACCCATCTACGTACTAACCGCGCCAAACGTCGTTTAATTGCGGTGATCTGTCGAGCAGCGATTAACTCACGTGGTAATGAAAATTAACGGGAAAATCTGACGATGACGAAATCTGACGATGATGGGACGCTAGATATTTCCAACTAACCCCTACCGAGAAAAAATATATTTACACAGCAAAAATGTTTACACATTAAAAATCATAAAAAAGGAGTTTATTCTTTTTTATTTGAATATGATATGATAATTATAACTGAAATGCATTTCATTAAAAAAAGTTAATTTTTGTTACTGAAAATGTATTCCATGGTACAAGGAGAGACAGTTTTTTTTTGTCATTACAGCAAAGGTATACATTGCAATGGCTGCATTTCGAAAATGGCTTTGACTGTATTTTGTTGATACTACAAAGCTCACACCTTCCCCGTGCCTCGACAAACTTTGGCCAATGAACACCCAGATTACCCAGTCGCACGTCCTTCGAAACAGATTCTCCTTTGCACCTTCGATTTTTGCTGCACTGTGGAGAATCTTGATTCTGTGATTTTCTTTTTAGAACACGTCTGTCAATAGGTAAATCCTTCTGAGACATAAGTCCAAGGGTTACACATCTCTTGTACTCCAGAAGGGATACTTTTTCATTCATTTGGCAGTAAACGATGAACGAGCTTACGAAACATATTTCGAACATTCCCCAAAAAAGACGATGGCACCACTTCTTCGACCGGCCGGCGGCCTAATCCATATGCGGCACGAAGTTGATCAGCATGTTCCACGCCTCCCATGAAAGAATTATAGTCTTTAACGACTTTAGGACAACTTACTTCGTGTTGCACTCCCGATTTATCCCTTCTCTTAACAATTGAAAGATCATTGCCATGGTAGTTTGAAGCCAACAGTACTGTTCTGTTATCTTTCCAATTATAAAAATTGATCCTATCTTTGGAAGATATAGTCAAAATCGCCTATATATCATTAACGGGTATTCTTATTGAACTTGGACCTGCATTTATATTTAAATTCGCGTTTGCATATGCATTTGCGTTTATATTTAGGTTTGGATTGATTGGGTTTGACATTGTATTAAATTCCGCGTAAATCAAATGTGAATTGGTACTTAATATTCTTTAGAACACTAAACCTTCGCTAGATTCTTCCTATTCTGATCTTTCTGTGATAAAGTTAAGACTTAGTGTCCGTAATGGTTTTTTATAGGGGAAAAATGATTTTAATTTTCTAGGCATATGGAGTGGGATAAGGAGCGAGAAATGGGAAAAAATAAAGTGAAACTTCTGTTCTCCTACCTCACAAATCGAATGCAGGCAGTTCAGTTAAACAATTATTTGTCGGAACTCCTTCCAACATCGCGTGGCGTCCCACAAGGCTCAATCCTGGGCCCCCTTCTGTTCTCCCTTTATGTTAATGAGCTACCGTCTATAGCTAAAAACTGTTCAATTCATATGTATGCAGACGACGTTCAAATGTATTTCAGTTGTCCACTCGGGCTCATAGAAAATGGGGTAAGCTGTGTTAACGAAGATCTCGAAGACATTGCATGTTGGTCTCAGCAACATGGCCTTTTATTAAACCCCAAGAAGAGTATGTCCCTCGTGATATCCAAAAAAATTGTTGACCTTTCTTATTTTCGCCCAGTGATCTTGCACAACACTGCAGTCACGTATGTCGACACTGCTAAAAATCTTGGAGTGGTGTTTAACCGCACCTTAACCTGGAACAACCATATTAATACGGTTGTGGGTAAAACATATGGCATTCTTCGAACTTTGTAGGCGACACAATACTACACCCCCATAAGAGTGCGTATGTTACTGGCGAAAGCGCTGGTCATACCAACTGGTCGTAAGAGTATAGGAAATAAGATAAAATTAATTTATATAATGTGCAAGGATGTACAAGGTAAACTGAGATTAATTTAAACAAAATCATTATATAAACAAAAAACATTTTTAAGCTACAAATTATATTAAAGCGCAACCAAGTAGTAAAGAGAGAGAGACTAGAAAGAAAATAAAGCTAAATCAGTTCAAATTGGAAAAGTGTTTAAAGCAGACCGTGTGAAATGTTTTGTGTTCGATTTTGGACCTCACATAAGTGGGTAGATTATTCCAGAGCTTGACAGCGTAAATGAAAAATTGCCTGCGTGAGGTCAGACTATACCTGTCTGTAGCAGGTCGTAGTACAATATAGCGATTAGAAGAACAGATATTTATATTTGTAAACAAGTAGTATGGTTCTTGTGAATAATCTTAAAAAGTAAAGCACAACAACGATATTAGAAAAAAGCCTCCAAATTACATCCAAGAAGTTGACGAGCCTCAGATGAGATATGATCAAACCTACGGCGGCGGTTGAATACAAACCGGGCAATTGAATTGAAAGCAACGCGAAGTTTATGAAGTGAGAGGGAATCCGGATCAGCATACAGCTCACATCCAAATGAAATTATGGGGATTATTAAAGCTTTTACTAGTTTTAGCTTAACTTGTGTGGGTAAGATGTTTTTCGCTATTGATAATCCACGTAACGATGCGTAAACTTTATTTAGTACAGAATTAATGTGATTATCCCACGTTAATTTGTTGTTAAAAATTACTCCAAGGTTTTTCGCGTTGCTGACATAATCAACTTGGGAAGAGTTTAGGAAAATAGGTGGGAGATCTGGAAAGTACGACTGATGTTTAGATATTGGTATGCCTTTCGTTTTGTCGGGATTGAGTTTAAGACCATTGCATTTGGACCACTCAAAAATAGAACGTAGGTCGTCATTCATTTTAGCTATTGCGTTCTCGACCATGCCAAGAGGGAAACTAATGTACAATTGAACATCGTCAGCATATATATGGTATCGACAGTGAGATAAGGCAGAAGGTAAGTCATTAATAAACAGGGAGAACAGTAATGGACCGAGAATAGATCCTTGCGGAACACCATTATTGACAGGAATAAACGAAGACTGATTACTATTACATGAAACAGCTTGCAAGCGATTAGTCAAATAAGAATAAATTAGTTTACTAGAAGTGTCAGAAAAGTTAAAAAAAAGTCATTAATTTATCACAGAGAATATTAGGATTAACGCAGTCAAATGCTTTGGAAAAGTCAAGTAAAGTTATCACAGTAGTAAAATTGGCATCAATTGCCTGTCTTATATCGTCCGTAACTTTTAATAAGGCAGATGTGCAGCTGTGTCCGGAGCGGAAGCCTGATTGAAGAGGATTAAGAAGATTTTTGTCTTTAATAGATTGTTTTATTTGGTTGCTTATAATGGATTCAAAGGCTTTAGATAAAAAAGAGGGAATGGCAATGGGTCTGTATTCTGAGTTTACACCTTTTTTAGGGATAGACTTTTTCCAAGAAGATGGGTAAGTAGATGTCATAATAATGGTGTTGAATATATGGATAATGTGGGGAAGTACAAGTGGAATTAGGATTTTTATGAAGTCTGGATGAATGTTATCTAATCCGACAGACTTACATTTAATTGAGAAAACCGCATTTCCTACCTCAAATTCGTCAACTGCAGCAAATGAAAAGACATGTTCTACATTACAATTATGACGTGTAAACGCTTGACTTGTAATGAGTGAACTTGCCGTGGTAGAGAACTTTAGGTTCAATTCATCAATATTGATATTGTCTTCCGAAATTGAGGTGTTCTCCTTATTTAGCCCCATATGACGAATTTCATTCCATAGAAACTTGGAAGAACGATCAGAGTTAAATCTATTACTATAATAGTTGAGTTTAACAGATCTTATAAGCTTTGTAACAAGATTACGCGATGCTCTAAAATTATTGTACATTTTCACACATCCGAAACGTTTCCAACGACGATATAAGATATCTCTCTTCTTCATAGAACTAATAATGTTATTAGAAAGCCAAGGACAGCAGTCTGATTTAATAAGACGAGTTTTAAGAGGAACATGCCTATTAAACAGGCGGTCAATTGCAGCGGTCAAGAATTCAGTTTGTATATTAACGTCCGGAGTAGAATATATTGAACTCCAGTCAATTGACAAACAATCACTAAAGAGACAATCAACATTAATATTGCGAAAGTCACGAAACTGAATGGGCTTGGACAGGCTTTTATTAACATGTAAATCGAAGGTGGCAAAAACGAGATCGTGATTTGAAAACACAGGGACAGATAACTGACTAATGCATTTAACGAGATTTTGATCACTGGTTAGGAAGACATCTAGCAAAGACGGTATACAGTTAGGCTTGAAGTGTGTTGGCTCAATATAGTTAACAATAGAAAGACTTAGAGAGTTCATCGAGGTTTTAAACGGATTGGATGAGGAATGAAGAAGGTTTATATTTAAATCACCACAAAGAATAAATTTTGGTGTAAGACAAGAAACTTCTTCCACAATTGGAGAAATTACGCGCGAATTAGCGATATGTGGTGGCATGTAAAAAGTCCCAATGATACATTTATTGACACCATCTAAGATATCTATAAAATAATAGTCGCACGCCTGTGTACCATCAGACTGCTTGACATGACTAGACCTGATATATTTTTTTACATATATAGCAACGCCTCCTCCAGATGTGTGAGTTCTATCAGTTCGGTAAGGTTTTTTAAATCCTCGTAGTAAGAATAAGTTGCTATTTAAATTCGGGTGGAACTAAGTCTCAGATACGCATATTATATCAATTAAGCTATTTTCAAATATCATCCTGAACTCATTAAACTTGTTCACAAGACTTTGTGCATTAATAAGGCAAATATGCAGGCCATTATGACTTTTACATAGGGTATTAAGCAGAAATTTATTTTTTTCATTTATGCTGCCAAAACCAGCATCAGTGGAGTTTGTCATGATAGGAATAAAAACACACATCCACAGTGAGATCCAAAACGAACACATTTAAATTGCTAGCATACATGTTACATGCTTGGGAAAAGAACAACAAAGAACATAAAAAACCAATGTGCACTGAGTTAGCTTGAACAAGAAATAAAGAAGTAAGTAAGAATAAATAAGAAAAGACCTGGTGCGAAAATAAAAATAAATTAAAAATGTAAAAGAAAAAGAAAGAAACATAATTAGCTTTGATTTTCATTGACATGTGTATCGTTGTTAACGTCTGGTCCGATGGCATTCCTCAGGTCTTCAATATTGTGGATAATGAACGAAGTGTGACTGTTACTGGTTCGAACGTAGATTTTACCATTATATGTATGCACTGAATACAGAAGAGATTTTCGCTTCAGCCTTAATGCATTCCGCTGTAGTTGATAATTTGTTTTAGTAAGACTATCGTTGATAAAGAAGCTCTTCGATGAATCCAGGTCGACATTACGGAGCTTTAGTGGAGCTTTTCTGTTTTTGCAGAAGCTCGCAACCGCTCGCATTAAATTTTGTTTACCTCGCTTTTCAGCAAACTTTAGTATGATGCTGGCATCGGCAGGATCGTTGTGAGAGACCGCTTTGGCACGGAAAATGTTTTGTAGGCGGGGAGGCTGAATATTTACGGTAGCGCATATTTTTTTGTAGAATGTCTCCAAATTTTCCCCAGGAGACTCAGGCACACCAAAAACAACAGCATCACAGTCAATTTTCTCACGCTCAAATTTATCAAGAACGATTTCAAGCCGTTTGATGTCTTGAGACGCTTTTTGCATTTTTTGTTCAAATATTGCATTATTTTCTCTAACCTGGGTATTCAGCCGGTCTTCTAGGGCAGAGAGCTTAGTATCCAGTGACTCCATCCACTTCTCCAATTTTAATTCTATACGGCTCCACAGTTTATCAGCTATGTCAGCTAAATTGTGCGCACCAACACCTCTCGGAGAGCTTACACTTGCTTATTGTAGTAGACGACAACCTCGAGTATTAGCAGGCATATTATAATATGATTTAAAGATTAAAAACACAAAATTATGCCGGAAAAGAAACAATAACACGAGAAAACTAAGTCGTAGTGTTGATGGTCGAGATAAAGCAAAGGGATGTGCTTGGCTTTTACACTTAAACTGCGATATAATTCGGTAAAAAAGAAAATTTAATTGGATGACAAAAGTAATACGTCTAGCAACCTTGCATGGTAAACTGAAATATGAAATATGTATCTAATTTTTCAAAACGTCTCCTCAACATGACCTTCGACAACTTCCTTAAGTATCGTGCCCTGACTTTGCTCTCAAAAATCCTTTTAAACCATCAACCACAATATCTCTTTGAATATATTGACGTGGCATCCTCGCAAAGGTCGCGAATGCTAACTCACCCGCGATATGTCTCCCTAACATCCGAGCGACAATTTGTTGTCTACTCAATCCGCCTGTGGAATTCTCTACCACGCTTTATTAAAGAATCAATCACTATAATAAGACAATATGTCTTATTGCTTATACACAGCATTTCATGAATAAATAAATAAAAAAATAAATAAATAACAATATACTAAACTTACATGTATCGCAGTAGTATAAGTATCATACTGTACTGTACTACTGTGTTGGTGAAATTTGTGTTAAAGATTCGTTATAGATGTATTTTATTCTTATTAATAGTTGAGTTAATATTGTTGCTTGCACCACACTGTTTTAAGTTATGTTCCTTTTCACTTTTACTGAGTTCTCTGGTGATTAAAGGATTAAAATCCTGCTTTTAATGGGTCACTGTTATCGATTTTCCTTCGATAATGACGTGGGTAGTGATAATCCTTCGCTCCTCTCGTCACAACACCAAAAATGTCACTTTAACTATTTAATTAATTATAGGGTAGAGTCGCCAGTGGTCGACCCCTTAACGAAATTTTTACAGAAAATGTCTCATAAAAACGGGAATTTCGAACCGTTTGGACCAATTTCTGTTTTATATTATTCGTTATAAAATTAAGATTCGATTGGCATACTAAAAACCTAACGTTTTTGTTTAAAGTATTAATCAAATCACATTTTGATAAAAAAAAGGGAACATTTGCCAGTGTCCGGCCACTCGCGTCCTAATTTCGGCCAGCGACGTGCCTGACCCCGGCCACCTCTTAAATAAAACTAAAAAATCGTTAACAAAAATGTTGATTCATTTTGAAAATAAGAATTTATTAAAATTAAAACAAAAAAAAACTTAAAACTCTTTGGACATAATAAAACAATAAGGAATTATAATATATAGTTCTCACAGCATAAGTAAACATATCATATAGTTCTCACAGCATAAATAAAATTAGCTAACACAGGAATGAGAAATAAAATCCTCCTTTTCTGCTTCGTCGAAGGACATGGCCGAAAGTGGTGTGCATTTCAGATGAAACCACTTTTCGCAAAGATCGCAACCGAAGTGTTTTAGATCGTCATCTTCGACATCTGTAAGGACATCTTCGTCACAGGTTGGACAGCGAGGAATGATTTTTTGTTGTCCTTTTCGAACTACTAGTTTCCTTTTATTGCATTTTTCTTCCCTTTTTCTTACCCGCTGCAGTTTCTTTTCTTGTATCTTAGCAGCCTTTTGTAAGTTCAACTCTTCCTTCTTTTTGTAAAAGTCTTTCCAGACCGCCGATGATTGACGGTTTTTCAACGTTCTGCGCCCTATTTTCCGACATCTGTATCGGCTACGGATAAACTAAGTGTTTTTCAAAGCTGGATTTATGGAATCGAGTTGCCGTTTGGGGTAAAAAAAAAGAAACTTATCTAACTGTTTTCCTTTTTTTTTTGGTTACTTTATTTATTTAATATTTTATTGTTCACAATTTTATTATGTTATGTTAGAATCTAACGAAAGGCCGCTGTCCACGCTAGGCTGCACATTTCTGTTAGATAGATTGAATAAGACTAACTTAATCTCTATTTTCATATTTCCATTACAACTCATAATGATATGGAAATATGCTTATTCTACAAAATGTTCTACTGAACATTCCCACGATTTTATTAACGGTTTCGTATTGCATATAGTGGGACAAGGGGGTGTATCCGTTGAGGTTGGTTTTGCAATGTGTGCAAAATGGCGTGGGAATCCGTTATGGAATTTGAGTGTGCCGTTAGGCGAAGGGGAATGTGGGGGATGGCGGTAATATATTCCTAGGTGAAGTCTCCGACGTAACTGTGGACGAAGTTGAAGCAGTATTAGTGCACTCTAAAATAAAAATATTATCAACAACACCTAGTACCAAATTTACAAGTTACCCAAGTTTATTTATTTATTTAAATCTAAATAGTTTTACAAAAAAATCTATCTAGGTATTAACTATTTGTCTAAAAAAGTACACAGGCTTACCAAATAAGAAGGTATGGGGATGTGATCACTCGTTTGGCTTCTAAAAGGCTTTCCTCTGGAATGTTAGGAGAAACGCTACTATATATTACAAATTTCAGCTCCCTATATTGCCTTCATTTACCGACTCTAATACATTTTGGACGCATTTCGATTAGTCAACAGCATCCGGATTAAAAGAAAATAGTCCACATTTTTTGAACGTATTCTGAATTATCGTCGTTCTATCCTTACATTTAAGGATCATGTTCAGCATCTCGCAGAAATTCTCTTTCCTTATTACCTTGTTGTGATTACCCGGAACTCTTTGAAATACACTGATTGTATTACGATAGTCCGACTTCAACCCTTTAAAAGCACCCACATCAGCTGGTTGCATTATATGCGTAATGTTAGGGCGAAGTGCATACAAAATTATTTGGTTTGAACTGCAAAACTCACTCAGCTCCATAGGTATATTCGACCTATGTCCTTCAACAAAGAACAGCACAGGACGCTTGACGTCCTTTTTCAATAGCCAAACGTGGAGCCCATCGGTAACATATTGAAGAAAAGTTTCGCTGCGCATCCAACCACTCTCTGTTTTTCCAAAAACCCATTCATCAGGCATTCTTTTAAGGACTCTGGCAGGTGGTCGCTTGTATGGAAAAACAACCATGGGAGGAAGCGCTTTTCCACATGCAGTGAACGTTAAAAGTAAGTGTTTCTTTTTCGTTACCAGCACTTACTTTATAGATGTTCTTAAGTTCTTTGGGGGCAAGAACGTTACCAGTTTTTGGAGTCATGCTAAAACCTGTCTCATCCGCGTTTAAACTTCTGGAGTGATCTTCAATGATGTCTTCAGCTTTATTATTAAGCAAATATTCATGCAGATCTCGAAAATAATTCCTTATTCCTTGCTCCGTAATGGTAGCGAGATTTGGATATAGCTTCAGGAGTTCTTAAACTTAAGCTTGGATGGCGACTTAAGGAGCTATAATACCACTTTTTTCTGGCTTCTTTTCCTTGAACGGAGTTTTTCGAGAATCGTCTTTCAGAATTTTTTGAACCGTCTGTAGAAGATCCTCTGAATTTTGCGAAACCCACATTTGGCTAAAGTTATAAGCCAGTCGACAAGCTTCTCCTCTTCTTAAGTGGATAGGATGGTACTGGGCCCCATTTTGCGAGGTCCGTCTAAGACTTTGCCATGGATCCGATCTTGAAGAGTAGTTCTGGGAATTCCGGACTTCCTACCGGCTTCCCGAATAGGCATTTTATTCTGTCTAATTTCAAGAAGTATTGCACGCTTTCCCTTAGTTGCGTCACTCATGTTGATTGTAGTGTGTTCCTTAAAACTATAATTTAAAGCTAGTTTACTATCTATATTTACGTAGAAAAAATATTTTTCTTACAAAAAATAAGCGGGCCGAAGTTAGGACACACGTTTCAGTATCAGGCCACCTAGGGCATGTTTGTAAAAGTGTGGCCGACTACTGGATACTTTGAATTTTCAACGACCACAGTTTCCTATTTCCGGCCGGGGGCCGAGTATAGGCAACATGGGTAATTTTAGTGTCTTATCTCCGGCCACTAAAAAAAACCTTTCAATTTAACATTTGTATATGTTTTAAAGCAATTTTCATTGAAATATACTATAATTAACTATGAAAAACACATCTTATTCTACTCACCTTTTGAAATTATGAAATAAAGACTAATTCTGGAACACACTTGCACTATTGTTTTTACTAGAACAACTCCGGAATACCTCGTCCTTACGCGTTCACACAACCACTAAGCTCATAATTAAGGAAAGACTTTGCCAATTCAACTGAAATTTTGAAGGAGTTTAAAAAAGAGATAACAGACTACATTATGACTGCAAAAAGAGAAGTAGGGCATTAATTTCACTATTTATGACACTTTTCTCTGATGATGGTCGGTCACTGGAGACGGCCGGAATTAGGCAAGAGAAGTCACCGAATTACGCGACTGCGCCAATTATGTCGTGGGAGACACCGAGAGCAAAAAAAAGAACTAGTGTAATGGTTCAGACTTAGAGCAACTTTATTACTGACTATTGTTTTAATTTATATTGCATGAAATCTTGAAGTGCACTTATTCTTCGAATTGGACGGAAATGTGCCAGACACAATTCTTGGAATTTACCTATGCAAGAAATTGATTATTTGAATTTTTTGAAATATAATATTTTATTGGCATACATTATGCTTGTTTGAAATAAGTTTGAATAAACTTTATTAATATACATAATGCTTATTATGCTATTCTGGAATGAGTATGAATGAACTTAGTTAACTTATTGTCTATGTTCTTATCTCTAGAGATGCTGGGTGCGTAACTTGCGCAGCAGGTTTCATTCACTGGGCGCACACATTTTCTTGTCAAGTCTTTCACAAAATCCGGATGCTAAAATTAATGCGAATGTTCCGCGATTGCGGAGGCGAATATCCACAACATCCCTGGTTCGTTGGGTGATTTGCCTGCACCAGTAGTTGCGTCAGAGCCACTAGGCACTGTTCGATATCATTCTGTGCCATGCTGTGCCTTCGTTGGTCGAATATTTCGTTCGTACGTCGATGTTTGCTGATTTCGGGTTCACTTTTTGTTTGTTTTTCCCTTGATCGGAATGCTTTGTTTCACTGAATATTGTTTAATCGAGTTATTTGATGGCTATTGATTCGTTTTCCGAGTCAATTAATTAAAATTAGACGGAGTTAATTTTTTTTTGATCGGAATACTTCACTAAATATTGCTTAATCGAAATATCCAATGACTTGGTTCGCGTTCGAATCAGAGAATTAAAAATAACTGCGATTACGTTTTCTTTGTCGAAAAATTTGTATTCGCGTATTCGAGACTAAACGACTGCTCATTAACGTCTGTATTTCACAGTTTGTGTTAAAGAACACAAATAGCTTTTTTTTTTTTTAATTATTTTCTTTTATTTATTATATTTATTTATTATTCGAACAGGAGAAGCCGCTATCCATAGCAAGGCTGCACTTCTCTAGTTAACTGTTGAGTTAGAACTGTTGTTGCACCGCACAATTATCCTTTCCAAATTACAAATATCGACCCAAGTCTCGATGAACAGAAACCAAAGCTCAAAAACAAGTTCGGAAATAATTCGATTTTATTTTCCGAAAATTTTTAAATTACATTAGTAGTATTTAGTAATATTGTCTTACAATTGGTCTTGGGATACAGTGGTCATGGCCAATAACTTTAACTCAGATCAGAATTTGAATGAAACCTGAAGATTGATTTAAATTAGAGTTTATAAAAAAATGATTAATTTTATTTACCCTTGACCAGTACAGGCTTAACTTTCAACAATCACAAATTCAATATATTTTTGAAGGTCAAAGAACATTTTTGACAAATACTCACTACTTAAACGTTACCTAATTTTACTCTTTCTGTTTTTTAATGTTTAGTCGTGACACTTATGAAGATAACGCAATACTTGACTGGTTTGATCTTTGTGTGATACATCTGGGGGGCTATCGAATATAATGGAATACTATTTGGCCTTTTTAACTTGACTGAAAATTCGTTGACGAACGTTATCTCATAAAATATTAATGAACTCGTTTTGAATTTGTGGTGACATATAAATGATAGTCCTTCCACACATTTTTATTTGTAAAATGTGTTCTCGAAGCACTGGATCTTAATTTGCGAGTAGGTGCATCAGTTCTAAAAAGTTGCCCCTATTTGTACTGATAATTTCTTCTCTGTAGCCACAAAAGCCAAGTTCTCTTTTGCGAGGAATTTATCATATCGACCATTCTGTTGGAGATTTTACAATTGATGAAGAGGCTTAAGTGTCAGAAATGGGAAGTTGCATATATTTAAAAATAGACTCTCGGTTTTTCTTGATGCTTTTTTCGCGGGCTCTTTATAAACCTAACGCCCCTGGGCACCTGCCGCCCGGGACCTGTACCCCTCTTGCACCCCCCACCCCCTCGTTACGCCGCCACTGCTGTTATACAAATATGCCCCATGCGACGTTACAATTAACTTTATCACACGGTAGAAATTTATGAGATTGAAAATGAACATGAAACTTAAACAGTTACTTTGGTAACGGAATAGTCTGCAATCCATGCACAGTGTTTTGTAGTCAGTTTTGAGGCCTTTATCGGCTGGTTGGGTAATATGAGTGGCATTTGGGAGGAGTGCATATAACATGATCCCATTATCGCGACTAAAACCGCCGTCAAGTGTGACTTGAGACCATCGACCAGTTATAATACTGGCCTTTTGATATTTCGTTTATTCACCCAGTCACTGAAACTATTAGCTTTGTATTTGAAAATTGTTTCTGAACGCATCCATCCACTTTCTGATCTCCTTAGTACCCATTTATCTGTCATACTTTTAGCCACGGCTAGAGGAGGGCGCACATAGGGAAATATAACCATAGCTGGCAATGTTTGCCCATCAGCACTAAAAAGCAACAGGTGATTGTCTCCTTATCATTTCCTGAACTGACATTATAAAGGTTTTGCCAGCCCTTCGAACATTGCTTCAAGTTCCAATTTCCGGCCATCAAATATGTTAAATGGCACTCGTTTCTTGTAGTGCAGAATCGCACCATCTTTTAACTGAACTAAACGCGTGCGAGGACACTTACCAATACCCGTGAACAAGTCACTATACTGCTCAGTGAGTTCTTCCTTGCACACCACAAATTGTATATCCAGTCGACCAACCGATTTAAAGCTAATACAAGTTCACACACCCAATAATGCTTCAAAAGTGTTCTCTACTACCAAAAATTCAGCAGATCGTTCAACTTTGCTATTCATGTCTGCACAATTTAATTTTACTGTACCAAAAATCGTAACTTGTTCGAACTTTAATCAAAGACAGTGAAATTGTTTTTTGTTATTGTGAATTTTAATTTAAAATTGTGTAATGAATCTAACTGGAATACAGTTAACATCCCCGTGTTAATTTTTTTTTTTTTATAATTAGCGCGCACTAAAGGGATTTGTTGGGACCCTTATAATGTATTAGCTACACAGCGCGGGCGTTAAGGAAATTAGGGTGAGAGGAAAAGGAGAGATGCCGATGCACGTTGGTTTTGAATGTCTGTAGGTTACAATGTGTAGGAAAAATGGAGCGGGGAAGAGCATTCCACATTCGTGTTGTACGGCTGAGGAAAGATTCTTTGAACTTCACTGTACGTCCGAACACAGGCTTGAGGGTGAACTGATGAGCATTCCCTGCATGGCGGGTATTGCGGTTGAAATGTTCAAGGGGAGGAATGCAACTGGCTATTTTGTTTGAGCACTTATGGTGGAAATAACGATAAAATAACGACAGGCAAGAGACATTACGACGATGACTAAGAGAGTCAATCGATCTCGCGATGTCTCGGTCGCCAATGAGTTTTATCGCGCGTTTTTGGATCCTGTCAAGTAGCTCCAAATAAGTTATTGGTGCACCGGACCAGATATGAGCGTTGTACTCGAGTTTCGGGCGAATAAACGCCTTATAAATTGTAGCCAGATCAGAAGGGGTGAAATATTTCTTACAACGCTTAAGGAAGCCTAGACATTTCGCGGCGTTCTTGGCGACATCGAATATGTGGTCATTCCAACGAAGGTTGTCATTAACACACATACCGAGAATGGAAAGTCTTTCGGTTTCAGCGATGTAAGTGCCATTCATAGATAATGGCAGTGTGTGTGGGTTTTGCTTTAATGACAGGAGACAGCATTGAGTTTTGGAAGCATTAAATTCCACTCTATTGGTTTTACCCCACTGAGTTATGCTGTTAAGATCGGAATTTAATGAGCTTAACATACGTTGCCGTTCCAGTTCCACACCCGAAGATGAGGGGCGTGACCCAAGAAACGAATATGAGAAGCTGACAGTACCCGTCATCAGCAAAGGAATGGATTGGATTAGAAGTAACAGACAGTAGATCATTTATTAAAATGAGAAAGAGAGTCGGGAACAGAACAGAGCCTTGGGGGACACCAGCATTTATTTGGTGAGTTGCAGACTTGAAGCCGTCCAAAACAACTTGAATTGAACGGTCCGAAAGTAGTTTCTAATCCATTGAAGAAGAGTATCATCGATTCCAAATTTTGACAGGCTTCTCGCCAACTCACATATCCCTCATTGCTACCTTCGAAAGTTGGTAGACTTTTAATAATGTCAAGATTTTCATTATCTAGTATTTGTGGATCTATCGTTTGTTTTTTATAATCTGTTACATTATTTGGAACTGTTAAAGTTTCTAACTTTTTTGTCAATTCATCTATTTGATTCTGCTGCTGAGCAGTAGCCTGTTCAACAGCTAATTCAATTATTTGCTTAATATCTATTGTGGTCATTTTAACACTTTTAGTTTCACTTAAAAAAATAAATGCGTACGATAATTTTCTCTGCTTGACTTCTCAGAATGCTGTTCTCCAATCTATTGCTGGATACTGGCTTTATAGAGCGAACGGGAATCACTTTGCTGGTTTCTTCCTTTTAGTTTACAGTTGTTAACTTTTTCAGGATACTTTGTTTTTCTCCTATTAATTAACAGGTTTGGCTGGTAGCTTCAATTTCACTTTGAAAGGTTTTTTTTTGTTTAGTCTTTATCGTATCTACAAGTGCTTATGCAGATTTGACTATTTTATTCACTTTCACTTTTTACGTTAATAATGAGCTATCCTGGTTGAGCCCCCAATTATATTTGTTCGTTAGAATTTTTGTAAAATAAAAAAAATATGTTTTTAAAAAATTTACTTTATTCTTTCACGAATCAAATGACAATAATTAAATTATAAAAAGACAAACGTTTAAGTCCGTTTTCTAACAACTACTGTGTTCCTGCTTCTATGTTGTGTCTATTTTATATTCATTATCCCGATGAGTCGTTTTTCCTTATCTTCAGGGTTTATGGTCATGTTGGTTGGTTACTTTCCTTATCTTGTTTGTGTAGGGTGTTTGTGTAGGGTTGATCATAAAATCTGTTATTTTTAGTTGGATGTTTGTAGGTCTCCTGATGAGTTGTTCTTTTTATCTTCAGGGTTTATTTCCTCTTACTGTTTTAAGTACAGTTGAGGGTTTATAACTTGCACAAACGATAATCGATCGACACATGCAATAGTCAAGAAAGAGCAACAGTGATGAAGTGGGATGGGGGACGGAAGGAAGACTCTACGCTGTTGCTTTTTTTTCGCTTTTTTCGGTATCACTGCCACCGGCACTGGCTCTATGTGGATTTTTTTTTCTTTTTTCACACACACGCGATTTTGTATTTTTTTTCGCGAAACGTATTGGCGAGCCGGTAGGTATTATGTTTGACGGTTTAGTGGCACCGAAATGACGTTTAAAAGAGGCAACGCGTCCGCACGCGACGGGAGGCAAACAACAACTCCAGAATCTTAACCCATTTCAGGCGGCTCCTTCTTTCGGGGACCAAAATCGTTGAAATTTCACCCAGAGCCTACATTTGGGTCCTAATTAGTGGGAATGTTTTTATTTTATTTTTTTGTTTTTTGCCTGTTCAGGCATGGTGCCTAGGTAGTGGTGCGTTTTCGCACCATTCGCCTGAACCGATATAAAAACAAAACCTATACAGAGAAAATGTTACTAGTTTTAAAAGTATTTTTTATTTGTAAATTAGTGACCGAAACATTTTACATACTGTGGAATGTAGCAAAGCATTTTGGTGCAATGCCACCTCATATTTGGAACATTTGAAGACGGTGTGATTGTGACAATCGCGGCAACGAAGGCGCTTACCAGTGCGATTAATTGAATGACCGATCTTATCTGAACGAATATCGTTCAACGCGATTGTTTTGTTCAAACTGTGCATTTGTTTCGGTGCAGATATTCTGGAATCCGATTTGACTTGTCGCAATAAGCACTCGGTAACATATACACGGAAGTCAAGCTGTGGCATAACACTGGATTTCAGTCGCTTCGATTTTTCGTAATGCTCTGTTATTGCATGTTCGTGTTTGTGAATCATGCAATGGAATTTCCATGCATTGACCATTGCTGCGTCCAATGCGGTCGTCAAAAGAGGCCAGTACCATTTCTTCCCGCGCACTCGAATACGATAGTTGTTCATCACATTGTCGAAGAAGTCCACACCGCCCATCCGTTGATTATATTTATGCAAAACATCATTCATTTCAATGGATTGCATTTTTTTGTTTTTCCGGTCCCAACGCTTAGCATGATGCATCGGCTCAATCCCTTCGTGGTTTGATGCAATCCTAACCACCGAATTATCATTCCATCTTGCCATAACGATTTCATGGTTTGTGTCGAATGCGAAATCCAATGTTCCTCGTGTCTTTTTTTTCATTGAGCGAACGTCAACTAGCCTAGCTTCGTTTGTTCGATTTTTACGGATAGTGCCAGATGCAAAGTAGCCGAGTGATGATAAGCGGCACATAAGTTTATGCGAAGTGAACAAATTGTCAAACGTGACGCAATGCTGAAGTGGCGTTTCCAATTTTGCGAGCAACTTTATAACCACTGCTTCGCCTAACCATATTCGATGAATTCCGGATCTTTCGTTGCACTTGCACCGCCATATGGAATAAATGAAAACAAATACCCTTCAGACGAGCACAAATCCCAGTATTTGAACCCGAACCGATTGGGTTTTCCCTTGATGAACATTTTGCAAGAATGTCGCCCATAATATGCAATCATTTGTTCATCAATGGAAAGTTCGTGCGCAAACATTCCGAATTGCATGAACTTTTCGTTCATGAGATTATTTAGTGTCGTCACGTCACCTTCGCAAACTTGTCGTTCGCATCCAATTGCCGGTTATCGCACACAATAAAATATCGTTTTATTCGACGGAAACGATCGCGAGTCAAGGCAGCACGAATGATTGGCATTCCAGCGATGGATTTGAGGGCCAGTAGTTGTTGGTATCTGGGCGGGTGTTGTAGCCAGTCAGAAACAATACTCCAATGAATTTGCGCATTTCTACGATATCGGTGTTGAATGTGGCATCGTTACAATGGGTAATTGCGTAATCAATGGTACATGCAACAATCTAGTCAAGCACCTGGTCATCAAGGAATAAATCGAATATTTCGATGGGCGACAATTTTCCTGTGAATTCATATCAAATGTGTCAACACAACGAACAATGAAGCAGATATAATTTCATAACAACAAACCGTAGTGTTCCAACATCTGATCGTATTTTTCGGACTGGATGTTGACTGGGTGCTTCGAAAAAGACACATTCTTCGCCTTCGACCACTTTGGCTTGACCACAATTGGCTTCGGTTTCTCCTTTTTCGCGCCACTAGATTCATTTGTTGCACCTTGTGCTTCGTTATCGTCGTCGTCGTGATCCGGCATGTTAACATTTTCATGGTTGAATTTACAGACGAGTTCTATTTCTCCGGCAACTTCTCGTGGGATGTATGCACTTGGATCCTTCAACACTTGCACATCATTGTCGATATCTTCAACATCGCTAATCGCACCCACTCTTTGTGGTGGTAATAGAACAAAATCCACTGCGTCCGCATTGCGAACCATCGCCGCAGTTTCTTGGATTTCTTCATTGTCGCTGCTTATGTTGAACATATCTTCAATTTCTTGTTGTATGAGAAATTTCTTTTGGAACATTTTTGACGAAAATAAAATTAAGAACACAAAAAAAGAATCTACGCTCTCAGATGCGAGTCAATACACAAATGGCACCTGTCACACATAGAGCAAATGACACCTGGAGCAATTTTAAGGCTTTAGTGGTCTCAGACGGAATAACCGGCAGATTGACTTAGTAATTAACGAGGATGCGCTTATTTTCATAATTATTTCTTAACGCCTCCCACGCTAAATCAAAACTGTCGTTGGTAAGCGGAAACTTGCTTACGATACTATAGGCATCGCCTTTGGTTTTTGACCGCAAATGGAAGAGTTTTTGAACAGATCCCAGTTTGGGATGCAGTTTGTACACGGCATCAAACATGCCCCTAAACGAAGGCCACGATAGGTAGTCGCCATGGAAAACCTCAGTGTCACAAGGGGGAAGTTTGACACACTGAAAGGAGGATGTATCGGAAGACGCGCCGTTATGAGAAGACGACGCATTAAACTGCGAAACGAGTTATAAAATACTACCGAGACAAGCGATATAAGTTTCATTAGAGAACGTGTATTTTGCTTTTAAAGTGACAATATCAAGATCTGACTTTTCTAATTCGTTGGCATTGCGACTGCATCTCGCATACGTTAATTTAACTCCGTCCCACAATTCCTTTAACTCTATTCGCCGCGCTTCTAAACTTGCAGCGGTATGTTTGGTAATCGCGATTTCTTTAAAATGTTCGAAAAATTCGACTAATTGATCAGCAGCAAAAATGAAATCCAAAATCGATGAACTCTTGTTGAGTTAGAATTAGAAGAATTGCGAACGGTAAAACCAAGTTAAAAAATAAAATAACCAATCAAATTGAACACGTTTTTTATAACTCGATAAAATGTCTATTGGCAATACTCAAAATAAGATAATTGAAAAAAAGTACTATTTAATAATGATAATTGCAAAGTGGCAACTCTTGTTAGTTACACGAAAATAATTCACTATTAGGTTCTTGTTGGAGTGGAATGTGGAACCAATGAGAATGGAACGATTCCCAATGGCGGAAAAATGAAAGGAATATGCAACTATAATTTATATGGTACCACCGTTTTTTTTTTTTTTTTGTTAATAAATGAAATGAAATGAATGCACTGCACTAACCTTAAATTTTGTCCTCTTGACTGTTTAATGATGATTGGCTTTGATGATGATGATTAATATGACGATGATGATGTCGCTGATGTTGTTGACGATGATGATGTTGTCGATGATGATGTTGACGATGATGATGTTCACAATGATTTTGACGATTGTCGATGATGATGAGACGACAATGATGTTGTCAATGATGAAGAGACGACGATTATGATGTCGATGATTATGAGACGACGATGATGTCGATGATGATTAAATTGACGATGATGTCGATGATGATTAAACGATTATGATGTCGATGAGACGACGATGATGATGTCGAGACGACGATGATGATGAAGAGACGACGGTGATGTCGATGATGATTAAATGGACGATGATGTCGATGATGATTAATTTGACGATGATGTCGATGATGATTAAACGATTATGATGCCGATCAGACGACGATGATGATGTCGAGACGACGATGATGATGAAGAGACGACGCACAACGGTAGGTAGTGGCGTGATATTTGCGCGCTTTTGGCAAAAGAAACTGAAGAATATCCGGCTCTCGAAGGACCAATGAATAATTCGTGCTTGTCTCGGTCGAGAAAAACTCCAAAAACCCAAAACGTAATTTTGGTTTTCTGCCGATTTCCAAAAGTAAAAGGAAATTTTTTTTAAAAAAAAAAAAAATACTTTATTACACTATAAAGATAGGTCAAGCGAATGGAAAAAAAAACTCAACAAACAGGTTATGGCGGTATCGGTCTTTATATCGAAAAAAAAGAACTGCTGCCAACTGCATAAAAAGTATGATCGCCCTCTGGTGAATATTTACAAGTTAAGGAGCGCATCATTCTAGACTTAGGTTTACGTTACGTTAACGTTTAACATCTCTTAGAAGACGAGTATTTAGTGAATCTACTTTAAACACTGCCATTCCTTTCCATTTCGTGTTGGTGGGCCAATACTATTTAATTCCTTGGCCAAGGACTCCCATTCGAACTTTGTTTGTTGACTTGTTGAGACGCCTCTTTTAAATTTTTTTGCGAGGCTTTCATTTGCCTCCATGAGCTCCACAAGCCGTTCATCTGGCACTACTAATAACTTAAGTTTGATTGTATCGTCATTAAATAAAATATAACAATTTATGGTCCCGATTACGGACAAAAGGCTTTTATTAATGCCATGATATGAATTCAGATTTTCATTGCAGATTACATTTTCTGATATGATATTTAAAAGATAATGCTGCTTAATAAGGCTGACTGGACTGCCGGTATCTAATATTGGTCCTTTAGAATATTTGCTTATAAATATAAATTTAAGAGTTCTTATATATTCCTCGTCGGAGTCCGAATTTATGTAGCCAATCGGGCGTAGCTGCTTCCTCTTTGGGCATTAGGCTGCTAGGTGCCCCATCTCGGCACAAACATAACACGCAACTGGCTTACGTTTCTCCTTCCTGCAGTCGTTCGCCATATGACCGAGGGAGTTGTAATTAAAGCAACGAATCCATTCCTGTCGTGATGATGGTACTGCGATCACTTATTGTTTCGTCGGAAACTTTATCGATTTGAATGCTTCCAGTAGACGCAATTTGTCTGGAAAGCACTGTAGTCTGACATTTGACGCCAATGTCTCGTCTGGTATCCACTCGATCAGGTGCTCCACCATTTCACCTTCATCAATTTGAAGTTGGTTCCCAAGAATAATTTTGTCCCTGCTGCCACTTTCTTGCTTCAAACACTCGCTTCATTTTTAATTTTGTTGGGCAATCGTTAAAAATGTCACCCATATCTTTCAGCAAATTCCTAAATGCCACTGTTGTTATGTCATCCCTCGAATGGAACCACTTGAGTGCCTTCTCCTTCAATTTGAGTGCACCTTCATGTTGTTGCCATATAACACATACGCTTGTTGCACATTCCTCAGCTGCTTCTCAAAATGTTGGAATGAGTCGCCCGTTCCACTGAATTCACTTATTAACTCTTTGATGTGACTTAAATCTTTTTTCTCTTCAGTATATCTTATTTGTCGTTGGTTACCACTCATTTGAATAATCAACTCATTCTCTCTCTTTAATAGTTCGTTCTCTTTGTCCTTCATTTTCATTTTTTTCTTCAGCGTTTCTATCTCCCGCTTCTTTTTCCATAATTTTATGTGTACCGCCACCACCAATCGTTTTTGTATAGCTGTCTTCTTCCCTATCATTATGTAAACCGTAAGACCACAGCAATATATATATATCCTTTGGATCAAATGAAATATTAATCTATTATGCGACTGTTAACAACTCGACCGAACGCCCGCAACCGATGATGTGGAATGAATCGCAATCTACTCAACCACCACCTTCGCTCAGTCGAGCTGCTTGCGCAGATGTCCTATTCTCTCTCTACCTAACCGAGTGATCGGGATTTTATCACTCGTTACAGAGCTGTCCTAAAGTAATAGGACAGATGGTTAACAATTCGGCCATCCGACGTTTCACTGCCCTCAGTGATTTTCTTTCTACCTTCATACTCACAATCCAAACTTTGCCTTACTCATTCAGCATACCCCAAATGTACCCTTTTCTGATACAGCCTTCCTATATCAGCTTGATCGAAGCTTATCATTTTCTTATGTTAATTCACCAACAATCGATAACACTCTCGCCATGGTCACAGCCCATTCAGTTTCAGCCATAGCATGATCACAGCTATTTTGGTCGACCCTCGGCATGATCACAGCCGTTTGAATTCACCGTCGGCATGGTCACAGCCTTTTTACTTCAACCTCCGGCATGATCACAGCCATTCAACACAACCCTGGGCATGATCACAGCCACTCAAATCAATCTCCGGCATGATCACAGCCAATCAATCTTAACCTTGGCATGATCACAGCCATTCAAAACAACCCTGGGCATGATCACAGCCACTCAAAATCAATCTCCGGCATGATCACAGCCAATCAAATCTTAACCTTGGCATGATCACAGCCATTCAATCTTAATGTCGGCATGATCACAGCCAACCAAACTTAACCCTTGGCATGCTCACAGCCAATCAGGTTCATTTCGGCATGTTCACAGCCACTCAAGCTCAGCAACAGCCTACCTTTTATAAGCCCCAATCCATCATCAGAACCACAATAACTTCCTTAAAATACATATATCAACATTTTTTTCATTTTATATCCTTTTAATGAAAATAAGTAAAATTCAGTAATCCACAAAAAAATTAAATAAAGTAAATATTCAGTTACATAATCAATTGGTCACGATGGAGCTACTCAACGTCGGATTCTTCATCAACATCTTCTTCATTATCTAGACCTTCCAGATCACAGTCTTCCAAAGAACACCACGGTTTTAAACGATCTGCAGAATGGACGGACTCATACGGTTTCGTTGACACTTGTGTTGATGATGAATCTCCTACCAAATACCTATCATTTGGCAGAACACACTTGACTTCGTACGGCCCCTTAAATCGTGGTAGAAGCCTTCTTGACTGGCCAGTGGTGGTATATGCAGCACGAATTAACACCATATCCCCAGCTTGGTATTTCTGAGGTTCAAGGTGCGTTAAATTATACTTTTCGGCTTGCTTTGTCTGCAGCGTGTCGACTCGGAGCTTGACTTGTTCCCGCAATGTAGCCAATGGGACATTCTCGTCTTCATCGTCGGTGTCGTCTCCTTGCAAAGCTATGCTCAGCTCGTTACTCAGTGAATTCTTGGGTTTGAAAGCGAATAAGATTTCTTGCGGTGTTTGGTTGGTTATGCGATGCTTTAGGCAATTTAATCCCCATTGAATCGCATGGAGATGGGCATCCCAATCTCTTCCATCCGGTTTAACTGTCATTGTAGATATGGCGGTTCCTACAGTGCGAAAAATAACGTTCAATTTGCCCATTAGCACGAGGGGTACAAACTGCGGTAGTAATGTGTTGAATTCCGTTTTCCTTACAGTAACTGTTAAATAATTTTGAGGTGTACGACGTTCCCTTGTCCGAAATATCACGGGATGGTGTTCCAAAAAATTGTGTGAGGTCTGCCAAAACTCGAACAACTGCTTTAGATGTGGTATCTTTCACAGCTCGAAGAATTACAAATTTGCTGAAAGAATCAATTATGCCCAAAACGTACAGGTTGCCCTTTGAACTTTTCACATATGGCCCAAGGTGATCGATGTGTATGGTGTAGAATGGAACTGGATGTTTCTCGATCGGGTGAATTTGGTACCTCGATTCATCTTTTGAACGTTTGTTGTATAAGCAAGGGACACAACTGGAAAGATATTTTCCTACAATGTGTCGCATTTTCGGAAACCAATAATGTTTTCTAATGTGTTCGATGGTGCGGTCTATACCACAATGGCCTATATCGTCATGTGAAGTTCTGATGATCCTCCAGCGAACACCGTGTGGTATGACAAAACGTGGTCCATCAGGTGTTATTTTAAAAAGACGGCCAGACCTTAAGCAATACTCTTTCTGAAGGGATTTTTTCTTTGCATCTTTTTTATCGCAGCTTGTTAGAGTCTGTTTAATCTCATTCAGTTGTTGATCCTTGTACTGCAATGTGGCAACCCAATCAATAACTTCCATCCCCACAATATTGATATTTAATCCGACTTCATCCATTTCAACTGCTTTTCCACTTGGATTACGGCTAAGGGCATCCGCATGTTGCATCTGGGTTGCTGTTCGGTAATCCAGATTGAAATCAAATTCTTGAATTTTCAGCCACCAGCGGGCTATTCTGGGTATAAGGTCTTTTTTAGTTTGCGTCATCTTCAGAGAGTTACAGTCAGTGAATATCGTAAAGCGTTTTCCAAGTAAATAATACCGAAAACGTTCAAGACTCTCCACCACAGCTAATGCCTCCAACTCATAGCTGTGGAATTTCTTTTCTAATTCTGTAGTTGCCCGGCTATAAAAAGAGACTGCCTGCTTTTCGCCGGATGTATTGACTTGCAATAAAACTCCCGCAAGGCCTAAAGAAGAAGCGTCGGTATGAAGCTCATGATTAAGATCTGGATTGTACATGGCTAGTATGGGCGATTCACACAACTTCGATTTTAAACTGTCAAACGCATTTTGCTCAGCTTTTGACCAGATGAAATGTGCATCCTTTTTTAAGAGCTTATGCAATGGCGCTGCTATTTTTGCATAATTTGCTACGAACCGTCTGAAGTACCCAGACAGACCAAGAAATTGTCTAACATGCTTAATTTCAGTAGGCACGGAAAATGATTTGACTGCTTCCACCTTATAACTTCCCGGCCTAATCCCTTCGCCACTGATTTCGTGGCCCAAATAGGACATTTGCTTCAAAAGGAATTTGCATTTGGACAAATTTAAAGTAAGATTAAATTCTTTCAACACACTTAAAAGTTTTTCGAGAGCTAAGAAAATAGAGTTAAAGTCCTTGCCGAATAGGACAATGTCGTCCATATACACTAAAATATTTTCAAATCTCACACGTCGCATTACTAAATCTAAAAGTCTCATAAAAGTCGCCGGTGCATTGGTTAGACCAAAGGGTACGCGTTTGAATTGATAATGACCGTGTGGTGTGATGAAGGCGGTCAAGTGTATAGATCCTTCGCAAACTGGTACCTGATAGTACCCACTCATCATGTCAAGGACAACAAAGATCTTACCATCAGATATTTGATTGATTTGTTCCTCAATATTAGGGGTGGGAAAATTTTCACGCACGGTTATATCGTTCAAACGCCTGTAATCAACGCACATTCTAAAGGTACCATTTTTCTTTTTTACAAGCAATGCTGGGCTAGCATATTCTGAGAAAGAATCTTCGATAATGTCATTTTCAAGCAATTCAGTAATAATTTTTTTGAGTTCCGCTGATTCATTGCAGGCGACGCGATAGGGTTTATACCTAATAATTGTGTTTTCCTTTAAATTTATTTGCATTTTTATCAAATCAGTCTTTCCTAGCTCTCTTAGTGAAGTCGCGAAACAGTCCCGATATTTATTCAAAAGATTTACAAGTTTTCCAGCCACCTCCATATTCAAATTTTCACCGAGGTCTAAGTCTGTAATGTTAATAGGTAATTTGTTCGTAACATGCGCGGCTGAACTTGAAGCTAGTCACATTGGAGGTTCTATATTTTTTATTTCGAGAGAACCGAATTCTTTTATAGCCCGAACGCGAGGGGAATCGAGGAAGTTTCTTCCTAAAATCATCGGAACGTCCTGCGTATCATTGTCCACGATATATATATCAATGGGCATAGTAACTTCCCCGACCGTCACTGTTTGGTTAGTTTTTGCCATAGAGTTTGCGAATCCTCCTCCAAACCCATTTAGTGTCACATTGCAATATTCTCGTCTAAAATTTGTTAAGTTCGCTTCATCAAGTTTTAAAGTTGAACAATCTGCCCCGAGATCTAAGAATGCCGTGACAGTAAAATCACCCACTCTAACTTCCTTCAACAATCCACCTTCATCCCGATTATGCAAAAGACGCCGTATTTTGTTTGGTGGCCCATTTAGTAATGCTCAAGGGCTCCGTTTCATTGCACGGCAATTGCGCGCAAAGTGTCCAGGTTCCTGACATTTGACATTGACTGCTGTAGTGATTGGTTGGAGTTCACCTTAGGAAGATTTTTATTTTTGCAATCACGAGCATAATGACCGGGAGTTCTGCACCTATAACATACTATCTGTTGTTCCTTTACATATCCCCGATTAGCTTTCAATGGTCCCATATTTTGTTTTGCACTTGACCTCTGAACCACTTGATTATTGGCGGCGGCACCTTCAAATTTCTCACGGCTAATAGCTTGTGTCCGAATTTTAGACAGCGACTTTAAAAGTTCTAACAATTCACCTATTGAGGCACATTTTGCCATTGTAAGATTGTCTATTAATGCTCGGTCTCCCAAGCCCGAAATAATAAAATTAATTATTGGTTTTGTTCCGAACTTACCCTGTCTGCCCAGAGCGAGCATTGAGTATACATAATTTTCATAGCTCTCCTCTGGTCGTTTTCGCCTCTCCATAAGGCTTACAAGCGCATCAGACTCATCAGACAAGGAGGGAAAATCGGCCACCAAGTTGGTTTTAAACTGAGTCCAACTAGTAATCTGTCCCCTCTGCGCTGTCAACCATTGTGCTGCAGCCTCGTCCATTCTTAAAGAGGCGTAAAATAACGTGGATCGATCATCCCAGTTATAAAGATGACTGAGATTGTCCAACATTTTCACCCACTCACTCGCGTTTAAACCGGTACTAGACGAAGGGTTGAAACTCGGAATAATTTTTTGAATTTCCTCACTGCCAAGTCGTATTGATGAGGAACCCGCCTGATTTCCCGAAGTATCAACCGACGACCCCGCACTCTGGCCTCGACGAATGATAGCCATTTCATTTTCAAGTGCTGTATTTCGTTTCCTTAATTCGTCTATTTCCTGCTTTAAGCGACTCATTATGATAAATGCGCAGTAACTACCACCAACGCACGCCGTTCACTTCAGAAATATACACGAACACGTACTCAGGATCTTTATAGTGGAAAGTTCACGATGTACCACACACTCAATTTTTTTTATCGACACACATGAAACAAAAACTCAGAATCTCTTTGTGTGAGTTTTACAACTAACGGTCGGCGACGCGACGACGCGACACTGCAACGATCACAATTATTACTGTAACTGGAAATGTTTTTTTTTTTCTTTTTCTGTTTGGCAACGCACACAGTTCAGAATGCAAGCACCCGGTTATTTACAGATAAGATCGAGCACAGGATTTTCTTCCTTTCCTATTCTTTTAACACTTTCCACTCAGACACAGCAGGCGCCAAACAACCACCGAAAACAAGAATAGATAAAAAAAACCTCGGACTCACTCGAAAGTGGTTGATTG
This sequence comes from Portevinia maculata, assembly GCA_949715645.1. NCBI lineage: Eukaryota > Metazoa > Arthropoda > Insecta > Diptera > Syrphidae > Portevinia > Portevinia maculata. The sequence continues at coordinate 99,067,011 of OX454528.1, forward strand.
AAACCACACACACAACCAGAATCGGCACCACTATGGAATGTAGTGTAAAAAAACCACTAACCGGCGCTGCGACAGATATACACAGCAGTAAAAAAAAAAACCAGAAGGTAAGCAATATGCGCAACAAAAAGAGAAAAAAAAAGGACAACTTGCACTGGCACCGAAGAATGCACTTATCAGAACACTATTCAATAAACACTGTTAAGTTTTTGGTTTTAATCCCACTTCTGATTTGTAAACCGTAAGACCACAGCAATATATATATATCCTTTGGATCAAATGAAATATTAATCTATTATGCGACTGTTAACAACTCGACCGAACGCCCGCAACCGATGATGTGGAATGAATCGCAATCTACTCAACCACCACCTTCGCTCAGTCGAGCTGCTTGCGCAGATGTCCTATTCTCTCTCTACCTAACCGAGTGATCGGGATTTTATCACTCGTTACAGAGCTGTCCTAAAGTAATAGGACAGATGGTTAACAATTAGCACATTCATTTTCACATTCATTTGCATCTTCCTTATTCACCCCTATCATTCAATCTAGCGGATCGAAGATCCACTTCACGCATTCGATCCACGTTCACTTGCTGTTGGTATCATTTAATCCGTCGGATGCACTGTTTTACCGACCACGTTTTGAGTTTTTTTTCGAAATCATCTGTTTTGTCATTGTTGACAAATAGAAAGAACTCCTGCTTATCAACGGATTTTTTTTATTTAAACAAAATGGATAGCATAGCTCTATTTTTGAAGATGACGACAAAAAAAACAAAAGAAGTTATCGTGCCAATTTAAGAGCTTCTGGTGAAGATTTTATGGATATTTCAGATGCGTCGTGAGTTCAAAAATGTCATTGTTGTTTACAATTTCCATAAATTTTTTTTTTTTCAGTTTTATTAAAAACTTTCGACTGAATAAAACCGCATTTGATTACGTCCTTGAAGAGCTGACTAAAGAGACTAAACCGCTGACGATTTCTTTATACAAATTTTCTTGTATATTTATCTGCTTTACAAGAAGGTCTGCTTGAACTGGTCGCTTGTTCTCGCTTGGTCTTCCCCTGGCATCTGGAGTATCTATAATGACATCTTCGGGCAAGTAAGCAGATTGTTGTAGTTCTGTTTCAGCCAACAGAGGGGACACTCCTTGAGGAAATTCTTCTCTTAGTGATCGATTTGATCCAAATGAACGACCATTTTGTATGCCTTCAACTGACTCGTTCATTTGGATCAACTCAATCACTTCCTCTTCTTCCGCAGAGAAACAAAATTTTTTGTTGGGTACACCACCAGTTGCTGTAAGCTCCTTCTTATTGCCACTCAGTTTTTTCTTTAAATGTGATTTCTGATCACTCCATACCTGCGATTAAATTTTGTTTATGAAAGCGAAAACATTACAAGCGCATAATCTACTTACTTCTTTATGTGCTGGTCCAAGGCTATTGAGGTTAGTTTTGAGCTTTTCACAAAACTATTTAATTTTTTCCGGAGGCCTTTTAGTGTTGTTTTTAGCGTTGTCTGGAAATTGCTTCATGTTGGCTACCAATTCTTTAAATTGGTCTCTATTTGTTGTCCTATTCCTAAATGTTACTATCTTTAATAAATTCGATTTATTCCAAAAAATACTTACATTTCGTTAGCCAAATCTTTCAAACGAACCGCGCAGCAAAACAATCCGCAACAATTTTCCTGCGGAAGAGAAATGTCAAAATTTCCAAGGAATGATTCTATTCCCGCGTTTTAAATGATTAAGTGAAAAATGAATTTGCATTACCGACGGGAGGATGTTCACTGCGGATATCTTAAATGATACACAATTTGTAATTTCGGGGATATGTTCCCCCCGGCGGATTAAATGATAGGGGTGATTATTTCGGTCTTTTGTGTGTTTATCATTTTTTCTTTCCATTGCCTTCATTGTTGCTGTCGTCTGCATTTCGTCGTTCAGGCTGTCTTCGTAGGTGTTCTCATCATCAGATTCGTCGTCGTCCTTTGTACGCAAATATTATAAAAACGAATTCTCTTGAAAATATGTCCCAAGTTTACCTTTGTACAAATTCGCAACCTATGGGCTTAGACGATTTCTTATGTTAGTTTTACCTCTGATATAATCTTCTTCGAAATCTTCTTTTCACTTAAAGTTCATCTTTGATTTTGAAACACCCTTTTGAAACATACCTTTTGAAAATATAACTAATGATAGCATCGGCAAAATTCCTTTAACAAAAGTGCATTTATTTTGAAGATACAACTATACTTCAAGAATATTAAAACAACGAGATGATTAAAGAAGCAGTGCTACAGAAAGCGGAAGTAAATATGAATGCGAATTGGGAACCTAAAAATTTCATCAAACAAATTGACGTATGCAAGAAAATGAAAAGATACATCGGCTCTTGAGGAAATATATTTTTCAAAAAAAAATATACTGTCCAAATCCAAATTTATAGGGAGAACGTGTCCATTCTTTCTCCCACTCGCTTATAGCTCGTCGTCAACTATGCCCTGCAATTGGCGACCCCGTATCGAGAGCAGTGCATCTCAACCGGGGCGATTTAGTTTGTGCAGCAAACCTGCAGCCCTCTTGATCACTAACTGTACCTCGAAGCTGCAGATCCACCATATGTGCAGATTTCACCCAGTTGAAATTGCATCATAAACCATACTTTCCAGCATATGGATGAACTTTATGTTTCCTGAGTCTACAAGTTCATTCACCACACCATTTAGGACTCACTGAAAATATAGAAAAATTGCATAAAAGCAGAGAGGTTCCTTTTATTCACCTTTGGAGCAATGAAATATATCAGAAAACTTCTTACCAGCAGTAAAGACCTCCTTTACAACAACAATGAAGTGCTTTTGTTGTAAAAAGATGAAAAACTCGTCGGTATTTTTGCTTTATTTACGAACTCAGCGAAATTATATTTGTTCCCCAGGCCTGAGAGTTTGTGAAAAATTAGAACCTGCTGGTAAAGATATGCCCCAAGTAAAATTCATTAAAATGAGCTTCTAAGCGAGGATGGTTGCATTTGCAAAAGTTTTATGCCTCCAAACGCAACTCCACTAATCCAACCAATGAACCAGAATGTGATACTGCTCATAAAGTTGCATTATCGAAGGAGTCACTTTTCAGATGGTATCTTCAAAAGAGGATGTTAGAAAAATGTATCTCGCGTGACGCTCTAACATGTCCCTTGCAGACATTGAAACAAACTAACACCAAAAGTGATGGCATAAATTCATTGAATCTGAATCTGTTACTAGTGACAAAGGACAAGATGTCCCTCTTCCTGTATTGCTGCAAGGAATGCAATCGGAGGAAATAAGCGTGACTTCAACAACAGCGCTGAATATGCTTCAAGAAGTTTTTCCTGATGTTCAATGTTCTTCTGATGATGCAAGACAATGGAATAAAGATGTGCTCCACCTACCTTCTGATCCTGATGCTGAAGACGAACTCGCATCCTCCGTATTGACTTCTAAAAGAAAATCGGAGCTGTTTATTAGCGGGCGTTTATTAGCGACCTGCCGGACTTTGATGAAACACAATTTGAAGCACAATTTTCTTCCGCCTAAATTATGTATTTATTTAATAGTGATAATTTAAAGCAGTATAATTTGCTCATACAAATAAACTCCAATTTTATGGACGCGAAAAAAAAAAAAAAGCCATGGGAACGGAAACGAAGAAATTTGATTCTGATTAGATTAGGTATAGGGGTTCATAACACCTTCCCCCATAGGAAAAATTGATTTTAAAAGAAAATCAATTTGAAAGGTTGTAGTTAGATCCTAAATTGGAAGATTGAGTCCTCAATGGACGCCTTGGAGCGATTTTAGGACTATCTGTTTGATAGTGAACTGTTGGAAGATCTGCGTTTTCGACATGACTTGTTTCTTTTACTGTAAAGCATTTTTTTATAACTTGGACTAAACAACCGGTATTTTCTGGTTTAATATCTCCTCGACAATTTCTTTTCAAATTTTGATATTTCTTGCAACACTTTAAGAGTATATAGAACGTTATTACAGTGAAGTCTCACTTATATGAACTAATGATTGTGGGGCTAGTTCATATAACCGAAAAGTTCATATATTGGAACTATGTAGCAAAAAATATATTTTATTGAAACGGTTAATGTAATGAAATTAAATTACATATTACAATACAGAAAATAATTCGTTTTAATTTTGTTGAGCTAAACTCGTTTGAAGAAGTTGGATGTTTTTGTTTGAGCAGTTTTTTTAAATCCAAGTTCAATAGCTCCTTCACGCATTTTTCTCAGCATCAGTAGTTCTTCGTAAGGACGCTCATTTTCTGAAGCCCAATCCATCAGTGTGTTAAGAGCTTTCATTGCCTCTCCAAGCTGAACTCTTTTTGTTGTTGTATTCTCTGGAGTATCATGGCTTAGTGAATCGTCATCATCATCATCGGTATATTCTGTTATAGGTATGGGGTCCTCTGCTAACTCTTTCCAAGCTTGATTGCCGACATTTTCATCAGCGGCGACTTCTTTCATCATCGCTAAGCTCATGTGAGCAGCATCAGCTAGTTCGGGCTGAATTGCTTGAAAATACTTAGACAAAGGCACATCATCTTCTTCAGTAAAGTCCTGTTCATCAGCATTGTAAAATATCTCACGCCAACATTTTGCGATTGTATCTGCTCTGATTTTCTCCCAAGCACTGGCTAAATATAAAATAGCATCTCTTATAGTTATTGCTTTTAAAAGGTCGTATATATTATGGTGATAATTAAATTAAACAAATGTTTTATTTTACTTAATATCTTTTTTGTATATTTTACATTCAATTGTCACAACTTTTTTATTATTTTTATTTATGAACGCGACGCGTCTCGAAGCAATAGCTTCATCTTCGGGCGTAGACTAGAGACTAGACTAGAGTGCGGTGACGTTTGGTGGCAAGAACATAACTGTAACTTGACCATCAGCACTAATCAGCTCATCAGCAGGAGGATGACTAGGAGCATTATCCAAAAGAAGCAATGCTTTTGGAGGATATCCACTCTCCACTAGATGGTTTTGGACCTGAAAAAATGGAGAATTAACTTTGAATTCGATTAACAAATGTTTAAAAATACCTTTTTTACAAAAGAATTATGAAACCAATTTCTAAAAATCGAAGCATTCATCCAAGCTGATTTTGAATGATCATAATCAACTGGAATTTCAAAATTTTTAAATGATCTTGGCTTTTTGGCTTTACCAATAACTAAAGGCCTTAATTTATGAGTGCCAGTAGCATTAGTACATGCAAAGAATGTTATTCGCTCTTTTGCTATTTTCCTTCCGGGGCAGTTTTTTCACAGGCGGATACAAATGTTTTACCTGGAAGCATTTTGAAGTAGAGCCCAGACTCATCTGCATTATAGATTTGCTCCTTTTCTATTCCAAGTTGCTTAATTTGCTGGTCAAGTTCAAGCTTAAATGGAGGAATAGGTTCCGGCTGAGACGATAGCTTTTCTCCGCATATAGCCATCCAGCCGTTACTGGCAGAAAAGTTTTTTTCTTCTCCGTATTTGAGTTTGAACGAAATTAAAGCTTGATTTCGTAAGATTTCACTTGAAATGGGCACATTGGCTTCTCTTTGCCTGAGAAACCACTTGTACAAATGCTTTTGCATCTCCGGAAAATCTCCTTGGTGAAACTTTTTTTGTTTTGCGGTTCCAGAAACCATTTTAGCTGTCAAAGATTTAATGTTTGCATTGTTTTTTTTTTTATTCCCACAATGGTGGACTTTGCAATGTTGAATTTATTTGAGAGAGTTTTAGCAGACTGCCCCTTTTCTAATTCCATTATAATCTGTCCCTTTTGCTCTATATTCAAACACTTACGAATTGTTCGTTGTTTCCGCGCAACCATCGACATTATAACGTTAGTATTTTTTACACAAAAAAAAAACAAATCACCACCGAACCGATGTTGCTTCTTCGAAAATGAGCACGAACTGACTTGCACGTCCAAATACAAATAAGTAAAATAAAACGTAAAAAAATCTGTCCAGACTACTGTCTACTTCAGAAAAATTTCAACACAAATTCACTGAACAGTGTTGGATCCGTTAAGGGAATATTTAAATATTTTATTTGAAACTGAAAGCAAGAACAAAAATAAAATCAAACAATTATAGATTCAGTATAAAAATTAAATAATAATAATACATATAAAAAATTAAAAAGGAATTCATATATTAAATAAAATTGAATACAAAAATACATATAATTAATCTTTCGATTTACTTTTTTTATAGTAGCGATTGTTGATTAACGCGTTCAGCGATCTCTTTCCGACTCGTCCATCTAAATTAAAATCCACATACGCCACCAGAAACGGAAAACGTTTTCCAATTTTAAACTTTATTTCCTAAAATAGGTTTCCTGAAATGTTTTTTTTTTGTAAATATGTTGTTACTTGTTACAATTAAATTAGTTTTACGAATTTTCCGGCAAACACAGAGTCTTCTAGACGAAGCTCAACATCGCTCATCTGAGCAAGTGATCTAATAGGAACGTTGCTTCTATTTGTTATTTTAAAACATTGTAGCTTCTTTTGTCCAGATATAGATCGACTGCATTTGGATTGTCACGGTGTAAGAACAACAACAACAATCCTGGCAAAAAAAGGGTTATCACAATTTTACCCTTTTTTATATGGGAAACAGGTTTTATCTGTACTTCCTCATTTGCAGAGTATATGCATCGACCAGCCGAATACTAATATTCAAAGAGAATACAAACACATTCACAAAAACATGATTCTTTGTAGTAGTATTTTCGGGAAACTACTGACTTTTGGTTTGCAGGGAAGAACGAATATAAATGTGTTTGTGTACCGGCAGCCAGGTGTACAATATGCGTGTCTATACGTGATTTATTTTTTGTTTCATATGCCTACACTTATACGTCTATACTAGATAATTTTAGAGGCTTCGAAATACACTGTATCACACACTATCGAGGCGTCCTAAACGATGTTAGTCTAAGGATATCGCGAGGTTAATTTCCTAATAGGGTCCGAAGGAGTGCACTGCTTCTAGATCGACTGCTGCAAGATGCTAAATGCAGAACAAGTAAAATCGCAAATTGACGAAGGTATATAGATGACTCAGCGTTTCGAAGATTCTTCACAAATTTTGGTCACTATGTATCTACTAAGAACTGCTCTAATCTTGTACCTACTTATGTATTCGCTTTATGGTCAAATATAAATCTAGACGGATACTTAATGAATCTTATCTCTAGCTTACGGACTTTTACTGCTGCTCATGGTCTAGCTGTATGTTGCGGATACGCTCTCGCTTGTAGAGATTTAGCGACCCGTCCTCGTGCTGTTGGAGAGTTCTGGGCCCTGTAGCACACCGTGACAAGTACTTGTAGGACAAGTAAAATCTGACTACTCAAAAACTGTAACACAAACCAGACTTATCGTTAATACCTTGACAAGTGTCACAATGAAATATGACAAGTGGGTTATTGTTTAATTTCCCTCGTTCTGTAACAGAACGCGACAAGTGTCAAGAACCACTAGTCAAACTACTACTACTTTTGCACAGGCGTTTTGAATATTGTCTTAAAGTAATTAGTGTACTTTATCTAATTTAAATTATAGTGAAAATATAAAAAGTTAACTAAAAATTTAACAAAAAATTTACTTTTTTGATTCCGATTTTGACAGTGATGATGAAAGTGATTATAATGAATCTCGTCACAGATTAAAAGTCTATAAGCAAAGAATTAATTTTGTTTATTGACAAATTTCGCATATCAAAATTAACGACACAATATCTTACTAACAGGCTTAGTGGTAAACTACAGTGCAATCCAAATTAAGAAACCTCACTGACCGTTTATCAAAAACTTTTAATTGCTTCTGGTGCACAATACCATACCATAGGTGACATGCACGGTGTTAGCAAATTGACGGTTTGTCGTTGCGTTAGAGAGATTACTCAGGCAGTAATTGAAGCAGAATTCAGCAAATAAGTATGTTGGCCCGAAAATGTGCACAGTGTTATATAGGGATTTTATGAAAAAGGTGGGATGCCGATGTTTGCGGCGCAGTTGATGGCATATTAATTAATATTGATGCACATCCTTCTAATGAAGTAGCGTTTGTTGATCCTCATGGCACACACTCATGGAATTGTATGGCAGTTTGCGGGTCGGACCTACAATTTTACTACTTAAGTGCAAACTGGCCAGGCAGTGTTCATGATGCGAGAGTGCTGCGAAATAGCACTTTATACCACAGGATGGAGGCCTTTTGATAGTGCTGTTATTCTTGGGGATAGTGCATATCCATAAATTGGTGCAATAATACCAACCACATAAATTTGTTTTTTAGTTTTATTTATCAGGCTATAAGTACGTCTGGCTAGGGGATAGCCCCAAGCAAAACGTCTGGCACCCACAGATTTGTGTAGATGGCTTCAACCTCTTTCATTTAATACTATTCATAAGTGGTTATATCTTCGATCCAGGATTTGGAAAAAAACGTATTTTTACTTTACTATTACTAACCTTTGCCCCAAAAAAATGCTGCCAGACTAGCGAAATATACTTTAGCTATTTAGGCACTTAACTTTTAAATCCTAATTTTGGTTATATCTTCACTCCCAAAAAATGCTATGGGCTCTTAGACTATAAGTGCATACCATGGCCGAAAACATATATCACAAAAACCCACTAACAAAATATATTTACAACCATATTACAATACAACCAATATTTAAACAATATAGTGATCACTTTTTTTGTAATTATTTGTCACTGTACGCAAGTTAGCCGATAAGTTTTAAAGCACTTCCAACTCTACACACGACATTAACCAAAGTGATTCGGAAATGTGAAAAAAAAATAATAAAACCGCGGCGCAAGTGTTTCCAAGTTATTGCAGAATCAAGATGAAATGTATGCGGTCTGTGTTCATAAACTAAACTTTAAATTTGAATAGAATTGTGGAATTTTTAGAGCTTGGGTCGCACTTACCCGGAAATGCACTTACCCCATCTTACCTTACCTTAAAAAGATTTTCTGTGTGCTCCTGAAGAGAGGTAGAAAAAAGACAATAATATCATCCATGTAAACCAGGCATATTTTACCTTGCAAGTCACATGAAATATTGTCCATCACTCTTTGAAATGTGGATGGAGCATTTCTCAATCCAAATGGCATGCGGATGAAGTCAAAGTGTTACATTATCTACAGTAAAAGCAGTTTTATTTACGTCTCTGGGATCGATCTCGATCTGATGAAAACCAGAGGCTAAGTCAAGGGTAGTAAAGTACATGGAGCGACCTAGTTTGTCCAAAATGTCGGTGATATTAGGAAGCAGGTATCGCCAATTGTTTTTTCGTTAAGCTTCCGGTAATCTACAACCATCCGCCATTTTTGTTTATTAGAGGCGTCCGCCTTCTTTGGGACAATCCATATTGGACTGCTCCATGGAGAATAGCTCGGTCGTATAATACCTTGCTTAAGAAGTTCCTTAATTTGTGACTTTAGTTCTACCTTGTGAATTTCTGGATATCTACATGATTTAGTGTATATTGGTACGTCATCCTTTGTTTTAATTCGATGCTTTACAGCGTTTGTAAAAGAAAGTGCACTACTATCTCTTAAAAATATATCATCGAAATTACTACATTTTAAAAAGAGCTAACAGAACTAAGTAGAACTAACAAATCTTTGTTTGGTATTGTCTGTAGTTGGTCAGAGCTGTACGTTATATTAATGTTATTAACTTCATCAAAATGAGTGTAAAGCTCTACCTTTAAGGGTTGTTCTAGGAATAATTTCTGTCCGTGGTCGGATAAATTAATAACTTCAATGCTATACCAGTTTATCGCTTTATTAATGCCTTCAGAAATTTTGAGGAATTTGTTTATGGTAGTTGGACGCACATAAATATCACCATTTTCTATATCAACTTAGCTATGATTTTTCAAAAAGGAAGAACATACAAAATTGTTGATACGTAATTGGGTTTGAAACGTAAAGAGATGAAAGCATTTTTTGTTTCTAAAAGTTTATCCTTCAGATTGACGTTAGCATTGTGTTGTTTCAGCATCTATAGACCTATTAATCCATCGAAATAGGAGTGAAATTTAAAGACAAGAAATTTGAACTTCTCATCTGATTTAAATTCCTTAAATGCAGGGAGAGTTATCTGCCTATTTAGATTATATTTGGTAAATGCTGTTGTTATTGAAATCGGTTTTATAATTTCATGTTCATCTGGATTTGTCGATTCGGGACTTATAAAATTAGCTGAAGCTCCAGTATCAATCAAAAATTTAAGCGTTGTCCGTGAGTTTGAGAGAATGTTTATATAGGGTAATATACCGGAACTATGTTTATTAACATCAAGGTATGTTAAGAAGAAGGCAGCACCGAGATCTGACAAACAGTGGCAACCCCTGCCAGTATAAACTCTCCACACTGTCATCTGTCAAATTGTTCCTGACTTTTCTAAGAGAATAAAAACGTGGTTCAAACCGAAAGGTTATGTTAGTTAAAATCTTTCTTTTTTCTTGTAAAGTTTCTGCTTCGCTTTGCGTGCAACAAGGTATCCAATCTGTTATCCGAGGCAATTTATTGAAAATTTGCGTCATCTATTTCATATTTTTCTTCATTATTTTGGTAATAATTACTACCGCCATCTATTGTTGTTTGACAATTGGGTAAATACTGATCTAACTGAGAATAAAATACTTGATCTGAGTTTAAGTTTAAAGGATCCCCTTGATTTATGTTTATTGGAGATACTGGGTCCTGATAATAATCAGTTGGATACCTCTGAATGTTATGAACTTCTCTAATGGAGTAATTCTGTTTTCAGATGGCAAAATGTTATAAGTCACTTTTTCTAAATTTTACGTAGGAGCATTTTTTAAGTTCAAAAAGTTATCAAAAATCAGAAAGTTGTTTTTCACAAATTAAAGTCTTACCAATGTTAGCTTATGATAATTGCCTAAAACTTGTTACACTACTTACAAAATTATTTTGTTTATCCATTTTGTACTTACCATCTTGCAGAGCAATATAAGAAGTTTAGTCGAAGGAAAAATTAATAAATAAAACGGTTTTGCTAATCAAATTAAAAAATATACTTTTTACTTTATTTATTTACCATTCAGTGTTGAAAAAATAATAATAATAATAATAATACTAATACAAACATATTTAGTTACTCATAACATTTGCAACTTCCATGAAATCTTCAACTTCATCATATTCTGCGGCATCATTGCATGTACGTAGTTTCTTATAGAAGTCATGGCAGTTTTCGTCAATCAGAGAAAGGATTGATAACAAGTCTTTTTTTTAAAGATTGTTAATGGGCAGTGGGCCATCGTAAGAGAGAGGCATATTGAAAGACTCTAATGACAGTGGCCTTCCTCTTTTTTGCCTTCTGAAGTCTATGGTCTCGGATTCAGCTACGTCGTCGAGGGTGTACTTGTACTTTACTACGCCAAAAGTTGACTCATACCGCAACCACTTTATTTTTATCCATTGGACTTTGGATCCGTTAATGTTAGTAGTCCTTTTTATTAATAAGTTATTCTCTTTGCTCAAAAGTTTGGAAAAAGCAAGAAAATCAGTAGTGTTCATGGGACTTACATGAAAATGTTGACCTTTCTTTTGTGAACTTTTTTTATTTGACACAAGTCGAACAAACGCGTACCAATCTCTAGGTCTCATTATTGCTGCATGCTCGCTTTGATTTTTAGCTCTCTCAATACGGGCATGGTCGCTATCACACTCCAATCTGGCGTGGCCAGGTAATAGAAACTTTTGGTCAATGGAAGATTTCTTTTGATTAGCGAAGCTAAACATCACATTAAAGCGAATACTATAACCATTGTTGATTATTCACATTAAAGCGAATACTAAGAAATGTTTTATCATTTTTTTTTTCTTACCGTTCAAAATGTCTGGATTAATTTTGATAACTTTCTTGTTAATTGTTCTTCCTTAAATTTTGCTTTTAATTATTTTGTTTATCCTCGTTGCCACTATAATGTATTGAATAATAACACGACTTATGCTTTCGCTTGTTCACAGTCTAGTGACTTTTATTTAATTTCTTCGACTTATTGATCACAGGGATCTCCTTGATTTGCTCGATACTACAGCCATATTAATATTACGGTTTTGACCACCACAAGTATCCGAGTACGTCGTTATTCGTTCGATATTATTTGGCATCATTGTGATTTTTGTAAATACACAAGAGGCTATTTGATCCGATCCACGCTCTCCAATTGCCTCGTGCCACATGAAGCAACGAGTTTCTTGCACTTCTGAACAGTCACGAACTGTAAGATTATAAGTCGATAATAATCGTTTATAATATGCAATATTCGTGGAAAGATAAGGTGTTGGGAGCACTTGCTGTAAATCGAATACTAGTACTCTTTTCGCTGGGTTATTCATAGCTGACTCTTTATCCTTTCTTTTAGATTCATATCCCTGTTCAGCCAGAGCAATGTGTTCTTCATGTAGCAAAGACAAACGCTCACGAGCTTCCACATTCGTACTGAATTTCTTTTTTGATTTAAATTCATCACATTTTTTCAAAGTGTCTATGTAAGGCTGCTTGAATTTCAAACCAGTGGTTTTGAAAACACTTCTAAAAACATCATAACAAGCAACTTTGGAATCACTGTCAGCCTGTATACAAAAGGTGGTGTATTCGTCATACATTTTTTGTATGGTCAGATGGCTTGGAAGATAAATCTTTTCAGATGTCTCTCTTCGCTAATAATGACTAATATTTTTCGGATACTTATTTATGAAATTTCGTATTTCCCCACGTTCTTTGGTCAATTTATTTTTAGGTGTATGCTGGCCTATTTTATCAGCGATTACTAGGCCCGTTGAACTGTTTTTAAGTTTTGAAACGATAGTATCGGCCTGGCGGGACGTGATTCCGTGGACATTACAAAAAAAGCCTTTACATACTTGAAACTTTTCTGATCGCGATGTCAAAAAATATGATACAGAGATCTGTCTGTTTACATCACCCCCTCTCTTTCTTTCTATAGCTTTCTTTGATATATAGAAATCCTTCCACAAAGAATTTCACCTCTTTCTGGGTTTCAGGTGGGCATTTTTCTTTTCCATTTCTTCCTCTCTAGCCCTTACCCCTTTTTGACGTTTATTTTTTGAAACGATAGATTCAGGTAGCTCTTCAACTTGGATGTTGGGTTCTATGCCAGATGAGTTGGGAGATGTCAACATGTCATTAGCCCTATTTTCATCTGAACAAAGAAGAAAAACAGTTTTAGAAAATTGCTGGAAAAAATCTAAGATCCTGTTGAGAAAACGATTTCAATGCAATATTATTCTTGTTATGTATTATGAAAACTTATTGGTTATGTCATTATAAAGCCGAAAATTTACCAAGTCCAAGTTCATCTTTAGAGCTAGTAGAATCTGTATCATGTTTACTTTTCTTATTAACATCGTTCATATCATTGAAGGGCTCATAAGATGGATCTGCATTTTCATCATCACTAACGTGAAAGGGGTCCTTAAAACGTTAGGAAAAATGGTGTTTGAATTGTTGTAACCCAGTCTAAAGGTGTACCAGTTTTCTTACAGGTATGTATGATTTCCGATGCAGTTGTTTGGGTTAATTTTGATTTCAGGCTCGCAAAAACTGCATCGAAAATCATCCCCAATTTTTAAATAACATTTTCATGCATCTACTCACCTCGTCATGATAATCTGCAGCATTGCGAATTAAAAACAAATTTATCACAAATAATTATTATTATGGTTTGGTGTGGGGTTACTATTGTTGTATGTACTATTGTTTTGTCCAGTAAACTGAGATGGTCCTGTAAAATTTGTTTGGTGGGTTTTAGAATTTCGTGTATTCCCGCTGTATGTATCCATTGGAGGAGGAATTGGTTGAGCGGCATTTAAAGGACGAGGTGCGAACCCATTTTGATTTTGGTTAAAATTTTGAGAAAACCGATAGACATTCGGATTGTATTTTTATTGGTTCTGTGGCTGAGGGTAATTATTTGGACGTATGGGGAAAATAGTGTTGTTTGGTCTTTGTTTGAAGAAAAATGTATTTTGGTAATGATTAAAAGTATTTGGGTTTTGGTTTGCTTGTTGTGTATATTGCGGTCTTAAGGGTCGAACATAAAAAGTTGGGTTATTGTGTAATATGAATTTTGTTCCTTTATGCAAAAATTAAAAGCTTCCTGAAGGGTATTTGGTCTCATTGCTCTGATAGTAGATCCAAGAGGTTCTATTAACCCGATCAAAAAGGTATTCAGACACATTTCCGAAAAAGTCTGGTCTTAGCATAATTAACGTTAGGATCGGGTTCATAAATATTAAGGTGAATATTAAGGGTTGACAAAATTTCAATGATTTTTGAATAAAACATTTGTAAACTATCGTTTGATTGTTTTATTGAATGAAGGTCTCTAATCAGCGAAGTTTCATTCCGTTTGTCGGAATAATGTAGAACAAGATTTGCTTTAATTTGATTCCAATCTAACGGGGTGCCAAAAGTATTTAAAACTTTGTTTGCTTGGTCCGTGATTTTGTTCCGTATCGCTCTTATAATAATACGAGAATAAGAGGAATTACTTATTGGTTGGATAACTACCAAAATCTCCTCGACATTAATTATAAATTCGTGAAGTAGTCTTGGATTACCATTGAATTGAGGAAGATCTTTAATAGCATCCGGGATCTTTAACGCATTAAAAATATTATTGATGCTTCCTACTTCATTCATTTTTGAATTTATATTCGTCTTAATATTAGAATTAGTGTAAGTATTAGTGTTAGTATGCATTGAAGAAGTTGAGCTGTTTATTAAATATATATTCAAGTTATTATATTCTTATACGTAAAGCACCGTTTGCTTCGGTACCGTTTAACGATATGTTATTTGTATTTATATCTCCTACACCTATACTAGAAGATCCGCTACTACTTGCATTACAAAATTCTTGTTCCTCTTCAATATCACTGTCTTGCACAAAATAGGGTCTATACAAAAAGGAATTTGTTTTTCGATTTGACTGCGATTTCCACCTATTATTTCTTCCAACATATATCAAGATTTTAGCGAATAAGGATGAGGAGTGAAGGAAAAGTATGTAACCTAATTGTCGACTTACTACGTTCTGCTGAAAGTTCAGCAGATTTCTTCCTGGGCCAAAGAATAGAAATTCTGCACTCTGTATGTAGGTGTGCTCTGGTCCTTTTACACCGATTCACAAAACACCAATATACATTTGATGTGAAGTACACACACTTTTTTTTAACAGTTCTCATTAATTACGGTCTTCATGCAATTTGCACTTACATTTAATCGAAGATATTTTTTTTTATATCACCAATTCACCACATCAATTAAGAAACGTTCGTTCTTTTATATTTATTTTGATACGATGTAATAAATTAAATACGCGACTTCCGAATCAAGTGGGTTTCGACTGCGCCATTTATGGATGGTTGTCCCCATAGCTTTTAAGAGGAATAAACAAATAAAAACCACGCTTCCATAAATATAATAATTATTCTTTATTTATAATTTTTGTTCATGTGTCGCCATAGACCGCCAAATCAGAACTGCCTTCATTGATCATACCATGGTCATCCTCTAGGTCTCAGCATCGTAGAAAGTGCGGTAAGGAGTACAAGTACATACGATGGTGTTTCTGTCGTTTGATGCGATGTGTTGATATGTGGTTATATAATAGTGTACACACTTGTTGGTTTGTGGTGTACATAACTCCTTTCATTTTTGTTTTCACCTAAATGTCAAAATAGAGCAAAGCCTGCCAACGTTATTTAGTAAAATATTTAAATACGAAGTTTCGGAAGCATTATATTTGCAGCATGTATCCACCGCAGCCACTGCAGTGGATGTTATTCCCAGTAGTGCTGGCTATACAATGTTGTTGCTGTTTACCGTGTAAATTCGAGCACTGCTGTTGCTGGGGAAACATTTCCCAAAGAAACACACCTATTGATGCCACTCGAGCTCGCATAATTTTGCGTTCCAGGTGGAATGCCTTCATCATCTTCCAAGAATAACGGTTGGAATCGGTTGTGGTTGTTTACAACCACTTCTCTCGTCTGCCTTTTAGTAATGACCAGTGGAGTTTGCTGGCGCATTTTTCTAGCCAGTACAGATTTAAATTTGTTCTGTTCCTCCATAAACAGATTCTTAAGTGCCTCTTCGGCGCTTCGTTGGGATTCAGAATGCTCATTAGCAGTTGAGATATTATTTGCGTGCCCAATTATGACACAGCTTTTAATCGGCACATTTATTCGTGTTGCTGGAATAAATGTTAAAATGTAATCTTCAAAATATTTTATGTACTCATTTTCAAATTTTTCCTCCACAAAAGTTTCCGTTAAGATTATTATTTCACACTTAAGAATATATTTAAAGAAATGAGGTTGCAATAATTTATTTTTTAGTCCTGAGATATTATAAGCTAGAATTGATAGATTTATATAATAATTAATATAAGTTTTATGGCAGACGACAGATTTTTCCTATTGTTTCCTACTAATAGGGTGTGTTGATTGTCTGCCAGATGGCGCTGCTGTCGGTTGGGAGTTTGATCTAGTACTCTGTCGTTCATTTGGCATGTTGACTTTTTTGACAGCATCAAAGTTAATGTCACCTAGCATTTGTTGTAATTCATGTTCTCCATCCAAGTTATTGTAGGTTATGTTATTGTTTACATCCAAATAAAAGGATTTATTATCAATTAAAATTGTATTGTTTTTTATTCGTATTGCGGAGTTTGGTGTATTGTGTATTGTCCCTAATTATCTTTCTGTAATGTAGGAGTATTCGGTGTTTTAATTGCATTTTCTTAGAAAGATCAAGTTGCAAATACACTCCTGTGCCTTTGAGTTTGTGGGCATTTTTAAACTTCGAAAACAACATGCTTTAATATATCGTAATAGCTTTTAAAAAACCACGTTTTATGCCTATTACTGCTTTTATGTTCCAAATCATATAAAATTGTTATCTTTTTGTGTTCCAAATCACTCCAAAATTGTAACCCCTTTATGTTGCAAATCATTAAAATTGTTAAAACTTGCTTTACTCATCAATATTTTATTTTTTTTGTCTCCATTTTTCTTTGCTCTATAGAAAAAAAATTGTAACATTAATATTTACTTTTCACTTTCTTACTTTCATCTCCTTTTTTTTATGTTATTACTTTTGTTTTAATGCCACTTCCGGCAGATGGCAGCATAGCCATGTCCGTATTCTTAAGTAAAGTATAACTTGTACACTTTTTGTTATCAGTGAAAAATAAAGAAGAACTAATAATAATATAATAATAATCGGCACATGACTGCCGGCAGTATTATTTGTTCCATTCACACCATTGTGAACTTCCCTTGCGTCAATATCCATCTCTCTCGCACCACCGGTTGTAGTCAAACAGGCATCGGCATCTTCTTCATTCCATTCAAGATTAACGGAATCTCGAATTCTTATTTCATCTTCTTCGCTTAGTAGATGCGAAGGAAGTAAAATTGGATTTGGTGATGGTGTCTACTTATTACACAGAAGAAAAGCATAAGGGAATGTCATTAGAACATTGCATTATTTTGGCTATTTACAGATTGAAAAATAACGCATCGAATGCTGTAACAGTGGCGATTTTCAATATTAGTGAAAAGACAACGAGAAGCTATTTCACGGACTTGGTCCAACTACTTGCAAACGCAATGCAATGTTTTATATATTGTCAGATAAAACAGGAAAATTTATCAAGTTTGCCGAAATGTTTTGTTAAATTTTTCAACGTTATCACTGTTTATCGACTGTACCGAGATAAAAAAAAAACAGTCAATTTTAAGTGTGTAACTTTGTGGGAGCGGGTCGAAATTCTGCTTTCAAAATTCAGTTTTTTTTTCTGTTCTGTCTTACAAAATTCTGCATTTCAAAATTCTGCTTTTTAAAATTCTGACAGGCAATATTTTAAACAAATAAATTCTGCTAATTCTGTTTTTTTCCAATTTACGAATTTAAAAAGAAAACAAATAATTTTCAACTTTGTCAACAAATTACAATATATTTCACATGCTCAATTATAACTTTTACATTTATTTAATTTTTCACAATAATACTTATATCCATCCACGCAGACGCACAACTTATCTTTTCCTTTATTGGATTTAATTACAGATATGTATATTCATTTTCACTCTAGAAGCACACGTTCACTCACAAGGGTATAATAACAGAATATTTGTCTAAACCCATGAAAAATCTAATTTTACCTCTTCTTCTATAACAAGTGAGTAGGTTGGTAGAATGTTTTACAAAATTCTGCAAATAATATTTTATTATTTGCAGAATTTTGTAAGGCAGAATTTTGTAAAGCAGAATTTTGTAAAAAAGAATTTTGAAAGCAGAATTTTGAAAAAAGAATTTTGACCTCACCAGAATTTCGACCCCAACCCTAACTTTGTAGATCGTGCACATATTCGCACTATAAATAAACTCAAACAGTGAAACTCCTTATTGGAGTGTCTGCTTCAGGGCTTATAAAATTAATAATTACATCGGTTGCTGGGCGAACTTCAGATAAAATTTGACAAATTTATTGGAGGTTTCATGATTGCAAATGAACTTTCACAAACTGGCTCGAAATGATCCGCCCACAATTAGATATTAAAATAGACAAGGCAGGTGCCGAAAGCGATCAGCTAATAGCTTCGGCTATAGAGTACATGTCGCGCGACGTTATATCTAGAATCAAAGTGTTTAAAGATTTATCAGAAAAAATATCGTCCTCAAATCTTCCTTATATATAGATGATACTAGCTGACCCGGCAAACGTTGTTTCGCCATATAAATTATTTCTAGTGAATATTTTGTTAGGGAAATGAAAAATAACTAACTTATTGTAAGTGTGTGGGGATGTGGTCTATGACTGAAAGAGGAATTGAGCGCTGTGGACGTTTTGTCCCTTCCAAAACATTAGCGGATATTGGAGAGCGTCGTATGAACGGTGTATATCAGCAATGAACTCAATATTATTATTTCTTCTTCGAATCACGATTTGTGGTGTAGCTGTACGGTCGCCAACCATGATCCCAGCAACGTGGTCAACAACAGGTGCATGAAACCCACGCATGTGCTCTCCAGCTGGTGTTTTATCAGGATTGATGACAATAGCGTGATTGCCAGTTTGTAATTTGTGCATGTGTGATTTGAATAATTTCAACAATTCATTGTCGCCAACAATGCGTCAGGCGTAGGGTGAATTGATGTTATTGTAGCCGCGACGTGCATCCACGCGATTGGTGAGTGCGCGTTCGGAGTCCTCACCGCCCATAAAGTAAATTTGTAAAAATGTATATGGTTCATTTGGCATTGGCAGCAATGAGCCCACTTTGTGATAAACTTGGCCTTTAATTTTGAATGTTGAATGGAATTGTTGACCATTTGCAGCATTATTTTTAATTATTTCTGTTGCTCCGAACGATGTCATTTGGAAACATGAATTGAATGTTCGAACAGGAACAGGTTAGAATCTGGATCCGTACCGATAAGTAAGCCGTTTGCAATGCGGACATTCCTCGTCCATAGCACCAATCCCCACTTTCGACTGAGCGTAATATTCAATATTGGGCTCATACTCGATTGCTAGACGAAGGAATTAATCGTATGTAAATACTCGATGTACCTGTTGGCGTTGTTGGTCATTTGCTCTGCGTGTGTTAACTACGAACCGGCACGACCGTCTTTGTTGCTTTCGTTCAGCTCGTGCCTCTTGTGATTGTGGTTCACGCAGTTGCGCCATGCTTATGTTGGATTTGTTCGTCGTCTGTCGTTCTATTCGTCCGACGGCCCAAATTGGCCCCTTTGCCTTTTATTATCTTACCTTCCTTTCACACTCATAAAACACGTATATATTTCTCTTTTACTTTAAAATGGTTTCCATAATATTTTGCACGCACTGAGTCTAATAGTATTATTATTTGTCGTTTAATAATAAACAAACTAATAAATGATAAATCAGTTATCGACTACTGAGAGTTGAAGATTATTACAGTACTATTATGTATCGCTATTGTAAAAGGATTTTAATTCTTTAAATTTTTCTCAAACACACTTATTCTTGTCAATGCCTTTTTCGGAAGTGCCCTCCATCTTCTTTTCTTCCCATTTTGCCTGACATTTAGGTCACTACAATTACTTACACAATTTGTGCGACAATACATAGATGGCGTTGAAAAATACATTACAGTTCGGCCGATCTGACAAAATGGTCGACCTCGAACATTGCTTAAAGTAGACATATACATAAAATTATTTCTTTAGTGTTGCTCTTTTTATGACCTTGTTCAGATGCGATTCTGGGTTATTTGCTTATTGACTTCTTTCCACTTGCGGATGTGACAAGCTTCGATTATTCCGTCGTAAGGTAGTTGGGTGACTTGACAATTTTCTATGTCTCTGACTACGTACCTATCGTTGGGAAGCTTTTTGTGGATAATGTACGGACCCTTAAACTTGGGTATAAGTTTCTTGTTACCCGGAGAGACATCAGCATTTTTGATAACTACGTAGTCTCCTGGTTCGAAAGTTTCAGCTGGCTTATGATTGCTGGTTCGCAAGTAAATCGCTGCTGTGCCATTCATTAGTCTTCGCATTGACATGAATTAAAAGTAGTTGTCACTATGGCTTGTCTCTAGGACGTTTTCGAAGTCGTTGATCCATTTTTCGACACTATACGCGTCATCCCCACTAAACGGGAGAACTAATCCCTCGATGTCGGCAATGCTCAGCCTTTGCAACTGCCTGGTGACATTCTCTTCTTCCAGTGCTTGTAGTTCTCTACGAAGTTGGAGAATTTTCTTCTTTTTCTTGAGCTGTTCGATTATTGCGTCATCGTCTATTTTGTGTGTATCGTCAAACTGAAGTTCGTCGAAGCGCTGAATGTTGACAGGCTGCTGGACGTTGTCGGAAGGCTCAATAATGTCGGAAGGCTGCGAGTTGTCTGCGTTTAGGCTGTTAGGCGGCGAATCCCCTCTGTCTTCAGTAGATCCGAGGAGATTTCGCAGCTGCTGAAGTGTGGCTGTTTCTGGGAAATCCACGCCGAGAGTTTTCAAATGCTTCGTTAATTCGGAGCGTGTTACTACCATTCTGCGAAACTTTTAGGTTTACCTTTCTCCAATATTTTAATTTAGAGGTTTCGAATTTAGCTTTTGTGCGTGGTCACCCCACATCTGAGATGTAAAAGGATTTTAATTCTTTAAATTTTTCTCAAACACAATTTTATTCTTGTCAATGCCTTTTTCGGAAGTGCCCTCCATCTTCTTTTCTTCCCATTTTGCCTGACATTTAGGTCAGGCGTTCAGACTACAATTACTTACACAAGCTAGTTAACGATACAATCAATATATCATAAATTATCTTCATTTTAATTTTAAAGCAATATTTCTTATCCGTTTCTTTTTTGTTTTGCAACTTCTGTTTCTTTGTATATATTCCAAGCATTTTATATTTTGATTTCATTAGCATGGTTATCTAAATAAAATTAAATCAGCCAACAAGTTTTTATTGTAAGTATTATATTTGTTCGTTTTCATTTGTATTACATCAGCGATTCATTGGGAATATTACATGATTGAAGAACCACACTACAACAATGTTGTAAAAACCTGTATAATTTTGTATTTCCGTTTAATTAATGCCAAATTTCACAGTGGCAGCTTAATCCTGGGCTTAGCTAAGTGTAGGATTAAAGATAAACTTCACTTAACTAGTTTTCGTTTTCACAGTCGATACCTGAACTTGGTTTAGTTAAGCCACTAATTGAGTGTCATTGTGAACCATTTATGGTAATAAGTCATTGTGATTGAGCACGAAATGTCAAACCAAATTATTGTTACCTATTTATTCTAAACGTAAAAAGCGATTTGTGTGACAAATAATAATAAATAATAATTGATAAATTGATAAATGATAATTGTGATGATCCCGGCCACCCCGCAACTATATCCACGATTTTTAAGTCTGCATCGCACAGGGTTTGAACATTGTAGGAAAAAAATCCTTTTCGATTCCTGAATATTTCTCCGTTTAGCCTGCCTTTTAATAGTAAACAGACAAAATAAAAAAAACCCAGAATATTAAATATACAAACCTGGTGACTGTATGCGAATGTGTGTACAATCTAAAACTGCGAGTGTGCGTGGAAACGAAGCAATTCTATAAAAGTCCGCATTCTTTTTCTTCATTTCTTCAACTGTTGAAGGAAATTGAACGTAGCAACTTCGCAATAGAGCTATGTAGTGTGACACCGTTTTTATTACTCTGCATGCTGATGATACGGACACACCACTAAAGTCTCCAGCGGATATCAGCATCCCTCCACTTGCATAGAATCGCAATGCCAGCAGTAGAATACATTCTGGATTCAAAGAACTATTCCTAAACAAAAACATAGGGACGGGCTACAGTCCGCTTGGGCGAACTGTTGGATACCCTATTCTTATTCCTATCCCTCATAAGTGGGCGTGACAAATGTCTAAGTGTGGTTGAATTGTTAAGAACGCTCTACATATTTTGTTATATAACATTTAAAGGATAAAAAAAAAAATAGTAGCTCTAGCTCAAACTTGGGTGTTTCAATAAAATTGTTTTATTTAATTGTGGGCGTGTCAGTAGGCGGATTTAAAAAAAATTAACACATGAGAATAAAGGGCCCCTAGAGAGTATATATTATAAATTTCAGCTCCCTAGCTCAAACTTTGAATTTTCAAAAATAAAAAAAAAATCATTGTGGGACACGCCCAGTGGGCGGATTTTGAAAATATGTACACATGAGCATAAAGGGCCCATAGAGAGTATATATTACAAATTTCAGCTCCCTAGCTCAAACTTTGGATTTTCAAAAATTAATATACCCTTAGAATAGGGTATAAAAAAATTATTTTATTTATTTGTGAGCGTGTCAGTGGGCGGATTTTGAAATTTTTTTATCCCGAGCAGTTTTAGGAGTCTGACAACAACATCTCGTCAGAAATTAAACGAAGAATTACTCTTGCCAACCGCTGTTTCTTCGGGCTAAGAAGGCAATTTAGTAGTAAAGCCCTCACTCGAACTACTAAGGAGATCCTATATAAGACCCTGATCATCCCAGCCCTGCTCTACGGCGCTGAAGCATGGACCGTATCAAAAGCGGATGAAGGAATCCTTGGTAGATTCGAGAGGAAAATTCTTCGAAAAATCTTCGGTCCCGTTTGCGTTGACGGGCTATGGAGACGAAGATTCAACCAAGAACTATACGAGCTGTACAGCGACATGCCCCTGGTCAAAAAACTCCGCATTGGACGTTTAAGATGGCTAGGACATGTAGAACGAATGGACACCAATAATCCGGCTCGCAGAGTCTTCGATTCCCAGTCAGACGTCGGACGCAGTAGAGGAAGACCTCGCCTTAAGTGGCGCGCACAAGTGGAAACCGACCTCAACCAACTTGGAGTGCGCAACTGGAGGCAGTTAGCTAAGGACCGGGCTAATTGGAGAGGCATGTTGGTTGAGGCCCAGGTTCATTCCGGACTGTAGCGCCACTTAAGTAAGTAAGTAAGTAGTTTTAGGAGTCATAGATCATATATAAAAAAATTTCAGCTTTCTAGCTCAAAATTCGATTTTTTCCAAAATTTTGTTTTTTTCAGTTTGTGGGCGTGTCTGTGGGCGGATTTCAAAAATTCGTAAACTTGATTATTTCGGGACCCTAGAGAGTATATGGTTAAAATTTCAGCTCTCTAGGTCCAGTTTAAAGGCCTAATTTTTGCCGACAGACAGACGGATGGACGGACATGGCTAGATCGACATTACTATCGATGCTGATCATAAATATAGTAACTTTTAGGGGTCTACGGGCAATATTAAGGTATGTTACAAACTATGCGTCAAAATTAATATACCCTTAGAATAGGGTATACAAAATACATATTTGTCAAAACGATAAATTCACATTCTTTTTAATATTTACCAAGTCGTTGCATGTTCAATGTTAGGGCGTATTTCCTCTAATACACGAAGGGCTGACACTTTGGACATTCGGAATCTTCTGTAGAAGTCGACATCGTCCCAGATGTTAAAATGATTTGATCGCATTCGAATAAATCGTTCCCTTGGGATACGCACAACAACTAAGTAGTAGTTTTCCTCGTCACTTATATTTTCTTGATCCGAGTCTATTATTTCCATACTTAACTTTAATTAAACTTGTGAAAAACAGGCAAACACTTATAGATATTTGTTTTCAACTGAGCAAGAAGATTAATGTGACATTACTCTGTGGCATTTCCTCTGTAGGAAAATTGATTTGACATTTCGTTTGAACAGCATTGCCAAACATAATATATGGTTGCATATTTAGGTTTTCTCAAAGTATTTTGGGATAAACATTATCTTATTGCACCAATCGCAATTATGTATTCGCTGGATCGATACTTAAGCCACGGAAGTTGGTGGCTTAACTTAAACCAATATTTAAGTGAAGTTTATCGTTAAACCTGCACTGTGGAAACCAAATTTGTGCCAATCCTGAGTTTATCCTTGGATCGACACTTAAGCTGCCACTGTGAAATTGGGCATAAGTAAACAAAAGCAAAGATTCATAATAACGTATTGAAATGATATAAATACCGAACAAACGACAGCCTGCATGCTGGATATGAAATCATTAAAAATGTTTAAATCGGGATATTTTTTAGGAATTACCATATGAGAAATATACGAATTATAAATGAAGTAGGCAGTAAGGACTTTTTTTTGTTTGCAAAAAAGGAAATTAAATTCTACACTGAATTAATTGTCAGGGCGTAAATTACCATTATAAATTCACTTAACATACTGCAAAAAAAAAACGTTTGGCCACAAGGTAAGTATGGAATTTGAATTATAACAAAAAGCTTTATTCGATTCTATTTGGGTTTCGTCAATTGCTAAAACAAACGTTTACTTAACATCGTCTACAAGTTCTTGTCTTGCCGTTCTATGCAAAAAATAAAAAAATAATAAATGCATAGTAGACATTAACGGCCCACATCAATTTTTGTGTGCCTATATTTTTCTACAAAATGGAAGGGACCTGCAATTTAACGCCGGTCTAAGCGGCACATTTGGCAGGCTTCTAATGTTTATACTATACGAAAAAACGTCTGAAACGTCCTGCTGTCACGCAAAGCATTAAAGTATCCCAAATATTCGAATTTTTCTCACTAGGGAATCACCAGTGTCGTAGCTACGAGTTTAAAGAGATGATGGTTAGATGGCGAGTTGATGCCTTCTGTTTTCAAGAACCAAAATGGTGAACTACCGGAAATCGGGCGCGTTTCTTGACCGTTAGGACAAATGCTTACATGATGTTTTTCTACCGGACAGAACAGGATAGAAACGGAATCGGTACCAACCCTGCGCCATAGGTACTTGGCGGCGTCTTGACCACAGACTACCTATACTAGACAGAGGAATTTTCCACTAAATGGCTTATCTGTATTAGTGTTTGCATGCAAATCAAATGGGAAGCTTGCACACAGATAGGATATTTAGTGGAGTCAGGTGTGAAGTTGGCAGCTCTCTCTCGAAATCACCTCAAAATGATGGAAAAGTGCGCTGTGTTAACAAACCGACTTCTTTCGAGGTGGATTTGTAGAATTTTAATAAACTACCTGCAAACCTCTTCGTTCCGAGGTGAATTAGTAATAAGTGTAAAATATAGTATAAATTGTACATAATAATGTTTTAAATCATTTATAATACTTTTTTTAGTAAAATAATAATTAAAAAACTTAAATATAAATCACAGCATAAACGAAAATAGTTTAATTTTGTCCGCTATGTACCCCCTAAATCAGTAGCAGTAGGATCGTTTGTCGTATATAGGTCGAATGTATATAAAAGTTTGTACTGGCTGCTCCTACATGGTCAAACATATTGTTGTTACTAGTAATGATAAAACTCTCCACTCACGGTCATTACTAAAGCCTGATTACTTACTAACAAAATTATTATTTTCAGTAATTCGTACGAAATGAGTTTTATGTGTCCGAACATCTGAAATAAATTTGTCATTATTAATCTTTTCGTTACACCAACACTATAAATATCAATGACATTATAAATGCAGGTCATATGATCGGTGAAAATGATTTTGAATTTATGGCTTACAATGATTGGATAGTTATTGTGTGTTGATTGACGTTCATATATATAAAAGTGAAACAAATCGGTAATGCAAACATTTCGAACAGTTTTTATTTTAATTATGATTTTGTTGAAACATATGAGTGTGACACAATTAATGACCATTCATAACAGAGTGAAAAACAACCTGTGTCAAATATTACAAAACACACAAGTCCTAATCCAAGAAAAAGTTTGACAGTCAATACTATTCTCTGCCTCCGCGTTGACATACAACACTTGACAGCAACATTAAAAAAAATAAGGTTTTGGTTTTACGAATAGAATTTGAAAATTGAAGTAGAACGCAGGAAATCAGTAAAACCTATATTACTGATTTCCTATTATTACTCTTGATGCGTCTTTCAATGCGGCTTTTTTTTTTTTTTCAATTCAATTTTATTATCTTTACTAATACATATTGTGTACATAACATTCAATCAAAATACAAAATCTAAATATAACAAAATTTAACACAATCAATATTAATAAAGAAACTGCAATCTGTAGTTCATAAGGAACTAGAGGCGAAAGCAGCTAGAATACACAAATATAACACTACAACATATTTTAAAAGTCCTGTACGACAAGATTTGTACAACATTTTTTTTTTTTTTTTTTTTTTTTTTTTTTACAAGTTTAATAATAATTTATATTTTTACCATAAAAAAGTGACACAAAATTGCGCGCAAAAATAAGAAAAAACAAAGTAGGTACCTAATTAAGTGGTTATCCATAATAATTCATTAATATTTTTATAATTTAAGTCAAAGAGCCAAAATTTTACTTTTTTGAGAAATGTAGACTCATTTCTAATAATTCGAATACTGCTGGGTAGATTATTAAAAAGTCTTGGAGCAGTTGACGTAAAAAAATTTAAAAAAAATTGCAAATTGTGATGTGGTACTACAGCGAGATGTTGATTGTTTACTCTAAGGTTATAGCTAGAAGAGCACCGGTTCAATAGATAACCAGATCTGGCGAAAAAAATTTTTAGTACTTTATAGAAATATAAATGTTTCAGAGGTAGGACTTTGATGCTTCTAAAAAGTACCAAACTATCATGACGACGACTTTTATTACAGATAAGACGAATAATGTGTTTTTGAGAAATCAGAAGTGGATTCATTTTATTGTTGTGTGTTCCACCCCATGAAACTATGCCATATTCAAGCTTAGAGTGCACTAAACCATAATATATACACTTAAGAAGTTCTCGTGAGCAATATTTTTTTAAAAAGTATATTTGCCTTGTGGCAGCCATAAGATATTTCTTAAGTGCATCCGTATGAGCAGACCAACCCATCTTCCAATCAAGCAGAACCCCAAGGTATTTGTAAGACTTAACACACTCAATATTAAAACATTTATCAGAGCATGGACGTGACTCAAAAAATGTTTGTGGGTTCGCTTCCGAGTTACAAATTTCTTTACTGTGATTAAATTTCCTACAACTTGCGCAATGAAAAGAGAATGATCCATAATCTACCTCTTTACCAGAAACATTAAAAAACATAATTTTGGTTTTGTCACTTATTACCATTTTATGCATTTTGAACCAATGGCTTAAGACTTCCAGGTCATGATTAATATCTGCAGAAAGATCCAAAGCAGAGTCACTGTGAAAAGCGCAAGCCATGTCATCAGCGAACGCATTCACTTTGCTGCGGAATTTTTGTAAAAAAAAATCGAGTTAATAAATATTAAAAAAAGTATTGGACCAAGCACAGAACCTTGAGGAACTCCCAAGGAGATGCTACTTGAAGAGCTGAATTGTCCATTAATTTTAACCCTTTGTCCTCTAGCAGATAGGTAAGAATGGAACCAATTATGCATTACGCCTCTAAACCCACAATTGTAAAGTTTGTCCAATAGTATTTGGTGATCGACGGTATCAAAAGCTTTTGTTATATCGATAAAGAGGGCCGCAGTTAATTTCCTATTATTAATACCATTGTATATATTAGTGCAGAAATTCAAGAGGGCACCTTCAGTTGAAAAACCAGAACGAAACCCAAATTGACATACACTAAAAAATTTGTTTCTTTCTAAAAACTTTATCATTCGGTTTTTTACTGCTTTTTCAAAAATTTTCGAAAATACTGAGAGTAGGGAAATCGGCCTATAATTATTTATTGATGTTTTATCACCCTTCTTAAACAAAGGTATTACTTCGGCTTGTTTTAACTCACCCGGTAAAATACCATTAGAAATGCTCTTATTATAAATATGGCATAAGATATCACAAATATTGAAAGCTATTTTTTTAACGAAGTTGTTAGATAAACTATCAATTGTAGCAGAATTCGATTTTTTTAGTGACATTATGATTTTGTATAATTCAAAGGATGTTCAAAAAAGAAGCTTTGAGATGATGACACATCATTAGATAAGCATTCGCATTTACTAAGTTCAGAACAACTATCTGATACCACTTTATTACCAATAGAGGCGAAATAATCATTGAATTTATCGGCAAGATCCGTGGGATTAGTTATGATAACATCATCATATTTTAAGCTTTGAAATCTTTCAATTTGAGTTGATTTGTTGAGTATTTCATTTACTAATTTCCATTCTTTTTTAGAATCACCTTTAATCTCTCGAAACTTGTTTACATAGTAATTGTTTTAACACAACAAAACATCTTTGGAAATATCTTTGCATAATTGTTTGTAAGCAATAGTGATACCAGCTTTATTAGGGTATTTGACTTTTTTCTTGTAAAGTTTGTTCTTGTATTTAATTTTGTTAAGTAAATCATCAGTAATCCAAGGCTTTAGTTTTTTTTAATTTAGACTCACTTTTTACTCTTTTACTCGAACATTGCATGACATATTTACTTAAAGTCTCAATAAACGTAAAATAATTCCTGGAAGGATCACTTTCACTTAAAACGTTTTCCCAGCATTCAGATCGAAGAAGATTATTTAGTGATACATAATTAGTTGTAACGTAAGTAGAACAAGAAGGTAAATTCTTTGATCTTGTATCAGAAACATATTCGAAGCTCAAGCACGTCATACAATGATCAGTCAGCTGCAAGCTGCTGAGCTGGTATTTTTGTGTGTTAAAAAGACGCACCATGATATGGTCAATGCAAGTGCTAGTGGAGTCTGAAATACGAGTTGGCTTGTTTATGCATGACTCTAAGCCATAAGATGACAATAGAAAAAAATAATTGTCCACAACAATAGAATTTTGTAAAATATCAATATTCAAGTCACCCAATAAAATGATATCATTAGAAGACTCGCTTGATAACAGACTTTCTAATTCCTCATAAAACAAATTATTGGCCATATATGGGTCATTAAATCTATAAACACAGAAGAATGTTAACTTTTTGTCATTTACCTTTACTTTTAAAACATCACAACTACGCAAATTATAACGATAATCTTCAACACTTATCTCACTTTTAATAAAGGCCAAAACACCGCCAGCTGCATAATCGTTATTGCTGCAAGGCTTAAGATCATACCCTTCAATGCTAAAAAGAGACTCTTCTTCTTCATAAATCCACGTTTCCGACAAAAAAATACAATCAGGCTTGTTTACAAATGAATTTAAATGTACAAGAAAGTTATCAAAATTTTTACGCATGCTTCTAATATTTTGGTGAATAATAAGAAAATTGTTCAAGTATTTCTGGTTAGAAACGAGATCATGGAAATCAACGTCCTACACAGTTGACAGAGGGAATATTTAGAATATTTACTTCTGGATCTTGCATATTAATTAAGTGCTAAAAGGTCCGCCTCTGAATTAATAACAATGTACTTGTCGTTATCCCTCTTACGCATGAGTATTCTCCCGTTGTTAATCCAGACATACTTGAACATTTTTTCTTTCTTAGCTTTCTGTGCAGCTTTCAAAAGATATCTTGTCGCACTACTTAAAGATTCATTTATATAAATATTACTATTTTTTCACAATTAAAAATCTTAGAAGTTAAATTATTTTTCTTGCTGAATTTGTTCTTTATAATTACATTCTTCTTTAACTTCGAAATAAATTTAACTACTATAATATTACCAACTGAATTATTGTTCTTCTTAACATTTTTCACAAAGCAATTGTCAATATCGGCTTCAGATATTTCTGCGCATACACCCTTAGAAAAAACTTGCAAGGCACAACTCAGTGCGTTGCTGTTGTTTACATTGGGTACACCCACTATTTCGACACATTTTTCTCTGCTTTCTTGTTGCAAAAAATGCACTTCTCTTTGAAGTTCACCGACTGTTTGCAATAGTTTATTTTTTTCTTCTTGTACCGATCTTATCAAAGAGAGAGCATGAGTATTCTCATATCTAAGAGCAACTATTTCATTATACACAGTCTCTAAAGTTATGACTTTATTGTTATGACGGGTATCACACTGTTGTTGTGGGTGTTGTTGCTGAGGTAAAACCGGTTCTTGAACTAGCTGGTGTTGTTGTTGTTGATTTAGCTGGCAATATAAGCCGTTCTAAAATTTATTTATTTTGAATTATTCTCATCGTAATGTGAAAAGATCGGCAAAAAAAATAACTATAAATTTGTTAAAACAAGTTTTGTCATTTTTATTTCATTGCTTTCCTAACTTTCAACGACATTTATTTTTCAACACGACGCTTCAAAGTGTGATTGCATAAGTCAGCTTAAGCTGTTTTGAAGTTATGTTAAAGTGAATATTATTCTCAAAGTTCCAAATGCTCCAAATGTATTCACTATTTATTTGTTAAATCATCTTGTCACTTAAGAAACAGCGTTAACATTAATTTCATACATAACATCATATTTCATACACATCTTTTGCTTAACCTATTTCGTCGTACCAAAAACTTGAATTTGTTGTCACAGATTCATAAACTAATTTATCATAGTACGCTTAGAATAGTAAAATGCGCATTTTTTTTCATATTTCATAAATGCATTAAAAGTGGCTTGCCTGTCATTTGGTTTTTGTTCGTTCGAGGTCAACAAATTGTACGAAAAAAATTATTTTCAAACAAAATAAGAATAATTAACAAAGAAATGATAAAACATAAGTCAAATTAATCAGTAAAAAAGTTTGAAAAACATTTGCAACAATTTTTATATGTTCCATTGGTTATTTGTTTTTCCAAAGCACAGTGTTACTGAAAACCGTGCGAACATACCTGCAAACATATCCCTAATCTCACCGAAAGACAAAATCAAGAACTTTGGCAAACGTCAAAAGAAATCGTCAAGCCAAATATAAATTTATTTACTTTTGAAGCAAAAAGTTATTTACTTGAGGTATACTGTATACAGCCTAATTTTTATTTTCAACCATTAGAATAGCCAAAAATGGTGATATTTACTATCAGATGTGGAGGCATTATACCACCCAGAGCTCAGGAAATATAGGTAGTCTGTGGATCCAGTATAGGAACGTTTATAAGGAATATTTGCATGCAGCCGGTATAGATCCCAGTATAGGAGCAATTGCAGTTACAACCAAGCCAGGTTTTTATTATCTAAAATAAACTACGAATTTATGCTACTAGAATTCCGTCCTTATGGTTTACCGATGAGTCTTATGGGGGGCTTATGCTATGCAAAGTACTTGGCACGTCAGTACTCTAAACCAATAATACCAGTTCATCACATGCAAAACTCACGCCTTAGCAGTGAGAATGGAACAAAGGAGGACATTGGCAAATTATGTTTGTTCAAAAAGCTGAATAACAACTATACGCTGCATCAAAACTGTGGAGGAAGAAGAAAGTAAGTTCGTCCAACACGTTTATTGTGCTGTAAACTCAATGGAGTTTTTTTTTGTTTATGTAGAAAAACCTCCAAATGCTATTATTGCTCATTAAAGCGATTTCTGTGTGGGATTATCAAAAGCAGCAACCAGACAATCGCACACAACGAGCACTGGAATTTTGCATACGAAAGGTACTTTTCGATAATGTAAGGCCGACTGTAGTTATCTCTGGTGGTGTTGCAAACAACGACTACATTTTCGAAAACATAGTAAACATGTCCAGGATATATGACACGGAAACGTTTCGTGCCTCTAAACGGTTTTGCTCAGACAATGGAGCTATGATTGCTTGGAATAATATTGGGTTAAGGACAATCTACGAGTATCTAGTGCCTTGGTGAAATTTGACAATTTGATTGTAGACGACAAGTGCACAATATGTAAAAGTTTAATGGACGAAGTTGTTAAGGAAGATATTGAGTGTAAATTGATTAAGACTCTGACAATAAAATAAATATGTAGCGTTTGAGATTCTTTTGGTAAACACTTTATTTTAAAAAAAAAAAATTACTTCACAGGCTTTACTAAATCAACAGATGTTTTTATTAAAAACTACTTCTAACAGTGAGTGCAGAAAGTGAATGCTATGCTTCACAGTAGTATCATTGGTTCAAGGATCAATCAAGATCACATAGATCCACACGATACTACCGCTTTGCTACCGGTCCAAGGATCAATGAAGATCACGTAGGTCCAAATAGGTTTGCACTACCTTTGCAGCTCGCTGCCAGAACACGAATGAATTTGTACTGGGGATGCAACCCCTTTTATACTTAATTTAGAGTTCAAAGTCCATCAATGATTATTTAACATATTTGTATATACTTGTAATCTTTGAAAGGATCGCGACAAAGTGTCGTCGTCCATTGCTTTTGCTTAACACCGATTATGCACATTGACAGTTATAAAAAGAGGACAAAGTCCATCAACGATTATTTAACATATTTGTATATACTTGTAATCTTTGAAAGGATCGCGACAAAGTGTCGTCGTCCATTGCTTTTGCTTAATACCGACTATGCACATTGACAGTTATAAAAACAGGACAAAGTCCATCAACGATTATTTAACATCTTTGTATATACTTGTAATCTTTGAAAGGATCGCGACAAATGTCGTCGTCCATTGCTTTTGCTTAATACTGACTATGCACATTGATAGTTATAAAAAGAGGACAAAGTAGTGTGTTGGACAAGAAAATACTTATAGTGTTTGTTACAAGAAAAATGACTATGAATCCCACACTATGAATTATATATTGTATACTTATAAATAGGCTGCTACAAATATTTTTTTTTTGTTTTAAGCGAAATACTACTCGTGTTGAATATTGTATTTTGATTATCACTTAAAGTAAGCTGTTGATTGATTTTGACAAAAAGTTAAAGGGAATACTCTGATCGAACTGCTCATCTTGGTAACAGTCTTGAATATTTGAGTACTTTAGTGAATGCTCAAATATTGGACTCTGAAACTGCTGGTCTGCGCTATGCGTAGTAGAGAAAGCAACGAAATAAATCAAGAAGATTGATTGGCTTTTAGTTTAGACCTAATATGTTTTACAAAATGTATACAGCTAGATTTAAATACTCTGTATGTATTAGAAATGTAACAAAAGATTTATCATTTATCTCGATAGGTGAAAATATCCCTACTTTTTGGCTTCAATATTCAGCTCTCGTTCTCTCATTACAAAAGAAAACCAATGAAATAGCTCAAAATAATAAAGATTCAAGTAAATTGAAACTTTATTTATCCACAATCTGATCGGGATTTCTCAAAATCGGTTATTTACATTTTACGTTCCTCTTCTGATTTCATACATTTGCCTTAATAGATCAAGTATTCGTCATGCTGTCTCTTTCTATCCACATTCAGATCGTGATTTTACTTTGCTGTTTTGATTCTTAGCTTCAAGCGACATAGCGAAAAGGCTTGCCATCCAAATTTTGCTGCCAACTATGATATTTGATAATGACCATTCATAACAGAGTGAAAAACAACCTGTGTCAAATATTACAAAACACACAAGTCCTAATCCAAGAAAAAGTTTGACAGTCAATACTATTCTCTGCCTCCGCGTTGACATACAACACTTGACAGCAACATTAAAAAAAATAAGGTTTTGGTTTTACAAATAGAATTTCAAAATTGAAGTAGAACGCAGCTTTGTTATAGGTTTTACTGATTTCCTATTATTACTCTTGATGCGTCTTTCAATGCGGTTTTTTCAATATAAGCCGTTCTAAAATTTATTTATTTTGAATTATTCTCATCGTAATGTGAAAAGATCGGCAAAAACAAATAACTATAAATTTGTTAAAACAAGTTTTGTCATTTTTATTTCATTGCTTTCCTAACTTTCAACGACATTTATTTTTCAACACGACGCTTCAAAGTGTGATTGCATAAGTCAGCTTAAGCTGTTTTGAAGTTATGTTAAAGTGAATATTATTCTCAAAGTTCCAAATGCTCCAAATGTATTCACTATTTATTTGTTAAATCATCTTGTCACTTAAGAAACAGCGTTAACTTTTACACATCTTTTGCTTAACCTATTTCGTCGTACCAAAAACTTGAATTTGTTGTCACAGATTCATAAACTAATTTATCATAGTACGCTTAGAATAGTAAAATGCGCATTTTTTTTCATATTTCATAAATGCACTATAAGTGGCTTGCCTGTCATTTGGTTTTTGTTCGTTCGAGGTCAACAAATTGTAGGAAAAAAATTATTTTCAAACAAAATAAGAATAATTAACAAAGAAATGATAAAACATAAGTCAAATTAAGCAGTAAAAAAGTTTAAAAAACATTTGCAACAATTTTTATATGTTCCATTGGTTATTTGTTTTTCCAAAGCACAGTGTTACTGAAAACCGTGCGAACATACCTGCAAACATATCCCTAATCTCACCGAAAGACAAAATCAAGAACTTTGGCAAACGTCAAAAGAAATCGTCAAGCCAAATATAAATTTATTTACTTTTGAAGCAAAAAGTTAT
This sequence comes from Portevinia maculata, assembly GCA_949715645.1. Classification (NCBI taxonomy): domain Eukaryota; kingdom Metazoa; phylum Arthropoda; class Insecta; order Diptera; family Syrphidae; genus Portevinia; species Portevinia maculata. The sequence continues at coordinate 99,102,057 of OX454528.1, forward strand.
TTACTTGAGGTATACTGTATACAGCCTAATTTTTATTTTCAACCATTAGAATAGCCAAAAATGGTGATATTTACTATCAGATGTGGAGGCATTATACCACCCAGAGCTCAGGAAATATAGGTAGTCTGTGGATCCAGTATAGGAACGTTTATAAGGAATATTTGCATGCAGCCGGTATAGATCCCAGCAGTATAGGAGCAATTGCAGTTACAACCAAGCCAGGTTTTTATTATCTAAAATAAACTACGAATTTATGCTACTAGAATACCGTCCTTATGGTTTACCGATGAGTCTTATGGGGGGCTTATGCTATGCAAAGTACTTGGCACGTCAGTACTCTAAGCCAATAATACCAGTTCATCACATGTAAAACTCACGCCTTAGCAGTGAGAATGGAACAAAGGAGGACATAGGCAAATTATGTTTGTTCAAAAAGCTGAAAAACAACTATACGCTGCATCAAAACTGTGGAGGAAGAAGAAAGTAAGTTCGTCCGTTTATTGTGCTGTAAACTCAATGGAGTTTTTTTTTTGTTTATGTAGAAAAACCTCCAAATGCTATTATTGCTCATTAAAGGGATTTCTGTGTGGGATTATCAAAAGCAGCAACCAGACCATCGTACACAACGAGCGCTGGAATTTTGCATACGAAAGGGACTTTTCGATAATGTAAGGCCGACTGTAGTTATCTCTGGTGGTGTTGCAAACAACGACTACATTTTCGAAAACATAATAAACATGTCCAGGATATATGACACGGAAACGTTTCGTCCCTCTAAACGGTTTTGCTCAGACAATGGAGCTATGATTGCTTGGAATAGTATTGGGTTAAGGACAATCTACGAGTATCTAGTGCCTTGGTGAAATTTGACAATTTGATTGTAGACGGCAAGTGCACAATATGTAAAAGTTTAATGGACGAAGTTGTTAGGGAAGATATTAAGTGTAAATTGGTTAAGACTCTGACAATAAAATAAATATTTTTTTTTTGTTTCAAGCGAAATATTACTCGTATTGAATATTGTATTTTGATTATCACTTAAAGTAAGCTGTTGATTGATTTTGACAAAAAGTTAAAGGGAATACTCTGATCGAACTGCTCATCTTGGTAACAGTCTTGAATATTTGAGTACTTTAGTGAATGCTTAAATATTGGACTCTGGAACTGCTGGTCTGCGCTATGCGTAGTAGAGAAAGCAACGAAATAAATCAAGAAGATTGATTGGCTTTTAGTTTAGACCTATTATGTTTTACAAAATGTATACAGCTAGATTTAAATACTCTGTATGTATTAGAAATGTAACAAAAGATTTATCATTTAACTCGATAGGTGAAAATATCCTTACTTTTTGGCTTCAATATTCAGCTCTCGTTCTCTCATTACAAAAGAAAACCAATGAATAGCTCAAAATAATAAAAAAAGCAGATTCAAGTAAATTGAAACTTTATTTATCCACAATCTGATCGGGATTTCTCAAAATCGGTTATTTACATTTTACGTTCCTCTTCTGATTTCATACATTTGCCTTAATAGATCAAGTATTCGTCATGCTGTCTCTTTCTATCCACATTCAGATCGTGATTTTACTTTGCTGTTTTGATTCTTAGCTTCAAGCGACATAGCGAAAAGGCTTGCCATCCAAATTTTGCTGCCGACTATGATATTTGCTCCTGAGCTCCAGTTGATTGTTGATTTATTGTTGAACTATTACCACAGACTACTACTAATAGATAATGTCCTGATGGAGCGGTTTCAGTGATTAGGAGTGAACAGGAACTTTGCAGAACTAAAGAATAGAAATGATTATTTATTATCAGTCTTTTTCAGAGAAAAAATACTTACTTTTTTATTGCCATATCGCTTGAAATGTATTGCGTGAAAAGTAGGTCACCAGCTAGCTTGTCATGGCTGGTTTTCGCTGTGTGAATTATGCTGTGAAAAATTATATTACATGAAAAGAAAGATACGAAAATTTGTTTTAATAAAATACTTGGTTTATGTAACATACTATAATAAAAGAATCACAAAGTTCTGTCAAATGACACAAAATTAAACTCACCACACAATCTTGTCATATTTGAATAATCAAACAGAAGACTTCACTTTTATTGATTCACATGTATTCACCGATAGGACATTTTTATAGAGGATTCCGCTCTCCCATTTGAGGGGCGCAGCGGACGGGGGTAGTGAAAGTTGTCTGTCTAGTATAGGTAGTCTGTGGTCTTGACCCTTTCAAAGTTAAATGATCGTTTGATGTCTCTCAAACTGGTGACGCCAGGTGAGTGTGGAATATTATGAATGCACATGCTCCAAAAGTCGGATGCCAGCACAGATACAAGATGCATTACGGTTAGATTTTTAGAACCTTATAAAAAAAGGAAATGCTTTTGTTTTTTGGTGAAGATTTAAACAGACAAGTCGTGAAGTGAAACGAAGATTATGAGTATGAAGACTGCCATGAAGGACTGGTATACGGCACCCTTATCACTTAGGGGTATACAAAATAGTTTACGACCTTTTCTCAGACCTACCGAATATACACAAACAATTTCATAAAAATCGGTCAACCCGGTTCAGAGGAGTTTGGTTACAAACACTGAAACGAGAATTTTATATATATAGATAGTAACAGTTATAATTATGTGCTATATCGAATCTAAGTTGTCCAATGGAAGGGCTTATTGGAACAACATGATAAGTCACAAATTAAAAAAAAAAACCTAGTTACTGGCCTTTAAAGTTTTGACAAAAATTAACAAATCAGGTGAACAACATACTTACTTAAAATTTTGTTCATTATAAAGTTCGTGTAGGTTTCTACATCCTCTGAGTCTTTCGAGAAAATGTTAAAAAAAATGATAAAAATGGTGTGGCTTATAATGTTATTTCTAAAACTACATATTATAAGAAATTATTTCATTTAAAAAAAAAAAAACAGTAATCTAGTTGTTTAAGAAAATGCGTCTTGTTTTATTTGCAAAAAATTAACAGATTTTATTGATATAAAAAGGATAATGTATTGGTGGAATATATGGAAGCAATGATTTGACATTGATAAACTTGGCTGTTGCAATTTTTATTGGTTCACTGTATTTAGCCTTCAGCTCACTTAAAGGAGTTGCAACTGGTCTGCCCTTTTTCATTTTTCATAACTACGCCAGGACCTACGTCTGGCCTTACGAACTTCCGGACTTTTTTATAGACTCCATTTACAGTGTGTTTTGCAAAAAAAGATTTTATGAAATCGCTCTTGAAGTGGAAGCTGAATACACGTTTGAGATCTTTACACGATTCAAGTGATAAGGTAGGTTGATTAAAAAGAATTTGAATAGTGGTTCACAAGAATGCGTTTCTTCTCGTAATGCTCTTTTAATGCGTTCCACGCCAAAGAAAAATTGTAATCAGTTGCTTTAAATTTATTGATAATGTCAAAAGCGTCACCTTTGGTTTTTGCTCGAAGATAAAAAAACTTTTGAGCCGAGCTCAACTTAGAATGATTGATGTACACCGCTGGGAACATATCTCTAAAAAACGGTCATTCTAGGTACATTAAAGCTGTGACTGTGAAAAAGTATGATCGCCTTCTACATGACCCGTTTTATGTAACTGTTCCTCATCATCGCGGTTACCTTGAACGTTGAACTGAGACAGTAAATCACGTGATATATGTATATACACAACCTTGATACTTGGATTTAACGGCAGCTAACGATTCTTTTAACCGTTCGTCAATTGACCTTACGCAGATGGCATATGCCCGTTTCACATCGAAACATAATTTGCCGAGCTCTTTTAGATATGCGTATAAACCCGAATTAGTAAGCGCTGCACTTGGTTTGGTCTTAAAAGTTGTTGATTCTATTTTCTGAAGACATCACTGATGATTGTGTAGTGGTACGGATTGAACTCATGTATATCATGCAGCCGTGCACGTACATGTATGTGATGAATGCGGTTATGTCTCCGTTATGTGTGAATTTCCAATCTATGTGAACGTCGCACACTAGGATTTAAATAAGTTTCTGATGATACGGACGCTGATGATGATGATGACGATTGTGTCGTATTTCTCGTGGACAATTGATGATAGGGTTATGGCTGCCGGCGTCAGGCTCGCTAACCACCATCCGGCTCGAAGGACCAAAAATGTATAGCCAACTACTAGTAGTCGATCGAGAAGACAAGCTATAACTTTTCAAATTGTTGAAAAGGTTGAATCGCCAAGTTAATAAAAAATCCCCGACTACTGGTAAGAAATCTTTATTAAAACAAAAACTGCAAGCAAAAACCCACGTCTTACTTTAACTACTTTAATCTCAGCGTTGTCATTTGCATTTATTGCAACTACCACTTTCTTATGCAATAATTTATTGTGAGATTTAACGCATCCTTCTTGCTGACACTCTGATTTTCGTTTGCATTGCCTAGAGTTGTGATTTTGTTTAAGACAAGAAAAGCATAACTTGTGAGTTTTAACTTGCTTCCATCGGTCATCAACATTCATACCACTGAAAGTAGAGCAGCTTGCGACAGTAGAGCATTTCCCTTTACATATTTTATTTATTTTATTTATTAATGCATTTTTGTGATTTATATTCCAGTACTTCTACCCCTGCATTAACTTCTGCCTTTTGACGCTTTACTTTTCTGGGCTGTGAACGGTCAGTAAACAATGAATTTCGCAGACTAGCGGCATGTGCTTTTCTTTCCATCCAATTTGAAAAATCACGCAAGTTAAATCTTGGCTTGTCATAGATGTATTCGGACCGACCAAAGCTTCTATCGAGTATTTCAATAATCCTCTCAGAACTAACGGCTGAAATCAGAAGACAACTAACGCAGTCCTAGGCTTTGCCCTTTAGTGCATTTCGAAGTCTCATACATTCTCCGATTGACTATATCTTCCGATCTGAGATAAGCGAGAGTACTCACTGTAAAACAATGGCCATTCTTCGGGTTTCCTATCAAATCTTGGCAGCTCCAACTTCGACTGCCTAGCCATGAATGGGGTCATCAGATCCATGTATGGTGCATTCTGGTGAGTGGGGTGTGGATCTGTGTGTATCTCTTTCTTTTCTGCAGATAGAATGTCGTCATATCCACAATCTACTACGGATATATAGGTACTTTGTCTGTGGAGTCGATTCTATGTGCGGTTGAGCGCATGTATTAAATGGGGATACCCTGGGGGGTGGTTGCCCGTTGTTCAGCAGATAACTTCGTCTTGGATCCATAATCGATCGTCGTCTTGGATCCATAATGGAACACAACTTATGCACTTATTGTTTTTATTTTTTATTTTATTTTTTGTCTGTAATTCACGCGCTGTTCAGTTGGCTCTTAAGGACCATTTAATGTAGGTTTAAATGCCTGTCCGGCCGGCCTACACCACTAAAAATAACAAAACACAATCTTTTTCTTCCAACTGAGTCGAGTTTTTAACACTTACTATTTTACTTCAATTTAATTTATATATTTAAAAGTGTGCGCTATATACTACTCTTTCAAGCCGACTGCCCAGGTTCCACCTCTTCCGCTGAAAATTCTTTTGTTTCAGGAATGGATCGTATGTGTGTACCTACAAAGGCAGGGCGCGCCTCAAATTAAATCAATGCATTATCTACATTAGCGAAGATTGTCGCGATGGCTAGGGATTAAACCGCACCCCTAAATGGGGCACTCTAACACCACCAACCTCAGATTACGGAAAATATACTGTTCACCAATATTTCAACCATCCACTCCATCGTGCCAAATGCACTATTATTTAATCGAGACAACCATTTACATCAAACAATTGCTCCTACTTGATAAAGCAATAATTTACAAATTTTACAGCAATTTTACACTACAGAATGCACTCAGTGAATTATTCACACTTCGTTCGCTGAAGATCTATTGTATTTCACTTCTTTCCTTCACGATCACAAAAACCACTTTAAATAATCCTCACTCGATCTATGTCCTGCGCTAGCTAGAACTAAACATCGCACACTCGGCAAAATATTCTTGTTGTGGGGAAAAAATATTTTTGTTTGGATTTACTTCCAAGTTGAAAAGTTTTCTAAACATACATTTTATATAACTTAATACAATTGAACCATTAATTAATAACAGAATTATAAAAAAAGTCAAAAAGCCTGGAACGTGCTGCATTACGAGCTGCTCAAGACATTCATTCAATACTGTTCAATTTGTTTCCTCAAATATGAATAAAAAGCCCTAAAGTTAAAACTCTGTCTGAGGAAAGACATAGAAAATGGTTAAAGGAACTCAACACGAAAATAGCTCGTGTCTGTTCTAAGCATTTACAATTTTTTCCTTTAAGTGTTGTGTCTACATCTTGGCCGTTTCTTAAGGTAAAAGGATATTTCACTTCTACCGGGGGAAGACCACAGCAGCTGCATTCGAAAATAGCATCTGGCGAAGCAGCGTAAAAACATTTTTCTTCTTTAATGAAAATTACACATGAACTCATTTTGCAATTTTGGTGATTCTATTTCAAAAATGTTTCCACAAACTTCACTGCTTGCTTTTCATTTCGTCTTCCATAAACGGTGGCAGCAGTGGAAAACATTTTGGGTTTGAAAATTTTGTTCAGCAAACTCATTGAAGGTCTAGTACGAACCACTTCCTTGAATATGGAAGCAGTGACTGTCCCAATTTGAATTTGTTGCCAAATGTTATCAGGTGAGAGGCTCTGCAGATTTGTAAGAGATTCAATTTTTTGACAACATCTGATTCCACAGCAAAATCTAAATGTCGCCCAAAATTTTCTAGATGTTCCTTTGAATAGTTTATATATTCAACTTTTGACAAACTAGAAAGAAAAATATCTTAAAGGAAGTCTTTCCCACAGCTATTGTCGACTATGAAATCGCTAACTGGAGTAATAGTAGCGGGGTTAACGATGCCCTTTAAAGTTTGAAATATTTCCTTTGTTTTGGAAGTAATTTTGCAAATAACGTGGTATTGGGTCTTTTTTCTTAAAACCTAAATCCTGAATTTCGGAATGAAGCTGAATGAACAGGAGCCCTGTGCCAATAGCAAGCTACTTCTGTTACTGAATGCTGAAAATAATAAGTCAATAATGTTTAACATTTTGTTGTTTTTTGTTTGTCTCCTCTTGTGTGATGACGAAATATGTAAAAAATGTTACCTACCACAATTTATTTTTTCTTTTTCAGTATAATTAGATATAATTTTTACTACTTGTTTTTGTTTTTATATAAAGCGACACGTTTCGGAATCATCGCGCGGATAAACTCGATAATAAACACAAAAATGTTTACAAAAGCAACAAATAATGGATGTCCTTTGTGTAATTTGTGTGATTTCTGTGTGTAACTTGGTTGTGCTTTTGTGTTCAAGTGTTTAGAAAAATTAATATGAAAATCTTACATTATTGGCAGCGCAGTCGGGAGGCGGACAGAATCCCGAAAAACGTAATCCCGAAAGCCCAAAATCCCGAAAAGCCACAATCCCGAAAAACTAAAATCCCGAAAACCCACAATCCCGAAAATCCAAAATTCCAAAAGACCAAAATCCCGAAAATGAAACTAAAAATTTGACTGTACCAACAAAAAAATTTGGCAAATTTATTTAACAAAATAAACAAAATAAAAAATAAATAAATAAAACATAACAAAAACAGTTCAAGTCTTACAAAAACATATCAAAAACGATCCATGACAAAACAATATTTAATACAAGTTCATATTGTACGCAATTAATCTGAGATAACTTATTTCAGAATGTTTTCGCTGCTCACGCTCCCAGTAAAATGTATCCTTGTATTTTTATTGAAATAAACTAATTCTAAATTAAAAAAGCATTCATTGCACAGCCTCATATTATTACAAGAGATTATCACAAAAAAAAAAAACAATTCAATAAGATAAAAAACAAAAACATTAGTTTATAAATCTTCGGCAAAATCCGTGGCCAGTATATGCAGAATCTTCTGCTGAAGCTCAATACACTTTTTCGTGGTAAAGTGTTCCACCTGCTTTGCCACACCTTCAAAAAATGACTCCATCGGTTTCTTGGAAGTGGTTGGAGAACTTGTTTTTTCGATGGCTTCCAACACCCTGTCAAGCTCATTCTGAGTTTCCTTTTTTTTTTGCTTTGGGTGGGTGGAGGTCCTTTTTTCCTTTTGCCGAACGTTATGTTTGGCTCACTTGTTGGGTCGTCAACAGATTCGGTTGTTTCCTGAGAAAAGTTCCCGCAATCGCTGTGCAAAAATAGGAATTCGAATGTAATTATGTGTGTATTTTATTATATGTCTTATAAATACGTACTCTTCCGGAACCTTAATGTAAGGTATTAAAAATTTTAATGCCTCAAAATGTAACCACTTCGGTTTTGCAGTTGAGGCAGACCCGCTCGGAGTGTTTGATTCGTCTTTATAATTCGAGCGAAAGCAGTCTCGAAGGGAATTCCATTTTTTTTTGGCATTCAGAAACTAAAAACATACTTTTGTTTAGTAACACTCTTTAATTAGCAAAGCAAATAATTACTTACCCCTTCTCCCCAAAACAAGAGCAATGTCCACCCATGCATTTTCCCGGCTCCTACGGTTGCTGTACTCCGGGATATTTTTTGCGTACACGCAGCAGTGATTTTTAACTTCGAGTATCAATTTAGTCTCAAACTCCCTCGTTTCACTTTTTTGTTCATTTTTGGCGTCTTTTAAATTTGATTGTTGCATTTTTAATAACTTTAAAAGAAAAAAAAGAAAAGACAACCAAAACAACCACAACAAAATCACAATTGCAATTGACAATAACAATACATACACAATTTCAGGTTTCTAGGTTAGCGTTGATCATTGAACGCAAAACTGACAGCTGAGAATGGAAAGAGAATCGAACACACTTCAGTGAAACGATTGGATTCCATTTAGCGAAACGAAAATCAGCTGTTCATTGAAAATCGATTTCAATCAGTGAAATAATAAAAGTGGATTAAAGAAAAGTTATAATCAGAATTAAGTAATTTCTTTTGTAAAAAAATTCTACAATTGATAAGCTTTATTTTGATACCAATTAAAGCCAATATTGTATGATTAATCGTCTTAAAATCGAAAATCAAAATTTTCAATGATGAGTTTCAATGATAGCTATAACTGGGGCCTTAAGTTAAAAAAACATATTTTCCATCTGTATGCCTTCGCGGCTGAACAAGAACTAAACTAACAATTCAAAATAATAACTTAATTCTAGGTGCATTCACCAATGCAGCCAGACGCAAGGTCAGCAGTCGACATCCGTTGCTGTCTCAGGTGCTCAGGTATTATTCTAATAATCTAATGTCTCGTGTGTTCGGTTGGAAGATGTCTCGTTCGGTTCGTGGGAATGTGCCTCGTTCGGTTCGTGGGAATGTGATCACGCTTGGAACTGATGTTGTTGCCCATGGGAACCGTATCACGTGTTGTTTGCGTGTTTCAATGTTTTTGGCGTTAACTTGTATATCGTTTGGGGATGAACGAAGCTTCGCTGGTGGCTGGGTGCGCACGCTAGTTTTGGAGATGCAGCTCTCTGTCACCTGTGGACGAGATTACGCAAATTAATTTCTCGCGTGCAGTGACAGATATTATGCGTAGACAGTAATATACATACACTTTAAAGTTGCGGCTTACCTCTGAATTTTTTCCTAGCTATTGGATGTTGGGTGATTCGACTTTATTTTTACAGTCTGCTGTAACGCAATCAATTTGCAATTATTTATGCCGTCTGTTGTCGACGACGGTCATCGCTAAAAAAAAGGCCAGGCTGGCCGTGGGCGAGAGAATTTATGTATGGTGGAATTCTAGCCACCCGGATACTTTCGTTGAATTAATTGGGAATAAATGAGATTATTCGATATGAAAACGATTGTGGGTGAATACATCGTTTACAAATCTGGCTTTTAATTAGTTTTCAATTTTGTTCTATTTTAAATACTAGGTGCACATATCTTAATTAATTAGATAATATCCGAAATTTATTTGTTTGTCTTTGTCAAAATGGTTTCCGTTTCTTTTAATTTTCTACAATTAGTTATACAATTTACAAATATGAACTTGTTTTTGCATTCATGCATTTTTGAACAACAAAGTTTATATTGATGAGCTTACGAATCCATTTTCCACCGAACTGGAATACGCAATTTATACATGTAATTGCTTGAAAAATCGTCAATAATTTGAAATGTACTTATTCTTTGGAAGGATTTTGTTTGATACTATTTTACGGCATTTTGCAAAAATGGGGTAAAAAGGCAGTTCAATTTTGTTTGAATTTGAGAATGCGAAAAAAATCGAACACTTAAAGGTAAAAAGAGAACTGAATTCAAAAATAACAGCATTCAGCGAAGATAAGCCAAGGAGAATTCTTGAAATTATTTTTTTTAGAACAAAATATTATTGTACGTGTGCAAACAAAATCACGCAGAGTTTTGGATTTTGAAAGCCTGCAGCTAGGCCGAAAATCTGCAAAATACAGACAAATTTGCACTCCTGGCAACGCTGAGGTTACACATTTTTACAATTTAAAATCTTCTTTCCTCTAAAACAACATTTGCGACTTTCAAGGTACAATGATAAATAATCGTAACTGGCTTTTGAATAGTGAAAATGTTAACAAACTCTTTTGCCTTACTGACCAAAGATAGAAAAAGTTTGGTAGTTTTATACAAGCCTACATTCGTCAAAAAAAGAATTAGAATTAAATTAATTTTAAATTAACTTACTTCTTCCTTAAATTCACATTATTTATCATATTTGTTTTAATGAAACTTGGCAAGTTTTATTTGATACAAGTCTATTCTCCCTCTCTAAAATGTTATATTTTTAAGAAAAAAAAATATTTATAACTAGAGATAAAGAAATTGGCAAGTTAATTGTATATATTTATTTTATATATTTTATTATACAAGCCCACTTTTTGCAGAAATAAATATTAGATTTAACTTGAAATCATATTTACCCTTTATAACAAACATTTTTAAATTATCTTACTTTTCCCTTAAACATTAACATTATTATTTTCCTAATTTATTACTGAAGATTAAAAATTGGTTACTTATATTTGATACAATTTCACTTTCCAGAAAAAAATAGAAATGTTATATTTTTAAGTAAATCAAATATGTTAAACACAAGAAAAATTTGTTCAATCAGTTCATTTATTTTAGAATTATGAATTAAAACAAATAATAATAAAAAAAAACTCCGCAAAGGAAATTTTGTATTCAGTAACATTTACTGTAAAATGTACATTTTAGATTATTTAGAATTACAAATTAAAATATAAACATATGTTGTTGACTTAGTTTTGAATTTAGAATTAGACTTATAAAAGCGAAATAAATGCTATCACCCCTATTATGGTTAGCGAATCGAACGTTCGACTCGAATTGAATCAACTTCTAAAAGAAGGCAACACTTTTAACAATGCAAATTAACTGAAATGTATCTCATACAATTCAACTTTGAAACAACTGAATACATTTTTCATATTATATAACACAACCTTTTTCAGTTATTATTGTTAAACGTATTGCCTACTTTTAGATGTTAATTCAATTCGAGTCGAACGTTCGATTCTCTAACCGTAATAGGAGCGATATCAGCTTTAGAAAAGTGACGATATAACATACTACTTCACGCAAGATTTTTCTATTTTGGCATACACATAGTTTAATATCCGAAAAGAAAGTTTTTTTTTTGTTTTTCTAGGCTTACAGCAAAGTTTTCAAATATGTTAATACGCTCTTCTACAATAAGAAATTAATATGTTTTCCCTTTCAAAAACACGATTCCTGATCTCGACCCCACAGATATTTTTGTTAACTCTAGACTGTAAGAAAATATGTACTTTGGAAAAATAAAAATTATATTATTTGCTTCATAAATTATGTTTGCCTACTTTCAAGATGACCTCAGATAAGGTAAGTTCACTGTGCTAACATTTCTAAAGGCTAGAGGGTGGCAGGGGTGAACTTAGAAGTGTTATAATAGTCTGCAGAGCAAAACATGGAGAACTTTCTGCGGATTATGAACAAAATCTGCCTTAGTTACTAAGATGCCACCCACTGCACAAAAAAACTACTTATCTCCTTACTTAATAGTACTGCGCGTCAATGTACGCAATTCGGAATGCCGCCATCGACAAATACAGCATTGTGCATTATGTAAATAGCTGCATACTTACGATGACCATCCGTCATTTATTTAAGAGGACAGTGCTCTCTTTTTACATCTGATCTGTATTTTTTTTATTTATAACTAAAGCACGGGGTTTGTCCTTTATTTTGGAACTGTCCTTTAAATCATCGAGAAAAATGTGCATGTCATTGTTAATAATTTTAGTTTGTTATAATTTTAATTTGTACAAACCGTTTTCTAATGCGTTTTAAGTAATGAATAATATTTGAACCAGTGACAAATCACAAATGAATGTAAATACTATTACCAATGAACAAGAACTGTATCCACAGCAATATTAGAATTTACAAGATAAACAAAGCAATAGGCGCATTATGAATTTGCAGCTTGTATCCAAAGCAACCCTGCTGTGCTGGCGATACAATTTTGTTGTTGTTTAACGTGTGAATTCGAGCACTTCTGTGGATACATTTGTTCTTACTCGCGTGTATCATATGTTGATGATCCTCTTCTAGAAACCTCTACGTAACTGCAACAACTGTACTAAATTTCAACTCGATTGGATTACCGACGCGCGAACCAAGATAGGACGAACACACAAACATTGATTTTTATATATTAGATATATACAAGTTTGGAAACAAAAAAAATTGGCTGTAAGAAATTCGACAGAAATAACCCATAAAGCGTAAGCAAATTAAAAAATAAAAATAAATATTAGGCATTATTACAGGGCCTAAAACCTAGCTTCTCCAACCACTTTCTTTGCGAAGTGTTAGGGACCTGCAATTTTAAGCCGAATCCTCAAGATGTTACTTGGTCCACTAACCATTGAGCCACTGCGCCCGACAGCGTAAGCATATTATAAATAAATAAAAAAACAAAGAAAGATGCTCTATCGTATACATTATATTATTTGTTTCATAAATTATGTTTGCTTAATTTCAGGATGGCCTAAATATTGTAAAAAAATATTTTTTGAATTATTAAACAGGATCAAGGTAAGCTTACCATGCAAACATTTTCAACGGTTAGAGGTTGACAGGGGTGAACTTAGAAGTAGATACTAGATAAGGGAATCATCTCGACGAAAAAATGTGTTTTTGTTTAATACACTATCAGATCTATATCGTGGAGTGCCTAAAGCAAGCAACTATCACGAGCAGAAATTTGTGATAAAGGCACCTTTCCAAAGATTTAGGAATTTTCCCGTACTAATAGATAATTGAAACAGAGTAAGGGGGCAATGGCATGATTACAAGGACTCGAGGAAATAACCCCCAAATGAAAAATGAAATAACTCCCCAAAATTGGGGAAAAATTTCACTGTGAAATACAAATTTTGGGGAGTTATTTCATTTTTCATTTGGGGGGTTATATGCTGGAGCCGATTACAAGGCAGGAAAACTCAGCCATCTTCTGTGATCAAAAAATGCCCCTTAGCTGAAAGGAGGCTCTACACCGCAGTTGTACGCCCGCCGCTCGCATACGGTTCACAATGTTGGACAACGTATAAAAAGTATTAAGCCAAATTAACGGCAGCTGATGAGGTTCGCATGAAGCAGGAGTAACATAGATTGATCGAAAAAGATATTCCAATCATACGGTTCACAATGTTGGACAACGTATAAAAAGTATTAAGCCAAATTAACGGCAGCTGATGAGGATGGTTCGCATGAAGCAGGAGTAACATAGATTGATCGAAAAAGATATTCCAAGCTCCGAGGAAGCTTCACGTCAAAGAACCTTTCTCAATAAAAATGGAGCGCGACTGGCTAAGTTGGTACTGTCATGTTTCAAGGAGAGATCCTACGAACCGTGTCAAAACGACAATAGCCGTGTTTCTTTGCACGCGGATATAGGGATAATTTGAAATTTGCATGTAAAATACAACAACAACTTCTCCTATATACGCTAACTTTAGCGGGGATAGCTATCGCCGCTAAGTCAGTTAGCGGGGATAAACAGTGCTTCCAAAACCCATTTTCTTCGTTTCTGATGAACCAATGCGATGAATTTTTCATCCCTCCACCCACTAACACATCCCGGCGAATATTTTGTTCGTGATTTTATTATTATTATTTTTTTCAAACTTCATTATAAAGGTAATTAAATTTAGCAAATCTGTTAATGTGAAATTGTTTTTCATAATTTTAGAATATGCTTGGCATCATTTTCAATTGGCGGAAGTAAATATTTTTCAATTTCAGGATTTTCAATACAAATTTCTTAACTACAACTTACAGCTGTGTCACGGTGCATGTCATAGGTGCATGTGTGCTGCCAAGTTTTTTTTGATGAATTCTTAAGTGGCGATGGTCGTTTTCTGATGCCATCCCTATATCCCCGTGCAAAGAAACACGGCTAATATCAATCAACGTTTCCATACATACGCGAAAACGACAGGGCTAAAAACTTGTGGATCACACAAATGTAGCAACACTAGCATTTGACGGCCTGACGTCGAACTGGTGAACCGCACGGGCGGACCAGTAGGGATGCAGTTAAGTGGAAGGGTTATGATCCCTTTAATTCTGATAACAGCCTCAGCGCCATTAGGGGAGAAGAAGAAGAAGTCTTTAAAGGCTACATGATAAAGATAAAGCCTGAATGGCAGAGGCTTTTTAAATATTTCTTCCAATCCCTATTACGTCTACTTTTTATCGGTTCGAGCTCTTAAGTATACAAGGGCACATTCATATAGATAATCACCCCTATTGCGAGTGTCAATCGACAATTGATAATTGACTATTTTCAATGTGCGCTATTGTGAACGAACGATTTAAAGGATTTTGTCAATCGCAGTCAATTAAAAAAATGCGATTGACAAGAATATCAATGAAAACGATTTGTTCACAATAGCACACATTGAAAACAGTCAATTATCAATTGTCGATTGACACTCGCAATAGGGGTGAATTGTCAGGAATGACTTTGTTTATGCACCTATCCATCAATGAGTACAAAAAAAGCTATCCGCCGCGCATTCTGAATAGGCCGCCTGGATCGCGGATATAGTATTTGGTAGTCATTCCGTAACTTGTATTGCGATAAACCTCAAGGCAATAGTAGTAGACGAGATCGTCGTCAATTTGCATCACGTAGCATCATCGTGTCGTCCGAGTTCAGAAATCTGGTATGTATAAACCAATTGAAATCAATACACAATGCTCAACTATGTTTTCACTCTCTTATGAAACAGCTGATATTCGGTGTTATTAAAATGTGTTTTTAGATAATATTCAGGAAAGCAAGTCTATAATTTATTATTCTCGAGCAATTTATCTAGTTTTTACTTTCCAAATTAATGTCTTTCTACTATGTCTATCCATTTTGAGCGAATTAGTGTGGATGGTTGCGTGTTAGTAAATTTATTTAATTCCCAACTTTGTCGATGTTAGCAAGGACACTGATGTAATCAGCGGCTACAATTTTTGTATCTAAAATTTCAAAATCGCGAGGGGAATACTCGTAGACATCATTCTGTAGCATATAGAAAAGATCTAACGTCAATTGTTCACTTCGAAAATTATTCAAAAATGCTTTAATTACTTGCAAATAGATTTGAGACCACACCTCATTAGCTATCGCGCAAATTCCATCGTCTTGACGATGATTATCGATTAACGCACGATTCTAGTTCGTCAGGCGATAATCGACTTTTGATGATCGAATAACATAATTTTCTGGTTAGTGATGTTTGGTACCAATTGACCACCAGTCAAAATTATATATATTAAATTAACGTTAACAAAAGCGTTAGCTACCAAATATTATTAAGCCTGCCTCTTTCTGAGACAAGTGTATGCTCCTTTAATTTATTGTTTGATCGAACTTTTACGACAATTCAATTCACGATTTTGTTGATTTGGACTGTTTTATTTTCGTCGCGTGATCTGCATGGATCATGGGCCAAAAGAAAATACGGCTTTTATCGGAGATGCCTACATAATACACAGGTCAAAAATCCCCAAACACCAAAATCTCCACCTTTTGAAAAAAAACCCGAATTGACTATCCCCAAGTACAAAATCCCTAAACGTTTTGCAAATGCAAAATCAACACAGTAGATGACGATGATTGTACATACCGATTGTACATAGGCGCAGGGACATAAGTCCTAACTTTTTCTTTTGGGACTTAAGTCTCACTTAAGTGGAACATAACTCCCAAAATTGATTTGGGACTGAAAGTGAAATAAGGCCAATTTATCGTCATTTCACTTTCCATTTGTGCTGTTTTCAACAATTTTCCCTTGCACCTACTCCACATCAAACAGTGACTCCAAGCAGGGGGTTGCATATGCATTGCACTGTTTATTGAATCTACTTTCGGGCCAAACATAATTTCTTAGATGTACTCGTAATATAGGGAAACTGTGTTAAAGGATTTTGGGTTTTGTGGATTTTAGTTTTGGGGATTTTAGTTTGAGGATTTTAGTTTTGAGTATAGGGTACCCAACCCTTTTTATCGTCATCGGGTCGTCACCAGTCCAGAAATCTGGTATAAACCAACTGAAATCATACACAGTTCTGAACTATAGACCCCATTGTTTCCACTCTTTAGTGAAACAGCTGATGTTCGGTAAAATTTAAATGTGTTCTTAGACGTGGAGAGCATACACCAACTCGTTTCCAAGATTTGGTCAGAAGAAAGTATGCCTGATGAGTGGAACCTCAGCATCGTTGGCCCGATCCACAAGAAAGGAGACCCTCTAAACTGAGCCAATTATAGAGGCATCAGTCTCCTGAATACTGCCTATAAGTGCGATCAAGTCTGCTGTACTGTGTGAACGCCTGAAACCATTCGTCAACGACCTGATTTGTCCCTACTAGTGCGGTTTTAGGCCCGGTAAGCCCACGGCCGATCAGATATTCACACTACGGCAGATCCTGGAAAAAACCCAAGAAGTCCAAATCGATACCCACCATCTTTTTTATCGATTTTATCCGCATATGACAGCATCTATAGAGACGAGCTATACGGAGACCTTTGATGTCAAAAAAGGATTTAGACAAGGTGATGCGCTGTCATGTGACTTCTTCAACATCATACTTGAGAGAATTGTGCGAAACTCGGAAGCCAACACAAGAGGCACAATTTTTTAAAAGTCTGTGCAACTACTTGCATATGCTGACGACATTGACACAATTGGCAGAACGCAGCGAGCCATCACTGGTGCGTTTGCAAGTATTAGCACAGAAGCTTCAAAAATGGGTTCAGTGGTTTTTTTTTGTATATTTATTTTATTTCAGCAAAAATATACATTCTAAACACTACTATTGCACAATTTACAGAGATGTGGTTATTACTACCTTACTACTGATAATCTTATATAATTGTAAATGAAACTCTACGAGTATATATATTTAAGTAATAATTTGAGGAAAAGCTGATGAAAAAAACCTCAATACGAACTATAATAGGATCATCGAAATGAGAGAAGTGGTGGTGGGCAACTTGATTTTAGATATCACGTACATTAACAAGTACAATTACTAAATAATCGTATATAAATAGATTATCAATTATAGATATAATTGACAAATGTAATAAACTAACAGATATAAATAATTTAAGGAAACATATATAAAAATTTAACGAATATAAATAATTTAACAAATATGAATAACTGAACAAATGCAGACGATGAATTAATATAATAATAAGGTCAATTTTAATTATAAATAAATAAATAGATAAATATATAAATAAATGACTAAATAGATGAATAAATAAATAATAATAATTATAATAAATAAATAAATAAAAACTAAATAAATAATAAATAAATAAATAATAAATAAAAAAATAATAAATAAATAAATAACAACAAATATAGTAAATAAATAAATAAATAAATAATAACAAATAAGTGAAACAAGTAGTGATTTTATGTTTGTTTAATGTAGACGACCTAAAATCAAGGGGTTGTCAGAGGAGCTGCAAGACCAGCTGTAGCGATCAAATAATTTATTCAGTCTTACTGATATTTTTTTTCAATGTTTGAGATCGCATGCAGCTCTTCGGTCGAAAAATGCCAAGGTAAGTTTAAAATCATTTTCAGTAGTTTGTTTTGGGTTATCTGTAGTCTACGTATGTGGGTTTTTGCACATTTGCCCCAAACTGGAGATCCATAAAACAAGATTGCTTGAAAAATTACTTTAAAAATGATGAGTTTGTTTTCTCGGCTCATTTTTGATCTTCTGTTTATAAATAAATACAGCATTTTAATTGTGATATTAACTTTCCTCATGGTTTCTTGGACATGAATGCTAAATGTTAACGACTTGTCAAGGTGAACCCCACTATACTTAGCACTTAATTTCCAATCCCTTTGTATATTATTTATTACTAGTCTGTTGCTTGGTAAGAAGCAGACTTTTCTTTTCTAGTAAAAAACATAGGGACGGGCTACAGTCCGCTTGGGCAACTGTTGGATACCCTATTCTTATTCCTATCGCTCAGATTCTACTACATTCTACTTTCAGAATACGCGACACGAGATCTGGTGCCAATTCAGGTACATATGGATGTTGAAGGATGTCACCGCACCATTGTCATCGTATCGGCGTACTGTGCAGGGGATGAGCCGGTTGTATCATCCTAAATGCAGCCCAAGCGTAAGTAAATTAATTAGTAACTGGAGAGTATCTAGTGAGCCGTCATTGTCTGACCATCGAATAATAGTATTCGACCAGGACAGCACAAGTATCACGAGAAATCCAGTAAGAAACCCAAGGAAAACCAATTGGGAAACTTATAGAACTGCTCTAGAGAGCAATCTGGGGCGCCTTAGTCTGAGGAATTCTCCGGGACACCCCCTAGAGCTAGAGAGCGCAGTGGAAGGCATAACAAACGCCATCATCACTGCGTTCGAAGAAAACTGTCCTCTAAGTAGAGAACGGGACAGGAAACAGACGCCATGGTGGAGCAATAACTTGTCAAAATTAAGATCCGAGGTGCGGAAGCTTTTCAATAAAGCAAAGCGCAGCGGAGAATGGCAAAGCTACCAAATGGCCCTTACTACATACAATAAGGAAATAAGAAAAGCTAAAAGAAATAGCTTCAGAAAATTCTGTGAGACAATCACCAGCACCCCTACTGCGGCAAGGCTACACAAAGCTCTTGCGAAGTCAGGAGGGGTGCCGATGTCTCTGAGGAAACCAGATGGCGAGTTCACGGAAGATGAGAATCAAAGGGCACTATTGCTACTAGAAACTGACTTTCCTGGCAGCTCGCCTTGTACTGAGCCAGGAATCAATACCACTTCAATCAGACCTCGGAGGGAAGACTGGGAAACAACATCAACCATCTGTTCTGAGGGACGGCTGAAATGGGCAATAAATTCCTTTCAGCCTTTCAAATCTGCCGGAGTGGACGGCATTATACCCGCCCTTCTTCAAGAAGGGCAAAGGGTACTAATACCACACCTGCTAAAGATAACAAGGAGCAGTATTGCCTTGGGCCACATACCAATGCAATGGAGACGAGCAAGGGTTGTGTTTATACCAAAAGCGGGGAAAAAAGACCCCACACAGCCAAAAGAAAAGGCTGTAGACAATTATTTAAGGGAAGATGTTCTGAACACATCCCCCTTACATCATCGTCAGCATGCATACAGAGCGGGCAGATCAACAGAGACCGCTCTATATCAGCTGACGGAGATAATTCTAAGTGCCCTGGAGGCAAAAGAAATAGTACTGTGCGCTTACCTAGACATAGAGGGAGCATTTGACAACACCTCACATGATGCGATCAAACGATCCCTGGATAGGAAAGGAGTTAACAGTACAGTATCCAACTGGATGTGTGAGCTGCTGAGCACTAGATCAGCAGAGACTCAAACACCATCTGGAACCATCAGAGTAAACACAACGAGAGGATGTCCACAAGGAGGGGTACTATCACCCTTAATGTGGAGCCTAGTTGTAGACGAACTGCTTTAAAAATTAACCAACCATGGCATCAACTGTCAGGCGTACGCCGATGACATTGTATTGATTGCCAGGGGCAAGTTCGAAGAAACCCTTGGAGACATCATACAAAAGGGGCTTAAAGTAACCAAGGAATGGTGCCATAATGTCGGACTTAACATCAATCTGGCGAAAACAACGATAGTACCATTCACAAGGAAAAGACAACTTCAAAGACTTAAGGACATAAACCTATCAGGCACGACACTGATACCAGTCAAAGAAGTAAAATACCTATGACTCCATGTAGATAGTAAACTCCTCTGGCGAAAACATACAGAGGAGATATCCAAGAAGGCCACCCGTGCTCTCATGATATGTAGGAGCCTAGCGGGGAAGGCATGGGGATGCAGCCCAAGCATCCTGCGATGGATGTACACTGCAATCATGAGACCAATGATCACATACGGAGCGGTAGCATGGGCGAAACGAACCAGTCTAGTCACAACGTGAGAGACACTCGGCAAAGTGCAAAGACTGGCGTGCCTGTGCATTACCGGAGCAATGCGTAGCTGTCCAACAGCAGCCATGGAGGTGCTATTGGAACTGACCCCTCTACACATCATGGTGATGAACGAGGCAGACAAAACAATCCTTAGGATGGCAAAGGAGGGAATTGGGAGAGGGAAATGCATCTGTTCGAAAGAACACGGTGTCTTACTCAAAAAACTCCCACTTCTTGGCATACCTAGGGACGACAGCATCAGGAAGTTCAACTTCGAGAAGAATTTCCAGATAAAGCTCAGCAATAAGGAGAACTGGAGCAACGAATCCATAACTTATGGACTGAGCAACCACACAACAAAGTGGTATACGGACGGCTCGAGGACTGAGGAGGGAACTGGTGCTGGAGTGTTTGGGCCGGGAACTAAGCACTACGAATCCATGGGCAAATGTACCAGCATCTTCCAGGCAGAAATATGTGCCATAGACAGGTGCGTTCGAATCAACCTCGAGAAAAACTATAGAAATTGCAACATAGCAATAATGTTTGACAGCCAAGCAGCTATAAAGGCTCTTGACGCCTACGTTATCAAGTTAAAACTCGTGTGGGAATGCCTACAAGGACTGAAGAGACTAGGCAAGAATAACAGAATCTCCATCTGCTGGGTGCCTGGCCATGTTGGCATTACGGGCGATGAGGCAGCTGACTGCCTCTGGCAAGAAGAGGGGCAGAGGAACCCTTCATAGGACCTGAACCATTCTGCGGGATAGGAGAACACACTATACGCGAAGAGTTCAGGAGACTGGAGGAAGAAACAAAGGCCAAAACCTTTCTCAACCTCCAAGGTCTGAGGCAAGCAAAGAAACTCTTAGGAAATTACAACCAAAAGAGATTCAAAGTTTGTATCGGCCTTAACAAAAACAACCTAAGAATCCTAACAGGCCTCCTCACGGGGCACTGCAGACTCAAGGAGCACCTGAGGAAAATGGGCATATCGGAGGACGGGCTCTGTAGATTCTGCAGTGAAACCGCCGAAACTCCAGACCATATACTGGAATCCTGTGGGGCACTGACCCACAAAAGGATGAAACATTTGGGCAGGCACCAAATAACAGACAAGGACTTACAAACCATGGACCCACAGCTCATTCTCAGATTCATCAAAGAAACTGGACTGGACGCTGTGCTCTAAGGAGTGTGACCTGCCAAGGATAAATCAGAGCAATACCTCGACACGCTTCACAAAGAAGTATCTAGAGAGGGCTCTGAACGAGGGCAAGCACCTCTCCGAGGCACAAGCAAGGGGACACAATAGACCAATAGGTCGCAGTGTAATATACCCTAACCAAATATTATTATTATTATTATTATTCCTATCCCTCATAAGTGGGCGTGACAAAAGTCTAAGTATGGTTGAATTGTTAAGAACGCTCTACATATTTTGTTATATAACATTTAAAGGATTTTATCAAAAAAAAAACGCTCCCTAGCTCAAACTTGGGTGTTTCAATAAAATTGTTTTATTTAATTGTGGGCGTGTCAGTAGGCGGATTTAAAAAAAATTAACACATGAGAATAAAGGGCCCCTAGAGAGTATATATTATAAATTTCAGCTCCCTAGCTCAAACTTTGAATTTTCAAAAAAAAAAAAAAACATAGGGTCGGGCTACATTCCGCTTGGGCGAACTGTTGGATACCCTATTCTTATTCCTATCCCTCATAAGTGGGCGTGACAAAAGTCTAAGTATGGTTGAATTGTTAGGAACGCTCTACGTATTTTGTTATATAACATTTAAAGGATTTTATCAAAAAAAAAACGCTCCCTAGCTCAAACTTGGGTGTTTCAATAAAATTGTTTTATTTAATTGTGGGCGTGTCAGTAGGCGGATTTAAAAAAAAATTAACACATGCGAATAAAGGGCCCCTAATGAGTGTATATATTATAAATTTCAGCTCCCTAGCTCAAACTTTGTCAGTGGGCGGATTTTGAAAATATTTACACATGAGCATAAAGGGCCCATAGAGAGTATATACTATAAATTTCAGTCAGTGGGCGGATTTTGAAATTTTGTTATCCCGAGCAGTTTTAGGAGTCATAGATCATATATACAAAATTTCAGCATTCTAGTTCAAAATTCGATTTTTTCCAAAATTTTGTTTTTTTGAGTTTGTGGGCGTGTCTGTGGGCGGATTTCAAAAATTCGTAAACTTGATTATTTCGGGACCCTAGAGAGTATATGGTTAAAATTTCAGCTCTCTAGGTCCATTTTAAAGGCCTAATTTTTGCCGACGGACGGACGGACGGACGGACATGGCTAGATCGACATTACTATCGATGCTGATCATAAATATAGTAACTTTTAGGGGTCTACAGGCAATATTAAGGCATGTTACAAACTATGCGTCAAAATTAATATACCCTTAGAATAGGGTATAAAGACAGCCTTAGTCTTTGAAGCATTAAATTTAATTTTCCAATTGGCAAAGTATGTTTGGATGACATTTAAGTCAGATTGCAATTTCGTTTCAATGTTTTAACCAACTGAATCTGATGAATAAATGCATATGTCGTCTGTAAAAATGGCAATTTCACAGTTGGTTAATTTTGGAAAATCGTGCGTGTAAATATTATACAGGATTGGCCCAAGAACCGAACCCTGGGGTACCCCTGCGTCAATTGAGAAACCTGCTGATAACCAGTTAATAACAGAAACTTTGAAAGGACGCTCTGAAAAAAATGACGCTTTGAAAATACGCATATGTGCCAACTTTCATGCTGATCGGTCAAACAGTATATAAGTTTGTGGCAGGACCGACTTTACCAACACAAAAGGATAATCAACAGAACAGAAAAAAATCAAAAGATTCTTACTACAACGGTACGCATCTCCACGAGATTGAAAAATGTTATTATTATGAATCTTTAGCCTCGAGAATGAAACAACCTCAATTACTTCTGTTTCCCGAAGGGCTTTAATTTCCAATAAATGTTTATTTGTTTTTAAACTTAACAATGTTTTTATTTTAGTGTCTTAATTACTTACATTTAGTGTTTTTTAGAGTTTTTATTTACTTTAATATAAGTTTTAGGTACCATGCGGTACAAAGAATGACCTCTTAACCAAAAGAAAAGGTAATATAAACATAGGGGTGGGCTACAGTCCGCTTGGGCGAACTGTTGGATACCCTATTCTTATTCCTATATCTCATAAGTGGGCGTGACAAAAATTTAAAGGATTTTATCGAAAAAACTAAGCTTTTGTAAATAAAAACGCTCCCTAGCTCAAACTTTGGTTTTTCAATAAAATTGTTTTATTTAATTGTGGGCGTGTCAGTAGGCGGATTTAAAAAAAAATTAAGTATGAGCATAAAGGGCACCTAGAGAGTATATACTATAAATTTCAGCTCCCTAGCTCAAACTTGTTTTAATTGTTAAAATTGTTTTATTTAATTGTGGGCGTGTCAGTAGGCGGATTTTGAAAATATTTACACATAAGCATAAAGGGCCCCTAGAGAGTATATATTAAAAATTTCAGCTCCCTAGCTCAAATTTTGGTTTTTCAAAAAAAATATTTTATTTAATTGTGGGCGTGTCAGTGGGCGGATTTTGAAAATTTTATGTCCCAAGCAGTTTTATGGGCCAAAGATCATATATAAAAAATTTCAGCTTTCTAGCTCAAAATTCAATTTTTCCCAAAATTTGTGTTATTTAATTGTGGGCGTGTCAGTGGGCGGATTTTGAAAATTTTATGTCCCAATCAGTTTTATGGGCCATAGATCATATATAAAAAATTTCAGCTCTCTAGCTCAAAATTCGATTTTTTCCAAAATTTTGTTTTTTTTGAGTTTGTGGGCGTGTCTGTGGGCGGATTTCAAAAATTCTTAAACTTGATTATTTCGGGACCCTAGAGAGTATATGGTTAAAATTTCAGCTCTCTAGGTCCAGTTTAAAGGCCTAATTTTTGCCGACGGACGGACGGACGGACGGACGGACATGGCTAGATCGACATTACTATCGATGCTGATCATAAATATAGTAACTTTTAGGGGTCTACGGGCAATATTAAGGTATGTTACAAACTATGCGTCAAAATTAATATACCCCTAGAATAGGGTATAAAAAGATGGTGGAAGAGAAATTTCATTTAAATTTTTTAATTTAAGTGGTGCCAAATGGAGCTTAAGGCGCGGTATTGCCAGTATTGTTAACACTCCCCCCTGGTAAGCTGGTTCCATGAACTGGCTTTCCATCTTCTTCAATACGGCCAACTTCAAGTACGGCGATTTTTAGCGGCGGACCTGGTGTAGATACCATTTCGTGTCTTCAATATCGCGCTTCTGACTACGCCATCCTTGCCTGGTAGTACCTTGAGTATAACTCCCTTTGGCCAACTATTTCGCGGGCTGTCTGGATCGGTTATGATGACGACATCACCTTCTTGAATGGACCTAGTCGAGGAGTACCACTTCGTACGCTTAGTAAGATCGGGCAAATATTCTTTCACCCAGCGTCGCCAGAACTGATTTGCGAATTGCTCACTAGTTAGCCAACCTTTTCGTAGTACTACTCCGTCATTGTAAATCGGCCCACCCAGCTTCTCGCCACTTGATGTTCCCAGTAAAAGATGGTTTGGCGTCAATGCTTCAGCATCACCACCATCTAGAGGAACGTAAGTAAGGGGTCGGGAATTAAGGATTCTCTCTACCTCAGACAACATAGTACATAAAAGCTCATCTGACGGGTTTCTCATTGGAGAAATGCGAGCAAGTGTTTGCTTTATCGAGCGAACTAACCTCTCCCAGCTAGCCCCCATATGAGGAGTTAGGGGGGGATTAAAGTTCCATTTTACATTGGGTCCAACTAAGCTTTCAATTATTTTTTGTACGTCCAAGATTTGCATCGCCTCCTTGAGCTCTTTACTAGCTCCCCGAAAGTTTGTGCCGTTATCACTGTAAATTTCGAGGGACGTTTTAAGGCCATTATACAGAAGTCAGCTGAAAGGGCGTAGGCTATCTCAATGTGAACTGCACGCACTAAGTGTCTACCCACTTTGACATGTAATGGTCCAAAGTAGTCAATTCCTATGTATGAGAATGGTTTAGTGAATGGTTGCAGCCTTGCTGCTGGCAGGTTACCCATAAGTGGTGGATTTGGAAGACTTCTTTTATTTTTGCATTCTTGGCAGCTTTTATGTATTGACTTTAGTAGAGCACGAAGTCTAGGAATGTTAAACTTTTGACGCAGTTCATTTACTACCGTTTCGTTGTATTGGTGGAAGAATCGATCGTGGTAATCTGAAACGATTAATCGGGTGATTTGATGTTGTTTTGGTAAAATGATCGGCCGTTTTGTACAAAATGGAACTCATGGTGCTGCATCGATTCGTCCGCGTACTCTCAATACCGAATTTTCATCTAAATACGGTGAGAGCTTATAAAGGGCACTTGTTTTCTCGATTTGACGTACTTTGCATTGTTGTCACCTTGATTGAGAACAGAGATCTCTTCAGCAAAAACATCCCATTGACACACCCTGTAGAGGTAATTTTCAACCTTTTGAAAATCTTGGCGAAACAAACACTTTGTAACCGTTTTCTTCCTTCTGCGTTCTGTAGACATCCGAAATAAGTGGTACACCTGTGCCATACTCCGAAGAATCTTGTTCCATTTACTAAATCGGCTTACATCAATGAGATTGTGGAATGGTTCTACTTTATGGAGATGAGTGTGTCTTAACTCTTCGACTGAGGCTTCCGCATGTATGAATTCCACAAGCCATTGTTCTTTTGTATCATACAAAAACTGTGGACCAGTATACCAACGACTATTGGAGTTGAACTCTTTCTTGAATTGCCATTTTGTGGCCTCATCTGCAACGTTTTCTTTACTTGAGATCCATCTCCAGTTTTGAATTTCTGTTTCTTCGAGAATTTCTCCAATGCGGAAGGCAACGAACTGTTTATATTTTCGATGATCGGAATTTATCCAGCTAAGGACTGTTTTGGAGTCTGACCAAAACCATTTTTCATCAATATGAATCGAATGCCCTTCCTCTATCATTTTTGCAAGTCGCGTACCTAGAACCGCTGCCTCTAGCTCAAGCCTGGGTATTGAAATAACTTTCATTGGTGCTACTTTGGTCTTGGCGGCAATTAAGCTGCAACTTGTAAAATTTCCGTTCGTTACCCGAAAGTACCCTACTGCCGAATAAGCGACCTCGCTGGCATCAACAAAAATATGTACTTGAACGGAGGAATTTTTGCTAAAAGATAACTGGTGCATGTACGGCCTTCGAATGGAAATATCTTTAATTGATGGGATGAAGCTTTTCCATTTTTCTAGCTGTTGTGGAAGAAATTTTTCGTCCCACTCGACCGCCAAACTCCAAACTTCCCGTAAAATTATTTTTAGTAGCACCATGAAATTAGCTATGAGTCCCAGAGGATCGAAAACCGACATTATAACTTTCAAAATTTCTCTCTTAGTTGGCCATACATCTTCCCCTAAGACATCAGCTTTAATCGTATGTGCCTTAATCGCAAATGAGAATGTGTCATCACTTGGTGACCACTACATGGCTAGAATTTTTTCTGTACCGGACAGAAAATGTCAATTACTTCTATTTTTCTCGTACTTTGCCGCCCTTTCTTTTAAGTTCTTAAGTACTGCTGTAGAATTCGACATGAAATTACGGATATTAAATCCAGCCTGATCGTGAATGGAAATCACCTCGTTTGACAATTTTATTGCCTCCTCTTCTGATTCCACGCTGTCGAGATAGTCGTCCACATAAGGCGTTTTTCTTTTTTACCTCCGAGCGGGGCACTGAGCTGTCAAAAAAAGAACTGTGTTACTTTACTTTACTTTACATCCACTACATTGTGGAACCTGTTGGTCGACTCCTTGTTGAGAAGACTTGATGGGGAAGTTCACCCTGTTATTGGGTACGCTGACGATGTGTGCATTATTGTCAGCGGCAGGAGTTTACCAACTCTTTGCGAGCGGATGGAAACAGCGGTCAATAGTGTTGGGAGTTGGTGCCGCGAGCAAGCTCTGTCAGTCAACCCCGCGAAGACTGAGATGATGCTGTTCACGAGTAGAAGGGCAATACCTCAAGTGAGGTGGCCTTACTTCCAGGGCACTCAACTAAAGCTATCAAGAAAGGTTAAGTATCTGGGTATTGTTCTAGATCCAAAGCTTAACTTTTCTGAACATTTGGTTGCTAGGATTTCGAAGGCAACTAACATTCTCTGGCAGTGCCGTAGGATGTTCAACAGAACCTGGGGACTTAGTCCCAGGCTGGTTCACTGGATTTACACGTGCATTGTTAGGCCATACCTTATGTATGGTGCGATTGTATGGTGGGCTAGAGCTCACATCCTCAAACGTCAACTGTCGAACCTACAGCACCTTGCGTGCTTATGCATTACAGGTGCGATGAGACGAACTCCCACTGCTGCTATGGAAGTGTTGCTCTGTTTACCTCCCTTGCAGTTCCTTGCTGAAAGTGAGGCCAGAAAATCACTATACCGCATGTGTGTAGTACTTGGACGGCAGGTCAATCTCGGCGATGGGGCCAGAGGTGCTAGGTACAGAGCTCTCTATGACAGCCTACCTGGCCATCGGGGAGGAGCACTTGACACTGTGTGCATGAAGCAAGTCTTTGAGCGCCGTTTTCAGGTCATCCTTCCTGAACGGCAGGAATGGAACAGTGAGGGGTGGAATGGCTTTAGACCGGGTGATGTCATCGTCTATACTGATGGCTCACTTATTGACGGTATCTCCGGAGCCGGGGTCTACTCTAGAGACTGTCGGATAAATCTACCTGGAGCCTTGGGTACACAAACAACTGTTTTTCAGGCAGAAATCTTTGCGATTGCCACTGCCGCCAATATCCTGTTAAGGAGAAGGATTAAGGGTAAAACCTTATACATCTGCTCAGATAGCCAAGCCGCTATCAAAGCCTGTTCGGCTGGCTCTCTCAACTCAAAAATAGTTGAGGAAACCATGGTTAGGCTTAACCGTCTGGGAAGATGTAACTCGGTATCACTTGCCTGGGTTCCTGGGCACACAGGTATCGAGGGTAATGAAAGAGCGGATGCTCTGGCCAGGAAGGGCTCTTCAACAGACTTCATTGGCCCACAACCATCCATATAATGCTACTCATCCGTCCACAAACGTGAAATGGATTCGGCTCTACGCCAACAACATTCCGAATACTGGCATGACCTGCTCTCATGCAGGTATTCGAAGAAGCTAGTGGACGGTCCAAAAATCAGCAGAGCTAAGTTTTTGCTTGGACTAAACAGGAAAGACTTGAGATCCTTGATTGGTCTCGTCACCGGTTTCAGTCCTCTTAACGAGCACCTCAAAGCCATTCACATTAGGAGCTCGGGCCTATGTGAGTGCTGCATGGAAGCGGATGAAACGGCATCTCACTTCATCTGTGAATGTCCGGCTTTCGCCAGAACCAGGCTCACCACTATAGGCAAACAATTCGTTAACGAAGATGAGATGGGGGAAATTGAACTTGCAAATATTCTTCGCTTTGCCAAGGCTACTGGCAGGTTCTCCCTCACTGAATCTTACTAATCGCCAATAACCAGCGAGCGGGCAGCTATGCTGAAGTACAATGGACCAAAAGGTCTAAGTGCTTGTCATCTACTGATGACCCCACTGCACATACAATACAATACAAATACTTTTTTAGCTCGGAGCGCTCTGAGCACAAAATTTGTATTTCTTTTTTATCTCTGAGCTAGCTCAGGGCTCGCTCTATGAGCTCGATTAAAAATGACCGAGCACATAGAGCGAAAAGCTGAGCGCTGCTGACTTCATTCATTATTTGTGCTTTTTCCATAGTTTATTTACTAGAAATTATAATTTAAATGGAACAATCCTTGACAAACACCAATTTCAGAGCAATCCTGACTATTTTGAAAATTAATAGAAAAAAATTATCTAATGACAGTTCAGTGCTCAATTCTGTTTCTTAATTAGCTCGGAGCGCTCAGGTTACGTTCAGCTCGGAGCGAGCTCTGATCGCTCGGGCCCCACTCTGTTCCCCGCTCGGGGCCAAAAAAGAAAAACGCCTATAGTGGTTTTCAATCACGGCTCTGACTGCTCTTGGAAATTGCTTTTCGTGTTTCTTTGCGTATTCGTTTTTAACTAATTGAGCGCAAAAGTGGAGCCAAATGTCACCACTTGCCTGGCATGCTCCTCCACCTTCTTGTTATCTTTGCAAAACCACAAAAAACGTTGAGCATGTTGATCGGCTCTCTTTATTCCTATTTGGTGGAACATTTCCTTTATATCTGCACAAATGGCTATTTTTCCCTGCCTAAACCTAAACAAGACTGAACATAGGGAAGGAACAATATCTGGGCCCGATAAGAGCATTGAGTTCAATGATATTCCATCTACCGTTGCAGCAGCATCCCACACTATCCTCACTTTGTTCGGTTTGTTATGATTGACAACCGGAAATATTGGAAGATACCTACCACACGGGGAGACATTCTTGTTTTAATTCAGTTTCGCTCAATTTTCTGGCATATCCCTTTGGTAGCCCTTCAAGCAAGAGACTCCGTTTTACGTCCGCAAACGGAGTCAATGACATATGGAGTACCTACTCCGCATACCGCTCCGCATACAGGTCCAATTAGTATGGAAATTGTAATAGCCGCGGACTCACATGTGTATGTATTGTGACAGACTGAGTCCGCTATGCTCAGCAAAAAACGAATCCAAAACTGATCCAAAAAAAGGTACAAATCGAGGCTAGATAAGAAGAGAAACGAGAATCGAGTATCGCTAAAATAAAAATCAGAAATGTTTGTTCATGTTTATTTTATTTCTTAAAAACAATACATTTTTCCATTTGAAATACCTGCTACCATTTCTCCTTCTCCTGCAAAATAAATGAATCAAATAAATGTGTATGTTATCTATACATATGTATGTTACTTACTTTCAGCATGAATTTGTGCCGGTAGCATTAAAATCATCGAAATTTGGACCACGATTGGTAGTCTCGCCTTCATCGGTTGCTATTTTTTTCTTTGATTTTGATAAATCTAAATTCAAACAAAGTTTAATTAAGCAAATAATTGTGTGCAATAATAAATTCAATTTTAGTTCACCTTTTAAAGACAATTATATCTGCAGCTGCAGCCAGAGACAGTGTCAGTGACAGATTAACGAATCGTCCCTTCAAGCAAAATCGCTGACCCAACTTTTCCCGTCATTTTCGGATCCGCGATATATGAGGCGTTCCACGCACACATTTGTAAATTGACTGTAACTACATGCAGCACACATGCACCTATGACGTTTATTGGTGAAACAGCTGTTAGTTGAAATAAGAAATTTGTATTGAAAATCGTGAAATTCAAAAATATTAATTTCCCACAGTTGAAATTAATGTCAAACATATTCTAAAATTATAAAAAAAACAGTTTTGCATTCACAGATTTACTAAATTTTGAAAAAAAATAATAATAAAATCCCGAACAAAATATTCGGCGGGATGTGTAGTGGTCGGCGGGATGTCAAACTTTGACATTTCCTGAAAAATTCATCGCTTCGATTCATCAAAAACGAAGAAAATGGGTTTTGGAAGCACTGTTTATCCCCGCTAAATGACTTAGCGGCGATAGCTATCCCCGCTAAAGTTAGCGTATATAGGATAAGTTGTTATTGTATTTTACATGCAAATTGAAAATTATCCCTATATCCGCGTGCAAAGAAACACGTCTAATAAGAAGAAGAGCGAGAGTCGAGAGTAGTTATTTGTAATGGCGATTCGTTCATCTGTCACTGACACCACAGACTACCTATACTAGACAGTCAACTCTCACTACCCCCGTCCGCTGCGCCCCTCAAATAGGAGAGCCGAATCCTCTCTCGAAATGTCCTATCGGTGAATATATGTGAATCAATAAAACTGAAGTTAACAGCTGGAAAATTTTATTCTTCTGTCTTTTCCACTGTTGCCGTCTTAGTGACTTTGTTGCTATATCTAGTGGAATTTTTAAAAGTTTAGTGACAAAAATTTATTTTGATTCTGAATGAATACGAAATTCCTAAAAATGTTCTTTTAAGAAATAATTTTAAAAATGCCTCCGATATTGAGGTAAATGAAAGTGATGAAGATGAAATCGATCTAATTATTTCTGATTTGTAGTGATTTTAAAAACTATTTCTTTTTTTATTGTAACTTTGAGACTGAATTTGTTTTTTTTTTTTATAAGTTAACATTATGTATTTACATATTTGTAAGTTTTTGA
Organism: Portevinia maculata; assembly: GCA_949715645.1. Lineage (NCBI taxonomy): Eukaryota > Metazoa > Arthropoda > Insecta > Diptera > Syrphidae > Portevinia > Portevinia maculata. Next base: position 99,133,917 of record OX454528.1, read on the forward strand.
TTCATTGTTCAAAATAAAAATTTTGTTAAAATTGCATATTTTTTTTTTTCATTTGTAGATTGAACATCGGCAACCGTGTCATCATTTTGAGGTGATTTTAAGAGAGGATTTCGATAATTTTCTTTTTTGCTGCCAACTTCACACCTGACTCCACTAAATATCATATCTGTGTGCAAGCTTCCCATTTGATTTGCATGCAAACACTAATACAGATAAGCCATTTAGTGGAGTTTTTCAACTTGTAGGCAATCCGAAAAAAAATCCTCTCAGTTGACTGTCTAGTTAATAGGTAGTCTGTGACTGACACTGTCTCTGGCTGTAGCTGCAGATATAATTTTCTTTGAAAGGTAAACTAAAATTGAATTTATTATTGCACACAATTATTTGCTTAATTAAACTTTGTTTGAATTTAGATATATCCAAACCAAAAAAAAAAATAGCAACCGATGAAGGCGAAACTACCAATTGTGGGCCGCATTTCGATGATTTAAATGCTACCGGCACAAATTCATGCTGAAAGTAAGTAACATACATATGTATAGATAACATGCACATTTATTTGATTCATTTATTTTGCAGGAGAAGGAGAAATGGTTGCAGATATACAAAATGCAAAAATGTATTGTTTTTAAGAAATAAAATAAACAAGAACAAACATTTCTGATTTTTATTTTAGCGATACTCGATTCTCGTTTCTCTTCTTATCTAGCCTCGATTTGTGCCTTTTTTTTGGATCAGTTTTGGATTCGTTTTTTGCTGACCAAAGCGAACTCAATCTGTCACAATACATACACATGTGAGTCCGCGGCTATTACAATTTCCATACTAATTGGATCCGAAAAACGTGGTTTTCGTTCTGTTGCTCCGAACCACGTAAATGTATATTCAATTGTTCTTTGGTTGCTTCCGAACCACGTTAATCGAGGAACTTCAAAGGTCTCTCCCGTTATCAAATTCACTACAGTTACCATCTTTGATCTTTTACTAGTTCGATTTTTATCATGAAATGGTTCCTGTTGAGCAAGAACCGTATCTAGATCCCTATTTTTTAATTATGTCGTACAATATAATGCTCTTTTAAATGTACATATATATTATAAATATTCTTAAAAAAAATTCTAAGCTGAAAATATATACGTGTCCACGGTTTGATGACTTCGAACTTCGAACACGAGTTTCTTTTGTTTTTTTTTTCCTTTTTTCGTGTTCACTGCCAAAGTTTATTTGTAAGTATTGAATGGATTTTTATCGAAATAATATGCCGATTCAAACTTTTTCCGATTTTTCTTCAGGATCCTACTTTTGGCTTGTTAAATAAAAAACACCAACACGCACTTTTCAGTTTTAATATTACAAATGTAACATATATAATTTGTAATATCATAAAATTAGTTGATAGCACAGAGAGGCTAGGAATACCTATACAGTTCTGCAACAAGCACAGACTACCTATATAACATACTTCGCCCAATGAGACGGCGAATAGTGATTTTTGGCTCTCCTATACCAATTCTTGGTTTCATTTTACGGCTAGTAACTCCTTGTTCAAAGACAATGTCCCGGTGGAGGGGTTTCAGTGCTTGAGAGCAAACAGGAACTTTGTAGAACTAAAGAATAGAAATGATTATTTACTATTATTTATGATTATTCATTATCAGTCCTTTTCAGATGGAAAATACTTACTTATCACAATCGAACTCATATTAAAGAGCCATTTAGACAAAACTGTCGGGACTAAGTTTCTGCTGCTTAAGAAAGCCTTTGTAATATCCCTGGAATTGCATTGCGTGCATATGTAGGTCATCAGCTAGCTTGTCAAGGTTGGTTTTTAATGTTCCAATATGCTTGTCCACAGCTGGAGAAGAGTTTAGAGGTCGTAACTATTTAAAAGAGAAAAATTAAATTACACGAAAAGAAAGATATGAAAATAAATACTTACACAAGTTGTTTTACAATGTAGTCCATCATGAGTGCAATAGGTTTACCCTCGGCCGGAGAATGTTCATAGCTATATCCATGGAATCCACTTCGACCAAAAAATAACTGCAGAAATAAATTTTAACCAACAGTTTGTAAACTTTAGAAAGAAGTTTCTTACTTGAATCGTCTTATCGAACCATCGGTTACCACCGCACTTCTGAACACACAGCCATGAATAATATAATTTTTTCATTTGCACTTTTAAGCTAGTTATTTTGTGTGTTTGCATATTGTTCCTTATACAACTTAAGAGTGTACAAATATAAGGTCCGTTCGCGTACTTTATGTGTAGGAAAATGAAAAGTGTCAAATCTCGAAAATCGAGAGAGAATCCTCTCATTTCTAAGAAAAGTACGCGAACGTTTTTTTTTGCTGGCAAACTTATACGATTTCATCATTTGACAGTTTTCATTTTCTTACCAGCTGAAATTCTGTGTGAAGAAAAATGAACGAAAGTACATTTTTCTTTCGTTCATTTTTTGCCATTTTTTCAGTACGCGAACGCGTTTGGGTAGTTTTACAAGAAAGTTTATATAAATTTACGTTTGCATATTAGCTCGCGAACGGACCTATATTATTAATCTTTGAAATAAAAGAACCACAAAGTTCTGTCAAATGATCCAAAATTAAACTCACCACACAGGCTTGTCATATTTGATAATCAGACAGAAGATGTCACTTTTATTGATTCACATGTATTCACCGATAGGAAATTTTGAGAGAGGATTCCGCTCTCCTATTTGATGGGCGCAGCGGACGGGGGTAGTGAGAGTTGGCTGTCTAATATAGGTAGTCTGTGGCAATAAGCAACAAGCTAAACAAAATCACAACAAAATGCTAGTGCCTAGTGTGCTACACCAGTGATGCCAGCCAAGATTTTTAAAAGTCTCTAGATGAAAGATAAAAATTCTGTAGAATTCTGTATTAATGCTTGACGAAATTCTGTAGAAATCCAGACTTTTTTTAAACATACTAAAAGTGCTTTAAAGGAAAGTTTTGAATTTCATAAAATATCAGTCTTTAATTATATGTATTAATTTTGTACAAGTACATAATTTTTATTAACCGCTGGTATCGGTGGAATCGATAATACTCGTCGTAGTGCTGGCCTTGTTTTTTTTAAATCATACATATTGATGTTAAACATGTATCTTTATTCTTCAGAGAGTTGTACCTCATAACACGGGTTAACAGTGCACTTTTTGTAAACAACAACCCTGTTAATGTTTTCGTTTTAAGCTTGTTTCTTAGTTTACTCTTCATTAAATTTAGTGCCGAAAACAGGCGCTCAACATTTGCACTGCTATGGGGCAAACACAATAGAATTTGTGCAAATTCCAAGAGTAATTGGAATAAGGCAGTTTCATCACCTTTTTTCAAAATGGAAATATATCTCCAAAAATCTTCCACTTGCAAATGATTCTCTGAAGAAAATGGTAATGCTATCAATATATTCCTCAAAGGTCTCCATTCTCGATCAAATTCAGTCACATTTTTAGGTGCAAGTTCTACAAAATATAAAAGTACAAATGCTAAATAATTTTTTATTTTTTTTTTTGTGTTGGGAATACGCTGGAAGTAAAAAATCATCGAAAGACATTGCAGAGCTAGTACGCGAGTGATGCTTCTGCAATAGAGATAGACATCTAAAAAAAACTCCCGGGGGACTGACATTCGCCATCCCGAATGAGATTGCACCTAGTCGACAACTAATCGGCAATTTGTTTTTGAATTACATATTTGTTGAATTTAACAGATAAGTCCGCCGTTTCTAAACTCTTTTCTTGTTTGAAATCAATACCTGATTTCTTAGCCCTAGCTAACTCTTATAGATCAAGAGGTTCTATCCGTCTCAATCTCCTGATTGCATTGTCATTATTTAATAGTTCTGTTATTTCTGTGTTCACGTGGTTGAGAAGCCTACTTCTATGCCTTTGAGCAACTTACTTAACTTCATCTTCAACCATTTCAACATTTAGATCTTTATGCAGATCGGCATTGCGTATGTACCAAGGTGCATTAACTATGTTCCTTAGTACTTTATTTTGGAAAACCTGAATTGTTTGTAAATTTGTTTGGCATGTGCATGCCCACAACTGGAGCCCGTAGGCCCATACTGGTTTCAGAACATGAGTGTATAGCAATAACTTATTGTAGTTAGACAGGGATCTGTATCTCCCAATAAGCCAATACATTTTACTGCATCGCATACTCAACCCATCTTTTTTTCTTTACGTGCGCTTTCCAACGCAGTTTAGCATCTAGAGTCATGCCTAGATATTTGGTGTGTTTGAATATTCCACTACATTGTTGTTACTATAGACTGGAATGTGTGGTACGTTTTTATAGGTACAATTATTATGGACTGACTTAAGGTCATTTAATCTAATCTGCCATTTCTTATTCCATTCTGAAATATTGTTTATTGCTGTTTGAAGATTTTTTGTTGCTATTTCGACAGTTGCTCCCACAGCAAGGATAGCTGTATCATCTGCAAAAGTAGCTTTGGTGGTTTCTTTACTTTCAGACAGATCGTTAGTGAAAAGTAGGTATAGAACTGGACCTAGCACACTGCCTTGCGGTACACCAGCTTTAATCTCTCTTAATGTTGAGTACCTACCTTGCATCTTGTTTAATTCTGAAGAATCTATCTGATATATAAGACTCCAGAATGGTCGCATACTGATTCGGCAGTTGCTTTTGTAATTTGTGTACCACTCCTTTGTGCCAGACTATATCGAAAGCTTGTGCTATATAAAGAAATACTGTAGAGCACACATTTTTCTCTTCAAATGCTTTTTCGATTCTATCTGTGATTCTATGCACCTGATCAATGGTTGAGTGCTTATTTCTAAATCCAAATTGATGAATAAAATGAACAAAAACAATGAATAACACAATAGAAACTTTAATTACCTGGAAATAGCATCAGCCATACAACAAGATACAAATAAAGTTAAATGGTTCAATCAATATGTCAGCCATATAAAATCATAGTAAAACGAGAAAGTAATAGATATGTTAAGGTGGAAACGCACTATTTTGGTAAGTATTTATTGGCAATTTTAGTTTTTACTGGAATCTGAGAATTCTGTATATTTTAGTTTCAATTCTGTATTTCTGTAGGCAAGGTGAAAATTCTGCAGTTATACAGAAAATTCTGTAGGGTTGGCATCAGTGTGCTACACTCAAATCAAATCAAAAGTTGGTGACGTTACAATGGTGACGTCTGTTAAGGTTCCTGATTTTGTGATGTGGTGTGACGAAGGGTGTGTTTGCGGAGTACTGTCGTGGGGTTGGGATAACATATAACGAATGGAACAAATGGAAATCAACAACTTCGTATTACCTATAGTTATATCGAAATTGTTGCAAACGTATGGTTATCTTTTTTACTGATTCATTTGACTTACATATATTGTTATCATTTCTTTGTTAATTATTCTTATTTTCTTTGAAAGCTTCTTGTTCGTAAAACCGTTTGACCTCGAACAAACAAAGAACCCAATGACAGAAAGTCGCTTTTAATGCATTTCTTAACACAAAATTGGGCATTATACTATTACAAGAGCAGGATAATGAATTGGTTTATAAATCTGTGACAATAAATGCAAGTTTTTGTTGCGACAAAATAGGTTTAGTTAAAAAAACATTTTAAAGTTAACGATGGTGCTTAAGTGACAAGATTTACACAAATAAATATTGAATACTTTTGGAGCTTTGGCCATAATAACATTGAGAATAATAATCAATTAAACATAACTTTAAAACAGCTTAAATTCACTGATGCGTAAAGCACAATCATGCGTTGGAGCGTCGTGTTGAAAAAAAATATCCATAGGAAATCAATAAAACAAGTGACAAAATATATTTATTTAAACAAATTTATATTGATATTTTTTTTTGAGATTGAAACACAATCAGACTGGACCGTCGCATCGCGTTGAAAGACGCTTTAAGCTGAACCATAAGAAATCAATGAAACCTATGACAAAGACGCGCTCTGCCTCAACTTCTAATTAACATTGCTGTATAGCGTTGTGTGTCAATGTGAAGGTAGACAATAATATTGACTGTCAAACTATTTTTTTGATCAGGACTTGTGCCTTGTAATATTTGTAATATTTGAACTTTCGGTTTAAAGCAACCCACGTTCCAAATCGGCATGACGAAAGCGTCATAAATAAATATTTTTTCCAAGTTGTAAATGATTTCTCGATGTCATTGAAATTTTTTCCAGTACTTAAAAAAGTGATTATTCTTTCGGACACTCACATGTTTGAAGAAAATTATAAACAAAATAAAAAGTGTTCGAAATGTTTCCATTTCCGATTTGGTTCACTTTTCGCAATAACTATTCAATCATTATAAGTCATAAATACAAAATCATTTTCACCGATCATATGGTCTGCATTTATAATGCCATTGATATTTTGTCGTGTTGGTGTAGTCGGGTTTTAGTAATGGCTGTAGTGGGTCTAGAGTTTTGTCATTACTAGTAAAAAGCTTGTTATTGACCGTGTAGGAGCAGCAACGCACACACTTTTATATATATTCGACCTATGTGCAACAAACGTACCTACTTGCTATTGATTCAGAGCGTACATAGAGGACAAAATTAAACTATTGTTACATTCTGGCTAGGGTTCGAAAAGATAAGACGTAATTCTATTTAATTAATCTTTATTAGTTCTCTTTCAATTTAATTCTTGATTATTATTCTAATAATTCACTTATTCACAACAATTCACTTTCACAATTAATCACTTTAAATACACAAACACTTTTCTCTTACTGGATACTTATACTTTTTCTCTATACTTTTCACTACTGTCATCTATCGTACTTCTTTATCGCGGTTCACAACTAGAATGTCTTGGGTGCTCCTGCGACATCTATTTATATCTCCTAGTGACACCTCTCGAAATTTCCAGATTCGTTGAGAAGGTTCGTTAAGTTCAGAAGGTTCGAGAACAACATACCAAGTTATACCACAGCTACTCAAACTGCTATTCCAATGCTGCCAAAATCGGTAATATGGACACTTTCTACTAGATGGCGTAGTTGACTAATTAATGACACAGTTCAAGCAAACATGCAACAATATCCCCCTCTTAAACTTGTTCGTCCCGAACAAGCACGTCAATATTTTCCCCATGGTAGCGATGGAGACGATCCACATGGACAACTTTCAGCTTGCCTCTTCCTCGCTGGATCCGGTAGACAACATCGTTGATGCGCTTCACTATCTTATAGGGTCCTTCCCAATCCTGCTGTAGTTTAGGTGACATACCTTTTCGGCGATGAGGGTTGTATAGCCATACCAGATCTCCTTCCTGGAATCCTGTGGTGGTCGCTTTTGTATCGTACCTCGTCTTCATGCGGTCGCTGGATATCGGATGAATATTTCGGTGGACTTCAGTACCCGGTACACACTTTCCAACCACCTCACCTTGCTTCAATTTGACGCTTTTGTGTTCAGCATTAAGAACTCGTACGGGAACAATATTGTTCTTCTGCTCGACAAGCACTTTTCCAACCACGCAGTTTCGGTAGTGGTTGTCTTTTGGCTCAACTAGAGAGAATCGGTGGCTCATAGGATCACCTTCCAGCTTTGTCCGAATTATTGTCTCTGAAGAAGGTGGTAGGACCTCGTCCTCACTATTGACTGTCCTCAGGGATGCGGCGTTCTCTTTCCCGTACACCATCGGAAACTCTACGTTTCGATACTTGAGTACTTGCATACCAAAGTCCAATACGACATCATTCGCCTTCATGAAATCGATTCCAATGATGCATTCGTCACATATATCAGCTACTAAGAAAGCGTGGGAGAATGCTAATCCTGCCAAATTTATTGTTAGCATGATATCTCCGTACACTTTCGCTGTCGCTCCTGTTGCTGTTTTCAGACAGTAACTGCTGGTGTTGTGCAACCAAGACTGACGGACGATGTCCCTCCTTATAATGGAAGCGGTGGCACCGGTGTCGATGGCTGCCACGCACTTATTTTGACCGATATAGGCTTCCACTGTTAAACTCTGGTTTCCTTGTTTGGTTTGGGAGACTTGAATTGTGGTCCTGGAGTCGTCGATTCCGGAAACCCACTTCTGCTCCGAGAAGCTGCCCCTTACACGTTTCCCGATTGCTGGTTCTGCGAAGCTATATCTGCCAGATGCTTCTTCGTTGCGCCTCCTAGGCCCGCAATGTGGACAACTGCCTTGTCTGGGTGGAGCTCTGCACTGTCTCTGTAGGTGACCTCTGTTATCTCTGCTCCGGTCTACGATGTCTGCTCTTTGGCATGAACATTCAACGGCTGTAATTTCCCGTACGCGGTGGAACACATTCGATGCCTGATCAGCAGCTTGCATTGTCAAGGCAAATGCTAGGGCCTCAGCGAGAGTCCTCTTTCCAGCCATTCTTACGGCCATTTGCAGTTGTCTATCTTCAATGGCTTGGATAAACGCCTCCACAGCCATTTCATTGATGAGAATCTCACCAGCATTAGGATATGACAAATGTGCCAGACGTTCGATATCTGCTTGCAGCTGTTGAAGTGTTTCTCCCCTCTTCTGTACTCTACTGCGTAGCTGAACCCTGTACACTTGCTGCATATGCTCATCACCGAAGCGCATCTCTATAGCCTTGACCAGGGCGTCGTAGTTGTGTTGCTTCTCTTCTGAGACGGTTTGGAGTAACTCCGCAGCTGTACCTCTTAGTGCGAGCGTTAGCGCAATCGACTTTTCCTCGTTGTCCCAGCTGTTCGCCACTGCAGCTGCTTCAAACTGTTTCTTATAAATTGGCCATGATGTTTGACCATCGAAAACAGGAGGCTGCATCTCTTTCCTTCTCGGGCAGTCCGCAGAATTTTCTCGAGCCTTCTGCTTCTTCACTTTCTCGAGCTCTTTAGCCAAGTTCTCGATGTTTGTATTGATTTCGTCGAATTTGGTTTCAACCTTCTCGAACTTTTGGTCAATTTCTCCGAGTTTTCCTTCGAGAACATTTTTAAAATCTTCCACAGCGCTCTTTTGGGCGGCAACTATGGAATTCTTTTGTTCTTCGAATTTAGTGTCCATTGCTTGCAATTTGGAATCTAGAGAATTGTTCTGTTGTTCTAGAGAATTCTTTTGTTCATCAAATTTAGAGTCCATTGATTGCAATTTGGAATCTAGAGAATTCTTTTGTTCATCAAATTTAGAGTCCATTGAATGCAATTTGGAATCTAGAGAATTCTTCTGTTGTTCTAGAGAATTCTGTTGTTCCTTGAACTGAGAGCCCATAGAATTCTTCTGTTCATTGAACTGAGAGTCCATAGAATTCTTCTGTTCATCTAACTTGGCCAGAAGTAATTCCATCATAGCAGTCATATCAACGCTTGTACTTACTTGTTCTTCTGCTACGTCGAACAAAACGGACTTGGGGTTTTCTCCTTCGTTTTCAACAGATTCCTGCAGTCGAAGCACAAGATCACTTTTTCCTCCAGCTGTGGAGAGATTCCGCTTTTCCAATTCAGCTTTTAACTGCGGAATACTGAGCTGTAGTAATTTTAATGTGCGGCCCATTTTTTTTTTAATTCACTTCACTTTAATTTCACACTGAATACGTTTTATCCCACTTCTGACACCAATGTTACATCCAGGCTAGGATTCGAAAAGATAAGACGTAATTCTATTTAATTAATCTTTATTAGTTCTCTTTCAATTTAATTCTTGATTATTATTCTAATAATTCACTTATTCACAACAATTCACTTTCACAATTAATCACTTTAAATACACAAACACTTTTCTCTTACTGGATACTTATACTTTTTCTCTATACTTTTCACTACTGTCATCTATCGTACTTCTTTATCGCGGTTCACAACTAGAATGTCTTGGGTGCTCCTGCGACATCTATTTATATCTCCTAGTGACACCTCTCGAAATTTCCAGATTCGTTGAGAAGGTTCGTTAAGTTCAGAAGGTTCGAGAACAACATACCAAGTTATACCACAGCTACTCAAACTGCTATTCCAATGCTGCCAAAATCGGTAATATGGCCACTTTCTACTAGATGGCGTAGTTGACTAATTAATGACACAGTTCAATCAAACATGCAACACTATTTTCCTTTATGCTTTCCTTTATCTATATTAAAGGTTATTCATTATTATTTCTCTAAAAAAAAAAGTATTATAAATGATTTAAATCATTATTATGTATAATTTATACTATATTTTACACTTATTACTAATTCACCACGCAACTAAGAGGTTTGCAGATAATTTATCATAATTTTACAAATCCACCTCGGAACGAAGGTTTCTTTAGTTTACACTAATACAGATAGGCATTTAGTGGAGTTTTTCAGCTGTTTTCAGTTTGTAGGCAACTAGAAAATATCCTCTCAGTTGACTGTGTGCAAACTTCCGATATATTAAACAATATCGAGTACGATGACGCAGATGAAGACTACGCGAGGAGCAACACTATAGAAACAGAACTAACGAAAGGATGTTCAGAGAAGCTACAGGAAGGAGCTTTGACATTCTACGCAAGCCTGCACGCAATCTATGATCAATGAGGCGAATTCCTATCGGGAACAAGCCTTGTTAAAACGTTTGAAGGCTTATGAGACCACACGAACTCTGTCAGAGTTTTGGAAGCTTACGGTACCTATAAGCTTCGAAAATTTTTTGAAAAGAATAAAGCATATATTCGAAACTGTTTTTCCGGAGGACCGCTAACAGTAAAACTTTGTTGAAACCCTCTTGTCTCAGATGATAAACCAGTTGAAAGTCACAAAAACCATGACGTGTGGCAGTTATGGACATAACGAAGGCATGATTTAATTTATTTTAATTGGACTGATTAAATTTACACTGAAAACATAGGGACGGGCTACAGACTACAGTCCGCTTAGGCGAACTGTTGGATACCCTATTTTTATTCCTATCCTTCATAAGTGGGCGTGACAAAAGTCTAAGTATGGTTGAATTGTTAAGAACGCTCTACATATTTTGTTAATTTTGTTATATAACATTTAAATGATTTAATCGGAAAAAACGAAGCTTTTGTAAAAAAACGCTTCCTAGCCCAAACTTGGGTTTTTCAATAAAATTGTTTTATTTAATTGGGGCGTGTCAGTAGCCGGATTAAAAAAATATTTAAACCTAAGTTTAAAGTTCACCTATCGAGTCTACATTATAAATTTCAGTTTCCTAACCCAAACTTTGACTTTTCAATAAAATTGTTTTATTTAATTGTGGGCGTGTCAGTTTTAGAGATTTTATCTCCAGAGCAGTTTCAGGAGTTAAGGATCATATATAAAAAATTTCAGCTTTCTAGCTCAAAATTCGATTTTTTCGATAATTTTTTTTTTTTTTTTTGAGTTTGTGGGCGTGTCTGTGGGCGGATTTCAAAAATTCTTAAACTTGACTATTTCGGGCCCTTAGACAGTATATGGTTAAAATTTCAACTCTCTGGGTCCAGTTTAAAGGCCTTATTTTAGCCGACAGACGGACGGACGGACCTGGCTAGATCGACAACAGTATTGATGCTGATCATAAATATAGTAACTTTTAGGGGTCTACGAGTAATATTAAGGTATGTTTCAAAAATATGAGTCAAAATTAATATACCCTTAGAATATAAAAAACAACAAAAATTTAAGGCTGCCAACGCATAAGCATAATGTAAATAAATTTCCATAAATAAAGTTATATTTTTATGAATGAATGAATGCGTTTTTCTGATTTTAATATACACATAACTATTTATATTCATATTTACTTTTATTTGATTTTAATTATGGTAATGTTGATATATAGTTTATTTATTTTTTATGTATTAAGGTATGCGTTATAGGTTATAGGTATGCGTTGTTGTTAGGTAATATTTTATTTATTTATTTATGAATTATGTGCGAGGAGTAGGTCTAATGGGGATACCTCGGTGGAAAAAAACGCACCTAATATTCCACCTCTTGGGTGACGAGGAAGAGAACAGACTTCTTTTTTTTTCATTTTTCCTATTCGCTCTCCGTTACTCCGCGTCTGGGAAAACTTCGGTGAATAACAACACGTATATCTAATGTTCGAGCCAGAAAACTTAGTCACCGAAGCGCAGGGATTAGTGAATGTGTTTGAGCAGCATTTCCAGCAGCTGCTTAATTAGCATCATGCGGAGAGAGTGATAGGGCAAGAAGAAAGCCCACGTCCAGTCAATAAAGAACCAGTTCCACCACCCAGTATAGAAGAAGTTGGCTTAGCTATAAAAAAGCTTAAGAACAACAAAGCCGCAGGGTCTTATGTTGGTAGGGCGCATGCACCAAAACATCAGCCAAGTATGGGTGGAAGAAAACATGCCCGATGACTGGACTATCAGCTCCATATGCCCCATCTACAAAAAAGGCGATCCTATGTCTTGCAAGAATTATCGAGGCATATCCCTGCTTAATGTCGCATATAAGATACTATCCAACGTACTGTGTGAAGCCGTTCTGCAACACACTTATCGGCACGGAAAAGTGTGGCTTCCGGCCAGGCAGATCGACTATAGACCAAAGTTTTACACTGAGGCAAATACTGGAAAAGACCAACGAATTTCAAGTCGAGACACACCACCTATTCATCGACTTCAAAGCCGCGTATGATAGTATACATCGTCAGGAGCTCTATATGGCGATGGCCGAATTCGGAATCGCGGCAAAACTGATTCAGATGTGTCGCGTGACTGGAAAACACGCGGTGCAACGTGCAGTTTGGAAATAGTTCCTCCGAACTATTTCAAACATGCACCGGATTTCGGCAAGCGGGCGCGCTATCATGCGATTTCTTCAATCTCGTACAGGAGCAGATAGTGCGCAGGGCAGGTGTCAACACGGAAGGAACTATCTTCAACAGGTCCGTTCAGCTGCTGGGTTATGCGGAAGAAGAAGAGGCGAAATCTGTTGGCCTTGTAGTAAATGAGGACAATACTAAATACATGCTACCAACAAACAAACCAACATCTGTCCGCCGCCTAGGACAAAACGTCAATATTGATAGCAACAATTTCGAGGTAGTTAAGGAGTTCATCTACTTCGGAGTAAACATCAACTCGACGAATGACACCTTAGTGGAGATCCGGCGAAGAATTACCCTAGGAAACCGCTGCTACTTCGGTTTTGCAAAACAACTGGGTTCAAAACTCCCAACTCGGAGGACAAAATGTATGCTTTACAAAACCCTTATCCTGCCAGTTCTGCTTTATGGCGCCGAGTGCTGGACGATAAGCAGGAAGGGAGAGCTGATACTGGGCTCCTTCGAAAGAAAAATTTTTCGGCGGACTTGTGGTCCTGTGTGCTAGGAGGGCGAATGGAGGAGAAGATACAACCGTTGACTACATTGGCTCGGCCACATCGAGCGAATGGACAACAATGCTCCAGCTAAAAGGATCTTCGAATCCCAGCCCTCAGGTTTGAGAAGGCAAGGAAGACCGAACCTCCGTTTCAAAGACCAAGCCATCGCGGATGCCAGAGCTCTTGGTCTGGACAACTAGAAGCAGCGTGCCTGAGATCGTAGAGGATGGAAGGCTGCTGTGTCTCAGGCAGAGCCTCTTCACGGGTCGGGAGCCTGTTAAGTAAGTAAGTATATCTTATGTTAGAACATGGGCAATTAAAGAGAAACAATCAAGCAACCTTCATTGAGCAAAATAATACCAAGAAGTGACCTCAATGCTTCATTGAAAAGGTGCATGGACTATAAAATATATGGTACTAAATTCATATGTTGATAAAAGATAAATATCTCCACGCAAAACAATAACATATAAATATTCATCGTATCCAAGAAGTGTTGGTGCAGAAAGGCACAATACTGCGACACAAAATAAATTATGTCATTGATCGAATATTTCTAAATCAATAACAAAAAAAAATATAAAAATCGGCAAATTTTTGTACAAGATATAGCCAGAATATTGAGAGTCTAAAATGCGATAAACTCATAATATCTCATTTAATGAAAAATACACAAATCAAAGTTTTATTAAATTTTTCCTTTCAAACAAATCACCCCTTCCATCATACATTCTACTGGCAGACGACCAAGCCAGATTTCTTATTTTTCCATCTCCCTCTCTTCTAACATACTACTTGACGAAGCGAAGGCAACAATGCAAATTATTAAGAAGTATTCGGCTGTTACACAGGAAAAGAAATACTAACACTTCCATAAGAATGAAAACCATATGGCATGACCAGAAAGTCGATAATGTGAGATCCATTCTCCATCATCAACCTCTGCTACTGGCAAAGCAAGGTCACTAGTAAAGGTAGTCTGTGGTGTAGGTAGCCTGTGCTGTCAACAAAATACTGTTATCACTCTGAGATTTTTCTCCGCTACTTCAGCTGAGATTGAGCGTATTCCGCATGTCACAGCCTAACTTGGGCCGAAATTTCTTGCCAAAGGTCCGTTCGCGAACTAATATGCAAACGTAAATTTATATAAACTTTCGTGCAAAACTACACAAACGCGTTCGCGTACTGAGAAAATGGTAAAAAGATGAACGAAAGAAACATGTACTTTCGTTAATTTTTCTTCACACTGAATTACAGCTGGTAAGAAAATGAAAACTGTGAAATGATGAAATCCTATGAGTTTGCCAGCAAAAAAAAAAACAGCGCTTGCTTCTTTTCGAGCCAAACTTTGACGTTTTTCATCTTTTTACACAAAAGCGTTCACGTACTTTTCTTTGAAATGAGACGATTCTCTCTCGATTTTGAAAATTTGACAGTTTTCATTTTTCTACACATAAAGTACGCGAACGTACCTCAAAGCTCCCTAACGCGATTGTCAAACGTCGCCCTTGATACTTAGCTATTTTAACCAATCAGCGGTCCAGCCTTAGTTAGGCTGTGGCATGCGGAATGCGCTCATTTTTAAATTAGGTGGAACAATTTCAATCCGAATTGAATTTCATGTAAACGCAGATTGAAAGATTGAGGGATTCACTCAATCCGATCACAAAATTTTCTGCGATTGGATTGAAAATCAGCATGTAAACGCAAATTGAAAGATCGAGAGATCGAGTGAGAGTGTGTGTGCGTGCCCTCTTTGTTTTCCTTTGTTATGTTCACTTGAATGGGATTTTTCTCGCCACTAACACAAGGCTATCCAAAATAAGGATGCTGAATTCTACTTCAATTCAATTTCTCGATTCGGTGAGAGCGAAAACCCGCCTCGAAAACCAATTCAGTTTCAATTCGATCTTTCGATTCGGTCATGTAAACGTACTATATGTTAACCCGTACACATATTTTCCCTTTCTTCCAGAGTAAACGAAAGAAAACTCCTTCGTTGTCTCTGCCTAAAAAGCACACCGTGAATTTTCCTTAAACATAAGGATACAAAGTGGTTGAATAAAGCGAGTGAGGAGGAGAATCATAAAAATGTTTTTCTCAGGAAATAGAAAAAAAGAATCCGAAGACGCCTTGTAAACATACTGAAACCTGTTTCTGATTTCGTTATTTGTCATGTTGCTGCTTTAAGGCCCAACTAAAATAGACGGCTGAAAACTGAAACAGTGTCTTATTAAAACTAATCGTTCCCTTCCGATCTAGTAAGTGCTTAAGTAGCCCATAGAAAAAGGAGGTAAGTAAACGGAAGCAACTGCACGCAAACAGAAGTCAATGAAATTGCACGAAACGGAGCAATCCGCTATTATGGGCACACAATATATTTGCTTATTGTTTGAAGACGCCGTACGCACTGCACAAACAATCACACACAAACACGCTTTGGCGCGTGCGTTGCTTTCGTTACGTCCAAAAGCTTTGCATGCATTTACCTTTGACTCAAACCAAAAATTCAAATATTACCAAATACACGAATCCTAAACCAAGAACTAGCTTGACAGTTCACACTTTTGTCTACCTTCGCGTGACACACGGCGTTTTACATCGAGGTTTCGAAACATTACGTTCTGGTTTTACGAATACTATTTTAAAGTTGAATCAGAACGCAGCTTTGTGATAGGTTTCAGCGATTTGATCCGATTCGACTGAATGCGTCTTTCAACGCGACGCACCAAAGCCTAATTGCGTTTTAGGCATTATAATTCTGCCTTCTGGTTAAAAACTAGTCACACGATTATTATTTATAAATCTCAATGTGCTCTTAAACTGTTGATTTTTAATGTTCCATACGTTTAAAAATTCAATTTAAGTATTTTTTCGTCTTTTGTTTAAATATTGATATTTCTTGAAAGCAAAACGGAACTTTATATTTACATATGTCTCCATTCCAACTTCCGGTCCAAGTGCAGAATATAAATGGTCTAATTACGACCGTTGGTATATACGGAACACATATTCTACTTTCCTTGTTTTTTTTTCCAAGTAAATGTATTGTTGTTGTCAGTTGGTATTACTAGTTTCAGTTCAGCCGATGTTGGCTGGCAACAGCAATTGCAGACGCGCAGTTGGTCAATACAGTTACTTTGGGAAACTCAATTTTAAACAAACCGTAACTGTTAATTAACGATATTGCGTTCTAAGTTCCAGACGTTTCTGCAAATTCAGATATTAATCTATTAAAAATAGTTTATTTGTTACAAAACAGTCATTTACATTTTCGGATTGTAATTATTAGAGAGTGGAGTAGTGAAAAAGGAAACGTGTTTGCTTGAGCAGTCGTTAAGCATCGCCGTAGAACAAGTAAGTTGAATTATTCTAAAATTGTTTTTAAATACGTTATAAACAAATTCAATTTTTCGCTATAACACATTTTTATAATTGCGTTCAGTTTGCATTTCGCTATCAGTTCATTTGTTGCATTTGGGACATTATTTTATGATGCTATATATATGTATATATTGTGTCTTTTCGTTTGGACAAAGTCAAATTCGTTACGGAACTCAGTGTTCGTGCCCCAGAGTGTTACCATGCGTTTGCCTCTTGAGGGTTCATTTGTTGCATCCACTTTTATCATTAAATCCGCTGGAGGAATCTCGGACCCACAACGATTAACCGCGTATGAAACACGTCATCATTTGCATAAAGAGATAGGTACGATCCCTACGTTTGTAATTAACAAATTTCAGGGATTTAATGATAGAGGTAATATTCTCATATTCCAATCCAATTAAATATCTGAGTATCGTGCTACCGATTCCAACTACATATATATTTTTTTCTCTAACAATGAGCGAGTATCGAGATTGGATCTTGGAAATCGTCTGTTTGGATTCCTTGAAGAGTTTTCCTATGTCTTTTCTGCTGGGTTAGGCTCATGGAAAATATAAAAGTTTCAATGCGCAATATTTTGCTGCGTATAAAAGAGCCAGCCGAGCTCAGTGGTTAGTGTGTTGGACTACTAATCGAAAGGTCCCCGGTTCAATTCCCGCCTGGGCCATGTAAAATTTATAGTTTTTTTTTACTGCCCTCACCTCTTGCGAAAGTCTGACAAACATCCCAGAAGCTTCTCAAATTTGTCGTCCAGATTCGGCCCAAAATGGTAGGGCCCATACTTAATTGATGATTTGGTGCATCCTACCAAAAGACTGCGTGTTTGTCTACTAAGATGATCAAGGTTCTTTTCACAATTCTTTTTTTGGTGCCTTGATCATCTGTCTGATGTGTCGTGGTCATCTTAGGTTGGGTTTATGTTGGAAGTGCGATGAACGGTGAGAGCAAAAACTAAATTACAGTTTAGCTCTGTTTTTATTTCATATTCATGTAAGACTTTTGACAACGATGAAAGCATAAGTGCTAGTTGTGCAATTTATTAAGAAATTTGCAGGTTATAGTGCTCAGTAGAAACCGAACATGAACGAGTAATTCCAAAGAAGAAAAAATAATTTTTCTTTTTCAAGCGCTACAAGATGTACCTACCTACATGCTTATTTTGAGATTCGAATGAATAGTCAAGTCGTTCGAATGTCATATTTTCGTTCGAATTATACCGGTCTTCCTCAAACAAATTTTCTATTCGATCGAATCTCAAAATACAAATTCTTCTAATTCGACAAACTTTCGTTCGAATTCGAATGTCAAAATCAGCATAATAAAGATCGTAGAGGAAGCACGAGCATAATTTGTCCGAAACAAGTGGTCATGATTTGTGTCTTTTTAGTTCAATCCACACCCTCCCCTCTCTCTCTGTTGAACTACTGTAATTCTGCTAATAAGATTTTCAACGTCCAATACTGTTAAGCTGGTTACTCGTTGTCTAAAGTGCTGCTCCAATGTAAACTTATTAGCTGGTACTTGACCCATTGAGATTCTCTCCGAGACACTCCAATTAAACTCCACCCTTCCATCCTCCGCGATCCTGGGCGCACTGATTCCACTTGTACAGACTATGCACTCTGGAATTCGCGATGGTTTTGTATTTAAAACGGAGCTTCGGTCTTTCTTTTTATCCCGAATCTGTGCGCTGGTAGTAGAAGATCCTCTCCGCTGGAGCATTGTCTATTTCCTCGAAGTGGCCGAGCCGTTGTAGTCGAAGTGCCTAAGCTTTTCGGCCTTTAAGCATAGAGTTCGCTCTCCTCGCACACAAGAGCAAATATCCGAGGGAGCATTTTACTTACGAAAGAACCCAACACTTTTCTGCTTATCTTCCAACAATCGGCGCCATAAAGCGGAACTGGTAGTATCAGTGTTTAGTAAAGCTTACAATTGGTCTTGCGGCTGGGGAGGTTTGAAGCTATTTGTTGTGCTTAACCGAATTCGCAACGGTTTCCTAAATTAATTCTTCGTCGGATCTCCACCAAGGTGTCACTTGTTTAGTTGACGTTTACTCCGAGGCGGGTGAATTGCATTACGAAGTTGTTGCCTTAATCAGTCACGTTTTGTCCTAGTGGATGGACAGACGCCTGGTTGTTTGTTGAAAGCATGTGCTTGGTTTCGTCCTAGTTGATTTCTACAAGGTCAAACAATTTTGTCTGTTCTTGAGTCGCTTTAAAATCTTAGCCACGACGGCGGGTTGAGATCGGTCGATGATTTGAATACGCGTACCACAGTAGTTAAACGGATCTGTTGAAGATAGTTCCTTCCGTGTTGACTTGCCCTGCATACTATCTGCTCCAGAACATGATAACAGAAGTCTCATGACAGGGGATCTACTTGCCGGAATCCGCTGCAGGTTTGGAATAGTTCGAAGGAGCGTTTTTCAAACTGCACATAAGTAGTGGTCCTTCCATACTCTCATGACCCTCCCTATTGTCTCGATCAACTTCCTGGGTTTCGAAGTTAAATTTTCTCGCATTAATTTGCTTGTGCAAGCATTTTCTGAGTACATATTTCCATTTAAATTTGCTGCCACAAAGTATTGATTCGGGTCAATATTGGCTGCTCGAAAAGATGGAATGTTTCCGGAAGACATACATGCACAATACACACTTGCTCACTCAATCCCATAGATGTGTTTTCCCCCCTTAGTCGCATTTTAAGACGATGGTTGTTTTTGTGTGGACACTGCAGTGATTCTTAGTCCATCCCTGCACGGAAAACTGAACTTGCTGTCATCATAACCAAATTCTCACACTTTAACATCAAGAAACTGTAGAAAAACAAATACTCAGCACGATCATATTGCGATCTGAATTTGTCTTCTTTCGATTCAACAGCTTGCCGATATGTAAGCAGAAAGGTTTTTTGCTGCTTATTGATTGTTGCAAAAAATGCTTCCGGTAACTTTCCAACATTTCTGGAAGGGTTATGGTCCCTTTAATCGAGATCGTTGAAGTAAAAGAAGAAGAAAGGAAAAGTCAACGTAGATTGCCGATTTTCTCTTCACATCTGTTAGGTGCCGGGCGTAGGGAACTGTAAGGTTGTTATGTTATGTCTTTGTTCTACACACTAGACGCTAAAACTAACCTTAGGTGGCCCAGTAAAATGGCATGTCTAGTGCCACAATTATCATCATTGAGCATTGTTTCATAAACAAACGATTTTTCCAGAAGCTGAATCGACGAGGAGGAGAGATTTAACCACACGCGCTGCTCATTTCCAAAAAAAAATCCATTTGGGAGCTTTCTTCCACAACAACCTTAATGACTTTACCAATACTGACATAAAAAGCCGTACGTATCATCTGAAGCTTTAACTAGATTCACCTTGTAACCCAGAGAATTTTTAATTGGTCAAAGTGCTTTTGCTGACAGTAACCTTAACACAACCTTACCTAACCTTACTTTTCCTTGGGTTCCGTCACTTTTACAATAATAGAAAATGACTTCGGACGCTTTATCCGACTCTTTCGTTCCTTTGCTTCAAATTGAGGGTCCAGGTTATGATATGAATTGATCTGTTCAATTCATATTATAACATTCTAAATTCACTGCGTTTCTGCTAGTCCGCCTGTGGGTTTCGCGAGTTGGACCTCAACAAATATCAGCAGGCTTCCCGGTTTCGGATCACTTAATCACATTGGATTGCATAAATGTGGTTCATTTCCCCGTAACGTCCTCGCATTGGTCATCTAGTCAACCTTCAACTATCTTCATTGTGAGCGCCTTCAAGTTGTTAGAACGGTAGTTATCATCACATTTTCGCGTATCGCCCTTTACTTTGGGCAAAGAAAGATGATAATTTAATCCTCGCTGATCACGTATTGGATCGCATCTAGAAGTTTAGAGATGAGATTCAGACATACCTGGCAATCTACCTAACTGAAAGTGTTCAACAAATAGCCACTTGCATTTCCACTTGAAAACATTTTAATCACTTTTTTCACTTTGCAGGCATTTGAATTATACTGAGGAAAAGTAACCAACAATCTATGCAAAGAAAAAAAACACAAAAACAAAAAGAGTTTATCTCGAAAAATCTAAATATTTTTCCGGCAAAAAAAGTGAATAGGGTCGTCCACGGGGAATATAAGTGTCCGTTAAACACGCTGCAATTCACCTGGATTCACGAAGGTTCGTAAATAGCCGTGAGAGGACATAATCTTGCAATCAAATATTCTTTTGAATCGGATTCAAATAAACGCCAACATTAAATCAAATTTCGAAGACAAATTGGAACAAATTGAGAACTTTCGTTCTATGCCGCTCTGTATTTAGAAATCAGCTAAACATTAAACTATTTGGATAGCATCTTTTAAAACAAATGCTTGTTTCTAAAAACCATTCTCACTCAACCGAAATAAAGACTCGATCGACTATTTGATTTAATCAAAGATAAAGGTACGTGGAATACAACTTTTTAAAATGACATTATCATACTAATATTATTTTAGTTTCAACAAATATTCGGCTGTGCAAACACGTGTCATGTCAATCTCAACGAGAATAATCTGACGACAATTGGATATGATACAAAAACAAGGTTTAGAAAGCAGTAACCTACTTTCGTTTTTTAATACCCCACCTCAAGTATATAAATGAGGAAAGCTTGTTTCAATCTTCTGTAAGAAAATTTTAAATATCATAGCGGGTAAGTGGACTTGTTTTGTATTATATTATTTTACTAAACCTAGAATAGAAGTTAGTGATTGTGCGCAAAAGTAGTCTGTAAAAAGAGGACATTAACACATATCAACGAGTTTTCTAAGAATTTTCATTTATTTGTCATTGTACATTGAAAATACTTCGTAAACAATCCTTATAGAGTAATCGATGTAGAAATAAGAAGCCGCTTATGCTTCATCAGAAGCTCTTTACTGATTTAACTTAATTACTTTACTTAACGGGATGCTGATCGGAAAAGAATCCCGGGCACCTTTACAGTCTCGGACCCTAGGGTGTGGGAGTCGAAGATCTTCTTCGCTGGAGCATTATTGTCCATTCGCTAGACGTGGCCGAACCAATGTAGTCGACGTGTTTTAAGTTTTCGGACTACATCCACATCTTTGGACATCTCATAGAGTTCGCGGTTGTATCTTCTCCTCCATTTGATCTCGCAGACAGGACCAAACGTCAAACGGAGTATTTTGTTCTCCGAGAGCCCAATATTAGCTGTCCTCTCCTGCTTATCGTCCAGCACTCGGCGCCACAAAGCAGAACTGGCAGTATCAGTGTTGTGGTCTTGTCTTCAGGGTTAGGAGTTTTGGACGCATTTGTTGAAGTAGCAACGGTTTCCCAGGGTAATTCTTTGTCGGTGTCGTTCATGGAGTTGATGTTTACTCCGTAGGTCAATTACTACCTCAATGTTTCTGCAATCAACAGTGACGGTCTGTCCTAGTCGGTGGACAGATATTTGTTGAAAGCAAGTTCTTGGATTTGTCCTCGTCGACTTCAAGGCCAACCAAATTTGTCTGCTCTTCAATAGGCATGAAAGCCTCTAACACGGTACGCTGAGATTGGCCGATTTCTGAGGATGAATTCTAGCATATGCGTCTTCAAAGTCGATGAAAAGATGTTGGGTCTGGACTTAAAATTGGTATTTTTCCTAAGTGAGAAGATTTGGCCGGATGCTTAGGAATTACTTGTTGTAAAGTTAGTTTGTTGTTTTGTGGCATACGCCCCTGGTCCATTTTGGAACATTTCTAAGAAAAGTAGCAACATTTGAATATTTGGCCAAACACCCCAAAAAGGGGGCGTCGCACAAAAAACTTACATTGTATACATTAGCGATTTTCATTTTTTTTAGCAGATTGCAATGTGTTGGACTACTAATCTAAAGACCAGGTTTAAATCCCGCCGGGCCAAGTAACAATTAAAGGTCGTTTCCACTGCCCCACCGCTTGCGAACCTCTGACAATCATCCAAGAGTATCAATTGCCCTGGTGAGCTTCTCAAATTTGTTGTTCGCATGTGGCTTAAAATGTTCGATCCCATCCACTTCTTACAATCAAATGATTGGTTGGTTTTGGGTCCTGTTGTTGCCCTCATATTTATTTATTTATTTTTTGAGCACATAAAAAACTAAGCGACCCCTTTTTGAAAACTGCCCCGAAGAATCATTTTGAAGATATGGGTTCCCTTCACAAAAAAGTTCTGTTTCACACAATTCTAAGATAGCTTTCCAGTGGCAAGGGTTCTGCATCTCAAAGGCGAATACTCTTGTATCAATATGGCATTTTTTTTGCGAACCCGTTTGAATTTTTATCTAGCAGATCTCACTGATATCTTCGATAAAGCCAACAATAAAATCAAAATATATGAAAAAAAAAATTGCGCTGTATATCAGTTTTCTACAGAAACTGGTGTTTGAACGTTTCCTTCCGTTTAAAAGATTGTTCCAGAAATGGCATCCTATCAAACATTGAATGTTGGAGCTTTATATACCTAATTGTATAATTATATATATAGAGAGTTATTTCATTCATTCATCTCAGCAGGGAGCTGGGACATACCTATCCCTGTAAACCAAGGGATTAGGCTCTGTTGGAGCATAGACCTTGTTCTAGCCCTTATGATATGCTGAACAATAATAACATTAGTATTAGTTCAATGAACTTTACACACACAACGTTCAAACTCCTTGTATTTATATATAAGGTTTATACATTGAAACATAAAAATATAGTACATATCGATTTATAAACAAAACACACGCACAATTAGGAAACATAAGATGTAGTGACACAAATGACTTAGGAATTGTTTTAATCAAATCCGTGAGTTTACGTTTAAACACCACAAAGCTTGATTCATCCTTTATTGTAGTTGGTAAACTATTAAAAAATGTTAAGCCCGTGTACATCAGGGAACTATTCGTTCGACTAAGGTTACATCTGCTCGGCCTGAAATTATTTGAGTTTCTCAGATTATACGGCTGCACATCGCAACATTTACCAAATTGGCCCGCAAGTATTCTGGGACCATTTTGTTTTTCATTTTATAAATGAACACCATCGTACTAAATATTAATCTTTGCTCCACATTCATCCATTCTAATGTGCTGAGCATCACTCGAATTGGGGTATATACATTACACTTCAAAATTGCCCGCATAGCTTTGTTCTGCAACAATTGGAGTCTAGTTTTTATTTCTTGGTGACTATCATACAAAAGAGTGGAACAGTAGTCAAAATGTGGCAATATGAGAGCATTGTAAATTAAAATTGAACTCTCATTATGTAAGTTCCTTTCTCACTCTTTTTAGGAACTCAATTTTTCTTGCGATTTTTCCAAAAATGTAGTCAACATGGTCCTTGAAATTTAGTCTGGAGTCTAACATGATGCCAAGATATTTTTGCTTTTATCCACACATTCAATAACGTCCCTATCCATGCGCAAAATAATAGGATCATTCAATTTAAATTTCATGCATTTTGACTTGTTCACATTCAGCTTTAATTTGTTCATTTTTAACCAATTATTTATATTCTCTAAGTCAACATTCAATCTTTCACACATTAGGTCAACATTCGTTCCACTTATGTAAATAAGCGTATGATCAGCAAACAGCACAATCTTACAAAACTTTATGCAGCTCTTGATATCATTAATGTAGAGTAAAAAAAGTTATACTCCTAACACCGAACCCTGGGTAACACCGAGTCGCACAATCACTGATTCTGAAAACACATCATTCACTTTGGTCCTTTCTTCCCGATAAATATGATTCAAACCACTCAAGCTCTTTATCTCTTATACCATACATTTCCAGTTTTTTTTTTTTATCAAGATACCTCTATCAAGGGCTTAAAGGCTCTTTTAAAGTCCAAGAAAACTGCTATGACTGAGTCACCGTCATCTATTTTATTCTTCCACTCAAACATTAACCAATTAAAAGCCGTTTCACACGAGTGATTTGCTCTAAAACCCGATTGCTCTTCAATTATTATCTTGTTCGTTTCCACATATTTTTGTAGTTGGTTAACCACTAATTTTTCCAGAATTTTTTCGAAGGTTGGAAGTGTATTAACCGGGCGGAATTCCAAATTGAAGAGATGTGTTAAATATCTTTAACAGAATTGGGCCAATAATTTCTATTGATTTATAAATCATGTCTCTCTTTATTCCAAACAAGTCTTTTTTATTATTGCACTTTTTAATCGTATCACATAAAGACCTTACACTACCAGTACTGGAATTTAAACGTACAAGACAAACTTACATTTATTGGAACATATTGCACAATCGGAATAGAGTTATTAATGTCACGTATACTATCTACAAAAAACAAGTTAAATTCGTTCGCGATCTGGGTAGGGTCACTTATAGAATTTTGTCCGAATTTGACACTTGAAATAAATTTGACTTTATTATATTTAATTATTTAGGATTTTAGCACTGACCAAACTCTTTTTGTATCTCTACCGCTAGCTTGAATTTGCGAACGAATGTAGTTGTTTTTTGATTCCAAAATTTTTCTTTTGTACTCATTGCGAATTGATTTGTATCTGCTCCAATTGGACTCAATATTAGTATAGTATGCCATTCTATATGCCAATATTTTTTTATTTCTCATTTTTTCAACTCCTTTGTGACCCAAGTGATGAGAGTGACTATAAACTCTCATCTTTAACAAATTTTTCTACAGACAATTTCTCACAACACTTTTTTTATTTTCTCATCAAATAAAGTGGTTAGCTGTGTGAAATTATGAATCTCATACAGATTAGAGATGCCGATGTTGTTTAAAACGCTATCAAATTTTAGTTTGGAATATTACAAAAATGTAATCTTTTTATTTCGATTTACATTATGATGCTCATGCCTCGCTATTTCCACTTTTAATGTTTCGTGATCGTCACTTTACAACATTGGCTTACTCTTGCACTGACCATATCACACATATCTATATTTATTAAAACATAATCAATCAGAGTTTGCGATGAATTCGTTATTCTAGTTGGTTGCATTACTATTTGCTTAAGACCTTGATCTGTGATACATCTTATGATTTTATTTCTATTAGCATCATTTTCTAATAGGTTTATATTGAAGTCACCCATAATATAAACAATGTTTTCATTCTCCAATTATGCGAACGGATACCTTACAAAATCGGATTATAATCCTCTCTGCCGACAAATTTGAACTCGACAATAAGCGAAGGTGGATACCCAATCATTTTATTCATATATAACTATATTCAGGTGACAATAACATTCAAGTGGAGGAAAAACTTATTCAGCGTTCTCCGGATGGAATGCTGAAAACGGAACTTAGTTCGCAAAGTTTTACCTATTTGAGCTTACGTTTTCTCCAATGTTGAAATAAGACTAAGACCAGCCAACAGAATGGACCTTCGCTTGCGTTTCGAAAATAATTTCACTCTTTGACAAATTAGCCATTAAATCAATCCTATCATTAATATAACCACTCAATGGCTGGAGCACTTCGAGATCTTGCCATGTATGTATGTATGTATGTAATCGTTTATTTAGTATAATTTTACTATTTGCTACTACAAAATTTATTAATTAAAGTTAAAGTTAATAAGAAAGTGTTTAAATTGAATTTTATAATTGCACGTTAGATCTAATGAAAGAAATTAATAATCTTTTAAAAATGTAAAAATTTGACTCGTTTTTTATTTCATTTGCTAAATTATTGAATGGTTTAACGCCCTTATACATGATCATGTTTTGTGTTCTGATATCTCTATAAAGAGGTAATCTAAAATTGTTATTAGTTCTTAAGTTAACCAACGCGCATACCACGTCCAGTTAATCGGTTCTCGTCAGATCACCGTAATTAAACGACGTTGGGCGCGGTTAGTACTTAGATGGGGGACCGTTTGAGAACAACCGCGTGTCGTTGGCCAGCCCCATCTACAAAGTTGAGGTAGATCATACATACGTGGTATCACAATGGACCTAAATTGGTCTAAGTGCGTCGGCTTCTGCCGACAGCCACATAAATCTAACCTAACCTCATGATGAGGTTGAACATCGAGTTAGGTTTAAATTAAGAGATAGGTAATCAGGAACCATTTTATTTTTAATTTTAAACACAAAAAATCGCTGCGTTGTATGATGTTATCCTTTGTTTGATGTTAAGCCACTTTAGGCATGAGAGCATAACATTGATCGGCGTGTAAAAACTGCATTTCAGAGTTATCCTCATCGCCTTGTTTTGGAGTTTTTGAAGTCTTGATTTCCGCTAAGTTACCCATGTACAAGATTGTTGAACAGAATTCAAAGTGTGGTTTTATAATCGTGTTGTATATGTTTATTGCACAAGTTGTTGATATTATTTTTCGTATTCGTTTTAAGAATCCGACCCCCCTTGTGGGGGCTTTTGAAGTTTAGATCTTTATCAATGATGACTCCCAGGTACTTTATAGATTGCACTTGTTCAATTTGATTGTTATTAATCCGTATATTTGGTGAATAATCGGCTTTTATTACCATACATTTTGTTTTATTGACATTAATTTTGAGTTTGTTCATATCTAACCATTCACATACGTCAATCAAATCATCATTTAAGTTTTTAGGTATCACTTCTAAATCTTTACCGGAAACAAATAAGGGTGCAGTATTTAACAATATTACTTATATCATTGATGTATATAAGAAATAGAAGTGGCCCTAGTATTGCTTGTGGCACACCGAACGAAGTACTTTCACTAGTCGATAATCATTCATTAATTTTTGTTCGTTGAGTTCTATTATTTAAGTATGTTTGAAACCAGTTTAGTTCTTTATTTTTAATACCGTATTTGTTTAATTTAATTATAAGTATCGATCTATCTATTGTTTCAAAAGCTCTTTGAAAGTCTATAAAAACGGAGATTATTTTATTTTTTTCGTGTCGCTGAGTTTTAATTGTTAGAATCAGCCAGTTAAGAGCTGTTTCACATGAGTTATCCGAACGAAACCCCTATTGATTTTGGATAAGGGTGTTATTATCCAACACATATTTATATAATTGCTACTTTTTCAATTATTTTTTCTAAGACAGGTAACATGTTAATAGGCCTAAATTTATCACAGTTAATGCTATTTTGCTCTTTGGGTATGGGTGTTACTATCGATTCTTTTAAATTATCAGGAAAAATGCCTTTCCGAATGAGTCGTTTATAATTTTTAACAATAAGGGTCCAATAACATCAAGCAGTCTAGTATTATTTTAGTGTTTAATTTTAAAGAGTAATTTTTCTTGTTCATTTGTTTACATGTATTATTAAGTTCAACGAGGTTTATTGGTTTAAATAGAAATGAGGTATCCAAATCTGCTAAATAACTTAAGTTTAAATTACGTTTACGTATTGAATTACTTATATCATTTATACTGTTTATAAAGTATTTGTTTAATTTATTTGCTATCACCAAATTATCAGTTTCTGTACTGTAATCAAAATGCACTTAACATATATTCAAATTTTCTTCTTTTAATACTAATGTTTTAATAACTCTCCACATATCTTTTTGATTTGAACAACGTTCAATTTTATTGCAGGTATAAGTTTTTTTAGCTAATTGAAGCCTATATTTGTAAAGACTTCTTACCCTTCGGTATTCAACCCAGTAGGAAGGAAGATTAAATACGGTTGCTTTTTGGTAGGCGCGGATTTTATCACTTTTCAGATTGTTAAATTCTTCTGTGAACTATTCATTGCTACGCGGATGTAAACGTTTCGTAACGGTCTATTTCCGAACACTGTTATCTAGGCTTTCTTTTAAAACTGTCGATATTTCGTTCGAATTCATTAAAGTACTTATTTCGCTTTGCAAAGTGGACTTGAATATATTTTTTTCATGTTTAAACACTTGAATAGTTTTTAGGGCTTTATGAATATTTGGTTTAGTTCCCGGAATTTTAACTAAGATTGATTCATGATCGCTTTTTTTTTCAAATAAGGAACAGTATCTGCTAATATACGGCTATCAATTGGTGTTATAACATAATCTACTAAGGTCCGCGATGTAGATGTAATTCTTGGTGGTTTGTTTATGATTTGTTTACAGTTATTATCTTTAAGAATCTCGTTAATTTTTTTTTGTACGTATACCTAGTTAATAGATCAATATTAAATCACCTAAAATAGAGATTGTAGGATAAGAGGTCAGAGCCTGATCTAACCAATCCGCAAATAATGCACAAAATTCACATTCTGAACTATTAGGTGATCTGTAAAGCACTGCAATAATTTGGGTTTTTTCGTTGTATGTTATTTCGCATAAACACCAGATTTTCATTTCAATATGAATACTATTTAAAATTTTGAAATTTAAGTTATTGTTTATAAATATTGCAACACCTGTATGACTACTAGTACTATCACATCTCACAATTTTATAGTCTGATAAATTTACTTCACTATTGGTAATTGCACTGTTCAAGTGAGTTTCGGAAACAGCGATTATGTCAAATTTGTTTTCCGTTAAAATAGCTTCCACTTGATTCATGTTATTAACCAAACCTTGAGCATTAAAGTACCAGCAACGTAGTTGATAATATTGAATACGTTCTTTAAGCACTTGAAGTTTTCGTATAATAAACTGGACAGTTTTTATCTGTCGCTTCATGATTACAATTGCTATCCAAACCAAGTGATTCGTTTGTCTTTGTACAGTTCATACATTTTGAAACCACATTTCTGCATTCCTTAATATGTGTTCACCTCCACATTTTAAACAAGCTTTTTTTATTTTTACAAGCGCTAGATTTATTTTTGTAACCCTGACAATTAAAACAACGCTTCAAATTGTAAAATTCTCGGACTATTTATCTCACCCATCCTACTTTGATTTTACCCATATTGAGTATTTTATGGATTGTTCACTTCAATAACTACGTTTAAATTCCGCCATTTGTTATTGTTTTTAAACACATTTAGAATTTTAATTTCGCTGTCTTTTAAATCTGGGTTTTGTTTTTTTTTATTTTATTTAAAATTTCCTCCTGATTTTCATCCTTTTCCAAATTCATGACACAAATTTTTGGTTTGATCTCTGTCATTTCCACCTGATAGTTTTCGCTTAATTTGCTTTCAATAACACTTTTTAATTTTTCTGTCGAGTTCTTTCTTGTCTGCACATTTTATGGCGATACCACCTTTATTTTAATGCTTTCCTGGTTTTTTTCTGATTCTTGTTCTTTTCTCGGATACACCTAACAGATGGTTGGTTTTGTTTTAAAATATCGGAAAATAATTTATTATTCTGATGTTTTTTTTTACTTTTTCACTTTGGTTTTTTTTTATTTATACTTTGTATTAAATTTTGATCACCGCTATTTGAATTTTTGTTTTTATTAGCAATTATCACACTTTCAAGATCTGTTACAGATGCCGATAT
The DNA here is from genome assembly GCA_949715645.1 of Portevinia maculata. NCBI lineage: Eukaryota > Metazoa > Arthropoda > Insecta > Diptera > Syrphidae > Portevinia > Portevinia maculata. The sequence continues at coordinate 99,164,008 of OX454528.1, forward strand.
TGAGATTGCATTACTTTTCATTTGCGTATCCATATACAAATCCGCTGGTCCAGATGGTATTTCCCCTATCGTTCTGAAGAGGCATTCTTTCTACGCTGACAAAACGCTGCGTAAGCTTTTCTATCTATCCTATTCTACAGGGCTCTTTCCGAGGAGATGGAAAACAGCATTATTTGCCCAGCCTGTACCAAAAAAGGCGAATCTTCTTCTCCCTCCTCCTACCGATAAATTGCACTTACTACGTCCCTTCTGTCTAAGGTCATGAATCCCGAAAAAGTCTCAATGACCGCCAGGACGGTTTTTGCGCAAACAGGTCCACCGGTGATTTGATGACAAACCTAACCGAAAAGTTGTTTTGGACTCTTTCAAGTCTGCAACTCAGCAAATAAATGCTGGTGTTCCCCAAGGCTCTGTTCTGTTCTGTTCCCGACTCTTTTTCTCTTTTTTTATAAATGATCTCCTGTCTGTTACTTCTAATCCAATCCAATCCATTCCTTTGCTAATGACAGTACCCTCAGCATAACTCAGTGGGGTACAACCAATAGAGTGAAATTTAATGCTTTTAAAACGCAATGCTGTCTTCTGTCACCCCCACACCCACACACACTGCCATTATCCATAAATGGCATCTGCATCGCTGAAACCGAAAGATTTTCCATTCTCGGTATATGTGTTAATGATGACCTCTGTTGGAATGACCACCGCTAACAATAACTATGAGTCAAAAACAATTATACCCTCAGGGTAGGATTAAAAGACTCAAATGTCAAATGACCACTTCAAGAGCTTGGGCAGACAACTACCTGCATACTTCGACGAAAACTGCATAATGATATGTAGTATAAGAAGACGGTTGGTATACGCAGAGGTTGGGGCCTGCCACACAACTTGCACCTACCCTATGCGGAGTAACAAAGTTGAGTGACCGTGCTAAGCTATGCACCTTTAACCATCGCACCGATTGAGCTCAAATTAGGCGATCTTTGGCCTGTGAGTGTTTCTGTGAAGTTTGGACAAAATCGGTCCACCAAGTGCCTTGCAAACTTCTTTGTTACTACAAAAAAAAAACATGTATGTATTACTTTTTGTGTTAAGCGCAGCAATGCTTCTCTGGTAACAGATATGGAGAATAACTATGTGGCATACTCAAACATAATGGCCACTACAATTCTTGGAAATGGGGAAAGCCGGGCGGGTACAGCTAGTTATTTATTATTTTAAAATTTGTTAATTACATATTTGTAAATTAAATGTGATCGCTTCTAATAGTTTAGAGATGATATGCAGACATATTCACCAATCGTCACATAAATGATACATATTTCCACTAAAAGAGTTCAATAAATAGCCAGTTGCATTTTAGCTTTAAAACATTTTTAACCTCTTTTATTTTTTCACTTTTCAGGCATTTGTATTTCATACGGATTAAAATTATCCAAGCAATTCGTTTAAAAGGCGACGAGCGAAATACGCACAATTACTCAAACAAATTAAATATTTGTCCAATGGGTTCATTAACGGAGAACATTAGAATCTGTTAAACAGACCGCAATTCATCTAAAGTTTGCTGGAATTTTTTCAGGAAGGATCTGTTATCGGAAATGAAAAGCCGTCCAGCCGCCTTCTTCAAACTTCTTTAAGTGTAAGATCATTCTATTGACTGTAGTGGGTAAGTGAACTTGTTTTATATATTATATTATGTTATAACTTGCCAATTTTAATTTTCAATTATAAACCTAACGCGCTTTCAGCATAAAAGAATTCAATGAAAAAGAGTCGTAAAGACATCAGAAGATTTTTCTAAGAAGGTTTATTAATTTATTAACTTCGTAAACAACATGCCCCAATGTAAAAATGTTAAATTACCATGTTCTTCTATAACTTTGTAGAAAAATGGCGTATTGTCAAAAGCAGACTTATTGTAAAATGTCCCTTAGTGTTTGAGGCACATGATCAGACCGTTAAACTTGCAACGCATTGTTTACCAAAATCTTTAGTTATTGACTGATGAACATAATAAGAGGACGGATGGGTTTTGAAAAGTTCCAATAGCAAATAAAGATGTCCTACAGTGGTCCATCAAATAATAAAATCAATTGTCGACTGTTAAAAGAAATTAACTTATAAAATTCAGATCTATGGTGAATAAATTCTGACCGCAGTTTTTCCTTTGTCAGCAATGTTAATCGGATGAGGTGAGGTTAATGTGGCTCTTAGCCGAGGCCAACTTACTTAGACATCAAATCGGATTACTGAGTAGGAAAAGTTGCCCGGGAAATTATATTTATATACAGTGGGAATATGTCCAAATTATATACAGTGGGTTGCCAAATTAATAGGGGGGACAGTCATGGATTTTAAGAAAATTATATGTTTCCGTACTAAATTAATGAAAATCTTATGTATAGATTGATAAATGTGAATTGTATTACAATTTATATTGGTTATTATTAGATAAAATAATAAGTTAAATTGTATTTTTTAATTTAATAACCTGTAAAACTAGCTCTTAATCAAAAGAAACTAAAAAAATTGCAAATAATCAATATTTTGTAACGTTTCCTTTTGCCTCAATAACTGCTTGAATACGTCTCGGCATGCTATCAATGCACTTTTTAGCGCATTCTTTAATTGCAGGGCAGTGGTGCCATACCTCTATTAGCTTTTCTATAAGTTTTACTTTGGTTGTAATAACTTCTTTGGAAATTTCCCTTTTAGTGATCTCCCATAGGTTTTCTATGGGGTTCATGTCAGGGGAATTGCCTGGCCAGGATAAAACTGGTATGTTTTGATCATTCAGATACTTCGTCACACTTTAAGCTCTATGGCACGGTGCTGAGTCATGCATGAAAAGATATGGTTCCTTGTTTGGGAACCATTCTCTTAGCTGGGGTATGAGATGAGTTCACAGAATGTTCTTATATTGGTCCTGTCTCATGGTTCCCTGCACAAATTGGAGACGTCCAACTCCTCTTGTGCTAATAACTGACCGCACCATAACTTACAGGATGTTTTACCCTAGGAAGCAGTCAGGATGCAGTCAGGATGGTACTTCTCATTGGGACGCCGCCACACGAAACTGCTTTTATCAGCCAAAATTTCAAATAATGACTCATCGGAGAAGCACATCTATAAAAAAAAAAGAAAACAACATTAATTATTTTAAAAAAATCGAATTTTCAATAACTTTTTATTTCTTTAGATAATTCCATTAGTAACCTACCTTACTCCAGTCATCAATTGTCATGTGACGATGATCCCGAGCCCAAGACAAACGCTTTTTGATCATTGCCTCTGTGAGGCACTTCAAGAATAAAACCGGTTTTTCCCCGAATAAAACCATTTTAAATATGCGCCGACAATGAAAAATAACCGTTAAGCACGTAGGCTGTGAATTAAAAGTCACCACGTACACTTAGAACCAAAACAAAAGCTCAAAAGAACACTAAAACATGATAAAAATTTACAATGTCCCTATTAATTTGGCAACCCACTGTAGATACTCTCTATGAACCCTTTTTGCTTATGTGCAAATATTTTTAAAATCCGCCCTCCCGCAGTTTAAGAAAAAAGTATGTAGATAAAGTCGTTTCCCTATGTTTGTATACTGTTGTGTAGTTTTATCCATTTGTTAAACTTTTATATATAAGAATCTAAACTATTTATTAATAACATTACCATTACAAAAAATAAATATGAGTATAAACTATTTTATATAAAAATCGAAAAAAATACACCCACCCATTCATGCATAACTCTATTTATAGAAATTTATTTACATTATGCTTTTTTTTTGGCATCCTTAAATCCTTGTTGTTGTTCTTCAATGTAAACTTAATCAATCCGATTAAAATCAATTTAACGACTTCTTCATTGTGTCCATAATTGCTACACATCATTGTTTCTGTCACTTCCAGCTGGTTTATCATCTGACTCAAGAGGTTTTCAACCAAGTTTTCTTGTTTGCGGTCCTGTGGAAAAACTTTTTCGAAAATTTCCTTTATTCTTTTTACGACATTTTCGAAGCTTATAGGCTTGTTCTCGATAAGAATTTGTCTCATCGATCATAAATTGCGTGCAGGTTTCGCAAATTATCTTGTTCCGTATTTTTAAGACTGCGAATCCTGCGTGCAACGTCAACGCTCCTTCCGGTAGCTTCTCTGAACTTCCTTTCGTTATAACTGTTTCTATAGTGTTGCTCCTCGCATAGTCTTCATCTGCGTCATCGTACTCGATATTGTTTAAAATATCGGTCTCCATGATGTGGTCTTCTGCTGGTGCTTCAACTGTAAATTCTTCTTTCGCTGCCCGGTCCTTATCCAGTACTTCACGATCTGCTTCATCCAGCAGTGGGTCTGCTCCGAAATCTTCATATCCCGAATAACCTGAAGATTTAAAATTTTTAAATATTATCTGCTTAAGATTTCTTATGAATCTGTAAGCTGAGGGGTTTTTCTCATACGATCCCCTATTTGTCCGCACCATCGAAAATAAGTTCTCTGCTGGATCTGTATTAAGACGCGCAGTCTGGAGATGATGTGTTAAGATGTGTCCACTTCATCTCAATTCCTAGCAGTGTCTGTTCCAAGCCGGAACAGCAAGGAGTTTTTTTTTTTTTTTTTTTTTTTTTTTTTTTTTTTTTTTTTTTTTTTTTTTTTTTTGCAGTCTTCCAGGCGTGCATTTCGTATCGACTAAAGTGTGTTTGTCGAATCTGAAATTGGCTGTCGACTTGGATTCCTGGACCTCAGTCTATCGCTATTCAGGTTGTCGAAGAAGTCATTAATTTTTTGTATGAAAGTTCCTGTTGACTGTTGACTTTCATTTCCTCATCTGTTTTGAAGCAGTTTGCATTCACAGTTTGCATTCACTGCATACACAATTCGGATAATCGTACAGCATGAAAATCCTCCCATTCCCATCGTCGTAGTATGGCTTTTCTACTGACACTCCTAGCAGTTTGTAAGCTAGTACGTTATTGGTTCCTTGGTCGCAGCTTGTCGCGACGACGTTTAGGCAGCATGCCATTATTTTGCTGATGTTTATTTTAAGCATCTCAGTAATATCTTTTCCTTTTGGGCATCCCACGTAGTAGGAAACAGTTTGCTTCCAGTTTCCATTCAGCCCTCTTAAGGTAAAAACCATCCCTTTGGTGGCTATTGTGGTAGATCTGCCAAGCTCTCCAAAGTCGGTAAAACCATAAATCAGGTCGCAGTGGCGTGGCGTGGATAATTTTAAAAGGGAAGACGTTGAAAAATTTAGTCACCTATAAAAATAAAAATCTTTAAAACCTGAAATAAAATAATTTTTAATGGGGATATTGTATCTACATAATATGCATTCCACATTGACTTAGCAAAAATATTCTAGCCACATTTTTTATACTTCAAGACATTAATATTTCAATCAACAATGAGCTTAAAGCATAACAAAAGTGGCTTCAAAAGAAGCCGGTCTTGACAGACGCATGATACAATAACTTAAAAAAAATCAGCATAATGTGGATAGTAATTTTAAAATAAGAAAATTCAGAAGAATTATATGGATAATTCTTTATATTTGTTAAAATATAAAAACGATACAAATAATAATGTCAGCAATAAAAATAAATCAAAATTAAAAACAGCTAAAATTCACACACTTAAAAAAAAAAAAGTGAAAAGTTTTGTTAAAATATTAGTTCTTTATAATTATTTGTATTCTAATGCTATTCGACGATCTTTTTTGATAAACTCTGCCAATACCCTTTCATAGAAGTTTGGTCTATTTTTAATTTTAAGAAGAAGTCTTCTTTCTATCGATATGAGGGCTAAATCAGAGAGCCTATCCTCGCCCTGTGAGTTTCTTAAATAAGTATGAATTCTTTTTAAAGCAGAAAAAGACCTCTCAACGGAGGCGACGGAAATGGGAAGTGTTAAAAGTAAACTACTTAAGTTTAAGACTTGAGGGAACACTTCTTTCAATGCTTCACTATTCAAATGGTTGTGAAGGTCGAGAACCTCAAACTGCCGAAGTGACGACGAAGAATATAAAACATTAAGTTCATTTTTTAATGCCGTGAAGTCAAAAATTCTAGGAAAAAACTTAATTAGGGAAGATATTCTTACATCTGGACTGGAACGAGAAAAAGTGTCATACTTCAAATTATTTAGTAAATCCAAAAATGTAAGATTACTAAATGATTTATATCTGGCATTTATTTGGCTAACTATATTGTCTTTAATTTCAACAAAAAGGCGCTTATAATTCGTCTTCAAATCGAAGTCAAGCAACCTGCGTTTACGTGGAGGTTCGATGCAATCATTTACGCTGTCATAAATAACTTCAAACATATTTAAAAAGTCAGAGCTTATCCATGACTCAAAACGTTCGATTTCTTGATTGGCATAACTAACGTCTGTTTGTTTTTTTTGAATTAAATTAAATAATACATCGGTCTTTGCAAATATTTCAGAAAGGGTATGAAGCAAAAAACAGAATTCCTTGCTCTCTAATTTATTTAATAAACTTTCTGCCATCGAAAGTGTGTCAGTATCCCATTCCCTAGAGTTATTAATTATTTTACTAAAAGTTTCAATTATATCTGTTCTACAGTTAAAGATTACGTTTATTATTCTTGAATGATAATGCCATCGAGTTTCCGATACTCCTGGCATACGTCGATTGGAAATTTGTTTTAAAAGATTGGACCGCTTTGTGGATTTATTAAAAAATCGAACGATGCTATTAGTATAGCCAAAAAATAGTTTAAGTTCTGCTATGTTTTCTAGAGATCGGGATAGTACTAAATTTAAAACATGTGCATAACAAGGAATAAAATTTGCCATCGGGCATTCATCAAGGACCTTCTTTTGAACACCACCCCCCTCGCCGGACATAACTGCGGCACCATCGTAGGATTGTCCTATTAACTTTTCCTTGCAGTCGTATGTTTCAAGAATTTTAAATATATGATTGGATAACTCATTTGCATTACGACTTGCGCTAACGTCAAAAAATCCAAGAAATCTTTCTTGTATACCATCCTCTGACAAGTACCGAAATATGGCACTCAGTTGTTCCCTATGACTCAAATCTGGTGTTTCGTCGATCATAATCGACACGAACCGAGCATCCTTGATTTCCGTTTTAATTTCGGATTTAATAACCGCCGCGATACTATGTATCAAATCGTTTTGAATATCGTTGGATAAACCTGAAAAAATTGGATTGTGTGTACTTGAACACTGCTCTAAATGGGATTCCAATAAAGTGTCATATTTAGATAAAAAATAAACCGCTTCGACATAATTGCCACGATTATCTGAACTAGACCTTTCATCATGACCGCGAAATGCTAACTCCTGTCTGCCTAATAAAATGACCGTGTCAATAAAACGTTCCATTAGTTTCCGATTTTTATCTACTTTTTTATTATGAACAACGAAAGAATTTCCTAAAGAAGTTTCAATGCGATTCGTGCCGAATTCGGGTAGGGATAAACAACAACGAATATGTTTTTCTGTCTTAATATGTTTTTTCGAAGAATTAACTAAATTATTTATATCAGTGAAACCCGTTCGGCTCCAAACACTGGCGGAGTTTGAAAAAAGAAGACAAGGAAAACAAAACATTTTATTAAGCTTGCAACTCCCAGTTATCCACTTATATTTTTGGTATAAGGAAACATTAAAATGTGTCACAAAACCATCTCTCTTTTGGTAATTAATATTTATAAAAGGCATAGAGCGCCCTACGTCTATAACTTTTTTTTTTATCAAGAAAAGATAGCTTACTAAAACTATTTGAATCCTCCAGGAGGAAATCAGTTAAACAGCAATCTACACTAATCAAAGACATTTCCAAAAAAAAAATCTAAAACTGCACTAAAATTAAGAAGCTAAAATGTTTTTATCAGTAAGTTGGTAATAAAAGAAACTAAAAAATTACACATTAACCTTCACTTTCACTTTCACATCTAACTTTTCACTATTTTAATTTAAGATTTTATCAAATTGGCTTTACAAAACACTAGATTTTTTCAAGTTATTGCACTTGTGCAACGCAGTCTGTCAATAAATTCCAACTGATTCTAAATTAAAATTTGAATTCCTGCTTAAAAAAAAAACAAGTGTCGGTATTTTATTTGACATGAACTTCTCTTAAGCGATATGCTGAATTTACTCTGCTGACAAATTGCCATAATATTCTACCATATTTTATTTCATAAGACAAAAGTATAACAATAAATTTGTAAAAACATCGAAGCATTAACTATCACAAGAGAGAAAAATGAAAGCTCAACTTCTTACATCAACACGCATATCAATATCAACATCAAATTCAAAATCAAGAATCAACCCACATAACACATTCAGATATTATGTCATAAGAAAAAAGAAATAAGTCAAAGAACACCGTGTTATTAGACACAATGTTGCAAAAAAAACGAGTCAAACGTAGCACCTGCATTCCTGCAACATGTTGATATCTTCCGATTGAAACGCAATGCTAATCGCAAAAGGGAGAATGAAATGAATGAATGAATGAATGAATGAATTTTTATTGAGTCTTATATCTCCGTTTCTTACACATTTATGTACTTAATTCTATTCACATTTTGTTTCGTTTTTCTTTATGTCTGGAGGCTTTCAAGTATTGCCATCTCTTTCAGTTTTTTGTTACATATTAAATGCCCCTTGGCTTTGATTTACATTTGTTATTAGCTCTTGCTCTCGGAGCTATATATTTGTTTCATCTGACTACAGTGTCATCGTTTTCTTATGAACTACCCTAACTATATACATTCTACTATTTACAATTTATAGGTATACGGGTATACCAATGCGAACGAAAGTTCTCTTGTGACTGTTTGGTAGATATTTGAAAACCTAGACATATTGCAAGTTAGATGTTCTGGTTGTTTAATCGATATGATTTTGATTTTGATTCTTTAATTATCATTTGTTGACCTGTTTGTTTGGTCTTTTTATTTTTAGTTTTGCGAAAGCAAAGTTTATTGATAGTTTTTACTTATTGAATACTTTTTTCTTAATGAATAATGAGTATTATGTATGTGTTAGTATTATAATATTGATATTATACATAGATATTAATAAAGTAGTGAATTTTGTCAACCGATTATTGTTTTTACTGAAGTTTTTGTTAAATTGATGGGTTTTTTTTTTTCTTTTTGAGTAGTAGAAAAAAATAGAAATCTTTTTTGATTCAATTCTGTGATCTGAGTTGTGGGATTGATGCGAGGTTGCTTTTATCCGCGATTTTGTCCCGGTGTAACTTTTTGGTAAAAGGGGATTGTGTCGGGAGCTGAGTTGAGGTCCTCCCAGATAAGGCTTATTGGTGAGGGGTATGGTGTCCCAGGCCCGATTAAGTTGGTGTGAGTGTTGTAAATTTCTTTAATTAGGTCGTTTTCAGAGTGATTGAATTTATTAAGTGTTTTTTGCATCAACCCCACTGCATATTTTATTAGTGGGATTGTGTTTGATTCGTTATAGACATACTTGTTGGAATATCTTTTATTTCTGTTTTCAAAGTTTTTGTTGATACAGAGACGCAGAACCCTTCTTTCGAAGGTTTCGAGTTCTTTAGCTACTGTTGGAGAGATGGTGAACCACACTGGGAAGGCATAGATCAAAATGGGTTTGATGAGTGTCTTGTAAAATAACAATTTTGATTTCTTGCTGAGCATGTTGTGCTTGAGGTAGGGCATTAGCATGTTGGTCACTTTTTTCGCTTTTTCTTTTGTGGCCCTAGCATGTTTGTTAAATTTGAGAAGGCTGGTGAAGGACACCCCCAGGTATTTCAGGTCATTTTTAAAAACTATTGTACTACCTTCTAGTGTAAGTGTTATGTTTCTGCACTCGCCAGTTACCCCTGTTCTCCCCTTCCCGCTTGCGTTTCTGAAACAAATTGCTTGTGATTTGTCCTTGTTAATTTTTATACCCCATTTTTTATAAAAGGTGTTTATGATTTCTAAGTGTTCCTTCAGGTTTTGTATGGCCATCGTTGGGTATTCCGCGCTTGCGTAAACCAGTGTATCGTCTGCGTATAATATGGCCTTTGACACCACTCTGTTGTTTTTGAAGTAAGTGAAGGGGAAATCATATAGGAATAGATTATATAGCTTTGGGCCCAAAATGGATCCCTGTGCGACTCCACTTCTGATTGTGGATTTTTCTGATTTTGTTTGTTGAATTTGTGTAAAAAAGGAGCGGTTAGTGAGAAAGCTGTCCAGAATCGCGACCAAATTGGGAGGGTAATCCAGTTGACTGATTTTGTATATTAGGCCAACACCACACACTATCGAATGCCTTTTCTATGTCTAAAGAGCATGTCATAGTACAGTTTTTTTCCCTTAGGCTAAGGGTTACATCATTATGTATATTCAACATTGCGTGGACTGTTGAGAGTCCTTTACGAAAACCGTATTGTGAGTCAGAGATGAATTCTATATTGTTTTCTGTGTGTTGGTCTAACTTTTCAATAATGACTCTTTCTAGTATTTTCCCCATGTTTGACAACAGGGATATAGGCCTGAAGTTACCCAGAGTGTAGTCATTTGGTTTCTTTATTATTGGAAGGATTTTTGCTATTTTCCAGGCGGTGGGGAAATACCCATTGTTCATGCAGTTGTTTATTAGAATAACAATATATTTGATGGCTATGGGGGAGAGTTTTTTTAGGATAAAATTCGGCACGTTATCCGGGCCTGTTGATTTTTTACCATTGATACTCTTGAGTATTTGGGTTACTTCTAGCGTTGAGGTGAACATGTGCCCCGCCATTGGGTTTAATGCGGAGTTGGTGTCATCGAATAGAAATATGTGGTTCGGTCGTTCTGATCTGAGTTGATGTACCGCTGTTTCCACCATGTTACTCAGAGTCGGGTCAAATGAAGGGACTACTTCTCTGTAGATTTCTGTGTAGTAGTCTTTAAATGCCTGTACTATTTCCGATTCTTCTGTCACCTTGCGGCCACCCAATGATAACTGATTACAACCGAACTTTCTGGCCTTACCTGTGAATTTGAATAATTCTTTGAATGCGTGTGGTCCTGGTACGATTTTGGACAGCTTTTTTCCTATTTCTGCATTAAGCCAAATCCTAACTTTTTCCTTGATTATTTTTTGGAGTAATGATATTCTTGTAGCTAGTTCTTTGTACGCTCTGTTTATCCTGTTATAACACCTGTGAAAAATGCTTTTCAGCTGTTTTTGCCATAGATGTTTAGTCCTGAAAAGGACTTTTATGTCATCTGGGAGATGTTTGTACTTTTGTACCCGGAATTCTACTCTAGAGGAGTGTATTTCCATTGAGTTTTTTATTGCCCTGTTGAGAATATCAATATACTCATCTATTTCCTCGTTTGTCATTGAGGCAGTTTGTTGGGGTGTTCGACGTGCTAGTGTTAAGTCTATATCTGCTCTGAAATTTGCCCAGTTGGTTCTCTTAAAGGACATGGAGGAGTACGATTCCACCAATGTCAAAATTGCGTCCTCAATCTTAATTGTTAACTCAACTGGGAAGTGAGCCGTAAAGGTCGGGAGGGTTTTTATTGAGAGGTTTGGGGTGTGGCTGTTCACCAATTGAGGCGAGATCAGGAAATGGTCTAGGAATCCTGAACTTAACGGGAATGTAGGGGTAGTGGGCGTGAGGAGCGTTAACCCTGAATTGCTGGAGCTCAGCCAGTTGGCTAGCGTCCTACCGTTTTGATTCTGTTTTCCGTCTCCCCAGTTTGGGTGTCTCGCATTCAGGTCTCCTCCCAATATGGCCCCGTCGTATGATTCTGCTAGGATATTGATTTTTATTAGCTCCTCTTGTACAGCGGCCTGATGGCTGTTCGGGGGGATATAAATAGAACCTAATAGTATGGAATTGCGGCGGTTGTTTATGGTTAGATTGATAGAGAGAAACACATTTGGAAATGTCAGATTTTGGGGTGTGACTAGAGTGTATTTGATATTTTTTTTAATTGCTATGCCTACCCCTTGGTTAAAGTCGTTTCGGATGAAATTGTATGAGTCTAAGTGTACCACATGTTTACTGTGGAGGTGTGTCTCCTGAATGAAGGCGACTGAGCTGTTGTTTGCTAGGAGGATTTTCAAAAGTTCTATCCTCCTACTATTCTCTACAAGGGACGAAATGTTGAAAGTGAGGATTTTTAATTGCATTATTTGGATAGCATTATTTGGTTAAGCAGATCCAGGTATGCTAACCTCTTTTGCTGTATCGACCCCGCGTTATTAATATTTTTGACAAATGACTCCACCTTGCTTAACAGCTCTGATACCTCTACTCCAAAGAGATCTTTGGAGAGGTCCCAGAATTGATTGATGTAGTTCCCGTTTTGTGTACCCATGATGGGATTGGGCATTGGTGATTGGTTTTGAGTTTGGAAGTGACTTGCATAGGTGACCCTGGGGGAAACCAAACCGCCTAGTGCGATACGTTTTGAGATTACCCTCGCGCTTTCTTTCTTATTTTTGGCCTCTCTCATTTGCCTATTTTTTGCCTCCGTGTATCTGAGGTATGCCTCACATCCCCGGTAATTGGCGGGGTGATCTTTGCCACAATTGACACAAAACGCCTTTGTGTTGTCGCTCTTAACGAGCTGGCATTCGCCTGGGTTGTGGGCATTATCGCACTTAACGCATTTGTAGTTATTTGCGCAATTTGTTGCCAAATGGCCAAATTGTTGGCACCTTCTGCATTGCAGGGCACCTAAATTTCCCCTTGGCTTCTCCCAGCTAACTTTTGTGTTAAAAATGTATTTTATTTTGGCAGTGTCAATGGCCTGTTGGCCAGGTTTCAGGCGTACTAAGAAGAGGTCGTACTTGAGCCCTTCTCTCTTAGACCTTATGGTCTCGAAGGGCGACACTTTTTCGATTGTATTTGGAGTCAATGACTCCATCTCCTGCTGTACCTCCTCCGCTGAGAAGTGACTTGTTAACCCCCTCAGAATTAGGTTCTGTGTTCTATTCTCTTTTAGAGTAAATGAGTACCCCTGCACCACATCACTTTTCCGGGCAACCTCCATCAGCTCCCTGTGGATCACCGCGTTGTCTACGAACAGTTTGCTCCTCCCACCTCTCAGATTCACAATTTTAAATCTAAAGTCTAAGTTTTTTTTTGCTCTAAGGTCCGTGACCAGATCTCTTACGTTCGTATTAATCAATATAATCGGCGGACAAAACTTACCATTTCTCCCTGTCATGTTAGTTCCCGTGCCTCCTTCTGCGTTAATGTTGTTGTCTGATGTCGCTTTGTTGCTGGTGTTGGAGTTACTACCGCTTCCCCTTGATGACGCCGCTATCTCTGCTTCTGTTGTTTGTTCCGGTATCAGTCTCGCATACTTGGACTGTCTGTCTGGATTGTTGCCGCCTCCGTTCAAATGGAATTCTCCCAGAGCTGTGAATCTATTTGTGTCGATTGTACCCTTATTGGTGTTTATGCTGTTTATGCTGGTTTCATCTTTGTTCGGGGACTGCCTTCCACGTTTCACAGTGGTCCATTGTTGGGCTTCACTTTGGCTGTCCATAGGTTCGCCATTTTGTTCTTCTGCTTGATGCCCTTGGTCAAGGACTTGTGCCGACACCATTTTGTTTGTCGCGCTCCGATTTGGCTCCGACTCGTCTTGAATTTTTGTTTTAAGCTTTGTGAGGATTTGTGCCGCTCGGATTCCCCTGGGGCTATTTAAGATGAATGCTGAATCACTGCTCATTGATTCGTTGTTTTTAGTTTTATAGTTTAGTGCCATTTTTGGTTTTTTCCGCATCACTATTACGGAGTTTACCGTGCGTGCACTGCGCACAAAGTTTGGTCCTGTTTAACGTCGCTGGTGTGACGTGGTTTTGAAAAAAACCTTTGTGACAAGTAAAAAGAATTTTTTATGACTTCTTACAACGCGTAGCACCTGTGTGAGGATGGTAAGTCTCGACGTTTCCAAGTCCAGCGTGATGCCGTGAATTAAAAATGGCGTCGACGATCTATTAATTAATTATGCACGAAAGTTTATGCAATTGGAGATCAGTTAAAACGTCAATTCCACTTGTTATTGGGACAATTGCAATTAAATTTATCGCTTTTGATGGGTTTCACTAAACTTTTCACCACTTTTCCTTATTTTTTTTCAGCTTTTTTCGGATTTTTTTCGCTTGATGAGTTGCAGAAGAGTCCACTTCCACCGTCGTCAAAATTCAAAGAAAGAATGGCGGAGAATGAAATGAAACAATTCCAAGTATTCAGCGTGAGATTTGGTTTATAAGACGAAATGTAGCGTCTTTTTCTTTGAATATAAAAGCGGGTGTTGAACAAAGAGGATCGGAACCGCAATGCTTGTAGAAGAAAGGGATATAAAACAAGCAAATAAGACGGAAAAATATTTTTTATTCTATTATAGAGAGCAGCGGTAGTTGAAAACTTTTTACTAAGAGTATTTTTGTGACTCTTCGTTGGTTTGTTGGTTGTGATTTGTGGATTGTGGAATGTGGTTGAATCTTGATTCTTGAATAAAGTATGAAGATACAGACGAGAGGTAGAATGAAAATATTAAACTTATTCGATAGCTTATGTGTGAGTGTGTAGATTTTATTTTATAATTAAAATACGGGACGGGTTTCATTTTTCATATATTTATTTGGCAGATAGTGCTTACTTTTGGTGGATTTTTAAAAGGGAAGACGGTAGGAATCGTGTTATATGGACGCCACGCCACTGTCAGGTCGTCCTTAATATTATATTCCAGTTCGGGTTTAATTCCCATCTCGTCGAACAATAAAACGAATTTCTTGTCCATCACGTTGCTTTATTGCTTAGCAGGCAAAATATTTGCTCTGAAAAGCCGGCCAGCAAGCTTAAAGCTAACGCCGAATGCCAACGGTAAATAGTACTTCCGCTGGCAATTTGAAGCCCATACTCAACAAATGTGAGCATACTTACGGGGACTTATAAAAGAGTTTTAAGCAAACATCTTTTTCGTCATTTGCCCAATGACTGTTTGGCTTATGAAAGGCTTGCGCAAGGATAAACGTCTGCACGTCAGCAGGCAAACCTTCCAATTGCCGATCTAATTGTTTTCGCAGGTTATACTCCCTGTCCATCTTCAGCCTTTTTGGCGTTTCGAAAATGTGTTGGGGTATGCTCCCTTCTTTCCATGATTTTATTTGCTTCGTATGCATTCAGTCACTTCCGATTGGACTTAGGTCTTTGCCATAAAAGTGGTCTGCGCAAAGGAAGACAAATTTGAAAGACATCGCATGTTAAATTTGCCTCCTGTGATCTTCCGGGATCTTAAACAAAGGAGCAGTTACCCGGTCTTTTAACCGTGTTGCATCCTTTGTACGCACATTTAACTATTTATTTTTTTAAATATGAATAATATCATATATAATAATATACATATATATAATCTATAATAATATATATATATATATAATCTATAATAATATATATATATATATACTCGTATTAAGGTGGGTCGATTTTATATGGAAAAATTAAACGTTATGTGATCATATTGTAATAGTAATATTATATTGGTTATGGTCCAAACAAATAATAATTGCCAAAAAAAGTGCAATTAAATCATATCTTTAGCCCGCGCATGAGCTTTGAAGGCACTTCAAACACACGAGGCTGCTTTGCTGTATGAGGTGGATTTCGTGCTTTTAGTATCCTTCTGGCAGCAAGTTCCCTGGATGAGCAAAATAAGCATTTCGTTGAATTACGGGATCTATTATAAGTTTCAACTCTGCTGGCAGATATCGAGAACTTTTAATTAACATCCACAAATTCTTAGATCCATCTTTACAAGTAGGATTTGTTTTTATTTCAAACCATACTGGAGCGTATGCTTTGACACAATATTCAGCTAATAGCTGTAAGTTATTTGATGGAACTAAAGAAGAAATATTAGCTTTTTTCAACCATCGGGCATGGGAGATCTTTCCTGGGGACCTGTTAGCCAAATCATCAGAACATTTTCCACTTGTTACTGACTTTGTTATTTCATACAGGTATTTCTGGTCGGTAATTAGATCATCAAATTGTTCTTAATTTCTCGCAATTTTCTAATAATTTGCCAATCGGCCCAGCATGTGAGTATGGACCAGTGGTAACCCCATATAATTTGTTAAACAGATGTCTCAAAGGCAATTCGTTCAAATGTAGGATACAAATGATCCACTGTAAGGGACGCTGAAGGCTTTTCTCGAAGATTCTAATCACGCCGTTGAATTTTTCTGTGTTACTGATCGTACCATCGCAACCAAGAGCCATCAAATCATCTTTCTTAATTTTGTGTGACAAAAGAAGCTCATTAATCGATGCTTCAATACTTTTGTGGCAGTTCCTAGAACTGGGGTAGCATAGCCGATATAAATTGAACCTGGTTCTTTAAGAACAGATATATGTTAACCAATCACAGTTTGTCTCTATCTTTTTGCTCCTTTCTTTACAATATTTAGTGTCTTATCTTTTCGACCATCAAAGTACAGAGCAGGTAAGTGAAGCTGCTTTTGTTGTTTATGTAATTCGTTGCGTTTTTTCGTTCTTTCCTGGCGTATTTTTGATTTATCAACCACTTCAAAATCGGCAGATACGAGTATGTCGTGAAATACAGAACAAACAATTGCTTCAGCTGCTCTGTCAGAAATACCGTAACGGTCATATGTTTTTGACACCATAGGCAAATTTTTAACTAATAATGGTCTTTTTGTTGCGTGTGATGTAGAAGGTAATTCTAGTTTTTGTGGCGAAGTTGTTTTTGGTGAAGGTAAGTTTAGTCTATTAGGAGAATGTCACATTACTTCAAATGACACCATATCCTGTTGTTGAGTATTAGACTCTAGAGCTGTGTCAATCGTTCAAATTTAATGATCGAATCGTTCAAGTATTGGTTGAAAAAATGATTCGGTCATTTCAATCAATCATTCAATCAATCAATGACAGATGGGACATGGGAGTATTGTATTGCTCCATTCAATTTCAATACAATCAAAAACACCAATCATCATTCGTTCAATTTAGTTTCGATAGAGACAGATACATTCGAATTTCGAATGGATTGTAAGAGTGAATACACTCAATAACAACAAACTGCAACTGCAACAAATAATTAGGAAATGGAGATTATTGAACAGAAGCGATATTTTTGTAGAACAAATATGTGTTGGTAAAACGAAATAAGCCAAAATAAATAAAAATATTTTGATATATTAACACATTTATTGGTTCAGAAGATAAGAAATCAGTAATCAGTAATGCCCCTATTGTGTAAAACAGCTGAGTTGTCTCTTGGTTGTAATTCAAAATTCGGTATTGCCAAACACAACCTTAAGCGAAAAGTTGACTGTCAACAGACAACCAAGATGGCGGTGGTTGTCTGTGTGTATGCATATGCAACGCTTCACGATTGCAACTGAAAAAGGTTGTCTTGCTCTTGCATAATACGAAAAAATAGTTTGGTTGTGTGAAAGTTGAGTTGTATTGAGTTGTGTTATACAATAGGGCAATAATAAAGAAATGAAGTAGTCAGAACAGAACAAAAGTATTGACTCGATGAACGATTGACTTCGGGCATTGTGATTGCAATCACCAATACTTTATTGTGATCGGGTCAAAAAGATCGAATCAATCACGATTGACACAGCTCCATTAGACTCATCTTGATGTAAGTTAAGGTCACAATTAGGTTTTTGTGTACAAGAGGTTCAATTTAACTTGTTTTGTAATTTTGTTGTAAGAATCCTGTCAATTGCAACCAATCCGCATCTTCCGTTCTTTTCTTTGATCCAGCAAAAAGTCTCACTTTTCTCTTCGACAGCAACACAGTTGAATTTGTTTGCATTTACATGACCAAATGTCAAATAGAACCTTGATTTGCCGTAAAAAATCGTTCTTTTGTTCCGGTGATTATCTCTTAAGGGATTTAATGAGGTTTTTGCATTTTAAGTGGTAGGCTTTTATAAGCTGAATGACCTGACCCTAGTGTGTGAAACCGTTGGAAGAGACGATTTTCTCCAAACCTCTTCAACTTTATGAGACACTCTCATTGCAATATCTATAAATGTTGGTTCTTTTTTAGAATTTGGAATCATTTTAACCCTATATTGCATGATTTTTTATTTTGCAATAAATTAAATATTACAAATGTTCAAAATCATACATTTTGAGAAAAATGTTCTACCGGTTTTCCTAGAAAAGAGGATTTAAGCCATGTTGCATATCTGCAACACTATGCAATAACGATGCACGTGTACTATGTGTAAGCAAAAGTGTAGGAAATAAAAACGCAGTTGCCTTTCGCAATGCAATTAACAATCGAAAATTGATTTAAATATTTTATTGAACAAAAAACAAAACAAAACAATAAATAGAAGACTAGACTTAATAATAGCATTTAAAAAAAAACAGTTCAATTTGTTTGAAAAAAAATTAGCAATAAAAAAATTTTCTGATCGATTCCCAATTCCCAATTCATTTTAAAAATCTAAAATTGATTTCAAAATTTCATTTAGCAAAAAAACAAAACTTAAAGAAAAGACAACCCATCAGTGGCGTGGCGTGGATAATTTTAAAAGGGAAGACGTTGAAAAATTTAGTCACCTATAAAAATAAAAATCTTTAAAACCTGAAATAAAATAATTTTTAATGGGGATATTGTATCTACATAATATGCATTCCACATTGACTTAGCAAAAATATTCTAGCCACATTTTTTATACTTCAAGACATTAATATTTCAATCAACAATGAGCTTAAAGCATAACAAAAGTGGCTTCAAAAGAAGCCGGTCTTGACAGACGCATGATACAATAACTTAAAAAAAATCAGCATAATGTGGATAGTAATTTTAAAATAAGAAAATTCAGAAGAATTATATGGATAATTCTTTATATTTGTTAAAATATAAAAACGATACAAATAATAATGTCAGCAATAAAAATAAATCAAAATTAAAAACAGCTAAAATTCACACACTTAAAAAAAAAAAAGTGAAAAGTTTTGTTAAAATATTAGTTCTTTATAATTATTTGTATTCTAATGCTATTCGACGATCTTTTTTGATAAACTCTGCCAATACCCTTTCATAGAAGTTTGGTCTATTTTTAATTTTAAGAAGAAGTCTTCTTTCTATCGATATGAGGGCTAAATCAGAGAGCCTATCCTCGCCCTGTGAGTTTCTTAAATAAGTATGAATTCTTTTTAAAGCAGAAAAAGACCTCTCAACGGAGGCGACGGAAATGGGAAGTGTTAAAAGTAAACTACTTAAGTTTAAGACTTGAGGGAACACTTCTTTCAATGCTTCACTATTCAAATGGTTGTGAAGGTCGAGAACCTCAAACTGCCGAAGTGACGACGAAGAATATAAAACATTAAGTTCATTTTTTAATGCCGTGAAGTCAAAAATTCTAGGAAAAAACTTAATTAGGGAAGATATTCTTACATCTGGACTGGAACGAGAAAAAGTGTCATACTTCAAATTATTTAGTAAATCCAAAAATGTAAGATTACTAAATGATTTATATCTGGCATTTATTTGGCTAACTATATTGTCTTTAATTTCAACAAAAAGGCGCTTATAATTCGTCTTCAAATCGAAGTCAAGCAACCTGCGTTTACGTGGAGGTTCGATGCAATCATTTACGCTGTCATAAATAACTTCAAACATATTTAAAAAGTCAGAGCTTATCCATGACTCAAAACGTTCGATTTCTTGATTGGCATAACTAACGTCTGTTTGTTTTTTTTGAATTAAATTAAATAATACATCGGTCTTTGCAAATATTTCAGAAAGGGTATGAAGCAAAAAACAGAATTCCTTGCTCTCTAATTTATTTAATAAACTTTCTGCCATCGAAAGTGTGTCAGTATCCCATTCCCTAGAGTTATTAATTATTTTACTAAAAGTTTCAATTATATCTGTTCTACAGTTAAAGATTACGTTTATTATTCTTGAATGATAATGCCATCGAGTTTCCGATACTCCTGGCATACGTCGATTGGAAATTTGTTTTAAAAGATTGGACCGCTTTGTGGATTTATTAAAAAATCGAACGATGCTATTAGTATAGCCAAAAAATAGTTTAAGTTCTGCTATGTTTTCTAGAGATCGGGATAGTACTAAATTTAAAACATGTGCATAACAAGGAATAAAATTTGCCATCGGGCATTCATCAAGGACCTTCTTTTGAACACCACCCCCCTCGCCGGACATAACTGCGGCACCATCGTAGGATTGTCCTATTAACTTTTCCTTGCAGTCGTATGTTTCAAGAATTTTAAATATATGATTGGATAACTCATTTGCATTACGACTTGCGCTAACGTCAAAAAATCCAAGAAATCTTTCTTGTATACCATCCTCTGACAAGTACCGAAATATGGCACTCAGTTGTTCCCTATGACTCAAATCTGGTGTTTCGTCGATCATAATCGACACGAACCGAGCATCCTTGATTTCCGTTTTAATTTCGGATTTAATAACCGCCGCGATACTATGTATCAAATCGTTTTGAATATCGTTGGATAAACCTGAAAAAATTGGATTGTGTGTACTTGAACACTGCTCTAAATGGGATTCCAATAAAGTGTCATATTTAGATAAAAAATAAACCGCTTCGACATAATTGCCACGATTATCTGAACTAGACCTTTCATCATGACCGCGAAATGCTAACTCCTGTCTGCCTAATAAAATGACCGTGTCAATAAAACGTTCCATTAGTTTCCGATTTTTATCTACTTTTTTATTATGAACAACGAAAGAATTTCCTAAAGAAGTTTCAATGCGATTCGTGCCGAATTCGGGTAGGGATAAACAACAACGAATATGTTTTTCTGTCTTAATATGTTTTTTCGAAGAATTAACTAAATTATTTATATCAGTGAAACCCGTTCGGCTCCAAACACTGGCGGAGTTTGAAAAAAGAAGACAAGGAAAACAAAACATTTTATTAAGCTTGCAACTCCCAGTTATCCACTTATATTTTTGGTATAAGGAAACATTAAAATGTGTCACAAAACCATCTCTCTTTTGGTAATTAATATTTATAAAAGGCATAGAGCGCCCTACGTCTATAACTTTTTTTTTTATCAAGAAAAGATAGCTTACTAAAACTATTTGAATCCTCCAGGAGGAAATCAGTTAAACAGCAATCTACACTAATCAAAGACATTTCCAAAAAAAAATCTAAAACTGCACTAAAATTAAGAAGCTAAAATGTTTTTATCAGTAAGTTGGTAATAAAAGAAACTAAAAAATTACACATTAACCTTCACTTTCACTTTCACATCTAACTTTTCACTATTTTAATTTAAGATTTTATCAAATTGGCTTTACAAAACACTAGATTTTTTCAAGTTATTGCACTTGTGCAACGCAGTCTGTCAATAAATTCCAACTGATTCTAAATTAAAATTTGAATTCCTGCTTAAAAAAAAAACAAGTGTCGGTATTTTATTTGACATGAACTTCTCTTAAGCGATATGCTGAATTTACTCTGCTGACAAATTGCCACTGTATTCTACCATATTTTATTTCATAAGACAAAAGTATAACAATAAATTTGTAAAAACATCGAAGCATTAACTATCACAAGAGAGAAAAATGAAAGCTCAACTTCTTACATCAACACGCATATCAATATCAACATCAAATTCAAAATCAAGAATCAACCCACATAACACATTCAGATATTATGTCATAAGAAAAAAGAAATAAGTCAAAGAACACCGTGTTATTAGACACAATGTTGCAAAAAAAAAAACGAGTCAATCGTAGCACCTGCATTCCTGCAACATGTTGATATCTTCCGATTGAAACGCAATGCTAATCGCAAAAGGGAGAATGAAATGAAACAATTCCAAGTATTCAGCGTGAGATTTGGTTTATAAGACGAAATGTAGCGTCTTTTTCTTTGAATATAAAAGCGGGTGTTGAACAAAGAGGATCGGAACCGCAATGCTTGTAGAAGAAAGGGATATAAAACAAGTAAATAAGACGGACAAATATTTTTTATTCTATTATAGAGAGCAGCGGTAGTTGACAACTTTTTACTAAGAGTATTTTTGTGACTCTTCGTTGGTTTGTTGTTTGTGATTTGTGGATTGTGGAATGTGGTTGAATCTTGATTCTTGAATGAAGTATGAAGATACAGACGAGAGGTAGAATGAAAATATTAAACTTATTCGATAGCTTATGTGTGAGTGTGTGTGTAGATTTTATTTTATAATTAAAATACGGGACGGGTTTCATTTTTCATATATTTATTTGGCAGATAGTGCTTACTTTTGGTGGATTTTTAAAAGGGAAGACGGTAGGAATCGTGTTATATGGACGCCACGCCACTGTCAGGTCGTCCTTAATATTATATTCCAGTTCGGGTTTAATTCCCATCTCGTCGAACAATAAAACGAATTTCTTGTCCATCACGTTGCTTTATTGCTTAGCAGGCAAAATATTTGCTCTGAAAAGCCGGCCAGGAAGCTTAAAGCTAACGCCGAATGCCAACGGTAAATAGTACTTCCGCTGGCAATTTGAAGCCCGTACTCAACAAATGTGAGCATACTTACGGGGACTTATAAAAGAGTTTTAAGCAATCATCTTTTTCGTCATTTGCCCAATGACTGTTTGGCTTATGAAAGGCTTGCGCAAGGATAAACGTCTGCACGTCAGCAGGCAAACCTTCCAATTGCCGATCTAATTGTTTTCGCAGGTTATACTCCCTGTCCATCTTCAGCCTTTTTGGCGTTTCGAAAATGTGTTGGGGTATGCTCCCTTCTTTCCATGATTTTATTTGCTTCGTATGCATTCAGTCACTTCCGATTGGACTTAGGTCTTTGCCATAAAAGTGGTCTGCGCAAAGGAAGACAAATTTGAAAGACATCGCATGTTAAATTTGCCTCCTGTGATCTTCCGGGATCTTAAACAAAGGAGCAGTTACCCGGTCTTTTAACCGTGTTGCATCCTTTGTACGCACATTTAACTATTTAATTTTTTAAATATGAATAATATCATATATAACATTATACATATATATAATCTATAATAATATATATATATATATAATCTATAATAATATATATATATATATACTCGTATTAAGGTGGGTCGATTTTATATGGAAAAATTAAACGTTATGTGATCATATTGTAATAGTAATATTATATTGGTTATGGTCCAAACAAATAATAATTGCCAAAAAAAGTGCAATTAAATCATATCTTTAGCCCGCGCATGAGCTTTGAAGGCACTTCAAACACACGAGGCTGCTTTGCTGTATGAGGTGGATTTCGTGCTTTTAGTATCCTTCTGGCAGCAAGTTCCCTGGATGAGCAAAATAAGCATTTCGTTGAATTACGGGATCTATTATAAGTTTCAACTCTGCTGGCAGATATCGAGAACTTTTAATTAACATCCACAAATTCTTAGATCCATCTTTACAAGTAGGATTTGTTTTTATTTCAAACCATACTGGAGCGTATGCTTTGACACAATATTCAGCTAATAGCTGTAAGTTATTTGATGGAACTAAAGAAGAAATATTAGCTTTTTTCAACCATCGGGCATGGGAGATCTTTCCTGGGGACCTGTTAGCCAAATCATCAGAACATTTTCCACTTGTTACTGACTTTGTTATTTCATACAGGTATTTCTGGTCGGTAATTAGATCATCAAATTGTTCTTAATTTCTCGCAATTTTCTAATAATTTGCCAATCGGCCCAGCATGTGAGTATGGACCAGTGGTAACCCCATATAATTTGTTAAACAGATGTCTCAAAGGCAATTCGTTCAAATGTAGGATACAAATGATCCACTGTAAGGGACGCTGAAGGCTTTTCTCGAAGATTCTAATCACGCCGTTGAATTTTTCTGTGTTACTGATCGTACCATCGCAACCAAGAGCCATCAAATCATCTTTCTTAATTTTGTGTGACAAAAGAAGCTCATTAATCGATGCTTCAATACTTTTGTGGCAGTTCCTAGAACTGGGGTAGCATAGCCGATATAAATTGAACCTGGTTCTTTAAGAACAGATATATGTTAACCAATCACAGTTTGTCTCTATCTTTTTGCTCCTTTCTTTACAATATTTAGTGTCTTATCTTTTCGACCATCAAAGTACAGAGCAGGTAAGTGAAGCTGCTTTTGTTGTTTATGTAATTCGTTGCGTTTTTTCGTTCTTTCCTGGCGTATTTTTGATTTATCAACCACTTCAAAATCGGCAGATACGAGTATGTCGTGAAATACAGAACAAACAATTGCTTCAGCTGCTCTGTCAGAAATACCGTAACGGTCATATGTTTTTGACACCATAGGCAAATTTTTAACTAATAATGGTCTTTTTGTTGCGTGTGATGTAGAAGGTAATTCTAGTTTTTGTGGCGAAGTTGTTTTTGGTGAAGGTAAGTTTAGTCTATTAGGAGAATGTCACATTACTTCAAATGACACCATATCCTGTTGTTGAGTATTAGACTCTAGAGCTGTGTCAATCGTTCAAATTTAATGATCGAATCGTTCAAGTATTGGTTGAAAAAATGATTCGGTCATTTCAATCAATCATTCAATCAATCAATGACAGATGGGACATGGGAGTATTGTATTGCTCCATTCAATTTCAATACAATCAAAAACACCAATCATCATTCGTTCAATTTAGTTTCGATAGAGACAGATACATTCGAATTTCGAATGGATTGTAAGAGTGAATACACTCAATAACAACAAACTGCAACTGCAACAAATAATTAGGAAATGGAGATTATTGAACAGAAGCGATATTTTTGTAGAACAAATATGTGTTGGTAAAACGAAATAAGCCAAAATAAATAAAAATATTTTGATATATTAACACATTTATTGGTTCAGAAGATAAGAAATCAGTAATCAGTAATGCCCCTATTGTGTAAAACAGCTGAGTTGTCTCTTGGTTGTAATTCAAAATTCGGTATTGCCAAACACAACCTTAAGCGAAAAGTTGACTGTCAACAGACAACCAAGATGGCGGTGGTTGTCTGTGTGTATGCATATGCAACGCTTCACGATTGCAACTGAAAAAGGTTGTCTTGCTCTTGCATAATACGAAAAAATAGTTTGGTTGTGTGAAAGTTGAGTTGTATTGAGTTGTGTTATACAATAGGGCAATAATAAAGAAATGAAGTAGTCAGAACAGAACAAAAGTATTGACTCGATGAACGATTGACTTCGGGCATTGTGATTGCAATCACCAATACTTTATTGTGATCGGGTCAAAAAGATCGAATCAATCACGATTGACACAGCTCCATTAGACTCATCTTGATGTAAGTTAAGGTCACAATTAGGTTTTTGTGTACAAGAGGTTCAATTTAACTTGTTTTGTAATTTTGTTGTAAGAATCCTGTCAATTGCAACCAATCCGCATCTTCCGTTCTTTTCTTTGATCCAGCAAAAAGTCTCACTTTTCTCTTCGACAGCAACACAGTTGAATTTGTTTGCATTTACATGACCAAATGTCAAATAGAACCTTGATTTGCCGTAAAAAATCGTTCTTTTGTTCCGGTGATTATCTCTTAAGGGATTTAATGAGGTTTTTGCATTTTAAGTGGTAGGCTTTTATAAGCTGAATGACCTGACCCTAGTGTGTGAAACCGTTGGAAGAGACGATTTTCTCCAAACCTCTTCAACTTTATGAGACACTCTCATTGCAATATCTATAAATGTTGGTTCTTTTTTAGAATTTGGAATCATTTTAACCCTATATTGCATGATTTTTTATTTTGCAATAAATTAAATATTTTTGCATTGAACTAGCTTACAAATGTTCAAAATCATAAATTTTTAGAAAAATGTTCTACCGGTTTTCCTAGAAAAGAGGATTTAAGCCATGTTGCATATCTGCAACACTATGCAATAACGATGCACGTGTACTATGTGTAAGCAAAAGTGTAGGAAATAAAAACGCAGTTGCCTTTCGCAATTCAATTAACAATCGAAAATTGATTTAAATATTTTATTGAACAAAAAACAAAACAAAACAATAAATAGAAGACTAGACTTAATAATAGCATTTAAAAAAAATCACAGTTCAATTTGTTAGAAAAAAAATTAGCAATAAAAAAGTTTTCTGATCGATTCCCAATTCCCAATTCATTTTAAAAATCTAAAATTGATTTCAAAATTTCATTTAGCAAAAAAACAAAACTTAAAGAAAAGACAACCTATAATAATATGAATTAAAAGAAAATCTGAATTCAAGTTGTTTGAAAAAAGTAAAAAGAAAAAACTAAAATGCTTACGTGTGGAAAACTCTAAAACAATTTTTGGCCTTATTGAAACATAAGGCAGCGCAACATTTTTCTCTTTTGACGTAGGTGAATTTGGGACAGTCTGGAAACTTACATCGTAATCGCTTTTCCATATATACAGGCCAGTGCGATATTTCATCCTTTCTTATATCACTGGATGGTACGTGGGATTGCGGATACCTTCTTTTCCGATTTTCAAGTAAAACTGATGGCGAGTTTGTTGGTCTTCCTCTGGTCTTTTGGATAGCTATGCCAGATCTACACAGGGACTCTGCAAGGTTTTCACGAAAATCGCACAGACTTAATGGGTGTTCATTGTGAAGTAAGCAGACTCTTTGGACAAAATCCACGAATTTACAAATGTTATGTCGACTAAATGGTAAAATATTCGTATGTACCACTTTTTAGATCTCAGCTTTATTCGGTAGCGACCAATCAAACTGTCTGTCAAATCGATACCACCCATATGCTTATTATATTGCTTCACGATGTTTGGACAGTGTATTTCCACTTTCCACGTGGTACTTTCTTCAGATCATTTTCATAAGGTAATTTATTATTTACAAGCCTGTTTCGGCGAACAGTTCCCACGGAGTATATTCCTTTTTTTGCTAGTTCGACAACTAGTGGTAGTGTTGTATAAAAGTTGTCGAAATACAATTTGTGACCAACATTTTCTTCCACAGATCTGGTCAATCTCATAACCACGTTAGCACAAGTTCCCAAGTAAGGCTCGGTTGGCAACATTTTATCTGCTTCTTCTTTTCCCGTATAGATCTCAAAATTGTAGGAAAATCCTGAAACTCTACTCAGCACAAACAATTTAAATCCCCATTTATGCGGCTTGGCAGGCATATACTGCTTCATATAGCTACGTGCCTTTGTGGAACATATCTGTTCATCTAACGACAAGCATTCCTCGTGCAAAATTGATGAACATTTTTGTGTAAGGTGGTTTAAGAGTGGCCTTATTTTATGAAACCTGTCGTGATTTTGGTGATATCGTGGAAGCGTGTTGCTATTTGGGCTAAAATGTAGGTATCTACGAATCTTTTCAAACTCGTTTACTGACATCGTGTTCATGATGGTTTCATATCCGACAACAGGACTCCAATAGCGTCTGACATTTGGCACTTGTACTACCAACGACCATACCACGTCGAGTTAATCGATTCTCATCAGATCACCGTAATTAAACGACGTTGGGCGCGGTTAGTACGTAGATGGGGGACGGTTTGAGAACAACCGCGTGTCGTTGGCCAGTCCCATCTACAGAGTTGAGGTAGATAATTATACGTGGTATCACAATGGACCTAAATTGGTCTAAGTGTGTCGGCTTCTGCCGACAACCACATAAACCCAGCCTAACCTAACTACTGATGTTAGAATACATTTTCCTAAAAACTTTTCTACATGATGGGATGTTGTAAGTGCCACTGCGTGATTTAGATCTTTTTCTGTTGAATACAGCATCGATTCGGATACTATACTACAAATGAGATCATCTGTGAAAAAGTAATTGAAAGTGCTTAGGGGTGTAGATAGTTCTTGAATACAACTCGGTAAAGAACTGTTACCAGTAAACATTTTCTGATTTTCATCAAATTGGAAATCGATTTGTCTCCACAAAACTTTTTTATATTTCGTATTCAACTAAGTTTTTTCTTTTTTAAATCTCTCATATTAGTTGTCGAAGATGACGGTCGAGCTGGATCAGATAAGTTTGAGTCTGACGTTGGTACTTTCGAGTTTTCAACCATGCCGTCGACGTCGTTGTGATCTTCTTCATCAACATTGTGGCATTGAGTTCTAGCCACCAAATCGTTGTCATTGAGCAACTCGTTACAAAAGTCATTTTCTTAAAAATCGTCCTCAGAATCCACCCACTGATCTAATATTTCTTCGATATCTTTATCCACTAACAGTTTATTCATACTAAAAAGCAAATGAAATCAAGTTGTGAATGCATTATGTTGCAAATATGCATCATGCGTAAAAAGGAAAATGCATGCACTCAGTGCATGACGTTGCATCATGTTTAAGATATCAAATAAATTCACATTTCCATTAAAATTCGGTGTTTTATTTGATATGTGCATAAATTCTAAATTATAATGAACATAATAAAAAATACTTACTTGGTAGAAATGCTGTATTTATTTAATTATTTGGTCAGATTTACGGACAATTTCACACCACGACTCACTTCAACAGTTCGATCGAAAAAACATGGCCAAAAACGCTCTTAAATAATTCCAAGGGACACGTGTAAATAATGTACCCCTACCCAAATCAAAAGATAACAGATAACAGTAAATTCAGTGAGAATTCCGCAGTAAGCCGTTGGTTACAACCATTTAAATAGTATGATGCATATCTGCTAGACTATGCAATAAAGGGTTAAGCTCTAATCTGTTCCATTCATAGCATTTCATGACATCTTCGTAAGTCGGTAAAATATTGTCCTTTATATCTTCTACACTTCCAAATAAAGGGCAATGACAACTTTGTCTCCTCGTTTTCATATTAATCTATTAATAATTATTGAATACAAATCTGAAACAAAACATAGGGACGGGCTACAGTCCGCTTGGGCGAACTGTTGGATACCCTATTCTTATTCCTATCCCTCATAAGTGGGCGTGACAAAAGTCTAAGTATGGTTGCATTGTTAAGAACGCTCTACATATTTTGTTATATAACATTTTAAAGAATTTTATCAAAAAAAAAAAACGCTCGCTAGCTCAAACTTGGGTGTTTCAATAAAATTGTTTTATTTAATTGTGGGCGTGTCAGTAGGCGGATTTAAAAAAAATTAACACATGAGAATAAAGGGCCCCTAGAGTATATACGAGGGCGGGTCAATAAGTCCGTGACTTTTGGTATAAAACACAGATTTTTTGATAAAAAAATAATTTTATTTTTCAACGTAGTCTCCCTTGAGCTCTATACACTTTGTCCAACGCTTCTCCAATTTTTTTATCCCTTCCAAAAAAAATGATTTGTCGAGGTCCTCAAAATAGGCCTTTGTTTGCGAGATGACTTCATCATTGGAGTCAAATCTTTTTCCACCAAGCCATTTCTTCAGCTTTGGGAACAAGAAGTAGTCGCTCGGAGCCAAATCTGGAGAATAGGGTGGATGAGGGAGCAATTCATAGCCCAATTCATGGATTTTTGCCTGCACATGTGTGCACCCTTGCATTGTCTTGGTGGAAAAGAACTTTTTTCTTGGCCAAATGAGGTCGTTTTTTTTTTCAAATCGTCATTGAATCGGTCCAATAAGTTGGCATAATATTCCCCATTGATTGTTCTTCCCTTTTGAAGGTAGTCAATGTGGATTATCCCGCGTGCATCCCAAAAAACAGTCGCCATAACTTTATTGGCTGACAAACCCACCTTGGCCTTCTTTGGCGCCGATTCACCCTTAGAAACCCACTGTTTTGACTGTTGTTTGTTCTCTGGTGTGTTGTGATGGATCCATGTTTCGTCCACGGTTACAAAACGGGGCAAAAACTCCTCCATATTGCGATTAAACAACGCCAAACCTTCCTGTGAAGTTGTTACACGATTGCGTTTGTGGTCGACTGTGAGCAAACGCGGCACCCATCTTGCGGAAAGCTTTCTCATGCCCAAGTGATCATTCAAAATTGAAACCACTGAGCCATGCGAGATCCCTACGGCTTCCACAATCTCTCGCACTTTCAATCTTCGGTCGGCCAACACCATATCGTGAATTTTTTCGATTGTTTCGGGTGTAGAGACCTCAACTGGGCGTCCAGGACGTTCGGCATCTTCAGTGCTTGTACGGCCACAACGAAATTCAGTAAACCACTTTTTTACCATTGAAATCGATGGTGCAGAGTACCCATAGTATTTTTCAAGCTTAGCCTTGGTCTCGGTAATGGTTTTTTTTCGCAAGAAATAATGCTTAATAAGCACAAGAAATTCACTTTTTTCCATTTTCTCCTCAAATTAGTGAGTAGTCTGATAAAAATAGCTGTCAAACACAAACTAACTGACGCAGCAAGTTTAAATTTTGACAGGAGTCAACTGACAGATGCCTGTTGACAGGAGCAGTGTTGCCGTTTCAGTAAAGAGGTCAGAAATTCAAAAAGTCACGGACTTATTGACCCGCCCTCGTATTATAAATTTCAGCTCCCTAGGTCAAACTTTGAATTAAAAAAAAAAAAATTATTTGTGGGCGTGTCTGTGGGCGGATTTCAAAAATTCGCAAACTTGATTATTTCGGGACCCTAGAGAGTATATGGTTAAAATTTCAGCTCTCTAGGTCCAGTTTAAAGGCCTAATTTTTGCCGACAAACGGACGGACATGGCTAGATCGACATTACTATCGATGCTGATCATAAATATTGTAACTTTTAGGGGTATACGGCAATATTAAGGTATGTTACAAACTATGCGTCAAAATTAATATACCCTTAGAATAGGGTATAAAGATGGTAAAGCGACAGTAATTGAAGTAAATTTAATAAATTAATAAAATTAATATTAATTTACCTTAGTAAGTCATTCGACTGCGTCGTCGATTTCTTGTTCGGTGTTGAGGTCTTTTACCGGGCAGACGTTCTTGGACATCTGGAGTTCTGTGTTGAACTTCTCCCAGTTCGCTCTTCTTGGGTTCCTGAAAACTTCCCATCCTGGGATGTAATTTGTATATCAAAGAGTATTCAGCAATGATCTGAAAGCGATGCTTTGCTGAACACTCTCCAGTTCGTAACATGTACTGTACTGTTTTGAGATACAAAGGTTGCGTCTAATACTTCCTTTCTTCTCACTGTAATGAAGGTGGGATCATTACCCCGATAACAGACGAGAAGGTTGGAACCGAGTACAAAGTCAAACAAAGCCGCGCCCCTTGAATTGATATCTGAGCTGACTCAGATAGTATGGTGGCCATTAACGTCACCGCCTAAGACTGAGTGTTTCTTACATTTTTCGGACACTGACACAAGCGTCCTTACCGAATCCGGGGGGACTGATGTGTCGTCATCGTGGGGCATGTACACTGACGCCACCGTGCAGTTCTTGTCCTTCCCTCTAACCTCCACTACCGTCAGTTCACCTGTGCTGAAATGAGATAACATTAGTACATGAAGGTTTTTGTTTGTTACGATACACGATCTCAACTTTCCTCTATCATTTATGTAAAAGGTGTTAAAGTTTTTTTGACCCCAGCCCCATCACTCGATCGTTATTGATCCATGGTTCTTGGACTAGGGCCAAAACTATGGTCAGCTGCTCCTGGTCAAGGAGCAGCCTCAAGTTTTCTGAGGCGACTTTACTGTGGTGGAGGTTGATTTGGACTATCTTCATCAATGAGTATAGTCTGCCCCCTCCTAGCATCCGCCTGCTCAATCTCCGCAGTGCGTTTCAGCAGCAAACGTTATTTAGTCCTTCCTCAAAATTCAAATTTATAGTGAAGGTGAACCATACACGCAACTATGATTCGCCTCTACATTTCGACCATAGGGTTATATGCAAAACATGGTATATAAGGCAAACAATGTTAAGCTCCTCCTGCTCTCATATTCTCGCATGCTCGCATAATTGGATGAAGCCTTTCGATTACTTGATCGCAAATGATCTTTTATGTAGGGAGTTAAGCTGTGATGCCTTCTTTTCCGAAAATACTCCCACAGTTTGCTGCCATTATATAAATCATAAAATTAATGTGGATCAGTTTTTGGATTGGAGCCAAATAAGGAATTAATTGTGGATGCAGGGTGAAAACAGATTCGTCCTCAATGAATTCATAACTGGTCGGATTTTCATCAAGATGAGCTGCCCTGTTTTGCAGGTTGAATTACTAATATCTGTTATACTATTTCTATTACAGTCAACTTCGCTTAACTAAACTTCGTTTAACTAAAAAGATCGGTTATCTGAAACAAGAAATTTATGACGGAACCCTTTTGAACATTTTTCACATAAACTGCTTCGCATAACTAAACTCCGCTTAACCCATTAATGCCCATAGTTAAATTACAGTGATTTTTATTTTGAAAACTTTATTTTTTAGTTCATATACAACCTTTTAAGCAAGTAGGAAAAAAAAATAAGAAGAAAATGATTTCAATCCATGAGTTTTAGTGGTGTACTCGATTGAGTACAATGGGCACTTAAGTATGGTATTTTTCGAAACAAGGCCTTTCAATGCAAAGCGTTTTATCACACTTCTTGCACGCCCAACGTACTCTAGCATGGCAAATTACACACCTGAGCTGCTGAGACAATTTTTTCGCAAAATGCCCAATGTTGTCTGTTGACAAGCCAGGTATTGTTGATGATGATGGTCTGTTAGGAACAGTTTCCTTTTGACATTGGCGAAGTAAGTATCTTGTGATATTCCTTCTAAATTCCAATTGATCCTGTGGATTATCTGATGATATGACATGCAACCTCCATGCATTAGAGACTGTTAAATCCAACATATAAGTAAATATGGTCCACCACCATTTTTTTCCTCGTACTGCAATCCGATACAAAGATATGGACTGATCCATTTCGTCTACACCGCCCATTCCTCTATTATAGTTTTGAAATAATTTTGGGATATTCAGCTCAACTTTTGCTTTTTTTCCGGTACACCATCGCTTTACCTTGCCGAGTGGTTCAACGGTGTCGAAGTTTGTTCCCATAGTGCAAACACTGTTGTCTTTCCATCGAACGAAAAAAACCTCGTTACCACTGTCAAATCGATAGTCAAACTCTGCTCGGTTTTTCTTTTTCATATCCTTGACTGTGGTTAAAGGACACTTTTTTGTCCGGTTTTCACGAACAGCACCCGTAGCTCGATATCCTAAATCACGCAAATCCTTTAACAGTTGGTGGTTGGTGAAAAAATTGTCGAAATAAACAATATGTTCGGCTGGATTTGCTGGGATCTTTCCTAAAAGAGACTTTACTACTCTTGAACCTAACGGCTCTTTTATATTCGATCCAATCACTTTGCCACAGTAAATATCAAAATTGTAGCAGTATCCCGTGGAACTTGTTAGCGCCCAATTCTTGTATCCGAAGCGTACAGGTTTACCTTTTATGAACTGTTTGCATGGATGGTGGCCAAAGTACTTTATCATTGACTCATCTATCGACAAATCGGTATGAAAAGCATTCCACTGGTTAAATTTTTTGATAAGAAGATCAGCCAAGGACCTTACTTTAAACATTTTGTCATTGGATGTGCGTGCTTCGTTGTTGTCTACAAAGTGGATGTTTCGTTTTATTTCCGTGAACGCATTTCGAGACATGGTTCGCTGCACCAATGAAGACCTTACATCTTCATCTAAAGACCAATACAATCTCTCGCGTGGCAATTTGCGATATCCAGTCAGCAATAGTATTCCAATGAAACCTTTCAATTGGGATACATTTATATCGAATGCTTGTCTGTTGTTTTGGCAAGCATAGAGCTTCGTATTGCTTATTATAAGTTCTACAACCTCTTCATCAAACAGCTTTTCAAAAATTTGTACGGGGCTTAGGTTTTTAAGCTCAGTTGCCAATTGATCCCTTCTTGACTGAACTGCTTCTGAACTTGAAAAACCAGCTGTGTATGAAGGGGAACACTTCTTCCAACTAAGAAGGCCTTGACTACTTCCCGCTATCTTACGTCTTTTAGAAGAAAGTGCTTCATCATCACTGCTTTCCCAATCACTTTCTCCGGAGGCTTGCGTATGTGTGAAAACCTCTACTGTCCCTGGAACATCGTGAGGTAGGTTAGCTGGTTCGATGTCATCATCGGCACCTTCTTCCTCATCTGTAAGATAACTTGGCTCTGGCGGGATAAGTACCATATCATACTCCCCCTTTTCTTCATCCTCCAAAATGGAAGTTACAGCTTCCTCCAGTCCATTATAGTTTTTTGAAAACTTAAAAACTAGTTCATTCATCTTTTGCTGAAAAATTATAAAAAGATAATTTGTACAGTCATGTGCCCACTGTACTCAAATGAGTACACGTAAAAATAACTGAACATTGTTGACGACAGAACTTACCAATTTTGCATTTACTACTTTAGAACTTTGAAATGATTAATAGTTTTACTAGAAATCACAAAAAAACAATCAAATCTCACTTAAAACACATATCAATATTATAATAATTGAACTTACTCCCTTGAATATTTCACAGCTTTAGAACCGCTATACAAAAAATGCACAATGTCACACACGAATGGAAAAGTGCATTAATTTAAAACTGACACATAGTCGAGGCACTCTTAGTTTCTGAGAAATTCAAATTTTTCTCAGTTACATCTATTATCGTTCGCGTAACGGGGCTTCAAGCAGGTGTACTCAATTGAGTACAGTGGTCGTAAATGGGTTAATTGCAAACTCTGTATAATTGAATCAAATATTTTTGCATCAAACGAACATTTTTCACTTATTTAATTCCGCATAAGTAAAACGACCGCTTTACACTGACATCAAATTTTGATTCGAACACACCCTTTGGATTTGGAATTATAAATCTGAAATGTCAAAATCATTTGTTTATTTTTTGGCTTACATTTCCTCAAAAAATATCGACAGAAAACGTACGGCTGATGGAATATTGTGGAAAACAAACTAATTTTACAATTCCAGACACTCCAGTATTTCAAAAGCAGGCAAGAAGTTTTGGACATAGTTGAAGCTGGTGTAGGTATCAAGAAAAATTTTATGCGAGGAATTTAAATACAGTCGGCCAACGTTATCAAAAATCATCAAGGGAAAAAAAAATCATTCGGAATATGGCTGTACAAAACTTAAATCTTTCAAGGAAGCGATTGCGAACTGGAGCTGCAAAAAATGTGGAAGACGCACTTTTATTGCGGTTCAAAATCATGAGAGCTAAGAATGCTGCTCTTACCGGTCCATTGTTGTTAGAAAAAGCTTAAAGATTACTCTCTTATGACAAACGCGGAATTCGAACCATCAAGTGGTTGACTGGAAAAAAGAGAACGTCCATTTAAAAAAAAAACACGTCGAAAAAATGTCAGCTAATATTCATGGCACAGAAGAATTGATAGAGAATGTTATGCCAAAATATCTTTTATATATTTATTTACAATGCAGATGAATCTGCAATAATTTTTTAGGCACTGCCCACGGGAACTTTGGCCAACAGAGCTCAAATACCATCATATGTTACAACCCCTAAAGACAGACTCGAAATACTTTTTGTGGCGAATTCAACTGGCAATGATAAAATGGTTAATGGTTTTGTTAATTGTTGTATTTAAGGCCAGTTGAACTCGGCTAACATAGCTTGTCCATTCGATGTTTACTTCTAAATTAGTCCGTAAAAGATTAGCGACCGTATCGACGTATCTTTCTACTTGTCCGTTTGCTCGACTTGTTCCAGGTGTAGTTGTGTGATGTTCAATTCCATAAGACTTAGAAATCCATTATGAAATCGTTGTAAGAACTTGATTTACTACTTTGAAAATTGGCTACTTTTCTGAGAAGGGTTATTATGTTTGTACCACTTGAAAATTTGTGAATTAATGATGGACGCAAATCGCTCCACCGATAGTGTTGAAAACCATACTTATCAAACCAAGGTTTTTGCTCTTCTAAATACCGAAGATTCGAGGAATAATATCAAAATCTTCTAAACTATCCCGTTCAACCATAGAGTCAACATCATCACACCATTTCTTTATGTCTACTCTTGAAAAATCGGGGTCAAAAATAAGGAATCCGCTAATGGACTGTTTTCGGTCACCCTCTTTAACCATTCGAATTATATTCCCCTAGCTCCTGCTCAATATTATTTTTCCCATCCATAAAAATATTATATTAAGGTACTTATCTTACAAACAGCACGCAAACCAAACTCGTCCAAAATGTCTTCTCTTCAATTCTTTGTCGAATTATCAATTTTTCACTTTTCTGGAACTTTCTTGAAAAATTTTCTTGAAATTTTAAATTTCTTTTAATGTTTTGAACATGCAGCAGCAAGAAATAATTGCCCTGGTCGTCTCTTGGCAGCCCCAACACACTCCAGATTGACTGAATATTCAACTTCTCCTGTACGAACATCCACTCTTAAGTCACAAGCACACACGTCGGATTTGGGTTTGAGTTAAGCGTTGTAGCCAGCAACAGAATCGACGGACACTCAACTCGCATTCGAAATGTCTAGACGTCACGTCGGAACACATCGCGTATGTTGCAGAAACAAAAATGAATCTTTTAAACGCACTATGTAGTCCGTGGTAATCCCACTTCTGATGTTAGAGTAAAAGTCCGATTCTGTGCCAAACACTTCTTGGCTTACTCTTTTCACAGTCCCAAAACAGATTGAACTCCAAGAGAACAGATTCTTCCTTTTATACTTTTCCTCACTGACATTTCATAAAATATAATTCAATGATATCTCAATCATTAATACAGTGAGTTGTTTAGTAGAAAGTACTTTTCAACTATAACACGGCCATCCTGCAATTTTTATCGTTCTCGGTGAAACCAATTGAACTCTAACAATAGTCCAAAGTGAATACCTGTAATGGTCTTCATAGCTCAGAGGTTCAGCTCACAGGCATAAACTTGTTTCTAATCATTCTTATTCCAATAACAACAAATTCTTGTAGCTCAGAGGCAATATTCAGCTTGTCTTGTTTTCTTATTCTTTTCTTTGCATTTGAGCTCAGAGGTTCAGTTCAAAGACATAAACTTGTCTCTCACTATTACAGTACCAATAGTACCAGGTATCTACAATAGTAATGGCTTAGAGGATAGGATTGCAATTAATTTTTATTTATTGAAAGAATCAAATAAAATATAAGTAACTTACATTACTGTATATTATTTTCATCGTCTTTCATTAAGTAACTTACATTACTGTATATTATTTTCAGTCTTTCATAACTGGTCGAATAACTTCCCTTGCGGCAACTATTATTGTATTAGAGTTGTTTTTCTTAAGCTTATAGCGGTCATTTGGTAACAAACCTATAACTTCGTATGGTCCTCTGTAATGTACGTCAAGTTTGGACTTGCGTATTTGATTACTTTTATAAACGACGGTTGTTCCTATATCTAACCTTGGTGTAGTACATTTGCCCTTATCAAATCTGGTTTTCATTCTCTCAGCGTTTTCGCGAATTCGTTCATCTGCTAACTCACGTATAGCATTAACATTTTCATATTCAGGTTCAATTTCTAAGTCTGTAAACAAAGCACTTATTTCAGGTGTTCGTCCATTGACTCCAGTTAATATTTTTAAAGGTGAAAATCCGGTAGTTTTGTTAATTATTGTATTTAAGGCCAGTTGAACTCGGCTAACATAGCTTGTCCATTCGATGTTTACTTCTAAATTAGCCCGTAAAAGATTAGCGACCGTATCGACGTATCTTTCCACTTGTCCGTTTGTTCGACTTGTTCCAGGTGTAGTTGTGTGATGTTCAATTCCATAAGACTCACAAAGATTTTGAAAGTATTCGCTCGTAAAGTTCGTTCCCTTGTCACTGATAATTTTCGCCTCTTAACGTGGGACCAACTCAGTCTTCGTCGGATTGACATTGAGACCGCAGGTTTTTGTGCAGTTTACTAGCTTACTTAGATTGATTTGAAGAACATCTGCAAGTGTCTGTGGGTACTTGCCTGATATAGAGATAGCAACATCGTCCGCGTATGCCACAACCCTGCAGCCCGTCTTCTCTATTTCCGCAAGGATTTAATCGAGATCGAGGTTCCTGATCAAGGGGTGAGAACTCCTCCTTGGGGGGTTCGCCGTTGTGCTTGTCTCTTGATAGAACTACTCCCAAGCATTTATTACTCTGGCTCTGAGTGTCTGTTCCACAAGAGAGCAGACTGATTCGCGGATGTTGACCCTGCGAAGGGCATTGATAATCGAATTGTCAAGGAAAGCCACCAGGGTGAATTCCTTTATTTTGAGAGATTTTTCGATGGGGTAAATTAGCGAGTGGAGTGCTGTTTCAACAGATTTGCCCTTTTGATAGGCGTGCTGTGACTTTGATAGCAAGTTACTATCCACCGACTCCTTGATTAAGAGATCTATGATTCTCTCGAGTATTTTTAGTAGGAAGGATGTCAGGCTAATTGGCCTAAGATCTTTGGGAGCATACCATTTTTACCTCGGACCAGGTGTTGGGTATGCTTCCCAGTTACAGGCAGCCTTTAAGAATGTACGACAGTTTCTGTCGTATTGTACCGAAAGCCATCTGTATCTGAGCGGGGAAGATCCTGTCTGGGCCCAGGGATTTGTAGGGTTCGAAATTGTCTACAGCCCACTTAGGGTTCTCGTCACTGATAAGGTCGGGCGAGATCTGTGAGCGAACAGTAAACTCTGCGGCAGGTCTTTGAACAGAGATAGGCGTACAGTCAGGAAAATGAGTGTTCCTTAATAGTTTGAGCGAGTCCTGCTCGGATTCCGCCCATGTTTCATTAGGAAACTAGGTATAGAGGGTGTTTTTGAAAGGATTATGCGCAGTCTGGCCGATTGAGAAGTGCTCTCAATGTTTTGACAGAAGTTGCGCCAAGATCTACGTTTCGCTTTTCTTATCTCAGTTTAAAAAAGAAATAGGCTTACTTTGTAGATCTCCCAGTCCATGGTAAGCCTTGTTAACTTGGCTTTGTTGAAGTTCTTTCTGCCCCTGCAGCGAAGGTTGCTGAGTTCTGTACTCGTGCTCGGTATTGAGCAGGCATATGTGGATAGTTTAGCACAAAGGATGGAGTTGTGTTTTTCCCAGTTTGTCTTCCGACGATTGCGGAAGACTGTGGTATGCGAAAGCGGTTTTCCAAATTGAATTCAAGATAACGGTGATCTGAGAATGAGTGGCTGCTAGATACAACCCAATTTGAAATTGCAGAGTACAGTTGCTGAGAGACAAAAGTAACGTCTATCACCTCCCGTCGTGATTTTGTTATAAACGTAGGACTATTATCTTTGTTGCAAACTACTAGGTTAGTACTAATAATGAAATCGAAAACGGACTCACCTCGACTGTTGGTGTTAGTACTTACTTAGTTAATGGTGCGCATTTGTGTCACACCCTAGCACAATTGCCTCTTTTTTTTTCTTCGGCGTCCCGAACAAGGTCTCAGCGTAGTTGACGGCGCGGGTTCTGGGTCAGCATAAGGCAGGTAGCCCGATGCTAGCTAGATATTAGTGGCGTTTGATTTAAGCAGCGTTACTGCCATGTCATTTGTGCTGCGGTGGGGGAGAAAAATTAAGTTAAGCGATGTTTTGGCCAAGATGCTCGTGCATGATGAAAAAAAAAACAGTTTCAGCATCATTCCTAACTGGCACATACCTATCCACAATGGTATCATCTAAGTCCTCTGGAGATGATGGGTCATCATCAGGAGAAGGAGGCGGTTCCGCCGGATGATTGTCGCTGCTGAGCTAGCTTGGTCATTTTTAAAGAGCCTCACGTCTATTTCCTTTAGGCCGTATTTGACCAAGAATTGTCTAGCTTCCAGCAGGGGGATTGACTCCTTGGTGACGAGACAATCAAGGAGCGACCATTTTTCTTTTTTTCGACGTTGTAGACGTTGGGGGCTGTGGGAGTTTTTTTTTGGGGTGCGGTGACTCCTCCACGATTTTCCAGTCGTTGATCTATTATCTTGAGCACTTTCGCTGGATCACTTGGATCGCGTGGGATCCAGATCCTTGCCTTCGGCCTGTGGGGGATCTTACTCCTGTCCACTACCTTCGGCAAGGCCCTTGGCCAGATTTCATCCATACCACCGATGGCAGTAGTGATGAAGTCCAGCGAATTTTGATCTTCGCAGGCGATTAGCTTCACATAGCCTTGGTGCCACCCTGCGTCCTTAAAGGTTGGTGGAGAGTTTGAATGAGATACGATGCGTTCTAGAAGACAGTTTATCACTCTGCCTTCAATGAGTCTCCATTTTTCATAGGAGATCCTCCCTTCATCGTCGGACAAGTCACTTTTGCGACGGCGAGACCGTCCTTTACTGTTTCGGAGAAGGGTGTGGAAGACCTTGTTTTTCTAGCCTTCTTCGAAGTATTGCACTCCTCATCTCATCTAGGGATCTGCGCATTTTCGGCGTGGATCCTACCGCAACTAATGATTTTAATGTTTGGCTGATGTGTTCGCCATTTGGAACGCTGCTGGAGGGACGTCAAATATTCTTGGTGCCATCTTTTCCAAAAACCTTGCACGAGCATCTGTAAAAGGTACCAATTAGTTTTAAGAGAACAATTCGATTTTAAAAGTTCAGGCTGAGGAATGGTTGTGTATGGTTCCCCAAGGGAGCGGGTCGAAATTCTGCTTTGCAAAATTCTGACTTTTAACACAAAAATTCTGCTTTTCAACTGCTTTTTTTCTGTTCTGTCTTACAAAATTCTGCATTTCAAAATTCTGCTTTTTAAAATTCTGACAGGCAATATTTTAAACAAATAAATTCTGCTAATTCTGTTTTTTTTCCAATTTACGAATTTAAAGAAAACAAA
Organism: Portevinia maculata; assembly: GCA_949715645.1. NCBI lineage: Eukaryota > Metazoa > Arthropoda > Insecta > Diptera > Syrphidae > Portevinia > Portevinia maculata. Next base: position 99,204,743 of record OX454528.1, read on the forward strand.
TAATTTTCAACTTTGTCAACAAATTACAATATATTTCACATGCCCTTTTTAATTCATTTAATTTTTCACAATAATACTTATATCCATCCACACACAACTTATCTTTTCCTTTATTGGATTTAATTACAGATATATTCATTTCCACCTTTAAAAGCACACGTTCACTCACAAGGGTATTATAACAGAATATTTGTCTAAACCAAGAGAGCAATCTTAAAACCAATAAAAAAACTACTTTTACCTCTTCTTCTATAACAAGTGAGTAGGTGGAATGTTTTACAAAATTCTGCAACCTTTTTTTATTATTTGCAGAATTTTGTAAGGCAGAATTTTGTAAGGCAGAATTTTGTAAGGCAGAATTTGAAAAGCAGAATTTTGAAAAGCAGAATTTTGAAAGCAGCATTTTGTAAAACAGAATTTTGAAAGCAGAATTTTGACCTCGGCAGAATTTCGACCCCAACCCGTTCCCCAATCATAAAGTAAGACGGTGTGAGTGCACAGGGCTCACTATCTGGCCTCAATTTTAGATAAAAGTGTGTACATCTCTTCGTACGTCAGTTTGTTTTCACCGATGACTCGGCTTAAATGTTTTTTGACCGATTTCACCCCTACCTTCCACAGCCCTCCAAAATGGAGTGAAGAAGGAGGAATGAATAGCCAATCGATGTTGTCTTTCGATAGATGATCAGCGACTATTTGTTAATGTCTTTGGCTATGAAAGCTGTTGTAAAGTTCACCAAGTAGTCTTTTAGCTCCGTGAAAGTTAGTAGCTTTATCGCTCCAAATCTCTATGGGTTTGCCGTGCCGCGAAACGAAGCGATCCAATGCCATTAAAAACGCGGTTGACGTAAGATCACCAACGATTTCCAGGTTCTGTCATGCCAATTTCAGATAGTTTTCAATCCAGTTCCAGGTGAATGCCTTTTGTAACGAAGCAGACGAACACAGCGATATAGGCTTTTATAAAGCGAGGATTTCTTCCACGACGCAAGCTGTGTTCGTCTGCTTCGTTACAAAAGGCATTCACCTGGAACTGGATTGAAAACTATCTGAAATTGGTATGACGGAACGTAGGAAGGTTAGAATAGTTTGATTTTTGAATACATTTAAGGTGCGTCTATAATTTGAATTAGATCTTGACCCGAACTTTCATCGCTATGTTGGGTTACTGTGAGAGAATTAATTTAGCTATTTCGTGGAGGTCTTGACAATGCGGTCGGCGACGACAGGCGTATATTTCAACTTGTAGTTTTATTCTTCGAGCATCGGCTTCCTTCATTTTATGATTAGTGTTCTTATTGCTCCACACATAAGTCAAAGGTTGATGGTCTGTGAAAATCTTAATTCTTGTTGGTCCATATAGGTAGTTTCTTAATGAGTTAAGGGCCAATCTATGACCAACATCTCTTTTTCATTGGTAGCGTAGTGTTCTCCCGCTTTATTAGAAGTTCTTGATATGAAGGCAATCGGTTTGTTGTCTTGCGACAAAACAACGCCAATTGCGTAGTCTGACCCATCAGTTGTCAAGTGAAATTCTTTGTTGGAGTTCGGAAAAGTAAGGATAACGTCTTCTGACACTAGCGAATTTTTTGGTCTTGTTAAATGCCTCTATTGCTGCGTCCGTCAAATTATTTATTTTTTTTGCTTGAGGTGGTCTAGGGCGTACGTACGCCCTCTCCTCTTAAACGGGATGTCAGGGGTTTTGCCAACTTTGCGTAGTCTTTGATGAATCTACGCTAAAATCCCGACCCAGACCAATGAATGATCGCAAATCTTTTAGAGTTTTAGGATGCGGGAATTTGGTGATGGCTTCCATTTTAGCCAAGTTTGATTTTATTCCTTCTGAGGAGACTATGAATCCTAAGAATTCAACCTTTGTTTTCAGGAATTCTAATTTATCTAATTGATCTAGAAAGGTTAGCTTGCTGAAGAGTTGTGAAAGTACTTTCCAGATTTTCAAAGTGAGTTTCGACATCCTTGCTAAAAACGATAATTTTTTTTTTTTTTTTTTTTTTTTTTTTTTTTTTTTTTTTTTTTTTTTTATGATTTGCGTGCGCTAAAGGGATTTCTTTTTTCTGTAGTGACACAGTACCCTTATAATGGTAAAACCACAGCGCAGGCATTTAGTTTGTTGCGCAAGTAGCTCCCAGCAATTCATTGCCTATTTTTGGGTGCTACTTACTGAAAGAATAGAAGGATAGGAAAGAAGTTTGGTGCGATGGGATTTTTTATTTCTCAACAGGTGGCGCCTAAATTGTTTTAGGGAGATCAGTTTTTTGTTGTGTGTATTCAATTTATAAAAATCATGGCTCTGGTCGGGATTCGAACGCACGACCTGCCAATCACTTTAGTGAATACACTACCATCGCACCATTGCCACCTGTCATAATGTCATCGATATAAACGTAGCAGTTTTTACCGATGTGCACACGTAATATATTGTCTAAGGTTCGTTGAAAAATGGCCGGCGCATTTTTTAGTCCAAAGGGAAGTCTTATTATTGACGGAGAATGAGCTTTTTTCGATATCCTCGTGATGATTAATTTGGTGAAAACCACTCTTAAGGTCGATCACCGAAAAATATTTATTCTTCCATAATTGGGCTAAGGCCTCATTTGTCTCGGGGATTGGATAACGATCGGGTATCGTTATCGAATTAAGCTTCCGGTAATCGATTACCATGCCGTCTTTTCGCCTGAGGCGTCCGCTTTTTTTTAAGTAGGTACAATCCATACCGGAGAATTGTATGGCTGTTTAGCTATTTCCTGTTTTAGTGCTATGGGATATGGGTAGTTCTTAGAATATATTGGATCCTCGGTAGTTGTGCGTATTCTACCTTCAACATTAGTACTGAACGTTAATTTTTCGTTTGGATTATAGTATAGTCAAAGAGTTTAGTTTGTCTTTTTGCATGGTTGCCACTGGACTGGAAAGTCAGGGAAAGTCAGGGAACGAACATTTGGTCAGGGAATGTCAGGGAAAGTCGGGGAATTTCGAAAACAGTCAGGGAAAATTCCCTCTGTGTGTATTTTTTTTTATAATGTTAAACAAAATTTTTATGTCGAGCTCTGAAGTTTACCCACACAAAATTTTATTTGTGAATAGGAAGACAACTTTATATCTTTTCTGTTCTGTGCAATATTTTTGAATAAAATTTATGTGGTTTTCCATTGGGAGCAAAAATATTACTTTTCATGAATCCACCTTTTTTCTTATTTTGGGATCACATTTCGCAGATCTCGATATCTTTCGAGATATACCTACGCACCATATCACTAATCCACCATTATTATCTAATAATGTATAAACATTTTTAATTTTATTGATTGAGACGATTTTGGTTTCGAGAAAGTATCGTGTAAATTCAGTAACGCATCACTGGCATCATGATGCTCATGATGCTTTGCAAAATGTTCATTAACGCAACTATTGGCATCACTTTCAACGTCAAGTGTTCATTATTACAAAGTTAATCAAACTGATGCGCAAACATAACGAAAAAAAAGCATCACAGAAATACCTGATGCGCTGTTGATTCGCCTGAAAAAAAAGCAAGAAAAATGTCGGAAGAGAAAGAAAAGTAAGTAAACAAACATTTTAATTGATAGATACTATAAGATGTATAAGGTATCCAAAAAGGATTTAATGATTTTCGCAAATCCTAGAAACATGGTTTGGTTTTCATTTAGAAAAGTTAAATCATTAGTGGACTTACATCGAAGGTGGATTGGCACATTCTAAAATGATTTTGAAATACATCGTCTGGATATTCTTCTAGAACTTTGAAATAGTCCCTAATCTTAGGAAGTTTCCTTCTTTTAAATGTGCTAATTAAAGTCCGTATGCGTTTCGACCTCTTTCTTCTTGCTTCACACATATTAAAACTAAATTTATCGTATTTACGATCAAAGTTATCGATTAAAACTTTTATTAGCAAAACTTCCATTTTAAATGTTTGATTTAAACAATGCGTTCTAAAACTCAAACGCCATATTCAATCAGCAACGCATCAGCTTAAACTGTGCATCGCATCAGCATCGCAAATAAGCAGTGATGCCGCATCACTGCGCAAATGTTTGACGTTTCTGAATTTACACAAAAAAGACATTCAAACTTATACATGAAAAATCAAAATAGTCTATTTCGATTGACTGTGTTTAGCGAACTTTGTTCCTTTTGCTAAGGAAGATTTTGTATAGAATTGTTTTTATTTTAAGGCAATAACGGCAAAGCAAAATGCAAATTATGCAAAAAAGAATTTGAGTTAAGCAACATGGGCTTTGGTGTCGCATCAAAATGGACTAGCGCACAAGTCAAATTCTAAAGCTTTGACGTCACAAAAAATTGATACTTTCTTCACTGCGTCTCAGTCATTGGTCGCCTCTAGTAGTAAAAAACATCTCAAAATACACCAGAAAATATTAACGCTCAAAATACACAAACAAAATATTTTACTTTCGACAAGACCGGTTCCATTGTCGCAGAGATAAGGTGGTGTCTGTATATTATTTCCACCAGAGCGTCCTTGAACTCGGCTGTGGAAATTAGTGATCTTTTTCGATTGATGTTCCCAGACAGCCAAATTGCTGAAAATGTTAAGTTAGGAAAAACTAAGAGTTCCTACGTTATCAACCACGTTATCTCCCCATATTTCCATAACAATCTTTTGGATAAAGTAAACAAATGTGACGACTTTGTTATATATTTTGACGAAGCACTGAACAAAATAGCTCAGAAAGGACAAATGGATTTAGTTGTCCGTTTTTTGATGAGTCAAAAGGATTTGTTTGCAATAGGTACTTAGAAAGCGAGTTCATGGGATCTTCAAAGTCAGATGACATTTTAAAACATTTTGACAATGGAATGCGATTTTTGAAAAAAGAGAAACATCTTCAAGTATCTATGGATGGCCCAAACGTAAATTTATCTTTTTTAAAGAAATTTAAACAACAGCGAAATGAATTTGATCCGGATGGTACGCAGCTACTAGAATGTGGTGTGTGTGGTCTACATGTAATACATGGAGCCACGAAAACCGGACTTACAAATTTTTCATGGGACCTGTACATTCTTTTAAGGCATATGTTTTCAAAGAAGGTCCTGCAAGAAGAAGCTTATTTACCTCCAAAACTAATTGTACTCGATTTCCCCTGAAATATTGCGGTGTACATTGACTAGAAAACAAAATCTGTTTAGAGAGTTGAAGCACTTTTTTTCTATGACAAATTCAGATTTACCAAAAAATACTTCCAAGACAAATTGTTAGACTGCAAACTTGCATTTTTCCATACAATTACATCTGATTGTGAACCATTTTTATCAAAATTTCAAGGCGAGAAACCATTGATATTTTACCTTTATGAAGATCTCCTCATATTGGTTAAAAACTTATTGCATCGCATCGTCAAAAAAAAGTATATCAGCGAATGCTCCATAGGATCTCAATCGATCTTTCAAGTCAATCCAATCTTCTGGAAATAAAAAACGTTGACGTTGGCTTCAAGGCAACGAAAATCATCAATGCAATAAAACAAAAAGACAATTTTTCGAAAAAAAAGATATTTTAAAATTTAAACTGGATTGCCGCAAAATTATTATAAGCATAATATCAAAAATCGAGCAGTCTTAATCCTAGAAATATTTTGCGAAACAACGGTCTCTACAGTAAAAGATTCAAAAATTTGCTTCAAATTTTATATAATGCCAACAGATTGTTTGATACATGCGCGGAAAGGGCAAAATTGCAGTACATAATGCATGTACAGTTGCAAAGTTCTACTTTCAGCTTTATGGCAAAAATGAAAATTTTATAGATCTTTGGCATGTTATAAAAATGTGTTGCATTTTATCGCACGGAAACGCCTCAGTTGAGAGTGGCTTCTCAATTAACAAGACTCTTTTGGTCGAAAACCTCCTTGAGGAGTCACTAGTCGCTCAGAGTTATTCGACCAGGTACATTAGCTGTTCGTTTAACTGTTAATATAATTGCTGGTCATTTATTATTAACATAGGAACAGCATTACCTCTTCTACCTGATAAAGGTTTCTTAGGTATGCCCATCGCTACTTGTAAACTCATGCTTAAGCTAGCCGCAGTCGAGAGTACAAACCTCAGGTGGACAGGTAGTGATACGTGTCTAGCGACCAAGCATATCTGGCCAAAGCTGGACCTGCGACGCTCTCTGAGTTTGATCTCACTTAACCGACTGCATATTAGCTCTGTCATAGGTGCCATCACAGGGCACTGTCTAATAGGCAAGCACGCATCAAGGCTTGGCGTCTATTCTAACGACTTCTGCAGAAGTTGCAGGGATGATGAGGAGGAGGAGACTACACTTCATCTCCTCTGCACATGTCCTGCACTCTCCCATAAAAGAAATCTCTATTTGGGAGCCTTCTTCCTTAATGAACTCAGTGACTTGGCTAACTCAGATGTTAGAAGTCTATCACGCTTCATTAGAAGCTCCAAATGGTTTTAGCGGGTAGTGGTAGATACTCCCGATCCTAGTGGCATCACAATGGACCTCTTTGGTCTAAGTGTGTTAGCTTTCGGCTAACAGCCACCTCAACCTAACCTAACCTATTATTAACATTATTAGGAAATACAGGACCTTCTTTATCTTCAATAATTATTATAATTTTATTAATTACACAAATTGCTTTATTAATATTAGAATCAGCTGTAGCTATTATTGTATCGAAAGTGGAAATAAATTGAAAATTAATATTTAATGTTCGATCCTCTCATAGCCGCTATACACAGCAGTTAGAAGAAAAACTTAAATTAAAAAAAAAAAAAGATGGAGTAAACGAATTAAAAAGAAAAAGGGAGGAAGAAATAAAAAAAAATTATAAGGAAAAAGCAAAAACTCGCATTCAAGAAGAAGAGAAAATAAATTATCAACTCTCCCTTTTATAAATATTTGGGACTAGTGTTTAAATGCGTCATTTTGTTTGCTATATTTGCAAAATTTGGTGAGGGAAATTTTTAAAACTGGTCAGGGAAAGTCAGGGAAAAGTCAGGGAATTTTTTTTTTAATAATAGTGGCAACCATGCTCTAACAAAGCAAGGGTCATCCATGCACATTTATTGCCTTTATATACAACTGGCTTATCCGCAAAGTTTCTTAGGGCTCTTGAATTATCTGCTTTTCCTATAACAAATAGTGTTACCTTGTGCGTGCCATTTGCATTTGAACATGCCATAAACATCAAGCTTTCCTTGGTAGACTTGGCCCCGGACACTGATTTTTCTTTCGATTGTACAAAAGTTTTAGCCGGTAGAAGCTTCCAAAATAATCCAGATTCATCTGCCTTATAGATTTGTGATGGTTGCAGATCCGGATCTTTAACTTTTTGCTGAAATGCTTTTATAAAAGGATCCACCAACTCTACTTTGCTTGACAATTTTTCACCGCATATTTTAAGTTTCCGACTAAAGTGTCTCTTTCGAAATTTAGCTATCCAGCCGATACTAGCGAGGAATTTGCGCAGTCCATTTGCTATCCAGTGGAAAAACTGAGGCATTTTTTTTTTGGTGCAGCATAAAGAGTTCCTGGAAAAGAATCTTTGAAGTACATTGTGGGTGAACAGCGCCTCCTTTGAAAATGATTAGCTAAGACTGTTGTTGACTCTCTACCTGAACCACTAAAAACACGGTTTAATTGAACTAATTTTTCTCTAATAGCTCTGAGGCGACTTGGATCACTCTCGAAACCACGTTCATCCGCGTTCGGAACAAAAGCTGCCTTGTGGGGCTTAACAAATTAAATTCATGGTAAACTTTTGTCAATTTTTCGTAAAAGTCCAAATTGGTATCAGCCTTTTGAGAAAGTGTTTGGTTTTTTTAGTGAAAGGTTTGGATGCCTTGACATAAAACTGCTGTACCAGTCATCTCCTGGCCTTCCATTGTGGAAAGGGGTAGCCAAGTTATTTGTTTTTACATAGGTACCCACTAAATAAAGGAGATCTTCCTTGTAGCACGGGTAACCAGCGCGTGATCTTGAAATAAATCACCTTTCGCCACGGTAAAAGGTTGGTTGTCCTTATATATCATATAAAGAATAGCATTGTCACTTTATCTCGCTCTGTCACCAGTAGAAGACGTATACGAATTTATTTCTTCAAAAGTTTTCTTTATTGACCTCCGAGTCTGCTGAAGCTTAGGACATTTTGAAAGTAAATCTGGGGCCTGTTTCACAGATCATACAACACATACATTTCATACGACATACATTTTCATCATACATCATATAACACATACAACTTTCTGTTTCATAGATTTCATTGGAAGTGTTGTATGATAATTTTTGTTGTTGTATGAAATTTATGATTTTGACATTTTCGTTGTTGGTTACGATTGCTCTCAGTATCAATAATAAAACATAAAACAAATAAAACAAAGTAGAATAAAGTAATTTGATAAATATTTTTAAAAGTAAATATATAATAGACAATGGAGTTACTTTATGATGGTGAAGATGTGCTGGACTTACTTGAAATTAATATAATCGTCAGAAGACGGCCTTGAATTTTAACGCGAGTGAATTTTAATATGGAAGATCCATATTTTGTGGAAAAATTTAGAAAACCAAGAATGTGTGTTGAAATTTTATTAGGGCGTATAGGCGCATCAATTGTACATTCGACAAATTGCAATGACGCTTTATCACCATTACAACAAATATTGGTAACGCTTCATTGGCTTGGCAATGGAAGTCAGTACCATGGTATCGGGACAATGCATGGAGTATCAAAGGCAGCAATATGTCGTTGTGTTACTAAAATTTGTAAACTTATTTCAGAAAGTCTATTATGTAAGTTCTAGCTTTTTTGGAAACTTGCTTTGTATTATAATTTTGTTTATTCAGTCGCTGTAGCCGAGGAGTTTTTTCGCAAAGCTGAAATGCCATGTATTACTGGGGCTATTGATGGTACACTTATTAAAATTGATGCGCCATCAATTAATGAGCAAACATTTGTCGACCGCAAAGGGCATCACTCATTAAATGTTATGCTAGTGGCTGGTGCAGATTATCGCTTCTATGCTATTAATAGCAACTTCCCAGGATCTGTACATGACAGTCGTGTAATGCAGTGCAGTCGATTTTATAACAAATGGAATAATAAAGGGTGGCGTCCTTTCCCAAGAGCTGTTGTTATTGGTGACTCCGCCTATCCATTAAGAACGTGGTTATTGACTTGTAATGTTCCTAATAGTATTCCAGAAAGCCGAACTAAAAATCGTTTGCTATCTAAATTGAAGAAAACACGACAAGTTGTTGAATGTAGCATTGGACAGTTGAAGGAAATTTGTCCTTGCTTAAATGGGCTTCGTTTAAAGACGACTGCTAGTTGTGCAAATGTTGTTAATGCTTGTGTCACACTATATAACATTCGGAAAAGGATGGTAAAAGAAAACGAAATAGTTTTATTGGATGAGGATTTTAATGTGGAAGATAAAGATGTTGGAGATATTGCAGACGAAAATGAAAATGACAACAGAGATGCCGTGGAGACGCTAAGAACTTATTTAAACCATTTCAACTAATTGACAATTCAATAATAAGTATACTCAAATATAGTTTTAGATCTATTTTATTTTTTACTAATCATCTTCTTTATCCGATGATTGCGACGAAACGAAAAGAGATGCTGTGTATTTAGAAATTGGAATTCCTGAACGCACTTCCCTTTCACGGCACTCGAGCTGCTTACAATAATAATTTATTGCAAGCAGTTTTTTTCGAAGCACTTGTTCTTCGTTTTCCGTCTTACGTTTCTTGACAGGTATCTTATCAGGTGCGAGTTTTGCGCTCTGAGCATGAGCACTCCTCGATTGCTGACATGAAACTGGTTCTGGGAGCTCATTGTTTCTTCCATCGCTTTCGGGAACATTCAGACCATATACAACCTATAAAACGAAAGAAACTCAATTAATCCGAATTATTTATAATTGGACTGAAAGACTTTACCTCATCGACCACAATCGCTAGCACAAGTTTGTCGCTTTCGTCCAGAAGATCCTTACTGGAAGCACCACCGACTCCTGTCCGTTTCATCCTGTCAATTTTACTCTGTAGATATTCTTTAGTAAAATTAACTAAGGTAACGAAACAACTTATCCCACCATAACATTTCGGCGCCAATTTTGCCAAGTTACTCTCCTGAACTTTTCCTCATCGCTATCGTTGACAAGCCCATAAGCCAATGCCAGTGAAACTACCTTCTTCCACGCATCGGAAATCTCGGATTTTGTAGCGGTACAACCGGCGAATTTCCCAAAAAGTACATCTTTTTTTCGTGCATTTCTTGTATCACAATTATTTGTTGTTCCTTTGTTGTCTTTAAAAAAGCACAAAAAACGTATTAAGACTTATAAATAGTTACCTTAATAGTAAAAAAGTACTTACTTTTGTATATTTTCTTTTTTTAAAATTCATTGCTAACTATTGCAAACTATCTACAACAAATTATTCTGCTGTATGAATTATATGATAAATTTGACGTTCAACTGCTGTATGAAGTGTATGATAAATTTCTGTGAAACAGAATCATACAACATTCCAATATTTCCAGTCAATTCTCATTTCATTAATGATGTTTGATAGCAGATCATACATCAATTTTGTGAAACAGAAATCATACAGCAGAACTGAGAATGGGATCATGACGTTATCTCGAATGACAAAAATCTCGAATGACAAAAATCTCGAAAAAAACAATTTTTAATCTCGAATGCAAAAATCTCGAATGCACAAAAATCTCGAATGAACAAAAATCTCGAAAGACGATATCTCGAAAAAAATCTCGAAAAAAAGGTAATTCGAGATTTTTTTCTTACCTATTTAAAGAGTTGAAACTTAAAGAAAATGCATTACATATTTTGTTTATTTAGTAATTTTTTTATTTTTTGGTAAATTAACAACAAAAAATCAATATTTAACAAAAAAAAAACATAAAAAATATCAAAAACAAACAAAAAAGTATTCATCACATAAACATAGCTATAAATGCAAATATAGGCATAACAAAAAAGGATTTATTATTGATTTATAAGCTCGAGCTGTACGCAAGACTCCTAAGGCACCCCACATAACTCTTCTCTTCTTTTTCGTCTAGTACTTTTAAAATTAGTTTTTCTTATTTTACATACTCCCGTCTTACCTTAGTTTCGTGACCGATCTGAATTTTTTCAAACAGACAACTAACTTGAACTGACTCATTAGCCAAAATTTCAATTAATTTGTAAAGCCCAATGTGCGGCCTTCCAACTAAAACCTTAAGCCTCCTATGCCACGACTCTACTCGGTTTTGAGTTCTGGGTAAGCTCTGTTTAAGTTGATCCGCACAAGACCAAAACGACGGAAAGTACATGGGCTTAGATTCGGTGGTACCTGTTGACTTCACAACAATGTGGAACGTGACGTCACCACAGTCCGATGCACCGAACGCACTCACTCACAAGAAATTTCCCAGATGAGGGATTTTCAAGCAGCTGTCAACGAATAACATATAGACAAAATTGTATATAAACGAGACGTTTTTCTTAAATAAAATAATTGCAGTTTTATAACGTAATAGGAAGCGGTCTTTTATTATTTTGTGGAATTTCCAAGCGTTTTTTAGCAAACAGTAATTGCCAACAGTTTCTTTTACATTTTTCTTTGTTCATCGCCCGAACATTTGGTCCTTCGAGCCGGACCGGGAGGCTCGGGAACGTCGACGCAAGTGGGAACGGACCCGCACAAATTGTCAAGGGGGGAGCTCACCGTTTATCGCCGCCAATCTTATATCGACCGGTTGAGCCCAGTAAGCTTGTTGAGGAGGACGAGGGGGGCAGAATTGAGAAAGGCAGCGAATCATGATCATGGTGACGATTCCGGCCAAGAAGCACAGAGATAAAGTAATATTACGATGAACAAAGGAAACGGAGGCGCTCCACATTTCGGCCAGGACTGATGAACGATTACTAGAGTCTTCTGAATGGGGCAGATCTTCCGACCATTGGTGAAACTGGGCCCTGTCGTGAGATGTCTCCTTGAGCGGATGGAGCTTGAGCTCGTAAATATCGTCATCCTGAGTTCTTTGATGATGCCGTTTTCTTTGAACGTCCCATAAGGACCCATCGGCGAGAGGGAGATACGAAGGCATGAAGAGCAGAGGAGGACGGGTCGGGAAGGCGACTCCAGACATTGACGAAATGTTGATCCAGGCTCCCTTGTGCGGATACAGGATGTGACCCATAGGGACATAAACGAAGTTGTCCAAGTCCGTGACCTGTATCCATGGTCGTCTCAGTTGGAGAAAGAATGTTTGATTAATTGTGAGCCCAAGCGAGAAGGGATCTCCGGTGATATAAGAGGCGAGGAGATCCGGATCACTTGAGATCATGATAGATCTCCACTGATCTAACCTGAGTAAACAGATCCGATGGTGGAGATCCTTCAAGTTCCAATTAAATGTTCTTTGGATCACGTCTAGATTGTAGTTGATTTGAGCGTCTTTTAATGAGAACTGCAGGTCAGGACCGGAAAGGAGCTGCTCCAACGGATTTGCAAACTCCTTCAGGTGCGTGCTGGAGAGGTTTATGGAAACTAGAAAGCCGAGGTCAGTCTTATACACCCCAGGGTACTGATTGGCACAGATCGTTAAAGGCTTCCCAAGGTGAATTGTAAACTGAAGAGATCTGAGAGGGACAGTGATGATTAGAATAGAGGTGCCTGATCGAGAACTATACCCTATATCAGTCGACTGGAGAATGAGGGAGCACTCTAGGGGAAATTGGTGGGCGACCATGAACCATTTATGTTCTTGGCGAAATAGGTCGGGGTCGCTGGTGTTAAACCAAGGGATCCCATCCGCTAGGAATCCCCCTGTTGGTCCAGGGAATCCCTCAACCCACTTGGAGTAGATCCTCATTGTGGTCTTGGTTCGTGTGACAGGCCAGACACATTCGTACCGGGAGGCTCGGGAACTTCGACGCAAGTGGGAACGGACCCGCACAAATTGTCAAGGGGGGAGCTCACCGTTTATCGCCGCCAATCTTATATCGACCGGTTGAGCCCAGTAAGCTTGTTGAGGAGGACGAGGGGGGCAGAATTGAGAAAGGCAGCGAATCATGATCATGGTGACGATTCCGGCCAAGAAGCACAGAGATAAAGTAATATTACGATGAACAAAGGAAACGGAGGCGCTCCACATTTCGGCCAGGACTGATGAACGATTACTAGAGTCTTCTGAATGGGGCAGATCTTCCGACCATTGGTGAAACTGGGCCCTGTCGTGAGATGTCTCCTTGAGCGGATGGAGCTTGAGCTCGTAAATATCGTCATCCTGAGTTCTTTGATGATGCCGTTTTCTTTGAACGTCCCATAAGGACCCATCGGCGAGAGGGAGATACGAAGGCATGAAGAGCAGAGGAGGACGGGTCGGGAAGGCGACTCCAGACATTGACGAAATGTTGATCCAGGCTCCCTTGTGCGGATACAGGATGTGACCCATAGGGACATAAACGAAGTTGTCCAAGTCCGTGACCTGTATCCATGGTCGTCTCAGTTGGAGAAAGAATGTTTGATTAATTGTGAGCCCAAGCGAGAAGGGATCTCCGGTGATATAAGAGGCGAGGAGATCCGGATCACTTGAGATCATGATAGATCTCCACTGATCTAACCTGAGTAAACAGATCCGATGGTGGAGATCCTTCAAGTTCCAATTAAATGTTCTTTGGATCACGTCTAGATTGTAGTTGATTTGAGCGTCTTTTAATGAGAACTGCAGGTCAGGACCGGAAAGGAGCTGCTCCAACGGATTTGCAAACTCCTTCAGGTGCGTGCTGGAGAGGTTTGTGGAAACTAGAAAGCCGAGGTCAGTCCTATACACCCCAGGGTACTGATTGGCACAGATCGTTAAAGGCTTCCCAAGGTGAATTGTAAACTGAAGAGATCTGAGAGGGACAGTGATGATTAGAATAGAGGTGCCTGATCGAGAACTATACCCTATATCAGTCGACTGGAGAATGAGGGAGCACTCTAGGGGAAATTGGTGGGCGACCATGAACCATTTATGTTCTTGGCGAAATAGGTCGGGGTCGCTGGTGTTAAACCAAGGGATCCCATCCGCTAGGAATCCCCCTGTTGGTCCAGGGAATCCCTCAACCCACTTGGAGTAGATCCTCATTGTGGTCTTGGTTCGAGTGACAGGCCAGACACATTCGTACCGGGAGGCTCGGGAACGTCGACGCAAGTGGGAACGGACTCGCACAAATTGTCAAGGGGGGAGCTCACCGTTTATCGCCGCCAATCTTATATCGACCGGTTGAGCCCAGTAAGCTTGTTGAGGAGGACGAGGGGGGCAGAATTGAGAAAGGCAGCGAATCATGATCATGGTGACGATTCCGGCCAAGAAGCACAGAGATAAAGTAATATTACGATGAACAAAGGAAACGGAGGCGCTCCACATTTCGGCCAGGACTGATGAACGATTACTAGAGTCTTCTGAATGGGGCAGATCTTCCGACCATTGGTGAAACTGGGCCCTGTCGTGAGATGTCTCCTTGAGCGGATGGAGCTTGAGCTCGTAAATATCGTCATCCTGAGTTCTTTGATGATGCCGTTTTCTTTGAACGTCCCATAAGGACCCATCGGCGAGAGGGAGATACGAAGGCATGAAGAGCAGAGGAGGACGGGTCGGGAAGGCGACTCCAGACATTGACGAAATGTTGATCCAGGCTCCCTTGTGCGGATACAGGATGTGACCCATAGGGACATAAACGAAGTTGTCCAAGTCCGTGACCTGTATCCATGGTCGTCTCAGTTGGAGAAAGAATGTTTGATTAATTGTGAGCCCAAGCGAGAAGGGATCTCCGGTGATATAAGAGGCGAGGAGATCCGGATCACTTGAGATCATGATAGATCTCCACTGATCTAACCTGAGTAAACAGATCCGATGGTGGAGATCCTTCAAGTTCCAATTAAATGTTCTTTGGATCACGTCTAGATTGTAGTTGATTTGAGCGTCTTTTAATGAGAACTGCAGGTCAGGACCGGAAAGGAGCTGCTCCAACGGATTTGCAAACTCCTTCAGGTGCGTGCTGGAGAGGTTTGTGGAAACTAGAAAGCCGAGGTCAGTCCTATACACCCCAGGGTACTGATTGGCACAGATCGTTAAAGGCTTCCCAAGGTGAATTGTAAACTGAAGAGATCTGAGAGGGACAGTGATGATTAGAATAGAGGTGCCTGATCGAGAACTATACCCTATATCAGTCGACTGGAGAATGAGGGAGCACTCTAGGGGAAATTGGTGGGCGACCATGAACCATTTATGTTCTTGGCGAAATAGGTCGGGGTCGCTGGTGTTAAACCAAGGGATCCTATCCGCTAGGAATCCCCCTGTTGGTCCAGGGAATCCCTCAACCCACTTGGAGTAGATCCTCATTGTGGTCTTGGTTCGAGTGACAGGCCAGACACATTCGTACCGGGAGGCTCGGGAACGTCGAAGCAAGTGGGAACGGACCCGCACAAATTGTCAAGGGGGGAGCTCACCGTTTATCGCCGCCAATCTTATATCGACCGGTTGAGCCCAGTAAGCTTGTTGAGGAGGACGAGGGGGGCAGAATTGAGAAAGGCAGCGAATCATGATCATGGTGACGATTCCGGCCAAGAAGCACAGAGATAAAGTAATATTACGATGAACAAAGGAAACGGAGGCGCTCCACATTTCGGCCAGGACTGATGAACGATTACTAGAGTCTTCTGAATGGGGCAGATCTTCCGACCATTGGTGAAACTGGGCCCTGTCGTGAGATGTCTCCTTGAGCGGATGGAGCTTGAGCTCGTAAATATCGTCATCCTGAGTTCTTTGATGATGCCGTTTTCTTTGAACGTCCCATAAGGACCCATCGGCGAGAGGGAGATACGAAGGCATGAAGAGCAGAGGAAGACGGGTCGGGAAGGCGACTCCAGACATTGACGAAATGTTGATCCAGGCTCCCTTGTGCGGATACAGGATGTGACCCATAGGGACATAAACGAAGTTGTCCAAGTCCGTGACCTGTATCCATGGTCGTCTCAGTTGGAGAAAGAATGTTTGATTAATTGTGAGCCCAAGCGAGAAGGGATCTCCGGTGATATAAGAGGCGAGGAGATCCGGATCACTTGAGATCATGATAGATCTCCACTGATCTAACCTGAGTAAACAGATCCGATGGTGGAGATCCTTCAAGTTCCAATTAAATGTTCTTTGGATCACGTCTAGATTGTAGTTGATTTGAGCGTCTTTTAATGAGAACTGCAGGTCAGGACCGGAAAGGAGCTGCTCCAACGGATTTGCAAACTCCTTCAGGTGCGTGCTGGAGAGGTTTGTGGAAACTAGAAAGCCGAGGTCAGTCCTATACACCCCAGGGTACTGATTGGCACAGATCGTTAAAGGCTTCCCAAGGTGAATTGTAAACTGAAGAGATCTGAGAGGGACAGTGATGATTAGAATAGAGGTGCCTGATCGAGAACTATACCCTATATCAGTCGACTGGAGAATGAGGGAGCACTCTAGGGGAAATTGGTGGGCGACCATGAACCATTTATGTTCTTGGCGAAATAGGTCGGGGTCACTGGTGTTAAACCAAGGGATCCCATCCGCTAGGAATCCCCCTGTTGGTCCAGGGAATCCCTCAACCCACTTGGAGTAGATCCTCATTGTGGTCTTGGTTCGAGTGACAGGCCAGACACATTCGTACCGGGAGGCTCGGGAACGTCGACGCAAGTGGGAACGGACTCGCACAAACTGTCAAGGGGGGAGCTCACCGTTTATCGCCGCCAATCTTATATCGACCGGTTGAGCCCAGTAAGCTTGTTGAGGAGGACGAGGGGGGCAGAATTGAGAAAGGCAGCGAATCATGATCATGGTGACGATTCCGGCCAAGAAGCACAGAGATAAAGTAATATTACGATGAACAAAGGAAACGGAGGCGCTCCACATTTCGGCCAGGACTGATGAACGATTACTAGAGTCTTCTGAATGGGGCAGATCTTCCGACCATTGGTGAAACTGGGCCCTGTCGTGAGATGTCTCCTTGAGCGGATGGATCTTGAGCTCGTAAATATCGTCATCCTGAGTTCTTTGATGATGCCGTTTTCTTTGAACGTCCCATAAGGACCCATCGGCGAGAGGGAGATACGAAGGCATGAAGAGCAGAGGAGGACGGGTCGGGAAGGCGACTCCAGACATTGACGAAATGTTGATCCAGGCTCCCTTGTGCGGATACAGGATGTGACCCATAGGGACATAAACGAAGTTGTCCAAGTCCGTGACCTGTATCCATGGTCGTCTCAGTTGGAGAAAGAATGTTTGATTAATTGTGAGCCCAAGCGAGAAGGGATCTCCAGTGATATAAGAGGCGAGGAGATCCGGATCACTTGAGATCATGATAGATCTCCACTGATATAACCTGAGTAAACAGATCCGATGGTGGAGATCCTTCAAGTTCCAATTAAATGTTCTTTGGATCACGTCTAGATTGTAGTTGATTTGAGCGTCTTTTAATGAGAACTGCAGGTCAGGAGCGGAAAGGAGCTGCTCCAACGGATTTGCAAACTCCTTCAGGTGCGTGCTGGAGAGGTTTGTGGAAACTAGAAAGCCGAGGTCAGTCCTATACACCCCAGGGTACTGATTGGCACAGATCGTTAAAGGCTTCCCAAGGTGAATTGTAAACTGAAGAGATCTGAGAGGGACAGTGATGATTAGAATAGAGGTGCCTGATCGAGAACTATACCCTATAGCAGTCGACTGGAGAATGAGGGAGCACTCTAGGGGAAATTGGTGGGCGACCATGAACCATTTATGTTCTTGGCGAAATAGGTCTGGGTCACTGGTGTTAAACCAAGGGATCCCATCCGCTAGGAATCCCCCTGTTGGTCCAGGGAATCCCTGAACCCACTTGGAGTAGATCCTCATTGTGGCCTTGGTTCGAGTGACAGGCCAGACACATTCGTACCGGGAGGCTCGGGAACGTCGACGCAAGTGGGAACGGACCCGCACAAATTGTCAAGGGGGGAGCTCACCGTTTATCGCCGCCAATCTTATATCGACCGGTTGAGCCCAGTAAGCTTGTTGAGGAGGACGAGGGGGGCAGAATTGAGAAAGGCAGCGAATCATGATCATGGTGACGATTCCGGCCAAGAAGCACAGAGATAAAGTAATATTACGATGAACAAAGGAAACGGAGGCGCTCCACATTTCGGCCAGGACTGATGAACGATTACTAGAGTCTTCTGAATGGGGCAGATCTTCCGACCATTGGTGAAACTGGGCCCTGTCGTGAGATGTCTCCTTGAGCGGATGGAGCTTGAGCTCGTAAATATCGTCATCCTGAGTTCTTTGATGATGCCGTTTTCTTTGAACGTCCCATAAGGACCCATCGGCGAGAGGGAGATACGAAGGCATGAAGAGCAGAGGAGGACGGGTCGGGAAGGCGACTCCAGACATTGACGAAATGTTGATCCAGGCTCCCTTGTGCGGATACAGGATGTGACCCATAGGGACATAAACGAAGTTGTCCAAGTCCGTGACCTGTATCCATGGTCGTCTCAGTTGGAGAAAGAATGTTTGATTAATTGTGAGCCCAAGCGAGAAGGGATCTCCGGTGATATAAGAGGCGAGGAGATCCGGATCACTTGAGATCATGATAGATCTCCACTGATCTAACCTGAGTAAACAGATCCGATGGTGGAGATCCTTCAAGTTCCAATTAAATGTTCTTTGGATCACGTCTAGATTGTAGTTGATTTGAGCGTCTTTTAATGAGAACTGCAGGTCAGGACCGGAAAGGAGCTGCTCCAACGGATTTGCAAACTCCTTCAGGTGCGTGCTGGAGAGGTTTATGGAAACTAGAAAGCCGAGGTCAGTCTTATACACCCCAGGGTACTGATTGGCACAGATCGTTAAAGGCTTCCCAAGGTGAATTGTAAACTGAAGAGATCTGAGAGGGACAGTGATGATTAGAATAGAGGTGCCTGATCGAGAACTATACCCTATATCAGTCGACTGGAGAATGAGGGAGCACTCTAGGGGAAATTGGTGGGCGACCATGAACCATTTATGTTCTTGGCGAAATAGGTCGGGGTCGCTGGTGTTAAACCAAGGGATCCCATCCGCTAGGAATCCCCCTGTTGGTCCAGGGAATCCCTCAACCCACTTGGAGTAGATCCTCATTGTGGTCTTGGTTCGAGTGACAGGCCAGACACATTCGTACCGGGAGGCTCGGGAACGTCGACGCAAGTGGGAACGGACCCGCACAAATTGTCAAGGGGGGAGCTCACCGTTTATCGCCGCCAATCTTATATCGACCGGTTGAGCCCAGTAAGCTTGTTGAGGAGGACGAGGGGGGCAGAATTGAGAAAGGCAGCGAATCATGATCATGGTGACGATTCCGGCCAAGAAGCACAGAGATAAAGTAATATTACGATGAACAAAGGAAACGGAGGCGCTCCACATTTCGGCCAGGACTGATGAACGATTACTAGAGTCTTCTGAATGGGGCAGATCTTCCGACCATTGGTGAAACTGGGCCCTGTCGTGAGATGTCTCCTTGAGCGGATGGAGCTTGAGCTCGTAAATATCGTCATCCTGAGTTCTTTGATGATGCCGTTTTCTTTGAACGTCCCATAAGGACCCATCGGCGAGAGGGAGATACGAAGGCATGAAGAGCAGAGGAGGACGGGTCGGGAAGGCGACTCCAGACATTGACGAAATGTTGATCCAGGCTCCCTTGTGCGGATACAGGATGTGACCCATAGGGACATAAACGATGTTGTCCAAGTCCGTGACCTGTATCCATGGTCGTCTCAGTTGGAGAAAGAATGTTTGATTAATTGTGAGCCCAAGCGAGAAGGGATCTCCGGTGATATAAGAGGCGAGGAGATCCGGATCACTTGAGATCATGATAGATCTCCACTGATCTAACCTGAGTAAACAGATCCGATGGTGGAGATCCTTCAAGTTCCAATTAAATGTTCTTTGGATCACGTCTAGATTGTAGTTGATTTGAGCGTCTTTTAATGAGAACTGCAGGTCAGGACCGGAAAGGAGCTGCTCCAACGGATTTGCAAACTCCTTCAGGTGCGTGCTGGGGAGGTTTGTGGAAACTAGAAAGCCGAGGTCAGTCCTATACACCCCAGGGTACTGATTGGCACAGATCGTTAAAGGCTTCCCAAGGTGAATTGTAAACTGAAGAGATCTGAGAGGGACAGTGATGATTAGAATAGAGGTGCCTGATCGAGAACTATACCCTATATCAGTCGACTGGAGAATGAGGGAGCACTCTAGGGGAAATTGGTGGGCGACCATGAACCATTTATGTTCTTGGCGAAATAGGTCGGGGTCGCTGGTGTTAAACCAAGGGATCCCATCCGCTAGGAATCCCCCTGTTGGTCCAGGGAATCCCTCAACCCACTTGGAGTAGATCCTCATTGTGGTCTTGGTTCGAGTGACAGGCCAGACACATTCGTACCGGGAGGCTCGGGAACGTCGAAGCAAGTGGGAACGGACCCGCACAAATTGTCAAGGGGGGAGCTCACCGTTTATCGCCGCCAATCTTATATCGACCGGTTGAGCCCAGTAAGCTTGTTGAGGAGGACGAGGGGGGCAGAATTGAGAAAGGCAGCGAATCATGATCATGGTGACGATTCCGGCCAAGAAGCACAGAGATAAAGTAATATTACGATGAACAAAGGAAACGGAGGCGCTCCACATTTCGGCCAGGACTGATGAACGATTACTAGAGTCTTCTGAATGGGGCAGATCTTCCGACCATTGGTGAAACTGGGCCCTGTCGTGAGATGTCTCCTTGAGCGGATGGAGCTTGAGCTCGTAAATATCGTCATCCTGAGTTCTTTGATGATGCCGTTTTCTTTGAACGTCCCATAAGGACCCATCGGCGAGAGGGAGATACGAAGGCATGAAGAGCAGAGGAGGACGGGTCGGGAAGGCGACTCCAGACATTGACGAAATGTTGATCCAGGCTCCCTTGTGCGGATACAGGATGTGACCCATAGGGACATAAACGAAGTTGTCCAAGTCCGTGACCTGTATCCATGGTCGTCTCAGTTGGAGAAAGAATGTTTGATTAATTGTGAGGCCAAGCGAGAAGGGATCTCCGGTGATATAAGAGGCGAGGAGATCCGGATCACTTGAGATCATGATAGATCTCCACTGATCTAACCTGAGTAAACAGATCCGATGGTGGAGATCCTTCAAGTTCCAATTAAATGTTCTTTGGATCACGTCTAGATTGTAGTTGATTTGAGCGTCTTTTAATGAGAACTGCAGGTCAGGACCGGAAAGGAGCTGCTCCAACGGATTTGCAAACTCCTTCAGGTGCGTGCTGGAGAGGTTTGTGGAAACTAGAAAGCCGAGGTCAGTCTTATACACCCCAGGGTACTGATTGGCACAGATCGTTAAAGGCTTCCCAAGGTGAATTGTAAACTGAAGAGATCTGAGAGGGACAGTGATGATTAGAATAGAGGTGCCTGATCGAGAACTATACCCTATATCAGTCGACTGGAGAATGAGGGAGCACTCTAGGGGAAATTGGTGGGCGACCATGAACCATTTATGTTCTTGGCGAAATAGGTCGGGGTCGCTGGTGTTAAACCAAGGGATCCCATCCGCTAGGAATCCCCCTGTTGGTCCAGGGAATCCCTCAACCCACTTGGAGTAGATCCTCATTGTGGTCTTGGTTCGAGTGACAGGCCAGACACATTCGTACCGGGAGGCTCGGGAACGTCGACGCAAGTGGGAACGGACCCGCACAAATTGTCAAGGGGGGAGCTCACCGTTTATCGCCGCCAATCTTATATCGACCGGTTGAGCCCAGTAAGCTTGTTGAGGAGGACGAGGGGGGCAGAATTGAGAAAGGCAGCGAATCATGATCATGGTGACGATTCCGGCCAAGAAGCACAGAGATAAAGTAATATTACGATGAACAAAGGAAACGGAGGCGCTCCACATTTCGGCCAGGACTGATGAACGATTACTAGAGTCTTCTGAATGGGGCAGATCTTCCGACCATTGGTGAAACTGGGCCCTGTCGTGAGATGTCTCCTTGAGCGGATGGAGCTTGAGCTCGTAAATATCGTCATCCTGAGTTCTTTGATGATGCCGTTTTCTTTGAACGTCCCATAAGGACCCATCGGCGAGAGGGAGATACGAAGGCATGAAGAGCAGAGGAGGACGGGTCGGGAAGGCGACTCCAGACATTGACGAAATGTTGATCCAGGCTCCCTTGTGCGGATACAGGATGTGACCCATAGGGACATAAACGAAGTTGTCCAAGTCCGTGACCTGTATCCATGGTCGTCTCAGTTGGAGAAAGAATGTTTGATTAATTGTGAGCCCAAGCGAGAAGGGATCTCCGGTGATATAAGAGGCGAGGAGATCCGGATCACTTGAGATCATGATAGATCTCCACTGATCTAACCTGAGTAAACAGATCCGATGGTGGAGATCCTTCAAGTTCCAATTAAATGTTCTTTGGATCACGTCTAGATTGTAGTTGATTTGAGCGTCTTTTAATGAGAACTGCAGGTCAGGACCGGAAAGGAGCTGCTCCAACGGATTTGCAAACTCCTTCAGGTGCGTGCTGGAGAGGTTTGTGGAAACTAGAAAGCCGAGGTCAGTCCTATACACCCCAGGGTACTGATTGGCACAGATCGTTAAAGGCTTCCCAAGGTGAATTGTAAACTGAAGAGATCTGAGAGGGACAGTGATGATTAGAATAGAGGTGCCTGATCGAGAACTATACCCTATATCAGTCGACTGGAGAATGAGGGAGCACTCTAGGGGAAATTGGTGGGCGACCATGAACCATTTATGTTCTTGGCGAAATAGGTCGGGGTCACTGGTGTTAAACCAAGGGATCCCATCCGCTAGGAATCCCCCTGTTGGTCCAGGGAATCCCTCAACCCACTTGGAGTAGATCCTCATTGTGGTCTTGGTTCGAGTGACAGGCCAGACACATTCGTACCGGGAGGCTCTGGAACGTCGACGCAAGTGGGAACGGACTCGCACAAATTGTCAAGGGGGGAGCTCACCGTTTATCGCCGCCAATCTTATATCGACCGGTTGAGCCCAGTAAGCTTGTTGAGGAGGACGAGGGGGGCAGAATTGAGAAAGGCAGCGAATCATGATCATGGTGACGATTCCGGCCAAGAAGCACAGAGATAAAGTAATATTACGATGAACAAAGGAAACGGAGGCGCTCCACATTTCGGCCAGGACTGATGAACGATTACTAGAGTCTTCTGAATGGGGCAGATCTTCCGACCATTGGTGAAACTGGGCCCTGTCGTGAGATGTCTCCTTGAGCGGATGGAGCTTGAGCTCGTAAATATCGTCATCCTGAGTTCTTTGATGATGCCGTTTTCTTTGAACGTCCCATAAGGACCCATCGGCGAGAGGGAGATACGAAGGCATGAAGAGCAGAGGAGGACGGGTCGGGAAGGCGACTCCAGACATTGACGAAATGTTGATCCAGGCTCCCTTGTGCGGATACAGGATGTGACCCATAGGGACATAAACGAAGTTGTCCAAGTCCGTGACCTGTATCCATGGTCGTCTCAGTTGGAGAAAGAATGTTTGATTAAATGTGAGCCCAAGCGAGAAGGGATCTCCGGTGATATAAGAGGCGAGGAGATCCGGATCACTTGAGATCATGATAGATCTCCACTGATCTAACCTGAGTAAACAGATCCGATGGTGGAGATCCTTCAAGTTCCAGTTGAATGTTCTTTGGATCACGTCTAGATTGTAGTTGATTTGAGCGTCTTTTAATGAGAACTGCAGGTCAGGACCGGAAAGGAGCTGCTCCAACGGATTTGCAAACTCCTTCAGGTGCGTGCTGGAGAGGTTTGTGGAAACTAGAAAGCCGAGGTCAGTCTTATACACCCCAGGGTACTGATTGGCACAGATCGTTAAAGGCTTCCCAAGGTGAATTGTAAACTGAAGAGATCTGAGAGGGACAGTGATGATTAGAATAGAGGTGCCTGATCGAGAACTATACCCTATATCAGTCGACTGGAGAATGAGGGAGCACTCTAGGGGAAATTGGTGGGCGACCATGAACCATTTATGTTCTTGGCGAAATAGGTCGGGGTCGCTGGTGTTAAACCAAGGGATCCCATCCGCTAGGAATCCCCCTGTTGGTCCAGGGAATCCCTCAACCCACTTGGAGTAGATCCTCATTGTGGTCTTGGTTCGAGTGACAGGCCAGACACATTCGTACCGGGAGGGTCGGGAACGTCGAAGCAAGTGGGAACGGACCCGCACAAATTGTCAAGGGGGGAGCTCACCGTTTATCGCCGCCAATCTTATATCGACCGGTTGAGCCCAGTAAGCTTGTTGAGGAGGACGAGGGGGGCAGAATTGAGAAAGGCAGCGAATCATGATCATGGTGACGATTCCGGCCAAGAAGCACAGAGATAAAGTAATATTACGATGAACAAAGGAAACGGAGGCGCTCCACATTTCGGCCAGGACTGATGAACGATTACTAGAGTCTTCTGAATGGGGCAGATCTTCCGACCATTGGTGAAACTGGGCCCTGTCGTGAGATGTCTCCTTGAGCGGATGGAGCTTGAGCTCGTAAATATCGTCATCCTG
Organism: Portevinia maculata; assembly: GCA_949715645.1. Lineage (NCBI taxonomy): Eukaryota > Metazoa > Arthropoda > Insecta > Diptera > Syrphidae > Portevinia > Portevinia maculata. The sequence goes on from OX454528.1 coordinate 99,229,393, forward strand.
AGTTCTTTGATGATGCCGTTTTCTTTGAACGTCCCATAAGGACCCATCGGCGAGAGGGAGATACGAAGGCATGAAGAGCAGAGGAGGACGGGTCGGGAAGGCGACTCCAGACATTGACGAAATGTTGATCCAGGCTCCCTTGTGCGGATACAGGATGTGACCCATAGGGACATAAACGAAGTTGTCCAAGTCCGTGACCTGTATCCATGGTCGTCTCAGTTGGAGAAAGAATGTTTGATTAATTGTGAGCCCAAGCGAGAAGGGATCTCCGGTGATATAAGAGGCGAGGAGATCCGGATCACTTGAGATCATGATAGATCTCCACTGATCTAACCTGAGTAAACAGATCCGATGGTGGAGATCCTTCAAGTTCCAATTGAATGTTCTTTGGATCACGTCTAGATTGTAGTTGATTTGAGCGTCTTTTAATGAGAACTGCAGGTCAGGACCGGAAAGGAGCTGCTTCAACGGATTTGCAAACTCCTTCAGGTGCGTGCTGGAGAGGTTTGTGGAAACTAGAAAGCCGAGGTCAGTCCTATACACCCCAGGGTACTGATTGGCACAGATCGTTAAAGGCTTCCCAAGGTGAATTGTAAACTGAAGAGATCTGAGAGGGACAGTGATGATTAGAATAGAGGTGCCTGATCGAGAACTATACCCTATATCAGTCGACTGGAGAATGAGGGAGCACTCTAGGGGAAATTGGTGGGCGACCATGAATCATTTATGTTCTTGGCGAAATAGGTCTGGGTCACTGGTGTTAAACCAAGGGATCCCATCCGCTAGGAATCCCCCTGTTGGTCCAGGGAATCCCTGAACCCACTTGGAGTAGATCCTCATTGTGGTCTTGGTTCGAGTGACAGGCCAGACACATTCGTACCGGCAGGCTCGGGAACGTCGACGCAAGTGGGAACGGACCCGCACAAATTGTCAAGGGGGGAGCTCACCGTTTATCGCCGCCAATCTTATATCGACCGGTTGAGCCCAGTAAGCTTGTTGAGGAGGACGAGGGGGGCAGAATTGAGAAAGGCAGCGAATCATGATCATGGTGACGATTCCGGCCAAGAAGCACAGAGATAAAGTAATATTACGATGAACAAAGGAAACGGAGGCGCTCCACATTTCGGCCAGGACTGATGAACGATTACTAGAGTCTTCTGAATGGGGCAGATCTTCCGACCATTGGTGAAACTGGGCCGTGTCGTGAGATGTCTCCTTGAGCGGATGGTGCTTGAGCTCGTAAATATCGTCATCCTGAGTTCTTTGATGATGCCGTTTTCTTTGAACGTCCCATAAGGACCCATCGGCGAGAGGGAGATACGAAGGCATGAAGAGCAGAGGAGGACGGGTCGGGAAGGCGACTCCAGACATTGACGAAATGTTGATCCAGGCTCCCTTGTGCGGATACAGGATGTGACCCATAGGGACATAAACGAAGTTGTCCAAGTCCGTGACCTGTATCCATGGTCGTCTCAGTTGGAGAAAGAATGTTTGATTAATTGTGAGCCCAAGCGAGAAGGGATCTCCGGTGATATAAGAGGCGAGGAGATCCGGATCACTTGAGATCATGATAGATCTCCACTGATCTAACCTGAGTAAACAGATCCGATGGTGGAGATCCTTCAAGTTCCAATTAAATGTTCTTTGGATCACGTCTAGATTGTAGTTGATTTGAGCGTCTTTTAATGAGAACTGCAGGTCAGGACCGGAAAGGAGCTGCTCCAACGGATTTGCAAACTCCTTCAGGTGCGTGCTGGGGAGGTTTGTGGAAACTAGAAAGCCGAGGTCAGTCCTATACACCCCAGGGTACTGATTGGCACAGATCGTTAAAGGCTTCCCAAGGTGAATTGTAAACTGAAGAGATCTGAGAGGGACAGTGATGATTAGAATAGAGGTGCCTGATCGAGAACTATACCCTATATCAGTCGACTGGAGAATGAGGGAGCACTCTAGGGGAAATTGGTGGGCGACCATGAACCATTTATGTTCTTGGCGAAATAGGTCGGGGTCACTGGTGTTAAACCAAGGGATCCCATCCGCTAGGAATCCCCCTGTTGGTCCAGGGAATCCTTCAACCCACTTGGAGTAGATCCTCATTGTGGTCTTGGTTCGAGTGACAGGCCAAACACATTCGTACAAGGGATCATCTGTTAGGTCCACAACCTCATTTAGCTCCCCTGCCGTGTCTTTCAATTGGGTAATCTCTTCGGGATTGAGATCCACTATGTGACGGGCATTAATTGACTTCGACTAACCCGCGAAAAAATGCGCATTGCAAGATGTTACGACTTTATTCGCCCAATATACTCGACCTCGAAGGATGGCGCGGGTCGTATCAATGAAATATATATCCACACTAATTGGATCGGTAGCAGGATGGGCAGCGATGAAACTACAGTTTGGAGGAATTGGAACAGCGGTCTGGATGGGGTCAGTCATTTCGTACAACTGAACCGGGGCTGTTATCCGGATATCACCACACAGGGTGAGGGAAAAGCAACAAAAGGAGAGAGTTAATCTGAGTATGGTAGACATAGTTAACTGATATATCTTTCCTTTTGGTCCATTCGAGCCAGATAACGAAATTATTCTTGGCTTTGATTTTGTGTCTGAAATTTCATTTTTTGCCGTGCGTATTGTGTGCTGCGAATTCTTCAAGTGTGTTGGATTCAGATTTTGTGCTGCGAATTCTTGTCACCAAAAGATATTTGGATTTTTGGATCTGGATTTATTTTCATCAGAAGACATCAACTGTTCTGGATGTTGAGTGTGTGCTGCGGATTTCATCGCCATTAGAAGACACTGGAAACTCCATTTTGGTACTGCATTTGGAAATGTCGGAAGAGAAAGAAAAGTAAGTAAACAAACATTTTAATTGATGGATACTATAAGAAGGTGTATAAGAAGGTGTCCAAAAAGGATTTAATGGTTTTCGCAAATCCTAGAAACATGGTTTGGTTTTCATTTAGAAAAGTTAAATCATTAGTGAACTTACATCGTAGGTGGAGCGGCACATTCTAAAATGATTTTGAAATACATCGTCTGAATATTCTTCTACAACTTTGAAATAGTCTCTAATCTAAGGAATTTTCCTGCTTTTAAATCTGCTAATTAAAGTCCGTATGCGTTTCGACCTCTTTCTTCTTGCTTCACACATATTAAAACTAAATTTATCCTATTTACGATCAAAGTTATCGACTAATACTTTTGTTAGCAAAACTTCCATTTTAAATGTTTGATTTAAACAATGCGTTCTAAAACTCAAATGCCATATTCAATCAGCAACGCATCAGCTTAAACTGTGCATCGCATCAGCATCGCAAATAAGCAGTGATGCCGCATCACTGCGCAAATGTTTGACGTTTCTGAATTTACACAAAAAAGACATTCAAACTTATACATCAAAAATCAAAATAGTCTATTTCGATTGACTGTGTTTAGCGAACTTTGTTCCCTTTGCTAAGGAAGATTTTGTATAGAATAGTTTTTATTTTAAGGCAATAACGGCAAAGCAAAATGCAAATTATGCAAAAAAGAATTTGAGTTAAGCAACATGGGCTTTGGTGTCGCATCAAAATGGACTAGCGCACAAGTCAAATTCTAAAGCTTTGATGTCACAAAAAATTGATACTTTCTTCACTGCGTCTGATTCATTGGTCGCCTCTAATAGTCAAAAAACATCTCGTGTTCAATGCGTTTTCTCATTACTATAATGCATTAAATTTTTAAAACAAGAATATTGATAAATACTTCGAATTGATTAAAATCATTGATTTAAATACCTATGTTCTCACTTTGATTAAAAATATTATCTTTTAACTTTGCTTTAAATATTGAGGCTTACAATTTAATTACGTTTCTACTTTGTTTTTTTAAGATATTTTGATTGTGTGAGCTTATCGTTTGTATTTCATGTTTGAATTTAAAATATTTCACTTTAAATAAATCAAAAGTATAGGGGGTAGGGGAGGAGGGGGCGGTTGTGGACAAAATTTATAAATCTTTAATTTTTGTCTACAGTCTGATTATAACATAAATACTTTTTTCACCATATAAGAAGCTTAGTCTTCCTCTCAATTGTGTCCAATTATAAACTTAGTATGACTTCACGTTCCGAAATTAATGGGGTGGAAGTGGACAGCTAAAAAAACAAGCGTTAAATAATTAAAAACGAACTCAAAGTATTTTTTCAAAGTTTTTTAATGTTTAGAAACTAAAAATTTTTATTTCAATTAACAAAAGAATAAAAGAAAGTGTAGTAAAACAGGTATTTTATCCCATATCGTAGTTTTTAAAACCAACAGGAAATTTAAAAAAATGATTGGGAACGTGAGGTTCCGGGCATGTTCATAGCATTTGGCAATTTTGTCGCGATCTGGTTTCTGTCAACGAAACTTTCATCAGCGTTCTCCGGAAAAACAAAACTATTTAGCTCCGAGGCACATTTTTTCATGAAGCTGACTAAAAGCTCATCAGATTCGACCATTTTCCTTATCACTACTCCAACAAAGAACTTAGTAACCTTTTTGCCATAAATTTTAACATGGACATAGTCACCTTCTTCGATAACGTCTGGTGGGCCTATTTCTAATGGGTCGATGTCTTCCATTGAGATGGCCCGATCTTGGTCCGAGTCAATATACACTGCTTCCTGTTCATCATCTTCGGATGATGATGGCTCGACGACAATTTTTGCTTTTTTTACAGTTTTGTTTTTTTTTGCTTTATCCTTAAGCTGCCGTTTTCCTTCTTCCTTTCCTTCTCAGCTCTTTCTTCTAATATTCTGTCCTTTTCTGGAGTGCTGGTCAAAATTGAAGAACACTTTCTTTCTGCCCTTTCTTGTTGGTCCTCTTTTCAATGCTTTTGGGTACGGTCGCACTTGTTCTGGCGTTATTGGTGGACATTTTAAATCCATAGACTCTGGCCCCTTGTTTTTATTTGTAAGTGGAACTTCTTCGGTAACATTGGTGACACTTTCGAGTTTGTTTTCATTTGTAGGTGGTACTCATTCAACATTATTGGGGCCTTTTTCGATCGCGATATCGGTGACAGATGCTGGTAGAAATTCGTCATCGCTGAAAACGCTTTCGTTTAGTGGAAAGCAACCAGATTTTTTGAACCCAGCTAAAATGTTTTGGCGAGAAAATGCTGCTTGGAATGGCTCACTAGAAAGTCCAGCGATATCAGAAATGGAAATAGCTTTCCCTGGATGTTTTGCAGACCACGTGTTAAACTTGGCTCTTAAACGTGTTTTGAAGGCTATGAGTTGTATGTGGTGGAAAAGTCAGCAAAACCAGTCCATTTTGACGACAGTACATGACTAACAGTGAGTCTCGTGGTTGTCGGGAAGGACAAGCACCGGCTTTTCCTTAGAAGCATGAGTGTATTTTTTGATGTGCTCTGCTACTTTCACAAATGATGCGCTGTTCATCCAACCACTTTGAACTGCTAGGCCAAGACACTCCTCAGGTTCACCTATCATAAAGCTTTCTTTGAAAAACACCCTCGGAAATATATAGACGGGGGGAATAGCATTCCAATTTGCCGTCACAATTCCCACGAATGTAACTTGCTCGCCACGTTCTGCACTTACTGCCTGGCCGACTTGTTTGCTTCCGGTTCTTGCAACTACTCTTGGCGCTTGCAAAATCGTGCTTATACCAGATTCATCCACGTTAACAATTCGCTCTCCAGTGAAATTCCATTGCGCTTGAACTTCTTTGAAATTTTTAAAGAAGCTTTTAACATTGTTTTCATTGAAGCTCATATTTCTTGCTATGGATGTATTTTCTGGCTTACGCAAGGAAAGCTTTGGATGACGCTTCATGAATGCCTGCCTCCAATCAACCCCAGCAATCTTATTATCTTGCCAAGGAGCTGGAGTTTGCCTTTGAAGTTGTGTTGCGTAGTCAGAAGAGAGTCGACGAATCTGATGAAAACTCAGACCATATTGGAGTCTTGAGCATTGAAGAATGTAGTCCTCTAATAAACCCTCCTCCTCGTTCGTAAATACTTGATTGTTTGTGTATTTAGATGAGTATTTATAAGACGCCGGCTGGATTTCCATACACAGTGGGTCAAACTTTTGAACTCGTTTATGCAACATATACTTGCTAAGCCCATGCCGCTCTGCGATTTGGCGTATTGACCCATTACCGTTTTTAAAGTCTGCTATGGCTAAAGCAACAGTATTTTCATTAATAATAGCCCTGTTTGTTGTTGTCTTCCGATTTCTAACCATTATAAGTCTGAAAAAGATAAGTTGTATCCCTATTTTAAGGTATTTAAAACAAAATATATGACTGGGGTGGATGTGGACACTGTCCCAAACGAATGGGACATGCTATGCAATTATTGATATATTTATATATCTCTAATCTAAGATTTGGAAAGTAACATAACTCTTTTAGAACTAAATACGTTTCCTCAATCCCCCTATGATTTCTGTCTAAATGGGTCTTTTCTATTAGATCTAGTAGTTTTTCTTTGCATGTTATGTCCTTTACAAACTTTGTGCACCTTAGCATTTTCATAGTTGGTAAATTTGAAAAATATTTTATTATGATTTTTTGAAACTCTTTGAATATGTTATCGTCTTTGCAAAAGATTCCTATAGTCCCCTTAATAGGTAATAGTTCATTAAGGAATTTTAAAACATATGCCTCATCATACTCTTTAAGGCTAATAAGAGATCTTCTCTTTTTCTTGAACAAAAACTTGGTTGTGTATGAATTATTTATACCATTTTCTAATACTAATTGATTTTTATAAATGTTTAATGGTGTTTCGGTTATATAAATATGATCGTTTAAATTTTCTTCGCCGCTGTGTATTGTAGCTGCGTCCGATTTAATGTCGTTTTCAACCACACAATTAATTTCTAGGCGACTTAAAAAATCAGCAACAAAATTTTCTTTTCCTTTGATATACTCAATATCAAAGTCGAACTCGTTGAGTTTTATTTTCCATCTCTGAAGCTTTGAGTTGGGTTCTTTCAGAGAATTTAACCACACTAGAGGTCGGTGGTCTGTCTGGACTTTGAACTTACGGCCAAATAAATATGGCCTAAAATATTTAGTTACCCATACTATAGATAACAGTTCTTTTTCTACCGTACTATAATTTATTTCATGGCTGTTTAAAGTTCTGGATGCATAAGCTATTGGGTGATGATTTTGTGACAATACTGCCCCCAATGCTGCATTGCTAGCGTCGGTAGTTAAAATGAAGGGCTTTCCAAAGTCAGGGTATGCTAGGACTGAACAAGTACATATAAGTTCTTTAAGTTTATTAAAGGACTCAATGTATTGTCTGTCTTTGATGTTAATTTTATTACCCTTTTTGAGGCACTTTGTCATTGGGAGGCTTACTCTAGAATAGTCCTTGATAAACTTTCTGTAAAACCCTGTAATGCCTAAAAACGATTTAATTTGCTTTACTGAGTGAGGTAATTTGATTTCCTTGATAATTTTTATTTTATTTGGATTGGGCCTAATACCTTCATCTGATATAATATGTCCTAAATACTCAGTTTCCCGTTTCATAAAATTGCATTTGTCAATTTGCAGTTTTAGGTTGTAGTCAGCAAGTCTTTTTAAAATTTTATTAAGTGAATCGATATGCTCTTGCAGCGACGTGGAAAAGATAAGTATGTCGTCTAGGTATACTACGCAAATTTTATTTAGATAACCAACCAGGACTTCATTCATCATTCTTTGGAAAGATGCCGGCGCATTTTTCAACCCAAATGGCATACGTTTGAACTCGTAGTGTCCATTTGTAGTTGAAAAAGCTGTTTTATGCATATCTTCCTTATTAATAGGGATTTGATGGAATCCTTTTGCTAAGTCCAGTGATGAAAAATATTGCGCATTTCCCAATTTTGAAAATATATCCTCTATATTAGGGATTGGAAACTTATCTTCCATGGTTGCATCGTTAAGTTTCCGATAGTCCACTACAACGCGCCATTTTTCCTGACCGGAATTATCAACCTTCTTCGGTACAATCCATATAGGAGCATTGTACGGACTAGTGGAATTAACGATAATTCCTGAACTGCATTTCTGAAATTTGTATATCCACCTCATTTTTGTGTGCCTCAGGATATCTATATGTTTTTGAAAATATTGGGATATCATTTTTGGTCGGTATTTTGTAGGTGTATTTGACCACTGACGTTAGTTTATCACCCTCAAAATAAAACACTTTCTCAAACGTATGAATTGTAGCGATTAATGATTTTATTTCTTTCTTATTCAAATGATCTAACTTCAATCTATTTAAAATTGAGTCTATATTTGGTTTTTGAAAAGAAATATCTTCTGTATGATTAATTAAGCTTTGAATTTCTGCTTCAGTTAATTTGGACTGAGAACTGGAAAATATTAAAGGTAAAGAGGTTTCTTTGGTTATTAATTGTAAACTATCAAGGTCAATTTTTGCTTGCAACGGTTTTAAAATGTTACAGCCAATTATACCATCAAAGTCGCCGTTCATTTCTACTTCAAGCATTTCAATGTTTGTTACTTGTCTACTAAATTCCTTAAAAAGTGGGATTGTTATTTTGGAGCCTGAGTTAATTGATTTGAGTAACAATGGTTTACTAAGTTCTGTTTTGAAAGAACTATGAAACAATCCTTTTTGAATGAGCGAAGTACCTGATCCAGAATCTATCAACAGTTTAATAGGAATTGAACTTGTTTTTACTATTATGCAGGGAAGAGCTCGGGACTGGTCGATTGAAAATTTAGTGACTGATATGTATCTGCATTTTGCATTTCTGCACTGGATGGTGAATTACCTGCCTGTATGTGTTCCACTTCCATTATTTCATCATAACTATTTCTTAATCCTGTATTATGCTGTCTAAAATTTCCTGAGTTATTTTGTTGGAATTGTCTTGAATTGTGCGGGTTCAAATTTCGAAAGTTGCCTGATCTAGTATTTACATTTTGAAAATTACCCGAGTTATTGTGTTGAAAATGTCCTGAATTTTGTGCATTCGAATTTGGAAAATTGCCTGTTCTTGTATGTAAATTTTGAAAATTACTTGGACTATTTTGCTGAAAATGTCCTGAATCGCGTGTATTAGAATTTGGAAAATTGCCTGATCTTGTATTTAAATTTTGAAAATTATTCGAGTTATTTGGTTGAAAACGCTCTGAATTAATTTGAAACTGTCTTGGTTTGTCAGACCTAGCGCTGCTTGAATTTTGTTGTCCTGTATAAGTTTTTCCGTGTCCGTAATTTGGAAAATTGCTATTGTCAAATTCTCTTAAATTTGAACTTGTATTTACAAATGTACGATAAAAGTTATCAGTATCAACTAAAATAGATTTGGCCTGCAAAAAAGTGGATGGGCCTACTATTGTACCAAGCTTGAATTATTATTTTTTTTTTCTATAAACGTAAAATATGTCGCCTTGTATATCCATATGTTAACTGTGCACTCTTAAAGAATGTTGTTCTTATTGCACAGCAAATTATTGATATAAATAAATACAAATACAAATACAAATATCTTCACTTAGATTTGTTTTTATGTTCAATTTTGTTAAAAGATGTTGTACTTGGTTATAAAGCTTTTCGACGGAGTTGTTAAATTTTTATCATTTTTATTTCATTAATTATATTTTCAATTGTTTCATTAATATTACAGTTTGCTTTTAATACAGCTTTTATCTCCGGCCATTGCGACGGATTATTATTATTAATTAACATTAAATTTGCATCACCTAATATTTTTTGCCTTATGCGCAAATCCAAAATTGGTTTCAAATGTTCATTTATATTATTTGCAAATACATAAATATAATCAATATGCTTAATAAATAAATCTAAATGTTCCGGTAGCGCGGTGAAATCAGTGACTCCAGCCACTAATGCGATAAGATCTACATTGGCCATACTTGTTGTTCTCGGCAACTGCTTTTTCTTTATTTTATTTTTTCCAAACGGTTTTTCGTCGACTGCTCACACTGCAAGCCCACAAGTTAGAGTTCTGTTTTTAATTTTCACTTTTTTATAACTGTTTTATTTATTTTTTAATATATTTGTTTGTTGTTTTTGTCTTTAAATAGTTAAATATTAAGGTAATATTGCTCACTGAAACTATTTTTCCTATTTCAAATATATTTTAACTTAGTTCGCGGCATCTATGTATGCAATATATTTATTTTATATTTTTTTCCGACTGCGCCAGTTATGGATTTAATGTAATCCCGTCAGTAGCCGAACACTGTACTATGTACACAAATGAAATAAAAACGTCGCTTTCTATTTTATGGTTCTTTATTGTATGAACGCTAAGATCAGACTGAATAACAATTATACAATGTCTACTTAATATAAGCTTAACAATAGAATAGATAACAGTAATCACAGCAAGAGCGATGAAAGACCTGTACAGTGTCTAGTAAATAGCGACCCGTTAATAGCCGGTCATGTACTCATATGTGTTATGATTTTGATCATCTTTGGAGATTTTCCCAAGGTCAACGGAACTTGTGAGAAAGAAAATGTATACTCTCGTTGTTTCCATGCAGGCTGTACGGTATGGTTCAGTATACATGACTCCTGGGGTTGGAGTTGACTTGGATTCGGATGGGAGATATTTTAAGTTCAGGTGGAATTGAACGAATTATTATTTCAGTTAATCAAATCGTATTCTTTCTATTGAAAGAATACGATATTCTTATTTTGTTTGAAAAAAAGTTGTTCGTACAATTTGTTGACCTCGAACGAACAAAAAACAATTTTCAGGCACGTCACTTTTAATGCATTTCCGAGTAGAAAATTGCGCATTTTACTATTCCAAGAGTAGTATTGTTGCGAAATATTTTCGCGCAACAAGCTTCAACTGCTATCCTTCTTTTCCCTCCCCGTACCCTTCTTTTATTGGGGGGCATCTGCGAGGTCATAGGAAAGTGGAAGGCAACCAAGGTCCCATCAACCCTTTCGCCACTTCCCCCGAACCACGAAGGTACACAACCCACGTGAGTGAAGGCGATTTCCCCTGAAGACGAAGGTAGATGTGGAGACGGATAGAGTAGGCGGACCGCCGACCGGCAGATGGATAGTCGGAGTAAAGTGCACAACCTTTTTCAGCACACCGATTTGGCAAAATGGGCCCAACGTTGTCCGCACAAAGTTAATAGTGTGAGGCAAATAACAGCATGGTAAGGCGGAGGGGCAGCAGATCCAACTCCGTCGATTCAACTAAATATGCTTCCTCATCTTCGAAATAAATCACGTTTAGGAAGAACATTATGCGTTTTAACAATCTGCATCCAAATGTTTTCACTCCATGACAAGTCATACCGTTTAATCACCGACACCTACCCATGGTGACGCATTCTTCATGTGAAGTATACATATATAGATCCTTTTTCTCGAAGAATTTGTCAATCCCATCACACGTGTCCATTAAAAGATGGTTGAGTGTAGTCGCATTCGAAGCTGTATCGAACGTAGAGTCTGTGAGCTTTTTTAAGATTGCGATTGCCTTTTCTTGAGCATTTTGAGAAGAACAAAGAATGTCTAGATGATCCTGTGGATTGATTCGTACATGCAACGGTGCTTTGTCCACATACGGACGCGGCAAGATTAGAACCTGTGGTAGTGGAGCCTCTTGGTGTGTTCTCTGTGAGGTGGAGGGGCCGGCTTGCGTCTCCGCCTGGCCCTTTTGAGGGGCCCTTTCCTCCACCAGGGTGCGATCGATCTCATCTAACTTTGTGCTTGCCTTTTGGAAGTTGGTGATTTGATTTTGGATATAAAGATGTTTGTCTTCCGTGGCATGGAGAACGTCCCCAATCAATTGGATCTCTATGATGCAGGTCTTTTTGGCTGCAGCCTCTTTGAGAAGATTATTTATTCCGGCGATGAGGCAGGGAGTAGTATCTGAAGGGTTATAGAAGGTCCTGATACTTTGGACGCGCCTGTGGCCGATCTCAGGAAGAGTTACTCCTAGTTCCCTGGCTTCTTCTTCAGTCTGGGGATCAATATGAGATGTAGACCTGTCAGAATCATGATCAGAGCTATCTGAAACAACAATGGACTCCGCTAGTCGTCGGGAAGGCGAAGGGCCTGTCAGTTGCAGCCGCCGCGGTGGACCGGGTTGTGCGGGCCGGAGTTTTTGGTGTCGCGCCCTTGTCGTTGTTCATTTTGCAGTTTATATATTGTTCTTTAAATGGTATGAATTGTGTTGCAAGGTTTCGCAATTTCGCACAAGATTGTGTGGCGCTCACTTTATTTTTGGCATTTTCCGAGTTCCACTCGTTACAGCGAACATTATTTTTCCTCCTGCAACTGGAAATCATCTTCATACCAGCGATCGTTTTCGTTGAATTCATCTTTTATATAAGTCGATCTTCTCCCGCGCTTAATGTTTTTTTTCCGTTCCTCTTGAATAAAATTTATGTAGCTTATTCCGTACATTATGCACATCATAAGTTTGTCAATAACTGTAGACACTCTTGACTATTAGTATAGAGGCTATGGAGAGGATCAGTTGGAAGAAGATGATAAGCCTTCACCTTGTCGTTTTTACAACATATACCAGAAGTCTCTTCCTTTCACGTGACACCACTTGCTTCTCGATTAACTTCGGAACTTTTACTTGCTAATTCTAGGCGGAAGGTCTATTTCCATTGGGAATTGCTCTCTTTTCAGAGTCAAATTACCAATTTCCACTTCGCCAGAGAAGCTAATTTCTTTATTTTCCATCGAATAAGGAAATATGAATTTATGGATTTTTAGACTTTTGCTATTTTCGCTGTATCTCGTTCAAAAATTTACCGATTTATATCATTTCTTCAGTATTTGATTCGTAAATATATGTTTGTAAGACGCTGTGGACGGATTGCGGTGACGCGTGGTGTTGGTGGAGAGGGGACCATGATGCACAGTCCCACCACCACCGAATTTGTTGGGGTCGACGCTTTTGCCGACCGCGGAAGGACCATGAGTTGCCACAGTCCCTCCTATAGTCAGCTTAGTAGCGTTGAAAGAAGACGTTGTTGTGGTTGCCTTAGTGGGCCGGCAGAGGAGAGGACCATGATTCACAGCCCTGTCCCTGTCGGGAAGGGTTGTTTGGAGCTCGCAACCACTAGTGAAGGAACCATGTGTGTCCACAGTTCCAACACTAGCTGGTGCCATGAGAGCGTTGCCAGTAGACAACTTAGTCGTCGTGCTACCGTCCGGTTTAAAAGAGGAACCGGCCATCATTTTTTTTGTTTTGTTTTGTTTTTGTTCATTATATGAGGTTCATCTGCACAGAGATCCGCATTGTGCAGATAAGGCTGGCTAATCCGGAGGTCGCCAGGTATCTAGATACTCTGTGCGCGACTAAGCTATTTGATAGACCGGGCCCTCAGCCTGGTTAACTCTCGGCACGGCTCGTTTGACACCTTACGTAAAGCCCAGGGGAAAAAGGAGGGGAGAAGGAGAAGAACGGACTGCGACTGTCCTGTAAAGGCCGCATAGTACTTGTAATAGTACTTGACTTGCGCCTTAAGAGGGAAGGAAAAGGGGGAGGGGACGTAGAGTCCTGGTCAGTGCTTGTTTAACGCTCGTCAACAGCCTGTCTGTCATGGGTGGCCCTTTGACAGCATAGCCCCTTGAACCGTGCGCCGTAAGCCTTCGCACCGGCACCATCGAATGCAATGATGGTAAGCACGTCAAGGTGACTGACCCACGCGAAGGCGTATAGATGTATACATTTCGAGTATTTTTGGAACACACATTTTGTTTTTTGGTTTTTTTTTTCACGAGTTTAATTTTTAAAGCAACCGCCCGCAATAAAGCGTGGAACGAAAAATGTTGCATTTGAATTGAACACACCACACCGACCGTACGCATCCAGCAACGCAAAGCACACGCAGTGCTGCCAAATTTCTCTCGCTGGAAAATCATTAAACCCCCACATTAATTCCGAAGTACGTAGAACCTATGGGCAAGCATGTTTTCTCAATTCCCACATCTTTTTTGGAGCTTTTTATACCCTATTCTAGGGGTATATTAATTTTGACGCATAGTTTGTAACATACCTTAATATTGCCCGTAGACCCCTAAAAGTTACTATATTTATGATCAGCATCGATAGTAATGTCGATCTAGCCATGTCCGTCCGTCCGTCCGTCCGTCGGCAAAAATTAGGCCTTTAAACTGGACCTAGAGAGCTGAAATTTTAACCATATACTCTCTAGGGTCCCGAAATAATCAACTTTAAGAATTTTTGAAATCCGCCCACAGACACGCCCACAAACTCAAAAAAACAAAATTTTGGAAAAAATCGAATTTTGAGCTAGAGCTGAAATTTTTTATATATGATCTATGGCCCATAAAACTGATTGGGACATAAAATTTTCAAAATCCGCCCACTGACACGCCCACAATTAAATAAAATATTTTTTTTGAAAAACCAAAATTTGAGCTAGGGAGCTTAAATTTGTAATATATACTCTCTAGGGGCCCTTTATGCTCATGTGTAAATATTTTCAAAATCCGCCTACTACACGCCCACAATTATTTTTATTTTATTTTTGAAAGTCCAAAGTTTGAGCTAGGGAGCTGAAATTTATAGTATATACTCTCTAGGTGCCCTTTATACTCATACTTAGATTTTTTTTAAATCCGCCTACTGACACGCCCACAATTAAATAAAACAATTTTATTGAAAAACCAAAGTTTGAGCTAGGGAGCGTTTTTATTTACAAAAGCTTAGTTTTTTCGTTAAAATCCTTTAAATTTTTGTCACGCCCACTTATGAGATATAGGAATAAGAATAGGGTATCCAACAGTTCGCCCAAGCGGACTGTAGCCCGCCCCTATGTTTTTTTTATTTTTCTCAGGTCAAAATCCCTTTTGAAATTTTCGGTATACGATCGACGTAAAAGATTGTGTGACGCTCACTTTATTTTGGGCATTTTCCGTGTTCCACTCGCTGCAGCGAACAATATTTTTCCTCTTGCACCTTCACCTTGTCGTTTTTACATCATATACCAGAAGTCTCTTCATTTCACGTGACACCACTTGCTTCTAGATTAGCTTCGGAACTTTTACTTGCGTATTCTAGGCGGAAGCTTTATTTCCATTGGGAATTGCTATCCTTTCGGATCCACAACACCAATTTTCACTTCGCCGAAGAACCTCAAGAAACTGATATCTCTATGCCAGGTGACACTCGACTCCAGGAATTCACTTGCACCCCAAACAGTTACCAAGGTGATTTAAGAACTTTCTTTCTTATACCATCTCCTTTTCTTCTCGGTGTGGGCGCTCGGCTGCAAGCAAAACGTATTAAAATACAAAAATTGGTACCTCTGCATTGCGCACATTATTGGGGCACACTTCCAACCGGAGATCATCATATCCATCCTCAATCAGGCCCAAAACCCAATGATCATCGACAGCTCTCCCCTTGTTATACCTGCGTCGCCCAAACTTAGACTCGTTAATTTTGACCACTCTTCCTTGGCTTCCTATTTGCCCTCTTTCGGTAAAAGTAGTCAGAAAATGCCCAATTACTGTCTCTTGAGTCGACAGTAATTGTACCAATCGGATATAGTCTGAGTAGACAATCACTTATTTCCAGGCGTAAAATCCTGCATCCAAACACTCTCATGTGATTGCTTTATAGCAAAGCAATACATGAGCAAGAAGACTTTTGTCAGGGGCAGATGGGCTTTGTAAACCAAGTGCCCGCTGCCCGCCTGTACCTCCTTATGTCTGGTGCATTTATGCTTTAGGCACCATTTACTACGAGGAAGCAAACCTAAATCCATAGCGAATTCAATGACCTTTTTGTCATCGCTAACACCTACAGACCTAGTCTGTAAAAGCTCCAATAAGTATTGACCTCACTGGGCAATAAGCGACGCTTCACAACCAGTTGACCTTTTTGGGATGTTGTTGCTTCTGTAAAAAAAAATACATAATATTACACTTTTTTTTATTACATACTTCATCTATTAAACAATTACCATTAGTACCTCGAATTCCTTCCAATGCGTTCATGTTCAGTCATAGCTTGTGATGTTGTTGCTTCTATAATTACACAATATTACAAATTTCTTTTATCACTTTAACTTTTAACCACTCCACTCCACTCCACTCCACTATACTCCATTAGCAATATTTCCAAACAACAAAGCACAGACAAGTGAGAGATTCCATTATTGGGTTTCATTTATATATATATATACGCTAATAATTATGGCAACTTAAACTAGAATTCACTACTTTTGTTGTTTTGTTACCGATATAAGCGTTTCTCATCGTCTTTTTCCTGGTGGCCCAAATTCAAAAGATGCCATCGACAGTTTATTCTAGTTCAGTACTGCGCTAGTTGTAAAAACATGCTTACTTTGTGAAGTTTCTGAAACGGACACGTTACTTTCTTCCATGTATTGAATTGCTTCATTGGCTAGCTGTTGGAATTTTTAAAAATTTATCACAGTCTGTATAAAAAAAATTATTTTTCCAAACTATCACTTTTTCTTGTTCTTTATTTTTATTTTATTATTTTGTTAACAAATGATAATATTTTTTTTTTTTTTTAAAAACTCCTGACCCGCCTAGGCGAAGAAAAACGGTACGTCGATCGACCTGAAAGATCTATTGTACCATAGTCAGGGAACGTTTTAGGCTAGTGCGTTTTCCACTTTTCTAGACAAGGTAATAATGCTTCTAGCAGGGGATTTCTTCAAATCTTCATGGCTTAAGAGTTCTTTGAAGAAGATCCTCTTTCTGATTCCGCAGAGGGCTGGGCATTCGCACAATATATGCTCCGTGGTTTCGTTCGTCCTCGAGGTACAGCCTGCACTCTGAAGAGTCGGCTAAATTCATTTTGTTAAGGTGGTATCTTAAACCGGTGTGACCTGTGAGATAGCCTATTAGGTTTTTAATATCATGCCTACGTAGGTTTAGGATCCTTCTGGCATCTTTTTTAAAGGGCTTGATGGCTCGTTTGGCCTGTCTTAGACCTGGAGTGTTTTCCCAGTGTGAGGTACATTTTGAATGTTGCCAGCTTTTTATAGCTAGCTTTTATAGTAGCTGAACGAGGTGTGTAGGAGAAGGGTTCAGGTCCTGTGAAAGGGGTTTCTGATCCACCTCTGGTTAGTTCGTCAGCTTTTTCATTTCCTTCAAAACCCCCATGGCCAGGAATCCACCACAGTTTGGTTTTGTTTCTTTGGCTGATTTTCTGGAGGGTATTGAAGCAGTGTGGGATTGATTTAGAGTCAATTGTGTGTGAGCTAAGGGCTTTTATAGCTGCTTGATTCCGTGAATATATGGATGTAAGCGCCTTTGATACCAGTGTTTAAGTTGGGGTTAGCGCATTCTTGAATGGCAAGGAGCTCTGCCTGGAACGCTTCCAACGCTTTTTCTTTAATTAACCCTCCAGATATAGGTAAGTTCTGCCTCCTTGTCATTTTAAACAATTCCAAAACGGCTTAGTCCACATTTTCGTATGTTGCTTTTTCAAGTCGCTTGGAACTTACACTTACAGCACCATTTTCGATTGCAGTGACAATACTTTCTTTATTGTTTTAAAATGGTAGACACTGTACTTTAAATAAGTTTAAATTTTTCTTTAAGAGATAATTGTTTTTTTTTTTTATTTAAACAACTAACAATATCTACACACTACACTGTTCATACGGATCTTCAACTCTGTGTTTTATTTTGTCTTCCTCTTATTTTTCAAAAATTCAAACCAATCTAGTAAGTGTTCTGACTAGATTACCAAGGAATTTGACAATTCTTACTGACACATAAGAAAATCACGATTTTCTACACGGTATGTTATGTATACTAGGTCATAGAAACATACAAATACAAACACAGTGCCTCGAAAGCGATGCATTATAAAACGAACTTGCAAAAACACGCTGAATTTGGGGATTCCCCCTCAGAATTCGACTTATCGAAGGTGACGCCAAATAATCTTTTCGAGTTATCAAGACATTCGAGTATGTAATAGAAATTCGAGTTATCAAATAAAAATTACATGTAAATTTCAGTCTTGGCGCTATTGCCAACCAATTTAATTCGAGTTATTAAATATTCGAGTTATCGTAGTTCGACTGTATATAGTACACGCTAATAAAATGATGGCGACTTAAACTAGAGTTCACTACGTCTGTTGTTTTGTTACCGATATAAGCGTTTCCCATCGTCTTTTTCCTGGTGGCCCAAATTCAAAAGATGCCATCGACAGTTTATTCTCGTTCAGTAGGGGAAGGCGGGGCATAACGGGCCCCTCAAGGTTTTTTTTTTTTAAAAAACACCAAAAACATTTTTATCGTCTCCCAAACAATTTAATTCGTTAAAAGAACATTAACTACATGAATTAAAAATATATAAAATAAATAAACTTTAAAATTCTTCAATCTGTATTAACTTTAAAAAATTGCTTGATTAGCCCATTTTGCCCCATTGCCGATTTTACTTTCATTTTTCTGGTCTACTAAAAATTATCTTTCACTTAAAGGCACTTTTTTTTATCCTTTATCACACTTACACGATGCAATGTCAAACAAATTTGTGTTTGAAAGTGTAATAAAATCTTGCAATCTGTTGTGATAGCTTTTATTTTTTTTTCGAATTTGGGTATCTTTTGAGTGTCATGTATTTATCAAACTGGATTTTTATTATTTGTAGTATTCGACTGTGATGTGACACACAATTGGAATCGACGCATTCTTCCATATCTTTTCGATTTCTGTACTCACTATTACAAAAACTTCGGAATAAGATGGATTTCTGCCATTGTATTTTGTTTTGAGATCACTTTGTATGAAAAGTACATATTTGACTATACATATTTTACTGTTGGTAACTTATTTTTGTTTAATTCACTAAACGAGCCGAAAAAGGGATACATTTTGATTTTACGTTTTAAATATTTTTCAAGGAAACAACACAACTTAGAACAAAACAAATTCAAACAGTTTTTCTTAGAGAGTTGCAACAACAATACACCACACAAAACAAATACGTTCTTTTCGACGAGGTCAAATACGATTTAGATTTTACGATTTTAATATTTTTAAAAAAACCAAGCAACTTAACATTAATACTATAAAAATAAAACAGTTTTTCTGATAAAGATAAAGGGAAGGTAAGGAATTAAAAAAAGAAGCTATTTAGCGATTTTTTAAGAAACTAAAATAATAAAGTCCTAGTCAAGTAGACCTGCAGAAATTGTTGATAGAATATTTGTATTTTTATAAATATCAGCGATCAATAGATATCTTTAAAAAATAGGTAAAGTTTACATCTTCAATGTACATAATTTATTCTTAAAAAAATTAAATGTTAAAAAGTAAGAAAAAAATAGCTTTTGTTAATGATATCAGCGGGCGGTAGAGGCCCAAAAGTACCTTCCGATTTTTTTTTTGTTTTTTGTCCTGTTATATGCTATTCAAAACCCAACTTTTGCGGGGTCTTTCGTTAAGATACTAAGAATCTGTCGGGAAAGCCTACTGGGCATAAATGGGTTAATTAAGGGAAACTTACAATTTTATTTCCCTGCCCTAATACGTCTATACTATACCTCACTGTTTATTAGTTCACACCCACTTTACTTTAACAAATAAGCTTGAATCATCATCAGCATCACGAAATCAGAAAAACATTTCTGAATACTATTCTAAATTGATAAAATGAGGTAAGGGGTATAAATTACCAAAATCAAATTTGTGAATAACATACCCGTCTTTCGTTTTCGAATTAATTCTTTTATAATGTAGATAGTCCCCACTTACAAAGAAAAATTAATAATAATCGATGTGCGCTTCCCTAGTGGTGAAAAAAATAAATAAAAATACCAGAATTACTTTCATTAGCAGACACAACTTTTACGAGGTGTATGTTTTATTTTTTCACTCCGCCCTAATATCCATGCACTTTTCTCTTTCCACTCAGCTCTTAGGAATCATCAATGTATTTGTTATGTACCTATAGGTTTAACGTTAACATCACACCATGACATTATATACAATCTTCTTAACGTTACCATCGCACCATGGAAAGTTGAAAGTATGTATTCATTAACATCGCAGTAGGTAGTTACTTGAGCTCTGTTTGTTCACGCGTAGGTATTCAGGGCGCTCAAAGCATCGTAGCGCCTTATCATCGTAAACAAAATGAATGTGACCCTGATTTCGACCTCCTTGCTCCTCTGAATGAATGTGTGAGCATCTTATGTTCCTACCATCAGGTTCGCTAACTTCCCTATTTATGAATTTGAGAGCGAATGAGTACGTACCCAGAAAGAACTTCAAAATAAAAAACTGTTCTTAATTTTTACACCATACACAAGGGCTTGCACCTGAAACAAATAATGTAAAACGCAACCAATTTGGCATTGGGGCGAAAACGATTCCCAAAATGCCTGATCTAAGCTGCGAATGTGGGCGACAAAATCTCCAGATGGTACTAGGAGATTACGATTTTCATATTGTTTTTTTGGGAGAAATACAAGCTAAGATGGTTCACTTTGGCTAATGTTGGCAATGCCAAGTCACACGTTTGGCTTTCATAGTATTTTCTGAAAATTAACCACACACATAAGTGAAGCTGTTTTCCTGTACGAAATCAGCTCCATTGGAAAGACTTATTTCAAAGCTACTACTCGTAACAACTTTCTATGTTGCTTGCAGCCAATCGGCGTTTTTTTTACCAATTCGTAGCTCCAAATTGCCTCTATTTGCTCGTTGGCAATTTCACAGTTTCCGGCACTAACGATTTTTAGGTACTGAATTCTCCATCGCTTTTGGAAAATCATCTGAAACTGTGAAGTCGTTGGTCGTGGTCGTCTATTATTTCCCCCAGAACTTCTGATCACGCAAAAAAAAAATTCCAAACAGTCCTGGTCTGGTTTAAATGCCTAGTGAGTAAATACTCAAATTTAGATGGTTGCGGTGTTGTTACAACGAAAACAAGGAAGAAATATTAAGCAACCAGCCTTTTATGAAATAAGATGTGCCGGTTATATCTCTTCCGCTATTATCCAGAACTTTCATAGAGATCAGAAAATTCCTTGCCTTCCCCAAGAACTCTTCTCGTTCTTTATTTTATTTGGTTAAACGTTTTTTTTTTTTAAATGCTGCGGATTTGGGACGTGTTGTACATGTACACATCAAACAGTTGATTGAAAAATTTCAAAAAGCAGCAGTGCTACACACAGTTTCAGACCCTAAACCTGATTTTTTAAAGGTAAGCAACCCTGCGGAAACTGTGTTACTTAAAACTTGACGCATATTTAACTTTCATTTTTTGAAAATTATTTGGATGTATATGCGCCTCAGTCAATCTAGGGGCCGATTTGAAATCATTCTTGGAGTCGACATTCTAGAAATCAACAATGTCACTCCAAGAAGCTGTCTGTTGCCCTTCAAACAAGATTTTGTTTCTTTGCAGACACTTACGCGTACTTTTAAGTAGATGCGGTGCATCAAACATATCCTACGGTTATTGACCAAAAAGTAGGGCTTAGCTGGGGTAATATCTAAGAGGCGAGCTAAGCCCCTGAAATTAGATCATTGGTCGCACACAAATTGGACCGGTATAAATTGGCTTCTTTGTAGACTCTCTATTGCTTTAACGAGCAAGGGTGTGGGGTGGGCAGCTGGTGCGCACAAAGTAATATGCAATTGGATGTTTCCATCGTTTTGCAATACCTTGTGCCATTAAAACCATCACATTAGACGCTGGAAAACGTGTGCCGTGTTCGTCATCACCGAAATCTTCTAACCCTATAACCGTATCGGATTTACGGTTAAAGTCTAAATGTGATTTAAGTGACATTTCGTCAGCCGAAATTGAACAGTAGGGGGAGATGGGGCACATTGATACGTTTTTCATTGGAACTCAAAAAAAAAAGGCAGCGTATTGACAATAATAACAAAGTAAATTATTGATTGTGTTCAATGTCGTTCTAACTGTCTTATTTTAGACGAATGTACTCTTAAATTCACCTACAAAAAAATTAAGGAGCTATTTACTAAAAAAAGAAATTTGTATCAAACTGCCCCACTCACGGGGTACATTGATTCATATCAGGGGCACTTTGATTCATAGCCGAAAATCAGTATTTATTGAAAAATTTCAGTTAATAAAACAAGTTTTAAATAGTTTTATAACATATATTAATCAGTGGCGTGGCGTGGATAATTTTAAAAGGGAAGACGTTGAAAAATTTAGTCACCTATAAAAATAAAAATCTTTAAAACCTGAAATAAAATAATTTTTAATGGGGATATTGTATCTACATAATATGCATTCCACATTGACTTAGCAAAAATATTCTAGCCACATTTTTTATACTTCAAGACATTAATATTTCAATCAACAATGAGCTTAAAGCATAACAAAAGTGGCTTCAAAAGAAGCCGGTCTTGACAGACGCATGATACAATAACTTAAAAAAATTCAGCATAATGTGGATAGTAATTTTAAAATAAGAAAATTCAGAAGAATTATATGGATAATTCTTTATATTTGCTAAAATATAAAAACGATACAAATAATAATGTCAGCAATAAAAATAAATCAAAATTAAAAACAGCTAAAATTCACACACTTAAAAAAAAAAAGTGAAAAGTTTTGTTAAAATATTAGTTCTTTATAATTATTTGTATTCTAATGCTATTCGACGATCTTTTTTGATAAACTCTGCCAATACCCTTTCATAGAAGTTTGGTCTATTTTTAATTTTAAGAAGAAGTCTTCTTTCTATCGATATGAGGACTAAATCAGAGAGCCTATCCTCGCCCTGTGAGTTTCTTAAATAAGTATGAATTCTTTTTAAAGCAGAAAAAGACCTCTCAACGGAGGCGACGGAAATGGGAAGTGTTAAAAGTAAACTACTTAAGTTTAGGACTTGAGGGAACACTTCTTTCAATGCTCCACTATTCAAATGGTTGTGAAGGTCGAGAACCTCAAACTGCCGAAGTGACGACGAAGAATATAAAACATTAAGTTCATTTTTTAATGCCGTGAAGTCAAAAATTCTAGGAAAAAACTTAATTAGGGAAGATATTTTTACATCTGGACTGGAACGAGAAAAAGTGTCATACTTCAAATTATTTAGTAAATCCAAAAATGTAAGATTACTAAATGATTTATATCTGGCATTTATTTGGCTAACTATATTGTCTTTAATTTCAACAAAAAGGCGCTTATAATTCGTCTTCAAATCGAAGTCAAGCAACCTGCGTTTACGTGGAGGGTCGATGCAATCATTTACGCTGTCATAAATAACTTCAAACATATTTAAAAAGTCAGAGCTTATCCATGACTCAAAACGTTCGATTTCTTGCTTGGCATAACTAACGTCTGTTTGTTTTTTTTTGAATTAAATTAAATAATACATCGGTCTTTGCAAATATTTCAGAAAGGGTATGAAGCAAAAAACAGAATTCCTTGCTCTCTAATTTATTTAATAAACTTTCTGCCATCGAAAGTGTGTCAGTATCCCATTCCCTAGAGTTATTAATTATTTTACTAAAAGTTTCAATTATATCTGTTCTACAGTTAAAGATTACGTTTATTATTCTTGAATGATAATGCCATCGAGTTTCCGATACTCCTGGCATACGTCGATTGGAAATTTGTTTTAAAAGATTGGACCGCTTTGTGGATTTATTAAAAAATCGAACGATGCTATTAGTATAGCCAAAAAATAGTTTAAGTTCTGCTATGTTTTCTAGAGATCGGGATAGTACTAAATTTAAAACATGTGCATAACAAGGAATAAAATTTGCCATCGGGCATTCATCAAGGACCTTCTTTTGAACACCACCCCCCTCGCCGGACATAACTGCGGCACCATCGTAGGATTGTCCTATTAACTTTTCCTTGCAGTCGTATGTTTCAAGAATTTTAAATATATGATTGGATAACTCATTTGCATTACGACTTGCGCTAACGTCAAAAAATCCAAGAAATCTTTCTTGTATACCATCCTCTGACAAGTACCGAAATATGGCACTCAGTTGTTCCCTATGACTCAAATCTGGTGTTTCGTCGATCATAATCGACACGAACCGAGCATCCTTGATTTCCGTTTTAATTTCGGATTTAATAACCGCCGCGATACTATGTATCAAATCGTTTTGAATATCGTTGGATAAACCTGAAAAAATTGGATTGTGTGTACTTGAACACTGCTCTAAATGGGATTCCAATAAAGTGTCATATTTAGATAAAAAATAAACCGCTTCGACATAATTGCCACGATTATCTGAACTAGACCTTTCATCATGACCGCGAAATGCTAACTCCTGTCTGCCTAATAAAATGACCGTGTCAATAAAACGTTCCATTAGTTTCCGATTTTTATCTACTTTTTTATTATGAACAACGAAAGAATTTCCTAAAGAAGTTTCAATGCGATTCGTGCCGAATTCGGGTAGGGATAAACAACAACGAATATGTTTTTCTGTCTTAATATGTTTTTTCGAAGAATTAACTAAATTATTTATATCAGTGAAACCCGTTCGGCTCCAAACACTGGCGGAGTTTGAAAAAAGAAGACAAGGAAAACAAAACATTTTATTAAGCTTGCAACTCCCAGTTATCCACTTATATTTTTGGTATAAGGAAACATTAAAATGTGTCACAAAACCATCTCTCTTTTGGTAATTAATATTTATAAAAGGCATAGAGCGCCCTACGTCTATAACTTTTTTTTTTATCAAGAAAAGATAGCTTACTAAAACTATTTGAATCCTCCAGGAGGAAATCAGTTAAACAGCAATCTACACTAATCAAAGACATTTCCAAAAAAAAAATCTAAAACTGCACTAAAATTAAGAAGCTAAAATGTTTTTATCAGTAAGTTGGTAATAAAAGAAACTAAAAAATTACACATTAACCTTCACTTTCACTTTCACATCTAACTTTTCACTATTTTAATTTAAGATTTTATCAAATTGGCTTTACAAAACACTAGATTTTTTCAAGTTATTGCACTTGTGCAACGCAGTCTGTCAATAAATTCCAACTGATTCTAAATTAAAATTTGAATTCCTGCTTAAAAAAAAAACAAGTGTCGGTATTTTATTTGACATGAACTTCTCTTAAGCGATATGCTGAATTTACTCTGCTGACAAATTGCCATAATATTCTACCATATTTTATTTCATAAGACAAAAGTATAACAATAAATTTGTAAAAACATCGAAGCATTAACTATCACAAGAGAGAAAAATGAAAGCTCAACTTCTTACATCAACACGCATATCAATATCAACATCAAATTCAAAATCAAGAATCAACCCACATAACACATTCAGATATTATGTCATAAGAAAAAAGAAATAAGTCAAAGAACACCGTGTTATTAGACACAATGTTGCAAAAAAAACGAGTCAAACGTAGCACCTGCATTCCTGCAACATGTTGATATCTTCCGATTGAAACGCAATGCTAATCGCAAAAGGGAGAATGAAATGAAACAATTCCAAGTATTCAGCGTGAGATTTGGTTTATAAGACGAAATGTAGCGTCTTTTTCTTTGAATATAAAAGCGGGTGTTGAACAAAGAGGATCGGAACCGCAATGCTTGTAGAAGAAAGGGATATAAAACAAGCAAATAAGACGGAAAAACATTTTTTATTCTATTATAGAGAGCAGCGGTAGTTGAAAACTTTTTACTAAGAGTATTTTTGTGACTCTTCGTTGGTTTGTTGTTTGTGATTTGTGGAATGTGGTTGAATCTTGATTCTTGAATGAAGTATGAAGATACAGACGAGAGGTAGAATGAAAATATTAAACTTATTCGATAGCTTATGTGTGAGTGTGCGTGTAGATTTTATTTTATAATTAAAATACGGGACGGGTTTCATTTTTCATATATTTATTTGGCAGATAGTGCTTACTTTTGGTGGATTTTTAAAAGGGAAGACGGTAGGAATCGTGTTATATGGACGCCACGCCACTGTATTAATACAACCAGTATTTAAATGTTTTGTAATTCATGTCAACATATGTTAAAATAAGTTTTAATAAATAATAAAATAAATGCTTTCTTAGGCTTTAAATAATTATAAATAAGGTATTTTTAGTACAAAATAAACAGTCTTCAGCAGTATTTGTAGCTAACTTTCAGTTGAAAATACAGGTTTTAATTATTTTTATAACATAGGTAGGTATATTAATACAACCAGTATTTTAATGTCTTGTAATTCATGTTAAAATAACTTTTTAATAAGTAATAAATAATAAAAAAAAGTGCTTTCTTAGGCTTTAAATAATTATAAATAAGGTATTTTAAGTACAAAATAAACAGCTTTTAATTGGTTTTATAACATAGGTATTTTAATGTCTTGTAATTTATGTTAAAATAAGTTTTAATAAGTAATAAATAATAAAATAAATTCTTTCTTAGGCATTGAATAAATATAAATTATGTATTTTATGTATAAAATAATTAGTCTTCAGATTGTTATGATAAGTCTTCAAATAACTTGGATTAGTATTTTTAATGCTTTATTATTATTGACAAACATCTACCTACTTACAATGAAATGTTATAAGGAGACAAGTCTATCTTAAAATTAAATAGAGAAGCTGTTCTGCTAGTGCCTTTCTTCACTATCGGATTTGGTAACTTCAGGATAATGTCAGAAATATTAGCAGAAGCCTCATCTTTAATATCTGGAAATACAAAAGTTCCAGTAGGCTTGCGTTTCAAAAAACAGACGTGAAAATCGTTTGCTCGGGCATCTTCGTATCGTAATAAAATTTTCCCAACAAAATGTTTGAAAGGTCGCTTCTTTTCTAAGCTTATTACCTTCGTTATAACATAATTCCTGAAAATCACTGGGCACAGGCGGGGCAGTATTAACAGTGTCATCATCAGATAACTTCATATTAATTTCTTCGGAATCGAATGATTCTTGTAACTGAACTTCACCAGAACAGTTTGAAGAGTCTGATTCCATAGTTATATTCTTATGAGAAGTTTTTTTTTGACTTTTTGATGGGTTTTGGATCTACTAGCCCCAGCAATTTCTGAGCATTTCTTAGATCTGTTGCACGTTTTCGTTGCTCTTTTTTATATTTGCCTCATGTTTAGAGATCTGTAGTTCATCTAATCTGGTCTTTTCCGGAGTATCTGTGTAAATTCTTGATTTACCTTTTTCTTTTCCTTTTTTAAGGTCGTTTTTTTGTAATTTTTGGGTAGGGCCTTACAGCTTCAGGGGTTATGTATACTTTTGTTGTTGAAACTTCAGAAGTTACCTGAAAAGCTCTTGATGTGGAAGGCATATTGTAAAACTCAGCGTCATTTGTAGCATTTGACAGCCCGGTAATAGGAGGAGGTGTTACATTGCTCACTGATTATCATTTCTTCAGGCTCGGCGGGATTAACAGCACTTGAATTCTCTTCAGGTTCGACAACACGATTGGCAGAACTTAAATTTGCCTCAGAGGCATCTTGTGGTGTTTGGCTTCTATAAATCTCGCAAGGAGTAAAATCTTCACTTGAGAATGCCAGTTTGTTAAATGGCGTAATTCCGGGCTTAGCAAATGCGCTCGTTATATTTTTTGCAGTGAAGGAATCAAGAAAAGCCAACTTAGAAAGACTTGGAATATCATAAATTGTTAATGCTTTTCCAGGATGATTAACGTGCCAGTCATTAAATGCTACCTTAAGCTTTGCCTTAAACGGGCCGAAGACACCAACATCAAGAGGTTGTAGTTTATGGGACGTGTGTGGAGGAAACGATAGGTAAACTATTCCATTGTCACGGGAATAATTGATTGCATCGACAGAAATATGGGACTCATGATTATCGCAAATAAAAAGAATTGGCATTTCTTTTGTACTGTTTGTATGTTTTTGAATATGTTTAAGTACTTCCAAAAATAGTTCAGTATTTATCCATCCAGATCTAGATGACAGACCCAAAGATCCCTCTGAAGCACCATTCAGAAAATGACTTTTGTAATGAACTCTGGGAAATACGTAAACTGGTCGAATGGTATTACCACAAGCAGTTATAATACCCCCAAAAGTCACTAATTCCCCTCTCTCCGCTGAAACAATTTGACCAATTTGTCGGCCAATACTTTTGGAGTATTTAAGACCGTAGTAATTCCGGTTTCATCGAAATTAATTATTCGATTAGGTGAGAAATTAAATCTTAAAAGAACACCTTCTAAATTTTTGTAAAATATGTCCACAGCACCCTTATTGAAAGAAAATGATCGAGCAATACTTGTGCTCTCAGGTTTTCTTAAACTCATGTTAGGGTTTCTTTTACGGTAACCATAAATCCAATCACAACCGGCACTTTTATTATCATCCCAGTATGTTGGGTATTTGGCATTTAGTTTTTTTGCGTATTGGTATGCAAGCTGTCGTACTTGAGTTAATGTTAAACCATGATGCATTTTGCTGCATTTTATTATGTATCCGTTTAAATGCTTCTCTTGTTCCGTGTTGAATACTTGCTTAATGGTATACTTAAATAAAAAACTTACGTCTTCTTCATCTGTCTTCTTATTTTTTTTTAATTCTGTGCTGAAGAGTAGCAGGCTTCAAATTATATTTATCTGCTGCTTTTCTAATTGATAATCTGCCTTCCAGCACATCTGATATTGCAGCAGCCACAGCAACTTCATTGATGTTATTTCTTTCCGTTTTTTGTTTGTATGTTCGCACCATTGTCCTTGTAAGAAATACAAATATTACATTTTACTAGCTTACATATCACACAGAAAAAATTTGTGGGGCACATTGATACGTATCAAACTACCCCGAGGTTGGGTGTATCAATGTGCCCCAACTGTCCTCACACAATATAAATATCTACGAATATTAATTGCAATTAAACCAACGTTTAAAAACAACTTTTTAGGTAAATATCACATTATTATTGATATATTCTCACAATCTAACTTAATATGAAAGTGATAACACAAAATATTCTTTACAAAAACTCACTCGAAAGAAACTAAAAAAAATTACTTACGGACTGGGAAAACAGGTTTGTTCTTGTTGGGTGAAATACGATGACTGAACAGAGATGTAAGAGAGACATGTGTATATGCGTTGATAGACATGTTGCGTTGTGCGCGTGGTTGAGCGGCCTGCTGCGATCAATTTTCAAATAATATCGACTGTATCTATGTGCCCCATGTATCAATGTGCCCCATCTCCCCCTAGGTACTTATAAATACTGGGTAGCCGACTCAACTTCAATTCAATAGTTTTCACATTAAAGGCAATGTTTCCAGGTGTTTTATGTCATCCAGCTATAAAGTTTTTCAGAGTTGAGGCCGAAGGAAGATTCAAAACCGGCCTCAAATATCTGAAAGCTATTCGAGATATGAAATAAATCGAAAGTGCCAGTATTTTCGATTTATCACTAAACCTATTTCCCTTCTGAGATCTATTTAAATTATCTTGGCAATTTGTAACAATGGTTGTTACGGTGTGTGTCAGCTTGTCGAATTCCCTCTTTTCAAATGTTCTAGCTTCCTCCAACATAACTATTCTGGCTTTCAGGGACAAGATTTCTTGGTCGTTGCTTCGCACGATATTCTGAAATTTTTCGTTTTGTTCTTTTAGCTTTTCTTGTGCACGTAATAAATCGTGTCTTAATTTCATTTTTTTTTTTTGGCGTCTGATTTGCTAAAAAATCAGGCGTCTGAATACTTACATCAGCAAATTTCTGATGAGTACTTCTCGGTAGACATAAATCTGGTACATCAGATCTAGAGACCCGCTTTCTTCCCCATTCACGGTTTTTCATCCATCATAAACAGAAGAGACATTCTAACATCTCGCCTAGTGCCCAAAATCTGCGAGTCACTTAGCTCTCCAATTCACGCTAAAGCAGTCAAAGTTCTAAGGCGAAGAAAAATCCCAAAAACACCGTCAGCCCTCTACAATGCCCTCACCTTCGCTAAAAATAGTGAACTCGTACCAGTCGTAAAAAGTGAAGAAGGCACAGGCTTCGCAATAGCCAACAAACACGGCCACATAATGTCCTCTGTAAAACGTCCACCCTACCCCTCAATCTTCTCGGCAGAAGCCTTAGCGATAGCAAAAGCTACGGAGTTGGCAGCTAAACAGAAAAATAATTCGTTAATATGCACAGATAATCTATCCACATTGATGGCAGTAAAAACTATAAAAAACCGTACACCTATCATCAATAAAATTCGGGACAATATTATCAAATCCGATCCGAAATTGAGACTGGTTGAGACGGGTGGTGGCCCGGACACATTGTTTTTTTTTTTTTTATATATATATAATTGGCGTGCGGTAAAGGGTTTTTTTATTTTTCTGTAATTGATACAGTACCCTTATAGTATTGCGACAGCGCAGGCATTACCCGGACACATTGGTATTAAGGGAAACGAACTGGCGGACCAGACAGCCAAATCCATATCCATCGATCCTAACTCGGTGATATCGCACTACCAACCCGACAAGAAGGATTTCACTGAATTGGCAAACATCCACTGGTACCAAAAAAGCGTAGAAGAATGGAGCCAATATTTTCATCATTACTCATCCCTAAACCGGACACCAACGGCAGCTGTTTATTTAACAAGCACAAAGTCAAAAATGGACAAATGCTTTCTTAGACCACCAGGAGGTGGCAATGGTGCGATGGTAGTGTATTCACTAAGTGATTGGCAGGTCGTGCGTTCGAGTCCCGACCAGGGCCATGATTTTTATAAATTTAATACACACAACAAAAACTGATCTCCCTAAAGCAATTTAGGCGCCACCTGTTGAGAAAGAAAAAATCCCATCGCACCAAACTTCTTTCCTATCCTTCTATTCTTTCAGTAAGTAGCACCCAAAAATAGGCAATGAATTGCTGGGAGCTACTTACGCAACAAACTAAATGCCTGCGCTGTGGTTTTACCATTATAAGGGTACTGTGTCACTACAGAAAAAAGATATTCTTTTAGCGCACGCAAATTATAAAAAAAAAAAAGAATTGGACACTCATCGCTCACTCACTCCTACCTGCTGAACAAAGACACTCCTCCGTTATGCCACCTATGCTAATCCAACCAAATTCTCTCCATTAAGCATTTAACAATTGATTGTCAAAAAATTAACAATAAAAATCTCAAAAGCCTCCTCTCAGTTCCCTCAGAACAAAACATTAAAAATGTATTAAAACTTCTTCAACATTTTGATTTAGAAAACAGTATCTAAAATCTGATTTTTAACATTTGTCAGCCGTAAGCCTTGGTAGCTAGCGCTGTATTTTTAAGTTTTTTATACTGTACATTTATGTAAGTGTAATTAATATTAATAATAATAATAATAACTTTCATAGAGATCAGAAAATCTCTTGAATGCCCCAAAAACTCTTCCTATTCGTTATTTTGACTCAACGCTTTTTTTAAATGCTGCGGCTGTTTGATTTGAGACGTATTGAACACATCAAACAGTTGATTGAAAACATTCAAGAATGTAGCAGTTCTACACACAGTTTCAGACCCTAAACCTGATTTTTTAAAGGTAGTAACCCTGCGGAAACTGTGTTACCTAAAATTTGAGACGCATAACCTTAATTTTTTGAAAATTATTTGGATTTATATGCGCCTCAGTTAATCTAGGGGCTGATTTGAAATCATTCTTTGAGTCAACAATGTCACTCCAAGCAGCTGCCTGTTGCCCTTCAAACACGATTTTGTTTTTTTTGCAGACACTTACGCGTACTTTTAAGGAGATGCGGTACATCGAACCTAAAAAATATCCTACAGGTATTCACCAAAAAGTAGGGCTTAGCTGGGGTAATGTCTAAGAGGCGAGCTAAGCCCCTGAACTTAGAACCTTGGTCGCACACAAAATGGATGGGTTTAAATTGACTTCCCTGTAGAGTAATGCTTTTACGAGCAATTTTTTTTAGGGTGTGGCCTGGGCAACTGGTGCGCACAAAGTAAATATGTCATTCGATTTGTCCATCTTCTTGCAATACCTTGTTTCATGTCATTATAACTTCCAATCCAACAATCGATTCGGATTTACGGTTTTACTGTAAATGGACTTGTAATGACATTTCGTCAGCCGAAATTGAACAGTGGCTGCTCGTTCTTTCTCCACATCCATGCGTAAAGCTCGTTCGGCTTCTGCTGACGTCTTTGCAATCTTTGCTTCTGCTCGTAACTGCTCCAGTTGAGATCTCATCTCCTTCGAGTTGTATTTGCAATTTAACATTTCTATCCACTATAGTAATATCCAATTGATCACAACGATTTTCATCGTCGGAATCCATATTTTTGACAAAGTCTGTGTATTTCGTAGATTTTCCTTTGTTTCTTTGCTCGCTCTTTCTCAGCATGCGCAAATCCGCAGATTTGCGCCCTGAGACAAAAGATTTGTTGCTGCGGCGGCAGTTGTAAATTGCTTTTTCATTTGCAATTAAAACCAGACAGGACCCACTGGCAATGTAATATTCCCTGAAGAATTAAACGCATGCGCTTAAGGTTTAATGTGATATAATGGATGTGTTTGGATATATACATGGATATATGGACATATTTTGTTATATAAAACAAACATATAATAAATTGAAATTACATATAGTTTAATATAAATTAAAGGAAAAATTATCCTCAGTCTCGGCCGGACGGGCAGTCAAGTCACAATGGTTTTAAATAATGGCAAACCGTTTGACAGAAGTCGAAAATGGGTGCGTTCAAAATTATATAATTTCACAAGGGCCCGTTTATGGTACTTCGCTCTGCGACATTCCACCAGCCCGTGAATCGCCACACCCTCAGATTCACCACCTTGTATGTCCACGAGCGCCAATTTTGATGCAGGTCTACGAAGAACTCTATCGACGGTATGCACCTCCGCACTACGTACTTGGTCATCCACACCGTGAAACACCTTGATGATTCGTCCTCGTCTCCACTGATTCCTTGACCTCCACCTCCACCTCCAATGGCTTTACTCTGGTACACCACTTTGACCTACATGTTAAGGTCGGCAGGTATTCCAACAGCCATCGCTTCCAGAATCTATCTAGGTAGTAGTAAATGGATGCCCTTGTGACAGGTGTCACGGGTCACTTAGGTCATCAGTTTGGGTTCATTGTGTCCATTGTTGGAATTTTTACAAAATTTTATAAACCTGCAAAGAAATTAAAAATATGCCGCTCTTTCACAGCTCAGTGATCCCCTGTATTAGAACCACCCGGATCTATATATAAATCTCAGGAGTTTCCTCAGCTCAATATCGTTCAGATCCTCCAGCTCCTAAAAGAAGTAGCTGTCAAGAATCTTGAATCTGTTAGTACTAGGGACAGGGCATTGACATAGTAGGTGACGAATAGATTCTATCTCTTCGACATCTCTACAGCTCCTGCAGTAATCGTTGTGCCTTATGCCCAGCCGCTCCGCGTGTAAGCCCACTGCGCAGTGTCCTGTGAGGACCCCCGTCAATGTGCGTATGTCTTCCCATACAAAACACTATCGGGTTTCCCGAATTTTATAATTTTCCTGGCAACTTTTCCAGTTTTTCTTTCTGTAATAACCTGATTCGGACTATAACAAACATTTAACAAAAAAATAAAAAAAAAAAAATAGCCAAAATTGTAGAGTCGTTCCCAAGTGATGCGGTTAACAACGGACAGAATTTCATTTACCTGTATAGATTCACACTTGACACTGGGTTAGCTTACCATATCACTTCTATTTTTTTCTCAAGTTTTGCAAAAGAACTGAAATGCGTTTTTAAAACATTTTATGGTCATAAAACAAATATCGAAGATTAACACATTTAGCTTTGAAAATAATAAATTTAAGTATTGGCAAGTTATAACAAAGTATTATATACGTTCACTTTTTAGATACATATAAGAAATTATTTATTTTTGGACATTACTGTATTATAATTTAAATCCTTGTACTGAGTACTAAAAAAAAAGAAACTATTTTGTGAATATAACAATATTTTTGTTCAAAAAATTATATTTAACTCATTGTTTCGTCCTTTTTCAAAACTGCTTTATAGTTCAAAATTTACTTTCTTAATTTGTTAATATTGAAGTTTCGATTATTGAGTAATTATTTTATAACTGAAGCGCTGATGGAAGGCGAAAGGGGTCACCTTTGCGGGACCCGTATTAAAAAGAAAACAAATTAAATGTAGAAAAGGCCTAAAACCAACGTTTACACAAATATTTAGTGGGGAAATCTGTAAAAAATACAGGAAAATCTGTCATAAAGTCCCTTTTAGGACACGTTTAGAAAATATGAATGGTATCATTCACCCTTTAGCTTAAGTTCTTCCTGTCAAAGCTTTTTTTAATTTTCAGCCAAATGTATGAATGCAGAAAAACAAAATTAACAAAATATTTAAGCATGCATTTGTTAAACTCAACCAACCATATTGTACAATTCTATTAAATGTTTGTACTTTTAAAATAGCAATAATAAATTAATGATTTTAGTGTACACAATTTGCTATAGTTTTAAACTTAGATTTAAGAAAATCAAGTATTATTACACACTTATTATCTGCATGTATCTCAAATGCTGACCACCTGTGAGACAATCAATTTTCGAGAAATTATATGTACACACACATTGTTTTTTTTTTTTTTATTAAAATATGACAACCTTTACATAAGTATATAATATGTAGGACTGTGGGTTGAATTTTTGTTTAGCATGTAAATTACGTATATTCTCAAAACAGCCTTTTATAACTAACGTAATTATAGGATCTTGTATCTACATGTTAACATAATCGTAAATAAATGAATAAATAAAATGAAAATAAAAATAAAAATGAAAATTTTTAAATCTAGAAAAAATGTCAATTGTATAAAAATAAAAAAATAGACAAAATAATTACGATTTTTAATTTATTTTGGAAGTTTAGATTTTTAGCCAGCTGAAACTTCGAATTGTTACTAAATGGTAAGCTTGTTTGTTATTCTTATAAAGGGTCTTTCATTAGCGGCTTCACAACTTTATATCAGTGACGAACTCATGATTGACTGAAAATTTAAAAGTTATCAATATTTTTGACAACCAAAACACTACATACCGGAAAACGACTTGTCCCTATTTAACCCGAATCATCCTGAACGTTATTTTTTTGAAATTAAAAAAAAAAAATTGGTGCGCTTTGTTAAGAGCAAAAATAGAAAATCTGTATCAATAAATTTTTAATAGAGGTCCTTGTTCTCCGAAAATATCATGTTGCCATATGGGAACGCCAGGAGCTACATATACTCACATATAAAATAACCAAAAACTGAATAAAATGTCATTTTCTTATTATATTTATATTTATTTCATTTAAAATTATAAATCTGCTGTGTGATAGGGCTTAAAAGATTTCAGGCAAAGGCCATATTCGAACTTTGCACAAGCAGTTCGAACAATTGAACGGCAAAGATGTCCATCATAGCGTCTCTTTTTTTCTAAGCGAACGACTAGATGAGTCTTTTGGTCATAGCGAAGAGTAATACATAGGTAATGACCCAGCTTCCAACCGCCATTTTTGCCTTTTAACACCGCTATATGACTTTGGTGGATCACCGAAATGTTTGCAATAATAAATTGCAATTTCTCGCCTGAATTGTTTTTGTGGCATACTCAAATGGACATGCCGATGAAGCTGCCATGCATTTTGCGCGCACGCATCAATAAGCCAAGTAAAAATGCAGCTCCACCACTTCTTGCCACGACTCGTAAATAAATTGTCAAAGTAGAATGAAAACGGAATTTGCTGAACATTCTCGGAAAAATCGTCGATCATGTTTACTTAAGGAGCGGTGCATTTGCCGAATCGCTCCTCATACAATGAGTTTGATCTCGGATTCTTACCTTAATACACTTCGAATTTCATCATGTAACCTTTGGGAGTGCACAAAGACTATACCTCATACCCAAAGCGTATGGGCTTCCTCTTTATAAAATGCTTACATCCGTGCTTCCCGAAATAGGCGATCATACTTTCATATCATTGCGCATGACTCATCTTTTGACCAAGTGAAAGTTGTATTCTTATTCGATGTTGGCAAAGGACAGCTGGAGGTAGATTGCTGAATACAACGCAACCGGATTGGCTTATAAATTTCGTTTGTTAAATATGTTGCATCTGGTAAGTTTATAGGTGAATTCGGAGATGAGTTATCCAGAACACTCGCTAAAACATTATCATTGAAAATTTCACCCAAAATATCTCCGGGATCGTCAAATTCTTCAAAACTTCGGTCATTTTCAAAAACGATTTCACAACCCGATCGCAATTGCGCTGGGCAAACATTGTCTGGGATACCGCCTTCTTCTTCTTCATCAGCATCGTCTTCTCCACTCAAATCACCTTCATTTTCCGGTGGTTGAATATACAAGGCATGGAGGTTGTTTGAAGGACCAGTTTTATAATCCGAACTAAGCTCCTCTAAGTAATCTAGGACTTCTTTCAGTGTCAGATTTTTAGAAAAAAATACTGTACCCTGTTGCTCCTGGCGTTGCCATATGGACACATTGTCAATAATTTGGAAAAAAGGACAAAAGCAAACATTTTCTTTATGTTTGTAGTTTTTATACATTTAATACTATCAATACTGCAACACTCCACTTACAAATAATGTACACTAAAAATAATATTGATATACTTACTTTTTGTTGTAAGCCATTACACTAATTCGTGAACAATTTTTTTTGTTACTGGCCCATGTTCTGCATTCCACTTTTTGTGAATTCGCAAGGTGAAAGTGAAATTGTGTGTTCTGCATTTCGATCGAAATGAATATTGTGAATTGGAGCAAATCTGTTGGGAGTTATTACGAATGGTTCAAGTGCGAATCCAGCATTTTTTCATTGAAATTGCTAAAACTTTTGCATCCATGTTGACTTGAAAGCAAACATTGTGTTTGTTTAGGATTTTGACAGTTTGAAAGTAAATTCGAAAAAAACAAAAACGATCGAAATGCATAACACCAAATTTCATTCCGAGTGAAATTAAAAAGTGAATTGAATTCGATTTCGATCGAAATGCAGAACATGGGTGACTATCAAATTTGGCACACTCTCACCATGAACAACAAAGCACACAATAAAACTGACTCCCCAATATGCAACGAAGATGTCTTGCGATGAAAAAAAATGTAAGCATGCACACCTGTGTGTATTTGTTACCGATTGAGAGTCGCCAAAGTGCATATAAGTCTTGCGTTGCCATATGGACACGCCAGGATGATTCGGGTTAAGTGCCACCTTCTGCGTTTCTTAACAAAGTACCCAATAGAATAACAAATGACTGTCGCTCAGAAAATGCTTAATTTTTTTTTTCTTACTAAGATATTATTATTATTTTTATGAAAGCCATTATATTTTCATGTTGTTATTATGTTAAATCGAAGGAAAAAAGTGAAACATTAAAAATGTTGTCCTTTAGAGTAAGTATTTAGTACGAAGTTAAAAAAACATACACCAATGTAGTATGGTACTACATTATGTAGCATATTGCCACTTATGACATGGTTTTGTCACAAACAACAGCCGTGTTTCGGTGATAAGTGTATACCCAGCTCAGCTACATTTAACACGTAAACAATAACAAAAAGGAGTGCTGACGATAAAGAGGTCAACAGTCGAGGACTGAGACGGAGTGAACATAAAGTGTTGATGCCATGAGCGACTAGATGGTGGTAAAATAAGTTGGGAGCAAAAATATTCTGATTGTTATGCCGAGATAGTGGATGTGTTCGTCGATTAAACAAAAAAATCCTCATTTCAAAGAAAATTATGCGAAGAAAATTAAAAAAATAAAAATGGCAAAAATAAGCATCCGTTCTTTTCTTTGCTGTCAAACACAAAACTATTCTATACAAAAACTTCCTTAGCAAAGGGAACAAAGTTCGCTAAACACAGTCAATCGAAATAGACTATTTTGATTTTTGATGTATAAGTTTGAATGTCTTTTTTCGGAAAGCAAACACTATGTGTAAATTCAGAAACGTCAAACATTTGCGCAGTGATGCGGCATCACTGCTTATTTGCGATGCTGATGCGATGCACAGTTTAAGCTGATGCGTTGCTGATTGAATATGGCATTTGAGTTTTAGAACGCATTGTTTACACCTTCTTATAGTATCCATCAATTAAAATGCTTGTTTACTTACTTTTCTTTCTCTTACGACATTTTTCTAGTTTTTTTTTCCGGCGAATCAACAGCGCATCAGATATTTCTGTGATGCTTTTTTTTCGTTATGTTTGCGCATCAGTTTGATCAACTTTGCAATAATGAACACTTGACATTGAGAGTGATGCCAATAGTTGCGTTAATGAACACTTTGCAAAGCATCATGAGCATCATGATGCCAGTGATGCGTTACTGAATTTACACATCCTTAAAAATGAAAAGTGAATATACACTCGACAGCAAATAAACCGGGCCACCCGCTACGTTTAAACTCTGATTCGATTTTCTTTTAAAGTATAAAACATACAACTAAAAAAGTAATACCAACAGAAAGTGCGTGATATGTTGAGTAAAATCAATGGAAACTCATTGGGATTATTCAATTAATTCAGTGTTTAAGGTTATACAATAAGAGTCGTTTTCCAGTTGTGTTAATTAATGTAATCAGAAAATGGAAAAAAATGAGTGTGCTCAAGACCACACGACTGAAGTAAAACTTCTTTCGCTCCATCTAATTTAAATTGTGGGCGTGTCAGTGGGCGAATTTTGAAAATATTTACACATGAGCATTAAGGGCCACTGGAGAGTCTATATTGAGCCTTATTGCGAAGATCAATCGACAATTGATAATTGACTATTTTCAATGTGTGCTATTGTGAACGAACGATTCATTTGGTATTTTTGTCAATCGCATTTTTTTAATTGACTGCGATTGACAAAATCCTTTAGAATCGTTCGTTCACAATAGCACACATTGAAAATAGTCAATTATCAACTGTCGATTGATCTTCGCAATAAGGCTCATTATAACTTTCAGCTCCCTAGCTCAAACTTTGGTTTTTTGCCGTCCGACATAAAAATCGGACGATGACGGTGACGCTCTATATTTCCAACTAATGAACTGCGATTCATGGACACAATGGCTGAATTCCTAAATGCAAAAAAAAAAATGCGCATTATGAATGCGCATTGCATCTGTTGTGAAATTATATGATGCTTTCTCACTTTGTTGCGTATCCCTTCAAGAGACTCCGTTTTACGTCCGCAAACGGAGTCAATGACATATGGGCTACTCCGCATCCAATTAGTATGGAAATTGTAATATCCGCGGACTCACATGTGTATGTATTGTGACAGATTGAGCTCGCTGTGCTCAGCAAAAAACGAATCCAAAACTGATCCAAAAAAAGGTACAAATCGAGGCTAGATAAGAAGAGAAACGAGAATCGAGTATCGCTAAAATAAAAATCAGAAATGTTTGTTCATGTTTATTTTATTTCTTAAAAACAATACATTTTTCCATTTGGTATACCTGCAACCATTTCTCCTTCTCCTGCAAAATAAATGAATCAAATAAATGTGCATGTTATCTATACATATGACTGTTACTTACTTTCAGCATGAATTTGTTCCGGTAGCATTAATATCAACGAAATGCGGCCCATTGGTAGTTTCGCCTTCATCGGTTGCTATTTTTTTTTGATTTTGATAAATCTAAATTCAAACAAAGTTCAATTAAGCAAATAATTGTGTGCAATAGTAAATTCAATTTTAGTTTACCTTTCAAAGAAAATTATATCTGCAGCTGCAGCCAGAGACAGTGTCAGTGACAGATGAACGAATCGCCATTACAAATAACTACTCTCGACTCTCGCTCTTCTTATTGGCAATGTAGTTACAGTCAATTTGCAAATGTGTGCGTGGAACGCCTCATATATCGCGGATCCAAAAATGACGGGAAAAGTTGGGTCAGTGTTTTTGCTTGAAGGGATGTAGTTGCTTTCTGTCTGCTGACATTTTGGAACGGCGCGCGTGTGATACATAATATGATCAGCTGTGTGTTTTGTCATCATTTGGAAAATGTTGTCAAGAAAATTTGTTTTCAACTCTGATAATAAATAATATTTTAAACAATTATTGCCAAAATAATAGAAGAACATTTACAAAATATGTAATACTCGTACAATTGAAACAGAAACAATTAAAACGAAAATGTTTGGTTCTATCCTCAATTATTGCCTATAAAAGGAATGTGCCCAAATGCAAGAATTTTATTAAAGTTATTAACTCGTCCCCTGACGATGTATTTGTTTCACATTTTCGGATGAACAGAAACACATTCTTGGTAAGTTTCTTGTTTTACATATATGTGGGTACTTAAAACTAATTTAACGTTATGTTCAAGTTGCTTAAGAGAGCTCTTATGCCAACGCGTAAGCCATTAGCAGCTGGAAGGCCGAAATATTCATTCGAATATTGTTTATATGCTACTCTTTGGAAATTGGCTAACCAATGCAGCTTTCGAGAGGTTTGTGATCGATTTGGAATAGGAATGGGTTCGCTTTACAGAATCTTTAAGAAAACTCTTTGTGCAATATTAACGCTCAAAAAGAAAGTAATTAAATGGCCAAAAACACTGGAATTTCAAAGAAAAATAGCAACAGGATTTGAAGAAAAACGAAACAATCCATTTCCTTTTGTTTTGGGATGCATTGACGGTACACACTTTAAAATTCCAGCCCCGGCTGAGGACTCATCAAGCTACATCAACAGGAAAGGTACCCACTCAATAATTATGCAAGTATGGATTTACATAAGCACATTTTTGATCATTCTTATTGTACGTACATATTTTCCATTTAACAGGGTGTTTGCGACAGTAACCTGTGTTTCATTGATGCATTTGTTGGTTACCCAGGATCGTGCCACGATGCTGCTGTATGGCGTGATAGTCCACTGCGAAAAGCTATAGTCCAACGTGACGTTAAAATTCCTTTAGAATATCATCTGCTTGGCGATTTTGCGTATCCACTGGAAGTTCATCTTATGGCGCCTTATAGGCGCCTATAATGGACATTTGACGGCAGATCGAAGCCACTTTAATTACTGTCATAGTTCCACTCGAGTCTTTATTGAACAGGCATTCGGTGTTCTTAAAAAAAAATTTCGAATTTTAAACTTTATTCCTGTTCACAGTATTTCGATGGCAAAACAAATAATCATGTCCTGTGTGGTTTTGCACAACTTTATTATAAACCACGAATCACCAAGATTTGAAGATAACTTCACAGAATCATTAGCTAATGCAGTACATCACGAAGAAAATGATGTATCCGCAAACAATAAAGCTAAACTCAAAAGAGAACGATTGACAACACTCTTTTCTGCATAAATACTTGTTTTTTTTTTTATTAATTAAAGGTCAATATAAAACTAAAACGTTTCAAATTCATTTATCT
Organism: Portevinia maculata; assembly: GCA_949715645.1. Lineage (NCBI taxonomy): Eukaryota > Metazoa > Arthropoda > Insecta > Diptera > Syrphidae > Portevinia > Portevinia maculata. The sequence continues at coordinate 99,270,793 of OX454528.1, forward strand.
AATTCAATTCATAAAATAGGGAAACTTAAAAAAAGACTTCACAGTTAGGAACACATTTAATTTCCATCTAATCAAGAACCTGCCTCAATAGATTTTTTAGTTCCTTCATCTTTTCAACTTTTTGTTCTTCGAATTTGAGCCTTGCATTTTCGATTTCAATGAGCTTGTTGAAGCACTCTCGATCCATTTCAGACTGTTGTTTCAAAAAGTCTAACATTTCATCTTTCTTAGGTTTTTTCTCGGCGTCTCGTTGTTGGAATCAGCTCCATCAATGTTTTCCTGATTTCCTCGGCCTCAAAAGAGAAGTCAACATTGCTCGATGGGACTGAAGCCGAATGTTTCGTGCCATACTGTGCATCAAGGTCGTCAAAAAACTCCCAAATTGTCGAGGATTCCCCCGATGATTTTTTCCTTGCTTTTATGCGTCTATATGAAACCATTAAATTTAAAAATTTTCGAATTATTTCCTCTAGGGAAAATGGAAATTCCGGGTCCACTTTCTTAATTTCGATGTAAACATTTCTCCAAATCGTCTCCTTTTTTTTTTAGCGCACAAAATTCTGATTCAAACTTTATCCTTGTTGTTATCAGCAATTTTATTTGGTTATTACACCACTTTTATCTGAAGAATTACAAAAATAAGAACATTGCAATAAATATTTAACAAAATACTTCGTCGGGGAATCACTCATCTTTTGTACATACGAAAACGACATCAAAATTTGAAAATGAAATTTTTTGCATCGTGCTAATTCACGATGCGCTGTTTGCATTTGCTTGCGCAATAAAATCTGTTCACAATGCATTTCGGAACGTGACGCAATGTAACGATGCCCGTGTTTGCATTAAGGAATGTTTGCTGATGCACAGTGAAGTCAGTACTGCATTTAGGAATTTAGCCAATGACTTTCTCACTTCCGGTAAATTGAATCTGTTGGCAACTGTTCTCCTTTCAATGAGCCCTCTATTGAGGAGATTCAAGAGTGTTTACCAATTCCACGAACCTTTCCGCCGAAAGGTTGTAACAAAAGAGTGTACGTTTGCCTACACTTCGGTATTGCCGGAAGTCTACGTTTGCGCCGGAAGTCTACATTGGTCTACACTTCCATGTCGCATTCACCAGCTCTCCCAAAGTCAAGCGCGCGTAAAGAAGTTTTACTTCAATAATTTCTCATTTTTCCCAAATTTTTGTAATAATGTTGAAATGAAAATGTATAATATTATACACTGAATTTGTTTTCTTTTGCTGTAAAAATCAAAACAAAGAATTATTAGAAATTAGAAAAAAAAGGTGTGAGCCACGCTGCACTCACGGTATAGTTCATGTGTAAACATAAAACATGTAGGCACAGTTGCGCGTTAGCTACCTAATTTGTTATCTAGCTAACGCCATAACTAAGTAACTAACGTAGTTAAATTAGCTGCGCTAAAAATGCAATCGATTTGGTGGTTAGCTATCAGAATGACAACTAATTTTTGCTATTAGCTATTAGTTGCAGGTTGTGTAACTAAGCTCGTTATGTTGCCAAAGTAAGTTGCGGATGGCAACTAAAAGTTGGTTAGTTTTTAGCTGTAGCTTTTTAGCTGTCTGGGTAATAACTAATACCTAAATCAATTTTTTTTATTTTGCTATAATGGTGATAATTTATTGGGATTTATTATGCATATTGCGTTTAAAATAAAAATTGATGATTGTCCCTTTTATTTTACATCAGGTTATTTTACAAAGAGGTCCTTGGAGCCACAATAATTAAACCCGAAAAAGGATATTTTCCAAAAATGTCTTTAGAAACGGAACGGTATATATGAGTTCAATGTTATTTGAATGAGGGGTGCTGGGAACAACAAACATTTTGGTAAAATATCCTTTTTTAGACTTTTAAGGACCTTTTTGTTGTTGCAATTACCCCTTAGTCAAATAACGTTGAGCAGGGATATAACGTGCGGATTCTAATGACATTTTGGAAAAATATTTTGTTTTCGACTATTAAGGACCTTTTTTGTTGTTGCAATGACCTCTTAGTCAAATAACATTGAACACAGATATACCGTGTGGATTCTAACGGCATTTTGGAAAAATATCCTTTCTTTGATTTTTAGGGACCTTTTTTCTTGTTGCAAGGACCTCTTAGGTTAGGTTAGGTTACTGGGCTGACGGGGCAAGAGAATCCTGCGCCCGTCACACTTAGGTCAATGTAGACCCTTTGTGATACCCTGGAGGTTACGCTTCCCTTATCTGGAACCAATGAAAAACCTATGAAAAACTTAGCGGGTTTACAAACCATCCCGATGCGTTGATGAACTTGCGCAAGTCATTCACAGACTTCCTAGACCTCTTAGTCAAATAATATTGAACACAGATATACCGTGTGGATTCTAACGGCATTTTGGGAAAATATCCTTTCTTCGACTTTTAAGGACCTTTTTTCTTGTTGCAAGGACCTCTTAGTCAAATAACATTGAACACAGATATACCGTGTGGATTCTAATGGCATTTTGGAAAAATATCTTTTTTTCCACTTTTAAGGACCTTTTTGTTGTTGCAAGGACCTCTTAGTCAAATAACATTGAACACAGATATACCGTGTGGATTCTAAAGGCATTTTGGAAAAATATCCTTTCTTTGATTTGTAGGGACCTTTTTTCTTGTTGCAAGGACCTCTTAGTCAAATAACATTGAACACAGATATACCGTGTGGATTCTAACGGCACTTTGGGAAAATATCCTTTCTTCGAATTTTAAGGACCTTTTTTGTTGTTTCGTAAGGACATAATAATCTATAAAATTGAACATAATTAAAACTGGAAAAAGTATAACGAAATAACAAATCTGCTTCGGACATTTTTTCGCAAAGTCTCATCACTGATGAGTAATACAAAGTCCCATCACTGAAGTCTACGTTTGTCTACACTTCCGTTGCACCGTAAGGTCTAACCTTCGTTGCGCCAGAAGTCTACATTGGTCTACACTTCCGTCTCGCCGGAAGTCTACATTGGTCTACACTTCCGTGTCGCATTCATCAGCTTACTCCCCAAGTCAAGCGTGCGTAAAGAAGTTTTACTTCAAAAAAAGTAATCCAATAACAAAGGAAAAATTAAAAAAAATGTTGGTCAATATCTGGTATTTTCCCCTGTTTCTTGGATAGCTGTCAGCTTCATTGCATTCATAGACCACACGAGCCTGACTATGAAATCTTGAGAAATAGCATTCCACTCCTCTTCAAGTGCGATTCGCTGCTCTGGAAGCCTTGTTGGAGCAGGTATCCGGGCTCGAACCCGACGTTTCAATTCATCCCATAAATTTTCTATCGGATTCAAGTCCGGGCTTCGAGCTGGTCCATCGTACGAATACCGACATCCCGTAGATACTGGGTCATCACATATGCATCATGAGGCCGTGCACTATCTTGCATTAACAGCATATCCTGCGAAAGGTAAGACATGGTCTGCGAGGATTTCAGAATTGTAGCGATGAGAAGTCAATCCACGTGTACCATTGGTTCGATGAAAACTAAAGCTGCATTTGCGGTTAAGGAGATGCTGCCCCGGACCATTACAGATCCTCGTCCATAAGCAACAGTTTCCTCGATGAAACATTGAGAATATCGTTCACCAACGCGACGATATACTCTCTGACGTCGATCACTTACATGTAGACTTACCCTGAACTCATCAGTAAAGAGTAGATTACCCCACTGCTCCAACGTCCAATCCCTATGCTCTTGGGCAAATTCAAGGCGTGCTCGACGGTGGGCTACGGTTAATGCTGTTCCTGTTGCAGCTCTCTTTGGAGTCAGGTTCTGTTCAGAAAATTTTCCTTCTGACGGTATCTAAACTTATGAACACTTTGTGTTCGTCGCGCAGACTTTGTTGGACTTGAACTGCATTTAGGCGGCGATTTCGCAGAACAGTAAGTTTAATAAACCGATCATCTGCTGCTGATGTAGCTCTAGGTCTGCCCGTACCTGGACGTCGATCGAATGTCCCAGTCTCTAGGTATCTTCTGTAAACTCGTTGCACCGAAGATCTGCTAATTTGAAGTCTTCGAGCGACCTCACGTTGCGCAACGTCTGCTTGAAGTAGTGCTATAGCTTGAGCTGCTTCCTGAGGTGTATCCATTATTAACAACTTAAAAAAAACGCAAAAATACACGCGGGTGTGCAAACACTGGACTAAATCTAAAAAAAAACATAGCGACGGGCTACTGCTATCCCGAGCAGTTTTAGGAGCCATGATCATATATACCTACAAAATTTCAGCTTTCTATCTCAAAATTCGATTTTTTCCAAAATTTTGTTTTTTTTTTGAGTTTGTGGGCGTGTCTGTGGGCGGATTTCAAAAATTCGTAAACTTGATTATTTCGGGACCCTAGAGAGTATATGATTAAAATTTCAGCTCTCTAGGCCCAGTTTAAAGGCCTAATTTTTGCCGACGGACGGACATGGCTAGATCGACATTACTATTGATGCTGATCATAAATATAGTAACTTTTAGGGGTCTACGGGCAATATTAAGGTATGTTACAAACTATGGGTCAAAATTAATATACCCTTAGAAAAGGGTATAATTATAACAGACACCAACTAACCTCATTGTAGGAAAAAGAACGGCAATCGCGAAATCTAGACAAAATAAAGCAAATCGTTAGCATTGTTTCTTGCTTGATTACAATGTGAGTTAACGGTACTTAAGAATGCATTTTAAATCATTTCAATTGACATGAAAAGCACTTTCTGTAGGCACCACTTTTTATACCCTATTCTAAGGGTATATTAATTTTGACGCATAGTTTGTAACATACCTTAATATTGCCCGTAGACCCCTAAAAGTTACTATATTTAAGATCAGCATCGATAGTAATGTCGATCTAGCCATGTCCGTCCGTCCGTCCGTCCGTCTGTAGCCAAAAATTAGGCCTTTAAACTGGACCTAGAGAGCTGAAATTTTAACCATATACTCTCTAGGGTCCCGAAATAATCAAGTTTACGAATTTTTGAAATCCGCCCACAGACACGCCCACAAACTCAAATAAACCAAATTTTGGAAAAAATCGAATTTTGAGTTAGAAAGCTGAAATTTTTTATATATGATCTATGACTCCTAAAACTGCTCGGGATAAAAAATTTTCAAAATCCGCCCACTGACACGCCCACAAATAAATAAAATAATTTTTTTTTACCCTATTCTAAGGGTATATTAATTTTTGAAAATCCAAAGTTTCAGCTAGGGAGCTGAAATTTATAGTACAGTACGTTCTCGATTAACGCAACTCTCGATTCACGCAACTCCTCGATTTTCGCAACAGCTGAATTTATACCATTGTTGACACAGTAATCGCAACTCTTTAAAAATTGACTCGATAAGTGCAACTTTTGTTTTTATATGCTTGTCTTTATTTACTGGTTCTTGGCTATGTTTGTTTTTCTCTGTTGCGTTACATTTTGTCTCGGTAGTTATTTTACCGCTACTTTTGAGTGATGGTACGATGAAGTTGTATGAATGTACATCATAAGTATCTATACAATGCAAGAGTTTCTTTTTAGTTTAACGAATTTTGTCCAGTGATCAGTCGCTTGTGTGTTTCGAAAAAAATGGGTGTTACTAAAAAAATTGTGAAACTGTCAATTAAAAACAAAAGTGAAATTTTAGAAAAAATGAATAAAGGAGCTTCAATTAAATCATTATGCCGTGAGTATAATGTTCATAAATCTACAGTCAGCAGAATAAAACGAAAAGAGGGTGCAATAAGAAAGTTTGTTTCTAATGCTGAATGTGGACCCGGAAAGAGGATTACATTAAAAGGTGGCGAATACCCTAAGATGGAAAAGGCTTTGTACAAGTGGTTCCTAAATCAAAGAAAGCAAAATGTGCCAATTTCCAGCGAGGTCCTAAAAACAAAGGCGTGCTCATTGCATGAAAAAATTAAAGAGAGGCCAGGTTATTTTAATGCGAGCAATGGTTGGGTGACAAATTTTAAGAAAAGACACGGAATTCGCCTGTTGAAAATTTGTGGAGAAAAACTTTCAAACAAACCCCAGCTTGTAGATCCATTCATGATTAAGTTTAAGGAAAAAGTCAGAGAGCTCGAGTTGACTCCCAATCAAATTTATAACGCCGATGAGTCCGGGTTGTTCTACCGACTTATGCCCAACAAAACCCTTGTAGGTTTTAAGGAATCGTCAGCTCCTGGCCGAAAGAACAGCAAAGAAAGGATCACGTTCCTCGCCTGCACCAACGCATCGGGTTTACACAAAGTTAAGCTTTTCGTCATCGGTAAATCTGTAAACCCAAGATCTTTTAAACATTTTGACCACATGCCCGTTGTATACAAAGCAAATAAAAATGCTTGGATGACGTTAGCATTCTTTGAACAATGGTTCCACTCGACATTTGTGCCCGAGGTAACAAAATTAAACCGGCTGTAGGGAGGTCTTTTTTTTCATACGTTTTTTGTGTCTTTTAGGTACGAGAATTCTTAAATTCGAAAGGACTTCCAACAAAAGCGCTCTTACTTTTGGATAACGCTCCTTGCCATCCAAAAGATGGCGCGTTAATAAGTGATGACGGCATGATCGTTGTGATGTGTTTTCCGGCAAATTGCACTGCTATTCTTCAGCCAATGGACCAGAACGTTATAAATTTGACAAAGATGCACTACAAAAAAAGTCTATTGGCGTTCTTAGTTGGATGTGAGGGATCAGACCTTGAATTGAAAATTAAAGCATTTAATCTCCGAAATGCAATTTGCCTTCTATCTAACGCATGGGATGGATTGCAGGCAGATCCAATCAAAAAATGTTGGAATGTGTTGATGGCTTCTCATATTGATTGGGAAGATGAGGACGATATACCTTTGAGCACAGTTAGAGCTCAAATTATCAATGAACACGCGGTCGTAGAATCCATATCAACTCTATTCAATGAAATTTCCGGCAACGAATCCATTCCGAATGAGGACATGTATGATTGGGTACGCGAAACCATTAATAATAATGAGGAAATCTATGAAGACATTGAAACAAGTGAAATATCAAATGAAAGTGGGCCCGAGGTTGAGATTCCTGCTCCCAAAATAAAGGCTGAAACTGCAATAAAAGCTTTCAATACAGCAATTCGATGGGCTGAACAGAATTCAGCTCCTGTTGAACAAATGTTGAGTCTTCAAAAACTGCGAGAAATGGCAATTTTGAAAAATCTAAGAAACGAAAAAATCCAAACAAAAATGTCCAATTTTTTCAAAAAAAATAATTAAAGCTATACAGAGGACTAAACATATGTATTTATGTACTTACATCTTAATGAATTAACTTATTTTTGTTTTGTTTCTTGTTATTTATGTGTTATTGAATAAAAAATTGTTGCATTAAATACAATATGTAAGTGCTGGTTTTCTGATTTTCGCTTTGCATCTCGAATTGAGCCAAAAAAAATATTTACTCGGTTATTGCAACAACCTCGGTCATTGCAACCACCCTTGTTTTAATTAGTTGCGATAATCGAGAACGTACTGTATATACTCTCTATGCTCATGTGTTTTTTTTTTCTTAAATCCGCCTACTGACACGCCCACAATTAAATAAAACAATTTTATTGAAACACCTAAGTTTGAGCTAGGGAGCGTTTTTTTTTGATAAAATCCTTTAAATGTTATATAACAAAATATGTAGAGCGTTCTTAACAATTCAACCATACTTAGACTTTTGTCACGCCCTCTTATGAGGGATAGGAATAAGAATAGGGTATCCAACAGTTCGCCCAAGCGGACTGTAGCCCGTCCCTATGTTTTTAGTTGTATGTGTTATACTTTTTAAAAAAATCGAATCAGAGCTTGAACGTAGCGGGTGGCCCGGTTTATTTGCTGTCGAGTTTAGAATACGATCTAGTTGTTTTATTGTAAAATTTGCTGAGCTGGGTATACACTTATCACCGAAACCTATGGGGCATGTCACAGGCCATTTTAAAAATGTATTTGATGTATATTGATCCTGTAAAAGGAAATTAAAAATGTAAATATAAAAAAACAAATTAACTTGAAACAACACAAATTAAAATATAAAACAGATAATAAATTTGCAATAAATGCTCTGCCATTTGATTGCTTGCTGTCGCTTCCATTTTTTTACCAAATGCATTATTAGTATATTGCAGAATGAATAGAGAAACAACGAAATTGATTATTCGGAATATTCCATTGAAAAAAGAAAGGTAGATGGCTCATTCGGAATATTCGGAATAAAGAAATACACTGAATGCATAAAGGTGTGCAACATCCGGGACCGGCGGAAGAGAATCTGAGTTCGCATAAAGCTTTGGAGCCTTCCTGAATTTATTAGCTATGTTGCTAATATGAAATGCCTTGTGCTTGATGAGTTGTTAAGCATCGGCACTTTCAAGTTTTCGTGAGAGCTTTCTCGTTCATATAAAATTAGTTCCCATAATCTGTATCGGATGCACTTCCGTGCTAAAGCTTTGTATTGTATAATACTCGTAACATGGGCATTCGGTGGGAATGCTTTCAAAGCAAATAAACAGCCAAAGAGTTCTTATCATTTTTATTTACTACTAAGAAAAGCTGTTTTCATGAAAATTGGCGCGTTCCATTTGCAAGGCAACTGCAAGTTCCCTACTAATTTAATTGCTATCACTTGCTAAACGATGGTCACGTGAGTTATTTGATCAATGAGAAAAGGTAAAATAGTAGGGACTAACCTAACCTAATGTGTTCTTTACTTTATCTTTTTTTGTAAGGTCATCCAACAAGAGGTGTCATTTTGAATTTCGCGCCATTGTCAAACTGTCAACATTCAATTATGTTTGTGGTGACTTTTGATGAGCGAAAACTAGGAGGTCATTAAATATGGATATATTCACACTACCACAACATAGTACACATACCCTACAAACGTTTCGTAAAGACCATACTGGCTTTGGTCATCATCACCAATCGCCTTCTCGCACAGTTTAAGTGAATTTATTCGATAAATTTAAACGCCTCCGACAGGTGAGTGATGTGAAGACTCCAACTCGTGTTCGTCCGGCAAGGTCAGCCAAAAATATCTCCGCCGTAGCTGAGAATGTGACTGAAATCCCATTGCCCCTATTACGAATAACGATTCACGTTGCCTGACTATCGTTACTGTCAAACAATTACAAGTCACGAGATTGGTCGCGTGTTGAATACTTAAAGTTACTTCAATCTTCAATAAAAAAATTTATTTTCAAATATTGGTACCTACAATAATTTGTTAAAATAAAAAGGAAACATATAAAATTGTTTGAATTTAAAAATATAAACAGTGCAAGTAAACATTTTGCTTTTGATGTCATTATACTCTTATAAGTACTCGTACGCGACGTTTGAAGGGCTTTTTGAATAGACGCATGTTTTATTTGCACTTTTCAGAACACGGTTATCAATTTCTTCTTCAATATTCAAACAATAATCGTTGTGTTATTTGAAACAAATTAGTAACAAATCTTTGATCATTTCACTTTGTTATGGGCTTATTTGTGACATTTGTCATTAAACGTGAAGGTGGATGCGGTTAAAAATTATGGAAAATTGTGCCATGACTTCAATTGAGCGTCGAGATCGTGCGATTCAACATAATTAGACCTTTTCTTTGGAGTTTTGTTAAATATAAAGTCTAGGCCAATACTCCACCAACGTTTGCACTTAAAGGTAATGTGAAAAATTTCATCAAAAGAATGACTATATAGACAGGGCCGAGGCGGACATTTGCCAGATGTTATTTACTTGTTTACTAACGTCATATTTCGTACTTTAGATTCAAATGAAGATATCAAAATTTTTCATAAAAATATTGCGCTTTTCTATTGATTTGAAATGACACCTCTTTTTGGATGACCCTGTATAAACGACACGACATTGAACTCCAGTTAGGGTAATTGCGGGAGAGATGAAGCGGTTTTTCAAAAATCAATGTTAAAATTGTATGAACGTTAAATAGACTTTATTTTTAAAACAAACTTAACAATGGATCTATATTCTACCATAAAAAATACTTAACCTAAAAAAAACTGTTTTCATAAAAATTAAATAAAAAATAATAAGTTTTAAGTGTGCCATCTCTCCCCGCATGTGTAGGAGAGATGCCGCATGGTATATACATTTAATTTTAATTTTTAATTTAATACGGTACATGTTCCTCCTCATCACGTCCACAGGCTGTACAGATGGTATACTGGGGTTTCTTCTTTTATCACCCATGAAAGTGTTCTAGCCGAAACGCTAATCCAAGAGGTCATAAAACTTCACTATGATATATGTTGTTAAGCCTCGCCGTTAGGGTTCAGACAATCACTTTTCGGCTGAACCCTTTGTGTCGCAATGTGTCCAAATTAAACAAAAATTGATTTACAGCCTTCTTTGGTATTATATATAATAATGTCATAAATGAAAATGCAATGATTTAAATTTTTTGAATTTTATTTATAAAAAAAGCTTTGTTGCATATTTACTCTAAATGAAAATTTTTAAAACAATTATTGGTTTTGTTGTAGCAGAGTCCAACGCCACATTTTTCACACGATGTTTGTGTAAATCCTTTGCAGTTCGGATATTTGCACCTCATCCGTTTGTCTGCCCATACAGGCCAATGTCCAATTTGATCTTGTCGAACTGGTTTTGGGGGAATATGTTGCGTGGGTCCTTTATGCTTTTTGGCTTGTATTTCTTCCTCCAAACCACTCTTGCGTTTTCTGGTCTCTGGAGGTTTAGTGCCTACTTTGCACAGAACTTCAGCAATTTCAAGGTGAAAATCAGCCGAATTTGTAATCTTATTATTCGACGAAATGTCTTTTCGCACGCGCTTATATAATAGCCAAGCGATAGCTATTGTCAAATCAAGCAGATGGTAAAACATTCTCACTTGCCATCTTTTACTTTGCAGCAACATTTTGTATCTCCCCATAATGCTGTCAATTAAGTCAACGCCACCCATGTGTTTGTTATATTCTCCAACGACAAACGGACGGTCAATAGAGATATATCTTTTGTTACGTTTGTCATATCTTTGGACTTTTGTCTTCGGATTTTCGCCGGCAAATGTTGACAATTTTGTTATCGCGCCAAGACGTAACAGAAATATCGACGCTGTTTACGTTAGCCACATATTCAACAGAAGACCCACGAGACTGTATTTTTTTTAAATTTTCTCATCCGGTAGTTTGGAATTCGGTATACGATTTCGTCTTACTGTTCCCAAGCAGAGAATGCCTTCCTTTGCCATATATTCCAATAATGGAATCGAAGTAAAATAATTGTCGAAGTAAAGCCGAAAATTCTGATGCCTAGGAATTATTCTTGCTAACCGCATAACAACGTTAGATGAGGCTCCGAGGTCTGGTTGTCCTGTATTGACAACATTTTCTTTGCCCGTTTCAGGTTCTACCATATAAGCGAATCCAGATACACCACTCAGTACTTGCAATATGTAACCCCATTTATGAGGTTTATTAGGGTTGTACCGCTTCAGATTGTTCTTGAACTTGGTGGAACAAATTTGTTCATCAACACAAAGATATTGTTCAAATGGGACCTTTCTAAATGACTCATTTAATTTTTGAATAACAGGCTTTATTTTGAAGATTCTGTCACTCTCTGGATGTGATATGGGAACATTGTTACTATTGTCATTGAAATGTAGAAGCTGGCGGATCCTTTCAAATTTATTGAGGGACATTGTCTCTTGAATAGCCGGAATTATTATTGAACTTTTCCAATAGCTCCTAACTCTTGGCAGATGAGCTATGGACATAACAAAAACGATCCCAATAAATTGACGTACGTCTAAGGTTGAGACGCTGAATGTGGTGTTAGGGTCTTTCTGAACGGCGTATAAATTTGTTTCGTTCTTGATCATGTCAACAAGATCGTTTGTAAACAAATATGTAAAGTACTGGATGGGGGTCTCTAATTGCAATATTTCAGATGACAAGGATATGTCACCGAGAAAGGAAAGCTGACTGTCACTCAAAACCAAGTTTTTCTTTTTCCATATAACGTTTTTTCCAACATTTCGGTGATATCTTGCTGAAGTAATCTCCGCGATGCCATTCTAAAACATAAAATTCAAATCCAAATGTCCGTTACAAAGTAGCTTTAGATAAGGTCTCATATCACAATGTTGCATAAGTGCAACTAACAAAAAACCTTCATTTTCTACTCTGCTAGCAATATTTTTCCAAATTGTTTCACAGAAATAGAAAATATTCATACTTACTTGGTTAGTAAATCAGTTTAGTTTCCACAAACACTATTTTTAATTATATAAAACAAAATTCCCAAATTGCAAACCTCACGTAATTGTTGGCTGAATAGTAAAGAATGAACAAAGGGGGAAACCCCCGTATAAAAGCCTTTTCATGAAAAGAAGAGAAGTAAATATGCGAAAACTCTTAAATTGCTCTCTTAAATGATATCGATTCATTTGAAAGAAACTTTAGCAGTATGTTGCATTTCTGCTACATGGCGATCTATCTTTTGTCCGATTTTGATGACCATTCCGCACCGTTATTCGTGCAATATTTTATGGTAGTTGATGTAAATGTCGACATAATACCTGTTAACTATACATTGTATCTCCTGGATAGCGGTAATTTCTGGCTTGTAGCGCTTGAGATCAGGGGTGGAATCAGCTAAGGTGATAGCGATTGTGGTTGAGTTCATAATTGCAAAATTTTTGCACATGCCATGCACAAAATATTTATTCAATGCATTTATGAACAGAAAAACTGCTGCACGTATGCGGCATTTCTGCATTGCAAAAAAATGGTTCATAAATGCAAAAGCTATCTGGCGGAAAAAAAATGGCAGATGTTAAAATTATTTTTTCAGTGACGGGCGTTGTTTAGCAAAACAACATTTTTGTGCAAAATGTCTACCAAAATATAATATGTAGGTAGGATTGATTTTTAATCTCTTGAACGGAACTAACTTTGAAAGTATTCAAGAAAAACTCTCTGCAAGAAAAAGGAGAAAAATCAAAAGAAAAAGGATGATTCTTTTGTTTAAAAAGAATTGGAAACCAAGGCATATCCCAAAAACCAGAAATTTCCTAAAAACAATAGAACAATTTCCAGACGAAGTTTTTAGAAGTCATTTTCGTATGAAAATGTGCACATTTTAGGTTCGTATTATACAATCAAAAGTTGTTGAGTCTTAAAATTGATAAAAATCTCTGAACAGTTTGTTGAGAATGAGCTGTGTCCACTTTGGACAAAATCTATCTTATTGAAAAAAAATGTGAATTGGTCCACCCAAAACGGGTTTGAGGCTGGCACTTTTGCTGACAATTTGGAAATTTGCTAATAATCGCTCCTTTAGGGAAATAGGTAATTTGTTTGGCGTTTTGAAAGGATTGGCTTTTAAGTACTTCATTGAAATTACAAAATTAATATTCAAGCGTAGGAAGAAGTATATAAAATGGCCAGATTCGATCGCAGAACAAAAAATAGTTATGGATAAATTTGCAAGTTTGAGGAATAATGCATTTCCGAACGTTCTCGGATGTGTAGACGGTACTCAAACACCCATAATAGCCCCCATAATAGACCCCACGAGCTATTTTAACCGGAAGGGTACATTTTCAATTAATATGCAGGTTTGTCAAATTATTCAATAGTATCAGGAATTCCGATTATGATGGAAACGTTAAGGCCTGTAACGTTTACTCACATTAAATAAATGGTTCCATTTTAGGTTATATGCGATCATAGCCAGAAGTTTATAGACGTGTGTTTTGGCTATCCCGGTAGCTGCCATGATGCTTCGGTTTGGGAGCGCAGCTCAATTTGCAAGGCATTGAAGACTGACTTGTAAAGAATAATTCAAGATGGTAATATTTTGGGAGATTCGGCTTATCCATTGAACTGTTATCTTATGGTACCATATCGTGAAAACTGATATCTTACTACCACATAAAGAACATTCAATCATATACATAGCTCAACTCGAGTATGTGTAGAACACGCTTTTGGACGGTTGAAATCTATGTTTCGAATTCTAAAATTTATTGAAATAAAACACTTGGTATATGCTAAATACTTACACTTTCCTGATAATATTATCATAGAACAAGAAAAGGAACTCGAGCCTTAGGCTAATTGCACACACACCGATTTTGAACGGCCAGTATAAAATCGGCCGACATTTTACCGGTAGCAGGGTGCTAGCACACTCACCGGATTTTTACCGGTCTAAATTAGTGTTTTAAATTGTAAACCTCTTCATAAGGCATAATACTGATACTAAGCAAATTTTTTTCCAGATATCTTGCTAGTGGGTGCACTTTTACCGACCTACATTACTCCTTCAGAGTTGGGATTTCTACTGCAAGAAAAATAGTAAAAGAAGTGTGCCAAGCCATCTGGTTGGTTATGAAGAATGAGTGTATACGTGAACTCTTTAAAGATTATCTTGAAACCATTGCTTCTGATTTTGAAAAAAATGCCAATTTTCCACATTGCATAGGTGCTGTTTATGGCAAACACGTTCGTATAAATTGCCCGATAAGAAGTGGTTCTATGTTTTTCTATTACTCTATAGTATTAATGGCAGTATAGCTGATTCAAAATATCGTTTTGAGTGTGTTAATGTTGGAAGCTTTGGCAAAGTTTGTGATCCCTCCATTTTCAAGCAATCTACTCTTTGGCAATCAATTCTGTGGCAAGAATACAACAAGCCACCCAACGACACCAATTATGATTCTCTTAACAAAAAATGCACCTCCACGCCACCGTCTTTAAATGTTATTACACCCAGTAGCTCCATAATTGAAGAGGAGTCTTCTGGTATCAACACCGCTCTCAATTTTTTAAGACAACAAGAGGAAGCCATTGATGAGGCAAAGCTATCGATCAAATTGATTGCTACTGGCTTGATCTAATGGTCCCAAGTTCGTAAAACTGTTGATTTCGTATATAAAAAATAAAAATAAATATTAGGCATTAACCTAATACAGGACCTAAAATTTAGCTTCGCAAACCATTTGCTTGTGCGAAGTGAAAGAGATCTACAATTTTAGGCCGAACCCAAATGGCAAATTTGAGAAGCTTGCCATGACAATCTATTGGATGTTTGTCAGACGTTCGTAAGAGGCGGGGCAGTGGAAAAAACTTCAAGGTGTTACTTGGCCCCGGGGGGATTTTAGCCTGAGACCTTTAGATTAGTACTCCAACACACTAACCTCTGCGCCCACATTTATGTGATTTCGTATATATTGCGCTTTAAAGACCATATAATCAACAGAATACTGACCACCTCAGAGTTCCCTTTAGAATGGAAGAAGGCTAACATTATCCCTGTCCCTAATAATAATAATACAAGTGAGGGTATAGTACACTGCGACGTTATGGTCCATTGTGTCCCCTGCTTATACCTTGGAAAGGTAAGTACCCTCTTCCATATCTTTCTCTAGATACACCTCCTTTATGAATTGTATTTGAGTCTTGCTCTGACTTAGCCATGGCAGGTGTCACACCTTAGAGCACAGCATCCAGTTCAGTTTCCTTGACGAATTTGAGATTGAACTGTTGATTCATGCGTTGTGTGCAGCGTTACCGATGGCCAATTTGAAAATGTCGCCAAAAAAAGTCGCCCGAGCCAAAAAAAATGCGTCCCACGTCATATTGTTTTTTTTTCAATTATTTTCATTTTATTTAAAAAAAAAATTAATCATATGTAGGTAAGGTTATAATTTAACATAAACAAAGCAATTCATAAAAGAAATCACAATTCAATTTTTTGGTAAAATCAACTTCAGGTAAAATGAACAGTTCATTTCTCTTATGAGAGAATAATAAATTTAAAGTACAAAAGTAAAAAAATATCACTTGATTTGTTAATAACAGAGACTTCAAGTTAGGTACTAGCAAAAACGTAAAAAAACAGTTTATTTTCTTATTAAAAGAAACTTTAACAAAATAGGTAGTACAAGAATAAAAAAATTAATTTCATTTTCTTAACCACAAAACTTAAAGTTATAGCAAACAAAAAAAGTTTATTATCATAATGAAAAACGTTTAGTTACTAACAAGACACAAAAAATCAGTTCATTTCCTTAATCAAGAATCTTAAACCTATAAGCACAGAACGAGTATTATAAAAATAACATTTCGTTTTCTAAGTTAAAGGAACTCAAACTTAGTACCTACTTTAAAAAATAATAAAATAATAGTTCTTTTCTCAACAAAATAAACTTAAAATTTGTGAAAACAAATTATTTTCTACATATTTGTTATTTTGCTCTTAGAACCCACTCATTGAGCTTTTGGTTGCCAATGATATTCAATGCCAACAGCATTGAATTACAAGTGGCAACCTCAAGTCTATTTGTCAATCTGTTTTTGAGTAGCGCAAGCTTCGAAAATACTTGTTCTGTACACGCACTACCGTGCGGCAACGTAAGAATCTTGCGAACAAGATCGTAAAGGTTTCCAAATAGAGCCTCATCAAGCGCAAAATTTCAAATCGCAAAATTCAAATTTCCTATATCATTTATATCAAAATATTTTTTAAATCATATTTCATTCGATTTGCTTTCAAGCAATTTATACTCATTTATAATACTTTCAGCATCCTCAGTAAAGTGACCATATTCGGACACTAGGTTAAAGTAGTTAAATTCTTTATTTGCTCTTATAAATTGAGGTTCAAAATAGGAAAAAGCTGTAAATTTTTTTGAGCTCAAATCTATTCTACTTGTTATTTCTGAGCAAATTTTCTGATAAAAAAGTAGTATATTACGAGTACTTTCAATTATATGTCTTTCGGCATCTGAAAAACTATTTCCGTTTAATGTAAGCTCTCCCTCCTGTCCAATATACATATACACTCTGCTTCAACTGAATAAGCACAAACATTTTCTAAGCTACGTTGTCCATTTTTTCAAAACCTTGTGCCGTTATATGTATATCATTTGATGATGCTAACTGTGTTTATGATGTTGACAAAATAAATCGGAAAGAATAATTCAAAAAGTACCGCTATTTTTTCCCTGGTTCCCTTGCAAAGCATTCAATATGGAAAAATGCAGTTTTATTTTGCGTCAACTGAATAGACACAATATTGAAATTGGAAATAAAAGTTATTGGGATTAAATGAAACAAGTTTTGTTTAAAATAGTTTTTTATTGGTTAATTTTAGTAGTGGGTACTGCCGCCTTTATTCGTAATAGTTTCGTAAATTCGATCCGGCATGGAATCGTACAGCCTCTTTATGTAGTCCAGCGAAATTTCCCTCCAGGTTAGTTTAATGGCTGCAATAAGGGATTCTCTGTCCTCAAACTGACGGCCAGACTCATAAATTTTTCGTACCAACCATCCCCAAACGTTTTCTATAAGGTTCAGGTTCGGTGAGTGCGGCAGCCATTGAAGCAATTCCACATTCCGCTCCTCTATCCAATTGTATACTATGCGCGCCGTGTGGATGGGGGCGTTGTCCTGCTGAAAAGTTCAGTTTATGGGTCCAAAAATGCCTGAAAATTTAGGGAAATTACTTTTCAAATTTCCTTTATAACTTAGTGCAGTCATTTTTGAGGTTTGGAACTCAAGCTCAACAGTGCCATAGTAGGTAACTGCTCCCCATACCATAACACCACCTTCTCGACTATGATGCCACGCTAAAAATCGTTCTTCTTTCCTCACATCGTGGAAGTAATAATTGAACCCATCAGGGCCATCAAAATTAAACTTCTTTCCATCCGAAAAAACTACGCGACGCCATTAATTTATCCAACTCATATAGAGTCTAGAAAATTGTAAGCGCATACGCTTCCGTTTCTCGTTAAGTGGTGGTTTCTTTTGAATTTTTATTCGTTTTAGATGTTTGGCACTATTGATAACCCTTCGCACTGTTGAAACGCTTGCAGTAACACCGGCTTTTTGCTTTATTTTTGCCGCAGAGTCGCAAGAATTGGAAGCACATCTTAAAATTGCTCTTCGATCAACTGCTGTTGTTGCCGTTTTTTGACCTCCTTTCTTGTTTTTTCTTGTTTTTTCAATAAGAATAGACCACACTAAAACTTCGTGACAAACTCATTACAATTAGCTGAAGAAAAGTGCCTGCCGGGGACAGAATCTCCTAATGTTCCTTACTACTTTGTTGTAGATGAAGCATTTGGTATTCCCACATTTTTAATGAGGCCCTACGGTGGAACACCTAACTCTTGAAAAGAGAATATTTAACTATCGTTTGTGTAGGGCTCGGCGTTATGTCGAGTGTGCTTTTGGGATATTGAGCAACAAATGGCGCATCTTTCACAGGCCTATAAACACTGAACCGGATTTTGCAGTTGAAATTGTAAAAGCGTGTATTGTTCTCCACAATTTTGTTCGTGACCGGGATGTTTATTTGCCAGAAGATACAACAACAATAAGTTGCTTGGAAGATTTGCCAAGAGATTCAACAGCACGGGGTGGTCTACAAGCTAACAACGCTCGAAAAATATTGAGTAAATATTTTGTAACAGATATCGGGGCAGTTCCCTGGCAAATGAGTAAGATATGAGTAATGAAAAGGTGTGATAAGTTTCAATTTGTTGAGATTGTTGGGTACATTTTCAGCGTATTCTTTAATATTCTTTGATATGCTATTAATATTTAATGTGTTTAATAAGCCGTGTATTGTAAACAAGAGATCAGAACGAATAAAACATCCAAAACCTCAAAATCGTTTTTAAGAGCGCAGCAAACTTCCCTCCATGCATCCCTGGTAAGATTCCTGTCTTTAAATTTATCCAAGGTTTTATCCCACAAAACAGGTCTTGCCTCCACTAATGAAATAAGGACATCATTGTCGATTAAATCAACCAATGCACTTTAATTAAAACGCACTACTAAAACTAGTTTTAAACGTAGTATGTATGTACCTACAATTTCACACACTGAATGAAGCGAGAGCAGTCGAATGGAATGGTCGGCAAAAAGTCGGTGCGTGTGCAAGCGTGTATTTAATCACGTACGCCACTACTTCCCGATACTGCCGGCGATACAGTGGCAGTGGACGGCTGCTCACCGGCATTTCGCCGGCACCGATCAGCGGTCGGCGTGTGTGCCAGGTCCCGTTCCCACATGTGGTTCACTATTGGAATTTGGACGACCGGTATAAAATCGGTCGTCCAAAATCCGTGTGTGTGCAATTAGCCTTACTCAGCTGCCCAGTCACAAGATACAGATAATGATGACTTTATCAACATTTCGGAGGAACATCAATCATCTGCAGATGCTGCCAATGAAGTTAAAGTCAAGAGAAATGGAATCGCGATGCTATTTTGTTCATAATATTTATTTAAAAAAACAGTTTTTAAAAAGATATGTACCTACTTGTGTTTATTTTATTAATAAAAAAATTGTACATTCACAGCTCATTCTTTTTGGTTTTCAAACTAAATCTAATTCATAAAAAATAAAATAAAAATCTCATTCTTCTGATAAACGTTAAATTCACAGCACATTTTTTTTTAAGAACAACAAAAACTCATTAGGCCATTCTTTCTAATGTTTCTTGTAAGGACCTCAGAACTTCTAGTCTTTTTTTCCACTTCAATTTTTTCGCACTCCAATTTTAGAACCTCTTTGCGTCTCTCGTCTTCTTAGACCAAGAGCCCGAAGTAATTTTTCGGTTTGAGAGGTAACCGAAAGATATTTGCATACTGTGTAGCCTGAGTAGAGGGTGTATCGAAAATATTAGTCTGGCAGCAAATAGTGGCAGCCAATGCGTGTGACAGCGCGTTGAATATGCGTTATTTTCCACAATAGTAATAGTGAGTGTAACCGAATGAAATTTTCAACATACATACTCGTAGAACATGCCCTCTTGAACATGAAAATATCAGTCCAAGACGTTTTGCACGCAGCGAAGTCCGTGCCAGACGTGCCAGAATAAAAATGTTGGGCTTTTCTACTGATTTGAAATGACACCTTTTTTGGAATGACCCTGTATAAACGACACGACATTGAACTCCAGTTAGGGCAATTGCGGGTGAGTTGAAGCGGTTTTTCAAAAATCAATGTTAAAATTGTATGAACGTTAAATAGACTTTATTTTTAAAACAAATCACCATTCGCCATTATGTGTTAGAACAGTGAGGAGCGTGCCTTTGTCGTAGATTTTTCCTACGGAGGTTCTGTATCGCAAAGCAGCCTTCCTTTGGTCGTGGAAAAAGCCAGAAATCGGCTTATTCAGTGTATGGACAAGGGGAGCGTCACCTACCTACGTTTAAAAACAACATAAACAAATTCTGCTTCATAAAATGGTTTTTACTGCGTTTTGAAAAAGGAAAATATGTTGCCGCACCCTGTAGTGGTATCGGCCACCTGCGAGGTATTTTTTGAAAAGCCTTGCTTGAAATTGGTTTTGAGCAAGAGTGGAGCACAACTATTACAGTCTTATTTCAAAACCCTTTAATTTCATGAAATTGTTGGCAGGCTCATGAGTCAAAAAAGTTTCACAGCTTAATATTCTCCCATGGACGATGTCAATCAAATTATTCCGAGAACTGTCTGGAATTGCTAGCTTTCTATCCATCTCAAAGATTCAATTTTCAAACCTTCAGAAAATGCGCCAAGGTGCTAACAGAACATTAAAAAAAAGCATTCTTCTACTCAAATGTCCTCAGCAAAATTACATAGAAATACACTTATCAGGGACTGTCATTTTTTTATTTGTTTTAAAGTCCCAGTCCAATATTATTACAACTGCTTAAATCTGAAGACAAATAAGGATACCTACTTCCTTTTTCTTCCCCTTTAGAACGACTATAAACTGAAACAAAGCAAACAGTAAAAATATGTAATGGCTCATTTAATCAGTAAGCGGTGAGATGTACGTGTCTTCCTCCATTTAAAATTCTCATCCTCGATGCTCCTTTGAAGTTTTTTGTTCATACCATTACCAAAACAAAGTAACATACCCCCCCCCCCCCCCCCGCAACTATTGTGTTAAAATTTCTTTTATAAATATTACCGCCAGGACCGCGCTTCTTATCTGCGAGAGGTGTACGCTATTTGCATGGGATTTGTGGCCGCGTGTAACCACATGAAAAATATTACAAAAACTTTTGTTTGTTTTATTCGAAAACGAAAGCAAAACCACACACAAGAAAACAAAAAGATACACACGCAACATTTTGATACGAAACATGAACGGAATGTATAATGGAGAGTCATATCCTTTTCCGGAAGGTATACCTACCTATTGTTTATTTTCGCCCTTGAGTAAGCTAATTTTTTCTTTCGTTACATAAGAAGGGACGTCCACCAAAAAGGACTGCGCCAAAAAGTTTAACTTGTGAGTAGATTTGATTGGTTAAATTAGCGGGCATCAAAGGAACTGCCAAAGCAAAAAGGAAAACAATAATCCGACAGAAAGGTATCCTTAATGACCCAATTGAGTATATTTACATGCTTCAATCAGTTGTACGAAATAAGCTGCTTTTGCTGTACCTACTTGTCTTCCTGTTTTAAAGGGTACAAATGATATTCATATTAGTGGCACTGCCTGTCAGCAACTATAGCATTTTCCGGATTAGGAAAGTCTTATTCATAACGACCCGTTGGAACCAATTCTTTTTTTGAAATAAGACCTGAAATATAAAATTTAAAACCATATATTATATAAGGAATGTTCAGATTTATATGAATTAATTTTATTTAAATTTTGGACACGTACTGAGCTGATCCTGGATTCTATACACCCTTTTTATTTAAAAAAAAGGAATGTAAACAGTTTGCGAGAACTCACTCATATCATTCAGGTAGAAACCTACCAAAAAATTGCAAATTACCAAAGAATACTTAAGGTAAGATTAGACTGCATGTAAATAGTGCATTCAAATGACCACAGCCAAATGACCAGATTATCTGTCAAATGACCAAAAGTTCAGCGCTGTCAATGACCATTTTGGTCATTTTTGCCCTGCTGGTCATTAAAGGCATTTGTTATTATATTTTCAGAGTGAATTATGGTAACGCCGTACATGTTAAAGCGAAACTTAATTTTTCATATAAAATAAATAAAACAGATAATCGGAAACAGATAATCGGAAACAGGAAAGTAGGTATAATTACATTTGATTTGTTTTTTAATTGCTTGAAACTAATTTTCGCATAATTTTATTAAAACAATTTACTGCAGTGTTATCCAAAAATATTGTTATTATCATGCAAACATTTTATTATTGTAGTATTAAATAACTGCACGCTTGGAAAAGATGACAATTTTCAGATGACAAAAATGACAGCAATGCCACAACCAAATTTCAATAAATTGCATATGGTCATTAGGTCATTATACAGTACACTCTCGGTAGAGTGAACATCGGTGCAGTGAACAATCCAATACAGTGAACACACAAATTTTTTTACAGACTACTCTGCAGAGTGAACAACCAAACCTCGCTAGAGTGAACGACATATTATGTGCATTACAAAAGCTAGAAAATAAGCTTGGATGACTGCAGCAATTTTTAAAGACTGGTTCAGTAACTTTTTTGTTCCCGAAGTTACAAATTTCCTCAAAAAAGATGGTTTACCAGTCAAAGCGTTACTTATAATGGATAATGCCCCAAGTCATCCACCGGACAGCGAGCTTCGAAGTTCAGATGGAAGCATTACAGTAATTTATATGCCCCAAATGTGACCCCACTAATTCAGCCTATGGACCAGATTGTTATTTGCCTGACTAAACTTTTCTACAGAAAAAGCTTGCTGTTATTGCTTGTTGCTGCAGATAAAGGTAAGATTTTGTTTGTCATATTATAAAGGTGTTGCGTTTTGTAAGTTTCATGGACTTATTTTGGGCAACATTTGTGAAGCTGTTAAATCTATAACAATAAAGGATGCGGTGCTTAACTTAACCCTTTGCTTCCTAGTGGTTTTACAGTGAAACCACACACTTAATATTTTTTCTCTATATTCCCCATTCATCAAGGTTTTTGGATGTGGTTTCGCGGTGAAAAAAGTAGGGAATAACCATTTTGTTGTTTTTTTAGACAATGATCGTTTTCGTAGATTTGACCTAGAGGCGATGGGTTCGGAAGAATTTCAGATTGAAAGTGGTGGCGAAGAACCAGAAGATCCTGAAGCAAATGTTGAAGATCTATTCGCCATAAATGCGATCGAAATCGTTTTTGTTGACGAGCCTCAAGAAGAACATGACGAGGGATGGATTAGCGAAGATGATCTTCCTTCGTCTGTTCTTCAAAAAAAAGAGAGGGCTAAGCGAACCATCTGGACGACGTCAAGAAATTATTTGCAAGGTACGAAAAAAGTATTTGGAGAAGAAACAGGTCCCGCTATTCCTGAAGACTTGGAAACACCTAACGATGTATTTCTTCATTTATTTCCAATGGAATTAATTGAACATATTGCGTTCCAAACAAATTTGTATGCCGTACAAAACTCTGGAGGAAATAGTGGATGCTACATTCCAACCAATCAAGAAGAAATCAAAGTGTTTCTGGCAATAAACTTATTGATGGGCGTCAAAAAGCTTCCAAGTTATTGCGATTATTGGTCATCTATGCCTCAAGTCAGAGATTATTACATTTCTTCACTCATGTCAAGTGATCGTTTTGCCTGGCTTCTTGGGCATATTCATTTATTTATTTATTTATTTATTCATCAAATGAGTAAACATTCACTGTTCTCTTTAGATTACATAATACAAAAATAAATACCTATTAACTACCACCAGAGTTGCTTAATGCTAATATTAAACAGCTTTTAAATGAATACCTACTAAGATGAAATTCTAATAAATCACAGTAATTATTAGCCTCTCGTAGACATCTAGATATAGGTTCATTATAACCATAGTTAGCCCTATGAAAGGGTACATAAAATACATGACGATATCTGAGTGCTCTTGACGGAGCATAAAAACCAATTTGAGATAACAGAAAGGGGCAATCGATATGACAGGTAATTAAATCCCTCACAAACATTATAGATAAGTATTTCCTACGAGTCGATAGAGGTAAAATTCCCAGTAGTTTACACCTAGTATCATAGGAAGGCATTTCAATATTCCAACGAAGCCGTCTTACTGCAACTCTAGTCAAACACTTTTGGATCCTCTCAATTCTGATGGAATGAACTTCATAAAATGGATTCCAGACAATGCTGCAGTACTCGAGGTGAGATCTAACAAATGCAAAAAAGAGGCATTTGAGACTATAAGGATCCTGAAATTCCTTTGAATTTCTCAATATAAATCCTAGCATTGAGTTGGCTTTAGCAGCTAGAAACTCAATATGTTCAATAAAATTCAGTTTTTGATCAAACATAATCCCAAGATCTTTTTTTGATCGTATAATGGATAACGGAACATCACCAATCGTATACGAGACAGGAATTGGGGAAAGATTACGACAAAAAGTAAGGCTCTGACATTTAGATACATTTAAGTGCAGGTCATTGTTATGGCACCAATTCGAGAGTCTATCAAGATCATCTTGTAAAAGTCTGCAATCTAACACCGATGTTATTTGACGAAAAATTTTCAAATCATCGGCAAACATCAAACATTGAGAATTCTGAAACATTTCCGGAATATCGTTAATAAATAACAGGAAGAGTAAGGGGCCAAGATGACTACCTTGAGGTACACCTGAAGTAACTTGAACCGGTGTTGACCGAATGTCGTTTAAGCATACAAACTGAATACGCTCCGTAAGATATGAGCTAACCCACTTCAACAGATTGGAATGAAATCCGAATCTTGCCAGTTTCTGCAGTAAGATGGCGTGATTTACACGATCAAAGGCCTTGGAAAAGTCAGTATATATGACATCAAACTGAAAACCTTTCTCCAAACCGTTTAAAACGTGATTACAGAATATTGAGAGATTAGTTGAAGTTGATCTACCAGCCACAAAACCATGCTGGAATGGAGAGATGTAATTCTTGAGGATAGGTGCAAGTTTATCAGACACTAATTTTTCGAAGAGCTTGGGTATACTTGGAATTTTGCAGATTGGGCGATAATTTCAGATATCATGTCTGGAGCCAGATTTAAAAATTGGTGTAATTAAAGAATTTTTCCAGACCTTGAGAAAGTCCCCATTTTCAATGGATTGATTAAATACTAAACAGAGGGGTACAGCAAACGCGTAAGAACAGTTACGAAGAATAATTGGCGGAATTCCATCAACACCAGGATTTGTATCAGTCTTTGAATGACAGTTTGCGACAACCAGCAAGAACATCTCAAGATTTTGATAAGCTTCAAAAAGATTTACAAGTAGATATGATTTACTCCTATGGAACTTTTCGGAGAGGAAGAAAAAATGCACCCACTGATCTGCTAGATGACAAAAATTTACAGCAACGGCAATCTGACTGGCGCCTAAGTAAGGACGGTCTAGCATTTTTAAAATGGAAGGACAAGAAATCAGTGCATTTTCTGAGTACCTTTCATGACCCATCAGTTTCTGGAACAGCAATGCGCATGCAAAAAGATGGCCGTAAGAAGGAGGTTTTATGTCCACAACTTGTAAGTGATTACAACAGATACATGGGCTATGTTGATAAGGTGGACATGCTAAAATCCATTTATGAAATAGACCGCAAATAGAAAAAATGGATTTTTTGGTATTTGCTAGATATGTGCCTTTTGAATGCATACATATTATTCAATGGAAAAGCTAATTCGACAACATTATCACTCAAAACGTTCAGATTAGCTGTTTGCTCAGGACTTGTTGGGAGCAAGACAGTTAAAATAACAAAAAGAAAATCAGGCCCAAGTTCTCCAAGCCCAAGTACTTCCGTTAGTCATTTCAAGACCAAAGTGCCGTTTGAAAAAAGGTTTGACAAATGTGATCATTTGCCGAAACATGGTTCATCGCGGCGGTGTGCACATTGCAGTACAGCATCTAAGCCTCACCGTACAAGGTGGTCCTGTTCTTGCTGTGAGGTTGGACTTTGCTTGAATGACAACAAAAATTGTTTTGCATCGTATCATAACGTTTGATAAAAATTATTAAAAAAATATTGCAATCTTTTTCTGTTTTTTATACCCTATTCTAGGGGTATATTAATTTTGACGCATAGTTTGTAACATACCTTAATATTGCCCGTAGACCCCTAAAAGTTACTATATTTATGATCAGCATCGATAGTAATGTCGATCTAGCCATGGCCGTCCGTCCGTCCGTCCGTCCTTCCGTCCGTCGGCAAAAATTAGGCCTTTAAACTGGACCTAGAGAGCTGAAATTTTAACCATATACTCTCTAGGGTCCCGAAATAATCAAGTTTAAGAATTTTTGAAATCCGCCCACAGACACGCCCACAAACTCAAAAAAACAAAATTTTGGAAAAAATCGAATTTTGAGCTAGAGAGCTGAAATTTTTTATATATGATCTATGGCCCATAAAACTGATTGGGACATAAAATTTTCAAAATCCGCCCACTGACACGCCCACAATTAAATAAAACAAATTTTGGGAAAAATTGAATTTTGAGCTAGAAAGCTGAAATTTTTTATATATAATCTTTGGCCCATAAAACTGCTTGGGACATAAAATTTTCAAAATCCGCCTACTGACACGCCCACAATTAAATAAAATATTTTTTTTGAAAAACCAAAATTTGAGCTAGGGAGCTGAAATTTTTAATATATACTCTCTAGGGGCCCTTTATGCTCATGTGTAAATATTTTCAAAATCCGCCTACTGACACGCCCACAATTTTTATTTTTTTATTTTTGAAAGTCCAAAGTTTGAGCTAGGGAGCTGAAATTTATAGTATATACTCTCTAGGTGCCCTTTATGCTCATACTTACATTTTTTTTTAAATCCGCCTACTGACACGCCCACAATTAAATAAACCAATTTTATTGAAAAACCAAAGTTTGAGCTAGGGAGCGTTTTTATTTACAAAAGCTTAGTTTTTTCGTTAAAATCCTTTAAATTTTTGTCACGCCCACTTATGAGATATAGGAATAAGAATAGGGTATCCAACAGTTCGCCCAAGCGGACTGTAGCCCGCCCCTATGTTTTTTTTCTTAGTTTCCTACTGGTTACGTGGTGAAACCACTGCTAAAAACATTAATAAAAGATTTAAAAAAAATTAAAAAAATTTTTTTTTGTTTAAATTCATTATTAATAAAACAAATTTTATCTAAATTTCAAAATCTTATAGAAATATTTTAAAAAACTCACACCTCCGGGAACAAAGGGTTAAGAGCAGCTTGCGATAGCGTTAATGTTTCTGTTATTGAAAAATGCTGGAATAACATTCTTGGATCCGTTGAAAGCTAAGAGGACGAAGACGATATACCCCTTAGTATTCTTCATAGTCAGCCAATCACGAATGTTGCCGAAGGTGTGGCTGTAGTTGGTTACAAAGATGTTTTTGTCATAAAACGGTTGCAAGAAAAGGCTTTATTAAATTGACTTAAATTTAAGAAAGAAACAAACAAAAGTTACAAATTATTTTTTAAAAATACAAATTACTTTTTCCTTTTTAGCACTAGGTACACATGTATTTTCTCCTTTTTATTTTCACAAGCAGTGAGTTAAGTTTTTGTTGATTAAAGATATATTTAAAAAAAACTGCTGCTGAATCTTGTTTTTTTTTTGTATCTTTTGAGAAAAAATAATAAGAACATCATTAGATCATAAAAAATATTTTAGACTATACACTGGTTGGCTATACATAGGTGCTATCGAATGGATTAAAATTTTCACGCTCGGTAATGTGAGCAGAGCAATCTCGCTCGTATGAACAGGCCTGGTTTTTATTAGTTCACTTTATCGAGAGTATACTGTACTGACATTCGTGCTTATTGTCCGATTACACTGCTTGCAATTTGGTCATTTTTATCTGTCAAAAGCAGCATGGTCATTTTTAGTCATTTGGTCATTAGGTCATTTGAGATATGCCGATTACACTGCATGACCCTATATCGACAGCGAAAACTGTCAAAAAATGGTAATTAAATGCCAACTTGGCATACAGTCTAATCTAACCTTTACTAACAAAGGCGGAAACGTGAGTTGGTTCAATCTTTCTGTAAATTGTAATGGGAAGGAAATATAGAAAGTTATCGAACTGATCTTTTCGTGCAATTTAAACTTGTAAACGGTACCAGAAATTCGTGTGTGTAAAGTTATTTATGATTTTAATGGTTTTTTATGTGATACCACACAATTTTTCTTGGTTTTTAATTTTTGTTTTCCGTCAATTTCCTTTATGTTGTTTTTGAATGAACCTTATATTAGTTACCACGTGAAGTGGACCGGCTGGAGTTACAGCGGTTCGCCACAACCGATCATCAGGCGCCTTCTGTTGTGCTGGTCTGTCTTTTTTTTCACCTTCATTTTATCATTTTATATATAAAATGAAGGAAAAAAGACAGACCACTGGCTTATTGCGAGAGTCACAAAAGTCATCCAAAGTCCCGATGATCGGGTCCGAGTCGCTGATGTAAAAACGCCACAAGGAGAGTTCAGACGACCCGTTAGTCATTTCAAAGGAGGCGGAATGTTATAGCAGATTGATCCTCACATCGTCATAATCATCACATCGTCATCATCATCACTCATTCTAAAAATCTTCATCATTATCTATTCATCTTCATAATCCTTTGTATATAACTCATTTCAGTATAGTGCACATACGAGTACTAGTAACATGCAAACATGTAACACATTGAAACGAACACATCATAGAAAGAATTGTATCAAGAAAAAGTTTTCCGTACACAAAAATTAGCTTATTCGTTTTCTACTCAATTTTATTTTAAATCTTTAATTTTTTGTGTGTTAATAATTCATAAGCAACATTTAAAACAAAGATTGTGTTAATATATTCATTTTAACTGGACAAAAAAAGCAAATTAAAATCTTTACTTTTTTATTTTATATGGCTATATCTGGGGCCTTAATATTCTAATTGCGTTCAAACAACCGACCGACAATGAAATACACCCCTTCCCGCCAAAACACGGATACATCACACTTTGGGCGCGAAAGTTACCAGTTAAGAATTATCACGTATTACGGTGTTACCACATTACCCTTGGGTGTATGTAGCTGTGTGCATTTTGTATGTGATCCAATTATTATTACAGGAATGTTTCGCTAATCCGAATCAATTTTTGCAAGGGGGTATTCCAACTAACGAATTATTCGGACTAACAAGTACAGGACGAGAAAAAGAAAAGAGTGGGTTCCTTGCAGAAATCGTCCCTATTTATTGGTGGTTAAAATTTAAAAAAAAAGGAATTTTAATAAATACTGCATGCCTCCAGACGAATTGCACTGTTTATGGGATCTACAACTATAGCCGTGTTTCGGTGATAAGTGTATATCTAGCTCAGCATTTTACAATAAAACAACTAGATCGTATTCTATATTCACTTTTCATTTTTAATGATGTGTTCGCAGTGTTTGTAGTTACTTTAAAAGAGTGCGATTTGGATTATCATTAAAGCAAGGATGCAAATCCAAACGTATTTTTTGAAAGATTTTTGAACATCATAAAATATTTTCTGTTTGACAGCAAGGAAAAGAACGAATGCTTATTTTTGCCAATTTGTTTTTTTTTTTAATTTTCCTCTCATAATTTTCTTTGAAATGAGGATTTTTTTGTTCAATCGACGAACACATTAGTGGATGTCTCTGCATGACAATCGGAATATTTTTGCTCCCAACTTATTTTTCCGCCATTTAGTCGCTTCATGGCATCAACACTTTATATTCACTCCGTCTCAGTCCACGACTGCTGACCTCTATTGTTTACGTGTTGAATGTAGCTGAGCTGGGTATACACTTATCACCGAAACACGGCTTTATAAGTATCCCATAAACAGTGCTATGTGTATGGGGTGCCATGCTGCCCTCTGCAACTCCCCTGCTTGGGGTCACTGTTGGATTTGGAGTAGGTGCGAGGTTGGGTTAGGTGCTGTGTTTGTGTTTAAAATACTTCACGTATAAAAGAAAATATGAAAGTAATTTTGGGCTTTATTTAATATTTTGTTTGGGGTTATTTTCATTTTTTCGCTCATAGGTTAGGTTAGGTTAGGTTGAGGTGTTTGTCAAAGCGTCTTCCTCTACCCGTTAAACCATTCACTTTTATAGAAGTCGATTAGACACTTAAAGCGTCACAGATCACAGGTCCAGCTTTGACCAGATATGTTTTGTCGCCAGACATGTGGTTCTACTTGTCCACCTAAGGTTTGCTCTCTCGATTGTGTATAGCTTAAACATATGTTTACATACCTAGAGAACCTTTACCAGGTAAAAGAGGTAATGTGGTTCCTTTTTTGGCGAGGTCGTCTGCGGCACAGTTCCCTGGAATGTCTATATGCTCCGACACCCAAGAGAACTGTTCCACCAACTCCTTAGAAGATGATCGGCAGTATAGGGCACGATGAAGTTTAAAGATACTGAGTTCAGTGACTTATTCGCGGCTTGAATATCCGAGGAGATACGGATGTCCTTAGTGGATATCACATTTCTCTTCAGCCACGACACTTTTTTCCACGAACAAAATTTCATTCTGAAATAGGACCCAACTTGTTGTGCCTTACTTCATTTTGCCCTTTCGTGCGTTATTTCCCTGGTCGTAATATCGCAGCGCCTTAGGCGGCTAGCAAGAACGAAGAGTGAGAATGTGTTCCTGTTTATTCATGATTATGGTCGCTGTTTAACTTTCCAGAAGCCGAGTTACGAGTTACGACTATGTAATTTATCTATAAGCCAAATTACTGTAAACACCAATGCGGTTGTATGTTTATTAAGTAGGAGTTCGGATAATAGAGTACCAAAATTGGGATAGATTTGGACTGTTAAATACACAATGAGAAAAAACTGAGATGCAGATTACCGCGATTTTCGGATTTAAGATAATTCGGATCAGCGAGACATTACTGTAGTATTATTTTTTGTACCGCACCGACAGAGTAAATCCCTTCCGTTTTCTGTTTTTCAGGATTAATTGAAACTGATAGCACATACGGTGACCAGTGACTGTAGCCGATGATGATGTTATCCATGGATTGGGGAATTGTTTGACGATAAGTGGTGCATAAATCTTCCTCAGCTTTGTTGACCAACTTTTAGCCTATCTGTTTTTTTGGGGCGTCAAAAAGGGATTCGAAAATAAAGATTAATATGAGCGAGTTGGTAGGGTAAAGCAGATAGTATCGAATTCAACACGTGGGTAATGGTTGTTGATTGTGTTTTTAGAAGAAATTTCGTAGCACTTGGCATTGTTAAGATTAAGTTTAGCTAAATATGAATAAAGATGATGTTGATGATGATGAGATGATGTAAGAAATGGGACACAATAATAGTTTTACAGATATACGAATGCCTTTTTGCCAGTGATACTTTTTTGATGGAGAAACCAAACATTTATTTACATTAAAGTAGATCAATCACTTCGTAAATTTAAACTCTTCGCTTTGGTTTGGCACGTGAAATGTGTCGGTTATTTACTCATGGCCGATGTCCAAAGAATACAAAATAATTCTTTTGAATGCTCTGCAAAATGTTTCAATTCAATCACTTCAATTGTGACATCAGATTGGAAAAAATATGTTGATGCTACAATGGAAGCATTTTTCAAGATTCAAGAGTTCAATATTTCTCAACCTCTATGAAGTTGGAAAATACCTATCCCAGGCTTTGCCAAGGGATTAGGCTCTGATGTGATATTTATACTACTCAAAATTTAAATCTGCAAAGCTGCATGGGCTTGTCTGTAGAAGATTATTTCAGGAAGGATATTATATTTTGTTTTTTGAGTTCTTATATCATTTATAATTCACTTAATTTTTTTTTGTGGATTGAGTATTTTTGAGTTGTTCACTATTTTGATAAAACTGTTTAACTTTTTTCAAAAAAATTGGTTTTTGGAAGTTTCAAAAATTCACGGGTAATTCATTAAATATTGTGGGAATCGCTACATCGTATTTTCGTCGTTCGTACCTTCTGGGTACCTTCTTCTTGTGCTGACAGTTTGCTGTGTCGGTATCTTGAAGGTTTTTTTTTTTTTTTTTTTTTTTTTAAAGGAAATCCAAATCCCAGAGCACTCAGACTCGGTAACGGTTCATTGTACTACCAGTCAGAAATCCTCTTTTGTAGAGGCATGTGATTGGGTGGCGTATGTTGTTGTTCCCCATGGGGATTGAACCTGCACCGCACGGGTCACAAGCCAACACACTAACCTCTGCACCGTCGCCACCCTATCTTGAAGGTGGTGTTATCTTCGAACTGTGATATGTACTACCTCAAGCTTATGTAGTTTTTCTATGTTAAGTAGTCTCGTGCTGCTATCGATTTGATGCTAATCAATATCATGCATGCGTAGTTTTGATCGATACACCAGTTTCTGTATCCTTATAACCCTTGCTTTTAAATTTTGTTGTTGTGGTGCATTTCCCCAGGCCAAAATGCCGTATCTCAGATGCGATTTAACCAGCCCAAAGTAGCATTGTCGGAGAACATCTGGTGTGCATAAGTAACTGAGATGAAATAGTGCATAATGCTGATTGCCCAAGTTTGATTGTAAGAGCATGCATGTGTTTTCTCCACATCAGGTTATAGTCAACGATTACACCAAGGTATTTGTATGTTGATACATTCTCGATTGTTGTTGAGCAGTTATCCTCCTTTTGTAATTTCGATTGATTTCCTGCTATGTGTAGAAATTCATCGGTGTGAATTTTAATGGTGATTTTATATTTTAATACATGTGGTGGTGGTATGTACATAACTTTTGTTTTTTGTGCATTCTTGATCAGTCCATGGTCATGACACCATGCTACGATTGTGTTAAAATCATTTTGCATAATTTTTCCGCTGCTTCCACGTTTTTATGGCTTACTACAATGGCTGTGTCATGTGCATATGCATAACCGGTGCTATGTTTCAGAGCTGATAGCAAATCATTCAATATGTTAAAGGGAAATAATGCCAGATTTTGGGTGCTCTGCATTCTTTGAAGTTACTGGATCCATTCAATCATTTGAAGCCCCAAATTCGTTGACTTCATTTGAAGCCAAAAGCATACGAAATTGACACATAGACTGAGCTGTAATCCCTCCTCATATTCGCCTTTCTACGTGGACATCATTTACTTAAACGATGTGGAACTTGATAACATCAATGAAGATACAAAAAACATCACTTTTAACGGGCATTGTATTGCACCTAGTTGCATGTCCTTTTTTTCCAAGCGACTACCTCTCCCAAGGTCACTTTGCAATAAAGTACAAACCTAGGCTTGTAGAAACTAACAAATGGAAGTCAATCTGAGTTTTATTTCCGACATTGCTGTAAGTGATAAGTTGCCGCCTTCGTCTGATGAACATGGTATTTAGAACGGTAAGAACATTGGACCTGCACGTGCACATGCTTAGGATATCATCCTGCCATCCCCCAGATGAGAGCTTAGTCCTCCATGGAAGTGCTCATGTTTTTCGTTTGGCTTCCCGACATGAACGCTTAAAAATCCGCCTACAAACAAAAGCTCTTTCCTTGGGATGTTCTTGATGAAGTTGTTAAAATCTATCAAGAATGCAAGCTCGCATCTGAATTGGGGAGGGTATGCACTGACGAAATTCCACACCTCCTCTTGCATCATCAGTTTGAGAGACATCAAATGGTCACTGGACTTTTAAATATCGGTGTTACACCATTTCGTTTCATGAACATATCGCTTGAAAAGCAAACTGACATAAGTCAAAAAACATACATTTTCAGAAAAGCCATTTGAAGTTTTTCATAACTTAAAAAAATCATTTTAGTTTTGAATGTCAATGAATACCAAAAAGTTGTAAAGTAAAAGAGTATTATTTTTTACTACAAAAAGCCGTTTCTGAAAAAAAAATTTGACTTACATCCAAATTACTACTATTTTAAGAAAAAAGTGTTGTTTTGTTTTGAAATAAAACCATTTGTATTTTTTTGCGTATTTTGTAGAAACAAACCACTTTAAATAGTATGAAGTTATAATAAAGAAAATATAGGAACTTTTAATGAAAAAATCCAGTATAATAAAATTATATAAAATAAAACCTAGCTTATTGGTAAAACGACACTTCTTAAAGAAATCAAAATAACTTTGAAGTTCATCAACTAGTTTTGTTCCAAGGCAAAATGACACAACACGAAAAGTGTCACTTTTTAAGAAACTTATTTATCACGAATTCATAATTTGTTTAGAAGTAAAGAGTTACAAATGAAAAAAAAGTCATTTAGCTGGGAAAACAACAGGGATTTTT
Source organism: Portevinia maculata (assembly GCA_949715645.1). Taxonomy (NCBI): domain Eukaryota; kingdom Metazoa; phylum Arthropoda; class Insecta; order Diptera; family Syrphidae; genus Portevinia; species Portevinia maculata. Next base: position 99,305,052 of record OX454528.1, read on the forward strand.
CCTTAAATTCAAAACGACACTTGTGCCCCCATGCTCTCAGTTTAAGAGTTATAGTTATGACGGTTTGATAGAAAAATTGTATTTTTTTGCGATTCTTTCTGTAGGTATAGTTAACTCAAAATCTTCAAATTTTGACTAATGTCAGTTTGCTTTTCAAGCAACGATATGTACAAGTTGTCCACTCGCGTTTAAACCATCATCTCTTCAAGCTCGTAGCTACGACTTCTCATACTTCCAACGTTCCAACTCATGACCTTTAGGTTTCGCCTAAGCTTATGCATTACTGTGCAATCCCCCGGTCATGCCATGTCAGCCCACGTATTTACATGCGTACTTGTGTCGCTTGGTTCACCTGGATGTGAAATTTACATAGATGCGTTTTTTACCATTAGTCGCCTTTTACCACAAAATTGGAGAAGCTAGGTTTTAGGCCCTAGTTACTCGTATGTTTCGTTTTTTTATTTGCTAGATTTCTCGAAGGCCTTTGATAAAGTGAATCACAAAATCTTGTGCTGGAAGATTAAGAACTATTTCGGGCTTAGTGCAAGGGCAGTGAAGTTGATAAACAGTTTTCGGGCTAGTTGATTTCAAAGGAATGTTTCTGGCGAACGCTGCTCCTCCTTAAAGGGAATTAAACAAGGTGTACCACAGGGTTGAATTTTTGGAACGATACTTTTCTGTATGTTCGAAAATGACCTCCCTACAGTCTGTAAGCACGCTTCAGTACATTTATATTACAATCTTACAGGAACCTAAATTAACTTGTTCTTCTTATTAATGAAGATTTAAATTGCTTTCACACTTGTTGGGTAATTATTGGATTACTACTAAATCCGACAAAATTCCTATTAATTCCTATATGCAAAAAAAACTTTAATTTGAATCTTTTGCCAGATATAATCCTCAATAATAATAAAGTTAAAGCTGTAGAAATAATCATCAGTCTTGGCTATACAATTAATAGACATTTGTCGGGTTATAATCACAGGAACATGGTCATTGGCCGTATGTACTGGTGTCTTCGCAAATTGTGGATACGCGCTTATTTTACTCCATTGGAAACACGACGAACGCTGTTAATTGCCTTTGTCTTGCCGCTCATAACCTATGCCGAAACTTTCTATAGTCCTCCTGACTCGCTATCCCAGCGTTAATTGCAAGTTACCTTCAATAATGCAGTACGTTACATTTACGGCATTCGTAGATACGACCATATTTCTGTGAACGCTAGGGATTTGTTTGGTTGCACTCTGCAAGAATATCAACTGTTTTGCCTACTCAGCAGGCTTAATTTCACTCGCTCCTTGAGAACCAAACAGTCTTATTCCATACCGTTATAATTTCTTTAATTCCTCGCTTTTGTTTTTCATCCAAACTGTTAGGCTTTGGAACTCCTTACCCTCGCATATCAAAAATATATCGAATCCTTACCATTTTAAAAGTGCAATATACAATAGTGTGGTAGGCAGTCGTAGCATCCGCAGCCTGGACATACATTCGTTTTGAATAGCATTCAACAAATGTATTCCATATTTTTAATGTCCCTATGTGAAGTGATCTTCAATTGAACTTTTTCCTCTATTGGCAATGGTGATTATTTGGTTACACATTGTGCAAAGAGCTTCCCAATCATTAGCTCCTTTTTTAGACGTCGGAATTTCTTTTGGAGATCAATACTAAATGTGCATTTTTTTGGGAATGCCCTCTATAAATAAGTTCAAAGGGATAATATAAACATAGGGACGGGCTACAGTCCACTTGGGCGAACTGTTGGATACCCTATTCTTATTCCTATCCCGCATAAGTGGGTGTGAGAAAAGTCTTAGTATGGTTGAATTGTTAAGAACGCTCTACATATTTTGTTATATAACATTTAAAGGATTTTATAAAAAAAACGAAGCTTTTGTAAAAAAACGCTCCCTAGCTCAGACTTTGGTTTTTCAATAAAATGTTTTATTTAATTGTGGGCGTGCCAAAGGCGGATTTAAAAAAATTAACACATGAGCATAAAGTGCCGCCTAGAGAGTATATATTATAAATTTCAGCTCCCTAGCTCAAACTTTGGATTTGCAAAAAAAAGTTTATTTTAAATTGTGGGCGTGTCAGTGGGCGGATTTTGAAAATATTTACACATGAGCTTAAAGGGACCCTAGAGAGTATATATTATAAATTTCAGCTCGCTGGCTCAAATTTTGGGTTTTCAATAAAATTGTTTAATTGTGGACGTGTCAGTGGGCGGATTTTGAAAATTTTATATCCCGAGCAGTTTTAGGAGTCATAGATCATACACTTAGCTTCAACTGAATAAGCACAAACATTTACTAAGCTGCGTTGTCCATTTTTTCAAAACCTTGTGCCGTAATATATCATTTGATGATGCAAACTGTTTGAGTATGATGTTGACAAAATAAATCGGAAAGAATATTTCAAAAAGTACCGCTATTTTTTTCCTTGTTCCCTTGCAAAGCATTTAATATGGAAAAATGCAGTTTTATTTTGCGTCAACTGAATAGATACAAATATTGAAATTGGAAATAAAAGTTATTGGGATTAAATGAAACAAGTTTTTCTTAAAATAGTTTGTTATTGGTTAATTTTAGTAGTGGGTACTGCCGCCTTTATTCGTAATAGTTTCGTAAATTCGATCCGGCATGGAATCGTACAACCTCTTATGTAGTTTTGCGATATTTTCCTCCAGGCGAGTTTAATGGCTACAATAAGGGATTCTATGTCCTCAAACTGACGGCCAGACTCATAAACTTTTCGTACTAACCATCCCCAAACGTTTTCTATAAGGTTCAGGTCCGTTGAGTACGGCGGCCATTGAAGCAATTCCACATTCTGCTCCTCTATCCAATTTTGTACTATGCGCGCGTGTGGATGGGGGCGTTGCCCTGCTCAAAAGTTCAGTTTATGGGTCAAAAAATGCCTGCAAATTTAGGAAAATATCTTTTTAAAATTCCTTTATAACTTAATGTAGTAATTTTTGAGGTTTTTAACTTCAAGCTCAATAGTGCCATAGTAGCTAACTGCTCCCCATACCATAACACCACCTTCTCGACTATGATGCCGAGCTAAAAATCGTTCTTCTTTCCTCATATCGTGGAAGTAATAATTAAACCCATCAGGGCAATCAAAATTAAACTTCTTTTCATCCATAGACCACACTAGAACTTCGTCCAATTTTGTCAGCGATGGAACGCCCGGTTGGTCCTTGGTCTTTTAGTAAATCGATTTGAGCTCTTTCCACACTATTTAGAGATTTTGATCTACCCATTTTTCTTTGAAATACAATTAATCAAACAAAATTCACTAAAAGTACTTCAACTGTTGATCTAATGTGTCAATCTCCACAGAAAACTCATAACCAGCAAAAATAATGACTTTGTGTCTATTCAGTTGACGCAAAATAAAACTGCATTTTTCAATATTGAATGCTTTGCAAGAGAACCAGAGAAAATATAGCGGTACTTTTTGAATTATTCTTTCCGATTTATTTTGTCAACATCATACGCAAACAGTTTGCATCATTAAATGATATATTACGGCACAACGTTTTGAAAAAATGGACAACGTAGCTTAGAAAATGTTTGTGCTTATTCAGTTGAAGCAGAGTGTATATAAAAAATTTCAGCTTTCTAGCTCAAAAATCGTTTTGTTTTTCCAAAATTTCGTTTTTTTTAGTTTGTGGGCGTGTCTGTGGGCGGATTTCAAAAATTCGTAAACTTGATTATTATTCGGGACCCTAGAGAGTATATGGTTAAAATTTCAGCTCTCTAGGCCCAGTTTAAAGGCCTAATTTTTGCCGACGGACGGACATGGCTAGATCGACATTACTATCGATGCTGATCATTAAGGTATGTTACAAACTATGCGTCAAAATTAATATACCCTTAGAATAGGGTATAAATACAGACATACATATTACTTGCGAAGCGCACCCGATCCACAAGAGAAGAGTTTACAATTGATATTCAAAAGATGTATTCACACAATCGATTATCGATGTTTGGCTGACAGAAGAATGGGGATGTGGTCGTTGTCCTTGAACTTTGAGCAACTTTGCTCTGTTTCTTTTGAAAATCTATGTTAAGCCTAAAGAGTAAGCAATTATTTACGTAAAAAAATTTGATTTCAAAAATAATTAAGAAATAACAAAGTGTTGCAAAATAGAGAACTGTCAAAAAAGTATTCGCGACTGGCATGCTGGAAGTTGTCACAATTATACCAGTAAGATTCGAGTGTGCAGGTATATACGAAAATGAATAAACAAGGAGAGAAAATGTTAAATGGGGAAAGAATACACAGGCAAAGCGCCAACAGTATTAAGTAACTGGGATATGTTTTACATTAGGAAAAAGGGGAAATTTGCCGGTAGGAACAAAAGCTATAAATTTCCGACTAGCCTTTTTAAATTTAACAGTCGTAGAAGCAAGTTTAAATAAAAAGTGTTGAAAGACAGTATTGCAAATAAAGTTAGTGCAGTGAAAGTAATTCTAAAATAGTATTAGAAATTCAGTTAACCAAGTTTAGAAAGGAATCAGAAGAAGAACTAGAAGACGCACAGAAAAATTAAATAGTGCCTATTGCAGAAAAGACAGGGCTGGAATCGGCTAAGGTGATAGTTGATTGTCACTTTTTGATTGTCGTTTTTTTATTATCAACTCCTCTTTGCTCTGCGTAAAGCGATCACTAAAAAATGATTGATTATTGGCAGCACTTAGAGTTTTAAACGTCACTTCCTTGCCGACGCTGTCATTCCGAGCAGCTGATGTGTGTTTATTTTTCATGATTTATATTTCAAATATGATTTTGTTGAGTCCTTAGGCACAAACTTTATCATAAATGGACAAAGTATTGACTGCATTTTTTTAATGACTGCAGCAGTAATTTCAGACACCGTACTTTGACCCATTGGTGCAGCCGAGTCAGCCCCAACTTGTCTGATAGCCACCACCTCCAAGAAGATTTTAAGTTCCAGCCAATTGAAGGATGGGTGGAACATGCGTTGACCTTATTCCAGTTGGTAAATCAAGCAGTCCCAAAACAAACACAAACGCTTCTTTTGATAAGCGAAAGTTTTTCAAAAATCTAAAATACATAATAATAAATGATAGCAATCAACAATGAATATTTATAATTATATGAAATTCATAATTATATGAATTCCAAGATATTTGCTTTATTTCTCAGGTTTCTTCTTAATAGTTGGACATTTGTGTAATTATTTTCTTCATTTGTGTAGAAAAGTTCTAATGAAGTAAACATTGCACTTCACGAATTTTCCAATTTCACTTTTTTGTTTGAATTTATTTTATATATATTCTTTTTTCACTAGGGCATTTAATTTATTTGGAGTTGAAGCCGAGGTGCATACCTATGAAAATAACAAAAATGTATGAAAGCGACACAAATAGCTGTCACATGAAATTGATAGCAAAAAGGTGATTGTCAATTTGATAATCACCTTACGTGGACGTAAAGTTATGATTTTGATTGTCAACTATCAACTATCACCTTAGCCGATTCCACCCCAGGTAAAAGCATTCAGTTCTCTCTTTAATGTCGTGGGGTGCGCATCACTAAGAACCTACAGTGAACTTCTAGTTTCTTTCAAGATGAATTGTTCGGCGTGTTTACAAAAAATTGATCGAAGTTGTTTGACTAAAATAAAATGCAATGACTGCAATCATTTTTTTCACTATGCTTGTGTCAATATTTCTGAAGAAGACGCAAATTATTTTAAATCCAGTGCTACACCTTTTCGTTGTGACAAATGTGTGGTATTGAGACGTCGCTCTCTTCATTTACAAGGTCCGGTCCCGGTGGTACCCAACCCGCTCAGTAAAAGTGCGCTGACCTCTAACAGTGCCAATATTATGCAAGAGATCAGTAGCAACTCTCTCTCTACAGTTGATGTGTCTATACATAACAATGACATTGAGGAGCAATGCACTCTTCAGATGGTCTATGCAAAACTTACTAAGTTGGAGGAAATGAATCAGCGGTTCCTACAACAACTAAATGGGTTGCATACTGAAAATGCTGAACTTAAATCGAGAGTCAATATTTTGGAAAGCAAGCTAAACTGGCAACAACAACACCTTCTCGGTAACTCTATAGAAATTGTCGGAGTATCAAATGTCAACGACACAAATGCTATCCGGACGGCGCAGCAAAATTTCTCTAAAGCCTTGTCCGTCGATGTTCACGACAGTGATATTGATAATTGCTATGTAAAGATGATACCAGCAAAAACAAAATCCGCTTCGTCTACCTTAAAATCGATCATCTGTTTAAGATTCGCAAGTCTAACAACAAAGCAGCGAATAATGTGCGCAAAGAGGAATAACAAAAATAATCTCAATACGCTTGCGACTGGCATTGATTCTCTCGTCAGCAGCAGTGGCAGTGGCAGGAGCGGTAGCAGAAGCAGCAGAAAGGGGAGTGGTATTTACATCAATGATTCTCTTACGAAATTTACTCAGGCTCTCTTGATGAAAACGAAAGAAGCAATGAAACAGAAAGGAGGAAAATATGTATGGTTTAGCAATAATCAAATTCTTATAAGAAAGGTTGAAGGTGGAAGAGTCATTTCTATTAAATCTTTTAACGATATTGCACTCATTTAGTGCTATTCACTTTCTCATCCACTAATGAATTTTGATACAGATTTATTTGATGACTTTTCCACCTCAAATTTAAGTAATTCTAACTGTGATAATGTCTTTAAAGATAGTTCCTTCTATTATGACAAATTTTGTATTGTACACCAGAACATTAGAAGTTTGAGAGAAAATTTTTCGTGTCTTATCACACACCTTGATTCCTTTGCTGGCATTCCTGATATTGTGTTTGTGTCTGAAATTTGGATATATGACTTTGAGAAAAATGATTACCTTCTGCCCGGTTTCAACTTTATTGCTAACACAAATGAAAATTACGCCGCAGGTGGAGTTGGATGTTTTGTGAAAGAGGACCACTTGATTCTTGATGTGGTGCGCTTTGATTTACTGAGCGCCGATGTTTTGAAGGTTTCCCTTGAAATTGATCATGTTATGTTTGTGTTCTTATGTGTCTATAGACTGCATATGTTTAATGTTATGTCGTTTATAAATGAGTTCTCCGACCTTTTGAATAGGGAAAAATCGAAAAATTTAATTATAGTAGGTGATTTCAATATAAACATTTTGGAAAATAATGACACTGTCTCGAGCTTCTTGGATTTAGTTGCTTCGCATGGTCTAGCTTGCTTCATTAATGAGCCTACTAGGCCTTCTTCCGGGAGTTGTCTGGATCATATTTATGGGCGTCTCAGTAATGTTGCGCTCAATAAATGTGAACAGTGTGTTATGGATTTGAAAATTACTGACCACTGTATGACGGGACTTATTGTAAAAATCTCCAAAACCAGATGTGGTGTATCTTCCAATTCCTTTCAAAGAAAAGCGAAAATTGATTTTAGTAGACTAAAAAATGATTTATGCTATGAGTCGTGGGATGATGTTTATGCCTGTAGTGATTCTTCTACTGCTTTTACAGTCTTTATTGATTGTCTTAACAAGCATATTTTATCTCGCTCTTCTTTTATGTCTTCTAAAAAAAATGGTTAAAAGACTTAAACCTTGGATTTCGAGTCTATTATTAAAGAAAGTCATTGGCAAAAATAAACTCAGAATAAAGTGTAAAAAGAATCCTGAGAACTTGAGTCTAAAAAGAAGGTATACAAAATTGTGTATTGAAATAAAAAAAGAAATTCCTATCTGCCGAGATAATTATTACCGTGCTCAATTTAGCTCAGCACAGGGAAATTTAAAAAATGAATGGCGAGTAGTAAATAGCTTACTTAATAAATCCACTGCTTCTAAAAAACCTACTGTGTTGCGTGTTGGTAACTCTGAAGTTAATGACAAAATTACTATTGCTAATGCTTTCAATTGTTATTTTACCAATGTTGGCTGCAGTCTACAACCGAGTCCTATCAAATCGAATTGTTGTACTTGTCCTTCCTTTAGTGGATGTTCTGAACTGTTTAATAGTAGTAGTTTTGTTTTTGAGCCCATAACTTCGATTGAAATATTAAAAGTTATTGGTACTGTACCAAATTCGACTTCGTGCGGAGCTGATGGTATGTCAAACTGTGTACTTAAAAAAATTGTGTTTTTTATAGTTGATGTCTTGGCATATGTCTTAAATCGTTGTGTGTTTGACGGTGTCTTTCCCGAATGTCTTAAATGTGCTGATGTAATTCCTTTATTCAAAAAGGGTTCCGCTACTGAGATCGGTAACTATAGGCCCATATCACTTCTTTCTGTCTTTAGCAAAATATTTGAAAAACTAATGAAAAATAGAATAATGACTTTTTTAAACAAAAATAGATTTTTCAATCCAAGTCAATTTGGCTTTTTAAAAGGCAAATCAGCGGAAGATGCACTCCTATAGTTTTGTTCCCTTGTAATGTCATACCTTGATAGGAAAAAATGTACGGCTGGTTTGTTTATCGATATAACCAAAGCTTTCGACATGGTTAACCAGAATCTTCTGTTGGGAAAACTGGAGAAAGCTGGATTTCGTGGTTTCATGCTCCACTGGTTTTCGTCATATCTTGCAAATAGATCGCAGAGAGTAAAGTTGGATGATATAAGGAGCGAATTATTGTTACTTAACCTGGGTGTTCCTCAAGGCTCCGTTTTAGGTCCAATTCTGTTTTTGATCTACATTAACTCACTATTTGCTCTTAGTTTCAAGGGTAAACCAACTGCCTTTGCTGATGACATTGGTATCACTTATGGCTTAAACAGTCCTTTGGACCTAGTTTCTGATATTAATTGGGATCTTAGTTTGTTGAGACATTGGTTTGCTGAACATCAATTAGTGATAAGCTCAAAAACAAAGATAATGTTCTTCTGCTTATCTTCTATACACACTTTGGATGTTAATGTGTACTTTCATGCACCTGAATGCCTTACATATAAACTGTCTTGTTGCTATTGTGATTCCGGCTCTTCGTTTCCCTCTTTTTGTTATAATGTTTCCTGTAGTGATAAATGTTTCCAAATTGATAGAGTGAATGATTTTAAATATTTGGGGCTTAATCTTGACTCTAGAATGAATTTTGTGAATCACACTAACACATTGAAAAATTATTTCCGGTGCACTCTCCGACATTTTTTTTATTTGCGTAATGTCTGCTGTACCAAGCTTTTACTGACAATCTATTATGGTATCTTTCATTCTAAGTTACAATATGGAATTGCTTGTTGGGGTGGTGTATATCGAAATAAAATACATCCTCTGTTGGTTCTTCAGAAATACGTTCTAAGGAACATTTGTCGAAAACCTCGTAGGCATTCTAGCTTTCCTTTGTTCTGTGCCCTGAAAATTCTTCCTGTCCGTCATTTGTATTGTTTTAAGGTGTTAAAAATATTCTTTATGAAGTCTGGTAATCTTAATTTTCGTTTAATTTCTCGTTATAATCTTCGTGGAAACCTTTCGAACACGTTATCTGTACCCAATTTTCGCACTACTGCTTATCATAATTTTTTCTCTGTTTTGTCTTACCGGTTATTTAATGAACTTCCTCTGTCCATCAGAACAATAACAATTCCAGGAATGTTCTTAAAATGCGTTAAAATGTGGCTCTTCAGTCTTGACTATGCAGCTTTAGAATCTCTTACTTCTAATATAATGGTTTAACTTTGGTTTACATTTTTTTCTTTTAAAATTTTTTGTTATTACAATTTCCTTTTTTGTTTATAAGTTTTTCTGTTTAAACATGTTTTTTTTCTTTACTTTTTTAGTTTTTTGGTTTTTATTACTGGGTCACCCCACCCAAATTTTAGTTTGTATAATTTATCCAATTGAAGTGACATTCTACAATATTTTACATATCTTTGTATATAAATACTGAATGTCACTAACCTTTCTTATACTTTCTTATTTGTTTATTTTGTATTATGTATCATTTTATGAATAAAAGAAATAAAGAATCGAATCTAAAAAAATTTAATATCAAGAAGTAGGAACCTGAATTTGAATTTCTATTTTGTCCGAAGATTTTTTTTTGCAAATTCCGGACGGTGGACGGCTAAACTCAATTGTTAGTCGTCCAAATTAAATTCAACTTTAATTCATTTCTTGAATACATACTTGGTGAAGACCGCAAACCGCCAAATCCCGGGCGAAGCAGTTTTTAAAAAAAAAAAACTTTTTTTTTAGTGTTTGAAATCAATTTTCTTTTTGTTTTGTTTTCAATTGAGTTAAGTTTAACGTAAATTTATTAAAAGATTACTGAAGGTTAGAGAAAGTATCCCTAATCTACAGTTGAGATAACGAAAAAAAAATTAAACTTAGAATAAGAGTGTTTTATTGGAAAAAAGCCATATAATTAATATATACGAGTACATATATTGAAATAATCTCAAAAAGTGATACAGGTACATAGAAAAAGCAGTACGGAGCAACCTGGATGCAGTGGCCACGACATCGTCAGTTGCTGGATGTGTTAAGAAATATTTGGTGAGTCAAATTGACTATTTTTCATAAATATATATATACATATTATAGAAGCTTGGGCGGGGAACAAAGGTGCATTAAGGATAAAAGTACTCTTATGCTCTGGAATGACGAACCTGTACAGAGTATTTCTCTTAACCAAGACCTGAAAAAAACACGCATGTGGGATGGAGTCAATAAGTTGCACAATTGACGTTCTTTTTCTGGAAAGAATACTTCGAATGTTTCTCAGATTCAAATAGATGGCCAGCCTATCAATTCTTATGAGACCATGCATTTTCTTGTTGATACAGGGTACAGTTAACCACGTGAACTTGTCATTTAATCACGTTGGACAGCATACAGAAGTATGAAGACAAATTAAGGGCAGCTAAGATGAAAATGCTTCGCATGACAATGGGAGTGACAAGGCTTGATGAAATAAGAAGTTCAAATATCCGAGGAAGCCTTCACGTCGAATGGATTGCGACCGGCTCAGTTGGTTCGTGCTGTCATATTTAAAGGAGAGTCCTACGAACCCCTTAAAAAAGAAAATATTAATCATCGTTCCTATACAGTCGAGGTCAGCATAAAAGCTGCTGGGTCACACAATTCCAACAACACCACTGTGAGGATTATAATCCCTTTAGTTCATTTCTTTTCAGAGCAAGGAGAAATTTTACTCTAAAGAAACTCCTCCTCCTTCATCCAGCTTTAGTTAAGCCAGCGAACAGGGCCTGAAACCTGGCTTCTCCAACCATTTGCATGTGCAAAGTAGAAGGGAACAATAATTTTAAGCCGAACACAAACGCAAATTTGGGATTATTCTCATGACAAACTGATACTTTTCGATCTCAAAAGGTGGGGCAATGGAAACAACTCTAGATGTAACTTGATCCTTAGAAAATACATTGCTTAAAAAATCATCAGCCATTGGCATCACATTCAGGATCAGCGGTGTCACCCTAAAGGTAATCAATAGACGAATCAAAATTATGTATTTTTTTGGGAACAATATTGTCGCGGTCTTCGCCTCAACAGTCAATTTCCATCCGTTTCATAAATGTACCTTTTATTTCATCCCAGCTACTCGTATTTAATTCAATCTACAACGAAAAATATTTAACAAAATCATAATTTTATCAATGTTTTAACCATAATTTATATTTTGGTATGTAACTGCAAAATACTTTCTTCTACCATTGAGTAGTTTCATTCAAAAAGTCCATCGAAATTTTGCTCCTTAATATGGAACACAAAGTAAGCATCTTAACTGACAAAACAATTCTGTGAATACCTTTATTCGAGAATTTCATTAGTTCAAGGAAAAGTTTATACTTGCAGGTTCTCTTAATTCAATGCAACATTTTGCAAACAAAACTAATTTGAAAAGAATACTTAACTCTTGGACAAGAATCGTAAGTTTTGAATATTCCTTTGCACATTGTACGGTCCGGTCCACATTAACTTAAACATCTTCCTCCTGAAAACCTACTTGAACGTTAGGGAAAGTTTTCAAATGAATGTTGTTCTTTCGGTGTAGGTATGGAATAAAATGTTATTTTCTCGGAAATTCTAAGAACTAAAGTAATCTGAATAAAGTTTGCTGGGTTAGCAAGGAATTAAAGGACTTTCAACTACTTACACCCAAAAAGAAAAGCGTTTCAAAACTGTGTCTGTAGTCTGTAGGTGAGAAAGGATAATAGTCCGATAAATAACGCTTGACGTAAGGTCTTATAAATCACATCTATGAAATTTTGACGTCCAGGTAAGACTGTCCCAAAATAACGACTGCGAGTCCGTGCATTGATTGGCCTGGACGTCACCGGTGCGGTGTTGTAAAAATAAGAAAAATACTCACCGCGATCGAAAAATGTCTTTAACTTGTAATAATTGTAAACGCATACCTAAGCACCCTTATATTTAGTACGTTTACACAGACACGAAATTCGACATTTCGCGTCGAAATTTCGAAATCAAACTTCACCGTTTATACTGTATGTTTGTACTGTACGGATTTGAGTCCGATCCTGTCCACTTTCTCCTCTTTTTGTAATATCTTTGTCTTTATGTGAATAAATATTTTAACCGCTGTTTTCTGTCTAAATTTTTTGGGTACTTAAATGATTTGTTTGATTTGACATTTCGAAATGCTGGAAATCTTATGGCGAAATGGTGAATTTAGCTGAAGAGGTTAGTGTGTTGGCTTGTGACTCGTGCGGTGCAGGTTCGATCCCCATGGGGAACAACAACATACGCCATCCATTCGCATGCCTCTACACCAAAAGGAGGATTTCTGCCTGGTAGTACAATGGACCGTTACCGAATCTGAGTGCTCTGGGATTTGGATTTCCTTTTTACAAAAAAAAAGTGTGCAGGAACAAAATCTTAGTATGGGAGATTTGTTCAGAAGGATCTTCATATTATTTTGTACAACATTTAAAGAGTTTTCGTAAGAAAACGCCCCCTAAAAGTGGGCATGGCAGAAGAATTTATATAAAGGAGTTGTTCAAAACGACTTTAACTACATACTTTGCGAATGATTTCTTCAATAAAACGTTTTTTTTTAAAGTATTCCGTTATGTCAGTTGGCAGATTTTAAAAATATTAGCAAATAAGTATTAAAGGCTCCTAGAGAGTGTATATTCCATATTTCAGCTTTCTAGCTCAAACTTTGATTTTTCGGAAAATAACTTTTTTTTAATTGTTGCGTGTATTTGTCCGGATTTTAAAAAAAACTTTAAACAAGAGCATAAAGGGTCTCTGCCAACACTCACCGAACAAATTGAAGGTGCTCTCAAAACCCTCGACACCTGGGCCAGGTAATGCGGCCTAATGGTAAATTCCTAGAAAATCGAACTGGTAATTTTCACAAATAAAAGAAAAATACCACAGTTTGTCACGGCCCTCAGAATCTCTGACAGTGCGAAGTACCTGGGACTCATACTAGACAAAAAACTAAATTGGAAAATGAGTACCAATGAGAGAAACAAACATAGGGATGGGCTACAGTCCGCTTGGGCGAACTGTTGGATACCCTATTCTTATTCCTATCCCTCATAAGTGGGCGTGACAAAAGTCTAGGTATGGTTGAATTATTAAGAACGCTCTACATATTTTGTTATATAACATTTAAAGGATTTTATCAAAAAAAAACGCTCCCTAGCTCAAACTTGGGTGTTTCAATAAAATTGTTTTATTTAATTGTGAGCGTGTCAGTAGGCTGATTTAAAAAAAATTAACACATGAGAATAAAGGGCCCCTAGAGAGTATATATTATAAATTTCTGCTCCCTAGCTCAAACTTTGAATTTTCAAAAAAAAAAATTAATTGTGGGTGTCAGTGGGCGGATTTTGAAAATATTTACACATGAGCATAAAGGGCCCATAATAATAATATTTGGTCAGGGTATATTACACTGCGACCTATTGGTCTATTGTGTCCCCTTGCTTGTGCCTCGGAGAGGTGCTTGCCCTCGTTCAGAGCCCTCTCTAGATACTTCTTTGTGAAGCGTGTCGAGGTATTGCTCTGATTTATTCTTGGCAGGTCACACTCCTTAGAGCACAGCGTCCAGTCCAGTTTCTTTGATGAATCTGAGAATGAGCTGTGGGTTCATGGTATGTCCTTGTCTGTTATTTGGTGCCTGCCCAAATGTTTCATCCTTTTGTGGGTCAGTGCCCCACAGGATTCCAGTATATGGTCTGGAGTTTCGGCGGTTTCACTGCAGAATCTGCAGAGCCCGTCCTCCGATAAGCCCATTTTCCTCAGGTGCTCCTTGAGTCTGCAGTGCCCCGTGAGGAGGCCTGTTAGGATTCTTAGGTTGTTTTTGTTAAGGCCGATACAAGCTTTGAATCTCTTTTGGTTGTAAAAAGGGCCCATAGAGAGTATATATTATAAATTTCAGCTCCCTAGCTCAGATTTTGGATTTTTAAAAAAATTATTTTATTTATTTGTGGGCGTGTCAGTGGGCGGATTTTGAAAATTGTTTATCCCGAGTAGTTATAGGAGTCATAGATCATATATAAAAAATTTCATCTTTCTAGCTCAAAATTCGATTTTTTCCAAAATTTTGTTTTTTGAGTTTGTGGGCGGATTTCAAAAATTCGTAAACCTGATTATTTCGGGACCATAGAGAGTATATGGCTAAAATTTCAGCTCTCTAGGTCCAGTTTAAAGGCCTAATTTTTGCCGACAGACGGACGGACGGACGGACATGGCTAGATCGACATTACTATCGATGCAGATCATAAATATAGTAACTTTTAGGGATCTACGGGCAATATTAAGGTATGTTACAAACTATGCGTCAAAATTAATATACCCTTAGAATAGGGTATAAAAAAGCCACAATAGCCTTTTACTCCTGCAGCAAAATGGAAAAACCTGGGGACCATCTCCCAAAATTAAACTGTGGATGTACACGGCAATAGTAAGACCTATACTGACCTGTGGCAACCAATAAAGCCACATACCTAAGGGCTCTTACGAAAGTTCAGAGACTAGCGTGCATCGGCACAACCAGTGGGATGAGGATAACTCCAACCGCAGGACTGCAGGCCATCCTCAACCTGCTTGCGCTAGACATCTTTGTTCAATCAACAGCTGCCATTAGTGCCATGAGAATTTGCCAAACACTGAACTGGAATTGGAACTGGAAACCAAACGAAATGGGTCATTCGACGATCCTGCAGAAATACTTTGGCCATGTACCAACTACGGACATCACGCCATACTTAGATTTCACAAGACCTTTCTCGAGTGCCTATCCCAGCAGGGAAGAATGGAGAAACGGACTCGTCCCCAAAAAGTAAGCCATAGCCGTATTTACGGACGGTTCAAAAAAGGGAACGGGGGTGGGGTCAGGCGTCTTTTATGCACCGCTGGGTATATCGAAATCTATGCGCCTCCCTGAGTACAGCAGCGTCTTCCAAGGAGATGTCCTGGCTGTGTCAACAGCAGTCCGGGAGTTTGTGGTAAGGGCAAACCACCCGATTGTATTACCTTTTTTATCGACACCCAGGCAGCAATAAAAGCCTGAACTGCAGCAGTAATAAAATCCAAGCTATTGAAATACTATCGCGAAGAACTCAAGGTTCTTGGTACTCAGCATAAGGTATCGCTCTGTTGGGATCCGGGACATGAAGGCATTCTAGGCAACGAGAAAGTGGATGAATTAGCAAGACAAGATTCGGCAGCTGTGTCAGAACAAGCTGATCCCTCTGTACACATCCCTTGAACACTCAGGCTTGAAGAAGGGAAAGGGGCAATAAGAGAGGCGAACCTTAGATGTACGGCCCTAGATACTTGCCACACCATAAGAATGCTATATCGACCGTTCAATGGAGCCAGAACCGAGAGTCTCATGAAAAAGGATAGGAAATCCCTATCCACCCTCATAGGTATATTAACGGGGCACAATACTCTGCGGTACCACATGAAGAAATCGCGTTTGACGGAAAAAGAACTCTGTACAGGCTGTGGCTACGAGGAAGCTTTGGAGAATACAACCCATTTCCTATGTCACTGCCCGGGTCTCCAACACATCAGGTACAGGTTCCTGGGGAGACATTTCTTCAATGACTTAGACGAGCACACCGCTTTCTCAGCGCTCTACTCCAAAAACGGTTAATTTTACAGAAAAATGCAAGAGGCAAGTTTTGTAGATAATTTCACGACAAAGAATTTTTATCATGAGTTCTAATGACCTACGAGCAATAGATCGCGAGATATTTGCGAAAAACTGATTTTCGTGACCTTTTGACCTTCATAACTTTTTTAGCCGGTACGATTATCATATCAATCGATTTTTTACATCTTCATTACAACGCCGTAATAAAGGTACATACAAAAATTCAGCTCACTGGGAATTTTTCCGCAGATAAACCTAAAATGACTGGGCTATCATATTTGACAGAAAAATGCCAAAACTGCACCGAAAATGAGCATTTTAGGCAGTTTTCCGTCGAATATCACCCAATATATGATCTTTTGGCATATACGAGTAGCCTAATCAAAGTTTAACACGTGAACTGGACAACTGAAGTTTCACGGTTTCACTGCGCTGTTTCACGGTTCGCCACAACCGGTGATCAGATTCCTTTTTCTGCGTTGCTGTTACAAGATACGATTGTTTTAAAAATGGATTCATTTTTGCTGTCTGCTTTGGGTATTATTTCGGTTCGTTTATGTAATTGCATTTCCGGAGGGGGAGGAATGTCGGTCGAATTTCATAAGAAGGAAAGACTACAGTCCTCTTGGGCGAACTGTTGGATACCCTATCGACATTAAGTGCTTTTATGAAAAAGTTCAGCTTGAACTCCTTTTTGTCAAAATGCTGTCAGTTTAAGAGATACATCCCACAGGGACCGGGCACTTCTTTTAAATCGTCAGTTGAAGAATTGCCGATCGTTTTTTTTTTGTCGCACGCAGCACTTTAGCTAACCGGCTGAGCTAACCTGAGTGTCGCGCTTTTGAACATTTTCGAAAGGATTTTGTAGATAAACAGAATTTTAACCAGATTAATATCAGCGAAGGAAAAAGGGTTTTCACCATGCGTGTCCATCTGGAGTGATCACTTGACTGTGTGCTGAAATCTGGATCCTTAGCGCCGTGTTCGTGTTCCCCTTTCCAGATCATCTGGTACGGGATAGTGGATTGGCTTCAGGCTCCATGGGACCATCGTTTACATGTATGGTTCCCTAATGAAATGCCTTTCTCAGCTAGAATCTGCCAGCAATAACTTCCCTTCTTTCCAAGGTCATGGAAACGCTAATAAGCCGTCAGCTCATGAAATATCTTGTATCCCGAAAACTTCTTAATGACCGACTGTACGGTTTTCGCAGCAACAGGTCCACTGGTGATTTGATGACTTATCTAGTCGAAAAGTGGAACCGATCTCTTCACCAAGGTGGTGAAAGTAAAATCGTTGCTCTTGATTTTTCAAAGGCATTTACCAGAGTTTGGCACCAAGCTCTCTTGTCGAAAATGCGTTCATTTGGAATCGATGATACTCTTCTTCAATGGATTAGAAACTTACTTTCGGACCGTTCAATTCAAGTTGTTTTGGATGGTTTCAAGTCTGCAACTCACCAAATAAATGCTGGTGTTCCCCAAGGCTCTGTTTTATCTCCTACTCTCTTTCTCCTGGCTATTACCTCTAATCCAATCTACTCCTTTGCCGATGACGGTACCCTCAGCTTCTCATATTCGTTTCTTGGTTCACGCCCCTAATCTTCGGGTGTGGAACTGGAACGGCAACGTATGTTAAGCTCATTAAATTCCGATCTCGACAGCATAACTCAGTGGGGTGCAACTAATAGAGTGGAATTTAATGCTTCCAAAACGCAATGCTGTCTTCTGTCATTAAAGCAAAACCCTAATACCATGCCATTGTCCATGAATGGCACTTGTATCGTTGAAATCGAAGGGCTTTCCATTCTCGGTATGTGTGTTAATGACAGCTTACGTTGGAATGACCACATATTCGATGTCGCCAAGCACGCTGCGAAATGCCTAGGCTTCCTCAAGGGATGCAAGAAATATTTCACCACCTCTGATCTGGTTACTATTTATAAGGCGTTTATCCGCCCAAAACTTCATTATTCTGGTGCACCAATTACTTATTTGGAGCTACTAGACAGGATTCAAAAACGCGTGATAAAACTAATTGGTGACTGTAACATCGCGAGATCGCTTGACTCTCTTAGTCACCGTCGCAATGTCTCCTGTCTCTCGTTATTTTATCGATATTTCCACCATTAGTGCTGAAATGAAATAGCCAGTTGCATTCCACCCGTAGTACATTTCAACCGCAATACCCACTGTGCAAGGAATGCGCATCAGTTTACCCTTAAGCATGAATTCGGGCGTACAGTGAAATACAAGGAATCTTTCCTTAGCCGTACAATACGAATGTGGAATGCTCTTCCCCGCTCCATTTTTCCTACACATTATAATCCACAAACATTTAAAACCAACGTGCATCTGCATCTCTCCCTATCTTCTAATTTCCCTAACGCCCGCGCTGTGTAGCTATTACATTATAAGGGTATCCAAAAATCAATTATACAAACAAAATCTACACTTAGGGCCGGTAAGGCAATCTGCACAAGATGCAGTCATTCAACTGTTTTTAAGGAAGAGATCTTTTCGATTGCCAGTGCTGCGAGTTTTCTATTAAGTAAAATAGGAAAAGGTTTAGCTTCTTCCTATATCAAAGTCTTCCTTGATGCTACAGTATCTTCCAAAATTGTGGAAAAGGGCGTCGTTAAACTGAGAAGGTAAGGATGGTGTTACCTTGTTACGCTATCCATGGTAATGAAACAGTGGACCACATTCTACCGAAATGTCAACGAACAATCCTTTATAAAAAATTAAAAGCGACCTACAGAAAACAGCAATAGAAGCTACTACACTTGTTTGTGTCACGTACAAGTATATTATGCGCGCTACTAACCAGAAAGCATATTTAAATGGCTTGCTTGTAACTCGTTTGAATTGCGCCGCAAACGCATTACCCATTCTTCCTCCATTGCACGGGGCAATTCGAATGTCCACACTGATTCTGATTAACGTCCAACTGAATCCTGTTGAATTGCAAAAATGTTCTGTGCAAACTCTGAAAATGTAAAGAGCAATGTGGATATCATAGCTTTAACGAACGCCAACGCAGTCCAGTCTAACAACTGCTATGGGAATTGTGCAACATTATTTTTTCGTCAAACAATGCCGTATATGGAAAGGATTTTCGACCAGAAAAATACTGCGGACTGCGGTTGGAGGAACTGCTGGAATTTGGAAAACAAATTAACATATCAACATATCATATCTGAGGCATGATATTATTGTTGTAGTCGGGAAAGTATTTAGTAAACATTCTAGTTCTAGGCCACATGCATTTAATTGATGAATGGATTTACAAATAGGTTAGCAAAGGTAAGCCTAGTTTTGCCAGAAATTGATTCCTACTTGTTTTCACGTTTATGTCTTATGCAACAAAAGTTATTGTAACAACTTCACACAGCGCTGAAAAACCTCGATGGTCGCTCAATGACAATACCTTGCTTTGCCACTTAATATCAATCTTATACCGTTCTTAATCTCTTTGTATAGTTACACTCAGAGAAAAGCATCCCATTAAATCGTCAATGGTACGACCATTGGATTAATAAGACGCGTTTTAATAAGATTTTCATTTTGAAACAATAGTTTTCTAATAAAATCAAAGAGATGCAGGCTATTAACACAATGGTATTGATACTTTTATTATTAATAGGGTATTCGTTATTAATTTAATGGGAAATACTATCGATTTAATGGTATTTCACCATTAATATTTTATGACGCATACTATTGTCCCATTATTAAATACTATTAATGTTTTAATAGTTGTGATACCATTAAAAAAATATAGTATTAATGCTGTGTCTCATAAGTTCAATGGGGCGGACCATTAATTTAATAGTTTTTGATTTTAATTTAATAACATTGATACTATTGCTCACAATTAGGCTCATTATTAATGTTCGCATTACTTCGCAAATATTGTAAATATGTATCTCTCCATAAGTTTCAGTGTTGTGATAAAAAGTAGAGTGAAAGTGAGACCAACTAAGAACATTTATTGGAAAAGAATATAAATATAGGTACAACATATTTTAACATAAATAGCAAACGTGGTAAGTTATCAAGAAAAAATAATTAATTTATAGATTAACATGATTATAATTTGTTTTTACTTATAAGTGCCAATATTTTGTTCATGCAGTTCGGTAAATATTTACTTTAATGGTATACATCCTATTGTTTCAATATGATTTCTAGTGTATTTAATCGTACATCCCACTGAAATGCATTTATTTTAATCGGAATCCCATTGTTTTAATAGATGCACCATTAATATACGCAGATAGAGCTTGGACATTACCAAGCTTCAATGATTTCGTCATAAGTTTCAGTGTCGCGATTGAAAGCAGTAGGATGTTATTGCAAGCAAATAAAACCATTTATTGAAAAGAACATAAATAACAAAATATTTGCAAGATAATTAGCAAGCAAGGTACGCTATCTAGAAATAATTATTAATTTATATATTGATGTTTCACGGTGATTATAATTTGTTTTTTCATAAGTGTCATAGAAGAAAAAACAAAATCTAATCATTCATATGGTTTAATGGCAAACGTTTACCTTTATGGTACACATCCCATTGATTCAATATGATTCCTAGTGAATTAATTGTACATCCCATTGTTTTAATAGTATGTTCCATTAATTGTTCCATTGACTGTTGCAATATTTTTATCAATTATAGATGGAAAGGCAAAATATACAGAATTGTATATTGATAGAAGGCGGCTATAGTGCAGATATAATATTATTCAATGGAAGAATATACCATGAACCGTTGGATAAAGATGTTGAGCAGACCATCATATGGCTGATGTATGACAATGAGCCATGGAGTGATGTTTAAGACATAAAGATCGGAAATGTGAACGTCCCTAAGAAATGGCCCCTTTTCAAATAGGCTCTTGGACATGCATTGGTTAGTTTAATCATTATTTTAATTGAAATATTAGTTCTTCAGTAATTTAATTCTATTAAAATTAGCAACTTCAGTATATTTAACAATAGTTTAAATTAAAATACAAAAATATGCCCTTCGAATAAAAAACAAAACATAATCTTCTATAATTAAAGATTGAAATGGACTACAAAATCCGAAAGCCATTCAATAAATTAAATATTATTGTGTCATTATAGTTGCTTTGATGTAAAACATAAAAATGTTTCACTAAAAATGTAATTTTGTTGTAAAATTAATTAATTTTTATAAACGCAGATGTTTTCGTTTTCTACTGACGGATTTTCAGATTGAGCTGCAACAACATTGATTGATTATTTTCGATATGAGAACATATACATTGGGCTGCCGCTATTTATGGTTTTAGCCATTCATAAATACCATACATTTCAAAAGGACCAGCCGCATTGTTTCCATAATTATTCCATGGAAACAATAGTTTTCAGGTTATTAAAACAATAATAATAATAGAACAGATTCAATAATAAATACTATTGATTTAAAAGGACCAGCCACATTGAATCAATAGTAATCCTATAAAAACAATGGTTTAAAGGTTATTAGGACAATGGTATAATCTAATTGTTTTAAAAAGCTTGGTCATATTATTTTAATAGTAAATACTATCATTTTAATAGGATGTATAGTTTCAAATCAATAGGAATCTTATTGAAGCAATAGTGTGTGAATCTTATTAATTCAATAGTGTGACTGAAAAACAATGGTACAAACTATTAACTTTTTAATAAGACACACTATTAAACCAATAGTCGTACACCATTGAATTTATAGTAAGAACGTACCATTACAATAATAGTTTATAAATTATTGATTCAATAGTACCAATCCTATTGACTAAAAACAATGGTAAAAAACTATTGATTTAATCGAAAATCCTATTGTTTTCATGGTATTTTTCTCTGAGTGAGTTATACAAATCTGACTTTTTTGGGATCTTCATTTTGGCTGTCGATGACCGAAGGTAATGAGCCAAATATCAGCACATCACATATGTATGTAGGTATCGTAGGCTTATATTTCGAAACCATAGTTGTTTTACGGTAACGGTCGGTACGCCATAGGCCAGTCGGCATATATGTTGTTTCTCTTAATGGCACAGGAAACTTGACTTGACTTTTTGAATGAAAGCATCTATCACTGTTTCCTTCTCAATGGCCTCTACAGCACTTGGGTACCTCCATATCTTCCTCGTGTTACGTTGTAAAGCCTGTGCATTGCAATCTTAGTACCTAAATAACGATAATTTTTGTATTTATTTTTATTTATTTATTCATTCATTCATTATAAACTTATAGCTATGTACAATTTTTAAAAAAAATTAATGAAATAAAAGTCATCATTCTGTAACTTAGGAAGTTAGTTTTGAATGATACATTCCAAAATTTAATTAACAATTCCATAAATATTTGAAGTGGGGTGACAATCAGTTATAAGTAATTCATAGAAACAATTTTGATGGAAACAGTTAATGGGCTTAATTTTTGCTGAACGGGAAAAGAATATTAATGAAAATACATAACAATTCTAGAAAAACAATACTCTACGGAGAATTACGAAGAAACTAGCAATATTCTATGCTTAAGCTGATTTTAAAAGGGATTCAATGCTGTCATTATCATATGTGAATAGCCAGTCTTTAACTTTTCTCAAAAAAGAAGTAAAATGAAGTGTCGTTCTGATGAATAACGGTAGTTTGTTGAAAAGCTTTGGAGCTGTAGCAGTGTAAAATTGTGAGAAATGAGAACTACGCGTGAATGGTTCGATTACAAGATGCATGTTATTTATACGTAGGCAGTAGAGTTGCGAGTTTCTGCTTGGGAAATTGCCACTTCTTTTAAAAAACTCTTTTAACACTTTATATACGTAAAGGTGTCTCATTGGTACGAGTAGTATTCGCACGGGTTTTGTAATTCCATTGAGTTCAGACCCAGGTAAAGTTTTTCGTTGTTGCCACCACACACATTTAAGTTTTATTTGCAGTCGTTTGTGGCACATTCTTTTGATGTAACAATTCCTTTACAAGAACAATGAATGTTTTTTTCTTTCTTCTTTCTAATAATAAAAACGTTGTTCCCGACTTTGTATATTCAGGGCCTAGGTTTTTAGCTTTCATTTGCAAACGTCCATTCTGTGACATTATTGCCTGCGCAATTTAGTTTTTAGATTTCTCGAATACTTCAGTAAAGTACTTAAGAGAAAGATATTGCAATCGTGCCAACATTTTGAGCTCAAACTGAGTATAAGGTATGATATTACAACTAAAGAAAAGTCAAAAAAAGTGTCCCGAATTTCCGTTTCCGGTCCGTTCGTGTCCGAGTCACCTCCTACAATGACAATGGATGAACGGATTTTCTTTAAGCTTTGTGTATGGTGTTTTTAGGCTTATATTATGGCGGCAATTTTTTTTCGATTCTATTATTTGAAGCAACGGTAAGTACCATTGTTATTTTTTGTTTTTTTTTGTCGGGGTGTGGGACTTTCTACACTTGAGCAGAAAGTCCATTGTACTGCCAGGAACACTTTATTTGTTTACTTTTGATTCAATAAAAGAAGCTCAGATTTTTAGCACTTGCCACATCAGCCCACATGCCACGTTATATTAACAAAAGCAGGATAACCATACCGGAACTGTTCCGCGGTGACGTCACTTTCTCCACATCCACAGGCTTCACAGTTGCTACTACCCCTTAAGTCTAGGTCGAAATCGGAGTGGCGCCAGTAACTTGTCTGTAGTCTTTTGCTGAAAGACAACAAGAATACTGCGGATTTAGTACAGACGACGCGAAGTTTTCGTTTAGTCTGTCTTCACCCTGGAGAGTCATGCCATCATAGCAAGTTTATCGGAGTTCTCATTTCCCGTGATCCCGTTATAACTCTGGACCCAGACAAGACTAAGCGAACTCAACCTTCCGATCGAGTTTAGAGAGATCTTACATTTACGAACTATTTTTTAGGTGGTCAAAGGAATGAGCGACATTGAGAGCAGCTTGACTGTCGCTACAGATGCATACAATTAGCCACCTCCCTCTGTTAATCACAAGATAGCTCATTCACATCTATATGGATTGCATAAGTCACAGTTTGTAAGACAAGACAAGACTGATTTTCTCAAACGGCTCTATCGATTTTGATCGTTTTTGAACTGAACCCCCAACATATGCGGTCTCAGCATACGCGATTTCGCTTATACGCGATTAAGTTTTTCCGAAATTCCCTCTAGATACACGGTGCATATACGCGACTCAAAAAAAAAATGGTTTTGTGGATATTTGTCAGTACGGTTTGCTTTTACACATGTATTTTCAAATTCGTATGCGCATTAGATTTCGTATACCAATAATTTTCCTATTTCTACTGTTCTTGCTTGTTGTTGTTCGATTCTGTGTGTTACCATATCACAAATGTTATTAGATTCTCATGAATTCTAGTTCCACATAATTTTTAAAATTGGAAGTCGCAATTGCAGCAAATTAAGATGTCCACATCAAAGCGATCATCACAACTTTCACAACAAGCATTAAAAACATAGGGACGGGCTACAGTCCGCTTGGGCGAACTGTTGGATACACTATTCTTATTCCTATCCCTCAGAAGTGGGCGTGACAAAAGTCTAAGTACGGTTGAATTTTTAAGAACGCTCTACATATTTTGTTATATAACATTTAAAGGATTTTATCAAAAAATAACGAAGCTTTTGTAAAAAAACGCTCCCTAGATCAAACTTTGGTTTTTCAATAAAATTATTTTATTTAATTGTGGGCGTTTCAGTAAGCGGATTTAAAAACCACATGAGCATAAAGGGCCCCTAGAGAGTATATATTTTAAATTTTAGCTCCCTAGCTCAAACTTTGGATTTTCAAAAAAATTAAATTAAATTGTGTGCGTGTCAGTAAGCAGATTTTGAAAATGTTAACACATGAGCATAAAGGGCTCCCTAGAGATTTGTTGTTGGGCGTGTCTGTGGGCGGATTTCAAAAATTCGTAAACTTGATTATTTCGGGACCTTAGAGAGTATATGGTTAAAATTCCAGCTCTCTAGGTCCAGTTTAAAGGCCTAATTTTTGCCGACGGACGAACATGGCTAGATCGAAATTACTATCGATGCTGATCATAAATATAGTAACATTTAGGGGGCTACGGGCAATATTAAGGTATGTTACAAACTATGCGTCAAAATTAATATACCGTTAGAATAGGGTATAAAAAAGAAGTCGTGTTGAATCCGAAACTAAATTGGAAATTATCAAACGATTAGAAAAGGGCGAAGGACCCTTTGCTGTTGGGCGCTTTTTCAATATAAAGGAGTCTACGTTTCGTACTATCAGAGCTAATCAAGATTCAATAAAGTCATCTATAAAAAATGCTACAGCTCAGCTTAAAAAATAAAACAAAGTACTGATCCGATAATGGAAAAGATGGAAACTTTGCTAATCTCGTGGATTAAGGACAACAACAAGAAAAAAATTGGAGTCGACTCTATTACAATTTCAAAAAAAAAAAACGAAGAATATTTTTGATCATCTTCAGCGCGAGGAAGGCGTTGAGCAAGGAGCAGAACAAACGAATTTTGTAGCAAGCAAGGGATGGTTTGATACATTCCGAAAGCGTCACAATCCCCACAACATAAAATTTACGGCCGAAGCGGCTAGTGCCGATATAGAAGCTTCTAAAAAATTCAAAGTAGAATTCAATGGAATTATTAAAGATGGTGGATACAAAGCTCAACAAATTTTCAATGCGCATGAAACTGGGATTTGTTGGAAGCGTATGCCTAGACGAACTTATTTATTCAAGGAAGGGAAAAGAATATCAGGGTTTAAGGCAGCAAAAGATAGGTTCACCCTCTTACTTTCTGGAAATGCTAAGGGTGATTTCAAGTGCAAACCATATCTTATCTATCAATCTGAAAACCCGAGAGCTTTGAAAAATGTAACAAAGGCCGAACTTCCTGTTCATTGAAGAGCAAACAAAAAAGCTTAGATGAATTCATCACTATTCACTGACTGGTTTAGTAAAAGCTTTTGCCCAGAAGTTGCAACATTTAAGAAGATGTATCTACGGCAAACTTTTCGGAAGAGGTTAGAAGCCATAGATGGACTTCCTAAGACCACTATTCGCGAGTTTCGGTGAAACAACAACATTGCTATAGCAAATATTAAGCCATCCTGGCGTGACATAAAAAATATCACGATGAATGCAATTTGGAGACCGTTATGGCCAGAGTGTGTTGCAGATGATGTTGGGGATGGTTCTGATTGCAATGTGGAAAATTCGCTGTTCCTTGGAAGACAGATTATAGGAGAAGGCTTTAAAGGCCTGGAGCTAAGGGACATTAATGTTCTCTTGGAGGCGCATAAAGCTTAGCTTTCAGTTCAAGTTTAACTTGGTTTTTGTATGTGTATCTCACAATTTTCCCGTTTTTGGTTTTGTTTACATCAAATTCCTTTGCGTTGTTTTGAATGAACAACCATTATTCTTACAATTGTTACCACGTGAAGTGGACGGCTGGAGTTACAGTGCTGTTTCACGGTCTGCCACAACCGATCATCAGACTCCTTTTTCCTATGGTTTCAGTTCAAGAATTGATGAGCACCAAGATGAGACATTTTTTTTCTATTTTTTGCTATGAATTGTTTTTGTTCTTAGCTTTTATTTTGTCATTAAATTTTATCATTGATTTTATTCTTGCTATGTAAAATTGTTTTTTAAAAAAAACTGTATAAAATAGGTAGTTATTTTGAAATTGCTTGCGTTACGTATCTTCATGCAGTTTCTAGTCTCAACATACACGAATTCGACATACGCGGTGTTTTTTTGGAACGCATCCCTCGCGTATGTGGGGGGATTGGGTATACACGATTTGAAGTGAACATTAGAAAATCGCAAACTCAGTTTTCTAAAAATAGCCAAATGACGGTACTTAACAAAAATGCAGGTATTTCAAAAACAGGGATGGAGTTCTGTAAAAAAAAACGACCAACGTTTTCGTGTGTACGAACGATTTGCTTTTGTTTATTTTCTGAAATTCTTTCAGAATGTTTTTACAGAATCCCACAGCTCTAGTTATTTCTAAAAAAATTAAACACCAGCTAATACTAGATACCATTTTGAACAAATCTGCATAGGAAGTCGGATTTCGGAATACTTTTTTATAATTATATCTTATAAAAGTTTTTAAAATATTAAACAACATCCCTTTTCTTAAAAACGGCTCTAATGATCAATATCATTTTTAAGGGATTTTAAAACTTGGAGTAAATGAAAGAACAAGCATACTCAGATTTTCGCAAAGACTCAAATAATAGCACATTAGATCCGGTTGACTTGATATCAAACAAATTTGATATCTTAGCTAGTACTACCATTTTGAACTTACTCAGATTCTTAAAAGATGTTTTTATAAAGTTTATATTCATATAAAAGTCTTTAAAATAGCTACAAGAACTTCAAAGAACTTATCCCAAATAAAATGGGCCGAGACCAGGTCAGTTAGTACTGTCTTTGTCAAAAGAGATATCCTACGAACACCATCAAAATGTCAATATCAATCAACGTTAATACAACGATATCGACATCATCGGCCGTTCCCAGCGTTAGAGGCTTTCACGGGAATTGAAGAACAAGCGAAATTGGTTGGTCTTGAAGTAAATGAGGACAACCGACTAGGACAGAACGTCACTGGTGATAGCAATACCTTCGAGGTAGTTAAGGAGTTCATCTACCTAGGAGTAAGCATCAACTCTACAAATGACAACTTAGTGGAGATCCGGCGGAGAATTACCTTAGGAAACAGCTGCTACTTCGGTTTAGCGAAACAAATGGGTTCAAAACTCCTCACTCGAAGGACGAAATGCATGCTGCTTTATGGTGCCGAGTGGTGGACGATAAGTAGGAAAGGGAAGTTATTATTGGGTTCTTTTGAAAGAAAAAAACTAAGTTGGATATTTGGTCATGTGTGCGAGGAGGGCGAATGGATACAACCGCGAACTCTATAAACTGTACCAAGATGTGGATGCAGTCCAAAAAGCCAAAATACGTCGACTACATTGGCTCGGCCACATCGAGCGAATTGACAATAATGTTCCAGCTAAGAGGATCTTCGAATCCCAGCCCCCTGGTTCGAGAAGGCAATGCAGTGTCTCAGGCAGAGACTCTTCAGGGGTCGGGAGCCTGTTAAATAAGTAGTGTGGCTGTTGTGGCTGTCTTTTTTTTCAATCGTGTTCTTATTCAACACTCGCTGAGTGACGTGTGGGAGACGAAATTCAACATTTTGATGAAATTAAACATACGAAATGCTGGAAAACGTATGGCGAAGTGATGAACATTTCGGCTCAAATGTTAAATTTGTTAAAAATTACGAATTTCGTGTCTGTGTAAACGTACTATAAGGTTTGGTTGTCATTTCATTCCAGACATTCAAAAACTTTAACTTTACTCTTTATATTCACTCTCTTGCTGACCTATTCATCTTCACTTATCTGCGGTTTGTTGTTGTTTAAGGTGTTAAATTATATACCTCCAATAAAATACGCCTATAGTAACTTTAGGGGTCTACGAGGTATGTTACAAACTATGAGGAAAAATGTTTAAACCCTTCGAATAGGGTATAAAGAGGCACGTCCACAGCCAACCTCTTGGGTCACTTAGAAATGTTTGATTGCATAGCATCAAATAAAGGAAATAAAAGCGAATATGTGTCTGTGTGAACCTACACATTATATACACACGGGTCTAGAAATGTTAATACCTATCTCCGACAGTACAGCCACAACGGCATAAAGTGGTATACGGATGGTTCTAAAATGGAAACGGAGGTAGGACCGGGAATATACGGACCAAATAAACGCTTTACGATACCCATGGGAAAAAGTCCCAGCGTATTTTAAGCAGAGCTCCACGCTATTCAAGAGTACGCCAGCCACATTTTTTTTATCTGGCATAAAAGGTGCAATCATCAATATATTCACTGATAGTCAAGCAGCTATAAACGCCCTTAGCTCGCATACCATTGACTAACAATCAGTCATGTACTGCTTCAATACCCTTCAAACACTCGGATTAAGAAAGAAGACTAATTTATGGTGGGTTCCGGGTCATGTCGGGGTAGAAGGAAACGAAAAGGCGGACGAACTGGTCAGAAAAGGTTTAGAAACACCTTTCATAGGTTCCGAACCTTTCTGCTGCACTCCTAGATCAGCAGCAACGGCAGCAATAAAAAGCTGGGAACATAGAAAATGTATCTATCTTTGGGAAGCATCCCAGGTCTAAGACAGGCCTAACGAGTCATTCCGTCCTTCAATCAAAATGCCAGCAAATGCCTAAACCTAAGCAGGCATGATATCAAAAACTTAGTAGGCTACCTTACCATGTTTAAGATATCATCCAAACAAAATGAGAATAGCAGACTCTCCTGAGTGCCGACTTTGCCTTGAAGGGGACGAGTCAGCTGAACAAATTTTATGTGAATGTCCAGCCCTTAATGGAATTAGAAAGAAAATCTTTTTTAGGGAACAAATGGGCCCCGAGGACGTAAAGAATTCTTCTACTGGTAAAATTGGCCACTTTACACGGAAAGTAGAAATTCTACTAGTTTAAACTTTTTCTGGTCCATAAGGTACAAAAGATCTTTTAGGTCGAAGTTCCCCCCTTGGCGAGCCAGAAGTTTAAAAAACTCCCTCAGTGGGCTTGCTAGAAAAGAGGAGTCATGTCTACATAATATTCTACGTTATTACTATATTCATTTTCCTGATTTTATGAGCATCGAAAACGGATATTAAGAAAATGTGATTCAAAACGATTTTGTATAAAATCGAGAAAGTTTCGTACGACCTAGTCATGCATTTTATTTTTTTGATATCACAGCGTTTCTTTATGTAAATTTCGTTCCTTTTTCTCCTTGCAAATGGAAAATAGGTTTATTTAGAAATAGGTGAAACTTTCCCAAGATATTCCTTTGTCTTCTGTCTGGCACAACAGGGGCTAAAGAAGTGGGAACCTTGTTGTGACAATCACTTTGCAAACAAAAAATACGTCGTTCATTAGTCATTGAAGTTTTGGAATCGAATTCTTAGAATCGATGTTCTTTGTAGTTTCAAAATGAATTCAATTAAGAAGGGTACCTTCTCCTGCCACACCTGTCGGAATTTTGCTATAAGAAAATTGCAGATATTTAAAAATATGTATCCAGCTTCTCCAGGTTGTTTTCAAGTAAAATGTACCTCGACCGCTTTCACTTGAGAAGAATGCCTGAAACTTTAACTCTATCAAAAGATTAAGATAAATTCGTTTTTATTTCCTTTTTGACAAGTTGCAAGTGGTGTGCCTTTGTTTCTTTATCTGTTGAATTTGGGGGGGCACGGTAGTGGGGGAAGGGAGGAAGATAAAACGTCCTTCAAGATTACCTAGTGGATAAGTACAATTTTCTACTGGTATGAGTTCTACAAGAGGGACTTGATGTTTCTTTCACGTGAATATTATTTTTTAGCTTTTGACATTGAGTTGCATTGAAAGTAGTTGGTGAGCCCTTATCTGGTTTCGTGTAGTTTATTATACTTGGATAGGTGATGTAATTAGGGAATAATGTTAATCGTGCCGGGAAATGGCGAACAATTCAAGTTTCAAGGGGGCGTTAAATTTATTCTTCGGAGAATTGTTTACCTTGAGAGCTGATTCTTGCTTGAGTTGAATTCAAAGAAGTATTTGTTGTGCACCAAGGTTAAATTGTATCGTCCAAAGATGTAATGAGAGTACATGTACATTATGGACAATAATTGCATGACACTTGTACTATGGCGGAGGGGGATATATTCTCACTCAATTTAAGAGGTGTAACGACTTTATACACATGTATAAGGGAGTAAAGACAAGATTAAGATGAACCAAAGTCGGTGTACACCAGGGAAGCATCTTAAGTCCCTTGATATTTTTACAGTCCTTGATTATCTGCTTGAAGGAAAAGTAACGGATCCCAAAGTGTAGCAGTTATTCTTTGCTGACAATGGAGTCATCATAAGCGAGGATAAAACGTCCCTGCAACTAACACTTGATGTATGGGTAGAAGTTTTGGAGGAGAATGGGTATCGTATTAGTCTAAAGAAAACAGAATACTTGTACTGCCCGTTCTCTGATTCACTGCGACCTGTTCCAGACATTTATATGAATGGAGGAGTGATCCCAAATGCGAAAAGTTCAAATATCTGGGATATGTGATTAGTAGCGAAGCAAGCTGTGATTATGACATTAAGTAGTGTGTAATCGTATGGTGCATGAAGTGGCGGGAAAACTCACCCATCTTCTGTGATCGGAAAATACCCCTCAGCTGAAAGGAAAGCTCTACACCGCAGTTGTGCGCCCGTCGCTCACACACGGTTGTTGGACATCATACAAAAGTATGAGGGTACAGTAGCAGGAGTAACAGAGATTGGTCGAATACGAAGTTCCAAGTCAAAGAGCTTTCACGTCAAAGAGCTTATCTCGAAAAAAATTTAGCTCGACCGGCTCAGTTGGTAGTGTCATGTTAAAAGCAGAGATCCTACGAAACCTGTCAAAAAAGGCAACATCAATAAACGTTCCAATACAAACGCGAAAGACAGGCAGGCCTGAAAACTCCTGGATCACACATATGCAGCAACACCAACATTTGATGGGCCTCAGTGACGAAGTGAGTTAAAGTCGGGAGGCGAGTCGTTATTTTCTGAGGTCAAGCCGGAGAACCCCACGGCCGGACCAGTGGGGATGCAGTTAAATGGAGGGTTATGATCCCTTTAAACCTGATATAGTCTCACCGCCTTTAAAGGAAGAAGAAGATATTATAAAAAAAAAAATTGTTTTTATTTGAAATGAATATAAACGTATTATTTTTAATAACCTTGTTATACTCAAATTTAATTAAACTTTATGTTGAAATGGAATATGCTGTGTATTATATATAACATTTTAATACTTAAACTTTATACAATTTTGTATTAAAACATAATATGTTTGGTGTTAAATTAAATTTCATCTTCATTCAAATCAAATCAGCATTGGTATTAAAATGTAAAATAATTGTATTCTGTTCTAATATTTCTTGGGAATATAACGAGTCAAGAAAATATTGAATTTAAGGTGAAAATATTGGAATTCAATACTTAACATTTAAATATATATGGGTTTGGTTTCAATACTTTCGGTATAGAAACCAATCCTTATATACAGTGCCGCTCACTTGAATAGAACCCCACCTTTGCTTCGACTTCCAAGTTCAATAACTTTTAAACTAATAAAGAAAACAACTCAATTTCTTTTTTCAATTCAACTTAACTTTGTAAAACATAATAAAAAATGGTGTCTATATTGAAAGTGAGAATTTTACTATACATTTTAAAGTGATGGGACTCAAAGTATTTGTATTAAATTTTAGCTCATTTGAATAGAACCCCCACATAAAAAATGCATTTAGGAATAGTTTAACACTCTGAAGTTAAGGTAAATAAAAAGGGACACAATTTAAATTAAGTTCAAGAACAAAAAAACATAAATTAGTAATGGGTGCTTCCACTTTGTTTATGAATAACCTCAAAAACTCTGCTAGGCTATAGGTTTCCTGATATAATCCAATGAAATGGAGGCCCAGCTACATTTAATTGCTTCTATAAGTTCATTTTTATATGAATATTGTTTGCCTGATTCGTAGACCTTCCGAACAAGCCATCCCCAAACATTTTCGATGATGTTCAAATCGGGCGAGTATGGTGGCCAGTCCAAAATTGAGACATTTTGGCCCCTAAGGTAAAGTTTTACCACTCTGGCGTTGTGTATTGGTGCATTATCCTGTTGTAGTTTCCACGGCAAGTCACCAAACAGCTCATTATTGGAAGGGAAAACCTTCTCGAGTACGCCAATATAAGATTGCGCAATCATACGAGGAGTCAGAAAATGTAATTCTAAATTGTCATAGTACGTTATGGCTCCCCAAACCATAACACCGCTCACTCGGGTGTGTAATCGATCCAATTGATGCTCCTCTTTTCGCAAATCACGGAAGTAGTAGTTAAATCCGTCAGGACCCTCAAAATTAAATTATTTTTCCTCGGAGAAAACAATATGGTACCATTCCCTACTCCAGGTCATGTTAGCGCGACAGAAACAAAGACGTTGTTCCTTACGGGACGGGTTAAGCGGTGTTTTTTTTTTAACTTTAAACGTTTCAAGTGTTTAGCCTTTGAAATAACCCACTTTACCGTAGAAACACTAGCTATAACACCACCATTTTCTTTTATTTTTAAGGCAGAATCATGCGAGTTTGACGCGAGTCGCAAAATTGCTCTTTTGTCAGCAGCGGTAACGGCACAAACAGTTCGCCCTTTCACGTTTTTACCATAGTTGGACTCATTGCGTAAAAATGTTGATATTACCTTGCGGCTTCGCTGAATTTTTTTTAGCTATTTGGTGAATAGACAAGTCACACTCGCGATAAGCTTTGATTTTAGCTTTCTCGTCCCCGGCCAAAGATTTACCACTTCCCATTTTGACTGTAATTATTTAAAAATAACTAAAATATATTAGAGACAACTTTTGCATAACTACCTGCCTTGGCTTGCATTCAAGTGAGCGGCACTGTAGGTTTAAATGTAATATAATGGATATATATTTTGTGATAGCAGTGTAATGTTATATTATATTGTAGGGTTCCCTTTTTTATTGGAGCCTACCACCCTAAGCTATATAAAGCGTAACACGCTCTTCTTTAGCTGTTTAAAACGCAGCTCGCTGTACATAAATGGCATACAACTGCCGCAGTGAACAAGGAGTCCATGGTTGTGATTCAAGACTGAATTTTATTAATTTCTTACTCGCTGTTTATACAAAAATTCTTACGATTTACAGTACACATTGGATCTTCACGATCAAAACTATAAATGTTCATTTCTGTAAATTGACCCATCTGGCCCAAATTAAAAATGGAGGAAGCAAAGAATGAGATTGTAAACAATGAAAAACAGATGCACTGAGGTGAACCCTCACATAACACGAATCACTGCCGATAGCGAACGAATGTCGTGCGACACTTTCAATGCTATACGGGGGAGATTCCATATTATGTAATTGATTTCACGTTTCGTGTGCTTGCTACATCCTTCCCCCAAAAAATTAAATGACATTTGTTTATATTTCATAAAATTTAAATAAATGTCATTTGGCTTCGTGTTTGCTTTATAGTATATGGTAGTCTTATATCTATGTATTGTTATTTATTCATCTTATCTTAATTCTGTCTAGCTTTTATTAAATTATTATTATGTATTTCATATTCCTTATTTTCTAGGCCTATTGTGCTATTGACACAATTTTGTGCAATTATTCTATAGGGTCTTTTAAAAGGTTTGTCTTTTTTTTTTTTTAGTTTTTAAGTACATATAATCTCTACGTAGTATATATAATCTACGTTAAAATTAGATTTATTTAACATTCTTTTGACTTTGTTGTCTTTTAATTTTCTCATGAATTCGATTATTTTTAGCTTGTTCATGCTGTAATAAGTGCATTTTACCATATGCAATGTAATATGTAGTGCAACAAAGTGTATACAATATATTTTTAAGCCTGCCTGGCCTACAAATCTATGGGGCTTATTGAAAGGCTAGCCCAAGTCGTGTAGAAATTGATGGCTGAAAAGCCTAAGTGTTTTGCGGCTAAAGAGCCAAGCTGAAAATTAAAAGAGGTGCATTTACTGCATCCAGTTTAAGATTGACTTTATTATGATTTTCTTAACCTATTTATACAAAAATTTTATTCTAATTAATTACATCTATTCACTAATACTGTTATATAAATGCTTATGCAGCAGTAAATCTAGATTTGAATTCACCAGCCGGCTGTACAATTTGACACCATGCACAACGCGGCTCAAGGTGAAGCGGAATTCTTATCTCATCGCTTGTACCTTTGTGGGAATCTATTGTAGGTGGATAGTGATTACAAAACTATCGTCTGGTCTGGGGAAAGCCCTTGTATGGACTTTGATTTGTTGTTCTCGTTGCCACGATTGGTATCTGGCATTGTAATCTGTGAAGTCGTGTATGTATCATGTTAGAATTTGTATTTTAAGGAATTTCTGTCTGTCAGTGATGGGTAGTAGTACTACTTAGTACTACTTAGTACTAATGTATCTTAGTACGAAGTATGGTACTACAATGCGAATATTTTAATTTACATTTCAATTCGTTCAGATAATTGCCTATGTTGTATATTATCTCTTTATTCGTTAAGATTTCGCAAGGTAATGTACATAATTTACCAAAAATAAGTTCAAATGGTGAGTATGAAGTACTAGTGTAACAATATGTATAATAGGGTAATAGCTCATAATGTATTCATTGAAAACTCGATGGTTTCTTTCAATTGATCCTATCGTCTCTTGATGAAAATGTTGAAACTATTATCTCTATGTTTAAGGCTGTAAACACACCGGATAAAGCAAAAGGTGTTTTTTTGTTTCGTGAAACAAGAGAACATTTTTTCTTATGAGAGTACACACACCAAAGAAAACGAAACAAAAAACAGGTTTTTGTTTCGAAGTGTTTCGGTGGTGGTTGTCGAAAATACATGCCATTGTATACGAGCAACACACACCGAATGCAACAAAACTGTTTCGACCCAGCGTCGTTGACGATAATTGCGTACTTTTTTATGGCGCAACACACACCAAACGAAACGAAACATAAAAACAAAAGCAAAACAAGAAAACGTGTTTCGTTGCCGATAGCTGATCTGTTGTTTTTTGCAAAACATTGTGGGGTTTTTCCTAATACTTTTTTAAAGACGCATCGACTTGATCCTCGTTGTGTATAACTTTTCACTATTGCTGGTTTTTCTGATTATTTTTTTTAATGATTACAAATAATTATGAACCTATACAATTACCCTTCTGTCACTACTCATTATATGGATATACTCTGGTTTACTCTGTGCGGAAATTTTAACAGATACCTATGAACGTAGATGGGGAAAAATTATTTTTTTTTTAAATGAGGCAAGAAGCCCTATCTATAATTTAAACAATAAGGAACATGCTAATAAAGTTACTATTGATAAGCTGTGGATAGAAATAGCAACTGAAATGAATTGCCAAGGCAAGTTTTATTGAATTTTAATTTTATACATGATTATTAATGTACATAATGTGTATGAATATATATACAGTATTACTTTAAATACTTGACATACTGTATTTAAAAATCATGTAACCAAAATTAGATGGCATACTTGTATTGTCAAGGAACTACTCCAGTAGAGGAGTTAAAGTATTGAATATACTTATTGCGTATGTTACGTGCAGCATTTGATGGTCTTGCTCTTCCAATATTTTCATCTGTTTCTCCTTGAGGTACGTATTCCATAGCTTCACGCTTAATATATATTTCCTGAAGCAAGCCTTCGCGTTTCCTAATCATTCTGGTGAAATTATTAAATTTTTCAGGATAAGTTCTTAGCTCAGCTATTACGTTTATTATCACATCCTCAGCATTTCGTTTTAGATTATATGGATGCACCCACCACTCTCTGCTATTTGCGTCCTTTTCCTCAATTGCTTAAAAAATTCTATGTAAGATTGGCACAACTTCATCGTCTGAGTCCGACCACATGTTGAACAACACTAAAAGCAAGTCGCGAATTCAATTTTGTTTTATGTCAACGCACACCAAATGAAGCAAGAAAACAAAACGTTTTGTTTTGTTACATTCTGTTTTGCTTGGTGTGTGTTGAAATAAAAATTGTTTTTTTGACTATCGAATCAAAAACGTTTTGCTTTATCCGGTGTGCTTTCAGCCTAAGAGTTTGCAAATGTTTTTCAGTCATTCATTTTTTAATTCCTTTTTAAGCTATTGCAATAGCTTTTTTCACGGGCTTTGAGCGCGGCGCCCGAATCAGGAAATTCCGTAACGAAAATAAAACCTAACACCCCATACTTTCTCACAAACATAGCAGCTGTTTGTGAGAAAGTGCATACGTGTATCGGTATCTATCCCGTTTGAGAACAACTGCGTGTCGTTGTTTTTGTTTTTTATATGTAAAAATCTTTGCTCTCTTTAGGGGCTAGTTGGAAATATCGAGCGTCACCGTCATCGTCAGATTTTCAGGTCGGACGACAAAAAACCAAAGTTTGAGCTGGGGAGCTGAAATTTATAATATAGACTCTACAGGCGCCCTTGATGCTCATGTGTAAATATTTTTAAAATTCGCCCATTGACACGCCCACAATTTAAATTAATGTAACGCTGACGAGCCTACATGTTTACACATCAACTATACCGTGAGTGCGGCAGGGCTCACACCTTTTCTGTGTACAGGTAATACACATTAATGCTGCGCAGAGAGAGTAGACATATATGATATTATATCTATATAAATGCACACCGCGCGAAATTCGATGATCAAACTCTTAATAACGTCCTTTTTGTTCAAATTTTTTGAATGAATAATTTTTTTATTGTGTAATTACACTATTTATACCTAATTATTTATACCTAGCTATTTTCATTTTATACAGAAGAAAAACTTAAAGAGCTAAAAAGAAAAAGATAAAGAATTCTATGCAATAGCTTTACCGCGGCAGTCCCACGTTTTTGTTTTATCTGTTTTAAGTTTCCTCAATCATCCATATTTTAAAATAAATTTCTCAACTATCGTTTTCGCAATTAAAGTTGCTTCTTTAGTTTCCATTGGGAAAGCTTCCACAAATGTTGTTAGCTCACACTGTACGGTAATAATGTATCTGTAACCATTCGATGGTCTCAGAGGTTCTATTTCTATCGTATCTACAGTGATTGTCTCAAATGATGTGTTCGGTTTGTCAGTCATTAACATATTCTCTCTAGTGTATTTTGTTACCTTAACTGCATTACAGGTCTTGCAATTATTTTTGTATCTTTTTACCATTTTGTTCATATTTTTCCACACATATCTTTGTTTTAGTTTATTGACGCATTTCCTTATACAACAATGTCCTCCCAGCTTTGAATTATGATAATCTTCTCTCAATTTGTACATTTCTTTTTCATCTCTTATTTGTTTTGGAAGTTCTAATAATATTATGTCAAGACATTTATCTTCTTTCATATTTTCCTGCAGCTTATTAAATATTTCTTTAAATTCTTGTATGCATACCAAACATATTCAAATATCTTTGAACACCTGCATTGTTCATATTGAATATTAGCTTCCTCAGATTTAATTTTACCTCTGATAAAGATTTATCGCTAAATTCTAGAACCACAGTGTTTGCTGCTCCTTCTTCCTGTAACGTTACTTTTACTTTGTTTGAAGTCTATTTTCATTAGTCGCCCTATGCCCGATATTGATGTATAGTGTATTTGAGTACAAGGGTTTTCCACAATTTTCAACTGGTTTCTCGTCTTTATTTTTCGTCATGGCTCTTGTTAGTACGTCAATGGTGTGGTTTGGTATCATCTCCTTTAAGATATCCGAATCAATTTTTATCCTTGGCAGCGCATCAGCGTTGGTGTTCATTTTTCCTTTCTTGAATACCTACTATTTCGAAATCGTAGTCTATTAAATCTACGCGTATTCTTATCAGTTTAGATGACGGACGCTTGTGCGTAAATAAAATTACAAATGGTCTGCGATCCGTGTAAACTATAAATTTTCTTTCAAACAAATAGGGTCTGAAATAATTTATTCCCCAGTGTATCGCTAGTAGTTCTTTTTCTATGATTGGTTTGTTTAGCTCATGTTTGTTAAGGGATTTCCGTGCATATCGGTATCGGTCTATCTGTTCCAATGTCACCTTGTGACAGTACTGCTCCCTGAGCAAAATTTGAAGCATCTGTAGTTAGTATGAATAATAAGTACAGGTAGCTCCATTAAATTTTGTCTTGAAAGCTTTATCACAGTCTTCTGTCCAAGCGAATATTTTCAGTAATTGGTTCAGCGGCCTAGCAGTTTCTGCGAAGTTTTTTTTAAAAAACACTGTCTTGATTCAGATCTATTTTGATACTTGTGATTATCTCTGACCTCGGTGGAATTGTCAATTTTCCATTACTTCTCATTGCAATATATTCATTGGAAATATTATTCCCGCATCTTGCAATGGAATTATGAGTACGCAAGTCTCATAGTCTATTTTGCAATTGTACGTTTTGAGAAAATCTCTCCTAGTATTCCATCTGTTGTTATATTTTTGTCGTTATTTACCACATGAAATTGATGTTCAATACCTGTTTCTCCTAATGCAAGTTTTAGTTTTGATACAGCTTTCGAGAATATTGCTTTGTTTGTTATGCCATTTATTTGACATGCTGAGTTCTTGTTTATTTCTTTCACCAGATATTTCTTACAGACTGCACTATCTGGACCTGTGTCAATTAAACATTTTAAAGCCTTTCCTAAATTCTTTACACGTATGCTAACGAAATTTGTGTCGTACTCAATATAGAAATTTAATACCTTCTTTGGTTCCGCCGATTATGCTACACCTCTGTTTCCCGACCTAGTATTATTGTTGTGCTACCCTCGTGTAACACATCTACCTCTATTGTTATCTTCATGGTAGGTAATTATGGCTGTTCTTATTATTGTTGTCGTTGTTGTTATTCTTATACCTCGGGTTTGTAAATGTTGGTCTATAGTTACCATGATAGATCTCTTGATCAAGGAGTCAGTGGATAGTAACTTGCACTTGGGCAAAGCACAGGATTAGTTTTACTAGATGTTGAGAAGGCTTTCGACACGGTATGGCACAAGGGTCTTATTCATAAATTGAGAATTTTGAATTTTCCTCATCACATTAATAAAATAATTTTCTCGTTTTTAACCGAACGAACATTTAATGTGTTTATTGATGCTGCATGTTCGGATACGAAGGAAGTCGTTGCTGGTGTTCCCCAAGGATCTGTTTTGGGTCCATTCTTATATAATATATATACATCTGCCTTTCCGAAGCTCAGGCACTGTAAGACCGCTATCTTCGCAGATGACACGTGCATTTATTCAGCGGATTCTAATGGTTTAGTTATTGAAACCAATTTGCAATCTGCTTTGGACGATATCAAAAATTAGTTCAATAAATGGAAGATTAAGGTGAATGCTGGCAAGACTCAAGCCGTCTTTTTCACAAGAAAAAGAAAGGCTTGTCATCTGCCCAGCAAAAGGTTAATAATTAACGGGTCGCAGGCCGAATGGAAGTCCAGCGCAAAATCTTGACAAAACATTAACTTTCGGATTACACATCCAACAAACAATAAATAAAGTTAATTTGACAATAAAAATTCTTTACCCATTGATCAATAGGAATTCAAAGCTTAGTGTTGAAAATAAGTTAATTTTATATAAAGTGATTTTTCAAAGCATCATGCTGTACGGTTCACCTGCCTGGGGAAAATGTGCAAAGAGTCATATTTTAAAATTACAAAGAATGCAAAACAAAATATTGAAAATGATGCTAAATTTGCCTTGGCATTATTCGACAGAAGAACTACATAGATTTACAAACATTGAAAGAATTCCATCTAGAATAACAAAACTATGCAGCAGTTACGACATGTCGTGTAGTTCATCTGATAACTACCTGATCTCAAATCTGACTTTATGAACATTTAAATATACTTATAGAAATTTAATAATTATTTATTTATTAATAAGAGAGATTATACTAATTCATATTTAAATTTATTGTTTGTTAATTAAGAGATTTATATATTTATTCATTTATTTACTGTTTATTTATTTATCCTTTAATGTATTTATCTATATATTTATTTATTTATTAAATTACTTAATTATTTATTTATTTTATATTTAATTATTTATTTATTCATCTATTTATTTGTTTATATATTTATCTATCTATTTATTTATTTGTTATTTATTTATTCGTTATGTATTTATTTATTTATTTATTTTATTATTTATTTAATATTTATTGTTTATTTAATTATGTTTTGTTACTTTATTCATTTATTAACTTATTTATTTTGTATTGAATATTAAATTGTGTGATACCCAAATGATATTTATTTCAAAAACAGTTTTGTAAAAAGTCATTGATTTGTCTGAGGTATTTTTCAGTTATTCCCTCCCCTTCTCTCTATCTCATCTATTCATAGAAGGTTTTTCCTGTAGCTTTTCCTTCTACCAATTATTTATCTAAGACTGTGTTGTTAAAAAACATTGTTATAAATTTTTCAGTAGTAAGGTAGCTTTATACCAAATCTCTGTAAATTGTGCAATATAGGTTTAATGAAAGAATGTATAATAATTCCGCTACAATAAACAATCTATCTATCTATCTATTGAAACAGCACTCCACTCGTTCATTTA
Source organism: Portevinia maculata (assembly GCA_949715645.1). NCBI lineage: Eukaryota > Metazoa > Arthropoda > Insecta > Diptera > Syrphidae > Portevinia > Portevinia maculata. The sequence goes on from OX454528.1 coordinate 99,346,471, forward strand.
CCCCATCGAAAAATCTCTCAGAATAAAGGAATTCACCTTGGTGGCTTTTCTTGACATAGAGGGAGCTTTCAAAAACCTGCGGCCTCAATGTCAATCCGACGAAGACTGAGTTGGTCCTTTTTACTAGGAAAAACAAAATTCCGTACTTCTCGCCTCCCACGATAAGAGGATCCACTCTCCGACAGTGCTAGTTATCCAGGACTTAAGTTGGACAGGAAGCTAAACTGGAAAGAAAACGTCAACGGACGTACCAAAAAAGCCATGGTTGCCCTATACACATGCAAGAGGGCAGTAGGCTCATCATGGGGCCTACAACCGCACATAATGCATTGAAGGTAAACGTCGGAAATAAGACAGATTCTCTTATATGGTGTAATGATCTGGCTGACCGCCCTGGAGAAGAAAATCATTTTCTTAAAAATGAAAAAGGCTCAACGAGCTGCATGTCTCAGTATCACGGGGCACTGAGAACCTTTCCAACAGCGGCACTTCAAACCATGATACACCTCTTTCCTATAGACATCATAGGTAAACAAATGGCTGCCAACTCAGTACTACGACTGTGAGACTCCCACCAATAGAGAGGACAGGACACTGGCCATGCCAACATACTCGTACTTAAGATGCACAAATATCTTCCGTACTCTACGGATCGACTGCCAACTGAAATGAAATTCATTTTAGGCTTCAAACACTTAATACCGGATAGAACAGAGTGGACGCAACGTGATGTCCTCAAAAATGACTCGCTGTCAATATTCACGGATGGGTCCAAGACCCAGGAAGGAGTCGGTGCAGGAGTCTTCTCAGAAGACCTGGACATCCACCTCTCCTTCAATCTACCAAACTTTTGCAGCGTCTTCCAGGCTGAAGTCATATCAATTCGACAAACCGCTGACTAGTTGTCGGTAAATACCATACCACAAAGCTGGACCAGAGAAGGTCAAACGGACTTACGGGACATTATCGTAGATTTGTTGTCAACATAGCTCCCTTCATCTACAACATATTGCCTCTGTATTTACGCAACCAAGAAGGATATAAATTAAAGTTCTTAGATCATCTAAAAAAATGGCTACTCTCCTTATCTGACGTTAGAACATTGATGCAAATCATATTTTAAACATAGGGACGGGCTACATTCCGCTTGGGCGAACTGTTGGATACCCTATTCTTATTCCTATCCCTCATAAGTGGGCGTGACAAAAGTCTAAGTATGGTTGAATTGTTAAGAACGCTTTTCATATTTAGTTATATAACATTTAAAGGATTTTATCAAAAAAAACGCTCCCTAGCTCAAACTTGGGTGTTTCAATAAAATTGTTTTATTTATTTGTGGGCGTGTCAGTGGGCGTGTCAGTGGGCGGATTTTGAAAAAAAATTATCCCGAGCAGTTTTAGGAGTCATAGATCATATATACAAAATTTCGGCTTTCTAGCTCAAAATTCGATTTTTTCCAAAATTTTGTTTTTTTGAGTTTGTGGGCGTGTCTGTGGGCGGATTTCAAAAATTCGTAAACTTGATTATTTCGGGACCCTAGCGAGTATATGGTTAAAATTTAAGCTCTCTAGGTCCAGTTTAAAGGCCTAATTTTTGCCGACGGACGGACATGGCTAGATCGACATTACTATCGATGCTGATCATAAATATAGTAACTTTTAGGGGTCTACGGGCAATATTAAGGTATGTTACAAACTATGCGTCAAAATTAATATACCCCTAGAATAGGGTATAAAAACTGCCTCATTGCTTTCAATTTGCTTCCAAATGCATTCCTTTTTAAATGTCTCTATCTTCCGTCCCCAATTTACACCTCGTGTTACTTACTTTCTTCTTTTCTGTGCGGCCTAAATTCACTTACACCACAAAGTGTACAATCCCCGTTTCCGACTTTTTTGTTTCTTTCTTTTCTATATTTCTTATATTAATTACATCAACTCATTGTTAACTCAGTTATAAATAAATAAAAATATAAAATAAATTATACGTAAAATAAATATCAATGTAATATAAAACTAAAAATGTAAAATTCAATATATGTAATGACTCAAAAATAAAACGGAAATAACAAAGCTAAAAAAACAATGCCTGTACGGCTGATATTAACAACTTCATAAAGAAAAGTATATGGTTCTAGGTTCGAGCAGCTTGACCCACCTGCCCCTTCCCAAATGGCATCACAATGGTCCTTCTCTGGTCTAAGTGTACCTCATCGAGGGCCTATCTAACCAACCAACCAACCAACCATGATTGTGTTGGTACCTACCTCTAAAATTCTTCTATTGTGGGAACGACTGAAATTACGTTGAGATTCGTGCAAATCGAACGCGTTAACTTCATATGGTGTCTCCATCCAGGCTAGTGTTCTTCTGATGAACGACCAATTTGCAAAGTTAAAGGCGTTTTTAATGCCCAACATCACAACTGCACAATATTTGTTTGTGCCATATCGCCATATTCTTCATTGTACGAGTATCACTACAGCTGCTGTATCGACTAACTACCTTGTTTATTGCCTTGTTGGTATGGAGAGTGCTTCTTTTTCCATCCATCTGAATCAGAGGATCTGTGTAGGTCAAGATCTTAAAGTACTCTTGCTACTGTTCGAGTGCCAAAGTGCATTTCTTCCATGAAGTATTCTACGCGCTCAAGTAGAATCTGCGAGCAAATTGAGCACATAATACAGCAACTACGGCGGCCAGAAACAGTTGACCTTACTTAAAATGCAGAATTTGTGTAGGCACAGGTAGCAGACCTTCCTCCGTGTGTATGTTTATATTCCCCGTTTGGCTTCACGAAGCTCCCAATAAACGCAAACTACAGGCAGTATAACCACATTATTCACGGTTTCCACAGTTTACTTGACCCCAACCCATGACCCCCATCATTTACATACGCTATAAATTACAACAGCTTTTAAACGCTTTATGCGAAACTTGAGTATTTCCCGCAACTCTGAATATGAATCATGAAAATTCGAGTTAAACAGTATATTGAATCGTTGATCGTTTGATTCGTTGAGTGACTATATTCCAATGGCGCTTCACCCTCAAGTGGTGGTCATACGCAGTTGATCGTTGTACCTACATACATACTCAACTAGAAAAATTAGGATATGAATACTTTTTGTCTTAATTTTAACCATTTGGCATGCATTCCCACCAAAGTAGGTACTGCCTAAGGAGGCAATTTCCCAAAAGACAAATGTTATCCCCCACAAGCACTTAAGAGCGGCGTCATAAGAGTGCGAAACAACAATACAATTGTCCATCATCTAGCGCACGTGGCGGCAAAAAGCACGTGGATACATCGCAAAATATCCCAAAACAAATTCGACCGTGCGCAAATTTTCCCAGTATTTTCCAAATTTTCATTCAAGCTCGCTCTTAAAATATTTTCCCTCTCAGTAACAGGTGCAGAATGAGTGAACACTTGAAAGCTTTTCGTTTACCTCCGGAGGAGAATCGCAAATTGAATGCACCCAGTGCCAGCACAGCACACGTCGAACGTCGGAGTGGTCCAGCTTGAAAAATCTCGTATCGCCGACAGTCTCCGATGAATTATCCCGCGAATTGCACGGGCGGATACGGAATGTGTTGACGCGTCATAATAATGCACAAGAAGTGTTTAACTGTGCCGTTATTTATATTGCGTAAACCGTGAAAAACCACTCTCGATCTTAGTGAAAGTGAATTGCTGAGCTAAAATGTGAAAAAGTAATTCGTTAAAATAGGATTAAAAAAGGATTAAGGACACTGTTTGCCGGTCGTCGTCGGCGGGTGTTTGTTTGTCCTAGAAGTGCATATTTTATTTAATGTGATAGGTTGTTGTGTTGAAATATTGTCGAAAATTAAAAAAAGCAGTTAAAAGTGTATTTAAAAAGAAATTAAAAGTTCCGTGACACTACTCGTTGTTGAAGTCCATTGCCGTTTGGAATACTCAAAACAATTGGATTAAGAACTCCTGATTCACCAGCAATATTATCAATTTCTAGTTATTGAAGGATAACAATAGAATGTAAGTTGTTACATTGTTTAAAGTAAACCGCTTGAGATTTTATTTCCCACTCTATGGAGCACTTTTATATAAAATGATGAACTGCAGATGCTGACTGTGGTTCATTTGGAGAACAAGATATTCTGTGTTCTTAAACAGATTCACAGATATTGAAAAGGTACTCCTGGGATTATGGGTGCGAAGTGGATCAGTTTTGGAGATTAATTATTTAAATACTGTAAAAGGTTTTCTGGATGTTCTGAAAGTGAAAAAAAAACCTTCGAGGTAATCCCTATAATAGCTTGCAAAAGTATCTTCAGATGGAAAACAATGTTTCGCCGGAACTTTAAATGTTTTGCATTATTTACCTTAGTCGATTAGGCATTTCGATTTTGTATTGCAAGTAAAGTTTCAGAAACATTTTGACTTCGAAAAATTGGGAGTTATGGGATGGGATTAATAATCTGTGTCAAGTTAAAATTCAATTTTTTTTAAATATCTTGCTGTGAAAAATTGGAGTACCTACCTACACATAACTAGCGACGCATTTAAAGCGCCCGAGATATTTTCTTGATAAACGAACTTTTGAATAAGTATTGGTTGTGGATGGTAGGTGATGTGCATTGGTTGCTTGCGTATACGTAGAGTGAAGGGAGAGCTGTACTCTAGGAGTAGGGTATAGCTTAACATTGGAAAACTTCAATCAAACACTGTACACGGCATATTTCAATAAAACTTGACTTAGTTGAAGCGATGCAAAAATGAGGTGAAAAAAGTTTTTTTTTTTTATAAAACCATGGCTTGTGTATTTAGGAAGCATAGTAGAATTTCTCATGCCCAAAAACTGCTGTATAACATAAATGCAATAACAGCAGCATTTGATTGGACTGTTCTAAAACGGGAGGTCATCCGATGTTTTTTGGAGTTAAACCGGCTGAAGTAGAACCGGCGAAGCATACAAGCGGGCCAGCGTAAAGGCAGTAATGTTATGATCCCTTCAATCGGAATCATAACTCCCACATTAAAAAAAAAAATAAGAAGTAAAGCTTCTCACAGGTTCAATTTCAATTTTAATTTGATCAAACAAAAAGGTTTGCACATTAAGATTTGTATCTTTTATAGTACCTACTTAGTACTTTTCAGTCAGAGAGATTTTGGCAACTCCTGAAAAGTTAAAACAATAAAACAGACCTGCACCGGAAGAAATAGATGGGCAGCTATGAAATAGAAGTGAAGGGAATAGAGAGTGGAATGGAGCAAAATGGGAGAGATCGGCAAAAGGAATAAAGTTCCATAATCTAACAGTGTGAATAAAAAACAAACGAGACGCTTAAAAAAAATGGTTGTGGGGTAGATTTATGTCAAAAGTCCTTTCAAAGTGAGAAAAATCAAGTTTATTGTTTATTTATTATAAATATTATACGGAGGTGATTTTTTTTTTATAATTTGATCTAAAAATGCAAAGTTGCTCGCATTGATGTATTGTTGAAGGGAGCAACCAAGTTGGCTTCTGGAGTGTTCGGAAATATGATCGTATCTTCAAATGCCATAGATGTATCGCACAGCATAATTGAAGGCTGCTCTCAGCTTTCTGTGGGATAAAGAGTCGATGGAGCAATAAACTACCTCAGCGTAGGTATGTTATCATGAGCAAGACTTATGTTAAGATCAGCCTTCGTCGAATTTCGGTCGGTGTGAAGCTAGCACTAAGCTAAAGCTTGTGAAAATATCCGTAGCAACGTGCAATCACTACATTGGTGTGATTGTATAAGGATAATTTTTTATTAATCACATAACCCAAACTAGTAACTGTTACTGCAGAGTTAAGCTTACTGTTCGATCGCCAAACGCCAGGTAGATTATTGGTGTCAAAGGTCTTATTACAGATAGGAATGAATTGCGACTTAGCTGGATTGAGTGGTAGACCATTTACCTCAGCACAATTTTGTATTTGCTCTAGATCCTCGTTTAGTCGAAAACCAGGACCATTTAGATCATTCATTGGCAGAGCTTAATTAAGCTGTACATCATCTGCATGGAGGTGCACAGCTGCATGTTTACATACGGACGGTAGGTCCTTTACAAATAAACAAAACGAAATCGGTCCTAGGATCGATCCCTGGGGTACCCCTTAATAAACAGGTTTGAATGCGGAGAGTTTTTTTTTTAACAGAAAGAGCTTGTTGCAGCCTACCAGAAAGGAGGCTACGAATGAGTTGCCCAGCCTAATCACTAAAACCAAACAGATTATTTTAACTTCCAGCTGAGGACATTATGATTAATCTTGTCTTAGGTTTTCGAGAAGTCGAGCAGACATATAATGACGTTTCCTTTGTCTTACTTCATCAATATTGTTAACCATTGCCGTAGAGCAACTGTGACTGGCCCGAAAATCCGGCTTGGTGTTGGCTTAGCAAATGATGGTTTGCTATCAGTTTCTCAGGGACCTTAGATAAGCACGGTAAAATACTAATAGGTCTGAGATCACAGAGATCGGTTTTTTTTGTCGATTGGTAAAACTCTTGCTATTTTCCATGGATGGAGAAAAGTTGTTAAACAGTGGTTAAATGAGAGACAATATGGGGTGAGATTAGTTTGATACAACGGATTGGTACAGCGCCCTCACCAGAAGAGTTAGACTTGATGGCAGTTACACAAATAGTGACATCATTTTCTGTTACCAGCTCAAAGTCATCGAAAGTTGGAAATGACTCCCCAGATTTTTTTTTTATAATGGCGCTAATTTTATTTTTGCTTTAATTGATACATTACCCTTAATGTAAACACAGCTCAGGCATTTTTTAGTTTGTTGCAGCAAGCAGCACCCAGCAAATGGTTCATTTCCTGTTTTTAGGTGCTACTTACTGCATGAAAGAATAGAAGGATAGGAAAGAAGTTTGGTGCGATGGGGTTTTTTTCTCAATAGGTGGCGCCTAAATTGCTTTAGGGAGATCTGTTTTTGTTGTGTGTATTCAATATATAAAAATCATGGCCCTGGTCGGGATTCGAACGCACGACCTGACAATTATTTAGTACATATACATTCCACCCGCCCTAATTGAAGTTTACCATACTAGTACCAGTAATATGGACATCGTCGTGTGCTTTCAGCGTGCATTCGTGGACAGGCGAAATTGGTTTGCCTTGAAGTCAACGATTACTTAACTAAGAACTTGCTTTCAACAAAAAACGAACATCTGTCCGCCGGACTGTTGAAAGCAGTGACTTTGAGGTACTTCACCTATACCTTGGAGGAAACATAAAGTCAATGAATGACACCTTAGTGGAGATCCGACGAAGTATAACCCTTGCAAACCGTGGCTACATAGGTTATGAAAATCAAATCGGTTTAAAAATCCAAACCAGCAAAACCAAGTTCAACACAACACTGATCCTGCCAGTTATGCTTTATGGCGCAAGTGGTGGGTCATGGGCAGGAAAGTAGAGCCGTTGCTGAGCTGCTTGGAAGGTCATCTAATTCTTCGGATATATGTTCTTATACCTGAATGCAATGAGGTCAAACGAAGAAGAATACGAGTATACAATTGCGAATTCTATGAGCTGTACCAATAGGTGGATGTAGTCGAAAAAGCTAAAGCATGCCCACTTTATTGACTCTGCTATATCCAGCGAATTTACTAAGGCCAAGCTATAGCGGATGCCAGAGGTCTTTGTCTGAAAAACTATAAGCAGCGTCCCCGGGATAGGAAAGGATGAAAGGCTGCAGTGTCTGAGACAAGAACTCCCCATGAGATCCCGTAAGGTAAAGTAAGAAATGTTTCCCATACCCTAATGATGAATCCCAACCATGCACTAGTTATTTACCTGGCTTATGTTGCGTGCGGAAACCGAGACAGGTCCGTGATCCCTGGAACGCTGGTTTCAGTTGTTCAGCCAAAAAAACTTAATAACAATAAATAAATAGAGGATTGCACACCGCGACCTGCTCATGCATTGAATGGGTTTTTTTCCTTTTCAGAGCCCTCCTTATCCTTATTTTGTATCCTTTCAAATATTTTATTTGGGAATCCCACAGATTTCCAGGATATTATCTAGATATTATCTGGAGTCTCGCAGCAAATTCTGCACAGCATTACTCTGATATCCCTATTTCCCTCAGGTGTATTCATATTCATTCTTCTCATGTAAATTTCCTTGCGCTTCAAAGTGTCGAAGAGCCTGCATTCCCTTCTTAAAACCAGCAGCCATTTGCTTTTTTATAAAGCCCGAAAGCTTGTTGTTTCCACTGCGAAACTCTTCGATTTCGTAACCCTAGACGATTGCATAAACACATTTATTATCATACCATGGTCTCTTTCTTTGCATTGGTTGGTATTCAACGAGTGGTGTTTGCTTTATTTTTGGTGACGTCGCGACAGCGGTGTTCCACATATCGCTCAGGCTCTCTCTGTATACTCTGTCTTTCATAGTTTTAGTACTTCTAAGTTGAGCATTGCGTATGTAGCTTTATCTCGTTTTCTGAATTAGTAAAAAAATACATAAATATTAGCAATCAAAGGCTCAAAACAGGGTCAAAAGTCTAGCTTCTCCAACCATTTGTGTGGATAGGGAGGGACATACAATTCTACGCGGACCTCGAACAGTAAATTTGAGACGCTTCTCATGACAATTGATACTATTGGATATTTTCCAGACTTTCGGAAGCGGTGGGAAAATGGAAAAACTTTAGGTGGTACTGGGCCCTGGGGTGACTCCTTAGTCAGGAGTCCAACGCACCGACCTTTGAGTCACTGCGCCCACTGATTTTTCGTCGTTTTGCATAAAATAGTAGCATTTACGGCACATACAGTGCCTAAAACCTAGCGTCTCTAACCGTTTGCTTGTGCAAGTGGAAGGGACCTACAATTTAAAGCCGAATCCGAACGCCAATTTTGAGAAGCTTCTCATAACTCTTGGATATTTGTCAGACGTTCGCAAGAGATGGGGTAGTTTAAAACAACTTTACGATGTTAATCTCCAACGGCGGGATTTGAACCTCAGACCATTAGATTAGAAGTCCAGCACACTAACCTCTGCGCCGCTGCTCCAACTCGGTTTTGCATACTTGATACAAATCATCGTCACTCCTGTATTTTCATAATATCTGCCTATAACTGCGCGAGGACGGATTGAAGCTTTTAAGCACCATTTTGAGTGTACAGTGTACGTATATTAAAGGCGCATTCTCACAGTTCATAGTGCATTGACGTTTGGGGTTTTGTTCTAAAATAATTGGGGTCCATACCAAAGGCAGGTGATGCTCTCCTAACTTTTCTTTTTCTATGATAGGGAAGTTACATGTAGGGCCAGATAAGCTGCCTTTGGTTCATCCGCCATTGTCTCTGTTTTGGAATCCTGATTGCAGTTGACGCCACCTTTAAATCCAATCACGTCCTCCATCTGAAGCGCTCATGCAATAATTCTAAAGCTTATCAGCCAGTAATTATCCAAAGAGTATTTACATAAGTGTTGCCACATTCTTTTTGCTCAACACTCGCGTTTACTAGTACAGCAAGTCAAGTCTGGGTTGAATAGACGCGTAGGCGGTGGTTAACACGAGGATATAAAATAAGCACATTTGATTCGTAGTTATAGTCATGTACAACACTGGGCATCACCCAATTGCCCTTATCGAATAAATAAATATAATAAATACATGTATATGTATATTTGAATAGGTACGGCAAATATTTTTTAAATAATTTGGAGTGTTTATTGATTCTCATTTTTAGATATCGCTTGAAATTTATCAGTACAAAAATATTTACCTACAGAATCTATATATTGCCATTACTTTAATAATTTAAAAGGTTTTTTATCCCATTCATGCTTTTGTCTTATCAATATTGAAGCAAGTGGTAGGTAGATGTGTTGCAATGTGCTCAAGTGTGTGAAACTTATTTGAAACGGTCCCATCTCTTTCAAGTGCAAACAAGTTGAACGCTGCTTTATACTATCGTAGCCCAGATATGTAGATATATTTCCGGACAAATAAATTTCGAAGTTGAATCAACATCTATGTATCTTTTCTCGTATAGCGAAACTGTTTGCACTTTCGTATACACTCCCTTCTACCATCTCTTTTGTTTTGTTACAAAATCTTCTAGCAGATTGTGTCGCGCAATTTTACAAAATCTAACAAGCTTTTAGTGGTTTCAAAGTAGCTAATCCCAAAGCAACCATTTTCTGCAGTAAATTGGTAATCTTTCGTAGGGGTGCGTCTTCTGTCTCTCCATGTCGCATTTTAAACAAAACGTCTGTTTGCTTCCTTTTCAAGTAACTTCAAGTAACTTCTCTAATTTCGAGGAGTGGGGGGAAAATCTCTAAGATTTTAAAGAAATTAGGAACGAAGGTAGGGAACGATTTGATGGTCTCGGTTTCTTCTTTCCAAACCTCCAGACATCTCGACTTCGTTATCTGGGTAACAGATTTTTCGAAGACTTAGAGGACGTAGCGCAGGTACCACTGACGGACATAATCAGGTTTGTCAAGAAAACAGGTTGGTTCCAATAGGCCAACCAGCAAGAAAAATTTAAACGAAGCATGGTAAGTGTTTTTATTGTAAGTGAAGTTTTTACCACGATAAACAAAAAGGGATCACAATGGACCAATGGGCCCCCGTGCAAGCACAGCAATGGCTGTGCACTTCCCTTCAAACCTAACCTAACCTAACCTAGGGAACGATTTTATAGTAAGATTTAGTAAGCAAACTTTATGACGGTAGAAACACTAATTAAAAAATCAGAAGAATATATTTTATTAAAAAGTAATAAAGAAAAATTATTAAATTTATTATTGTTCATCAAATGAATCAGAAGAAAGTGATACGGATTTGGATGAAAGAAAAATATAACACACTGAAATATCCACTGTCATATTATAAAGTACTTCTGACAGTTGTTTACTTACTCAGTTGAGGGGAAGTGATTTGCTCTCCGTTGGCGCTCTCTTAACGATTTGTTGTGTTCAGAAAAACCTTAAGGATATTTTGGTAAATTTGATTAGATTAAAGTTACTGATAAAAATTAAGGGAACAGACAAGATTTAAGTATTAAGTTGTAAATGAGGCCAAAGCCCACGGCAGAGTGTGGGGACTGGTCCCACAATGAAAAGAAACTCCGTTTAACACTTGTTGAATTTATTTAATATATATTTTAAACCTTGACCTTTATGGTCGTCACAATTATTTTTTTACAAAAATTAATTACTTCCACAATTCTTAGGTTGAGGAGCACACCACCGTCATCACCAGAATCTGCACTAAAACTCAATTAATAGATTACTTGATTTATGTAGAACAAGGTCGACCGGAGTTTTTTACTTGCTCGTCTCTTCTTTGAGCACACATGATTTGCCTTTGAGCACAAATAATTTAACTGGGCTCCGCGTTCAGGTGATCGGCTCTGTTTTATTCTGCATGCGGAATTTCCTCCGCCACAAGAGATTGTTTATTTTCATCCCCAATTGAGAGGCTTATACCCGTCATTTTGCCGGCAGTTGTTGCTTTATTTAGATCAAGTTAAAATTTACATATTTTTTGGCATTGAACGTGATTTTATTTCTCAAGCCCAGCAACAGGCCAATGGAACTGCCTAGATCATTATATGCGTATTAAAATAACAACTTGACCATAGAAAGATTAACGTTAATATTTAAGACTTAATGGAAATAATACCCCTCTACGCTTTAGTCAGTATGCGAACAAAAACGGTGTATCCACTGAGGGTCCTCTCCACTGTCTTGTTGAAAATATATAAAGACAAATTTAATCAATGGAAGAAATACGATACGAATCGGTTGCAAGGGCAATCAGTTGTAAACGTATCGAAGCTTTACTTTTAAATAAATATTTTAATGGTTATTAAATATCAACTTACTACAAGACAAAAATTATTAAATCTAACTTAAAATTAACAGGATAATTATTTTAGGTTGTTTTACTTATGCGGACACCTTAAATTTAATTATATCTTATAATTATTGCCTTTCGGCCTAAAAACTATTTTACGAAATAATCTTGTTGGAGCATACCTGAAGACTTCATAACTTTATCCTAAATTAAGATATATTATTGAAATTGAATTACACCTTAACTACTATTACTATGCAAACAATCTATTACTTAACTTATTGCTAAACTAAATTTATACCATTCAGAGTAGGTAATTTCAAATTTGCCGCCACCGGCCATCTTTATTATAATTTAAAATGTACTAAAAATTTAAAATAATCTGTCTAAGAGCTTTCTTTTTGAGTGGAAGATTGATTAAAGATTAATATTGTAACAACCACAATCGAATTCGCATCCTTTCTTATTGGTTCGTAGGAATTCGCATTTTTATTCGGTAGTCTTCTAAAAGAAAAAATTCTCGTCGCTTACACTTGAACCTTCGAAAAAATAGCTATAATACGATTCCTTGGAAATTTCTCTGCGTTAAAGTAGCAAATTTTTCCGGCAGCAGACGAAAAAAGCTTCGTCTGTACAAATCTTACATATTATGCTTTCATCAAGAAAATTGTTAAGAAAACTCGGCATCATTATCAAATTTTATATTTTTATATAAAAACAAATTACAGACTACCTACTCTACTTACTTAAACTACTTAACATATTCTAACTATAATAAGGATTCTGAGCACTCGCTGCCTTACGCAACAAGTGGTAAAGACCCCAATTGCTTTCTGAGAGGCTGGCAGTCGTCAACTTGCACACGCACTGACATAAGCCGATTGAAGCCTTACAGCGCCAGTCACCTCCTGGAAGCACCACCACAAGTTGGTTGATTAGCTAACTTAATCTAACTTATAAACTAAGAGGATGTTACCTAGAGTAAAGCACCATCTTGGGAGGGCATGTTGACCCCTCCCTCCTCAAAACCGCATCAAAATTCCACAAATTGCTTTTCCGTATCGAATTTATCCCTCTCCGCTATTGCGGTACTAAAACGGAGGAGCTCATGAGCATTGGCGATGGCGACGTCCCCGTCGAGGATGAGCCGCTTATCTCTCGCGCTGCGGTAGCGGTGGTATAATATCGGGATACCATCCCTCGTCTGGACCAGCACTTTAGCATCAATATGCATAAATGCCTCCGGGCGGATAAAGTCAGACCGGAGCGTACTCTATTGTCGCTGGCCATCGCTCTTGCAACGTGACTTCGAGTCACCTTAATGAGGAAATTGTCAATCCTATTCAACTGAGCCCCATCGTATAGGACCTTCTTGGGATAGTATTTTATATAGTTTTTAACGTCTCTTTAAATTTAATATCTCTTTAAAGTTTTTCCTGGTGATACCCTTTGTACCCTTTTGGTGCGCTGAGTGTTTATATGAAGAGGAATGGTAACAACTTGCACAAGACAATATTTGCGTCTCTCCACCGAACTAATGCTCCCCGTTCAAGGAATGGAACCAACTTGCGCTCTCCCATGAAGTAATCCTAAATTTGAGTGATTCTAACGCTTATGAATGAATGGTACGAAATGTTTTCTGATGTGATAGCTAAAATTGAGGAAACGAAGTATCTGCAATGTCTGGACCGTAGTAGGCTGGGCCGTTTTTATTTTTTTTACTTTTCTAAGAGGCTTATTGTGGAAACGGTGCAGAATTACTTCAAATTGGGATATGTAAAATCTTATTACATTCTAAGAAGTCCTTCTGCCTCCGGATCGTTGGCAAAGTTTTTAAAAAAAAAAACAGTTTTTTCACGTTTTGTAGGTAAGTTGTTGCATGAAGCTTAGGTACTTAAAATCAAGTAATAAGCGTGCTATTTAATAAAATAGAATGGTATTATAACCTACCTTAAAGTAAGGGGAAAAATTACGCGCCAAAATTTGGTTCGCGCGCGCTTTAGTCATAAACAAACAATTATAGACTGTCGACTTCCGAGCACCTACGCGATTTTCCCCCCAAATATAAAATATTTGTGATACGTCTGTGAATGCAAAAGCCAATCACAAACAATAAACTGTCACAGCCCTTAGGTGCAAGTGTTAGTGTATGCGAGTCCCCCATTTAATTTAACATTGCACACATACTTTCGCAGAAAGCAGCTCGGTCGGCAGTCGGCACTCGGCAGGCAGCTTGTTGGCAGTTCCCTCAGTTGGCTGTCAGTTAACGGTCTAGTTAGTTATAGTTTGTTTATGGTTTGGTTGTATTGCGTTCATTTGCGCGTTTTAACATGAATTGTACTCGTGAAAAGTGGATTTGTCCGTTATTTGGTAACACATGTGAGTTAAAAGACAATATCTTACCCGCATATGAAGACATGATGAAGTTTTATGAGTGGACCTGTCGAAAAATTAAACTCGAGCAGTGCACCAAAAAGGAACCCACGTATAAAGAAATCGAAGATATTGTAGTGGCAAAAATTACTGAAATATGGGGTAAGGCTTCAATCCCTACTATTCAACTCAAAGGAATCAGAGTAATGTTAAAGTCATATCATATCAAATGCAAAAACCTCCTAAAATCTCACCCAAAAATACCCAAGAAAAAATTAGAAGAATTTCGCCGTCATGCTAAAGTTTTGTTTGATATTTCTTCTTGTAAATGTGAAGACATAAGTGTACCTAAGTGTACATAAGTGTACCTACCCTAGAGAAAAAAAAGTACCTGCAAGAGAACACAGCTTCCTGATCGACCAACGAACTACAAGAAAAATGTTTATTGGAAGCGTTGATACTATAACAACTAATAAACTACAAAAAACTTTTAAACGAAAGTTATTAGGGCGAACCCAAAGGTTTCAGGTGGAAAATGAAAGCACACAAGAGCTTAATGTTTCTTTTTCGTCGGAATCTAAGTCAGAATGTACTACATCGGATCAAGATGATGAATTCGAACCACCGCTGAAGTAAGTCAACTCGGCAACTCCTTCCAAAAAACTGTCTTCTGAAAGCTTAGACTATGAGTTGCTCTCGAAAACTTGTGATAGGTTTGGTGTCTCTGACAGAGCTGCGGCTGCAATCACCTCGGCAGTGCTCCATGCTTCCAGCGCAGAAGTTATTGATAAAAATCGGATTCGCCGGAAACGAGATCTAACTAGAAAATGTGCCGTGATGCGAGCAAAAGTCATCGAGATACCTGCCTTATATTTCGACGGAAGGAAAGATAAAACTTTGTTTATATCGAAAAAGGATGGAAAAATGTACCAAGAGATTGTTCTTGAAGAGCACATTTCATTAATAACAGAGCCGGAGACTAAATTCCTGGGTTATATCACACCAGATTCGGGCACTTCAAAGTGTATAGAAAAAAGTATCGTCGACTTTTGTTCAATAAAAGAAATTTCTATGAACTCTTTAGTAGCGGTTGGGTGTGACGGAACAAACGTGAACGTTGGTAAGAAAGGAGGCATCATTCGCCTGCTCGAATCATCAGGGGATCATCTGTCTTCTCCACATGAACGAATTGCCATTTCGCCACTTATTTCTACACCTTGATGGGAGCACGTCAGGCCCCAACACATTCTCAGGCTCTATTAGAAAATGTCTAGAAAACTGCGAAAAGAAACTCGTTGTGAAGTATCAGCCCATTCCCGGGCAGTTGCCTCAGGTGTCTTCAAAAGATATTAGCACAGACCAAAAATATCTTTACAGAATAGTACAGGCAGTGATAACAGGGCAGTTTTCCATCGATTTGGCAAACAAATCGCCCGGAAAAATTTCCCATGCTCGCTGGCTAACTCGCGCTAATAGAATTATGCGTTTGCATGTTTCAACTGCACATCCATCGGAAAGCTAGTGGTTCTTGCTACGTATATCGTCAAAGCTTACGCACCAACCTGGTTCTCTACTAAAACTCACCCATCCTGTAAAGATGGATCACGACATTTTTATCAACTCATCTCTGCCACCAGATATTTACCAGAAGAACTGAAATCCAGAGTCGATCCAGTAATTCAAAGAAATGGATACTTCGCTCACTCTGAAAACCTATTGCTAGCAATGCTGACTGATTCTCAACAGCACCATACGCGAACTGACCGCACGACGCATTTTGAAAGCTCGCAGCGTTCAAACCAATAGAGTTCGCTTTTTCTAGCTTCCCAAATTGAATCTAAACGCATCATCCTATGTCGATCTTGTTGACTGGCAGCTTAACATTACAGATCCTCCGGTATTGAAATCAATATCTGATGAAGAAATTCAAACGTATGTTGCGCAAAAAGGAGAAGGAAGTTTGCCGTTACTACATCTACCATGTAACTACATCTGACTGTAACGGAGGCTTCAACAAAATTAAGCAATAGAAGTGACAGAGAAGGTTTTATAAAATCCCAAATCGAGTCTCGTAGAGCTATGCCAAAATTTGATAGCAAGAAAGATTTCCGGGCTAATTAAATTAATGATAACATATCTGGTCCTATTCAGTAATTATTTTTGTACCATTTATCCTTCTTTTTTAATAAATATAACGCACTATGTTTTGTTTAATTATATAAATACTCGTTTCTACGTATTTGTAAACATTGCTGAAATCACGTAATTTTTCACGACTTTTCGATATTTTGCAATCCGGAGGCAGAAGATGATGTTCAATCTACACCATATTTTAGGTATGATTTAATGACATTATTTGGCGCTATTTCTGCAATAAGCCCGAAAGAAATCGACCACTTTTTTTGTCGTCATAGAAAGTGGCCCAGCCACGTACATCCTCCTCGAACTCAAGACATTTTTACAAAAAGTTAAGTCATCGTTTGGATAGTAGCTACTTTTCTAATGAAATTCTCAACTTGAATTTCTAACCCCATAGAAACTTGACCTCTGGTCAGTGTACTCTCTGTAACAGAAATGAGAGAGAGGATATTTACCATTTTCTCGCTGTTTGCCATCGTTTGCAAGAAATCCGCAGGTTTTATTTCAAAGTCAGCTCGTTTTCTATTAGTGTGTGTAGGGACGTCTTGAATGGCTCTTTTTGTTGGCCTATTTTACATTAAGCATGCTCTCTCTTACCGAAAAATTTTCAAAATTTTTTAATCAATTTAATATTTTCAATAGTTATACACAGTTCTCCTTTTATTAAAGTAAAGTAAATATTGTGAATATGCTGACTTAGATAACTTTCTTTTTTTTTTGTTCTTCCACATTCTTCAAATTAATTAAATTAAACTTTAAACAAACTCTTAACTTTGCTATAGCCGTGTTTCTTTGCACGCGGATATAGGCATGGCATCAGAAAACGACCATCGCCGCTTAAGAATACATCAAAAAAAACTTGGCAGCACACATGCACGTATGACGTTAATTAGTGACACAGCTGGAAGTTGAGTTAAGAAATTTGTATGGAAAATCGTGAAATTCACAAATATTAATTTCCGATAGTTGAAATTAATGCCAAACATATTCTAAAATTATAGAAAACAGTTTCACATTCACAGATTTACTAAATTTTGAAAAAAAATAATAATAAAATCCCGAACAAAATATTCGGCGGGATATGCCAGTGGTCGGCGGGATTACAAACTTTGGCATTTCCTGCAAAATTCATCGCACCGATTCATCAGAAACGAAGAAAATGGGTTTTGGAAGCACTGTTTATCCCCGCTAAAGGACTTAGCGGCGATAGCTATCCCCGCTAAAGTTAGCGTATATAGGATAAGTTGTTGTTGTATTCTACATGCAAATTTCAAATTATCCCTATATCCGCGTGCAAAGAAACACGGCTTATATAAGGGACATCATTGTGATTATTTCCCCTGAACACTTTATTTATATGTGCAACATTATAAGGACTACAGGCTTTTAAAACCCCAATTTTATTGCCCGAATACAGACTTGCAGATTTTCTGTTATTTCTTAAATAAGCCGTTTCAGGTCTCGGATCTCTGAAATAAGCAACCATATTTACTGTTGTTTGTGTACATTACCATTTCCTTGTTGCGGCTTAATTCGAGAAGAAGCTGCGAACTTTTTTTTTTTTTTTTTTTTTTTTTATAATTTGCTTACGCTAAAGGGATTTTTTCTGTTGTTTCAGTACCCTTATAATGCTAAGAACACAGTGTAAGCTACTTGGTATTAGAAAGAATAGAGAGATAGGAAAGAAGTGTTTGGGTGCAGTTGTAGGGTTTTTCTCCACGGGTGGTGTCTCAGTTACTTAGGGAGATTACGATTTCATGTATTCGGTATAAAGCAATGGACTTGGCCGGGATTCGAACGCACGACCTTCCATTCCGTAAGCGAATACACT
Organism: Portevinia maculata; assembly: GCA_949715645.1. Classification (NCBI taxonomy): domain Eukaryota; kingdom Metazoa; phylum Arthropoda; class Insecta; order Diptera; family Syrphidae; genus Portevinia; species Portevinia maculata. The sequence goes on from OX454528.1 coordinate 99,364,659, forward strand.
ACTACTGCACCATTGCCACCCGCAACTGCCTAAACGAAGGTCAAGGCGGAATAAAAGCCCGTAGTACGATGATGTTAAACGAAAAAGAAAGAGATCCTCTAACACTTAAATCAAACAAATTCAAATGTTTTGCCAAGAAAAAGCCAACAGCGTCGTATCCGCCGGTACGGAAAACTCTCCAATCTTATAAGAATCGGAGGATTTTTGCCGATTTGTAGAACAGGTATCTCAATATAAGGGGTAGGTTTAAAAATAATTAAATATTTAGCGGCGATGAGACTGAGTTTATTTTTTATAAACTGACGCTTTAGCGGGCGCATTTCCACAAAATACAAAATATATAGACTGAAAGAATAACTTTTAAAAATTTTATTTATTATTTATACAAAAGACATTATGGGAGTTTTGCAACTTGTAGAGCTCGACTTTCATGTTTGACTGCTACAGAACAAGTGATGAATGATAGTTCTGCACCCTCTTTTATACGTTTTAAGAAGTGTGTCAATACAATATACTATATTTTTATTTGTACTCAAATTGTGTTACATGTACATGTCTATTAATGCTATTTACAATTAATTAATAATGTCTTACGTCTAATATTTTTTTATCTGTGAGCACAGAAGGGGCTCTACTTCGTTCTACTGATTACACTTATTATACCCTATTCTAAGGGTATATTAATTTTGACGCATAGTTTGTAACATACCTTAATATTGCCCGTAGACCCCTAAAAGTTACTATATTTATGATCAGCATCGATAGTAATGTTGATCTAGCCATGTCCGTCCGTCGGCAAAAATTAGGCCTTTAAACTGGACCTAGAGAGCTGAAATTTTAACCATATACTCGCTAGGGTCCCGAAATAATCAAGTTTACGAATTTTTGAAATCCGCCCACAGACACGCCCACAAACTCAAAAAAACAAAATTTTGGAAAAAATCGAATTTTGAGCTAGAAAGCTGAAATTTTTTATATATGATCTATGACTCCTAAAACTGCTCGGGATAAAAAAATTTTAAAATCCGCCTACTGACACGCCCACAAATAAATAAAATAGTTTTTGTATACCCTATATTTTGTATACACTATATTAATTTTTGAAAATCCAAAGTTTGAGCTAGGGAGCTGAAATTTATAATATATACTCTCTATGTGTAAATATTTTCAAAATCCGCCCACTGACACGCCCACAATTATTTTTTATTTTTTTTTTGAAAATTCAAAGTTTGAGCTAGGGAGCTGAAATTTATAATACTCGTATATACTCTCTAGGGGCCCTTTATTCTCATGTATTAATTTTTTTTAAATCCGCCTACTGGCACGCCCACAATTAAATAAAACAATTTTATTGAAACACCCAAGTTTGAGCTAGGGAGCGTTTTTTTTTGATAAAATCCCTTAAATGTTATATAGCAAAATACGAGTATGTAGAGCGTTCTTAACAATTCAACCATACTTAGACTTTTGTCACGCCCACTTATGAGGGATAGGAATAAGAATAGGGTATCCAACAGTTCGCCCAAGCGGACTGTAGCCCGTCCCTATGTTTTTTACATTTTTTTCATTAAAAGTTCCTTAAGTCTAACATTTTGTTTGTTAAGGATGTGGGAATTTAACGTCGGCTTGAGTACTGCTGACGGTCATTGTCGGGTATGAGGATATTGATAGGGTTTAGGTCCTTGATGCTTGTTGGTTGCTATGGTCGTATGGTGGTCCTTGTTGGTTGTTATTTGTTAGTCGTCTAGTGGCTTCAACCTCTGTTGTGCTGCGTTCCTGCAGCATCGTAGAAGTTCCCACAGCTGTCAGATCCTGTTATTCCAAATGCTGGGTCCGTCATGGAGAGCACCTGGAGATATCGATCGTCTGTGGCTGGATTACCTGTAATTAAATTAATAAGATGGCTGGGATGGCTTGGGGTTTTTCTCAGCATCCTGGTGCTGAGGTGATGAATGTGTTTGTCAATCGGGACAATTCTTGCTTTTTCGTAAAGCCTTTCATTGCTATAATAGCGGTAGGAGTTGGGCTTACGGTGAAGGGAGGTGCAATGGCGGAGAGCTTTCCGCTCGAAATTTTTTTTTTTTTTCATGTAGATGGGGCTTATCGTATACCATATTGGGAAACAATATGTTAAAATTGGACGAATAAGTTGCTTGTAAAGCAGAAGTTTCGTTCTAGTTTGGAGACCGCCTCTTACTTTCATAAGAGGACGTAGAAGAGATAAGGCATGATTTGCCTTACGAAGGGTGAATTTGGCATGTTGGTTAAATTTGAACCTCTCGAAAAAGTGAACTCCGTGGTATTTAACACTTTGCCTGGTTGTGATATCTGTGTTATTAGGGAGCGTCAGGGTTAGGTTCTTGCATTTCGTGGCTAGGCCATTATCCGACGGATTTCTAAAACAAATGAGTTCTGTTTTAGTGGGATTGATTTTTATTCCCCATTGGAGGTAATATTCCCAGAGTCTAAGGATGTGCGCCTTAACTCTACGGAGGGCTAATTCTGGGCTAAGCGATGAACTATATGTGATGGAGTCATCAGCGAATAACAGGGTTTTTGTCATTGACGAGTTTGTTGGTTGGTCAGAGGTATAGAGGTTAAATAAGTCGGGTCCAAGGCGTGATCCTTGGGCGACACCGGCTAGGATATTTTTAATGTTTCAATTAGTATTCCCCACGCGTACGTAAAATTTGCGGTTAGTGAGGAAACTATGGATGATACGGATAAGATGATTAGGCAAGTGAAGTGACATCAGCTTGAGAACAAGACCATCTATCCAAACAGTGTCAAATGCTTTTTCAATATCAAGCAGACCTGCCACGGTGGTTTCTTTTTTATTTAGAGCCAGAGTTGTATCAGCGTGAAGCTTCAACAGCGGGTCAAAGGTAGAGTGGTATGGTTTGAACCCAAATTGGTTATGCTGCACTATTCCCATTGAAGAGCACAGTGAGCGAAGTTTGGCAAGAATCAGCGTTTCGAGGAGTTTGCTGAGGTTAGGGAGGAGGGAAATTGGCCGAAATTTGCTTATACAGTTTGCCCCTGGCTTTTTCGGGATTGGAAATATCTCAGTTATTTTCCATTTGTTTGGGAAATAACTGTTGTTAATACAATTATTTAGAATAATTGTGAGGATAACAATTGCAGTTGGAGGTAATTTTTTAATTACGAAGTTGGAGATCTTGTCAGGTCCGGATGATTTTTTCGAGTTTCCGTAGTGGATTGTGTCGTGAAGGTGTACTGGGTTTGTGAAAATATCATCGGATGTCGTGAAGACTGATGAATTTTCTTCAGAGAATGTGGTAAGGTGGCCAGCGTTCTGAGATATTAAACCTCTAACTTCGTCATTCACGTTGGAGAAAAAGTCGGGTAGATGGGTGGGGAGATTTGGTTTGAAATGACTTTCAAAGAAGTCCGCAAAAGCATTCGTTTTCTCTTGGTCCGACGTTTGAACGGCGTCGTTGTATTGCAGTTGGCCAAGTATGGGAGATTTCTTTCCAACAATTTGGTTAATTTGCTTAAATGTGTCCGGTCCAGGTTTTATGACGTTAAGTCTTTTCCTGAACTGGGAGTCTATGAATGGTTTGGTGTTTTGGTAGATGAGAGTATTAAGGCACCTGAGTTGGGAGTGAACACTCTGGTATTCATCACCGTGTGTACTAAGAGTACGGTGAAAAATTCTTTGCAGAATTTTCCGAAGCATTTGCCTATACTTATACATATTTTGTATATGCTGGGGAAGGTCCTTGTATTTGGACTTGGAAATCCGTGGTTGTGCTTGTTCAGCAATAGTGTCAGAGATTGAGTTTTCAATGGTATCGATTGCGGCGTCGATTTCTTGATTACTTAGATTTGTCGATGTGCTGGGCATGTTGTTCCATAGCTTATCCGTTAAGGAGCTTTGGAATACTTCCCAAATAATTTTTTTGTAATTGATGAATTCTTGGTGGGGAGTAGCAAGGATGTTAAGATTTGTCCGAAGACGAAGAACTAATTTTACCGCTAAATGGTCAGAATCTGATACTATTGCAGTACAGCTGAAGTTGGAGAGTGTAGGAATTCTACAAATGAGAGGAGGGGAGCACATGAAAAAGTCGAGTGTCGAAGGAGTTCTGGGGAATGTGGGGATTGATTGAGATACAATCTTGAAGGAGTGGTTGTGTGAATTGGCAAGGAGCCAGTCGGAGATAGCTACTCCTTGCGGGGAGCTTAAAGTGTCCATCCATAATTGATGGCGCGCATTGAAATCTCCACCAATTATAAATTGTGTGAAGTTAAGGCAGAAGGCGTTAAGCAGGTCCAGGTCGTGTTTTATGTCAGCTTGGGAAGCTCCGCACTGATTGTACAGAGATATCAGAAGGATATTTTCGTTGTTCTCAAGTGCGATGACTACACAGGTTACCGCAAATGTAACCAAACCTGGGATAAATACCTTTTGGCATTGAAAAGATGATCTTAACAAAATGGCAGTGCCAGTTTTGGCAAAATCTTTGTCCGTGCGGAAAAGGGTGTACTTATTAAAGTAAAGTTTATGTCTCGAGACTAATTTAGTTTCTGAGAGCAAAACGGCATCGTTAAGAAGTGCGTCATTGTTTTGGATACGTTTTAAGTAAGTGCGTCGTTGTGTTGGCTGGCTGCCGGTGTAGAGTAGATATAGTGTTGCCACTTTGTATGTTAGTGCAATGGATTCAATGAGGAGTGTAGTGATGCCACTTTGTGCGTTTGTTACAACGCTTAATAGATAGAACGTTGCATTTTATGGAAGAGACGTGCGTCTGTGGGAAGAACCTATTAAGATTTATTCAAAGAAAACAAATCTAAAATTCATAAAAGAAATGTACTAAAAATGTAATACTATCCAATAAAATATTAACGGTTTTTTATGTGTTTAAATCTGGTTTTCTTTTTTGGCATATCACTTAAAACGAGCTTCGGTTATAACGTACCGCTCGTTATAAGCGAACTCTACTGTATGCGCATATGAAGGTACAGGTTGAATTAGTAAGTGGAATCCAATTTATTTTACCAATTGGTAAGGCTTTTTAGTCGAAGTTTCTGGATGCGAATTATTTTTAATTCGATTTTGTATGTGTAACTAAAGCGAGCAAATACAGGGTGGCGCACGAATCGTGCTACAAAAACAAAACGTAATAACTTTTTTCCTGTGTGAGTAATCGGATTTTTTTTTTATTTTACAGGTTATTATTTAAATTTATTAAATTATTTTTTAAATTTATTAAAATAAATGCTTGGGATACCGAAAAGAGGATTTGGATAGTGCAGCGGTACCATGCTTTGCAGCCCTGGATTTCTGTCCAAAGGGAATCTAGGCTGGAGTTTTGGCGGCACTCCCCCGAGTAAATGGACCATTATGAGGCCGGTAAACATGTTTGCCGACTCTGGAAGTATCACACGAAGACCGTATCATCGAGCTGCCTATAATCGGGTTCAAGATACAATCGCGGCTGTAGCATCGTTTATTCAGGCAAATACAAGCGTTTCGACTAGAAGCTTATAGACGCGAATTGGAATTAGCAGACGGTCATTACAACGGATAATTCATGATGACTTAAACTTACAAAGTCCGAATTGCAAGCAAGTTAAACCCTCTAGATTTGCCAATTCGCCTGGAATTTTGCCAAAAAAATGATTGAAATGACCGAAGAAGATACCAGCTTGATAGATGGCTTGTTGATGTCTGATGAGGCCCATTTTGATCTAAACGGCAATGTAAATAAGCAAAATTGCCGTATGTGGAATGAATCTAATCCAGAAATACTCCATGAGACGGTACTGCGCCCAGAACGAGTCACTGTGTGGTGCGCAGTTTCATCAAGGTGCATTGTGGGGCCATACTTCTTTGAAGAAAACAGTGTAACAGTAACTGTCAATGTCAGAACTGCGCCGTAGAAGTATCCGTTTCAGCAACAGCGTTTGGTTTCAGAAAAATGGAGCAACTGCACACATAGCCAGACCGGTTATGGCGGAGCTCCACCGAAAATTCCCAAACAAATTCATATCCAGAAACTCCAGCTTCCGCTGGCCCTCAAGGTCACCTGACCTGACTGCACCAGACTTTTTTTATGGGGTTATGTCAGCAGGTGTACAAAACGAAACCAATTAATTTGACTGAATTGAAGGAGTCCATTAAAACAGTAATTGAGGCGATCCCGATTTGAACCCTTCAGGCCGCAATGAATAATTTTCTGATTAGGTGTCGCATATGCGTGAATGAGCATGGAGGTCATTTACGGGTTATCAACAATTAGTTATATAAAATAAAATTAATTTTCTATACAATAAAAAAATAATAATACATTGATTAAAAAAAAAGTTATTTGAATTTCTTATTGTAGCACAATTGATGGCCACCCTGTAGTTACAATGCATAGGGGTCAATTAAATTGCATACCGCCTCTGCAAATGCAATAAATATTTTACACTTTTCGCATTGCAATAAGAGTCCATGTTCTTGTTTTTGTTAACGCGCGAGTATTGTCAAAGAAATAACTTAATTATTTGCGCTCCATGACTGCACATGGTAAATGAAATGTCATCCTGTGTTAACGTTAATAGACGGTATTCATCAAAGGCTTGTATTGTTTGTTTGGGTATTTGCTTTTGTTTTGCAATTTGCTTTTGTGATGTTTGGATTAAAATGCTTTTTACTGGCTATCACGAAAAGTTTATATCTTTTGAATAGCACTACACAAATTCAAGCAAAGTGTTTGGAGGGTGGTGCGTATCGAGAGTTATAAGAAATTTCTTCGTCGGCTCCGAAGAACCAGCTTGAACAGGGGCACAACCATTTTCATAACAGCCGCTCAGAGAAGGATAAATGCCAAGGAAATCCGTTCGCCAAGTTCATCAACAATGATCAAGGGTTGCTGCTTGTAGATGACGAAAAAACACTCCACAGGTGGAACCAGTATTGTGAAAGACTTCTAAATGAACAATTTCTTTGGATATATTATCCGACAGCGGCTTATAACAATGAAGAAGTACCCGACATTACTGTCGAAGAAGTTAAGAAACTAAAAGCAGTTGGGCCGGGCGAGATACCCTCTGATTTCTGGAAAAGATGGAAGACATTGGGTCCAATAATAATAATAATATTTAGTTAGTGTATATTACACTGCGACCTATTGGTCTATTGTGTTCCCTGTTTGTGCCTCGGAGAAGTTCACGACCTCTTTCAGAGCCCTCTCTAGATACTTCTTTGTGAAGCGTATCGAGGTATTTCTCTGATTTATCCTTGTCAGGTCACACTCCTTAGAGCACAGCGTCCAGTCCGGTTTCCTTAATGAATCTGAGAATGAGCTGTGGGTCCATGGTTTGTATGTCCTTGTCTACATCGGGTCCAAAGGGCTCATGATTCTCATCTCCAAACTGATGAGTGGCGATCCAATGCCTAACCACTCCAGGGAAAGTTTTCTACCTCATTTGTTCAACGGAAAAGGCTATACGCTGTTATGACAGTTACCGTCCTATCAAGCTGATTTTTCACACCATGAAGATCGGTGATCCTATTAGAAATCCGAATGCGGAAAATAATACGGCTATCTGAAGACCAGTGCGGGTTTGTCGCAGGTAAATCAACCGCAGATGCAATCCAAAGTATAAGGATCATGATGGAGAAATATCTTGCCTATGGTTTTGGTTGATTTTTTTTTTAACCAACGACCATACCACGTCGAGTTAATCGGTTCTCATCAGATCGCCGTAATTCAACGACGTTGGGCGCGGTTAGTACGTAGATGGGGGACCGTTTGAGAACAACCGCGTATCAATGGCCAGTCCCATCTACAGAGTTGAGGTAGATAATTATATGTACGTGGTATCACAATGGACTTAATATTGGTCTAAGTGTGTCGGCTTCTTCCGACAGTCACATAAACCTAACCTAACCTAACCTTGGTTGATTTTAAAAAGGCCTATGATAGACCACCAAGGGATCTGTTATGGGTGGCGCTTAGACAACGAGGAGTTCCAGAAACCTACGTACAGATTATCATGGACATGTATGAATTAGTAAGGACAAGATTAAGATGCCCCGTTACCAATTTGTTTTCGGCTGACAAAGTTGACGACGGATTCTTTGGGACGGTTCCTTCCTTTAAGTACCTTAACGCCGACGGATCCGTCGAAACAGCGGATGCAACGGATCCTATGGGCTGAGTCCTTATGACTCTGAACTTTTCAAAGGTGTTCGTTCATATAAGCGGTACTTTGTTCGTTTTTGAATTGATCCGAACAAGGATAGCAGTGAATATTTCTATTTTGAATATTCGTATGCTTTTCCGCTTATTTGAATCGTATTCGTATTCTGTTCCACAAGTAAGAGATATTTTGGTGGTATTTTCTTTAGATAATCCAAACGTATCTCGTGGCGTGGCAACAAATTTAGATGGCGAATCACACAGTTCGACTTCTTCGTTTAAGTAGAATAAAATGGTCCCATTAAAGTCGCCCACAATACTGTTAAAATTTTTCCAAGGTGGTAACTTATGCCTTCAGCTTGAGTATAGGTTGTTGATTTTTCGCAACACTTCTTCGTTAATAGACTTTTGACGACGGTACTAACTTTGAGCTTTCAACACAAGGTCTGACTTGTGTTGCTCCGGAAAAGAAGTTGTAAACATTTGGCACGTAACAATGCCAATTCATTAAGTTCTCTCGGAGTATGCGGACGATATCGACATTATCGGCGGTTCCCAGAGTGCCATGTTATAGGCTTTTTCGGCGATTGAAGAACAAGCGAAATTGGCTGGTCTTGAAGTAAGTTAGGACAGGACTAAATACATGCTATTAACATACAAACAAACATCTACAGACTAGGACAAAAAGTCACTGTTGATAGCAATAATTTCGAGGTAGATAAGGAGTTCATCTACCTAGGAGTAAACATCACCTCGACAAATGACAGCTTAGTGGAGATGCGACGGAGAATTACCATAGCAAAGCGCTGCTACTTCGCTTTGGCCAAACAAATAGGTTCAAAGTTCCTCACTCCTAGAACAAAATGCATGCTCCATCAAACCATAATCCTGCCAGTCCTGGCTTATGGTGCCGAGTGCTGCACTATAAGTATCAAAAGGGAGCTTATATCAGGTTCTTTGAAAGGAAAATACTCCATCGGATATTTGGTCCTGTGTGCGAGAAGGGCAAATGGACGAGAAGATACAACTCTATAAGCTGTACCAAGATGTTGATGTAGTCCGAAAAGCAAAATCATGTCGACTACATTGGCTCGGCCACATTGAGCGAATGGACAGTAATGCTCCAGCCAAGAGGATCTTCGACTCCCAGCCCCCAGGTTCGAGAAGGAAAGGAAGACCAAACCTCCATTTTAAGACCAAGCCATCGCGGATGCCAGAGCGCTTGGTCTGGACAACTGGAAGCAGCGTGCCCGAAATCCCAGAAGATGGATGGCTGCAGTGTCTCAGGCAAATACTCTTCACGGGTCGCGACCCCATTAAGTAAGTAGTATAAGCAAACAAAATAATAGTTTAAGATGATGGAACTGTAAAACTAAGAATAATGATTTGAATAAAGAAAAAAATAAAAAAATTCTTTCCCGATTGTAGCTCGAATTTTTGTGGAACATTCTTCCCGTGAAAAAGCTTGCCACACTACCGAGTAGTACTCGGTACAAGGTACTCGAAGTTTCTTATTTTATTGCTTGGAGTCCTTATCTTAGAGCCCTTCTACCTTTCCTACAATGCACAGCTTATTTTGCCTTTTGTGCTTTCTGATAGACCCTAAACGATTGGTGGATTGGTGTCGTTTGTATCGAATTGTTCATCCAGCCTAAAAGCTGAAAGTCTAAGCAGATCATCTTTTCAATTTCGAAGTTGTCATTTCCAATGGAGCCCTGCCAAGATATAGCCTTCCATCTATATGCACTATATTGAGTCTTCTAAGGATTTCTGATAGGTCTTATGGAAGCACTTTAGAATAAATTAAGTTTCAAAGCTTTCTGTGGGGCTACGGTCACAAACAACAAATATCACCAGATTCATTCAGTCGTATGCCAGTGAATCTTTAACAACCTCCCTTAAATTGCTCATAACACCAGAGGATAAATTACTCCTTTTTTCATATTTTGCATAATTTTCTTAGGCTCTACGTCTCCAACACACAGGACATTACGAGTAAACAACTCATAAAACATTCACTAATCCCTACTTGAATACTTCTCGTACAACACTCATCGCGTCACGTGACATTAAATGAACATTCGCATCCGGCTCTGATAGACCAGGGCCTCGGTTGTCGTAGAAATATAAGTACGTATGTACGTACATAAGAAGTTTATTAAAGCCTTCTTAATCCCTCGTAAATGATGAACGAATATTTAGTCGCACAATTTATCTCATCTCTTAAGCAATATAATGCCCTCCAAACTTGAAGAGACAAACACAGACACAAACCATGGAACTTAGCATGACATGGCTTTGTGGAATGATGACAGTAGTTGTTGCTGGCAATGTCCTGCCTTTCAAATCCGCTGGTGAGTTCTCTCTCACTCGGGTGTCCTTGCTCTTGTCCTCATTTTGTATGCTATCAGCAACCGAGAAGTTTGTCATTCGGCGTCGTCTTGCATACAACAACATGAGCGTAGTGAGCCTTTTCATTTGCTCCATCGCCATCCACCATTAGAAATGTCTATCCAGAGCCACTACTTGTGCCCCAGCCTTCGCATTTTGTTGCTGGATGGTGATGTGGGAAAAGGATGAATGTGCGATGAGTATGATAAGTTTTTGGCACTTTTGTGAATGGGACTTAGCTGAGCGTCACTCACACTTATATATTATGTAGTTTCAGTTATAATTCCATATTTGCCTGTGGGATGCAGAAATTTAGGAAGAGGTTTCGAAATTTCTGTTTGCAAGGTTGCGACGATAAAAACACACTCGACCGTCCGCCTAAACTAGAGGCTAGAACACTTCACTTAAAGAAACAACAACTAAAAATATACCTATTCCTTGTTGTTGGAGATTGAATAAATAGCACGAATGGATACAGGTGATGAATAAATTGAAGCCCTCCTCCTTTAGTAAGAAGAAAACAATTCGAAAGTAAACGACTTGTTATTTCAATGAAAAATTGAAAAGTAATTTAAAAAGTCGTTGGCATGCTGATGGCTTTGGGTGGTAAATGCAAATGTTTGGATTTTTTTTTTTGCGGCATTAATTTGCCTGGCCAGGGTGAATGGTGGCAGCGGTAATAATCATCACTTTGCTTGACAATGACCCAACGGTAGCTTAATTATATGAGGAACAAGCAATGGACGATAAGTGTTTCCACGATAGACTAACGTTTATCAAGATTATTAGGTAATACATTTTGTCGTTTGAAGTGACACTGATTGCAAATAGTTATTTTTTGTGTAGTGAATAATATGAACAATATTTAAAGAGGTCTTAAGGCAAACTGTTGAAAGGTTAGGTATGTGGTTAGTAGCAGCAGTGCTAGGAAAATCGCTATAGATGTATGCAGACATCCGAATCCTTTAACGGCTGGGAGATCTAGCTTGTTTTTTTTTTTTAAATCAGAGGTTATTTTGACACTGACAGCTGCTTCCCTCTCAAAATCTTGACAGAAAGTCAGTATTATACCTCCGCGAAACGAAATGAGTCGCTTAACGCTTGAACAACGTTGGGAAACATTGAAATTCCCAGTGGAAGAAAATGGAATTTCGGGATAAATGAAGGAAAAAAGACAGACCAGCACCACATAAGGAGTCTGATGATCGGTTGTGGCTGACCGTGAAACAGCGCTGTAACTCCAGCCGTCCACTTTACGTGGTAAGGAATGTAAGGCTATTCATTCAAAAAAACAAATAAAGGAATTGACGGAAAACAAAAATTAAAACCAGGAAAAATTGTGTGGTATCACATAAAAACCATTAATCATTGAAAATGTATTTCCAAAGTGAGTGCTGTGCAGCCCAAATAGTGCGTTTTTTGCAAAGAAGTTTTGGCCGAAATGAAGCACCAACCGCGCCTGCTGTACGCAAGTTTGTGCACAAATTTCTTGAGACTGATATGCCAGTGGACAACACTCATGGTTCCCGTCGTCGTACAGTGCGCACAGACGAGAATGTGGCTGCTGTAGCCGAGAGTGTGAAACTCAATTCACGAACATCAACTCGCCATCGATCTCAACAACTCAACTTTTCACGCACTAGTCTGAGGAGAATTCTTCACAAAGATCTCGGATTATTCGCTTACAAGGTTGAATGGATTCAGCAATTGAAGGTGCACGACCATCCGCTTAGTTATCGCTTCGCAGTTTGGGCCTTTGAGCAGCTTGAATAGGACAACGATTTTGGGCGAAAAATCATCTTTTCTGACAAGGCGCATTTTCAATTCGGCAGCTACGTTAACAAACAAAATTGCAATCAGTTGCTCGGAAGACCGTTATTGTCGAGAAGCCAATGCATCCACAGAGAGTGACAGTTTAGTGCGGATTGTGGAGTGGTGGCATCATTGGAACATTTTTCTTCGAAAATGAGACTGCGGGAACAACGTTTCGGTCAACGGTGGGCGTTACAGAGCCATGTTAACCGACTTTTTTTTACTGAAATTGAATACAAGGATTTGGACGACCTTTGGTTCATGCAGCATGGCACGCCACGCCACACATCCCATGCCACAATCGATCTTTTGCGCACCAAATTCCCAAATCACTATCAGCCGTTTTGGCAATGTCAATTGGCCGCCTCGGAGCTGCGATTTGACCCCTTTGGATTTTTTATACCCTATTCTAAGGGTATATTAATTTTGACGCATAGTTTGTAACATACCTTAATATTGCCCGTAGACCCCCAAAAGTTACTATATTTATGATCAGCATCGATAGTAATGTCGATCTAGCCATGTCCGTCCGTCCGTCCGTCCGTCGGCAAAAATTAGGCCTTTAAACTGGACCTAGAGAGCTGAAATTTTAACCATATACTCTCTAGTGTCCCGAAATAATCAAGTTTACGAATTTTTGAAATCCGCCCACAGACACGCCCACAAACTCAAAAAAACAAAATTTTGGAAAAAATCGAATTTTGAGCTAGAAAGCTGAAAGCCCACTGACACGCCCACAAATAAATAAAACAATTTTTTTGAAAATCCAAAGTTTGAGGTAGGGAGCTGAAATTTATAATATATACTCTCTATTGGCCCTTTATGCTCTTGTGTAAATATTTTCAAAATCCGCCCACTGACACGCCCAGAATTTTTTTTTTTTTTTGAAAATTCAAAGTTTGAGCTAGGGAGCTGAAATTTATAATATATACTCTCTAAGGGCCCTTTATTCTCATGTGTTAATTTTTTTTAAATACGCCTACTGACACGCCCACAATTAAATAAAACAATTTTATTGAAACACCCAAGTTTGAGCTTCGATAAAATCCTTTAAATGTTATATAACAAAATATATAGACCGTTCTTAACAATTCAACCATACTTAGACTTTTGTCACGCCCACTTATGACGGATAGGAATAAGAATAGGGTATCCAACAGTTCGCCCAAGCTGACTGTAGCCCGTCCCTATGTTTTTGTATGGAACCGTGAAGGACCGATGTTACGCCAACAATCCGGAAACGATTCAAGCACTTAAGGTCAATATCATCCAAGCAGTCCGTGAGCTACAGCCCGAAACCATTAACAAGGTCTTGGAAAATTTCTCATTTCTCATAACATAGTTTTAGTAATTTTCAATTTTCTCAAAAACTAGAAGACATAAAACCATTCGGTTTTTGAGAATTGATAGTAACATTGACCACAAAAAGCCAATTAACCACTTCATTTCACAATTTTGAAAAAAATTGGTGTAAACTTTTTTTTTTCATTTTTTTGTTTACAAAATTTTGAGCGTGCATGCTAATTTTTCAAAAACTACTGACATAAATAATTTAATCTAAATTCAGGGTTATAGAACAAATTTCTGGCTTTCAAAACTGGTTAGTACTTTTTTATAAGTGTTACCGTTGTTTTTTAATATTTTTTTTTTCAATTTAAGTCCTTTCTTCTAAAATTGCCCCTACCCCCTGCGCGGGGAGAGAAACCCCCCCCCCCCAATAGTAAAAAATGCTTGTTTTTGACCCTTCTACAAAAAACCGTTACCAATTATTGTAGCCCTCGTGCCAAGCGAAGCCCGACTAGTTTACGATTATCCATGAATTGTACTTAAATCACTGATACCGAAGGGCTTTCCGTTCTCGGTATGTGTGTTAATTACAACCTTTCGTGGGAGTGATCATATATTCGATGTCGCCAAGAACAGTGCGGATTGTTTGGACTACCACAAGAATAACAAAAGTCGCAAACTACAAAGTCAACGGCAACAGTTGTCCGGCGTTCCCGCTTAGAATATTCCGGCTGGGAAACATTATACCAGGTGGCGCAAAAGTAATCCTCCTATCAGAAAATGCTATAAATTTTGCGATTGGCCCCTAATGTCAGTTCTGTTTTGACATTTGTGTAGTAAACACATGCGAAATACACGTTAATAAACAATGTTACGCTACACTGCTCCAGAACGCGGAATATTGGTGACTATTTATTTGAGCAATAATCGGTCGGTGACCAAAAAACATCGGAAGGTTATTTTTGCGCCACCTTGTACAACTATGCACGTGTCGATATCGTATAAAAACTCCTGGATCACATAAATTCAATACAATCAGCATTTAATAAGCCTTAGTGATCCGAAACATCTAATATCATTTTCTAGTTATCGATTAATCTTATATTTCCTTTTTACATCTTCTGCGCTTTTGATCATAAATAAATTATATAAAATCCTTGTTTTGTACTGCCCTTATACCAGTGGCCTATTTCACCAACTTACAAAATTTGTATTTACAAGCATTTTATAACAAAATTTGTGATTTTGTTGATTTATGTTGTTTCACCAAACTTTGGGTATTACAAATTTATAGTTGTATTCTACGAGTACAAAGGGAAATTTGTGGGAATATTTCCCTTTTCGTTTCACCAAAAGCTATTTATAGTTGTAATTTACAAGTTACAAATTTGTGAAAAGTTGACTTATTGTGAGTTTACGTTTCAATAAAGAAAATTAATTTACAAATTTTGTGTAGTATGTGAGAATATTTTACAACTGAAAGTTGACGTGTAATTCCTCCTACAAATTTTGTTTCATATTGAAAGTAATCGAAAAAATGTCTTTGCAACGAAGGCGATAGTAGCGAAAGTGGCGATCATGTTTTAATTTTAAGAAAAAAATGTATTGGCCGTGTATAAACTATGTAATTTCAAGGCAGAGGAAATATATACAATTATTTGGCCACAAATAGCCGACACGACTTAAAAAAACTTTACATTAACACCAAGGCAGCAGTTTCTCACAGCTTTACACTGGCTTGGAAATGGAGGGCAATACCATGGTGTCGCAGATATGCATGGGATATCGAAATTGACCGTTTGCAGATGTGTTTCTCGCGTTTGTGCAGCAATTGTTAATTTATTGTTTGAAAGTGTTGTATGTTGGCCAAATGAACACAAAAGTATTTGTGAAAAGTCTTACAATATTGCTGTTAAAAATTGTTTAATTTCTTAAGTATTGCATACAATTTTCTTTCTTACAAGGTATGCCATGTGTTTACGGATGTACCTATAGACGGAACCTTAAAAAACATAGATGCCCCTAGCGAGTTTGAATCTGCATATGTGGACAGACATGAACAGCACTCCATATATTTTATGTTGGTATGTGGGCCGGACTAAAGCTTTTATAACGCATATGTGAATTGGCCGGGAAGAGTGAACGATTCAAGGGTATTTTTTTACATACACTATCAGTTCTGTGTCGTGGAGTGCTTAAAGCAAGCAACTATCACGAGCAGAAATTTGCCGGCACTAAAAGTGCTCCCACAGGCTCATCATTTAGTGCAGGTGCTAGTAAGGGCAAAACAATTAAACATACAATAATTATGTACCTATAAAATACTAACACAAACACAAATCATGCAACTAAATTAAGACATTAAGGTATTCTTGCGCAAAATATTTTTCAGCTTAATTTTACTAACATGCAAGTCAATCACATGATCATTTATATTATAGATTCTACTCATGCGACTAATAGGCTCATGCCTCCCATAATTCGTTCTATGATGGGGGCTAAACAATAAATCAACACTACGTAAATATTGTGGGCACCACACCGAAAATTAAAGCCAATAGATGACAGCAAGTCAGGTGCATCTATTTGACCGGATATAAGCTGCTGTAAAAAAATTATATCGCTATTAAGCCTTCGTTGAGAAAGGGGTAACATTTGAAGAAGCTTAATACGCTGACTGTAAGGAGGAAGGTTAAAGGGATCATCCCATGGAAGTCCTCTAAGTGCAAATCGAATAAATTTACGTTGAATGGCCTCTTTTCGATTTGAATGAATGTTGTAGAACGGCGTCCAAACTTGTGAAGCATACCCTAGAATCGGACGGACAAAACAATTGTACAATGACATAGTAACGTATGGGTCATTAAATTCTTTCGCCCACCTTTTTAAGCCCAACATAGAATTAGATTTATTAACAATAAAATTGATATGCTTGGCAAAAACCAGTTTGGGATCGAAATAAACCCCAAGATCCTTAAAATTATCAACATTATAAAGAATATGTTAAGACAAAGAATATTGAAAGGTGGAAGGTATATTCTTTCTAGAGAATGTCATATGTTGACATTTAGTAGGGTTCAGGGATAAACCGTTTTTATCACACCAATTTTCGAAGCTATTAATGTCAGATTGAAGAAAAATTCTATCTTGCTGACTAGTGATAGATTTAAATATTTTCATATCATCAGCTTAGATCAGGATATTACTGTGATTTATACATGCTTTAACATCATTAATGGCTAGTATAAATAGAATTGGTCCGAGGTGACTACCTTGGGGAACTCCAGACTCAGTTGTAAAAGATACAGATAGCGATCCTCTAAATTTGACTTGATAAACCCTTGATCTAAGGTATGAATTAACCCATTTTATGACACTTGGTGGGAAACCAAAAGCTTTGAGCTTAAACTCGATTATTTCATGGGACCATGGTGTTGCGAAGAAGTCCAGATTTTTTTCAAAAATTTGAAAGTGGATTTCTACCTTTTTCTCATTCTGTTCAATGTTCCATTCGAAATTCTGAAAATTGTGGTGGCCGGGCTACCTTAGAATATTTTTTAAATCACATTTCATAAGCATAATCATATTAAATAACGAGACTGTTCAACTTTAAATGAAATATATGTTTATTTATTTTATTTTTATTTTTAGTAGTCACTTAATTCCAAAGTGTTTTCTTTCAACACTTTTCTCTTCTCTTCGAGCTCAGTTAGATGGTTTCTTGGGAACCCCAAGTTCCGTTCCTTTTTCAAGACGTCTAACTGCAAATTATAAATTTTGAGTTGAAGCCTCCTTTTCTTCAATCGAATAATATCCACTTGGTCAGTTGGCATTTTGTTGTTGCGTTTCCGCTTTTTTGATGAAACTTGAGGTCTGATTAAATATAAAATAAAAAATATGTACATATTAATAAAAAAATTTTGAGAAACAAGCATTTGTATTTACCTTATTTCCCCTTAAATATCCCCCACGTTTGCGCACTGGGGTGACAGTACCTCTTCAGTAGGTACTGAAGAGGACCCATCAACTATGCCTTGAACTGATGGCGATTCTTTCCCGACAATATCAATAATGATATTATAGAGATCGGTTACAATGCAATGATGTTTTGGTAGGGCGCATGCACCAAATCATCAGCCAAGTATGGGTGGAAGAAAACATGCCCCATGACTGGGCTATCAGCTCCATATGCCCCATCTACAAAAAAGGCGATCATATGTCTTGCAAGAACTATCGAGGCATATCCCTGCTTAATGTCGCATATAAAATCCTATCCAACGTACTGTGTGAACGTCTTAAACCGCTTTGCAACACACTTATCGGAACGTACCAGTGTGGCTTCCGGCCAGGCAGATCGACTATAGACCAAATTTTCACAGTGAGGCAAATCCTGGAAAAGACCAACGAATTTCAAGTCGAGACACACCACCTATTCATCGACTTCAAAGCCGCGTATGATAGTATACATCGTCAGGAGCTCTATATATGGCGATGGCCGAATTCGGAATCGAGGAAAAACTGATTCAGATGTGTCGCGTGACTCTGGAAAACACGCGGTGCAACGTGCAGTTTGGAAATAGTTCCTCCGAACTATTTCAAACATGCACCGGATTTCGGCAAGGGGACGCGCTATCATGCGATTTTTTCAATCTCGTACTGGAGCAGATAGTGCGCAGGGCAGGTGTCAACGCGAAAGGCACTATCTTCAACAGGTCCGTTCAGCTACTGGGTTATGCGGATGATATTGACATCATCGGCCGATCACAGCGCTCCGTGATAGAGGCTTTCACGGCGATTGAATCTGCCGTGTAGTAAATGAGGACAAGACTAAATACATGCTATCAACAAACAAACAAACATCTGTCCGCCGCCTATTGATAGCAACAATTTCGGGGTAGTTAAGGAGTTCATCTACCTCGGAGTAAATATGAACTCCACCATTGACACCTTAGTGGAGATCCGGCGAAGAATTACCCTAGGAAACCGCTGCTACTTCGGTTTGGCAAAACAACTGTGTTCAAAACTCCTAACTCGGAGGACGAAATGTATGCTTTACAAAACCCTTATCCTGCCAGTTCTGCTTTATGGCGCCGAGTGCTGGACGATAAGCAGGAAGGGAGAGTTGATACTGGGCTCCTTCGAAAGAAAAATTCTTCGGCGGATTTGTGGTCCTGTGTGCGAGGAGGGCGAATGGAGGAGAAGATACAACCGCGAACTCTATGAGCTGTACCAAGATGTGGATGTAGTCCAAAAAGCCAAAATACGTCGACTACATTGGCTCGGCTACATCGAGCGAATGGACAATAATGCTCCAGCTTAGAGGATCTTCGAATCCCAGCCCCCAGGTTCGAGAAGGCAAGGAAGACCGAACCTCCGTTTCAAAGACCAAGCCATCGCGGATGCCAGAGCGCTTAGTCTGGACAACTGGAAGCAGTGTGCCCGGGATCGTAGAGGGTGGAAGGCTGCTGTATCTCAGGCACAGACTCTTCACGGGTCGGGAGCCCGTTAAGTAAAGTAAGTTAGTTACAATGCAATTAATGCCACCTTCGGAACCAGTCTTCTTTGAATTATCAAGTTTAAGCTAAAATATAAAAAAAAATTAAAAAATTAAATTTGTATGTACCTACATTCCTACTTACCTACTTACTCGAAGACATTTCCAATCCTTTTCATTCAAAATACCTTGAGAGGATAATGAAATTAAAATATCTTTCCGTTTACTTTCACCTCGTGTTAACGCATTACAAAATTTGCCAAATAAAACCTCCTTCTTTTGTTAAAAGACAAAAAAATCGTATTTTGCTTATTCATTTTAATTCAGTGATTGCACGACGATATTCCACAATTTTGTGAGAAAACACTTGTGGACTACACATTGCACAAAAACCCTTTGCAACGGGAATTTTTAACTTCCCAGTGGATGTTCTTGTAATGGGCCAATTTTGTGAATCGGATTTTGACATATCTCCACGTTTTAAGGTCACCAGAATCCAAATTCAACGTTTTTATAGAGATGTCTGTCCGTGTGTATGTACGTATGTGCGTATGTACGTAAGTGCGTATGTACGTATGTGCCTTCGGAATTACCTTTCGCCACGATTATCTGGAGAACCAAAGATGATATTGACATGGGACCGGGTTTATTCGTATTACGTAACTCAGAACTGAGTAAGTTTTCAGCGAAATCGGTCCACCCGTTTTTTGTTAGTAAATAAATAACTAAAAAAATAGAGGCAAACTAGCTGAATTTTGAAATTGATGATTTGTACTATTTATTAACTTCCCAGCAGTGGCGAGGCGCCCATATAACTTGATTCACGCCGGGTTACCTTTTAAAATTCTACCTTTCAACAATGTTTCAATCCAACAAGCAACATGCATCTTAATGTGTGTATATAAACATAAGATTTGTAAGTTTCCTACACCTGCACTTGTCCAAGAAAATTGAAATAAAAACTGGATAAACTCGTGGCTTCAATGGCACAGTACATGAGTGCTTGCCTGAGAAGACGCTGGTCTAGGTTCGAATCCCAGTGGAAGAAATGGAATATCGGGATAAAATGAAGGAAAAACATAGGGACGGGCTACAGTCCGCTTGGGCGAACTGTTGGATACCCTATTCTTATTCCTATCCCTCATAAGTGGGCGTGACAAAAGTCTAAGTATGGTTAAATTGTTAAGAACGCTCTACATATTTTGTTATATAACATTTAAAGGATTTTATCAAAAAAACGCTCCCTAGCTCAAACTTGGGTGTTTCAATAAAATTGTTTTATTTAATTGTGGGCGTGTCAGTAGGCGGATTTAAAAAAAAATTAACACATGAGCATAAAGGGCCCCTAGAGAGTATTATAAATTTCAGCTCCCTAGCTCAAACTTTGGATTTTCAAAAAAATTGTTTTATTTATTTGTGGGCGTGTCAGTGGGCGGATTTTGAAAATATTTATACATGAGCTTAAAGGGCCCCTAGAGAGTATATATTATAAATTTCAGATCCCTAGCTCAAACTTTGGATTTGCAAAAAAATTGTTTTATTTATTTGTGGGCGTGTCAATGGGCGGATTTTGAAAATATTTATACATGAGCTTAAAGGGCCCCTAGAGAGTATATATTAAAAATTTCAGCTCCCTAGCTCAAATTTTGGTTTTTCAATAAAATTGTTTTATTTTTTTGTGGGCGTGGCAGTGGGCGGATTTTGAAAATTTTATATCCCGAGCAGTTTTAGGAGTCATAGATCATATATAAAAAATTTCAGCTTCCTAGCTCAAAATTCGATTTTTTCCAAAATTTTGTTTTTTTTAGTTTGTGGGCGTCTGTGGGCGGATTTCAAAAATTCGTAAACTTGATTATTTCGGGACCCTAGAGAGTATATGGTTAAAATTTCAGCTCTCTAGGTCCAGTTTAAAGGCCTAATTTTTCCCGACGGACGGACGGACGGACATGGCTAAATCGACATTACTATCGATGCTGATCATAAATATAGTAACTTTTAGGGGTCTACGGGCAATATTAAGGTATGTTACAAACTATGCGTCAAAATTAATATACCCCTAGAATAGGGTATAAAGACAGACCAGCACCACAGAAGGAGTCTGATGATCGGTTGTGGCTAACCGTGAAACAGCGCTGTAACTCCAGCCGTCCACTTAAGGTGGTAAGGAATGTAAGGTTATTCATTCAAAACAAAATAAAGTAAATTGTTGTTTAGTAGATTTGCTTTTGGAAGAAGAAAATTATTTTTGTAAGTTGAGTTTTCTTAAAAAAAAAAGTTATAGAGATAGGACGCTCTACTCCTTCTATGAAAATAGATTATAAGTGCAAGGATGGTTTTGTTTCGCAATTCAACGCATCCATATATAAAAAATATACTTGGTTGACTGGTAGTTGTAAGCTCAATAAAATGTTTTGTTTTCCTTGCCTCCTTTTTTCTAATTCTCCTAGTGTTTGGAGTCGCACAGGCTACGCTGACATAAACAATTTAATTAATTCGGCAAATAAACATGTCAAGACGGAAAAACACATTCGTAGCTGTTTATCTTTGCACGAATTCGGTAGTGATCGTATTGAAACCTCGTTAGGAATTCCTTTGTAGCTCACAACAAAAAAGTTGATAGAAACCGTAAACTAATGGAACGTTTTATAGATACGGTAGTTCTTTTAGGCAAACAGGAACAAGCATTTCGGGGTCATAATGAAAAGCCAGATTCTAATAATCGTGGCAATTATGTCGAAACACTTTTATACTTATCTAAGTATGACCAGTTAATGGACTCTCATTTGAAAGAGTGTTCAAGTGCACGTAATCCGGTTTTTTCGGGTCTATCAAATGACATCCAAAACGATTTAATACAAAGTATAGCCGCAGTGATCAAATGCGAAATTAAAGTAGAAATAAGTGAAACGCGATTTGTGTCCATCATGATTGATGAAACACCAGACATGAGCCATAGGGAGCAACTTAGTGCCGTTTTGCGTTACTTATCGGAGGAAGGAGTAGAGGAAAGGTTTCTTGGGTTTTTTGACGTGAGTGAGAGTCGAAATGCCGATGAGCTCTCAAAACACATTTTCAATATACTTGATGTATACGGTTGCAAGGAGAAATTAGTTGGGCAATCTTACGATGGGGCCGCGGTTATGTCAGGGGAAGTAGGTGGTGTTAAAAAAAAGTCCTGGATGCTTGTCCAATGGCTTATTTTATTCCTTGCTACGCACATGTTTTAAATTTGGTGTTATCTCAATCACTGGAAAATATACCTGAATTGAAAGTTTTTTTTGGCAATATAAACACAATAGTACTTATAAACGTTCAAATATTTTAAAACAAATAGCAAACAGACGCATGCCGGGAGTATTATTGAAACTTTTAAGCAAATATTAGACCATCCAAAAGAATGGGACACTGACGCACTTTCAATGGCCGAAAGTTTATTGCTTAAGTTAGAAGAGAAAGATTTTTGCTTTTTACTGCACGCGGTTTCCGAAATATTTGCTAAAACCGATGTATTATTGAATTTAATACAAAATAAACAAACAGATGTTGAAGTTGCTAAGCGAGAAATCGAGTGTTTTGAGTTTTGGCTTTCTACTGAGTTTCTAAACAAATTTGATTTAATTTTTGAAAGTATAAATGATTGTGCTGAACTTCCACGGAAACGCCGATTACTTGATTTTGATTTAAAGACTCACTATAAGCGCCTTTTTGTAGAAATAAAGGACAATATTATATCTCAAATTAAGACACGATATAAATCTTTCACGGATTTAATTTTTTTGGATTTACTCAATAAATCAAAATACAGTCGTTTTGTTCAGTCAAGCCCAGATGATAAAATATCTTCGGTGATTAACTTTTTCCCTGGAATTATCGATTTTGCAGGTTTAAAAAATGAGCTGAAAGTTCTCTATACTACGTCTTCACTTCAACCACTTGACGTTTTATCCCTCTATAAACATTTAAGAAGTGAAATATTATGTGAAACATTTCCCCAAATCTTAAAATTAAGTGGACTATTTTTAACAATACCAATGACTGTTGCTTCCGTGGAGTGAAAAGAGTTCATACATATTTATTTATTAAGATTTAACAGAGAAGTTCTCAAGGAGAAGACAGGCTTTCTGATTTAGCACTTTTATCCATAGAAAAGCGACTCATTTTAAAAATAAAAAGTAGGCCTAACTTTTATGAAAGAGTACTTGCAGAATACGTGAAAAAAGGTAGAAAAATAGACTTAGAGTACAAATAAAAAAAAATATTTAACAAAACTTTTCACATTTTTTTCCAAATTCTACTGTTTTTGATTTTAAAAAATATTAATTATTAATATTTTCTCTTTTTAACGTTGTACAAAAACTATTTTTAAAATATTTTTATATATTATAGATATAAAATCTATACATTTTTGTAAATATTATGCGTGAAGCTTTTTAATTTAAATTTTTATTTATGTATTTATTTATTTAACAAACCGTGATTTATGAAGTTCCTTTTTTTTTTATTACTTACTATCAATTTTCTTTAAAGTACAGCATTTGCATCTGCCAAAAAGGTTTCTTTCGAAGCCACTTTTATTATACTTTACGTTCGTTGTAAATTTAAGCTTAAATAACTTGAAGTATAAAAAATTGGCTTGAATTGCTTTACTTCTATGCGATTTGCAGTACACAATATAATTTCAGAGAGCGTTTGCAGGTGCATATTTTTTCCGACTTACCATTTAACATTTTCCACGCCACGCCACTGCTTCCCAGTGGAAGTTGTTGTAATGGGCCGATTTTGTGAATCGCGGATTTTGACAATCTCCACGTTTCAAGGTCACCAGAATCCAAATCCAACGTTTTTATAGAGATATCTGTGTGTGTGTGTGTACGTATGTGCGTGTGTGCGTTCGGAATTATCTTTCGCCACGATTATATCGAGAACCAATGGTGGTATTGACATTAAACCAGGTTAATTCGAAGCGTAATTATGTAACTCAGAACTGATTAATTTTCCAGCAAAATCGGTGCAGCCGTTTTTTGTTAGTAAATAAATAACTAAAAAAATGCCTTTATTTGTACATACTATTTATTGTCATTTGTCATTGAGCTCCGGTATTTCATATACAAGGTGGCGCAAAAGTCATCTTCCTATCGGAAGAAGCATAATTTTTGCAATGGCGGCCAATGTAAATTCTACTTTGATATTTGTGAAGTTAACTGATACAGAAAAAAGTTAAGACACCAATTAACATAATCCAAAAGCAGAACCAAAGTTTTTCATTCATAAAAAATTTACAGCGAAAGAACATCGGGTGACAACTTTTGCGCCACCTTGTATATGTAAATTTACAGGTCTCCATGTTCATAACAATGGTTGCGTTAATATATATCACACTTCGCTGTTATTAACAACATTTAATTTCCATGGACAGATTTTTTAATATTAAATAATTCTTAACCATCTTAGGATTAACCACACTTCCAAATTTGATACTAATCGCATAAATCATATTGATCCCACTGGGAAGTTAGTCGTGTGGACCGTGCGGGTCGCACCCAGGGGCCTATTTCACCAAACTACAAATTATAACCACAAATTTGTACTTGTGAATCACAATTACAAATTTGTAATCTGGTTTTCCGTTTCACCAAATACAAATATATGAACCCACAAATTTGTGATTAGACAAAAAAAAATTGTAAGAATAAACAATAAACATGTTGATTACAAGTGTAAAAATTCCTGTTGCACCGGGTTTTTGTGCAGTGTGTAATCTACAAGTGTTTTCTCACAAATTTGTGGAATATCGTCGTGCAATCCCGGAATTAAAACGAATGGGCAAAATAAGATTTTTTTTCGTCTCCTTGATTAGAGAAAAGAAGGAGGTTTTATTTGGGTGAAGTAAACGCGTGGAAAGATATTTTCATTTCATTATCCTCTTAATTCAAAATGGAAAGGATTGGAAATATCTTCGAGATATTGCGTGGCAAAATTTAAAACGGGCTACTCTGGTAAGTACAAATTATGTAGGTACATATAAATTTAATTTTTTAATTTTTTTTTTATATTTTAGCTTCAACTTGATAATTCAAAGAAGACTGGTTCTGAAGGTGGCACTAGTCGCATTTTAACCGATCTCGATAATATCATTTTGGATATTATCGGTAAAGAATCGCCAACAGTTCAAGGCATAGTTGATGAGTCCTATTCAGTACCTACTGAAGAGGTACTGGCACCCCAGTGCGCAAACGTGGGGGAAATTGAAGGCGAAATAAGGTAAATGCAAATGCTTGTTTCTCACAATTATTTTTAAAAATATATGAACGTATTTTTTAATTCAATCAAACCTCAAGTATCATCATAAAAGCCCAAGCGCAACAACAAAATGCTAACTGACCAAGCGGATATTCTTCGATTGAAGAAAAGGAGGCTTCAATTCGAAATTTATAATTTGCAGTTGAATGCCTTGAAAAAGGAACGCGACTTTTGGACTGCGGAGCTGGAAGAGAAGATAAACGTGTTGGAAGAAAACACTTTAAAATTAAGTGACTACTAAAAATAAAAATAAAATAAATAAACATATATTTCATTTAAAGTTGAAAAGTCTCGTTATTTAATATGATATTTGCTAACGAAAAGTGATTTAAAAAATATTCTAAGGAAGCCCGGCCATCAAAATTTTCAGCATTTTGAGTATCTGCGTCGTTTAAATCCTCAGTGGTGGTGAACATTTCAATAATACTATCTATCTGCCGCTTGTCGGGAAATGTTGGTTAAGATGATGCAACATTTTATAACAGTAACTGCTTTCATGGATTGCAATCGTAAGTGCGTCAGACACGCAAATTTCTCTTTCAAAATTCCAATCGCGTTTGCTATTATTCTCCGAGTTGATTTATGTGCACGAATATAACGATCAACTTCAGGAGTTGGGTTTCTCAAAATGGAGGTAATTAACCAATCCTTTAAAGGATATCCTTTATTCCCAAGCGAAACAGAATGAGAAAAAGGTCGAAATCCACTTTCAAATTTTGAAAAAAGGGACTTCTTTGTAACACCCTTAATTCATCCACACTTCCCGGCCAATTCACATATGCGTTATAAAAGCTTTAGTCCGGCCCACATACCAATATAAAATTTATGCAGTACTGTCCATGTCTGTCCACATATGCAGATTCAAACTCGCCGGGGGCATCTATGTTTGTTAAGGTTCCGTCTATACATCCGTAAACACATGGCATACCTTGTAAGAAAGAAAATTGTATGCAAAACTTAAGAAATTAAACATTTTTTAACAGCAATATTGTAAGACTTTTCACAAATACTTTTGTGTTCATTTGGCCAACATACAACACTTTCAAACAATAAATTAACATTTGCTGCACAAACGCGAGAAACACATCTGCAAACGGTCGATTTAGATATCCCATGCATATCTGCTACACCATGGTATTGCCCTCCATTTCAAAGCCTGGGAGAAATTGCTGCCTTGGTGTTAATGCAAAGTTTTTTTCAGTCGTGTCGGCTATTTGTGGCCCAATAATTATTTCCTCTGAGTTGCATCGAGTCAGGCGAAATTTTTCATTAAAATTAAATAACTCCGAAATTACATTTTTTTCTTAAAATGAAAACATGATCGTCACGTTCGCTACTATCGCTACTACTATGCCTTCATTGCAAAGACATTTTTTCGATTACTTTCAATATGAAACAAAATTTGTAGGAGGAATTACACGTCAACTTTCAGTTGTAAAATATTCTCACATACTACACAAAATTTGAAAATAATTTTCTTTGGTGAAACGTAAACTCACAAATAAGTCAACTTTTCACAAATTTGTAACTTGTATATTACAACTATAAAAAACTTTTGGTGAAACGAAAATGTAAATATTCCCACAAATTTCCCTTTGTAGAATACAACTACAAATTTGTAATACCCACAGTTTGGTGAAACGACATAAATCAACAAAATCACAAATTTTGTTAAAAAATGCTTGTAAATACAAATTTGTTAGTTGGTGAAATAGGCCACAGACCACTTTTTACACTTGTAATCAACATTTTTATTCTTACAATTTTTTTTTCTAATCACAAATTTGTGGGTTCATATATTTGTATTTGGTGAAACGGAAAACCAGATTACAAATTTGTAATTGTCATTCACAAGTACAAATTTCTGGTTGTAAATTGGCGTTTGGTGAAATAGGTCACAGGGCCCTATTTTATAAACATTGACAAGTGACAATTCTACAAATTTGTCTCTTTTATCTGAGAAGTTTTCATTGCATAACGCATTGACAGGTGACATAATTGTCAGTTAAATACAACTACAATTTTGTCGTGGCAAATTTGTCACTGTCAGACTATGACAAGTTTGACGTGACAATTTTATCATTGTCATATTTTGACAACTTTTTTGTAACGTACAAGAGACTGAATTGATCTACAATATTATTTATGTATGTACATGTACATACATTTGCATATATGTTATATATGTATAATTGTACATATAAGTAAAATAACTGTTTTTCTTTCATTTAATTTTTGACATTGTTTATCGTCTTAGAGTATTATTTTAATGTTATACGCAAGACCAGTGCAGTTAAAATCACAACGACTAATACACTAAAAATAAGTGTCTTTAAAATTTTACTCGAAAATAAAAACATTTTATTTGGAAAATTCAGTGAGACCATGAAGTGAAAGTTAACAAATGGAAGGAGATTGCAGACCCAGCTAAATCTCTCAACGCAATGGACTCTAAAAACATTGGAAGCATTTTCGAGACACTATATGGAAGAATTGAAGAAAGAGAATATTTTAAATACTAAATTCTATGAAAAAAAAGAGAAAAAGAACTGGTTCAGGACGAAGTAAAAAATGCATCATAGACGAAAGTGATAAAACAATTCTTGAAATAGTGGGAAAAGGTTGATGTTTCGGGTCTTCCCGTTCCCGTACTTCGTACTTCGCGAAATTGCATATCAAATTCATTATCACTTTCACTTGAAAACATAACATTAGAATTTTTTTACCGAAATTGTCACTTCACTACCGAGACTCAATTGCCTGTCACAATTGTCACTTACATACTGCCAAATGTTGTAATTGGAA
The DNA here is from genome assembly GCA_949715645.1 of Portevinia maculata. Taxonomy (NCBI): domain Eukaryota; kingdom Metazoa; phylum Arthropoda; class Insecta; order Diptera; family Syrphidae; genus Portevinia; species Portevinia maculata. The sequence goes on from OX454528.1 coordinate 99,392,904, forward strand.
CTTTTTTATCTGTTCCATAAAAAAATTGTCACTACAAATTTGTCGGGAAATTTGTGACAATTTTCAAAAAATCCCTGACAATTCATTGTCATGACAATTTTTTTATGATCCGAAATCTTCACAATTGTCGCAAATTCTTCGACAATTCTACAAAATTGTCAACTTTGTTATGGTACAGAATTTAAACAATTGTCAAGTTGCTATTTACAAATTGTCACCTGCCACCTGTCAATGTTTATGAAATAGGGCCCAGGTTGGGTCCAAATGAGTTATATCTTTAGTTTGTAAATGAAAAATGCGAACAGCAAATCCGTTCAAGTAACATGATTTTGTATGCAGTTGCGAAGACATTGGTTGCTATAACCTTCGAATCAGCAATTCCTGTTGGGTTGGGCTGCTAATTGCTAATGTATGTAACTTGTGTAACGAAGAGGTGGCAATATGACGAAGCTTTTGTGGAAGAGTCATGTAATTTTAATGAATTGATATACCGAAATATATCGTTAGCAATTATTGTTCTATTTCTTTTTCTCCGATAATTAAAGTTATTCTTCGATATTTCGGTAAGTGGGTTTTTTCGCCTTCCGCGGTTGTTTCGGAAGATACTGTCAAGATTCGGGATTGATCCTATTGCGCCGAGTTATCACATTAATCCCAAGACCATCTACACTGAGTCGGCTAGATCCCGACCCCGAAACGTAAAGTGGAAATTAATCGATACAGCAGCGTACTCTGTGGGCTGTACCAAGATGCGGATGCGGTACGAAAATCTAAAACCCGGCGACTATATTATCATACAAGCATCGTGCCCGGGATTGCAGAGGACGAAAGGCTTCAGTGTCTCACCCAAGAGTTTTCCTATGCAGAGTTCTCTTCGGATATCGAGTGTCCTCTGAAAAATATCCAATGTTACAGATCTCGATTTGGTTTCAGCAATAATTTTTCTGTCGACAATTTGCAGTCCTTCTTTAGCCTCTTAAGTTTGAAAAAGACTTCGGATTTTTGTAAAAATTCGTTGCTCCTTTGGCGGAGATAAGAAAACATATTTGATCAATAATTGGTGTACTATTTACATATATTCATTAAAAAGGTATTTAATCGAGCGTCCTATTCCAATCCGATCCAATCGACTCTACGGATAGAACAAATCATCCAAAAGACATATGCCTGAAATTTAAGCCACTGCAGCTTGCAATAACTTTTGACAGAGATATCCAAGTGTGAAGATAACCAAATAACCTACACAGCTATCTTACTCTTGGTTTAGTCATTATAACAATAAAAAATTGCTAAAATTTGCACACAAAAATACTCACAGTGCTGTCATGAATATTTATATCTATTAATCGCTCGCAGCAGCCAGAACTGTCCAAAGTCTAAGTAGATCATGACCAGTTCAATGCTATTGCGCCGCACAGCAGCACTCAAATACCAATTAAATTACCAACTTTGGTCTGTTGAATTTGTAACATCTCGCCATGCATTCCGAGTTTGTCATTCAAATTTGCGAACAATTTACGTGAACGTTAAATCACTTTGATTCCAAATAAGTAACAGTGGCACTCAACATGGTCAATAGCGTGTTTTTAAGTGTCTCCATAGTGTATGTATGGTTCTTGACGCGTGTCAAGCACACTTTGAATACCACACAGTCGACCAACGTTGTTGTGAAAGTGGAACAAGATTGTTTCTTCGATTTGGTGTCCATTTTTATTTTTCCATCATCGCCATAGTCATAGTCGTAGTCATAGTCACAACCATTGAACTTTTTATGCAGGAATCTGGTTAAGTACAAATGGATGTTTGTTTAGGAGCTTTCTGGTCTCGTAACAATTGCGTGCTACTTGCGTTCTCCAGTGTAGTGAGTGTAGTGAGTGACAACCATACTTATTCCTAGCTATTCAAAGCAAAAAAAAAACACAAGCAATACTTGGTTTGCCCCGGCGAAAATCATCAGCTTTAATAAGGATGTTGGTACCTTTAGATCTTTTATTTGAAAAAAAAAAACATTAAACCATTCGTGCGTGGCACACAAAAATATGAGTTGACTTGAAGTGCTGAGATATGAACAAATAAGGACACACATAATGAAATTAATGTAATGGCGGATGATTGTGCCTTGTAATCAGCGGCAAAAAAATAATGAAGTGTCAGATGATTATGATTATTATTGCTGTCGTCGGGTGAATCCAGAATTTTCCTGAGATTGAGGTTTTAGGACAAGGCCCCTCAATGAGTATATTTAACATAGGAATGCATAACTATTATTATTTTCTCGACGCGAAATGATGTTGCTTACCAGCTTCAACCACAGTACGTCCTCTGTTCCAATGCGGAATTCAATTTCATAGGATTTTAACTAAATACAGGGTGGCGCACAAATCGTCCTACCAAAACAAAACGTAAAAGCTTTTTTTCTGTGTGAGTAATCGGTTTTTTTTTTTTTTTTACTATTTAGATTTATTAAAATGCATTTTTGGGAACCGAAACGAGGATTTGGATAGTGCAGCGGTACCATGCTTTGCAGTCCTTCATTTCCGTCCAAAGGGAATTTAGGCGGGAGTTTGACAGAATTCCCCCGAGTAGATGGACCATTATGAGGCTAGTAAATATGTTTGCCGAATTTGGAAGCATCGCACGAAGACCGTATTATCGAGATCCCTATGTTCGGGTTCAAGGCACAATCGCGGCTGTAGCATCGTCAATTCAGGCAATTCCAAGCGTTTCGACTCGAAACTTATCGGCGCGAATTGAAGTTAGCAGGCGGTCATTTCAATGGATAATTCATGATGACTTAAACTTGTTTCCGTACAAAGTCCAAATTTCAAGCAAGTTAAACCCTCTGGATTTGCCTATTCGCCTGGAATTTTGTCAAAAAATTATTGAAATGCCCGAAGAAAACAACAGCTTGATAGATTGCTTGTTTATGTCTGATGAGGCCCATTTTGATCTAAACGGCAATGTAAATAAGCAAAATTGTGAATTTAATCCAGAAATACTCCATGAGTAACTGCCAATGCGACCGTTATTTCAAGGTGTTGAGTGAGTTTTTGTTTACCCAGAACTACGCCGTAGAAGTATACGTTTCAACAGCGTTTGGTTCCAGCAAGATGGAGCAACTGCGCACATGGCCAGACCGGTTATGGTGGAGCTCCAACGAAAATTCCCAAACAAATTAATATCCAGAAACTCCACTTTCCGCTGGCCCCCAAGGTCACCTAACTTGACTGCACCAGTCTTTTTTTTATGGGGTTATGTCAAGCCAGAGGTGTACAAACCAAAACCAAGGAATTTGACTGAATTGGAGCAGTCCATTAAAACAATAATTTATGCGATCCCGACTTTAACCCTTCAGGCCGCAGTGAATAATTTTCTGATCAGGTGTCTTATATGCGTGGATGAGCATGGAGGTCATTTACGGTCTATCATCTTCAAAAGCAATCAGTTATATAAAATAAAATTGAATTTTCTATACAATAAACAAAAAAATAAATGAAATACATTGATTAAAAAAAAAGTTATTTGAATTTCTTAGCACAATAGGTGCGCCACCATTTTTTTTTTTTTTTGTCGGGGTGTGTGAAACTTTTTGCACTGGAGCACTCAGACTCAATACTGGTCCATTGTACTACCAGGCAGACACACCACATTTTACTGTGGGAATTTACTCGTTTTTCTAAGAAAACGCGCTTCAATGATAAGGAGCTTAGGTTTACAGCACTCACCATATCCGCACCAAAAACCTGCCACCTGATACGAGCAAAAGCAGGACAATCACAGAGGAAATGTTCCGCAGTGTCATCGCTTTCTCCACAGGCTTCGCAGTTGGTGGTGTCGCTTAGGCCTAGCACCTTAAGGTGTTTGGCAAAAGCGTAGTGTCCCGTAAGAACGCCAGTAGTCTGTCTGCAGTCTTTTTTGTTGAGAGACAACAAGAATGCCGTGGATTTCCCACAGACGTCGGGGAGCATTTGCTTAGTCTATCTGCACCCTGGAGAGTCATGCCAACGGCGATTGTGTTCATAGGAAACCCAACCGTCAATGGAAGTCCTGACCGAGGACTCAGGCAGACAGATCGCTGGTTCAGGTCCTGAGAAGTCCCCCTCTGAGCCTTGTCTAGCAAGTTCATCGGAGATTTCATTTCCCGTGATCCCGTTATGACCCGGCACCCAGACAAGTTTAAGTGAATTCAGCCTTCCGACCGAATTCAGCGATATCTTGCATTCACGTACTATTTTGGAGGTAGATAAGGGTTTGAATAAGGCCTTAAGCGCAGCCTGACTGTCGCTACAGACGCAGATACTTCGCCCCCTCCACCTGTTCCTCGTAACATAGTCCATGGCCATTAGGATAGCATAAGTCTCTGTTTGGAAGACTGACGCATATTTGCCTAACGGAAAGAAAAGTCTAACGTTATCGCTCTCCACGAAGACACCAGCACCAGATCCTTGATCGGTTTTGGAGCCATCCGTGAAGATTCGACTGCATTCCCTTCCAGGTTCAGAGTCCGGCCAGAGCCAGTCCTGGACGCGAGGAAAGTCGACCTCGTATTTGCGCTTTAGCCGAAGTTCCGGTGTCATCGCATCAGACGGCATATCCATAAGACAGGAGTCGAAGGACAACCGTTGCGCAAGTTCATCAAAACTCCAGTGCGAGTTATACCAAAAGCCACCTCTTCTAAGACGTGAGATAGCCTTGATTGTACAGCCCATTATATAAACATCAAGGGGCGGAAGGTTCAATAGTGCATCTAGGCCGGAGCCAGGCGTGCGGGGGAAGGCCCCCGTGCAGCCGAGACATACCTGCCTTTGGAGTTTGGCAAAAGCAGCAGTGACGTATTTACGTGAAAGCTTATTCCACCAAACAACCGATGCTATAAATGGTCTTATCATAGCCGTATAAATCCATAGGACTCTTTTCGGTGATAAGCCTCATGTCTTGCCGAAAATGCCTTTGCACTGCCAGAAAACAGACAGCGCCTTGGCAGTCTTCAGCTCAACATGTTTGGACCAAAGAAGTTTGCTATCCAGGATGACTCCCAGATACTTTGCTTCATTGGAGAGTTGGATTGTGACGCCTTTTAGCACTGGCTGAGTCAACCCGACCAGCTTCCTCCTTCTCGTAAAGAGAACAAGCTCAGTTTTAAGAGGATTGACCGAGAGCCCATTCCTAGTGCACCATTCGTCGATCACGTCAAAGGCCGCCTGCGCCTTGGCGCATACAGTCGCTAGGCATGATCCAACAGAAAGCCGGCAACATCATCCGCGTACGCCTGAGCGTAAATATTAGAACTGTTGAGTGCGTTCAACAGAGAGTGTACCAGCATACACCACAGCAGTGGAGACAGGACGCCGCCTTGCGGGCAGCCTCCGTTTACCCCCGCCATAACATAGCGGCCACAATCCGCATCCGCAACCAACGTTCTATTCATTAGCATTGCTTTAATCCACAACACCAATGGTTCGTCTACTCCGTGTTGTCTGGCGGAGCTGCACATGCTATCAAAAGTCGCATTGTCAAAAGCACCCTCAATATCGATGAAAATGCCCATCGCGTATTCTTTTCTGTCAAGCGCGCCCTCAATTCTACCAACTAGATTTTGGAGCGCAGTCTCGCAGGATTTTCCGCGTTGATAGGCATGTTGCATCTGAGATAGTGGGTGCAATCGCAAAGGACTTTTGCGCACGTGAAGCTCGACCAGCCTTTCCAAGCTTTTCAGCAAGAAGGAAGTCAGACTGATTGGTCTGAAACTCTTGGCGAGCGAGTAGTCACTTCTGCCAATTTTTGGTATAAATGCCACTCTAACTGTACGCCAGGGTGTTGGAATGTATGCCAGTGCTAGGACAGCGGTGAAGATTTTCTTCGTAGTCGGTAGCAACTGGTTTGTACACTGTTGCAGCATGGCTGGGTATATTCCGTCCGTACCAGGCGACTTGAAGCCGTCAAAAGACGCAAAGGCGTATTTAATGGCCTCGTCCGTCACCACGGTCACCACGGCCTTCGCAATATACCAGCTACGCCGAGTTGTTTGTCTTGGCTCACTCATAGTCTCGGTAATCGGGGCTGGTTGTGAACCAATTGTAATCTGGTTACCCGGAAAGTGAGACTCCAGCAGATAACTAAGAGTTTCCGCTTTCGTCTCAGTGAAGGTGCCATCAAGTTTTCTAAGTGAGTCCAGTTTGGCTGGTTTGCCCTTTTTCAGAACTTTAACCAACCTACTAGTTTCATCCAGTGTTTCAATCTTCTCGCAGAAATTCCTATAAGAAGCACTTTTCAATACCCGAATTAGACTCTTATACTCGTATTCCTTCTGCTTCGATCGGTAGAGATTCCAGTCTGTCTCTAAATCAGTCTTGAGTGACCTATTTAGAAGCTTTCTAGCCTCTCTACGAATTCTTTGCAGTTCCGAGCTCCACCAGGGAACCGGCGTTCTGCCAGGGGGTTTACTTACTGGACACGTCAGTTCGAAACAGCTAGTAATGGCACTATTCAGGTTTTGAACAGCATCCTCTACCTTTTGTCTCGTCCTGAGTTTGGTTGGGGTTTTGAGAATTCTTCCCATTTCCTCCCTGAAGTGTATCCAGTTGGTTTTTCTTGGATTCCTCCTCTCCTGCAAAGTTATGGCTTCGCATTCGATTTGGAATTCGATATATCTATGATCTGAGAGGGATGCCTCCGAAGTGACCCTCCAGTTGGTAATCGCCTTAACGTATCTATTTGATAAAGTCAGGTCGATCACCTCCTGTCTTTTTGACGTCACAAAAGTTGGTTGTGAGCCAACATTGTTGATAGTGAGATGAGATAATAGAATGAAATCTAGGAGATGGTTTCCTCGCATGTTGCATTTGCTGCTGCCCCAAACAGTGTTTTGAGCGTTGGCATCGCAGCATATAACTAGGCCCATCTTCCTGCTGTCGCAATAGTCTATGAATTCAGCAATTGCCCTTGGTGGTGGAGGCACTACTGAATCATAGGGGAGATAAGCTGACGCCACGACGAAGGTCGTCCAATCTCCATTCGTTTCGTAGCTAATGGCTGCAGCAACCAAATATTGGCCACAAAATTGTCCAAGCTTAGTCACTGCGAGAAGGTTCGACACAGCAAAACAAGCCCTTGGTCTCTCGGACCGCTCGTCACAGAGTATCGTGGTGCCACGGACACCTCCAAGGCCACAGATGCGATTTTTCCACACCAATGGCTCCTGTATGGATGTTATGTGGGCTTTTGTGTTCAACACGGAAAGCTTCTTACTGATGAGAGCAGTAGCAGCCTTAGAATGTTGAAGATTGATCTGAGTAAATACAATCATTGGTATAAACTAGGGGTTTTCGTCCGTTACTCGCACTCACTTGGAAATAAAGCGGAATTGAATCCTTCCAAGGTGCAAATAAGGACGCATCCCATACCCGGACCTGATAGTCTCGACAGAACTTTTATCTAAACCAACATTCGCCACCATAATATATCTCTTAACAATTCATTTGCTATTGTTTCATTTAGAAAAGACAGCAATTCTAAAGGTCGAATTGATACACTGCAAGACTACATTTCTTGTTGGATTCCGCACTCTGGACAGTCAACATCCGAAGGAAAGTGTATCCTGAAATATTCGCTGAGTTAAATAACTTAACTCAGCCTGGTAGTGAGCCGATTCGGATTTCAATATTTGCAATGTCCGCCAAAAAATTGGACATGTTTCTCACCTATAACATTAAGGCAGGTGGCAATGGTGCGAAGGCAGTGTATTCACTTAGTGATTAGCAGGTCGTGCGTTCGAATCCCAACCAGTGCCATGATTTTTAGATTGAATACACAAGAAAACAGATCTCCCTTAAGCAACTTAGACGCCACCTGTGGAGAAAAAATCTTATCGCACCAAACTTCTTTCCTATATTTCTATTCTTTCATGCAGTAAGTACCACCTAAAAACAGCAACTTACAAAAATGGCTGCGCTGTGGTTACATTATAAGGGTACTGTATCAATTACAGAAAAAAATAAAATCCCTTTAGCTCGCGCTAATTATATAAGAAAAAAGGTATTATCGCCTCAAGGTTTATCGGACCATCGTCTCATAACAGCTAATTTCTGGTACAATCTCCACATACTAATTACGTAAGGATACATTCTTTGTAAATTAAATTTCACTTGGTACTCGTATATGGAGGTAAATATCAGTTATACCACTGGCAGAATTGAACAGTCGTGAGCGTATTAAAAAGGATCGTCCTCTTAAATTTCTTTTCAGTATATATTATTAAATAAAAAAATATAAATAAAGGGTTTTTCAATAAGAGCGCTACAAAAGTTTTTTTTAAATAAAACAAAACCGGGTTTGGATATCAATGAAATTCTTTATTACTGTGAAAGTACGTTCGATGCCATTATGTATGGAACTCGATTTCTTTTGCATGGCCACCACGGGCACGCTTGCCGAAGTCCAGACGCTGAACCCAATTTTCGACGGTTTTCAAGCATAAATCGGCCGATACTGCTGCAATTTCACGTTCGATATTCGTACGAAGCTCATCAATCGTCGCTGGCTTGTTGGCATAGACCATAGACTTGACGTAGTCCCACAGGAAATAGTCTAACGGCGTCAAATCGCACGACCGAGGCGGCCAAGCGAGTGGACCATTTCGTGAGATAACACGGTTTCCAAACTTGGTTTCCAATAAATTGATTGTGGCATTCGCTGTGTGGCTTGTGGCGCCGTCCTGTTGGAACACATGTCCTCCAAGTCCATATCATCCAATTGGGGCCAAAAATATTCGGTTATCATTGAACGGTAGCGATTCCCCTGTCTTGATCATCACGGAAGAAGTACGGCCCAATGACGCTGCCGGCCCATAAACCACACCAAACCGTAATTTTGTCGGGATGCAATGATGACTCATGGAGTACGTGTAGATTGCTGCCTGACCAATACCGCATATTGTGTTTATTGACGAAGCCATTCAGCCAGAAATGAGCTTCATCGCTGAAAATGAAATGAGCCTTATCGCGCTCTTAACGTTGAGGCCACTGACTCCGAATTTCGGTAGTAAATTTTAATAATTTCGACTCGTTGTTGGCTCGTATATCTTTTCATCATGAAATGGCAAACCTTACTGAAGAGAAATGTCAAAAGAGCGGCAAGAAATTCGGCGTCGTTTGCTGTATCTGCCGCTCTACTTTTGTAGCGGCCCTGTTGAAAAACCCTTTATAAGGAATTAACGGCGCATAGATGGCTTAAGACCCAGTTTCTCCAACCATTTGCTTGTACGCAGTAAAACGGACCTACAATTTTAAGCCAACGCCAAGCGGCAAATTTCAGAAGCTTCTTATGACCATTAACACCATTGGATGTTTGTCAAACTTTAGCAAGAAGTGGGGCAGTGGAAAAACCTTTAGATTTTACTGGGCCCCGGCATGATTTGAACCTTAAACCTCGATTAGTTAATATTGAGAGAATTACGCCCGTTTTGTTCTCATTTTGTAAGATAAGAAACAAAATTTTTGAGAGTTTTGGAAAATGCACCTAAATTAGTTTTAGAAAAAGATGGTGTTTTTCACGTTTTGAAATAAAACAAGCTTTCTTATTCAAACGCATTTCTAGTTTTAAGACGACAAAACCAGTTTTATTCAAGCAAGGGGTTTGAGAGTCATTCCAGACATATTTTTGCATTATTTTTTTAAACTTCTTTCGAAAATGGGTCGTCACCAAAACGACGCGATCAGATGATGAAAGTTGTTCGCATACCAAAGTCAAGGGTATGAAATAGACCCAAGCGAAAATGAAAACTTTGACATCGCTATGAACAGAATTTGTTTTTCTTAGAATATTTTAGATAGATACTCGTAGATATTTTATTGTTTTCATCATAAATAACATTGCAGTTTTTGGAATATTTGCCCAGCTTGCACAGAGATTTGATCGTTAAGTCTGATCTTACAACTGAAACATTTATATTTTGTTAGAAAATTATGCATTATTTTGTGATAGCTTTGAAGGAAAAATTCTGAAATATTTTTAAAATAAAATTAAGATACAATAATTCAATAAGTATGTGTATTTAACACGCTTTATTCATGATTTGTTGTCGATATTTTGAAGCACACTTAAGATAACTTTATAACAACCAACGATTTCGCCCATTTAATATCGCAATTACTTCCTCGGTCGATAGCATATTTTCCTCCCAATGGTTTCTTCTTATTGCGTTGAGTAATGGACACACCCCGATAATGTGCAGTACATTGCACAGTGTGCATGAAATATTGGTCAGTTCTATGCGGCATGTATTTTTACTTCGGAAGTTTGCCTTTAGCTTTAAAAATTGTAGATATTGTGTTCACACTATTTTGGTCGTTAAAATAATTTATCTCTCCAAGGTCGTATTAAAGCATGCTGGCTTTTCACTTACTTTTGTTTAAATGATCATGTGATTGACTTGCATGTTAGTAAAATTAATATAAAAAATATTTTGCGTAATAATGCTTTAATGTCTTAAATTGTTTGCATTATTTTGTGTCTGTGTTAGTATTTTGTAGGTACATAATTATTGTATTTTTAATTGTTTTGCCCTTACTAGCACCTGCACTAAATGATGAGCCTGTGGGAGCACTTTTAGTGCCGGCAAATTTCTGCTCGTGATAGTTGCTTGCTTTAAGCACTCCACGACACAGAACTGATAGTGTATGTAAAAAAACACCCTTGAATCGTTCACTCTTCCCGGCCAATTCACATATGCGTTATAAAAGCTTTAGTCCGGCCCACATACCAACATAAAATATATGGAGTGCTGTTCATGTCTGTCCACATATGCAGATTCAAACTCGCTAGGGGCATCTATGTTTTTTAAGGTTCCGTCTATAGGTACATCCGTAAACACATGGCATACCTTGTAAGAAAGAAAATTGTATGCAATACTTAAGAAATTAAACATTTTTTAACAGCAATATTGTAAGACTTTTCACAAATACTTTTGTGTTCATTTGGCCAACATACAACACTTTCAAACAATAAATTAACAATTGCTGCACAAACGCGAGAAACACATCTGCAAACGGTCAATTTCGATATCCCATGCATATCTGCGACACCATGGTATTGCCCTCCATTTCCAAGCCAGTGTAAAGCTGTGAGAAACTGCTGCCTTGGTGTTAATGCAAAGTTTTTTTAAGTCGTGTCGGCTATTTGTGGCCAAATAATTGTATATATTTCCTCTGCCTTGAAATTACATAGTTTATACACGGCCAATACATTTTTTTCTTAAAATTAAAACATGATCGCCACTTTCGCTACTATCGCCTTCGTTGCAAAGACATTTTTTCGATTACTTTCATATGAAACAAAATTTGTAGGAGGAATTACACGTCAACTTTCAGTTGTAAAATATTCTCACATACTACACAAAATTTGTAAATTAATTTTCTTTATTGAAACGTAAACTCACAATAAGTCAACTTTTCACAAATTTGTAACTTGTAAATTACAACTATAAATAGCTTTTGGTGAAACGAAAAGGGAAATATTCCCACAAATTTCCCTTTGTACTCGTAGAATACAACTATAAATTTGTAATACCCAAAGTTTGGTGAAACAACATAAATCAACAAAATCACAAATTTTGTTATAAAATGCTTGTAAATACAAATTTTGTAAGTTGGTGAAATAGGCTACTGGTATAAGGGCAGTACAAAACAAGGATTTTATATAATTTATTTATGATCAAAAGCGCAGAAGATGTAAAAAGGAAATATAAGATTAATCGATAACTAGAAAATGATATTAGATGTTTCGGATCACTAAGGCTTATTAAATGCTGATTGTATTGAATTTCGTGCATAGTTGTACAAGGTGGCGCAAAAATAACCTTCCGATGTTTTTTGGTCACCGACCGATTATTGCTCAAATAAATAGTGACCAATATTCCGCGTTCTGGAGCAGTGTAGCGTAACATTGTTTATTAACGTGTATTTCGCATGTGTTTACTACACAAATGTCAAAACAGAACTGACATTAGGGGCCAATCGCAAAATTTATAGCATTTTCTGATAGGAGGATTACTTTTGCGCCACCTTGTATAATGTTTCCCAGCCGGAATAGGCTAAGCGGGAACGCCGGACAACTGTTGCCGTTGACTTTGTAGTTTGCGACTTTTGTTATTCTTGTGGTAGTCCAAACAATCCGCACTGTTCTTGGCGACATCGAATATATGATCACTCCCACGAAAGGTTGTAATTAACACACATACCGAGAACGGAAAGCCCTTCGGTATCAGTGATTTAAGTACAATTCATGGATAATCGTAAACTAGTCGGGCTTCGCTTGGCACGAGGGCTACAATAATTGGTAACGGTTTTTTGTAGAAGGGTCAAAAACAAGCATTTTTTACTAGGGGGGGGGGGGTGGTTCTCTCCCCGCGCAGGGAGTAGGGGCAATTTTAGAAGAAAGGACTTAAATTGAAAAAAAAAAATATTAAAAAACAACGGTAACACTTATAAAAAAGTACTATACCAGTTTTGAAAGCCAGAAATTTGTTCTATCACCCTGAATTTAGATTAAATTATTTATGTCAGTAGTTTTTGAAAAATTAGCATGCACGCTCAAAATTTTGATAAAAAAAAAATGAAAAAAAAATTTAGACCAATTTTTTTCAAAATTGTGAAATGAAGTGGTTAATTGGCTTTTTGTGGTCAATGTTACTATCAATTCTCAAAAACCGAATGGTTTTATGTCTTCTAGTTTTTGAGAAAATTGAAAATTACTAAAACTATGTTATGAGAAATGAGAAATTTTCCAAGACCTTGTTAATGGTTTCGGGCTGTAGCTCACGGACTGCTTGGATGATATTGACCTTAAGTGCTTGAATCGTTTCCGGATTGTTGGCGTAACATCGGTCCTTCACGGTTCCCTACAAAAAAAAATCCAAAGGGGTCAAATCGCAGCTCCGAGGCGGCCAATTGACATCGCCAACACGGCTGATAGCATGATTGGGCTGTGTGGCGTGGCGTGCCATCCTGCATGAACTAAAAGTCGTCCAAATCCTTGTCTTCAATTTCAGTAAAACAAAAGTCGGTTAACATGGCTCTGTAACGCCCACCGTTGACCGAAACGTTGTTCCCGTAGTCTCATTTTTGAAGAAAAATGTTCCAATGATGCCACCACTCCACAATCCGCACTAAACTGTCACTCTCTGTGGATGCATTGGCTTCTCGACAATAACGGTCTTCCGAGCAACTGATTGCAATTTTGTTTGTTAACGTAGCTGCCGAATTGAAAATGCGCCTTGTCAGAAAAGATGATTTTTCGCCCAAAATCGTTGTCCTATTCAAGCTGCTCAAAGGCCCAAACTGCGAAGCGATAACTAAGCGGATGGTCGTGCACCTTCAATTGCTGAGTCCATTCAACCTTGTAAGCGAATAATCCGAGATCTTTGTGAAGAATTCTCCTCAGACTAGTGCGTGAAACGTTGAGTTGTTGAGATCGATGGCGAGTTGATGTTCGTGAATTGAGTTTCACACTCTCGGCTACAGCAGCCACATTCTCGTCTGTGCGCACTGTACGACCACGGGAACCATGAGTGTTGTCCACTGGCATATCAGTCTCAAGAAATTTGTGCACAAACTTGCGTACAGCAGGCGCGGTTGGTGCTTCATTTCGGCCAAAACTTCTTTGCAAAAAACGCACTATTTGGGCTGCACAGCACTCACTTTGGAAATACATTTTCAATGTTTCCCAACGTTGTTCAAGCGTTAAGCGACTCATTTCGTTTCGCGGAGGTATAATACTGACTTTCTGTCAAGATTTTGAGAGGGAAGCAGCTGTCAGTGTCAAAATAACCTCTGATTTAAAAAAAAAAAACAAGCTAGATCTCCCAGCCGTTAAAGGATTCGGATGTCTGCATACATCTATAGCGATTTTCCTAGCACTGCTGCTACTAACCACATACCTAACCTTTCAACAGTTTGCCTTAAGACCTCTTTAAATATTGTTCATATTATTCACTACACAAAAAATAACTATTTGCAATCAGTGTCACTTCAAACGACAAAATGTATTACCTAATAATCTTGATAAACGTTAGTCTATCGTGGAAACACTTATCGTCCATTGCTTGTTCCTCATATAATTAAGCTACCGTTGGGTCATTGTCAAGCAAAGTGATGATTATTACCGCTGCCACCATTCACCCTGGCCAGGCAAATTAATGCCGCAAAAAAAAATCCAAACATTTGCATTTACCACCCAAAGCCATCAGCATGCCAACGACTTTTTAAATTACTTTTCAATTTTTCATTGAAATAACTAGTCGTTTACTTTCGAATTGTTTTCTTCTTACTAAAGGAGGAGGGCTTCACTCCACGACACAGAGCTGATAGTGTATATCCCGTTAAGTCAGCATCGTGTTCGTTGCTTAACCTGGACGATTCACTGAAAAATTGTGCTTCGCAATTTTTTGCCGAATTCGTGTCATGACTTTTAAAATGCACTGCAAATGTAGTTTGACTGTATACATACATCAATAGGTGTATTTTCTGGAAACCTGAAGATTGCTTGTGATAATGTATCTCATCAACTTTTCGACTTCATTGTTTTTTACGCAAACCCCATACCTGCGCCGAGTAGCATATAATAGGCCGAACTACCGCTTCGTGTTTATATTACTGTTTATTTTACACTTGATGCGATGTCCCTTTCGCCGAGCAGATTTTTCCATTGGCAATTTATTGGTCTTCTTGCCTCCTTTAAATTTTCCTGCAGATGTTTTATGAAATTCACTTAAGGTGTTAAAATAATTCCAAGATACTTGTACTTCTTCACAACCTAAAGCTCTTCATTTTTCCAAAACCATTTTATATCCCTTGCAAAGCCACCGAACCATTTCGGAAGACCATTACATTTGACTTGTTGGTATTAATTTTTAAGTTCCATCTTCTTCTCCCTTATGGACGGTGAGGCAATGACCAGGATTAATGGTATCATAACCCTCCCACTTAATTGCATCCATACTGGTCCGCCTGTAGGTTTCGCCGGTTCGGCCTCAGAAAATAAAGGCAGGCCTCCCGATTTTGAATCACTTCGTCGCTGAGTCCAATCAAATGCTGGTGTTGCTGCATTTGTGTGATCCAGGAGTTTTAAGGCCTTCTTCTCTTTCGCGTTTGTATTGGAACGTTGATTGATATTGCCTTTTTGACAGGATTTTCTTCGAGATAGGACCTTTGACGTAAAGGCTTCCTCGGATCTTGGAACTTCTTGTTCGATCAAACTTTGTTACTCCTGCTGTCATGCGGAACACCTTCCTCTCAGCTGCTGTAAATTTGACCTCGTACTTTTTGTACGCTGTCCAACATTGTGATACGTATGTGAGCACCGAGCGCACACCTACAAAGTACAGCCTTCCTTTCAGCTTATGGGACATTTTTCGATCACAGCAGATGACCTAATTTTTCCGCCACTTCATCCACCCTACGCTTACGCGATGCTTGATGTCGTCATCACAGCTTGCTTCGTTATTGATCATAGATCCCAGATACTTGAACTTTTCGCACTCCTCCATTCATATAAATGTCTGGAATAGGTCGGGGAGGATCAGAGAAAGGGCAGCACAAGTATCCTGCTTTTCGGGACTAACACGATCACTAACACGATAACTTCAAGGTGCTACGTGGCCCCGGCGAGGTTTGAACCTGAGACCTTTATATTAGGAGTCCAACAGACTAACCACTGCGACCACTAACAATTGCTGTCAAATGGCGATTCATAAACTCGCATATGGATTGCGCTTGAGCATGTCTAAACTATGCACTGAAGCGAATACCAATTTTTTCGGGACGTTAAAAGATTTCCAATTTTGCCCTTTCGAAGTTCCAGGGGCATGACCAGTTCAGTGATCCACTCATAAACCACTCCATTCGACGGAGTACATTCTGCATACTATTTTTTTAGATTTTAATTTGTATTTTTAAGCGTTTTTCTATTCGAACATTTATAATTAAAGTACGCAAAATTTGCTTTATTCCATTTTAGCAAAAAAAAAACAAACTCACTTTCAAAAGCTATTGAAAATTATCTATTCGACAAGGAAATCCCCTTGTGTTTCCTTAAATAAGCAAATTGAATTAATTCTTCAACCCCTGCGAAATACGTGGCCATTTAATTATACGATGCGACGGCAGACACAATGTAAACCAAATCGAGCACCTGCGGATGGATCAATATTTTTGTATCGCGGCTAATTGAGTGACTGCAATAATACTTAACAAAGTTATTTGTTCCGAAAGCAGTCTGTGTTTGAGTTTCGGTTTGTCCTATCGCATACCTCACAAGTGCATTTTTAATTGATGAATATGTTTACAATTTTGTTAAACAAAAAAAAGAGTTATTCCGCATCGAACAATATTCAGCTGTGTAAACTTTGGACATGTGAACGAATAGATTATTAGAAAAAAAAACATCTTGTCGTGTACCAGCGACTAATGAGAGTGACTAATTGGCTCCGGTTGTTCTGAACGCCTGAATCCACCGGCTCAGTTGAATAGGATTGAAAATTTCCTCATTGAGGTGCCTCGAAGGCACATTGCAAGGGCGATGGCCAGCGACAATAGCCTGATCTTTGGGGCTTACTAGCCAAATGAAATGTACATAGAGAGTACGCCCCGGTCTGGCTTTATCCCCCCGCAGGCATTTATCCATATTGATGCAAAAGGGCAAGGTATAGTTAAGTAGTTTAAATAAGTAGAATAGGTACTTCTTAACTTGTTTTATATAAAATATAAAATCTATATAATGATGCCGAGTTTTTTTTTTAATTTTCTCGATGAATAATATGTAAGATTAGTTCGTAAAATAGTTTTTAGGCCGAAAGTCAACAATTATAAGGTTATAGTTAAGTGTAGAACGTCAGCATAACAACAATTAATTTAGAATAAGTATCCTGTTAATTTGAAGTTAGATTTAATAATTTTCGAAAGTTGATAATAAATAAAAAAATTAATTTAAAAGTAAAAAAAGACTGACTAACCGGACTGTAACAAACCAGTGAGCGCCCAGCTATGCTCGAGAAAGAAATATGCAATTAGTTACCGTTCTGAATTTATGGTTTGGTTTTTAACGTACTTCTGCTAAACTTTGAATAAACAACGTTTACCCTTATTCTCGTTCTGGAGCAAGCCACACACTGTATCCAAAAGTTCGCCCAAGTGGACTGTAGCCTTTGCATATGTTTATATTATATTGACTCTAAAATTTAGTCTTAAAATCGAAATCTATACAAATGTAAACATAATGTAAGTACCTACCTAGATTATGTCATTGCAAAAACAACTTCAGAGAAGTTCAACAAACCGTTGTCAACAAACAGTAAAAATAGTCGTCACAGTAAAATGTTTATGCAGCATATCCAACTTGTTGCCATAACGCACTTGAAATGGTCACTTTAATAGAATGAAATGTACCCGCTTTAAGTAGAAAAATAAAGTACTTACCCACCCCACCTACAAATCAAGCGAATTCCAATGAAAATCAATTCCCAAATAAAATAATCATCATTCATCTATCATCAGAGATCAAGTACTATAGAACTGCTCTTTACGTATTTAAAAAATAAAAATAACTTCTAGCCATAAACGGCTCATACGGGGCCTGCAACCATTGGCTTATGCAAAGAGGAAGGGAGCTACAATTTAAAGCTCAATCCGAACTGCTAATTTGAGATGCTCCTCATGACAATTGATAGTCTTGGATGTTTGCCAGACGTTTGCAACAGGTGAAGCAGTGAAAAAAAACTTTAAGGTGTTACTTGGCCCCGGCGAGGTTTGAACCTGAGAACGTTAGATTAGGAGTCCAACACACTTTTTTTTGACTGTTAAATTCATTTTTTATTGCTTATTAAAAATCAACTTACTAGACACACATGAATAAATCTAACTTAAAATTAAGAGGATACTTATTCTAGTATAGTATAGTCCTCATGCGGACACTCTAAACTTAACTATCACCTTATTATTATTGCCTCTCGGCCTAAAAACGATTTAACGAAGTAATCTTACATGTATGCATCGTTGTGTTAGGCAACAAGTGGTCAAAATACCCCTTTCCGAGCGCCTCGCAGTCATCAACATGCACATGCGCGGCCGTGAAGCCGTATAGCGTCAGTCACTTCCCGGAAGCACCACCACAAGCTGACGAACCTCTCCGAGAAACGACGCACAGCTAACTTAGTCCAACTTATAAACTAAGGGGATGTTACCTAGAGTAACGCACCGTCTTGGGAGGGCATGTGACCCCTCCCCCCGTAAAAAAACACTATATTCTATCCAACAAAAATTGTCAGTACAGGGAAGATAGGATGTTTGTCTCTCAGTCTGGTTGCAATGACTTACATAAATCGGTCCCTCTTTAAAGCTCTCACAGGGTTACCGTAGTGTGTATGATAATTTGCCGTAACTCAGAGAGCAATTCTATTAGGGTTACCACCTTCCAATTTGAAATAAAAATATTGCGGAACGAAATAAATTCCGTTTATCTTTTTCTTTTTTTGGTAAGATAATAATAGGCGCGTTTTTTAAAGAGTATCTCCAGTAGACCAACAAAATATATAAATTGTTTTGTTTAACGACCTCGAATTGTAATAAATAATGTTTGTTTAACGGGCTGTAGGTCTTAATTTAAAAATACTCTTTTTTTGTATTTTAAATTATATATTTTGTCCAATATTTCGACTTTCTTCGAAAGTCATCTTCAGGGACTGTCAAGAAAAGTATTATGACAATAAAATGAACAATTTACATTGTGAAACTTACACAACTTATTGTACAACATAAATAATTACATTTCACAAAAATTTTTTTGGTATGACGAACACAAAACATAAAGTTATGATGCCGGCTGAGTTATAACTATTTTCGTCTTCCGTTGTTTGTTTATAAGATGTCTGTAGATGTGTGCGCATTTTTCGGTGTCCGTTTTATAGTTAAGTCGTTTTTGTATTGGTACATTTATTATATGTAACATTTCCGTTGTGTACCTCCTCATATAATTTGATTCTTCTTGTAGTATGTCAACGTTTTCGAAGTCAGGATAATGTCCGAATTTAATGCAGTGGGCAGCTAATGCAGTTTTTTGTTCTATAGGTGTCGAGAGAGCTTTTTGGTCCGATTTATGTGAGGCTATTCTTGTCCTTAGTTTATTTTTTGTTGTCCCAACGTATGTTTTATTGCATACATTGGACCCGTCTCCATTACAAGATATTTTGTAAATCAGATTCGATTTGTCAAGTTTGTCTATTTTTGTTTTTGTATTGCTGTATAGTTGTCGTAGAGTATTATTTGTCTTAAGTGCGATTTGATATTTATCTTTGTCATATATGTCCGATTTAGTCAATCTCTCCGAGAAGTCAGTAATATACGTCATTGATTTAAATATTATGTTTGGCTTTTCTTTCAGCTCAATGTTGTCCATTTTATAATAATTATTGATTAAGTCCCTCGTTGTCTTCTTTGGAAATCCATTTTTAGCTAGTATTGTCCTTAACTTGTTGATGTTGTCGTGGTGAAATTGTTTGTCACTTATATTTAGTACTCTTCTAATAAAATTATTCGCGGTATTTATTATTACTCTTTTCGGATGTTTGGAGTAGAAGTTGATGAGTCGTCCTGTGGCCATAGGTTTCTGATACCAGTCGATTTTCAATTTGTTTCCTTTGCGTATGATTAATGTGTCCAAGTACGGTAATCTTCCATTTTGTTCCTCCTCATTTGTGAATTTAATGTTTCTATGGAAAGCGTTCAATGTATTTAATGTCTCATTTATTTTGTCCATTTTTATAATCGCGAATAGGTCGTCTACGTATTTAGTTACTAATCTCGGTTTTGTTTCTAATAAGTCCATTGATTTGTCTAAAAGTTCTTCCATAATTATGTCCGCTATAACTGGTGATGCTGGAGATCCCATAGGCATTCCTCTTTGTTGTGAATAAATCACGTCCTTGTATTTGAAATACCTGTTATCCTTTATGCAGAAGCTTAAAATTCTCATGAACAGATTTGCATCCATTTTGGTGTAATTCTTAATTGTTGACCATCTATTTTGAATGACACTTAACGCTAAATTTACGGGAATGCTGGGAAATAATGAGACTACGTCAAATGAGATGATCATTTCATCGTCATATATATAGGTGTCATTAATGCGGGTCTTAAACTCTAATGCATTCTTAATATTGTACTTGGAATCTTTTGTCAAGTTATTTAAGATGTTTATGACATATTGGCATAATCCGTATGACGGGGAATTGATTCATGAGCAAATAGGTCTCAATGGCATGTATTCTTTATGGATCTTGGGTAGTCCATAAATACGAGGTGCTGTCGCTATCTTCGTGGTCAATCTTCTCTTTTCTTGTATTGTTATAACATCACGTTTAAATAATGTGTCTACAAGTTCATTGTTCTTTTGTTGTAATGTTGATGTTGGATCTCGTTTTATTTGTTTATATGTCATAATGTCTCGTAGAATTGTTCGCATTCTTTTTTCATAGTCCATTTTGTTCATTGCGACTGTAGCGTTTCCTTTGTCAGCGTTTAATATCAAAATGTTTTCATTCTGTTTGAGAAACTTTTTTGTTGCCTCTACTGTTTCCAATATGTTTTTGTCCATTTCATTTATTTTCATCTTTTTCATGTGTCCGTCAATCAGTGTTGTAAATTTGAACAAAATATATAATTTAAAATACAAAAAAATAGTATTTTTAAATTAAGACCTACAAACATTATTTAAAATATATAAATTTCGTAACACAAAAAAAAATCAAAACGAATCATCACTGTAATCCAATTTATTCATTATAAATATTGTAAAACATAAAATACTAATTTCTAATATCACTACTCAACTAATCCGATGAGTAATTACTGCTACTGCTCTCGTTATTTAGGTCTACTATAAACCTTTCAACTGCTTCTTCGGCAAAAACGTCCATTTCCCACATATTTGGCTCAACAACCTGTTCAACGTGTGTAGTGAACCTAAACCAAAACATAAACAATCATCAATAAACCAAAACATAAACTATCAACATAAGCACTTCATACATTGCATCGCACACACTGCATACAATGTATCGGGTTCTATTTCACAAGTGCCACACTGACTCATTAAAACGCCACTCGAGAAGGGACGGAAACATCGTCACTGCACTGATTCATAAACGATCATACATTGTGTACGAGTGCAGCTGACCAATGTTCTGCATATCGAATGTCAGACATTGTAACCGAATTTGATGGCACGCGACTCACTTAGTATCAAGATGCATTGGGAATACTGCTAGGGAATTAGTATATAACGCCAAGTATTTTGGAAATAAAATTAGATTCAATTTAGCTCCTAAACTGGTTGTTTCTCACTTTTGGCAGACCCCTATGGAATTCGTGCCCTGCCCTTCGATATAGTTCTTCGTTGTTAAATATTCCTTGGGATGTTTTTCAAAAATAACCTCTTTACAGCATTGAAAACTAAAGGAATAGAAGCAACTTTACACGTGTCATCGATGCCATTTTTCCTTGTCAACCCTTGTAAGTGCTGTCGTTAGTAAGTCTCTTATTTTAGCCATTTTAAATGACTTGTTTTGGCTTGCTACAAACCCTTTCACTTGAGCCCAAACCAATTCTATTGGATTAAGGTCACAGTGATAAGGCAGCAAGCGAAGCACTTTAATGCGGGACGCATTTTGAGACATTTCATCCACGACGTATATTTCATACTTGGCTTTGTAACGTTTAACGATTTCAAGCAACCCATTGTATGATTGCATCCCTACCTAACTTGAGATCTTCCTTTTGGGAATTCCCGTATTCATTGGCAAAACAGTCGTTATTCATCGGACAGACATCATACAAACAGGTACATAATGAGATGAAAGGATGTATTTATGTTTTTTTTATTTAAACAGTTTGCGACATAAACTCAATCAGCAAGATTTTCTAAAAACATTTCCCAGTTCTTTCCGCTATATGTATATTGTGAAAGGTAGACACAATCAGGCAATTAGAATACAAAATTGTATAATCACGACGCAATGCCATATCCCTAAACACATGGTAAAAAAATGCACTTGTGCAGCTGTACAATACAAATACAATCAAATTAAAACCGAATGGCAACACCCCACGTAATAATTCGTTCTCAAAAGCACCAAAACCGAAAGTTCTTTGACAAAATCCATAGAAAAACCCTTAATGATATGCTGCATTTTAGAGATGGTAATACTCTTCTGATGTTCTTCAGTCACACACACTGCTTATTTTGGTGGATGATAATAGCAAGCGAACACAAGACGATTATGCTCATTCCTATTCGGCTGTGTGGGAGACTGGTTGTGGTGGGTTCCATGCGAATTTTAGGAAAATTACAACAACAATTCCTTGGTATGACAGTGGTTTGGTTTTTATTTCAGTGGCAATTCTTGCGTTTGAGTGCCGTGAGAGTATCTACAGGCGGTGCAGGGAAATAAGTCCACGGGAACTAAGTCCACTGAGGGACTTAGTTCCCACTCAGTGGGAAATAAAACCACTTTCGCGAAGTGAACTTAGTTCCCATGTTAAGTGGGAACTAAGTCCATTTTTTTATGGGAACTTAGTCCACATTCAAATATAAGAAGAGGGAACTAACATCCAACATTTAGAATTAAACAAAAATCTGTAAAGTGCAGTTAGTTATCACACTCTTTAAGCAAAGTCTTAAGCTTATCATGGTGACATAAAGCCAAAGTTTCAAAACCGTACCTCGCACCTACTCCAAATCAAACAGTGACCCCAAGCAGGGGGGTTAATGGGGGGGGGGGCAACATGCCCCCCATATGCATTACATTATTTATGGAATCTACTTGCGATTTCGTAACTAATCTCATAAACAGTTAATTTCTTTTTTGTTAATAAAAATTGCAAAGTACCTACTTGACTCTTTAATTTTATTTTGTTCTTAGTCGACAGTGAGAATTTACCTCACATTAAAAGGGAACTAAAACCACTCAGAGTTTTGGGAATTTATTTCCCACCTTACATGGGAACTAAGTCCACTTCGCGAAAGTGGTTTTATTTCCCACTAAGTGGGAACTAATTCCCTCAGTGGACTTAGTTCCCGTGGACTTATTTCCCTGCACTGGTAGAAAAAAAGCTCCTCCATAAGGCCTGTACTAACAATTTTTGTTGGATAGAGTATAGAATTGCGAATTGCTTTTCGTTATTGAATTTATCCCACTCCGTTACTGCGGTACTAAAATGCAGGAGCTCATGAGCATTGGCGACGTCCCATGTTCTCTCCAAAACCCTAATCTTTCCCGTATACCTAGGCGCTTTATTAAACCACAATGAAAAACCATAAGCGATGATCGGCCTTATAAAACCCACGTAGCATATGACCTTCACTCTGGAGTCAAGTTGACTGCTATGACATAGTCTTCTTACCAGAGCATAAGCCTTCTGGGGCGCAGCAAGACGAGCTACAATATGTCTATCGAAATAAAGATGCTGGTCGAGCCACATACCCAGCTATCTAACACTACAATTCTCACCGGCAATGGCTGCCCATTTTGTCCAATAATGGTCGCAATATCCTTTAATTTGATCTAAGTCACGCTGCAAGAGAATGTTATTTAGGACCTGATCTGTATGCCACCAAATTGTCGGCATACGCTATAGCATGTCTAAGTGAACCCACCAAATCACCCTTGAAAATGTTAAACAAGATCAGAGAAATCACCGGTCCCGCTGTATTAAAAATTACATTTAGCAAAGATTTGTGCATCCTCCACCTGGTCAACTTGTAGAAATGTCCGTCTAACCATTCGGTGTGGAAAGCTTTCTCAAAATCTACCAGACAAGCACCAGTGCATTGGTTCTTGCATTTATTCCACTGAATGTCGGAAATCAGTTTTGACGCGGATGAATCGTGTCATGTCATGCCCCGCCCTAAAACCAAACTGGTTGTCCGGAATTATGTTATTGTCCATGACCCACTGCAACAGGGCTCTATTGACAACCTTCTCAAAGACCTTGCTAATATTCGGAAGCAAACTAATCGACCGAAGATTGGCAGGGTTTGTCCTATCTTTACCTTTTTTCAGGATAGGGTGTACCACAGCTACCTCCCAATGCGCTGGATAATGTGCATTATTCAGCGCATAGTTAAACAGCGTGGCGAAAATATCTACAGCCTCCAGAGGCAGGTGTCTCAATACGAAGTTGGGGACACCATCCACCCTGCCGACTTTTTATTCTTTAGTGACTCGAAGATGCACCGAAGATCTTCCTTTGACAGGAACATGTGCGATGGTTATGTTAGGTTAGGTTTAGGTGGCTGTCGGTAGAAGCCGACACACTTGGACCAATTTAGGTCCATTGTGATACCACGTATGTAAACGGTTTTTCAATAAGAGCGCTACAAAAGTTTTTGTTTTAATAAAACAAAAACGGTTTTGGATATCAATGAAATTCTTTATTCCTGTGAAAGTACGTTCGATGCCATTATGTATGGAACTCGATTTCTTTTGCATGGCCACCACGGGCACGCTTGCAGAAGACCAGACGCTGAACCCAATTTTCGATGGTTTTCAAGCATAAATCGGCCGATACTGCTGCAATTTCACGTTCGATATTCGTACGAAGCTCATCAATCGTCGCTGGCTTGTTGGCATAGATCATAGACTTGACGTAGCCCCACAGGAAATAGTCTAACGGCGTCAAATCGCACGACCGAGGTGGCCAAGCGACTGGACCATTTCGTGAGATAACACGGATTCTAAACGTGGTTTCCAATAAAAAATTAAATAATAAAATTTTTTAATAATTTCGACTCGTTATTGGGTCGTATATCTATCCATCATGAAATGGCAAACCTTACTGAAGAGAAATGTCTAAAGAGCGGCAAGAAATTCGCCCTCGTTTGCTCTCCCTATCGCTCTACTTTTGTAGCGTCCCTGTTAAAAAACCCTTTATTATCTACCCACTGGCGGACTAACCAGGGGGCGGAAGGGGCGGTCCGCCCCGGACCTCCGGTCTTGGGGGGCCCCCAAATCCTTCAATTTATAATAAAATTCTTGACTTCAGTGAATCGTTACCCTGCATACTTCAATACTTCTTGACTATTTGCATCTCGGTTGCATCAAGCGAGAGGTGTTTTTCGAAACTTAAACTAATTAAAAATTATCTTCGATCTATAATGGATCAGGTAGGAAGGTAGAGGTGGCGGTTCGGCTTGAACCCAATTAGCACTTGTTGTGCCTTTTTGTTACAACGACTCGTGTGACCTATGTTGTAGTGGTTGTAGAGGATTTGATGTGTGGCAATATCCAACCCGTGGAGTTGAAAAAACGGATAAGATCTTGTATCCCTTTGCCCGATATAGCGCTAAGGTCGTCGAAGAATGGTTGATTCAGTGCCCGCAGTCTGGCTCTTGCTAGTGCCGGACATTCGCAGAGGAAATGGAAGAGAGTTTCTCTTTCGTTTACATTCCCGCAGCTGCGGCAGTGGGTGTTAAATTGGATACCTAGTTTGGCCGCATGTTCTCCAATTGGCCAGTGCCCGGTGATTATCGCCGTAATTCTGGAGACTTCGGGCGGGTTCTCTTTAGAAGATCCTCTGTTCTTCTTTTGTCATAAGTAGGCCATATCTTCCTCGATATGATGCAGTTAGTTAACCTTCTCCATTGAAGATTGGCTTTCTGCAGGAGGTATGAGTGTATTTGTGTCTTGCCCGCGAGTGAGCCGTCCAGGGCTGAGCCCTGCCTGGCCAGCTCATCTGCACGCTCGTTTCCTGTTATGTTACTATGCCCTGGAACCCAGTGTTCCAACACTGAAACGTTCGCCCAGTCGCGCAAGTTCGTTCCGGCACTCCTGCACCAGTTTGGAGGATATGGTAGCCGAGTCAATAGCTTTGATGGCGGCTTGGCTATCTACGAGGATAGCAATGTTTTGTTTGTACGCTGTGTCACGCCCTAGTTGCGTGCAGGCCTCTCGGATAGCCAGTAGTTCCGCCTGGAAAACGCTGGCAAAATCAGGCAGGCGAAGGGATATTGATATTTTTAGTGATTCCGAGTAGACACCGGCCCCCACACCACAGTTCGTCTTAGAACCGTCGGTGTATATGACCGTGTCGAACTCTTTCACAACTTCGTCCCACTTCCAACAAGCTCTGGAAGGGAAGCTTACCTGGAAGCCTTTTTTGAAGTTTAGTTTGGGTGTGATGTAGTCGGTTGCTAACGTGACCATGCCTTCTGGTAGCGAGTCCAGAATGCTGCTGTGGCCATATGGCCTTGCAGTCCAGCACCCCAATTCCCTGAGTCTTACCTTTTGTGTGTAGGTCAAGAGGCAAAAGGTGCAAGAGCACAGTGAGGGCGTGTGTTGGGGCCGACCTTAGTGCACCCGTGGTGCCTACGGTGGCTGTTCATTGCAATCTTTTCAGTTTTGTGAGGTTGTAACCTTAACTCAACGCGGGCCACCATACTAGTGATCCATATGTGAGGATTGGACGTACTACTGCTGTGTA
The DNA here is from genome assembly GCA_949715645.1 of Portevinia maculata. Classification (NCBI taxonomy): domain Eukaryota; kingdom Metazoa; phylum Arthropoda; class Insecta; order Diptera; family Syrphidae; genus Portevinia; species Portevinia maculata. The sequence continues at coordinate 99,419,429 of OX454528.1, forward strand.
CATCCACAAGGTAATCTTTGGTTGAAGTCCCCACTTCTTTCCAAAGATCCTGCTACAGGCATAGAAGGCAATACACGCCTTCCTCACTCTTTGTTCCATGTTATGTTTCCAATTAAGTTTTGGATCGAGCGCGATACCCAGATACTTAGCGCTGGAGAATAGTGCAAGTGGTTAACCGTTTAGGCGGGGTAGGGTAAAATCGGGTATTTTGGTTTTGGTGGTGAACAGCATCAGTTCGGTTTTGCTCGGGTTAACGCCGAGGCCACAACTTGTAGCCCAGGTGCTTACCTTGTCTAGAGCATTCCCCATGATATCACTTATCACGGAGGGAAATTCCCTGACACTAGTATCACTACGTCGTCCGCGTCATACGCGACAGCTTTGACCCTTTCCCTGTCTAGTTTTACTAGAATTTAGTTCATAACCATTAGCCATAGTAGCGGAGAAATGACGCCACCCTGTGGGGTTCCTCTATGTGCAAATTTGGTTAAGTGGCTGTTGCCTAGTGTTGCCTGAATAACTCTTGTTCCGAGCATAGAAGCTATCCATTTCCTAATAGATTCCTCTATGCCCAGTTCGACTAGAGATTCAAGAATAGCTTCCGTGTGTACGTTGTTGAAGGCTCCCTCTATATCCAAGAAGGAGGCTAGGGTGTATTCTTTGTAGTGTATGGCTTTTTCGATAGTTCGCACTACATCAAGAGCGACTGGTTAATCTAGCCGTACTTTCAATAGAAAGAAAAATTTCCAAAGATATCGATTTTGCAGAAATTATTCAGGAGTTCAGTAAATTGATGGCACGAAAACACATATAACGCGCTACAAAAAATGAAAAAACTATCTTTGATTTATTTTATTTAATTTGTTTTTGTCGATTCGTATTTTATTTTCCTCACCCATCCATTCCATATTTTAGGTATATATGTATGTTTATTTAGCCTAAATAATTTAATTCGAATTTAAATTTCACTTGCCAAATTTTAACGAAATAAACATTAACAATTATTTATACATACAAATGTGAACTGAATAAAAAACTTATAAAACTACATTTTTTTAAAGCTGGGGGGCCTCATTCAGCTTTGCCGCGCCAGGCCTCTGACGGGCTTAGTCCGCCACTGTATCTACCTCAACTCTGTCGATGAGACTGGCCAACGACACGCGGTTGTTCTCAAACGGTCCCCCATCTACGTACTAACCGCGCCCAACGTCGTTTAATTACGGTGATCTGACGAGAACCGATAACTTTTGACTTTGAAATTCATTTTTTTATTCATTGATAAATATCTACTTACATACTAGACAAAAATGATTAAACCTAACTTAAAATTAGCAGGATACTTATTCTTATTTATTGGTCCTTATACGAACGCTCTAAACTTAACTATATCTTAGAATTATTGTATTTCGGCCTACGAACTATTTTACGAACTAATCTTACATATATATTCGTCGAGAAAATTTACTAAAACTCGGTATCATTATTGAGATCTTATATAAAACAAATTACAAACTACCTATTCTACTTACTTAAACTACTTAACGTATTCTAACTATAATTAGGATTCTGAGCACTCGTTGCCTGGCGCAATAAGTGGTTAAAATCCCAATTGCTTTCCGAGCGCCCGGCAGTCGTCAACGTGCACACGCGCCGCCGTGAGCCGACTGAAGCCTTACAGCGTCAGTCAACTCCCGGAAGCACCACCACACGCTGGCGAGCCCGGCCTCTCCCAAAAACGCCCTAGCTGACTTAATCTAACTTATAAGCTAATAGGAAGTTACCTAGAGTAACGCACCGTCCTGGGAGGGCATGTTGACCCCTCCCCCCTCAACAAGCCACCAAAATTCGGCGAATTGCTTTTCCGTGTCGAATCTATCCCTCTCCGATATTGCGGTACTAAAACGGAGGAGCTCATGAGCATTGGCGACTATTGTCGCTGGCCATCGCCCTTGCAACGTGCCTTCGAGTGACCTTAATGAGGAAATGGTCAATCCTATTCAACTGAGCCCCATCGTATAGGACCTTGTTGGGATAGTATTTTATATAGTTGGATTCGGGCGTTCGGAACAATTGGAGACAGGTCCTAAGACATTGTCCCTCCAAAACCCGAATCTTTTCCATATAACTAGGCGCTATATTAAACCACAATGGACGATGATCGGCCTTATAAGGGCCACGTAGCAAATGACCTTCACTCTGGAGTCAAGTTGACTGCTATGAAACAGTCTCCTTATCAGAGCATAAGCCCTCTTGGCCCCAGCAAGACAAACAACTATATGTCTATCGAAATATAGATACTGGTCAAGCCAGATACCTAGATATCTAACTACGCTTCTCACCGCCAATGGCTGCCCATCCTGTCCAATAATGGCCAATTTCTTCCAGTTTTTTCTGGTATCCCTAGAGGCCCCAGCCAATGGAGCTCTGAACAAGATTGTTTCCGTCTTCTGAAAGTTGATTTTCAACTTCCAGTCGTCGCAATATCGCTTAATTTGATCGAAGTCACGCTGCAAAAGGATATTAATGACCTCGATTTTAGGACCTGATCTGTATGCCACCAAATCGTCGGCATACGCTATAGCATGTCTGAGTGAACCAATCAGATCACTCGTGTAAATGTTAAACAGGATCGGAGAATTGACCGCCCCCTGCTGTAAACCGTTTCTAATTTCAAAGACTCTGCTCGAATTCACGTTGCCACATTTGACAACGAACTTCTTTCCCATAAGCATATTATAAATTACATATAGCAAAGGTTTGTGCATCCCCCGCCTGGTCAACTTGTAGAAAAGTCCCTCTAACCATACGGTGACGAAAGCCTTCTCAAAATCAACCAGACAAGCACCCGTGCATTGGTTCTTGCATTTATTCCACTGAATGTCGGAAACCAGTTTCGACGCGGCATGAATAGTGTCATGCCTCGCCCTGAAACCAAACTGGTTGTCCGGGATTATGTTATTGTCCTCGACCCACTTTAACAGGGCTCTATTGACAACCTTTTCAAAGACCTTGCTAATATTCGGAAGTAAGCTAATTGACCGGAGATTGGCAGGGTTCGTCCTATCTTTACATTTTTTCGGGATAGGGTGTACCACAGCTACCTTCCAATGCGCCGGATAATGTGCATTATTCAGCGCATTGTTAAACAGCGTGGTGAAAATATCTACAGCCTCCAAAGGCAGGTGTCTCAATACGACGTTTGGGACACCATCCATCCCCGCCGACTTTTTATTCTTTAGTGACTCGAAGATGCACAGAAGATCATTCTTCGACACGAACAAGTGCGATGCATCTCGGCCATTGGCGACAACTGCATTAGCATGGTTTTCATCAGTGAATACGGTGAATCCGTTATTCTCAGATCGGCAATTCTCAAGTTCGGTGCGCAGATAGAAGTGGCTCACTAGAGCCCTATTTTCAATGTCGTGGTTACGGCGAACAGGATTGTTCACCGTATACACGGCCTCGAAACAAGCGCCCAGCAAATCCACTTTCTCCTGTGGGTCCTCGACCACGAAAAAATCGTCGTTTGAAGCGACACTTTCTGGACTTATTCCAGCAGTCAGCACTGTCTGTCTGTTCTCTGCTGTCTGGGAGATTCGAACACAAGGAATATCATTGTGATCTTTCCTCCTGAACAACTTATTTATCTGTACGAGAACCGATTAACTCGACGTGGTATGGTCGTTGGTTAACAAGTGCATTAGCATGGTTTTTATTATTGAATACGGTGAATGCGTTAATTTCAGATCGCCAATTTTCAAGTTCGGATTGTTCACCATACACACGTTCTCGAAACAAGCGCCTAGCAAGTCCACTTTCTCCTGTGGGTCCTCGATAAAAGTCGTCGTTTGAAGCAACACTTTCTGGACGTAATCCAGCAGTCTGTCAGTCTGTTCTCTGTTCTCTGGGAGATTCCAGCGCAAGGAATATAATTGTGATCTTCCTAATGGACAACTTATTTATCTGTAATCCAACACACTAACCTCTGGGCCACTACGCCCACGAATGTAGCCTAACATTTAGGAACTAATTCATATTTATTTAATTCATCGATTTGCATCGGCGCCTGCCAGACAACCAACACCTACCGTTGGCGAATCCACAAAGTAGCGTGAGCGGGCTAAGCCATGCGGAAAGAAGAGTTAAATGCTTCTAACCAGCGAAGCGGGCCACCCGATCACTTGTTAATTTGAAAAGGTAAGCTGACATAGGCACCTGCTAGCAATGCAGTTGCGTGAGCGGGTTAAACCATTTAACCCGCGAAGTAATTCACCCAAGCACTGTTTGATTCGGCAAAGTAATCTTTTCCTTGGGTAAATAGCATTTTCTTTAAAATCGCATACAATAAATTTTTTTTTATATAATTAGCGTGTGTTAAAAGTTATTCTTTTTCTGTAATTGAAACAGTATAGTGTATTTACACAACGCAGACATTTTTCAACTCTATACCTACAAATGCAATGCCATTGTGGACTTATTTCATTGCCTACTATTCGGTGCTAGAACTAGGAAGAAGTAGAATGATAGGAAAGATTGGTTTGTGTACACTCCTCACCACTTGAATAGGACACCCCTTACGTCTGTTTTCTATCCTTCATTGCTCCCAAACGAAGCATGCTAAAGACTTTTTTTTTGTAAATTAAAGTTAATTTAATTGCTATAATTTGATTAAAGGAAGATTCAATGCTAAAGCTTTACATTTTAACAGAACATTATCAACCAAAAACCGGCAAAATGCGGGGTCGAAAATTAGCGCCACTTGAATAGGACACTTTATTAAGGAAACCTTTTAGAGATTTCTGATTGTTTTTATTACAAAAATAAATTAACTTTCAGATAATTGGAGTATTGAACATTGAAAAAAAAAAAATTGAATAGTGTGTTGAGCCACCTTTCTGTTCCAAAACTTCACACATCCGGTTTGGAAGGAATCTTTTAAATTATATTTAAATCCGGAAAATAGGGCGGCCAGCTTAATAGCTCCACATTTTGGCTCTGTATATAGGTTTTAACTACCCGAGCTGTATGTATTGGCGCATTATCATGTTGATAAATCGACTGCAGAGGTCCAAAAAGGGTATGAGAGTATGGAAAGGCCTTTTTCAATATGCCATTGTAAGACAACGCATTCATTGTGGTTGACATAAATTGTAGTTGACAGGTTCCATAATAGGAAATGGCCCCCCACCATCACACCTCTAACTCTGCTATGCAGCCGTTCCAAATAATGTGTTTCTTTACGAAGGTCATGGAAATAGTAGCTATAGCCATCGGGGCCTTCCAAATTAATTTTTTTTTTTCATCGGAGACGACTACTCTATGCCACTCCGAAGTCCAGGTCACAAGTGCGCGACAAAAACTGAGGCGTTGCTCTTTTCGAACCGGGTTGAGAGGTGGCTTCTTCTTGATTTTCAGTCTTTTTAGATGTTTAGCTTTCGAAGTAACACGACGCACAGTGACAGTTGTAAGACTTTCCTTGACACCGCATTTATCCCTGATTTTTGCCAAAGAGTCGTAAGAATTTGACGCTTTTCTTAAAATAAGTCGCCTTTCCGCATTAGTAAGCACGAAGAATATGAGTCAAACTAAAGTCGCCTTTCCGCATTAGTAAGCACGAGGAATATGAGTCAACTAAATTATGTTCTATTCAAGTGGCGCAAAAATGTTGTTTTAATTCCAACGAATTTTAACATAAAGTGGAAAAAAAACTTATAACGGCTCTTTTCCAGAACTTTTCCAGCAATTGTCAATGAGAAAGAAGAAGAGTTGGACAAATATAACGGGCATAATATAATTATTTTATCATTCCGCTTTGGAGTTATGAGCAATTGCAAATAGAGTGTACAGGGTGTCCTATTCAAGTGGCGACGAGTGTATGTGCATGCATTGGGTAGGGTTTTTTTTCTGCACGGGTGGCGTCTAAATAACTTAGGGAGCATTTTGCTGAAGTTTTCGTATTTAAGTTTAACCCGCAGAAACTTATGCAATAACTTAAGTGCCAATATGTATGAGCAAGCATACCCCCTGCACTGTTGCCAGTAAATAACTCCTAACATTGGTGGAATAACTTCGAATAAAATAAAGTGCAATAACTCGTAATAAGAATTTGTTTTATTTGTGTAATTTCAGGAGTAATTTCATAATGTAATCATTTCTAATGATAAAACATACAAGGTGGAGCAAAAGTAATCCTCATATCAGAAAATGCTATAAATTTTGCGATTGGCCCCTAATGTCAGTTCTGTTTTGACATTTGTGTAGTAAACACATGCGAAATACACGTTAATAAACAATGTTACGCTACACTGCTCCAGAACGCGGAATATTGGTGAATATTGATTTGAGCAATAATCGGTCGGTGACTTTGGCACAACGTGAATTTCATCGTAGATTTCCTACCCGTCCAACGCCTACTGGTGAAACACTGCGACGTTTAGCCGCTGCCAGGCGTGGCAGACCCCGGAGTAGCCATTCTGCAGAGAATATTGCTGCTGTAGCCGAAGATGTCATGGAGGCGCCGTCGACATCGACCAGACGATGTGCCACGCAAATGGGCATCAGTCGACGGTCTTTACAGCGAATTTTTGTACAAGATTTGAAGATGTTTCCGTACAAAGTCCAGACGGTGCATCAGCTGTTAGCTGCTGACCGCCAATCGCGTCTAACATACGCTCAAGCCATCCTTAATCACCTCTTGGTGATGGAAGATGATTTTTCATCAAAAATAATCATGAGTGATGAGGCCCATTTCCATCTTAGCGGGTACGTAAATAAACAAAATTTACGCTTCTGGGGCACTGAAAATCCGCGTGTAACACACGAAGAGCCATTACACCCGCTCAAAGTCACTGTATGGTGTGCTGTTTCCGCTGGAGGAGTCATCGGACCTTTTTTTCTTCGAAGACGTCGCGGGCCAAACGGTTACTGTGAATGGTGAGCGCTACAGAGCAATGATCAACGAGTTCTTTTTACCGCAACTTGATGAATTGGGATTGGAAAACATGTGGTTCCAACAGGACGGTGCAACGGCACAACTGCACGTGCCACAACCGATATGCTGAAGGATGCATTTCCCGGGCGCCTAATCTCCCGTTTTGGCGATTTGCACTGGCCAGCAAGATCGCCTGATTTGACCGCTCCAGACTTCTTTTTGTGGGGCTTTTTGAAGTCGCGGGTTTATGTCAACAAGCCTCAGACTCTTGCAGCTCTTAAAGACAATATCCGTCAACAATGTCAACTGTGGCGGCGGCCATTTACATGACATCATATTCTCGACTTGATGTAAAAAAAATTAAAAGAACAAATAAAAATAATCCACAAGAAGAATCAAAGTTTTTCATTTTTTTTTTAAATTACAGCCAAAAAACTTCGGAAGGTTATTTTTGCGCCACCTTGTACAACAAGTCGTAACTTCGATGAAAAGAATCCTAATATTTAGGAGGACATGCGGTGTATAACTTTTGATGTTGTTGTTTTTGCTTAGCAGTAAATACGTTTGGTGAAATTGCCTGGAACTCTTACAAGTTTCTTCCTACTACACTGTTTTTTTTTTATCTCTCACAACAATTGATTATTAAATATAACTACATGTTACAATATTTTTCAAACCATTCACTAATCTGGAAACATTTTTTTGCGGATGGTAAAAATAAATTCACGGTTGGGTTGAAAATGTTTTATTCTACGAATTTTTTCTTAATAAGATCTTAGATATACCTATATTTTTTGTAACAGTTGTTTAAGGACAAATGCTAAATCTACCATTTATGACATTCGGAATCATAGAAAAGCGCGCGTAGAGTATAAAAGACATTAGTTGAAGACACCGCTTTATGGTATCAGAAGCTACGGAAAAAGAAAACACATTGACTGAAAGAGACAAAGGCTTGGGCGAACTGTTAGATACCCTATTCTTATTCCTATCCCTCATAAGTGGGGGTGACAAAAGTCGAAGTATGGTTGAATTGTTAAGAACCCTCTACATATTTTGTTTAATCCAAAAGCAGAACCAAAGTTTTTCATTCATAAAAAAAAATTACAGCGAAAGAACATCGGGTGACAACTTTTGCGCCACCTGACAACTTTTGCGCCACCTTGTAAAAAAATTAAATTGTGGGCGTGTCAGTAGGCGGATTTTGAAAATATTTGCACAAAGGGCCCCTAGAGAGTATATACTATTATAAATTTCCGCTCCATAACTCAAACTTTGACTTTTCAATAAAAATTTTTGGCGGATTTTAAAAATGTTATCTCCCGAGCAGTTTTAGGAGTCAAAGATCATTTCAGCTTTCTAAATCAAAATTCGTTTTTTCGATAAATTTGTTTTTTTGAGTTTGTGGGCGTGTCCGTGGGCGGATTTCAAAAAATCTTAAACTTGATTATTTCGGGCCCCTACAGAGTATATGGTTAAAATTTCAGCTTTGTAAGTCCAGTTTAAATACCTAATTTTTGCCGGCAGTTGGACGGACGGACGAACGGACATGGCTAGATCGACATTACTATCGAAGCTGATCATAAATATAGTAACTTTTGGGGGTCTACGGGCAATATTAAGGTATGTTACAAACTATGAGTCAAAATTAATACATATAACCTTATAATAGGGTATAAAAATTTAATTTGGCATATCTGTTTGAAATTAATAGGCTTCGAAATCGCTGATCCTATTGAGCTAAAATGTTTGGGTAATCTTTTGTATTGGACGGTAGTGTTTTTGTGAAGTTTATTCAAAATCAATTCAGCAGTACACGGAAGATTAGTCCGAGATCTCGCTTTTTTGCTTCACCTAGAGGCGGATTGCATCGGGTCCTTTCAAAATGCACAAGATGCCGTTGTGACGCTTCTGCTATTCTTCCATTCAACTACTACAATCCTTCCATCAGCTTGAGTTCATCAGTCTTAAATTCTACAGTCTTGAGGGGATTTGTGAAAAATGTCCCAGTCCCAGTCACATTATTTTTAAATTCTTTTGATCCGTCGCTATAAAGGTATAGAAGTATAGCGATAAAAAAAACAAGCGAGTTCCCTTGCAAAGTGCTTATTAATCGCATAATAATACTTCGACCCAATTCGAACGACCGGCCTATAAGAGAGGTCAGAGCTCCCTGGTAAACCACGCATAGAATGAGAGATAGGTAGCACGATTGTTCTATTCAAATTACAAAACACGCAAAGAATGAGAGCCAAGAAGCACAATTGTGCGGGTCAATTTTAAATGCATATCTTTTTATTGCAGAATTTGAAATGAAGTTAATTTTTTATATTAATTTATAATTAACAAAAAATATTTTGTTCTTGAATATTGCGGAATATGATAGAAAACCTATACTTAGTGTCGGGTCGAGCGGATGGAAACAGCGCTCAAGAGTGTTGGGAGTTGGTGCCGCGAGCAAGCTCTGTCAGTCAACCCCGCGAAGACTGAGATGATGCTGTTCACGAGGAGAAGGGCAATACCTCAAGTGAGGTGGCCTTACTTCCAGGGCACTCAACTAAAGCTATCAAGCAAGGTTAAGTATGTGGGTATTGTTCTAGATCCAAAGCTTAACTTTTCTGAACATTTGGTTGCTAGGATTTCGAAGGCAACTAACATTCTCTGGCAGTGCCGTAGAATGTTCAGCAGAACCTGGGGACTTAGTCCCAGGCTGGTTCACTGGATTTACACGTGCATTGTTAGGCCATACCTTATGTATGGTGCGATTGTATGGTGGGCTAGAGCTCACATCCTCAAACGTCAACTGTCGAAGCTACAGCACCTTGCGTGCTTATGCATTACAGGTGCGATGAGAGGAACTCCCACTGCTGCTATGGAAGTGTTGCTCTGTTTACCTCCCTTGCAGTTCCTTGCTGAAAGTGAGGCCAGAAAATTACTATACCGCATGTGTGTAGTACTTGGACGGCAGGTCAATCTCGGCGATGGGGACAGAGGTGCTAGGTACAGAGCTCTCTATGACAGCCTACCTGGCCATCGGGGAGGAGCACTTGACACTGTGTGCATAAAGCAAGTCTTTGAGCGCCGTTTTCAGGTCATCCTTCCTGAACGGCAGGAATGGAACAGTGAGGGGTGGAATGGCTTTAGGCCGGGTGATGTCATCGTCTATACTGATGGCTCACTTATTGACGGTATCTCCGGAGCCGGGGTCTACTCTAGAGACTGTCGGATAAATCTATCTACAGCCTTGGGTAGACAAACAACTGTTTTTCAGGCAGAAATCTTTGCGATTGCCACTGCCGCCAATATCCTGTTAAGGAGAAGCATTAAGGGTAAAACCTTATACATCTGCTCAGATAGCCAAGCCGCTATCAAAGCCTGTTCGGCTGGCTCTCTCAACTCAAAAATAGTTGAGGAAACCATGGTTAGGCTTAACCGTCTGGGAAGATGTAACTCGGTATCACTTGCCTGGGTTCCTGGGCACACAGGTATCGAGGGTAATGAAAGAGCGGATGCTCTGGCCAGGAAGGGCTCTTCAAAAGCCTTCATTGGCCCACAACCATCCATAGGATGCTGCTCATCCGTCCACAAACGTGAAATGGATTCGGCTCTACGCCAACAACATTCCGAATACTGGCATGACCTGGTCTCATGCAGGTATTCGAAGAAGCTAGTGGACGGTCCAAAAATCAGCAGAGCTAAGTTTTTGCTTAGACTAAACAGGAAAGACTTGAGATCCTTGATTGGTCTCGTCACCGGTTTCAGTCCTCTTAACGAGCACCTCAAAACCATTCACATTAGGAGCTCGGGCCTATGTGAGTGCTGCATGGAGGCGGATGAAACGGCATCTCACTTCATCTGTGAATGTCCGCCTTTCGCCAGAACCAGGCTCACCACTATAGGCAAACAATTCGTTAACGAAGATGAGATGGGGGAAATTGAACTTGCAAATATTCTTCGCTTTGCCAAGGCTACTGGCAGGTTCTCCCTCACTGAATCTTACTAATCGCCAATAACCAGCGAGCGGGCAGCTATGCTGAAGTACAATGGACCAATAGGTCTAAGTGCTTGTCATCTACTGATGACCCCACTGCACATACAATACAATAGTGTCGGGTCTCCTCGGCAACTCTGACATCGCGTCTTCCGCACTTCACTATTATCGCAAAAATGGCGCAAACATTGAAATTACTAAGAAACGTTCGAGAAAACAACACAAATGATGAACGTGGTGGGTACTAAAAAACTTGACTTAATGATTTGAAACATAGCGAAACACAAATAAGAATATGGCTGAATATTACCCGAATAAATCCGGGATCAGGTTCGGTTAATCCTCGAAGTTACATTATCTACTGATTTAAGGAACACTTCCTTTCGAAGTCTTCTCAAATCATAAAATTTTGTGAATTTATTTCTTATGACAATTGATGTTTATCCTCTCTTCGGAATCGAAGAATCAGTATTAGTATTAGCATGTTACCTATTTCTGCTGGGGAATATCATCATCGCGTTACTACCACAAATCTTTGCTTTAACAGAGATAAATTAAAGTCTCCACCGTTTTTTTCGGAACTGTATTTTCGGAATATACACCACTTTTCAGTCCGTTTAAGCTTGGATATCTGATCCTTGAATAAATGAATTCGGAATTATATTCTTTAGCAAATTCCTTAAGTGAAAATGAATTAATTGGCTAGGTGTCAAAATTAAAGTTTTTAGGGATACGCTGTGTCGACAATCCCTTTTCAACTAGGAAAATAACAATACTGTTGAAAAATAGTGGAACGCCACGAGTATGCAGCGGCGGGCTCAGAAAATCACTGCAGCCCCCCCCCCCCCCCCGGCACCAAAAAAGCGCTTGTCGTAAAAGGCGACATAGGGGCAACTCACATTTACCATTGGAGCGGGAAGGCCTACGCCGAAGATGTAGCAATCCTGGTCCCATGCAAATTCATCCCAGTCCTCAGTGAGCGACTCAGCTAGGCACTCCTAATTGTCAACAAATGGGTTGCGGAAAAAGGACTCAGAGTAAACCCCTCCAAGACAGGAATCCTGCTATTCACAAAGAAAACGGCAATATCGGCTTTTAAACTACCGAGGATGAATGGAGTGGACCTGCAATTATCCAAGGCAGCAAGGAATTTTGGTGTTATACTAGAGTCCAAACTCAACTGGAAGGAACACATAGAAGATCGGGTAAAAAAGGCATACATGGCACTATATGCATGTAGAGGGACGTTGGCAATACATGGGGATTCAAACCACATGTGGTACACTGGCTGTACACAGCGGTGGGGAGACCGATTTTAACATATGGCGCAGCTGTATGTTGGTAGGCTACCGAGAAGAAATGCCATCTGTCAACCCTTACCAAAATTCAAAGGAAGGCTTCCATTGGGATAGCAGGGTCATCAAGAACCACACCCACTGCAGCCATGGAGGTAATACTCAACCTCAACCTCACAACCCTGGACATATACTGCAGCAGCAAAGCGGTTAAAGCGGCCGTTAGATACAGAGAGTCGGGACTGTGATCTTTCCGGCCCTACGGACACGAATGCGTCGAGGCACGATGGAGTGCTTCGAAAGAAACAACAGCCACTGACTATCTACCACACAAAAGGAGATTCGCTACCAGAATCCCAGAAAGAAGCGAATGGATCAACAAAACAGTCACCGAAGAAGGCGAAATAGCTATCTATACCGACGGATCCAAAATGGATGTAGGTACAGGTGCAGGCATCTTCTGCGAGACTCTGGGCCCGGTCGAGTCCTTCAGAATCAGCGATGAATCAGCGTGTTTCAGGCATAGACAGCTGCGATCACTTAGGCTGCCAAGGATCACAGATGCAGGTGGCAATGGTGCGATGGTAGTGTATTCATTAGGTGATTGGCAGGTCGTGCGTTCGAATCCCGACCAGGGCCATGATTTTTATATATTGAATACACACAACAGAAACAGATCTCTCTAAAGCAATTTAGGCGCCACCTGTGGAGAAAAAATCACATCGCACCAAACTTCTTTCCTATCCTTCTATTCTTTCATACAGTAAGTAGCACCCAAAAATAGGCCATGAATCATTTACTGTGAGCTACTTACAGCAACAAAACAAAAACTATGTACTCTGGCAGCCAAGCGGCCATAATGGCTATAGAGTCAGTAGTTGTCAAATCAAGGGCGGTGTTACAGTGCAGGAAAAACCTAGACGAGATATTGATCGTCAATTCAGTGACCCTGGCACAATGACATCTCGGGCAACGAAGAAGCAGACAAGCTGGCAAGATGCGGATCGGAGATGGATGCATCTCTGGCTCTAAAATCTATACAAACTCCGCTCGGTGCACTGACACGAAAAATCGATGTTGAATCCATGAGTAAAATAAACCTACGTTGGCCCAACCTCGAAACATGCAGTACATGGCACAGTTACACGTTAGCTACCTAATTTGTTATCTAGCTAACGCCATAACTAGGTAACTAACGTAGTTAAATTGGCGAGGCATGACACTATTCATGCCGCGTCGAAACTGGTTTCCGACATTCAGTGGAATAAATGCAAGAGCCAATGCACGGGTGCTTGTCTGGTTGATTTTGAGAAGGCTTTCGACACCGTATGGTTAGAGGGACTTTTCTACAAGTTGACCAGGCGGGGGATGCACAAACCTTTGCTATATGTAATTTATAATATGCTTATGGGAAAGAAGTTCGTTGTCAAATGTGGCAACGTGACTTCGAGCAGAGTCTTTGAAATTAAAAACGGTTTACAGCAGGGGGCGGTCAATTCTCCGATCCTGTTTAACATTTACACGAGTGATCTGGTGGGTTCACTCAGCCATGCTATAGCGTATGCCGACGATTTGGTGGCATACAGATCAGGTCCTAAAATCGAGGTCATTAATATCCTTTTGCAGCGTGACTTCGATCAAATTAAGCGATATTGCGACGACTGGAAGTTGAAAATCAACTTTCAGAAGACGGAAACAAACTTGTTCAGAACTCCATTGGCTGGGGCCTCTAGGGATACCAGAAAAAACTGGAAAAAATTGGCCATTATTGGACAAAATGGGCAGCCATTGGCGGTGAGAAGCGCAGTTAGATATCTAGGTATCTGGCTTGACCAGTATCTATATTTCGATAGACATATAGTTGCTTGTCTTGCTGGGGCCAAGAAGGCTTATGCTCTGACAAGGAGACTGTTTCATAGCAGTCAACTTGACTCCAGAGTGAAGGTCATTTGCTACGTGGCCCTTATAAGGCCGATCATCGCTTATGGTTGTCCATTATGGTTTAATATAGCGCCTAGCTATATGGAAAAGATTCGGGTTTTGGAGAGACAATGTCTTAGGACCTGTCTCCGGTTGTTCCGAACGCCTGAATCCAACTATATAAAATACTATCCCAACAAGGTCCTATACGATGGGGCTCAGTTGAATAGGATTGACAATTTTCTCATTAAGGTGACTCGAAGGCACGTTGCAAGGGCGATGGCCAGCGACAATAGTCTGATCTTTGGGGCTTACTACCCCAATGAAATGTACATAGAGAGTTGGCCCAACCAGTACAGAGAGTACACTCCGGTCTGGCTTTATCCCGCCAGAGGCATTTATCCATATTGATGCAAAAGGGCTGGTACAGACGAGGGATGGTATCCCGGTATTATACCACCGCTACCGCAGTGCGAGAGATAAGCGGCTCATCCGCGGCGAGGACGTCGCCAATGCTCATGAGTTCCTCCGTTTTAGTACCGCAATAGCGGAGAGGGATAAATTCGATACAGAAAAGCAATTTGCCGAATTTTGGTGGCTTTTTGAGGGTGGAGGGTTCAACATGCCCTCCCAAGACGGTGCGTTACTCTAGGTAACATCCTCTTAGTTTGTAAGATAGACTAAGTTAGCTAGGGCGTTTCTGGGAGGGGCCGGGCTCGCCAACTTGTGGTGGTGCTTCCGGGAGGTGATTGATTCTGTAAGGCATCAGTCAGCTCACGACGCGACGGCGCGTGTGCACGTTGACGACAGCCGGGCGCTCGGAAAGTAATTGGGATTTTGACCACTTGTTTCGTAATGCAACGAGTGCTCAGAATCCTAATTATAGTTAGAATATGTTAAGTAGTTTAAGTAAGTAGAGTAGGTAGTTTGTAATTTGTTTTTTTATATAAAAATATAAAATTTGATAAAGATGCCGAGTTTTCTTAAAAATTTTCTCGATGAAAACATAATATGTAAGATTAGTTCGTAAAATAGTTTTTAGGCCGAAAGGTAATAATTATAAGATAGAGTTAAGTTTAGGGCGTCCGCATAAGGATCAATATTCTAGAATAAGTATCCTGTTAATTTTAAGTTAGATTTAATCATTTTTGTCTAGTATGTAAGTTGATATAAGCTAATAATTAATAAAAATGAATTTAAAAGTAAAGTAAAAAAAAAACGTAGTTAAATTAGCTGCGCTAAAAATGCAATCGATTTGGTGGTTAGCTATCATAATGACAACTAATTTTAGCTATTAGCTATTAGTTGCAGGTTGTGTAACTAAGCACGTCAGGTTGCCAAAGTTAGTTGCGGATGACAACTAAAAGTTGGTTAGCTTTTTAGCTGTAGCTTTGTAGCTGTCTAGGCAATAACTAATAACTAAATCAAAATTTATTGTTTTGCTAAAATGGCGATAATTTATTGGGATTTATTATGCATATTGCGTTTAAAATAAAAATTGATTGAATGTCCCTTTTATTTTACATCAGGTTAGTTTACAAAGAGGTCCTTGGAGCCACAATAAAGGTCCTTTAATCCCGAAAAAGGATATTTTTCCAAAATGTCTTTAGAAACGGCACGGTATACATGAGTTCAATGTTATTTGAATAAGGGGTCCTAGAAACAACAAACATTTTGGAAAAATATCCTTTTTTCGACTTTTAAGGACCTTTTTGTTGTTCCAAAGAACTCTTAGTCAAATAACATTGAACGCAGATATACCGTGCGGATTCTAATGACATTTTGGAAAAATATCCTGTTTTCGACTATTAAGGACCTTTTTTGTTGTTGCAAGGACCTCTGAGTCAAATAACATTTAACACAGATATACCGTGTGGATTCAAATGACATTTTGGAAAAATATCCTTTTTTGAAATTTTAAGGACCTTTTTTGTTGTTGCAAGGACCTCATAGTCAAATAACATTGAACACAGATACACCGCGTGGATTCAAATGATATTTTGGAAAAATATCCTTTTTTCAAGTTTTAAGGACCTTTTTTGTTGTTGCAAGGACCTCTTAGTCAAATAACATTGAACACAGATACACCGTGTGGATTCAAATGATATTTTGGAAAAATATCATTTTTTCAAGTTTTAAGGACCTTTTTTGTTGTTGCAAGGACCTCTTAGTCAAATAACATTGAACACAGATACACCGTGTGGATTCAAATGATATTTTGGAAAAATATCCTTTTTTCAAGTTTTAAGGACCTTTTTTGTTGTTGCAAGGACCTCTTAGTCAAATAACATTGAGCACAGACATACCGTGTGGATTCAAATGATATTTTCGAAAAATATCCTTTTTCCAAGTTTTAAGGACCTTTTTTGTTGTTGCAAGGATCTCTTAGTCAAATAAGACTGAACACAGATATACCGTGTGGGCTCAAATGATATTTTGGAATAATATCCCTTTTTCGATTTTCAAGGACCTTTTTTGTTTATTACAAGGACCTCTTAGTCAAATAACATTGAACACAGATATAAGGCGCGGTTTTCTTGGAGTTTTTGAAAAAAAAAAAAAAATTCGGGTTTAAGGACCTTATTTGGTGCTCCAAGGACCTCTTGGTAAATAACCTTATGACAACTAAAAGTGGCATTCTTCAATCGGCCATCGGTTACCTCTTACCTTCAACTGATGTACAACAAACTTCAAGCTATACAACCTCAATTATTTAAAACTTATCGAAGACAAATCTACTTCCACACTATTTCCCCGTGTTTCGTAAGGACATAATAATCTCTAAAATTAAACATAATTAAAACTAGAAAATGTATAACGAAATAAAAGAATCGCTCCTGTTCCTGTAAGCCTTTTCGAATTAAATTGTTTGAAAAAAATTATTAGTTGCGCTCAATCGATAGCTAAAAAGCTAAAACTAAAGCTAATTATTGTTAGTTACACTCTGGCAACTAATTTTTCATAACTAAACACGCTTAGTTACACTTCGCAACTAATAACTAATTTAGGTTCAAAATTTGTGGCAAGTACAACTAAAATTATGGTTTAGTTATGTACGTGCAAAGAAACTACAGCTAATTTAGTTGTAGCTTTTTAGCTATTAGCTAAGCTAACTTTTGTGCAACTCTGGTACATGCTCGTTGGAGCTATGGGCAGCGGTAAACAAAAGCAAATCTAAGGTCATGATCGGGGTAAGGCGCAAAGACATCCGCACACTGAAGGGGGTCCTCACAGGACACTGCGCAGTGGGCCTACACGCGGAGCGGCTGGGCATAATGAGGTTTAGAGACGTCGAAGAGATAGAATATATTTGTCACCTACTACGTGAAGGCCCTGCCCTTAGAACTAGCAGATTCAAGATTCTTGGCAGCTACTTGTTTGAGGAGCTAGAGGATCTGACTGATATTGAGCTGAGGAAGCTCCTGAGATTTACATATAGATCCGGGTGGTTCTAAATACAGCGGATCACTGAGTGAAACAGCGGCATATTTTTTGTTTCTTTGCATGTTTTCAAAATGTTGGAAAAATCCCAACAATGGACACAATGGACCAGAACTGATGGTCTAAGTGAACCGTGACACCTGTCACAAGGGCATACATTTACCTACCTAGCTACGTACCATTCATGTCAGCCCATTCAAAACTGTACCGCAAGTGTGCATGCAAATCCGTAGGATCACCGTCATCATAAGACCAAGATCAAACGATAATCCATAATGAGAGCATGCCCGTGTCGAAATCGTAAAAAAAAGAGCAGGTGTAATAACTCCTGGATCACACAAATGCAACCACACCACCAATTAATTGTCCGCAGTGCTGAAGTGATCTGAAGCCGGGAGGCCTGCCAGTTTTTGCTGACGTCAAATAGGCGAACCCCACAGGTTGACCAGATGGGATGCAGCAAAGTGTGTGAGTGGGTGTGGGGAGTTTTTGACAGCTTTAATCCTGATCATAGCCTCGCTGTTAAGGAAGATGAAGTCGATCGCGACAAGGTAAGTTTATGCTCCAAGATCAAATATACATATCTGTGGCATCTTTTTGAAAAGGTCTACGAGAGATCTCATGAGATAAAAAAAAAAATGTTTCGCATTAGCGGGCTGACATTTTTCACATATTTGACATCTTCGAATAAAATTCTCAATTTCTCGGGCAATAAAATAACATTTTTGCTAGTGCAAGCTCAAGACATCCCTGACTCTGCGCTAGGTCTGTTTCATGGCGCGAGTGTTGTAACATAGGCGGAAAAATAGAGTCGATATTGGGCTTCTTCGAAAGCTAAATACATACCTCGTCGGATATTTGGTCTTGTATGCGAAGAGGACGGACGGAGGAGAATATACCATCGCTATGAGCTATGCCAAGATGTGGATGCTTGTTGTTTATAATGTGAAACTGCTCTAAGTACTTTTTAATTATAAATAAACATTTATTTTCAATCAAATCCACTCTAACTATTAGAAATTCAATAAAACTTAAATGTTTTTGAAATTATTTTAACTGTATAGCACACAGCTGTATTGCAAGAGCTACATTAAAAAAATCCCAACATTTCCAACCGTGCACGAAATTAATTAAAAATTGCACAAGCCATAAACAGTGAATATAATTCAAAAGAAATAACATTTAACCAAGCATAAACAATCATTATTTGCCCCATCGCACATTTTTATGGAATTTCACGCAATAATGCACGACTGGAGTTGTTCTTCCTCTCGAACTAGTTCGTGTGTGCATTTTAAAATCGCCTTAGGCCGGATAGCACTCTTTATAAGTAATGACTCTACAAAGACTTGCAAATTGAATTATCTTCTGGTTGTTGTTAGAATAGAGCTGCATACAAAATAACGATTCCATTTGACATATCAATAACCAGAACAGAACAGTTGTTAAAATACGTTACGGTGTTCGTAGGCCAAATGGAACGACTCTTCGCAGATTCACAACACTAACCGAATCAATTAGGAATATCCTGCTTAATGAACCACTTGAAGTTACATTTATCAACATTCTACCAACCTCGTTTTGAGGTCCCCGCCTCGCCGAAATGTTAATGAAATTATTCGCCATCCCTTCGTTGCCCATTATTCTTTGGGGAGCCACATGTCGGTGTCAATGAAAGAGACAAGCAACCAACACAGTTGTGTTTAAAGCATTGTTTTTACAAATAGCCTTTGAGATCTCACAGCTCACACAGTCACATCCTGCTCCCAGTAACGTCCTTGTTCGAATTCTTGTGTTATTCTTCGTTTTCATTTGGCCGGTCTACCAAGAAGAAACTATTGGGGATTACATGAGTGGTATTCGAAGGGATATCTTAATTGATTGACTGGAATGTTCATACATACATAGGTGTGCGTGTTATGTTTTCAGGACCTTTCAAAAGTTCATTGAGCATAACGAGGGATAAGTTTAAATGGAATCGAATTAACTTGTGGAGGGGAGATAGGTGAACATGAACTTCCAGGTGGGTCTTACCCAAATGGACCGCAAATAAGACAGTACTACCAACAAAAAACAATAACATGAAAACTAGATTCCAAAAGAAATACCGAATACCCTTGTTTTGTTTGGTTTTGCGTATCGCCCACATTGCCACTTACAATAATCTGGTTGTCGAGGAATTTTGGGCAGACCACGACTTGTTGACGAGGGTGCGAAGAAACAATATTTGCCATTTTTGTCCGCCGCTGCAGGTGTTCCCAAATAACTTTGAGCAGTTTGTTGGTTCACACACACGCACACAGACAGAGTGAATTTAATATAATAATCACAACCCTATAAGCACATGTGTAAGGATGAGTTCCCTATAGTACTCGTATGTTGTTGTATCCATAGAGGTGGAGAGAGCGCAGTAAAAAAAGAAAAGACAAACCAGAGGCTATACGTATTTAAGGAACTTTTCGAGGCTTATTCAGACGCTGCCACTTGAGATGCGAAAGGATCAAAGTATTTTGGCGAGTTGATGGCATAATGGAATTCGTTGAAATGGTAATCCACGTCGAAAGTTACTTTTCTTTCAGTTTTATGCGAAGGAGTAATGTGTTGTTTTGGAGATTATTGGTGTTAGCGAGCCTTTCCAGCCATGAGATGACCTTAAGTATCATATAACAAGTAGCCCAATAGACCAGTATTGAGTCTGAGTGCCCCACATAACAAGAAGAGATCAAAGTTTCAGTCCATCCGTAGAATGAATTGCTGCCATGACGCCCTTTAGACGGTACCTTATGTCGGTCGACTTTCAATCGTGCGCTCTTATAATGAGTCAAATGTTTAGTCAGTCATGTTGATTGGTAGCTGTCTTGGGTTTTTACTTGTATGTAACTCAATGTTTAGATTACCCGCAAAACAAAAACAAATCAGAAAGTGTGTAAGCTTAACGTAGAAACAAAAAGTCGATTTGGCAATTTCAAGATGACACAAAACCAGGGTATGACCGCATCTGTGCATAGTTTGTGTTAAAAGCTTTGCGTTTCATCCAAGCAATGGCAAATATTTTACACTGATTATTCGTAGGTAAGTTGGGTGGCGGCCCACCGATATCAAATAGCAGCGCACCAAGCACAGCAATGACCTTATTCAAACTAATACCTATACCGTAGAAGGCCCTCGGACAAAGAACATCACCGCCGGAGTAGCTCAAAGATCAATATTGGGACCTGATCTCTGGAACATATCCTTCGATGGAATACTTCCCATGGAGATGCCAGAGGATACCTTCCTGGTAGGGTATGAAGAAGACACCGATGTGGTAATAAGAACGCCGATAACGCACAAAGAAAGCTGATCCAGGTAATGTGACGTGTGAATTCTTGGATTGATGCGCATGGTCTCAGCCCGGCAATGCACAAACAGAGATAGTCCTTCTAATAAGAAAGAGGGTTCTACCATCTTCGATTTTCAAATTGGTCCTAAGGTCATTAAAAGCAAGGATGCAGTGAAGTACTTCGGACTTACGGTTAACACGAAGCTTACGTTCTGGCAACAGATCAGGTCTGCATTTAAACGAGCCTCGAAGATAACAAATTATTTGAGCCGACTGAAGGCAAACGTAGGTGGCCCCACGGCAAGCAAACGCAAACCCCTGACGTCAAATACACGTTAGAATGTGCACTTAGACAAGAGAAGTAAAGAGGTCACAAAACAGCAGTGGCAAGAGCGATGGGACTTGGAAAACAGAGGACAATGGATTGCAAGGCTGATCAAAAATCTTTCCGAGTGGAAGGCTTCCGTTAATACAACATTGTGTTTGTTGCTTAACATGGACGATTCACTGAAAAATTGGACCTTGTTTTGGATTAGGTGCTTCGCAATTTTTTGCGGAATTCGTTGTCTGGGAAGTGTCATGAGTCATGAGTTTTAAAATGTTTTGGAAATTTAGCTTGACTGTGTACATCAATAAAGACTGGAGTCCTGTTTCGTAGCATGTAGTTAGGTGTATTTTCTGGAAACCTGAAGATTTATTGTGATAAAGTATCTCATCAACTTTGCGTCTTCATGGTTTTTGACGAAAACTCCATACCTGCGCCGCGTAGCATATAATAGGCCTTACTACCGCTTTGTATACTTTTTATTTTGCAATGCCCCTTTTGGCGAGCAGATTTTCCAACTGTCAATTTATTGCCATTTTAGCCTCCTTCAATTTTTCCTGTAGATGCTTATTTCTCCACGTTCTGTGTTTTTTTTTTTTTTTTTTTTTTTTAAAGGAAATCCAAATCCCAGAGCACTCAGACTCGGTAACGTTCCATTGTACGTTCTGTGTTACAATAACTCCAAGACACTTGTAATCCTTCACAACCTCAAGCTCTTCATTTTCCCAGAACCATTTTTAATCGTTTACAGAGTGATCCACATCATTTCGAAAGACCATTATCTTTGACTTGTTGGCATTAACTTTCTAGTTTCATAACATGCAGTAATGATACATCTTATTGATCATCATCTGCAACATTGTTGGAGTCTCCGATAGAATGACTATATCATCGCATACATGGTTAACTTTATTTTAATACCGGCAGAATCAATTCCCCTGGTAATAAAATCGCCAGGTCCAGGAGCAAGGAAAATAGTAATGGACTCATAAGGCACCCTGCTTGACACCCACGTGTGATTCAAACCAGTTTGACACATTTTTCCCATTCCAGAAAGCAGACATATTTTTCACATAAAGACTCTATTACCTTAAGCACTTTTGTTGACACTCCAAGATTGCTAAACTTGTAAAAAATTGACTTCTCTGAATGGAGTCAAACGCCGCCTTGAGGTCCACAAAGAAGGCCCTTTTCCAGATACGTCCTTGCATATTTGCAAAAAAATTGTCCACTTGGAGTAATTCTTCCTGAATTCAGACTGAAATCCGCTGAGTTCGTGTCTATCCAAACTGCGAGCCGCTCCAAAATAATCGCCGAAAATTTTTTCATTTTTGAATTCAATAAGGATATGCCTCTGTAGTTGTCTGGATCATTATATTCTCCTTTTTTTAATAGAGGGAAAATTATATTTCTTCGAAAACACTTTGGCACCTGAAGACCGTGTTCAGTATTAGCAACTAACAGCATTGAGATGCATATATCTAATTGTACAAGGCTTAGTTAAAACTTTTTATCACTATCTGAAACGCATGTTACCGCCAAGTTTCTAGAAAACCACTCTAATGAGATCCAGCTTAATGGGTAGTATCTTTTAAATTGTGTTAGCGAATCTAGTCACACCGGGAGTGTTGCGTTATATGTTAAAAATGAAATTAAAAGTTCAAAGATAAACAAAATTGCCCTAAGTATGAAACTGTGGTGTCTTATAATTAAAGTGCAATATAATAACAATACTGTGATAGATATTTGTACGTTATATCGGTCTCATTTGTTCGTGAAAAGAGAATTTTGTATTGAATTTGAGCAGATAGTTGAAGTGATACAGCAACGGAACAGTAACTTCTTATTGCTAGGTGACTTAAATATAAATTGGTTCGATTACTCCGAGACTTACTAATATATCCATGGTAATATCTGAGCCAACGAGAATAACCCCGAGTTCCAGAACTCTGATCGATTATGTTTTGACAAATAATAATTATTCAGTTGTCCAACATATAAATGTTAGTGATCATGAAACTATTCAAATTTTAGTAAAGTACATAGAAAAAAAAAACTAACAAATACAAAGCTCATTAGGTACTGCAAATATGATAGAGCAATCTTTGTTTCAAAATTAAGACTGAATGCGCTATTTTCAAACTACGCTTCTGGTCAAATAAGAAGTAGTAACGAGTTAAGTGAACACCCGGAAAATCAACCACACACGCCTTACAAAATCTCACCATGAGAATTGAGAAATCCCTTAAAGACAAAGAGATAGCGATCGCTTGTTTCCTAGATATAGAAGGAGCATTTGATAACACAGAATTCTCCCAGATATAAAGAGGTATCCAACACATGAGCGTTGACAACACTACATGTAAATGAATAAAATGCATGCTAGAGGAAAAAACAATAAAAACCTCATTAGGCAGCAATAAACTCAGCTACGAAAGGATGCCCCCAGGGAGGAGTACTCTCACCCTTGATATGGTTCATCGTAGTAAACGAGCTACTGATCATTCTCAGTAATGATGGTTTCTATGTCCAAGGATATGCAGACGACATAGCTATCCTAATCAGACGAAAATTCGAAGACACAATCTCGGATCGCCTCCAGAGAGCTCTGAACCTGTTAGCTGAGTGATGCACAAAGGTTGGACTCAAAGTCAACCCCAAGAAAAGCGCCATAGTTGCATTCACCAAGAGAAGAGGGCGAGGACGACTCAGAAACGCTACACTCTTTGGCGAAACAATAGAGTTCTCAACGGAAGTTAAATATCTGGGAATCACACTAGACGAAAAACTTACATGGAATTCTCACCTTACCAAAATTATTGATAAGGCCAGCAAAAGCCTACTTGGTAAAAACTGGGGACTTAACCCCAAAATGACACTATGGATGTATATGGCAATTACAAGACCTATAATCACGTATGCAGCTGCTGTTTGGTGGCACTAAGCAACGCAGAGGTCAGCACAGGCTAAGCTCAATAAAATTCAGCGGCTAGCCTGTGTCTGTGCAACAGGTGCAATGAAAACTGCTCCAACAGCTGCACTTGAAATTATACTAAACAACCCTCCACTTGACCTAGAACTCATGAAAGAAGCAATGGTAAACACCTATACGCTCATCACAGAAGATGAATCAAATTCCAACATATCTCACTCTGCAATCCTACGGGAACTCAGATAACACGAACTACTTGGAATACACCTAACAGACAAATGTCTACCAAGATACAACTTCCGACACAACTTTAAGGTTACATTCCCAGACCGTCTAAACTGGGAACAGAATAAACCTACATTTGCCAAAAATTCTCATGTATGGTACACAAATGGATCGAAAACAAATGAAGGGGTTGGATCAGGAGTATACGGGCCTCGCACTCAAACGTGCCTAACGCTAGTATGGACACAAGCAGCACCGTTTTCCAGGCGGAAATCTACGAGTTAGAGCTATGCATTCGAGAAATTCTAAACAGGCTTCTAAAAAACAAAAACATCTACATTCTCTCCGATAGCAGGGCGGCCCTACTCGCAATCAACGCCTTTGAAATAACATCAAAACTGGTCTGGGATTGTCTCCAACTTCTACAACTACTGGGCACCACAAATAAAGTTCAACTGATTTGGGTGCCTGGACACAGTGGATATGAGGGCAATGAAAAAGCAGACGAACTAGCCAGAACAGGATCTGCATCCCCATTCATGATGCCAAGACCATTCTGTGGGCTATCAATAAGCACTATTAAAAGCTGTATCAAAACATGGCTTGAGGAAAAGAAGCTCCAATTCTGTAGGGAAACCGAAGGAAACAGACAAGCTAAAAACTTTATGCCAAACAGCTCCCAGAAAAAAACGAAACAACTACTACAACTAAGTAGAAGTCAGATTCGACTAGTCACAGGCTTCCTCACAGCGCATTGCCGTGTTAGACAACACCTGCTGACTATGGGCATATCGCAGGTTAATACCTGCAGATTGTGCAACGAAGACGTTGAAACAGCAGAACACATACTGTGTGAATGCAACTGCTTAATCAAAACGCGTCAACGTTATCTAGGTAAATTCTACCTTGAAGCAGCAGACATAGCTGCCAGCTCTCCAAAAGAATTAGCCGCCTTCCTTAAAAACTGCGGCATTACGGACGAGCTCTAAATGGAGGATATCACAATAGGCCCACAAGCGGCCGCAGTGATCTGGATACATATACCACCTCCCCCCAAAAATCTAATCTAATCTAATCTAAGTGAACATTTCGCGGATGAACTAAAATGTGTAGTGGACTCTATGATAAAAACTAAAAGCGTACCCTTCAAAAATGCTGAATTTCATTCATTTATTTCGAGAAATATTTTATTTACAATGACACATTAAGATTTGAATCTTTTATAGTATCTAGAATTTAATTTACATAATATTCCTGATAAAAATAAATAAATAATGGAATTATTAGAGAATATATTTTATTTAATATTAGAATCATATACAAAAAGAGAAAAAAAAAGTTCTAATTAGAGAAGTGCAAAAATAGTTTCCTCTTAAAGGCTGATGGTGCAGAAATTCTTTGCAATTCATTAGGAAGTAAATTCCACAAACGAATCGCAGACACATAAAATGAGCGTTCTGCTATGTTGCGTGAGTGACGCGGTAGTATTAATTTCAAACCCCTTTGTGAGAGTGCAAAATGTAGGAATTCGCTAAGATAATTAGGACATCTATTGTTGATGACATCATGCAGCTTCAGAAGTAACCTGAACCTCAAGTACCCATCCAAAGTGTCTGCCGCGGTTAGGGTCGATATTGGACTACCGCAAGGAGCTATACTCGGTGTGTACCTGTTTTTGTTATATATAAATGACATGGTCAAAGTGGTAACGTTTTCAAAATTTGTATTGATTGCTGACGATGGATTTTGTATGTACGAGGGGCGTTCAATATATTCTCGGTATCGATATGAAGGAAAATGCGAATTCAATTTAAATTGTCTTTATTTTTCAATATAATTTCCCCTAACATCAATGCATTTGTTACATCTTGAGATAAGCTTTTTTAAACCCTCAAAAAAATAAATTTCCTCTTTCTCTGCAAAATACCCATTTATTGCCGACTTGAGTTCTTCATCATCCGAAAATCTTTTTCCACGAAGACATTTTTTCAAACCCGGAAACAGGAAATAATCACTAGGGGCAAGGTCTGGACTATAGGGTGGGTGTTGAAAACTCGCGCCGTGTGAACAGGAGCGTTGTCATGAAGAAGCAACACACCCGCTGCGAGTTTACCCCGTCTTTTCTTTTCAATTTCCTACCGCAAATTATGCAAAGTGGAAGCGTAGGATGTGGCGTTGATGGTTTCACCTTTTTTTTGTACTCAATGAGCAAGATTCCCTTTGAGTCCCAAAAAACTGTGGCCATGAGCTTCCCGGCAGACGGAGTGACTTTGAACTTCTTCGGGTGGTCTGTTCCTTTTTTATGCCACTGCATGGACTCTTGTTTGCTTTCA
Organism: Portevinia maculata; assembly: GCA_949715645.1. Lineage (NCBI taxonomy): Eukaryota > Metazoa > Arthropoda > Insecta > Diptera > Syrphidae > Portevinia > Portevinia maculata. The sequence continues at coordinate 99,446,147 of OX454528.1, forward strand.
CGGTCATAGTGGTGGACCCATGTTTCGTCCCCATTAACAAATTGATCCATAACACCGTCCGCGTTCTCACTACACATCTCCAAAAGCTCTCTACAGCATGCGATTCTGACTTTTTTCTGAGGCGCTGCGCTGTGAGCATTCGTGGCACCCACTTTGCACTGACCTTTGAAAGGTTAAGATGGTCATGAAGAATGGTGTGAATGGTACCAATTGAAAGCTTGGTGATCTCTGCAATCATTTTCACCTTTATTCGGGCATCCTCAAGAACAAGTTTTTCGACTTCTTTGATGCTTTCTCCCGTACAAGCAGTAGCCGGTGCGCCGGAGCGGGGGTCGTCTTCAAAGCTCTCTCCGCCTCTCTTGAACTCACTTGACCACTTTTGCACAGTTGATAATGAAGGTACGAAACCCTGGTAAACAGCCACCATCTCTTTATGAATAGTTTTTTGACTTTTTCCTTGCTTAGTGAGAAATTGAATTACAGCGCGATGCTCAATTTTCACCATCCGTCTCAGTTGCCATTATGATTCTTTTTAACTAAAGATAAAACGCGAATTAATAATCACATTTATATGAAATTTTACATGAATGCACTAAATTAATAGCATTACTTGATAAATAAGTCAATTTATATATACAACCACAGCTTCACCCCGATACCGAGAATATATTGAACGCCCCTCGTATGTGGGAGTGACTTTCTTAGTTGTATGAATAATTTAAACAGTGATTTAAGAGCTATAAGTGCGTGGTTAAAAATTAATAAACTCATTCTAAATACTGAAAAAACTAAGTGCCTAATTATTATCAATAACTCGATCGATACACCCCCCAACATCGTAGTTGACAATGTCCAAATCGAACTTGTTGAGAAAGTTAAATATCTTGGCATCATGATTGATAAAAAACTATTGTTCAATGATCTCATTCAGTATATGTACAGTACATGTAAAAAAATATCAAAAAAGATTGGGGTCTTAAGAATAATAAGACAAAATATTTCGTTTAACAGTGCAGTGAAGGTGTATAACGTTATTATTAAACCACATTTTGAATATTGTGGTAGTTTGTTATTAACATGTCCTCAAACTTGAGTACAACAGTCTTATCCGGGCTCACATATTTCGAGCTTCTTGACAGAATAAAAAAATGAGGCTTAAAGCACTAGAGGCGATCAAGATATAGCGAAATTACTTGACTCCCTCAGTCATCCTCTTCATGTCTCCCAGTTTTTCGTTGTTTTTTCGGTACTTCCACCGTAAATTTTCAAACAAGGCCGTTTTCGAAAACGTCAATGATCATCATCTTATGACGCAGAAGCTGCAATCGTCAAATGTGCTTTGATGATCAAATGATCATATGATTTTTTTCTGCGAGCGCATTTGACGTTTTCAAACATCGTCAAAATGGAGCCCTCAAACAAATTATTTCGAACGATTTGTGTGGAAAATCTTACTGAGAGCTTCTGCAACAATTATGATAATAACAAAATATTCATTAGAAATAGAAGGTTATTTTTTTGAAAACACGAAATACCAGGAGACAAATTTCAAAGGTGCAAAAGATGTCAACATAAAACAAATTATTTTAATTTCACACTAAAAAATAAGCGAATCAGCCATTCGATTTGTTTCGCAACCAACAAGCGCCACAACCTCGGATTTTATACTGCACATCTGCAACGCAGATGACGTTTCCGAACAAACGTCTTGCGCAAACTGCATTGTCGAACATAATGCTAACGCAGTTAAAAAAGTGTTTGCGTTTTCTATCACTTTACTTTTGCAGTTTGCATTTAAGAACATTCTGCAAACGCATTTTCGAGGTAGATGACGTTTTTGACAACGGCCCGAAATACCCATTTGCATTCCACCCTTAGAAAATTTCATTTGCAATACACGATATGCTTGGTAAACGAATCACTTCACCCCACTGTACTCGAACGTACAGTGAAACACAAGGAGTATACCTCTTTCGAACAACACGAATTTGGGACACTCCAAAGAGCTCTGTTTTGCTTTGCATTACAACTTACAAACATTTAAAACCAACGTGCATCGGCATCTCACCCTGTGAGGGATTAGAGCCTCACTTTCTTTGGTCGGGTCCATGGTGAAAGAAAAACAAGTTGCCTATAATAACGCGGAATGGTATAATAGTGAACTCGAAGTTGCAATGCAAAGGAAAATAAATTTATATAGGCGGGCAGCGTTGAGCAATGACATAAATGCTTGGAACCTATATCGAAACTATAGAAAAATCTGATTAGATTATATAAATTTTATAAAAGGTAAAATTGACAATGCGAATTCTCAAAAAGATATGTGGCAAAAATTGAAGAAATATGTTTTTAAAAATCGGAGGTGCAATTGGAAGATGGTTCTGTGATAAAGGATAGTGCAATATTATGTGATAAATTCAACAAATTCTTTGTGCAGTCAATAAATGAAATAACCCGAGCTGTGATACACTGTGATTATACGAACTTGATTGATGAGTGCAATATAGATTTTAAGTTTAGTCTAGTGGACATAGATGCTATAAGATGTGCAATAGATAGAATTAACAAAAAAAAGTGACTTTAATTTTATGAGTGCTAAGATGTTTAAAGACTCTCTGTCCATAATCGGCCCAATATTTGAAAGAATCGTAAATGCATCCTTAAATTCTGGTATTTTCCCATTCTTGGAAAGAATCACTTGATATACTTGTTAAGATTCCTAACGCGAAAACATTAAGTGACTGTCGTCCGATTAATATAATTCCTCTCTACGAAAAAAAATCCTTGAAAAAATTGTTGCCATGCAACTTCAAGAACACCTTGATAGACAGTCCCTTCTAGATAGACAACAATCAGTGTTTTGTGAAAATCACTCTTCCGAAACAAGCTTGAACTTTGTTATCAATGATTGGAGGAGAGAGATCGATAAGTAAAATGTGGTGATTGCTGTGTTTTTAGACTTAAAACGTGGTTTTGAAACTGTTAATCGCAAAATACTATTTAAAAAGTTAAAGTGCTTCGGCATCAAATCAGTTGAGCTTAAATGGTTTATATCCTTTATGTCGGGTCGAACGCAACGAACTTCGGTGAATGGCAGTACCTCGCCACCAATTGATGTAAATTTAGGAGTCCCCCAAGGCTCAATCCTAGGAGTGTTGCTATTCCTCTTGTTTAATAACGATATGAGAAAAGTTATAATATTTGCAAAATTAATTTTATTTGTTGATGATGGTCTACTGTACATAACTGGGAAAAACATTGCGGAGTGCTTGGAGGAATTAAATGCGGACCTGGATAGAATAGACACGAGACTGAAAATGAATAGGCTGGTGCCTAACGTCAGTAAAACTAAGTGTATGGCTTTTGGTTACAATTCCGTGTATGTAAATGTACAAATAAACCGTGAACAAATCGAACAAGTAAAACAAATAAAATATCTTGGTGCTGTTTTGGATGAAAACCTAAGCTTTAACGATCACATAGACTGTGGGAGGCAGGATTGGATGACTATATCCATGTAACAAGGGTTGGCACGCTCGCGATGCACGGCAGTAGCTCGTCGATGGGGGGGTCCTTTGTTACTTACCATCCCTCAAAAAATATTATCGTGCCAGCTAGAAGGAAGCACGCTCAAAACAAATACCAAACTAAGACTGGTCAGTTGGTGTTGACCAGAGGTGATGCAAAACACCTCTTGTAAGACTAACCCACCCTACTATGTACATTCTGCACCTGAGTCACCTTGCCTACGATGCTACGGTAACCCCCTTGTCTAACTCAAGTCCGATTTACGCCAACCTACTTCACTTCATGCCAATTGAAAACAAATTTAAGAAGCCATTTTAAGAATTTAGAATTTCATGAATTCAAGAAACTTAATATTTATTTGTTTGATTTCAGCTTATTGAGAGATAATTATACTGTTAAGGTTAATTCAAGTAAAAAAAAAAATTATAATTCATCTGAGTAAACTTATCAAATAACGAACATAAATAGGTAGAAACAAAATGAAAAATAAATCCAATGGTAGAATATAAAAGAAAATGAAATATGCCAAACTACAAAAAAGATTGAAGTTAAACTTACTTGGTGTCCTGAAAATTCTGCAGACCTGGTGTGCACACTGGATCGCTTGATAGGTGTTGGATGGTGGTTGATATTTTAGCACTGCACTTTTGGCAAATTTATTTTTACAATATTAAATTAAGTCTAGATTTTAAAGATTATTTTAGGTTAGTTTATAGATCAAACAAATAAAAGAAAATCAGTATCTGGTACGTTGGAAGTTCCGTATAATTCCCTGTAGGTACAGAAGGAAATTTATGAACTTCTTTCTTGGAAACATCCGGTGGGGTTGAATTGGTTGGACAAAAAGTACGTCCGGGGAATGTCAGGTGGGAAAAATCTGGTGATGGTCTGCGGTTTACAGCGTAAGGTGATTATTTAAATGGCAACCGAATCCGCTTGGTCTATCAGGTTTCGGGATGTCTATCAGGGTATTTTTTTTTCTTGCGTTGGAGGTGATCTGTGGCGTACTTTATATGGGCGAAGCAAAAGTAGTGCTGGTTATTCGCTTTTCACGTTTAGTATGGGTGGTGTTTAAGCGTTCTTGCGACACTTTTAACACGGTGATTGTTCGTCGTTGACACGTTTCATATGAAAACACAGCTTTTTTAGAAAATACATCTGGTCAGGAGCAGATTTTAACACTTTGCGGTCTGCAATGACTCGTTTAGTTAAGACCTGAGCTTAATTACTCTGATATGTTCCGATTGTCTTCTGCACGTGCCTAACCAAACACTGTACATTGGATACATTTAAGAATATAATTTCACGGTGAATAAAATCCTTACCTCTTATTTAAATCACTTTGGTTAAAATTTAAGATCGTTTGAGTGGTGTCCTCTCTAACATCAGTCGGAGTAACTTTTAATTTTTTGCAAATTTGCAGAGTTTATTGAATTCGCATTTACTATTTCGCTATGAAGAGCAACGCACAACCACCTAGTGAAATCGCCACTTGAATACGTTTTGACTTTTCAGCCAGGAAATGAGAATGAGAGCTAGCATACCAGTTATGCCAACACTGAGCATGGATGGGCGCAAGAAGTATTTTTTTTTCTCATTACAGCGGTTGTTAAGGATGTGACGTCACGTCATTTCGAAAATCGTTACTACTCAAATTCCGAAAACAAATTAAATAATCACCACTTAGATAATATTACTTTCGAATCCCAAAAGTACAAGAAGGAATAAGGAAACACCCTCGGGCGCTGGAAAATGCTGCTAATAACACGTTTGCTAAGCTATACTGAAATATTATTTGCAGGTGATCACTACAAGACTATATATATCTATATATATCTATTAAGAAAAATAAGGAAAAATATTTCAATGAGTATTGCTGTAAACGTATCTAATGTTTTAATAAAACCTCATTTTGATTATTGTGCTAGTTTATTGTACTCGTATTTGTGTGAAGTTACAAAGATAGGCTGCAATTGTTGCAAAATAAGATTATGAGAAATACGAGTATCTTGAAATGTAGTAGATACACACCAATAAGATTTATGCTGAATGCTTTAAGATGGTTAAATATACATCAACGACTTTTTCTATTATGTATGATATTTGTATTTTAAATTAAAAACTATATGCTTCCCGGTTATTTGTGTAAAAATGTACGTACTAATGAAATGGTGGTGTACAATCTAAGAAATGTTGGGGACCTTAGAACAGATTATTCAAGAACAACAAGAGGCCAAATAACTGTTTTTGTATGGGCTTCCATGATTTCAACAATCTTCCCTGAGAAATTAAAAATACAAACAATTTTAATGAATTTAAAAGAACATTATTGAATATGTTAAAATACTATAATAATTTATATAATTTGTATAATATAAGGCATGTATATCTAGATATAATTGGAAAGATGTATAATTGTTAACTAAATGGCTTTTCAGAGCTAAATAAAGTATATTCATTCATTCATTCACTTTCTTAATGCCCCCCGCGCTGTGTTACTTCATTGTACTCAAAACCATTCTTGTTGTAAATTATAAAAAATAAAATAAGCAATTTTTTTTGACAGCCCTTTCCCTCTTTCTGTCTCTATCTTTCAGTCAGAACATTCCTCCGCAGATCGAAATTAATCGCTAACGTATTCAAAAGTGAGTTGCAAAAACAGTGCGTTTACTGAAAAGAATCCAATTGGTTGCCTCGAAATCATATTCCATAAACAATGGGAATGTTGGTTCTTTCTAATAAATAATTGACTTTTGTTTATTCTATTTTTAAAATGAAACTTGTACTCGGACCACCCAAATCACCATTCCAAAGGTGACTAAATGATCCGCCGACCGCTAGCTGAGTTCTATATGTTTTTTTCAGTCTCTTTACGCTTAAATTGTTTTAAATTGTATCCGTCTTACCTTGTCCCATTTTGATTAATTTTTCATTCAAACATTTCTATAAATAAAATTGCTTTTTTCTTTTCTATTTCAGGTAAGTTTCAGACATCAGGACAAGATGGCTGACAATTGGTTAATTCATTACTTTTGAAGGTATTATTTCGTAATCTGCTAATGCTTTGCTTATATGAAAACGTTTGGAAAGATTAGATTCGTTTTAAATGTCACCAGCGCCCTATCGACGTTTAATATAAACAGCTGAAGGACACTTTGATATAAAATCTATGTTATCGGTAATCGGGTGTTAGAAACGCCTCATTATACTTAAAACAAATTAAAAATAAGTACTCCACACTCCGGGGGGCTAATTCATTTCCGAATTCGAACCCGTTTAATACCAATCACACGCAGTTTTTGTTCTTATAAAAGTTAATTTTTTAAAGTCACGCGATATCGAACCCTCCCTAACCCCAAGATGTAATGCTTTCTATTTAGGTAATCAAGTCCTTTTTTGATAGAATCAAAAAAGGGGAAATACAAATAAAAATGGGGTCATTGTGAAAATATTCTTCCACAAGTTACCCCTATCCCTGATGGAAAAGTTTCATTGAACAGAATACTAGGGAAATCATAAAAGGTTAATCCCTATTCCTCTTACCCACAAATTCTACGCCTAAGTTTAAACCAACATCGCATCAAAAGCGGGAAAGAGAGAAGTTTATCCTCGGCGAAAATTCTTCAATCATTTTATCAATGAGATAAATGAACTGTCAATACTCGTTTCTGTACACAAAAGAACACTAAACAATGAACAGTATCCTTTTAATGGCAAAAAAAGGATTATTTCATATAAAAAGGGAAACAGCTTACTCTAAATTTGATTTTTTCCAAAGGTATTGTCTTTTTTTTGTAGCCAAATTAAAAATTCTAGGATCAGCCGAAAACTCTTTGAGCGATTTGGGGTTTTTGAGAAGACTCTTGTTTCGCAGATTCATTGTTACTATGTTAATCGGTTTAATCCTTTTTACCGTGTATAATGGACCCTTGTAAATATGCATTATTTCGTTACATTTTTGTGCTCTGTTTGTTGTCCTGATGGAATTAGTAAAGGATAAGAACTTAAATTTTCCTTCCTGATTGGATTTGTTTTCTTATTTTTTTTTATGGCATAATTTGGGATATCAACTTAATTCTCAACTTCGGATAATTTATTATTTATAAAGGTAGCTAAAGCTTTCAGTTTTACTTTTAGAGAAAGAAAAATGTTTTCAGGAATTTATCTCGTACTACTCGTATAAAGGAAAGTTTACATTTATAGAAATAAAAGTATAAGCTGTTTTGGTCTCCATTTGGGCAATTTTGTTTTTGTAATGAAATCAAGTGTGGGCTCATGGCTCACTAGTACCGTCGACCCATGGCCTGCTTCCAGATGGTGTCGCTGTTAAGCATTTCATGAGAATTTTATTGTAGCTTAACCCATGTTCATTTTGAGATTATAATATTATGTATTGGGCTTCTCAGGAAAAATACTGCTGTGGTTGTAAATATAGAAAGGGAAATAATTGTTAATCAATATTATTTAAAATGACATTTGACTAGCGTGAAAGCATAAGATATCATACGTGACCTACTTTCCAGCAAAATAAGAGGAAATTATGACGATACAGATGTACAAAACAATATTTTATTTAGATAGATATGCAGGTGCGGCAACATAACTTCAATTTTTGAAGTGCATGCCATTCAGGCTGTGGGGATCGTAGCGGTGCGGGAGTAATCTCTTTCGACAGGCGTTCCTATTTTTAAAGTTTCGTTTCCTTTCAGAAAAGTTGCTATCATGCCTTAGAACAGTGAGGAGCGTTTTTGGCTGTGAAGCCTACTTTTTGAACGGATATTCTGCACTCTCCCAAATCGCTTCAAACGAGCCCTGTCACGAAATCAATTGTTATATGGGTCACTCCGTTCAGACAAACTGCGAGTGTGACAAGATTATGAACTGGATTCCCTCGGCGCATCAGATCACCCTCGAACATGGAGGCAGTGAGAGCTTTATTTTTTTTTATCTGCAATTTCCACGGCGTTCTGCGCGCAAACATGCGTCTGTTCATGGACTTTCTGATCTCTCAGTGAGGCGAATACTCCACGATGACCTTCATTACCATCTGTACAAGGTGACTATTTTGCAGGAAGTCTCCGAACCCGACTCCAATTCTCGCAGGAACGCATGTGAGGCGCTTCTCGAAAACGTTCCAGAGGACGCAACTGTTTTTGGTGCTGGGAAATACGGCCATTTTTGGAAATATGGCCTAATTTCACTTTGCAGTTGTGAAATAAAGCCATATTCCAACATATGGCCTTATTTCGTTTGGCGATATTTTATGGCACCCCGTTTTTTCAGGTAGCCCGTTTTCACTTGAGTGCCTATGTCAAAAAATAGAATATGCGCTACTAGGCTAACACCAAAAACCGTGAATTGCACCAAAGACCTTTGCACTCACCCAAAGTCACAGTCAGCTGAGATTATTGGTCCCTAGTTTTTGAAGATAATGAGGTCACAGTGACAGTGAATTCAGACCGGTATCTGAACATGTTGGAGGAATTTTTTTTTCACGGCTTGATGAATTTAACTTAGGGAACATTTGGTTCCAATTCAACGGAGCAACGGCTCCCAATTTAATGGGAATCGATGACTGTTTTGAGGGAACACTTCCCGGAGCGGCTCATCTCAATAGGAAGCTAGGGTTATTCGGTGTATGGACAACGTTGGGCGGCACGTGCTTGATATGATTTTCAAAATTGTGTATCTACATTATGAAAAAAGGAAGTTAAGTTGCCGCAACAAAATTATTTTCATAGCAAAAATTTTACATTTTCTATCACAAATTTGATTGCGCAGCTTGTTCAGAGATATGATTTATTATTTTGTGAGATGTCACTAATAATTTAATTTAATTAAATAATGAAAAGGGATGGGCTCAGTGGTTATGTGTTAAGTTTTTTTTCCACTGCTCCAACTCTTGCGAATATCTGACACATACCCAAGAGTATCAATTGTCACGACCTTCTCAAATTTTCCGTTCGGACTCTGCTTAAAACTGTACGGTCCCTTCCATTTGTTCTAAATTTTGCGTTCAATAATCAATTAAATTACTACTTAATTTACTCAACGGGCTCCCGACCCGTGGAGAGTCTCTGCTTGAGACACTGCAGCCTTCCACCCTCCGTGATCCCGGGCACGTCACTTGCAGTTGGCTAGACCAAGCGCTTTGGCATCCGTAATGGCTTGGTCTGTAAAGCAGAGGTTTGGTTGTTTGTTTCGTTGACTTCAAGGCCAACCATTTTTTTGTTCTTCAATCGCCATGAAAGCCTCAACCACGGCACGCTGAGATTGCATGATGGTGTCGATGCAGTCCACCATCGCACTTCTAGTGCGTTTGTGTAAGGTGTTTTCCGGAAACCGGCTGCCTTTTAAACCGCATCATACAGCCAGGCTGCATCCCATGACTTGTCATTAGTACCTCCTCCACAACCACTCGTTTTTTTATTATTTTTTTATTTTGTTATAAAAGGAAATCCAAATCCCAGAGCACTCAGACTCTGTAAGGTTCCATTGTACTACCAGGCAGAAATCCTTCTTTTGGTGTAGAGGCATGTGATTGGGTGGCGTATGTTGATGTTCCCCATGGGGATTGAACCTGCACCGCACGGGTCACAAGCCAACACACTAACCTCTACACCGTCGCCACCCGTTTGCAGTAGGTAATCACGGGGCTCCCAGTAGGCCGAGAGATGACCGACATGTGTGCCTGGGCTTCGTGAACTGGCAGCCACCTTACCTAACCTAAACTAACCCAAACCGCATTTACAGGAAGATGACGTCCCTCTACACGCAAAGCTGTGGGTTCAGTATTTTAGTAGTGGGTGTATTGGACTATTGCCTAGGGAGGTAAAGGCCTTTACACATAAGCGGGACTTGCGCGAGCGAACGATTATACAAAAACTGCGGAGAATACCACTTTGAATGCGTTTATAAACAGAAAATTACAAATATTACTATTTCAAGAGCTGGATATGTGACTAGTGCAACTGGGTTCAGGATGGTTTCTTTTTGCCACGAACAACAAATGGGATTTTTCAAAGTTTAGTCACGCGTTCCGCCTACTGTCGACTTAAAAAATCGTTCGAACTTGGCCCTAAAATGCGAGCATCATAAGGATTTGCTTGTAGTTTTCCAATTGGAATTCGCTGCCGTCCGCGACCAAAAAATTGTGACATATGAAGCGTCAAACTTTGAGAATAATTGTTCGGACGCGGGTAATTAGTAGCTCTCAAATAAATGGTCCTTAACACATTTTTTTTCCTGTTCCACATCTTTTAAAAGCCTGACAAACTTTCAACAGCATGATTTGTAAAGTTCTAGATCCCGTCCATTGCTGCTAAAAATATAGCTTCGCACATGTTTATGGTTGGCAAAGCTAGGTTCTTATACACACGCAGTTACTCAATAGATACGAGTACTTAACTGATTTGTCACTGAATTCGCCAACTAGTTACTGACTCATAACCATAAGTGATATGGCTCCGCACACGAGGCTACTTGAATTTTACAAAACGGGATGTTTTCCCCTTCTCGCACAACTCAAATGCATATTCAATTACTGTTAATTTTTTAACAGCCACTTAACTGAAAAATGACTCCACAGGCGAGTTACCAGTAGCTGATTTAAAAAAAAAACTAAGAGTTTGTAACCAGCCAAGCGGTGTCCGGAGACTCATTCAATTACATAACGAAGTGACTCAATGGGGATTGGTTAGTAATATCTTTGTATATAGACTCTATAGTAATATCATCAACACGAATTTGAAAACGTCGACAGGATGCAGGTAAAGGAAGACGTAAAATGAAAACCAAATAAACTGGTTTGTTTCTCTTTATCGAATCATTTTGATATTATTTAAGTATTTATTTTTCTAAAGTGTATATACAAAGGTAATATGCATCGTTCATCAGTTTCTTTTGAGAAACTGCATGTGCAGAAGCATCGTAGATACATCTTTCTTCCTTGTTTAAGAACGTTTAAGTGTAAAGTAAATGACGGGAACTCGTTTCGCCGAGGCAATTTAGCTGTTATTGCAATTAAACCTTTTAACGTGTAGTCCTAAAATTTGCTCCCTCATAAATTAGGCTCGTCCCACGAAGGCATATCTCTGAGCGCTCAGAGATTTTTAAGTGAGACGAAAAATCTAAGCCAAAAATCGTATGGATATATTTCGCTATTTCTGGCTCATAGCGTTTAGAGATTTTGTTTCGAGTGGGACGCGCCGATTCTATCTCTTCGACACACAATAGTAGTGGCAACAAGTTAAAACATTCTAGAAGTCAATTTAATTGCAAATACATATTTATCATATTTAATACTCATCAGCAACAAATAAACACACTCATAGCTTGTTTCATTACTCTTTCCCAATCTTGACACCAAATAGCATTCAAAAGCCCCCATTTGAGTGGTCTTATCTTCATTCGCATAGCTGCAGCAGCTGAAACAAAATCAAACTTTCCTAGGTTCATAATTCTATAATAAACCACCTTACATCCTTAGAATCGCCCATGGCAATAATGTCACCAACACTTGTGCAAACATTCTCTATCATTAAGGATATGGGGAAGCATACAGAACAGGACGGTGTTATGGGATTTTTTTTTTAAATTTAGATTTACATATATTTTCAGCAAAAGAGACCGACCGAGCGGAAAAGGAAGGGGCAATGCATGCAACGAGGATTGGGTTAATCCTGGACCACACTCGACTCGATGATGATTTATCTTCTATGATGTCTGTCTGCATGCTGCTGTGGACATTTGAAATTGCGACATGAAGAGGTTCCGGCAACGGTCTGCGTAACCTCAGAGGGTAATGTGTATTTCACATTTTTGGTGCTCTTCTCAACACACACGTCGTTATTTTGGTTACCATGCTGTGTGAAATTCTCATAACAGGATTTTGCTTGTCCATGTCCACTCCTTTAGCAGATAGCTTTAGGAATAACTGATTAGTTCCGTGTAGGTTTTGACGGCAAGTGCGAGGCTACCAAATCGGCCCATCGTCCTTCTTGCATGAGTTCCTTAGTACATATAGATATATAGTTATGTAACAAAAAACCGTTCGTATATTATTTCGCACTTTGAATACTGTTTTATGTTACCGACAAAAATTTACAAGAATGCCATGAATCTTCCCCTCAGAATTCAAATGAAAAAGAAACCCCTTTTTTAATTGCTTAGGAATTGTGTAATTTTTTTTTTAATTCGTGAAACGCGCTGTAAAAAAATCGTATAATTAAAGCGATATTCTGATGGACATTTTATACTCATAGTCACCCATATCTTCACAAGTCAGCACTTGCATTTGCAAAACGTGGTAGGTAAATATAATAGCAGCGGGATGTTTTATATAACGTTGGGGCAAGAATGCAATTAGTTCTTAAATTAAAAAAAATAATAACTGACTTTTTTATAACTCGGCAGACAATTAATGACACAGGGCATGCCGAAGGATAGATAGCATCGTGCGCTTGAATTTACGAGTATGAAATAGGATTGGATAGACGAAGAACAAGAAAAGCCATTACGAAATGATTTGAAAATAATAAATCTAGTGTCAATCAAGTAAAACTTTTGATTAATAAAAGAATCCATATGGAAAAGGAATTTAATGCTGGAAAGAAGAAAAAACTTTCATTGTGGAGAGCAGTTATAATCGATATAAAGAAAACACATCCTTTGTTTGAGTTTGATTATATTGATGCAAAGAAACAATTTGAAAATCTGATGACAACATATAAACGAATCAAGAAACGTAATAGTCAGGACGGGATGCAAATGCAACAACGTGGGACTATTTTGAAATATTTGATAAAGCCTACGGTGGGAGACACAGTGTATGTCCCCCACAAAACCTCTTGTACTCAAGCTGAACCTCAAGAAACCGAATCGGCTGAGCACGAAAGCTTTTTCAAAACCCCAACCAAAAGAAAGCACACTACAAAGGACGACGAACTTCTTACGTTTTTAAAAAAGGAAGCAGAGAAGGATGATGTGAAGCACCAAGAACTTATTGCAATAGAGAAAGAAAAAATGGAAATTGAAAAACGTAAATTGGAACTAATCAAGAGTCTCCAAGATTCATTGAGCAATTTATCTAATTAAAAAGACTTACTTTACAAGTACCTAAATACTAATTTATGAATTTTGTTTACCTAATTTTAGTTTCTTTTTGTTAACTTTTTATTTAACTTTAATTTAAATTCATTTCTTTTATTAAAACAAGGCTTTATGAACAAAAAAGCATGTCAATTTGATTTCTTTTTTGCTTCGCTTCTTCGGTTGTGGTAGAATTGTTTTGATTATGCTCATCCTGCTGATTCTGCTCATCAATGTCTGAGTTCAATGTTTCAAAAGCTATATCCTCTCCTAGTCCATCTTTCTCTATTATAATGTTGTGTAAAACGATGCAGGCCAGAACAACATATTTTAAATGTTGTATTTTTTTATGTCAACGTATTTAAGAGTCACAAATTTTTGTTTCAATCTACCCAAACGCCTGTTCAATGCAGACCCTGGTGGAACTGTGAATGAAATTAAACTCTCTTTCCATAGAAGCTAAATATCAATACGAAGGTACGTTATTAAAGGGTACGCCGAATCACCTAAAATATGTCCGCAGTCTACTACATGCTTGGAAATAGCCCTTAATTTCTTCCCGGTTGGACTGCTTTCCTAAACGTTTGCATCAGACAGCTTCCAGGAAATCGGAAAAAAAAAATGTATGAAATTTTGGTAATTTTTAATAAATAAACACGTTTACCTGAAAATTGCTCGAACTTATTCCTTTTCTATTATAGTAGCTTATTTTGTCTTATAAAGGAGGGAGGATGTTTATGTGACTCCCGTCCACACAACCTACTACATAAGGGATCGGATTCCGTCGCAACTTCTGAAAACATGACTTTTTTTCGTTCGGTGGTATTGGAAGGCAATTTGATAAATTTCATTCTAAGTGCAAATAAAAGCTTCATTATTTGCAAAAAAATATTAAATGCTGCTCCTTTTGCAACATTAAAAAGATTGGATAATTCCCTAAAACAGAAACCATTGGCTAATTTCCACAAAGTTAGGGACAATGCCAACTTTAACGCTACGTTCGGTCGGCCGGTTCTTTTTGTTTTCCACAATATTTTTAACTCAATTTCAACAAACTATAAATATGAATGTTTTTAATTTGTTATTTTGTATTATTAGCAAGAAAAATCTTACAATGAATGCGGATCTTGACATCCTAAAATGACTATGGAATACATCGTCAGGATACTGTGAAATCAACTTTATGAAGAATGGATTTTTTGGCAACATGCGTTTTTTTCATGCTGAAAATTCTTCTCCTTATGATTTTGTTTCTATTTTTTATTCCTGAGTTATTTGCGTAAATTATACTTCTATTTTCTTTTTCTGTAAGCAAATCAAAAATTAAATTTAGTAAATTTTGTTTCTTCTCCATTTTTCTTCGACGTTTATGAACGACGTTTACAAGAAAATTGTACCTACTAAGTTAGGCCTTCATGTTGACTGCAAATATTCTGCGTAGTGAGTGTGTTCAAAAACGCATAAGAAAAGAAATGCGATTGGACTAGCGCAGATTTTCTGCATTTATGAACTCACCCATATCCCATTTTCAGGATGAGCTGTGCGTGACTACTTGCCTAATAAGACGCAGGTCTAGGTTCGATTCCCAGTGGAGGTAAAGGATTTTTCGGAAATAATGAATGGAAAAAGCAGACCAGCACCACAGAAATAAGGAGTCTGATGATCGGTTGTGGCGAACCGTGAAACAGAGATGTAACTCCAGCGGTCAACTTAACGTGGTAGCAATTGTTGTTCATTCAAAACAACTCAAACAAAAATCTGATTATTAAGATTTTTAACATTTCTCGATTTCCTTCAACTGCAGAAAGAACTTCTTATTTCAACCAATTAGCGGTCCAACTGCAGCTAGGTTGTAGCTTGTGGCGTACTTGCTCCAAATTTGCGTTTCCCATTGTTCACACGTTGCAACAGAAATTTATGAAAAACCAGCTCCAATTTTTGGCAATTTACTGCTATTTCTACAAAAGCGTTCCCAAACTTTTTCGTTAGTTGTCTCCCTGTGAGATAATTCATCCCCACCACTGCTATTTTGAAAGTCCTTACAATTCTAAAAAAGTAAGGCAACAGCCCTAATATTTTATCACAAAACAAATAACCCATGCAAAATATACGGCAATCACTACGTATACGTATACTTCTAGTTTTGCGGTTGAGTTTTCAAACTGGAATTTTGTGTAATAGCTGTCATTATTCGCCTTCTAAACAAAAAATGAATAAAACCGGAACGAATCATCTTTTGAGTTTGATCTTACGGGGGTGGTTTAACCAATCGTATAATTTTTACATTTGATGTAGTAATCGATGGTTTAAACTGTGATTGATCTTACGGGCATATGTTAGGTTAGGTTAGGTTGAGGTGGTTGTCAACTAACGCTAACACACTTAAACCAATGTAATGTCCATTGTGATGCAATGTGGATCTAGGGGAATTTCTCCTTTTACTCGTAAGACCATTTAGATTTTCAAATGAAGCGTGATAGACTCCATATATCAGTGTAAGCTAAGTCGATTAAATCATTGGGTAAGAATGCTCCTAAATAAAGATTTCTTTAATAAGAGAGAACTGGGCATCTACAAATAAGGTGAAGTATGACTCCAAGTCCGCTTCGTCCATGCGGCTTTTACAGAAGTCGTTTATATATACGCCAAGCCTTGATGCGTGCTTGCCCAGTTCTTGCGGCTTGCGGGCCTAAAAGTTTGATCTCTCTAATCAGGCTGCACATCAGCGTTACAATCAACAGACTTAATATTATAGCCTCTGAAGCAACAAGACAAGGAGGAGCAGGAGACATTTTTTTACCTTCTCTGTACATTCCCAGAAACAAAAACTCCATTTGGGTGCTTTCTTCTGCAGCAATATAAACGATTTGACTAAGAAGTCTGCTACGCTTCATCAGCTGACAGCTACGTCAACCTAACCTATAATATATATACAGCCAGACCGGAGCGTACCCTCTAGGTACACTTCATTCGGGTAATAAGCCGAAAATAACGGGCTGTAGCAGCTATGGCCATTGCACTTGCAAGGTGTCTTTGAGTCACCAAACTATCAATATTTTCTTTCTTTTTTTATAAAAAGGAAATCCAAATCCTACAGCACAAAGACTTGGTAATGATCCATAGAACTACCAGGCTAAAATCCTGTTTTTGGTATAAAGGGCGGAGAAAACAAGGTGCCACTCGTTTCTCTCAATTAATGGGTGACGTATGTGAGTTTTCCCAATGGGGATTGAACCTGCACCGCAAGGGTCGCAAACCAACACACTAACCTAAACGCCGTCGCCACCTCCTACTATCAATAGGTACTATTCAGCTGAGCCCCCTTGTACAGGACCCTATTGGGGAAGTATTTTATATAAAGGATCTTTCATTAAGGACTTGACAACTTCTTTTTTAAATAAAATGCAAACTACTTGAGATATCTCAAAATTGACTGCCTTGAAATACTATGAAAACATTTATGAATGGAATTCGACTTCGTTCATATGTCCACCACGGGAGCGTAGGCAGCGGTCGATACGTTGAACCCAATTTTTGATGACTTGGCCGCACATTTCGATCGATACGGCCACTATTTCTCATTCAATATTGGCTCTGATCTCCTCTAACATCTCCGGCTTGTTGGCATAGACTAATGATTGAATGAAGCCCCATAAAAAAAGTCTAGAGGCGTTAAATCACACGATCTCGCAGGCCAATAGACGGGTCCGTTTCTCGAGATAACACGTTCACCGAACTGAGACTTCAATAACTCGATTGTTGCACCCGCTGTGTGTCTTGTGGCACCGTCTTGTTGGAACCATATATCACTGATGTGCAATTCATGCAATTGCTCAAAGAAATAACGTTCCAACATGTCTCGACGAAAAAAACGGCCAAATGGCGGCACCGGTATGAAAACCGCACCAAACAGTGACTTTTTGCGGATGCAGTGCTGTTACATAAAGACCATGGGGGTTCCAGTAACGCATATTTTGCTTATTGACGAAGCCGTCTAACCAAAAATGTGCTTCATCGCTGAAGATGATTTTGCGATGAAATTCTTCATTTTCTTCCATCATGTCCAGAACCCAATTCGACAACGTACGTCCTCTTGAGTCAGCTTGATCTTTCAAGGGTGTAGGCCAAAATCCTTACGCAAAATTTGCCATAATGTGGTCTGGGAGAGGCCCAATTCTTGAGAACGCCGTGAAATTGACTGATTTGAATGGTTTGCGACGGACGCCTCTACGGCAGCAATATTCTCCACACTTCGGGCAAAACGTAGTCTCACTGGCATGGCAACATCAAGCAGCGAATATTCTGACTCAAATTTGTTCACTAGACTATAAATTGCCAGTCTACTGGTACGAAAACTACGCCCGAAAATTGGCGCTAACGCTCTTAAAGTTGCTACCGCCGACTCGGACTTTGGGTAGTCAATTTTAATTATTTGTAAACGTTGTTCCTTCGTGTACTTCACCATGATGAAAATGTTGATTTTACTGAATATTTTGACACTGACAGTTTGTTAGTTGGTTTAAGGGTGCGTTCACACTGAAAGTTTGTCGCTAATGAAAGACCTTTTGCTAGGACTCATGTACGACCCAAACGCAAAATAGTTGGCCTACTCATCAATTAACACATTAATCCTCTTTATATACCTTCATTTTCTGTACCAAGCAGTTGTTGATAAAATTTTTTTTGTCAATGTAATAAATTACATTTAATGAGTAAATAAGACCAAACTGAACTTAATTTGAGAAAACACACATGGCTTCAGGTTGCATTCTCTTAAACAAAGATAAGAGCATAATAGAATAGTTGGACTACTCTCTATGGGATGCAAATAAGTTGTTGGTCTATGACGATTTAAATAGATGTTCAGTTAACCCTGTATTAAAAAAATGGCATGCACTTGTTTTGTTGTTTATTGATCTCTTGTTTTAAGTAAGCCAGCAACAGTTTAGTGTCAATCATGGTGCGTGGTGTTGCATTATCACGAGACCTTAGGGAATCCATAGTTAAAGCCTTCGAAACGGGATTGTCGAGCTACAAAATAGCAAACCAATTTAATTTACCTCGCTCATCAATTCGAAACATTATCACAAAGTTCAAAAATAGTGGAAATGTGGAGGTTGGTAAAAAAACGGGACGCCCACCAATTGCGAAACCTCGAGATTGCCGAGTCTTAAAAAAAATAATAAAGGAAAATCGACGTCAAACTGCCGCTGCAATAACTGTTCAATTGAGAGAAAGAATCCAAAAAAGTGTTTCAGTCGACACTTGTAAGCGGACAATGGAAAAAATTGGATATAAATTTTATAAGGTTTGTTTTAGATTTATTTAAATTAGAGCTATTCTAATTCGTTAAAACATATGCCAAAGAAAAACCACTTTTAACACCTAAACAAAAGAAAAGGCGCCTAGAGTGGGCCAAGCAACGTAAGAACTGGATTTTAAGTCAATGGCGGTCCGTTATTTGGAGTGATGAGTCGAGGTTTGAAGTTTGCGTGGGCGACGAACGAAAACGTACGAGTATCATAAGAAACTCCAAAGAGGCCTTTCACAAAGATTGCCTTAAAAAAACAGTCAAGTTTCCAGCATCTCTAATGATATGGGGATGCATGTCTGGGCGAGGTTTGGGCAATTTACATTTTGTAAACGGAACTGTCAATGCTACCAAGTACCGGGATATTCTGGAAAATGAGCTACTCCCATCAATACCACGACTTCAAACTAGTGATGGAGATTTCATTTTCCAATAGGATGGTGTTTCCTGCCATACAGCAAGGTCTACAATGGCGTGGTTATCTGCTGAAGCAATTCTTTTACTGGAATGGCCTTCCAGCAGCTCTGACCTTTCGCCAGTAGAAACTGTCTGGCATAAAATGAAGCAAAACCTCCGAAAAGAACCATGTCTGACTCTTCAAGGCCTAAAAGCTAAAATCATCCCTAGCTCAAACTTGGGTGTTTCAATAAAATTGTTTTATTTAATTGTGGGCGTGTCAGTAGGTGGATTTAAAAAAAATTAACACATGAGCATAAAGGGCCCCTAGAGAGTATATATTATAAATTTCAGCTCCCTAGCTCATTTTGAATTTTCAAAAAAAAAAAAAAAAAATTGTGACCGTGCCAGTGGGCGGATTTTGAAAATATTTACACATGAGCATAAAGGGCCCATAGAGAGTATATATTATAAATTTCAGCTCCCTAGCTCAAACTTTGGATTTTCATAAAAAAAATATTATTTATTTGTGGGCGTGTCAGTGGGCGGATTTTGAAAATTTTTTATCCCGAGCAGTTTTAGGAGTCATAGATCATATATAAAAAATTTCAGCTTTCTAGCTCAAAATTCGATTTTTTCCAAAATTTATTTTTTTTTGAGTTTGTGGGCGTGTCTGTGGGCGGATTTCAAAAATTCGTAAACTTGATTATTTCGCGACCCTAGAGAGTATATGGTTAAAATTTTAGCTCTCTAGGTCCAGTTTAAAGGCCTAATTTTTGCCGACGGACGGACGGACGGACGGACATGGCTAGATCGACATTACTATCGATGCTGATCATAAATATAGTAACTTTTAGGGGCCTACGGGCAATATTAAGGTATGTTACAAACTATGCGTCAAAATTAATATACCCCTAGAATAGGGTATAAAAATTAAGACGCGTAGGCCAACTATTTTGCGTTTAAAAAAATGTATCAATCGTTATTTTATTTTTTAAGACTGCTCTATATGGTTATACGAGTATAATTGAAGTCATTTTGTTTTTGTTACTTATTTCTATATAAAATAAATATATCTAAAGAAAACTACCAAAATATTGAGTTTATTGCCGATGGAATTTAAGAACCAGCAGATTTTTGTTTTGTGTTATCATAGGTAGTCCAACTATTTTGCGTCAAGACGCTGTCTCTCGAACACAAAAAGCCTTTCTATGGAAAGGAAATAAACGCACTAACCACTGAGCCACTGCATTTTCTGTAGAAACTTTGTTGGGTTTATAGTTTGTGAACAAAAATTGAACCTTGAAAAGAAATAAGAAACCAATCTTATTTTATGGTGGATTTGAAAAAAATAAATACTTTACAGGTATCAACACATCCTTTATTACCGTTGGCTTCACTGATTCGAATATCTTATTTCCACACTACATACACAGCTGGACTCGAGGCTTTCTTTTTTCGCCGAAGCCGAATCTCTTATCACTTCCTCTTCTTAAAAAGCAACGTTTTTATCTGAATCTGATAACACCAAGTGAACAGGGCCCTCATCACGTAAGGCTGACAATCTCGTTTTCGACATCGACTTCGATAGCAATACTTCACGCAACACTCGCGTCTGAATGATATCGTTACGACGATTCAATTTTACTTCACATAACTCCCAAAACGTCAAAACACTGTCATCGAGACGATAGCATTTGCGCGATAACTAATGAGGTATCGCCTTACATATTTTGTACATCATTAAAGCACTTTCATGGTTTTTAAAGTAAACAATCGGCTTTAGATCTTTTCTTTTTATGCTGCAGATTGTTATTAATGCAATTTATTATTAATAAGAAACTCTATTTCAACAAATATTATGTATCCGGTGATGTCTTCAGTGAGTAACCGAAGACATTAAAAAAGTTTCGGATATGAAACAAATTTGCCTCCCCGAAAACATTTGTACTAGTTCGTTAAGAAGGGATAAATAGTAAAAAGGATAATTGATTTGGAAAGTAACAATTAGAAGAAATTTACTGGAATAATAAGTGGTCTGGGTGGGACCCGCAAGGTCCACACGACTAACTTCCAAGTGACGCTTTATATAGATTTAAAAAAAGTCATATACGAGTATTTCATAGAGTTCAGGAACAAAGTAATGGTATAAATTGCGGAGCATTTGCAATCGATTTTGCAACATTGTTATCCTACAAGAAATTACCAGAAACCAAATTCCGTATGATGTATCAATAATTATTCAATAAGAGCGCTACAAAAGTTTTTTTTAAATAAAACAAAAATGGTTTTGGATATCAATGAAATTCTTTATTCCTGTGAAAGTACGTTCGATGCCATTATGTATGGAACTCGATTTATTTTGCATGGCCACCACGGGCACGCTTGCAGAAGTCCAGACGCTGAACCCAATTTTCGACGGTTTTCAAGCTTAAATCAACCGATACTGCTGCAATTTCACGTTCGATATTCGTATGAAGTTCATCAATCGTTGCTGGCTTGTTGGCATAGACCATAGACTTGACGTAGCCCCACAGGAAATAGTCTAACGGCGTCAAATCGCACGACCGAGGCGACCAAGCGACTGGACCATTTCGTGAGATAACACGGTTTCCAAACTTGGTTTCCAATAAATTGATTGTGGCATTCGCTGTGTGGCTTGTGGCGCCCCGTCCTGTTGGAACCACATGTCCTCCAAGTCCATATCATCCAATTGGGGCCAAAAATATTCTGTTATCATTGAACGGTAACGATTCCCATTCACAGTAACGTGCCGGTCTTGATCATCACGGAAGAAGTACGTCCCAATGACGCCGCCGGCCCATAAACCACACCAAACCGTAATTTTGTCGGGATGAAATGATGACTCATAGAGTACGTGTGGATTGCTGCCTGACCAATACCGCATATTGTGTTTATTGACGAAGCCATTCAGCCAGAAATGAGCCTCATCGCTGAAGATGATTTTTCGATGAAAATCCGAATCATTTTCAAGTTGTTGCTCAGCCCAATTCACGAACATACGACGCTTCTGATGGTCAAGCGGCTTCAGTTCTTGCGCCAATTTAATCTTGTAAGGATGTAGGCCAAGAACTTTTCGCAAAATTCGCCACAACGACGTCACAGAGATGCCCAACGCTTGAGAACGACGTGTGAGAGACACATTTGGGCTTTCTTCAACTGAAGCCTCAGCGGCAGCAATATTCTCGACACTACGGGCACTTCTTTCTCTCTCTGGCACGGGAACATTTTGTACTGTGCTTGTGGATTCAAAGTTTTCCACTAGACGCTCAATTGTTGATCTGCTAGGACGATTATAACGACCATAAATTGGACGTAGCGCTCTTAACGTTGAGGCCAATGACTCCGAATTTCGGTAGTAAATTTTAATAATTTCGACTCGTTGTTGGCTCGTATATCTTTCCATCATGAAATGGCAAACCTTACTGAAGCGAATTGTCAAAAGAGCGGCAAGAAATTCGGCGTCGTTTGCTGTCCCTGTCGCTCTTCTTTTGTAGCGTCCCTGTTGAAAAACCCTTTAGTTACGATAAGAAATTATTTCCTTTCCCAAATGGTGTATATCGAAAATAATTTTATTACACTCGCCATATATAATAATTCCATAATATTAATGTAATAATGATTTACTCAATGACAAATGACAATAAATAGTACAAATAAAGCCAAATTATTTTAGTTATTTATTTACTAACAAAAAACGGCTGTACCGATTTCGCTGAGTTCTGAGTTACGTAATTACGCTTCGAATAAACCCGGTCCCATGTCAATATCATCTTTGGTTCTGGAGATAATCGTGGCGAAAGATAATTCCGAATGCACATATGTACATACGCACATACGTACATCGTACATATACACACACACACATACATCTCTATAAAAACGTTGGATTTGGATTCTGGTGACCTTGAAACGTGGAGATACATATGCCAAAATTCGCGATTGACAAAATCGGCCCCATTACAACAACTTCCAATGGAAAGTTAATAAAGGCAAACTAGCTGAATTTTTTTAGTTATTTATGTACAAACAAAAAACGGCTGGACCGATTTCGCTGAAAACTTAATCAGTTCTGAGTTACGTAATTACGCTTCGAATAAACCCGGGGCCATGTCAATATCATCTTTGGTTCTCCAGATAATCGTGGCGAAAGATAATTCCGAATGCACTTACGTACATACACACGGACAGACATCTCTATAAAAACGTTGAATTTGGATTCCGGTGACCTTGAAACGTGGAGATATGTCAAAATCCGCGATTCACAAAATCGGACCCATTACAAGAACTTCCATTGGGAAGTTAATAAAATTGAGACTTGCTTTCATGCATATTATATGTAGGTATGAAAACACATTTTAGTTTCAACGAAAATACATTATAATGAAGTAAGAATATTAATAAATATTTTTGACAAACAAATCTCAGCAGTCAGTTTTCTTCGTTTCTGACGTTTCTGACAATTAGATGTTGTGTTCAGTGTTTCTCAAACTGTAGCAAACGAGAGCGATGGACGACACGAGAACGATTGTGTTTCGTGAATCAAACTATTGACGATAGCGTTCAGTGCAATCGCATGGACGACAATCGTTCGCAAAGTTACGTGATGAGGGCCCAGGTCACGCTCAGTTTTTTTACGAGGGGTTATTTGTAAAGGATTTCACACATCTTCGGATTTCTTGTTCAAATTCTACTCACTAGCAGGCATGGTACTTGGCTAAAAGTTAGTCCTCAACCATATCCAATCCACCTACAGTAGTTTTGCTTTCGTTTTTGAACCATTTTTGTATTCAAAATGGATGAAGGCTATATCCATAAGTAATGGAAACACGAAGTTAACCGGGGCAAATTTCCCACTGGAGCTTCTAAGGGAAACATATTCATGAGGAAGGAGCACTTCAGTATTCCACAGAATACAAATAAAAATACTAATAAAAATACTTTGAAATGCATTATCGTAAACTAAGCGATATTTTGTAAAGCAATGTTGAGGAAATTCGAGATGCAGAAAACTATGTGCTTCAAAGTGAAGTTGAATAAAGTTTTATGCATATTTGATATTTTCTGTACGTTTTGTTCGTTCCCCATACTTTGAAGTAGTTAATGATGATGCTCACGCAAGAAGGAAGACATGTATTGAAAATAGCAAGTTCGAAGTCTTTAACATAGAAGTAAGCGGAAAAGTTCGAATTCAGATATTATTTACTGCAAACAACGGAACAAATATTTTATATCAGGCTCTGCCTCAGGAGCTCTGCTTTTAGTACCCATAACTCCCTCAGGTACACAAGCAAAGTTGTTGAGATGTATAAGCCACGCGACAAACGAATCAAAAATTAATATCATACTCTAAGGCAGCTTTTTTCCATATATTATATATTTTAGATTACACAACGTTTTAACTGATAAACAATTCAAATTAAAATTGTAAGATAATCAGATGCCCTCTTTGTGCGAAAGGCTGCGAACATAGTGGAGCGGCGAGGTGAGCGGCGATGCGAGTTTTTTTTTTTTTTTTTTTTTTTTTTTTATAAAAAAGGAAATCCAAATCCCAGAGCACTCAGACTCGGTAACGTTCCATTGTACTACCAGGCAGAAATCCTCCTTTTGGTGTAGAGGCATGTGATTGGGTGGCGTATGTCCCATGGGGATTGAACCTGCACCGCACAGGTCACAAGCCACTAACCTCTACATCGTCGCCACCCATATGCGAGAGTTTAGGAGATCGTTGAAGAAAAAGTGCGTTGACCAAAGCGTAGGGTGCAAAGAGGTTTTTTCCTCTTTACGATTGAAAGGTTGTGGGTGCAGTGGATCAGCGTGTTGTACTACTAATCGAAAGGTCCCCATTCACCTAAAGTTTTTTTTTTCACTACCCCACCTCTGGCGAACATTCTGACAAACATCCAAGAATATCAATTATCATGAAAAGCTCCCCGGATTCGCCATTCGCATTCGGCTTAAAATTGTAGGTCCCTTCCAAATCGCACAAGCAAGTGGTTGGATAAGCTAGGGCTTAGACATAATACGGCTATCTGAAGACCAGTGCGGGTTTGTCGCAGGCAAATCAAACCTAGATGCAATCCAAAGTATAATGAATATGATGATTAAAGGCGTTGTATATGGTGTTGCTTCATTTTCAAAAGGCCCTTGATAGAGAAAAAAGGGATCTGTTATAGGAACGGAAACGAAGAGTTCCAGAAGCCGACGTATAGTACATCATGGATATATAAGGGAGTAAAGCCCGTTGACGTCACCGAGGAGTTCGCAAACAAAGTCGATGTACACCAGGGAAGCGGCTGATATTTATTACAGCTCTTGATTATCTGCTTGAAGGAAAAGTGGGGAACTCCAAAGTGCATCAGTTATTCTTTGCTGACGATGGAGTCAGCATTTGGGAGGATCAAACGTCCCTGCTACGAGCACTTGATGCATGGGTTGAAGTTTGGAGGTATTTGGGTATAGTATTAGTCCGAAAAAAGAACAGAATACCTGCGCTGCCCGTTCTCTGATCCACTCTGGCCTATTCCAGACATTTATTTGAATGGAATTTATTGGTGATTCCCAAGTGCGAAAAGTTCAGATATCTGAACAAAGATTGATCGAATAAGAAGTTGTAAGATACGAGGAAACCCTTGCTTCAAAAAACCTATCTCGAAATAAATGGAGTGCGACTGACTCATTTGATACTGTCACGTTCGAAGGGGAGATCATTCAAAATCCGTAAAATCCCATTAGTCCAGATGAAGACCTCGTCGTTACAGAAAGTAAAATTAACAAAAGATCACTCAATAAATCCGGATTCCTATTGTTGTCTGTGCCTTAACATATTTACTATTCACAATCTGGCAAAAAAGTAACCACAAATTCGTTGTCATTCAATTTGCCATGCTGCATGAAGCCAAACGAACGTACTCGTAATACGATAAGACTACTAGAGGACGTACTTATAACAAATCCAGTGCGGTCAGAAAACTATTTAATGTGCTTTAATTGCTACAAAAGTTGTTAACTCATCATGATTCATGACCAGGCATGACCAAAACAAATAAAAACAAGTACACTCGTCCACAATAGCCAACCTGCCCATTCATATTTGCATCACAATTACGCAGCTATAATATCTAATTAAACCGAATATCCTAAAAATGGTCAATTTCCACTTCACAAATGATATGCCCCGTTGTTATGTTGATGTTGAACGCAAATCGTGTCACCAACTTAATGAGGCAACAAATACATTCATTGATACGCATAGATAGTCGTTTAAACGAGTAACAGTAAATTCGAAAAACAATTTGCTCGCCTAGTGTAATTGCTCAAAGCAAACGCTTCAGTGGCGTATTAAGGCTCAGTGCCGCCCTGGCCTGCTAACATTTTACCGCCCCCACAGCTGGCATATCTTAATATATTTCTGATTAAATTTAAGTTATACAAAATAACAAAATATTTCCACAAAAAAGTATTCACTAATTATGTAACCTTGTAGGTCCTTAACTTAAAACTAACATACTCTTGTTAAGTTAAAGTCATATCCGATTTCCTGAACAACGCTTTACTGAAAATCGGTAGGCTGAAACACGGAATTTATCTCGAAGCATTATTTTACAATTTGCATATATACAAGGTGGCGCAAAAATAACCTTCCGATGTTTTTTGGCTGTAATTTAAAAAAAAAAAATGAAAAACTTTGATTCTTCTTGTGGATTATTTTTATTTGGTCTTTTAATTTTTTTTTACATCAAGTCGAGAATATGATGTCATGTAAATGGCCGCCGCCACAGTTGATTGTCATTTGAGCCCTTTTTATGGCATTTTCCATCACTTTGGCCAAAACTTCCGGCGATAGGTCCTCACATTGTTGACGGATATTGTCTTTAAGAGCTGCAAGAGTCTGAGGCTTCAAAAGCCCCACAAAAAGAAGTCTGGAGCGGTCAAATCAGGCGATCTTGCTGGCCAGTGCAAATCGCCAAAACGGGAGATTAGGCGCCCGGGAAATGCATCCTTCAGCATATCGGTTGTGGCACGTGCAGTGTGTGCCGTTGCACCGTCCTGTTGGAACCACATGTGTTCCAATCCCAATTCATCAAGTTGCGGTAAAAAGAACTCGTTGATCATTGCTCTGTAGCGCTCACCATTCACAGTAACCGTTTGGCCCGCGACGTCTTCGAAGAAAAAAGTTCCGATGACTCCCCCAGCGAAAACAGCACACCATACAGTGACTTTGAGCGGGTGTAATGGCTCTTCGTGGGTTACATGCGGATTTTCAGTGCCCCAGAAGCGTAAATTTTGCTTATTTACGTACCCGCTAAGATGGAAATGGGCCTCATCACTCATGATTATTTTTGATGAAAAATCATCTTCCTCTTGGTGGTGATTAAGGATGGCTTGAGCGTATGTTAGACGCGATTGGCGGTCAGCAGCTAACAGCTGATGCACCGTCTGGACTTTGTACGGATACATCTTCAAATCTTGTACCAAAATTCGCTGTAAAGACCGTCGACTGATACCCATTTGCGTGGCACGTCGTCTGGTCGATGTCGACGGCGCTTCCATGACATCTTCGGCTACAGCAGCAATATTCTCTGCAGAACGGCTACTCCGGGGTCTGCCACGCCTGGCAGCATCTCGTGTTGTGCCAGTCTCTTCGAGGCGAGCGGCTAAACGTCGCAGTGTTTCACCAGTAGGCGTTGGACGGGTAGGAAATCTGCGACGAAATTCACGTTGTGCCAAAGTCAACGACCGATTATTGCTCAAATAAATAGTCACCAATATTCCGCGTTCTGGAGCAGTGTAGCGTAACATTGTTTATTAACGTGTATTTCGCATGTGTTTACTACACAAATGTCAAAACAGAACTGACATTAGGGGCCAATCGCAAAATTTATAGCATTTTCTGATAGGAGGATTACTTTTGCGCCACCTTGTATAACGCCTCTTAACTGAAACCCGGTTAACTGAAAAAGTGGTTAACTGAAAGAATCATTTTTACAAAAATTACTAGTTTATACTTAAACAGCTCCGCATAACTGAAATAAAAAAATCAGACGGCGCTCACCACGTTATTTCACGATATTTTTGTTTCGTTTTGTTGTTGAGATTTTTTCAAATAACATACAGTTATGTCTCGCTTATCCGAACGGTTATATGAACATTTATTTCAGTTATCCAAACTCCGCATACGTTAAAATACCGCTTAAGTCAAAAATAAATCGTTGCAAATTAAGCGGATTCGACTGTACCAGCCGAATTAATAAACGCATATTAAGGGTGAATTATTTTTAATCAATGAATGAATAAGAAATCTTAATAACAAGCATATTTTGAAGTTAACTGACGTTGATAAACATGAAATCAACTAATTCACGAACGTAGGTGTATTAACGAGTCGTTAAGTTAAAATACAACTGACAGCATTTTTGACAACTGACAGCGAATCTTTGAACAAAATTGGATGTTGGAAGTGATATCTCCATACAATTCATTACTTAACAACAATTAGCAAAAGCATGGACATGGTTTTTAATTAATGAGCCTTGAATTAAATTTAAAGGTAGCCGAATTAATATACGCAAATTAAGGGTGAAATATCATTAATCAATGAAATAAATAAGAAATTTTAATAACAAGCATTTTTTGAAGTTAACTGACGTTGATAAACGTGCAATCAACTAATTAACGAGTAGTTAAGTTGAAATATAACTGACAGCATTTTTGACAACTGACACCGAATCTTTGAACCAAATGGGATGTTGGACGATTCCCTATTTCCATACCATTTATTACTGAACGACAATAATTAGCAAAAGCATGGACATGATTTTTAATTAATGAGCCGTGAATTAACTTTTAATCCACATTGTATAGTTAATTTGTGAACCAAAGGCAAATTAAGTAATTTTTCTTAATTCGCCTGTACATGTTTAAGAACTTTTCTTCTTGACTTTGACTGCTGTGAAGCGAACGAGTCCATTAGATCCGAAAATTCAATATCATTTGTGAAGTAATTTTCTATGGAATCGAATATAATAAAAAATGTCACTGAATTATCGAAATACTCTGAGATACACTAAAGAATTCTTTTAATAAGAATACGAAAGAATAAAAACATATTTGGCTGGCGACACTACCGTGCTCATGTGACAAGGACAACTTTCCTAACGACTTACTTATTGCGCGCATTTATTAGGCGTTGTCCTTTTCTCACAAACGGCAATCAAACTATCTGTACAGGACAGACTATTCCCTTCACGCTAAAATCGTTCGAGGGGGTCCGAAATCGAAAATGTATGTACATATTTACATACCTGCGCCGTTGCGCCGTTTCAGATAGGATTGGGGGGACACGTTTCATGCTTGCATTCATATCACAGTTGTTTCGTTAGGCTTAATCGTTTATTATGAAAAAAATGAATTTTTTTCAGGGTGTGATATGTTCTTCTTTTTCTGCTGGCAACAGTGGGACTGCTCTTCATTTTGGTAATTATTTAAGGCTAAAGGCAAGTATATTTGCCGCCCCTACTATTCTGCCGCCCTGAGCTATAGCTCATTAGCTCATATGTAAATTTGCGCCTGAAACGCTTACCTCTTTGTTTGATGTGCACTTGACCTCAACGAGAAGCCAAGGTTCTGAGTGTGAGGTGAGGTGAGGCTGGATAGAAATAGAATCAATATTAAACCAACTTCAGCACCACAGTAGTGGGGATTGGTTAAGTACTTGTGTATCTGTATCTGCTGTACCGACTCTCACTACTGTGAGCTGTGTAATTATTTACATGATACCCAGGTGCCCGTGGGACGACCGGATGTTGTGAAAAAGTGAGCTACCCTTGTGTTGATATTACCAATCAATTGGATTGCTTAGTATCCGTGCAGAAACAGTTCTAGGTATCCGTATAGAAAGTTTAACGTTCGTGTTAATTGCAAGGTTATATTTGGAGCAATTTTTTAGCTGAAGATGGGGGAGGTGCGCAATATTTCAGTCAGTTTTAATTGTTATTCCTTTATTATTGAGGCAGAAACAATTATAATAAATCTATTAGAAATGTTCACATAATATTTGCGTTCATTTTGGGGAATTTGGAAAATGCCACTAGAAGTTGGTCAGGTTGTTACACTGTGAACGACGCTTTGGGAGGTATAAATCGGTTCTCAGTATCGAGTTTGTGTTCCTTAGGGAAATGAGCATGTCACACTGAATCCAGTTTTAAATGAATTTAATTGAATGATGAGTGATGCAGTTAATGGCATCGCACTCTTTTCCAAGGGAGTATGTAGAATTTTGGTTCTTTTTGGGGGGCAAACTAAATAACGAACCAAAAAAATGCGACATTTGAAAATCATTCCTTACGAAGGTTTGAAACAGTGTGTACATATAGATACAATTACGGTGGCGGCTGTTTAGGAAATGTTTGAATTTCTTTTGTGTAGGTACCAATCTCATTATGATACCTGCACCTACATAAATACAATAAATTCTGTGCACCATTTTATTGAAATCGTTTAACATTAGCCGTGTTTCTTTGCACGCGGATATAGGGATAATTTGAAATTTGCATGTAAAATACAACAAGAACTTATCCTATATACGCTAACTTTAGCGGGGATAGCTATCGCCGCTGAGTCAGTTAGCGGGGATAAACAGTGCATCCAAAACCCATTTCCTTCGTTTCTGATGAACCGATGCGATGAATTTTTCAGGAAATGTCAAAGTTTGGCATCCCTCCGACCACTAACACATCCCGCCGAATATTTTGTTCGTGATTTTATTATTATTTTTTTTTTCAAACTTCATTATAAAGGTAGGTAATTGAATTTAGCAAATCTGTTAATGTGAAATTGTTTTTCATAATTTTAGAATATGCTTGGCATCAATTTCAATTGGCGGAAGTAAATATTTTTCAATTTCAGGATTTTCAATACAAATTTTTTAACTACAACTTACAGCTGTATCACTAGGCAAGAATAACAGAATTTCCATCTGCTGGGTACCTGGCCATGTTGGCATTACAGGCAATGAGGCAGCGGACTCTCTGGCAAGAAAAGGGGCAGAGGAACTCTTCATAGGACCTGAACCATTCTGCGGGATAGGAGAACACACTATACACGAAGAGTTCAGGAGACTGGAGGAAGAAACAAGGGCAAAAGCCTTTCTCAATCTCCTAGGTCTGAGGCAAGCAAAGAAACTCTTAGGAAATTACAACCGAAAGAGATTCAAAGCTTTTATCGGCCTTAACAAAAACAACCTAAGAATCCTAACAGGCCTCCTCACGGGGCACTGCAGACTCAAGGAGTACCTGAGGAAAATGGGCATATCGGAGGACGGGCTCTGCAGACTATGCAGTGAAACCGCCGAAACTCCAGACCACATACTGGAATCCTGTGGGGCACTGGCCCACAAAAGGATGAAATATTTGGGCAGGCACCAAATAACAGACAAGGACAAGGAGTGTGACCTGCCAATGATAAACCAGAGCAATACCTCGACATGCTTCACAAAGAAGTATCTAGAGAGGCTCTGAAAGAGGGCACGAACCTCTCCGAGGCACAAGCAAGGGGACACAATAGACCAATAGGTCGCAGTGTAATATACCCTAACAAATATTATTATTATTATTACAGCTGTGTCACGGTGCATGTCATAGGTGCATGTGTGCTGCCAAGCTTTTTTTTGATGAATTCTTAAGCGGCGATGGTCGTTTTCTGATGCTATCCCTATATCCGCATGCAAAGAAATACGGCTATTATCACGTGTCAGGTGCCACCACACAGAACATTTGAAATTTGTTTATATAAAATCCACGTAGTTTTAGAAAGAAATCTCCTTCCTACTTTACTTGCCTCTAATTTCCTATTTTCAACTATAATTTACAAATTTTACCCCTTTCCTTTATTTCGCTCATTGCTCTTTTTCTATTTTTAGAATAAGAGATATTTAACGACATTTTTGCAGTTTTATATATCTTATGAGTTGAAAAAACGGTAAAAAATGATAATTCAGAAATGAATTACAGGCAAGATGTTTAACAGTGTTGGCATACTCTGGGCAAGATAAAACATTTTGAAAACCCATAGCTCTGCAGTAGCAAAACGATAGTTTTTGAAAATAAATTTTATAAAAAATAAAACGACAAATAAGTTGTTTTGAAAAGAATTAATTGGAAAAGACAATAATTATATATAGATTTATAAGGCATGTAAAGCGTTAGGCTGAAAACACACCGGATCAAAAAAAAACGTTTTTGATTTGATAGTCAAAAAAACGTTTTCTATTTGAGCACACCAAGCGAAAAAGAATGTATCAAAACACAACGATTTGTTTTCTTGTTTCGTTTGGTATGCGTTGAAATAAAATAAACTATAATTTGCGACTTGCTTTTAGTGTTGTTCAACATGTAGTCGGACATATAACTTTTGAAGCAATTAAGGGAAGGACGCAAAAACCAGAGAGTGGTGGGTGCATCCAATGTAATATAAATCGAAATGCTGAGGGTGTTTTTTTTTTTTTTTTTTTTTTTTTTTTTTTTTTTTTTTTTTTTTTTTTTTTTTGATTTCTACCCACTAACCCCTTCTCCCGTCTTCCCGTTTTCCCTGCGATACAACCTTCTTGGTATTTCATTGCCGCAGGGCGGGGATTAGCCAGCTTTCCAATTATTGCACCTAGTAGTTAAACCAATCAGCAATTTGTCTTTCTAATTTTACAATTCATATTCTAAGTATTTGTCCATAGAGGATTTAATACTGTTTTTGTTTTATTTTTCGAGCTATGTAGCTAGTTCAAAAGGTTTAATTCTTCTTAACCTCCTAGTCATATTACTAGTATTTAATAGTTCCTTCATTTCTGAGCTGACGTGATTGAGAAGCCTAAGTTTATGTCTATTAGCTACTTTTTTGACTTCATCTTCAATCATTTCTATTTCTAGATCTCTATGCAGATCAGCGTTTCTTATGTACCATGGTGCATTTACTATATTCCGTAGAACTTTGTTTTGAAATGTTTGAATTTTCTGTAGATTTGTTTTGCATGTGCATGCCCATAGCTGGAGCCCGTAGGTCCATACTGGCTTTAGAATTTGCTTATAAAGCAGTAATTTATTGTAATTTGACAAACAAGAGTATTTCCCTATAAGCCAATACATTTTACTGTAGCGCATATTTAGTTCTTCTCTTTTTTTCTTTACGTGTGCTTTCCAGCGCAGTTTTGCGTCTAGTGTCATGCCTAGATATTTGGCTGTGTTTGCGTAATCTACTTCTTTATCATTTATGAACACTGGTATGTGCTGAACATTTTTATTTGTAAAATTTATATGGACCGATTTTAGGTCATTTAGTTTAATTTGCCAATTTTTTGTCCATTTTGTTATATTGTTCACTGCCTTCTGTAGTTTTTTTGTCGCTACTTCAACTGTTTCTCCCACAGCAAGTACAGCAGTATCATCTGCAAATGTTGCCACAGTTGTTTCATCACTGTTCGGCAAGTCGCTAGTAAATAAGAGATATAATACAGGACCTAACACACTTCCTTGTGGTACACCAGCTTTTATTTCTCTTAATGTGGAGTAGTCATTTCCTTGCTTAATTCTAAAGAATCTCTCTAATATATAGGACTCTAAAATTTCTGAAAATTGTTTTGGCAGATGCTTTTGCAATTTGTAGATCAGTCCTTTGTGCCATACTTTGTCGAAAGCTTGTGCTACATCGAGAAATATAGTAGAGCATATCTTTTTTTCTTCAAATGCTTTTTCGATTTTATCTGTTATTCTATGCACCTGATCGTGGAGTGTTCATTTCTAAAACCAAATTGATGGTTTGGGATTAGCGATTTTTCTTCGATTATTTTGTTCAGACGTTTAATCAACATCTTTTCAAATAACTTGGACAACATAGGTAGTATAGATATGGGGCGATAGGAGGTGACTTCACTAGGCGGTTTGCCTGGTTTTGGTATCATAATCACCTCCGCGACTTTCCACATGCTAGGTACATACCTTATCCTGAATACAGCATTTATGATCTGTGCTAGTTTCTTTAGGCCTTTTTTTGGGAATTGTTTAAGGATTTCCCCTGATATTAAATCAAATCCCGGGGCTTTTTTAGTACTGATGCCTTTTTTTATTTCATTGGCAATTTCTTTAGCCGTTACCGGTTGGATGTGAATTTCCTCTTCGCACAATTCTACGCTTTCTTGACAGTCTTTATCTTCATATGGTTGAAAGACGCCTTCAAGATATTCAGCAAAGAAATTAGCTTTTTCTTGGTTGTTTTTTGCCCAGTTACCTTCACTGTTTTTAACTGGTGGAATGTGAGCAATTGGCCTTTTCATTTTCTTTGTTGCCTTCCAGAGTGAGTACTCGGTATTAGCATCATTTGTAAGATTGGTAAGGTATTTTTTAAGAGACTCATTTTTAAATTCTCTTATCGATCTTTTAAGCTGGCTGTTTAGATTATTTAGTATTGTTTTGTCTCTGGGCGCTCTTGTTTGTTGCCAACGTTTTCTAGCTCGTCTCTTTTCCGTAATTATATCACATATTACTTTTGGATACGAGTTTTGTTGGATTTTAGTTTTCATTTTAGGTGTTGCAGCCCATGTAGCTCTTTGGATATTGACAGTCAATATTTGAACAGCATCTTCTAATTGATCTTCTGTTTCTATTGTTTCTAAGAGCTGAATACTATCCTCTAGATGCTGTCTGAAGTAGCTCCAATCAGTCAGCTTATTTCCTAGCCTTGCGCTATTTTCTTTAACAGTGATTTTATCGCCAAGTGTTAAAAGTATTGTGGAGTGATCTGAGTCAAGATCTGGTCCTTCTTCTACCTTCATATTGTTAGTCGAGATATTCTTTGTTACGAAGAAGTCGACAAGATCAGGGATTTTGTTTCTATCTGTTGGCCAATACGTAGGTTTTCCCGTTGAGTGATACTTGCCGTTAATTTCGTTTATTGCTTCATAAAGTTCTCTTCCTCTTGTATTTGTCAATCTAGATCCCCAATACTTGTTTTTGGCATTAAAATCTCCCCCTGCAATAAATCTATTGTTAAATATTCGGAAGAGGCCTAAAAAGTCATTTTTCTTTAGATTGTAACTGGGAGAACAGTAAATTGATGCAACTGATATAGTTTGTCCACTTTTCGTTCGAATGTTAATAGAAATTCCTTGCATCGCGCATGATTGGAACTTGGCTTCTATATGGTGATCGATCGTATTCTTTACTATAACTGCAGCCCCGCATTTTGCTGAATTATGGGGATGTGGGGAGTGATATAATTCGTACCCTTGCAGTTTAAAGTTTGTATTGAATTTTAAGTGCGTCTCAGAGACAAGACATATATCTATTTGGTTCATGTCGAAGACTACTTGGATTTCATCCTTACGGTTCTCGATACCATTAGCATT
Source organism: Portevinia maculata (assembly GCA_949715645.1). Taxonomy (NCBI): domain Eukaryota; kingdom Metazoa; phylum Arthropoda; class Insecta; order Diptera; family Syrphidae; genus Portevinia; species Portevinia maculata. The sequence goes on from OX454528.1 coordinate 99,481,882, forward strand.
CCATTCCAGGATTTTTAACCTATCCATCATGTTCTTCTTTTTTGTGCAGCCTTGTTATTGCTGCTTTTTTTCTCGAGGAGCGAGATTCTTTCTAATATAGCTTTATTGCTTTTATCCATGCTTTCTATTCTACTTAGGATTTTTTCCATGAACGTTTCCATATTATTATTTAATTTAGTTTTGGTTGTAGTTTTCGTTTTTGCGACATTATCTACTTTTTTCGATGCAGCCTGTGCATATGTCAATACTGTACCCGCTCCTGTTTTTGGTACTAATGTCTTTTTGATATTTTTATCGGCTATGGGTACTTCTTTTGGCGCTCGCATCTGCAAGTCCTTTATGTCTTTAGGTGCGTCCTTTTTTGTATTTGTCATAGCTTGTTTATGCTTTTTGTCTTTTGCTAATTGAATCTGTTTAGCAACTAAGCAGCCTCTATAGTTGGCTGGATGCTTTTCGTTGCAGTTAGCGCATTTTGTTGGTTCGTCTTTTTTCTTCATACAATCTTTAGTATGGTGGTTTCCTGCACACTTTACGCATCTTGGATTAGAGCTGCAGTATTTATTCGTATGTCCATACTTTTGACAATTCTTGCACTGTGGTACAAGTTTTGATTTCCTTACGGCATGAATCTCTACCTTCATTCCAAGGATGTCTTTAATATCGTATATCTTTTTGATATTTTCGTCGTGCTCAAAAGTTAGCATAAACATTGGAAGCGGTGCTTTACTTTTAGATTTTAGCATATTGACAACTTCTAATATCTTTAGGTTTTTCCTTCTTAGATCTGTAACTACACTCTCTGGCGAGCATGAGAAGTGTAGTTTCTTTACAACAACCTTAATTGGCCTAGTTTGTTTATTCTCATAAGAGTACCATTGCACCTTTTTTTGGTTAAGTATTTTGGTAAGTCTTCTATAAGAATCTTCTTCATCTACATTTATTTTAATGTCATTGCCATTTATTAGCATTGTATTAGCTTTAATTTTATTTTCCTCCAATAACTTAACTATGCTTTCATACTTTGTAATTTCCAGAGCAATAATTGGAGGAGGTTTGACTGACTTTTGAATTTTATTTTCTTTATTTGGGACATAATTGGTAGCTTGATAGCTTTCTTCCGGAGATGAGATCTTTGGGGATGTGCTCATTTTCCGTTTTTTATTTTTGTTCCCGTTTTTGGGTTTTCTTTCTGTCTCTTTCAGTAGTTCTTCCTCATCAGTTGAGAACTCAACTACTTTAATTATTTCTTTTTCTTTGTTTTGGCTGTTGATCTGATTTTTCAACGTTTGCAACTCCTGCTTTAGACTATTAATTTCTTGGATTAATGTCTCGTTTAGTTGCTTAAACCCATCTCTTTCCTTGCAGACTTCTGAATATTTTGCATTCAGAGTTTGGGTTTCATCCATTTTACATGATGATGGGGGCGATCTCTCTACCCTCTTACTTTTTCCAAAAGGGTTCTCGGTAAGCAATAAATGGCCCCCCCCCAGAATCCATGGGACCGACCTCCGAAGAGGGTGGATTTACCACTTTAGATGGCATACCACCTGGGGTATTAAAATCTTTTGTTTTGTTCATTGCATGTTTTAATTTTAACTTTTGTGAAAAGTTTAAACGTTTTTTTTTTTTTTTAATTGTGCACAGCCGCTCCTGACATGGAGAACAGACGCTGACCAGGGAGCCGCCCAATATGGGTCAGACGCTTCTGGATTTTTGTGACTAGGGTCCGCAGGGTCGTTACGCCCGTTACCTCTCTCCAGAGAAGTACCCTTGCGGGTACTTTATTTTTAAAAAGGAAATCCAAATCCCAGAGCACTCAGACTCGGTGACGTTCCATTGTACTACCAGGCAGAAATCCTCCTTTTGGTGTAGAGGCATGTGATTGGGTGGCGTATGTTGTTGTTCCCCATGGGGATTGAACCTGCACCGCACGGGTCACAAGCCAACACACTAACCTCTACACCGTCGCCACCCATGGATGATGGCTGAGGGTGTGATAATAAACTTAATAGCAGAGTTAAGAACTTATCTTGACAAATTTTATAATTTCACCAGAATGCGGATTGAAACTTTTGATTATTTCCTGGGATTAATCGAAAATGCTATCCGAAAACAAGATACGAACTATCGTAAAATCATAATTCCGGCTGAAAGATTATTTAGAACTATACCGTAAGTAAAAACAATAACAGAGTAAACATAGAAGCAAATAAAGCTGTAAAGTGCATCGAAATAAGAAAATAAAAACAACGGAATCAAAATTTTGTTTAGCAAAAAACAACAGAAAACGAAACCTGTTTTTCTGTTTTGCTTTGGTTTTTATGTTTCGTTTCCTTTAATGTGTGTTGCGCCATAAGAAAGTAGGCAGTTATCGTCAACGACGCTAGCGCTGGTGCGAAACAGTTATCTTGCATTCGGTGTGTGTTGCTCGAATACAATGGCATGTATTTTCGACAACCACCACCAAAACACTTCTAAACAAAAACGTGTGTTTTGTTTCGCTTTTTTGGTGTGTGTAGTCGCATAAGGAACAATGTTCTCTTATTTCACGGTGTGTTTTCGACCTAATACTTCATTTTAAGCAATTTAATCTAAAAGTACGTTTTCATTACGGCAAATGAACTCATTTTGTTGTACATTTTCAAATTCGATCTAAAATTACCTTATTTACAGATAAATTTACAGGAAATGACGCTGCAAATGAGTTGAAACAAAATCGAACATTGTTTAATTGAAAACAATACGGCACTTCGCGGAGCTATCACTTTCTGAATTGCCGAATCTCTTTCTTAAACGTCAAAAATTAATTGTATGATACAATTTCAGTTATTTGCAGAAATCATTGAGATTGCTAGTAAATTGTATATTTAACTGAAAACAAAAACTATGGGAGAGTAAAAACTATCAAATTATATTCAAACAGAACCTTAGAAACTTTCTAATGTTCAAGAAAAAAAAGTGAACATGTTGGCCAAAGGGCTTTGTAGCTCTTGATGCAACAATTTACAGGCATTTTGCGTTTTTATTTGTATTAAGTAGTATAAAATCTGTCTAAAGAAAATTAATTTGTTTCCAATACTTTTTTGACATCAACGCGATTCTCACGGTTTCACTTTTATTTTTTGTACACAATCCTATCATATTATTAACTTTTTAGTATTCAAAGACAGTGTTTGGATACTCCTTGTTACTCTGGATCTTTTTTCTTGTTATAATTCGCTTTGTTATAAACTTTTTACGAAATATTCGCGCGAAACTCGTCTTCCGCCATACAAATTCACCGATTTGATCATACAAATAATTAGGCCGATGTCTTTCTTTTTTTTACATTTGACATTGTCGGAGTGGATACTCAAGGAGATCTTGGCTCCATTGCTGAGTACTGGGCTCCCCATAAATTAAATTGGAACAAAAATATTAAGTTACATTTTAATGCTTTTGCTAAATAACATTTGCATTCTATTACAACTTCATTGCGAATATTCGTTGCACATCTACATAATTTGCAGATCTGTATTTAATTTATCGCAGCCGCTCCGCGTGTAAGCCCATTGCGCACTGTACTGCGAGGACCCCCGTCAGTGTGCGTATGTCTTTGCGGTTTAGCCCGAGCATGACCTTAGATTACCTTTTGCTTACCGCTGGCCATAGCTCCCTCGAGTGTCTGCATGTTTCGAGGTTCTTCTAATGTAGGTTTGTTTTACTCATGGACTCAACATCGATTTCCATGCTAGTGTACTAAACGAAGTTTATATAGATTTTAGAGCCAGAGATGCATCCATCTCCGATCCGTATCTTGCCAGCTTGTCCGCTTCCTCGTTGACCGAGATGTCCTTGTGCACCGGTACTCAGCATAGGGTCGCCGAATTGGCGATTGATATCTCGTCTAGGTGTTTTCGCGCTGTAACACCGCCCTTGATTTATCAACTACTGAATCCATGGCCATTATGCCCGCTTGGCTCTCAGAGTATATGGTGATCTCCTTGTCGGCCAATTTGCTTCACCTCCATTCGCTTCTTTCTGGGATTCTGGTAACGAACCTCCTTTTAAAGGCGAAGGTGGGTAGTAGATAGTCAGTGGCTGTTGTTTCCTTCGAAGCACTCAATCCAATCCCAATAGGTACCTACTCTGATTGTAACAGAAATACAATGGAGTGAAGAAACCAATTATAATCGCAACACTGTGAAACAAACCGAAACGCAATGGGAATGATCGAACCAATCATTAATCAAAACTAACCGGCAACCCCAATCAGATAATCAATTCTCAATTCATAACACAAGCCATACTCCTGTTTCTCAACACATACATAACATACTCATATCAAATTTACTTTGATTTTAGCTTCCATGGAGTTTGTCAAGAATGATTTGAAACGGAACAAAGCATGTAATTTAAATAGGATATGGGTGGTGGTGTCTCTACCGTCTTTGTGACCTTTGGCGTAGACACAATAATCTCTGTTATTGCATCTACCTAGTGCATTGAATTCAACAGTGAACGCTTTGTTCTTATTTCAATTTAATTCTGGCCAGTGCTGATGTTAAGGTTTTACAATTGCAAAGAGTTACATAGTTTGTATTATTTGGGAATTGAGTTAAAGAGTAACTTCAATAAATTATTTTTGGGATTTGGCTCAGTAGAACGCACTTCGAAGGGCAGCAAAGACTCACCGGCGATGGAGACTTGCATAATAGTTTTCATCTCGGGTTGATTGAACAGTGGCATGGGCATGTACATTTTGTGCTCTTCTTTTACACTCTGTATAGCTGTTACCTGGATGTTTTTATGATCTACATTTATATTGCTGTGACACTCATACGTGGTTTTTATCATACGAAATGGAATATGAAAATAAACAAAAAACATAGACTTGTGGTGGCACGCATTTTTTTTTTTAAAAAACTACACCAGAAGTAGGAAGAATTCCATCGGTGCTATTTTCAATAATTTGCTCGCAACCTCGCCCCTACATCAAATTCAACAGGGGGGTTGCAGGGCGGCAGGATGTCCACATACGCATTGCACTATTTATACGATCTACTTCTAATTGTGTGGAGGAGTGGGTCTATGTCCCAAGACTTGCTGAGAGTCTCAAAAAGATCATCGCCACCACTAAGGACATCAATCTGGCGTACAAGTCTAATCAGACTCTTGCGACACTGTTCGCCAAACTTACAGCGAGAACGGAAAAAGGAAAACGTAGTAGTATACAAAATTAATTGCCAAGGAAAGGACTATGGACCTTGTAATCTATGCTACGTTGGGACGACACAGCAATTCCCCAAACAACGCATCTCAAACCACAAACCGATATACAATCAGGCAACCCTAACAAAACAGCGCTAGCCAGTCATACCATTGAAACAAACCATACACCGGACTTCGACAACACACAAATTTTACAAACAGAAAAACACAAATCAAAACGCCTCACCCTGGAAACCCTGCATATTTTAAACAACAAAAACAACATGAACAGGAAACAGGACATACAGAACATCTCCGCAGTCTACTGCTCCCTCATACCAAAATAATAACTGACACACAGTTAAGGACAAAACTTCAACACGTCGAAGTGCTAACATAGCTGACTGTTTTATTTAATTTATTAATTCATTTTCTCGTTTTTATTTATTTATTTATTTTTAAACTTAATTTGTAAGTTTTAATAGTCTCCATCAAATAGTTGGATAGTTCACTAAATGTTCACTTTTATTTATTTATTTGTTGTGTATGAAATGAAGATTCCCCTGAGGAAGGTGGCAACCCCCGCCGAAACGTTGGGAAGTAAATGGAATAATCTTTCATTCTACAAAAACTATATACATATGACTAAACAGCCGAACAACACAATAATGAAATGATTCATCACTTGCAAATTTTTTACACCTCCCTAATTGACCTAATAATTGGCATAGCTCTGCGATATTGTTGCGAAATTGTATTAGCTGGTTCAATTATTCCCAACAATTTAAATAAAAATCAAAGCAAATAAATTTTATTTTCATTGCGGAATCAAGCAATCCTATTGCTGTTACCATATCATCTGCATTAAGGTTGTGTTCGTTGCTTTTCTTTATTTTCATCAACGTTTGAACTTACTGATCGAAGTTATTGTTAATTGCCTAAATTGCTTGAAAATTTCCCGACCGGCGTTGTTCAATATGCAATGGAATGTTTTTACCCTTATACAATCTTGAAGCGATTAAAAAAGTCATGAAAGAGTTTTACTTGATTTTAGGTGAGCTCAAATATTTTGTTTGCCGTATGGCTACCTACAGCCGTGATTCCTGAATCTCAAACGATTTTACAAAAAAAGCTTAATTTGACTGATGTTTACCCTCATTTAAATAAGCCTAATGGATGGAAGTCCTACAACGACCTTGCCCGGATAGAGCCAAATCACTGCTAGGGGCTTCAAAGCTAAAGGTAAAGCAGTGATAAGTGACAAGAAAGCGGAAAACAGCTTGGTCAAAGAGTTTCACTAATAATGGAAATGAAAAAGCTCGCCTCGAACTGGAATAAAGACTTTGCAAAAGGCTCCCAAAGAGAAAATGCGCTCAAATTCAAGCAATGTGTGTGGAGGTTCGAAGACATTTCTTCTTCGGCTCCCGATAGCAACCAGGCTGCCCACGAACTCCGACAAACGCTTGAACAGGGCACAACTATTTTCAGAATTGACGCTCAGAGAAGGAGGAAAAAACCGTTAGCCAAAGTTCTTTAACAATGCTCAAGGGCTGCTTCTTGTGGATGTCAAAAAAATATTATACAGGTGGCAGAAGTATTGTGAAGGACTTCTAAATGAACAATTTCAACGTATATATTTTCCGAGTGCCGATCCTAACAATGAAGAAGTACACGACATTACTGTCGAAGACGGGTCGGTCAAAGACTCTAAAAAGCGAAAAGCAGTTGATATCATCTGAGTTCTGTAAAAAGATGGGAGACATCGTGTCCGAATGGCTTATGATTTTCATTTCCAAACTGATCCAATGCCTAACCAGTGGGGGAAAGTTGTCTTCTTCCTTTGTAAAGGAAAAGGAAATACGCGAGACTGTGACAATTACCGTTCAATCAAGCTGATATCCCACACCATGAAGATCGTTGAGCGGGTATTAAATAGCCGAATGCGGAAAATAATACTGCTAGATGAAGACCAGTGCAGATTTGTTGCCGGAAAATCAACCACCGGTGCAATCCAAAGTATAAGGATCGTGATGGAAAAATATCATGATTCCTTAAAGGATTTGCATGCGGTGTTGGTTGATTATGAAAAGGCCTTTAATCGAGAATCAAGGAATCTGTTATAGGCGGCGGTAAGACAGCGAGGAGTTCCAGAAACCTACGTGCAGATGATCATGGACATCTACGACGGAGTAAAGACAAGAGTAAGACAAGCGTCACCGAGGAGTTCGCAATCAAAGTCGGTGCACTTGTTGATATTATTACCGTCCTTGATTATCTGCTTGACGGAAAAGTGACGGACCCCAAATTGCATCAACTATTCTTTTCTGACGATGGAGCTATCATAAGCAAAGATCGCCCCTGCAACAAGCACTTAATGTATGGGTGGAACTGAAAGGAAAGCTCTACACCGCAGTTCTGCGCCCTGCGCTCATATACGGTTCACAATGTTGGACAGCGTACAAAAAGTATGGGGGCAAATTAACGGCAACTGAGATGAAGATGCTTTGCATGAGAGCAGGAGTAACACAATATTGTTCGATTAAGAAGTTCCAACATCCGAGGAAATCTTCACGTCAAAGAACCTATCTGGAAAAAAATGGAGCGCAACCGTCGCAGTTGGTACTGTCTAGTTCAAAGAAGAGATCCTGCGAACCCTGTCAATTCAATTTTACTTCTTTGAATATAAATTGAATTTCACTTGTTTAACAAGACTTGTTGTATTGAGGTACAAGCCCCGGGACATGTACAGAGCAGTTGGAGAATACGTTCCTTCCTATCTTCGTCCAAGCAGCTTTTGCAGAAATTATTTGAGTACATTCCAAGTCTTGGTGAATGCTTGCCTATGAGACAGTGCCCAGTGTTGACACAAATTGAAGCACAAATGTACAATCTGTTCATATAGATCAAGCAAACTCGGCTTAGCTCAATTGTGTTTCGTCGGTAGACAAGTTATTCTACTAGTCCACCTTAGTGTACATTTCACGATGGTATCCAGCTTAAACATGGATTTATATGTAGCGAATGGTGTGCCTAAGGATTCTTAGGTAAAATAGTTAGTTGGTTCTGTGTTACTCCAGTTCATCAGCCCATTGAAACATAATAATATAAACGATGAATCGTGTGAAAAGTGGAAACCAAACCATTCACAATAGTCTTTGAAAACCCAGCTTTTGCTGAACAATAAAAAATATATTGATATCCGAAAAAAATTGCTTGAAGAAAAATGTCATCGCTTGGTCGCTGTTCCAAAAAAGGTGGCAAATATACTTTAGTTGCTTAGCGCTTACGCTGATCCCAGTTCAAGTATCATATTTTTAAGACGACAGTCAACTGAACGCGTAAATTGCATAAATGTGATTTCTCTCGGTGAAATTCTTAACTCTTCCACGGTCAACTTTTCAAATCATTCTGTGAAATATGAGAACGGTTTTATTAAAATACTTTGTTAAAAAAAAAATATTAAGCTATCCCAAATTTTTGATAAAAAATCAGATAAAAAAAATAAATAAATGAAAACCAACTTCAGTTTAATCCGATTAATCCTTAAACCGCAAAAAATACGCTCTCAAAAACTCACAGATGGAAAATTTCCAATGAGCTTGCAGTGTTCGATAGCTTTTCAAATAGGATTTACAAAACCGAAATTCGATTTCACTGATACTTAAGGTACAAATGGTATAAAGCGGTTACTTGCCATTCTAGCATCCAGATGCAAAAAATTCAATTAGCGAAATTCATAACGTCATTAGCCTTTCAGCCGGAATGCTCGCAACGAAGCTTTTTAACAGATTGACTGGTATTTCCACCATCAAAATTGTGATTGGCTGAACAAAATTTTCAATAAAAATTAAATTGCTCGCAGTAATTAATTTGGATTCGTTCTTTTTGTTTGGAAAGTTCTACACCGTCACCACTTATCAAAGAGACCAATATCACCACAGAAATTCAACTGCATAGATAGAATTAAAATTATTTTTTCTTTTAGATAGGATTAAGCCAGTTGGGCGTTACTCACCAGGTTGAGATATTATAGGTGGAGAGACTCTTGAATAGATTAAACAATTGCACGTAGAAATAGAAAAGCCACAAGTAAGAAGAAGAAGATTTAAACAAACTTTACAAATTCTCTTCATCACAAAATCCATTCTCTTGCGTTGTCCTTTCAAACTGGATTTATGACTGCCATCCTTTCAGTAAGATTTATTTGAGGTACTATAATCGCGCTGCTGTTCCTTCTGTTATAAACTGATGAATGCTGGGGATCTGGGGAAATACTTTTTCAATTAAAAAGCTCGTTCTGGTATTAGCCTGTAAGAATGTAAGGACAGGAGAGGACTCTTTTGTAAAATTATAAAATTAGTTTTATCATTTTATTTGGTCCTTCTGATTTGTGTGGAAATTTGAAGAAGTCTACACCAGCGGCCCTCAACCTTTGTTCGTCGCGGTACCATTGTTTGACTAAATAAAACTCGCGGCACACCTACTTAGGTTCAATACTTAGGAAATTAAAAAATACAAAAATTAAATGCAATTCTCTAATTGTGCTCCTCCTTTGCTTTGAAGAACATTTTGGTTTTATTTAGCTTTTTAAAGTTGTCGGAAAGGTTTCTCAATTTAAGTTGCGAATCGATATCATTTGTTTGTTGGATAAAAGACTTTTCTGTTTTAGTCATCTTCTGTGGCCGAAAAATTACTCTTAAGCTGTAAGTAAGGATCTACAGCGCAATTGTGCGCCCGGCGCTTACATACTGTTCACAATGTTGGACATCGTACTGAAATTATGAGGGCTTTGCCTGACGGCAGGAGTAACAATGCTTTATCGAAAAATAAGTTCCAATATCCGGTGAAGCCTTCTCGTCAAAGAACCTGTCTCGAAAGAAGAAATTCTACGAACCCGTCAAAAACGCGATATCAATCAGCGTTCCCAAACAACCGCGAAAGAGCAGTCAAGTCAAACTTGCAAACCCCCAGGTGGATGCAGTGAACTGGGAGCGTTGTGTTCCCTTTTGTCCTGATCGGAACCTCATCGTTAAAGAGAAAGTAGGTTTATTTACTAATTGTTGTTAGTATTTTATGCCACGCACACTTTACTCAACATAAGCTTAAATATTAAACACACGAATTCGTAAAAAAAAGCATTTCAGAAACGGCACGACAGAAACACAACACTGCCAAAAATAAATTTTGTTTCGTTAGCTCGATGCGGCAATTTTATTCATTTATCTGCAATATGTGGCTGGAGGTGCCGTAAAATAAGACAAATTTTCAAAAGTTGGCCTCATTTCGGTGTTGAAAATTGTATTAAAGCCAATTTTATACAGTTGGTCTTATTTCACTTTGACAAATTGGACTTTCAATGATGGAAATGACTTAATGTCACTACAAGTCAGTGAATTAAGGCCAAACGTTGCTCAATCATTACGGCTTTGGGGTCATGCTGCAATCGTTTATTTAGCAAGGCCCCTCCCGCCACAGAGACTTTGTTTCACTTTATTAGCCTAATAAAGGGTCTTTCATTAAGGACTTGGCAATCTCATTTTAAAAACAAAAATCAAAGTACTTAAGATATCTCAAAAAAAAGTATTTTCTTGAATTACTATCAAAATATTTATGAATGCAATTCGACTTCGTTCATATGTCCACCACGGGAACGTATGCAGCGGTCAATACGTTGAACCAAATTTTCGATGACTCGCCGCACATTTCGACCGCTATTTCTCGTTCAATATTGGATCTGACCTCATCTAACGTTGCCGGCTTGTTGGCATAGACCATGTAATGTAGCCCCATAAAAAAGTCTAGAGGCGTTAAATCACTCGATCTCGGCTGCCAATAGACGGGTCCGTTTCTCGAGATACCACGTTCACCGAACTGAGACTTCAATAAATCGATTGTTGCACCCGTTGTGAGTCTTGTGGCACCGTCTTGTTGGAACCACATATCACTGATTTCCAACTCATGCAATTTCTCAAAGAAAAAACGTTCCAACATATCTCTGTAGCGAATACCATTTGCCATAACGTGACAGGCATTTTCATCGACGAAAAAAAGGCCCAATGACCCCACCGGCATGAAAACCGCACCAAACAATGACTGTTTCACGAAGCACATGAGGGTTCTCACCTGTCCAGTAACGCATATTTTGCTTATTGACGAAGCCGTTTAACCAAAAATGCGCTTCATCGCTGAAGATGATTTTGCGATGAAATTCTTTATTTTCTTCCATCATGTCCAGAGCCCAATTCGAGAACGTATGTCGCTTCATCTGATCAAGTGGCTTTAGTTCTTGAGTCAGCTTGTTCTTGTAAGGGTGTATTCCAAGATCCTTACCTTAAATTCGACATAATGTCAATGCTGTGAAATTGACTGTTTTGGCTCGTTTGCGACGGACTCCTCTACGGCAGCAATATTCTGCACACCTCGAGTAAAATGTAGTCTCACTGGTACGGCAATATCAAGCAGCGAATATTCAGACTCAAAGTTTTTCACTAGACAATGAATTGCTTGTCTACTGGGACGAGAATTACGGGCGAAAGTTGGCGTGAACGCTCTTAAAGTTGCGACCATCGACACGGAATTTCGGAAGTAGATTTTACCACCATGATGAACATTTTACTGAATATTTTGACATTGACAGTTCGGTAATCGGTTTAAGGATGCGTTCACACCGAAAGTTTGAAGTTGTCCTGTCGCTAATGAAAGACCTTTTACAAGCAAACACTTTAAACTATAACATGGGATATATAATCTACACTTAAGTCAAACAATCATTAACTTTAAATGTATTGTAAATTTAATACTGAGCGTACATGTTGTCACTTAAACGTAGCGTAAGGGTCAGAGGTTCGTTTCTTCTATAGCTTGTGCGATGATAGTTGATTTTAAAGAGAGGAATCAAACGAAGATTGTTTGGGTTGATATTAACAGAGATTTTTTGGAGAAGCGCTGTGCAGTCGATATTTCCGGATAAATGCTGATGTATAAAAACAATTTCCTTTATTGTATTGTTCGGCTGTTTAGTCATATAGTTCTTGTTGAATGAAAGATTATTCCATTTACTTTCCCAACTTTTTGGCGGGGGTTGCCACCTTGCTCAGGGGAATCTTTATTTCGTACACAACAAATAAATAAATAAAAGTGAACATTAAGTGAACCAACGAACTATTTGATGGGAACTATTAAAACTTACTTATTAAAACTTAGTTATTATTTCGGTATGAGAGAGCAGTAGACTGCGGAGATGTTCTGTATGTCCTGTTTCCTGTTCATGTTGATTTTAGCCGTGTTTTGGTGCTAAGTGTATACCCAGCTCAGCATAATTTTACACGTAAACAAAAACAAAACGGAGTGCTAAAGATAAAGAGGTCAGCAGTCGAGGACTGAGACGAAGTGAACATAGAGTGTCGATGCCATGAAGCGACTAGATGGCGGTAAAATAAGTTGGGAGCACAAATATTTTGATTGATATGTTGAGATAGTGGATGTGTTCGTCGATTAAACAAAAAAATCCTAATTTCAAAAAAAATTATGCGAAGAAAATTAAAAAAAAAAACATTGGCTTTTCCTTGCTGTCAAAGACAAAGAATTTTATGATGTTCAAAAATCTTTCAAAAAATACGTTTGGATTTGCATCCTTGCTTTAATAATAATCCAAATCGCACTCTTTTAAAGTACAAACACTGCGAACACATCCTTAAAAATGAAAAGTGAATATACACTTCGCTTCAACTGAATAAGCACAAACATTTTCTAAGCTACGTTGTCCATTTTTTCAAAACTGTAATATATCAGTTGATGATGCTAACTGTTTGCTTATGATGTTGAGAAAATAAATCGGAAAGAATAATTCAAAAAGGACCGCTGTTTTTTTTCTGGTTCCCTTGCAAAGCATTCAATACGGAAAAATGCAGTTTTATTTTGCGTCAACTGAATAGACACAATTATTGAAATTGGAAATAAAAGTTATTGGGATTAAATAAAACAAGTTATTCTTAAAATAGTTTTTTATTGGTTAATTTTAGTAGTGGGTACTGCCGTCTTTATTCGTACCTAATAGTTTCGTAAATTCGATCCGGCATGGAATGGTACAGCCTGTTTATGTAGTCCAACGAAATTTCCCTCCAAACCAATTTAATGGCTGCAATAAGGGATTCTCTGTCCTCAAACTGACGGCCAGACTCATAAACTTTTCGTACTAACCATCCCCAAACGTTTTCTATAAGGTTCAGGTCCACTGAGTACGTCGGCCATTGAAGCAATTCCACATTCTGCTCCTCTATCCAATTTTTTACTATGCGCGCCGTGTGTATGGGGGCGTTGTCCTGCTGAAAAGTTCAGTTTATGGGTTCAAAAATGCCTGCAAATTTAGGGAAATTTCTTTTCAAATTTCCTTTATAACTTAATGCAGTAATTTTTGAGGTTTGGAACTCAAGCTCAACAGTGCCATAGTAGCTAACTGCTCCCCATACCATAACACCATCTTCTCGGCTATGATGACGCGCAAAAAATCGTTCTTCTTTCCTCACATCGTGGAAGTAATAATTAAACCCATCAGGGCCATCAAAATTAAACTTCTTCTCATCCGAAAAAACTACGTAACGACATTCATTTTTCCAACTCATGTGGAGTCTAGAGAATTCTAAGCGCATGCACTTCCGTTTCTTGTTAAGTGGTGGTTTCTTTTGAATTTTCATCCGTTGTAGATGTTTGGCACTATTGATAACCCTTCGCACTGTTGAGACGCTTGCAGTAACACCGGCTTTTTGCTCTATTTTTGCCGCAGAGTCGCAAGAATTGGACGCTCATCTTAAAATTGCTCTTCGATCAACTGCTGTTGTTGCCGTTTTTTGACCTCCTTTAATGTTTCGTCCGTACGAATCTTTGCTTCTTAAATAAGAATAGACCACACTAAAACTTCGTCCAATTTTGTCAGCTATAGAACGCCCGGTTAATCCTTGTTCTTTTAGTAAATCGATTTTAGCTCTTTCAACACCATTTAGAGATTTTGATCTACCCATTTTTCTTTGAAATACAATTAATCAAATAAAATTCACTTAAAGCACTTCAACCGTTGATCGAATGTGTCAATCTCCACAAAATACTCATAAGCAGTGAAAATAATGACCTTGGGTCTATTCAGTAGATGCAAAATAAAACTGTATTTTTCCATATTGAATGCTTTGCAAGGGAACCAGTGAAAAAATAGCGGTACTTTTTGAATTAGTCTTTCCGATTTATTTTCTCAACATTGTAAGCAAACAGTTCGCATCATCAAATGATATATTACGGCACAAGGTTTTGCAAAAATGGACAACGTAGCTTAGAAAATGTTTGTGCTTATTCAGTTGAAGCGAAGATTCTACACTTCCATTTTTGCACAAAATAAAAACAATTTGAGACGAAATGAACAGCTGTCTGCCAAAATAAAGCTCGAAATAAATGTGCCGAGCAATTTATCGGCCCGCTAAATTTTGACAGTTAAATAATGTACACTGCGAAATAAAAGTTTGAATTTTAGCTGGAGCTGCGTACCAATCGGCTAAAATGCTTTGCTAAATTTTAGCTTGGCTAAATTTTGAAGAGAATTTTGTATGGGAGCTAAATTTTAGCTCGAGCTGCGTACTATGCTTTATGCTGAGCTGAGTATACACTAGCACCGAAACACAGCTTTTGTTGTTTAAGATATGGAATGTTTCCAGGGTGAGCCGTTTTGACTTGTGTTTTTCTGTTGGTAAAATTTGTGTACTTTCGAAGTCCGGTCTATGTTTTTTTTCAATTGTATGGCTGGCTAGCGCAGTTTTGTTGGGGTTGCCTGATTTTATGTCGGATTTGTGGTTTGAGATGCGTTGTTTGAGGAATTGCTGTGTCGTCCCAACATAGCATAGATTACAAGGTTCATAGTCCTTTCCTTGGCAATTAATTTAGTATACTACGTCGGTACGTTTTCCTTTTTCCGTTCTCACTGTAAGTTTGGAGAACAGTGTCGCAAGAGTCTGATTAGACTTGTACGCAAGATTGATGTCCTTAGTGGTGGCGATGATCTTTTTGAGACTCTCACCAAGTCTTGGGACATAGACCACACCCCTGTATGTCCCTGTTTCTCTCACTTTCTCTTCATGCGGAAATGTCCTGCGGCGGTCTTGGAGGAACAGGCTCCGAATAACCTCTCCGGGAAAACTGTTGTCCTTCAAAATACGTGTGACAATTTTTTTGTTTGCGTTATGGAACTTTTCGTCACTCAGTGCAAAGACCTTTCTGATTAGGTTGCCAGCAGTGTTAATTACTAAAGTTTACTAATCTTCCCGATGCTGTTTTTTCCGGTGCCAATTGAATGAGAGATGTTTGTTTTCGCGATGAACTTTGACATCCAAAAACGCTAACAACCTGTTTATTTCTTTTTCAACAGTGAATTGAATTCTGGGGTTAATTGCTTTGATGCATAGCAGCAAATTATCGATGTTCAGAATTCAATTCACTAATAGCTTGACATTTTTTGGCCTTATGTTCGAAAAATTTGTTAAGGCATTAGGTTGAAAGTTTGTTAAGATCATTTTGGAGGAGAAAAGAGTCGGAGAGAGACGATATGTCCCTGATTATAAAACAGTCTTCTATGATACGGTCGACATCATTAATTGTGAGAATAAAAATCAATTAACTCAGGTGGCTACCCTGTGGGACACCAAAGGTTGCTACGTAGGGCCAGATTCCGAGAACTTTATATTGGCGATCAGTTAGGTGGTATTGAACCCATGCAATGATTATGGGTTGAAAGTCAAGGGTATTAAGTTTGAAAAGGATTCGAGAGTGGGAAATTTTGTCAAAAGCTTTGCTGAAGTCAGTTGCAATAACATTAACTCCACAATCAACCTCAAGAGTGCATAGAGTTCCCAAAACAAATTCTAATAAATGAGTGGTGGTTGACCTTCCCTTAAGGAAAACATCTTGGTTAGGGGGAATATTTGTTTGCACTGAAAGAGCATTGTATCGTAGGCAATACTTTCGAACAGCTTAGGAATGCAAGAGATTTTGGCAATAGGGCGGTAGGTGAAGATTATTTTCGTAAGACTTTTTTCTAAATATTGATTTTTCCAAAGAGATGAAGAAACTCCCCTCATGCTTGGGGTTACTGTTGGTTTGCGAGTAGGTGGTTAAGTGAAATAAGGCCTGTCGTTAAAATTTGGAATTAATAATCTTTCACTTGGCCTATTTCACGACACCGTGGCTGGAGTAAAAAGGGTTTGAAAATTTGTGCAATCGGATGAATGCCGTAAAGCTGACACGAATGAATGCAACCGAATTCGCCGTTCAATCATCGTTGGCTCAGCCGATCATTCGATACAACTTAAACGAGCCGCCATATTCTCCTTACCAAATTTGTTTTCCTAAAATGATTGGAGCAAAGTTACACTCAAAAGAACGAACATTTGCATGATCACACAAACAAAATTTAATTTTTTTTTTATAAAATCACTTCATGCTTAAAATAGCAACAAAAGAACACAGGTACTATAATACAATAAATACAAATCTACTTATCGTCTACACCTTAACGAATGCAGGTAGAGGATCGGTCATCTCGAGACATGTACAAGCTCAAGCTCGTTGCGGTTGGCATTTTATGCAACATCAAACAATTTGTTTTCAAGTCGGTTTAAAAGGGTTATAAAGAAATAAATACAATCGGTTAATATCTTCCGGTGCGAATGTGCTCTAAATTTTGCGAAATCTTAAAAAGTTCACATTTTTACAATAATTCATTTTTAAATAAGGCGCTTCCCAAATGTATTTGCTTAAATTTTTATGTATTATATCCACCGAAAATATGGCTTAAATATTTTTTAAATCCATCAGCATCTTCCGGTCGCCTTAAAATTTAGTTTTGGAAAAAAAAATTACAAATAAAGTTAGATCACATTTCGAGGAAAAAAATACTAACAACTAACATATGTTTTTGCTTATGTTTTTTTTTTGAATTCAATACAAGGTGCAATGTTTAAATATTAACATGTTAAAAAGATAAAAAATAGAATATTATTTTTCAGAATTTTTGGCAACGTTAAAGCAAATGCACGACCGAAAGATGTGAACCTAATGTGGATCTTTTTAGTCTCCCCAATTAGCAACTTCCCCGCGGTATTACGACTGGAAAAAAATGTTTTTCAGCCAGTTTAATGTCTGAGTGTGAAATAAAAAAAAACTCTTTTCGGCAGTAGCTAGAAGACAGCTTAAATTTAACTTTTTAGTATCCTCATGCCTTCCTCAATAATTATAACTCCGCAATTTTAAAGCTGACTCTCTTGATTATTGCCGCGGCACCCCTGGCATACGGCATCCCAGGGTGCCGTGGAATCCGCTTTAAGAACCGCTGGTCTACACAACACATTCTCGACCAGACACACCTAGTCCTACTTCTGGAGCGGACATTTATTACTTCTACTTGTAGTCTGCTGATTTAATGGACTTTTTGGAATTTTTAAATGTTATCTGCTCATCTAGTGGAAGCATTTATTTGATGAATTGCCAAATAAAAATGACTTGTTGAGAAATGATTTTAATATTTAAATACTGCTTAGGACAGCGCTGAATAACATTATGACCGACCGACCGTAAACCAAAATGGCGTTTTTACGAGAATAAACTTAAAATTAGTTGGGTCTCTTGATATTTGGGGGAATAATGTAATGTTGAGCGCTTGGGGATGTATGTTTTCTTTCTTGAGGATCTTTTTAATACAAAGATTTTTGAATAAGTTCTAGTTCATTGTCACCCTCAATGGGTTCTGGTGCCGGCAAAAGTTAAGCTGTTCGTGTGTTTATAAGTTATCCTGGTTCTAACGTTGTTCATATTGTTTCTATACTACGTGCAGTTTTTCATATATATAATATCTGCCCGAAAATATAAAATTCATGCATTTCTTACTTTTTATTGTGTTAATAAAAGTGGAGAAAGATATTTTTATTTTGAGTTTTATTGGTGTGGGTTGCTTCACGACACTCGCGCACGAATGCCCCAGGAGTAATCAGTCATCAAATGTTCAATTTATCCAATCCAGTTCATTTGTCCAAATGATTGTGAAGGAATGGACTTTGATGCTTTTATTATATCCAATGTTTTAAAATTTTGGCAGCAAGTCTTGTACTATATATTTCTTGGTAATTTTCCAACTTATGATTTCCTTAAAAATGTTTGACAGATATCCAGGCTGCCGATTCCAAATCATTCATTGCATGCACAAAATTAGTATCTTTAATCCAAATTCTAACTCGCACGATAGTCCATCGAAAATACGAGTACCTGCCTTACATTTTTCTGTAGATAAACAGGGAATTTCCTTGTAATTTAAGTTAAACAGGAGCTAACCGAAATACGTCTTGTTAACTAAGTCAGAGACCTAATCATTTATCTTTACACACGATAAGCTATACAACTGATTTTTATTTGTGAGACGGTGAAAGCCATGGGAAGCCACGTAGCGGTTTATTTGACCTGGCGTATGGAAACGGAATTTGCAGGCTGAAATACATTAATTTTGTATTGCTACTTACATTTACTAGCATAGTTTGGCTCAGTGGTTATTGCGTTGCACTACTGAACGGACCAAGTGTTCCCAGGTTCTAATCACCCTAGTAATAGCTACCAAAAGCTTTTCTACTGCCTCACCTCTTGCCAAAGTCCGCCAAACATCCAAGAGTACCAAATGTCATGAAAAGCTTTTAAGAATCGGTGTAACATTGTAGCTAACATTCATGAAAAACAAATAGATTCGCTTTTTTTGAAGGAGAGAATACGTTGTTGTTTTTATAATAAACCCGCACTAACGGGATTTTTATTGCCCATATAAATTATAATGTCGATATGTTTTTAGTTACATATTGCGGGCATTAAGGAAATGGGGATAATGAACAGTGCGGAGAAACCGATTCTTTTTTTTTTTTTTTTCTATAATGTGTAAAGAGATTTTTTAAATACCCTTGTAATGTAATAGTTGCCCTCATCCAAGAACCTTGGATAAGAAATGACAACGTCATGGGACTGAGGGACCCACACTACACGCTATACCACACCAAGAACGCAGGTAACATTCGAGCTTGCATTCTCGCTAAATCTACACTAAACTTAACCTTTCTTCCTCACCGCAGCACGAATGACCTGGCAGTAACACTGCTAAAATCTGCAAAAGCCCACATCTGGCTAGCTTCAGGATACCTACACTACGAGGACCCCAATTCAGCTCCATCAGAGGAGGTGAGAGTAGTGGTAGAAGAAGCCAGGAAGAGAGGAGAAGAAATTTTGCTGGGATGCGACACCAATGCGCACCACGAACTATGGGGTAGTACCGACACTAACACCCGAGGTGAGTCCCTATTTGAATTCTTAGTAGGCACCGACCTAATAGTATGCAATAGGGGAAATAGTTCCACCTTTATAACCAGAACCCGGCAAGAGGTACTAGATGTTACCTTCGCCTCTATGAAGTTGTACCCTGTGATTTCTAAGTGGACTGTATCTGACAGCCACTCCTTTTCCGATCACCGCTATCTGGAATATGAACTGGAAATACGCCATAACACCTCACCAGCAATTTTTCGCAATCGACGGAAAACTGACTGGTGTAAACACAATGAAATCCTCTCTGCTAAACTGTCCAATGGTGTACATAAGACTCCAGAAACACAATTGGAACTAGATGAGCTTAACGCTGCTCTAACTTCCGCCTTAAACGTAGCATTCGACGAATCTTGTCGCATTACTACGAGGAAGGCAGACAATCGTCCACCGTGGTGGAATGCAGCACTTAACAAGCTTCGCCACACAAGCAGGAAGCTATTCAACAAAGCCAAAACAACGAGGCTACCTCTGGACTGGGATATCTACAAAGCAAGCCTTAAGAGCTTCAAAGCGGAAGTTCGTAAAGCCAGACGTAGATCCTGGCGTAGTTTCTGTCAGAGTATTGACAACACGTCTCAATCTTCTAGGCTACGCAAAGTCCTTTCCAAGAACCCAACCATACCTAGTGTCCTCATGAATCCCAACGGATCATGGACAGAATCAGATGAAGCATCGCTTGGTCTGCTTATGGACACTCACTTCCCCGGCTGCACGCCTGTGCCTAGCGAAAACCCTGCCCTGGTAAACGCTGCACGCCCACCGTCACCTCAGAACCTCATAAACGAGGAAAAACTGAAATGGGCAGCGAACAGCTTTGAGCCATTCAAGTCCCCGGGGCCAGACGGCATTTTTCCGGCACAAATTCAGGCGGCCCTCAGCATAATAGGGCAGCACCTGTCACATATTATGAGGGGCTGCTTGATGCTAGGAACAATGCCGACCGCCTGGACTGAAGTAAGAGTGGTATTCATAGCCAAGGCAGGAAAAACATCGCACACTTCCCCGAAGGACCTTAGACCCATAAGCCTAACATCCTTCCTCCTCAAGATTCTAGAAAGAATTCTAGATCTTCACATTAAGGCCACCATTGATAGCAACTTGCTATCCACGTCACAACACGCTTACCAAAAAGGTAAATCTGTTGAAACGGCCTTGCACTCTATCGTCTACCACGTCGAAAAATCCCTTTCTATCAAAGAACTTGCTTTAGTGACATTTCTCGACATAGAGGGAGCTTTCAACAACGTTGAAACCAATTCGATTACCAACGCCCTACGTAGGCTCAACATCGACGACTCAATCTGCTGCTTTGTGGAATACATGCTCAAAGGCAGGGTAATAACCGCATCCTTCGGAAGTAGCACTGTCAAACGACGTGCACACAGAGGCACCCCCCAAGGGGGAGTATTGTCTCCGCTTCTGTGGAATCTAGTGCTCAACGAAGCCCTTCTGAACATTGAACATACTGGATGCAAAGTTATCGCCTATGCGGACGACGTCGCGATACTTGTAACAGGGAAATACCCGCAGACGCTGGCCGATGTCATGCAATCTGCTATCAACATATTGACAGGTTGGACCGAAAGATGCGGCCTGTCAGTCAATCCAACAAAGACTGAGCTGGTCCTGTTCACACGAAGACATAAACTCCCTGAGTTCACTCCCCCGAAGATTAGAGGCACTCCTCTGGCACTCTCAAATAGCGCTAGCTATTTAGGCCTGAAGCTTGATCGCAAGCTACTTTGGAGGGAAAGTGTAGTCGAACGTGCCAGGAAATCCCTAGCTGCTCTTTACATTTGCAGAAAGGCGGTAGGCTCCACGTGGGGCCTACAACCAAAAATTATGCACTGGTTATACATGTCGGTAGTTAAACCGATTCTCTTCTATGGAGTACTGGTCTGGTGGCCCGCCTTGGAGAAGAAGTCCAACCTAACCTTGCTGGACAAAACTCAACGAGTTGCATGCCTCAGCATCACCGGTGCGCTGAGAACCTCTCCCACTGCGGCGCTCCAAGCCATGCTCCACCTTCTCCCGACCGACATCGTCGGCAAACAGTTGGCTGCCAGCTCAGCAATAAGACTGAGAAGCTCCAAACAATGGACAGAGCAACAAACTGGACATGCCAATTTACTATCGATGTATCGACATCTCCCTAAGGTCACCGACCACCTGCCCACTGAATACAACTTCAACCTGGGCTACAAACATCAAATCCCAGACAGAACCGAGTGGACACAACGTCATGTCCTACACCACGAATCGCTGTCAATTTTTACGGATGGGTCCAAACGGAGGACGGAGTCGGTGCCGGAGTCTTCTCTGAAGACCTGGACATTCACCTCTCCTTTAACCTTCCAGAACACTGCAGCGTTTTTCAGGCCGAAGTCACCGCCGTCCGCCAAGCCGCTGCCTGGCTGTCGGTTAATACGATATCGAAATCAGATATTGTAATATACATCGACAGTCAGGCGGCCATCAAATCCCTTGCATCCAGCATTACAAGATCCAAGGCAGTGAAAGACTGCCGTGCATCTCTTAACGAGATAGCCGGTCAGTATAGCCTCACCCTTTGCTGGGTGCCGGGTCACTGTGACATACGAGGGAATTGTGAAGCTGACGAACTGGCCCGACGAGGCTCTTTTGGTTTAAATAGCATAAGCGTCACCGACATCGAGGCGCCAACGTCTTATGTTAAAAACCTCATAGACACCAATGCGGTGAACGAAGCCAACCATCGTTGGCACCAACTCGACCAGTGCAACACCGCAAGGCTACTCTGGCCGACATTAAACAAATCCAGGTCCATCGGACTTCTGAGGCATAAGAGAGGAACCCTCTCGAAATTAGTAAACGCCCTCACCGGGCACTGTGCTATAGGAAGACATGCCCAAAGGTTGGGCATCCCCTACAATGACTTCTGCAGAAGCTGTAGGGACGAGGAAGAAGAGGAGACCATCAGTCACTTCCTTTGCACGTGTCCTGCACTCGCCAACACTAGGAAGGCTACATTGGGTGAATACCTTTTCAATGATCTAAACGATCTTAACAACGCCTGCACAGCAAGGATTAGCTCCTTCATTCAAAGGAGCAAATGGTTCCCTGAGTAAGAGGGTGACCCACCCACCTTACACATCGGCAGCACAATGGACCTACTTCTGGTCTAAGTGCATCCTCATCGAGGGCCGGTTTTCAACCAACCAACCAATGTAATAGTTACACAGCGCGGGCGTTTAGGAAAGTAGGATAAGAACACAGGGAGAGATGCCGATGAACGTTGGTTTTAAATACATTTAAATAGTGTTTGAATTTGACGTGTCATTTTAAATTGGCCGCCACTTTTTAGGGTTCCGTAGCCAAATGGCAAAAAATGGAACCCTTATAGATTCGTCATGTCTGTCTGTCTGTCTGTCTGTCCGGGAATGTCACAGCCACTTTTTCCGAAACTATAAGAGCTACACCTACTGTTGAAACTTGGTAAGTAGATGTATTCTGTGAACCGCATTAAGATTTTCACATAAAAATAGAAAAAAAAAAACAATTTTTGGGGGTTTCCCATACTTTATTTATTTTATTTATTTTATTTTTTATTTATTTTATTTATAAATTCGGTCTCCTTAAACACAGTAAGATACAATATCTTATAATATAGTGATAAGCGCAGTAATAAACAAATTGTGGAACTACAAAGAAAAATCAGTGAAACCTGAACAAATCCATTTATTTCTCTTGCTATAATTTCTTACGATTATTATCTAACTTCGTTACTTAGAACTGAAACTGAATTTTTTTTTTATTCAAACACATACGTGTGGGGTATCTTTGGACAGGTCTTCAAAAATGATATTGAGGTTTCTTATATCATTTTTTTCTGAACTGAATAGTTTGCGCGAAAGACACTTCCATAATGGTAAAATGTGTACCCCCAGCCCTGTAACTTCTAAAATAAAGGAATGATAAAATTAAAAGGGGGACACATTTTACCACTTTGGAAGTGTCTCTCGTGCAAACTATTCAGTTTAGAACAAAATGATATTTGAAACCTCAATATCATTTTTGAAGACCTATCCATAGATACCCCACACGTATGGGTTTGATGAACAATTTTTTTTTCGAGTTTCAGTTCTAAGTATGGGAAACCCACAAAGTTTATTGTATAGAAAAAACTATTTTTGTGTGAAAATCTTGATGCGGTTCACAGAATACATCTACTTACCAAGTTTCAACAGTATAGTTCTTATAGTTTCGGAAAAAGTGGCTGTGACATGCTCGGACAGGCAGACAGACAGACAGACAGACGGACAGACAGACGGACAGACAGACATGACGAATCTATAAGGGTTCCGCTCTTTGCCATTTGGCTACGGAACCCTAAAAACGCGCCTACCATTCTACCTCGCAGGTGGTGAGGAAACGAGTGCATCGTCATAATGTAGGCGCTTTCTCAGCGCTCTACTCCAAAAACGGTTATTTTTACAGAAAAATGCATGAGACAATAATTTTTGGGTGCCGTGACATAACCCCAAGCGTCATAAGCCCAAATCTCGAAATTTGGCCTTATGTCACATTGTGAAAGTGACATAAGACCAAATTTTAGCATTTGGTATTATGACACCTTGAAAAAGCGTCATAAGGCCAATTTGGCTTTATGACACTTTCGCTTGGTGCTGTTTTCAACAAATTGCCCTTGCACCTACTCAAACAGTGACCCCAAGCAGGGGGCTGCAGGGGGCAGCATGCCCCCCGATATGCATTGCACTGTTTATGGGATTAGTTACGAAATCGCAAGTAGATTCCATAAGCAGTGTAATGCCTATGGAGGGGCATTCTGCCCCCCTGCAACCCCCCTGCTTGGCGTCACTGTTTGATTTGGAGTAGGTGCGAGGTACGGTTTTGAAAATTTGGCTTTATGTCACTTTCCGGATTTGGCCTTATGACGAAAGTGACATAAATGCTAGAATTTGGCCTTATGTCACTTTCAAAAAGCGATATAAGGCCAAATTTCGAGATTTGTGCTTATGACGCTTGGGGTTATATCACGGCACCTAATTTTTGTTGATAATTTCACGACAAACAATTTTTATATTGACCTCCGAGCAATAGATCGCGAGATATTTGGGAAAAACTGATTTTCGTGACCTTTTGACCTTTATAACTTGTTTAGCCGGCACGTGTCGATTTTTCACATCTTCATTACAACGCCGTAATAAAGGTGTATATAAAAATTCAGCTGGCTAAAAATTTTTCCGCAGATAAACCTAAACCTCCGGTGTGATGGCGCCAATAATTATCTGCAGGTCTTGGCGAAGGCTTTTCCATCTTCATAAATTTGAAGGAACTGGTTTGGTTCAAGATCAGAGAAGTGCCTATCATCGTAGTGGTCGTTCGAGTGGAAATATTGCATCTGTTACCAGAAGTGTTGCTGAAGAGCCAAGGACGTCAATTCGTCGTCGTTCACAGCAATCAAACCTCAAACCAACAACTTTGATTAACATTTTGCACACAGATCTGCATGTTAAGGCTTACAAAATACAGTTAACACAAGAATTAAAGCCAACAAATCGGTAATTGGGCCATAGAGAAGCAACAACAAAATGACAATTTTTTTAAATAAATTATCTTCACCGAAGTGGCTCATTTTGTAATTGGCGGTTATGTCAATAAACAAAACTGTCGCATTTGGGCTGAAGAAAATCCTAGAGGATTGTTTGAAAGGCCAATGAAACGGAAATAAAGTCACTGTATAATATGGATTTTGGTGTGGTGGCGTAAATGGTCCATTTTTCTTCGAATATGAAAATGGCAATGCAGTTACTGTGGATGGAGCTCGATATCAAGCGATGATTAGAAACTTTTTATGGAGTCAATTGGAAGATATTGATGTGCAGAATATGTGGTTTCAATAGGATGGTGCAACATGCCACACAGCGACGAACTCAATCGATCTGTTGAAAGAGAAGTTTAACAATCGCATAACTTCCCGAAGAACAGACATGAATTCGCCACCAAGATCATGCGATTTAACACCACTGGATTTTTTCTTAAGCGATTTCTTGAAGAGTAAAGTGTATGGCGATAATCCTCAACCTGTTCAACACCTCAAAGGCAACATCATCGAGCAAATATCACTTATTGAACCATCATTATGTGAAAAAGTGACTGAAAATTTTGGTAAAAGGTTGACAGTCTGCCGAGCTAGCAGAGAAGGTCACATGACATTCTTTATCATTATTAACCAGAACCAATGTACATTAATTTCCAATAAAAATACATAAACAAAAGATTCTTTGCATTTCACTGTACGTTATAAAGGCTTTAGGGTGAACTGATGCGCATTCCTTGCACTGCGGGTATTGCGGCTGAAATTTTCTAGGGCTGGAACGCAACTGCCTATTTGGATTGAGCACTTTTGGTGGATATAACGATTAACAATCGAGCGACAGGGATCATTGCGACGATGAGTAAGAGAGTCAAGTGATCTGGCGATTTGGCGGTCACTAGTGACCGACCGAAGGTCGATTTCCAGCCAAAGCCGAAGCCGAATGGTCGGCTAAACAATAACCTTCGGCAACTTATAGAATTTCCATAATATTTGTCGTGGTCTGTTTTTTTGGTAAGACACTACCAAGAGACAATGCTTTTTTACATATTTTACAAATTGATTTATCATTGTTTTTAGAAAAATATTCCCAAAGAGACTTTTATCCCAAAGATGTCATCATGTATCTACCTACCTAAAAGAAAAATAAAAGAAAATTAAAATTCAAAAATCGCCAAAACTAAGCTGTATCTTGCACTCGATTTAAAAGCGGATAAACAGTAACTTGTAGGTAGATACATACGAGTACACTCTGCTTCAACTGAATAAGCACAACATTTTCTAAGCTACGTTGTCCATTTTTTCAAAACCTTGTGCCGTAATATATCATTTGATGATGCAAACTGTTTGCGTATGATGTTGACAAAATAAATCGGAAAGAATAATTCAAAAAGTACCGCTATTTTTTGCCTGGTACCCTTGCAAAGCATTCAATATGGAAAAATGCAGTTTTATTTTGCGTCAACTGAATAGACACAAGGTCATTATTTTCACTGCTTATGAGTTTTCTGCGGAAATTGGCACATTAGATTAACAGTTGAAGTGCTTTAAGTGAATTTTATTTGATTAATTGTATTTCAAAGAAAAACAGGTAGATCAAAATCTCTAAATAGTGTTGAAAGAGCTCAAATCGATTTACTAAAAGACCAAAGACTAACCGGGCGTTCTATCGATGACAAAATTGGACGAAGTTCTAGTGCGGTCTATTCTTATTTCAGAAGCAAAGATTCGCACGGAAAAAACATGAAAGGAGGTCAAAAAACGACAACAACAACGGTTGATCGATGAGCAATTTTAAGATGTGCTTCCAATTCCTGCGACTCTGCGGCAAAAATAAAGCAGAAAGCCGGTGTTACTGCAAGCGTTTCAACAGTGCGAAAGGTTATCAATAGTGCCAAACATTTAAAATGGTTAAAAATTCAAAAGAAACCACCACTTAACGAGAAACGGAAGTGTATGCGCTTAGAATTATCTAGACTCCATATGAGTTTTAAAAATTAATGGCGTCACGTAGATATTTCGAATGAGAAGAAGTTTAATTTGTATGGCCCTGATGGGTTTAATATTGTGCACTTATGATGCGACGGCAGCTGTCCGGCTCTTGTGCATTCATAACGGTTCTACGAAAAACGAAATTTGATTTTTTTCGGCGCCTACCACGACGCACGACATCCATAAACTTAACCTTCGGCTTCGGCCAAAACTTCGGTCTCATTTGGCCGAAGCCGAATGTTTTGTCGAAGGTGATATTTTTAGCCGAAGTTGGCCGAAGCCGAAGCCGAAGCCGAAGGTTCGGTCGGACACTAGCGGTCACCAATGAGATTTATCGCACGTTTTTGGAAACTGTCAAGTAGCTCCAAATAAGTTATTGAAGCATCGTTGGTTTGTCTCGGCAAGTGGCATCTGGCATGTAATATTTATTTGAAAGGCCAGGTGCCCAAAAAAGACAAGGAGCTGAAATTTGGAGTAAGAACTAAGAGATAGTACCAAAATTGGTGTGTCTCTTCTCCCTTAATCGACTCTCTCATCACAGCAAGGTGATCACTTATATGCATACTCTCAACTAGTCAGCTGAGGTTCCAGCTCAAATGAGGAGGTACATTTCCGATGCTAGCGTCTCTGTCATAACTTAATTCTATTTCACTTTCTAACACCCCTATTGCGAGTGTCAATCGACAATTGATAATTGACTATTTTCAATCTGTGCTATTGTGAACGAATCATTTTCATTGATATTCTTGTCAATCGCATTTTTTCAATTGACTGCAATTGACAAATTCCTTTAGAATCGTTCGTTCACAATAGCACACATTGAAAATAGTCAATTATCAATTATCGATTGACACTCGCACTGTAAGTAAATTACCCCGATAGCACAACCCCCACCTGGAGGCCCAAGTCTAAAATGTCTCCTGCACTTGATTTCGGTTATTCGCTTCACTGAAAATCCTTAGCACTTTAGCTCCGAGTATGTCAAAGTAGCTTATATAAGATATGCGCTATGCTGACTGTTTGCGAAACCGTTGACACAATCACGTGAATTCATCCGACCTTTCTTATGCTTCTGAAGGGTCATGTAAGACTCCTGTCCTGAGACACATCAGCCAATAATTTCCGACAGAGAACTATAGTGCTGCTTTTACCTAGTTCAACACAATATAGTCGAAGCAACTAAGTCAGTGCCGAAATCACCAGTTGGAAGGTAAAACAAGCACAATTGATTTGTAGTCTTACTTCCTATACTGGGCATCATACAACACAGACGAAGAAAAAGCGAACTGCTTAGCAACATCACGACTACGTTTCGTAGGTAAGCCTTACTTTGAGACAAATGACATCGCCAAACATATAATGTAAATATATTAATGAATCCGAATTCATGGGCGACTCTTAAACATGAGGACATCACAATAGGCCCAAACATGGCTGTACTGACAAGGGTATCCAGTCCAAAATGATGTGAAAATCATTCCATACAAACGCCTCAATCCATCAACTAAATTTTTAGTTTTATTAAAAATTTGATAAAGCAGCGGATACATTTTAAGCAACGCATAATTTATCGTCCTCATTGTTGGCCCAGCAGGCAACGAGCCATATCCGAATAATCACAAGCCTGAAATGGAAAATAAATCACTTTCAAAAAATTATACCCACGATGAGATAAAAGCATTAGCCCCACCTGATTCAATGTATTGTAGTGCAGACCATTGGGACACGACTGCAGGACAGGAACTCCTCGATCACACTTATAGAACTCGGAACAGCTTGTGGATGACGGGACCTGCACAACCGTATCTATTTCATTTTGAGCGGATGGACAAACAATATTAACTGCCGACACTGCAATTAAGCTCAGTAAAATACTGCCAAGGATATCACAAACTTTAATCATCCTTTAAAACGCAAACTTTTTCGTGACGAGAAATTGTGTAAAAAACTTATTTAACGAACGATGAGTGATTTGTTTTTATATCATGTTGGTGCGTCATTTGTGGGGTTAAGCGTGAGCACCACTCCTTTGTATTTTTGTGTCGGCGCGGTACTCACAAAGTGGAAAAGATTGTTTAATTAATGTTTTATGTCTGCTGGTTACGGTTTCGATAAGGTGAGATTGTTCTCCACCAAACACATGCCGCAGTGGAATTTGGGGCCGTCACATAAGGGCACCACATGCCGAAAAAGTACATATGCTATGAGTGTGACACCGCATCCTCTACCCCTGCAAACAAACCATGACTTTCCACTAACAAAACAATGAATCCCCATCCAACTGACGGCTACAAGTGTTAACAACTTGTAGTTCAACCTTGGTGGAGTCCTAACTGAAGTGGATACCACCCCCGTCTCGCTGGAGCCCCTTCAAAAACCCTTTGGCGTGTGGTTTTACATTCGTTTTACATTCGTATCAGTTCAGGTAGGTTTTTCGTTCCACTAACCTAGCACGTGCTCCGTGGGCACTCTCGTCATCGTCACACCAGTCTATGGCTGGCAGGGCAAGATGTAACCAACCCCTACGCAGGGAATGTGTGTATTATTGATGAGCTCCATCGTTACTTCAAAACTCTCAGGTGGAACGAGATATGTATCTACATATATCATACTGATGCGAATGGGTAAATAAATTTAATAGCTGACATCTACTATTATTCCACATATTCTTGTGATTATGTAGTCACTTGTCGGATGGCGGTTGTGGTGTGTCGCTGGTAATGGCTTTTAATATCTTCGAGCCGTTTAAATAGCGCTCGTGTTTGGGCTGGAAGATTGTTCGCGCCTATCGCCTTCGCCATGGTGCAAGTCGGATGGGCGGACGATGCGACGGAAAGCTTTCGGTATAATTAACTCGAATAATTCCACTGTAATCGTATTAAATTGCTATCTGTACCTACGCTTAGCGTGGGGTTGAAGTACATATTGTAAGTGGTGTATAGAGTGTGACGCTGCCTTTGACATGTATGGATATTGTGTAGCTGTAGATGTGGAATGAGGGTGATGATTGCTTTGTGTGCGAGTAGAAATGGAGGATCTTTGCATTCGAGATGATTTAAATGAACACATTAGGAAGGAGTGTCGGTACGAACCGATTTGAGTTGGATCTAGAACCATTTTGTAGTTGAGAATATGGAGAGTAGGTTCTCTTGGATTTTATGTCGATTTTTCAAGTGGAAACCCATGAATAATGAAATGATGATGTATGCTAAGTGTACGACAAATGTTGTGTTATACGTGATGGGGCTGCTCAAGGTGAGGTACTTAACTTGAAATTCACGGAGTGATAAAAGTGGATGTACGCAAAGTTATATAAATATTTTGGCAATTGTCAGGCTGAGGGTTAAATTTCAACCACTCACTTAAAAGCTTACAGAAATATTTTGAAAACAAAAAGAGGGGGTGTTTGGGTAGGAAATAGTTTGCAGCTGTACAACATTGGATTCGTAAGCTTGGGACAGCTGGTAATGCATTAATCTTCTTCAAATTTTATATTTATTTTTCTATATTCTCGCAAAACAGTTTTAAAATAAGATAAATTGTTAGAATTAATTTTTTTTTATTTACACGAAAAATAAGCCTATCCCTGCTTGGAAGAAATCGTACATTTTCCAGAAATCGGGTTTGAACTTAGGTTGCACCAACATTGTGAAAAAATCAATTTATCATTTGTTGGATAGAGTTGATCGAATTCAGATATCCCGCAGAAAATCTGCTTCGGTGCTTAGTACTTGATTCGGTTTTATTAACTACAAAGTATTTAACCAACGATATGAGGCTTCAAAGATGGAATTGGCTGACAAAGGCTTAAACGATAATAACAATGAAACTCTGGCTGACATCCAAAACGTCAAAAAAATGCGCATTGTGAATACACACTGCTTTTATAATGCCAGGTTATGAATGCATTTGCGCTGCCTTGCATTTGGGATGCTTTGCAATTTTTGAGCTTTTGAAACGACTTTGATGCAACTATCGTAATATGTTTCAAACACCAATAATGTCTAAACAATTAGTAACAACCATACTTTTTAACAGCTTAATAAACAATATTAATTCGTACAATGCCAACACGTTTAAGCATATTCCTTATTTAAGAAGGAAGTAGTTTACATACTCGCAGAATGTCTTTGCTTTCTTCAATTAAACAATAATTTAATGGACTCATTCGTACATTTTTTATTACTGCAAATCAAAGTAAAATTGACAAATTATCACAAATTATATTATTTTACTTACGACTCCGGTCATGAATCTTACGTACTAACCTCATTGTTTGTAACTCAGGTAATGAACCCACCTTCATTACCAAAAATCGACAAGAAGTCCTTGACGGTGCAGGGAAATAAGTCCACGGGAACTAAGTCCACTGAGGGACTTAGTTCCCATTAAGTGGGAAATAAAACCACTTTCGCGAAGTGGACTTAGTTCCCATGTAAGGTGGGAAATAAATTCCCAAAATTCTGAGTGGTTTTAGTTCCCTTTTAATGTGAAGTAAATTCTCACTGTCGACTAAGAACAAAATAAAATTAAAGAGTCAAGTAGGTACTTTGCAATTTTTATTAACAAAATAGAAATTAACTTCTAACTGAGACAGAGTAATATAGGTACCGTGACCTCGCGCCTACTCCAAATCAAACAGTGACCCCAAGCAGGGGGGTTGCAGGGGGGCAGCATGGCCCCCCATATGCATTGCACTGTTTATGAGATTAGTTACGAAATCGCAAGTAGATTCCATAAATAGTGTAATGCATGCTGCCCCCCTGCAACCCCCCTGCTTGGGGTCACTGTTTGATTTGGAGTAGGTGCGAGGTACGGTTTTGAAACTTTGGCTTTATGTCACCATGATAAGCTTAAGACTTTGCTTAAAGAGTGTGATAACTAACTGCACTTTACAGTTTTTTGTTTAATTCTAAATATTGGATGTCAGTTCCCTCTTCTTATATTTGAATGTGGACTAAGTTCCCATAAAAAAATGGACTTAGTTCCCACTTAACATGGAAACTAAGTCCACTTCGCGAAAGTGGTTTTATTTCCCACTAAGTGGGAACTAAGTCCCTCAGTGGACTTAGTTCCCGTGGACTTATTTCCCTGCACCGTCCTTGACATCACTCTTGTCTCCGATACCATCAACGACATGATTACGGGCTGGAAGGTTTCGGCTGATCACTCTTTTTCGGATCACCGCTATCTTCTTTTCAACCTTAATGTTGAGCCTCCATGTCAACCCACCTTCCGAAATCCGCGGAAAACCAATTGGCCCTTATACAGAGACACATTACATAATCGTATTAACTCTGTACTCTTAAGTCCACCCTGAGACTCCAATGAGCTCGACAATAAAGTCGATGAACTCACCCTGACCCTTAACGAAGCAATGGCGGCATCCTGCCCACTCGTATAACCCAGCGGTAAGAAGAAGCCTCACTGGTGGACCCCTGAGCTAGGACCACTCAGAAAGGAGTGCAGAAGACTCTTTAATCTTGCTAAAAGCTCAAAAGCAATAACCGATTGGGACTCCTATAAGGAATCCCTCACACTATACAAAAAAGAACTAAGGAAAGCCAAAAGATCGTCATGGAGACTCTTCTGTGGCAAAATAGAAGAATCATCTGAGGCATCAAGGCTAAGAAAAATCCTCTCTTCTAATGCAATTATGCCTAGCTGCCTTAAGAAGGCAGACGGCTCTTGGACGACATCTAGCGAGGAATCGCTCAATCTGCTACTTGACACTCATTTCCCAGGCAGCTCCAATATTACCGGCAATTTACGCCCTTACAGGTCAAATGCACAGGTAACTTACTCTCACGGTCTGATTACTAGGGAAAAGCTGACTTGGGCGATACATAGCTTCAAACCCTTCAAGTCTGCAGGATCAGACGGCATAATACCTGCCGAACTACAAATGTCAGCGGATATCATCCTGCCTGTGCTGGAGATGATCCTGAAAAGCTGTCTAGACCTGGTTCATATTCCCCGGGCTTGAAGAGAAGTTAAAGTGGTTTTCATACCCAAGGCAGGCAAATATTCCCACGTCAGTCCAAAGGACCTCAGACCCATTAGTCTATCTTCATTCCTCCTCAAAACGCTGGAGCGATTGATTGATATCCATCTTCGCACGAACATAAATCCGCAATTGTTGTCTGCGGCTCAGCATGCATACTGTAAGGGAAAGTCGATGGAAACCGCTCTTCACTCCTTAGTACGCACTATCGAATACTCTCTTCATCACAAAGAGTATACCATGGTGGCTTTCCTTGACATAGAAGGCGCCTTTAACAACGTTAACACATCTGCAATCGCAAATGCACTGACAGAACTGAAGGTGGATAGCTGGCTTGGTGAATTGATTAATCTACTGCTTGAAAGTCGGATTATTAATTCAAAACTGGGCGTTACATCTGCTAGGAGGTCTGTCAGTAGAGGCACGCTACAAGGCGGTGTTCTATCTCCCTTTTGTATCTCGTTATAATTTTCTTTATTTAATTCATTAAAACAAACTAAGGGTAAATTCAATTAACTAAACTAATATAATTATGTAATACAATTTATGGATAACATGTACATGTGTTGGGAATGGCGGCTCAACTCGAAGTGTCATCTCAGAGCCAACAGTAGAGAGAGATGACTGCAGTGTTCACCAGTTGAAGTTGTAAACACTCTCTGCTGACATAACTAGTCTAGTCACGTTACAACACTCCCCTTCTCTGGAATTTGGTGGTGAATAAACTACTGATAAACCTGGAAGGGGAGGGCTGCGGGGTGATTGCCTATGCGGATGACGTTACTATAGCCGTCTCAGGAAAACACATCAATACCATAAAGGAACTCCTGCAAAATGCTCTTAACAAGCTAACGAGATGGGCTAATCGGTGTGGACTGGCCGTTAACCCCCACAAAACCGAGTTGGTCCTCTTTTCCAGGAAATATAAAATCCCACATATTGACCCTCCCTCTATTAGCGGTACAAGCTTAACTTTCTCTGACGAAGCAAAATTTTTGTGTCTAATCTTCGATAGGAAGTTAAGCTGGAAACCCAATATACAAGAAAGAGTCAAGAAAGCTACAGTAGCACTTTTCTCTTGCAAAAAAGCCATTGGCAACAAGTGGGGTATACAACCCCGCATTACGCATTGGCTATATACCAGTGGCGTGGCGTCCATATAACACGATTCCTACCGTCTTCCCTTTTAAAAATCCACCAAAAGTAAGCACTATCTGCCAAATAAATATATGAAAAATGAAACCCGTCCCGTATTTTAATTATAAAATAAAATCTACACACTCACACATAAGCTATCGAATAAGTTTAATATTTTCATTCTACCTCTCGTCTGTATCTTCATACTTTATTCAAGAATCAAGATTCAACCACATTCCACAATCCACAAATCACAAACAACAAACCAACGAAGAGTCACAAAAATACTCTTAGTAAAAAGTTTTCAACTACCGCTGCTCTCTATAATAGAATAAAAAATATTTTTCCGTCTTATTTACTTGTTTTATATCCCTTTCTTCTACAAGCATTGCGGTTCCGATCCTCTTTGTTCAACACCCGCTTTTATATTCAAAGAAAAAGACGCTACATTTCGTCTTATAAACCAAATCTCACGCTGAATACTTGGAATTGTTTCATTTCATTCTCCCTTTTGCGATTAGCATTGCGTTTCAATCGGAAGATATCAACATGTTGCAGGAATGCAGGTGCTACGTTTGACTAGTTTTTTTTGCAACATTGTGTCTAATAACACGGTGTTCTTTGACTTATTTCTTTTTTCTTATGACATAATATCTGAATGTGTTATGTGGGTTGATTCTTGATTTTGAATTTGATGTTGATATTGATATGCGTGTTGATGTAAGAAGTTGAGCTTTCATTTTTCTCTCTTGTGATAGTTAATGCTTCGATGTTTTTACAAATTTATTGTTATACTTTTGTCTTATGAAATAAAATATGGTAGAATATTATGGCAATTTGTCAGCAGAGTAAATTCAGCATATCGCTTAAGAGAAGTTCATGTCAAATAAAATACCGACACTTGTTTTTTTTTTAAGCAGGAATTCAAATTTTAATTTAGAATCAGTTGGAATTTATTGACAGACTGCGTTGCACAAGTGCAATAACTTGAAAAAATCTAGTGTTTTGTAAAGCCAATTTGATAAAATCTTAAATTAAAATAGTGAAAAGTTAGATGTGAAAGTGAAAGTGAAGGTTACTGATAAAAACATTTTAGCTTCTTAATTTTAGTGCAGTTTTAGATTTTTTTTTGGAAATGTCTTTGATTAGTGTAGATTGCTGTTTAACTGATTTCCTCCTGGAGGATTCAAATAGTTTTAGTAAGCTATCTTTTCTTGATAAAAAAAAAGTTATAGACGTAGGGCGCTCTATGCCTTTTATAAATATTAATTACCAAAGGAGAGATGGTTTTGTGACACATTTTAATGTTTCCTTATACCAAAAATATAAGTGGCTAACTGGGAGTTGCAAGCTTAATAAAATGTTTTGTTTTCCTTGTCTTCTTTTTTCAAACTCCGCCAGTGTTTGGAGCAGAACGGGTTTCACTGATATAAATAATTTAGTTAATTCTTCGAAAAAACATATTAAGACAGAAAAACATATTCGTTGTTGTTTATCCCTACACGAATTCGGCACGAATCGCATTGAAACTTCTTTAGGAAATTCTTTCGTTGTTCATAATAAAAAAGTAGATAAAAATCGGAAACTAATGGAACGTTTTATTGACACGGTCATTTTATTAGGCAGACAGGAGTTAGCATTTCGCGGTCATGATGAAAGGTCTAGTTCAGATAATCGTGGCAATTATGTCGAAGCGGTTTATTTTTTATCTAAATATGACACTTTATTGGAATCCCATTTAGAGCAGTGTTCAAGTACACACAATCCAATTTTTTCAGGTTTATCCAACGATATTCAAAACGATTTGATACTTAGTATCGCGGCGGTTATTAAATCCGAAATTAAAACGGAAATCAAGGATGCTCGGTTCGTGTCGATTATGATCGACGAAACACCAGATTTGAGTCATAGGGAACAACTGAGTGCCATATTTCGGTACTTGTCAGAGGATGGTATACAAGAAAGATTTCTTGGATTTTTTGACGTTAGCGCAAGTCGTAATGCAAATGAGTTATCCAATCATATATTTAAAATTCTTGAAACATACGACTGCAAGGAAAAGTTAATAGGACAATCCTACGATGGTGCCGCAGTTATGTCCGGCGAGGGGGGTTGTGTTCAAAAGAAGGTCCTTGATGAATGCCCGATGGCAAATTTTATTCCTTGTTATGCACATGTTTTAAATTTAGTACTATCCCGATCTCTAGAAAACATAGCAGAACTTAAACTATTTTTTGGCTATACTAATAGCATCGTTCGATTTTTTAATAAATCCACAAAGCGGTCCAATCTTTTAAAACAAATTTCCAATCGACGCATGCCAGGAGTATCGAAAACTCGATGGCATTATCATTCAAGAATAATAAACGTAATCTTTAACTGTAGAATAGATATAATTGAAACTTTTAGTAAAATAATTAATGACTCTAGGGAATGGGATACTGACACACTTTCGATGGCAGAAAGTTTATTAAATAAATTAGAGAGCAAGGAATTCTGTTTTTTGCTTCATACCCTTTCTGAAATATTTGCAAAGACCGATGTATTATTTAATTTAATTCAAAAAAACAAACAGACGTTAGTTATGCCAAGCAAGAAATCGAACGTTTTGAGTCATGGATAAGCTCTGACTTTTTAAATATGTTTGAAGTTATTTATGACAGCGTAAATGATTGCATCGAACCTCCACGTAAACGCAGGTTGCTTGACTTCGATTTGAAGACGAATTATAAGCGCCTTTTTGTTGAAATTAAAGACAATATAGTTAGCCAAATAAATGCCAGATATAAATCATTTAGTAATCTTACATTTTTGGATTTACTAAATAATTTGAAGTATGACACTTTTTCTCGTTCCAGTCCAGATGTAAGAATATCTTCCCTAATTAAGTTTTTTCCTAGAATTTTTGACTTCACGGCATTAAAAAATGAACTTAATGTTTTATATTCTTCGTCGTCACTTCGGCAGTTTGAGGTTCTCGACCTTCACAACCATTTGAATAGTGAAGCATTGAAAGAAGTGTTCCCTCAAGTCTTAAACTTAAGTAGTTTACTTTTAACACTTCCCATTTCCGTCGCCTCCGTTGAGAGGTCTTTTTCTGCTTTAAAAAGAATTCATACTTATTTAAGAAACTCACAGGGCGAAGATAGGCTCTCTGATTTAGCCCTCATATCGATAGAAAGAAGACTTCTTCTTAAAATTAAAAATAGACCAAACTTCTATGAAAGGGTATTGGCAGAGTTTATCAAAAAAGATCGTCGAATAGCATTAGAATACAAATAATTATAAAGAACTAATATTTTAACAAAACTTTTCACTTTTTTTTTTTAAGTGTGTGAATTTTAGCTGTTTTTAATTTTGATTTATTTTTATTGCTGACATTATTATTTGTATCGTTTTTATATTTTAAGAAATATAAAGAATTATCCATATAATTCTTCTGAATTTTCTTATTTTAAAATTACTATCCACATTATGCTGAATTTTTTTAAGTTATTGTATCATGCGTCTGTCAAGACCGGCTTCTTTTGAAGCCACTTTTGTTATGCTTTAAGCTCATTGTTGATTGAAATATTAATGTCTTGAAGTATAAAAAATGTGGCTAGAATATTTTTGCTAAGTCAATGTGGAATGCATATTATGTAGATACAATATCCCCATTAAAAATTATTTTATTTCAGGTTTTAAAGATTTTTATTTTTATAGGTGACTAAATTTTTCAACGTCTTCCCTTTTAAAATTATCCACGCCACGCCACTGCTATATACAGCGGTGGTTAGACCAATTCGGTCGTCTGGTGGACTGCCCTGGATATAGCTATAAACCGCGACAAACTGGGTAAAGTCCAGCGTTCAGCGTGTCTGTGCATTAGCGGATTACTCCGTACTACCCCCTCCGCTGCACTGGACATTCTGTTACACCTGATACCCCTCGACATCTTCAGCATGCAAACAGCGGCTTGTTCCGCTGTCCGCTTAAAACCTACCTCACAGCGGACCAACAAGAAGATCGGCCACTCGACTCCTTTAAGTCTCTACCCAGAAACATAGACTACACCATAACCCATCTGCAGTTCGGAAAAAACTTCCAAATCACCATTCCTTCCAGATCATTCTGGGATGATGATGCATTTGCGGAAGATAAATCGATCCACTTCTACACCGACGGATCTAAAACCAGCGATGGGGTAGGTGGGGGCGTTTTCTCAGAAAAGCTAAATCTTAGCCTCTCTTTCCGTCTTCCAGATTATTGTAGCGTGTTCCAGGCGGAAACTTAAAAACATGTTTACAAAATTACCTTGTGTCATTCCATTCCTTCGCTTACAGGAGGACCTAATGCATTTATTTCCATGGCAAATGACTACCAGTATTCTTTTTGGCTTTTTTTGATGAGCCAAATTGTTCCAAGCCCTTTGCCATGTCTGGATTCGCCCCCATGAACTCGACCAGTTTTTCAAACTGCCGAGGATTGTTTTTTTTTTAAGCTTTAGAATGATAACACATTTATTTTGTTGCTTCTATATATATTTGATCGTCCTAATTTAACTTTTTCTTGCCTCACTCATGTCTATTGCTACCGCAGTCACAACGAAATTTCATTCGACTGATTTTGACATAAGAAATGAAAGTTCTGGTGGAACGTTCGCTAATCATAATAGAGTGAAGTCATAATTCGCTTAAATTTTGACGTTTGAGGCGAATGAAATTTTGGCGAATCGCTAACAGTAATACGAATCAGTCACTTTCGCCTATTTTTTCGTTCGATTTGCTAACCGTAAAAGGGGAGTTAGTAAAGTGTATATTTAAGTGAAAACAAAAGCTATTGAAGAGGAAAAACAACTCCCATATAGAAATTCGCCAATGCTTGACCATCAATTAGCTAATTCAGCTGTAGTTTTTTTTTATTCGACACTGACGTTGTCGCGAAGTACTCTATTGTAGGATATCTCCCTTGTACATGGAAGAGCCAAATGAGCCGGTCGCACTCCATTTTCTTTGAGATCGGTTCTTTGAAGTGAAGGCTTTTGGATCTTGGAATTTTATTTCGATCAAGATTTGGTACTGCATCATCCTCTTCTCATCTGCCATTAATTTTTCCTCATACTTTCCGCATGTTGCTCGAAACTGTGAACCGTTTGTGAGCACCGCGCCGGGTGCAGAGCTGCGGTGTAGAGCCTTCCATACAACTTAGGGGCATTTTTCGGTCACAGAATATTGCTGAGTCTTGGCGCCACTTCAAGCACGCCACGCTTACGTGATGCTTGATGTCGTCAACACATGCTGCGTCGCTTCCTGTCAAAGATCCTAGCTATTTGGGATCTTTTCGATCTTGTGAATCACTCTTCCATTCATATTGATGTCTGGAATAGATCGGAGTGGGTCAGAGAACGATCAGCACAGGAATTGTGTCTTTTTCGGAATAATTCGGTATCCATTACTCTCCAAGACATCCACCCATTCATCAAGTGCTCGTTGCTGGCACGTTTGGAGCCATTATAAGCTTCATCTTCATCAAAGAATAAGTGATGCACTTTCGAGTTCTTCACTTTTCATTTAAGCAGACAACTAAGGACTGTAAAAAATATAAGGGGACTTCCGACGCATTCCTAGTTTCCACAGACTTTGATTGAAAAATTCTTCGGTGACTTCAGTAGGGCATCTTACTCTTGGCCTTACTGTGTGTTAGCGCCACTCATAACAGAACTCTTGGTTGTCTTTCAGAGGCCTTTTCGAAATCAACCAACAACATATGCAAATCCTGCAAGGAATCACGATGTTTTTTCATCATGATGCTGCACTTTGGATTGCCTACTTAAAACTTCACACTGGGCTTCGTTCTCTCATGAAAAGTTCGCAAAGGAATTTGATTTCTGATTCGATCGCGAACTTTATTTTTCGGTTCGTTTAAAAATAAAATTCGTTTTCACGATCGAATCAAATCTGTTGCGATCTGTAAAATATAGTTCGTTCGCGAATTTATCACTTGCGAACTATTGGAGATCCGTTCGCGAATGGTTGTCATAAGAAAAAAAAGGAATTTTACATGAAAATGATATTACATATTTTAATATTGAAAGAACATAAGTGAAAAGTATTTTTATTACATATTAAGATTTTGGAATAACTTTGCATTCAGTTTAACTAACAAAACATTATTTATTGTTTCTTTGAATAATTTGTTTCTGTTTTTTGTCAAAAAAAAAAAACTGGTAGAGCGCTAAAAGCCCGTTCAACAGAGACTTGAGTTGATGGCACTGCCAGCACTACGTCTGCAAGTTTTCCTAGGAGAACCTCTTTGGTGCTCAATGTTTTCCAATGCTCAATTTTCTCTCACAAAGTAAGCAAGTTGATTTGTCAGCTTCTTCATTATAAGAAACATATTAAGTTAACTGAAATGTCTTTATTTTCCCCATTTCAACCAAAATAATAACTATTAAAAATATAAATCGCGAATCGGGAATGATTTGTTTTATGGATCTTTACGGATCGTTATCGCAAGCGAACCATA
Source organism: Portevinia maculata (assembly GCA_949715645.1). Taxonomy (NCBI): domain Eukaryota; kingdom Metazoa; phylum Arthropoda; class Insecta; order Diptera; family Syrphidae; genus Portevinia; species Portevinia maculata. The sequence continues at coordinate 99,522,696 of OX454528.1, forward strand.
TTCCTACCTGAATTTCTTTTTTCCTATCTCTCACGAACGAGAGATACAGAAAAAAAAGGATACAGTTCGCTCGTGAGAGAACTATAAATTTTTAAAGATCGAACATTTTATCGTTCGCGAACTTTATTTTTTATGGTTCGTGAGAAGATCGATAAAGAACGATAAAGATCCTTATTTTTTCGTTCGCGAGCGATATTTTACCAACCCAGGTATTTAATAATATCTACATATGTTCTTCATATAAACACAAGTCAAATTCAACACGGAATATGTCGTGTTATAAAATCTCTAACTGCAGAGTTTCACTTGAGATGTTACATTAAAAACAAACAATAATAACTTTAAGGTTGACAACTGGAGAGTTTCCAATCTGGAGTCACTGTCAGACCACAGATGGATGCTCTACGATATGAGTCTCGAGGTCGAGACCACAAAACCTTATAGAAACCCCAAAAGAGTTAATTGGACCAAGTTTGGCCAAGTCCTTCGGACAAAACTCAAAAATATACCCGCAACAAACACAGCTGCAATTAAAGAACTGGAGGTACAGGTAAAGACTTTTGAGAAGGCTATGGATGTAGCATACAAAGTCTCGTGCCCAGTTAAACGCAGTAAAAAAAACGCTTCCCCTATGGTGGAACGAAGATCTCTCCAGTCTCAGACAGATGACTAGAGCGATTTTCAACATCTGCCACAAACACAATTTTTGGCGGCCTTATAAGAACTGTCTAAGTCTGTATAAGAAAGCCATAAAGGCATCCGAAAAGGAGGCCTGGATGGACTAATGTCAGTCGATAGAAACCCTTAAGGACTCCGCTAGGCTAAGCAAAATTTTATCCAAGGAACACTCCAAATCTTCTTTTCTGAAAAGACCAGACGGAGGATGGACAGAATCCCCAGCGGAGACCCTGGAACTCCTTATAAACACTCACTTTCCCGGATGCAGTGATATTAGTACGCAACCCGAGAGGCCTCGGCAAGTACAACCTGCTCCCAACAACAACATCATTTCAATAATTTCCGAGGAAAAGATTTCCTGGGCTATTAACAGCTTCTAAAAAGTTTTATACCAGGGGTATATGTGTTGTCACCACTCACGGATGAGTGTGAACTTATTTCCAATTCAAATGTTCCTTCAGATTTGAAGAATAACAAAAGAAATGTTAGTTCAGCCTATTGTATGGCTATTAACAGCTTCTCCCCGTATAAGTCTCCGGGGCCTGACAGCATTATGCCTGTCATGTTACAGAAAACGCAAAACCTATCAATACCTTGGTTAGCGTCTATCTTCTGAAGCTGTTTATTGCTAAACCACGTACCACACTCCTGGAGACGCGCCAGGGTGGTGTTTATACCGAAGGTGGGTAAACGCGGGCACGTATCCGTATATCTATCAGTCTAACCTCCTTTATACTCAAAACCCTGGAGCGTATCCTAGACATCCATATGCGAAGTTCTCTGCCAGAAACATCGCTTTCCAAATCACAGTACGCCTATCTCAAAGGCAGATCCACGGAAACGGCTCTCCATGAGGTAGTGCGAACTATCGAAAAATCCATACACTACAAAGAATACACCCTAGCCTCCTTCTTGGATATAGAGGGAGCCTTCAACAACGTACACACGGAAGCTATTCTTGAATCTCTGGTCGAACTGGGCATAGAGGAATCTATTAGGAAATGGATAGCTTCTATGCTCGGAACAAGAGTTATTCAGGCAACACTAGGCAACAGCCACTTAACCAAATTTGCCCATAAAGGAACGCCACAGGGTGGCGCCATTTTTCCGCTACTATGGCTAATGGTTATGAACAAAATTCTAGTAAAACTAGACAGGGAAATGGTCAAAGCTGTCGCGTATGCGGATGACGTAGTGATACTAGTGTCAGGGAAGTTTCCCTCAGTAGTATATTTGCCCGCGTTGAGTAAAGGTTACAACCTCACAAAACTGAAAAGATTGCAGAGGACAGCCTGTATAGGCACCACGGGTGCACTGAGGTCGGCCCCAACGGACGCCCTCACTGTGCTCTTGCACCTTTTACCTCTTGACCTACACACAAAAGATACCGCACTATGTAATGCAGTAAGACTCAGGGAATCGGGGTGCTGGACTGCAAGGCCATACGGCCACGGCAGGCTTATGGACTCGCTACCAGAAGGCATGGTCACGTTTCCAACCGACTACATCACACCCAAACTAAACTTCAAAAAAGGCTTCCAAGTAAGCTTCCCTTCCAGAGCTTGTTGGAAGAGGGACGAAGTAGTGAAAGATTTCGACACGGTCATATACACCGACGGTTCTAAGATGAACTGTGGTGTGGGGGCCGGTGTCTACTCGGAATCACTAAAAATATCAATATCACTTCGCCTGCCTTATTTTGCCAGCGTCTTCCAGGCGGAACTACTGGCTATCCGAGAGGCCTGCACGCAACTAGGGCGTGACACAGCGTACAAACAAAACATTGCTATCCTCATAGATAGCCAAGCCGCAATCAAAGCTATTGACTCGGCTACCATATCCTCAAAACTGGTGCAGGAGTGCCGAAACGAGCTTGCGCGACTGGGCGAACGTTTCAGCGTTACACTACTCTGGGTTCCAGGGCATAGTAACATAATGGAGATCATGCGGCCAAACTGTGTATCCCATTTAACACCCACTGCCGAAGCTGCGGGAATGTAAACGAAAGAGAAACTCTCTTCCATTTCCTCTGCGAATGTCCGGCACTAGCAAGAGCTAGACTGCGGGCACTGAATCAACCATTTTTCGACGACCCTAGCGCTATATCGAGCAAAGGGATACAAGATCTTATCCGTTTTCTCTACTCCACAGGTTGGATATAGCCACACATCAAATCTTCTACAACCACTACAACATAGGTCACACGAGTCGTGGTAACAAAAAGGCACAATAAGTGCTAATTGGGTTCAAGCCAAACGGTCACTTCTACCTACCTACCTTCACTTGAGAAGAAATGTGTTGTGTATCGCATTTTTTCCCTTAGCACTGTGTATGACTCTTGTTCTTTTTCGACTTATTTAACTAATTGGAGAAAACGAAGGCAAAGGCAACCAAATTTGTTATGTATCCCTTTTTCTCCATTAGCACTATGTTTGACTTATTTACAACATCAACTTTTTCATGCACGTTTTAGAACCAATTCTTTTTAATAGGGTGGAACACATTAGCACGTTTACCTCAACTTCGACTTCAACGTTAGATCTTAATCGTAAATTTCAAGCTGAAGTCCAAGTCCCACCAATATTGAGGCGATGTTTTCACTTTTCCCAACATACAAACGCTATTATTGAGTTTTCTCTCTTGTTTGTATTCTGAAATATTTGTCTCTTGTTTAGAACATGTTTTCTTGTTTCCTTCTCGAAGTGGCATTTTTTAATGAGATTGACTCGACTCAAACGCTGAAGGTCTCGCTCCTGTCAAAGACGAAGTAAGAGTTGAAGTGTTGATCTGTTTCTACCATAAACTTACCACAAAATTCCTAAACTTTATAGTTACTCTCTATGTTCACTCTTGTGCTGACCTATTTATCTTCACTTGTGGTTTGTTGTGGTTAAAGGTTGAACATTTTGATGAGCTTGGGTATACACTTGAGGAGTCTTATTTACATAATAATCTACGTTACTCCTATAATTTTTTTCCTGATTTTACGAGCTTACAAAATCGATAATAAGAAAATGTGATTCAAAACTAATTCTAATAAAATCGAGAAGTTTCGTACGACACAGTCACGCATTTAATTTTGTTTGTATATCACAGCCTTCCTTTATGTTAATTTCGTTCCTTTTCCTCCTTGCAAATGAAAAAAAATAGGTTTATGGAGAAATTGGTGAAACTTTCCCTAAGACATCAGCTTTTTGTTTAGCAAAAATAGTCTTCTGTCAGGCACAACAGGGGTTAAAAAATTGGGATTACTTGTCAAACAAAAAGTACTCGTACATCGTTCATTAGTCATTGAATTCTTAAAATCGATATTCTTTGTAGTTTCATGTTGAATTCAATTAACAAGGCTACCTTCTCCTTTTCCAGAAATCTAAAAACATGTATCGAACTCCTCCTGGTCGTTTTCAATAAAACTTAGCTCGTCCGCTTTCACTTGAGAAGAATGCCTGAAACTTTAACTCTATCAAAAGATTAAGATAAATTCGACTTTATTCCCTTCGTGACAAGTTGCTAGTGGTGTTTTCGTTTGTTTCTTTCTCTGCAGAATTGGGTGTGGCAGCGGGTGGGTAGATAGAGAATCCTTCAAGTGTACCCGCTGGATAAGTAAAAATTTCCAGTGGTATCAGTGCTACCAGAGAGACTTTATGTTTCATTCACGTGAAAATTATTTTTTAGCTTTTGACGTTGAGTTGCATTAAAAGTTTGTGAGCGCTTATCTGGTTTCGTGTAGTTAATAACTCTTGGATAAGTTATATGATTATGGAATAGTGTTAATCGTGCCGGGAGATGGCGAACAATGCAAGTTTTAAGTGGGCGATGAATTTATTCTGAGGAGAATTGTTTCGCTTAAAGAGCTCATTCTTGCTTAAGTTGCTGAGTTGCATGCAAATGTGTACTTGTTGCGCTGCAAGTTAAAAATGGTATCGTCCTAGGATGTTACATGTACAATATGTACAATAATCGGATGATACGAATCGTTTTGTACAATGTGCGAAATTGCTGACTTGGTATAAATATTCTTGTCCCTTCCACTTCGCACAAGAAAATGGTTGGAAATGATAGATTTTGATAAATCCTAATATTATTATATTTTTCTACAAATTTCCCTGTACAATTTCAGAAGATTGCAAAACTCTTGTTTGTACAGTGTTGACATTTTTTTAGTTCTGCACTAAGTCCTAAATGTTCATTTTGCGCGTTATTTCCGCGCATAGTGGACTTACTCGAACATCAGGTTCTACAAAAGTTTGATGAGCTTCCGAATCATGACAGGAGTTGCAAATCAGCTGGGTTGCAAACTCTTATTTTCCGACGCGATGCAACTATGTCTAAGGCTTACTCCAGATATTTTTTATTATCATTCCTAATTAACTAGATTTAGATTTAGATTTAGATTTATTAATCCGTTGAATTCATGTTACAAAAAGATAAATCTTATAAAATATTGTACATGCTTTTTATGGGAAACTATGAAATAATTCAAAATAAATAAAGGAGAGAAAAAAAAATAGATAAAGAACGAAATAAAGAAAAGAGAGGATAATGAAAAATGAAAAGAAAAGGAACTGAGAGAGAAAAGAAAAGCACGCAATGCGATAAAAAGCTTAGCAGAGGAGGAAAATAGTGTATGAGGGGGATGTCAGGAAAGGTAACGTCGATGCACTAGAACATCTCTGCGTAGTATTGAAAAATGAGTGTCGCGAAAGTGTTGCTACCATAAGATCGCTTGATGTGAAGGGGTAACGAATTCCACAGTTGAATGGCATGAATAAAAAATTGCCCTGAAGTGACCAAATACTTATGACTAGGTGGAATTAATTGCATAGCTCTATGGGTTCGCCCCATTCTAATTTTATTGTATAAGTATTCTGGTATTTTCGTGGTAATGATTTTGTGTAAGAATAGAATGGTTCGATATTTTAAAAGGGCCAGTAATTCGTTGGGTGTAGCCGGAGATGTGCTCAAGTCTGTTTATATCGAAGATGTACCTAGCACAGCTATTGAAGGCAACATTTAGTTTTCGTTTGGACTCGGAGTCCATATTGGAGAAAATTTCACAACCGTAAAGAATAATTGGCAGAAGAAAGGCCTTGACTAGCTTAAGTTTAGCACCTACCGGAAGATACCTTTTTGTTGGACTAAGGCCTCGAAGTGCACCGTAGATTTTCGCAACGATTTTAGATATATGTAAGTTCCACGTCAAGTTTCGGGTAAAATGTACTCCTAAGTTTTTTATGTTTTCAACGCACTCTATTGGATGATTGTTGAGAACAAGTTGTGGCGTCACACGGCTATGGCAGGTTCTGCTGATAATCAAAGCTTTCGTTTTGTTAGAGTTAAGTTGAAGTCTGTTTGATTTGGACCAAGAAAAAACTTTATCGAGCTCCTGATTTAGTGTGGCTATGGAACGATTTATATGTGATTCCGGAAACATCAAATATAGTTGCACATCGTCTGCATATATATGATGATTACATATGGAGAAACTCGCCGCAATGTCGTTTATAAAACAGGAAAATAGTAGCGGCCCTAATACGGAGCCTTGAGGAACACCGGAGTGGAGAGGTAGAAGTGAGGAACATTCATTTCGGTGTGTTACGTACTGATATCGATCCGACAAATATGATTTTACTAACCGACAAAAACTATCCTCGAAACCAAATTGTAGCGTAAGCTTATGCAACAAGATACTATGATCAACGCAATCAAATGCCTTGGAGAAATCTAAAAAGACAATACAACCCATCATATTCAGGTCTAGACCCTCGCGTATATCTTCGCATACCTTAAGCAGAGCTGTGGTGCAATTATGATTTGCACGGAAACCCGATTGTAAATTAGTAATCAACTTCTTCTCATTGAGATAAGTCTTAATTTGTCTACTTACAAGAATCTCGAAAGCTTTGCTTAGGAAAGGAAGGATAGTAATGGGTCGAAAATCATTGCTATTAGCTTTTGGAAGTGGAACAATTTTGCCAATTTTCCAGCTATGTATTAGGATATGTTGTTGTTGTTAATATTGTATTAAATATATGTGTGATATGAGGTAAGATGATTGGTAGTAACACTTTTACAAAGTCCGGGTTCATATTGTCCGAGCCTGTAGCTTTGGATTTGATCTTAAGAATTGCTACACCTACACTTACCTCATCAAAACGAGACAACGAAAACCCACAATTCATGCTTCCAATTGGAGTAGTAATATTCGAAACTGGTGTGGAAATAATTGGTTGGACAAATTGTGCATTTAGATCATTGAGATTTACATTATTCGGTAGAATATGCTTTTCTTTATTAATGCCTATTTGGCGAATATTTTTCCAGAAAAGATTGCTGGAATCACAAGCATTAAATTTATTTTCATAAAAGGTCCTTTTATTCGTACGAATTAAAGCAGTTACCATATTACGGGTGCGTTTAAATTCATCGTAGATGCTAGAACATTTATATCTTCTCCACCTAGAGAATAACAGATTTATAGATCTGATAAGGACGCGGACTTCTTCGGTAAACAATGGAATATTCCCATTTCGCATCTTTTTTGTTTTTAGTGGTACATACTTATTAAAAAGATAGAGAATATTAGAGTGGAAAAAATCAACTTGTCTAGATGTTTCGTTGGTTGTGTATAACGGTGCCCAATTTAAGCTTGCGCATTCGCTGAACAGGTTACCTACATTAATATTAGAGAAATCATGGAAAGTCACTGTCTCTTTTCCTGTATTTGATGGAAACAAATTAAGTGTAAGAATAATCATATCATGATGGGAAAAGGCAGGTGCAAAAAGTTGATCGTAGTGGTTAATCAAATTGGGGTGTGACACGAGAAAAAGGTCGAGAAGAGACGGCGATTTGTTTGGCAAAAAATGAGTTGGCTGATTATTATTAGGCAACACAAAATTCAGCGAATCTATCATTTCTTTAAGCTCTTTATTTTTAATGCCTAGTATATTAAGATTAAGATCGCCACAGAGCACAATATCGGTATAAAGCGGATTAAATTGTTCGATCAAATTTCTAATTAATACGTGGTTTGCTACCTGGGGAGCCATATATATGCATCCAACAAAAAATTTGCCAAGATTGTGCATTACCTCAACAAAGGCGTATTCTAATACATCGGTTGCAGTCGACTTTTTAATAATTCGGAACTTGAAAGAACTTTTAATATATAACGCTACACCACCTCCTGTTCTGCCCACCCTATCAGCACGAATTAGGTTAAAATTATTCATTTTGAACAGCTCACTACACATCTCCGGTTTCAGCCAAGTTTCAGAAATACACACAATATCGACCAGGCTATTTTCAAAAAGAAAACGCAAGTGATCGATTTTGTGCTTCAAACTTTGTGCATTTATGTGGCATATATTAATTCCGGTTCTTTGTCTGGAGACGATATTAACTAAGCTTCTAAGTTCAACAGTGGAAGGACCCCTATGCATGTTGTTATTCATTTTAGGGAAAGCTTGCGCCTTCTATAACAGCATAAACGAGCAAATGGCACCAACACTTTCACATTTAAGTATAAATTAATAAAATTGTAGTTTCTGAGAGGAAATTGTACAACATACTGTAATAATTTGCAAGACGTTAAAAGCAAATAAGGAATGAGGGAGGGAGGAATGCATATAAGAATAGTATAGTGAAGGTTAAGTGTAAGAGAGAGGGAGATAACTATAGGAATAGCATAGTGAAAATTAAGAGTAGGGGAAGAAAAAATAAATATATGAAAATGAATAGCATCCAGTTTTGGATAGAAGAAAAAGGTAAAGAGTGTAAAGGGAATATTGAAAATACTTTTCAGCGCAGGTGGCATACAATCAATAGAGTGGCACAAATGATGAAAAATCGACTTTAAATTCTCTTCCGGAAGTTGGGGAACTCCGAACAGGATAGCATCGGCGGCTAGGTCTCTTCTTTCAAGGTCATCACATCTTTTCCTCAGCTCGCCGAGATCATCTTGAAACGTATTGGATTTCGTTGAGAGTGACTCCATGTTCTCCACACGTTTCCGCAACTCAATTAGAGACTGATCAAATGTTTGGACGTATGTTAACCACTTTTGTTCGATCTGCGTAATTTGCTGGGTGACACTATCGCGCAAATTTGATATTTCGGTCGAGAACAGATTCATAATCTTCGTGGTGTGTTTATTCAGCCTCTCTTCCAAATCAGACGCGGTTAGAGCTGATGGCGGACACTTGAATGTTGGCGTGCTGTTGCTTTTTAGTGTTGGTGTTGATATCGACGAACAAGTTGGCGCTGCTGCAACTCCTCTCTTAGGACGGGTGTTCATTGAATTGGTGTTAGTTTCAAGAGACATGGAACCGGTTTGCAATTAGAGCGGCAAGTTGAATGATTTCGGTGAAAAACGCGAGGAAGACAGAAATTCAGAATTTCAGAAAATGCAATTTAGTTAAGTGTCTTGATAAAGAATGCTTTGTGGTTTGTATTCGCACTTCGAAAAACAACTAGTCAACTGATTTCACACAATTTTGTTTGGAAATACTATGGTACATAGCCTTTAGGAATGTTTACCGGACGAGATGAAAAAAACACGTCTATTCTCGTATCATACTACTATCGTTTTTGACTATCGGACCATTTCAACAGAATTAGTTTTTCCATCAAATATATATGCTTCCAAAAGGTGTTTACTTTTGTTACTTTTAAATTAATTTTTTATTGGTTTTTAAATGTCAACTTACATACTAGACAACATTATTAAATTTAACTTTAAATTAACAGGATACTTATTCTAGATTATTGTTCCTTATGCGGGCGCCCTAAATTTAACAATATCTTATAATTATTGCCTTTCGGGATAAAAACTATTTTACGAACTAATCTTAAATATTATGTTTTCATCGAGAAAATAGTTAAGAACACTCGGCATCTTTATCAAATTTTATATTTTTATATAAAAACAAATTACAAAGTACTTACAGTCCCTGGCCAATTTATTAGACGCACTGTAAAGTTCTATGTACTTTGTTTGTAAATACTTGTTTACTTTCGCGTATCAATTGGTTAACACTGTAGTGCAACATGTTAAAAATAAATACAAAATGGAATCATATACAAAATCTCCTAAATAAAAACACATTATATGTACGTTTAAATATAACAATATTGCATATAAACTCGTGCAACACGTAAAAATATTAAAAAACTACATTGCGTCTAATAATTTGGCCAGGGACTGTACTCTACTTACTTAAACTACTTAACATAGTCTAACTACGAGTATAATAAGGATTCTGATCACTCGTTGCATTACGCAACAAGTGGTCAAAAGCCCAATTGCTTTCGAGCGTTTCATTTATCCTTTTTAGGGTTCCGTAGCCAAATGGCAAAAAACGGAACCCTTATAGATTCGTCATGTCTGTCTGTCTGTCTGTCTGTCCGGGAATGTCATGCCACTTTTTTCCGAAACTATAAGAACTATACTGTTGAAACTTAGTAAATAGATGTATTCAGTGAACCGCATTAAGATTTTCACACAAAAATAGAAAAAAAAGTTTGGGGGTTCCCCATACTTAGAACGAAACTCCAAAAAAAATTTCATCAACCCCATACGTGTGGGGTATCTATGGATAGGTCTTCAAAAATGATGTTGAGATATCGATTATCATTTTTTTCTAAACTGAGAGACATTTCCAAAGTGTTAAAATATAGATGTACATTACAAACTTCCACCGAAAATTGGTTTGAACGAGTTCTAGTAAGTAGTTTTTTTTAATACGTCATAAATCGTAAACCGCAATTTACCTTTCATTCAATCAACTCAAATATAAAAAAATTCATTTAATTTCACAAACGTAAACCTTATGCGTAAACGGTGAACCATTATTTTCTAATAATAAATCTGTAATAGGTGTCTAAGTAAATAATAATTAAAATTCTCGCGGAATCCTTCATGCCGCTTTTTTATCTTTAATGTGCATCACATAAAAATTAACTCTGTTACAAAATAAAATTGAATGGAATATCTATTTGTTTATTTCTTAAAAGTTGTCAAATTAGTTTTGTCCTTCATAAGCGGACACCTCTCATCAGCGGTCAACCACTACCTGGGACCGTCAGTGTCTGCTTATGAGAGAGCTTACTGTATTTCAAAACCAATCAAGTTATGTAGTTCTAAAAACAAATTAGGCACAGTCCACCTAAAAGATACTACCTCTGTTAACAGATTTGCATACTCAGATTTTCAAAATATTTTTGTTTATCATTTTTTTTAAATTCATGTAACAGTTGTAAGAACTTGGTTTACTTAGTTTTCCCCAAAAGAATCAATGAACGGTGCTTTAGAAAACCGGAAATATGTATCTCAAAAATCGGTAGGTAAAGGGATTTCTTAGGTAACAATTTTACATACTCCAATTCTGCGTTCTACCTTCCTCCTCACAGGTGGCAATGGTGCAATGGTAGTGACTGGCAGGTCGTGCGTTCGAATCCCGACCAGGGCCATGATTTTTATAAATTGAATACACACAACAAAAACAGATCTCCCTAAAGCAATTTAGGCGCCACTTGTGGGGAAAAAAATCCCATTGCACCAAACTTCTTTTCTATCCTTCTATTCTTTCATACAGTAAGTAGCACCCAAAAATAGGCAATGAATCATTCGCTGGGAGCTACTTACAGCAACAAACAAAATGCCTGCGCTGTGGTTTCCACTATAAGGGTACTGAAGAAATCCCTTTAGCGCACGCAAATTATATAAAAAAAAAACCTGCCTCCTAGAGGGGCTAGTTGGAAACATATACGCATCATTACTATATTCTTCATTATATCGATACTGTTTTTCCTGATTTTATGTACGAGTACGCAGAGAAAACGGCTAATGAGAAAATCTAATTCGAATCCAATTCTAATGAAAGCGAAAAAGTTCCGACCCAATCGCGCCTTTTATTTTGTTTGATTCAACGAAAGTGCTCAATGGAAATTTTCAAAAGTCGATTATATTCATCGTTATTCGCCGACAGTTTTCATAGTTTTAAACTCGATGAATGACAGTATTTATTTTTACGAACCGGAACAATTGAAAGAACTTATCTACTTTGGATTTTCCAACGAAATTCCAGCTTAAAACTCCATTCTGACAAGATCATTGGGAGGTGATAAATCTTGCCAACAAGTATTTCTTGAATAGGCGTCCGAATGAGGATTACGTATAGGCGAATGCCATTCTACAAAAACTGAATACATTTATATCAACCGAATTTGTGCGACTAAAAAAAATATTCTCCGTGCAAACATATCCGTTTGCATAAATAATTCAAGACTCATCTCTGCACTGCCTCAGGCCTCACTATATATATCGGCGCGCTTTGTTGGAAGATTTCCAAATAAAATTTTACAATGTCGAACTCGTCATAATTACGGTAATCTGCTGCAAAGTAAACTGCCCAAAACGAAAAGTACACTAAACCAATTTCATCAGGCTTTTGATTTACGCAGACACTTTCATTTGGTGTTCGAAAAATCCGTGATCATCTGAGGATACTCTTCAAACTCACCCTCAAATCGCTTCCACCTGTTGCAGATGAATAAACAAGCACTCGCTTTCGTAGATCACTGTCCATTAGGTTTGCTTAGATCACAGAAGTTCCCAGTCATCCCAAAGAAGACTCTGCCTGCATGTACTGCATACTTCCTGTATGTCTGCCAAAACATTGCTAAGCAATAACAAACAGCCAGCGCATCACCGCCCCGAAAACCCTCCTTTAAAAACAGAATATGAAAATAATCGGTATCTTAATATTTTGGCAATTGTAGGTTCAATATTTGCTGAATGTTTCTGAATGTTTATTTATATTATTTTTGCCATCATCCATGCCGACTTTGGTTCAATAAATGCAAAGATTGTGGGAGGGCAGGGGAAGCGGCAGTCTGCCGAAAGACGCGCCGAAAATTCAGATACAAATTGAAGGAAAAAGCAATTTCTCCAAACACATTGCTGCAGCACGATTCAGTTAGCCAAATTGAGAATTTCTTACTAATGGTGGGGGTGAGTGTAATATTGACAGAGAAGGGTAGCGCGGGCCAATTCCAATTCTGATAAAGTACCTAGTCGGGTTTAATGAATGAAGTGCGAGGAAAAACGTTAGAAGTGATGCAATTTTTGTTTATGGTTGAAGCGATGATGATGAGTTTTGCGCAATCAACACAATCTCTCTTTTGAGAAGGAGGCCCCTTGCCTATGCAACTTTTAATTTAAAAGAAAGCAGATTGACACTTGTAGATCCGGCCTCAATGGGATGGCAGCGATGATTTCAATACACAGCCTTCGGTAATGATTTTGATAGCATTCGGATTTTGGCTCACAAAGAGTGACAGTTTGTTTTTCTTTCATCCACGCTTGGAGTGGGAGTTCTGTGATGACACCGAATGTATTTAATTTAAAACTTCAAAGATGCCAGAAAAACGTCTAGGTACATGTTGGTAATTAATGGAAGTGCGGGTGAAAACAATTTGAGTTCGCTTAAACAAAGCTCTATGGGGTAAGGCGGACTACGTTTGATGGGATTGGAGCTGTCATACTTTCATGGACATGAGTGTGATGGGTTTTGAAAGAAGGTGATGGTGTTTTAGTGAGGAAGGTGGTGTTGCTTATATGCTGAAGGTTACAAAGAAAAATCCGCATAAAAGTGAGTTTGAAGTATTCATTTAGGTAAGGTATGTTTTCTTAGAAGCTCTTAGATCTTATTGTAATTATATGTGAATAGGCACAAATATGATTTCTTTTCCCTCGTCCTTTTGTGACAAATGAAGGGTTGGGCGTGCGGTGGGGGTATTCAGCCTGCCTCTTTTGGTATTGTGTAAAAGTTCGTGATAGTTGAGAGTTAGCTTTAACATTTTTTTTTATTCATGCCAACTTTGAAAACTACATTTGAACACAACGACGCCTCACAGATACTTGGAATGGAGTTCCTCCGGAAATATGAACGTTTGTCTCTAGAAAATAATTGTACAACTTTTTCGGTAGCAAAATTAGTTTTGAAATGAGGATGATATCGCAGTTGTGTATACTCTTAGATTAGCTGATGTTCGAGGAAAGTTTGGCGTGGTCATGTTTTCCTTAAACAAACCAAGGTTTATTTGATTCTGATTTTTTTGATGAATAGGGAATGCCCATGCAGGGGACGTGCTAGGAACACTAGAAATATTACTGCAGGACCCCCAACAAAAACTGTATTCCAAATCATATTGAGGAACAAGAAAAATGATTGGAAACCTGCAGCCAGAGAAGAAACAACGTAGAATCAAAAAAAAAAACCGAAAACCAAGAAAATATTTTTTTTTTATAATTAGCTTGCGCTAAAGGGGTTTCTTTTCTGTAATTGATACAGTAGTACCGTTATAATGTGTATACACAGCGCAGGCATTTTTCAATTGAACACCTACAAATGCAATGTCATTGTGGAATTATTTCATTGCCTACTATTAGGTGGTAGAACTAGGAAGAAGTAGAATGATAGGAAAGATTGGTTTGCGCATTGGATAGGGTTTTTTCTTCACGGGTGGCGTCTAAATAAATTAGGGAGCATTATTTTAAAGTTTTGTATTCAAGTTTAATCCGCAGAAACGTATACAATAATTAAAAGTGCACTGATGAGCAAGCATTCCCTGAACTTATATTGATTTTTATTGTGCGGATTTTTGCTTCATGGACATGGTCGGGATTTGAACACGCAACCTTCCGATCAGCAAGTGAATACACCACCACTGCACTCTTGCCACCCGCCATTTCTGCATTGGTAAAGCTTCGAATGCGAACATGACATTAATTCAAAGTGATTCCTCACTTTAAAACGAATATGTTTTTGATTTGATTTAACCACGTTTTACCTTGGTTTGCTAAACTCTTATCATGGGAGCTATATCATCATCGTTTAAAAGAAAGAAACATAGGTAATATTGTTATATTTTCGCGCGATTATATATTTCATAGAAAAGAGTACTTCGATCGGAACATGTTACCAACAGTGATAAAGATAATTTAAAATAGATAAAGTGGATGAAGTCGAGGACGCAAATATACCAGAGATACTCGTAGTTATAATGAACTTTGTAAATAGTTTTTCCTCTCAATGAAGCTAAACAATTCATTGCGACTAAAAATGTATCTACTAACCTTATCAGTATCGACAACTTAAGAAGTGTGCGCATTTCGTTCACAATTCAAGTTTGAGTCATTTACTGTAGGTATATTATCAAAAGATACGAGATTTTATTTCAACTAGGGCTCCTACTACCCCTACAACTTGTATTCTAGTATATATTAATACATATATAAAAATGTAGGTTGGTACATCTGTTTGACATTACCAGACCTCGAAACCGCCGAACCCATTGAGATCAAATTGTTTGGGTAATGGCCCGGCAGTGCTTTTGTGAAGTTTTGTCAAAATCGGTCCAGCAGTTCATGGCAGATAGATCCAAGCTCTCTCTTTTTTGCTCCACCTACAGACGGATTGCATCGGTTCCTTTAAAAATGTTGTATATCCCATTGTGACGCTTCTTTTATACCGCCATTAAACTACTACAATTCTTTCATCAGCTCTCTCTCTCTCTGATCAGCTTCTCCTCGACTCATTGATCTGTCAGTCTCAATTTCTACAGTCTTGAAGCGATTTGTTAGAATAAACCCAGTTCCATTAATTTTAAAGTCTTTTAATCGGTTGAGTATATGTATAGAAGTAAAATCCCGCTTAAAAATAAACAAGCGAGTTCCCTAGCAAAGGTCTCGTCAATCGCAGAACTACACTCGGACTCCAAGAGGGGTCAGAGCTCCTTGTAATGTGTTCAAAATTAGGTTGTGCATAAGCCTGCCTCGCCTACCAAGCTATGGGGATTATTGGCTATCCCAAAGCCGAAAAGTTGTTGGCTAAAGAGCCGATCTGAAAATGTAATACGGCTAAGCAGCCAAGCATACTCTTCGTAAGTCAGGTGATAAATTGATCTTTATTCCAAAGAGCTTAGCCTATTTATACAAAAATATCTTACATGCTACTTACATTAAAATATGATAAAGGAAAACACAAAATAAAGGAAAATAAACTACTCAGCACAATTTTGCTGCAACACGTAAATGTGCAATTGTCATTGGCCTTGACTCTATGGCGAGCATTAGCTGTGTATCGGGTGTCGAGTGAATTTGGTGGGAAATGTCTGTCTTATGAGAGATGTGGAATGTGTGTCTATGTTTTTTGTGTTGTTGGGGAAATTCCTTTATGATGCTGAGGCTATTTGTTAGTGTAGTTATTATGTACACTACATCCTTGATAAACCACGCATAGATTGAGAGACAAGAAGCGCAATAGTGCGGGTTAAATTTTAAACGCGTGTATTTGCGTTGTGGGTGCAGTGGCGCAGAGGTTAGTGTGTTGAGCTACTAATCTAGAGGTCTCAGGTTCAAATCCCACCGGGGGCAAGTAACATCTAAAAGTTTGTTCCACTTCCCACCTCCTGCGAACATTTGATAAACATCCAAGAGTATCAATTGTTATGAGGAGCTTCTCAAATTTGCCGTTTGGATTCGGCTTTAAATTGTTAATGGCTAATATTTATTTTTATTTTATTTCATATTTGCGTTGCAGAATTTGGAATGTTTATAATATAGAAAATCTATACTTACTATCGGGTCTACTCGGCAACTCTGACATCGCGTTTTTCGCAATTCACTGTTAAGCCAAGTATCCTGCTCCCGTTAATTTTACCTCCCATACAAAAATGTAAACTCGCATGTTAAATTATTATTCACTCGAGTATAACAAAATTATATTTTATACGTAGTACACAACGAAAAGTCTCCCCATTTGTATCTTATTATAAAATAAATGCCTGGCAAATCTAGTGTACATCAAGATCTTTTGACTTCAGCTGCTGCACTTATAACTATTTCCTTCAATGTTTTCTAGATCCATGTTAAACTAATTGTGTTGGCTTTGATAAATTGCAAATGACGCGCAATTAAAATGACATTTATTGTCATCTGTCAATAACATATGATTTTTTGTCTTATCTATATCCTGCATAAAAATGTATCGTGCATTTATCATTGGTGTGGCGAGAATAATTGGAGACTGGGGTCGCTAAAATTCAGCGCGAGCAGGATACTGGACTGCATATGAAAAATGAGAGAAAACAACACAAATGATGGACTTACAAATACTAATAACAAACTATGCTAAACGAACTTGAACACAGCGAAACACGAGTAACAAAGTGTAGGTAAGCTTTAGAAGCTTCCGCTGTTTTCAGAAATTTAGGGTTGACTGGGCTGAAGCTAGCATATAACCAGGCCAAACTAGGCCCTGTCCTGTGGATTTATCATTCATCGACTTTTGGTGTACTAAAACCTCAGATCGATGGAAT
Organism: Portevinia maculata; assembly: GCA_949715645.1. NCBI lineage: Eukaryota > Metazoa > Arthropoda > Insecta > Diptera > Syrphidae > Portevinia > Portevinia maculata. Next base: position 99,539,760 of record OX454528.1, read on the forward strand.
ATGGATCACATGGCAGGGCCTAACCCCTTTTTTAAACGAATCTAGTTGCATTTATATAAAAAAAGGAGATATTTCATTACATACGGGTTTTAACACATTTTCCTGAAGATCAGTATAAAAATAAGAAATCAGTCGAGCAAAATGTAGGTTCTTGAGAGACATAAATATAGTTTATCATGTAAAAAATATAAAAAAAAAACACAAATTCAACAGCCATAAAATATGCCAAATAAATATAACCAAAAAGTATAGTTTTTTTTATAGTTTCCTTAAACTAAAAAATAAAATGTTATATTGTTTTAACTACACCAAATAAAAGTAAAAAAACATTTTACCTAAACAAATACTAAGAGTTTAAAATATATTATGAACTACATATTATTTAGTATATTATTTATTTATTTATTCATTTCATCAAGCAGAGTGACACACTCTTGTAGACTACTAAAACATTTTACAAGAATCAGTTACGTAAATATCAACCACCAGTGTTCAAAAAAGATAATAATTTTTTCTTAAAACATTTTTTGCCTAAAAACATATTAAATTCTAGAGCACTACAAACTGAGTTTGAGGGGTCAGCAAATCTTTAGAATTCCTGTAGATAAAGAATATCATGGAACTCGCTTTGACTACGATAAAAGTAGTCAATATGATTAGTAAAAGTGAGCTTTGCGCCAAAAGTTACTCCAAGATCTTTTTTTTCGCATACTCTGGATAACGAAGTGCCATTAAGCGTGTAGTAAAATGTGATTGGAGAAGCATTACGGCAAAATGATGAGCTATGAAATTTCGAAGCATTTAGATGAAGATCATTGTTATAACACCACCTGGATAAGCTGGATAAATGTTTTTGGAGATTAATCCAATCTAACGCTGATCTAATGCATGAGTTCAGTTTGCATACATCAGACACATACAAGAATTGAAAAATCTTGGAATTTCTTCAACGAAAATCAAAAATAGAAGGGATCCGAAGTGACTTCCATGGGGTACACCAGAAGTAACTACTAGTGGATCGTTATTAATACGTACGTACTGAACTGTACCCCTTAAATACGAACTCAGCCAATCTTAAATATTTTAGTGAAACCCAATGTATTTGAGTAACGATATAAAAAATACGTGATCAACTCTAACAAACGCTTTTGAAAAATCAGTATAAATAACATCACACTGAAATCCGTGCTCTAGGACACTAACCGCATAGTTGCTGAAAACAGTTAGGTTAGTAGTAGTAGATCTTCCACCAACAAACCTACGTGCAATGGAGGCGTAACTTTTTTAAAGAGAAATACTAATTTTATATTTTTTTTATTTTTTACTAATTTTATATAAAGGGTTTTTCATTAAGGACTTGACAACTTCTATTTTTAATAAAATGCAAACTACTTTAGATGTCTCAAAAAAAATGTGTTGGCTTGAATTACTATCAAAACATTTATGAATGAATTCGACTTCGTGTTAAAGTATGGGTGAATATTTAAGAAGGATCTACATATTTTGTTTCACAATATTTATAGAATTTTATCGAAAAAACAAAGTTTTTGTAAAAAATGCCGCTTAAAAGTGGGCATGGCACAAAACTTAATGTGAAGGAATTGTGCAAAACGACTTTATCTACATAGTTTGCGAAGAATAGGACTGCTATTTACAATGATTTCTTCGATAAAACAGGTTTCTTTTAAGTAGTGGACGCTTCAGTTTGTGGATTTTATAAATATTTAAACTTGAGCATTAAGGGCCCCCTAAAGAGTATTTATTCCAAATCAGCTTCTTGGTTAAACTTTGATTATTCGAAAAAACGGTTTTTAAAACACTTGATTATCTGGAGCCCCTAGAGAGTATATGGTTCAAATTCCAGCTTCCTAGGTCGAGTTTTAGGGTTTAATTTGTACCTACGGACGGACGGATATGGCTAGATCGACATTACTATCGGTCTATACACGAATATAGTTACTTAAAGGGATCTTGGGGCAATATTAAGGTATGTAACAAACTATGAGTCAAAATAAATATACCCACAGATTGGGGACTACAAATGGACGAAATGCATGCAATTTTACGAACTTAGCTATGAGCATCATCATCAAATCATGATAAATATTTAATTAATATCTAAGCATTTCTTCACAGGTAATCTAAATAAAATTGTAAGCAGCATTCCTATTGAATAAACGTACTAAAATCATCTGATTCAATCTCAATTTCTAAATTTAGCAACCTATGATATGGTATTTTGTAACCTAAAATATTGAAAAAGAAATAGCGACTTTCATTTCAATATGGTCGCTTACATTGACACTAAAACTCTTTATATAATTATTTCTTGTTTGTAATTAACTAGAGCGAAATTACATTATAAAGGTAGGTATATTTATACAAGGTGGCGCAAAAATAACCTTCCGATGTTTTTTGGCTGTAATTTAAAAAAAAAATGAAAAACTTTGATTCTTCTTGTGGATTATTTTTATTTGGTCTTTTAATTTTTTTTACATCAAGTCGAGAATATGATGTCGTGTAAATGGCCGCCGCCACAGTTGATTGTCATTTGAGCCCTTTTTATGGCATTTTCCATCACTTTGGCCAAAACTTCCGGCGATAGGTCCTCACATTGTTGACGGATATTGTCCTTAAGAGCTGCAAGAGTCTGAGGCTTGTTGACATAAACCCGCGACTTCAAAAAGCCCCACAAAAAGAAGTCTGGAGCGATCTTGCTGGCCAGTGCAAATCGCCAAAACGGGAGATTAGGCGCCCGGGAAATGCATCCTTCAGCATATCGGTTGTGGCACGTGCAGTGTGTGCCGTTGCACCGTCCTGTTGGAACCACATGTTTTCCAATCCCAATTCATCAAGTTGCGGCAAAAAGAACTCGTTGATCATTGCTCTGTAGCGCTCACCATTCACAGTAACCGTTTGGCCCGCGACGTCTTCGAAGAAAAAAGGTCCGATGACTCCTCCAGCGAAAACAGCACACCATACAGTGATTTTGAGCGGGTGTAATGGCTCTTCGTGGGTTACATGCGGATTTTCAGTGCCCCAGAAGCGTAAATTTTGCTTATTTACGTACCCGCTAAGATGGAAATGGGCCTCATCACTCATGATTATTTTTGATGAAAAATCATCTTCCTCTTGGTGGTGATTAAGGATGGCTTGAGCGTATGTTAGACGCGATTGGCGGTCAGCAGCTAACAGCTGATGCACCGTCTGGACTTTGTACGGAAACATCTTCAAATCTTGTACCAAAATTCGCTGTAAAGACCGTCGACTGATGCCCATTTGCGTGGCACGTCGTCTGGTCGATGTCGACGGCGCTTCCATGACATCTTCGGCTACAGCAGCAGTATTCTCTGCAGAACGGCTACTCCGGGGTCTGCCACGCCTGGCAGCATCTCGTGTTGTGCCAGTCTCTTCGAGGCGAGCGGCTAAACGTCGCAGTGTTTCACCAGTAGGCGTTGGACGGGTAGGAAATCTGCGACGAAATTCACGTTGTGCCAAAGTCACCGACCGATTATTGCTCAAATAAATAGTCACCAATATTCCGCGTTCTGGAGCAGTGTAGCGTAACATTGTTTATTAACGTGTATTTCGCATGTGTTTACTACACAAATGTTTAAAACAGAACTGACATTAGGGGCCAATCGCAAAATTTATAGCATTTTCTGATAGGAGGATTACTTTTGCGCCACCTTGTAGTTACATATTAAGGGTATTAAGGAAATGGTGGTAAGGAGGACAGAGGGGAGGAACCATTTCTGTATTGAAAGAGTGTTACGCAACATTTTGATGTGGGATGCAAGTTTTAATAATTTTGAACGATGTTGATTTATCTATGCCACTTTGAAAGTGCGTGAATGGCATTTCGAAATAAAATGTTGGGTTAATATTAGCATGTTGCACTTTGAAACTACGATGAGTACACTTTGAATGTTTCAATATTTGATCTCAATTTTAAAATGAATACGTTTCACTTTGAAGCGGTGCTGACTTTATTTAAAATTACATTGCCTATTTAAATTAAATATTTTTCAACGTTAAATCAAATATGCTTCAGAGAATTTTATACAACTTAAAAACGAATATCATATTTAAGATTAAATTTTTGTGATTCAGTGAACGATTCCAAATGCGCTCACATTACATTTATACTGAGGAAAGGTCATTACCAGGGGATCGATTCCAATGGTCACACCATCTTACATAATTGAAAGACTAAACTCTAAAGCATCCACATTGTAAGTCGTCTCATATGGATGAAATTCATAGACATGAAATCAGCTCAAATCCAACTTAAATTCAAATCACTCTACTTGTTGTTAAACAATTACTCGAATGGAGGTCAGAAAATGAAGTGCTGGTCTATTAAACTATCTTTAAGTCAATTTGATCATATTGGATCCAACTCTGGGTACGGCATCATCTTCCAACATTACTCAATCAGTAATAAGACAGTCAATGGTAATACGAACCAACACCTTCCCCCGTGGTTCATTCAAAATGCCAATATCTTACGTGACCTGAAAGTCACTGCTGTACCTTCAAGAAGAAATTCCAATCAACAAACTTGAAACCCATTCCAACTCCCTTGCTAAAAATATTTTATTTTGACAAAGTCATAAATGTCTATAGAAAACATAAGGAAAAGCTAGAGTCCGCTTGGGTGAACTGTTCGATGCCCTTTCCATATTCCTTTCCCAAAATGGGAGCGTGGCATTGTATTGAGAGTCCTGGTCCAGTTTGCAAAAATTTTTGTTACTTACAAATGACCAAAAATTGGGCTTATAGTTTCGTCAAAATCGTCCCCAAAAAGTGGTAGTGAAATAAACCGTTGTGTGCGCGAATTTTTAAGAGGATCCTGCCTACATATTGATCCTTATTACGAGTTGCGTTTTAGTTGATCGACTCTTCTTGATGGTTTAGTGTCATTTTTTTCTGTTGAACATATGTGGAATATAAATAAAACGATCCTGGAGGCGTTTCCCTCCCGTAATACTGAAACTTAAACGAAACAAAACCGCTACGACTCAAATAACTACAAGAGTCGATCAACTAAAACGCCACTCGTAATAAGAGTGATTCTTTATGTTTTTTTTTTATGATTTCACGTCTTACAGAAACTTGTCTTACGTTTTTGATGAAGTTTTGCATATCGCACCTCTGGTGGTACAATGACATAGATGTAAAAACTACATTTTCTGAGTTAAGCATGTCAAAAGTCTCAAAAAAGGTAATTCTTTGCAATAAAACAAAGACCAATTTGAAAATGCTCTATGTGTGCCCAGGGGTAGAAACATCTTTGTACTTTTACTGCATTTAAAAATAAAAGGTTTGGAAGAACACTGCCGTATCTGTCAGTCACGTTTTAACAATATGTACTTCATTCTTTAAGTCAATGACCTGTTGTTCTGTGTACGTAATGGCAGTCTTAGTTCAAAATTTAAGAATTTTTCACAACTTTTCTTGACTTTTATATTAATTTTTTTTTATTCATTATTAAATATCAACTTACATGCTACACAAAAATGATTAAATCTAATATAAAATTACCAGGATACTTATTATAAATTAATTATCCTTATGCAGACGTTCTAAACTTAACTATAAGCTTATAATTATTGCCTTTCGGCTAAAACTATTTTACGAACTAATCTTACATATACTCGTAAGTATTCATCGAGAAAATTTAAAACAAAAACTTGGCATCATTATATAGATTTCATATTTTATATAAAAGAAAATTAAAATGAAAAATAAAAATTACTTAGCGTATTCTAACTATAATTGGGAATCTGAGCACTTGTTGCGTAAGCCAACGACAACTACCTTCCAATGCGCCGGACAATGTGCATTAGTCAGCGCATTGTTAAACAGCGTGTTAAAAATATTTACAGCTTTCAGAAGCAGGTGTCTCAATACGACTTTTGGGACACCATCCATCCCCGCCGTCTTTTTATTCTTTAGTGACTCGAAAATGCACAAACAAGTGCTATGCACTATCGTCAATTGGCGACAACTGCATTAGCATGGTTTTGTTCACCGTATACACGGCCTCGAAACAAGCGCCCAGCAAATTCAATTTCTCAAGTGGGTCCTCGAGCACTCGTTTGAAAAGACACTTTGCGAAGTTATTCCAGCAGTCAGTACTGTCTGTCTGTTCTCTGTTGTCTGAGAGATTCGGACACAAGGAATATCATTGTGATCCTTCCTCATGTAGAACTTATTTATCTGTAGAATTTTTCACAACTTTTAGTGAAACATGGACACAAATGCGAATCTTTAAGACTCTTTTATGCCTTTTATGCTTTGACTTACTTATAGTTCGAATTTGGTTTCTGTAAATATTTACTCAAATTTAAAAAGAATTAAAAAAAAGGATTTAAATGTTTGATTGAGTTTTCTGAAGAATCAACTTTTTTGCAGTTCGGTCTTTGTACCACCGGAGGTGTGATATTATGTATCGAAATAATATTTATTATTGGAAAAAAATATTAGAAACTTTTTCCGTTAGAAGTTATCACTTTCCCACGGCAATCTCGAGAGACGAGGAGCAAAGCTCGGTCTCTGTGTCGCTTTACCCGCTATCGTTCTCCAAAGTTGAATTTTTTTCAAGACATCTATGTCACTGACAATATGTCCTTTGGCATCGTGTTTATAATCCAACCAATCCGTGCTTAATTAAGCAAAACAATGAATTTAAATTCACTTTTGTGATGGATTTGAACTTCTTAATTTTTCGTGCATTTCAAGAATCGCGATCCATTTTTGTCCGTTCGCTCAGAATTCGCCATCGACAGCGTTCCGAAATTGAAGTCCCATTCTTGTTGGCAAAGTCTATACCTCGGCATATCTGAAAAAGACGAATAATGTAGGTCGCTCGTTAATCCAGTCTCAGAAATATTCGCTTAAAAACCTCAGAATGATTTTATGAATATTGCTTCCCTTATAGCCGAAGTGTCAAAGACCAATATTGTGGATTGCATTTCTCTGGCTTTGAAATGACAACGTGTAAAAGTGAGTGTTGATGAATTTATGTAGTTCCCAAAATCGAGTTTTTGCCTCTTCCACTACTGGCCGCTCAGGTTATACTTCCTCATTTGTAAGCACCGAACCACCATGCTTTTGCAACCAATCGTCATCGCTTCAGACTGGCTTGAAGCTACCTTCCTTGACGCTCACGGGTTTGGCAAGATCCACCCGAACCGTTCAGCCACATATTATTAAAAGATCTGATGAATAAATTAAAGGAATAAATTTTATATATGACATTACCAATATTGTCAATAGCTCCGACAGAATCCTCCGCTTTTTCATACTTAATAAAAACAAAGCCTCTATGTTTTTGCGATTCATAGAGCGGCATTTGGATTACGGCAATGCCACCAAATGGAATGGAAGCTTCGGCCGGGGTTCGCTCGGTTTGCTGGGAGACTCTGTTTGCCTTCCGTGAGGTGATTATGTGAATATAACTCCGTGAAGAGAAGTTGGAAAATGCAGACCGACTTATATTGTCCCTATGTCGTTGGCCAATGTTTTTTTTATTTCTTTCTTGAAAAAATTGAAAACAGAATTTTCTTTAAACGTAAACAAAAACCGCGGAAAAAGCCGTCACGTTTGCCAAGTGTATTTTTTTCGTGGCAAACTTCATGAATTTTGGGGGGATGTCTTCACAGTGGAGAATTCATAGGTGTGAAAATATACCTCATTATTGAACCACACAGCAAAAAAAATCCTTGTGTAAATAATTTTCTAAAAACTGGAATTTTGAATCCAAGGAAAACTTAATTTTGAATGAATTTTTCCACTGTTGAAAATAAACACGGTTTGCCTATTTTCCTGTGAGATGACGAGTTTTTCCAGTGATGAGACTAGCTAGATCGATTTTTCGCTCTCTCAAAGTAACAAGATTATTATATGTAAATAAATGAAAAAATAAAAAAAAGTGCCTTTCTTCATTCCTTTAACAATCATTTTCTATTTATTATTTTATCAATTTTCTATTCATTTAGTAAAATGGAAAAATAGTTTACACTCATTATTGAGTTGGAATTATCATAGACTCGGTACACATCGGGCAGAAAGTGCATATGGATTGGTTGTGTTTGTGGTATATCCACTGACGATCCCGACACCATCTGGGTGACGTGCCAATAAATCAAAAGGTCACCTTTAAATTATGTTATCAAATAATTTATTTTGTGGGCTGTTTGTCAGAGGTTATGACCGCATATTTCAAAAAGCAGTCAGAAGGCCAAGTGTAAGCTATACGAAACACTCTTTCTGTCAGTTCTGCTTTACGGCTGCTCCGAGCGCCGAGTGGGTTCTTTCGAGACAAAAATAAACTGCCGGATATTTGATCCATTGGCTACCACATCGACGACAATAATGCTCCAGAGAATATGATCTTCGACCCACAGCCCCGGGTTCGAGATGACAAGGAAGATCGAACCTCCGTTTGGGAGCAAGGCCAAGCCATTGCGGATGCCAGAACGCTTGATCTGGACCACTGCATTAAACGTGCCCGCAAATTCGGAGAATGCAAGTCTGCAGTTTCTCCACACAAGTCAAGTAAGAAAGTAATTTTTGATGAATGCCTCTACTCGCTGAAATGGCGCTTTCTATGGTGTGTTTGACGAGACGTTTCACAATTAAACGTGTTCCATTAGAAAGTCCATTTGTTTCATTAATATTTCGCAACAACATCACGTTAGTTTCAACGCTCAAGCAAAATGCATGGATTCTTATGCCTATCATTTTCTTAGAATAATCTTTATTGCAAATACCATTTTGCAAAACCTACTGAAAGACAGAAATATCATTTATAACTTGTCTTCATTTTCCTCTTCAACAGGAACAACAGTGGACATTTGACATTCATCCGTAAATTCTTCGTTTTTTTCATCTGAAAAGAGTTCCGATATCTTCGATACTTTCAAATCGTTCGGTTTTATTCATAATAGTGTTCGTGCTATCAATACTACTGAATCGTATGTTATCATCCGTTGGGCCCAAAAAATAAGGTGGCTTCTTTATCCGACTGCAAATCATGTTTTCCTTTTATTCGTGGTCTTTTGTTAGGCATATTTTGTTTTTGAAAAACTATTTGTGGTACCCTTAAGAGAACTCTCACAAGTGAAATTTTAAATGAAAAATTCGCTTATATTTTTTTTATAAAAAAAAAAAGAAATGCAAAGTTGCTTCAGAAAATGTTCCTTCTTTTGACGCCTTATATGTTGAGATTGGTTGTATATGGTCCTCCTTTTAAAATGTAACTAAAGATGGGCTTGAACTATTGATATCAGATCATGCAAAATACCTCTGCAGTATCCTAGATCCAGACAGAAAATCGTACTGGAATCTTAATATTCACGAGACAGTCAAAAAAACCTATAAGGTACTCTTTGTATGGAAAAGGTTGGTAGGAAAGAAACTGTAGACATATAGGCGAAATACCAGGCAGGAACGATACGTCTCACCAATTTCGGTCCTTTCAAAAGCGGTACAATTGGACACTGCTCTATTTTGAAAAATTTTAATATCGAAAATTTAGTCTTAGCTAGATGTAGCGTATCCTAGTGGTGTAGGTAACCCGATAAATACAGCCATTAATGCATGTGACATTGCAGTACTCACGGATGGCTCCAAAATCGATGACGACACGAGATCCGAAACTTATTCTGCGGAAACAGAACTTAGTAAACCTCTGCGGCTTCCAAACACCTGCAGTGTCTTCCAATCGCTTAAGGCTGCGTAGTTCGTGATAATGAAGTCGATATCCGACCGGGATATCAAGATTTACAATGACAGTCAGGCTGAACTCAAGGCTCGCGAATCATGGAATAATGTGTCATCGGATTCGAAATAGAATGATTAAGGTGTTATGCGAACAGCACCGTGTTAGAGTGTGCCCTGCGACGTAGAGGGTAATTAGCTCGCGGACGTACTGGCATGTAAAGGGGGAGAAATGCATCTGCAAAGCACGTTAGTGGACATAAAACCTCCTCTATGCGTGGTCCAAATTAAGTTATCGGAAGCAGCCATAAGAATGGCTAGTGTCCAAGGCCCTGTTGACTAACTTGAAAAATAAAATAACAAATTGGGCGATCTTGAAATTCAGTAGATGTCAACTTAGAATGACAATCGGTATCGTGACTGACCATTGTTTTCTGAGGAAGCACGCCAAAAGCTTGCGACTCTCAAAAACGGACGCGAGCAGATATTCATTATTATTTGCGTCACAGAAGACATTACGCACATACATACTTGGTGAGTGCGAGGGTATCGCTCGATATAGAAGGAGATGCATGGGTTAGTTTTTCGATAGTCTAAAAGAGGAAACGTCGATTGGCTGCAACAAATTAGTGAGATTTTTTAGGGGAATAACATGTTTGAAGCTTAGGATGGCGAATAGAATGCGGATCTATCGATAATAATTGGCAGTAGTTTGTTTCTTAGAAACTAGTATCACTTTTGTATGTTTCCAGGAAAAGGTAAATGTTGAAGTTATAATGCATAAATTTATAACATACACTTCGCTTCAACTGAATAAGCACAAACATTTTCTAAGCTACGTTGCCCATTTTTTCAAAACCTTGTGCCGTAATATATCATTTGATGACGCAAACTGTTTGCGTATGATGTTGACAAAATAAATCGGAAACAATAATTCAAAAAGTACCGCTATTTTTTCCCTGGTTCCCTTACAAAGCCTTCAATATGGAAAAATGCAATTTTATTTTACGTCAACTGAATAGACACAAATATTGAATTTGGAAATAAAAGTTATTGAGATTAAATAAAACAAGTTATTCTTAAAATAGTTTTTTATTGGTTAATTTTAGTAATGGGTACTGCCGCCTTTATTCGTAATAGTTTCGTAAATTCGATCCGGCATGAAATCGTACAGCCTCTTTATGTAGTCCAGCGAAATTTCCCTCCAGGCCAATTTAATGGCTGCAATAGGATATTCTCTGTCCTCCAACCGAGAAGACTTAAAAACTGTTCGTACTAAAACCCAAACGTTTTCAATAAGGTTCAGGTCCCGTGAGTACGGCGGCCATTGAAGCAATTCCACATTCTGCTCCTCTATCCAATTTTTTACTATGCGCGCCGTGTGAATGGGGGCGTTGTCCTGCTGAAAAGTTCAGTTTATTGGTCCAAAAATGCCTGCAAATTTAGGGAAATTTCTTTTCAAATCATCAGGGCCATCAAAATTAATCTTCTTCTCATCCAAAAAACTACGTGACGCCATGAATTTTTTCTTACTAATATGTGTAGTCTTGAGAATTCTAAGCGCATATACTTTCGTTTTCGTTAAGGGGTGGTTTCTTTTGAATTTTCATCCGTTTTAGATGTTTGGCACTATTGATAATCCTTCGCACTGTTGAAACGCTTGCAGTAACACCGGCTTTCTGTTTTTTTTTGCCGCAGAGTCGCAGGAATTGGAAGCACATCTTAAAATTGCTCTTTGATTAACTGCTGTTGTTGCCATTTTTATACCCTATTCTAAGGGTATATTAATTTTGACGCATAGTTTGTAACATACCTTAATATTGCCCGTAGACCCCTAAAAGTTATTATATTTATGATCAGCATCGATAGAAATGTCGATCTAGCCATGTCCGACCGTCCGTCCGTCCGTCGGCAAAAATTAGGCTTTTAAACTAGGCCTAGAGAGCTGAAATTTTAACCATATACTCTATAGGGTCCCGAAATAATCAAGTTTACGAATTTTTGAAATCCGCCCACAGACACGCCCACAAACTCAAAAAAAACAAATTTTGGAAAAAATCCAATTTTGAGCTAGAAAGCTGAAATTTTTTTTATATGATCAATGAATCCTAAAACTGCTCGGGATATAAAATTTTCAAAATCCGCCCACTGACACGCCACAAATAAATAAAACAATTTTATTGAAAAACCAAAATGTGAGCTAGGGAGCTGAAATTTATAATATATACTCTCTAGGGGCCGTTTAAGCTCATGTGTAAATATTTCCACAATCCGCCCACTGACACGCCCACAATTTAAAAAAAAAACCTTTTTTTGAAAATTCAAAGTTTGAGCTAGGGAGCGGAAATTTATAATATATACTCTCTAGGGGCTCTTTATGTTCATGTGTTAATTTTTTTTTAAATCCGCCTACTGACACGCCCACAATTAAATAAAACAATTTTATTGAAACACTCAAGTTTGAGTTAGGGTTCGTTTTTTTCGATAAAATCCTTTAAATGTTATATAACAAAATATGTAGAGCGTTCTTAACAATTCAACCATACTTAGACTTTTGTCGTCACGCCCACTTATGAATGATAGGAATAAGAATTCGGTATCCAACAGTTCGCCCAAGCGGATTGTAGCCCGTCCCTATGTTTTGACCTCCTTTCGTGTTATTTCCGTACGAATTGTTGCTTCTTAAATAAGAATAGAGCACTCTAAAACTTCGTCCAATTTTGTCAGCTATAGAACGCCCGGTTAGTCCTTATTCTTTTAGTAAATCGATTTTAGCTCTTTCAACACTATTTAGAGATTTTGATCTAAACATTTTTCTTGCAAAATCAAATAAAATGCACTTAAAGCACTTCAACTGTTGATCTAATGTGTCAATCTCCACAGAATATTCATAAGCAGTGAAAATAATGACCTTGTGTCTATTCAGTTGACGCAAAATAAAACTGCATCTTTACATATTGAATGCTTTGGAAGGGAACCAGTGGAAAAATAGCGGTACTTTTTGAATTAATCTTTCCGATTTATTTTCTCAACATCATACGCAAACAGTTAGCATCATCAAATGATATATTACGGCACAAGGTTAAGGTTTTGAAAAAGTGCACAACGAATGTTAACAAATGTTTGTGTTTATTCAGTTGAAACGAAGTGTATGTCATATGACTTGTAATTTTGGCAACAACATTTTGAGCAACTGAAATTGCACTCCATCATCTCCAACAGCACTTGATCGTCGGCAATATTAAGGATTTCAGCCTCAAAAACAGTCGGACTCGGCTGTCGGAAATTATTGATCTAGATTCTAGATCATTAAGGTGAAGCGTTTAACTAATTTTAGTTATATCAGTCATACTTAGTTGGCTTAGATTTCTCCAGAAGACCTTGGATGGCAGAGAAGTACTTAGCTTAGTACTTTGAGTAAAAGATTCGCATTGAATCACGAACAGCAATTGTGGCAGCATTGCGTATCCCTTTATATTTACTCCGTTGGTGGGAGAGTTGTTACGCTTCCAATTACCAAAAAGTCTGCTTCTTACCTTTTTAGTATTATTACGAAAAACATGTTTTGTTTAGTCTTTCCTGTTATTTTCAAATACTGATGCTTACTTTTTTGTTCGTTTTTTTTAAAGGAAATCCAAACCCCACAGGACTCAGACTCTGTAACGGTCCATTGTAGTACCAGGCAGAATTCTTCCATTTTGGTGTAGAGGCTGGTGAATGGGTGGCGTATGTTGCTGATCCCCATGGGGATTGAACCTGCACCGCACGGGTAACAAGCCAACACACTAACCTCTACAACGTCGTCACCCTAAAAATTGGCAGTGCTTACGTTTACTATGGTTATTTCTATAAAGCAGGGATATTCTCTTAGGTGTTGTGGAAGCCCTTGATATTAATGAATTCTTCTGAAAATCTTCGGGACTTAGAAAAAGAAAAATGGGTGCCGTCGATAGGTCCAAAAGTTCCAGGAAACGGTTACTTTTTTCGCATGTTGCATTTATCAGTTTTGATTTTCCCTCCAGCTCGACAGAACTTGCATTCTGAATGTAAGCCCTATTCATTACCTTATTTGCGACGCAATTATCAGTTTCGCATACTGTAGTTAGCTGCACCAGAACATCTTGTCCCACTCTGTTCGGAATAATTGATAGGCATTGAAGCGCCTTAAACATAGCTTATCCAACCATATGTACACACGTAGCTATGTTTTTGAAACAATTGGAAAGGGCCTACAGTTTAATACTGATTCCGAATGGTGAATTTTGATAAGCTTTTCATGATAGTTTAAACTTTTTTTTTATAAAACTTTTGCAAGAGGTGAGGCAGTGGGAAACATGTTAGGATGGGACTTGAACTTCGAGCCCCTCGCTCGGTAGTCCAACTCAGTAAAAAAACGTTGATTTCCTTAGGTGTATAAATTCGGTCATATTAACACTACAACCGAAGAATAATGCTGCAAATAATAACTTGTCGAAGCCTCCTAGACAGGGGTATAGGAATCTTCATACCCAATATCTATCTTTCTTCTTCTTTCCTTTACGGCAATGTTATGATAAGGATAAAGGGGATCTTAACCCTCCCACTTTACTGCATCTCTTCTGGTCAGACTGTGGGGTTCGCCGGTTCGACCTCAATTCACATCGGCAGGCATCCTGGTTTCGGATCACATTATCCCTGAGGCTGATCGAATACTGGTATTGTTGCTTGATGTGATCCAAGACTTTTAAGACTGCCTCTTTTCTTCGATTTCGACACGTGCATGTTTCTCCAGTTGTGTCAACCCGCGGATTTGCATGCACTTTTCCGGGACAGCTTCAAGATGTTAAATGTGTCGCTAGGCGCACCTGGATGTTAGAATTGCCTAGATGTGACTTCTCCCCTTAGTCGCCTCTTACGACAAGGAATGTTTTTCTGTAAGGGGGCGCTGCAGTTATATTCTTAGTCCGTCTCTGCACTATTAACCAATATCTCACTTTACTAAATAAAATTTAAATTATGTAACCTGAGACTGTTGAACAAAATACGCTTACACAACTCACTACAGCACTTGTGTAGCTTAATGAGGTTTAGAAATCGACAACAATATTTCAAGAAGAAAAGTTTTATTTAACATGTTGGCAACTCAATACTATGAAAAACTACCCTAGTCCGTTGTAGAGGTAACTAAGTGAAAGCAAACAAAAAAATCATTCCGATATCCGATACTCTGTCAACAAGTTTCCCTCAGCCTCGCATTTATGTAGCCGCATCTGTAGCCACAGCCACAGCACAGCGACTGCATCCGTACTCGCAACACGCTGCATAAGCGGCTTTGGTGGTCGTTTATGCAATTAATTTGTTACGATTAAGCGATTTCGATTGTTACTAATTTCTTTGAGGCAGCCTGTCGTTCTAGTTGGACTAAGAGTTATTGCAACTTTGCAACGAGTAATTATTTTGTATTAAATGTGACAGCGGCAGCGACAGGCATGTTCTTTTCATATGGGCTTCACTTACAATTACAATGTGTGCTGACCTGCCACGGGTGTACGTAACTGACAGGTGACAACTGAATCTGGTTATCTGCGAATGCTAGAGAAAATGTTATGACAACCCATCGGATTGTGTTCTTTTTTTCTGGCGATTCAGTCAAATTAGAATGCATTTTTGGGCAATCATTGAGTCAAATGCAAATATCGATGATGCAATGTTGGATTTTGTATGAAATTGGAAATATTGACGTTTTAGGAGGAAGTGGTTTTATGATTCCCAAGATCTCAATCGTTATTTGAACCAACATCCAGTTCAAATTTAAAACTTCCTTTTTATGAGAAAGCTTCACTGCCTGTTCTTAGAGGTTAGTGGTTAATTTTTAAGAAAAAGTAAAAATGAACAAACATATACATGCTAAACACAATGTAGACTTTTGTTTCCTACTGGATTTAAAATTGATAAATAGCTCAGCTGATTTTCAATAATCGACCTTTCTTGTTACAAATATAATCTTTATTATATATTTAACTAAGAAAAGATGGTTATTTTCAGTTGATGCATTTTAAGTTATGGTATCTTCTCGCAAACAAGATCCTTCTTTATATATATTTCTTATATCTATGTATATGTATATAATTTTAGTTTGTAAGTAGTTCTAGTCATTAAATTAACTTTGGCCACTTCGAGCCATAAAATGAACATATGTCGGGAGCAAACATATGAGAAAAAGTGAGAATTTATAACATAAATAATTACAATGTAAAATGTAGCATAAGTGTTCAGTGACAAACATATATCATATGCATAAACTTAGCTTAACCAGATATAATTATTGAAGTCGGTTATTATGAATTCAGAACATTGTAATCATAAATTATTCAATGTATTACTGTCTCAATAAAATGAAATGAAATGAAATGAATGGTTTTATGATTTTTACCTACTTAAGGGGAGGTATACGAATTTCGGAACTTGGAACTTTCACGTGTAGTACCTATAAAAGATTGTGAATTTGAATTACACATTTTATCAGGTACTAGCAGTGGTGGATGTACATAATTGACTCCATTTTATTGACCGTTCTATGTTAAGAAAATATCAGGAAATATTTCCACGGTCTTTGGACTCCGTGAGTGGAACTTGGATATTGAGTTTTCATCACGCAAAAATGAAACAATTCATTGTGTTCTGCTTCCAAAGTCAACGCATAACGCAAAGATTCTCAAATATGTTATTATATTGTGCCAAATGGTTTGGATAACAGCTTTTAGACTGCGCTTTCATACGTAGAGTTTACTGGTCCTTCCTCGATGCACAGTTTGGTGTTTCCGAACATGGAAATGTCTGCCCACACCTCCCAGACATTTTTCCGCTGGCCGCCTGTTGACCAAGAGTATCTGTCCCCTGATCGTCTACACAGTCTGCTGCATTCATATAGCAAGCGCAGGCAAAACCTGGACCCATCAGTGAAAAGGGCTATACCCCAGTTGGCCTCTGTCCATCCTGGTAAACGCTAGCAAATTCCATTCGACGTCGCTTATTCTGTACCATGAGTCTCGGTACACGAGCAGGTCTACTTGCTCTCAGGCCATGTTCCACTTATCGCCGCCTTAACGTTTGAGCAGTGATATTTATTCCCAAAGCAGGGAGACATATACAGCAAAAGATTAGGCAGATAAGTCTCTCCTCTTTTCTCCTAAAGACACTAGAGAGAATAATCGTCTTATATACAAGGGACCTTCTAAACGAAAACAACCTATACAGCACTCAACACGCCTACCTCAAAGGTAAGTCCGTTGAAACAGCCCTGCACGATGTGTAAATTATAGAAAAAGGACTACACCACAAAGAATTCACCATGGCAGCATTTTTGGACATTGATTCAGCTTTCAACAATGTTAAAAAAGCGGCCATAAAAACAGCGCTCGAAGACTTAGGAGCAAAAAAAAGGAATAACGAACTGGGTTTACGAAATGCTTCACAGCAGAGTAGTTAACTCAGAGATCGGTGAGAGTAACATAAGGAAAATAGTGACTAGGGGCACCCCACAGGGAGGCGTTATATCTCCCCTCCTGCGGCTCCTAGTGGTCAACAAAATCCTCACGACTCTAAAGGTCAAAAGGAAGAAAATAGTAGCATACGCAGACGATATTGTAATTCTAATAAGTGGCAAGTAAAGGGTTTTTCAATAAGAGCGCCACAAAAGTTTTTTTTAAATAAAACAAAAACGGTTTTGGATATCAATGAAATTCTTTATTCCTGTGAAAGTACGTTCGATGCCATTATGTATGGAACTCGATTTCTTTTGCATGGCCACCACGGGCATGCTTGCAGAAGTCCAGACGCTGAACCCAATTTTCGACGGTTTTCAAGCATAAATCGGCCGATACTGCTGCAATTTCACGTTCGATATTCGTACGAAGTTCATCAATCGTCGCTGGCTTGTTGGCATAGACCATAGACTTGACGTAGCCCCACAGCAAACAGTCTAACGGCGTCAAATCGCACGACCGAGGCGGCCAAGCGACTGGCCCATTTCGTGAGATAACACGGTTTCCAAACTTGGTTTCCAATAAATTAAATGTGGCATTCGCTGTGTAGCTTGTGGGGCCGTCCTGTTGGAACCACATGTCATCCAAGTCCATATCATCCAATAGGCCAAGATCTTTTCGCAAAATTCGCCACAACGACGTCACAGAGATGCCCAACGCTTGAGAAAGACGTGTGAGAGACACATTTGGGCTTTCTTCAACTGAAGCCTCAGCGGCAGCAATATTCTCGACACTACGGGCACTTCTTTGTCTCAATGGCACGGGAACATTTTGTACTGTGCTTATGGACTCAAATTTTTCCACTAGACGCTCAATTGTTGATCTGCTAGGACGATTATGACGACCATAAATTGGACATTGAGGCCACTGACTCCGAATTTCGGTAGTAAATTTTAATAATTTCGACTCGTTGTTGGCTCGTATATCTTTCCATCATGAAATGGCAAACCTTACTGAAGAGAAATGTCAAAAGAGCGGCACTTTTGTAGCGTCCCTGTTGAAAAGCCGTTTATCTCCCAACTATTAGTGAACTTATGGAATCTGGCCTTAAAGAGTTATCCTCTTGGGCCTCAGAATCCTAATTATAGTTAGAATATGTTAAGTAGTTTAAGTAAGTAGAGTAGGTAGTTTGTAATTTGTTTTTTTATATAAAAATATAAAAGTTGATAAAGATGCCGAGTTTTCTAAAAAAAATTCTCGATAAAAACATAATATGTAAGATTAGTTCGTAAAATAGTTTTTTGACCGAAAGGCAATAATTATAAGATAGAGTTAAGTTTAGGGCGACCGCATAAGGATTAATAATCTAGAATAAGTATCCTGTTAATTTTAAGTTAGATTTAATCATTTTTGTCTAGCATGTAAGTTGATATAAGCTAATAATTAATAAAAATGAATTTAAAAGTAAAGTAAAAGTTATCCTCTTGGGCAAGACCGAACGGCCTTGTAGTTAATCCAGTCAAAACCGAATGTGTTCTGTTCACTAGGAAAAGAATTGTATTGTGGAAGGCAACAGAAATGACTACCTATCTCCATAACCTCTCAAAAGTACAGAGATTAGCATGTATCGGTACAACAGGAGCAATGAGATCAACACCGCAAGCCGGGCTGGAAGTATTTTAAACCTAACCCCACCCCCCCCCCCCCTTTGGTGAATACATTCGCAGCATGGCAGCCAAAGGCACCCTCCGCCTCAAGGAGGCAAACATCTGCAGACACAGCTCCATAATTCACAATTACTTGGGTATCGATCTATCCAGGAAAACGGACTACATAATCCCCAAACGAAACTTCAAGAAAAACTACTCTGCATACATAAACCAAAGAAAGAACTGGAACACGCACGCCAGCGTACAAGAAATCCATATCTATACGGACGGGTCAAAATTGGATGTAGGTACAGAAAGCAGGAGTTTTCTGCGAGCCCATAGATATAAAGGACTCGTACAGACTCCCCAATGAATGCAGCGTCTTTCAAGCTGAGATAGTCGCCATCGACAAGCCAGCAAAAACAGTCTCCGCGAAGAATCTGGATCCTTTCAAGATTACAATCTTCGTAGACAGTCAGGCGGCGATCAAAGCACTAGACAGCGAAACCAAGTCAAAAACAATCAGGAACTGCCAAATATCACTTAAGGAAATGGGCGAACGGCACAGTATCACTCTCTGCTGGGTCCCCGGTCATAGCGACATTGTTGGGAATGAAAAGGCAGACGAGCTTGCAAGAATCAGGTCAGAAATTGACGCAATGGACGCAATTAGTGCAGCAAAACGAAACATTGACCAAAAACTGAGGGAACAAATTAACACTACCTGGCCCCAAAGGCACGACTGTGTTATTTCTCGCAGTCTATGGCCAAGAATCAACGCAAAAAGAACAAAATACACCCTGGAAATTAACAAGCAAGAAATACGTATCCTAAACGACGTATTGACAGGCCACTGCTCCATAGGTGTAATGGCAAACAGGCTGGGCATCAGCTCACCAGACTACTGCAGGAGCTGTCAAGATATAGAAGAAACCGAGACCATCAAACAACTGCTCTGCGAGTGTTCAAACCTCCAGATTTCGCTATCTGGGCAATAGATTCTTCGAAGACCTAGAGGACGTAGCGCAGGTACCACTGACGGACACAATCAGGTTTGTCAAGAACACAGGTTGGTTCCAATAGGCCAACCACCAAGTAAAGGGTTTTTCAATAAGAGCGCTACAAAAGTTTTTTTTAAATAAAACAAAAACGGTTTTGGATATCAATGAAATTCTTTATTCTTGTGAAAGTACGTTTGATGCCATTATGTATGGAACTCGATTTCTTTTGCATGGCCACCACGGGCGCTTGCAGAAGTCCAGACGCTGAACCCAATTTTCGACGGTTTTCAAGCATAAATCGGCCGATACTGCTGCAATTTCACGTTCGATATTCGTACGAAGTTCATCAATCGTCGCTGGCTTGTTGGCATAGACCATAGAATTGACGTAGCCCCACAGGAAATAGTCTAACGGCGTCAAATCGCCCGACCGAGGCGGCCAAGCGACTGGACCTTTTCGTGAGATAACACGGTTTCCACGTGAGATAACACGTTGAGGCCACTGACTCCGAATTTCGGTAGTAAATTTTAATAATTTCGACTCATTGTTGGCTCGTATATCTTTCCATCATGAAATGGCAAACCTTACTGAAGAGAAATGTCAAAAGAGCGGCAAGAAATTCGGCGTCGTTTGCTGTCCCTGTCGCTCTACTTTTGTAGCGTCCCTGTTGAACAACCCTTTGTAACCTAAACTGAGTATGGTAAGTGTTTTTATTGTAAGGGTAGTTTTTACCACGTAAAACAACAAGGGATCACAATGGTCCAATGGGCCCCCGTGCAAGCACAGCATAGCCTTGCTGTGCACTTCCCTTCTAACCTAGCCTAACCTAACGTTTGAGCATATACAGCTGTCCCGCTAACGGCTTGAAGTCAGTGAAACAGTTGGAATGTTGGGTGACGATTGCGAAGGCTTTCAAGCATTAAATATCGGTCATACCTTGCAGAAATTACTCTTGAGCGACCTAAGCCTTGAACGTGGGAAGAGATTGTGGAAAGAAGTACAAAATTAAGCCATTAAACCAATATTAATATCAATGCGTTCATGCACATTAGGAAAACGGATAGAGTGAACGTAATTTGAATCTACAACAAAATTTGCGTTGCGTAGATAATTCCTTTTCGAACGGAAACCATGAAAGGTCAGGTAGCCTGGTAAAATAAGCTCATACATTATAGCCCATCTGTAACTTCTACTCGTATATCCACTATCCAGAAGCTTCTGTTCGAGTTGCACCTTTTGCTCAACTTCACATATTCCTAGTTTTTTCATGTCTCTGTTGTGGCGTGCGGTTTTTTTCGAGAAGCAGTTCTGTTGGTCGTTAAGTCGATCAAATGACCGAAATATCTTATTGGCACTAGCCTGGATTTCATTTTGATGGTTTTTCATTAATGAAAGTTTTTATTGAAGATTAGTCTCTTTTTTTAGAACTCTAGCGAATTCTTTATTTTTGGCCGGCTTTATTGCGTTTCGAGGAAAATTTGGTAGTTTTCCAAAAATTAAAAAAAAAATATGTTCCGATGCGGTAGCAATACTAATCTGAAACGCCTTCGCAGTGAAACCTTGACGCAAATGTCAAATTAAAGCATCAAACAAATTATGCGTAGTTTGCTCGTAGTATCGATGAGTATTTTGCTCAGTTGATGCCCATCAGTTACGTTTTGGATGCGTTTACAAACTTGAGACTATGTCTTAATTTATTTGTTTGAGTTTTGGAAGTTATGACTTTGCATCTTATATGTATCTGATGGAACTCAACCTTTCTTACGCGATACAGCTGCATACAGCCCCAATGGTGAGCTAGTCTGACAACTGTTACCGTCACTAGGACACCCTGCACCTATTTACCAACCGTTA
Source organism: Portevinia maculata (assembly GCA_949715645.1). Classification (NCBI taxonomy): domain Eukaryota; kingdom Metazoa; phylum Arthropoda; class Insecta; order Diptera; family Syrphidae; genus Portevinia; species Portevinia maculata. The sequence goes on from OX454528.1 coordinate 99,561,456, forward strand.
CCGACCTTATTGAATACTTCGTGTTGGTCTGCCCCTTGAACTCCGGACTTATCAATATAGCTGGCACTATTATATCAGACACTCATTCCCTGAGCTTGTTACTCTGATGGCGTGTACACTTTGAATTGTGGCAAATAAAACTTGTTTTGTCGAAAATAATACAAAACCATGTGGTGGTGATGTTTAAGATTAGCAGGCGAACTGTTTTCCATTAGATTCTTTTCACAGCACTTGGCGATGCTCACAATATTTCATTCGAACAATAATCTTAATGTGACAGTTTTTTGCTAAAAGATATTGAAAAATGTGTATCTGAATTCTAAAATAAAAATAAAACATTTAATTTTCTTACAAAAACTAGACATGATCCTTAAAAAAAACGGCTTTTTTCTTATCAAAAACACAATTTCCACTCTCTTTTTGTGTGAAACTGTCACATGAAGATTATTGTGCGAATGAAATATTCTGACCATCGCCATGTGTCAAAAGTATCTAATGCAAGAGAGTTCGCATACTTCGGTCTTAAATATTACAACCATCGCTTCGTTTATTTATGACAAGACAAGTTTTATTTGCCACAAATTCAGGCTACAAAAAAATACCTACACGCGATCAGATCTACAAGCTCGTAAATCGGCCATTACCACTTTGCATGTAATATGTAATTAAAATGTAGGATGATATACGCTGTCAGCTCTGGGCACTTCTTGTTTATTTTTAACTCGATGAAGACGTATATCGGGTAAAATAAATATATCTTAAATAATATTATCAATTTGTGTGGGAGGCTTTATTTATAGATTTTGAATGGTCGGTTGTGTGAAATGTATTTAAATGCTCGGAGGGGCATAAACATTAAACGAATTTTATCATCTCATACAAAATTGTCACTTATGACATTTTTTTATCGGCTTAAGACTGAAAGCCTTAGATTGAAACTGCTTACTTACTTACTTACTTAACGGGTTCCCGATCCTTGGGGAGTCTCTGCCTGAGACACTGCAGACATCCATCCTCCGAACTGCATCGGGACAAAACAATGGCTAACACTACTACTAAATTCCACCAAAATAAATTTATGGAAATTGCTAGGTAACTAATATTCTCAACGCCGTTATTTTATAATGCTCTGTTCAACTGCCTATTGTTATTGACAAATATTTTAAACTCTAACATCACTCGTTAAAGCTAATTGCTGCTGTTTTTTATAAACAGTCACTGGCAAAATTATTTAAACATTGCATTGCTCGCACTTCAACCAACCTATAAAGCTGGAGAACTTTTGAAATAAGAACAAATTGTTTATTAACTTTTCTCATTTTTAATGTTTGCAGTTTCATTCAAACAGTAAACAGAAACATTAGGAAATTCCAACAAGTAACTGTTAAAATCATACGAAACTATGTAAGTGTCACAATTATTTACACATCTTCGAACACAGGCAAAATTATTTACACGAACTAAGTTTTTTTCGTTTTCACTACATCTGGAACAGAAAAAGAAAAATATTTTTAAGTTTGAAGTTAACGGTTATTTAAAGTAACATTACTTAATTATGTTGTTTTTCCTCCTTTTGCCGCAATAACTTCAGCAAGGCGATTGGGCATTGAGTCTATTAAGCCTTGAACTTGCTCTACTGGAATGGTACTTCAAGCCGTTATAAAGTCCTTCCAAGTTTGATCTGCAGTTCTGCCAATGTTTTCAGGAATTTTAGATTTTACTATGTGCCAAAGATTTTCTATAACATTAAGGTCAGGACTTTGCGGGGGCCATTTTGAAACTTCTTGACCCACTTCTGCCAAATACTTTTTAATGTTCCAGGCTGTGTGTATCGGCGCATTGTTGAAGGATAAAATCGCTCCCGATATATCTTGAACCAGCAACCAGTGCAACATCATTTAAAATGTTCAAATAATGTGACTGTTTCATGTGATCGGAGCACCTTTTTCCAAATCCCAGAGCACTCAGACTCGGTAATGGTCCATTGTACTACCAGGCAGAAATCTTCCTTTTGGTGTAGAGGCATGTGAATGGGTGGCGTATGTTGTTGTTCCCCATGGGGATTGAACCTGCACCGCACGGGTCACAAGCCAACACACTAACCTCTACACCGTCGCCACCCTGTATGATCGGAGCACCTTACAAGCGGACCCACTTCGCTATTTGATATGCAACCCCATATCATTATCTCGCCTCCCTTGGAATGTCGTGTGGGTTGAGTGATGGGTTGTTTGGCCTTCATTTTAGGGTTGGAATAATAAAACTTATGCCCATAGGTAAAGTTCAAGGAACAAGCTGTTTAATCCGTCCAAAGAATGCTTCTCGAAAACTCTGGCGGTTTGTTGTTGTGGTCCCTTGCAAATTGTAACCTAACTTGCTTTTTTTTGGGTGTTATATGCGGCTTTTTCTGGATAACTTTGGCATTTATTCCGTTTTCTTTTAATCTTTGTCGCAATGTTCTCTCACTTATAATATTATTTTCACCATCTTTGTTTATGTCCATGAGTACAGTTTTAACACTTTCACGTGGATTACTTTTGAAGGAGCGAACAATTTTAGCATCTTCTCTTTTTGATGTTACCCTTTATCTGCCTCCACCATTTTTATTTTGTACGCTTTCACATCCACATTCGTTAAACTTAGAACTTATATTATAAATTGTTTTCTGGCTGCAACCATATTTTTTAAAGAGTTCCACTGTCGAAACACCCACCTGGAATTCTGCAACAATGGCCGCTCTTTTTTCAAGGGAAAACTCAATAGTTTTTGCCATCTCGTACAACCTTTCTCTAGTATAGACCTAGCAAAACTGATCGCAATATTTGGACACAAGGCAAAATAATATATTGCGTAAATAATTTTGCCTGTGCTCGATGGATGTGTAAATAATTGTGCCACTTAGTTTTGTATGATTTTAACAGTTACTTCTTGGAATTTGCTAAATTTTTTTTTCTTTACTGTTTGAATAAAACTGCAAACATTAAAAATGAGAAAAGTTAATATAATGCGGGTGGCAACAGGTGCAGTAGTAGTGTATTCGCTTACTGAATGGAAGGTCGTGCATTCGAATCCCGGCCAAGTCCATTACTTTATATCGAATACATGAAATCGTAATCTCCCTAAGCATCTTAGACACCACCCGTGGAGAAAAACCCTACAACTGCACCCAAACACTTCTTTCCTATCTCTCTATTCTTTCTAATAGTAAGTAGCACCCAAAAAGCATGCAATGAAATGCGATAGTGCTGCTTGCTGTTAAACACAAATGCTTACGCTGTGTTACGCACTATAAGGGTACTGTAACAACAGAAAAAATCCCTTTAGCGTAAGCAAATTATAAAAAAAAAAAAAAATACAATTTGTTCTTATTTCAAAAGTTATCCAGCTTTATAGGTTGGTTAAAGTGCGAGCAATGCAATGTGTAAATAATTTTGCCAGTGACTGTATATATATTCAGGTGCCAGCAAAAAACTCCTGCAGTTGTACTTAACCTCATTTGGTGTGAATTCCGAGGGTAAAATACGTTAAGCGGAAGCAGAGAAGTATGTAATTAGATGCATTTCTTAGTGCATATTGATTGAATGGCAATCGTCAGCTTTTGTTTAGAGATGATCCGTAGAAAGAATCATCGGGTGTTTCTAGTCACAGGGCTTGAAAGTCATTTCGAGGCTTCTACATACATGCACGAAGAACACCTGATTGGTCGATTGGATCATAAATGAATATATTCACCCCTATCACAGAATCCGTCGTATTCGGAATTCCGCTACGAAGGATCCCAAATTTCGTGGTAACGAACACATAAATGTCAAAATCTTAATTAATTAGGATTCAGTCAAACCATTTTCCAAGAATCTCAAAATTTGTAGCAAATATTTCCACTGCGATGGATTCTGTGAGAATATCTTTTTTAGTTCGTAGCAAAATTCCGAATCCGACGGATTCTGTGATAAGGGGGATTATGTTCTTTCTTGAAACCTATTCGCGATTTTTAAAGTTTCGCTGGAGCAATTTTAGTTTCCTTTAATAAGTTGATTGTTTCGTTTGCTGTATGACACGTAGCGCAATCCTGCTAGAATCACATCTTTTTCATATTCATGCCATTAATTCGGGGAACGAAAAAGTCATTAATTATGACTCTTTAAATCTCTATAGCCATGTCTCTATATAAATTCGTGCTTCTTAGACCAATATATCACCTCAACAAGAACTCTTTACTTTCCGTTATTATATTAACTTTGCCTGTCAGAGGGTTAAACTCTGAGCTTCGTCAACCTATTCACCAACCGTTATTAGTACAGACTTACGAGAGCTCATAACTTATGTGGTCTCTTAAGTTGACAGCTGTAATATTTTGAATATTTGCATCAAATCGCACGACCGAGGCGGCCAAGCGACTGGAGCATTTCGTGAGATAACACGGTTTCCAAACTTGGTTTCCAATAAATTGATTGTGGCATTCGCTGTGTGGCTTGTGGCGCCGTCCTGTTCGAACCACATGTCCTCCGATTTGACGCCGTTAGACTATTTCCTGTGGGGCTACGTCAAGTCTATGGTCTATGCCAACAAGCCAGCGTCGATTGATGAACTTCGTACGAAAATCGAACGTGAAATTGCAGCAGTATCCGCCGATTTATGCTTGAAAACCGTCGAAAATTGGGTTTAGCGTCTGGACTTCTGCAAGCGTGCCCGTGGTGGACATGCAAAAGAAATCGAGTTCCATACATAATGGCATCGAACGTACTTTCACAGGAATGAAGAATTTCATTGATATCCAAAACCGTTTTTGTTTTATTTAAAAAAAAAATTTTAGCGCTCTTATTGAAAAACCCTTTATTTCCAAAATGGTTGTCTGGCTTTATTATAATTTCCGCATGCAAAGGTTCTCGCACGGTTACACTAGTAATATATATGTATTTCAAGCTTTCATTTTCACTTTGAAATAACAGTGTTTAAGTTGGTTGCACGTGCACAGGCACACTAGGTATTTACCTAGTTTTATTTATTTATTTGCCTATCACCTTTCAATATTTCTTTTCTTAACCATGGTTTCTGACATTCGCATTTTCTTGAGCTCAACATAATTACAAGTGCTTGGTGAATATGTATCAGAAATTTAAAGAATTAAGAGATTCTTGGTTTGTAAAATCGATCTATTAGTGGTCGGTGACTACGAGTCTTAGCGTCGACAGATATCCCCGCTATCCTCCGGATGGAGTTATACACGCATTCTACTCCAAATAAAATAATACCTCGGAGTGATTATTGATGCTCGTCTAAGCTTCAAAAATCACCTAGAGTACGTATGCAAGAAGTCTTCAAAAACTGTTAGTGCACTTTCAAGGTTGATGAGTAACATCGGACGACCGAAGCAGAATAAATGAATGCTTCTTGCAGGAGCTGCCGGCTCAATACTCATGTACGCAGTAGAAATATGGTCGAATGCCGCGAAAGTTAAGTCTTATGTGCGGGGAATTAAATCTGTCCACCGCCTTAGCGCATTAAGAGTCGCCTGTGCATTTCGAACTGATTCGCACGATGCTGTACTAGTCGTATCTTCAATGCTACCTATCGACATACTTGCTGAAGAAACAAAAACTTTAAGAACCGAGCGAGTCCGAAATGGCCCGTTAGATGGCGAAATAAGGAAACTCGAAAGAAATCGAAGTATCGCATTCTGGCAAGAACGTTGGAACGAATCCTTAAAGGGAAGATAGACATCGTCTCATACCAGTGATCGACGCATGGATTAAACGAAGTCATGGCGAAACAAACTTCTACCTGACTCAGTTCTTGACGGGTCACGGCTGTTACAGAGAATGTCTCTTTAAACGCGGATATGAATCTATCCCAAACTGTCCATATTGTAAAACAGTTTCGGAAAACGCGGAACATGTGTTCTTTCATTGCCCACGATACGAAACCGAGAGGATCACCCTACGGGACCAATTTGGGGAGTGGCCCACTCCCGATAATGTCGTAAATCACATGCTTCAGAATGATGAAAACTGGACCACTGTAAGTAACGTGGCGGTGCGCATACTTAGCGATCTAAGGCGTTTAAAGCGCCAACGTAAAGCGGATAATGCCAATCATAGAGTTAGACGAAGCTAAGGCTCTATACCGACCCCCGTGAAGTAATGCCTAACGGCGGTTCCGCGGGGGATATATAAAATCGGTCTGTCCAGGAAGGGAGGTGGTTTTAGCCGGTAATAATCCGGCACTACCAGTGGAAGTCGGACCATTGCTGCCTCTGTAAGGTTTCCACCTTCCACCGCAAAAAAAAAAAACCCATTCTACTCCAGAATTCTGGTATTTCCATTGTTTTTCAACCGCACTTTTATGGATTATCCGAAAGTTTTTAAACTACCTCCATTTGCGCTATTTTTTTTTATAAAAGGTGATCCGTGCCTCCCGGAGAATTAAAGAGGTATATCGGTTCTAAACTCCCTGAGAAAATTACTCACCTAATTGTATATTGAAAACAATAACAAAATAAGTATTTTCAGGCTGGTTTTCGTCCCAATTTGTCGACCATTGATCAAATATTTACCCTTACAACTTTAGCAAAGCACTATATTGAGAGCAAAAAAATAAGCTTTATTTTGGTTTTTCTAGATTTCAAGGCTGCTTTTGATTCTGTAAATTTTAGATCTCTGTTATTTAAACTTTCAACACTAGGTTTATCAACAAAGTGTGTCACAATTGACGAAAAATGTCCGTCAAATACGTCTGCATATGTGCAAAAGGGCAAAAACAGATCAAAAACCTTCGTCACAAGTTCTGGTGTTCCGCAAGGTTGCGTATTAAGCAAGGTTCTTTTTAGAGTTCCGTAGCCAAATGGCAAAATATGGAACCCTTATAGATTCGTCATGTCTGTCTGTCTGTCTGTCCGGAAATGTCACAGCCACTTTTTTCCGAAACTATAAGAGCTGTACTGTTGAAACTTGGTAAGTATGTAGATGTATTCTGTGAACCGCATTAAGATGTTCACATAAAATTAGAAAAAAAAAACAATAAATTTTGGGGGTTCCCCATACTTAGAACTGAAACTTAAAAAAAAAATTTTCATGAAACTCATAAGTCTGGGTATCTATGGATAGGTCTTCAAAAACGATATCGAGGTTTCTAATATCAATTTTTTCTAAACTGAATAGTATGCGCGAGAGACACTTCCAAAGTGGTAAAATGTTGGTCCCCCCCCCCCCTCTAACTTCTAAAATAAGGAAACGATAAAACTAAAAAAAATATATGATGTACATTACCATGCAAACTTCCAACGAAAATTGGTTTGAACGAGATCCGGCAAGTAGTTTTTTTTTTTTTTAATACGTCATAAATCGTAAACCGCAATTTACCTTTCATTAAATCAACTAAAATATAAAAAAAAAACATTTAATTTCATAAACATAAACCTTATGCGTAAACCGTCAACCATTATTTTCTAATAATAAATCTGTAATAGGTGCCTAAGTAAATAATAATTTTTTTTTTTTTTTTTTTTTTTTATAATTAGCGCGCACTAAAGGGATTTGTTGGGACCCTTATAATGTATTAGCTACACAGCGCGGGCGTTAAGGAAATTAGGGTGAGAGGAAAAGGAGAGATGCCGATGCACGTTGGTTTTGAATGTCTGTAGGTTATAATGTGTAGGAAAAATGGAGCGGGGAAGAGCATTCCACATTCGTGTTGTACGGCTGAGGAAAGTTTATTTGAACTTCACTGTACGTCCGAACACAGGCTTGAGGGTGAACTGATGAGCATTCCCTGCATGGCGGGTATTGCGGTTGAAATGTTCAAGGGGAGGAATGCAACTGGCTATTTCGTTTGAGCACTTATGGTGGAAATAACGATAAAATAACGACAGGCAGGAGACATTACGACGATGACTAAGAGAGTCAATCGATCTCGCGATGTCTCGGTCGCCAATGAGTTTTATCGCGCGTTTTTGGATCCTGTCAAGTAGCTCCAAATAAGTTATTGGTGCACCGGACCAGATATGAGCGTTGTACTCGAGTTTCGGGCGAATAAACGCCTTATAAATTGTAGCCAGATCAGAAGGGGTGAAATATTTCTTACAACGTTTAAGGAAGCCTAGACATTTCGCGGCGTTCTTGGCGACATCGAATATGTGGTCATTCCAACGAAGGTTGTCATTAACACACATACCGAGAATGAAAAGTCTTTCGGTTTCAGCGATGTAAGTGCCATTCATAGATAATGGCAGTGTGTGTGGGTTTTGCTTTAATGACAGGAGACAGCATTGAGTTTTGGAAGCATTAAATTCCACTCTATTGGTTTTACCCCACTGAGTTATGCTGTTAAGATCGGAATTTAATGAGCTTAACATACGTTGCCGTTCCAGTTCCACACCCGAAGATGAGGGGCGTGACCCAAGAAACGAATATGAGAAGCTGAGGGTACTGTCATCAGCAAAGGAATGGATTGGATTAGAAGTAACAGACAGTAGATCATTTATAAAAATGAGAAAGAGAGTCGGGGACAGAACAGAGCCTTGGGGGACACCAGCATTTATTTGGTGAGTTGCAGACTTGAAGCCGTCCAAAACAACTTGAATTGAACGGTCCGAAAGGTAATTTCTAATCCATTGAAGAAGAGTATCATCGATTCCAAATGCACGCATTTTCGACAAGAGAGCTTGGTGCCAAACTCTGTCAAATGCCTTTGAAATATCAAGCGCAACGATCTTACTTTCACCACCTTGGTGAAGAGATTGGTTCCACTTTTCGGTTAGATATGTCATCAGATCACCAGTGGACCTGTTGCTGCGAAAACCATACTGCCGGTCATTAAGAAGTTTTCGCAATTCAAGATATTTCATTAGCTGACGGTTTATCAGCGTTTCCATGACCTTAGAAAGAAGGGACGTAAGTGCAATTGGTCGGTAGGAGGAGAGAGAAGAAGATTCGCCTTTTTTTGGTACAGGCTGGACAAATGCTGTTTTCCATCTTCCCGGGAAGAGTCCTGAAGAATAGGACAGATGGAAAAGCTTACGCAATGGTTTTGCCAGCGAAGAAGAACACCTCTTCAGAACGATAGGGGAAATACCATCTGGACCAGCGGATTTGTGAACGTCAAGATCTTGAAGTACTCTAGCCACTGTACGAGTGCGAAAGTGGATTGGTCCCATAGAGAATTCTACGCGCTCGAGTACAGGGGGAGACAACGCACAATCTGGGAGCGTTGAGCTGACTGCAAAGTGAGCAGCAAGCAGATTGGCCTTATCTGTAGAGCTGACAGCTGGAATATCGTTGTAAATGAGTGTCGGGATAGATGACGAGGCCGAATTCTTGATGTTTTTAACAAATGACCAAAAGTTTTTACTACCAGTGGGACTTTGTAGTATTTTTTGCCTCAACTTTTGGTCATAGGAGAATTTGACACGATTAATGTGGGCATTGCAGTCATTTCTGGCTCGTTTAAACTTTTTACGGCTTTCCTCAGATGGGTTGGCTTTGAATAGCCGAAAACTTACCTCTTTTAGCCTGATAGCCTCTTTGCAGCTCGAGTCACACCACGCGTTAACCTTGGGTTTGATACTTTTAATCCTGTTAGGGATAAAAGTCTTCATACCCAGGTGAATTATGTTTGTGACCATATCAGCAGCAGCATCCACGTCGCTGTCGAGGAAGCACAGCGACCAGTTAAAACTCTTAAAGAAACCGTTTAATTTTTCCCAATTGGCTTTCTCGTACTGCCATACGGTTCTTTTAGGAGTTTGTTCTTTAACTATGTGGTTGGAGTACGAGAAATTTGCTGATATGATGCAATGGTCTGACGAACCTAGAGGCGATAATACGTTCAAAGCGTATTTATCAGGGTGAGAGGTAAGAAACAAGTAAAATGTGTTGGCAGTTTGGCTGCTAATGTCCGGTATTCGTGTCGGCTCATTTACAAGCTGAGTCAGGTTATTTACCTCAGCAAAGATCTCGACGTACCTTCCTTCGGGTGTTGTCTGACCAGAATGTCGAAGCCAGCCTGAATTGTGTATATTGAAGTCGTCCGCAATAACGATTTCAGAACGAGGATGAAGGGTCACAATTCTTGTAATGGAATCGGACAGGGCATCAAACTCATTATAAGTTGAATGTCTGTCCAAGTTGGGGCTTCTGTAAATAAAACAGTAGTGTATTAATTGCCTACGGACATGGAGTTTTAGCCAAATGAAATTAAATTGTGGGTTGGCACATTGGCCATATTGAGGCTGAAGTTGGTAGGCTACGTCACTACGTATATAAACGGCGATACCGCGATGGGCAAAGAATAAAGGCACTAAGTTGTACCCAGGTAGACTAAACTCTGATAAATCAGAGCCAACGCTAACCTGAGTTTCACTAAGTGCCAAAACAGCTGGTTTGTTGTGAAAAACATGGGCGTATAATGAAAAAAAATTCTTTCTCAACCCACGAATGTTGCTGATATCCACAACGAAATTCCTACACATTATAAAAAACAAACATAAAAAAAACACAACTCCGACGCTAACTAAGCATAGGCCGTGAATTGAAAATATACGTTAGATTTGCAAAACAATCTACCGCAGGTGTTATGCCCGTACGGTAATTTGTTTGGTCCACTAACAGAATTAACAACTCACGACCCGCTATTCGCCCGATGCTGCCTTTACCCAAACATTGCAAGTGCACAAACGATAATCGATCGACACATGCAATAGTCAAGAAAGAGCAACAGTGATGAAGTGGGATGGGGGACGGAAGGAAGACCCTACGCTGTTGCTTTTTTTTCGCTTTTTTCGTTATCACTGCCACCGGCCACCGGCACTGGCTCTATGTGGATTTTTTTTTCTTTTTTCACACACACGCGATGTTGTATTTTTTTTTTCGCGAAACGTATTGGCGAGCCGGTAGGTATTATGTTTGACGGTTTAGTGGCACCGAAATTGCGTTTAAAAGAGGCAACGCGTCCGCACGCGACGGGAGGCAAACAACAACTCTCATAATTATAATTCGCGCGGAACCCTTAATGGGTGGAAGTGGGTGATGTGGAAGTTAAAGTGCTAATTTATGCTGACAATTTGGTAATTGTTTTTTAAAACCCATTAACACTCCAACCTCAAATAAATAGTCTTAAGGAATACTGTGACAAATGGGATCTTAAGATGTGGCATTAATAATAATGTGGTAAAATGCACAGGAACTAATTGACACGATATTCCTTCTTTTTCGCTTTTTCCTTTTTTTTGTTTTAGCTAAACTAAAAGCCCTTATTACATAATATTGCTTCCCAGCTAATTGCAGCACTTTTAATTTTATTTTTAAATTAAATTTTTACTTAAATTATTCCTTTTCATTAAGTCGTTCTTACTATTATTATTTTCAATTTAACTAATCTAAAAGTTCAAGTTATTTAATAAGTATAACTCTCTCTAATACGTTAATTATTACTTATCAAATCGGCGGACAGCTTTGTAAACATTATTGTTAATCATTTTATTTTTTAAGAGGTAAATAAAGATATGTATATCTAATTTTATATCCCCGCTAAAGTAAGCTTATATTAGGATTAATTCTTGTTGTATTTTAGATGCAATTTGAAAAATAACCGTTTATAGGCTTGCGGAAAATCAACAAGGGAAAATAAACAAAAAGAAAAAAATAGCTAAAGATTATAAAATGTGTTTTGTTGTTCATTTGTAACAAAGCATCATAATATAATTTACTGATTGTCAATTAAAGTTTAATTACTTCATTTTGCTGATACTTCATCGAAAGATATATATGTACCTAGTCTTGCAGTACAATTTATAATCCGAATAAATAGATACAAATACAAATTATAGTCTCACTGTATTTGTTTTCTGCAATTACATCCTATAATCAAGTCCAGCGTTTGAGTATAATCGGCTTCTTTATCTAATCACAATGTTTCCTCTTACAAATAAATTCGCTTTCCTTTTTAGATATATCCATTTTTGTTTGATACATGATTCTTAAAGTACACACATATAGGGGATAGTGAAAAATCAATTCCATGCAAATAACCTGGTCTAACGACGTCTATCGAATTAAACATCAAATTCTGATCTTTCCTGTCAGTCTACGTTCAAAGAGGAATTTATTTTTTACGAATAATATGTTTCCTCGAACCTATCAATTGAATAAATATAAGAAATGAATTCCTGGAATCGACCCGTGTATTTAAGGATTTGTTTTCAGATTTTCGCTTTCTAAGCCTGCTTAATGCCAACAATTTTGTTGGCCTCCCCCAGTAGATAAGTCATAGACCATGGCGACGTAGGGTAATGGGAAAAAAAATTTTGGTTTAATATGGTCCTTGTTGTATTTAGAGAATCAGGCAAAGGAATATATTCGTATGTACATAGGTTTAATTTGATATCCAAACCCGTGATACGGTTAAGGGAAACTGTCATGAGAGTTCACTGAAAGCGATTTACAGGAAATTAATTTCCGAAGCAGCAAAACAACTCACTGCCAATCTATGTTCCTGAATTAAATGCCATGCAATTTTAAAGGCGCTTCCTTAAAATTACTTTGGAATTATCAACTACAAATATTTGCTTCACAACAGCACATGCACTTGGAATTAACAATTAAGCAATTGCTTCTGAAAATATTTACCCCATCCCTAATCTTCTTTGACATAACTTAGATTTTAAGTTTCCTTGCAGTCTTCGTACAACTGTATGTTCTTGTTTTCCAAAGAAATCCATAGTCTCCTTCTTCCTTGACGGCGAAGTTATGTTCAGAATTACTGAACTTACTGCAACCTTTATAGTGCGCCAGTACCGTTCGCCAAAAGAAATGAATAAAATGTATTTTAAAAGTCCAATCTAGAGTAAAACCATCCGTTCTAAGCTTAAATCTTGCAATAAAGACAAAATAAAACAGGAAAACGACAAATGTTCGAGGAAACTATACAAAGTTCGGTTCAATTTGCTTAGTTGATCCCTTTTTTCAAACTTCCACTGTTCAAAGAGCTTACATACAACAACAACATATCCTGACAATGAGTATAAGTAAAAGAAAATAAAGTTACCCACAAACTGACAATGTGCGTTTTGTTTGCGCTTTAAAATTGGATACATTTGCATTTTATTGTTGAAAATTTGAATTGAATAAAAGTTTCCTGCACTGTTTGTGGTTTTGCCTTTGCCGACAAAACAAAAACCAACAACAGGATAACTTTTCCTTCAGGGATATTTGAGACATCATCTAAAAATGCAAAGTGTATAAAGTTGGGTTCTTAGCTGTTATTTGGTTGTAAGAGGATTCGAACTTAGGAAGAATTTTATTGTTTACATAGAAAATTTTCCCCGATAAATTCGTTTGTTATACAAATGTTGTATCTTAATTGTTTCGAGCAGATGTTTTTGATTGTGGTAACATCGTGCAGCAAAGAAAAATGGTGATTCTTGACAAGGAGACGAGAGTTACGATGACGATGGATTGATGTGGGTCGTTTATGAGAGGAGTAAAAGAAGATAGGTACTTATGTTGCCAGTTGCCGTGTGTCAGTTTCACCAACCGTTCACTTTGCTTTTTCACATGCTAGTATAGATATACACTATCATATCTGTGTCGTGGAGTGCTGAAAGCAAGTTGCAATCACGAACAGACATTTGCCGGCACATAAAGTGCTCACATAGACTTATCATTTAGTGCAGGTGTTGGTAATACATATACATTATACGAACTTACATAAGTGGTGTTTTTTCTGCAACTCAGTAATAACTCATTCGTCCTTTTGACTGTAAACCAAAAACAAATCTCCACTCAGTAATATTTTGTCAATGAACCCAGAACTCAGTATAGTTTCTTACGATGGAAAACCAAACTGCGCGCTGAAATCAGTTAAAGGTTGGGGAAAAATTTCGATTTTGCACCGTGGCTATCGATAGCACAATTTGAGAATGTCGCACAAAGACAAGTGTCGAAGACCAAAAAAGGATCTCATTGAAAAACATGTTAATAACTAAAAATTAAATATTAATCAAAGATATGACATTAATAGCAATTACTGTCGGTAATTTATTTGACATTAAGTTGTTTTAGTAAGCCATCCCTGAAAGCCAAAAAGGTTCTTAAAACTTAAACTGATTTTTTTCTAAAATGTCCTTCGAAGTCGCACAGGATTTGTGTGTTTAATGTTATTTTACCAAGAGGTCCCTAGAACCCAAAAACGGTCCTTAAAACCCCCCAAAAAATGTTGTTGTTATACCCTATTCTAAGGGTATATTAATTTTGACGCATAGTTTGTAACATACCTTAATATTGCCCGTCGACCCCTAAAAGTTACTATATTTATGATCAGCATCGATAGTAATGTCTTCTAGCCATGTCCGTCCGTCCGTCCGTCTGTCGCCAAAAATTAGACCTTTAAACTGGACCTAGAGAGCTGAAATTTTAACCATATACTCTCTCTCTACTCCACAGACACGCCCACAAACTCAAAAAAAACAAATTTTGGAAAAAATCGAATTTTGAGCTAGAAAGCTGAAATTTTTTATATACGAGTATGATCTACTCCTAAAACTGCTCGGGATAAAAAATTTCAAAATCCGCCTACTGACACGCCCACAAATAAATAAAATAACTTGTATATACCCTATTCTAAGGGTAAGTATATTAATTTTTGAAAATCCAAAGTTTGAGCTAGGGAGCTGAAATTTATAATATATACTCTCTATGGGCCCTTTATTCTCATGTGTAAATATTTTCAAAATCCTCCCACTGACAAAGTTTGACCTAGGGAGCTGAGATTTATAATATATACTCTCTAGGGGCCCTTTATTCTCATGTGTTAATTTTTTTTAAATCCGCCTACTGACACGCCCACAATTAAATAAAACAATTTTATTGAAACACCCAAGTTTGAGCTAGGGAGCGTTTTTTTTTTGATAAAATCCTTTAAATGTTACGAGTATATAACAAAATATGTAGAGCGTTCTTAACAATTCAACCATACTTAGACTTTTGTCACGCCCACTTATGAGGGATAGGAATAAGAATAGGGTATCCAACAGTTCGCCCAAGCGGAATGTAGCCGACCCTATGTTTTTTTTTTTTTTTGAAAATTCAAAGTTTGAGCTAGGGAGCTGAAATTTATAATATATACTCTCTAGGGGCCCTTTATTCTCATGTGTTAATTTTTTTTAAATCCGCCCACTGACGCGCCCACAATTAAATAAAACAATTTTATTGAAACACCCAAGTTGGACCTAGGGAGTGTTTTTTTTTATAAAATCCTTTAAATGTTATATAACAAAATATGTAGAGCGTTCTTAACAATGCAACCATACTTAGACTTTTGTCACGCCCACTTATGAGGGATAGGAATAAGAATAGGGTATCCAACAGTTCGCCCAAGCGGACTGTAGCCCGTCCCTATGTTTTTTTAATGTCCTTGGAAACCGTGCCAAGTTTTCAAGATGTTGCCGCAGCTACTGACCTGCCCTGCTGGCAGAAAAAAAGCCACAAGCCCTTATTATGGTAAGGTGTTCTATTTATGATTTTTAAAAAACGGTTTTTTGATCATAACTTCTACATTTATGTCTCTAAAGAATCGTGCTAAACTTCATATTAAAGGCGTTTGCAAGGCAAACAGATCACAAGCCACAAGCCCTTATTTTGGCTTTGGATTACGATTTTCAAAACTGTTTTTTTGATCAATACACTTAAGTTTTAATCTGTGAAGAATCATGCAATGCGGCGTTATAAAGGCGATTACTAAGCTGAAAGCCCACCCTAAATGACAGGACTAACCGCTTGGCCGGCAGAAGCAAACAAAAAAAAAAACAATTTAACCAGCAAATTTTCTTCTTCAAAGCACCACACAAAATCGGTATTTTAATCATTCGGCATTCGGGTAATGCTTCAAGGAACAAAATTTGCTTATTAAACTGCTTTTTTGCTTCTAGAGGCCAACCGGTGAGTCCTGCACAAAAAGCTTTGTGATTCCCCAAACATTTTTTAACATCTGATACAAAGCTTGTCCATGCGTCCAATTCAACTTGAGTCATGTGGTTTGGGAAATCATCGTTCTTTATAAGAGTACTCGATCGGCCACAGATCGAAGATTCCTGCTTTTAACTTTTCTATACTGAAACGAGGAAATGATTGACAAATATATTTGAAGCAATCGACATTCCCATCTTACGCCTTAACAAACTGTATAATATGTAGTGGCGAAAGAATGATTAATTCTCGACTGATCAACGTTCATGAACGATGTTGCTTTTCCTACAGTCATGTTCATTCTCGACAGCCAGTCTTTCCTGCTCCAGTGTTCATTTTTTATTAATATTCCTTCTCCGTTTTTTTTTCTGTCAAAAATTATCACATACACCTTGCTTCAACTGAATAAGCACAAACATTTTCTAAGCTACTCGTACATACGTTGTCCATTTTTTCAAAACCTGGTGCCGTAATATATCATTTGATGATGCAAACTGTTTGCGTATGATGTTGACAAAATAAATCGGAAATAATATTTTAAAAAGTACCGCTATTTTTGCCTGGTTCCCTTGCAAAGCATTCAATATGGAAAAATGCAGTTTTATTTTGCGTCAACTGAATAGACCCAAATATTGAAATTGGAAATAAAAGTTATTCAGCCCTATTGTGAGTTTCGCGTGAACAAGATTCCACCCGAAAAAAATCCCTTTTTTCTTTTCGGCTATTGTGAATTTCGGGCGAAAAAAAATTTCATGTTCGAAAGATTCCCCTTATTGGCAGCTCTCAATTCGGGCGGAATTAAACGTTATTCAGAGCTAAAATGTTCACTTATTTTTTTGGGGCGAACAGGATTTTAATTAATAGGTTTGGACCGACCAAAAACGGTACGTGCGAAAAAATGCGGCTACAAATAAAATAAATGGACAGATATTTGTTTGTTTGTTGATAGCATGTATTTAGTCTCGTCCTCATTTACTTCAAGACCAACCAATTTTTCCTGTTATTCAATCGCCGAAAATGCCATCTCCATGTAGAGCTCTTGACGATGAATGCTATCATATGCGGCCTTAAAGTCAATTAAAAGATGATAAGTCTGGACTTGAATCTGCATCTGCAAAAACAACGTAAACAAGCTGCGAGTTTCACGATGGTTGGAATCGCTTATATTTATTTGGATTGGTAAGCATATCCAGCAAATATTGGAATGCTATTTTATAAACTCTTAAAATATGCACAGTATTTATTAAAAAAAAAACACTAAACAATTGGAACTTAACTCAAAGCGACTGATGTCCCTGCGCCGATAAATGTTTACATTTTTGACTTTATTTCATTTGGCGTTTTATTCCGAATAACTAGTTCTTAAGTATTTTATTTTTAAGAACCGCAGTACTACGCAATGCAATTTAATACAAAATATTCTTAACTTCCCTATTTCTTTTTTGCATTTAATTTATTTGGCACTTTATATTTTAAAGCTGTCAAAACACAAATTGGGTGTGTTCGTCTGTTTTCGAAATGTCACTGTCGATTCGAAGTGAAATATCATTCGGTCGAAATTCACAATAGCTTTTAAAATTCCGGGCGGACAGAATTTCACCAGGCGAAATATTTTCCGGGCGAAACTCACAATAAGGCTGTTTGGGTTTAAATGAAACAAGTTTTTCTTAAAATAGTTTTTTATTGGTTAATTTTAGTAGTGGGTACTGCCGCCTTTATTCGTAATAGTTTCGTAAATTCGATCCGGTATGGAATCGTACAGCCTCTTTATGTAGTTTAGCGAAATTTCCTTTCAGGCCAATTTAATGGCTGCAATAAGGGATTCTCTGTCCTCAAACTGACGGCCAGACTCATAAACTTTTCGTACTAACCATCCCCAAACGTTTTCTATAACGATCAGGTCCGGTGAGTACGGCGGCCATTGAAGCAATTCCACATTCTGCTCCTCTATCCAATTTTTTACTATGCGCGCGATGTGGATGGGGGCGCTGCCCTACTGAAAAGTTCAGTTTATGGGTCCAAAAATGCCTGAAAATTTAGGAAAATTTCTTTTCAAATTTCCTTTATAACTCAATGCAGTAATTTTTGAGGTTTTTAACTCAAGCTCAACAGTGCCATAGTATCTAACTGCTCCCCATATCATAACACCACCTTCTCGACTATGATGCCGCGCTAAAAATCGTTCTTCTTTACTCACATCGTGGAAGTAATAATTAAACCCATCAGGGCCATCAAAATTAAACTTCTTCTCATCCGAAAAAACTACGTGACGCCATTAATTTTTAAAACTCATATGGAGTCTAGAGAATTCTAAGCGCATACACTTCCGTTTCTCGTTAAGTGGTGGTTTCTTTTGAATTTTTAAATGTTTCAGATGTTTGGCACTATTGATAACCCTTCGCACTGTTGAAACGCTTGCAGTAACACCGGCTTTCTGCTTTATTTTTGCCGAAGAGTCGCAGAAATTGGAAGCACATCTTAAAATTGCTGTTCGATCAACCGCTGTTGTTGCCGTTTTTTGACCTCCTTTCATGTTTTTTTCGTGCGAATCTTTGCTTCTTAAATAAGAATAGACCACACTAGAACTTCGTCCAATTTTGTCAGCGGTAGAACGCCCGGTTAGTCCTTTGTCTTTTAGTAAATCGATTTGAGCTCTTTCAACACTATTTAGAGATTTTGATCTACCTGTTTACTTTGAAATACAATTAATCAAATAAATTTCACTTAAAGCACTTCAACTGTTGATCTAATGTGTTAATCTCCACAGAATACTCATAAGCAGTGAAAATAATGACCTTGTGTCTATTCAGTTGGCGCAAAATAAAACTGCATTTCTCCATATTGAATGCTTTGCAAGAGAACCGGGGAAAAAATAGCGTCACTTTTTGAATTATTCTTTCCGATTTATTTGGTCAACATCATACGCAAACAGTTTGCATCATCAAATGATATATTACGGTACAAGGTTTTGAAAAATTCACTACGTAGCTTAGAAAATGTTTGTGCTTTTTCAATTGAAGCAGAGTGTATGTAGCTGAAATGGTCGGGGTTATTAACACATAAGACTTGCGTAAAAAACTCATACTTTTTTAACAACAACGCCCAATAAATTAAATAGCTTCCTCCTTTTCGTAAACAACTTCAGTTTTAAGAGGATGATCGAGAGGCCATTTCTAATGCACCATTCGTCGATCACGACCATGGCCGCCTGCGCCTTGGCGCAGACAGTCGATAGGCATGATCCAACAGAAAGTGGTGCAGGGAAATAACTTCACGGGCAATATCTAACTATACATGGGCAATAACATCACCTCGAGTGGGCAATAACTTCACTTTTTTTTGTGAACTTATTTCCCAGCGTATACGTTAGAACTGTTGAGTGCGTTCAATATAGAGTCTACCAGCATGCACTACAGTAATGGAGACAGAACGCCGCCTTGCGGACGGCCTCTGTTTACCACCCGCCATAACACACCGCCACAAAATTGTCCCAGCTTAGTCGCTGAGAGAAGATCTCGGACCGCTCGTCACAGATTGTCGTGGTACCACGAACACCTCGAAGGTCACAGATGCGATTTTTCCACACCCATCGGCCGTCTTCATAAGTTTCCCTGCTAGCCAACAGATGACGCCCGTTTTTTTGGGAGGTCTAAAAACCTCAAAAGTTGTGGTTCCCAGAGGGTTTGCTTCTACTTTTCTGCCTACCTTTTATCTTAGTACTTATGTAACTATCTCTTACCTCTGAGTATCACTGTATTTTATTCTCATTGGTGGTTCTGTTACTTTTTCTTCGTCCAATCCATTAAATTGTAATAATAAGATGCACCTATAATTAGTTGAGGGAGCTGAAACTTGCGGGCTTGATTGACTTTGGTCTGTTGTCTTGCCTTTAATATTTTTCTTCAGTCTCTCTATGTGTGATTGATCGTCTTGCAACAAAGTCAGCAACAAATTTTCTGGATTTACAAAAACTGAATTCCTTTGGGTGAAAACTCAGTCTCGATGTCAAACCAGTTTGGTACACTTTCACAATGAAGTCCCTTAAAGCTGCCGAAGGATTTACTGTTCCAACCCGTAGGCGTTTTTTTTATCGTTTTTTATCGAACCCGAGATCCTACGAACCCTATCAAAAAGGCAATATCAATTCCCGCTCCAATACAAAGACGTATAACACAAATGCAGCTATCATAGCTTCACCGTCATTAAGAGAGAAGACAATATTGCGATAAAAAACATAATTGTTGGTTGTATGTGATCAGGTGAATCAAAGTAAAGAAAATACAGAGTTACGTAGCTGGGTAGTAGAATACTTATCCTGCACACGAATTACACTGGTCTGCAAAACAAATGGTCTCCTTCTTTTAATTTTGCGTAATTATCATTGATTTGATGCGTCTAAATTAAAATAAAATAATAGAAAAATTCTAACACTTACATAGTTTTAAAAAAATTATGAACCAAAAACACTGTTAGGTTAGGTTAGGTTAGCTTAGGTTAGGTTATAGTGGTAGTCTGCAGAAGCCAACATAACCTAACCTAACCTAAGACGAAAATAGTGTTTTCGGCTAGACAAAAATAAATTATTGTGCCAATATTAAAAAAAAAAAAAATGTTCTAAAATATTGAAAAAAAAACTTAATTTTTAGTATTTCCAAAGAATTTGAATGGTAGATTGCTTTTTTATCATTTTGTGCATGGAGTTTCACAACGAATCGAGCAAAAAAATCTGCAAGGATTGCCTCTGGCGAAGATATACTGAATATACAAGGTAATATATTCCCGCGCAATTCTTTTTTCATCTACTGCGCATGTACGTCACCAAAATAACAAGAATTTGACAGCTGCTAAAAGAAAGAAAGGCGCAATTTTATCTGTGCCTTACCAATTGTTTGTTTAAATATATATCAAAAACTGTGAAAACTTTGTTTATATTAAAAACTGTGGAAATTGTGTTTATTTGCCGAAAATTTAATTAAAACCTGTGAAAACCAAAAAACATGGCTATTTGTGCAGTGTTTGGTTGTAGTACCAATAATAACAAACGGATTAAAAATAACCAAATAGACACCACAGTAAAACTTTTTAGTTTTCCAAAAAACCAAGATATGGCAAAAGTGTGGGTGCATAAATGCTGCAGAAATGACAAAATGAATCTGCGAACAGCTTATATTTGCTCTAAACATTTTACGCGCGATCAGTACATTCGTAATATGCAACACACAGGGTGGCGACGGTGTAGAGGTTAGTGTGTTGGCTTGTGACCCGTGCGGTGCAGGTTCAATCCCCATGGGAAACAACAACATACGCCACCCAATCACATGCCTCTACACCAAAAAGAGGATTTCTGCCTGGTAGTACAATGGAACGTTACCGAGTCTGAGTGCTCTGGGATTTGGATTTCCTTTTTTACAAAAAAAAAAAAAAAATAAAAAATATGCAACACGAGCTCTGAAAATATTCGCCAAAAAGAGGCAAAAAACTAAAAGACGATGCTATACCAACTGAAGAGCTACCATTTCCTAATTCTTCACATAATCAGAAAAAGGCGCCAATCGCCCAGCGAATAACAAGGTTTAACAGAAGACATCGACAAGCTGAGATATCCTTATTACTTCAGAAATCAAATGAAGAAACACAACCATATGAGGAATCACCTGAACCTTGCATGTAAGATACCATGAGCATATTGTTTTTTTTTATATACAATTTCAATATTTTCAGGCCCGATGAAACCAAAATGGATACGCATTTAGAAACACACACGCACGAAGATCTTAAAGGGCAAATGAATTCTCTGCGTTCTGAAATGGAAAAAATTAAGACGGAAAATTATAGGCTACAACAGGAAAACAACGCAATAAACAATATTTTCACTCCCACTCAAAAGAAGAAAATGAGTAAAGGCGGTGCGGGGATAAAGTGGACAATTGAAGATAAATCCAGGAGCATTGCAATACACACAAGTGGCCCAAAAGCCTACAGGTTCCTGCTCAAAAAAGGATATCCTTTTCCTGCAGTAATTACCCTTAAAAAATGGGCCAGCAAACTAGATGTAAATCCTGGCTTCCTCAAAACAGTTTTCAATCTAATGAAAAATACAAACCTTTCGGAGCGAGACAGAGTTTGCATGCTTATGGCGGACGAAATGAAGATAAGTGTTAGCTATGAATATGAAAAAAAAACCGATACATTACTTGCTCCAGCAAACTATGTGCAGGTTATAATGGCGAGGGGAGTTTTTAGCAACTGGAAACAGCCATTATATTATGGCTATGACAAAAAGCCAAAAGTTTAATGGACGGAGTCATTCAAAATTTTGATTTTATTGGTTACCAAGTCGTGGCAGTTACCATGGATATCGGAGGTGGTAATCGGGGGTTGTGGAAGGAATACAGTGTGAATGCAGATAACCCATTTATTTATCATCCAACGAAAGACAACTGCAAGGTATTCATGTTTGCTGATGTACCCCACTTAATAAAATTACTGCGGAACCATTTCCTCGATGATGGTATTCTTATTGATGGAGAGCAGTTGACGAAAGCACCCTTGGTTGAACTGCTAGAACTGGACAAACACGACTTGAAAATCGCACCTCGTTTAACAAAAAAACTTTTAGCTCTTAAACGCAGTGAGAGACAAAAGGTAATAGTTTTTTTAACTTCATATTCAGGTAACTAATTTTGATGTTATAAATCCACAGGTTAAATACGCAACGCAACTTTTCTCACACACAAATGCATGTGCATTAAATCGAATGGGAATGCTAGGAATTCTCAAAACTGCCAACTGGCAAGCACTATCTGTTCTTTTGAGAACTGTAAGAACACATTTTCCTTCATGTAAATAGCTTTTTCAAATTCTCTTTTACAGGTTGATGCGTGGTTCGATGTCTTCAATTCGAGAACTCCTAGAGTAGATTCTCGACCAAGAAAAGCTGCATATGGGCTAGAATTTTCTTCTGAGAATGAAATCTTGGATCGAATGGAGAACATTGTACTTAAGATGCGGTTTGGTACAAAAACTGGCTTGCAAGGAATTCTTATGAGCATTAGGTCATTAAGAATGCTGTTCAAATACCTCAAGGAAAAATTCAAGGCTGCATACATACTTACATATCGATTAAACCAAGATTTGTTAGAAATGTTTTTCGGTATAACACGTGCCAAAGGAGGGCTGTACGAACACCCAAGTTCACTCGAATTTAAGTATCGCTTACGTTCGTATTTACTTGGACGCAACGAAGGAATTATGTCGAATGCTGCAAATGTTGAGGCGATTGTGGAAGATGAAGTGCGAATGGAAGTAAATATTGAACCTGCAGTTACAAACGTGGATGATGAAAGTACACTTCTATCATCGCAGTTTCTATCTGAAATTGCTGACTGTGAAACAGAAGATGAGGAATTAAATTTATGTACCGAAGACGATATGCCTGACATCAAATAGTACGATGCTTTAGAATACCTTGCTGGATACCTTATTGGCCGGTTCAAATCCAAACTACCAAATATTATTGACATGTTTTGTGATAAAGATAATGCTTCGGATATAACTTGGACTAATGTGATAAATGAAGGAGGGCTTCATAAGCCAAACGCGTTGTTTATGTCTGAATTGGAGAAGTTAGACTATGTGTTTAACCAGTTTAACTATGCTACGCGAGAAAATGCATTAAAACCTTGTGCCAATTATATTCAGACTCTTTTCTCTGCGGTATCAAATTCTTTAATAAATCCCGAAATAATACAAACATTCTTCCGATGTAAAATTTATTTCCGTATTCGAATACAAAATAAGACATTGTCGGACAAATTACGACAAAAAACAATACAAACGCAAAAAAAATTAATAAAACTTGTACTTAAAATTATATAATACTTTTTTTGATACCACATAAGAAACTGAACAAAATAAAATCAACAGAATTTGTTGTTAATTTTTCCGTGGTCGGGTAGATAACCCCACGCACAACCCCGACTTTGGAGGGCCAGGCCCTTTCTGTGACCCCTTGGACGAAAGGGGCCGGAATATTTCGGAGTCAGTAACCCGCGTCGGGGATTTGAGAGCTGCCGTTGACCCATCAAGGGCCCATCAGCCACCATCTCTATTTCAACACCCTGACTAGTATTGAAAATCCTTAATGACCTCAGCTCCAAATACGTCGAAGTAGCTCATTAAGGTACGAATATCACTATAGCGCATAAGCAGCGCTTGTCCTAAAAGGGGACTAAGGGGACCATCACATCTGGACAATTAAACACCCAGGTGAGCTTAGCGACACATTTAACATCTAAGAGCTGTCCCGCAAAAAAGCAATAATAGGAGCATGTATGCGTGTCGATCTCATTTAAACTAAAGGACTATGGAAATGTCAGCTAATAGAAAACGCACTACCACGCCATGCACGACTTATCCGGCGAACTCCACAGACGGACCAGGATATAGCGATGCAGTTAAGTGGGAGGGTTATGATCCCTTTAATCCTCAACATAGTCTCACCGCCATTAAGGAAGAAGAAGAAGAAAAAGAATAGGAAGGATATGTATATCTTGATAAAATCTTTCTCCATTTTCATCTCATACTGCACCAAGGTTTTCAGGAAATAAATCTAAGTAGGAGTCCAACAAACGAATTTTAAGAGAGATGTTGCTCTTCAGATTTAGGGCTTTATAAGAAGGGGAAAGTTCTTCGATGATTTCCTGTTGGTTTTCAGCTTTTTTATTTCCAAGAAAACTATGACAATCTTTTACGAAAGCGGTCCATGCTCGTTTTTCTGCTATGCTCTTTATTTGAAAATGTTGCATCCTTGATAAGCTCTTATATATTGACCCACAAAGATTTGGTTTTAAGGTATTAAATGTCTTCACCATCTTTATTCATTGCTTTCACAAAGGCCTTTATAACCCCCAGCTTTATATGGAGTGGTGGTCGAAAAATGTTATTACTTTGTACTAACGGTTCTTCATTTATATTTTTGTTTCCAGGGGTCAAACTCGTTCTCATGGTTAAATTTTTTACTACTTAGTGTTTATCACTTGCATAATAAACAATAAAAATCGGTATATCCTTCTTGCCGTTCAGTTAACATTACTTAAGCTCTTATGTAAATCCACCCAGATGTCCCACGAGTACTTTGAATATTCAATTTTTGAATTTCAATATTTCAATGCAGGTGAGTTTTTATTTATTTTAGCCAGCGCCAGCAGAGAATGTTTTTTACGCAATTTAAATGCCTTAATTGTTTTTGCAGTGCTGCCAAATAACACTAACAGGATTTTAATGGATTGGAATAGCGTAAACGCAAAATGAAACAAACCACAAGTACTAACATTTTAAGATTTAAAGAAGCAGTACTAGATTCAGCACGTCAATATCTATTTATTCCATTAAAATGGTTGAGCAAAAAATTGGCATTCTCTGTTACTTTGGTAACAGTGTTGAACGAGCATGGCATCTACGCAAAATGTATAGACAATTTTTTCATCACTTTATGTGATTATCTTGTCAGTTGTTTTCTTTGAACCATTGGATGAGTGTTTCGCTGTCTTGAAAAACATTCATAAAAAACCGAAAATATTTGTTTAACTTTAAAGGTACGCGTGCCAAGAGGAAGGGGTTTTAGGTCGAAAATGTATTCCAGAAAATCTCATTAATCTGGAACATTGTATCGCACGGGGACGGTTAGAATAATTCATTTAAGCTAAAGAATTTCAAACATGTGCTTTGTAGCTGCATTACGGTAAGACAGATTAATTAATTTATTCAAAATTAATCTCATTGGGATAAATTGCGGAGGCATTTTCCTTTTTATTGAATTTGAAGCGGTGAATAGGTGTTTGTAGCAAGTGATGTTTTATCAATGAGTGATTACTGGGATGGTGTTTTGGAAGATATGAGAGAGAAATTAATTCCGGAAAATGACGGGGGCTTTTAAATCAATGAATGGCATCAATGGAAATTAAAGACAACGGCCGATATCAAAAGCAACCAAAAAAACATGTTGAACAGGTGGTTCGTTTTGGGATGATAGTTTTGCAGCAGAAATATTGAATGTATTTCGAGCCACGGCCTCAGCTAAAGTGCATTGATTGAAAACTCCACCATCAGAAATGCATTAAATTAGTATGCGAAAGCAGTCCCAAAAGTACCCGACCTGACGTATAGATGTACAAACCTTATGAAGATCCAAAGAAGGCGAAGA
Organism: Portevinia maculata; assembly: GCA_949715645.1. Taxonomy (NCBI): domain Eukaryota; kingdom Metazoa; phylum Arthropoda; class Insecta; order Diptera; family Syrphidae; genus Portevinia; species Portevinia maculata. The sequence continues at coordinate 99,587,616 of OX454528.1, forward strand.
CAGTTCCATCTGTAGGCAAGGTCAAGTTTTTTTTGGATGGGCGTGGAATAAATTTAATTCATTATCTTCAGAAAGGAAAAACAACGCATCAACAGGTCGTTTGATGCGAACCCATAGCAGCGTTTAAGTTAAAAAGTTTTTAAAAAAAAGTGCTGTTTCATCAAGACAGTGCATAAGTTCACCCATCCGGTATCGCGATGGACATTTTCAATGAGTTTAGCCCCCTCGGATTATTTGCAATCTTGAAAAAACGGCTCTGTCTTAAAAGTTTTGTCAACAATGAAGAGTTGAAGTCTGCGGTTGATAGCTATTTTGAAGAGGTCGACTCTTAACCAGTGTATCGAAGCTAGGAAAAATGTATAGAGCTAAAAGGAGACTATGTAGAGAAATAAGGATATTTGTTCTCAAAATTGTTAAGCTGTGAGTCTGCGGTGAACCAGCTTCTTCACAAACTTTCATCGCCGGTTCTCAGAGACAGCGTCATTATAGCAGGTTATTGACATAGCGAACATGGCGCCGGTTTCGCCAAAAGTAAGTGTTTTTCATCAAGTGAATGATAACAAGACACTAAAACCTGAAAAAACATTAAAAATTGGACGCGTTGAATTGAGAGCAACTACGAGTCCTAGTAGGGCTAGGGACTCTGTGATTGAATGAACATCACATGGGAATATCAGCTGTTCACTGAGAATTGCCTTCGAGTAGGAAAAGGAATGAGCCTTAGAAGATAGAATCCGTTGCATCCGTTGTTTTGACAGATCTCTCGGTGCTAACGATCCTGCATAGAAAGAATATTGAGTACGCACTCTCCCAGCTCAAGGGTATCCAGGAGTCTCGCGATCGAAATAACATCCGAAGACTTTGCAACAAAGCTAAGCAACTGGCTACTCACTTTAAGACCGGGATACAGGCTCTTTAAAACATCCACGGAAACCTAGTCACCGAAGCTCAGGGTATAGTGGATGTATTTAAGCAGCATTTCCAACAGCTGCTAAATGGGCATCATGTAGAGAGAGTGAAAAGGCAAGAAGAGAACCCACGTCCTGTCAATGAAGAACAGTTTTCACCACCCAGTCTAGAGAGTTTGGCATAGCTACAAGAAAGCTTAAGAACAATAAGGCCGCCCGCTCTGATGGATAACCGGATAGCATGAAAGATAGCATGCCCGATGACTGGACTATCAGCTCCATATGCCCCATCTACAAGAATGGCGATCCTATGTCTTGCAAGAACTTTCGAGGCATATCCCTGCTAAATGTCGCATATAATATCCGCTCCAACGCACTGTGTGAACGCCTCAAGCCGTTCTCATACACACTAATCGGCACGTACAAGTGTGGCTTCCGGCCCGGCAGATCGACAATTATCATCTTTTCATTGGTTTTAAAGATGCATATGATAGCATTCACCGTCAGGAGGTCTACATGGCGATGGCCGAATATGGGATCCCGTCAAAACTGAATCAGTTATGTCGCGTGACACTTGAAAACACGTGGTATAATGTGCAGGTTGGAAGCAGGTCTTCCGAATTATTCCAAACCTGCACCGGATTTCGGCAAGGAGATGCGCTATCATGTGACTTCTTCAATCTTGTTCTGGATGAAATAGTGCGCAGGCAGGTCTCAACACGGAAGGCATTATTTTCAATAGATCCGTTGAACTACTGGTCGTTACCAGCTTGCAGTTTTAGAGTTCGGCTATTGAAAAACAAAATAAATAAATATTAGGCATGAACGGCCCATACAGGGCCTAAAACCTAGCTTCTCCAACCACTTTCTTGTGCGAAGTGGAAGGACCTACAATTAAGCCGAATCCAAACGGCAAATTTGAGAAGCTTCTTATGACAATGGATACTCTTGAATGTTTGTCAGACGTTCGATTGAAAGCAGGCAAGACTAAATATATGCCGTCAACAAAAAAACAACCAAGCAACTGTCCACCGCCTATGACAAAATGTCACTGTTGATAGCAATAACTTCGAGGTAGTTAAGGAGTTCACCTACATTAGAGTAAACATCAACTCTACAACTGATCCGAGGCGAATCAGCTTCTTCGGTTTGGCCAAACAAATGGGTTCAAAACTCCTCACTCGAAGAATAAAATACATGCTTTATCGAACCTTTATCCAGTACTGTGTTATGGTACCGAGTGCTGCATGACAAGTAGGAAAGGGGAGCTAATAAATATAGGGTTCTTTTGAAAGAAAAAAAAACATTGTGGGATATTTGGTCCTGTGTGTTAGGAGGCCGAATGGAGGAAAATATACAACCGCGAACTCTATGAGCTGTACCAAGATATGGATGTAGTCCAAAATGCTAAATCACGTCGACTACATTGGCTCGACCTCGATGAGCGAATGGACAACAATGCTGCAGCCATGAGGATCTTCGACTCCCGACCGAACCTACGTTTTTAATACCAAGCCATCGCGGATGCCAGAGCGCTTGGTCTGGACAGCAGTGTCCCATGCAGAACCTCTTTACCAGTCGGGAGCCCGTTAAGCAAGTAAGTAAATCGGTGCTGACGTACTTAATGAAAGCAAATTTGTCAGCCGAAAACACATTTGTTGCATTAAATATGCCTATAATTGCCGTAACACCACTGAATGATCCAACTTCCTTAGATGCCAGTACAGGACAATTGTTCATTTCTCACCTAACTCTGTAGTCCAATTTAAAAAAAAAAACGTAACTACAATATTATTTTAAGCCATTTCAAACCAATCAGCGGTAGGGCTGCAGTTTCGTTGTGGTAAATCGGGAATGCCAAAAAAAAACAGTTGTTTTCTCTCATTGTTTCTCTTTTTTTCCAATGTGTATGTCTCTCTCAATTTTGTAATATATTTAATTTTCGAATGTGTGCAGAAGTACACGAACAGAAAAGTAGAACGTAAATCTCCTTCATCTGTCGACGTTCGCGGATCCTTGGTTATGGGCCACCTTAATAGAGAATTGGCGTGTTCAATTTGAAAGGCAACTGCAAGTTCCCTACTAATTAAATTTCTATCACTTGCCAAACGCGTGAGTTATTTGATCAATGAGGAAAGGTAAAACAGTAGGGACAATGCGTATATTCTATATTTCTCTGCGTTGGATCAAAGGATGCGATGAATCAACGGATTGTTGGGCTGGTGTCAAAAAGATCTGATTCATTTTGCTTCAGTGTTCGTTTTAAGTGCTGTGGGCATACGAACGTCTCTCCATGGATGCAATGAACGGAAGGCATACGCTAGTATAAAAAAAATGCAGTAGATATGCATGAATACATTACAAGAACACTCTAAAAAAGATTCCTGTGTGGATTATAAGGCGGGAAGGAATCTTTGATGTAGGACGAATATTGTATGGGTCTGATGAGCCGCTCCGTGTGCAAAACGCGTATGTTTTTACTACATCTGTGAACTTAACAGCAATAACAGATGTTGGACAACGCGTTCAGTTGCCAATTCATTCCGTTAAATGCTGGTAAAAACTGGTTAAAACTAGTTAAAGCAGGAAGCGGGATCACTATGGACGCAGCCATTCATCGACAACTTTATTTTTAATCTCTCCGGAAAGCTGGTAAGCGAGAAAGCGAGAAGCTGATTTACCATGGACTTACCCATAGATTCGATACTTCTCAGACTACCTTCATATGCTTACTCAAGTCGTTTTCGTTCACCCGTAACCAAAAAGCTCAGAGTCAGCTCCAATATTTCACTAGCAGGAATCGATTTTATCAATTTTGTGTCATGCTTTTCAATTAATATTGTCATTTTCCGGAATTTGAAAATCCAAAAGCGACACTTGCAAGAAATTTTGATATGCATTTGGGTCCTTCTAATTTCTTGCAATAGTTCGCGATAAAGTTCAAGATGTTCCTTCTTTTAAATGCGTCCGCCCGTCGGCAAATATTAAGCCTTTAAGCTCGAGCTAGACAGCTGAAATTTTAACTATATTCTCTCTAGGGGCCCAAATAATCCAGTTAAAGAGTTTTAACTTATATTAATTAAAAAAAAAAACAAATTTACCTATCGAAAAAATCAAATTTTGAGCTCAAGACCTGAAATTTTAAATATATTGTCTGTAGGGGCCCAAAATGCTCGGGAGTCAACATTTTTAAGGTCCGCCCACAGAAACGCCCACAATTAAAAACAAAAAAAGTTTTATCAAAAAGTCAAAGTTTTTACTAGGAAGCTGAAATGTAAATGTAATATACAGGTCCCTTAATTCGTTGGCAATATTTTAGGGCATGATTTATGGGTATATTCTAAGGAAAAAATTGTTCTACAGTAAGGGCCTATCTCTAATTTTTATATCATTTATTGAGGATTTAAGGAAAGGCTTACTTGGGTGTACCCTGACCCATGTTAACGGTAATTGCGCTGTTAGTACTAATGATAGAAATTTCGTTTATAATCATAATTATGCTATGATTAAGTCCGATGAATAGGGCGGCCATGGAAAAAGTTCCACGTCTTCTGATTGAATCCAACTTCTTACAACCCTGGAAGTGTGGATAGGGGCATTGTCTTTTTGGAATATCCAAGACAGGGGTCCGAAAATGTTTTTCACTTTGGAAATTACCGTTCCAGCAAGCATTTGTAGTTATTTCCGTTCATTATTGTGGACCGAAACTCCAACTCGATTGTGCCATGGTGGGTAATAGCTACCATTACACCTGATGTTCGGCTGTGATGTCTTGCCAAAATAAACTCCTCCATCCGAAAAGACAACGCGTTTCCATTCACTGCTCCAAGCGACATATTCTCTTGCAAAATTCATTCGATGCTCGTTGTGTGCTTGCCTCAAAACTGGTTTCTTTTTAAGTTTTCTTCTCTGTATAGTACCACTTTTTCGTATTATCCTTCGGACCGTTGCTATGCTGGCTGATACTCCGCTGTTGGCGCTTATTTTAGTCACTGGTAGAGTAGAATTTAAGGGCAAGCCGTAGAAAACCCCGCTTTTCTCGCAATGTCGTTGCTTCTGCCGTGAGTCTTTTTTTATTTTTCCCTTAGTGTTGTGGATCCGCGAGATAACTGTTATCCTTGCAATTTCTCGGCCTGAGAGTCATAACTTTTTGAAAGCATCTATTTTCTCCTCTTTCTCTCGATGTCAAAGTTTTTACGGGACCTATTTTTTTAACTAAATAAAAACAGTTCTATTCAACGCTTTTTTAAATATTCTTAACAAAACTTTGAAAAAAATCGCTGATGTGAAGTAATGCAACGAAATATTTGTAATGGCCTCATCCAAGTGTCATATCTTTTTATACGTTTTTCAAGTAGTTCATATACTGTTGGGAAAATATGTACCTGTTCACAGGCGCTAAAAGTTTCTGGGTATAAAATTTCCTAACGGTATAAAGACTGAAAATCGATTGCAAAATGTGTTGGCCTTATCCTTGTGATCGCCAGTGTATGTTGTGTAACAAAATATGTAGATCCTTGTTAACAATTCTCCCATACTTACATTTTCGTCAAGCCCACTTATTGAAGGATATGAATAGGAATAGGGTATCCAAGCGGACTGTAGCCTTTTCGATTTTACGATTATACAAAATGGCTAATGAAAAAATGAGATTCGAAACCAATTCTTATAAAAGCGAGAAAGTTATCGTACGGCCTTTATTTTTGATCAGATTGTGAGACTCAGCTCTGAATGACGATTCATTTGTTCTGGATAAGTTGTTTGCACTCTTTTATAAATACAAAGAAAAATAATTAAAACTTAAAAAAAACAAATCAAAAATACGCATTTTTTTCAAATGTTCCGATCAGTCGTTTAAAAATGAGTTGTGCGACAAAATATAGCGTTTGAAATGTCGTATCGAGCAAATAAAACGACAGTTATAATGAGGATGGATGGCATTATTTGTCTCAATAAAATGTACGTTCCACTCGAAGTAAAGCGTTACACCGCGTAAAACAACGATAAACGACTCTGTAACCAACTTTTTGTCGTTTAAAATAAACGCCATATGCAATTAGGGTGATTGTGATTTGAAACCTACTCTTATAAAACGGAGAAAGTTTCGGAATTTATTTGTTTTACTAACTTCGGTCCAGGTGTACTGCCAAATTGGCAGACAACTTGGCTGAACCTTACCGTGCCCATGACGTCAAACTGGATGCCCTTGTGTGTAGATATTAACTAAACGACGATATATTAAAAATGCCTTTAGGGTTAAGATTAAATGCTATGCCGTCGGGTTGATCTTTAAAAAGCTATTAAGGCCTTTGTAAATATATAGCCTGTTTATGTAAATATTATTACGATAATGTATGTTAACATGCCCTGATTTAGTGTCTTTTTATTTTGCTAAAAATATGAAAAAAAAAATAATAATAATGCAAATTTAACGACAATCCATCCATCTTGGCTGTCATAGAAGTACGTACGCGAGTATCTACTCCAAGGATAATTCACGTTAAAAGAATAATTCTCATTTTCTTACCTATACGACGAACACACCGACGCAAACCTTGGGGGGATCGGTAGCAGCGTCAAAACCAACAACATTTTCGGAATTCGTAATTATAATTATAATCTATGAAGTTATTCTGGCGCCTAGCATCCTGCGAATGTTCTGCCGCCTTGGCCGTAAAACAAACATTTTTAAATGTTGTATAAACGATTCATGTAATTGAGAGTTTTAAATTGCATTTACACGCAAACGAGCAAAGAAGCGGCAGGCTCAGGAAGTTTTTTAATTAATGTTTATGGAATTTCACTGAATGAAATGTTGCCAAAATTGAATTGGTGGCATTTTCGTTGTTGGTGTAAGACTTTACGGAGTTTTGTGCTTGATGAAATATGTGTGTACTTTTTTCTCCCCGAGTCAGAAGATGTTTATAGGGAAAGGGGTGCTCCTGGCTGAGCTTGTCTTATATTTTCTGATATTTATGTTTATTGTACGTGTAAAATTATCGTTTAGATTTTAATTAGGAAAATAAACGTGAAGTTGGATTGGAAGAAAAAATATACCTACCCAATAACAATTAAAGCCAATGGAATGGAATGGTTAATAGTGGAAAGGATTATTTTTACAGCGTTTTAAGTGATATGGAAGATATCAATTAGATTATATTTTTACATTAGGTAGATTACGTACGGATGCTGTCAATGTGAAGGCATGTCGTCTTTTGTCTGTGACTACAAGAGGAAGCGTTTCCTCTTCTTAGTCAGTCTGTCATAGAGCGAGCATTTGTTTGGTATTTCGTTTGTCCCTGTCTCGAGCTCACTTCTCTTTATTCGTTTCCGCATAAGGACTTCGGGACCTCATGTTCGTCCTCAGGTTTCTACACCATATGTTTGCCGGTAGCTCTGGAGTCAAGGACTTTTTTTTTGTTTTGTGTTTTGAATTCGCTGAAAGGAAAAAATCATCGAAAGGCATTGCAGAGCTAGTAAGCGAGAGATGCTTCTGCAATAGTGATGGACTTCAACTCATCTAAAAATCTCCCGGGGAGACAGACATTCGCCATCTCGAATGAGATTGCACCTAGTCGACGACTAGGCAATTTGTTTTCGAATTATTTGATGAATTTAAGAGATAAATCCGACTTTTGTCGGATTTTTAAACATTTTTCTGTTTGAAAACAATACCTGATTTCTTAGCCCTAGCTAACTCTTATAGATCAAGAGGGGGAGAGTACGATAACTCAGGCGACAAAGTTTAACAACAGATTTGTGTAGAACAGTTACTTACAAGCATTTTTTGCTATGGAAGGGGGGAGGTCTATCACGCCCCATTTGGCGGGAGGGGCGATTTTCTAAAAAAAAGACTTCGAATGGAAAAAAAATATTTAAAAATAACGGTTATACTTACACTTAAGTATTAAACATTTTTTTGAAGATAAAAGTCGGTTCTATCATCTTGTTTTTAAATCAAGTGATTTGCATGAATAGTTTTTAAAAAAACTAATTTCAAACTTAAAGTTTCCATATTCCTTAAATGCAAAAGAAACTTTGCATACACCCAACCTCGCGCCTACCCCAAATCCGACAGTGAACCCAAGCATGGGGGTTGCAGCGGGCCAGCATGCCCCCCCATAGATAACCTCACTGTTTATACGCCGTACCGTAATGCTTGCATTCTAGGTAACGCCAAATAACTTACTGTTCTCTGCCTATTAGAAGGATATCATTATTTATTCATTGACGTCAAGGAAAAAAAGTCCATAAATAAAAATTTAATAAAAATTAGCCTTGGTAATTTTCAATTTTCTAGAAAACTACTAATGGAAATCACTTGATTTAAAACAATATGATAGAACCGACTTTTAGCTTTAAAAAAATTTCCAATACTTAATTGTAAGTATTACCGTTATTTTTAATATTTTTTTTCCCCATTTGAAGTGGTTATTTAGAAAATCGCCCCTCCCGCCCAAAGGGGTGAGAAGAACCCCGCCATCCCATAGTAAAAAATGCTTGTATCTAACTGTTCTACGCTAAATTGTTATTTTTTCTTGTCGCCTGAGTTATCGTACTCTTGCCATCAAGAGGTTTTACCCATCTCAATCTCCTGATTACAACTTACTTACTTAACGGGCTCCCGACCCATGAAGAGTCTCTGCCTGAGGCACAGCAGCTTTCCATCCTCTACGATCCCGGGCACGCTGCTTCCAGTTGTCCAGACCAAGCGCTCTGGCATCCGCGATGGCTTGTTCTTTGTAACGGTGGTTCGGTCTTCCTTGCCTTGTCGAACCTGGGCGCTGGAATTCGAAGATCCTCTTAGCTGATGAAGCATTATTGTCTATTCGCTCAATGTGGCCGAGCCAATGTAGTCGACGTATTTTGGCTTTTTGGACTACATTCACATCTTGGTACAGCTCATAGAGTTCGCGGTTGTATCTTCTCCTCCATTCGCCCTCATCGCACGCAGGACCACAATCACAAATCCGCCGAAGAATTTTTCTTTCGAAGGAGCCGAGTATCAGGTCTCCCTTCCTGCTTATCGTCCAGCACTCGGCGCCATAAAGCAGAACTGGCAGGATAAGGGTTTTGTAAATCATACATTTCGTCCTCCGAGTTAGGAGTTTTGAACCCAGTTGTTTTGCCAAACCGAAGTAGCAGCGGTTTCCTAGGGTAATTCTTCGCCGGATCTCCACTAAGGTGTCTTTCGTGGAGTTCATGTTTACTCCGAGGTAGATGAACTCCTTAACTACTTCGAAATTGTTGCTTTTAATAGTGACGTTTTGTCCTAGGCGGCGGACAAATGTTTGTTTGTTTGTTGATAGCATGTATTTAGTCTTGTCCATCATTGCCTGTTCTTCAATCGCCGTGGAAGCTTCTATTACGGAGCGCTGTGATCGGCCGATGATGTCAATATCGTCCGCATAACCCAGCAGCTGAACGGACCTGTTGAAGATAGTGCCTTGCGTGTTGACACCTGCCCTGCGCACTATCCGCTCCAGTACGAGATTGAAGAAATCGCATTATAGCGCGTCCCCTTGCCGAAATCCGGTTACTGTTTGAAATAGTTCGGAGGAATTATTTTCAAACTGCACGTTGCATCGCGTGTTTTCCAGAATCACGCGACACATCTGAATCAGTTTTGCCGGGATTCCGAATTCGGGCATCGCCATATAGAGCTCCTGACGATGTATACTATCATACGCGGCTTTGAAGTCGATGAATACGTGTTGTGTCTCGCAATATCCTGATTACATTGTCATTATTCAAAAGATCTGTTATTTCTGTGTTTACGTGGTTAAGAAGCCTACTTCTGTGCCTTTAAGCAACTTTCTTTACTTCATCTTCAACCATTTCAACATTTAGATCTTTATGCAGATCGGCATTGCGTATGTACCAAGGTGCATTAACTATGTTCCTTAGTACTTTATTTTGGAATACCTGAATTTTTCGTAAATTTGTTTGGCATGTGCATGCCTACAACAGGAGCCCGTAGGTTCATACTGGTTTCAGAACGTGCGTGTTTAGCAATAACTTATTGTTGTTGGATAGGGATCAGTATCTCCCAATAAGCCAATACGTTTTAGCGTCTAAAGTCATGCTTAGATATTTGGCTGTGTTTGAATATTCAACTACATTGTTGTTAATGTAGACTGGAATGTGTGGTACGTTTTTATACATAAAATTAAAATGGACTGTCGTTTAATCTAATCTGTCATTTCTTAGTCCATTCTAAAATATTGTTAATTGCTGTTTGAAGCTTTTTTCTTGCTATTTCGACAGTTGCTCCCACAGCGAGGACAGCTGCTGTGCCATCTGCAAAAGTAGCTATGGTGGTTTCTCCAGGCAGATCGCTAGTGAAAAGTCTGGCGCAAAGGACTGGACCTATTACACTGCCTTGCGGTACACCAGCTTTAATATCTCTTAATGTTGAGTACTCTGTTTCTTGTTTAATTCTGAAGAATCTATTTGATATATAAAACTCCAGAATGGTTGCATACTGCTTCGGCAGTTGCTTTTGTAATTTGTGTATCAGTGCTTTGTGCACGCATTTTTCTCTTCAAATGCTTTTTAGATTGTATCTGTGATTCTATGCACCTGATCAATGGTAGAGTGCTTATTTCTAAATCCAAATTGGTGAATTGGGACTAGCGATTTTTCATCTATTATTTTTTGTAGACGTTTTCCAAGCACTTTTTCCAATAACTTGGACATCATTGGTAGAATAGATATTGGGCGATATGAGGTAACTTCGTTAGGTGATTTGCGTGGTTAAATTATCAATATTGCCTCCGTCAGGGACTTTTGTTACTTTCCGCCAGAAAGTAATAACCTGGACCACCACTTAGACTGTCGTCTGAGGCGTCTCGACTACTTTAACGATGCACCCGCATTCAAATTGCACGTGTGCTTCAGTATCTAGATGTTTTCCAGGTGCATTTACCCCTCTTTAAACATTTCATGAACTATTTTCTCTTCCTATAGCCCTGTAGAACAAGGGCGTACGCAGGGTTTTGGTCAGGGGTGGCCACGGACCAAAAATATGAAATATTTTTATATATAGGGAAGGCGGGGCATAACGGTCCCTTTAAGGATTATTGTTAATAAAAACTCCAAAAATAGTCTGGGGATATCAGAAGAACTGTTATTTGAAAGAAAGTTTATTAAGGAATACGAATAAATAATACAGTTTGTTAAAAATAAATAATTTAGTATTTTTTTTTTGTACTTTAAATAAATCATTCAATTTGGCCATTGTGCCCCGTTGCTGGGGCACAATGGGCATAGGTGGGGCATGATGGGCACGGACCTAAATTGGATTGCAACGCGAGCATATGTGTGTAGATTCATCATCAATATCATCCTCTCCAGCACAAGAACAATGAGCCCAATTGCCACAAGCTCTACAGGAAACCCATCCCTCTGTGGACTGGGAGTATAAATACCCGCAATACAAGCACTCCTCGTCTTCTTCGCTCTCTGAACTTTCTTCCTTCCTGTGTTTTTTTTAATTTGGTGATTCTTTTTTTCTTTTTCACAGTGGGGGGCTTGGACTTGGTGATTTCGGCCTCTAACTGCTTTTTGTATGGAGAGCTCGTTATGACTGCTGCTTTTCCTCGGCGTTTAGAATTTCTTTTCTTTTGCGGTGCTTTGGGAACTGCTACGATCTGAGATGGTGAAAAATTATGGAAAGAAGTTGAGGGCGTTGGCGCATCGTTAGTTGCCAAAACAGGGTCTGGAGATGCATACATTGGCGTCGGTATAACGGATTTGGGAGAAGATGATGGCGTGGATGGATCATTCATTGCCGTCATTGCTGTTATTGGAGCTTCTGTTATCATCAAGGGATCAGTGGTTGATGAGGTGGCACTTGTGAAGTCTGTGAACATGGGCCATCAAAAGTTGTTTCTTCCAGAACGGTGGGTTGCTCCTCTTGTGGCATGTCTGTGGTTTCGCAAGGCAAAAAGTCACGGTCTTCGAATATATCTGAGTTTATCGACCATATTCCGGTCTTCAGAAAGCCGTTTATCGCAACTGGCATTGTAGCAGATCTTAAATAGGCTTTAACAAACAATTGTCCTACCTGATAGTGTGTTACCGTTCTTCCAGGGTGTTGTCTGAGCCATTTCTTTACTTCGTCTCAATAATATGAGCTCAAAGGCTTCATAAAGCTCACATCCAAGGGTTGCAATCGATGAGTACAGTGTGGTGGAAAACAGAGCATAACAACACCACTAGCCCTTGCAAAATCGATGACTTCAATGCTTTTTACATGACTTGCATGACCATCCAAAAGTAACAAAACAGGTTGGTCTTTGGTTGCGCGTGACCATTCAACAAATCTTTTGAACCATTTCAAAAACAGATCCTTTGTTATCCATCCATTTTTGTTACATTCTCCCCATGAATTGGGCGGTGTTCCATCCATCAGCTCCGCCTTCATTCTTTTTCGAGGGAAAATAAACATTGGTGGCATATATGACCCATCGGCGCTCATACAAATTTCCACGGTTAAGAGTTGCCCTCGCTCTGAAGAAGATAACGATCCCACTTGTTTCCTCCCTTTAGTTGGCAAAATTTTTCCCAGGCTCTTTGCAACGGTAGTGATCCCAGTTTCGTCTACGTTAAATATCTTGTTTGACAAAAATCCATATTTTTCGATGCACTCCTCCAGTAAATTAAAAAAATTTTCGACAGCGACGCGGTTAAACCCCATAGCCCGAGCTGCAGATGTTGCTTCCGGTTTTCTTAATGAAATTGTTGCATTTCGTTTTAAAAAATTATTTGCCCAGTCTTTTCCAGCAATGCACCCCACAGCATCAAAGTTATTGGTCAACCCATTTTTTTCCGCCAGCTCATACGCCAGTTCACGAAATTCTTTCATCGAAAAGCCAAATAAGCGCCCTTCCATGTCTTTAAGATATTCTGCCAACTCTTTTCCTTGGTCCTCTGAAAAAACGGGCTTAAAATTTCCCATTTTTGTATCAAGAAGTGGACGGTCGGGGTTTTGATCCGCTTTTTTTATAAATCTTTGCAATGTGCTTCGAGGAATTTCATAATTCCTAGCAGCAGCCTTACAGCTCATTTTTTTCGACTTCACATCTTGAAAAGCTCGTAGCATACTGTCTTTGCTCCATTCTTGCCTCTTGGTCTTCCTCACGTAATTTCGAACCATCTAAAACAATATAAAATACTGATAGAAACGAATAGAAATGCAAATTACATTAGTAGAAAGTAAATGGGGCATAATGGGCACATATGCCTATTATTGAAAAAATAAGTTAAAAATGTAACCTTAATGAAAAAACAAATTAATTTATATAAACTATATTCACTTACCTTGATATGAAATAAAAACAATCAATTATTCACTTGACCAGTTTCCCAAAAAATACACTTTAAATCACCTAAAAATAATATAAACTCTATGCAAAAACTTGTTTTGCTCAAATCACAAAGCAACTGCCACTTTAATTAAAAAAAGGGTTTTACCCAAATAGCGAGTGAAATATCAGAGCAGTTAGGTTGTTTTTCAAAGTTGCCACTTTACTCAATATAAAAATACAAAGGGGGGCCCTTTTTGCCCCGGGTGATCATTATGCCCCGCCTTCCCCTACGATACAATTACGGTGGTGGTTGTTTAGGAATTATTTGAATTTCTTTCATGTACCTATCTCTTTGAAAGTGATACCTACATACAACAAACTCTGTGCACAATTTTATTGAAATCGTTTACTATTATCAAGTGCAACCGCAAAAAACAGTTGACATGTTTTATACAAAATTCACGTTTTCACAGTCTTTTAAAGAAATCTACTTCAGTTATTTCTAATTTCCTATTTAAAATATTTAACTCGTTTCTGTATTTCGCTCAATTTTGCTTTATTTCTTTCTTAAGAATTAGAGATATTTAACGAATTTTTCGCAGCTTTATATACATACATATGTTATGAGTTATGAGAAAACCGATTTGATTTATAATTCAGAAATGAATTGCAGACACCTAGTCTTGCATTGATGTTGCGTTCATTGAGCAAGTTCATTATTATCCTGGTGATAGCTTGGTCAACGTTGACACCCTGCAATGCCCTCCTCACCACGCAGATTTTGACATTGTAGAATGGTCCTTCAATGTCAAGAAAAGCGGCGGCCAGTGTATATTCCTTGTCCTTAGGTGATTTCTTTAGAGTGCTAACGACATCATTCAAAGCTGTTTCCACTCCTCTGCCCTTAATGTAAGCATGTTGTGCCGTGGAAAGCATATTATTGCCGAGCCGATTGCGAATATATACATTCATTAATTTCTCAAAGGTTTTAAGTATAAGAGATGTTTTATTTATAGGTCTGACTGAAACCCTTTGCATTGTTGTAACTTTTTTCTGATCAAGATGGATGTGTCACGAACTCCTCGTCTGCCACATAAAGGTATGATAATCACGAATTATGAAAATAATCGTGATTTCACCGCCAGGATGATGTCAATCAATATAACCACACAATAAAAAAACGTTACTGCAAGGATAAAGCTCAACGTCGCACATAATGAAAGCCACAGTGGCATAAATTTCTTTAACTTCCCATCAGCAGAAATTGAATATTCTTTTTTTATTCAAATCAATGGCGAATTTATTAGCGTCAAAAATGAAAAATGGCGTCTAAAAAAATACAATATTTGTTCAACTTTTTAACCACCGACGTCAATCCGCACATTAGACCGGGCCGGCTTGCTAATTAAAAAATATATAATAATATCGCCTGGATCCAAACCAACTCCCGCCGCATTTCACAGATTAATTGCCAACAAAAATCATGACAGAATGCAAAATACTCGTAAATATAATTCCAGTTGGGGGATGTTGAACAAATATTTTTTATAATTAAATAAGTGTTCCCATTAAAATAAAGCGAATTTCTCGCATTTCAAAATTAATTTCTATTTATAAAATTAAATAATGGAAAGCAAACCTCAAAAGGATCACCATGGACTGACAAAACCGTTTTATTTTGTGCAAAAACGAGAAGAAAGAGACGAAGAAATTCATCTTACTAAATCTGACTAATAACCATTAAGTTGTTCAAAGAAACAAAAGTCAAAGGCACGCGAGCAAATCGCCAGCTCACCTAGATCTTATTTTTTATGCGCTGTATTGCGTGCTATGCTGTGCATTTGGAATGCTGCCAGGCAGGGGTAATAACGTGAAAGATTCACTCAATGTCAACAGAAAATTTTCTTATACAGGGTGTCCGAGTTTAGCAGTATAATCGTTTAAATAAAGATTCGTTTAAAATAAACATTCCTGAAATTCCGCCGAACAAAAAATCGTAAAGCAGGGGGAAACCATTTTTGTACATATAATAGCTTATAAGTTGTTAGAGGTCACCCACTTTGATGGGATATAACTTGAAATGGAGTGAGAATAGACCCCTAAACTCCATTTTAAGTTATAGCCCATCAAAGGAGATGACCTTTAACCGCCTTTAACGCTATAACTTCTAGACTATTATAGGTACAAAACTGGTACATTTCAAAAAGACAGTTTATAAGCGCATACAAACCTCAAACACTTTAGGTACATCTGTGCAGCTACAAAAAAAAGTTATGGCTGCTTAAACACAAAATTGTGAAAAGTTGGTCCATTTTTTTTTAACTATAAATGCATTTTTCTCAAAATGTTTGTTTCGTAATTTTTTTTATGAAATTTTAAAATTTTTAAAACTTATTTTAAACAATTTTTTTTTATAATAAACACGCACTAATTGGATTTTTTTTTGGACCCTTATAATGTAATAGCTACACAGCGCGGGCGTTAACGAAATTAGGGTGAGAAGAAAAGAAGAAATGCAGATGCACGTTGGTTTTGAATGTTTGTAGGTTATAATGTGAAGGAAAAACAATGCGTGGAAGAGTATTCCACATTCGTGTTGTACTGAGGAAAGATTCTTTGAACTTCACTGTACGTCCGAACACAGGCTTGAGGGTGAACTGATGAGCATTCCTTGCATGGCGGGTATTGCGGTTGAAATGTTCAAGGGGAGGAATTCAACTGGCTATTTCGTTTGAGCACTTATTGTGGAAATAACGATAAAATAACGAAAGGCAGGAGACATTACGACGATGACTAAGAGAGTCGATCGATCTCGCGATGTCTCGGTCGCCAATGAGTCTTATCGCGCGTATTTGGATCCTGTCAAGTAGCTCCAAATAAGTTATTGGTGCAGACCACATATGAGCGTTGTACTCGAGTTTCGGGCGAATAAACGCCTTATAAATTGTAGCCAGATCAGAAGGGGTGAAATATTTCTTACAACGCTTAAGGAAGCCTAGACATTTCGCGGCGTTCTTGGCGACATCGAATATGTGGTCATTCCAACGAAGGTTGTCATTAACACACATACCGAGAATGGAAAGTCTTTCGGTTTCAGCGATGTAAGTGCCATTCATAGATAATGGCAGTGTGTGTGGGTTTTGCTTTAATGACAGGAGACAGCATTGAGTTTTGGAAGCATTAAATTCCACTCTATTGGTTTTACCCCACTGAGTTATGCTGTTAAGATCGGAATTTAATGAGCTTAACATACGTTGCAGTTCCAGTTCCACACCCGAAGATGAGGGGCGTGACCCAAGAAACGAATATGAGAAGCTGAGGGTACTGTCATCAGCAAAGGAATGGATTGGATTAGAAGTAACAGACAGGAGATCATTTATAAAAATGAGAAAGAGAGTCGGGGACAGAACAGAGCCTTGGGGGACACCAGCATTTATTTGGTGAGTTGCAGACTTGAAACCGTCCAAAACAACTTGGATTGAACGGTCCGAAAGGTAATTTCTAATCCATTGAAGAAGAGTATCATCGATTCCAAATGCACGCATTTTCGACAAGAGAGCTTGATGCCAAACTCTGTCAAATGCCTTTGAAATATCAAGCGCAACGATCTTACTTTCACCACCTTGATGAAGAGATTGGTTCCACTTTTCGGTAAGATATGTCATCAAATCACCAGTGGACCTGTTGCTACGAAAACCATACTGCCGGTCATTAAGAAGTTTTCGCGATTCAAGATATTTCATTAACTGACGGTTTATCAGCGTTTCTATGACCTTAGAAAGAAGGGACGTAAGTGCAATTGGTCGGTAGGAGGAGGGAGAAGAAGATTCGCCTTTTTTTGGTACAGGCTGGACAAATGCTGTTTTCCATCTTCCCGGAAAGAGTCCTGAAGAATAGGACAGATGGAAAAGCTTACGCAATGGTTTTGCCAGCGAAGTAGAACACCTCTTCAGAACGATAGGGGAAATACCATCTGGACCAGCGGATTTGTGAACGTCAAGATCTTGAAGTACTCTAGCCACTGTACGAGTGCGAAAGTGGATTGGTCCCATGGAGAATTCTACGCGCTCGAGTACAGGGGGAGACAAAGCACAATCTGGGAGCGTTGAGCTGACTGCAAAGTGAGCAGCAAGCAGATTGGCCTTATCTATAGAGCTGACAGCTGAAATGCCATTGCAACAAGTGGGGTATACAACCCCGCATTACGCATTGGCTATATACAGCGGTGGTTAGACCAATTCGGTCGTCTGGTGGACTGCCCTGGATATAGCTATAAACCGCGACAAACTGGGTACAGTCCAGCGTTCAACGTGTCTGTGCATTAGCGGAACACTCCGTACTACCCCCTCCGCTGCACTGGACATTCTGTTACACCTGATACCCCTCGACATCTTCAGCATGCAAACAGCGGCTTGTTCTGCTGTCCGCTTAAAAGCTACCTCACAGTGGACCAACAAGAAGATCGGCCACTCGACTCCTTTAAGTCTCTACCCAGAAACATAGACTACACCATACCCCATCTGCAGTTCGGAAAAAACTTCCAAATCACCATTCCTTCCAGATCATTCTGGGATGATGATGCATTTGCGGAAGATAAATCGATCCACTTCTACTATGGCAGTGTGTGTGGGTTTTGCTTTAATGACAGGAGACAGCATTGAGTTTTGGAAGCATTAAATTCCACTCTATTGGTTTTACCCCACTGAGCTATGCTGTTAAGATCGGGATTTAATGAGCTTAACATACGTTGCCGTTCCAGTTCCACACCCGAAGATGAGGGGCGTGACCCAAGAAACGAATATGAGAAGCTGAGGGTACTGTCATCAGCAAAGAAATGGATTGGATTAGAAGTAACAGACAGGAGATCATTTATAAAAATGAGGAAGAGAGTCGGGGACAGAACAGAGCCTTGGGAAACACCACCATTTATTTGGTGAGTTGCAGACTTGAAATCGTCTAAAACAACTTGAATTGAACGGTCCGAAAGTAGTTTCTAATCCATTGAAGAAGAGTATCATCGATTCCAAATGCACGCATTTTCGACAAGAGAGTTTGATGCCAATCTCTGTCAAATGCCTTTGAAATATCAAGCGCAATAATCTTACTTTCACCACCTTGGTGAAGAGATTGGTTCCACTTTTCGTTTAGATATGTCATCAAATCACCGGTGAACCTGTTGCTGCGAAAAAAATACTGCCGGTCATTAAGAAGTTTTCGCGATTCAAGATATTTCAACGTACGTACAGAAGCTGTAGTAAAACCATTTTTCGTCAGACAAAAATGCTCAAAAAGAAGAAGAACTCAATAAGATACCTACCTACTCTTAAAATCTCAAAGATATTTTTTTGTGGTCCTGAAAAGGACTTTTTTAGAAAAGTCTTTTGGAATGTTTATAGGAATTGTTCGAAGTGCCTTCTTTCCCTTTGAATACACTTTCGGGGGCATTTAAGCACTTCGGATGGCAGATTAACAAGCAGCAAACTTCTTCTCATCTCTTCTGAAACGGCACTAATTATTTTTTGGAGCTCTTCCAGACCCAACATTTTTCTAAAATAAACTTTTTCTTTCATAGCATCCCAGAAGAAAAAATCCATGGGTGTCAGGTCCCAAATCCACCGTTCGTGAAAAGTGTGGTTGAGGAACGAAGGTACCCCGCTGCTACTGTGACAAGGTGCTCCATATTTTCATATTTTTGAAAGAACATCGCCCTTCCCTGAATAAAAGGAACATCTCGAAGTAGCTCGCAATCGTTCTCTAAGAAATTTTTATACTGCTTTATTGGGACACCCTGTATACTTATCGTGCGTTCTACTCCAGTAGTAGCTGTTGTTGAACTAATTTTTTTTTTTATTTTTTGCTACTTGCCGGACAAGAATGAGAAGGCAAATTAAGTGAAATAGCAAAGAGTGTAAATAGGCGATTTGTAAGTGAAATTTGCTGTACTTTCGAAATTGTCAAAATCAGCGCAGAGTATTCTATTTGGAGTTAATTTCCTGGGTGACAATGAAAGCGTTATGGAGGACAGATAAAGTCATTAAGTTCGCCGATTCGTTAGGCAACAAATATTACAAAAAATATTAGCTTGGCGCAGCCATGTCAATTATTCTTTGTTGACGATGGAGCCATCATAAGCGAGGATCAAATGTCCTTGCAACGAGCACTTGATATATGGGTGGATGTTTCGGAGGGAAATAGGTATCGTATTAGTCCGAAAAGATAGAGCACCTGTGCTGTCCGATCTCTGACCTAATTCGACATATTCCAGACATTTATATGAATGGAAAAATGATCCCCAAGTGCAAAAAGTATCAAATATTTGGTATCTCTATGGTTAAAGAAGAAAAGGAGAGCGCGCAAAAGATGGCAACAATCTCGCGCTCCACAGGATGAAACCATTCTTAACTACCTTTGTAGTAACCTTAAGAGAGCAGTTCGAGACTTTAAAAATCGTGAAATTTCTACATATCTTGGAAGCCTAACTGCGGATAAAAGTACAAATTACTCGCTCTGGAAAGCCATGAGGGGCATTAAAAAACAAACGCAAGCGCCACCCATCAGGAAAATCAATGAAGAATGGGCGAAGAGTGACAAGGAAAAAGTCGAAATATTTGCCGAACATATGGAAGAAACATTTAAACCATTTGATGGTCAAGCGTTGCCCAAATTGCCTGTCCTAACCGTGGCACCTGACAATTATAGAATAAAAAGTGTATCACTACCCGAACTACGCTTCGAAATTGAGAAACTAAAATTAAGCAAAGCTCCTGGATATGACTTAATCACAGTACAGGTTCTTAAAGAGTTACCTAGGAAAGCTTTAATCAAGTTTGCTTATCTTATAAATGCATCGTTCAGGTTATTGTACGTTCCACGCCAATAAAAGGTAGCTGAAGTTATAATGGTTCCAAAGCCCGGTAAACCACTAAATGACAAAAAATCATATAGGCCAATATCGCTCTTACCGATAATGTCGACGGTATTCGAAAAACTTCTGTTAAAGCGCCAACATCCGATTATCAAAGAACGTCGATTACTCTCTACAATCGACCAGGTTTACAGAATAATTAATGTAATTGAAAAAGTCCTAGAGGAGAAAAAAATAGGTTCTAGTGTTTTTCTCGACGTCTCTCAGGCCTTTGATAAAGTATGGCATACGGGCTTGAAACATAAGCTAAGACAAGCTTTTTCGAAACAGTTATCTGATATCCTTAGTTGTTACTTATCAGACAGACTCTTTCGTGTAAAAAACGGAAATGATTACCCTGAATTCAAAGAAATGGCTTCAGGAGTTCCTCAAGGAAGCGTTCTTGGACCGATTTTATTTCTAATATACACTAGTGGTATTCCGCAATAAGAAGGCACAACAGTAGCCACGTTTGTAGACGATACAGCTATATTAGCGGTAAGTAATACCGTTGAATCAGCAACTAATTAACTATTGACAAAATTTGTGATTGGACAAAGACTTGGCGTATTGCTCTGAACGAGGCCAAATCAACGCAGGTGTGTATACCAGAGACTTACCCATTTTCATTGATTCGGTACGAATTCCGTACGCAAACGAGGCAAAATATTTGGGAATGACACTCGATGCGAAATTAAAATGGAAACCGCACGTCAAGAAAAAACGCGAAGAGCTCGCCATTCGATGTAAACAAATGCACTGGCTGCTTGCTAGATTTTCCAAACTCAGCATGCAGAACAAGCTGCTTTTATATAAGCAAGTACTAAGACCGGTTTGGACATACGGTATACAACTTTGGGGTTGTACCAAATCCAGTTATATCAACATTTTACAAACTTTTCAAAACAAAGTGCTGGAAAAAATAGTAAATGCACCATGGTTTATCAGAAACACTGATATCCACAGAGACCTAAGTATGGCTACCGTCGATGATGAAATAAAACATTTTGCCCGCAAACAACAGACACGCCTTCACGGTCATTGCAATAACACCATGCTACAAATTCGAGTCGATACTAAGCTAGTGCGCCGATTACAAAGGATAAAACCATTTGAATTAGCGCAATAAAATATAACCGCGTGCCTATGGCGGTATTAGCATGTACCTCCACTGGGAAGCTGCCTGCCAAACGCGTATTTAACAGTTTAAATAAAACTACTAGATAGAAATAACCTAGTTGTATTATGAAGGTTTTGAAGGGAGGTGGTTTTTGTTTTCTTTTCTTAAGTGAGAAAGAGTATTATGTAAGATTTTCCACCTACCCCTATTATTCGTCCGAGCCTAGTTCTGGTTCCAAGTCTCGTGCTTTCAACCAGGATAGGTAACTCGCAGCTTGCTGAGAGTAACATTAATATTACTATGGCTTGGGAGTAATATTAAAAACTTTATAAAACATAGGGACGGGCTACAGTCCGCTTGGGCGAACTGTTGGATACCCTATTCTTATTCCTATCCCTCATAAGTGGGCGTGACAAAAGTCTAAGTATGGTTGAATTGTTAAGAACGCTCTACATATTTTGTTATATAACATTTAAAGGATTTTATCGAAAAAAAGCTCCCTAGCTCAAACTTTGGTTTTTCAATAAAATTCTTTTATTTATTTGTGGGCGTGTCAGTGGGCGGATTTTGAAAATTTTATATCCCAAGCAGTTTTAGGAGTCATAGATCATATAAAAAAAATTTCAGCTTTCTAGCTCAAAATTCGATTTTTTCCAAAATTTTGTTTTTTTGAGTTTGTGGGCGTGTCTGTGGGCGGATTTCAAAAATTCGTAAACTTGATTATTTCGGGACCCTAGAGAGTATATGGTTAAAATGTCAGCTCTCTATGCCCAGTTTAAAGGCCTAATTTTTGCCGATGGACGGGCGGACGGACGGACGGACATGGCTAGATCGACATTACTATCGCTGCTGATCATAAATATAGTAACTTTTAGGGGTCTACGGGCAGTATTAAGGTATGTTACAAACTATGCGTCAAAATTATTATACCCTTAGAATAGGGTATAAAAACAAAAAAAAAATATTTGCGATCTATAGCGAAGCAACTTTGATGATGACAAAACTCGTAGGGTGGATAAAGTGGCGGGAAAACTCAGCTATCGCCTGTGATCGTACAATGCGCCCTTAAAGCTGATTGGAAGGCCCTTCACCGCAATTGTGCTTGCGGCGCTCACATACGGGATGGAAGCTTGATAGAATTAGAAGTTCCATGATCCGAGGAAACCTTCACGTCAATGACCCTATCTCAAAGAAAATGGAGCGCGACCAGCTCAGTTGGTGCTGTCATGTTCAAAGGAGAGTTCCTACAAATCCCATTAAAAAGGCAATATCAATTAACGTTCCTTTGAAATCGCAAAAAAGAGGCAGGCCTTAAAACTCGTGGATCACACAAATGCAGCTCTACCAGCATTCGATTTGCCTCAGTAACGAAGTGATTCGAAATCGGGTAGCTTCCCGATACCTTTTGATGTCAAACTCGCGATATCCCAGGCGAACCAGAGGGAGGGCTGTTATCCTTTTAATCCAGATTATAACCTCGTCGTTAAAGAGAAAGAAGAAGATTGGCTAGGCGCCATACTTTGGTTATTGCAATTTCCGATACACTGTACGGGTGTGTTTGAGTAAAAAGAAATAGTGTAATTTGTGTATGAAGGTATGGGAGTAGTTTCTGTTCCGGATATTATTTTATTACTCCCTCTGGGGAGGAAGGATAATAAGTTTACTTTTCTGAAATTTTGCGTGTACGAAGATAAGATTAATGATGATATGGAATCCCTTTGAAGGGTTCCTATTTTCATTACTGGGAAAATATTTTATCATTTCCGTAAGCGTGGGGATTGCTTGTTTGCCGTAGTCCAATAGAGGAAGAATGTGTTTGTTTATTATAAAGAAAAAACTTACACACATGATTGCTGATTATCCACAGTTCCAATCAGGTCAAAGTATCTCCTGGAGCCATACTGTCCTATGTATGATAATGGTGAATGAAGCCTAAACATTGTGGGAGCTTATGGACGACTACTACTACGAACCGGCTACTTTTTCCAGCGCAACCTAATTCAATTTCCGTACGACGTCGACCATAACTCACGTTTTGCGGAACATAAAGCAACTACGATTGGATTTATGAATGTTAGGACTGACATCAAAGGTCCTTTTATTTCATGAGTTTTCTCACAAATTATTCCAACACCATTAGAGGATATTTTCTTGTTCAGTATGCCCACGTATCAGCATGAAATTAAGGTGTACAAGGCGAATGTCCAAATCTAATTCTGACTTTATGACTTGAACCTATTTATTTCCCTCATTTTACCGCATACCTCAATTAAATTGACTAAACACAAATTTATTTAATTTTATATTTACAGATCTTCAGCCCAAAATACTGTTAACAGGGAATCTCCATTTTCAATTGAAATCAGTACGTCGCCAAGAAAGGCATCAGGAAAGCTTGATAATGAAATGGATGTACAAGGATATGGTGGTCAAAGACCAACATCAACTCTTCCATCGTCATCGAATGCTGCATCCATCAATAGCACATCATTCACATATCCGATGTTGTCCACGAAACCGGATGTCACAGTCACTGCATCAGAGGCTGAAACAACCACGACAACTGCATCATCGAATATTTTCGATGACATCCACTACCTGTGCAGGATGGCAAACGAGACATGGTCGTCATTTTGGGGACCGGATGTCCTGTGCACTCCAAGAGCAGCAGCACCAGTTTCAATCGTTGAAAGGATACCGGCGACGCCGCCGACGTCAACGGCATCTCAATCGACTGATACATACAAATGCCTACTCGAGTCCTTACAGAACACCACGAAGAGCGCTCACTTCACCTGTCAACCGTTATTTGATTCAATGGACGATACACTGAGTAATAATGCCTATGATTGTGTACTCAACACAACAATCCTAGTACGTAATGTCCTTCATCCAGTCTCTGAATTTAATTTAGTCGTTTCCAAGCTACCTGATCTCGTTACCAATCAGCTGCCATCCTTGTCGGGGTCGTCGTCGCCTTCGTTGTTGTCCGACGACTCATTGATGGTGGCCATCAATAGCAGTGTCAATTGTGATCTAGTACAAAGTCGGACGTTAGTGTGCTCCGAACGTGGTGTGGATGTGGCGTCATTCTTTGAGAATCTGTCAGCCAATACAGTCAATTCAACGGTAACAGTGCTCGGTGAGCAGCTCGACTGCATTTTGAGATTAAATCTGACCGCAGAGTATGGTTGGTGGTCCAGTCCATTGGCCCTTCTGAATCAATCGATGTCTGGTGGTGGCAGTGGGACATCGATATACAATGCCAGCACTAATTACAGTGATGGGTGGTCTGCGAATTTTGATGACGTGACAGCATCACCGGAAGGACAGAGCTATGACTGGATGTTCCTTTTCGTGATTGTGTTTATTTTCGCTGGCGGGTTGGGCAACATTTTGGTATGCCTTGCTGTGGCACTGGACCGGAAGCTGCAGAACGTGACTAACTACTTCCTGTTTTCATTAGCCATTGCTGATTTGCTTGTTAGTTTGTTTGTTATGCCACTCGGCGCTATACCGGCATTTCTCGGTAAGTAATTGTTTTTTTTTTTTTTTAAATTTTATGCAATTAATTGGGGAGGCACTTTCAGAATAAGTCGGCGTTGAAATAAATTGAAGTTGTACTTTGGACTATTTTCCCCAGGAACCTGGATAAGATTTTTTTGTCAATTATCTATTTATACCTGGTAGATAAGGATTTTTCAACCGCGAAAAATTCTATTCTACAGACTTTTGCGTTTTTTTAAGGACGTGTTCAATTTTCTATGCACCTCAGGGACAGGCTATAACAAATCGAGATAACAT
Organism: Portevinia maculata; assembly: GCA_949715645.1. NCBI lineage: Eukaryota > Metazoa > Arthropoda > Insecta > Diptera > Syrphidae > Portevinia > Portevinia maculata. Next base: position 99,612,663 of record OX454528.1, read on the forward strand.
ATGTCAGAAAAGTTTTCAAGCCATGAGTGGACTGCTTTTAACCTCAGTAGCAACATCTATCGGTCTAAAATCAAAATGTTTGCTGCTTAGATGATAAGTGGGAGGGATGAATGCAATATATTTAATCTCAGCCTATGACCAGAATAAAAAGGATAATAAATTAATAACCCTCCCACTTTACTGCATCCCTACGACTCCGCCTGCGCGGTTTGGCTGTTCAACCTCAACGAATATTGGCAGGCTTCCCATTTTTTGAAAGCTGGTGTTATTGCATTTGTACGATCCAGGAGTTTTAAATTTTTGCAATGTGAATGCCTATTTCAGGATGTCCTATCTGTTTTCAATAAATAAATATATTTGTTGCCATAAAACAATCCACATCCTCTCATTGATGTAAACAAACTCTTCTCTTCTTAGATAAAAGCAGGGAGTTTTCCTTCGTTTCAATCCTTTTGCCAACTACTGCAACTATGTATATCTCTGTACTTCGGTACTTACCTTCGTTTTACCCAGCTTTAGAGCTCTCTCTACCAGCGCTGCCTAAGAAGTGTTTATGTACGAACTAAAGTAAACAGAGAATAAGTCAACCTGATATAACTTTTGGAAAAACAGAAAAAGCTGAATAACTTTCTCACTTCAGTGTTCTCAGACGTTTGACCTACGTTTACCGATGACATTTGCATTAAAATTCCATTTTTGGAAATTTTGTGATTTATTCCCTTTATCTAACCGCAATAAATCCTTTCATATTTTTCTACCCTATTCTATGGGTATATTAATTTTGACTCATTGTTTGTAGCATACCTTAATATTGTCAAGTGCCGTTACATAAGGCCAAGTGTCAAAAGACCAAATCTCGAAATTTGGCCTTATGTCGCTTTGTGAAAGTCTCTCTGTACCTTTTGTGCTGTGTACTTTTTATACCCTATTCTAAGGGTATATTAATTTTGACGCATAGTTTGTAACATACCTTAATATTGCCCGTAGACCCCTAAAAGTTACTATATTTATGATCAGCATCGATAGTAATGTCGATCTAGCCATGTCCGTCCGTCCGTCCGTCCGTCCGTCTGTAGCCAAAAATTAGGCCTTTAAACTGGACATAGAGAGCTGAAATTTTAACCATATACTCTCTAGGGTCCCGAAATAATCAAGTTTACGAATTTTTTAAATCCGCCAACAGACACGCCCACAAAATCAAAAAAATCAAATTTTGGAAAAAATCGAATTTTGAGCTAGATAGCTGAAATTTTTTATATATGATGTATGACTCCTAAAACTGCTCGGGATAAAAAATTTTCAAAATCCGCCCACTGACACGCCCACAAATAAATAAAATAATTTTTTTATACCCTATTCTAAGGGTATATTAATTTTTGAAAATCCAAAGTTTCAGCTAGGGAGCTGAAATTTATAGTATATACTCTCTATGGGCCCTTTATGCTCATGTGTAAATATTTTCAAAATCCGCCCACTGACACGCCCACAATTATTTTTTTATTTTTTTTGAAAGTTCAAAGTTTGAGCTAGGGAGCTGAAATTTATAATATATACTCTCTAGGGGCCCTTTATTCTCATATGTTAATTTTTTTTAAATCCGCCTACTGACACGCCCACAATTAAATAAAACAATTTTATTGAAACACCCAAGTTTGAGCTAGGGAGCGTTTTTTTTTTGATAAAATCCTTTAAATGTTATATAACAAAATATGTAGAGCGTTCTTAACAATTCAACCATACTTAGACTTTTGTCACGCCCACTTATGAGGGATAGGAATAAGAATAGGGTATCCAACAGTTCGCCCAAGCGGACTGTAGCCCGTCCCTATGTTTCTTTCTTTTTTTATGCACCTTTTGTAGTTTGTGTTGTTTTTTTTGTGGCGCATGGGATTGAGAAAGATAGGGTATGAAATGTAATTGAGATTGAGAGGGAGTCACACTTAGACTATATTCATATAATGAGAAGGGACGCTCTCGACGTTTCCTTTATCAGTTCTTATCAGCTATAATTATACCCTATTCTAGGGGTATATTAATTTTGACGCATAGTTTGTAACATACCTTAATATTGCCCGTAGACCCCTAAAAGTTACTATATTTATGATCAGCATCGATAGTAATGTCGATCTAGCCATGTCCGTCCGTCCGTCGGCAAAAATTAGGCCTTTAAACTGGACCTAGAGAGCTGAAATTTTAACCATATACTCTCTAGGGTCCCGAAATAATCAAGTTTAAGAATTTTTGAAATCCGCCCACAGACACGCCCACAAACTCAAAAAAACAAAATTTTGGAAAAAATCGAATTTTGAGCTAGAGAGCTGAAATTTTTTATATATGATCTATGGCCCATAAAACTGATTGGGACATAAAATTTTCAAAATCCGCCCACTGACACGCCCACAATTAAATAAAACAAATTTTGGGAAAAATTGAATTTTGAGCTAGAAAGCTGAAATTTTTTATATATGATCTTTGGCCCATAAAACTGCTTGGGACATAAAATTTTCAAAATCCGCCCACTGATACGCCCACAATTAAATAAAATATTTTTTTTGAAAAACCAAAATTTGAGCTAGGGAGCTGAAATTTTTAATATATACTCTCTAGGGGCCCTTTATGCTCATGTGTAAATATTTTCAAAATCCGCCTACTGACACGCCCACAATTTTTTTTTTTTTATTTTTGAAAGTCCAAAGTTTGAGCTAGGGAGCTGAAATTTATAGTATATACTCTCTAGGTGATCTTTATGCTCATACTTAATTTTTTTTTAAATCCGCCTACTGACACACCCACAATCAAATGAAACAATTTTATTGAAAAACCAAAGTTTGAGCTAGGGAGCGTTTTTATTTACAAAAGCTTAGTTTTTTCGATAAAATCCTTTAAATTTTTGTCACGCCCACTTATGAGATATAGGAATAAGAATAGGGTATCCAACAGTTCGCCCAAGCGGACTGTAGCCCGCCCCTATGTTTTTGTTTTAAATTTGAGAAGTGGCAGACTGGTGAAGCAAGGCGAGCATGGGTCAGCTAGTAACAAAATATGTAGACCGTTCTTAACAATTCAACCATACCAAGACTTTTGTCACGCCCTCTTATGAGTGACAGGAATAAGAATAGGGTATCCAACAGTTAGCCCAAGTGGACTCTAGCATTGAATAACTACAAATAGCCGTAATCGCTTGTGCGGGTTTGTGAAATGGATTGGATAAAAATAAAAATGTATAATATCCCAACAGAAATATCCCTCAAGGAATGCCGGATGGGTAATTTTTTGTTATTAACCAGTTTAAGGTAGGATATTTCATACTTATCGTTGCTGTCGTTACGCTTCGATTGTTTTTATACCCTATTCTAAGGGTATATTAATTTTGACGCATAGTTTGTAACATACCTTAATATTGCCCGTAGACCCCTAAAAGTTACTATATTTATGATCAGCATCGACAGTAATGTCGATCTAGCCATGCCCGTCCGTCCGTCCGTCTGTCGGCAAAAATTAGGCCTTTAAACTGGACCTAGAGAGCTGAAATTTTAACCATATACTCTCTAGGGTCCCGAAATAATCAAGTTTACGAATTTTTGAAATCCGCCCACAGACACGCCCACAAACTCAAAAAAACAAAATTTTGGAAAAAATCGAATTTTGAGCTAGAAAGCTGAAATTTTTTATATATGATCTATGACCCCTAAAACTGCTCGGGATAAAAAATTTTCAAAATCCGCCCACTGACACGCCCACAAATAAATAAAATAATTTTTTTATACCCTATTCTAAGGGTATATTAATTTTTGAAAATCCAAAGTTTGAGCTATGGAGCTGAAATTTATAATATATACTCTCTATGGGCCCTTTATGCTCATGTGTAAATATTTTCAAAATTCGCCCACTGACACGCCCACAATTATTTTTTTTTTTTTTTTGAAAAACCAAAATTTGAGCTAGGGAGCTGAAATTTTTAATATATACTCTCTAGGGGCCCTTTATGCTCATGTGTAAATATTTTCAAAATCCGCCTACTGACACGCCCACAATTTTTTTTTTTTTATTTTTGAAAGTCCAAAGTTTGAGCTAGGGAGCTGAAATTTATAGTATATACTCTCTAGGTGATCTTTATGCTCATACTTAATTTTTTTTTAAATCCGCCTACTGACACACCCACAATCAAATGAAACAATTTTATTGAAAAACCAAAGTTTGAGCTAGGGAGCGTTTTTATTTACAAAAGCTTAGTTTTTTCGATAAAATCCTTTAAATTTTTGTCACGCCCACTTATGAGATATAGGAATAAGAATAGGGTATCCAACAGTTCGCCCAAGCGGACTGTAGCCCGCCCCTATGTTTTTGTTTTAAATTTGAGAAGTGGCAGACTGGTGAAGCAAGGCGAGCATGGGTCAGCTAGTAACAAAATATGTAGACCGTTCTTAACAATTCAACCATACCAAGACTTTTGTCACGCCCTCTTATGAGTGACAGGAATAAGAATAGGGTATCCAACAGTTAGCCCAAGTGGACTCTAGCATTGAATAACTACAAATAGCCGTAATCGCTTGTGCGGGTTTGTGAAATGGATTGGATAAAAATAAAAATGTATAATATCCCAACAGAAATATCCCTCAAGGAATGCCGGATGGGTAATTTTTTGTTATTAACCAGTTTAAGGTAGGATATTTCATACTTATCGTTGCTGTCGTTACGCTTCGATTGTTTTTATACCCTATTCTAAGGGTATATTAATTTTGACGCATAGTTTGTAACATACCTTAATATTGCCCGTAGACCCCTAAAAGTTACTATATTTATGATCAGCATCGACAGTAATGTCGATCTAGCCATGCCCGTCCGTCCGTCCGTCTGTCGGCAAAAATTAGGCCTTTAAACTGGACCTAGAGAGCTGAAATTTTAACCATATACTCTCTAGGGTCCCGAAATAATCAAGTTTACGAATTTTTGAAATCCGCCCACAGACACGCCCACAAACTCAAAAAAACAAAATTTTGGAAAAAATCGAATTTTGAGCTAGAAAGCTGAAATTTTTTATATATGATCTATGACCCCTAAAACTGCTCGGGATAAAAAATTTTCAAAATCCGCCCACTGACACGCCCACAAATAAATAAAATAATTTTTTTATACCCTATTCTAAGGGTATATTAATTTTTGAAAATCCAAAGTTTGAGCTATGGAGCTGAAATTTATAATATATACTCTCTATGGGCCCTTTATGCTCATGTGTAAATATTTTCAAAATTCGCCCACTGACACGCCCACAATTATTTTTTTTTTTTTTTTGAAAAACCAAAATTTGAGCTAGGGAGCTGAAATTTTTAATATATACTCTCTAGGGGCCCTTTATGCTCATGTGTAAATATTTTCAAAATCCGCCTACTGACACGCCCACAATTTTTTTTTTTTTATTTTTGAAAGTCCAAAGTTTGAGCTAGGGAGCTGAAATTTATAGTATATACTCTCTAGGTGATCTTTATGCTCATACTTAATTTTTTTTTAAATCCGCCTACTGACACACCCACAATCAAATGAAACAATTTTATTGAAAAACCAAAGTTTGAGCTAGGGAGCGTTTTTATTTACAAAAGCTTAGTTTTTTCGATAAAATCCTTTAAATTTTTGTCACGCCCACTTATGAGATATAGGAATAAGAATAGGGTATCCAACAGTTCGCCCAAGCGGACTGTAGCCCGCCCCTATGTTTTTGTTTTAAATTTGAGAAGTGGCAGACTGGTGAAGCAAGGCGAGCATGGGTCAGCTAGTAACAAAATATGTAGACCGTTCTTAACAATTCAACCATACCAAGACTTTTGTCACGCCCTCTTATGAGTGACAGGAATAAGAATAGGGTATCCAACAGTTAGCCCAAGTGGACTCTAGCATTGAATGACTACAAATAGCCGTAATCGCTTGTGCGGGTTTGTGAAATGGATTGGATAAAAATAAAAATGTATAATATCCCAACAGAAATATCCCTCAAGGAATGCCGGATGGGTAATTTTTTGTTATTAACCAGTTTAAGGTAGGATATTTCATACTTATCGTTGCTGTCGTTACGCTTCGATTGTTTTTATACCCTATTCTAAGGGTATATTAATTTTGACGCATAGTTTGTAACATACCTTAATATTGCCCGTAGACCCCTAAAAGTTACTATATTTATGATCAGCATCGACAGTAATGTCGATCTAGCCATGCCCGTCCGTCCGTCCGTCTGTCGGCAAAAATTAGGCCTTTAAACTGGACCTAGAGAGCTGAAATTTTAACCATATACTCTCTAGGGTCCCGAAATAATCAATTTTACGAATTTTTGAAATCCGCCCACAGACACGCCCACAAACTCAAAAAAACAAAATTTTGGAAAAAATCGAATTTTGAGCTAGAAAGCTGAAATTTTTTATATATGATCTATGACCCCTAAAACTGCTCGGGATAAAAAATTTTCAAAATCCGCCCACTGACACGCCCACAAATAAATAAAATAATTTTTTTATACCCTATTCTAAGGGTATATTAATTTTTGAAAATCCAAAGTTTGAGCTATGGAGCTGAAATTTATAATATATACTCTCTATGGGCCCTTTATGCTCATGTGTAAATATTTTCAAAATTCGCCCACTGACACGCCCACAATTATTTTTTTTTTTTTTTTGAAAATTCAAAGTTTGAGCTAGGGAGCTGAAATTTATAATATATACTCTCTAGGGGCCCTTTATTCTCATGTGTTAATTTTTTTTAAATTCGCCTACTGACACGCCCACAATTAAATAAAACAATTTTATTGAAACACCCAAGTTTGAGCTAGGGAGCGTTTTTTTTTGATAAAAACCTTTAAATGTTATATAACAAAATATGTAGAGCGTTCTTAACAATTCAACCATACTTAGACTTTTGTCACGCCCACTTATGAGGGATAGGAATAAGAATAGGGTATCCAACAGTTAGCCCAAGCGGACTGTAGCCCGTCCCTATGTTTATTTCCTTTTTACTTTTGGAATTTTTGTTAGATTTGAAAATGTTGTTTTCATGTTCTTTGCGATTATAAAAATCAAATACATATGCATATGTAGCTATCATAATGATTGCAGATATGAATAATTATAGCTAGATATTATTTTGTTTTGCAAAGTATGTAATGTAGGTGCATAGGTAAGGTATGATATGTATGAGCTGAGAACCTTTTCTGACAATTGTGCTTTTATTTTTATATAATAAAGGTACAATTTTTAATTTTATTTCGATAGGTAGGTATTTAAAATATAAATAAAATTATAAATACAAAGTTCAAATTCATTGATATAATTCGAAGAAACACATAAAAATAAAACAACACTATTAACAAATATGTATGCACAATTCTAATAGGTTTTTTTTTAGTTTTCTTTTCGTACATTTTGCCTTGGAGTTAATTACATTTATTTTCGCACATAAAAGACCCGCATTGTGTGCTTGATCAATTCTTGATTGTGCTCTTCAATGGAACATGGAATTTTGTTTTGAATGAATAACCTTACATTCCTTACCACGTTAAGTGGACGGCTTGAGTTACAGCGCTGTTTCACGGTTAGCCACAACCAATCATCAGACAAAGTTTAAATGAGTATTGAGGACATTTTGTTCGAAGCATAGAGTTTCAAAACGTTCCTCAAAACTCTTTATAATTCATACAATTAACTCGACAAAATGTGTAGTAGGAATGACTAAACCATCATTAATAGTATCCTCATATTGACGAGCTTCAATAAGACCCTCGGCTTTTGTAGGGGATTCATTTTGACTCTCTTTGCACATAAATAATTTGCATGTTCTACAATGGGTTTTCTTTAAAATGGCATGAGAAATATATCCCGAAAAATAATGTGTTGCCATATCTTTTATAGTTGGAACTGTCTCTGATATTGTTAAATTCTCCCCATCAAAATCGTCTTACTAGCAAGCATTGGAATCTTCACTGAATTCGGTGTCGCCATGACAGATAATATTAACATCACCTATGTAATATGATGGATACACAAACTAAGACACATATTAAGATAAAAACTATGACGCAAACATTCTTACTTTGCAATACCGGAACTATCTTCGATGCTAGTGCATCATCTTCATATACTACATCTGTAATTATATAACTACCATCCGGATCGAAGAACTCTATAATTACATTCAATACTTCATAGATTACAATTCCAGACGCCAATCGTCGCAACTAGAACAACAACTCAAAGTTCACACAAGGGCTTCCCCCAGCCACAGACAAGGGAATTGTAATTACTATCCATCCACACAATTTTCAAACGAAGGTGCAAGCGATGAGATTATGGTTCCGCTTCACCTTGAGCCGCGTTGTGCATGGTGTGAAATTGTGCAGGCGGATGGCAAATTTGAAACACTTATGTTTTTGAGAATTACTGCTGCAACAAGCATTTTATTTTATAGTATTAGTGAATAGGTGTAAATAATTAGAATAAGAATTTTGTATAAATAGGTTAAGAAAGACGCAATAAATTTAATCTTAAACTGGACACAGTGAATGTCTCATCTTAATTTTCAGGTCGGCTCTTTAGAAAAAACAACACTAAGGCTTTTCAGCCAGCCAATTCCACTAGGCTTGGGCTAACCTTTCAATAAGCCCCATAGATTTGTAGGCGAGGTAGACTTTTAGTAAACATACATCACATGTACCTATTACACTTTCATTTTTGTAAAATACACCCAACATATTCGACCACGTGAGACCGCTATTGGCTATATTGCTGACCGTTTTCGCAAAACAAGTGTGTTTAAGAACTTAATAACTAATGCAGAATGTATTCTCTCGATTGAGCACAAAAAAATGGTTGCTTAATAAATTTACATGTGTTCTGGTAAAAATCAAAGTTTAAACTGGATTACAAAAAAAAAAATACCATATCTCTAAACGACAAATGCGTACCAGCCACAGGAATGTGCTTTCCTCCAATCGTGATCATTTGTTATTTACAATGTTCAAGTGACTTAAAAACTTAGTTATCTAATTGCGGAATGTATTTTCTCAGTTGAATACAAATAAACCACTCAATGAAATGTCCTGTCTTTTGTTCAAAATTAAAGTTAATACTGTCTTAAAAAAGAAGCCTATATCAGTTTAAATATATAGTTCTGAACTAGTAACAAATTTGGAAAATATGTGCAATGTAGTGGCTTCACACTCTAAGGCCATGTTTCAAGCCCAGCAAAATAATACAAATTATGAAATACTAGCTGTCCCGTGATCACTTTGCTTCGCCAGTCTGCCACTTCTCAAATTTAAAACAAAATACTTGCTGATAAGAACTGATAAAGAAAACGTCGAGAGTATCCCTACTCATTATAATGAATATACTCTGAGTGTGACTCCCTCTCAATCTAATTTACATTTCATACCCTATCTTTCTCAATCCCATGGCCATGCGCCATAAAAAAACAACACAAACTGCAAAAGGTGCATAAAAAAGAAAGAAAAAGCACATTACACAAAAGGTACAGGTAGAGAAACAGATTTGTGCCGCACACACACACAAATTTTCCTTCACTCAACGCTGGGAAAATCCAACGATCTAACTTCAATCGAACATTTTACTTTTATGAATTGTATAAAATGTATAGTTTAATGCTTATTGTTCAACTTCAGGATAACCTACAAAGATAACCTACAAAGATTTATATCTTAAAATCTTTGTACATAATTGAACCTTATATTAAAAAAAATCTATTTCATTTGGATGAGTCATTCCAAAGCTAGGAGCTAGAAAGCATTCGAGAGTTACAACTTTTCTTAGATATCAGCTTAGATCACCGCTTCTGGACAGCGGATGAAGCGTTTTCCCGCGGTAAGAAGTAGCCTATGTCCATTCTCAGGCACTAGACTATCTGTGTACAAAATTTCATTTAAATCGGTTCAGTAGTTTTGGCGTTAAATCGAGACAGACAGACAGACAGAGTTACTTTCGCATTTATAATATTAATATGGATAATAAAATAAATAAAAACTAAAGTTTCAATAGATTCTTATCCAATGTGGCAATGGTGCGAACAAAAACTGATCTCCCTAAAACAATTTAGGCGCCACCTGTTGAGAAAAAAAAATCCCATCGCATCAAACTTCTTTCCTATCCTTCTATTCTTTCAGTACGTAGCACCCAAAAATAGGCAATGAATTGCTGGAAGCTACTTGCGCAACAAACTAAATGCCTGGGCTGTGGTTTTACCATTATAAGGGTACTGTGTCACTACAGAACAAAGAAATCCCTTTAGCGCACGCAAATTATAAAAAAAAAAAAAAAAAAAATCGATACAAATCAATATTATTTTTTGTTGCTCCTGAAAAGTTAATGCTCATTGACTTATGTTGTTTCTGAAATAAACGATTCAATTGTTGTCATCGCTACCTATTCACAAGAAAAATAAACATGGGAATATTTTGGGAAATTAATTTTACCTAATGCACGAATCTAGAAAAGCTGGTATATGCATACACTAAGTTAATACAAAAATTTTCGCCGCAATGTAGGTCCGTATGTCGCTTTAAAATGAGCGGTGTCCACTTCTATTTGTAGTTATTCAATGACTCTAGCTGTAGCCCGTCCCTATGTTTCTACTTCTTCTTCTTCTTCTACTTCTCCTTCTTGCAAACCGGTTTGCGAACCAATTTAAGTAACTCTGTTGGAAGCAAAACCAATTTTCTCAACTTAAAGCTTTGCTATTTGGTTCGGTTTCCAGCAGTAGCGGGTAAGGAATAAGTTTGTATCAGTGTTACCATTGACATTGTTAACGCCGTAAAGCATGATTCTGAGCAGACAAAATAATGAAACAAAATTTAACAAATTCGTTACCCTTACAAAAATAAGGGATTGCGGTTTTTCGCTTCTAGCGCGCAAACCCTGCACACAATAATTGGTGCTATTGACCCGGTATTAACAAGGCTCTGATACACATCAGCGAATAACTGGCTACATGGTGTTCTACGATTTGGGTATTTTAAGAGTAATTCAGTAGGTTAACTTCTTTTTGAACATTTTTGTCTGACAAAAAAATGGCTTTTACTACAATTTCTGTTGATCGTTCATAAAAAAAGTGGCTTAACATAATTTTTAGAAAACTTTTCAAGGAAACAAATTTTATAAAAAAAAATTGTTAAAAACACGTTGAGAAAAATTTATTTTAATTAAATAAGATAGATAGATAGATACATTTATTGTTTTAAGGAAAAATTACATAGTTTACAATATTTATAAGTCATAGTCATACGATTTGATAACAAATTGTATCTTGCGAGTACTACTGAAAATCAATATTAGGATTCTGATAAACTTGTATTTCAAAATTAATAGGTTTGAAGGAAAATAAGAAAGAAAAACCTTCATTTAAATTTTGTTTATAATTATATCACAGATATGGCTTAAATCTAATGGGATGAACACAAATACTTATATTATTTCATAGATAAATAAATAAATACATTAACAAATAAATAAGTAAATAAATAAATAAATAAATAAATAAATAAGTAATGAGATAAATAAAATAAATATAATAATAAATAAAAAGATATGTGTTTGTTATAACATATGTATGTATTGTAAATGCATTAATTATAAATAAGTACAAAAGAAAAGTAAGGATGACAGGAATAATAAATAACAAATTTAATAACAAAATTATTGAAGTAACAAAAGAAATAAATAGGGAAGATATAAATCATATATATTATATATATATTTTTATTTTTTTTTTATTTTTAAATAAGGTTTTTTTATGAGAGGGTTTTCACTTGATTCACATTTTCTAAAAAAGTTTTCATTGAGAACTTCAATTTTTCTATCTACTTTAATGACTTTTGCCTGATCGTGTAATTCCTTGGTTGAAAAATGCCAGGGGACTTTAAGGATAATTTTTAAAATTTTGTTTTGTAATATCTGCAGTCTTTTCCTATGCATTCCGGCACAATTTCACCAAACAGGTGATCCATACAATAATATCGCTTGAAAAACGACTTTAAAAATTATTAATTTATTGTGCTTACTGAGTAATGACTTCTGGTTTATAAGCGGGTATAACAATTTAATACCAATATTTAACAGGGTAAGAAACAATCCTTTATTTTTCTGGTAAAAAAGATAGCTTGACTCTTTCCAGCATTTATTTTAATCCTCCAGTGTTTATAGTACTCAAAAATAACTACGAGGGCGTTTTGAATGTTACTTATTATATTTGCAGAGTGTTCATCGGATGAGTATATGGCGATGTCATCAGCATACATACCAAAGTCACAACTTTTTAAAGACTGGAAAATCCGACGTAAAACATTAAATAGGGTAGGAGATAAAACTGTTCCCTGAGGAATGCCAGCAGAAACAAGTTTGGAGATGGAATTTATTCCGTTAAGTGAAACTATGAACTGCCTGTCACTGAAAAAACTTTGTATACCCTTTATTAAATAAGCTGGACATTCATTTAAAACAAGCTTGTGTATAAGTGCATTGTGCCATACACTATCAAAAGCTTTTTCTACATCTAGCAGAACTAGTCCTGTAGATTTTTTCTCATTCAGTTTTTCTTTAACATGTCTGCTGATTCTTAGAACCTGGTGCGACGTATTGTGCTCTTTCCTGAAACCCAATTGCTGCATTGGTATAACTTTCTTATCGTTCAGAAAAATTTCTAATTTGCTTCGAATTACCTTCTCGAAAATCTTACTTATACTACTCAGAAGGCTTATTGGCCTATAACTCAATGGATCACTTCGGGCTTTTCCCTGTTTCAATATTGGAACAACTTTAGCCATCTTCCATTTTAGTGGGAAATATTGACATCTGAGACACGCATTTATTAAACCAGCTAAAAAAACAAATTCATTCATGGGAAGTTGTTTAAGATTTTGATTTTTTTATGCTATCGATTCCCGGAGATTATTGATTTTGCAGATAATGTATGAAAAACTATATATCTTCTACAGTAATTTGTTCGTCAGCGGGGAAGCTTATTGGAGTCCTATTTAATTCACCGATAGATGTATCTACGAGGCTAGTCAAAAATAGAGGAATTTTTTTTTTATAATTTTGACTTTAAGGAGCCATAACTTTTTGTAGCTGCAAAAATATATCCAGATGGAGTTGTATGCGCCTTTAAATTGTCTTTGCAAAATACTCTAAACACCTATTGTACATACCTATAATACAAGGTGGCGCAAAAGTTGTCAGGTGGCGCAAAAGTTGTCACCCGATGTTCTTTCGCTGTAATTTTTTTTATGAATGAAAAACTTTGGTTCTGCTTTTGGATTATGTTAATTGGTGTCTTAAGTTTTTTCTGTATAGTTAACTTCACAAATGTCAAAGTAGAATTTACATTTACCCCCACTTGCAAAAATTATAGCTTCTTCCGATAGGATGATGACTTTTGCGCCACCTTGTAGTATAGAAGTTATAGCGTTTAAAGTGGTTACACCTACAAATTAGAGATCACCCACTTTGATGAGCTATAACTTGAAATGGGGTGATAATAGACCCCCACCTGATACCCAGTTTTTTGTTCGGCGTAACTTCAGGAATTTACCCTTGAAGGATTATACTGCCTAACTGGGACACCCTGCTGATGCATGCGCCTACAATCAAGAGCATTCAAAGTCTTGTTCTGCTTCTTTTTTTTGAGTTGCCCGTTTATCATGCCTCCATTTAAAGATTGTTTCATCCTCCCTAACATGAATACTAGAGGTCTGCATGAATATATTTATTTGATAGGTGTGCACTACTTTAGCATACTTAATTCGTAACACATTTTTGAGCAAGACAAGTGTGCTTGAAGTGATGTGGATGTGGCAGAAAAAGCAAAACACGGTATTCACTCATTTTTTGAAAGAAAAAAAAAGGAAAGGAAAAAGGTGTTGTGCTTGTTTTGTTCTCTCTTTCATAGGTGCTTGAAGAAATGAGTGCACCTATTCAGGCGAATAAAACAGGAATTTTCTTAGTGTGCTGGTTTTTATTGCGAGTGCTTTGAAATTCATCTTATTGGTTTTATTTCACAGCAGTATTGAGTGATATAGGAGGCAAGCTGTTTATGGATATTTAATATACATAATTATTATGTACTGTGAAAAAAAGTAGAAATCGCGCAGTTATTTTACCAAGACCAAAAACATATTTTTTACATTGTCCTTAGAAACCGCGCAGTATTTCTCCGTTCAAGATAACTTTACCAAAAGGTCCTTGGAACCCTTAAAAAGTCCTTAAAATCCGAAAAAAATGATATGTTTCCAAAATGTCAGTAGAAACTGCGCAGTATTTCTGTGCTCAAAGCTATTTAACCAAGAAGTCCTTGGAACCTCGAAAATAAATATTAAAAAGAGTATTTTTCCAAAATGCCATAAGGAACATACAGTATTTCTGTATTCAAGCTATTTTTTTAATTCAAATATAAACATAGGTAGGTATACACTATACAGCCGAATTAATAAAAAATTCTTAATTTGCTTCTAATTCACAAATTAACTACAATGTGGATTAATAGTTAATTCACGGCTCATTTATTTAAAAATCATGTCGATGTATTAGCTAATTGTCGTTAAGTAATAAATGGTATGGAAATTGGGAATCGTTTAGTAATAAATTGTATGGAGATGCCACATTCAACATCCCATTTGGTTCAAAGATTCGCTGTCAGTTGTCAAAAATGGCGTCAGTTTTATTTTAACTCAATTACCTACTTGTTTATTCACCTACTCCGGTGAATTCGATTACATGTTTATAAACGTCAATTAACTTCAAAGAGAGATTGTTATTAAGATTTCCCATTTAATTCATTGATCAAAGGTAATTCACCCTTAATTTGCGTTTATTCATTCGGCTGATAATGTAATAAAACGACAGACAAACGCAATTCCCATACACACTGTTTAACGTTAAAAATAAATATATTAGGCAGTAACGGCCCATACAGGGCCTAAAACCTAGCTTCTCCAACCACTTTCTTTGCGAAGTGGAAGGGACCTACAATTTTGCGCCGAATCCGAACGGCAAATTTGAGAAGCTTCTCCTGACAATTCGATACTCTTGGATGTTTGTCAGACGTTCACAAGAGGTGGGGCAGTGGAAAAAAAAACTGTAGATATTACTTGGCCCCGGCGGGCCAATCATAAGTTAGAACTCATTCTTTGTGAGTGCGCTGAGTGCTATTGGGTTGGGTGTTTGATTGAAATGACTATGCCACTCAGATGCAAACCAAACACCAGGTACTCAACTCAATCACGTTTGTAAGCTATGAGTCGAATGAGTAGAGTACGCCGAATAATATTTTTATTTTTTTTTTTTTTCAATATCAATATTCTTTTTTATTATTTGCAATTTTACAAAATGTTCTTAGCATATAAATTTTAGTACTAGATAAGATATCTTAAAGCTAAATAATCAAGTTACATAAGAGCATTTATGGAATTGAAAAGAATACTGTTCAGTCAATTCTGTAGTCGTTAGACGACTAGGAGCGAATGACACTTTCAAGAAACTACATAATATATAATTTGGTTGCGGGGTATGTATGTTTTACGATGTTTACAATTTTAACAGAAGTGAAAAATGAGAAATGAAAAGTGAAAAAGTGAAAAATGTTTGAATGTAAATACTGGAACAAAATTAAAATGAGAAAGAAAAACAGTTGACTATACTATATTAATAAGGAGATTTTTGACTTCTGAACTATCCATCGTGAAGAGCCATTTTTTAACTCTTTTTAAGAACAAACTGCGATCATTCAAGATTCGTAAATCGTATGGTAGTTTATTGAATAGCGTAGGCGCAGTGACAGTAAAAAAATGCGTATAGTGGGTCCTACATGAAGTTGGTATATTAACAAAAGCTTGATTATTTATTATTAGGCTATATGTGTTTGAGCTCCGAATATTAAACGTATAACCACTACGCATAAAAAAAACTTTAAGCACTTTATATACATACAGATGCTTCAAAGGCAAGACATGAAGGTAATGAAACAGCGGCCAGCTACTACTAAATCTATCCTTTCTACATACTATTCTAATAATATGTTTGTGCGCTAATACGATAGGTTCAAGGGTATTAAGATAAGCCCCTCCCCAGCTGGAGATACCATACTGCAGTTTGGCATTTACGAGTCCATAATATATTGTCAATAAAAGTTTTTGAGAACAGTAAGGTTGTAGCATAAACATATTCTGCGTAACAGACAACATATACCTTCTCAATTCAGCTGCATGTAACTTCCAGTTCATATTTTTGTCAATAATAACTCCTAAGTATTTAAAGCTATTGACTGACTCTATTTGAAAGCATGCGGATGTGCAAGAGGAATTTGGATCATAATTGCATTTGCCACAAGAGTGAGAAGACAGATATAGTTTTTCACATGCAGTCGAATGAAAATATATGTTGCAATCAGTCAAATCGGAGGATTTTAAACTGCAAATCATAAGCTTAGTTTTTTCACTAATAAGAAGCTCATGTTTAGCGAACCATTGCCTCAGAACTTGCAGGTCGTTTTGCAAATTGACCAGAGATTCAAAAAGTCCTTTACTGACGTAAGTGAATGCAAAATCATCTGCGAATGCTGTAACATTACTATGAAAATGCTGATTGAAAATGGAGTTTACATATATTAAAAATAGAATGGGGCCTAGGACTGAACCTTGAGGTACACCAATGCCTATTTTCAACTCATCACTAAGAGCCCCCTCAAGTCTAACTCTTTGTGATCTACCTCTTAAGTATGAAGCAAACCAATTATGCACCGATCCTCTGAATCCAGCCTTGTAAAATTTATCCAGCAAAATGTTGTGGTTGACCATGTCAAAGGCTTTAGTCATGTCAATAAATAAGGCTAGTGGTGTATAACTATTGTTAAAACCTGCACAAATTTCACTGCATAATTTTAATATGGCATCTTCTGTGGACCTACCCTCACGAAAGCCAAACTGTGCACTATTCAAATATTTATTTCTTTTCAGAAAAGATAATATTCGGCACTTCATAATTTTTTCAAACAACTTAGAGAGAGTTGGCAGTATAGAAATAGGTCTATATTGGCTCATGCGTTTTCTGTTCCCTTTCTTAAATAGTGGAATCACTTCAGCAGTTTTTAGGGATCTGGGAAAAATGCCGCAATTGACACTGAAAACATGAGCTAATATGTCGACAACATACCACGAAATACGCTTGAGTAAGCAATTTGTGATGCCATCGGAAGTACTGGATCGTTTATTATCGAGGTTCAGTATAGTTTTATATACTTCGCCTGACGTAATATACTCAAAAACAAAACTATTAGTTTGATATTCATCAGGAACTATTTGTGAATATAAGTCGCATCTGCAATCATTAATGGGCGGACATGGATTTAAGTCTGTTGCAATAGATGCAAAGTATTTATTAAAGTTGTTAACAATATCCATTTTGTCTGTTATGTTAGAATTTTCAACTGTTATCTCGAGAATTCTATCACTAGTTACATTTTTATTAAGGATACTGTTTACAACTTTCCATTCTTCCTTGATGTTTCCATGCAGTTATCAAATTTATTAGTATAGAACCTGTTACGACTAATTTATACCTGCTTCTTTACATCCCGACTTAATTTAATATATCTGCTTCAGTTTGGAGATATGGGGCTGACGTTTACATTTTTTCCTCAACGCGTTTTTTCGTGTTACCATTGAAAGTAACCTTTCCCCAATCCATGGCCGAAGTCGTTTTAACTTAGAAGCGTTAAGTGCATTTGGACGAATCTCTGACGAGTTCTCAATATGAGCTCGCAAAGCTCTCAGTAAAGTATCGTAAGCTAACGAAGGATCAGTCTCCTCATAAACTTGCTCCCAACATTCAAACTTCAAATATTCATTTAGCTTTACAAAATTGATTGTATGTAAGCTTTACTGGAAACGGTATGTATTTATTGCTACTACACTTATTTGGTGTCAAATGTTCAATACTCAAATTTACCATGCAATGATCTGTGATTTCGAGATTCAATACGTCACTGTATACTCTGCGTAAGCAATTCTTATGAAATCTTACAAAAATGTGATCAATGCATGTTTGAGTCTCAGTTGTTAGGCTAGTTGGTTCATTAATTAATGACTCTAAGCCATATGAAGACATTAATAATAAGTAATTGTCAGAGTCATGATTGCTAATTAGTATGTCGATATTAATGTCCCCTAGGATCAATAAATTCCTACACTTTATAGCTTTAAGAATAGTATCCAATTTTTCTAGAAATACGTTTTTGTTTAAATTATTCTCATGTAGTCGATAGACGCAAAGAATGACAAACTGTTCACTACCTAGCTTGCATTCAATTTGTATTATATCAGCACTGATCAAGTTAAATCGCTTAACTTCACAATGATCCAAAAACGAATACTTTATGTAGGTATACTGCAATGCCACCTGCGCAATGAGAGTTATTGCAATTGCCAAAAAGCTCATAACCCGGAATATTGTAGTTGGATAGTTCATAGTCGTATAACCAAATTTCAGATAAAATAATAAAATCGGCTTCATAGTTCAAAGCATTAATGTGTGCTACGAAAGAATTAAAATTTTTTCTCATGCTACGGATATTCTGATGAAGTAAAAAATAAGACATTTTGCTGAATAAGTCTTAACAATTAATTGGGAAGTAAGGAGAAAGCTTTTAGATGAAAGAGATAGAATATAAGTAAAAAGGAAAAAAAACTAATTGTTGAGACCACAAAGGTCATCCAGACATCTCACAGTAATCGCATCGTCTCCTTCCTTCTTCCGCAAGAAAATTGTATTGTTCTTCATCCACATGTATTTGTATTTATTTTTCAGCTTGTACATTTTTGTTGCGTTAAAAAGCTCTCTAGTGTGCGAAGTCATACTATGGTTGATGTAGATGTTCGAACCGTCGTGATTATCACCAAATAATTTTGTATTTAATTTAATTTTGTTTTTGGATTTTGTTTGCATGATATTGTCTTTTATTTGGCGACGAGACAGTTTCGCGATCAAAATATTTAAAGACTTAGTTGATTCTTCTGTTTTAGGGTTCTTAGCAATGTTTTGTTGTTTTATTTTTTTAATGAAGCAAATGTCTATATCGTTCTCGCTTATTTGGACGCCAACACCATCGCGCACGATTTTAACAGCTGTTTGCAGTGCACTTGTGTTATCAACATTGGGTACATTGACAATCTCCACGGTGCTTGAGAGGTTGGATTGCTCCAACCAATGGATTTTTTCTTGCAGTACACACATTTTGTTTTTTAGTTCAACATTTTCAGTTGTAAGACCATCAATACGCGATATAAATTCTTGGTTCATCTTTTCCACTTCCAATAGTTTTTTATATACTAAATCAAGCGTACTGGTATTTTGTTCTTCTATTGCACTTATGGGGGGCAGAGGGATCGGTACAGTATCGGAGTTGTCCAAATTGCATTGGGTAAAAGGTGGGGGCGAGTGAAGAGAGCTGCGTCTGCGTTGCTTGCATGCGATACAGTAATGTGGTACTCGTATATTGTTTTTTTTTCATGTAATCGCAATCACTTTGGCGCAGATTTATACCGCAATTACAAGGCATACTTTAAATTTCACTCTAGCAGTAGAAAATTACAATAATTTTTTATGGGTTCTGTTGGATGTCTTAGAAGGGTTTTTCCTTGTAGTGTTTTCCCTTAAAATATCTATCTATATATTAATACGGAGTTGCCCATAACGTGTTTCCACCCATTTTTGGTTCACATAGATATGCCAACACTATACATATTTGGGTAGGCGACAATACATAGAACTGCACAATACAAAAATTATCCACATATATAACACAATTTATGAATTACAGCAGGTAAAATGAAGCGAATTGGGTGAAATTACAACAACAACATTGCTGTGTGAGGCAATAATCTGCCAATCGGAACGGAACAATTTTATATCACGAAGTTACTTGAAAATGCTTGAAGTTACTTGAAGTTACTTGAAAATACTTGCAAATACTTGAAGTTACTTGAAAATGCTTGAAGGTACTTGAAGTTACCTGCAAATTCTTGAAAATGCTTGAAGTTACTTGAAAATGCTTGAAAACTTACAGTTACTTGAAAATGCCGAAACAATTTTATATCATGTGAAATCAGATAATGCAATGTCGAAAAATTTCACTTTCCGTTTAATATGTATAACAGTCGACTTTGTTTTTTTTTCAACTTATAGAATAAATTGGTCGAATTTCGACCATGGGGCGACCCCTAGTTTATTATAAAATATTAAAATAATTCGTCATAAACATTGTACCCATATTGTAGATGTAAAGAACTATGTTCTGTATCCCTTAAGGTAAATAATTATTTACTTTGTAAACCAACTTCATGGTGCAAATAAAATTGAATTGAAAGCTGGTTTTAAGCCATTCATTCAGATCTCTCACCATTTAGGAACGCAGGAACGTAGCCGTCATTGTGGATTGTGGTGTTAGCAACTATTTTTATTCAACACAAAACTTTCTTATTAACGATGCCCTCGCCTCATCTAACAACCGACCCACGACAGCTCTTATGGCTCCAACGAACCAATCTCCATATGCTGTGGAACGTCCAACTCAGGCCTGTATTCAGACGTACAGTGAAATACACAGAATCTTTGCTTGACCATTCTACAATGCTTTCCTTTCCATTAAAAATTTGTCAACATCCACGCCCAACGTAAATCGATTACTTCGCTCTATTCCTATTCCTCATTTCCCAAATGCCCGCACTTTGTAACAAAATACTTATATTTTAAAGGGACTAAAAATCACAAATTCAAAGAAAAGAATAACTGTTTACCTTTAGTCGCAGATTTTCCTTCGTGCCTTTTGTTCTTTGCCAACTGTTCACCCATTCACATTTCACAAATCTTCCTGATTATGGGATTAGAGGTATTTAATGTTACTTTAGATATTAGCAAATATTATGCAAACGTGATTCAATATGTTTAAACATCTTATTTGCTTTACGCACGTAACTGTATACGTAACCAAGATAAACCTTTAAATCCATAACATGCCACTGGTATGGCGTTCATTATACGCATAACCTCACATCGAAAATTTGCAATATCGCATGTGCGCCTCGAATAAAACAAGTTTAAAGAGATTGCCGACCACCGAAAACTTGCTAATGTTAAATTTACTCTCATACACTCAGTTCCAAAAAAAGTAGCGCACCTTAAAATTTTGCAATAACATCAATTTATTTGAAAATACAATTTAAAATGTTTAATTGAATTTAATTTAATTTTTATCAATGCACTTTTGTTTATTAAAAGAAAAATAGGTACTTAGGTGGCGCTACAGTCCGGGGTGGACCTGGGCCTCAACCAATATGCCTCTCCAGTTAGCACGATCTTTGGCTAACTGCCTCCAGTTGCGCACTCCAAGTTGGTTGAGATCCCTTTCCACTTGCGCGCGGCACCTAAGGCGAGGTTTTCCTCTACTGCGTCGTCCCTCCGGGTTGGAATCGAAGACTCTTCGGGCCGAAGCGTTGGTGTCCATTCGCTCTACATGTCGTAGCCATCTTAGTCGACTGATTCACACTTTTTTGACCAGGTCGATGTCGCTGTACAGCTCGTAGAGTTCGCTGTTAAATCTCCTCCTCCAAAGCCCGTCAACGCAAATGGGACCGAAAATCACTCGAAGAATTTGGCGTTCGAAGTGTTGACTTGCGAGTTTCGCACAATTTTCTCAAGAATGATGTTGTGCGAGGAGGGCGAATGGAGGAGAAGATACAACCGCGAACTCTATGAGCTGTACCAAGATGTGGATGTAGTCCAAAAAGCAAAAATACGTCGACTACATTGGCTCGGCCTAGTCGAGCGAATGGACAATAATACTCCAGTTAAGAGGATCTTCGAATCCCAGCCCCAAGGTTCGAGAAGGCAAGGAAGACCGAACCTCCGTTTCAAAGACCAAGCCATCGCGGGTGCCAGAGCGCGTCATTCTGCACAATCTGACAAGTTTGGCAGGGATGCCAAAACTAGACATGGCTCTGTATAGCTCGTCTCTATAGATGCTGTCATATGCGGCCTTAAAATCGATAAAAATATGGTGGGCATCGATTTGGACTTCTTGGGAAAAAAGTCCTCGTTCCCTTAGTAGAGGTTATTGCCTCCGCGAGCATTTAACAAAGCAGGAATTCACCGGCACATAAGTTGGATAAGTTTTGTTACCATAGTTTCGTCCAAAATGACCCGTTCCTGGATCAGAGGAGATCTCAGTCTGCTGAGTGTCTCTGAAAGGGCAGGTCGCATCCTAATCTTTTTCGGCGGCAGGTCCCAAATGTGTTGAATGGGATTCATGGCTAGGCCAAGCCATCGCTTCCGCGTTTTCTGCTTCTTGTAAGTACTCGATAACTCACCTGGTGAGGTGTGGTCTAGCACAGTTCTGCATGAGCAAGAATTTTACCCCCAATAAACTGCACGAATGGAACCATATATTCTCCGAGGATGTTGTTGATGTAACAGGAAGAGTTCAACAACCCTTCCACGATGTACCGGTTTTTCCATGCATGAAAATGCCTGCCCACAGTTTTCCAGAAATTTTAAATTCATTTTTATTGACCATAAATAACAACTTACATACTAGGCAAAAATTATTAAATCTGATATTAAATAAACAGCATACTTATTTTATATTACTGGTCCTCATGCGGACGCTCTAAATGTAACTATATCTTACGTCCCGTATCTCTATCTCTCTCCTGATCATCTCCACACTCTGCTGAGTCTACGTGGTGACCGCAGACAAAACCTAGACTCATCAGTGAAAAGGACTCTACCTTTGTATATAGACTCTATAGTAATATCATCAACACGAATTTGAAAATGTCGACCTCCACAAAAATGGCAACAAAACGGATAGTGATTGAAGGTTTGTGTGTGGTTTGTGTCTTAAATTTGATGATGGTATGAGGATACAGGTAAAGGAAAACGAAGAATGAAAACCAAATAAACTGGTTTGTTTCTCTTTATCGAATCATTTTGATATTATTTAAGTATTTATTAATGTGTAAACATTTTTGCTTTCGTTGATGAATAAATATATTTTTTCTCGGTAGGGGCTAGTTGGAAATATCTAGCGTCACCATCATCGTCAGATTTTCCCGTCACCGTCATCGTCAGATTTTCATTACCACGTGAGTTAATCGCTGCTCGACAGATCACCGCAATTAAACGACGTTTGGCGCGGTTAGTACGTAGATGGCTGACCGTTTGAGAACAACCGCGTGTCGTTGTTTTTTTTTTTTCTTTGTAAGAAGGAGCATGAGCACGGAGATTCGCATCGTCGCGTCGGCAAGTAGCATGTATGATGACTGATGAGAGGGGGATGATGGAAAGGACGAATAGTTTGAAATGAAAAATTTAATAAAATCTGATTTTTCTTTTTCCTCAAATGAGAAATTATGAGTTTATCGCTTTTAATACTGTCACTATTTTGGCTATATCTTGTCGAAAAATGTTCCGATTTGTATCATTTCTTTTTAATTGATTCAGAAATATTCAATCTAGTTAATTAAGAAATAATTATGTTACTTTGTGTCAGTATTGCGCCATGCTGCACAACCACTTATGGGTCAATAGGTTCCTACCTATCAGTCGTTCCGCAGCTCTCTTCGAGATAGGTCGGCTAGTTAGTGTTCAGCGGGAAAAAGGATAGTGTATCGATTATAACAGCGATTTAGCCAAGTGTTTTTTAAGTCCAAAGTTGGCTTAGTAAGCTAGGCGTCCGACTTTGACGCCGGAGTCTCGGGTTCGATTCTCGGCCAGTCTTCAATTTTTTAATTTTATTTTTTTATCGGAAATATAGTGATAGAGACACAAAAATAAACAAAAAAAAAGTGCCGCATTATCAGGCGATGGACCCCGGAAAATCGGTGGTCCCGCTTACGGGTGTGGGTGTGCCGTTGCGACGTGTGGTGCGAACACGTGAGCCGGCAAAAAAATTAGCAGCAACAACAGCAGCAACAACAGCAGCAGCAACAACAGCAGCAACAACAGCAGTAACAGCAGTAACGAAAGCTGCAACAGCAGTCACAAAAACAGCGGCAGCTTGTATCCCAAAGGCAGCTTTAAATGCCATGACACCAAGCCCAACAGCGTGTTCCGCGTTGCCCAGGCGGGGATCTTCGCAGGCAACACCAGCAACAAAAACATCAACAACAACAATAGCAACAACAACAACGCCAACAATAAAAGCTCTCGCTACAACACCAGCAGTAACTGTAAGCGAGGAGTATAGGACAGTGGAAAAACGCCGGCGGAAGTTAAATCCGAAGCCGAACCTTTCAGCCAAAAGAAGGTTAAATTTGGCAGGCCATAGTGTGGCATCATCGGTGGCTGCATCCGATGATGACGGAGCACACTCCAGCTCTTATGAGTATGATGGAGGAGAGGGCCGGTACGTCGGAGAGGGAAACTCCTTCAAGGACTTACCGGTCGATGACGAGGAAGTCGTACAAATGGACGACGAAAAAGAGGATGATGAGGAGGCGCAGCTGGACAAGCTCATAAAAGAGCTGCTGGAGAAGCGCGACCAGTTGCGCAGAAAGAAGCTGCAGCAACAGCAACAACAAGCTGTGCTCAAGCAGCAAGTGCAACAACAACTGGAGGTGAAGCAACAACAACGGCAACATCAACAACAACAACACCAACAACATCAACACCAACAACATCAACAGCAACACCAACAACAACAACAACAACAACAACAACAACAACAACAACAACAACAACAACAACAACAACAACAACAACAACAATCTAAACAGTCACGGAAGGACAAAATACCACCCATTAACGTGAGTAATTTCGACATTGTCGATAGCATTAGGATTTGTAAATTAATAACAAAAAATTTCCATGTGAAAAGGCTTTCTGCTAACAATCACATAATTATATGTGAAAAAATAGAGGAGTACCAGAGGGTGCGCGCCGCTTTGGGAGAGGTGAAAACCGAGTACTTCACGTACACTCCAAGGCAGCAAAAGTTAAAAACCGTGGTACTGAAGGGAATCGATCCCTCAATTAAAACGGAGGAGCTTGAAAGAGAGCTAAAGAATTTTGAAAGCGACGACCTCCATTTCGTGGGGGTCAAGCCGTTTTCCTCCGCTGTGGCAAGGGGTGGTAACCGTCACTTACCATTCTTCCTAGTCCAGCTTACTCCCGACAGCAAAATCGACAGGCTGCGAAATATCCGCTTCCTGTACTACCATGCTGTAAGGTGGGAGAAAATAAAGAGGTCAGATCGCATACTTCAATGTATGCGCTGCCAAAGGTTCGGGCACGCCGCAGCTAACTGCAACATGCAGTTTAGATGCGTGAAGTGCGATAAGGACCACATACATGGTGAATGCTCTCTAGGTAAGGAGAGAGTCGAAGACCGGAGTGTACTCTCCTGTGTGCTCTGCAGGAACTCTGGACATCCCGCCAACTTCAGGGGTTGTCCAAAGTACCAAGAATTGAAAAAGAGAGTCCAGGCCCGCAAACAGCAGTCTGAAGATGATAGGCGTCAGAAGAGTCGCTCGTTCGCAAATTTTGTGGCACCCAACGTGTCCTTTGCCCAAATGGCAGCTGGACCGGGTCAAGCCCACATGACATCAAACCAACCAATGGTAGCCCAAAAGGCACCAGAGGTGGATCTGGACTTAAAATCGATCCTTCTGTCTCTGCATGGAAAGATCGATAAGTTCCAGAAACAATTAAATGAACAAGCGGCCCGAATTGACTTTATCTATTCGGAGCTGTTTGTGGGGTCTGGTGTGCCATAAATCTAATGGCTACGCTGGATGAGGGAAACTTAAAGATCCTTGCTGTGAATGTTAATTCACTAGTCAGGATCGAGAAAAGAACGTCACTTGCCAACTTGTTGAAAACCGAAAACCCGGATGTGCTTTTGGTTAGCGAAACTAAGCTAAATCAGAAGCACAAATTGGGATACAAAAACTATCATGTAATAAGAAGAGACCGGCCTCACTCCACTCAAGGAGGTGGGGTTGGAATCTTAATTCGAAAAGGCCTGCGCCATAGGGTTATATATAGCGGGGACGTACGTAGGTTCCAGTTGTTGGAGGCATGCATCATATGCATTCCTCTCCATAGCCGGAGGAGAATGTATGTGGTGTCGCTTTACGCACCTGCAGCACCTCCACCAAACCAATTTATGACAGAGCTCGAGACACTTTTTCGTGGTCTGCAGCTGAACTCGGAGGAGAATTATTACTTCTTGGCCGGAGATATTAATGCCAAACATGCGGCATGGGGAAATGTTACTGCAAATCCCAGGGGCAACCAGTTTCACGACTGGTGGCGCCTCAATATGATTGAGTACAACCTCGAGTTGTACGCGACGGATATCCCTTCTTTCCCAAGAAGCGGTGCTTTCCTGGACTTGGCCTTAACGGACGCAAGACTTCAACTGACGAACATAGATCAAAACACGCGGAACTGTTTGCGTGCGTTTGAGTACGATAGTGATCACTACGGACTCGCCGCCGCAATACGGATCCCGAACGAGCAAACGCTGCTGGAGGAGTACGAAGCAGTGTGTTCATTCGATTATCGGAGGGCACAATGGTCGCGCTTCTCCAGATTTTTAAAGCGAGATATACGTTCGAGTGGGATCGACCCACCGACAAACAGTAACATGACAAATGATGACATTGATCGGCATTTATTGCAAATGAACGACGCCATCAAACGAACTATGGAACGAACTATTCCTCGAGTAGGACGTTCCGACGACGACCAGACAGAAAAGTACAGAAACCCTACAATCGACGCACTATACCGACAGAAAAGTAGACTGCTCTCGAGGCTTAAACGGCTGTACAGGCAATTTACTGATCGCAACGACCCGGAGGTAAGGATGCTGAATTCAGAGATCCGAATCCTGAAACAGCTGATAAAAGAAAATTACAAAAAATCTGTAAGTCTGTATTGGGGCAATAAAATTCGGGCTATTAAAACCTATAGTCCGAATATGTTCCCACAGATAAATAAGTTGTTCAGGAGGAAAGATCACAATGATATTCCTTGTGTTCGAATCTCCCAGACAGCAGAGAACAGACAGACGGTACTGACTGCTGGAATAAGTCCAGAAAGTGTCGCTTCAAACGACGATTTTTTCGTGGTCGAGGACCCACAGGAGAAGGTGGATTTGCTGGGCGCTTGTTTCGAGGCCGTGTATACGGTGAACAATCCTGTTCGCCGTAACCACGACATTGAGAATAGGGCTCTGGTGAGCCACTTCGATCTGCGCACCGAACTTGAGAATTGGCGATCTGAGAATAACGGATTCACCGTGTTCACTGATGAAAACCATGCTAATGCAGTTGTCGCCAATGGCCGAGATGCATCGCACTTGTTCGTGTCGAAGGATGATCTTCTGTGCATCTTCGAGACACTAAAGAATAAAAAGTCGGCGGGGATGGATGGTGTCCCAAACGTCGTATTGAGACACCTGCCTCTGGAGGCTGTAGATATTTTCACCACGCTGTTTAACAATGCGCTGAATAATGCATATTATCCGGCGCATTGGAAGGTAGCTGTGGTACACCCTATCCCGAAAAAATGTAAAGATAGGACGAACCCTGCCAATCTCCGGTCAATTAGCTTGCTTCCGAATATTAGCAAGGTCTTTGAAAAGGTTGTCAATAGAGCCCTGTTAAAGTGGGTCGAGGACAATAACATAATTCCGGACAACCAGTTTGGTTTCAGGGCGAGGCATGACACTATTCATGCCGCGTCGAAACTGGTTTCCGACGTTCAGTGGAATAAATGCAAGAACCAATGCACGGGTGCTTGTCTGGTTGATTTTGAGAAGGCTTTCGACACCGTATGGTTAGAGGGACTTTTCTACAAGTTGACCAGGCGGGGGATGCACAAACCTTTGCTATATGTAATTTATAATATGCTTATGGGAAAGAAGTTCGTTGTCAAATGTGGCAACGTGACTTCGAGCAGAGTCTTTGAAATTAAAAACGGTTTACAGCAGGGGGCGGTCAATTCTCCGATCCTGTTTAACATTTACACGAGTGATCTGGTGGGTTCACTCAGCCATGCTATAGCGTATGCCGACGATTTGGTGGCATACAGATCAGGTCCTAAAATCGAGGTCATTAATATCCTTTTGCAGCGTGACTTCGATCAAATTAAGCGATATTGCGACGACTGGAAGTTGAAAATCAACTTTCAGAAGACGGAAACAATCTTGTTCAGAACTCCATTGGCTGGGGCCTCTAGGGATACCAGAAAAAACTGGAAAAAATTGGCCATTATTGGACAAAATGGGCAGCCATTGGCGGTGAGAAGCGCAGTTAGATATCTAGGTATCTGGCTTGACCAGTATCTGTATTTCGATAGACATATAGTTGCTTGTCTTGCTGGGGCCAAGAAGGCTTATGCTCTAACAAGGAGACTGTTTCATAGCAGTCAACTTGACTCCAGAGTGAAGGTCATTTGCTACGTGGCCCTTATAAGGCCGATCATCGCTTATGGTTGTCCATTATGGTTTAATATAGCGCCTAGCTATATGGAAAAGATTCGGGTTTTGGAGAGACAATGTCTTAGGACCTGTCTCCGGTTGTTCCGAACGCCTGAATCCAACTATATAAAATACTATCCCAACAAGGTCCTATACGATGGGGCTCAGTTGAATAGGATTGACAATTTCCTCATTAAGGTCACTCGAAGGCACGTTGCAAGGGCGATGGCCAGCGACAATAGTCTGATATTTGGGGCTTACTACCCCAATGAAATGTACATAGAGAGTACGCTCCGGTCTGGCTTTATCCCGCCAGAGGCATTTATCCATATTGATTCAAAAGGGCTGGTACAGACGAGGGATGGTATCCCGATCTTATACCATCGCTACCGCAGCGCTAGAGATAAGCGGCTCCTCCATGACGGGGACGTCGCCAATGCTCATGAGCTCCTCCGTTTTAGTACCGCAATATCGGAGAGGGATAGATTCGACACGGAAAAGCAATTCGCCGAATTTTGGTGGCTTGTTGAGGGGGGAGGGGTCAACATGCCCTCCCAGGACGGTGCGTTACTCTAGGTAACATCCTCTTAGCTTATAAGTTAGATTAAGTCAGCTAGGGCGTTTTTGGGAGAGGCCGGGCTCGCCAACGTGTGGTGGTGATTCCGGGAGTTGACTGACGCTGTAAGGCTTCAGTCGGCTCACGGCGGCGCGTGTGCACGTTGACGACTGCCAGGCGCTCGGAGAGCAATTGGGATTTTGACCACTTATTGCGCCAGGCAACGAGTGCTCAGAATCCTAATTATAGTTAGAATACGTTAAGTAGTTTAAGTAAGTAGAATAGGTAGTTTGTAATTTGTTTTATATAAAATCTCAATAATGATACCGAGTTTTAGTAAATTTTCTCGAGGAATATATATGTAAGATTAGTTCGTAAAATAGTTCGTAGGCCGAAAGGCAATAATTCTAAGATATAGTTAAGTTTAGAGCGTTCGCATAAGGACCAATAAATAAGAATAAGTATCCTGTTAATTTTAAGTTAGGTTTAATCATTTTTGTCTAGTATGTAAGTAGATATTTATCAATGAATAAAAAAATGAATTTCAAAGTCAAAAAAAAAAAAAAAAGGTTCCTACCTATACGATTTATATTTACGAGTATTTTATTCAAATTTTATTATATTTATTTATTTTAAAATGCTTAGGCCAATGGTTCGTATGAATACGAACTAGCAGTTCCTTGCAGTAAAAGGCAGCAGTTTAGTATGTAAAAGCATTTACAAATTGCTTCAGTACGGTATGAACGAAGTCTTTCATTTCTAAAGCGAGTTTGGAAATTCGATCTTAGCATTTACTTTACTGAACTTGTAGGTGCCTTCTTTTAATCTTACCAACTTGAAGAAGAGGACTGTAGCCTCGCCTTCTGTTTATAATATTTTCATTTTATCAAAAACAAATTTCTGAAATACCGTCAAAAAGGAAAACATAGACATTAAAAGAAACAATCAATCTATATTTAATTTAATTTTTGTTTATTAAACTCATTGTTTTTCTATTAGCATGTTCTCCTTTGCTTTGTTATTTTGCCGATATCTCACAGTTATGAAGTTTTGTTTGGACCTGGCCCTCGTTGCTCATTGCAGGGACGTTTGAACCTCGCTAATCCATCGTCAGCAATGAATAACTGATGCACATTGGAGTCCGTCACTTTTCCTCCAATTAGATAATCAAGCACAACATCACTTAAGACACTTCCCTGGTGTACACCTACTTTGAACTCCTCGGTGACGCCAACGGGACATCTTACTCTCATACGTGTCCATGATCATGTGGACGTAGATTTCTGGAACTCCTCTTTGTCTAAGCGCCACCCAAAACAGATCCTTTGGTTGTCTATTACAGGCCGCTTCAAATTCAACCAACACCATATGCAAATCCTTTAAAGAATCACGATGTTTTTCCACCATGAATCTTATACTTTGGATTGCATCTGTAGTTGATTTAACTGAGACAAACCTGCACTGGTCTTCAGATAGCCGTATAATTTTCCGCATTCGGCTATTTAATACCCGCTCAACGATCTTCATGGTGTGTGACATCAGCTTGATTGAACGGTAGTTATCAGACTCGCGTATCGGCTTTTCCTTTGTACAAAATAAGAAGAAAACTCTCCCTCCACGGGTTAGGCATTGGATCGTCACTCATCAGTTTAGAGATGAGAATCATGAGCCATTTAGACCTGATGTCTCCCAACTTTTTCCAGAACTCAGAGGGTATCTTGTCCGGCCCAACCGCTTTTCTATTATTGAAGTCATAGACTGCCTTCCTAACTTCTTCAACAGGAACGTCGTGTATTTCCTCAGTGTGAGGAACGCCTCTCAGAAAATATATCCGAGGAAATTGTTCAGTTAGAAGTCCTTAAAAATACTGCTGCCATCTGTGTAGTATTACAAACAAAATTCCCGTAGTATAACATCTTGAAAGTTTTTGTCCTGACGTCTTGAGAAACGCTCCCGATTTGCGGTGTTTCGCCATTTCGTATCCTGAACATATAAGAAGCCAACACGACCCTTAGGTTTCGCCTAAGCTTATGCATTACTTTGCTATCCCCTGGAAATCGAATAGCTCTGACCCGAGCATTTCTGAGGGTCACAGGATTAACATTGCATTAAACAATTAATATTTCTTATAGCCGTCTATTTCTCATGTATGTGAAATAGATGGATAATTTCTTTTCAATCTTCAATTCTTTATTATGTAGCATAAAATAATAAGTTACATTTTCTGAATATAAACTTATCTAGAGATATAGGACTCATGCTTTCCTTTATAACTATAATATACTAGCTGCACCTGCCCGGCTTTGCCCGTGCCCGAGAATTCTATTGGCCAATATGTTCGAGTAGACCTCCTTATAATTGTCTATAGCGGGTATCCGGCGTATGTTGCTGCGCCTATAAAAAGAAGACCGATTTTGACCAAAGTTCACAGAAACACTTTCAGGCCAATACCGAAGATTGCCTGATTTGAGCTCAACCGGTGAAAGGGACTGCACGTTTTTCTCCGCATGGCTTAGGCCGCTCACACAACTTCGTTGTTCCGTTTAGGGTAGGTGCTTGTTGTCTGTCAGGCGCCTATGTCACCTTACTTCTGCGAATCAAACAACAAAGCGAAAATAAAAAACTTCGATTGAATCACTTTTCATTCACTTCCACACCGATTGTTATCAATGTTGGAAAAGCAACTTTCCGATGTCCGATTCACAAAAAAATGCAAAAAATTTCAATAAGAGTTATTTGAATAAAATATTGAACACACGATATCTCAAGAATGAAAGTGCGCCCAAATTCCACAATAAGCTTGAAACGTTCGTGTGGTCTCCCTCTTTCATATGCTTGTTCGGATAACAAAATAAGTGACCGGTCTCTGTATCTGCGTCGTAATTTACACGCATACGCACATATGCATGTGTACTCACTCAAATGCGCATATCTCACACACCGATGCAGATATAGCCAAACATAACAACCTTCGTGCAGACGTCGCCTTTCATGGAAACAAATTTCATTGGAATCGGTTAACGCGTTTGGCCAAACACCGGCAACAAACACAAATATGGATTGATTTTTATATATAGAAAATATTACACAAAAAAACTTTTTATTATTTCACTTAAATTTGTTTTTTTTTTCAAAGCACATGATACCTACATATGAAACACACAGTGTATACATACATTGCCAATTTTTTTTCCTTTTTTAAGAAACACATAATTTACACACCGATGCAGATACAGACATCGCACATACATAACATCCTTCGTATAGACGTCACCTTTCTTTAAAAAAAAAAATTCATTGGAACCGGTTAACGCGTTTGGCCAAACACCGGCAACAAACGCAAATATGGATTGATTTTTATATACATATATATATAAATAGATATAGATATATTCTCATAGCAATTTTAATTCACAAAAACTCACAAAATCGCAATGAAAAAATCCGAATCCGACAGCGCCACCAAACATGAAACAAAATTGGCTTCTCCATTGATCGATAATAGATGGCGTTACGTTGCGTGTCTATCTGACAGTTCAATTGTGATACGATATGTTACATTCAAATGTGATTCTTTATTTGGTTGTTGCCAAAATAAATAAATACAAAATGAAAAAAAAAAAATTAAAAAAAATCGAAAAAAAACCTGTCGTAACACGCTGGGTGGTCAAAATAAGCCATTTTGAAATTTAGATTTTTTTTTCTTCTAAAACCCGTGCTGAGAAAATACCTTTCCAACAAAGTATAAATCATCAAAATCGGTTCGGCCAATCTCGAGTTATGCGGTTACATCGCTTCGGACACTTTCTTTTATATATATAGATTAATAATGATAGAATAAAACAATGATTTTTTTAAATTAATTTTGTTTTTCAAGAGAAAGCTACAATCAAAAACCCTTATTTAACACTTATATCTAGTATTGCAGTTATCCCAATAATATGCATAATTATTTAAAATATTTACATTATAACAAAAACAGATTCATTTTTAATTAAAATTCAAACTGACAATATTAAATCTTTAATTAATTCATTATCAGAAAAGTAACATTTTTCGTAAAACTTTTGTGTGGCCTTTTCTGTAAGTACGTCTAAAAAGTTGATATTAGCAAGCTCATGAAGTCGGTGAGTAGAAAAATGCCATGACAGACCAAGCATCATTTTTAAAACTTTGTTCTGGCATATTTGAAGTTTTTTTTTGTGCGTTTTCGCACAATCATACCAAACAGGATCACCGTAGAGCAGAATGGCTTGAAAGATTGATTTGTACAATATTACCTTGTTAGCTATGGACAGCTCAGAATTTTTACTTATAAGAGGGTATAAGATTCTTATATATTTGTTACTTTTATCGACAGCTGTAGAAATGTGTTTTTGAAAATAAAATTTTTTATCTATCATAATGCCAAGATATCTGCAGTGTTCGGACCAATCAATATTAAATCAGCCCATTTGTAGTTGAACATTATTTGGCAAGAAACAATCTTTACGTCGACGTGTAAACCTAATAGCTTGTATTTTAGTAGGGTTAACTTTGATTTTCCATTTAAAAAAGTATTTTTCTAACAAGGTTAGAGATATTTGCAATTTACCTTGTACGTCAAAGTAATATATTCCTGATGTAAATATGGCGGTATCATGGCAAGTTTAACGTCACGCCCAAGGTCAAGCAGGTCAGAAATAAATATATTAAATAGGATACGGCCAAGTGCAGTACCTTGGAGAATTCCATAATCAACGCTATGCACGGAAGAATTCTCATTTTGAACACTGACTATGTACTTTCTGTTACTAAGAAAACTTTGAATTATTTTAATGATTTCATTTGGAAAATTGTATTTTAAAAGCTTGTGTAGTAGTGCGTCATGCCATACGTTGTCAAATGCTTTTTCTATGTCAAGCAAAATTAAAGCAGTTGATTCTTTAGCTAAGAACTTATTTTTCACATGCTTTTTAATCCTAGCCACTTGATGGTATGTGTTATGAAAACGTCTGAAACCGAACTGATAATCAGGTATTATATTATTTTCATTTAAATGACATTCCAGTTTTTCTTTTATAACTCTTTCGAGAAGTTTCCCTACGCAACTTAATAAACTTATTGGTCGGTAGCTATTTATTTCGTCTTTAGGCTTACCTGGTTTTGGGATTGGTATTACCTTCGCTATTTTCCAGCAGTCATGGAAGTACCTAAGTTTTAAACAAGCATTTAGGATTTCCGTTATATAACTTAGTCCTGATGGAGGAACAGCTTTTAATAGCTTATTATTTATGGTATCCAATCCAGGACATTTTTTACTTTTTAAGTTTTTAATTAAAGTCTTTATTGTATCAAGAGAGACACTTAATCCAGACAGATGAGAGTATGTCTCCGAAATAGTAAATAATTTAATTTTCCTGAAACGGACCAACAATAGTTTTCTTATTTTATTCTGGGATAGGATAAAAAATGTGGGCTTCTTTAAAATGTGATATGCCTAACCATGCGCTTGATGAAGTTCAATAGTTTAAATTGGGTGCGTACCTCTAACTTTCATTATTGGGCGGCGGGTGGTAATGGTGCAGTAGTAGTGTATTCGCTTAGTGATTGGAAGGTCGTGCGTTCAATCCCGGCCAAATCCATAACTTTGGTGCTCGATCTTCCTGAAATTGAAATTTGCTTTATATCAGGCGCTAGTGGTCAGCCACCCCTAAGCTGTCTATGCAAGCTGTCTATGCAAAACCAAATGAAAAAATTCTGCTATATTCGGAGATTCCATTGTGTAACCTAATTCAAACGAAATATGTACCTAATAAGATTTTTAATACCGATTATGAATGAATGCCGCTTTTATTTGATGAACCAATTAATAAATAAACCAATTTCAGTTGTTCATGAATATCCGCAGTTATTATGACAAGCCTAGCACCCGCTCGTATACACACTATATCTTGTCTGATCTTGTTTTATCTCTGCTTCAATTAATATTTTTTCACATGCAAATATGGTTAGGGAATCCTCACTGCTGAAATACGATTTTCCTTCAGCGATCTGAACACACACACCAATTGTATTGAATACAAAGAAACAAGTTACAGGGGACTGTGATGGTCTAATTGCAATATGCCATAACCTACCCCAAACTATCATCGAAGCCAACAAATAATATACAATTAATCTACTCGACGACAATTCTCACACCTTTCTATATCCACCATCGCCCCTGCCTTTAAATATGAATATCCATTTTTCACTTGCAAATATGAATTATAAAAAAAATTATTTGAGAATCCTCACCGCAGAATGCGACTCTCCTTCTTCGACGATCATACACATACATACCAATTACCAATTGCATTAAATACCAGAAAACATAACCTACCCGAAACTTCCATCAGAGCAAACAAATAATATGGCATAAGTCTACCCGATAATAATTCCTTCACCTCTCCGACCTACCGTCAACCACCAACGCTACCTGTGTCATCTTCCTTCTCATATACCTACTCACGAGCATGAAGGAGAACAAAAAATCAGCTGTTTGCCCAAAACCAAATAAAAACATAGAGGCGGGCTACAGTCCGCTTGGGCGAACTGTTGGATACCCTATTCTTATTCCTATCCCTCATAAGTGGGCGTGACAAAAGTCTAAGTATGGGTGAATTGTTAAGAACGCTCTACATATTTTGTTATATAATATTTAAAGGATTTTATCAAAAAAACGATCCCTAGCTCAAACTTGGGTGTTTCAATAAAATTGTTTTATTTAAATGTGGGCGTGTCAGTAGGCGTATTTAAAAAAAAATTAACACATGAGAATAAGGGGCCCCTAGAGAGTAAATATTATAAATTTCAGCTCCCTAGCTCAAACTTTGTATTTTCAAAAAAAAAAAAAAAAAAATAATTGTGGGCGTGTCAGTGGGCGGATTTTGAAAATATTTACACATGAGCATAAAGGACCCATAGAGAGTATATATTATAAATTTCAGCTCCCTAGTTCAAATTTTGGATTTTCAAAAATTGTTTTATTTATTTGTGGGCGTGTCAGTGGGCGGATTTTGAAATTTGTTTATCCTGAACAGTTTTAGGAGTCATAGATCATATATAAAAAATTTCGGCTTTCTAGCTCAAAATTCGATTTTTTCCAAAATTTAATTTTTTTGAGTTTGTGGGCGTGTCTGTGGGCGGATTTCAAAAATTCGTAAAATTGATTATTTCGGGACCCTAGAGAGTATATGGTTAAAATTTCAGCTCTCTAGGTCCAGTTTAAAGGCCTAATTTTTGCCGACAGACGGACGGACATGGCTAGATCGACATTACTATCGATGCTGATCATAAATATAGTAACTTTTAGGGGTCTACGGGCAATATTAAGGTATGTTACAAACTATGCGTCAAAATTAATATACCCTTAGAATAGGGTATACATATTCTGCTGATACTTCCTTCAGAGCCAACAAATAAAATACGATAAATCTACCCGATGAGAATGTCATGCTACACCAAACATCAGCCACACCATCCTCATATTCCCAGTCACGAGAATGAAATGCAATGGAAGACAACAAAGGTGTAGAAAAGGTTCTACAATATGGTTGTATAAATATAGCTTTTTTTAATGACGAACTTACGTCGTTTGGTGGCGTATCGTCGAATTCACGAAGTGATAATACTATAAAGTCTATATACAAAGACTCTACCCCATTCAGCCTTTGTCCAAACCTGGTGAAGGCGAGCAAACTCGCCTCGACTTGGCTTAGCTGTACGCCTGTACCGTGTCCGTGAGTCTCGAAAACCTGCTTTTCTTTCTCTCAGAGCACTTTCCACTTATCGCCACCTTACCGTTTGAGCATTTAAACCTGCTCCTCTTACGGTTCGAAATCAGAGGGACAGCTCAACTGCTATTTGGTGAGGATTCCGAAGGCTTTCAAGAACTAAATGTCGGTGATCCCTTGCACAAATTATTCTGGGCGACCTGAGGCTTAAGGCCGGGTATATATACAAACATATTAGGCCTTAACGGCCCATAGAGGGCCTGAACCTAGCTTCTCCAACCACTTTCATGCGAAGTGCAGGGGACCTACAGTTTTACGCCGAATCCAAACGGCAAATTTGCGAAGCTTTCTCATGACAATTTGATACTCTTGGAGGTTTGTCAGACGTTCGTAAGACGTCCGGGTATAGGCGTTGTTATTATCGTTGTCTCTGATTTTCTAATCATAATCGCTGCATATCTCACACTTCCGCCATTCTCAAGCAGCCTGGCGACTTCTTCTACCGTGAAAAAGCGATACCAATGCGGTTTTCCTCAATATGATGCACGTGTCACAAGGACAAGAGATTTCGCAGTCAGACACAGAAATAAACCATTAAAACAGTAAACAACTAAAACCGGCGTATTACCAAAATAATAACAACACATGAAAAAGTATGACTTGCCCACTTTTTTTGTAACTCAGTGTTTTGCTTTGTTGGAGGATTTACAAATTAAATTTATGAAATGCTTATAGCACGTTAAATTGAAGGCCATCCATGATGGGTGCGTTAGCCACTTTTAAGGATATCCCATTGCCTTTTGTCTTTTCGTGAACCTACTCCGCCGCCGGCCGTCAGGCATATTTAATAAATTGCACACCCATCCCAGTGATTCACTTCCTATATTTGTTGTGTAGTCACGTATCTCATAAAGTAAAACTTACGAAAAATGTCCTTTTTTGCAAATTTAATGACACGAAATGGAATACTTTTGTTGACCCCTTGCTAAAGGAAATGATTTTTCTTCCGAGCATGCAACACATTGGCTGTAGGATATTATATAAGTTAGAGGATATACACACATATATCTAGTGAGTATCAAGGGAGTTTGGTTTTTGTTGATAAAGCCCGTTTCCGATGTCCTTTTAATCGTAATAAAGACTGAGATATCAGATTTTGTTTTCTGGTTCGCAATAAAGCCTTTTTAACCTGCATACATATGATCAGCATTAAGAGACCTTTCGCTTTAATGGGATTCATATTTTGGTTCTTTGTTGAAATGTAGATATTCGTTTGATCAAGTGGATGTGGTAAATTGTTTGCCTTAAAGAACAGCCACTAGTGCTTGTTTTACAGTAGATTATCATATCTTCAAACGAGGTTTAATAATGGTTGGAGATTCAAGGAAACGAGTCGGTAGGTAGGTAGGTACGTTGGAGTGGTACTCTGGTAGTACACCAGTACGCCCGGACGCAATAAGCGCATAGGCGCCGTTTTCATACCACCGCTCAAGTGACCAGTGTTTATACCCCATTCTAAGGGTATATTAATTTTGACGCATAGTTTGTAACATACCTTAATATTGCCCGTAGACCCCTAAAAGTTACTATATTTATGATCAGCATCGATAGTAATGTCGATCTAGCCATGTCCGTCCGTCTGTAGCCAAAAATTAGGCCTTTAAACTGGACCTAGAGAGCTGAAATTTTAACCATATACTCTCTAGGGTCCCGAAATAATCAAGTTTACGAATTTTTGAAATCCGCCCACAGAAACGCCCACAAACTCAAAAAAAACAAATTTTGGAAAAAATCGAATTTTGAGCTAGAAAGCTGAAATTTTTTTTATATGATCTATGACTTCTAAAACTGCTCGGGACAAAAAATTTTCAAAATCCGCCCACTGACACGCCCACAAATAAATAAAATAATTTTTTTACCCTATTCTAAGGGTATATTAATTTTTGAAAATCCAAAGTTTCAGCTAGGGAGCTGAAATTTATAGTATATACTCTCTATGGGCCCTTTATGCTCATGTGTAAATATTTTCAAAATCCGCCCACTGACACGCCCACAATTAATTTTTATTTTTTTTTTAAATTCAAAGTTTGAGCTAGGGAGCTGAAATTTATAATATATACTCTCTAGTAGCCCTTTATTCTCATGTGTTAATTTTTTTTAAATCCGCCTACTGGCACGCCCACAATCAAATAAAACAATTTTATTGAAACACCCAAGTTTGAGCTAGGGAGCGTTTTTTTTTTTGATAAAATCCTTTAAATGTTATATAACAAAATATGTAGAGCGTTCTTAACAATTCAACCATACTTAGACTTTTGTCACGCCCACTTATGAGGGATAGGAATAAGAATAGGGTATCCAACAGTTCGCCCAAGCGCACTGTAGCCCGTCCCTATGTTTTAATTTATGTTTCAAATCCAACCTGTGGAATTGAGGAATTCAATGATATTGCAGAATTTTATATTTCTTAATTCTGATAGGTCGTCAAACAACGTTTTGCAGAGTGTGTTCTGTCCGGTTTTGGCTAGGCCGTATATTCGCAGAGTTAGGTTGTTCTCGCAGCTAGATGAGGGCAGGCATGCTTGTATACGCATAAACTATCTCGACGAAGGCGTAGGATCTTTCACCCGCTGCTGGACATCCGCACTTTTAATTTCATGCCTGAAATTTATATAAAGAACAAGGAGCTACAACCCGAACTAAATGTATAACCATCTCTTATGATGTTCAAGGAACATAAACCTGTTATATTGAAGAGGATCTGAGATCTGCAAAATCCTGGGAAACTTAGGTGTTAGTGGTCTCCCTTGCGTAACCGTCCCACAACTTCTTACCTTTTTGGAGTAAAAGTCATCCTTGGCTAACGCGCCGCCAGAACTTGCGATAGCCCCTTAAGAAAAAAAAACTAAGCTACCGCTCACGGTTCGCTCAGCTCACCACCGAAGATTCTAATCACTGGCATTGCACTGCCCCTTTGCACACAAAAAAAAAATTATTGACACATGATCTTAATGTCAATTCTCAAAAAAAAATAGAATAAAGCAAAAAACTCAAATACTTTAACATTATAAATGCTTCACGAGAGATTTATTCAAAAAGAAAAAAAAAACAAAGCAATTCTTAACTAACATAAGGAAAATAGAAAACTACGTATATATGTAATAACTTTTCAAAGAGTATTTGAATAATTCATTTTAAATTCATATTTAAGTTTTTAGTCCTTATCAATCAATTCTCCTATTCTTGTTTTATGTTTTAAGACTTTATGTAGCGCCATTATATTCATTTTAAATATATTTAGATAGGTTTTATTTAATTGATTTGTATTGGATGTATTGTTCAATTTTAATTATTGCTTTCTCATTCTCATTCGATTCTATTAGGGTAATTTAATTCAACGTTTATACTGCCTACTTTCAGGCCTTTTCAGAGTATTCAACACACACACACAAAATAAATATACTTAAATTTTAATAAGGATCAATAAAAAAAAATAATAATAAAAAACTAAATCGTTCAGTATAAAAAAAAAGAAGAAACAACTGACTCACCGGTGATCATGTACCTTTTTGTACATTACTGAAGTACCGAATTTAAATTGATGAGACTCCAATGAGTGGTGTGCACAGCATTCATGGGCGGTCTTGATGGTTTCTAAATCTGTATTAATGAAAATAAAGGAAAATATTTGGCACTGAACAAACTTTACATTGTTTCGCAACAATACTTAGCTTTAAGTTCACAATATCTACATTAAAATCGAGGACATGCGATACAAATCTAATTATCAGGTGCACATTTGTACACCTGTTTGTTGACGCTGTTTTCCAGATCGTTGACTACGGCCAACTGGTGGTGCTGATCAATGAAGGGTGTCGAGGGTGTTGATGACTTCGATGCTTGCGATGGTAGCGGGCCGCGGGGTAAATATTCGAAAGACCGCTGGTAGACACGATGGCAGCGAGTGTTGGTGATTTCTGCTACTGATGTGACGGTGCAAATCAGCGATGGGATTCGCGTGTGTCGCTGCTGATCAAACTAGTTGCGAATTTGGGATGGTTGCTGCTTCTTTCAATGTCGATCGAACCACACTGGAAGACTTTATTTTGCGTATGACTTTTTCACACGCCCACGAAGTGTTTGTTGGCAGCGGATGGGTAAAACTGCCTCGATCTCTTTTTGGTGAACTTCGGTTATTGTTTGCCACTTTCTGGAGATAATTTGAAGAACACTCTCAATGCAAGGCACGTTATTTGAGGCTGCTTGCTGATGATGCACAGCGTTACTTTTTTTTTGTTTTTTTTTTTTTTTTGTTTTTCGCACGTCTCGGTCACCTTGCGCAAATTACAGGCAAATATTTCTCTGTAAAGTGTTGCTGGTCGGCGGATGCAAAGAAACACTGTAGGATTTTGTTCGTGGAGTATGATTCTCTTCCAGCGCGGTCACAAAAAATTGTCAAGAGTATTCGACAACATAAGCAAAAAAAAACCTTAATTATTTTTTTTTAAATTTTGCACAGCTTATGAACCACACTGCTCAGCATCCCAGAAAAAAAAGAGAGCGTGGTTTGCTCGAGAATGTACTTAACCCCAAAAAGAACGATTCGTCAAATTAGGCGTTTCCGCTTATTTTTTTTTGACGAAAGTACAACAACTGATTGCTGTCGGAATTCCACTGTTCGATAGGGTGTTGGACGTTGTAGGGAATAATTTCTTTTTTTTTTTTATTATATTATTTTTTTGTTTTGGCGCAAATTTTATTAAATTTCTTTTTGAGGAAGTCCCCCACAAATCGTATCTCTAATTTTAAAAGGAAAATTACGAAAAATGTTCTCAATAATAAACCGAGCTGTGCGTACGGCGCCGCCGTCCGAAAGTAAACGAATCCAAGGAATACGTACTATTTTTTGTATTGGAAAACAGAGCCACTCGCTTCCGTTCACATACTTTTATTTTGGGCTAATTAAGCAATTGATGAATCGAAAGGTAACGGTTCGTTCAGATATGGCATATTAGCTTCAAGGTTCGTCTCACATTATAAAGGTAATGCCACAGACATAATAACTTCGCTGTAGGCCAACCCGTTTGGTAATGGACTTAGAATATGTGTATCAACTTTTTTCGCTAAACATATTATTCGGGCGCTGGCGAATAAACGACTCGGCCTATAATCAAATTTGTATTTTTTCCTGAAACACAACAAATTTAACAACAATTTTCAAAGAATTTAAATTAGAATCTGGGCAGGGCATGTGCATTATATATCGCTGTAGGCCAACCCGTTTAGCAGGGACTGACTGATTGCTTAGCATATTCTTCGGGCATGTGTTTCTTCCTAAATCAAAAAACAATTAATGCTGCTACGTTCAAGCTCTGATTCGATTTTCTTTAAAAGTATAACACATACAACTAAAAAAGTGATGCCTACAGAAAGTGCGTTATATGTTGAATAAAATTAATGGAAACTCATTGGGATTATTTAATTAATTCAGTGTTTATTTAAGGTTATACAAAAAAGAGTCGTTTTCCAGTTGTGTTAATTAATGTAATTATAAAATGAAAAAAAAAAAATTAATCCAATAACAAAGAAAAAATTTAAAAAAAAATGTTGGTTAATTTCTGGTATTGTCTCCTCTTGCTTGGATAACTGCCAGCGTCCTTGCATTCATCGATTTCACGAGCCTGACGATGAAATCTTGAGGAATAGCATTCCACTCCCCTTCAAGTGCGATTCGCAGCTCTGGAAGCCTTGTTGGAGCAGGTATCCGGGCTCGAACCCGACGTTTCAGTTCATCCCATAAATGTTCTATCGGATTCAAGTCCGGACTTCGAGCTGGCCAGTCCATCGTACGAATGCCGACGTGCCGTAGATACTGGGTCACCACATATGCAGCATGAGGCCGTGCGTTATCTTGCATTAACAGCATATCCTGCCCGATATATCCTGCGAAAAGTAACACATGGTCGGCGAGGATTTCAGAAATGTAACGATGAGAAGTCAATCCACGGTACAGCCCATTGGTTCGATGAAAACTAAAGCTGTATGTGCGGTTAAGGAGATGCCGCCCAAGACCATTACAGATCATCCTCCATAAGAAACAGTTTCACCGATGGAACATTGAGAATATCGTTCACCAACGCGACGATATACTCTCTGGCGTCGATCACTTACATGTAGACTCACCGTGGACTCATCAGTAAAGAGTACATTACCCCACTGCTCCAACGTCCAATCCCTATGCTCTCGAGCAAATTCAAGGCGTGCTCGACGGTGGGCTACGGTTAATGCTGGGCCTGTTGCAGGTCTCTAGTCAGGTTCTGTTCAAAAAGTCTCCTTCTGATGATATCTGAACGTTCGTCGCGCAGATTTTGTTGGACTTGAACTGCATTTAAGAGGCGATTTCGCAGAACAGTAAGTTTAATAAACCGATCATCTGCTGCTGATGTAGCCCTAGGACTGCCCGTACCTGGACGTCGATCGAATGCCCCAGTCTCTAGGTATCTTCTGTAAACTCGCTGCATCGAAGATCTGATAATTTAAAGTCTTTGAGCAACCTCACATTGCGCAACGCCTGCTTGAAGTAGTGCTACAGCTTAACGTACTTCCTGTGGTGTCGTATCCATTATTACCACCGTAAAAAAAACGCAAAAATACACGCGGCTGAGCAAACACTGGACTAAATCTAAAAACATTATAACATACACTGACTAACCTCATTGTAGAAAAAAGAAAACAAAGCAAATCGTTAGCATTGTGTTTCTTGCTTGATTACAATGTGAGTTAACGGTACTTAAATTAAGAATCATTTTAATTGACATGAAAAGCACTTTCTGTAGGCACCAATTTTTTAGTTGTATGTGTTATACTTTTAAAGAAAATCGATTCAGAGCTTGAATGTAGCGGGTGGCCCGGTTTGTTTCGAAGAGCCTGCGATCCGGTTTTAAAGCCAGCAGCCGGTTGTTTCGCTTTCTTGTGAAATCTCCGGGTGTTAATTCGATCATGAGACTCTTCGATTTTCTTGAGCTGGGAGAGTGCGTACTCTTTCCACGCAAAATTTTCTTCTCCACCTTTCTCTTGGCTCGATACTCTTCTCTCGCTGCCCTTGTTTTGCGCTTCAGCTTTTTAAATGTGCATCTTCTGTCACCTTCTTCCGCTAAGCGCGTACATCATCATACCACGGGCTTTTTCCCTGAGCTGGCTGGTTACCTACGGTGATCTCGGCTACCTCCTTTATGATGTCACGATATTTTTTCCACATATTGTTGGTGCTTGTGGGTGGTGAATGCACAGAGGAGAGTCTCTCCCTCATCCGCTCTCTGCAGAGTCTGGCTACTCCAGGTGTGCTAAAGCGTCCAACGTAGAATTTCTCTTTTGGGCTGTTACTGTTTTAAAAAATGTTAACTGCTCTTTGGTAAAAAATCGATGAAAATATTTGATATTTTGAAGTAAATGGATTGTGACCAGAAAAAATTATATTGAATAAATCTTATTCAAGAAATTCTAAAATTTATTTTTGTTCACACTTTTTGTTTAAACAAAAAAACGGCTAGACCAAATTCAGTGTAATTTCTTCAATTCATATTTAGGTAAATACGCGCCGATCAGGACGAGAACGAAGTCAATATTATTTTTTATAAGCGAGATAGGTACTATCACCGACAAAATTGTTCACCAACGTGAACGTTAATTTGTTCAAGCACGTACGAATGCACAAACGCACGCACATACAAACGCACACACATACGTCTTCTCAAAAACATTTGAAAAACATAGGGACGGGCTACACTCCGCTTGGGCGAACTGTTGGATACCCTATTCTTATTCCTATACCTCATAAGTGGGCGTGACAAAAGTCTAAGTATGGTTGAATTGTTAAGAACGCTCTACATATTTTGTTATATAACATTTAAAGGATTTTATCAAAAAAAAAACGCTCCCTAGCTCAAACTTGGGTGTTTCAATAAAATTGTTTTATTTAATTGTGGGCATGTCAGTAGGCGGATTTTGAAA
The DNA here is from genome assembly GCA_949715645.1 of Portevinia maculata. Taxonomy (NCBI): domain Eukaryota; kingdom Metazoa; phylum Arthropoda; class Insecta; order Diptera; family Syrphidae; genus Portevinia; species Portevinia maculata. The sequence goes on from OX454528.1 coordinate 99,657,510, forward strand.
ATATTTACACATGAGCATAAAGGGGCCATAGAGAGTATATACTCGTATTATAAATTTCAACTCCCTAGCTCAAACTTTGGATTTTCAAAAAAAATTGTTTTATTTATTTGTGGGCGTGTCAGTGAGCGGATTTTGATTTTTTTTTATTCTGAGCAGTTTTAGGAGTCATAGATCATATATAAAAAATTTCAGCTTTCTAGCTCAAAATTCGATTTTTTCCAAAATTTTGTTTTTTTGAGTTTGTGGGCGTGTCTGTGGGCGGATTTCAAAAATTCGTAAACTTGATTATTTCGGGACCCTAGAGAGTATATGGTTAAAATTTCAGCTATCTAGGTCCAGTTTAAAGGCCTAATTTTTGCCGACGGACGGATGGACGGACATGGCTAGATCGACATTACTATCGATGCTGATCATAAATATAGTAACTTTTTGGGGTCTACGCGCAATATTAAGGTATGTTACAAACTATGCGTCAAAATTAATATACCCCTAGAATAGGGTATAAACATATTGTGAACCTGCAAATTAAAAATATGTTGTAAGTCACAATTTTTATTTTTATATTAATTACAATAAGTTACCCAGTAACTGGGAAGTTAATAAATAATAAAAAAGTACCTACACAAACCATAGCAACCGTTGTATTAGTCCTTTTCCCTCAATATCTAGCTGTCTTCTTTTTATTCGCCTGACATTTACGCACAATGAATTAAAAATGAGGACAAAATAAAGTATCACCCAGCATGAGGCAGATTACTCTGCCATCTCTGATCTAACATCTTAAATTTCGTTTTCTCCTAACTTGACATTGAAAAAAGTGTGTGTGTTAGAAGTTATACATGAATACGTGTTAAAAAGGGCATAGGATTTTTCGAAGTAGGGAGATGAGAAATACAATTGATAAAACTCCAATCTGGTCAAATTACGCTAGAACACAGAAATACTGAGCGGTTTACTACGACATTTCGGAAAAATGTCTTTTTTGGGTTGCAAGGAGCTCCTGGTAAAATAATCTAAAATCAAAGTAAAGCTACATTCTCGAATCGGCCATCAGTTTCCACGGTACAAATTAAAAATTTTTCCCTGCTCTGCAAGTAATGTATCTATAGGGCTGTTCCTTTCTTTAAAGTCATTAGCCAGTTTTTTGTTTTTACCCACATCGCACAAAAAATTCCAAAAACGTAATATTTTTCTTTTTTTTGGATTTTATTATTTATTTATTTGTAGTTGTTATAGTCATCATTATCATGACTTATATAATTATTAATCTTTAATTTTATTTAGTTAATAATCCTTATCTTAATCCTAAGAGACTTCGCCTTATATGTTAAATGGTGACTGTTTAACTCAACTTGTTTTATAATTTAATTTCTTAAAAAACAAAGAAAAAATAAGTTCGATCCAATTAATGTAAACTCGGCTTTAACTTCAACCAGTACAATTAAACATTTTCCAAACACTTCCTAACCAATTGTCAAACACTTCCTAGCATATTCTTCCTAGCATTTTGAGCAACTGAATTCTGAGTATTCAATTGGCAACCATCAAACCGGCAACACGTGAACTTAAACCTAAAACTAAAATTAAAATCGTTTATAAAATAAATAAATTGTGACCACTGAAAATTTGCGAGTTTTCTTTCGTTGGTTATCTTGTCCCAAGGAGCTGCAAATATACTAATAATTTTTAGTGAACATTTTTGGTCCGTTCGAGCCTGGATAAGTTCCATCGCCGATTTGCCGATTTTGTGTGCAATCAACCATTTTGTGCACCAATTCATCATCGCCAGACACGTGCTGTGCAATTGCATTTTTCATTGTTCAGCTCTGTTCAACCATATCAGCGTCGTAGCATCGTACGCAAGTTAATCAGTGCGACGCAACCATATCTTCATTGTGCTCTACTCATCGGAGCGAAATTAAAACACCTCATCCTGGTTATCGTAGCGCACATAATTACGACTTTACCACGAGGCGCCTTCATCGAGAACCTTCATTATCATTAGCAGTCTACATTATCATCATCAACATCATTATCATCAGTCGTCATTTGCCGTCTTCATAATTTCTTCATCCTCAACCACATTTGTAAAAGGTACGTACTTTAATTAATTAAATGCAAAGTAGTAGAAAGTTGAATTATTGAATATACATTTACAAAGTGCTAAACTCCTTGCATATCCGATTTTAATCTTTCGCGCGCGAAATTCGTATACATACCCGGAGTGTGAAGATAGTACCGTAATTACAATATCCCGTTGCTTGACCATGAGTCAGTTAGAGGACGTTATTTTCACCGCCGACCAATTAGTCGAGTTCCACGCGTCCTTTAGAGCCAAACCCATAGCTTCTCACAGTATTTCGGTTTTGGCGGCATACAAGGAGGAATTATGTGCATTGTGGCTAGAAATAAAAGCGGCTTATGCCCAATACATTCGTTCGGATGATGATTCTTTAGTAGACTCACTAGGTGAGGTCAAAGCAAAGTATCAAAGTTCGAGAGACACTTTCATCACGTGTTCTAGTGAGATCTCCGAATTAATAGAATCGCTCAAGCTTAACGCGAAGGCGAAACAGTTAAGTGAAGATAAGTCGAATTCGACTGATAATAGTGAAGATAATCGTGAGTTTACTTCGAATAGCAAGTTGGGAGAAATTGCCAATACCTTTCACAGTATTAACGTACCGCCTTGTGATAGTCAAGATTTTCACGGCAGTTATTTGGACTGGCCTTCCTTTAGGGATATGTTCACTGCAGTGTACGTCAGGCATACCAAACTAAGTAATGTTCAAAGGCTGTTTCATTTGAGGTCTAAAACCAAGGGTGAGGCGCATAATATCGTCAACAAGTTTCCGCTTACCGACAATAATTTTAGTCTCGCGTGGAAGGCCTTAACGGAACATTATGAAAACAAAAGAATTTTGGTCAATAACCAAATTCAATTAATGCTGAATCAACCACCGATACAATTCGAATCTTGTAAGGCTTTGAAGCAGCTTCAAAGCAACATAAATGACGCTTTGGTTGCCATCAAGTCTTACGACATATCGGTAGAATCATGGAATGCCATTATCACTTATATTTGCGCATCTCGTCTTCCAGAAACAACTCTGGCCCTTTGGGAGAATCCTTAGACAAGCCAACAGAAATACCTTCATGGGAAGCCATGAATGCATTCTTATCCAATCGCTATAGAGTTCTTGAAAGCGTTTCAGAAATGAAACAAAACCCGAAAACTAACAAGCCCAGTGCTTCTAAGACTCACCCCTCTCAAGACGTTCGGTCTAGGAACGTTCGTAATTTCCATATCAACACCAACTCGTTGTGCCAAGTTTGCAAAGAAGCGCATCCGCTGCGCCTTTGCCCGGAGTTCAAAAGGATGTCTGTCGGTGCTAGGCATGAAATAGTTCGCAAATACAAATTCTGCCTTAACTGCCTTGCGGTAACTCATTTTGTTAACAAATGTCAAAGCAAGAACACATGCTTTCGATGCAAAGGCAAGCATCATACACTATTACACTCCGATGCTGCCGGGAGTTCTACTCCGACGCTCGCTTCTCCAGCTTCCGTTCCTTCAACTCAACCGAACTCTTCATCTGAGAATATACAGTCCACTTCCCCTGACGCAAACATAGCTAGAACTCATTTCTCTGCAAATCATCGACCCGTTCTCTTGGCCACTGCTTTGGTTAAGCTTCGGCATCACGGAACTGACTTTGATCTACGTGCATTAATAGATCAAGGCTCGGAAGTTTCCTTCATATCCGAGGAATTTCAACAACGATTAGGCCTACCAGTTAAAGGAGTTCAAGCCCAGATTTCCGGTATGAGCTCGACTGTCACTGCCTTTTCGTCTAAACTTTGCTCATTCACTCTTTGCTCCAACGTTGAGAAAGATTTTGAAATTAACGTACAAGCCTTAGTTCTTCAAAACCTAACGGGTGATCTGCCTTCCTATGAAATAGATATTGGAGACTTCTGTTCGCATATAGCCTTTCCTCTAGCGGATCCTTTCTTCAACCGCAGTTCTAAGATAGACATGCACATCGGGGCCGATTTATATCCCGCGATAATACGGGAAGGATTAAAAAACAAGGTCTTCGATTCCATTATGGCCCAAAATACCGTATTTGGTTGGGTTTTACTAGGTCCACTCAATTCAAGACCTGTGCATAAAGTAGCGGTTCATTCCACATTTATAAGTCTTTTCAACGAAACATCGCTCGACCAGGAAATATGAAAAGTTTTGGAAGCTCGAAGAGCTACCCCAACCTCCACTGTTAACTATGGCAGAGCAGTTTTGCGAGGATCTATATAAGGAATCCACTTGTCGAAACAAGGAAGGACGTTATGTCGTAAAATTACCTTTCAAGGAGTCATTTCCTCAGGAACTCCAACTAGGACATTCTCGCTCAAATGCAATGCAGCAATTTGCTAAAAACGAAAGCCGTTTACAAGCTAAGCCTCCTCTCAAAAAACAGTATGAGGCTGTTCTCTCCGAATACCTAGTCCTCGGTCATATGATTTCCGCTAAACCACATGAGGTTGTTCGCGAGAACCGAATTCGATCAAACTATTTGCCCCATCACGCGGTCTTGAAACCGCACAGCGCTACTACCAAATTGCGGGTAGTTTTCAATGCTTCCAACCCAACTTCCAATGGTGTGAGCCTCAACGATCTTTTGTATCCCGGTCCGGTTCTTCAAACGGACATAACCATGCTTATCATGAGCTGGCGCTTTTACAAGTATGTCTTCACTAGTGATATCGAGAAGATGTTCAGACAGATCCGTGTACATCCAGACCACACGCCGTATCAGCGAATCCTATTCCGCGAGACGCCTAACCACCCAGTCGGGGACTACGAACTTCAGACCGTGACTTTTGGGGTTAAATGCGCGCCTTACTTGGCTATTCGCACATTGCTTCAGTTGGCTGAAGACGTAAAACTATCGCATCCGCTGGCAGCACACGTTTTAGAAAAAGAATCTTATGTAGATGACATTCTGTCAGGCGCCCATGATATTTTGAGCGCACTGCAGACTCAGCAGGAACTCATATCTGCCCTTTCTTCAGCAGGATTCCATCTTCGAAAGTGGACAGCCAACGTCCCTGAACTACTTAGCCATCTTCCCCAAGATCATCTTTTGAACAAAGACTTTCTTAATATAGACCAGGACAACACCACTAAGACTTTGGGTATTCTTTGGAATGCTTCCTCAGACACATTTTCGTTCTCGGTAAATTCAAGGGAATTATCTTCATCTACCAGTAAAAGGTCAGTTCTCTCAGTCATTGCCCGGCTTTATGACCCGGCTGGTTGGCTCGCGCCTATCATTGTTTCTGCAAAGATACTCATGCAGCAAATATGGAAGGATCGCACGGGTTGGGATGAATGTCTTACTTCAGCTACCGAGCAAAAATGGAAAGCCTTTTTAAATAACTTGGAAGATATCCAGATGATCAAGATTCCGAGATGGGTTGAATATGCACCTTGGACAGCACTTCAACTCCACGGATTCTGTGATTCGTCCGAGAAGGCTTACGCTGCTGCGATCTACGTTCGGGTCACACACGGTCCTGCGCTATTCTCCTCTCATCTATTATGGGCTAAATCGAAAGTAGCACCCGTCAATCCCGTCTCACTGCCCCGATTAGAGTTGCAAGGCGCAGTCTTACTTTCGAGAATGGTACGGGTAGTTCGAGATACCTTTAAGTTCCTAGGCAGCAGTGAATTTCGCCTGTGGACTGACTCCACCATAGTTTTAGCCTGGTTAAACAAACACCCAAGTACGTGGAAAACGTATGTCGCGAATAGGACTTCTGAAATACAAACCAACACCGCTACTATAAAGTGGGCTCATGTTTCATCCTCGGCCAATCCTGCCGACCTGGCTACCCGCGGTAGTACCCCCAAAGAGTTACAGTTAAGCCAATTGTGGTGGAAAGGTCCGGACTGGTTGCTGGAACCTGAAACCAATTGGCCAATTGGTGAGCCTTCTTTGCCTGAGGAATCCCTCTCGGAAACAAAGCCTTTAAAAGCGAACCATAACATAATAACCACTGATTTTGAAAACTTTTTCGGCAGGTTCTCCACGTGGCATAAAGCTGTGCGAGTTATTAGCTATATATTTCGCTTTTATTTCGCATCACGCCGTCACCAATCCAGATCTCAATATCTTTCGCCAACCCTCCAGCTTGAAGAAATCCTGTTTACCAAAACTCGACTCATAATATTAACACAACAGCATCATTTTTCTAAGGACTATAATGCTCTTTTACAAAAGATTTCGCTGAAATCGAAAAGTAGACTGTTAACTCTGAATCCCTTCCTGGACTCACAGCAGATTATGCGTTCTCACGGCCGCTTAGCTTCTTCCACATTAACTTATAATGAGCGTTTTCCGATACTTCTTCCGTACGAATCTTGCTTTTCGCAGCTCTACGTATCCTATGTTCATCAGCTTTCGTTGCATGGTGAGATCCAATTAATGACCCGCATGATTCGCGCGGAGTTCTGGATTCCGAAGTTAAAAAACCTGATTAAGAAGTGCATTCGCACCTGTAAGCCTTGTACCCTTTACAAAAAAAGATTACTTTCCCAATTAATGGGATCGTTGCCCGTTGAACGAACTACCCTAAGCTTACCCTTTACAAATACTGGCATAGACTTCGCTGGTCCATTTCAGATTAAAAACTATTTCGGCCGCAGTTGTCGGCTAGAGAAAGGATACGCCTGTCTATTTGTATGTTTTGCAACGAAAGCAATCCATTTAGAGGCAGTCAGCGATCTATCTACTCAGGCATTTCTGGCTGCCTTCATTCGTTTCGTTTCCCGTCGCGGATTGCCCGCGCAAATATTTTCTGATAACGGAACTAACTTCGTGGGCGCCTCATCCGTCCTAATGCACGAATTTCAAAAGGCCTTAGTTAGTTACCCTAGGAATGTATCACATGACTTTTCACAAATCAAGTGGAAATTTATCCCACCGGGTTCCCCTCACATGGGTGGCCTTTGGGAAGCAGGTATCAAAAGTTTTAAGATACATTTTCGTAAAATAGCAGGAAGCACGAACTTTACCTTTGAAGAATTTGCAACCCTTCTTGCTCGCATCGAGTCTTGTCTTAATTCGCGACCTTTATCTCGCTTGTCCGATAATCCATCGGACATACTCCCTCTTACCCCTGCGCATTTTTTACGAGGTGGGCCGTTACTTACGCCTCCTGAGCCTCTTCAATCCGACAAAACCATTAGCCATATCAATCGTTGGAATAACCTCAAAATTCTGCACCACCAATTCAGCGTTCGATGGAAGGAAGAGTACTTGAAGGAGTTGAACAAGCGGTATAAATGGAAGTTCCCTACGCGAGACATACAAGTTGATGATATTGTGGTCATCCGCAACGAAAAACTGCCTCCGAACGAGTGGCGACTGGGTAGGGTTCTAAAGGTTTATCGTGGATCCGACAGTAAGGTTCGAGTGGCAGACATTAAAACACAAGCGGGTATAGTAACTCGTTCTATCGTCAAACTCTGTGTGCTTTTACAAGAGTAACTCCTATTTTTCGCATCTAGCGGTTCACCAATATATGCCTTTATGAATGTATATAAATTATGTAGTGGTAACATCTGAGCAGTAATTAGCTCAAACTTTGCAATTAAAATTGATTAGAGTACATATCTTACTTATTTAACTATCTAGTAAGTAGTGTATCTATCTTTTACTTTTTCAAAAAAAAATATTTTTCTAGTTGCCATCTTGATTTTGTATTGTTTCGCAGCCGACGCCGCAAGGCGGGCGGTAATGTTTAACTCAACTTGTTTTATAATTTAATTTCTTAAAAAACAAAGAAAAAATAAGTTCGATCCAATTAATGTAAACTCGGCTTTAACTTCAACCAGTACAATTAAACATTTTCCAAACACTTCCTAACCAATTGTCAAACACTTCCTAGCATATTCTTCCTAGCATTTTGAGCAACTGAATTCTGAGTATTCAATTGGCAACCATCAAACCGGCGACACGTGAACTTAAACCTAAAACTAAAATTAAAATCGTTTATAAAATAAATAAATTGTGACCACTGAAAATTTGCGAGTTTTCTTTCGTTGGTTATCTTGTCCCAAGGAGCTGCAAATATACTAATAATTTTTAGTGAACAGTGACAAAAATCAATTGAATTAAAGTTTGCTTAAAATACATGTTAGGTTAGGTTAGGTTAGGAGGGTTGCATACGCGATTGTGTAACTATCACCCAGAGGCCAAAAAGGCCCATTGTGTGTAACCTTTTAAGCATGGTAGGGGACGCAGTTAACAAAACCATTTGGATCTGTTCATGAATCGATTAATATCCGTTAGAGGTATCCCTGCTAGGTCAACCAAACAGTCAAAGAACCGTGCTACCATTGAGGACAACCCTCGTTCTTGGAGTGCCGGGCAGTGACACAGGAGGTGTTTCACAGATGCTATTTCCTCCTCATCTCTGCAGCTTCTGCACAAGTCATTATTATTGATCCCTAGCCTTCTGGCCATGTTCCCAATATTGCAGTGTCCGGTTAGTACCCTGACGAGCACACGGGTTTGATTCCTTTCAAAGGACAGTAGGGGCTTAGTTTTCTGTTTGTCAATGACGGGCCACAGACTCCGAGTTATGACACAACTTGAAGTGCTGCCCCACATTTCCGTACATAGTCTTGTCGTGATACCGTCAATGAAGCTCTTAGCTGTGTGCATAGAGCGTATCCGCTGTATTATTCCCGGCCACACCAACGTGCCCAGGAACTCAGCAGAGTAGTACCGAGTGATAGCTAACTGCTCTGAGTGCCTGGAGGCACTCTTTGACGCATTTCGCGTTTATGAGGATAGAGTCGATCGCTTTAAGAGCTGCCTGACTGTCCACGCAGATGGTTGATTATATTGCTGGAAGTTTCATCCTTAGGACTATCTGCGCTTTTTTCTTCATCGCGTAGATTTGGGCTTGAAAAACACTGCATTATTCTGGCAGTTGGTGGGACTGGTTGATACTAAGTGCCGCTGAAAAGACTCCTATTCCTGTTCCCTTCACCGTCTTTGAAACATCTGTAAAGATGGAAATACCTTTGGTGACCGTCGACATGTCGAGTCGGTATATATACTTTGAAGTTCTTGTTAAAGTCATATAAGGGTTTCATATTATCAGTTAGTGGCATGTACCCGTTGATTAAAGGTTTCCAGTACACGGGAGTGCCCGACGGTGTACGGCTTCCAAATTTCGATCTCTCAACTTTCGATGTCGTCACGTTCTTCATGAAGAACTTGTAGGTGCAATAATAATTCCAGACCCAGTTGTGGAGTGGATTTTAAGAACAAGTTAATCCCAGACAAGCAATCCTTTGTACCTTGTTCAAGTTATTGATGTTGGATTCGGTGTTACCCGCTTCCCACCAGATGATCATAGCTGAGAAAAGGTCTCACAATCGAGGTATACCACTCATGTACAATGTGTGGCTGTAAGCTCCATTTCTTCCAAATACTTTCCTACAGGCGTAAAAGGCATTCAGTCCCTTTTTATACCCTATTCTAAGGGTACATTAATTTTGACGCATAGTTTGTATCCTACCTTAATATTGCTCGTAGACCCCTAAAAGTTACTATATTTATGATCAGCATCGATAGTAACGTCGATCTAGCCAAGTCCGTCCGTCCGTCCGTCTGTCGGCAAAAATTATGCCTTTAAACTGGGCCTAGAGAGCTGAAATTTTAACCATATACTCTCTAGGATCCCGAAATAATCAAGTTTACGAATTTTTGACATCCGCCACAGACACGCCCACAAACTCAAAAAAAAAACAAAATTTTCGAAAAAATCGAATTTTGAGCTAGAAAGCTGAAATTTTTTATATATGATATATGACTCCTAAAACTGCTCGGGAGATAATATTTTCAAAATCCGCCCACTGACACGCCCACAATTAAATAAACCAATCTTATTGAAAAATCAAAGTTTGAGCTAGGGAACTGAAATTTATAATATATACTCTCTAGGGGCCCTTTATGCTCATGTGTAAATATTTAATAAATCCGCCTACTGACACGCCCTCAATTTAAAAATAAAACTTTTTTTGAAAATCCGAAGTTTGAGCTAGGGAGCGTTTCATTTTTTTTCGATAAAATCCTTTAAATATTATATAACAAAATATATAGAGCGTTCTTAACAATTCAGCCATACTTAGACTTTTGTCACGCCCACCTATGTGGGATAGGAATAAGAATAGGGTATCCCAAGCGGTATATTCCATATGGGTATCTTAGTAAACAGAATGAGCTCGGCACCGAAGGGCCATTGATTGATTGTGGGGAGAGGGTCTCTCGCAGTACAGCCATGTCTGCCACTGACTCTCCGATGGAGCAATAACTTCTAGTGGGTCACCTGCTGACTCCTGTCGGGCAATTTTGGGTTTGTCAAGTAGCAATTACTTTAAAATGAGTGAGCATTTTTAAACTCAAATAAAGATTGTTTTAATTGAAAAATGTGTAGCCCTTGTGTAAGCCTTGTTAAGGCCTTTCAAACTTGATTTAATACTTTTCAGGCGACTATCTAATACATTTTTCAATATTTTTCCAAGTTTTTTCGAGTATTTTTCAGGACCTTTTGATATCTTTAGAATTGGTTGCTATTGCTTTGCGGGCGAACAGTCACCTTTGGTAGTTTGCTGTGTTTGGGTGTGTGGTTTAAGCCCCAGTTTGACCGTTTACCATTTTTTTTTTAAATACGTCCTTTCATTTCAATTCCAATCAGTACAATATATGCGAGCTTTATTCTATCAATGTCCGTACGCAATCTCGGTTATTTTACAACAAACTTCATTTCATTTCGATAACGGAAGCAAATGGGAAAATTCGAAAATCCGACACCGACGAACTAATTGGGTTCCAAAATTTGATAATTGTGAAATAGGTTCTGATATCCGACTTGTCCGGGCAAAAGAATTGGGATTGTGTGCGTTAGCTTCCAATTCGATTTCTATGCAAAAACCATTAAACAAGGAGCCAAAAGACGTTCTACAGCTTTGTGTTGAGACAATCTCGAAGTCGACTCATTGTACCTCATCTGTGCTTGCAATGAATGTACATTTTTCCGGTAAATTTTTCCGGTAAATTTTTCCGCCCGGCCAGTCTGAGTCAAAACGTGTGTGCGTAGCTGCGCCCGTCACTGGGACGGTTTAATTGACAGTCAATTCTTAGAAACTGGGAGAAACTTCATTTGGGAGATAAGCCCCGACATAAATAATCCAATGTCTCATCAAAGCTTTCAACAAAATTCGATTAAGTTATCTCTGCTCGATTGCAAATCTGCCCCCTTTGTACATGGGTTCGGTCTCTAAAGTAACAAATCTCTGATTACATGTTCTAATAAAAAAATAACAGACATCTACAAAATGTTTAAGTAAACTCTAAAAATTGGAAAATATATGTAACCCTTCTTTACTTCTTTACCCATTTCAATATCCAATAAAAGGCAAATATTTATGTTTCTGAGAGCGTTTGATGGAATATCTAACCACAGTTTCAAAACACCACCCAAAGGACAAGCCCAAATCAATGCTTTCTGTACACACTACACTCGTTGCTGACAGTAATTGCAATTCAGTTTGATAAATTTGCCTCTTCTGACAAGTCACGGAATATGCTGTATCCTTTTTAACCTCACAAGTCAGACGTAAGTAGATTATTCTATACATCTCACAAGTTCATTTAATAACTTTTATATCCTTTACAATATGTTTGCCCTTCGTGTCGTGGATATGTATTTTCTAGTTCGTCGATAACTATTGGAATAAAAATGTTAAAATATATTTGCTATGCGGCATCGGCTTTGCAGTGGGATTTTGATATCCTCTTCTATATCATTTTTTTTTATTGCTCCATCTTCAATGCGGAAAAGGATTTGAAATTTGAATTGAATGAAATCCTTCCTCGATTGACATATCGATATTTTATGACTGAAGGTAGATTTGCAGTTTATCGACAAAATGAATTACAGTGAATCCAAACAAGGCTTTATGTTATGTCGCCGGGATTATAGAATTTGAACTTGTACAACCAACGCCAGCGGAAAAATTGTAATATGCCTGAGGTGGTAATGAAATTGAAAAGTGCTATTTTGAATTGATTGCACGAGTCTCTTTAAGGTGGCTGGTGGGCTATTTAAAAATCTACTCAAGCGGTTTCCCGATGTGCTTAAAGCCAATTCTCTTTTTGGAAGACAGTAGAATGGGTGAAAACTATTTTCATACTTCTGTAACGGCCGGTTTATTTAAATTTAAAAGAACGACGCATTCCCAATGGGTGAAATGTTGTCTTGTAGGAGGGGTTTGTAAGATGAGTTGCCTATTTGAAACCGGAAAAATAACAAGGTACATTATAACCCACTCAAATGGGACATAAGTCCCGAAAAATGAATTCGGGACTTATGTCTTCGGGACTTATGTCCCTGCGCCGAGGTCGATACGTTGAACCCAATTTTCGATGACTCGGCCGCACATTTCGACTGATACGGCCGCTATTTCTCGTTCAATATTGGCTCTGAGCTCCTCTAACGTAGCCGGGTTGTTGGCATAGACCAATAATTTAATGTAGCCCCATAAAAAAAGTTTAGAGGCGATAAATCACACGATCACGGCGGCCATTAGACGGGTCCGTTTCTCGAGATAACACGTTCGCCGAACTGAGACTTCAATAACTCGATTGCTGCACCCGCTGTGTGGCTTGTGGCACCAATTTTTGGTATTACAATTACAATTACAATTAGTTTTTATTGAGACTTATTTCTTTGATCAATACATTGTTTGTGTAAAGTAAATGTTTTTTTTTGTAGCTATGACTAATATAATGTCTGGCTAAGAAAATATAAAAATTGATTTTTCAACAATTTAATCTATTTTAAGCAAAGTATGAGTAAGAAATTACGTTCTACGTACGCTTGCTCCCGGCGTAACTTCAACATTGCTTCAAGGAGCACTTAAAACTAAAGTATAATTATGACTAGATTACAAAAAATAAAAAAATAATATAAGGTATTATATATTTTTTAATTACTTTTTAGGTCTTTATAAGACATATTAGGTCAAAAGTTCTTAACAAATTGTGCAAGTTATTAACAATTGTAAATGTATGAGTGTATCTATAGTAATTCACTTTAGCTTGTGATCCGCTTAACGAATACCATATTAAAGCCATAATATGTCCAAAAGCAGAGCAGAAGCTGAAGTGGTTAGAAAAAAAATTCTGTAAGCTACCGGAAAAAAGAGGAAAAAGTTATCGCCGCAAATTGGACGGGGATGCTTTTTCGTAAAAGGGAACGGAAAAGTTTCGATTTTCGTTTGGTCTAAGCGTGTGTAAAGATCTTGGATTTAACAGGTTAAATGGTGAAAGGTAATAATGTTCCTCTGCTCTATCGGTAATATTTGAGTCCATTAAACATTTAACAAGCGGGTTAGGATGTTCACGTACACTCTCTAATTTTTTAACAAGTAGTTCGGTTTGGTATGTCATTAAAGGTTTGATTTTGTTTTCAAAATAAAGCGTTTTGTTCGAAAACCATTTTTTGTTTGGTCTCCTGAATTTACCGCAACAGAATCTTAAGATTTTCCTTTCAAAAGTCTGAAGCTCTTCGGCTACAGTGGGCGAGATTGTAAACCAGGTACAAAATCCATAAGTCAATATTGGTCTCACCAAAGTCTTATACATTAAAATCTTAGTGTTTGGCGAAACTTGTGTGAAATTAAGCATTGGCTTAAGCATTGCTGTGACCATTTTAGCTTTTTTCAACGTTTCTCGGGCATGCATATTGAAGCTAAGTCTTTTATGGAAGGTAATACCAAGGTATTTTACATCGTCTCGAAGGGGAATTTCACTTCCATTTATTTGTAGTCTTAGAGACTTACTATCTTTGACTGCAAGATGATGTCCTTTCCCGCTTGCATTTCTGAAGCATGTTATGCCACATTTATTAGTATTCATTTTTAATTTCCACGTTTTAAGGTAAGTTAAAAGAGTTGGTATATTTTCCTGAATCTTATTTAGTGCAACCTGTGGTCTTGTGTCGCTTGCTAATATCATAGAGTCATCTGCGTACAGGATAACACTAGGATTATCTTGCATTGTATTTTGAAAAGGAAAGTCATGAATATAGATATTAAAAAGGAGTGGTCCTAGAATTGATCCTTGGGCCACACCTGACAGGATTGGGAAACAGTTCGAGTACTCAGAGCCTACGATAACAGAGCTAAATCTATCTCTGAGGAAGCTTAGAATTATAAAAATTAAGTACCTTGGCGAATTAAGCCTAATTAGCTTAAAGAGCAAGCCCTTGTGCCAAACTGAGTCAAAGGCTTTTTCCAGATCTATATCAAAACCTACAGTACATTTCCTGTTTCTTAGGTTCTGAACAATTTTGTTATGCAGCACCAATGATGCATGCTCCGTCGAATGGCCCTTTTTAAAGCCAAATTGGTTATTTGGAATTATTTGAGACTCCTCGCAAAAGTTATTTAACTTCTCTGCTATACACCTCTCAAATAGCTTTCCTATATTGGATAGCATGGATATTGGACGAAAGTCTTTTATATCCCTTGCCCTCTTTGATTTAGCTATTGGAAGTATTTTTCCCTTCTTCCAAATTGTTGAAAAATAGCCATTGTTTAGACAGTGGTTGAAGATAGCAGATAGCGTCATGTCGAGAGAGGTGGGACATTTTCGAAGAATGTAATTTGATACATTATCTATACCAGCAGACTTTTTGTTGTTCAGAGCTGCTCTCAGCATGCTGACCGTATTTGGAGATGCAAAAACCTCAACGTTGTTTGGGCTTATTGCGGTGTTTGAAGGCGAAAAATTAGTAAGGGTTGAATTATCCTCAGTATTACAAAATGAATCTACTGTCGAGTGGATGTTATGCTCTTCTGTTTGATCTGGAGGTGTTTCTAGACCCGAGTACACGTTGGAGTAAAAATCTTTGAACGCTCTCAGCTTACTTTCAACATCTTTTAAATTCTCTCCGTTGTGGGTCAAAATATCTTTCCCAATATTGGTTCCGAAGAATTTTCTTCCTGTTATCCTATCAATTTCCTTAAACGCTTGCGGCGAGGGCCTGATTATATTTAATCTTTCTTTAAAAGCATTGTTGTTATCAATCTGCACCCTATCTTTAATGATTTTACTCAAGCACTGTATCCTAGCATGAAGTTGACGATATTCATCATTAATACTGTTTAGGTGTCGGTGGTACAGTCTTTTCAGTTGAGTAAGCCAGGCACCTCGCAGCTTTATTAATTTATTTGTATTATCTGATATATTGTGATATCTCAGATTTTTCACTTCGCGGACGGAAGAGTACAATTCAACGCTGGCGTTGATTTGATCATTAAGTTTCGTTATAAAATTATCTATTTCCTCGTTTTCTATATTTCTTTCAGCAGGGATATTCAGAGAGCAAATACGATGATGAAGTCCCAATCTAAAAGCTAGCCAGTGAGTGTTCTTAAAACATCTATACGTAGCCGGTGGCACTAAAATTGGAAGAAAATCGACTATGTTAAGATGTACTTTAATACCAAAATGATCCGAATTCGTTGGAAAAGTTGAGCAAACTAGAGGACTCAGGTTATTGCTGGTAAGGGATGTGGATATCAGGAAGAAATCAAGAACGGAGGACGATCTGGGAAAAGTGGGACTGTTGGGTGCGATTAGATCTATACCCAAATACGGCCCGTTGTAAAACCAATTATAGATTTGGTTACCATTTTGATTGTGAAGCGTGTCACCCCATTCTGAGTGGCGTGCATTGAAGTCTCCTCCAAGTATAACTGCATCAAACGAATTGATAACAGTATAAAGTCTGTCAAGCTCGTTGGGTAATCTTCGACCGGCATTGGAGGGAATGTAAATGCTTCCTATTAAAATATTTTTGTGTGACCCAGAACTACTACGTGTTGTAATGTTTACAAGGCAAACTGAAAAGATGTCGCTCTGGAAAGGAACTTCAGTGTACTTATACCTTTGGTCTAAGACAACTGCTGTTCCTCTACCTGAGTAGCCTGGGATAAAGTTAAAGCCATCGAATGAGGGCTTATGTTTCGGGGATAGCCTTGTTTCCGAAAGGAGACATATTTGGGGCTTTTGGGTTTTTAGTGTGTTGAACAAATCTAGTCTTCTTTCATGGGAAATTATAGAGTTACAATTTATCGACATAATTTGTAATCTTGTTGTCTGCATTATACCACTATAGAGGCCACAAACTCAAGGTATGCGAACATTTTATCTTCTGTAGACTGTAACTGTTGATAAGTGGGCCAAAATTGTCTAATTTTTGTTATCAGCTCTTTAAAAGGTATGTTGAAAAGATTTTTCGCCTCATTCAAGAAACTGTTGAGATCACCAGACTGATTGTTTGTCGTAATGGGCTGTGTGTTTTTCTGGATAGCTATTTTGCTAAACGAATTTTTTATATTATTCACCATAGCAGCGTGACTACCCTTGACTCTGTCGGCAAAAGATACGTTTTGATCAGTAAACATACTTATAGCGCTCTGCACTACCGATCTATTTTGGTTCGCAACCTGTCTTGCTCTTTGGGTCAGTTGATCCCGTTTTTCCCTATATTTAAGATAAGCTGGACAGCCTTGGTAACTAGCAGCATGCCCAGTTTCGTTGCAGTTGACACATTTTAAAGCAGGGGTATCCTGTTTTGTCTCTTTAAGCGTTTTAAAGGATGCGATACATGCTTCTGAATCATGAGACTCGCCGCACAGAACGCATCTACTATTATAGGCGCAACATTCGCCAGAATGCCCAAACCTTTGACACCTGTAACACCGAATTACTGTTTTATTGATTTTTTTTTCCCAGTATACCCGTTGGTTAAGCAAATATCTTATACTAATTAAATCTTTAATGGACTCACCAAGTTCTAATTGGACAATGAACATATTAAGTTTTACACCCATTTCTTTTGATTTAGCTGTGGAAAAAGGTGTAATTTTACCAATTTTGGTGCCAGGAGATATAGCTTTTAGAGCTTGTTCAATAACCCTGACAGGCGTGTCACCATCGATGCCCTTTAGCATTACCGAAACCCGTTTCGTTTCCTTAGGTGAAAAAGAGAAAGCACCTATACCCGTCCCACGTAATTTATCAATAATAATTGAGTGAATTTTAGCGTTATTTACAAATACTTTAGTTTTCCGGTAGCTCAGATTTACAAATTTATGCTTTATATCTGTAATTTTACACTCAACTGCAGCGAGTCTAATAACTTCACTGATAAGTTCGCAATTGGCACCAAATATAAATATTGGCAGAAAGATACGTTACTAATGTTTTTAGTTGCATTGGCAGTGGGTTTATTATTCATTTCAACGTTGGAATGATGATCTGCAGGGGTGAGGTTGATTGGTTCACTTGTGTTTGGCTCAGGTTCTTCCATATCAGCGAGTGCCGAA
This sequence comes from Portevinia maculata, assembly GCA_949715645.1. NCBI lineage: Eukaryota > Metazoa > Arthropoda > Insecta > Diptera > Syrphidae > Portevinia > Portevinia maculata. Next base: position 99,674,992 of record OX454528.1, read on the forward strand.
AATCGATTTTGCGAAGCAATTCGCTTAGGCGATGATTCATCGTCACGCACATTTCTCCTTCGTTTCCATACATTAGATTGGTAGCTGCTTGCGGCGTGTTTAAGATTTCCGATAACAGTTGTCCACTTATTCGATGTGGAGTGATCGGTGCTTACGTCCATACTGGTAGTGTTGTTATTGCAATTTGGCTCGCTCTCACGGTGTGTATTTATTATTTTAACAGCAGTGGGTCCATCGACTGCTCTTTCGTGATGCAGTTTCTCTATTGAGAGAGTGTTTTTTGCAATACTGCAGTGATGACTCGTGTCATCCGAGGTATTTGTTTTTGCATAAGCGTGTGCTTTGCTAGAATTTTCACTATTTTTATCTTCCAGCATATGAGCTGGAGGATCACTTTTGGATATTTCACAGTATGCCACTTTTAAGAGTCACTATCTCACAAAGTAAAGGATTGATGGATAAGGGTATTACGGCCTAGGCCGGTTTACGAATCGTAGATCTTCTCCTAAAGAGTTTTCTATTCGGGTTCGAGAGCACACGTCTGTTCGCCACAGTAGATCGAACCGAACTCGGCTTGTGGCACCGTCTTGCTGGAACCACATATCACTGATATCCAATTCATGCAATTGCGCAAAGAAATATCGTTCCAACATTTCTCTGTAGCGAATACCACTTACCGTAACGTGACGGTCATTTTCATGGGCGAAAAAAAAACGGCCCAATGGCATGAAAACAGCACCAAACAGTGACTTTTTGCGGATGAAGTGCTGTTTCATGAAGCACATGAGGGTTCTCACCTATAACGCATACTGCATTGCTATTGTATCGTCGGTCGTCAGGTTCTTTTCTTCAATTTGGTTTGGCAAACAGACTGGACCGGCGAATAGCCAAATAATCCTTGACCCAAAAGCAAATAGCTCTGTAGGGCGTCTAAGATACCACAGAAATGTCTACTGAATCTCCAGCGAGTTGCTTAATAAAAAGACAGTAAGAATTGCGTGCGTCCAAGAATAGAAGTGAAGTATAATTATTTTATTTTCTCCTTTTCTACAATTGTACATGTCTCGTTGTTTATATTCAACCTACTTCGATTTTCGATTATATGCACAATCAGCATATGACCACGCACTTCAAGTGTTTTGGGCTATCTTGCTTATGATGCATAATTCACGCTCATAAGCCATCGACTCTTGTATACATTTTACCCTCGTGCACTGAAGGCGCCGTGCTATACTCTATCCAACAAAAATTGTCAGTACAGGGAAGATAGGATGTTTGTCTCTCATTCTGGTTGCAATGACTTACATAAATCGGTCCCTCTTTAAAGCTCTCACAGGGTTGTGTATGATAATTCGCCGTAACTAAGAGAGCAATTCTACTAGGGTTACCATCTTCCAATTTAAAATTAAAATATGTATTGCGGAACGAAATAAATTCCGTTTATCTTTTTCCTTTTCTGGTAAGATAATAATAGGCGCGTTTTTTTAAAGGTATCTGCAGTAGACCAACAAAATATATAAATTTCGTAAATATATAAATTTCGTAACACCAAAAAAAAAATCAAAACGAAAAATATATCACTGTAATCCAATTTATTCATTATAAATATTGTAAAACATAACATACTAATTTCTAATATCACTACTTAACTAATCCGATGAGTAATTACTGCTACTGCTATCGTTATTTTGTATTATTATTCACCTTTCAACTGCTTCCTCGGCAAAAACGTCCATTTCCCACATATTTGGCTCAACAACCTGTTCAACGTGTTGGACACATCGATGCCATTTTTCCTTGTCACCCCTTGTAAGTGCTGTCGTTAGTAAGTCTCTTATTTCAGCCATTTTAAATGACTTGTTTTGGCTTGCTACAAACCTTTTCACTTGAGCCCAAACCAATTCTATTGGATTAAGGTCACAGTGATAAGGCGGCAAGCGAAGCACTTTATGTCCCGCATTTTGAGCCATTTCATCCACGACGTGTGTTTCATACTTGGCTTTGCAACGTTTAACGATTTCAAGCAACCCATTGTGTGATTGCATCCCTACCAAACTTGAGATCTTCCTTTTGGGAATTCCCGTATTCATTGGCAAAACAGGCATCATTCATCGGATAAACAAAGACATCATACAAACAGGTACATAATGAGATGAAAGGATGTATTAATGTTTTTTTTTTATTTAAACAGTTTGCGACATAAACTCAATCAGCACGATTTTCTAAAAAGATTTCCCAGTCCTTTCCGCTATATGTATATTGTGAAAGGTAGACACAATCAGGCAATTAGAATACAAAATTATATATCCGCGACGCAATGTCATATACCTTAACAGATGGTAAAAAAAACTGCACTTGTGCAGCTGTACAATACAAATACAATCAAATTAAAACCGAATGGCAACACCCCACGTAATAATTCGTTCTCAAAAGCACCAAAACCGAAAGTTCTTTGACAAAATCCATAGAAAAACCCTTAACGATATGCTTCATTGTAGAGATGGTAATACTCTTCTGATGTGTTTCAGTCACACACACTGCTTATTTTGGTGGATGATAATAGCCAGCGAACAGAAGACGACCATGCTCATTCCCATTCGGCTGTGTGGGAGACTGGTTGTGGTGGGTTGTATGCGAATTTTAGGAAAATTACAACAACAATTCCTTGATATGACAGTGGTTTGGTTTTTATTTCAGTGGCAATTCTTGCGTTTGAGTGCCGTGAGAGTATCTACAGGCACCACTGGTAGAAAAAAGCTCCTACATAAGGCCTGTACTGACAATTTTTGTTGGAAAAAGTGTAATATTTTTGTGTATCTCTATTACGTCATGTAGTTCATGCACTGAGGTGCCAGTTTAGCTAAATGAGTGTCTATAGCTATATCTTGTGCACTGAGTGTGCCAACGGAAACATGATACCGAGTGCACTGCGATGGATGGGAACTCGAGTGTTGAATATCGGAGTAGGTTGACTATGTTATTAATTGTTTTGGCAATTAATAAAGTGGTCGCTGGGGCGATCCCTTCACACTATTCGGGATCTCTGCTAAGAACCGTTTGTTAATGCATAAAGTCTTATGAAGGCTGCGTATCGTATTATGCTCCTGAAGTGCAACGTATAGGGTCATTAGTTCCTGGTGGTCACTTAAGCTTACAGTGGCCGAAATAAGTATAAAGACAGTAATTCTCAAACTCCTCAATTTGGCGTGTAGGCTTAGCGCCTAAATATATGCAACAAAATTATTCAATAAATGTTTGGAAACTGAATTTTCTCTCAACCACAAAGAAAAATTGTACCGTTATCGGTCATATCGTGTTAGAAAGAGACTGATTTGTCTTTTCTAATAAAAACAATTGTGAAAAGGTTGCGAAATAAGTATAAAGAGACTTCGGTTAGGTACCCAAAAGTATTCCAAATTTTATAGGAATTTTTTTTTAAATAAAAAGAGTGCAAAACAATAAAAGGTAAATTGTTTCGCTTGTTGGCACAAAAATTGTTATCAATTAATTGTTTAGCCATGACTCGCGGAACTCATTTGACGACGGAAGAAATTGCAATTATTAAGACTCATAAGGAGCACGGCCTATCCAACCAATTCATTGTCAGGAAAATTGGACGATCTCTTTCCGTCGTATGTAATTTTTTTAAATTTAGGCCAAAATTATAGCACTGCAAGAATTTCTGGTTGACCAAGCCTCTTGACCTCACGCAACAAAAATACGATTTACCACGACGCAAGGCGTAATAAGCTGAATGCTGGCCAGATAAAGCGCAAGTTGGATCTCCCAGTGACGGTAAGAAGAGTGGAGGAAGTGTTTAAGGCAAATCATGACCTTCGTTACACGAAAATGATGGAAAAACCCAACCTGCAACAGCATCATAAAGAAGCAAGGTTAAGATTTGCAAGAAGTCATCTGACTTAGACCAGGGAGTGGGAATCCGTTATTTTTAGTGATAAAAAAAAATTAATTTGGATGGTCCGGACGGTCTTGCCTTTTATTGGCGTGATTTAAGGGACGAAAGGCAATAAAAATGAGTCCTTACTCTGGAGGCGGAAGTTTGATGGTTTGGGGTGCCTTTGGCTTTCATGGTAAAATCCCCTTGATGTCCGTTCAACCTAGAATGAATGGCGAAAATACAGGGAGATGTTGGAATATGCCTTGGGTGAATTTGGAGACATTCCAGCGGGTTAAAATTTTATTTATCAAGAGGACAATGCTCCTATTGATAACGCCAGTACGGTTCGCGAATGTTTTGAAAGTAGTCACCTAATAGAATTTTGCAAGTTATTAAAAATCAAGGAGGTAAGTACTAACTGTCAGGTTGATAGTGTAATTGAATTATATCAAATAACGATAAATGTTTGAATTTAAAAGTATGAAGAATCTCTTTGTTAAGTCATGCGCCCTCTGTAGTCCGTTGATTGCTTAAAAAATGTAAAGACCAACAATTTCACGAAAAGTGGGAACTCTTTTGGTAAAAGGAGGGAGATCTTTCTGTTTCTTCCGTCGAACGATTGTGAAAGATGGCCATTGTTGGTGTTGGTATGAAAAGAGGAAAATAAAGAAAAATTGACAGAAAATAATCGTCGTTAATTGTTTTAATCTTGTGGAGGTTTAAAATAGGTAAAACTAAAAAGATCGGTGTTTAAATGCTTTAAATTTTGACTATCTATACTTATTTTGCAGGAAAATTAAACGTTTTTGGAATTGCCTAACGGTGAACCTCAAAAACTTGAAATTGATCTTGTCTATACTTATTTCGGTCATTGTATCTCATTGAGCTGTATTAAACTTGCTACACTGCAAATCGCCACTTTGTGTAAGTAGATGTGGAAGGTGTAGCCCTATTATTGCTTCTTTATCAGTTACGGGACAATTTCGCATGGCTCCCGAGATACCTAGGCATGCAAGCCGTTGTACCTTTTGAGCATTGCGATTGCTATTTTTTGTGTGGATTTTGTCCCCTTACTATAGAAGCATATGTTATAATCATCATCATTGTATAAATACAGTGGGCGATCTTTGGAGAGATACCCCACATGCTCAGAAAGCTTTAGGTTAGGTTAGATTAGGTTTATGTGGCTGTCGGCAGAAGCCGACACACTTAGACCAATTTAGGTTCATTGTGATACCACGTATGTATTATCTACCTCAACTCTGTAGATGGGACTGGCCAACAACACGCGGTTGTTCTTAAACGGTCCCCCATCTACGTACTAACCGCTCCCAACGTCGTTTAATTGCGGTGATCTGACAAGATCCGATTAACTCGACGTGGTATGGTCGTTGGAAAGCTTTGGTAGCTTTTGTAATTTTGTTATTAAGGTGAGAGTTCCAATTTAGCCTTCTGTCTAAGATTATTCCAAAACATTTGACTTCTTCGGAATACATGAGGATTGTGTCGTTAGTTATTATTTGACCTTGGCAGGTCCTCATTGCGGATACTGATACTAAAGTCGGTCATGATGGAGCAGATATTTTCCAACTTTCAAGCATCGCTTTGATCCAGAGCGCCTTCAGTTGATTCACCTTTTTGATATGCAATTTGGCTTGGGTCTAGAGGCATGCTGTTTGCAAAGCATTCTCTGATGTGAATGTCGATAAGTCTTTTGATTGTTTCCATTTGATCCTGGACTTTGGTCCCGTCTGCCAAGGACTTCGCTGCGTGCAAAACGTCTTGGACTCATGTTTTCATGTTTGATCTACTCTGTCGCTTGGGGCTATAATAAAGTGGTTACACTTATTATTACTATTGTGGAAAATGACGCATATTCAACGCGCTGTCACACGCCTCGGCTGCCACGATTTGCTGCCAGACTAGTATATCGATACACTTTCTACCCAGGCTATACAGTAATGCTAATATCTTTCGGTTACCTCTCAGAAAATTGCTTCGGGCTCTTGGTCTATACAGTTCCCTGAAATATCTCTGTATTCCGGCACCCAGCACAGGTGAATGTTGAACTGCTTCGCCATCTCCGCGAGAGATGATCGGCAGTCTAGGACTACGATGGAGTTTGTAGAGACAGAATCCAGAGTTTATCGCAGCTTGACTATCTGAGAAGATTCGGATGTCCATAGCGGATATCACATTCCTCTTCAACAACGATAGGACTTCTTTAATCGCTATGATTTCTGCCTGGAAGACACTGCCGTGATTAGGGAGACGAAAAGAGAGGCTGAGGTTCAACCTGTCAGAGAACACAGCTCCACCAACCCCCTCCTCGGTTTTGGATCCATCGGTGTAGAAGTGGATCGAGTCATCCCAGAATGTTTTAGGGTGGGATTTTGACTTTGAATTTTTTGTCAAAACGGAGCTGAGCGGTGGTGTATGTAGTCTATATTGCGTATTGGAAGCCGCTTGCTTACCTCAGAGGTCAAGAGGTGTCAGGGGAAACCGAATGTCCATTGCAGCAGAGGGAGTAGTGCGAGTACAAGTCTTAAACACTTTGGCTACATCTGTGCAGCTACAAAAAAGTAATGGCTCCTTAAACTCAAAGCTATGAAAATGCATTTTTATCAACATTTTTACTTAATAATTTTTATTTTTTATGAAAAATTTCCAAAAAATTATGTTAAGCATTTTTTTTACGTACGATCAACAGAAGTTGTAGAAAAGCCTTTTTTTGTCCAGACAAAAATGTTCAAAAAGAAGTGTACCTACTGAATTACTCATAAAATCCGCAAACCGTAGTGGTCCTAACCCTTGGCCACCCCGAATCTCCTGACCTAACATCCATGGATTTTTTTTTTTCTGTGGAGCTATGATAGAAAAAGATTTTAGAGAAATGTCGAGTCTGGAAGAGCTACAAGAAAAAATGAGTGCCGTTTCTGCATTCGTATATATTCCGGAACATGAATCCTTTTTGACGGTTGCGATTCACTGAAAAGGAAAATCAGGATGCTACGATATATCGCGTGGCGCCCATTTACTACCTTTCTCCCACGACCATCTTCATTAAGTCGGCTTGATATCGGCAATCGCATAAGTGATTCGTAATTTAAACATCGTAATTGTCGTTCATATGAACAAAGTAAATAATAACAATAAATGTTTGTTAAAGTCCACCCGACGGTCTCCTAATATGAAAAAATAAAAAGTGACTGCCAAAATAACTATTCCAAAAAATGTCCTTTAGACTTCTTGGAAAAACTGCGAAAGAAAGTTGCACAGAAAAACGTCAACTTCAAGTTTCTAAAGTAAATATTCAATAGAAAAGTTATATTTCCAAGGCCAGAACAAACAAATGCAATCCTTTCAGTTCTTTTCCAAGTAAAGAAACGTCCTCCACCCACATGAAGGCCAAGAAGCTACTGAACATTTTTGTTGTATTTTCAACTTAATTTCTTTCTTTTTCTTTTTTAATATTAACGAGTGAAAATTCGTTGAAAGGTTTAGATTGACCGCATCTTCAGTTGATAAGTAAGGGGGTTGACATAGAAACATATGGTTGGTTCACATGATTGACTCTTGAAGGTAGAGTTGTTCCATGGATTCTTTGCTTATGCAACTGTTTGATAGTAGCGTTGTCCACCGTTCATGGAGTTATATGCATTTGGCTGGTTGCCAGTTTTCCTTTTAAACAAATTGGGAGCCCTTACATCGTCGTGTGTTTTATTTTTATTTTTTCCTCCAATTTGAATGCGTTCTTACTCTGGGTGCTTATTTTGGCCACTTCAACATTTCCTCCATGAAATACCAAGTTTAGAAATGCAAACACATTGAGTTACTACTTAATAGCTCACTTAATCAATAAATTCGAAGTGTCCAAAAACTGAATTACTTTTGTTGGCACGATATTTACATCCTTCAACGTTCACCCTCGCTTGGCTGCAAATCAATTCGGAACGTGCCATGGAAGTGAATTAACTTAGATACACAAGATGTCACCGGATCAAGGCAAAATAAGACAAATTACCAAAGATGTGTGTATTTGTAGCAATCAATGATAAAGAACCACCGTAATATGTAAGTAAATAAATTATTATGACTGCCGGCAGTTGAATGACAATCATGATCATTGGCGCTTCCATTGAAAGGAGGTATTTTTCCAAGGGGTTTTTCTTAGGTATGATTTTCCTATGGAAATCTCCTTAAAGTGATATATACTTTGCAGTGGGGCAAGAGCAACCATGCGATATGAACACAGACTAAGTTCTTCTAGGTTTTCGAGCAATGTCGTATGGCAAAGCTTATATTGTTGCGGTCCTTTGGATTGTTTTACAAAATTCCCATGAGCAGAGACGTGATTGTGAAACACGCAGACATCGTTTCAGCTTTATTAAAATAAATTGCATCCGTGTTCCTTGGTAAAGCTGGCATTTTTGCTTTGCTGTGGACCGAGTGCAGGGCTACGTTACCTACATGTACAGAATCAGAACTTTGATCAAAGTTACGAATCCATGAAATTGTGAAGTATGCATGAGAAAATAATGGTGTTGTGAATTTTAGTAGATGAAAATGTCCTTGGATCGATGTTAAACCTGCACGTTTTAATGCAGTTTCTGCTGGCAGGGAATATTTTTTATGTCATAAGGTGAATTATTGGTGATTTGGAAGATTGCTTCACTATGCTTTGCAAGTGGGAGTAATGCAAGCTGGTGCGCACTTAACATGGAACAGAAATGCAAGCAGAAAGCTGTTTTAATATTGACATTTCAACTTGAAGACTTCATCGATAAATTGACTGAGTTCTCATAAGCTGACAGAAATAGCCTATTGCTTACTTTTCTTCTTCTTACTTTTTAGACCCAGCGTATGCCACAAATTATTTGGGAAGTCCGAGGCGGTTACCTCTGTTTATATCCCTTTTTATTATATCCTCGTTCAAAATATCCCCGCCAAATATCCTCGGTCAAAACAACCTCGGTGAAAATATCCTCGGTCAAAATATTCCACCATCAAAATATACTTTTTTTGTGACGCGAATATGTGTCCCGAGAATTACATACCTCTTTTTATACCCTATTCTAAGGGTATATTAATTTTGACTCATAGTTTGTAACATACCTTAATATTGCCCGTAGACCCCTAAAAGTTATTATATTTATGATCAGCATCGATAGTAATGTCGATCTAGCCATGTCCGTCCGTCCGTCCGTCCGTCCGTCCGTCCGTCTGTCGGCAAAAATTAGGCCTTTAAACTGGGCCTAGGGAGCTGAAAATTTAACCATATACAGACACGCCCACAAACTCAAAAAAACTAATTTATCGAAAAAATCGAATTTTAAGCTAGGAAGCTGAAATTTTTTATATACCTATGATCTTTGACTCCTAAAACTACTCGGGAGATAACATTTCTAAAATCCGCCCACTGACACGCCCACAATTAAATAAAACAAATTTATTGAAAAGTCAAAGTTTGAGCTAGGAAACTGAAATGTGTAATATAGACTCTCTAGGTGCCCTCTATACTTATGTTCAAATATTTCTTAAATCCGCCTACTGACACGCCCACAATTAAATAAAACAATTTTATTGAAAAACCAAAGTTTAAGCGTTTTTTTTTTTACTTTTGTCACGCCCACTTATGAGGGATAGGAATAAGAATAGGGTATCAAACAGTTCGCCCAAGCGGACTGAAGGCTGTCCCTATGTTTATATATTTTTTTATTATAACCACGCTCAAAATATACCTAGTACCTGGCTGGCCCGCTTCGCGGATAAAAGGGTTTAAACTTTGAACACCTCTTCGACTCACAAAAATCAAAACTGTAAACATCTCTTCGACTCGTTGAGCTCATTAAAGAACCTGGGTGACCGCTTCACGGGTAAAAGGGTTTAAAACTCTGGACACATCTCCGACTCACAAAAATTAAAGCTCTGGACACCTCTTCGACTCGTATATCCCATAATACCAACTGCGTGGCCCGCTTTGCGGGTAAAAGGGGTTTAAAACTCTGGACACCTCTTCGACTCGTAGGTCCCATAATAGTACCTGGTTGGCTCGCTTCGCGGATAAAAGGGCTTAAAATTCTGAAATCTGAACACCTCTTCAACTCGTTGATCTCATTGTAGTACCTGGGTGACCGCTTCTCGGGTTAACGGGTTTAAGACTCTGGACACCTCTTTGACACACAAAAATTACTAATCGAAAGGTCCCCGGTTCAATTCCCGCCGTTGTCAAGTAACATCTTGAGTTTTTTTTCCACTGCCCCACCTATCGCGAACGTCTCACAAACATCCACTTTATCAATAGTCAGGGTTTTGGGCCCTGTATGGGCCATTAATGCCTTATATTTACTATATTTCTTAGGGTAAGTTATAAAAAGTCCGAAAATTATCATGTGTCAGAATTAACGAATAAACAATTTTTTATCGAAATGATGAGGTTTAAATATTTTTAAAAATCCGCCACTAACACCCCCACAATATAAAATAAAGTTTTATCGAAAAATTAAAATTTTTGAGCTATAGGAAGCTGAAATCCGGAATATATGATATCTAGGGGCCCTTATGCTCTTAATGCTTATGCGGTTATATTTTTATTAGGGAAAGGAATAGGGTATGAAACAGTTGGCCCAAGCGCGACTGTAACCTTTTCTAATGTTTTTTGCTTCTGGTTCATTTCATCAGTCGTCAACGTCAAAAATGGCTCTGCGTGATTAAGAGTTTTGGCGATCGATGGAAGATACGTACAGGGAATATCTTGAGATTTGAAAGATAAACAACGACATAGATAAACATGAGGAAAGTTTCAGTTTGCTTGGGCCAACTGTTTTGATACACTGTTCTTATTCCTTACATATACGAGTCCCTTCTGTTTTGAAACACTTGTTGTTTCTAAGAAAATAACCAACATTTGAAAAGTTTGCCAAAATGCCTACAAAAGTGGGCTCAGCAAAAACTTTGAATAAGCTAATTGTTAAGAAGGCTATGAAGAGATCGTCAAAAGAAAATTCTTTCGCTTCGCTCGTCCTTCAGACGATAACTACAAAAAAATATAAAAAGTGAGCATTTGGGAGTGGGGGCGGTATATAAGTCAACGCTGTGGTATTTCGATCAGTTACACTTTTTAAGAGACCAATTTTGTCAAATTGAGGTAATTTCCAAAATGGATTTGGATACAACTTTTATTGAGGAAGAAAAAAAAATAAATTTTCTTTCACAAATAGATAACTTGATTGTTCTACAAATTAATTGCAACAAATTAAATCAACAATCTATTATGAGTCAAAACCAGCTGTTTCGAACTGACATGCCCATTAAACAAAAACCCTGACCGAACTGCTAAGAATCAGAAGAGAAGCTAAAAAAAACTTCTAAACAGGTCACTCAAGGCTGGTTTGGAGGAAGAGTGGAATATCTTCCGATCGAAACAGAAAGAATATAAGAGAATTATTCGGGTGTCGAAAAGTGCTCCTTAAAGGAGTTGACACACTAGGTGAAACTAGAATAGTGGCTTTTTTTGTTTTAGTTTTTTGTTCAGAGGTTTAAATATAAACATCACCAATCACGTTTTCGGTTGGTTCAATAATCTGCAGCTGAAATGCAGATTCATTAACCAGAATTCATTTTTGTTGTCCTTATCTCACGCACAATAGCTCTAAATCAAGTGTCCAATAAATTGTGACCAAATCGTTTTGTCAATTTGAAAGGCATTTAATTAATGCTTGTCTCCTGAATTTAATCAACGACCATACCACGTCGAGTTAATCGGTTCTCGTCGTCGTTCCGCAGCTCTCTTCGAGATAGGTCGGCTAGTTAGTATTCAGCGGGAAAAAAGAAAAGTGTATCGATTATAAAAGCGATTTAGCCAAGTGTTTTTAAGTCCAAGGTTGGCTTAGTAAGGTAGGCGTCCGACTTTGACGCCGGAGACTCGGGTTCGATTCTCGGCCAGTCTTTATTTTTTTTTTTTCGGAAATACATATAGTGATAGAGACACAAAAATAAACAACAAAAAAAAGTGCCGCATTATCAGGCGATGGACCCCGGAAAATCGGTGGTCCCGCTTACGGGTGTGGGTGTGCCGTTGCGACACGTGGTGCAAACACGTGAGCCGGCAAAAAAATCGTTGTCAGTAACAACTGCAACAACAACCAGAGCAACAACAACAACAAAAACAGCAGCAACAGGAACAACAGCTGCAGCAGCAACAATAACAGCAGCAGGGTGTATGCCAAGGGCAACAGCTGCAAGCAACCAAAAAATGGCAACAACAACAATGGGCCGGTCGTTGCCCAGGCGAGTTTTCGCGCAGGCAATACCAGCAACGACATCAAAAACAACAACATCATTAGCAACAGCTAAAATAGCAGCTGAAAAAGCTGCTACGATACCGCAACTGAAAGTTGCTACTGAAGCTGTGTCAGCAGTAGCTGTAGTCAGTGAGGAGTTCAGGAGGGTGGAGAAGAGGCGACGGAAATTAAAACCGAAGCCGAATCTTTCTGCCAAGAGAAGGGCGAACTTGGCAGGCACTAGCGTGGCTTCATCGGCCGCTGGAAGCGATGAAGACGCTGAGAACTCGAGCTCTTACGAGGCTGAAGGAGGAGGGGGCCGGTATGTCGGAGAGGGAAACTCCTTCAAGGACCTACCGGTCGATGATGAGGTCACCGTCCAAATGGACGAAGAAGAAGATGAGGAGGCGCAGCTGGACAAGCTTATAAAAGAGTTGCTGGAGAAGCGCAACCAGTTGCGCCTAAAGAAAACGCAGCAGCAGCAGCAACAAGCTATGTTAAAGCAGCAGGTGCAGCAACAGCTGCATTTAAAGCAGCAACAAAGACAACAACAGCAACAACAACAGCCACAACAACAACACCAACAGCAACAACATCAGCAGCAACAACAAAGACAACATCAGCAACAAAACCTGCAATCAGAGCAGCAACCGCAGATACAAATGCAGCAACAACAGCAGCAGCAACAAAAAAAACAGCGGAAGTCAAGGATTCCACCCATAAATGTGAGTAACTTTGATATTATAGATAGTATTAGGCTATGTAAGCTAATTACAAAAGACTTTCATGTCAAAAGGCTATCTGCCAACAACCACATAATTATATGTGATAAAATAGAGGAGTACCATAGGGTGCGCACCGCCCTGGGAGAGGTTAAGACCGAGTACTTCACGTACACCCCAAGGGAGCAAAAGCTAAAAACCGTGGTATTAAAGGGGATTGATCCCTCAATTAAAACGGAGGAACTTGAAAGAGAGCTTAAGAATTTTGAAAGCGATGACCTCAAGTTCGTGGGGGTCAAGCCGTTTTCTTCAGCTGTGGCAAGGGGTGGTAACCGTTACTTACCATTCTTTTTAGTGCAGCTCACTCCCGACAGCAAAATTGACAGGCTGCGAAATATCCGCTACCTGTACTATCATGCTGTAAGATGGGAGAAAATAAAAAGGTCGGATCGCATACTTCAATGTATGCGCTGCCAAAGGTTCGGGCACGCCGCAGCTAACTGCAACATGCAGTTCAGATGCGTAAAGTGCGACAAGGACCACAAACATGGTGAATGTTCTCTTGGCAAGGAGAGAGTTGAAGACCGGAGTGTCCTCTCTTGTGTGCTCTGCAGGGACTCTGGGCATCCCGCCAACTTCAGGGGTTGCCCAAAGTACCAGGAGCTGAAAAAGCGAGTCCAGGCCCGCAGACAGCAGTCGGAAGACGATAGGCGTCAAAAGAGTCGCTCGTTCTCGAATTTTGTGGCACCCAACGTGTCCTTTGCCCAAATGGCAGCTGGACCGGGTCAAGCCCACATGACATCAAACCAACCAAAGGTAGCCCAAAAGGCACCAGAGGTGGATCTGGACTTAAAATCGATCCTTCTGTCTCTGCACGGAAAGATCGATAAGTTCCGGAAACAATTAAATGAACAAGCGGCCCGAATTGACTTTATCTATTCGGAGCTGTTTGTGGGGTCTGGTGTGCCATAAATCTAATGGCTGCGCTGGATGAGGGAAACTTAAAGATCCTTGCTGTGAATGTTAATTCACTAGTCAGGATCGAGAAAAGAGCGTCACTTGCCAATTTGTTGAAAACCGAAAACCCGGATGTGCTTTTGGTTAGCGAAACTAAGCTAAATCAGAAGCACAAATTGGGATACAAAAATTATCATGTAATAAGAAGAGACCGGCCTCACTCCACTCAAGGAGGTGGGGTTGGAATCTTAATTCGAAAAGGCCTGCGCCATAGGGTTATATATAGCGGGGACGTGCGTAGGTTCCAGTTGTTGGAAGCATGCATTATATGCATTCCTCTCCATAGCCGGAGGAGAGTGTATGTGGTGTCACTTTACGCACCTGCAGCACCTCCACCCAACCAATTTATGACAGAGCTCGAGACACTTTTTCGTAGTCTGCAGCTGAACTCGGAGGAGAATTATTACTTCTTGGCCGGAGATATTAATGCCAAACATGCGGCATGGGGAAATGTTACTGCAAATCCCAGGGGCAACCAGTTTCACGACTGGTGGCGCCTCAATATGATTGAGTACAAACTCGAGTTGTACGCGACGGATATCCCTTCTTTCCCAAGAAGCGGTGCTTTCCTGGACTTGGCCTTAACGGACGCAAGACTTCAACTGACAACCATAGACCAATACACGCGGAACTGTTTGCGTGCGTTTGAGTACGATAGTGACCACTACGGACTCGCCGCCGTAATACGGATCCCGAACGAGCAAACGCTGCTGGAGGAGTACGAAGCAGTGTGCTCATTCGATTATCGGAGGGCACAATGGTCGCGCTTCTCCAGATTGTTAAAGCGAGATATACGTTCGAGTGGGATCGACCCACCGACAAACAGCAACATGACAAATGATGACATTGATCGACATTTATTGCAAATGGACGACGCCATAAAACGAACTATGGAACGAACTATTCCTCGGGTAGGACGTTCCGACGACGACCAGACAGAAAAGTACAGAAACCCTACAATCGACGCACTATACCGACAGAAAAGTAGACTGCTCTCGAGGCTTAAACGGCTGTACAGGCAATTTACTGATCGCGACGACCCGGAGGTAAGGATGCTGAAGTCAGAGATCCGAATCCTGAAACAGCTGATAAAAGAAAATTACAGAAAATCTGTAAGTCTGTATTGGGGCAATAAAATTCGGGCTATTAAAACCTGTAGTCCGAATATGTTCCCACAGATAAATAAGTTGTTCAGGAGGAAAGATCACAATGATATTCCTTGTGTTCGAATCTCCCAGACAGCAGAGAACAGACAGACAGTACTGACTGCTGGAATAAGTCCAGAAAGTGTCGCTTCAAACGACGATTTTTTCGTGGTCGAGGACCCACAGGAGAAAGTGGATTTGCTGGGCGCTTGTTTCGAGGCCGTGTATACGGTGAACAATCCTGTTCGCCGTAACCACGACATTGAGAATAGGGCTCTGGTGAGCCATTTCTATCTGCGCACCGAACTTGAGAATTGGCGATCTGAGAATAACGGTTTCACCGTGTTCACTGATGAAAACCATGCTAATGCAGTTGTCGCCAATGGCCGAGATGCATCGCACTTGTTCGTGTCGAAGAATGATCTTCTGTGCATCTTCGAGTCACTAAAGAATAAAAAGTCGGCGGGGATGGATGGTGTCCCAAACGTCGTATTGAGACACCTGCCTTTGGAGGCTGTAGATATTTTCACCACGTTGTTTAACAATGCGCTGAATAATGCACATTATCCGGCGCATTGGAAGGTAGCTGTGGTACACCCTATCCCGAAAAAATGTAAAGATAGGACGAACCCTGCCAATCTCCGGTCAATTAGCTTGCTTCCGAATATTAGCAAGGTCTTTGAAAGGGTTGTCAATAGAGCCCTGTTAAAGTGGGTCGAGGACAATAACATAATCCCGGACAACCAGTTTGGTTTCAGGGCGAGGCATGACACTATTCATGCCGCGTCGAAACTGGTTTCCGACATTCAGTGGAATAAATGCAAGAACCAATGCACGGGTGCTTGTCTGGTTGATTTTGAGAAGGCTTTCGACACCGTATGGTTAGAGGGACTTTTCTACAAGTTGACCAGCCGGGGGATGCACAAACCTTTGCTATATGTAATTTATAATATGCTTATGGGAAGGAAGTTCGTTGTCAAATGTGGCAACGTGACTTCGAGCAGAGTCTTTGAAATTAAAAACGGTTTACAGCAGGGGGCGGTCAATTCTCCGATCCTGTTTAACATTTACACGAGTGATCTGGTTGGTTCACTCAGACATGCTATAGCGTATGCCGACGATTTGGTGGCATACAGATCAGGTCCTAAAATCGAGGTCATTAATATCCTTTTGCAGCGTGACTTCGATCAAATTAAGCGATATTGCGACGACTGGAAGTTGAAAATCAACTTTCAGAAGACGGAAACAATCTTGTTCAGAACTCCATTGGCTGGGGCCTCTAGGGATACCAGAAAAAACTGGAAGAAATTGGCCATTATTGGACAAAATGGGCAGCCATTGGCGGTGAGAAGCGTAGTTAGATATCTGGGTATCTGGCTTGACCAGTATCTGTATTTCGATAGACATATAGTTGCTTGTCTTGCTGGGGCCAAGAAGGCTTATGCTCTGACAAGGAGACTGTTTCATAGCAGTCAACTTGACTCTAGAGTGAAGGTCATTTGCTACGTGGCCCTTATAAGGCCGATCATCGCTTATGGTTGTCCATTGTGGTTTAATATAGCGCCTAGTTATATGGAAAAGATTCGGGTTTTGGAGAGACAATGTCTTAGGACCTGTCTCCGGTTGTTCCGAACGCCCGAATCCAACTATATAAAATACTATCCCAACAAGGTCCTATACGATGGGGCTCAGTTGAAAAGGATTGACAATTTCCTCATTAAGGTCACTCGAAGGCACGTTGCAAGGGCGATGGCCAGCGACAATAGTCTGATATTTGGGGCTTACTACCCCAATGAAATGTACATAGAGAGTACGCTCCGGTCAGGCTTTATCCCACCAGAGGCATTTATCCATATTGATTCAAAAGGGCTGGTACAGACGAGGGATGGTATCCCGGTCTTATACCATCGCTACCGCAGCGCGAGAGATAAGCGGCTCCTCCATGACGTGGACGTCGCCAATGCTCATGAGCTCCTCCGTTTTAGTACCGCAATATCGGAGAGGGATAGATTCGACACGGAAAAGCAATTCGCCGAATTTTGGTGGCTTGTTGAGGGGGGAGGGGTCAACATGCCCTCCCAGGACGGTGCGTTACTCTAGGTAACATCCTTTTAGCTTATAAGTTAGATTAAGTTAGCTAGGGCGTTTTTGGGAGAGGCCGGGCTCGCCAACGTGTGATGGTGCTTCCGGGAGTTGACTGACGCTGTAAGGCCTCAGTCGGCTCACGGCGGCGCGTGTGCACGTTGACGACTGCCAGGCACCCGGAAAGCAATTGGGATTTTGACCACTTGTTGCGCAAGGCAACGAGTGTTCAGAATCCTAATTATAGTTAGAATATGTTAGGTAGTTTAAGTAAGTAGAATAGGTAGTTTGTAATTTGTTTTATATAAAAATATAAAATTTAAATAATGATGCCGAGTTTTATTTAATTTTCTCGAGGAACACATATGTAAGATTAGTTCGTAAAATAGTTTTTAGGCCGAAAGGCAATAATTATAAGATATAGTTAAGTTTAGGGCGTCCGCATAAGGATCAATAATCTAGAATAAGTATCATGTTAATTTTAAGTTAGATTTAATCATTTTTGTCTAGTATGTAAGTTGATATAAGCTAATAATTAATAAAAATGAATTTAAAAGTAATCGGTTCTCGTCAGATCACCGTAATTAAACGACGTTGGGCGCGGTTAGTACGTAGATGGGGGACCGTTTGAGAACAACCGCGTGTCGTTGGCCAGTCCCATCTACAGAGTTGAGGTAGATAATATACGTGGTATCACAATGGACCTAAATTGGTCTAAGTGTGTCGGCTTCTGCCGACAGCCACATAAACCTAACCTAACCTAACCTGAATTTAATTAATATGTGTCTCCTGAACTTTTACCCAAAGGCAAAAAAAAAAACAATGAAACTCATTTAAGTAGAAATTCATTAAAAAAAGCTGTCGTCTTTCTGACAAGGGATGACCGACAGACCTCATTTTTTTATTTAAAACCGGAGCGGATACTGTTCGAAATTTGCTTACATTGAAACCAGAAGGACATGCAGTGATTAAACACTTAATAGGTACCCAGAACAAAGAGGGGATACGGCAAAAAGGTTTCCCAGCACAAATGTTAATTGCGTCTAAGCCCCTTTTTTGGGATAATGGTGACTTATTCAAAATTTGGGAACGTATCCTGTTACACTAAACGAACCCTAAACGCCTTGCATATTTAATACTACTTCAGATTTAATGCTAATACTTATAGTTCCGGAGTTTCAGCATAAAGTTGATATTCTTGGCCAAGTTACCGTAGAATCCTTGCTCCTTTTGGATTCGCCCAATTTACCTAAAGCGGATAGCAGGCAGAAAACATTGTATAACTTGAAGGCCAGTGATACGGAAGAAACACTTTCAAATTGAAGAACAACGGATGGTTGGAGAGAGTCTTTAAAGAAATACAAGATCCATACAGACGCAATGTGTATTATGTTTTGTATTCAAAAGGACGTGTCAAGCGTTTGCCTAAATTGCCCAAAGTGATACGATGAATAATCAAAATGTCAACCATCGAATGATTGTATTAGTAGGACTTTAGCTCAAATTACAATACATTAGGGAGAAATTAGGATAGATTGCTGGGCATAAAAAAAAGGATGAAGGACAAAATAACAAAATGTTTTAAATTGTTTTGAATTTTCTGTTTCCGACAAAGCACTTAACGATATTGTTTTAGTTCGAAAGGACTAAGGTCATTTGGATGTAAGTTCTTTTGGATATTAAAATTGACTTCTTCAAAACAGCGGCAGAAGTGTTATTGTTATGCTTGATTCAATCGCCGTCAGTTGATCTATTAAGATTGGACCGTTTATGTCACTTCAGATGACGGTTTTGTTCAATGTCATATCGACCGTGTGCTTTACACTGAAACAGCCACCTACATCCTGCCATGAATTTAAAATAGACAAGGTCGAAGCATTGTTTTGTTATTTGTGGTTGAGTGTTGTAGAATAAGGGTAAGCATTAATTGGCATCAACTGAAACTATCCATCAATTGTGCTTATTTTCCTTCCCCGCGTTAACCACCCGGTGGTCATGTCTACACAGACATGGCTTGTATAACTTATAAGAGTGAGTGTTTAACAAGGAAGAAATATCAACACTGTGATGCTCTGTCAGAAAGGCTGGCTGTTGAGTCTCAGAAGTCTTACATGAACCCCTCAGAAAGAGGAGGTATGGCGGATGAATTCAGACGTGTCGTCGACAGTCAGAAGGTTAGATAGGTAATACCTATTAGGTTTACAATGACATTCCAGCTGTCAGCTTTATACATAAGGCCAATCTGCTTGCTGCTCACTGTGCTCAACGCTCCCATTTTGTGTTTTGTCTGCCCCTGTACTTGAGGGCGTAGAATACTCCATGGGACCAATCCACTTCCGCACTCGTATAGTGGCTAGAGTACTTCAAGATCTTGACGTTCACAAATCCGCTGGTCCAGATGGTATTTCCCCTATCGTTCTGAAGAGGTGTTCTTCCTCGCTGGCAAAACCATTGCGTTAGCTTTTCCATCTATCCTATTCTTCAGGACTCTTCCCGGGAAGATGGAAAGCAGCATTTGACCAGCCTGTAAAAAAAAGGCGAATATTCTTCTCCCTCATCCTACCGACCAATTGCACTTACGTCCCTTCTTTCTAAGGTCATGGAAACGCTGATAAACCGTCAGCTAATGAAATGTCTTGAATCTCGAAAACTTCTCAATGACCGGCAGTACGGTTTTCGGGGCAATAGGTCCACCGGTGATTTGATGACATATCTAACCGAAAATCTCTTCACCAAGGTGGTGAAAGTAAGATCATTGCGCTTGATATTTCAAAGGCATTTGACAGAGTTTGGCATCAAGCTCTCTTGTCGAAAATGCGTGCATTTGGAATCGATGATAATCTTCTCCAATGGATTCGAAATTACCTTTCGGACCGTTCAATTCAAGTTGTCTTGGACGGTTTCAAGTCTGCAACTCACCAAATAAATGCTGGTGTCCCCCAAGGCTCCGTTCTGTCCCCGACTCTCTCATTTTTATAAATGATCTCCTGTCTGTTACTTCTAATCCAATCCATTCCTTTTCTGATGACAGTACCCTCAGCTTCTCATATTCGTTTCTTGGGTCACGCCCCTCATCTTCGGGTGTGGAACTGGAACGGCAACGTATGTTAAGCTCATTAAATTCCGATCTCAACAGTGGCGTAAAACCAATAAAGTGGAATTTAATGCTTCCGAAACACAAAGCTGTCTCCTGTCATTAAAGCAAAACCCACACACACTGCCATTATGTGTGTTAATGGCAACCTTCGTTGGAATGACCACATATTCGGTGTCGCCAAGAATGCCGCGAAATGTCTAGGCTTCCTTAAGCGTTGTAAGAAATATTTTACCCCTTCTGATCTGGCTACAATTTATAAGGCGTTTATTCGCCCGAAACTCGAGTACAACGCTCATATCTGGTCCGGTGCACCAATAACTTATTTGGAGTTACTTGACAGGATCGAACAACGCGCGATAAAACTCATTGGCGACCAAGACATCGCGAGATCGATTGACTCTCTTAGTCATCGTCGTAATGTCTCCTGCCTTTCGTTGTTTTATCGTTATTTCCACCATAAGTGGTCAAACGAAATAGCCAGTTACATTCCTCCCCTTGAACATTTCAACCGCAATACCCGTCATGCAAGGAATGCTCATCAGTTCAGCCTCAAGCCTGTGTTCGGACGTACAGTGAAGTTCAAAGAATCTTTCCTCAGCCTTACAACACGAATGTGGAATGCTCTTCCCCGCTCCATTTTTCCTGCACATTATAACCTACAAACATTCAAAACCAACGTGCGTCGGCATTTCTCCTTTTCGTCTCACCCTTATTTCCTTAACGCCCGCGCTGTGTAGCTAATACATTATAAGGGTCCCAACAAATCCCTTTAGTGCGCGCTTATTATAAAAAAAAAAAAAAGTACCTTACATAAATCACTGCGATTTATTTTGAGCTGAGGTGAGTAAGGATTATAGGCCAACGGCAACTCTCACATTCCCAAAGTGGGTTACTTGCAACGGATTATCCAGCCGCTGTCGGATCACATCAAACAAAGCTTGTTATGAGAGAGACGCTTGGAATCTACATGATTTAAAAGTATGCACCTGGAACGTGCAGACAATATACACCCCAGTTGCTACTCAACAACTAGGTGCTTTCCTATAGCGGTTCAAGTCAGATATTTCTACGATCCAGAAAATATTATAGAAATGAGGAAATGTGATATCTCCGGTTCAAATCACGCCAGGGCCAAATAACACCTTGAAATGCTTCCACTGCCCAACTTCTTGCGAACGTCTGACAGATATCAAGTAGTACTAATTCTCATAGGAAGCTTCTCAAATTGTACTCGTAGGTCCCTTCCATTTCGCGCAAATGGTTGGTTCGTTAATGCCAAATATTTATTTATTTCATAAAAGATTGCATACACAAGGTGGCGCAGAAGTTGTCACCCGATGTTCTTTCACTGTTATTTTGTTTATGAATGAAAATGTTTTGTTTTGAATGTTTTTGTTTTGTTTTTAATGGTGTCTTCAATTTTTTCCATTAAGTCAAGAAAATGATATCGGCTAAGAGGCCGTCGCCACAATTGATGACCATTCGAGCCCGATTTATGACATTTTCCATCACTCTTGCCAGAACTTTCGGCGATAAGTTCTCGCATTCTTGACGGATATTCTCTTTGAGGGCTTCAAGAGTATAAGGCTTGTTGAAATAGACCCGTGACCTCAAAAAGCCCACCAAAAGGAATATGGATCGGGTAAATCCGGCGATCTTGCCGGCTAGTGCAAATTGCCAAAATTAGAGATTGGGCGACCCGGAAATACAACCCTCAGAATTTCGGTTACGACTCGTGCAACGTTGCTCCAACCCGTTGGAACAACATGTTATCCAGTCCCAATTCATACAATTGAGGAAGGAGAAA
The DNA here is from genome assembly GCA_949715645.1 of Portevinia maculata. Taxonomy (NCBI): domain Eukaryota; kingdom Metazoa; phylum Arthropoda; class Insecta; order Diptera; family Syrphidae; genus Portevinia; species Portevinia maculata. Next base: position 99,697,042 of record OX454528.1, read on the forward strand.
GTCGTCGAGCATGGCTCTGTAGCGCTTGCCATCCACGGTAGTCGTTTAGCCCGCGGCATTTTCGAAAAAAAAAGTCCCGAAGACGCCTCCAGCGTAAACCGCACGCCATGCAGTAACTTTGAGTGTGATGGCTCTTCGAAAATTTTGCTTATTGCGATATCCGTAGAGATGGAAATAAGTCTCGTCGCTTATGATGATTTTTGATAAAAAGTTGTCTCACTCGTGGTCAAGATTCAGGATTTCTTTAGCGTTGGTTACACGCGGTAAACAGCTTACAGCTGATGCACGTCTGCAGTTTGTGACGGGACATCTTAAAGGCTTTCACCAAAATTATCTGTAAAGACCGCCAATCGATGCCCAATTGCGTGGCAAGTCGTCTGGTCGATTCTCTGGAGTCTTCTGTGGCATCTTCAGCCACAGCTGTGCGATATTCTCAGCAGATCGGCTGCTCCGGGACCGGTTATACATGGCAGCATATCCGAAGCGTTCGCCCGGTTGTTGTCGGACACCCGACAAATCTGCGCCGAAAGTCACATTGCGCGAACACCACCGACGAATAATTCCGCGTTCTTTAAGAGTATAGGATTCATGTCTTGTTGTATGTATCTGTTTACTTCATAAATGTCAAAATAGAATTGACATTTGCCGCCGTTTGCAAAAATTATTCCGATGATATTTGCGCCTAGTCAAGCGTGCGTATTCATCGTGGGGAAATCGGCTTGGACTAAAGCTATAGATTTCAAGCTGACGTGTGATCGCCTGTTTGTGATCCGCATCAAAGCTATGCTTCAAAGCATAAGCCTTATTATATGCACATGCCCCTACCGATGAGGCTGAAGGTTCCATTAAGGAGGCATTTTATGACCTTCTGGAACTTGTCCGGAATATATCTTTGGTTTATAAGTTGGTAAGCCCAGGCTACACGATTCGACTACAGATAACGGCTACTGACTTATCGATTTTGCAGCATTTTGTAATACGGTGATAAGTAGCACAAGGTTTCCAAGGGTTAGGATCGACACAGCAACCTGGCGCTCTCAAGATCTACGAGAATTGCTATGTCTTGCAAGAGCAGTTGAGTCATATCCCTACTTAATGTCGCATATAAGATCCTTTTTTTTTAATTTTAAACTAATTTTTTATTGGTTATTAAATATCAACTTACATACTAGACAAAAATGATTAAATCTAAATTAAAAACATAGGGACGGGCTACAGTCCGCTTGGGCGAACTGTTGGATACCCTATTCTTATTCCTATCCCTCATAAGTGTGCGTGACAAAAGTCTAAGTATGGTTGAATTGTTAAGAACGCTCTACGTATTTTGTTATATAATATTTAAAGGATTTTATCAAAAAAAATGAAGCTTTTGTAAAAAAAAACGCTCCCTAGCTCAAACTTTGGATTTTTCAAAAAAGGTTTTTTTTAAATTGTGGGCGTGTCAGAAGGCGGATTTTGAAAATATTTTCACATGAGCATAAAGGGCCCCTAGAAAGTATATATTATAAATTTCAGCTCCCTAGCTCCCTATATTGTGCGTGTTTTAGTGGGCGGATTTTAAAAATGTTATCACCCGAGCAGTTTTAGGAGTCATAAATCATATATTTCAGCTTTCTAGCTCAAAATTCGATTTTTTCAAAAAAATTGTTTTTTGAGTTTGTGGGCGGATTTCAAAAATTCGTAAACTTGATTATTTCGGGACCCTAGAGAGTGTATGGTTAAAATTTCAGCTTTCTAGGTCCAGTTTAAAGGCCTAATTTTTCCCGACAGACGGACGGACGGACGGACGGACATGGCTAGATCGACATTACTATCGATGCTGATCATAAATATAGTAACTTTTAGGGGTCTACGGGCAATATTAACGTATGTTACATACCCTTAGAATAGGGTACAAAAATAAGACAGTACGACTTTTTTTTAACTCTAAACCAAAATTGCCAACTTTGAAGACCTCTATAAATCAAACGACTTATCAGAAAAATATTTTGGAAGCTGCTTTTGAAGTTCTGTTTATATTCCTATGAGAAATTAAAAGCCAAATAATTCAACAAAAACATTGGATTTTCGATTTTTGACACGACTTTTAGCATTTCGACCCAGTGTCGGCGGTTCTCTATATATATTAACATATGCCAAACACCACGTAAGGTACTTTCGTCGGTGCACTGATCAGAAACCGTGCTTCGAAGAAGATGCCTGCACCTTAGATACAAGGTTACTAGGGAAAGGGGCAGACACACACTGAGGGACAACGCCTTAGCGGAATTTAGGACCATTCGATCCGAGCTCAAGAGGGCTATCAACATGAGTAAAAAGCAGAAGTGAGTGGATCTGCGCAGCGGCGTCAACACTTACCCCTGGAGACTAGGTTACAAAGTCGTAAAGCGAATCCAAATGGTTTGCCCTATCCTCAGAGACTTGTCTCGAAGACGGTACGGTTTCAGGAAGGGACGCTCTACGAGAAATTGAAGAGGTGGTAGGGACTCTCCAAACGGCAAAATAGGGCAACCTTAATTCAAGATAAATCGTACTTATAGTACCTATAGATATGCGAAATACCTTCAACTCAGCCAGATGGGTAGACATGCTAAACGCGCTTGAGAACGCCTTTGATCGTCCCGAGTACCTCTAACGGATGGTAAAGGACTACCGCGAGCTTCCTAACGACACCATAGAAGCCCCTTGCAGTAGAGAAATTACCGCTGGAGCAGCGCCGTGATCAATTCTTGGACCCAATCGCTGGAATAAAGCTTACCAAGGCATTCTTCATATCGACACCTCCCCGTAAGAATGTAATAAGCGACAATTTTTCAAAAAATCACTTTTTTACATGTATTTATATTTTGTGCCAAGCGCCACGTTTTGGGCTTGCTTTGAGGTTTCTACCAATGATACGAAAGAAACTACATATATAGAAATAAAAATTGAAGTATCCGACAAATTCGATAGGTTGTTTAAGTTGTTGTAACCGCCAAAACTATTATGCTAAGCGCCATGATAGATACTAAAGAAAATTGTACTCAACACATCCTACGAGAAAAAAATTTTGCATATGGCGCTTAGTTCAACCGATATTGTCACTTAGAACATAATACCACTGAAAAGTTGTTCCATTTGTTGTCGCTTGATACATTTTTGTCTAGACATAACCGTTGTTTTGAAATATTTTTAGTCTTGCCGTTAGGTTTCGATTCCCCTTGCCAGTTGTTTGCGTATTCTTTTGAGTGAAGATCATTGAACAGACAGCTGTAAATTGTTTTACTATTCAAGAAAGTACTCATTTTATAACGAGGCAGTCTATGAAAGTGGAACGTTAAATGGCTATGCTTTTCTTTGGGGTGAGATTGATGGAATGCGGGGAGCAAATGAAATTTGTTCAATACTTCTTGAATACTTGAATATTGTCGATGCCAGAGAAACCTTAACTTTCATTGCCCTTTATTGCGATAGCTGTCCCGGCCAAAACAAAAATCGTCAGATTATCACAATGATTTTTTTGCTTCTCCAAAATAAAGCTAAACACATAAATGAAATCTCTCTCACCTTTCTTCTACCCGGTCATACTTATATGCCTGTTGACTCGGTTTATGCCACCATAGAGCGATTTGTTAAAAAAATAACAATTTGGACGCCGACGGAATGGATAGCCACGATTGCCAATTCAATGATAAATCCAAGGCCTTACGAGGTTATAAAATTAACAATATTTCTTGGAATCCTGTATTATTTCCTACCATCAATGATTTAAGCGCCATTTGCTCCTGTATCAAGCGACAATCTTTAGACCATAAAAATATTCTAAGCGACAAAAACCTCTGTATCAAGCGACAATCTTTAGACCATAAAAATGTTATAACTTATAAGCGACAAAAACATTTTATCTGATTGAAATTTCGTTCATGCAACAATTATAAAAAATTGCGGCGCAAATCTCAATCAAAATTATGCTTATCATTACGAAATATACAAATAATTACCTACACCGGAAGTTTTTTTGTCTCCTGTAAAGTTTTAAAAATGTAGCTTAGTACATTCTTACGGAAAGGTATCTCCATATTATGGAGATGCTCGAAGATACCTTTCTGTTGGGGTATGCAGATGATATCGCCGTGTTTAAAAGGAAAAGAGATACTGAAAACCAGTTCAATGAGCAGATTAATGAAAAACGTAGGCGCCCCTTTGGAAAACAAACGTAGGCTTTTAATGTCGATCACGCATGCCATACATCTGTACGGATGGGAGATATGGGCCGACGCACTACGGTAAGCGAAATAGATTAGGCAAATTGCTACAGTACAAAAGGCGTGGAGCCCTTCGCGTTTCAAGCTCGTACCGAATGGGGTCGGAACAACCCGTCCTCATTGACGTGGGACCCCTATTAATCTCCTAGCGGTAGTGAGAAAAAGCATCTACGACATAAGGCGGAATTTACGGTGAAGGCGGCAACCGCGGAGGCAAAGGAGCTCACCAAGCAGCAGTGGCAATATAAGTAGAATCGAGAGACCAGGGGGCGATAGACCGCGAGGCTGATTAAAAGCGTTGCAGAGTGCAATGGGCGGCAACACGGGGAACTAAAATTCTTCGTATCGTCACCCAGTTACGCCTACCTTCACATTTAAAGAAAACAAGGAGTTCAGCATAGGAGTTCGGATACTTTGAAATGGGCAACGCCAACCATACATTCTTTGAATGCAGCAAATGAGAAGCGGAGACAAAAGTGTTGGAATCTAGACAACATAGCCGCAAAAATGTCAACGAATGACCGAAACTGGAATCGAGTATCTTCCTTCATAGAAAAGGAACTCATTACAAAAAAGAGAGACAAAGAACCATACCCACCTTCGTAGGGCGTATACATCTTAGACCACAGAAGACTTACAAGACAGTGCCCTTTTACGAACCACCACCACCCTTATGTTATGCAAAGAGCCGTCCCAGAGTGATATTCAATGCCATTCGTGGGGAGAGTTCAGTAGGTAGTGGCATCGCCTGCCACTTGAAAATAAGAGCATTAAAATGCATTTAAATTATACAGCATATTAATGAAACGATAATTGTCAAAACTATCTCTACCGGAAAATACAGTTCAGATTAATCAGTCATTATTTGCAAAATATAGTTAATTAGGCATCATTGTGGCAAAGCAACAAAAGCTTAATCAGAAATTTTGTTTATGGGAACGCATCCTGAATAAAATTCGCATTTCCTGTTTACAAGTTTGATAACTCAATTCCATTAAGTTTCATTGTTTGCTGACCTACATTCTCCCAATTGTTGTCAAATATTTGGTTAAATAATTTATTCGTACATAGAAATACCATTTCGTATGCAAAGCTGTACCTTTAAACGCACTACATATAGGTACAAGTGGGAGCCCGCTTTTAGCGTTCCCAGTGAACAGTACATTTCCGACATACATAAACACAACAAAAATAAATAAATTAGATTTCATTCATTGGGGCAGAATGCCGCGCTTTTTTCCAAACAATTTAAATCAAATTAGCCTCACATTTCTGGATGGGTGCTGCGGTGCGGTGAAATCTGCAGTCAGAAACCGCAAACCTTGAGTGCCTGTCGAAAACTGACAAAAATGGAAATGACTGCCGCGATAAATTTCCGCCACACGTACCAGAGCGATTTCCAGAAACGATGCTATTTCAACTCCTCTTTTTTTGGGCATCATCTCAAACCCAGCATTTCGCATTGATTGTAACGAAATATCAATTGAAAGAAGCACGCAAAGAAAAACCTTTTTGACAAATCCTTTTTTTAACAACTACACCAGTGGAACCCTGGAATGTTTTTCATAAGAACGGAGTTCGTTTTATTTGGTAACGAAATTATTTTTGTTACACCACTTTTTCCAATATTTCCAGACCTACTGCCTGTCGAAGGGATTAGGATTTGAATCAGAATATTTTAGAACACCCTAGTGTCATAAGGCAGGTGTCATTTCTCTTCTTCGATTTTGGAATTTTTCCGGGCAACATCGGCGCCACTTGAGTGTTCGGGTGGGATTTTCACCCCTGTGACCTCCCAGTGATTCAGTCTTAGGCATTCACACGAACTAGGCAAACCGAGGCAACATTTCCATGCGAACATCCTGCCAGAGATAATTTGTTGGTTCCCACGTTGGGGATATGAAGTAAAAGCAGGGAGGGATAGATGAAGTGAGTGGGAATTTGGGATTCTGCCTACAGCGGTTTTCCATCAATCCTTCGGGGTGAATTTATTGCAATAATTCGTTAGACATTTTGTATATTTTATTTTCCTTATTCGAATTACATCAGCTGGAGATTTAATTACGATAACTGGGTATTACCCGATGGCTAAACATATGTGATAACATATTTCAAGGAAATATATTTAACTATATTCCCTCTTGGGGAATTGCAGGGAAGGAGAGGCTGCAAAAGTGATGAATGTCTTTTAAATTTGGGATAGAAAAGTCAGAGTCCTGATGCAAAGCGGGTCTACTCCGTGATTAATGGGGATAATTGCTTAGGGCTTTGCAGGTGCTTTCGAGCATGAAATCGACGCTTGAGCTAATGACTATAATTTTGATTGGAAATCTTTTATGATACCTTTCTTACGATTGGAATTTCCTCTGGGAAAATGAGTTCCTAAACTCTAATTAACTTTATTCACTTTAATCGCTTGGGCAAAATAGGGATTGTGGGGGTGATGGGATGATAAATATCATCGCGCCAGGAGCAACCATCTTGAATTGAGAGAAACAATGTAATTAATATCAACATGACGGTTGGCACAATTCAATAAATCGTTCTGCGAATAATGGTTGGTTCCATATTTCAAAAGGACTATTATTTAGTGTCACTCAACTGATACAGGAATGACTTAAGAAGTTGCTTATAGGTCGAGCTGCTTGCTGTCATTTAGTGAAGAATGGAGAATGTGGGAATAGATTTGGTAGCAGGCAATTTATCATTTCATGACATGCGAAAAGCGTCAAAGAAAGCTGTAATTATCGGAAATAGAGATCAATTAAAATTTCGTTCGCCACTTGTGATCGTCCAGAGCCTCTGGATAATTGTTATTCTTTTATAGTGTATTGTGTTTATGTTACACATTCCAAAGTCCAAACATATCGCATTGCGAGCAATCGCTAAAATAAATCACATAGCATAAATTAACAAGGTCCGCACCTTAATCCCCAGTCACAACATCGTACTAACTTTCCTTTACTTTACCGTGGGCAGTCTCTGCCTGAGACACTGCAGCCTTCCATTGTCCTTCCAGTTGTCCAAAACAAGCATTCTAGCGTCCGCGATGGCTTGGTCTTTCAAACGGAGGTTCGGTCTTACTTGTCGTCTCAAACCTGGGGGAGTCGAAGATCCTCTACGCTCTAGCATTATTGCCCATTCGCTCGATGTGGCCGAGCCAATGTAGTCGGCTTTTTTTAGCTTTCTGGACTACATCCAAATCTTGGTACAGCTCATGGAGTTCGCGGTTATATCTTTTCCTCTATTCGCTCTCCACGCTCTCCACATACTGTGTGGCGCACCAATTGTCCTACAATAAGAAATTCAAATAACTTTATTTTTAATCAATGTATTTTATTTATTTATTTTTTATTCTATAGAAAATTCAATTTTATTTCATATAACTAATTGTGTTTGAAGCTGATATACCATAAATGACCTTCATGCTCATCCATATGCGTCACCTGATCAGAAAATGATGCATTGCGCCCTGAAGGATTGAAGTCGGGATCGCCTCAATTATGGTTTTAATGAACGGCTTCAATTGAGTCATATTCCTTGGTTTCGTTTTGTACACCTCTTGCTTGACATAACCCCATAAAAAAAGTGGTGCAGTCAGGTCAGGTGACCTTGGGGGCCAGCGGAAAGTGGAGTTTCTGGATATTAATTTGTTTGGGAATTTCCGTTGGATCTCCGCCATAACCGGACTGGCTATGTGTGCAGTTAGTCCATCTTGCTGGAACCAAATGCTGTTGAAACGGATACTTCTTCGGCGCAGTTCTGGGTAAAAAAAACAACTCTTTCAACATCTTTAAACAACGATCCCCATTGACTATTACTGTTACACCGTTTTCTTCAAAGAAGTATGGCCCCACAATGCACAGTACCGTCTCACGGAGGACTTCTGGATTAGATTCGCTCTATATAAAGCAATTTTGCTTATTTACATTGGCGTTTAGATAAAAATGGGCCTCGTCAGACATAAACAAGCAATTTCTCAAGCCGTTGTCTTCTTCGTTCATTTTAATAATTTGTTGACAAAATTCCAGGCGAATATGAAAATCCAGATGGTTTAACTTGCTGTCAATTTGGACTTTTTCCGGAAATGAATCATGAATTATCCGTTGTAATGACCGTCTGCTAACTCCAATTTGCGCCGATAAGTTTCGACTCGAACTTATATTTGTGTGAATTGACGATGCTATACATGCCCGATTGTGTCTTAAACCCGAACATATCTATCTCGATGGTACGGTCTTCGTGCGATGCTTCGAGATTCGGCAAACATGTTTACCAGTCTCATAATAGTCCATCTACACGGGGGAGTGCCGCCAAACTCCCGCCTTAAATTCCCTTTGGACGGAAATGTAGGACTGCAAATCATGGTACCGCTGCACTATCTAAATTCTCTTTTCGGTATCCCAACTATTCATTTTAATAAATCTAAATAGTAACCTGTCAAATAACAAAAAATTAGCCGATTACTCACACAGAAAAAGACTTATTATTAATTCAAAGAATAATATCAAGAAATTATGTTTTTGGGCGACTTATGGTCACCACTTCAACGTAGAGCACCACGAAGTTGTACTACATCAACCACATTAATAATAATAATTCATAATTAATAATTTTCCCATGTACCTTAATTCTAAGAATAAATTATCAGCATAAGTAAATTTCAAGAACAATCCAAGTCCTTTATTAATAAACTGATTGTCAAAAGGTAAAGTCGCTTATTTCCATCTCCCCGGATCCACGACATACCACGCGCCATTCCAATTTTAGAAGATCGAAAAGTAGGTGGTAGGTTGCAAGCTTCGCTGGACCAAGCGATTTCAACTCCCTTTCCGCAGGCGACAGAAACAGCTCACGCATTGTCGTTGCTGCATTTGGGGTAGGTGCTTTTCAAAATCATCAATCAAAATCTTCAAACCGATACATCGACAACTATTAATTAATGTACAAACACAAAATCTCCAAACACAAAATGACCGATTTATGGCAACTTTATGCCACCAATAATGCTTGTTATTGGCAGCAAAAAAATAGCTTAGCTCACCAATTCATTTGTTACTACTGCACTTCGAAAAAATCCCAAACACTTCGATTTCATATTTTTTTTGTTTTACGATTTACTTTAATTAAAATGTTTTCTATTGAATCCATATGACGTTGAATGCAGCAAAATGTGGACTTGCAGTTAAGCGGAACTGTGGTACACCGCAAGGCAATATGCATACGACGATACAACATCTTCTTGTTCCTTAACGGTGCAGGTATGATCAGGATCGAATGGATCATAACCCTCCTACTTTAGTGCATCCGTAATGAATCGCAATGAATGGCAGGCCTCCAGGTTTCTGGTCACTTCATAAATCAGGCACATCAAATACTGATGTTCCTGCATTGATGTGATCCAGGGGTTATTAAGCAAGCCTCTTTTCGACCAACGTTACTTTTGTTATTTATTAATCGTGTTGATCGACCTTTTAAGTCAGTCATGTCAACTCATTGACTTGCATGCACACTTGTGGGAGAGTTGCAAGAAGTTAAGTGTGTCGCTAGGCTCACTTCAATGTTAAAAGTGCCTTGAAGTAATTTCACCCCTAAGCCGCCGTTAACGACAAGCGCTGCGTTTTGCTGCTTTTGGGGGGCGCTGCAGAGATATTCTTGCCCCTTTTCAAGAGAAGATTATAACACTCACATATTTTATACATTTACATTCAAACATAAATTTACCTACATTGATTCATTTAATTTATAAAATAACGTTATTTTTGAAAATCACGTAAAATCTATTTAAAAGAAATTAAAAATGGTACGAGTAATTTAATAAATCAACCATGCGAAAAGCTAATTCATATATGTATTGTTAAGAGCTTTATACATAAGCTCTCCACAGAACAGTATGAATCGATAGTAGGAGCGTTCTGGGTCAATCGGGGGTTCGACAATCTTATGACCGCGTACCTATAGGTAGAGGTATAATCAGCGTTGTCACTTAAATCGAAAGCAGATATAGTAAATTAGCCAAAAAAATGAAGTATTTTTAAAAAAAATATAGTACCATCATAATGTTGTTCCTTTTTATTGACCTACAGGTTCATTTAAACCTCATATTCTATCCCTATTAACATGAAGACTTGTACTTAAGCGTGCCCGGATTCCGGGACTTAACGATTTTTTCCCGACGGGATTTCACTTCTTAACTGAGTCACTCTGATTTACAGGTGGCCACATAAAAAAAGGCATTAACGGCCCATATTGGCCCTTGAACCTAGTTTCGCCAACAATTTGCGCATCCGAAGTGGAAAGAACCTACAATTCACCGAAGACTCCGATCTCTTCAATCTTGATAACAGTAAAACATAACAAATATTAAAATGTATATATAGTATAAAGTACGACGTTCAAAAAACATGCAAATATGTAGTAAAGTACTACATACGTAGTATAAGTGGCAACGCTGGTTATACTATCACCAACCCAAACAAAAAAAAATCAGCTCGTTTAAGCGCTAAAAATTCAAAAACTTTCCATACGATTGAGCTAAAATTAGCACAAGAGCCGAGTTCCACTTACGGCTCCCTCTGAGATTTTCCTCCGCTTTCTTAGTTGAAATTTTTTTATGATGTGGAATAACATTCTCGTCGGAGGAGAAATGTATCTGTCAACACGTATCTGGACATATTTCCCCCTTCCGCCACAGCCAACAAAAGAAAACTTCTTCTCTTTCTCTGCCTCACATAAACTAAAAAGCAAGCATCAGCGATTCGCGACCGAATCCTAAAAATGTTTGTCTCAGGAAATTAACAAAAATCTCCGGTTCCACTGGTGAAGTACCGTATTTCACTTACGGTTCACTCCAAGATTTCGAAGGGATCCGTAAGTGGAAGTCACCTTTTATATTTTTTTATAAAGTGAGAAGTGAATGTAAGTCAAGCGTTTTCAAGTTTTCCGATAGATGGCGCTGAACACCAAAATCTCAGCACTCCACGTTGACAGCTAACATTGTGATGACATTTCTCATGACGAAATCAACACATTCACGCGTAATCGCATTGCAATACCCTTGTTTTATTGGGAAAGTTATCCGTAGTGAAGAAGGATTTTACACGTATTATAAATAAGAGATCCCACTGAACACTGCCGAAAAAAGCAGAAATGAAATCCGTCTGCGGATAGATTGAATGAACATTGAATGAACTTTTGATACGTTCGTTCTTATATGTTGGTACGATTGGTTGGTCGAGTAGAGATGAAATATCGATGCACGTTTTCGACACATGAGTTAAGTTGGATTTGGAGTTGAGTTGAAAACTAGTAAATATGATAGAAAAAGCAATTTTCATTCCTCTTTTTATTTCACATCATAGTACGAGTACCTATGTAGTTCGCGTACTTTTCAAATATATAAATGTACCCTCACTTGTATACACACTGTCCCATGCAACCGTACGAAACCAATTGCAAACCAAGGCTCTTATGTCGACTAACCGACGAGTTTCTATTTTGAACAAACTCTACGAACATACTCCCCTGACTTTGGTGTTCTTGTTTATGTAAAACAGCTGATATAATTCCGCGAAAAAAATGTCAAAACAGGAAAAATGGTAAAATTATCAAAATTATCCGTTCGAGTTGTTAGATTTCGTTTGGCACGGATATATTTGTTCTACTTCTTTATTTTTTCTGTAAATTATTCTGACAGCCAAGCTGTTATCGTACTAAGAGTACCAAATTTCAAATGTAAAAAACAGGCTGCTGCGGATGGGTTTGGTGGGAACTCCTACTTTACTATGGATAGCTTTCCCAACAAAACAGTGGTAATGTAACAATAGATGAAACGACAAATTGTATTACGCTGCAACAAGAGTTCTGCAAATTGACACTATAAATTGCGGAATAAATCGAAAAATAATGATGTCAATGTCATAAATGCAACCATACTGGATCAAATCGCAGGAAATTCCATGGATGGATTCAGTAACACAAGATGAAGATGCCGTCAATTAACCAATCGAATTTTTGAATTCACTTGATGTGCCCGGATTGCCACCACATGAACCAGACTGCCAGTCAAACGATCATTGCCCAGCATAATCGAAGTCACAATTCTGACTGGCAAGTTCGAAAATCGAAATAAAAGATGTGTTATTGGCACGGATACCGATGATTCGTACTAATATGCCATTCCGATTCAAACGGTTGCAATTTCCAGTACGATTGGCGTTTGCAATGACAATCAACACAGCAAAAGGCGAGTCGCTACAAGTTGGTGCAATAAAGTTGGAAAATCCACGTTTCGCTCATGGACAGTTTTATGTGGCATGTACACGTGTTGGCAAACCAACAATACAATAAAATACAGTCGAGTCCGCTTAACTGAAACGCCCATTTGCCATAAGTTTTGTTTCAGTAAAGCGGTATTTTCACTTAAACGATCTTCGAATAACTGAAAAAAAAATACTTTACCGGAATTTAGGTAACTAAAATACAATTTCACCAATCCAATCTAGGAATCCAAACACATACAGAAAAAACCAACAGTAGTGTTTTAAAATATGTTAACTATTTTTATTAAAAAACGTTTTAAAATAACAAAAAAAGGAAATAAAGTATAAATAAAGAACAAAAATTAAATGGATTTGTACTAATTCACAGCTCAGTTTTTAATATGTAATTTGGTAGTTAATGGATTTATTGCACCAACTGTTTAGTTAGTAGGCTTATAAAAGTCGCATATCTGCGTTTGCTTATGGTTCCGGATATTGGTTAAAGATAATTTGTCTTTAAGGTTGTCAATTGAATCGGCAACTTCACAGTTTTCCCCAAAAAAGTTCTTCAGAACTGCAAGAGAATTAAAAGCATCATTCACTGAGGGTTTTTGATCTGCATCTATGTCTATGTCTACAAGAAATTCAATTTCCTGTCTGAGATTTATCGGTAAATCGGCCTCTTCCTGATCGCCAACTTCAGACTCTCTCAGTGCAAGGTTTTAGCAAAGCCCGCCTTTTGAAAACAATTTTTTACTGTCTCGGGGCTGAACATCCACCAGGCTCTTTTTACCATTTTCAAACTAGAAAGTAAGTCCAAATTTTTGGCAAAATTCGTTAAAGATTGCCCATTATCGAGATGAAGAATTTGTCGTCTTACTATGCACCTTCGATAATGCGATTGGAAAGACCGAATTATCCCTTGGTCCAAAGGTTGAATAATTGAAGTTGTATTTGGTGGCAGAAATTCTATTTTGATGTTGTCTAAAATAGCCTGATCATTTAATTTGTGACAAGCCGCATTGTCAATAAAGAGTAACACTTTCTTATCGTTCGCTCTGAATTTTACGTTGAGCGCCTTTTTGTTGGACAAATATTTAACAGGGACTGTAGAGGTTACGAAAAAACCTAGGCTTTCTGGATTTTCCTATGCAGAAAATCATTTTATCGCTACCATTTGAATTTACCACAAAAAGACTCGTTATTCTATCTTTGTTTCCTTTTCCATGTGATGGTTTTTCTAGCCTGTTTGCTAATGTGCGAGTGGGTAAAGCTTTGAACAACAATGCAGATTCATCCGCATTGTAAATATTTTCTGCACTATATTCTTGGATATGTAAGATGTTGGACAAATATTCTTCAGCACCGTGCGTATCCGGCGAATTTTTCTCTCCGTGCGTGTTTTTTAAATGTATATTTTCCCTAACTTTCCAACGCTCCAGCCAGCCTTTGGAAGGTTCAAAATCGACGTTCATCATAACAGCAAATTGTTTTACTTTTTCCATCAAAAGAGGACCACTAATTGATGCATTTTTCTTTTGCATGTCCTTAAACCAAATCAATAGCACGTTTTTAATATTTTTATGACAACCAGTTCGGTCCCGTTTCTTTGTCAAATTTTTATTTTCTGCCGCTGCATTCAAAAATAAATGCTTGTTTTTAATAATCCTTGTCAAAGTTGGTGCGCTGCAGCCATATTTTGCACATATAATTTTTGTGGATTCTCCCGAATCGATTCTCTCAGAACTTCTAACTTTTTTGTGATGTGTGAAGTTTATTGGGCGCGTTCAATTAAAGAAAGAAATATTCTAAGTGGTGGGCGTATTCAGCTTTTTTATTTCAGTTATGCGGAGCAGTATGAGTATAAGTGAATGATTTTTCTAGTAATTATTTTTTCATTTAACCGAATTTTTCAATTAAGCGGGTTTCAGTTAAGCGAAGTTGTTTGTATGAAGGTTGTGAAAATATGCAGTGTGACAAATTTTGTGTTTCAACTAACCGAATTTTTCAGTTATATTTCAGATATCCGGACTCGACTGTATACAAAACCAAAATCGCATACAGAACCCATTAACCCATCCTTACCTGTTGTGTTGATTGCCGTCCTTTGTCCCTCCTAGATTTACATTTTGTATACCCTATTCTAAGGGTATATTCATTTTGACGCATAGTTTGTAACATACCTTAATATTGCCCGTAGACCCCTAAAAGTTATTATATTTATGATCAGCATCGATAGTAATGTCGATCTAGCCATGTCCGTCCGTCGGCAAAAATTAGGCCTTTAAACTGGGCCTAGAGAGCTGAAATTTTAACCATATACTCTCTAGGGTCCCGAAATAATCAACTTTTTTTTTGCAAATCCAAAGTTTGAGCTAGGGAGCTGAAATTTATAATATAATACTCTCTAGGGGCCCTTTATGGTCATATGGTAATTTTTTTTTTAAATCCGCCTACTGACACGCCCACAATTAAATAAAACATTTTATTGAAAAACCAAAGTTTGAGCTAGGGAGCGTTTTTTTACAAAAGCTTCGTTTTTTCTTTGATAAAATCCTTTAAATGTTATATAACAAAATATGTAGAGCGTTCTTAACAATTCAAGCATACTAAGACTTTTGTCACACCCACTTCTGAGGGATAGGAATAAGAATAGGGTATCCAACAGTTCGCCCAAGCGGACTGTAGCCCGTCCCTATGTTTTTAAACGCATTTTCTGTAGAATAAAAGATCTTAAACCGAAAGTTACTTCCAATACTTTCGAAAATTGTATTCTCTTTTTAAAAAAAAAAACAAATATTTAAAAATTATTCCTCTAATAAGGAATGGCTACCGTCGACCATCGTCCGGTCAATCGAAGTTTCTACTCTGCTGATAAAAGAATGCAGAACAGCAAATTTGTTGGCAAATTTAAACGGATTTTCGGTTGAGATGCATCACGTCGAAAAACATTCCTAACATGGTTCTGCACAAATATCTAAATTTCGAGTATCTAAAAATTAATGTTATACAATTTGATAACATTGATTTTTGTGTTATCTCTGTTGTTCGCCTTCGCATAAAAATACATTTATTTTTTAGCTGCTGCTCATATCTGGGGTGAGAGAGAAAGATTTTTGGCAAACACATATGTATATGTTTGTATGCACATATGGCCTGGAAGTTATTTTGTTTCCTCTTTATTGTATGACCAAGCTATTCGAGTGCGAAATCGAATTCCCAACTGTGTTTTGCTAACGCAAAAAGTTCAATTTTCAAAATGTGTCCTTTCTCCAACAAAAGATACTCACGTACTCGGATTGTAGGTGGCAAAGTTTACATTAAAGAATCTGTTCTGATATGCCTTCAATTGACACTTGTATGAGGAACACAGCAACACAGGACACGGCCGACTCTATATTAGCTCAATAAATACCACAGTTCATTTAATTTATTCTCCGGTAGAATGGGATTCTTTTAATGTTTACATTTGATTAAATGCTTGACTGAATTGATTGCGATAAGGGTTGGTCAAAATTGTTTCATCCTCCTGCTTTTCTGCTCTGTCAACGACCGACAAGTAGTGGCGATTTGGTACGGGTCGATATTGGATAAGGAAGAAATAATGATAAAAAGTATCTTCGAGGATAATAGAATGTTTGGGCTAGATGATGCGAAGCGATGGGTAATTGATTCATCAGTTCAATGGTGTTGATTTAGCATGTTGTTAACGCGAGTCTACCTTTTTGATGTCTTCTTGGGCGTAATGCGATTGATGAGGGAAATTGCCCACTTTGTGGCTAGTTAATGAGCGAAATCAGTTTATTAAGTTTTCTCACAGAGGTGGTTATAAATTATCAACTGATTGGGTGATTAGAGTGGATCAACAAATTTCAATTTGACAGGGCTTAGGTTGTCGAGTGTAATTAAATTGCCACATCGATTCCCAGCTGGTGGTATTTTAAATGATGAGCACGTCTGCATGTTAATGATGATTTGAGCGGTCAGAAAGAGGCAGTTCATGCCGAAACGAAAGCAGACATCAGGTTCTAACAAAGCTCAACAAAAAGAATGCCCACAATGTAAGTTCATTGGCAGCAAGCTATTGCACTCGCTCGTACGAAGTCGAATTGTCAACTCGCCCTGACAGGGTGATTGGTGCAGTTGGCGTATGCACTGCATTACATTGATAAATCCAGTCTACAAGGAACAATTATTACTTGAGACGAAAAACAACAACTACAAAAGGGAGCTTATTAATATTACTTATGAGATAAAATACTTTTGACACTTGCTAGAAGGTTGGAGTTTTGGCATCTTAAGGCATCATCAGTAGTTGACTTTTTTGACCATTTAAAAAGACCCCTCCTCTCAAAAGAATAATTAATTTCATAAGCCAATTTATTACGGTCGTAAGGCGTATTTCAGCGACAGCCGACAGCTGAAAGAATAGATGTTAATACGTGATAGGTCAACATCTTTGCAGTAATAACAGTAAGCTGTACCTTGAAACAAAACAAAACTATCCATTCTGTGACAAATCATATTTGACCTTTCTTCTTAAAGAGCTAAGATGGTCGAGGTTTTAATGCCCTCATTCAAAGACTAATCATAGCGTACCACTGAGGGTATCCTTTTTTGTCTGGCTAGGTACTTAAATAGACTTTCGTCGATGGGAGTGATGTCTATACTGTCAACGATGTAAGACATAACCTCAACAAACAACGATTCTGCAGCCCCGGCGACGGCAGATTTCAACATTTAACCGTCGATTTAATTAACCATATGAGAAACCTGCGCTGCCTCAGCATCATCGAGCCCTGTGAGAAAATTTGATACACCGATTCATAGTAGCACAACTAATAACCATCGATCAAGGTAACTTATTTGACAGGAACAAGCAAAAGCAAACATCTGCGTATCCTAATGAATCGAGCGGTCGCATCGAGCGGTCGCACCAAAAAGGTATCATGCCTCAAAGTGGCTCAATGTGCTGCTATCCATAAGGGGGAAAGGTAACAAAAGATCTCGCCACTGGTGACAGCAATGAATTAAATGTCTACCATCATATATTGGCTGACGTCATAGCATTTAAAAGAGATATGTTTAATTTTGAAGAATTTAAAAACGCGAGCAGCTCAGTTAGTACTGTCATGTTCAAGGAGAGATCCTACTAACCTCGTGAAAAAAGCTATACCAATCAATTTTCTTAAGAAGTCGCAAAAGAGAGGCAAGCCTAAAAACTCCGGCATCACACAAATGCAACAACACCAGCATTTAATTGGCCTCAGTGACGAATTAATTCAAAATCAGGAGACCTCTCGATAGTTTTGCGGTCAAACCGGTGAACCCCACAAGCAAAGCATTAGGGATGCAGTGAAGTGGGAGGGTTATAATTCGTTCAGTCCAAATTATAACTTCGATGTTAAAGAAATAACGTACACCACTGGGCCCTACTATAACTTTCTCGCTTTTAATTTTAAGAATTGGATTCGAATCACATTTCATTAGCCATTTTGTATACTCATAAAATCCAGAAAAAAACATGTAGATAGCTATATTCGATTTGTCTTAATTGTATTTGTGAAAAACATCTTGAATTTATTTCTATACCTTTCAGCAGAGGACGAAAATAGATAATACAAATACATATATACATAGTCGCATTTTGTAGGGGTATGAAGTATGAGTATGCTCAACATGCATAATGATATTTATGTTAGCTACATATTTTTATGAAGGATATGTGATCTTTTCCCGCGGTAAAAAGTATCCTATGTCCATTCTCAGGCTCTAGACTATCTGTGTATCAAATTTCATTTAAATCGGTTCAGTAGTTTTGGCGTTAAAGCGTGACAGACAGACAGACGGACAGAGTTACTTTCGCATTTATAATATTAGTATGGAAGTATGGATTGAGGTGAGCATTAAAAAATGGCGTACTGAGTTTTAGCGAACATTTTCGAATAATAGTGCTTTCCAGAAATTCTAATATCTCAAAAACGGGTCAAGTTATTACTAATATTATTTTTTTTAAACCCATTTGTGTATACAAATTTTTGAAATATTTTTTACGTTTTTATTCATATAATTTTATTTTAAATTTTCGAAAATTTCACTTTTATGAAAAACTCTAACGGTTTTGATCAATTTTTACTATCTTCAGTGTCGGAATATTGCTTACTCAGTTTTTTGCAAAAGACTCGACTAACGGTACTTTACAAAACCATCAATATCTGAAAAACGGGTGACGTATCTTTAAGGAAATTTGATATGTTAGGTTAGGTAAGTTTGAGGTGGTTGTCAGCTGCAGCCACCACACTAAGACCAATGTGAGGTCCATTGTGATACCACGTGGATCTAAGAGCTTCTAATAAAGCGCGATTGACCTCTAACGTGTATCGTGTCCTTGATAGAGATTTCTTTTATGGTAGACAACAGGACATGTACAAAGAAGCTGAAGTTTAGTCTCCTTCTTCTCTTTATCCATGCAGCTTCCACAGAAGTCGATTAAATAAAAACACCAAACTTGATGTGTGCTTGCCAATTACTAAGTGCCCTATATTTCTCTTAAACCACGACAAGGTTTCTTTTATCGCCATAAATTCCCCCTGGAACAATTATGAAAACGGAAAAGGAGACTTTTGATCGGACTTTTTCTTTTGACTTTGAAATTCATTTTTTTATTCATATATATCTACTTACATACTAGACAAAAACTCTTAAATCTAACTTAAAATTAACAGGATACTTATTCTTATTTATTGGTCCTTATGCGGACGCTCTAAACTTAACTATAACCTTATAATTATTACCTTTCGGCCTAATCTTTTTTGGTAGGATTTTATATGACTTATGAGTATGCACAATATATCAACATAATAATGTTTACTATACATAAATGGTTTTATGAAAGATGTGCGCTCGACAGTAGGGTTGATTCGATCCAAGCAAATACGAGTACGTACTCGATACTTTTGATTCAATACAAATAAAATTAATATCGATACCCTTTTTGAATTGATCTAATTAAGTATCAATGAATTGTCATGTTATCCCTTTTCCACCCAATCTTATCTTCCCATCTCTCGCTCTGAGTGTTCTCCTTTTTTATTCACTCACAATCATTTCAAATGAATTGACTTTCGTGAAGTGAGAGTGACAAATGTAATGAATGAAACAAAAATATTTGTTTGCTTCATGCGCAAATACGCTTGGGTACTCATTCCGTATGTCGAACATCGCCAGGCTTGGGTGGCGACGGTGTAGAGGTTAGTGTGTTGCGTTGTGACCCTTGTGTTGCCGGTTCGGTCCCCATGGGGAACAACAACATACGCCACCCATTTATGGAGAAAAACGAATGTCACCCTGTTTTCGCCAACCTCTACAACAAAAAGAGGATTTCTGCCTGGTAGTGCTGTAGAGTCTGCGTGCTCTGAGAATTGGATTTCCGTTAAAAAAAATCGCCAGGCGATATTGCTTCAGTAGAAACTTTACTCCTCATATTCTTAGAAACATATAAAGACAGACCGTGCATGGACGGGCTAAATTTTTCACTGCACCCCAGAAAACAGCACTTGTCTTAACAAACTAACGTGATGGGCAAATCGTTGTGGCCCTGTGTAAGCCCCACAAAACCCAACTTGCCCTCCTTTCCATAAAATACAAAGTCCTACATATTGAAACAACCTCTGCTAATGATTTGACTTGAAGAAAAACAGTGAATATTATGGTCGGAAATTTTAACCCAGATTAAAGTAACTGGGTTTAAATTTTTGGGTTAAATTCACTTAAACCCAAATACAAATTTTGATCTGGATTAAAGTGAGTGAATTATATGGTCGTATGACTTTGGCAAGGTTAAAATAAATAAAATTTAATTAAACAGAAAACTTTCAAAAAACAAACTTTTACAATTTACTTGTCCTAAAACGAAAACAACATCCTGAGATTGTACAAGAAACATTGCAACTGTGTATTGACTTTAAGACCGACTGCAGGTTCTCCAAAACAGCGATGGAAACCTAGTCACCGAATTGCATCGAAAAGTAGAGAGTGATAAGACTAGAAGAACCCACGTTCTATAAATGGAAAACCGATTGCACCACCCAGTATAGAAGATGTTGGCTTAGCTTTAAAAAGGCGGCAGTCTCTGATGGCTTACTAGCGGAGCGGAGCGATGATATGATATTCCCCATCAACAAGAAAGACGATCCTTTGTCTTGCAAGAGCTATCGAGGCACATCCCTACGTAATCGCATATAAAACCCAATCCAATGTAGTGTGTAACCGTTTAAAGCCGTTCTTCACGGATCATGAGCCTCCCGGAAAAATGAATCCAGCTGTATCGCGTGACACTTGGAAACACGCGGTGTTATGTCCAGTTTTCCTCAGGCTTGGAGAGAAGTGAAAGTGGTCTTTATACCAAAAGCCGGGAAATACTCCCATGTCAGCCCAAAAGACCTCAGACCTATTAGTTTGCCATTCCTCCTTAAAACGCTGGAGCGACTGATTGATATCCATCTCTGTACCAATATAAATACGCAACTTCTGCCTGCGTCTCAACATGCGTACTGTAAAGGTAAGTCAGTTGAAACCACCCTTCACTCTCTGGAACGCACTATTGAATACTCCCTTCATCATAAGGAGTACACTATGGTTGCTTTCCTAGATATAGAAGGCGCCTTTAACAATATGAGCACATCTGCAATCGCAAATACACTGACAGCACTGAATGTGGATGGTTCGCTTGGTGAATTGATCAATCTGCTGCTCACAAGTCGGATTATCAACTCAAAACTGGGCGTTTCATCCGCCAGGAGGTCTGTCAGTAGAGGCACGCCGCAAGGCGGTGTCCTTTCCCCCCTTCTCTGGAACTTGGTGGTGAATGAACTACTGATATACCTGGAAGGGGTGGGATGTAGGGTGATTGCATATGCGGATGACATTGCTACAGCCGTCTCCGGAAAATACCTACTATAAGGGAACTCATGCAAAACGCTCGCAACAAGCTAAAGAGATGGGCTAATCGCTGTGGCTTGGGTATCAACCCCCACAAAACAGAATTAGTCCTCTTCTCCAGGAAACACAAAATCCCGCACATTGACCCGCCCTCTATTGGTTGTATAAGCTTAGTATTTTCTGACGAAGCTAAGTTCTTGGGTCTTTTCTTCGATAGGAAGTTAAGCTGGAAATCCAACATACAAGAAAGAGTAGAAAAAGCCACAGTAGCACTTTTCTCTTGCAAAAAAGCCATTGGCAACAAGTGAGGTCTACAACCCCGCATAACTCATTGGCTATATGTATCGGTCGAAAGACCGATTCTTACATACGGGGTTGCTGTCTGGTGGACTGCCCTAGATAAAGCTATAAACTGTGTTAAGCTAGGCAAAGTCCAACGCACAGAAGGTTTGTGCATAAGTGGAGCACTCCGAACCACCCCCTCAGCAGCACTAGATATTCTGCTACATCTGTTACTCGTCGACATTTTCAGTAGGCAAACAGCAGCCTGTTCTGCTGTCCGCCTTAAGGCTACCTCGCAGTGAGTTAACAATAATATTGGCCACACCATCATTCTGAGCTCATTTGAGCTTCTACCAGGAAACATAGACTACACCATACCCCAATTACAGTTCGTAAAGAACTTTCAAGTTACTATTCCTTCCACATCATTCTGGGAAGACGCTGAATTTGAGGAAGATAAATCGATTTACTTGTACACCGATGGATCAAAAACTAGTGACGGGGTTGGTGGCGGCGTTTTCTCCGAAAGGCTAAATCTGAGTCTCTCTTTCCGTCTTCCTAATCACTGTAGCGTATTCCAGGCGGAGAATATGGCGATAAAACAAGCCCTGAAGAGAAATGTGATATCAACAAAGGACATCCGTATCTTCTCGGACAGTCAAGCCGCGTTCAAGTCCGTAGATTCAGTATCTTTAAATTCCATCGCAGCCCTCGACTGCCGTTCATCTCTTAAGAAGATGGCGGAGCAGTTTAACATTCACCTCTGTTGGGTGCCGGGGCATAGAGATATTCCAAGAAACTGCAGGGCTGATGAACTCGCCAAAAAAGGAACCAAACTACCTCTTTTACCTGAAAAGGATTCTCTGGGTATCCCAATCGCTACCTGCAAACTTTTGTTCAAGCTATCTGCAATCGAGAGAACAAACCTTAGGTGGACAAGTAGTAATACGTGTCTAGCGACTAAGCACATCTGTCCAAAGCTGGACCTGCGACGCTCTAAGAGTCTGATCTCACTAAACTGACTGCATATTAGCTCCACTATAGGTGCCATTACAGGGCACTGTCTGATAGGCAAGCACGCATCGAGGATTGGCGGTTACTCAAACGATTTCTGCAGAAGTTGCTTGGACGAGGAGGAGGAGGAGACCATACTTCACCTTCTCTGCACATGTTCTGCTCTCTCCCATAATAGAAATCTTTATCTGGGAGATTTCTTGCTTAATGATCTTAATGACTTGGCTAACGCTGACGTTAGAAGTTATAGCGGAAGATGTCCCTACCCTAAGAAAGCGATGTACTGCTGCCCCCATTAATCTCCTTCCTGCAGAGGTCGATGGGTTCGTCGGGTAGGTTGTCCTCGCAGCTAGATGAGGGCAGGCATGCTTGTATACGCACAAACTAGCTCGATGGAGGCGTAGGATCTTTCACCCGCTGCTGGACATCCGCACTTTTAATTTCATGCCTGAAATTTATATAAAGAACAAGGAGCTACAACCCGAACTAAATCTATAACCATCTCTTATGATGTTCAAGGAACATAAACCTGTTATATTGAAGAGGATCTGAGATCTGCAAAATCCTGGGAAACTTAGGTGTTAGTGGTCTCCCTTGCGTAACCGTCCCACAACTTCTTACCTTTTTGGAGTAAAAGTCATCCTTGGCTAACGCGCCGCCAGTACTTGCGATAGCCCCTTAAGAAAAAAAAACTAAGCGACCGTTCGCTCAGCTCACCACCGAAGATTCTAATCACTGGCATTGCACTGCCCCTTTGCACACAAAAAAAAAATTATTGACACATGATCTTAATGTCAATTCTCAAAAAAAAATAGAATAAAGCAAAAAACTCAAATACTTTAACATTATAAATGCTTCACGAGAGATTTATTCAA
This sequence comes from Portevinia maculata, assembly GCA_949715645.1. Taxonomy (NCBI): domain Eukaryota; kingdom Metazoa; phylum Arthropoda; class Insecta; order Diptera; family Syrphidae; genus Portevinia; species Portevinia maculata. The sequence goes on from OX454528.1 coordinate 99,720,658, forward strand.
AAAGAAAAAAAAAACAAAGCAATTCTTAACTAACATAAGGAAAATAGAAAACTACGTATATATGTAATAACTTTTCAAAGAGTATTTGAATAATTCATTTTAAATTCATATTTAAGTTTTTAGTCCTTATCAATCAATTCTCCTATTCTTGTTTTATGTTTTAAGACTTTATGTAGCGCCATTATATTCATTTTAAATATATTTAGATAGGTTTTATTTAATTGATTTGTATTGGATGTATTGTTCAATTTTAATTATTGCTTTCTCATTCTCATTCGATTCTATTAGGGTAATTTAATTCAACGTTTATACTGCCTACTTTCAGGCCTTTTCAGAGTATTCAACACACACACACAAAATAAATATACTTAAATTTTAATAAGGATCAATAAAAAAAAATAATAATAAAAAACTAAATCGTTCAGTATAAAAAAAAAGAAGAAACAACTGACTCACCGGTGATCATGTACCTTTTTGTACATTACTGAAGTACCGAATTTAAATTGATGAGACTCCAATGAGTGGTGTGCACAGCATTCATGGGCGGTCTTGATGGTTTCTAAATCTGTATTAATGAAAATAAAGGAAAATATTTGGCACTGAACAAACTTTACATTGTTTCGCAACAATACTTAGCTTTAAGTTCACAATATCTACATTAAAATCGAGGACATGCGATACAAATCTAATTATCAGGTGCACATTTGTACACCTGTTTGTTGACGCTGTTTTCCAGATCGTTGACTACGGCCAACTGGTGGTGCTGATCAATGAAGGGTGTCGACGGTATTGATGACTTCGTTGCTTGCGATGGTAGCGGGCCGCGGGGTAAATAATCGAAAGACCGCTGGTAGACACGATGGCAGCGGGTGTTGCCGATTTCTGCTGCTACTGATGTGACGGTGCAAATCAGCGATGGGATTCGCGTGTGTCGCTGCTGATCAAACTTGTTGCGAATTTGGGATGGTTGCTGCTTCTTTCAATGTCGATCGAAGCACACTGGAAGACTTTATTTTGCGTTTGACTTTTTCACACGCCCACGAGGTGTTTGTTGGCAGCGGATGGGTAAAACTGCCTCGATCTCTTTTTGGTGAACTTCGGTTTTTGTTTGCCACTTTCTGGAGATAATTTGGAGAACACTCATGGGGTCTCAATGAAAGGCACGTGATTTGTGGCTGCTTGCTGATGATGCACAGCGTTACTTTGTTTTTTTTTTGTTGTTGTTTTTCGCACGTCCCGGTCCCCTTGTGCAAAATTACAGGCAAATATTTCTCTGTAAAGTGTTGCTGGTCGGCGGATGCAAAGAAACACTGTAGGATTTTGTTCGTGGAGTATGATTCTCTTCTGGGGTGGCGACGGTGTAGAGGTTAGTGTGTTGGCTTGTGACCCGTGCGGTGCAGGTTCAATCCCCATGGGGAACAACAACATACGCCACCCAATCACATGCCTCTACACCAAAAGGAGGATTTCTGCCTGGTAGTACAATGGACCGCTACCCAGTCTGAGTGCTCTTGGATTTGTATTTCCTTTTTCTAAAAAAAAAAAAAAAAAAATGATTCTCTTCCAGCGCGGTCACAAAAAATCGTCAAAAGTATTCGACAACATAAGCAAAAAAAAACCATAATTAATTTTGTTTTTTTAATTTTGCACAGCTTATGAACCACACTGCTCAGAAAGAAAAAGAAAGGCGAGCGTGGTTTGCTCGAGAATGTACTTAACAACCCCCCAAAAAAAACGATTCGTCAAATTAGTCGTTTCCGCTTATTTTTTGAAGAAAGTACAACAACTGATTGCTGTCGGAATTCCACTGTTCGATAGGGTGTTGGACGTTGTAGGGAATAATTTCTTTTTTTTTCTCTTTTTTTATTATATTATTTTTTTGTTTTGGTGCAAATTTTATTAAAGTTCTTTTTGAGGAAGTCCCCCACAAAGTCTATCGCGCTTCATAAGAAGCTCTAAATGGTTTAACTAGTAGCGGGAGAAACCTCTCGATCCGTGTGGCATCACAATGGACCTAACTTTGGTCTAAGTGTGTCGGTCTTATGCTGACAGCCACTTTAACCTAACCTAACCTAACTTATGTCCAGTTTGAAAGCAGGTCTTCCGAATTACTCAAAACTAACTTGCATCGGATTTGCGAAAGTAGATGCACTGTCACTGCTTCTGCAATCATGCTCTAGTGGGGACAGGCGTCAACACGCAAGCGACTAGCTTCAATAGATCCGTGCACCTAGCTATTGGGGATATGCGGACGATATCGACATCATCGGCTATTTCTAGCGTGCTCTGGTAGAGGCTTTTACAGAGACTGAACAATAGGCTAAATTGGTTCGTCTTGAATTTTATGGGTTCGAAACTCCTGACTCGAAGGACCAAATACATACTCTATCGAACCCTAATCCTGCTTAGCTCTGCTGGACGATAAGCAGGAAGGGAAAGCAAATATTGGGTTCTTCGAAAGAACAATTCTTTCTCTGATGCTTGGTCCTATGTGTAAGGAGCGCTATCGGAGGACAAGATACAACCGTGAACTCTATTAGCCATACCAAGATGTGTAAGTAGTCCAAAAGCTAAATCGCTATGACTACATTGGCTAATCCACTTCGAGCAAATAGACAATAATGATCCAGCCAAGAGTGGCTTCGAGTCGCAGCCCCCATATTCAAGACGATAAGGCAGACTGAACCTCCGTTTTAAAGATCAAGCCATCGCGGATGTCAGAGCGCTTCGTTTGGACAACTGGAAGCAGCGTGTACGCGATGCAAGAGGGTGAAAGGCTACAGCGTCTAAGGCAGATGCCCATTAAGTAAGTAAGTAGTATACATATCCGTTTGTATATAAATTTGAAGTCAATCGTCATTCGTTGAGAGTTCCAAAACGCCATCTTATTTCGAAAGTGTGGAGTTCTTTCTCTGAAATTCACAGTTTTCCTTAGTTCTAAAATTGTTCGTACCTTTTTATCTACTCTTCTTCCACTTAAACCTGCTTCACTAAAACTAATCATCATATACCTGTGGGACATTAAGTTACCTTAGAACATGGACCAACAAATACCTATCGACAAAGCTTGCGATAGATTATTTAACATAACAAACTCCACCGAATTCCGGCAGAGACCCAAACACCATCAACGTTAAATTGAAACGAGACCAGGTAATCGTTATTTATACCCTCAATTCCACGATTAGCACCGAAATATACAGTCCCATTGCAAGGTGGGCATTTCAGTTACCTCCAATCTAATCAAGGAGACTATTTCTATTTCAGCTTACATTGAATTCAGCACTACATATGTGTATATGTTCGACAACTTCCCTTCCTTCCGGGCTACAGCTTACATAACCTAAATTGTATTCCGGATTATATAATTTAAGACCCAGCTTTGTATTGAATTCATCCCAAAAGTGTGTGCGCTTTAATTAAAAACCCTTGTTCAAAACAGAAGTATTTATATGTATCTGAGGGTAAATGTCACCGAGCTATATGTAGAATTAATCTTAATGTTCATTATTGTTCTTTTAATTTACCCTCTTTCTCGTTGGCTTATACTCAGTACTTTAACTAAAGTTCTTGTCTACAAAGTATTTTTTTTTATATGTAACAGATTTAAAATTTACAAAACTAACCAAATATCGATTGTTTTGCCTTTTTAGGTTATTGGCCACTCGGAGTGACTTGGTGCAATATTTATGTCACGTGTGATGTGTTGGCCTGCTCCTCGAGCATTCTTCACATGTGCTTCATCAGTCTGGGGCGATATCTGGGTATTCGCAACCCGCTGGGATCACGTCATCGATCCACCAAACGATTGGCTGGAATTAAAATTGCCATTGTCTGGGTAATGGCAATGATGGTGTCCAGTTCAATAACCGTTTTAGGTGAGTTTTTTTTTCCAATATCAATTACAAAGAGGGTGTCCTAAGTTCTGATTTTACACATATTAGTTGATTTCCTGTTGCTTTTTTTTTGCAGGAATAATGAACAAGTCGAACATAATGCCGCACCCCCGGGTATGTGTGATAAATAATCGGGCTTTCTTTGTATTTGGCTCTCTGGTGGCGTTCTACATACCTATGCTGATGATGGTAACCACATATGCACTAACCATTCCATTACTCAGGAAGAAGGCTCGTTTTGCAGCAGAACATCCGGAGAGTGAATTATTTCGAAGGTTAGTTCAATCGAAGAGACATAGAGAGTCTTGAATTTGTTTTTTTCTTTTTACTAGAAGAAATTAATTGGTGAACAGCATGCTTGTGACTAAAAGGACTGTGTCGTTTCAATTTGTATTTTTTTCATTGTCGTATCAGAGAGTGGAGCCAGCCAATTTTCATAAAATCTTTTTAATACTCGAAAAGGTCCTTGACAAGCGGAAAGCAATCCATCATGAAATCCTAGTACTTTATTTCCACCCACTCTAATCGGTATTTCATGATAGTACAGCGGATAATTCACTTCTATTAATGGACGAGTAGTGAATAGTTCATTAGTAGATACTTACTGGTTCACTAGTGGAATAACTTAACTCACTCGGGACATTGCTGTGGCACTGGCTGTCGTCGTTGAGATTTACTAACATAGGATAATTAGAGCGACCAGCAGGGGTGAGTTGTGTCGTGTACGAAGTATCTCTTGTGAGATTTATAGTCACTAAATGAAGTGATAAACAGCCTAGGGGTCCTTCAAAGTAGCTCACACAGTAGAAACGAGGGGGAGGGCAATTATTCGTGTAATGATTATCTTGGTTGGGGGCTCTTTTAAATGTGGTCGCGTTTTACAGTTTGCTGGTTTAATTGCGGGTATAGTTTTTATATTTATTAATACAGAGCACTTGCTCTTGGGCATGCACTGGGAATAAAAACAGAAAGTGCTTAGAGTGAATCTTTTATGGCTTCACTCTGGGTTAGAGAACATTATTTTCACCGGGATGCGGACTTTGTTGTTTAAGGAAACTTTTTACTAAGTGATATGAATGTGCACGACTGCACTATGTTATCAAATTCTCGTGGGTTATTAAAACGGTGCTATTATTATGTGAACACATCCTGGTCAAGGAACTAATGCTATCGTTTTCTATGTCGGCTTCCTAAAATCGTTGGTTACCTCATAACGTTTTGTTATCCTGTAAAAAACGGCAAAAGATCTCTAATATTTTGCGCAAAGTATGTTTGTGGTTTCATGGCCCAACCATCGCGTATGTCAGTTGATTGCTTTGTTTTATGGCGGAATTAATAACCTCATGCGATCTTTTTACTTTCAGGTTTTGGTCAGCCATTCGCATTTCATGACACAGTGAAAAGTCTTTAAATGTGTTCTTAAGGAATAAAATGGCCGATTGGACTAAATGACAAATAAAAACACAGAAAGGAAATAAATAAGTCGATATTAGTTTGAAATGAGGTTGAAGACGCCATAAAATATAGAAAGTGAATTTCAATGACACGAATTTCAAGCGAAGGTATCTTGGGAAGCTTCAATTTTTTGTCTTTTGATTCCATTTCGATTCTAGCTTTTTTTTGTATCTGGTTTTGGTTTCTCCCGATACTTAGATGTAGTACCTCTCCACTCTCTGAAAATGTCTGCTCAGTGTTTGCTTTATAGCTTCAAATTTAAGTAAGCTTGTCAACAGTTGTTTATTTCAGGGTTCGTAAAATATCGCTCGCGAACGATAAAATAAGGATCTTTATCGTTCTTTATCAATCTTCTCACAAACCATAAAAAATAAAGTTCGTTGATCCTTAAAAATGTATAGTTCTCTCACGAACGAACTGTATCCTTTTCTTCTGTATCTCTCGTTCATGAGAGATCGGAAAAAAGAATTCAGGTAGAATATGGTCCGCTCGCGATAAGGATCCGTAAACATCCATAACACAAATCATTCTCGATTCGCGATTTATATTTTCAATAGTTATTATTTTGGCTGAAATGGGGAAAATAAAGACATTTGAGTTAAATTAATATGTTTCTTATAATGAAGAAGCTGACTAATCAACTTGTTTACATTGTGAGAGAAAATTGAGCATTGGAAAACATTGAGCAGCAAAGAAGTTCTTCTAGGAAAACTTGCACAAGCAGTGCTGGCAGTACCATCAACTCAAGTCTCTGTTGAACGGGCTTTTAGCGCTCTACCAGTTTTTTGACAAAAAACCGAAACAAATTATCCAAAGAAACAATAAATAATGTTTCGTTAGTTAAACTGAATGCAAATTTATTCCAAAATCTTAATATGTAATCAAAATACTTTTCACTTATGTTCTTTCATTTTAGTATCAGCATGGTTTTATTGCTTTTATTGATCCACAGAGACTAATCTTGCAATTTTTACAAATTTTATCGCAAACAATATGGAAAATGGTATGCAGTGCGATGTCATCTACACAGATTTTGCAAAAGCATTTGATCGGGTAAACCACGATATTCTTCTTAATAACTTGTGTAGCATTGGTTTTCACTCAAGTCTCTTAGAATGGTTCAATTCTTACTTAAGAAGACGCTCGCAGTTTGTTAGGATTAAGGGTATTGTCTCAGATCGCATTGACGCTACTTCGGGAGTCCCCCAAGGCAGCCATCTTGGGCCTTTGTTATTTCTTTTATTTGTTAATGATATTCCCAATGTCATCCTTAATTCTGAATGCTTAATGTACGCTGATGACTTGAACAGTGTGTCTTGAACTTTGAATCGGTCGGACGTGTTCTCTAAAGCTCCCTTGTTCTATTGTATTGCATTGTGTATTTGTTTTTGCATTGCTATAAATTAGTAAAATGTTATCAAATCTGTGTGGTTCTTGTAATTTGGAACTATCTGACTCTAATTTCATCCAGTGCGAATATTTTTGCAAAAATAAATATCATAAAAAATGTGCTTGTATTTCGGAGGCCAGCTTTAAAATTCTGGTCACTGATGCAAATATGATGTGGCGATGTAATTCGTGTACTGTGTCGCGGCAAATTGTAAACGATTTATTTAATAAACTTGATAAACTCTCTACAGATATCTTAGAGTTAAAAGACCAAATGCTTTTATTAAATAAATCGCCGCATGCTTTGAGCTATTCAGTGAATAACGCTCCAACGAAACAATCCAACAAAAGTTCTTCAAAAAATAAAAACAAATTTGATTCAAACGTTACATCAGGTCAATGCACCCAGAGCACGTCAATACCATCACCATCGAATAGTGCTCGCAATAGCTCAGAAGAGAAAATCAGCCACTCTGAAATCAATGAAGTAGAGGAGATTAATGCAACCAACATGAATACGGTTCCCCTTACCCCGTCGTTAGCGCTTAACCATCAGAAAGGAGGATCTATTCGCAAGCATATAATTGGAAACAACTTCCACTTTGCTTGAAGGTGTTTCTGTTCCCAAATCCAAATGGCTGCATTTGTCTTACCTTGGCACAAATACATCGGTAGATTCTCTCACTTCATTTATTGCCGGTGTGCTTGACATCTCACCAAATCTCATCAAATGCTCAATGCTTGTGAAGAAAGGTGCTGTCACATCTGACTTCTCTTTTTTTTATTTTCATTTCATTTCATTTATTTATTTATCTTGTAATGCCTATACACTTTAAGATATAATATCTTATTAACTAGTGATAAGCTATATTCTGCAAAAAGAAAAAGAAGCTACTACAAAGGTAGACGAGTAATTCAATAATACTAAGTAACTATAATTATACAGGATCAAAATTAAAACTACTAGCACCTAGTACAATAAGAAAAAAAGGAAAAAAAAAAGATTAATTTGAAATTGAGAGATATTTTCTTAATTCATTTTTAAACCTTCTTGTGTTATTAATTCTTCTAATAGGACGCGGTAGGGAGTTCCATAGACTTATGGAGTTAATGAAAAATTGACGCTCAGTGGTAAGGGAAGAATAACGCAGAGGAATCAACTGACTTGACCTGTCTGAGGAACACATAACTAATTTCTCATACAGACAGGGAGGTTGTCGTGTTATTAGGATGTTTGAAAGAAGGGTTAGTGTGCGGAACTGAATAAGGCTGTTGAACGTCATTTTAAAAAGTCGCGTAGAGAAGTGTGATATTCTATCGTACCTTCTTAGTCCAAAGACATACCGAACGGTGTTGTTGAAGGCGACCTGCAGTTTTCTTTTACTTACGAAGCTGCACTTAACAAACACTTCGCACCCGTATATTAATGTCGGTATGACCAGCGTTTTGGCCAGCATGAGACGTATTTTTAAAGGGGTGTAAGCTTTAGTTGCCCATAAAGTTCGAAGAACAGCGTAGGTCTTACCGGTAGCAACATTTATGTGGTGATCCCAGGTCAATTTACGATTAAAGACCATGCCAAGATTTTTGGCCGTTTCAACATATCCAATAGGAGAATTATCTAAAATTATGGAGGGAAAATACGATAAGTCCAATGAATTTCTTGAGATGACCAGGCACTTTGATTTCGCAGGATTTAACAGGAGACCATTCGTTTTAGACCAGCGCGCAATGTTTTCAAGATCCTCGTTAACTCTTTCAGGGTCAGTGGTTAGCTACGGTAACCACATATTTTCGAATTTTTTTTTTTAAATTCGTTTGCTCTAGAAACTGGTTTATGATCAAGCTTATCAGTAAACAGTACTCTTGATTAAATTGAGGTGGTTATTTGCACCAGTAATAGTTGATGTGTCAATTGTGTTGCATTCTGAAGTTGGTGTATAGTGTTTTTGTCTCGTGCTCGGAAAAAAACTATTAAAAATAAGGTGAGTTTGTATTTTATTGTTGTGATTGTTTTATTTGATGTGTGTACAGACATCTTTTAGATATATTTGATAAATAATGTGTAAATTTTTGTTTTTGATATACTTTTACACTGATAGATGGTGGTTAGCATAGCTAACCACTGCGCAAATAGAATTTTTTTTGTTGACATATGGTCTTGTTTTGTTTTTGGAAAATTTTGTAGAATGCCTCGCGTGTTAGCTGATGAGGATATTGCAAACTATCTGGAACAGATACCTTCAGATGACGGCAGTTGCTGCAGTGTAGAGTCGGACCAAGAAACTGATGTTGAACAACCACCTCCCATGCTGTTGGGTGATGTCGTAGGGGAAGGTCCGCAAACTTACAGTTCTGATGTGGAGGATAATGAACCTTTGTCAAGTTTTCATTCTATGCAGCCTCCGGGGACTACTACTTCTGCAGCGGGAACAAGCAGCTCTAGCAGTTCTCATACCGGAGTTCCAAAATGGAAGAAGAACCACACATTGTCCCCACCAGGTGAGTTTACTGGAAATGAGGGGGTGTCAGCACATATACTGGACTTTGAAAATATTACGCCCCTCGCATTGTTTCGCATGTTTTGGTCAGACGATCTAAAAGAACTTTTATGCTTTCAAACTAATTTTTATGCCACTCAATCTGGGAAAGCTTTTACACCATGCACGACTGAAGAGATTGATGTGTTTGTTGCTTTGAATTTGGCTATGGGCATCAAAAAACTACCAAGCTACAGGGATTATTGGTGTTCAGCTCCGGACCTGAAAGATACTTACATTTCAAAGTTCATGCCGTTGAAAATATTTAGTTGGCTCTTACACTACCTGCACATGATTGACAATAACCTCATGCCTGCAAGAAATAGCCCAGATTACGATAAAGTTTATAAAATTCGACCATTGCTGGACATTATGCGACGCAATTTTGAGCACAACTACAGGCCTTCGGAGAAGATTGCAATAGACGAGAGCATGGTAAAGTTCAAGGGTCGGAGTTCCTTGAAACAATATATGCCCAAGAAGCCTATCAAACGAGGCTATAAAATATGGATGGCATGTGCTGAATCGGGCTACTGCTTGAATTTTGAACTTTACACCGGTAAAAAGGGTTCTGAAGTTGAGAAAGATCTTGGTGGCAGAGTCGTAAGGCAGTTTTGCTCGACCCTCGAAGGTAAAAACCATAAAGTTTACTTCGACAACTATTTCAATAGTTATCCGCTTCAAGTGGATTTACAAAGAAAAAAAAATACTTGCATGTGGGACGGTAAACTCAAAAAGGAAGCACTTACCAAACCTAAAAGAAGATAAAGACTTGCAGAGAGGACAGCACGACTATAGAATCAGTGACACATATATAAGTATTCTGAAGTGGAGAGACAAAAGATCTGTGTTTATACTGTCAAACTATCACGATCCTAAGAACGTCGGCAAAGTTACACGCAAAGAACGTAACGGAGAGAGTGTAGAACTTTCTTGCCCAGAAGCTGTGAAAGACTATAATGCAAACATGAATTTTGTTGATAAGTTTGATCAATTAAAAAGCTGTTACGAAATAGACAGAAAATCACACAAATGGTGGCATCGAATTTTATTCCATTTTCTTGATTGCTGTATTGTCAATGCATTTTTGGGGTATAAGGAACTGCAATCTAATTCAAGCCGAGAGCTAGAAGCTCTGACATTGAAGGATTTTCGCCGTTCTGTCTATCAAGGCCTTTTGGCTCCAGTTTTTGTCAATCGGCGCAGGCTTCATTCAGTGGAGAGTCCATATAGTTCATTAGTGTCTTCTCCGACTTCGGTCCAAATAAAACGGCATAAACCAGCTGTGCCCGAGGAAATCCGCTTGGAATCCAATCAACATCAGCCAGAGCGATGCACTTCAAGAAGATGCGCCAAATGCAGTACAAGTAATACTCTAGTCCGTACTATTTGGAAATGTATAAGACGTGCAATGTCCCACTCTGTTTGCGTAAAGGAAAGTCCTGCTTCCAAGATTTTCATAAAAAGTGAAGAAAATATTTAATTCTAATTGTTTTGTTATGTTTTTTGCCTTAAGTTATGAATAAAAAAAATGAATTTTAATAGTGTTTTTTTGTTCTACAGCGGCGGTGGTTACCACAGCTAACCGCGTGATTTCTCAGAATCCCCCCCTCCAAAAAAAAAATTCTCATTCATTTCACTATTGTTATATGCTAATTATATCTAGAAACAACAAAAAAGACATATATTGTAGTTTATATGAAAGTGCCCCTGAAAGAGTTAATACAGACAGCACCGTGTTCAATAAGACCGAGGTCAGAACTCAAGTACAACTGCACATCATCAGCATACATCTGAACCTTACTATGGTTGGTGATTGATGGAAGATCGTTGACGTACAGCGAAAATAATAGTGGACCCAAAATGGAGCCCTGTGGGACACCATTTAGGGTCGAAATGACTTCCGATTGAACATCACCAATTTGAACTATTTGCTTTCTTCCAGAAAGGTAAGAAGCAAGTAGTTTAACTGCACCTTCTGAAAAATAAAATAGCTGACGGAGCTTATCACATAGATTTGTATGAACCACAGTGTCAAACGCCTTTGAAAAGTCTAGTAATACTAAAAAGGTTACCTTATCTTCGTCCATGCTTCGTCGTAAATCTTCAATGACGTTCACTAGGGAGGTTACACAACTGTGACCCTTTCTAAAACCCGATTGTTGTGTTGTCATCAAATCGTTGGTATCGAGGAAAAGGCTCATTTGCTTTTGTAAAACTCTCTCAAACGCTTTCGATATAAAGGGTAATATTGAGATGGGCCTAAATTCATTACGCTTTGCGTTTTTAGGTATAGGTACAACTTTAGCCATTTTCCACTGTGACGGGTATACGCCTGATGTTAAAATAGAATTGGAAATATGGGTAATGAATGGGATAAGGGGCTGCAATATGAGCTTCAAAAATTTGGGATTTATATCGTCGAGCCCGGCTGCAGGGGACTTAATAGAGAGCAGACTTTCAATGACTTCAGCACAATTGACATTTCGAAAACCGAATAAAGGTACTATGGGTTCAGATTGAATTGATAAAACCCTGTGTGAATAACTCAGCACATTAGAAGCAGAAGATGCGAATTGCCGATTGAGGACATTGCAATCGACATTTTCTAAGCGGTTGTACTTTGGCTTGGCGTACTCTTTCATAAACTTTAAAGCTGCTGTTCCCGAGAATTGCATTGAAAAAATGATGCATGCTTCCATTTGGCCTACTGGTGTTCGTGTAAGAGAATATATTCCAAAAAACGGCGAGCGAATGAAGCCACCTATAATCTCTGCATAAACAATTCTACGCATTCAAATACTGTTGTCGCTGCTGATCTTGCTGATGTTTTGCATGCCGTGGATGAGGACAATTTGTGTCCTAACCGTACCTCCTCCTCATCGGTTTTATCCATTGATGTCAATGACGAAAGTGAGAGATTTCTCTTAGTTGATGTTTTGCCTGCTGATGTTGTTGCTGTTCCTGTCGCTGCTGTTCCTGCTACTGCTGCTTAGAGCTGTGTCAATCGTGATTGATTCGATCTTTTTGACCCGATCACAATAAAGTATTGGTGATTGCAATCACAATGCCCGAAGTCAATCGTTCATCGAGTCAATACTTTTGTTCTGTTCTGACTACTTCATTTCTTTATTATGCCCCTATTGTATAACACAACTCAATACAACTCAACTTTCACACAACCAAACTATTTTTTCGTATTATGCAAGAGCAAGACAATCTTTTTCAGTTGCAATCGTGAAGCGTTGCATATGCATACACACAGACAACCACCGCCATCTTGGTTGTCTGTTGACAGTCAACTTTTCGCTTAAGGTTGTGTTTGGCAATACCGAATTTTGAATTACAACCAAGAGACAACTCAACTGTTTTACACAATAGGGGCATTACTGATTACTGATTTCTTATCTACTGAACCAATAAATGTGTTAATATATCAAAATATTTTTATTTATTTCGGCTTATTTCGTTTTACCAACACATATTTGTTCTACAAAAATATCGCTTCTGTTCAATAATCTCCATTTCCTAATTATTTGTTGCAGTTGCAGTTTGTTGTTATTGAGTGTATTCACTCTTACAATCCATTCGAAATTCGAATGTATCTGTCTCTATCGAAACTAAATTGAACGAATGATGATTGGTGTTTTTGATTGTATTGAAATTGAATGGAGCAATACAATACTCCCATGTCCCATCTGTCATTGATTGATTGAATGATTGATTGAAATGACCGAATCATTTTTTCAACCAATACTTGAACGATTCGATCATTAAATTTGAACGATTGACACAGCTCTACTGCTGCTACTACATTTGACGACAAATTCTCCCTCTATTATCAGAATGTGCGAGGCATGCGCACTAAAACCAATCAATTCTATTGATCTGTTGTGGATTGTACGCATGATCTCATTGCACTCACGGAAACATGGCTTTATGATGGCATACTTTCAACAGAATTATTTGATTCCAGCTTTGTTGACTTCAGAAGGGACCGTAGTGCAACATGTACTGGACTGAATAGAGGGGGTGGTGTGCTGGTGGCTGTAAATTCTGTTTTTAATACTAAGGAAATAGAATTGTCAAACTGCTCAGGTATGATCGAGCAAATATGTGTTTGTGTTGAACTGTCAATTAGATCTCATGATACAGGTTTAAATAAGATTAAAATGTATGTTTTTGTTTCATATATACCTCCTAATTCTGATTTTATTGTGTATAACGCACATGTGAACAATATTAAAAATGTTGTTTCTAATTTTGATGTTTTGATGTGTTTTGCTGTAGTTTTAGGAGATTTCAATCTTTGTAAAATTAAATGGCTTTATTCTCAAGATGATAAATGTTTATTTCCAATTCATGTTTTAAAAGATTTTGAGGCTGTTGTAACTGATACTTTCTCTGCTTTATATTTATCTCAAGTTAACAATGTTGTAAATGAAATAGGTAGAATTTTAGACTTGGTTTATATTCATAATGAGTTTGATGTTTTATTATTTGAAGATGAAAATGCATTACTAAATAACAGTATTCATCATAAGGCCATAAATTTAGTATTTAATTTATCAGTTTTTAGATCTTTATCTGATCCATTATCTTCTGTAGGAATTAATTTTGATTTCAAGAGGGCCGATTACATTTGTATCAATAATTGTATGCAAAGTTTAGATTGGGATTCTTTTTTACCTCAATCTGAATTGCCTTCATGTTTTTCTGCTTTTATAAATGTAATTCTAGAATTGTTTAATAAGTTTATACCTAAGAAAGCTATAAGACGGGGATCAAAAAATCCGATATGGTTTTGTAAAGGCTTATTACGTTTGAATAATGCTTTAATTAAGGCCCAAAAAAGAAGCAGGATCAAATCAAATTCTCGAAGCCATTATTGTCGTCTACTGAAAGAATATAATTTCTTAAAGAAGTTTCTATATAATCACTATTTATGGTCCATTGAATCAAGGATCAAGAGTGATTCTAGATCTTTTTGGCAATTTTATAATGTAAAAAGGAAATCTGTTGGATTTCCCTCCAACATGAATTACAATGGTAATGTGAGTAGTAATATCACTGAAATCTGTAACATGTTTGCAACTTTTTTTCAATCCAATTTTATGGTTGATGCCTCTAATTATGATTTTTTGACAGCTTCTTCTCAAATAATTGATATGGGTTCAATATTGATATCTGAGGAAGAGATTTATAATGAACTCTCTAGTTTAGATAGTAGTCTAAGCATTAGACCTGATAACATTCCTGCAAGGTTTTTAAAAGAATGTGCATGTAATCTGTCGAAACGTCTGTGTTACATTTTCAACCTATCTGTTCGAAGTGGTGAGTTTTTAGATGCCTGGAAATTTTCCTATATTACTCCCATTTATAAATCTGGTTCAAAGCAATCGGTTGAAAATTATGATTCTGATTCCTAAGATTTTTGAATCGATTGTGAAGAAGAAAATCTATGAAGCGGTAAAAACTCATATTTCGGTCTACCAGCATGGATTTGTCCAAGGGCGATCGACTGCGACAAATTTGACTCTCTTTCTGAATTTTTGCTTCAAAAACATGGAAAGCAAATGTCAAACCGATGTTGTTTTCACAGATTTCTCAAAGGCGTTTGATAGGGTTAGCCACCGTATTTTATTGAAAAAACTTTCCTTCTTAGGATTTCACTCAACACTCCTTAAATGGATAAGCAATTACTTAACTGATCGTTCTCAGTTTGTTAAAATTGAGTCTAAATTATTTTTTAAAATTAGAAACTACTCTGGTGTGCCACAGGGCAGTCATCTTGGACCCTTGCTGTTTCTACTTTTCATTAATGATTTACCCACAGTGATTAATTTTTCAAAATGTTTGATGTTTGCAGATGATGTAAAATTGTTTATGTCTATAAAGTCAGTTGCTGATAGTGTACTTTTACAAAAAGATATTGATGCTTTGTACGAATGGTGCTGTATGAACGCCTTAAGCCTGAACATAAATAAATGCTCAATTATGTCCTTTTCAAGGTCCGCTATGCAGATATTGTTTGAGTATAAAATGGCTGATGTTGTATTAAATAAAGTCGTAAGCCAAAAAGATTTGGGAGTCATTTTTGATTCCCATCTCTCTTTCAACATACATATTGATTATGTTATTTCGAGAGCCAATGCTATGTCTGACTTTGTATTTAGGAACTCTCGTGAATTTCGAGATCCTTATACATTAAAATCCATATTTGTAGCTTTGGTTCGTCCAATTTTGGAATATTGTTGTGTCGTATGGTCTCCTCTTTTAAAAAAAGATTTGATACGTATTGAAAAAATTCAAAAACGGTTTACTAAGTAAGCGCTTCGCAACAAACTATGATCAAAATGAGCCTATTACTAATGCGTGTGTCAATTTTAAGAAATATGCAAATGTTATCGATCTTGATCAAAATAGATCTGTTTTTAAATCCACTGTTAAGGAAAACATAATCTAAAGCTAAGTATGTATTAATGTATATGTATTTTATGTCTTAAATTATTATATGTATTAGTTTATAAGGAATATGTACCTAATTAGTCTAAGAAAGTTGTAATACTTATAGACCTAAATAAATAAATAAATAAACATTTTTCGGTCTATTAAATCACCCCAGGACTGCTTATTGTTGCAGGAAGACCTCAATAGATTATCGGATTGGTGTACAATTAAGTGTTTAAATCTTAATGTTTCAAAGTGCAATAGCCTTACATTCTCCCGGAAACGGGCACAAATTCAGTTTACCTACAGTATAACAAATCTACCCTTGGAGAGCATCTGATCCAAAAAAGACTTAGGCGTATTATTCGACTATAAGCTCAATTTCAATAGTCACATAGACTACCTAGTCACAAAATGCAGGTCAATGATAGGATTTATCTTGCGAAACTCTCAAGATTTTTCTGACCCGCATACCCTTAAATACTTATATTTTGCATATGTGAGGTCTTCCTTAGATTACTGCTGTGTTATCTGGAATCCATATTATATGCTTCACTCTACATTAAGGATAGAGAAGATTCAAAAATGGTTTACTAGAGCTGTGATAAAAAAGCTTAATTGGCATATCGACTTGCCACCATATAATATCAGATGCCAACTGATTGGAATCTTGCCTTTATGTATTCGGCGGAGGTATTTTTCGATCATGTTTGTGAGAGACCTAATAACTAAACACAGAAATTGTCCTTACCTGCTTACACAGATCAGATATCGAAAACCCGTGATACCATTGAGAAATCAAAATATTTTTGTTGAGTCTATGCATAGAGTACAATACGGATATAATGAAACAATAACTAGATGCTTAAGAGAAGCTAATTCCGTTGGGAATCTCGTTGATCTTCACTCTAATATAAGTAGAAATACGTTCAAAAATCAATTGCTTATGCTTTTAACAAACTTTGGTGAGGTTAATTAAGTATGTTAATAATTTGTCGAATTAAGTATGTATGTCATCCATTAGAGGACCAAGTGTACCTCCGTTGATGAAATCAATAAATAAATAAATAAAATATGTAATATAATTTTCATGTAAAATAACTTTTTTTTTTCTTATGAGAACCATTCGCGAACGGATCTCCAATAGTTCGCACGTGATAAATTCGCGAACGAACTATATTTTACGGATCGCAACAGATTTGATTCGATCGTGAAAACGAATTTTATTCGCGATCGAATCAGAAATCAAATTCCTTGGCGAACTTTTCATGAGAGAACAAATCATATTTTATCGTTCTGCAAACCTTGGCGTATTTTAAGCAGTTGACTATTGTGAAATAAACCTTTTCGTGATGCCTGTCTGTCTATTTTTGAGTTTGTCTTACCGCGAAGCATCCTCATCTCAGATGCCATTAATTTGCCCTCATAATTTTTGTACACTGTACAACATTGTGATCCGTATGTACGCGTCTTACCCTTCCTTTCAACTAAGGAATATTTTTCGGGCACAGAAAATGGGTGAGCTTTTGGCCATTTATTTCACCCTACGCTCACGCGGTGATTGATGTAGTCATCACAGGTAGCTTCGCTGTGGTGGAGTGAAAGAATGCTAACGAAATAAGGCCGAATCTGAATATTTGGCCTTATTTCGGTTTGTGAAAGTGAAATAAGGGCAAATTTTAACAATTCGTTTGTGAAAGTGAAAGAAGGCTAAACGCATTCGCTTACCCAAAGTGCAATAAGGCCAAATGCTACAGTAAAGTCTAATTAACGGGACTTTTCAATAATACACCCAATGCCATAAATATCATAAGTCCATCCCATAAACAATTTCATTTCACTTTCCCACAGGGAAATAAGGCCAAAGGCAAACATTTGGGCTTATTTAGTTTATCGTTATTTCACTTCACCTTCGCTATCGATTATTGATGCCATATATACACCCTTTTTGAACTTTGGAATCACATTCTGCATACAAATAAATGTCTGGAATAGGTCGGAGAACAGGTATTCTGCGTTTTTCGAACTTGTGCGATAGCCATTCCACTTCAAAACATCCACATATACATCCAGTGCTCGTTGCAGGCTCCATCGTCAGCAAACAATAACTCATGCGGGTGGCAATGGTGCGATGGTAGTGTATTCACTAAGTGATTGGCAGGTCGTGCGTTCGAATCCCGACCAGGGCCATCATGTTTATAAATTGAATACACACAACAAAAACAGATCTCCCAAATGAAAAAAGAAATCCCTTTAGCTCATACACTTTGGAGTCCGTCACTTTTCCTTCAAGCAGATAATCAAGTACTGTGATAAATATCAACGGACTTAAGACGCTTCACTAGTGAAGACCGTTTTTCATTGCGACCTCCTTGGCAACTCCAGCGGGACATATTTCTCTTTACTTTATTTCTCTTCTTAAATCTCTTTTTTATCTATCGAAGACATTTTTAAAATCAACCAACACCATATTTATGCGAATCCTTCAAGTAATCGAGATGTTTTTCCATCATGATTGTTGATGCTTCACGCCCTCAAAATTTCTTTGTAATTATTTTCTAAATTAATAACTAATTAAATTTAATTGTAATATCAATTATTTGCTATAGCATCGTATTAGTCCGAAAAAAAGCATGCTTGTACTGCTCGTTGTCTGATCCACTCCGACTTATTCCAGAGATTTATATGAATGGAACAGTGATTCCCAAGTGCGAAAAGTTCAAATATCTGGGATCTATGATCAATAGCGAAGCAAGCTGTGATAACATCGCGTAAGCGTAGGGTGGATGAAGTGGCGGTACAACTCAGCCATGTTTTGTGTTCGAAAATTATCCCGTTAGGTGAAAGGAAGATTGCACGGCGCTCACATACGGTTCACAATGTTGGCCAGCGTACAAAAAGTATGAGTCCAAATTAACGGCAGCTAAGTTAAATATGCCTCGCATTAAGAGTAACAAGATTGATCGAATAAGAAGTTCCAAGGTCCGAGGAAGCCTTGACATCAAAGAACATCGAAATGGAGCGCTATCCGCTAAGTTGGTACTGTCATGTTCAAAGGAGAGATCCTACGAACCCTGTCAAAAAGGCAAAATCAATCAACGTTCCAATACAAACCCGAAAGAGAGGCAGACCTTACAACTCCTAGATCACACAAATGCAGCAACAGCAATATTTGATTGACCTCACTGACGAAGTGATTCGGAAATCGGGAGGCCTGTCGTTATTTTCTGAGCTCAAACCGGCGAACCCTACTGACGGACAAGTAGGGATGCAGTTAAGTGGGAGGGTTCCTCACCGCCATTAAAGATAGGGTATTCAAATAAAAACAGTCTATCCACAATTAGTTGACGCACTCCTTAATAGTTAACATGTTTTCCTATGGAGCTTTCGGTCAAGTGATTTTGGCGAAAGTCTGACAAATATAATAAGCTCCTAAAATTTGCCGTTCGGAATCAGCGTAAAGAAGTAGTTCCTTTCGATTCATGCGAAAATTATTGGAGAAGCTACTTTGTATACCCTTTATGGTCACTTTGTTGTGTAATTATTTAATTCAGAAAACGTGAAAACAAACTACTTATTTAACGTTTAATCGGCGGGATAAACGAAAAGAAAATTTGCGGCCGCCACCGCCCGAAGGAAAAATATCGAATATGGGCTGTCAAACAGCCACAGACCATTAAAATATTACACAACGAGTAACAGGTCGCTGCTGCTTCCCGGTAGCTGAGTGGGACAGGGTGGGTTCAACGAAAATGATCGCTGATAATGAAAGTAAAAGAAAAAAATATTCGCTCCAATGAATGGAACCAGGAAAATGTAACCAAATAAAGCGGGCGCCACACAATTTAATGGGAAATTGTGAAACCTTGGTACAGAACCACTGAAAATTTAAATAAAATATAATTTCAAAAAGAATGAAAAGAACGAAAATTTACACAACGTTATAATGCTCCGTTGGAGAACGGTCTTTATTGCGGGGTTTGAAATCCCCGGAAAATTTCGTGGTTGGTACAACGGGTCGATATGGACCGTTGGAATAACCCGTTATCACTTGTCCCGAAAGGAAAAAAATGTAAGAATTAGTGGGTCGCGTGTCCCGTCTATTCTCGGGATTTTTCTTAACACGGAACAAAATCCTACCAGACTATCGATCAGACGGCCAGAGTGCGTAGGGCGCTCGACCGCAAGAACTATGCTCTTGCTGTCTTCATGGATATTGAGGGTGCCTTTGACAATCCCACCTTTTGCAGAATTGAGTCTGCCTTAACACTGAAGGGCGTCGATTCTACAACTGTGGAATGGATCCTGGAAATGCTTAGGAGCAGAGAAGTTACAGCTGCTGTTGGCGGCTGTGTCAGAACTGTGCGCGCTGTCAAAGGCTTTGCGCAGGGCGGTGTACTTTCCACTACATTGTGGAACCTGTTGGTCGACTCCTTGTTGAGAAGACTTGATGGGGAAGGTCACCCTCTTATTGGGTACGCTGACGATGTGTGCATTATTGTCAGCGGCAGGAGTTTACCAACTCTTTGTGAGCGGATGGAAACAGCGCTCAATAGTGTTGGGAGTTGGTGCCGCGAGCAAGCTCTGTCAGTCAACCCCGCGAAGACTGAGATAATGCTGTTCACGAGTAGAAGGGTAATACCTCAAGTGAGGTGGCCTTACTTCCAGGGCACTCAACTAAAGCTATCAAGCAAGGTTAAGTATCTGGGTATTGTTCTAGATCCAAAGCTTAACTTTTCTGAACATTTGGTTGCTAGGATTTCGAAGGCAACTAACATTCTCTGTCAGTGCCGTAGGATGTTCAGCAGAACCTGGGGACTTAGTCCCAGGCTGGTTCACTGGATTTACACGTGCATTGTTAGGCCATACCTTATGTATGGTGCGATTGTATGGTGGGCTAGAGCTCACATCCTCAAACGTCAACTGTCGCAGCTACAGCACCTTGCGTGCTTATGCATTACAGGTGCGATGAGAGGAACTCCCACTGCTACTATGGAAGTGTTGCTCTGTTTACCTCCCTTGCAGTTCCTTGCTGAAAGTGAGGCCAGAAAATCACTATACCGCATGTGTGTAGTACTTGGACGGCAGGTCAATCTCGGCGATGGGGCCAGAGGTGCTAGGTACAGAGCTCTCTATGACAGCCTACCTGGCCATCGGGAAGGAGCACTTGACACTGTGTGCATGAAGCAAGTCTTTGAGCGCCGTTTTCAGGTTATCCTTCCTGAACGGCAGGAATGGAACAGTGAGGGGTGGAATGGCTTTAGGCCGGGTGATGTCATCGTCTATACTGATGGCTCACTTATTAAAAGTATCTCCGGAGCCGGGGTCTACTCTAAAGACTGTCGGATAAATCTATCTGCAGCCTTGGGTAGACAAACAACTGTTTTTCAGGCAGAAATCTTTGCGATTGCCACTGCCGCCAGGGAGGAGAAGGATTAAGGGTAAAACCTTATACATCTGCTCAGATAGCCAAGCCGCTATCAAAGCCTGTTCGGCTGGCTCTCTCAACTCAAAAATAGTTGAGGAAACCATGGTTAGGCTTAACCGTCTGGGAAGATTTAACTCGGTATCACTTGCCTGGGTTCCTGGGCACACAGGTATCGAGGGTAATGAAAGCCAGGAAGGGCTCCTCAACAGCCTTCATTGGCCCACAACCATCCATAGGATGCTGCTCATCCGTCCACAAACGTGAAATGGATTCGGCTCTACGCCAACAACATTCCGAATACTGGCATGACCTGGTCTCATGCAGGTATTCGAAGAAGCTAGTGGACGGTCCAAAAATCAGCAGAGCTAAGTTTTTGCTTGGACTAAACAGGAAAGACTTGAGATCCTTGATTGGTCTCGTCACCGGTTTCAGTCCTCTTAACGAGCACCTCAAAACCATTCACATTAGGAGCTCGGGCCTATGTGAGTGCTGCATGGAGGCGGATGAAACGGCATCTCACTTCATTTGTGAATGTCCGGCTTTCGCCAGAACCAGGCTCACCACTATAGGCAAACAATTCGTTAACGAAGATGAGATGGGGGAAATTGAACTTGCAAATATTCTTCGCTTTGCCAAGGGTACTGGCAGGTTCTCCCTCACTGAATCTTACTAATCGCCAATAACCAGCGAGCGGTCAGCTATGCTGAAGTACAATGGACCAATAGGTCTAAGTGCTTGTCATCTACTGATGACCCCACTGCACATACAATACAATACAATACAATCACTCGCACAAATGATCAAACGAAAAAAATTACCATACTTATCTTTGAAAAACTTCAATTCTTTTGTTTCCTGTTCTGTCCTCAAGCTTCCTTATTTTCTTCCTATTCGTCCTTTCGCCTGTCTCCCAAATTCCAGTCTCCTTATTTTCCTTTATTCCGCTTTAAAAATTCACTCTACTTTTAAATCTTTTATGTTTTATTGTACTCTATTTTAAATTGTCTACGTTCAACAAAATCACCTTGTAAACTTCTCACCACTAGCTAAACCGCTGGTCAACCAAGATGTGATTTTCCAGATTTTTCTATTGTCCAAAGTCGGTCAGTGTTGGACTCATTCTCTCACACACACACATTGGCAGTGCAATCCCACTGATGGCGTGCAATGGATGTCCACTTGTGTTGGCCATCCCACTGTCCACACACATACAGTAAGGCGAACCAACGAGCGGCACATTTCAGCCCATCCAAAGCTATCTTGCAATGGTGTGCGCATGCCTGCCGTTGCCCTTTCGTTCTTACTTTCCATTCTCTCTCCGGGCTCCGAATTCAGCGCGACTGGAAAGCCAGCTTGCGATAAATTCTCTGAACGACCTGGGACAACATTTCAATCCAGTCTGATTGGTATTTTCCCGTCCATACAAAAGATCGCTAAGGTTATTTTGCTGAACGCCGTTCCAATGAAGCTAAACTCACTACGTTAAATTAAAAGTGCCACCGATAAAGGAAACGAAGGAAAGATTGAAAAGTGGAAAGATAAACATCGGGACGATTACAAACGTCTCACCCATTATGGCGAGTTGAACCTAAGCTTGAGGTCAGACTAAGAAACAACGTTATCTACCGCATCAACTACCTGTGTCTGGTGGAATTCTGCGCAGATTTGGGGACATGGGCATCTGACGATAGCGTGTCATACCTTACAAAATGTGAACATTTACGTTGGGCTCTCGGCCATTCTGGTTCAAATGTGTGTTGGACTGGTGCCATCTAGACTTGACATCTGTCATCTCACATCGGTCTATGGGGTGCCAATGTGCTCGTGGTAAGCTGTCCACGGTTATTTAATGTTGGTGCTCCTCCGGTGCTCCCACGATGGAGTAGAAGAAGAGAGCGTCATCTTTCCCCCATCGAACATTACTCCCTGCCTTTACGGTGGTAGTTCGTGCAACTGACTCGTGGGAGTTATTTGACTTGGGCCGTCCGCCTTTCCGCACGCACGTCATCGTACGGCCCGGTGGAATGGTTGGGCTTCGTACATGGTCGCTGTCCATCTTATCCTCACTCTCCTGACCGTCCGTCAGGCTGAGGTATATTTACGTTCGTCCGCGTATTCGTTATTTACCTCATTCTCCTGACCGCTTGTCAGGCTGAGGTAGCTGGAACCTCCAAGCCCGTCACCCTGTGGTGGTTGCTCATCCATGAGTCGCCGAAAGTGATCCAATGGCTGATGGTGCCATCACTTTCCAGACCGTGAACTCGCAGCCGAATAAAAGAGGAACCAGGAAAGGAAAAGAATAGGGACTAAGAGCAGGCCTTGTTGTGGATTGTGCCTTATTAGCTAAAGATAATTACTGAGATTCTTTGCATTCGCTTTTAATCCGCAGAACCTTTATTGCAAAGCAAAAGTGTTTATTTCGATTTTCATTTTACATGGTAGTGGTCCCTAAATTTGTCGAAGTTGGAATGGGTGGAATAAATTGTCTGACAATGAAAATACATATTTGCAGATACTAACTAACTTTATTTCCACGAAAATGCCTAATTTTACTAACAGTAACTACTCCCCCTTCCAGACTCGGTGGCCGGTTTGCAATACGACCACAACACGGTCAGCATGGTCAGCAACAGCTTAACAGCACCAACAGCAACAGTGGCGGTGGTAGTTACAACAAATTCCTCGGTGATTCGAATCGAAATTTCAATAGCACTCCCAGCTCTAATGACTTTGTCAAACAACAAAAACCTCATCCATTACACCTGCATCGGCATCATCTGCAAATACAACAACAACAGCACCATCATCACCAGCAGCAAAGTAAAAAGCGTCAACGAGATGCCTGCGTCGGGCGTGCCGGCAATGTTGGTTGCAGTATTTCGAATTACCGACGAGAGAGTAGTCAAAGTAACGCCAGTCTTCGATGCAGCACTCCATCAACAGGTCGCTGCCTCAAATCTGCATGCATATTACAATCACAGTCACAGCAGAGCAGTATATACTGGAGATCTCAGGGAAATCCAAATATCTCCTTAGATAGGTACGTACAAAAGACAACATTGAAAGTTTTAATTAGTTACCATAGCATAGTATAGGCCAGGCTCTGTTCATATTTCTCACGCGCAACAACTAACAATGCCTACTCCAACCAGCAAAAGTAAAGAATTGATTGCAAGAGTGTGTACAGTATATGCATTTATTATTCAAACGAGTACAATAGTCCATCTGGCAGATTGCTAAAGGATGGATTTTCAATTCAACGGAATTTCAATTTCAATGGAACTGCATTAAGGAAATTAATAGTGCGTGGGGCGTATGCGTGACATTTTTGGCAGTTATTGCCCATCACTCTTCTCAGCATTTTTTTACTGTTTATTTGATTATTAACTAAATTATTGCATTGCGTGCGAGTAAATATTCGAGTTTGTTCATTAAAATATTTATTACCGACTCGTCTGTTAAACAATCATCAGCATCAGCATCATGGCAAAAAATTGCCGACTATAATTGCTCCGAACGTAAACGAATAATAAAACATTTACTCCGCTGCAAACGAATCATGGTGTGGCGTATCCTTAAAAATTGTTTTTTTAAGCTTAAATGGCATTTTCGAATGTAATCCAGGGGTTGTAATTTATGGTCGTGAGTTTTCCCATACACCGTGTCCACGAGCCTGTGTTTTTCGGTTCCGCACAAGGACCCGTATATATGTTTGTAGCTTCAATTTATGTCCCAATTTAATTAACACTTTAATTAACTGCAAACGACATGGTTGCCAGTTGTGAGAATATAAATCACGAAGGCAAACTTGAGTGTGTCTTTGTGGTAATATTTTGCTGCTGCACTTTGGGGGAAAGGACACACTTTTTTTGAATCTTGATATCGGAATAAATTACTTGGAGTGCTGCGAGATAAAAAAATGTTTAATACTGAATATAAATGTTGGAGTACCAAAAGAGCTGCAGAACCCATTTCTTTCAATTTGTTTTTGAGTTGAAGCGAAGTGTTCTTCTTGTTGTATCCTGTTTTAGGGTAGGCTATGGTTGCCATTGAAAGAATGTAGAATGTTTGTTTTCAAATTTAAATGTTATGCTACCTGAATTTATAAATACTAATCAAAGCTATAATACTGAAACAGCGCTCCAAGACTGCTGTTCATGAATAATATGTTCACTGACAAAAGTCTTTTTGGGATGAACCCTAAAATCGATTTTTTTTCCGCAGATCAGTGACTTTGCTTTTATGGAAGGAATTCTTTGAACTTGCCAATGCACTGTGAGGTGATTTGCATCAATTGATTTCAAAGTTTGACATCGCAAATTTCGATGTTTCCACGGTATTTGTTTTTTTTTTTTCGTGTAAACGGAAGGAAACCTCAGAGTGTGTCTTTTTTTTCATTATGCGACAACTGAATCATCGACTCACCTTATACCAGGAATGTTAAATAGATTGAGTACCGATCTGCCTCCCGACGCGTACACACGCATTTTACAATCGCTCCCTGCTGTGGAACAAAAAAAAAAAAAAAAAACAATAAAAAAACATAGGGACGGGGTACAGTCCGCTTGGGCGAACTGTTGGATACCATATTCTTATTCCTATCCCTCATAAGTGGGCGTGACAAAAGTCTAAGTATGGTTGTATTGTTAAGAACGCTCTACATATTTTGTTATATAACATTTTTTTTTATCAAAAAAAAACGCTCCCTAGCTCAAACTTGGGTGTTTCAATAAAAAAAATTTATTTAATTGTGGGCGTGTCAGTAGGCGGATTTTAAAAAAATTAACACATGAGCATAAAGGGCCCCTAGAGAGATTATAAATTTCAGCTTCCTAGTTCAAACTTTGAATTTTCAAAAAAAAAAAATTTTATTGTGGGCGTGTCAGTGGGCGGATTTTGAAAATATTTACACACGAGCATAAAGGGCCCATACAGAGTATATATTACAAATTTCAGCTCCCTAGCTCAAACTTTGGATTTTCAAAAAATTGTTTTATTTATTTGTGGGCGTGTCAGTGGGCGCATTTTAAAATTTTTTTATCCCGAGCAGTTTTAGGAGTCATAGATCATATATAAAAAATTTCAGCTTTCTAGATTAAAATTCGATTTTTTCCAAAATTTTGTTTTTTTTTGAGTTTGTGGGCGTGTCTGTGGGCGGATTTCAAAAATTCGTAAACTTGATTATTTCGGGACCCTAGAGAGTATATGGTTAAAATTTCAGCTCTCTAGGTCCAGTTTAAAGGCCTAATTTTTGCCGACAGACGGACGGACGGACGGACATGGCTAGATCGACATTACTATCGATGCTGATCATAAATGTAGTAACTTTTAGGGGTCTACGGGCAATATTAAGGTATGTTACAAACTATGCGTCAAAATTAATATACCCTTAGAATAGGGTATAAACAACGAAAAGAAAAAGAAAAAAATTGTCCGTGGGCACTTGTGCCTTTGCAGTGCCAGTGCAGATGACAGCATCTGTTGATTTTGTTGGTTGATCCAAGCATATTACCTACCGTTGGGCATAACACCTGCAGTAAATTGTTTTGGAAATCCAACGCAGATCTTCACTGCAGGGCTCTGCTTGAATAGGTAGCATCGGAGTTTTTGGTTTTATGGTAAACGTTGGCTGTGATTTAAGGAAGTTTAGTACCTTAGTACAACTAAGTGCCTTTATTCTTTTCCCATCGCAATCTAGCCGTTTTTATACATACGTTACGTAGGAATGTAGCCTAACAACTTCCGCCTTAATATGCTCAATGTTCCCATCCGAAACTTAATTTCATTTGGCTTAGTTCTTATGTTCGTAGACAATTAGACCACTATTCTTTTATATAATGAGTTTGATGCCCTAGCCGATTCAATCAATCAGTACCACCTCGTACTGAAAACGTCATTGCGGGCGATTTCAATTTGCACAATTCAAGTTGACTTCGACATTCTGGCAGACAACACCCGAAGAAAGGTACGTCGAGATCTTTGCTGAGGTAAATAATATGACTCAGCTTGTAAATCAGCCGTTTTGAATACGCACATTAGATTGAGGTTTATTAAGATTTATAAATCCATAAAATTCATGGTACACAAAGATATTAGCAGTCAAACCGCCAACACCCTGGACTTGTTTCTTTCCTCTCACCCTGTCCTACCGGCTGAAACCACCTCCCTTCCCAAACAGGCCGATTCGTTTCCCCCGCGGAACCGCCGTAAGACATTACTTCGCGGAGGTCGGTATGAAGACTTAGCTAAGATCGCTGAGTGGGCCACTCTCTGAATCGGTCCCGTAGGGAGATCCTCTCGGTTTCATACCGTTGGCAATGGAAAAACACGTGTTCCGTAAGCGTTTGAAGAGATATTCTCTGTAACAGCCATGACTAGTCAAGAATTGAGTCAGATGGAAGTTTGTTTCACCATGTTCCCTTTTGATCCATACATCGATCACTGGTATAAGCCCGTGCGTCCATGTTCCTTTTAACGATTTATTCCATTGTTGTTGCCAAGTTGCTATACTCAGACTCCTTTCATGTTTTCTTTTGTCGTTATCTACCCGACCATTTCGGACTCGCTCGCTTTTTAATTTTACCATTTCTTCAGCAAGTATATCGATAGGTAACATTGAAGATACGACGAGTATAGCATCATTCGAAACTGTTCCAAACGCACAGGCGACTCTTAATTCGCTAAGACGGTGGACAGATTTGACTCCCCTCATGTAAGACTTAACTTTCGTTGCACTTGATTATATTTCTATCGCATAGATGAGAATAGAACGGGCAGTTCCTGCAAGAAGAGGTCTCTTTGTTTGTTTCGGGAACCCGATGTTACTCATCAGCCTTGAAAGCGCGCTAACAGTTTTTGATGACTTTTTGCATATATATTCAAGATGATGTTTAAAGCTTAGCCGAGCGTCTATAATTACTCCGAGGTACTTAATAAACTGGTGGAAAACTACCTCTTGCTCTCCTACTCTAAGCGTTATCGTTTCCCGCACTTTCCTACTCGTAATAAGTACTGCTTCCGTTTTGTGGGCGGCGAGTTTCAAACCTGCGCTAGATAGCCATGTACGTACATTTGCAACTGTCTTATTACAGTGCAGCTCGACTTCTTCTATTGTTTTTGCCACAACTAACACGGCTATGTCGTCTGCAAAGCCGATAATCGACGCTTCTCTTGGAATCGGTAGATGCAGAATTTCGTCATACATAACGTTCCATAGCAAGGGGCCTGGAGCTGAACCCTGTGGCACACCGCCCGTTACTTCATGGTCTTTTATTCCCTCATCAGAGTCGTAGAGGAGAACTCTATTCGAGAAGTAACTTGTTATAATCTTACGTAGATAGTCCGGTATTCCAATACTGTGGAGACAGCTAATGATACGTTCCCAATTCGCCGAATTAAACGCGTTTTTTACATCGACCGTTATAACGGCGCAGTATTTGTTGGTTCCTTCTTTCCAGCGCCTTCCTTTTATAGCGGCTCGGGCTCTCGTTATTACCGCATTGATTGCATCTACCGTAGATCTTGGTCTACAAAAACCGTATTGGTGTTCTCAGAGGCCTCCCGCCGTTTCAATCGTGGACGGTAGGAGGATGGTTCATTTGAATTACCCTTTCCTTTCGGCAGTAGGAGAAGTCTTTGGCGCTTCCAAGGTTCAGGAAAAATACCCTCCTGAAGACACGCGTTGAACATTTCGGCAAATAAGTCAGGTCGTGTTTTAACTGCGATTCTTAGGGCTCTATTTGGGATACCGTTCAGTCCCGGAGCCTTTCTATCGCGTACCTTCTTACAAGCTTCGGATAATTCTTCGCGTGTTGCGATGGGTATGGGCGCAATTACGTGAATACTTTGACTACCGAGCTCTGGACTTTCTTGGCGAGGAAATAGGGTCTCAACTTTTTGTCGTAACAGAACTGGGCACGTCGGTGGTTGCATACGGGGACCTTTTAGCCTCATCGATACGACTTGAAAACCTTTACCTCAGACGTCGTTGTTGAGTTCTTCGCAGAGATTCCTAAAACAAAGGCGCTTGCTAGACTTAATAGATTTTTTTAAACGGCTTCTTGCTTCCCGCTGTTCGTTTCGTGCTAGTTGAATTTGATTGTCATCAACGTGTCGTATCCGGGAACGCTGGTAAATTCTTTGCGTGCGGTGACATAACGATCTGAGTTCCGCGATCTCTCCCTGCACCGTAACTTCGTCATTCCTCTTGTTCACTGCCATATTAGATTTTTAAAGAGTATCCACCTCCTGAGAGTTTTTTTGGTCCGCGGGTGGTATTGGCTATTTCCACCAACCCTGCGAGTGTGCACACTGTCTAGTATGCACACGCACAGGGCCCCCCTATCCGCGACCTGGTTACGCGCCCGATGGGAGAACTGACTAAACTCCACACGGGAACATTATAAACGTATTATCGCCTCTAGGTTCGTTAGATCATTGTATCATAACAGCGAATTTCTCGTACTCCAATCACATTGTTAAAGAACAAACTCCTAAACGAACCGTAAAGCAAAACCAATTGGGAAAAACAACAGTTTCTTCAAGAATCTAAGGCCAACCCATCTAAGGAAAGCCGAAAACAGTACAAACGAGCCAGAAGTGAATGCAAAGCCCATATTAATCGTGTCAATCTCTCCTATGACCATAAGCTGAGGCTCAGAATACTACAAAGTCCCT
Organism: Portevinia maculata; assembly: GCA_949715645.1. Lineage (NCBI taxonomy): Eukaryota > Metazoa > Arthropoda > Insecta > Diptera > Syrphidae > Portevinia > Portevinia maculata. The sequence continues at coordinate 99,750,492 of OX454528.1, forward strand.
CGGGTTTTTTTTTTCTTTTGTCGGGGTGCGAGACTTTCTACACTGGAGCACTTAGAGTCCATATACTGGTCCATTACACTACCAGGCAGACACACCACATTTTACTGTGAGAATTTACTCATTTTCCTAAGAAAAATGAGAAGGCGCTTGTTCGATATTCCGGGAATATCGATATGAGAGATGGCATCTTCAAAGGAAGGAGATAAGGTTTACAGCACTCACCATATTCGCACCAAATACCTGCCACCTGATACGAGCAAAAGCAGGACAATCACAGAGGAAATGTTTCGCAGTGTCGTCGCTTTCACCACAGGCTTCGCAGTTGGTGGTATCGCTTAGGCCTAGCACCTTAAGGTGTTTAGCAAAAGCGTAGTGGCCCGTAAGAACGCCAGTAGTCTGTCTGCAGTCTTTTCTGTTGAGAGACGACAAGAATGCCGCGGATTTGCTACAGACGTCGGGAAGAATATGCTGCACCCTGGAAAGTCATGACAACGGCGATTGTGTTTATATGAAACCAAACCATCAATGGAAGCCCTGACCGAGGACGCAGGCAGACAGATCGCTGGTTCAGGTCCTGAGAAGTCCCCCTCTGAGACCTGTCTATCAAGTTCATCTGAGATCTCATTTCCCGTGATCCCGGTATTCACGAACTATTTCGGAGGTGGGTAAGGGGTTGAACAAGGCCTTAAGCGTAGCCTGACTGTCGCTACAGACGCAGATACTTCGCCCCCTCCACCTGTTCCTCGCAACATAGTCCATGGCCATTAGGATAGCAAAGTCCCAAGGGTACTAAACATTTTTTTTCGTTTGGGAACAACACCGAAAATTCCTCCTCGTCATCTATCCCAACAGTCATTTAAAATAACATTCCAGCTGTTAGCTCTTCAGATACAGCTATTATTAGAAATAACTTCCTCAGAAGACATTTCTTCCAGGAGTTAGAAGAATTCTCTGGCAAGTCTGTAAATGACTTGCACAACTTCATAAATGCATAGGAATAGATTGTAAGCTCACAAGGTTTTCCATAGGTTTCTCATTGGTTTCTAAGTATGGGAATCATAACCCGAAGAGTGTCACAAAGGGTCTACATTTCACTGCAGAATCTGCAGAGCCCGTCCTCCGATATGCCCATTTTCCTCAGGTGCTCCTTGAGTCTGCAGTGCCCCGTGAGGAGGCCTGTTAGGCCTGAGGAAAATGGGCATATCGGAGGACGGGCTCTGCAGATTCTGCAGTGAAACCGCCGAAACTCCAGACCAAATACTGGAATCCTGTGGGGCACTGACCCACAAAAGGATGAAATATTTGGGCAGGCACCAGGCACAGACAAGGACATACAAACCATGGACCCACAGCTCATTCTCAGATTCATTAAAGAAAGTGGACTGGACGCTGTGCTCTAAGGAGTGTGACCTGCCAAAGATAAATCAGAGCAATACCTCGACACGCTTCACAAAGAAGTAACTAGAGAGGGCTCTGAAAGAGGGCATGAACCTCTCCGAGGCACAAGCAAGGGGACACAATAGACCAATAGGTCGCAGTGTAATATACCCTAACTAAATATTATTAAGGGTTTACATTGACCTTAATGTGACGGGCGCGGGATTCTCTTGCCCCGTCAACCCGGTTACCTAACCTAACCTAGATACAGCCAACTTACTTGCTGCACATTTTGCTGCCATCCAGATGGTATTTCCCCCATCGTTCTGAAGAGGTTTTCTTCTACGCTGGCAAAACCACTGCGTAAGCTTTTCTAACTGTCCTATTATTCAGGGCTCTTTCCGGGAAGATGGAAAACAGCATTTGTCCAGCCTGTACCAAAAAAAGGCGAGTGTTCTTCTCCCTCCTCCTACCGACCAATTGCACTTACGTCCCTTCTTTCTAAGGTCATGGAAACGCTGATCAACCGTCAGCTAATGAAATATCTTGAATCTCGAAAACTTCTCAATGACCGGCAGTATGGTTTTCGGGGCAATAGGTCCACCGGTGATTTGATGACATATCTAACCGAAAAGTGGAACCAATCTCTTCACCAAGGTGGTGAAAGTAAGATCGTTGCGCTTGATATTTCAAAGGCATTTGACAGAGTTTGGCATCAAGCTCTCTTGTCGAAAATGCGTGCATTTGGAATCGATGATAACCTTCTTCAATGGATTAGAAATTACCTTTCGGACCGTTCAATTCAAGTTGTCTTGGACGGTTTCAAGTCTGCAACTCACCAAATAAATGCTGGTATTCCCCAAGGCTCCGTCCTGTCTCCGACTCTCTTTCTCATTTTCATAAATGATCTCCTGTCTGTTACTTCTAATCCAATCCATTCCTTTGCTGATGACAGTACCCTCAGCTTTTCATACTCGTTTCTTGGGTCACGCCCCACTTCTTCGGGTGTGGAACTGGAACGGCAACGTATGCTAAGCTCATCAAATTCCGATCTTAACAGCATAACTCAGTGGGGTACAACCAATAGAGTGGAATTTAATGTTTCCAAAACACAATGCTCTCTTGTGTCATTAAAGCAAAATCCACACACACTGCAATTATCCATAAATGTCACTTGCATCGCTGAAACCGAAAGGCTTTCCATTCTCGTTATGTGTGTCAATGACAACCTTCATTGGAATGACCACATATTCAATGTCGCCAAGAACGCTGCGAAATGTCTAGGCTTCCTTAAGCGATGTAAGAAATATTTCACCCCTTCTGATCTGGCTACAATTTATAAGGCGTTTATTCGCCCGAAACTCGAGTACAACGCTCATATCTGGTCTGGTGCACCAATAACTTATTTGAAGCTACTTGACAGAATCCAAAAACGCGCGATAAAACTCATTAGCGACCGAGACATCGCGAGATCGATTGACTCACTTAGTCATCGTCGCAATGTCTCCTGTCTTTCTTTATTTTATCGCTATTTCCACCGTAAGTGCTCTAACGAAATAGCCAGTTGCATTCCACCCCTTGAACATTTCAACCGCAATACCCGCCATGCAAGGAATGCTCATCAGTTCACCCTCAAGCCTGTATTCGGACGTACAGTGAAGTACAAAGAGTCTTTCCTCAGCCGTACAACACGAATGTGGAATACTCTTCCACGCTCAGTTTTTCCTTTACATTATAACCTACAAACATTCAAAACCAACGTGCATCGGCAACTCTCCTTTTCTTCTAATCCTAATTTCCCTAACGCCCGCGCTGTGTAGCCAATACATGATAAGGGTACCAAAAAAATCCCTTTAATTTACGCGCAAATTATAAAAAAAAAATCTCAACGCTCCCAGACGCTTGTGCTTTATCTCCCCCTGTCCCCAAGCGCGTAGAATAGTTCATAGGAGTCCATCTCTGCACTCGTACAGTGTCTAGAGTACTTCAGATCTTGACGTTCACCAATCCGCTGTTCCAGATGGTATATCGTTCTGAAGAGGGAATTTTTTCTCGCTGCCAAATTTGCGTAAGCTTTTCTATCTATCCTTTTCTTCAGGACTCTTTCCGAGAAGAATTTTCTTCTCCTTCTCCCTACCACCCAATTAGGTTAGGTTAGGTTAGGTTTATGTGGCTGTCGGCAGAAGCCGACACAATTAGACCAATTTAGGTCCATTGTGATACCACGTATGTATTATCTACCTGAACTCTGTGTTGTTCTCAAAGGGTCTCCCATCTACGTACTAACCGCGGCCAACGTCGTCTAATTGCGGTGATCTGATGAGAACCGATTAACTCGACATGGTATGGTCGTTGGTTCACCGCCCAATTGCACTAAAGTCAATTCTTTCCAAGGTCCTGAATCATAAAAACGTCTTAATGACCGGTAGCACGGTCTTCGCAGCAACAGATCCACTTGTGATTTTATGATTTATCTAACCGAAAAGTGGAAACAATCTCTTCACCAGGTTGATGAAAGTGGGATCGTTGCGCTTGATATTTCAAAGGCATTTGACAGAATTTGGCATCAAGCCCTCTTGTCGAAAATGCGCGTATTTGGAATCGATAATACTCTTCTTCAATGGGCTTCAAATTACCTTTCCGACCGCTCAATTCAAGTTGTTTTGGACGGTTTCAAGTATGCAGCTCACCAAAGAAATTCTGGTGTTCCCCAAGGCTCTGTTCTGTCTCCGACTCTCTTTCTCATTGACCAGCTGCGAACACGAATATGGTGTAGGCGATCCTATATCTTGCAAGAACTATAGAGGCATATCCCTTCTAAATGTCGAATATAAGATCCTTTTCGTTCCGCAACACACTAATTGGCAGGTACCAGTGTAGCTTCCGGCTCGGCAGATCGGCAATCGACCAAATCTTCACACTAAGGCAAATCCTGGAAAAGGCCAATGAATTTCAAGTCGAGACCCACCATCATTGCAGGAGACTTTTCAATCGCGCCAAAAGCTCAAGATCCAACAAACAAAAGATCATCGTGGAGACTCTTCTGTGGCAAAATAGAAGAATCCTCGGAGGCATCAAGGCTAAGAAAAATCCTTGCTTCAAATCCAACTATGCCCAGCTGCCTAAAGAAAGCAGATGGCTCGTGGACTACATCTAGCGAGGAATCGCTCAATCTGCTACTTGATACACATTTCCCAGGTAGCTCTAACATAACCGATCATATCAACCTAAACAGGTCACCTATGTTTTCACAGGTAACAAATTCTCAGAGTCAGAGTCTGATAACTAGGGACAAGCTCCTTTGGGCGTACAAAGCTTCAAGCCCTTCAAGTCTGCAGGACCTGACGGCATAATACCAGCCGAACTTCAGATGACTTCGGATATCATCCTTCCAACTCTGGAGATGATTCTGACAAGTTGCTTAAAGCTGATTCACATTCCTCAGGCTTGCAGAGAAGTAAAAGTGGTTTTCATACCCAAAGCGGGCAAATACTCCCATGTTAGTCCCAACGACCTCAGACCTATCAGTCTATCATCTTTCCTCCTCAAAACGCTGGAGCGTCTGATTGATATCCATCTTCGTATGAACATAAACCCGCAACTGCTGTCTGCGGCCCAACACGCCTACAATAAGGGTAAATCGGTGGAAACCGCCCTTCACTCCTTGGTACGCACTACTGAATACTCCCTTTACCACAAGGAATACACTATGGTTGCTTTCCTAGACATAGAAGGCGCTTTCAACAACGTAAACACATCTGCAATCGCAAATGCACTGACAGAACTGAATGTGAATGGGTCGCTTGGGGAACTGATCAATCTTTTGCTCTCAAGCAGGAATATCAATTCGAAACTGGGCGATTCATCCGCTAGGAGGTCTGTCAGTAGGGGTACGCCACAAGGTAGTGTCCTTTCCCCCCTTCTGTGGAACTTGGTGGTGAATAAACTACTGACATGCCTGGAGGGGGAGGGTTGCATGGTGATTGCCTATGCGGATGACGTTGCTATTGCCGTCTCAGGGAAATACCTCAACACCCTAAAAGATCTACTTCAAAATGCTCTCAATAAGCTGACAAGTTGGGCAAGAAGATATGGGTTGGGGGTTAACCCTCATAAAACCGAACTTGTCCTCTTCTCCAGGAAATATAAAATCCCTCATATCGACCCTCCTTCCATTAACAGTACAAGCTTAACATTTTCCGATGAAGCCAAACTCCTGGGTCTTATCCTCGATAGGAAGTTAAGCTGGAAACCCAACTTACAAGAAAGAGTAAAAAAAGTGACAGTAGCACTTTTCTCTTGCAAAAAAGCCATCGGTAATAAGTGGGGCCTACAGCCCCGCATATCTCACTGGCTATACGTATCGGTAGTTAGACCGATTCTGACATACGGGGCGGTTGTCTGGTGGACTGCTCTTGATAAAGCGGTAAACCGTGATAAGCTAAGCAAGGTGCAACGTACAGCTTGTCTGTATATCAGCGGAGCACTCCGTACGACCCACTCCGCCGCACTGGACATCTTACTGCATCTGACACCCCTGGATATTTTTAGCAGGCAGATGGCTGCCTGCTCCGCTGTCCGCTTAAAAGCCACCTCACAGTGGATCAATACGAATATTGGCCACTCTATCATTTTGGACGCACTTGGGTCCGTACCAAGAAACATCGACTACACTGCACCCCAACTACAGTTCGAAAAGAATTTCCAAATCACTATCCCCACCAGATCATTCTGGGAGGATGCTGGTTGCACGGAAGTTAAATCGATCCACTTTTACACCGACGGATCAAAAACTAGCGAGGGGGTAGGTGGGGGTGTTTACTCAGAAAGACTAAATATCAGTCTCTCCTTCCGTCTTCCTGATCATTGTAGCGTGTTCCAGGCGGAAATCATGGCGATTAAGGAAGTCCTGTCGTGGCTGAAGAGAAATGTGATATCCGCTAAGGATATCTGCATTTTCTCGGATAGTCAAGCCGCGCTATAATCCCTGGACTGAGTCTCTCCCAATTGCATCGTAGCCTTAGACTGCCGTTCATCTCTGCAGGAGATGGCAGAGCAGTTCAATATTCACCTTTGTTGGGTGCCGAGGCATAGAGACATCCCAGGGAATTGCAGGGCAGACGAACTCGACAAAAACGGAACCGCATTACCTCTTCTACCTGGGTGGCGACGGTGGAGAGGTTAGTGTGTTAGCTTGTGACCCGTGCGGTGCAGGTTCAATCCCCATGGGGAACAACAACATACGCCACCCAATCACATGCCTCTACACCAAAAGGAGGATTTCTGCCTGGTAGTACAATGGAACGTTACCGAGTCTGAGTGCTTTGGGATTTGGATTTCCATTTTTAAAAAAAAAAAAAAAAAAAAAAAAAAACCTCTTCTACCTGAGAAAGGTTTTATAGGTATGCCTATCGCTACTTGCAAACTTATGTTCAAGCTATCCGCAGTCGAGAGTACAAACCTCAGGTGGACAGGTATTGATACATGTCTAGCGACTAAGCAAATCTGGCCAAAGCTGGATCTGCGACGCTCTTTGAGTTTGATCTCACTCAACAGACTGCACATTGGCTCTGTCATAGGTGTCATCACAGGACACTGTCTAATAGGCAGGCACGCAGCAAGGCTTGGCGTTTACTCAAACGACTTCTGCAGAAGCTGCAGGTATGAGGAGGACGAGGAGACTACGTCTCATCTCCTCTGCACATGTCCTGAACTCTCCCATAAAAGAAATCTCTACATAGGAGCCTTCTTCGTCAACGAACTCAGTGACTTAGCTAATACAGATGTTAGAAGTCTATCGCGCTTCATTAGAAGCTCCAAATGGTTTTAGCGAGTAGGGGTCGAAACTCCCGATCCATGTGGCATCACAACGGACCTCATTGGTCTAAGTGTGTTGGCTTTCTGCTAACAGCCACTTCAACCTAACCTAACCCACCATCTTTTCATCAACTTTAAAGCCGCACACGATAGCATTCTTCGCCAGGAGCACTACTTGGCGACGGCCGAACTCGGGATCCCGGCAAAACTGTTCCAGTTCTGTCACGTAACGCTGGAAAACACGCTGTGCAAAGTGCAGTATGGAAACAGTTCTTCCGAACAATTCCAATCTGATTCCGGCAAGGAGATGCGCTGTCCTGTGACTTCTCCAATCTTGTTTTGGAGCAGATAGTTCGCAGGGCAGGTGTCAATACGGAAGGCACTATCTTCAACAGATCCGTCCAACTACTGGGATACGCGGATGATATCGACATCATCGGCTGATCTCAGCGTGCAACGTTAGAGGCTTTCACGGTGATTGAAGAACATTCAAAATTAGTTGGCCTTGAAGTCAGTGGCCGAAAAACGAAGTACTTGCTTTCAACAAACAAACAAACATCTGTCCACCGACTAGGACAAAACGTCACTGTTGAAAATAACAAGTCCAAGATAGTAAGGGAGTTCACCTACCTCGGAGTAAACATCAACTCCACAAACAACACCTAAGTGGTGATCCGACGAAGATTTACCCTAGGCAACCGTTGCTACTTCGGTTTGGCGAAAAAAATGGGTTCAAAACTCCTACCTCGGAAGACCAAATGTAAGCTCTACAAAACACTAATACTGAGAGCTCTGTTTTACGACGCCGAGTGGTGGACGATAAGCAGGAGAGCTAATTTTGGGTTCTTTCGAAAGAAAAATACTCCGTTAGATATTTGGTCATGTGTACGAGGAGGACGAATGGAGGAGAAGATAAAACCGCGAACTTGGATGAAGTCCAAAAAGCTAAGATACCTCGACTACATTGGTTCGGCCTATTCGAGCGAATGGATAATAATGCTCCAAAGAATCCCAGCTCCCAGGTTCCTGGCGACAAGGAAGACCGAGTCTCCATTTTAAAAGACCAACCCATCGCAGGTGTCAGAGCGCTTCGTCTGGAGAACTGGCAGCAGCGTGCGCGGGATCGCGGAGGATGGAAGGCTGCAGTGTCTTAAGCAGAGACTCTCCACGGGTCGGGAGCACATTAAGTAAGTAAGTTATGATTCGTTAAAAATAAAACGTGCGCGTAGATTTTGCGAAGGAGCATAAATATAAATTATTGATAACAAAAGTGGCCCACAATGATGACATTAAAAAACAAAAAATATTATATTCCGGTGTAAGTAATACACTTCGGGGATGTGAAAGTTTTCGTTGGCCCATAGAGGATTCACCCGCCACCATTTGTTTTCAACAACCAGACTTGTCCTTTACTTACTGACCTTAAATCCAAAATGAGAGTAAGTAGCTCATGTAAGGTATCTGTTATCCTGACTGTACCCTTGATTCAATCCAGTGAATTCATCCCCCGTACGTCCTCTTTCTGAAGGGCTATTGCAAGACTTTTAGAGACTCATCAGTCAGTCTTTCCGACAGAGTATTATATAAAGTTGCTATTTTCTTTTTTTCAACACACGCGCTTATAAGCTCAGCAAGCCATGTTTGGGTAGTATCTACCAAAGATGCCACGGAAAGGGAAAAATAAGCATCATTCATGTGTAATTGTGAAATTGGGCAACTTTATAAAAGTGTAGATAAAAATGGGTGAAGTTGTTTTTGCCGATGTCTAAAAAATGATAAAAGCCGAGCTACCTAGTTCTAAAGTTCATGGGACGATTGAGTCAGTTTGTAGGTAGGAGAGGTGAAGACAGTTTTTGTTTTCCAACAAAACACTCGTCGAATACGATATCAAACAATTTGTCTCTGGTCATTCTTGTATCGATTCCTAACAAAGTTTTTAAAGCTATAACATTAGAAACGGTTTAATAACGAAATACGAATATTCGTCAAAGTTTATATAAATGAAACGAATACAAAAGCAAGATACCATTTGAATGACACAAGCTTCATACATATCCCATAAACCATTCGTAAATGACAAACATCAAATAAGAAACTATCAGCCTGCAAATGGCTATGAAATGACTGACAAACAAGGATCCCATATCCCATCTGTGGAACAATTTTATAAAACGCTTAATTTTACAGTCCCTCATAGAGATCATTTTAATTCAATCCTCTGTGGAAAGATTGCATCTATGTTTTAAAAGTCTTAAAGTCTGCCAAATCAAAAGTCTAGTATGTAATTTCGACAAATTGCTTTCGGGAACTTTTCTACCCGAACTCATAGTTTGGCACATTAAAAAGCAGTAAAGACTCAACAGCAATAGTTTTACGGCTATTATTATTCGCTTGTGAGTTGTCGGTGTTCCTTTGTTCACTTCTCATTGCAGTTAGTGTAGTCATTTCATATCAAGGAGAGTGAACAAAATCCATTATTCCTCAAATGATAATAAAAGCACGCAAAAGGAGTAAGAGAGTACTCTAAGAAATATGAAATTGTAATTAAGCTCAAGCCATATACGGGAGGGACTGACTGACTGAAAGTGGGTCAAAACCGTGACATGCCCAAAATGACAACAGACAAATTACAGCACCTAGTTACATGAGACTTAAATGGCAAAGGAATTTTTGAGAAATGAAATTCCAAAGCAAAAGCTTCGAGTTTTAAAAAGGTTTTTTTTTTTTCGTTGGCAAGCAGATTGTGGAGATTTTTAATTTTATGTTTTTAGATATCATATCAAGGGCTTGGCATTGGGAGTAGATGGCTTGGAAAATGTATGGCTTTTTTTTACATGTGTGAATTGAATTTTGATTGTTTTTGGAAACCAACTCTATTAACGCGTATTTTTATAGGGTACTAAGGGTATATTAATTATATTTGACTCTTGGTTTATAACATACCTTAATATTGCCCGCAGACCCCTCAAACTTATTACAATCGTGATTAGCTTTGATTGTAATATTGATCTAGCCATATCTGCCCGTCCGTCAATTCGTCGGCCTTAAACTTGAGCTAGAAAGCTGAAATTTGGAAAATATACTATCTAGATGCTGTCAAAATAATCAATTGTAAGAGTTTTTAAAATCCACCCACTGACACGGTTTTTTAAAGACATCGCTGGAAATGAAAGTACAGCAGAAGTAACTGATGTTTTAGCAATTACGCTGCCGATCCGGACCTGAGAGTGTCTACAAGACTTCCGGATGCAAGTAGTGCCTTTTAGCTGTTTTTACGGCCCGCAGAATAATGCAGATCAATATCCGATAGGGATATCGCTATCTATATCGATAGTCAGAATGCATTCAATGCCAGGGCAATATGCAGACAGAACCGAGTGAAACTGTGTTATGTGCCAGGTCACTGCGGTACAGTAGGACACAAACTTGCCGAAGACCGATTTGAATGAGTAAGTGGGACCCCATATACCCTGTGTAAGCCTCGTTTACCTCATCAAGGATTTAAAGTTCAACGAGCCGCCATTCATTCTCTGTAAATCTCCGTGTATATTACGTTTAACTTGAAGAATCCGTCATGTTTGCGTTTATTTGAATCAGCTGTTAAGCCTTGCGCTATTAGACCTAACAGCGATCGGTTCACGGATGGCTTGTGACTCGGCACTCGTTTCAACTGCACGCATCCTAGGTCTGTCCAAAATTAAGAGATTGACCTTCCCTCTTTCCCTTCCAAAAATCTATGTGAAATCGTCTTTTTACATATGTATCCACTTTGTTTGACCTGTAGCACGACTACTTACCCTTCTCTATAAAAGTGCATCCCGATTTCTCGGCTACTACACTACATGTGGTAATCAAAACAGATGTATCAGAATCAGAAGTGGAAGTGGCAGTATCCATTTTCTGAACCATTTAACTCCGCCTTTTGAGATGTGTTTGGTTCCCAGACGGCACACTGAGATGTTGAGGACGGAGTGTACTCCACAGAACTTGGACTAACGACTATCTAAGACCGACAACTTCTCGACATAATGAATCAGGAGAGGAGGTGCCCATGCTAGAGCTCAATATGGGATAGAAAGGCTGAAATTAAAACCAAAGATTGCCTGATATTTGAAATACGCATACCAGCGACATCACGAATGCTGTTCCACCTTGGATTTGATGGTAAGTCTTGGTAAACTGTCATTTAAATAGCCTGATGTTGTCCTGTTCTGTCCCCGACTCTCTTTCTCATTTTTATAAATGATCTCCTGTCTGTTACTTCTAATCCAATCTATTCCTTTGTTGATGACAGTACCCTCAGCTTTTCATATTCGTTTCTTGGGTCACGCTCCTCTTCTTCGGGTGTCGAACTGGAACGGCAACGTAAGTTAAGCTCATTAAATTCCGATCTTAACAGCATAACTCAGCGGGGTACAACCAATAGAGTGGAATTTAATATTTCCAAAACACAATGCTCTCTCCTGTTATTAAAGCAAAACCCACACACACTGCAATTATCCATAAATGTCACTTGCATCGCTGAAACCGAAAGGCTTTCCATTCTCTTTATGTGTGTCAATGACAACCTTCATTGGAATGACCACATATTCAATGTCGCCAAGAACGCTGCGAAATGTCTAGGCTTCCTTAAGCGATGTAAGAAATATTTCACCCCTTCTGATCTGGCTACAATTTATAAGGCGTTTATTCGCCCGAAACTCGAGTACAACGCTCATATCTGGTCTGGTGCACCAATAACTTATTTGAAGCTACTTGACAGGATCCAAAAACGCGCGATAAAACTCATTAGCGACCGAGACATCGCGAGATCGATTGACTCTCTTAGTCATCGTCGTACTGTCTCCTGTCTTTCGTTATTTTATCGGTATTTCCACCATAGGTGCTCTAACGAAATAGCCAGTTGCATTCCACCCCTTGAACATTTCAACCGCAATACCCGCCATGCAAGGAATACTCATCAGTTCACCCTCAACCCTGTATTCGGACGTACAGTGAAGTAAAAAGAATCTTTCCTCAATACAAATACTCTTCCATGTTCCATTTTTTCTTCGCATTATAACCTACAAACATTTAAAACCAACGTGCATCAGCATCAGAATCTCAAAAGCAAAATGTATCGCTGTAACAGTAAGCCCTCGCACCAGCCCCAAAAGAGAAGCCAACGTCAAGGTCCTACCACAATCTTGAATCGTTCAACAAATTATCTTTCTTCAATCAAAAGTCTATATTCTATAAGCTTTTCTTAATTTCTTTCTAAAAATATATTCATTATATCGTGACATCAAGGCGTGAAATAATATGCCCAACGGGACCGCGGTTGAAGAGAAATATTTTTTCTATTCCCTTCACCCAGTGTGAAATGAAGCGCAACTAATCAATTAGTCTGATTTACGGTTCAAAAATAATGTGAAACGTTTCAAAATAAACATTAAGTTTTCCAATAAGAAAACAAACTGCGTTTCTTGTACTTGGTTCTTCGAAGTAGTATTTCTCCACCACCAGAGCTAATCAAAGCAAGCCCTCAAGTCGCAAACAATTGAATGCTTCATCAAAGCACAACCGCTTCAATCAGCACGATGATTAAAAACTTCCTTCACTTCCTCCACAGTAGTGGTTTCTTACTACTCTAATGAATACCGAGTGCATGATAAATCCCTTAACGCCATTTAAAATTATTCCTCGTATAAATTCATTTCAATTACCAAGCTCGGCGAGCGTAGCGTTTTTGACTTGCTATAAGAGTTTTGCAAATACTTACATACATACAATCGGGGCAAGGCAACGACAACTGTAATCAAAAACAAATTTATTTATTTATTTTTTTGAAAATTGCCCCACAGGCACAACGTGGACCCACCAACAAGCTCATCACATTCATTAGGCGACATATTCACATTGCACGAGATGACAGCGTAAGCTCATTGTATTCATATATGTATGCACGAATTAAAATAAAAAACTGCGAACATCGTACTTAATTTTGAAAGGATAACAAAGTGTGGTGGGTGACATATTCATTTTTACGTGAACATCTGTCACACCACGCTCCCCTGACATTAGTCTGCATACCGTACTTGAGGGAATATTATTGCCAAAGCACTAATTTTGACCGCGACTTGAATGCCATGTACCTACACTCCTTCGGTTCTGTCAATGATAGTAGCTCCGTTGTGCTGTTCTGTTACACTCCATCCAGGGTGAACATTTATGCAAATTACTCAAGTCATTAATTTTTGTTGGTCGGGTGTGTACGTAACACTAAAGCGCCTCCATTTTTCACTTTTTGCCGGACCCGGATTTGGCAATCGTCCAAGAGTGTCACCCCAAAGTTGAATTGCTGTTTTTGAACATTTGTTCTTTGTTTGGTGTGTGCGTGTAAGTGTGTGTGAGGGGTTCTTGTAATTGTCCCAAATGCTAAAACGACATGTACCGTCTGGACTGGGACTAAGTGAACATTTGTCAGGGTAATGTTTCTATTACTGGCAAACGGGTTTTGGAACATTTTTCTTCTGATTTTGAACGACCATTCTTGTGCACTGGTGGCAAGCTGAATAAGATAAATTTGGGCCGAAAGTCGTATAGGTTTTCGTAAATTGTGTTTTTCGGATTATTGATTTTCTCGGGGTGTTGTAGAGTACCTTTTTAACAAAATAAGAATCTACAACATTGGTTGGAGAGGAAGGACCATGGACGTAAATAAATTTGATAGTTATACCATGATCCACCAGCAGAGGACAAGTGCAATGAATCTAGGAGGCTTTTGTCAGCAATAAAGCCTCTATGTTTCTACTCGTATTTACATTACCTATCGAGTTTCAAGCAATTTATGGACTGAGACGTGATATGATCGGACGTTAAAAGTGGGTATATTTTCACAATCATGCATGTAAACTTTGAGCACTATCGCAATGTATTATTCAATCAAATACAAGATGCAGATACTGGTGCAAGTTGTCAGCAAGATTATGTTCATGAATAGTCTTATACATTTCCACACCGTACTGCTGGTCGTCTTTAAATTCAAGACCGTTTGAATGCAGACAGCTTTTCCATTTAGTTACGTGCTCAGACGATCATCTGTAAAGGAGATAGCAGAGCAGTTTAATGTTCACGTGTTTTGGGTGCCGGGGCATAGGGGCATTCCCTGGAACTGCAGGTCTGATTAACTCGCCAAAAAAGGAAACATCATTACCTTTTCTGATAAAGGTTCCCTAATCCCAAGGTAAGCCACTCGCTGGGGTGAAACAAACAACGGTTTTTTTGTAGAGGGACAAAATACAAGTATGGGAGGGCGAGCGGTCTTTTTTGCCAAGTTTAGGTGGTAGTATTTTCTAAAAATTGGCTTAAATGAAAAAATATATTATTTAAAAACAACGGCAACATTTAGAATAGAATTTTATAACTTTTTGAAATCTCTTCCTCAATATATTTTCAAAATCAAGTAATTTCTATTGTGATGTCCTCTTAGATTTCTTGCCGGAGCCTACCACCTAAGCTATATGTAGCGTAGCACGTTCTTTTATGCTGTTTAAAGCGCAGCTCGCTTCACTAGATGGCAAATTACTGCCGCAGTTAATAATGAGTCAAGAGTTGATTCTAGACTCCTTTTATTCTGTTCTTACTTGCTATTTATACAAATTCTTATAACTAATAATTACATCTCTAAGCAATAAAAATTACACTTACAATTACTCATCATTAATTGGGTCCCTACGATCAATGCCTCAAATGTTCACAACGGTAACTTGACCCATCTGGCCCACATTAGGAATGGAGGAAGCAAAGAATGAAGTTGTAAACAATGACAAGTTGTTGCATATACCTGTAATAGAAAAACGAAATTTAATGAATTAAAACCTTACCCTTCCCAAAAATGTTCGTCTTCTTGAATCTTGACCGCCTTGTTGTGTTCATAGGTTTGTTTATTTATTTCTAATGGACGTCAAATTGACATCCAAGAGAAATGCCTCAACCGAAGTTCTGACATCTTATGTGTTTCCAGTATTGGTTGAAATATATGATAAGCACAGGGTAAAGGCGGACGTGAAAGCTTTTAGAGGAGGATAGGGAATTCTCTGTAGCGGCAATGTTTAAAATCATACGAGTTTAAAGTAAATAGGAGGGACACTATAGGAAAATGGGATGTGACGTTGGCGAAGCTGTGCTGCAGAACATAAAAAGTTCAACCGCCAAACAGTACACCACGTAGTGGTGATCGTTTAAATCTTGTGGTAAAGTTCAGAACAGTGTTTCTCTTGCAAGTAAATTACCCACAAATAAGTTTTTTAAGTTAAAAATATTTTTTTTTGGTTTAGAGTCAGTGTGTGTTGAGGTAAGTTTTATTTGAATAAGAAAAAAAAAAAAAAAGCAATAAAGTTTCATACATTTTTCGTACACACATACTGTAGTACATAGACAAGTTTTCCTTTAGTTTTTTTTGGTGATATATGTATGATTCAAAGGAAAATTTATTTTTTTGTTTTAAAGGCAAATCACCACCCAAATTTTGCAAGGCGATCACCGTCTACCCACGGTAAAAACCAAAGAGGGTCGGGATCGCCATATAATAAATGAATATCGATAAAAATATTTAAAACAGAAATCGAACCAGATCAATCTGTGTCCTTTAAATTTGTGGCCAAAAGAGAGGGCAATACGGATACAGAAAATTAAATATAACGATACAAATATATTATATCCCCCGTGCTTTGGAATTCCTGAATAAAGCCACCTATATGTATATATATATACATAGATAGACTTCCTATCCCCGTGATTATCGACAATTGGATGGAATTAGGATTATTTCCTTTTTTGTTGTTGTACTTACTTGTTACCTTTTTTTTGTTACTTCAATCAAATTTCCTTTTTTTGTAGTTTTAAGCATTTATTATTCTCTATAGTTAGCGTGTAAGTTAATTATATTTGAGTTCTTTTCTTAAAACTTTCGTTTGTAAGAATCGCGTTTCCGTCGTCATTCCTTTTTGTTATCTTTCAAATCCGCGAAGTCTGCATATTAACGTTGCAGTACCCCCACCTAAAGTGAGCTCTCTTTTTGTAGGCATCGTTTCGTTCATTTTTTTGTAGTGTTGCATGGTGAAAAATACTCATGCGTTCAGGTAGGACGGTGGATTCTAACATTCATTCCTTTTGTATCCTTATGTTAATTTGTTTATTTTTGTAAGATATTAGCCGGTAAATATATGTATAAAATATAAAAAAAAATGGATTTCTTCGTGGAGGATTTTTTGTTTTGTCAGGCACATACGAGTAAGTGCTTGATGTGTTGTTAAAGTTTCTTTTTCTGGGGTGCATAAGGTGTGCTAAAACCGTTCTGGTGGAAATGGTTTAAGGCTGCGCACAACATCCTCATTATTGGGGAAGTTCCTAGAATGGCCACTTTACTTCCAGGTTGGGTTGGGAATAATGGCCAGCGCTAACTCCAACAGCAGAGCCCTCTCGATGTGGTGAAGTTCCGTCCGTTTTGGTGAAAGGTCTACTTCGATGTAAGTACATTTCGGCATGATTTATGTTTTTGTGGTAGGTTATATCGTGTGGTGAGGACAAGAACCCCTCCATTTCCGGCGAGCCAGTCGTGCACCGCAAGCATGCCGAGCTCCTCACTCACGATACTCGTTTTCCCTTTCTTTTTCACATCCCATTCTAAGGTCCCGTCCACATCCTTACTTCCTTCCCTTCTTTCTAATAATAGCTCCCTCTATTAGCACCCACAGGCCTATTACAAAGTACATGAACTGAGGTGAACCCTCACATAACATGAATCACTGCCGATAGCCAATGAATGTCATACGACACGTTCAATGCTATACGGAGGAGATTCCATGTTATGTAATGGATTTCACGTTTCGTGTACTTGCACTGAATCACACTACACTATAAATAGTTTGTGAAAAAAATACTTAAATATAGTAACTTTTAGGGGTCTACGGGCAATATTAAGGTATACGTTACAAACTATGAGTCAAAATTAATATAATTTGATGTCTTCGAATTAAAGTTGATATCTAAAGATCTTCTTTTTTTCACCCACCATGAAATACTTTTTTGCAAACTGGGTAGTAAAGCATGTAAAAAAGTCCATCTCTGGAATGTGCTCCCTATTTTACTTCTAGGGAAAAAAAAACAAAACCCACCCTCAGTCACATCGAAGCTGCGATGACGGAAACAACGTTTTTTTTTTTTGGTTTTCAGCAATTTTCGTATTTATTTGCATATCTTTAAAAATTAAAGAGATGTGCAGAGATATTTGAAGAGAACTGCGAAGTAGAATCGACATGTGAATTGGTTCGAGCTATGCCAGCAACTCTAACGTGTGAGCAGCATATATGCCTTTTTTTTTATATTAGGCATTAACGGCCCATACAGGGTCTAAAACCTAGCTTTTTCAACCATTTACTTGTACGAAGTGGAGAGGACCTACAGTTTTTTAAGCCGAATCCTAACGGCAAATTTGAGAAGCTTCTCATGACATTCGATACTCTTGGACGTGTGTCAGACGTTCGTAAGTGGTGGGGCAGTGGAAATAACTTTTAGATGTTACTTGGCCCGGCGGGATTTGAACCTGAGTCCATTAGATTAGTAGTTCAACACACTAACCTCTGCGCCACTGCGCCCACAGTATATTTGAAAATCAAGTTCATTTGGTGGGGTTTAATCTGTATTTGGCTTTCCTGTGCATTTACTCGATAGTGTTTTCTGATCGAAATTTTAAAAGGGAAGTCGATAGAATCGAACGCCACTGATGTGTGGGAATGCTTTTTCCTGCTCTGTTTTTTCCACTCATTATTATTTACAAAGACTTTAAACCAACATGCATCGGTTTTTTTCCGCTTTCATACTATGTAACATACACATTACACATATCTAATTAATGTTCATCTTAAAATCTCTTTAGTGGGCGCAAATTACATAAAAAAGTCATACCTAGTTTAGACCAATAGCCATTCCACCCTATCAGTCGAAAATTTAAAAAAAAAATATGAATAATCAATTAAAGAGTGTTGTAAAAAGAAAACACCTACTTTGTTCTAACCAGTCAGGCTTCAGGCACGGTTGTTTTAAACAGGATTGTTTCCGACTTTTGAAAGTTGATTTTCAATTTCAAGACATCGCAATATCCTTTAATTTGATGGAAGTCACGATGCAACAGTATGTTATTGACCTCGATTTCATCACCTGACCTGAACGCCACCAAACTGTCGGAATACTCTCTAGCATGTCTGAGTGAGCATAACAGATCACTCGCACTGCATAATTGTTAACCGTTTGTTATGTTAAAGAATCTATTCCAACTGCCGTTGTCACATTTGGCAACGAACCTCTTTCTCAAATATATAGAAATTTCGTATAGCTGCGGTTTGTGCGCATACCTAGCCTGGTCAACTTGTAGAAAAGTCATTTAAGCAGAACGGTATCGTTTAGAGCTGCCAACTGATGTTATAAAAATTATGCCCAATTTTTTATAAAAGTATGCCCTCCCCAATTAAATTATGCCCATTTTTAAAAAAATTCAAAATAAAAATGAAAATGAAATAGGCATTCATTTTTGGTATTTAAAGGGTATTTCATTAAGGACTTGACAAATTCAATTTTAAATAAAATGCAAACTAGTAGAGATATCTCCACCACAGGATTTATTGATTTGAATTACTATCAATACATTTATAAAAGAATTTGACTTCGTTCATATGTCCACAACGGTAACGTATGCAGCGGTCGATGTGTTGAACCCAATTTTCGATGATTCGGCCGCACATTTCGACCGATATGGCCGCTATATTGGCTCTCAGTGCCTCTAACGTCGCCGGCTTGTTGGCATGGATCAATGATTTAATGTAGCCCCATAAAAAAAAATCAAGAGGCGTCCGTTTCTCGAGATAACACGTTCACCGAACTGAGACTTCAATTACTCGATTGTTGTACCCGCTGTGTGACTTGTAGCACCGTCTTGTTGGAACCACATATCACCGATGTCTGCAATTCATGCAATCGCTCAAAGAAGCTACGTTCCAACATGTCTCTGTAGCGAATACCATTTACCGTAACATGACGGTCATTTTCATCGACAAAAAAAAACCGCCCAATGACGGCATGAACACCGCACCAAACAGTGAATTTTTGCAAATGAAGTGCTGTTTCGTGAAGCACATGAAGGTTCTTCTCACCTGTCCAGTAACGCACATTTTGCTTATTGAATAAGCCGTTTAACAAAAAATGTGCTGAAGATGATTTTGCGATGAAATTCTTCATTTTCGTCCATTATGTCCAGAGTCCAGTTCGAGAACGTTCGCTTCATATGCTCAAGTGGCTTAAGTTCTTGAGTCAGCTTGATCTTGTAAGGGTGTAGGCCAAGATCCTTACACAAAATTCGCCATAATGTGGGAGAGGCCCAATTCTGGAGAACGCCCTGAAATTGACTGACTTGGGTGGTTTGCGACGGCAGCAATATTCTCCGCACTTCAGGCAAAACGTATTCTCACTGGAAATTTGTTCACTAGACTATGAATTGCTGAAAAGTTGCAACCACCGACTCGGAATTTCGGTTGTAAATTTTATTTATTTGTAAACGTTTCCTTGCTGTACTTCACCATGATGAAGTTCACAGTTGTCAAGTCGCTAATGATTTTCTTGATTTTTTTTTATGGGGCTACATTAAATCATAGATCCATGCCAACAAGCCGGTGACGTTAGAGGAGCTGAGAGCCAATATAGCGGCCGTGTGGGTCGAAATACGTTCCCGTGGTGGACATATGAACGCAGTTGAATTCATTTATAAATGTATTGATAGTAATTCAAGTCGATAAATCCTGTGGTGGAGATCATTGAATAACTACAAATAGAAACGGCACCGAAGCAAACATCCGCTACGCGGTCCATACGTCGCTGTAATCGCTTGTGCGGGTTTGTGAAATGGATTGGATAAAAACGAAAATGTATAATATCCCAACAAAAATATCCCTCCAGTTTAAGGTAGGATATTTCATACTTATCGTTGCTGTCGTTACGCTTCGATTGTTTATGCCCTATTCTAAGGGTATATTAATTTTGACGCATAGTTTGAAACATACCTTAATATTGCCCGTAGACCCCTAAAAGTTATTATATTTATGATCAGCATCGATAGTAATGTCGATCTAGCCATGTCCGTCCGTCCGTCCGTCGGCAAAAATTAGGCCTTTAAACTGGGCCTAGACAGCTGAAATTTTAACCATGTACTCTCTAGGGTCCCGAAATATTCAAGTTTACGAATTTTTGAAATCCACCCACAGACACGCCCACAAACTCAAAAAAACAAAATTTTGGAAAAAATCGAATTTTGAGCTAGAAAGCTGAAATTTTTTATATATGATCTATGACTCCTAAAACTGCTCGGCATATAAAATTTTCAAAATCCGCCCACTGCCACGCCCACAATTAAATAAAACAATTTTATTGAAAATCCAAAGTTTGAGCTAGGGAGCTGAAATTTGTTGGGAAAAAGCCAAACGAATTTAAATGAAACGCGAACTAACTTGGTTCCTAGTGATAGAGTTTATTTCAATGACTGAGCAATGGGTGACAGTTTAGTTCATATTTATAGTGCATGTTATATGTTATAATGTGTATGTAATTATATTGTTTTGTTTCGTTGTATTGAAAGTCTATATATGTTATATATTCATTGATTTCGTATACAATCAATCCTTCTCTCAAAACTATATTACTGTACATTGTTTTAAGTTAATAGTAAAAAATATATACAATTCAATTTAATTCAATTTAGGTTAAGTCTTAACATTTGTGCAAATCGTAAATAATTATAAATATTACGGTATGAAACCAAGCAAAGAAGTTAATTCAGAGTGCTTATTCTTTCTTAGGTTTTTTGTAAAAATATCGGCAATCATGTTACCGGTTGGGATGTATTTTAACGTTATAAAT
Organism: Portevinia maculata; assembly: GCA_949715645.1. NCBI lineage: Eukaryota > Metazoa > Arthropoda > Insecta > Diptera > Syrphidae > Portevinia > Portevinia maculata. The sequence goes on from OX454528.1 coordinate 99,771,630, forward strand.
CCATTTTCGAAAACCTGACGTATATAATGTACTTTTATGTCGATGTGCTTCGTCCTGTTGTGATACACAGGGTTCTTCACTAAATGCTGTGCACTTATGTTGTCGCCATATAGTTCGGTTGGACCAGTTGCAAGAGAATTAAAACCCAATTCTCGTAGGAAGCTCCTCAAGTAAACGACTTCCTTGGATGCTGCGGAGAGGGTCATGTACTCGGCTTCAGTGCTGCTTAGTGCTATTGTTTGCTGTTTTCTGCATTCCCATGAGATGGCCGCACCCGCAACAAAGAACACAAAGCCAGTAAATGATCTTCTATCATCACAACTTCCCGCCCAATCAGCATCAGCGTAGCCGATTAGTTGCTTTTGAGTCTGAAAGTAGTTAATTTTAAAATTTAAAGTGTGATTAAGGTACCTCAAGATATGTTTTGCAGCAGTCAGGTGCTCAGAGTGTGGGTTCTTGTTAAACTGAGCTAGTTTGCAAACAGACTGCATTATATCAGGCCTGGTACAAATGCTCAGATACATTAATGAGCCGATGAGGGACTGGTACAGCTTCTCGTCCACCTTGGTACACTTTGAACAATCGATGCACTTCTTGAATTTGCTTTCTGGTTGTAAAGGAGTTGCACAGGGCTTTTGTTTGCACCATCCCAAATTCAATTAGCAGCTTCTGGATAAACTGTTGTTGTGAAACTTGAATTGCTTTATTTTTTCTGGTAACCTCCATCCCGAGGAAATGATCAACGGGACCCTTGTCAACCACTTCAAACTGCAAACCGATTGCCACTTTGATTTTTTCCAACAATTCAAGACTAGAGCACGCCAGCAAAATGTCGTCCACAAAGACCGCAATCAAGTTAATATCTGCATCACTATTATATTTGTATACGCAAGCATCGCCTTCGCATTTTGAAAAACCAATTTTTCTTAGCACTTCATCCAATTTACTGTTCCATTCCCGCCCTGATTGTTTGAGGCCGTAAAGAGTTTTTCTTAAACGGCAAACCTTCTCTTGATGTATGGGATTAATAAAACACTGTGGTTGAAACATAAAAACTTCCTCCTTTAATTCACCATTCAAATAAGCCGATGACACGTCCATTTGATGTAATATTAAATTATACTCAGCTGACAATGCAAGTATTAATCGAATGGAGGAATACCTGACCACCGGAGAAAAAGTCTCCTTGTAGTCTATTCCAAATCGTTGGCTACATCCTTTTGCCACTAGTCTGGCTTTGTACCTTTCAACTCCACCATTTTTGTTACGCTTTATATTAAAAACCCACTTGCACCTTATGGCTTGGCGGTTTTTTGGTAAGTTGACTAACTCCCAGGTTTGATTTTTTGCTAACGAATTAAACTCCTCCTGCATAGCCGTTTTCCACTTTTCTGCGTCTGCTCTGCTCAAGGCTTCCTCCACACTGGGTGGATTCCGCGAGTACTCTCTATTTTCGCAGAGAAAATTTGAGTTCGATGGTTTACGTGGGCGTAAGGTCATTCTTGAAGAAGTTCCGTCTGATGACAGCTATCGTACATCACTCGCTGGAGCAACTCCTTCTTCGCGAACACTTTCAGCTTCAACATATTCTTCAGCATCTTCATTTTCTTCATCAACAGCAACAAATCTATCCTCTACAGCATTATGAAACACATCCATATCGCCATTCTCCTCATCAGCAGATCCAACATTTTCCTTTACAGCACCAGCAATAGTATTATCGCCATCACAGCCATCAATAGCAACATCTTCGTCAACAAGCTCATTTTTAGCCATAGATGTATTAATAGTCGAAACATTTTGATCATCTTCAAGCAAAATGTAATTTGCATCATCCGGTTTCATCTCGGACTGCATCAGGAACTTTGCATCGCGGCTTGTATGAATTTTTCTGCTTTTGGGGTCAAAAAAACGGTAGCCCTTCGATTCCTTTGAATACCCCACCATGAAGCCCAAGCGAACTGTAGCCCGTCCCTATGTTTTAAATCAATTTTTTGAAAGTAAAATGAAGGACTTCCTGGTCAAAATAAAAATCACACAATGATAAGGTTTTTGACATCTTTAGTATCCTTAAAAAGTTCAAGAATATCAAACAGTATTTTCCTATACGATACCATCTGATAGAGACTTCGCAGCCTTAAAACGTAAAATTAAAAAAAGGGATAGAATTTACACTGTTCAAGAATATGACGATTTGATACTATTCTTCAGTATCAAAAAAATTCACTGCCATTTTACCAAAAATGATAGACATTATCGTGGCTGGTGGCCACGCTTTTATAAAAGAAACATACTTTCAATGGAGTCTATTGGAAGACAGGTGGCCAGAGCAAATAAGTACACGTTTACTATAAGTAAATTTTCTCACTCCGATTGCTCTGATAAAACTGATGTTGCGAGAGATTTTATTATTTTTACAAGTCATAAATTTAACCTTGGAAACCTCCAAAGAGATGAACTGGAGGTTCTGCCGCAAACCCTTGCTTATCACTCTGGAAAGGTGGTAATCAATATTAAGAAGACGAATAACATAAAAAAACTAAGATCGTATCTACCAGGAGACATTAACATTCAACAATATTATGATGAAATCTTTGCTTGGCCAACTTGTGAAAAAGATTCTAATCCAATTAATACAGACCAACAATATTTCTTTATATTTTTTTTTCAATGTAATAAATAATAATAAAAATTATAAACAAAAGTTTCTAATCCAATCCAGATCAATACTATTTTCTCTATATTTTTGTAAACCTTTTTTTCTTTATTTAAGCTTATAATAAATAATAAAATAAATAAAAACTAAAGTTTCAATAGATTCTTATCCAATCGATACAAATCAATATTATGTTATAACATAGCTAGGTAAGAGAATTCCCGTAGGTGGTGGTTGACCTGAATCACTTGGCAGCAGTAGGCACGCTTGCGATCTCACGGCGTTAGCTCGACGGTGGGGTGGGATCTTGCTGCTTCCCTATGCATACATAAATTTTTCGTGCCTGGTTGATATGTTTTTCTTTTGATATGAAAAGGGGGTGAAAGAGAAACATTTAAAGAAATAGGTATGTGAGTTCAAGAGAGAACTATTTTAAAGTGGGAAAAGAAATCGGTGTATGAACGCGAACACAGCTAATGTTGTTTCAGATGTTGTGAAACATCGGACTTGCCCTCCCCTTTGCACTCGGAGAGAACCGGATGCACCATGACTACCCCTTGTCCATGTATGTATCTGGGATAGTCCCTAATGAAACCCTTGCAAGTATCTACTCGATCACATCCTTGTTTGAAAGAAGTCTTACGCGCAAATGAAATGCATGTTTAATTTAGGAAAACCTTATTTGAAATGTAAAGGAACATATAATTTATTTATTTAAACTTTCATGATATATTTTTCTTAATTTTTAGGGCATAGTGCAAACGCGAAACTTATATATATATATATATATAAGGAACTTCATTGCATTCAGATATATAAGATTAAAGTTGATTAGGATATATGATTGTAGAGTAAGTAGATATATACTATTGTAGAATAAGTTTTCAAGTAAATTATTTACGTATCTATTAACGTATTATGTAATTTTAAATGTTTAAGTATGAATATTATGCATTAGAAAATGAAAAAAAGGACAATTATATTTGAATCTTATTGGAATAATATAAAAGAAATGGGTTTGCCAAAGAAACTTTTTGATTGGTACAATTTGTACTTACTGTTTTCCCGTATTGCTGAAATTTGTGGCCACAAGTTCCTTAGATGATTACGGATGACGATGATTCTGATGTTTTTTTAAGAAGGACTTTGATGCGAGTATGGTTATTTAATCGGAAGCATAATTTCTTAGGCAAAACGTGTAATACATTATTAAAGGGTATTTGCACTAAGAGTGGCTTTTAACGTAAGGTGAAAATGATTTATGTTAAGATATCTATATAAAAATGAATGCAATCACGACAAAAGAAAATAAATTTGTACTCGCACTGTTGGTTTGATTTAATTAGATTTAAGTTTTGATTCCTCCTCTTTTTTTTGTGGGAGATGATGATCTGAGAGGTGATGTTATCCTATGTTGGTGCGGTGCGGCTTACGTGCAGCGATCCTCGATTGGCTTGACCGCGTGCACTTGGGGACTGGGGCAGCTCACTTTGCCCGTGTGTCTTGTGTTTGCTCGGCTCAATTAGCTTTAAAAAAAAACGCTCGTAATGATCAGAGATGATCAATTAAGATGCGAATTATGTAGTAAGGAATTTCTCCTTTTCTTTTTTGTCGCGGACGCTCCACTCGAATTCTTTGTAATTCGTAAAGAGGTTAGCGAGCTTTTGATCGGAGGCGTCCGCAAATTCTGTGGACGCGAAAGGGAAGATAAGTACATGTTAAGTTAATCTAAGACTTGACGTTACGTACCTTTTATTTCAATGTTTCTGAGATTTGATTTGTAAATCTTCTAATGTGCCTATTTATTAGTAACACTGTTGTGCGTTGGAGTAAGATTTGTCCTCAGATATTCTTGCGTGAACAGATTTGGCTTAGTGGGTGGCAGGTCTCTTGAGATTTCAACCTCAAACAAACTATTGCGAACATAAATTTAACAATTAACTACAGGATGGGTCTTTAAAAGAAGGACTCACCTAAAAAAAAAAATGGATTGGTAATCCTACAGTTTTTAATGTTTGCACGCTGTGTAGAGTTCTTGATGAAAAGACAACACCTTGCCACGATCACTTGTTGCACGCTAAAGAAAGAGCGTGGCGATCGTGCATTGCAAAGTAGGTATCTATTACTGCCGTGTAGGCCATAGTTCAGTGGCAAACAAAATAAAATTCACCTTATCCGAGGGGGTGCGTTGGTTCAATGTCCGGTTTGAGCCAATGATTTGTGGGGAACGTTAAATTTGAAACTGATCGAAAATTACAAAACGAAATATACATAATGTGTGGATTAAGGTGTTCGCCACAATGTATTTTCTTTATATTTTTGTAAACATTTGTCCTTGCTTAGCATATAATAAATAATAAAAACAAACAAAAGCAAGCTTTTATCGAAAAAAGTTCGTTTATTTCAGAAACGACATAAGTCAAGCGACTTTAAAGGTTTAAAAACCTGTTAAGACTCTAAAAAAGCTAAACACTTTAACGGTTTTTAAGTGCATCTTAAGCCAAATTATAACTTTTCATACTTACAACTTGTAGTGTTTTGGAATTTTTTCGCATAAAACAGTTTTTTGTTGCTCCTGAAAAGTTAATGCTCATTGACTTATGTTGTTTCTGAAATAAACGATTCAATTGTTGTCATCGCTACCTATTCACAAGAAAAATAAACATGGGAATATTTTGGGAAATTAATTTTACCTAATGCACGAATCTAGAAAAGATGGTATATGCATAGCATACACTAACTTAACCCATTTATAGCCAGCGTTGCATTTAGGCAACACCAAACATCAAGTCACAACACGATTTTTCCTGTCTGTACCGATTGTTCTAGAAAAAATCTTTGTGTCATTTCTAATTATGCGTGAGTCACCTGATAGTGTCGCAGTGTGTTCTTTACCAGAATTCAATGCAGTTGTGTTTTAGAGAGAAGAAGTTGGATGCAAATATTATTTTTCAGAAAACAAAGTTAACAATGGATAGAAATTACCGGTAAGTGGAATTGTATGATTCGATTTCAATAAGTTCGATGAACTTTGTTTGTTTATATATTATTTATATGACGCAAAAGTAACAGACTTCATTTTAGGAATTTGTTGATATTTGACAACACCTAAATGCCGGTGTTGCGCGAACGCAACACTGGGTCTAAGTACATACAAAAAACTACGTTACTTTTATTTTGGCTTAGGGGGAAAACGTTTACATTTTCTGAGATTCTGAATGCTCTTGAATCAGAAAATGAAGTTACGGATACAATTTTTTTATTACCCCCCACTGATGGCGCTATTACAGATGAAGATTCTGGGGAAGAGGAATGTGCTGATCCCAATAGGATGAATCCAAACCAGCTATTAGCAGAAGCCGAAGTTAGTTGCAAAGCGAATGAAGTGGATATAATAGAAGATTGGATACACATTTCGAAGATAGCGCAAAGTTGGCGTAGAGGTAACGAGGAAAACTTAAATCTTAGTTCATTTTTATACAAACTTAAACCTTGGAAAGGAGCATTACTGCCTCCTCTAACGTTGAACTCGGAGACTCACCCATTGGAATTTTTTGAACTGTTTATGAATGAGCATTTTATCATTTTATCCGTATCATTAAAAAGTACACCAATTTATATTCAGCTCAACGAAATCAAAGCTTAAACGTTACAGAGCCAGAAATATATGTCTTTCTTGGCATAGTCATCCTTTCGGGATACGTGCCTTTACCAAGAAGAAATATGTATTGGGAAGACCGCCAAGACAGTCATAATGCTATGGTTTCAAATGCTATGCGCAAAAAGAGATTTAACGATATATTTGTAAATATTCATGTTTGTGATAACGATGATATTGATATAACCGATAAAATGGCCAAAATCAGACCAATGTCTGATCATTTGAACAAAATGTTTGTAGAGTTTGCACCAATTGAAATGCAATTGTCAGTTGATGAATCAATGATGCCCTATTTTGGAAGGAACTCTTGCAAACAGTTTATGCGCTTAAAACCTGTTCGTTTTGGATACAAGGTATGGGTTGCAGCAACACGCCTCGGATATTGTGTCCAATTTGAGTTTTATCAGGGACGAAATCAGAAACCAGATCCCACAGTTTTTCTTGGTGAGTTCGTGGTTTTCTGAGGCTTGCAGAAATCATTAAACGGGAGTATCCTGGGGTAACATTCTCATATTTTTACGATAACTTTTTTACAAGTCCTGACCTAACTAACAAGCTGACAAAACTTGAATGCGGTGGCACCGGAACACTAAGAGAAAATCGGTTGAAGAACATAAGCATGACAGACAAGCAGACATTCAACAGGAAAGATAGGGGATCCTATGAGTCTTTTGTTGATAAACAAAACCAGCTATTGCTTACCCGATGGAAGGACAACCAGACTGTTTCAATGCTTTCCAATGTGCATGGGATGCATCCTATAGGTTCGGCACAAAGGTTCAACCGTATTCAGAAAGCAAAGTCAGGAGTTCCACAGCCAAATGTTAACAAGCAGTATAACAAATACATGGGTGGAGTTGACCAACTCGATAGCAATGTGTCAAATTATAGAATTGCAATTCATGGAAAAAAATGGTACAATCCCATAATAATGAGGATGGAAACATCTGACAAAAGGCTGAGATGCCGCGTTTGTCACAGTTAGACTTTAAAAAAATGTGGAACTTGTAAAATAGCACTTCACGACAAATGTTTTCAAGAATATCATGCTACCCTAAAATAAATACTTTTTTTTTACTTTTTCTGTATATTGATGTAATTTTTATTAGTTTAAAAGCAAAATTAAATAAAAATGAAGTTTTTATAAAAAAAAATAAAAAAACGTACAAACACCCAGCGTTGCGTTTACGCAACACCTCAAAACTCCACTTCCCCACACAAGAAAAAAATTTTGACTCCACAGATCGATTTCAGCAACTTATCGTACCATATCCAAAAATCCAAAAATCACCACAAACGGAAGGAAAAAAGTATTCGGATATAAATGGGTTAATACAAATTTTTGCCGCAATGAATGTCCGTATGTCGCTTCAAAATAGGCGGTGTCCACTTCTATTTGTAGTTATTCAATGGTGGAGATATCTCTAATAGTTTGCATTTTATTTAAAAATGAAGTTGTCAAATCCTTTATTAGTATTTAAATAAATAGAAAAACTCTAAGCATAAACAAAATCAAATCACAGATAACAAAATTATTCATAGTCTTTCATCTAATTTTATAAACTAAAACAAAATAAACAAAATCTCAGAAAAAATCATTAAAAAAAACCTAAACAACAAAAGTTAAAATTATATAGAATCTTGACTCTATCAGAACGGCTAAGACACAGTCGTGGATAGAGTACTGCCAATCAATCGAAACCCTCAAGGACTCCGCAAGACTCAGCAAAATATTGTCCAAAGAACACTCCAACCCATCTCTTCTGAGAAAGGAGGACGGAGAATGGGCTGAGTCAACTGCAGAATCCCTAGAACTATTAATAAACACCCATTTTCCCGGATGCAATGATTACGGTGCAGAGCCATCCAGCTCACAACGCACACAACCCGACGCCTGGGAAAATATAACATCCATTATTACCGAGGAAAAAATTTCCTGGGCAATAAACAGCTTCGCTCCCTTTAAATCGACTGGCCTGGACGGCATTCTGCCCATCATGCTCCAGAAATCTCTGGAACTGGCAATTCCATGGCTCACATCGATTTACAGGAACTGTATACTCTACAATCATGTACCCTATTCATGGAGTAGAGTGCGAGTTGTTTTCATTCCAAAAGCGGGTAGACGCGGTCATGAAACCGCGAAAGATTTCAGACCAATTAGTTTGACCTCCTTCGTACTGAAGACGCTCGAACGTCTCCTAGACAACCACCTGAGAAGGGCAATAGAAGCTTCACTCCTCTCCAAATCTCAACACGCCTACCTCAAGGGAAGATCTACAGAAACAGCTTTTCACGAGGTAGTGCGTACGATAGAAAAATCCCTACACTACAAAGAATACACCTTGGCTACCTTCCTAGACATAGAAGGAGCCTTCAACAATGTACTCACTGAAGCAATTCTAGAGTCCCTGAGGGAGCTGGGAATAGCAATCCATCTAAGTCAATGGATTGTTTCCATGCTCAGCACTAGAATCATTCAAGCAGCTTTAGGAAATAGCAATATAACCAAATATGCCAGGAGGGGAACACCTCAAGGAGGAGTCATCTCACCCCTACTCTGGCTCCTAGTAATGAACAAAATCCTCATAAGTTTAGACAGAGTAGGAATCAAAGTAGTCGGGTATGCGGACGATATGGTGATATTGGTGTCAGGAATGTTTCCCTCCGTGATTAGTGAAATCATGGAGAATGCTCTAAGCAAAGTTAGCACTTGGGCAAAAAAGTGCGGTCTGGGAGTCAACCCTGGGAAAACTGTGCTGATGCTCTTCACCACCAAAACCAACATACCTGACTTTACGCTTCCTCGCCTAAACGGCACACCCCTACCCCTTTCAAACAGTGCCAGGTATTTAGGAGTTATCCTAGATCCTAAACTCAACTGGAAAATAAACATAGAACAACGGGTAAAGAAGGCATGTATAGCCTTTTATGCCTGCAGCAGAACCTTCGGCAAAAAGTGGGGCCTGCAACCCAAATTGACCCTGTGGATGTACACAGCCGTGGTACGACCAATCCTCACGTATGGGTCAATAGTATGGTGGCCGGCTCTAAAGAAAAAGTACAATATTACCAAACTTAATAAGGTACAAAGAACGGCATGCATAGGAACAACGGGAGCTCTACGGTCAACACCGTCAGACGGACTCACAGTCTTACTGCATCTTTTACCTCTTGATCTACATATAACAAACATCACAGCACACAGCACGATCAGACTCAGAGAGTCTGGCTTCTGGACTGCAAAACCCTACGGCCACAGTAGTATTCTAGACTCTCTACCTAGAAAACTAGTTCCGCCTTCAACAGACTACATCATTCCCAGAATGTCTTTCACAAAACATTTCGTCGTTCAAATCACTACTAGATCGGAATGGCAAAATGGAGAAGTGACAAGGGATTTCGATCAAACAATCTACACCGACGGTTCAAAAATGGACTGCGGCGTGGGTGCGGGAGTTTTTTCGGAATCCTTAAACATCGCAAAATCATACAGACTTCCGGATACTGCAAGCGTCTTCCAGGCGGAGCTACTGGCTATCCGTGAAGCCTGTCGCCAGATCAAACTTCACTCAAATATAACACCGAGGCAAAGGATCGCCATACTTATTGACAGCCAGGCTGCCATTAAAGCGATCGCTTCGGTCACTATATCCTCTAAGTTAGTACTAGAATGCCGTAATGAGCTGGCCCTGCTTGATAAGTTCAAGGTTACCCTGATCTGGGTTCCAGGGCACAGTAACGTTTATGAAAACGAACATGCCGACGAACTGGCCAGGCAAGGCTCAGCTCTCCCCTGTTCTCTGGCGGAACTAGTCCACATTCCGGTCGGAGCAGTTAAGGCAAATATCACCGCAGAATACCTCAAGACAGCCAACCTCAGATGGATCAGGCTGACTGCATGCGTCATATCCAGGAAAACGTGGCCAAACTACAACAAGGCAAAAACAACCGAGCTTCTAGGTAGAACCCGAAAAGACATCACAAGACTAACAGCGATCATCACGGGACACTGGCCTATAGGTGACCATGCGGCCAAGCTGGGCATCCCATACAATACACACTGCCGCAGTTGCAAAGTGACAACTGAAAAAGAAACCCTAATTCACTTTTTATGTACCTGTCCGGCTTTAGCTAGGACCAGACTACGTACATTGGGAAGCCCATTCTTCAATACACTTGAGGAAGTCTCCGAGAAAAGTATCAAGGAACTGATAACTTTCCTGAACTCCGCGGGTTGGATTTAGCCTCCCCCACCAATCGATAATACCCAGGTTTACGTGAGTTTGTGGTAACAAAACGGCACTCAGTGCTAATTGGGTTTGTCTTATCAAACCGCCACACCTACCTACCTACCATAGAATCTTGATCTTCAAAGTCATACATTGTTTGGTTAAAAAAATTAAAATGGATATTATTAAACACTTTCGTGGCAGTCTTAATTTCCTAAAAGCCTTTGTGCGTGTTGTATACCGCAAAAGGTTTCAACATTTAACGAATTTCTTACTTTTGTCTTGTTTTGATTTATTGCTGAAAAAATTCTCTCAACCGTAGCTGATCAATGTGGGAGACATAACATGCTAGTTACAAACTTTTCTAACTGTGGAAAAATGTTGGAATTATACCTTTTTGTATGTATGAACTATGTATGTAGGTTTGAATTACGACAGTTGTCCAAGGCTTCAAAATTATGCCTTAGTTGGCAGCTCTTCGAAGGTCATCTTACAGTCAACTGAGCAACCACCCGTGCATTGGGTGTTGAATTTGTTGCATTGTATATAGGATTTGACTCGGTATGAATAGTGTCATGGCCCGCTCTGAAGCCATACTGGTTTTCCGAATGACGCTATTTTTCTCAACCCACTTAAACTGGGTTTTGACAACTTGCTCGAAGGTTGATTTTATGGATAATATCGACAATATGGCACTCGCCATCCTGCTGGAACTACATATCGTTCGGATCATTGTCATCCATAATTTCAAAGAATCACAGATCATTCTCGAACTACGTTTGCCAATTATGCCAAGATCACTTCAAACATTGCAGTTTTATGGGTGTTAAAAAGTCTCTTGTGGATTTGCCTCAATCCGGAAATCGCAATTTTGCTCATACCGAAAACCGTTCAGCCAAAAGTAAGTCTCGTGACTAAACACAATTTTCCCATAGAAATAAGGATTAGCATCAAACTGCTCAAGAGCCCAAACCGCGAACTCCCGACGCCAGCTTTGTTCTATTTATGACGATTTGACAAAAAAAATCTGAACGTAAATCTCAAGGAACTGTCAAAAAATCCAGAACAGCTATCGGGAGTTCTTGTATCAGTCAAAAGGGGTTGCACACTAATCCATGTATAGTATATCACACAAATCACTGCGTGATTACTTACATACGGTAAATTGCAAAAAAAAAATGATTTGATTAAAGGCGGCCAATCTAATTTGGCTTGTTTAACCAAGCAATCTTGAAGATATTAATACCGTCATGCCTACAAACCTTATCCTGATAATATATTTAAAAATTCAATTGTATCCCTGGTAAACGTATCGGATTCAAAGGGTAGTTCAGAGCTATGGCAACATCTAAGAAAGTCTTAAAATAGAATAGTCATCCACGTTGATTATTTCGAGTATATCCTCTTCCATCAAAATCGATTTTAGCTTGAAACATAAAATTAATTTGAGACTGAAACAATTTAGAACAGTTACACCCTGAACCTGCGGTTTGTATGCTATATAGTCGCATTGGTATGCAAACTAAAATGTTCTTACTCACGTTATTAAACACATTCGTATCGTAAGGGAGCTGAATAATACGAGTATTTCATGTTTCTCCTTCTTCATTTGGGTAGTATGATTTATACTTTCCCAATGGCATACCTCCCTGAACCCTACAATTCAATTTCCTTTTCTTTGATTTTGATTTATTTTGCTGTTTACAAGTTTCAACGTCAAAAAACAGATCCCTGCTATTCACTAATTAACTTCGTTTAAATCACTGACTCATCTGTAGCTGAGTCAAGCGAAAGGAGGAGAATAGTTGTGGTTGAAGTCGATCTAAATCGGACTGCTATAAACACCCTTAACCAATATCGAATCCAAGGGATTTCAATAAGTGAATGCAACTCCCACACATGAACCACTGCAACCACTGCAAGTCCGCCCACGCAAACAACTACGTTCGCACAGTCGACCACTGGACCGCCAACGCATTTAATGATCTGTTATCACGTCACACTCGCATCTAATGGGATACACTATGCATATACAGAGGAATGACGTATGAATATATAAGTGCATCAATTGAAAGTGATGTGAATGTATAGTGACTTCCTTGCCATTCATGTTTTACTTTGGCATGAGCATTGTGGTTGAGGGGGCGGGACAGTTAAATCTGCTTCAAGTTTCAAAGCTACAAGGTTTTCACGCTGTTGTCATTATTCAACATTTAAACTTCTGTTTGCTTACTCGTAGATTGCTTGCAGGAGAGAATATGAAATACGAGTATCCTTTCACACATTCCGTTCGTACCCAAGATGGTCGCCTTCTATACATTTTGCGACTCGGAGAATTGCTTGGGCGCAGAGAAACGAGTGCTAGTTTACACGAATGATATATGATGTTGTTTGCGGATGGTAATTTGGTAAATTATCGTAGAAAGATGTTTGAGGAAGTGAAGTGATGGGTACATGTACCTTGGAGGTGCATTTAAGACGAAACCGAAGAACTGTACAGAAAGTTTGTGTCACAAATTCTTTTTTTTTGGTCGGTCTTTGTTTGGCTCGATAATAAACGATATTTGAATGAAAATTTAGTAGGATGCGGATAGATGAAATTAATTTGTTTTCATTTAAAGAGAAAATGGGAAATGAGTGTACATCTTTTACCATAGCCTAAATTGCAAAAGTTGTCGTGAAAAATGATTCAGCAAATGTTTATTTGTTGACTCTGCGGGTGTCCGTAGAAAGTTTATTCATTTAAGTTGGTAAACATGAGACTTTAATAGAACTTCTTAATTTATGTCTGTGCATACGAAGATTGTTGTCAACTACCGTTGCTGTCGTACGTTTATGTCAGTATCGTGAGGTGTCCGTATTGGTTAAAGACACGCTGAGATTGTTGTAGATAGACAGACAGTACAGACAGTAACGACCGTTTTATAGCTAAGGATACACAAGAGAAAGTGGACTAGATAGGCGCTTGTTTCGAGATCGTGTATACGGTAAATATTCAGAGGCATTGAGAATAGGGCTTTAGTGAGGCATTTCTATCTGCGCACCGAACTTGAGAATTGGCTATCTGAGAATAACGGATTCATCTTATTCAATGATTAAAACCCTGCTAATGCGGTTCTCGCCAACGGCCGAGATGCATCGCACTTATTCGACTTGGAAGATGATCTTCTGTACATCTTCGAGACACCAAAGAATAAAAAGTCGGCCAGAGTGGATGGTGTCCCAAACGTTGTATTAATTAACCTGCCCTTGGAGGCTGTGGATATTTTTAATCACAATATTACAATTCGCGGAATATGCACATTGTCCAGCACATTGGAAGTTAGCTGTGGTACACCCTATCCCGAAAAATGGTAAATATAGGACGAACCCTGTCAATCTCTGGTCGATTATTTTGCTTCTGAATATGAGCAAGGTCCTTGAAAGATTATCAATAGAGCCCTCCTTGAATTCGATCGAGGACAATAACATAATTCCGAACCTTATTATGATGCGTCGAAATTAGTTTTCGACATTCAGGGGAATAAATGCAAAAACCAATGTGCTCAAAAACCTTGTATGTGAGGTGTTATTACCGACCATCATCCTTTGAAATCTATTGGACAACTGGGCGTAGATAGGACTAATTTTTATGCTGAAAGCGAGCTAAAGGGTGTTTTTTTAGAGGTACATATACTAATTCAATATGAAATAAAAGACTTGAAGCTTATGTTAATGTCTATGGTATAAGCTTTATTTAATAGATAATTTTATAGCATTAGTGTTTGAATGTGATGTCGGGCATATGCGCGCTCGAATGAAGGACGTCACTGCCATTCAACTGAGGAACGAAGAAGCCAGAAATCATGTTGCTATAGCGCTCTCCATTGAAGGTAACACTCTGACCGTCATCGTCCCTAAAGAAATATGGGCCCATGAGTCCACCAGCCCATAAAGCACACCAAACAGTGAGTTTTAATGGATGTAAGGGCGACTCGACAAAGGCTTCTGGGTTTTCTCACTCCAAATTCGGCAATAGCCGTGTTTCTTTGCACGCAGATATAGGCATGGCATTAAAAAACGACCATCGCCGCTTAAGAATTCATCAAAAAAAAACTTGGCAGCACACTTGCACCTATGACGTTTATTAGTGACACCATTGTATATAAACTTTTATACACGTGGGCGGATTTTGAAAATATTTACACATGAGCATAAAGGGCCCATAGAGAGTATATATTATAAATTTCAGCTCCCTAGATCAAACTTTGGATTTTCAAAAAAATTGTTTTATTTATTTGTGGGCGGATTTTGAAAATTTTATATCCCGAGCAGTTTTAGGAGTCATAGATCGTGTATAAAAAATTTCAGCTTTCTAGCTCAAAATTCGCTTTTTTCCAAAATTTTGTTTTTTTGAGTTTGTGAGCGTGTCTGTGGGCGGATTTCAAAAATTCGTAAACTTGATTATTTCGGGACCCTAGAGAGTATATGGTTAAAATTTCAGCTCTCTAGGTCCAGTTTAAAGGCCTAAGACGGACGGACGGACGGACATGGCTAGATCGACATTACTATCGATGCTGATCATAAATATAGTAACTTTTAGGGGTCTACGGGCAATATTAAAGTATGTTACAAACTATGCGTCAAAATTAATATACCCTTTAAATAGGGTATAAAAACAGTTTCACATTAGCAGATTTACTAAATTTTGAAAAAAAAATAATAATAATAAAATCACGAAGAAAATATTTGGCGGGATGTCAAACTTTGACATTTCCTGAAAAATTCATCGCAACATTCATTAGAAACGGAGAAAATTAGTTTTGGAAGCACTGTTTCTCCCCGCTAAAGGACTTAGCGGCGATAACTATCCCTGCTAAAGTTTGCGTATATAGGATAAGTTGTTGTTTTATTTTACATGCAAATTTCAAATTATCCCTATATCCGCGTGCAAAGAAACACGGCTAATTTTGTTGTTTACATATCCATTTAACCAAAAATGGACGTAGCGCAAAATACGAGTAAGTTTGCACAATTTGCACGCGTTTTTCTGACGTTAATCTATTCATCATAAAATGGCCAAACGTACTAACCATAAATCAACTTTTAACAGTCAAATTGACAATCTGCAGAAACAGTGTTGCCAGTTTAAAAACCAAACGTTTAAAAAAAAAACCTTTTGGAAATGCAATCTTTTACAAGGAATTGAGTGATTAAACTTATCGAAAGCTTTTGAAAATTCCAGGAGGCACAGATGAATCCTTGATCAAACATCAGTCTCATAGGAGCAGTCATGATTTGCCCTCAAGCCTTATTGAAGCGTCGAAAAGAGACTGTTTCGATCAATGCGATCATTAATCTGCACCGCCAAGAGCTTCTCAAAGATCTCCGATGGGTAAGGCAATTAACACGGCGGGGTATTCGCATTGCTCACATTTTCTTGTTTAATAATATTTAATATTAACCGCCATAGAATTGCGTACCGCTGTACCCTCTGATATGTGAACTCCTTTATTGTGTTAAAGAATTCTTCTCTTCTCTGCTTTGACGTTTACGAACACAAATTAAAAAAAAATGATTGCCGCCTGCTTGCCGACTGGGTGCAGAATAAAAATATTTTTTTTAATTGCAGGCACTTTGACATATTACAATGCGGTCACGAAGACGCAATATGTTTATAGGGAAACAAGGTTCGTTGTCAAATGTGGCAACGTGACTTCGAGCTGAATCTTTGACATTAAAAAGGGTTTACAAAAGAGGCTTGTAGATCAGAACCTAAAATCGAAGTCATCAACAACCTTTTGCAGTGTGACTTCAATTGAAAGTTGATAACCAGTTTTCAGAACAAACAATCCTGTTAAGAGCTACATTAGCTGGCGCCTTTAGGGATATGAGCAAAAACTTGGCCATTTCATATTACACAAAATGGGCAGCCATTAGCGGTGAGAAGCGTTTGTCAGATATCTCGATAGTTGGCTCGGAACAACCGGAGACAAGCCCTTAAACATTGTCTCAGGGCTTGTCTCCGGTTCGCTCGGCAGAAATTCACGTTACAGGGACGATAGCTTTGGGGCTAACTACCCCACAGAAAGAATACGATCTCGTCTGGCTCTATCTCGTCTAATGCATTACCATATTAATGCTAGTACCAAAGAGGGACCGCTACCACTGCGTGAGAGATAATCGTCTCATCCACGGTCATGAGCTTCTCCGTAGTACACTAGCGGAGAAGAATAATTGATTCAACGAGGCGTTGCTCTAGGTACCATCCCCTTAGTATTTTAGTTAGGTAAATTTAGCAAGTGCAGGTAGGGCATTTCTGCGAGAGGCCAGCTTCGCTAGGTAGGTAGGTAGGTGTGGCGGTTTGATAAGACAAACCCAATTAGCACCGAGTGCCGTTTTGTTACCACAAACTCACGTAAACCTGGGTATTATCGATTAGTGGGGGAGGCTAAATCCACCCTGCGGAGTTCAGGAAAGTTATCAGTTCCTTGATACTTTTCTCGGAGACTTCCTCAAGTGTATTGAAGAAAGGGCTTCCCAATGTTCGTAGTCTGGTCCTAGCTAAAGCCGGACAGGTGCATAAAAAGTGAATTATGGTTTCTTTTTCAGCTGTCACTTTGCAACTGCGGCAGTGTGTATTTTATGGGATGCCCAGCTTGGCCGCATGGTCACCTATAGGCCAGTGTCCCGTGATGATCGCTGTTATTCTTGTGATGTCTTTTCGGGTTCTACCTAGAAGCTCGGTTGTTTTTGCCTTGTTGTAGTTTGGCCACGTTTTCCTGGAAATGACGCATGCAGTCAGCCTGATCCATCTGAGGTTGGCTGTCTTGAGGTATTCTGCGGTGATATTTGCCTTAACTGCTCCGACCGGAATGTGGACTAGTTCCGCCAGAGAACAGTGGAGAGCTGAGCCTTGCCTGGCCAGTTCGTCGGCATGTTCGTTTTCATAAACGTTACTGTGCCCTGGAACCCAGATCAGGGTAACCTTGAACTTATCAAGCAGGGCCAGCTCATTACGGCATTCTAGTATTAACTTAGAGGATATAGTGAACGAAGCGATCGTTTTAATGGCAGCCTGGCTGTCAATAAGTATGGTGATCCTTTGCCTCGGTGTAATGTTTGAGTGAAGTTTGATCTGGCGACAGGCTTCACGGATAGCCAGTAGCTCCGCCTGGAAGACGCATGCAGTATCCGGAAGTCTGTACGATTTGGCGATGTTTAAGGATTCCGAAAAAACTCCCGCACCCACGCCGCAGTCCATTTTTGAACCGTCGCGTCGGTGTAGATTGTTTGATCGAAATCCCTTGTCACTTGTCCATTTTGCCATTCTGATCTGGTAGCGATTTGAACGGCGAAATGTTTTGTGAAAGACATTCTGAGAATGATGTAGTCTGTTGAAGGCGGAACTAGTTTTCTAGGTAGAGAGTGTAGAATACTACTGTGGCCGTAGGGTTTTGCTGTCCAGCAGCCAGACTCTCTGAGTCTGATCGCGCTGTGTGCTGTGATGTTTGTTATATGTAGATCAAGAGGTAAAAGATGCAGTAAGACTGTGAGTCCGTCTGACGGTGTTGACCGTAGAGCTCCCGTTGTTCCTATGCATGCCGTTCTTTGTACCTTATTAAGTTTGGTAATATTGTACTTTTTCTTTAGAGCCGGCCACCATACTATTGACCCATACGTGAGGATTGGTCGTACCACGGCTGTGTACATCCACAGGGTCAATTTTGGTTGCAGGCCCCACTTTTTGCCGAAGGTTCTGCTGCAGGCATAGAAGGCTATACATGCCTTCTTTACCCGTTGTTCTATGTTTATTTTCCAGTTGAGTTTAGGATCTAGGATAACTCCTAAATACCTGGCACTGGTGGAAAGGGGTAGGGGTGTGCCGTCTAGGCGAGGAAGCGTAATGTCAGGTAATTTGGTTTTGGTGGTGAAGAGCATCAGTACAGTTTTCTCCGGGTTGACTCCTAGACCGCACTTTTTTGCCCAAGTGACTCCCATGTGAACTTTGCTTAGAGCTCTCTCCATGATTTCGCTAATCACGGAGGGAAACATTCCTGACACCAATATCACCATATCGTCCGTATACCCGACTACCTTGATTCCTTCTCTGTCTAAACTTATGAGGATTTTGTTCATTACTAGGAGCCAGAGTAGGGGTGAGAAACAATCCATTGACTTAGATGGTTTTCTATTCCCAGCTCCCGCAGGGACTCTAGAATTGCTTCAGCATGTACATTGTTGAAAGCTCCTTCTATATCTAGGAAGGTAGCCAAGGTGTATTCTTTGTAATGTAAGGATTTTTCCATCGTACGCACTACCTCGTGAAGAGCTGTTTCTGTAGATCTTCCCTTGAGCTAAGCGTGTTGAGATTTGGAGAGGAGTGAAGCTTCTATTGCCCCTCTCAGGTGGTTGTCTAGGAGACGTTCGAGCGTCTTCAGTACGAAGGAGGTCAAACTAATTGGTCTGAAATCTTTCGCAGTTTCATGACCGCGTCTACCCGCTTTTGGAATGAAAACAACTCGCACTCGTCCCCATGAATATGGTACATGATTGCAGAGTATACAGTTCGTTCCTGTAAATCGATGTGAGCCATGGAATTGCCAGATCCAGAGATTTTTGAAGCATGATGAGGAGAATGCCGTCCAGGCAAGGCGATTTAAAGGGAGCGAAGCTGTTTATCGCCCAGGAAATTGTTTCCTCGGTAATAATGGATGTTATATTTTTCCAGGCGTCGGATAGTGTGCGTTGTGAGCTGGATGGCTCTGCACCATAATCGTTCCATCCGGGAAAATTTATTAATAGTTCTAGGGATTCTGCAGATGACTCAGCCCATTCTCCGTCCTCCTTTCTCAGAAGAGATGGATTGGAGTGTTCTTTGGACAATATTTTGCTGAGTCTTGCGGAGTCCTTGAGCGTTTCGATGGATTGGCAGTACTCTATCCACTACTGTGTCTTAGCCGCTCTAATAGAGTTCTTGTAGATTTAAAGGCAATCACGGTAGGGTTGACAGTAGTTGCATTTATGGCAGATGTTAAAGGTTTCTCTAGTCAATTTTCTGAGAGCAGAGAGTTCCTTGTTCCACCAAGGGGGGAATGATTTTTTGCTTTATTTGATCGGACACGAGACTTTGTACGCTACGTTGAAAACTTTTTCAAAAGTCTCAACCAGTGGCGGACTAAACCCTTCAGAGGCCCGGGGCGGCAAAGCTGAATGAGGCCCCCCAGCTTTAAAAAAAATTTAGTTTTACAAGCTTTTTATTCCGTTCACATTTCGTCGGTGAAACCAGAAAATCGTGTAACTCCACTTTTAAACGAAAATGAGATTTGAATGATATCTATTGGTTCAACCCCATATCTACAACTCGGCGAAATTTGAGCCATCTTACAAGTATATTTATTATATTATAAAATATTATTATTATAAAATAAATCAAAGAAGGTTTTTTATTTTTTGTAGCGTGTTATATGTTTTTCGTGCCTTCAATTTAATGAACTCCTCAATAACTTTTGTGAAATCGATTTCTTTGGAAATTTTTCTTTCTAGATTAGATTAGATTAGATTAGATTTATTTCATGAAATATATGTACAATAGTTTGTGTTTGAGAACACGAGCATGGCCGAAATAGCCGTCCGCCGGAAATGACATTTCATAGATAATTCAGTGGCGTGGCGTCCATATAACACGATTCCTACCGTCTTCCCTTTTAAAAATCCACCAAAAGTAAGCACTATCTGCCAAATAAATATATGAAAAATGAAACCCGTCCCGTATTTTAATTATAAAATAAAATCTACACACACACTCACACATAAGCTATCGAATAAGTTTAATATTTTCATTCTACCTCTCGTCTGTATCTTCATACTTCATTCAAGAATCAAAATTCAACCACATTCCACAATCCACAAATCACAAACAACAAACCAACGAAGAGTCACAAAAATACTCTTAGTAAAAAGTTTTCAACTACCGCTGCTCTCTATAATAGAATAAAAAATATTTTTCCGTCTTATTTACTTGTTTTATATCCCTTTCTTCTACAAGCATTGCGGTTCCGATCCTCTTTGTTCAACACCCGCTTTTATATTCAAAGAAAAAGACGCTACATTTCGTCTTATAAACCAAATCTCACGCTGAATACTTGGAATTGTTTCATTTCATTCTCCCTTTTGCGATTAGCATTGCGTTTCAATCGGAAGATATCAACATGTTGCAGGAATGCAGGTGCTACGTTTGACTCGTTTTTTTTGCAACATTGTGTCTAATAACACGGTGTTCTTTGACTTATTTCTTTTTTCTTATGATATAATATCTGAATGTGTTATGTGGGTTGATTCTTGATTTTGAATTTGATGTTGATATTGATATGCGTGTTGATGTAAGAAGTTGAGCTTTCACTTTTCTCTCTTGTGATAGTTAATGCTTCGATGTTTTTACAAATTTATTGTTATACTTTTGTCTTATGAAATAAAATATGGTAGAATATTATGGCAATTTGTCAGCAGAGTAAATTCAGCATATCGCTTAAGAGAAGTTCATGTCAAATAAAATACCGACACTTGTTTTTTTTTTAAGCAGGAATTCAAATTTTAATTTAGAATCAGTTGGAATTTATTGACAGACTGCGTTGCACAAGTGCAATAACTTGAAAAAATCTAGTGTTTTGTAAAGCCAATTTGATAAAATCTTAAATTGAAATAGTGAAAAGTTAGATGTGAAAGTGAAAGTGAAGGTTAATGTGTAATTTTTTAGTTTCTTTTATTACCAACTTACTGATAAAAACATTTTAGCTTCTTAATTTTAGTGCAGTTTTAGATTTTTTTTTGGAAATGTCTTTGATTAGTGTAGATTGCTGTTTAACTGATTTCCTCCTGGAGGATTCAAATAGTTTTAGTAAGCTATCTTTTCTTGATAAAAAAAAAGTTATAGACGTAGGGCGCTCTATGCCTTTTATAAATATTAATTACCAAAGGAGAGATGGTTTTGTGACACATTTTAATGTTTCCTTATACCAAAAATATAAGTGGCTAACTGGGAGTTGCAAGCTTAATAAAATGTTTTGTTTTCCTTGTCTTCTTTTTTCAAACTCCGCCAGTGTTTGGAGCCGAACGGGTTTCACTGATATAAATAATTTAGCTAATTCTTCGAAAAAACATATTAAGACAGAAAAACATATTCGTTGTTGTTTATCCCTACACGAATTCGGCACGAATCGCATTGAAACTTCTTTAGGAAATTCTTTCGTTGTTCATAATAAAAAAGTAGATAAAAATCGGAAACTAATGGAACGTTTTATTGACACGGTCATTTTATTAGGCAGACAGGAGTTAGCATTTCGCGGTCATGATGAAAGGTCTAGTTCAGATAATCGTGGCAATTATGTCGAAGCGGTTTATTTTTTATCTAAATATGACACTTTATTGGAATCCCATTTAGAGCAGTGTTCAAGTACACACAATCCAATTTTTTCAGGTTTATCCAACGATATTCAAAACGATTTGATACATAGTATCGCGGCGGTTATTAAATCCGAAATTAAAACGGAAATCAAGGATGCTCGGTTCGTGTCGATTATGATCGACGAAACACCAGATTTGAGTCATAGGGAACAACTGAGTGCCATATTTCGGTACTTGTCAGAGGATGGTATACAAGAAAGATTTCTTGGATTTTTTGACGTTAGCGCAAGTCGTAATGCAAATGAGTTATCCAATCATATATTTAAAATTCTTGAAACATACGACTGCAAGGAAAAGTTAATAGGACAATCCTACGATGGTGCCGCAGTTATGTCCGGCGAGGGGGGTGGTGTTCAAAAGAAGGTCCTTGATGAATGCCCGATGGCAAATTTTATTTCTTGTTATGCACATGTTTTAAATTTAGTACTATCCCGATCTCTAGAAAACATAGCAGAACTTAAACTATTTTTTGGCTATACTAATAGCATCGTTCGATTTTTTAATAAATCCACAAAGCGGTCCAATCTTTTAAAACAAATTTCCAATCGACGCATGCCAGGAGTAGCGGAAACTCGATGGCATTATCATTCAAGAATAATAAACGTAATCTTTAACTGTAGAATAGATATAATTGAAACTTTTAGTAAAATAATTAATGACTCTACGGAATGGGATACTGACACACTTTCGATGGCAGAAAGTTTATTAAATAAATTAGAGAGCAAGGAATTCTGTTTTTTGCTTCATACCCTTTCTGAAATATTTGCAAAGACCGATGTATTATTTAATTTAATTTAAAAAAAAACAAACAGACGTTAGTTATGCCAAGCAAGAAATCGAACGTTTTGAGTCATGGATAAGCTCTGACTTTTTAAATATGTTTGAAGTTATTTATGACAGCGTAAATGATTGCATCGAACCTTCACGTAAACGCAGGTTGCTTGACTTCGATTTGAAGACGAATTATAAGCGCCTTTTTGTTGAAATTAAAGACAATATAGTTAGCCAAATAAATGCCAGATATAAATCATTTAGTAATCTTACATTTTTGGATTTACTAAATAATTTGAAGTATGACACTTTTTCTCGTTCCAGTCCAGATGTAAAAATATCTTCCCTAATTAAGTTTTTTCCTAGAATTTTTGACTTCACGGCATCAAAAAATGAACTTAATGTTTTATATTCTTCGTCGTCACTTCGGCAGTTTGAGGTTCTCGACCTTCACAACCATTTGAATAGTGAAGCATTGAAAGAAGTGTTCCCTCAAGTCTTAAACTTAAGTAGTTTACTTTTAACACTTCCCATTTCCGTCGCCTCCGTTGAGAGGTCTTTTTCTGCTTTAAAAAGAATTCATACTTATTTAAGAAACTCACAGGGCGAGGATAGGCTCTCTGATTTAGCCCTCATATCGATAGAAAGAAGACTTCTTCTTAAAATTAAAAATAGACCAAACTTCTATGAAAGGGTATTGGCAGAGTTTATCAAAAAAGATCGTCGAATAGCATTAGAATACAAATAATTATAAAGAACTAATATTTTAACAAAACTTTTCACTTTTTTTTTTAAGTGTGTGAATTTTAGCTGTTTTTAATTTTGATTTATTTTTATTGCTGACATTATTATTTGTATCGTTTTTATATTTTAACAAATATAAAGAATTATCCATATAATTCTTCTGAATTTTCTTATTTTAAAATTACTATCCACATTATGCTGAATTTTTTTAAGTTATTGTATCATGCGTCTGTCAAGACCGGCTTCTTTTGAAGCCACTTTTGTTATGCTTTAAGCTCATTGTTGATTGAAATATTAATGTCTTGAAGTATAAAAAATGTGGCTAGAATATTTTTGCTAAGTCAATGTGGAATGCATATTATGTAGATACAATATCCCCATTAAAAATTATTTTATTTCAAGTTTTAAAGATTTTTATTTTTATAGGTGACTAAATTTTTCAACGTCTTCCCTTTTAAAATTATCCACGCCACGCCACTGATAGATATTAAAGAAATTATTACATAGAAGTTAAATTGAAAAGGAAAATTGAAAAAGAAAGAAATACTTATTTACAACACAAGATTTTGGGTTTAAGCATAAAAGATTAATTCGTTATGTCTTTAACAATTAGTCGACAGAAAAGATGAAAAAAAAATATATTTATATAAAATAAAACAAAAAAAATAAAAAAAAAATAAATGCAATTTGTACATCAGTATCTAAGTATAAAACTAGATTAAAGGAATGGAATGGATCAGCGAGGGGGTCTAAAACAATTTTGATGATTTGCAACATAAAGATTTATAATTTTGAAGTGATTTAGAACACCAAAAAAAAAAAAAAATAATTAGCAATTTTAAATGATTTGAAACATAAAAGAAAAAAATTGGATTATTAAAGCAATAACTTAAGAAGAACGGCAAAAGTGGCTTGTAGCTTGGACTTTTAAAAGCTATTACGATATAACAGAGCATGATTGCAGTATTTGTACAAAACAAGCCACCCCCTAGCTCCGTTTAGTATATCGTACAAATCATTTACGGACAGATTGCTTACTCGGAAGTATAGTCGACGAATCTCTTGTAAAATAGGGCATTCCGCAATGAAGTGGTGAATATTTTCAGACACTCTCATGTTGCATAGATTACACGTTTCCTCAAGATCTGTTCTGTGAGGCATGGAATTCAAATTTATTAATTCTGCTCTCGGTCTGAAAATGGTGCTTATAACTTTCGATGAAAAATTTATATTGAAATAACTTTTGTGAGATAGCAAATGATGGTTTAGGTTCCTATAGATTAACCTTGAAGCTGAGGAAGATGCTCTAATTAGGTGCTGATCGTATAATTTGTCATCCACTTTAGCAATGATCATTGCAAAAAGCCTCTGCCAGTCGTTAACATTAGTTAAAGTAAAGGAGACATTCAATTCGAGAGATATCGCTAGCTGGTTCCAATCCTTAAATGGAGAAGCATTGATTTGTAGCAATCTTATTAAGATAGTCTTGGAAAGATTATTCCCGCTTCTCATTACCACTCTGGTTAAATAATCAGAATGAGCTTTCAAGTTTCGCACGTAGATGGGAGGCAAACCTGACTCTACATGAATAGCGTAGGTCGGAGTCGCATTTGGTAGCCGGAATAGACGCTTGAAAAAGAATCTTTGAACTGCCTCAAATTCTTCGAGGGGGCTCACACCAAAGGCCTGCACAACATAGCACATACAAGTATTAACTGTGGCGTTAAACACTTGATACTTCGAAGAAAGGTCAATGTTTTGATTGGCGAAGAACTTCGGCCACATCATGTTGAGTGCCAGTTTGGATTCAATACTTTTTTCTCTGGCATGCTTGTTAAAGTTTAGATTATACGACAACAAAACACCCAGGTACTTGAACTCATGAACTACCTCAATTTGTTCGTTGTTAAGACGCCAAGTTCCTACCCCAGGACGTCTTCTCTGCCGGTTCTCAAATACCATGACCTTGGTTTTTGCGACGTTGATATGGAGATCCCAAGTTTTACAGTAGGTTTGCAATCTATTAATTTGCAGTTGCAAAGAAGAAGGATTTTACGCCAGTAACACTAGGTCATCAGCGTACAGAAGTACTTTTATGTGATTGCCCGCAAAATTAACGTCACCCGAAAGAATATCAGATATTGCATCAATGTACAACGCGAATAAAATTGGGCTTATTATGCAGCCCTGAGGGACGCCTGCAGATGTCTCAAACCATTCGGACAGGTTCGACCCATCCCACACAGCTGCGCAAAATGACGAAAGAAATTTGGCATACAACATTAAGAACTTTCTTCACACTCCAAGGGATGCCAGTTTATGAATTAAAGCTTGCCTGTTAACTGTATCAAACGCTGCTTTAAAATCTACAAAGCACACAAAAAGTTTCTTATTATTTTCAATATATTTTCTAGCGATGCTAGTCAGCGCGAAAATATGATCAACGGTGGAAAAACCAGCCCGAAAACCAGCTTGATACATGCTGAGGCGATTATTATCCTCTATCCACCTGGAAAGTCTTGTGTATAAGATCGAAGCAAAAATCTTTCTTAGACAATTGAGAATAGAGATACCTCTGTAGTTTTCTGGTCGACTCACATCACCTTTTTTGAAAATAGGAAAAATAAGCGCTTTGGTAAAGCACGTTGGTACACAAGCGCTGTTGTATATTAAATTGAAAACATCCACAATATAAGTCTCGAGTTGGTCTGTTCCGTTTTTAAAAAAATTCAATTGGAATACCATCACACCCCGGAGCTTTGTTGTTTTTCATAGCCTGCAAGGAAGCTTTAAGTTCTCCTAGGGAGATCGGGCAGTCAAGTTCAGATACCATTGTGTTTGGTAATGCAAAGCTAAAACTGTGAAGACCCTCCTCCGCTGATAGCAGTGTTTTTAAATGAGCAGCTAACATATCAGCTTCGACAGAAATCTTCACAGTTCGAATGCGCCCTCCCAATTCCTGAACATTATTCCAGAATTCTTTTCAGTTTTTGGACTGTTGTAACCTAGTTGCAAGACTTTTGAGGTAACTAGCTTTTTTCTGATAGCATAACTGTTTAAATTCCTTATTGGCGCGCAGGTACTTTCTATTGAAAGCACGGCTAGATTAACTAGTCGCTCTTGATCCATTGTAGATCGAAGATAATTTTTAATTGATTTAAGTTTCGAAAAACTCCTCTCGCATGATGCAACCGAGATGCAAATGGTCAAGAAGTATTGAAGTATGAGCGATATACAGGGTAGCGATTCACTGAAGTCCCATTTTATTATTATTAAAAGACCGGAGGCCCGGGGCGGGCCGCCCCTTCCGCCCCCTGGTTAGTCCGCCACTGGTCTCAACCTTTGTGTCGAGTTCTAAAGTGGAGGTATATTTCGGATTGGGGTCTTGTGTAACTTAGTCTTAATGACCTGGTTAAACTTTGCCCAATCGGTTCTTTTGGGGTTTCGGAAAGGTTTCGGGATCTCTTCAGCGAGATCTATGTCGAAGAGTATCCAGTTGTGGTCTGAGAAAGACTTTTTATTGGATACCGTACAATTTTCAACCTTCATAATATTGTTATTATTACAGAGAGTAGAATCTATAACGTCTTCCCAGCCGTTAAAACTGTCCGTACTCGGAAAGATGAAGGTCGGGGTGTTACCTTTGTTACATATTAGTAGGTTATTTTCAATAATATAATCAAAAAGAGACTCACCGCGTTCGTTTGACTCCGAGCTGGCCCATAGCACATGCCTGGAGTTTGCATCGCAGCCCAGCAGCAGGTTGGTCCTTGTTGTTGCTATGGCGGTTATCATTATCATTGCCAGCTTCGCTAACTCGAAGTAGTGCTTCCGTAAGCTGACTCCCGCTTATCGGTCTAACAGATAAAAGTGTCTTATAGTACATTTAAGACACGAAATTCGTCAATTCATTTAAATTCAACATCTCACCCCGAATGTTCATCATTTCGCCAAACGTTTTCCAGCATTTTGAACGTTGAATTTCAGCGTAATGCTGAATTTCGTCTCTGCATTTGGAAGTTTGTCAAATCCAGCAAACCACGTCTCTCAGCGTGTGGTGAATAAAAAACCAATTGAAAAGAAAACTGCCGCTAAAATATTTATACACACAAGATAGACCGAAAAAAAGGAGAAAGTGGACTAAAACGGAGTCAAATCAAGTCACTCAATACATATTTAAGTTAATTTTATTGCAGAGTTAAATATTTTGTTGCACCTATTTCTGATTTAAGAAGAAAACAAAACCAGCTCAACGAAGTTTTCACCGTAGGCTGCCATGTGAAATGTTCTCCGTTGAGTGTAAACGGGTTTTGGGTCAATGTAAACGTACTATTACATTCTCTAGAAAATATAACATTCACTCTTGCGTATACGTAACAAATTATTGCAAACGGCAATCAAAAAGGCATAATTACAATATTTTCTCACCAACTAAAGATGAGCTTATTAATTCAATAAACTTTCTGCAATATTGAATATGTAATTCAAAAACTTTCGCATTAACTGATAATTTCTTAACACAGTTTTACACGGCGTTGTTAGCTTCGAAGTTTTTAAGCTTAATTGAAATTCCCGGAGAAGACTTTCATTTGCTTTTATATTTCTCTTTTCTATTCCCACAGGCGACCATCAGCAGTGAGGGCAAGTGCATCCCAACCACAATTAGGTTATACAAATGGCAACCACAGTAATGGGTCGCATTCTCGGGGTAACTCTTCTGTGGCATCCACAGCAGGAACACTACAGCAAGCTACCTGCGAGCAAGGAACACAAACACCTGATTCAATTAGTCGCGAAACTCGAAGATATAAATTAAAATCGTTCAAATTCTCCCTTAATAGTGTTACGACTCCTGCACTCAACTTGCGGTATGTATCTGTTTCTATTTAATCGTTAATTTAAATGTACATATATATAAATACCTTTATGCGAAAAACAGATTCCTCAACAGTCGAAACAAACGCAACAATCTGTCAGCAAATGCCGTGGCGACTGAACAAAAAGCCACCAAAGTCCTGGGTCTTGTGTTCTTCACATTTGTCCTATGTTGGTCCCCGTTTTTCATACTAAATATTATATTTGCGGCTTGCCCCGAATGTCATGTACCTGAACATGTTGTGGACACATGCCTCTGGCTGGGATATGTGTCATCGACGATTAATCCGATAATTTATACAATTTTCAACCGGACATTTCGAGCGGCTTTCATACGTCTACTCAAGTGCAACTGTGAAAGGTAATCCTGTGGGGTGTATGTACATTCAACTGACACTGAACATGTTTTCTATTATAGATCTGGCAGACCATCAAGATATCGTTCCGTAACCGAGGGACGAAGTGCATTAAGTTTGTGTGCACCATCAGCTCTACCGTTGGCGATATCCTTTCAAGGTGCACCACTAATGACACCATCAACGACGAATGCAACACCGTTAAGTGATTTTCGTGGCAGCTACACAATAACCGATGATGAGTGCTGAAGTTGAGAGAGAGGCGGACGTGACGAAGATACTACTTTTAAGGCGATTTGATACAATTGAATCGTGAAAGAACATCCCCCATCCCCTTACTCATAATTTACTTACTTACGGAAGAATGGCTCAGCGAGAGTGCCTAATGGA
Organism: Portevinia maculata; assembly: GCA_949715645.1. Lineage (NCBI taxonomy): Eukaryota > Metazoa > Arthropoda > Insecta > Diptera > Syrphidae > Portevinia > Portevinia maculata. Next base: position 99,800,757 of record OX454528.1, read on the forward strand.
TGTCTGTAAGTTTAAAGGTTAACCTTTGTATGCGTACATTACTGGGGGTGGAATGCCAATATTTGGTTCACTCTGAAGTTTTGGAATTTTGTAGTGGATGTGAGCAACATCCGTTGTTAAGTAAGCAATTTTTTTTAAAGAGAAATGATAAAATAAGAACTTTGTTTCTTTATTATTATGTGTTTTATTTAATTCTATCAGAACTTATTTTAATTTGTTTATACGCTACTCGTTTCGAAACGAAAATTTCATCCTCAGGCGCTTTTTCTATTATTTTGTTAATTGTATTACTAGGATTGGGAAGCTGGTTAGCTTCGTATCAGGGGCATTGAGGCTGTAATCTTAACAAAATGAACCTGTGTTCATGGACAGCTTGAAGGTTTTGGCTGGAGGCGGGTAAGTCCTGCGAACACATTCTCAGTGAATGCCCGGCACTTCATTGGTTAAGAAGGCAATACGTTCGCTAACGGGGTGGCAATGGTGCGATGTTAGTGTATTCACTAAGTGATTAGCAGGTCGTTCATTCGAATCCCGACCAGGGCCATGATTTTTAAATTGAATGCACTCAACAAAACAGATCTCCCTAAAGCAATTTAGGCGCCACATGTGGAGAAAAAGAACCACCAAACTTCTTTCTAAGGAGCACCTAAAAACAGGCAATGAATCATTTGCTGGGTGCTGCTTGCAGCAACAAACAAAATGCCTGCGCTGTGGTTACATTATATGGGTACTTGTATCAATTGCAGAAATATAAAAAAATAGGGTTGAAAAACTATGGGACCAACGATGTGCTGGCCCTTATAAGAGAAGCGGAACGTCCCTTGGAATAGTAAACCCTTATCAATAGACCTTTTACGTCGCAGTATCAGCTACTTGGGCAATTGGATTTATAAAAATAACAAAGCGATTATTCCAATTTCACGGAGTTTAGTCTACTTGCGTACAACTAAATGGCATTATTCTTTCCCCACCACAGTCTTGACATCAATATACGTAGGAACGCAACTTAGCATATTTAACCTCAACGTAACTAATGTTCCAATCCGAAATTTAATTTCATTGGAATAAAATTTGATGTAGGAATCAATCGGCAACTGCTTTATTTACAGAAGCCCAAATCTGGACAGACATTCAACTTATAATAAGCTCGATGCGTGGCTGATTCCATCACAAGAATTCTGACACTTTTTCTCAGTCCTGGAACCTGCATTCCGGACAGACAACACCCAAAAGAAGATAAGTTGAATTCTTGCTGAGGTGAACAATCGGACTCAGCTTGTAAATGAGTCGACATGAAAACCTGATAATAGCATTCAAACCGCCAACACCCTAGACTTGTTTCTTACCTCTCACCCTGACAATTGCAATATAAACTTATTATCGAGTCAATGGTCTTAAGACCTTTGTGTCTTATCAGCTTATATCTCGTTATCCAATCAAACCCGTAAAACAATCGCTTGACAACATACATGACAGCAAAATGGAACAAATCAAACCTTTCTTTAGGAGTTTTAACTGGTAGCTCATTATAATAACAAACATAATTCCCCTTATATGAAATCATTTATCCCTCACAGAATAGGTGTATCAAACCCAAGATAATCGCGTTGCGTGACTCGAGCTGCAAAGAGACTATCAGGATTAAAAAAGCTTTCGATCATATAAGGCCAACTGAACTGAGAAAACCGGAAAAGGTATTAGCGTGCCAGAAATGACTACAATATCCATAGTTATTGTGGTCAAATTCTCCTAAAGTTAAAAAAGTTAAAACAAAAAGTGTTACAAAGTCACACGGTAAGTAACAACTTTTAGTCGTTCGTTAAACGACATTCCAGCCGCCAGTTCTTTGGATAAAGCCAATCTGCTTGCTGCTCACTTTGCAGCTAGCTCAACGCTCCAGGTTATGCTTTATCTCCCCCTGTACACGAGCGCGTAGAATACTCCATGGGACCAATCCACTTTCGCACTCGTACAGTGGCTAGAGTACTTCGAGATCTTGACATACACAAATCCGCTGGTCCAGATGGTATTTCCCCCATCGTTCTGAAGAGGTGTTCTTCTACGCTGGCAAAACCACTGCGTAAGCTTTTCTATCTGTCCTATTCTTCAGGGCTCTTCCCGAGAAGATGGAAAACAGCATTTGTCCAGCCTGTACCAAAAAAAGGCGAGTCTTCTTCTCCCTCCTCCTACCGACCAATTGCACTTACGTCCCTTCTTTCTAAGGTCATGGAAACACTGATCAACCGTCAGCTAATGAAATATCTTGAATCTCGAAAACTTCTTAATGACCGCCAGTACGGTTTTTGGGGCAATAGGTCCACCGGTGATTTGACGACATATCTAACCGAAAAGTGGAACCAATCTCTTCACCAAAGTGGTGAAAGTAAGATCATTGCGCTTGATATTTCAAAGGCATTTGACAGAGTTTGGCATCAAGCTCTCTTGTCGAAAATGCGTGCATTTGGAATCGATGATAATCTTCTTCAATGGATTCGAAATTACCTTTCAATTCAACTTGTCTTGGGCGGTTTCAAGTCTGCAACTCACGAAATAAATGCTGGTGTCCCCCAAGGCTCCGTTCTGTCCCCGACTCTCTTTCTCATTTTTATAAATGATCTCCTGTCTGTTACTTCTAATCCAAGCCATTCCTTTGCTGATGACAGTACCCACAGCTTTTCATATTCGTTTCTTGGGTCACGCCCCACTTCTTCGGGTTTGGAACTGGAACGGCAACGTATATTAAGCTCATTAAATTCCGATCTTAACAGCATAACTCAGTGGGGTAAAACCAATAGAGTGGAATTTAATGCTTCCAAAACACAATGCTGTCCCCTGTCATTGAAGCAAAACCCACACACACTGCCATTATCCATGAATGGCACTTGTATCGCTGAAACCGAAAGACTTTCCATTCTCGGTATGTGTGCCAATGACAACCTTCGTCGGAATGACCACATATTCGATGTCGCCAAGAACGCTGCGAAATGTCTAGGCTTCCTTAAGCGATGTAATAAATATTTTATTTATTTTATAAGGCGTTTATTCGCCCGAAACTCGAGCACAACGCTCATATCTGGTCTGGTGCACCAATAACTTCTAGCTACTTGACAGGATCCAAAAACCCGCGATAAAACTCATTGGCGACCGAGACATCGCGAGATCGATTGACTCTCTTAGTCATCGTCGCAATGTCGACTGTCTTTCGTTATTTTATCGGTATTTCCACCATTAGTGCTCTAACGAAATAGCCAGTTGCATTCCACCTCTTGAAAATTTCAACCGCAATACCCGCCATGCAATGAATGCCCATCAGTTCACCCTCAAGTCTGTATTCGGACGTACAGTGAAGTACAAAGAGTCTTTCCTCAGCCGTACAACACGAATGTGGAATACTCTTGCACGCTCTATTTTTCCTTTACATTATAACGTACAAACATTTAAAACCAATGTGCATCGGTAACTCTCCTTTTCTTCTAATCCTAATTTCCCTAACGCCCGTGCTGTGTAGCCAATACATGATAAGGGTACTAAAAAAAATCCCTTTAGTGTGAAAATGCTTCATTTAATAATTGGTCCTGTATGAGTGGAGGGCGAATGGGGGCGTAGATATACCCACGAATTCCACGTTCTGTTCTAAATCAAGAAAGCTAAGATACGTCGACGATATTGATCTGGCAACATTTAAAGAATGGACATCAATGCTCCAGCAAAGGGGTTTCTTCAATTCCGTTGAAGACGACAAGGCAGACTGAACCTCTGAATTTTAGCAAAGCTCGAGTTGACCAAAAAGTTTTGCTTTTTCTTTATTTTACGGCGCGGTTATAATCAGGATTAAGTCCGTTCGTCGTCAATTTTTCGGCCCTAAGACCGGAGCTAGAAAGCTGAAATTTCGGAATATATACTCTCTAGGAGCTCAAATGAGTCCTCTGTAAGAACATTTTAAAATCGCCTACTAACACGCCCAAAATCTTAAATAAACCGATGTATCGACAAAATATAGATTTGAGACACACACGAGAAAGCTGAAAAGCTGAAAGCTATACTCTCGAAATGCCCAATTTTCAAATTTCAAATATTATTACTAATAAAACAAAACAAACAAACATATTTTCAAATTCCACCCACTGATACGCCCACAGTTCAAAAATAAAACCGTTACAGCGAAAAATCAAACTTTGTCCGAAAACTTAAGTTCAAAATTCGCCGACTGATACGCCCGCTATGTAAAAAATAAACAACCCCATGTTATTGAAGACAACAATGACAATATTTTTCGAAAAGTATGTCAATAGTCGTTTTTAACAATTTTTCCATACAAAGTTTTCTGCCATGCCCACTTTTTGGGGCGTTTTTTTTACAAGAATTGTTTTTTCGATAAAATCCTTCAAAAAACGTACAAAACGGTTATATATAAGAAACCGTAGACCATATCCTTGTTAACAATTCACCCATACTTGGATGTTTGCCACACCCACTTTTTGGGGCATCGGAATAGGAAAAGGGGAATCCAGTAGTTCACCCAAGCGGACTGCAGCCGTTCCTTATGTTTTATCCCCGTTGTGACCCCTTGTTAAATTTCTACTCAAACGCTTTGCATTAGTAAATATTTGCGGATGAACGAGTTTTATGTGCGGGCAATGATCAGCGACCTTTTAATGAACTGAGTACTTTCCTATTTTGAATCGGTCGCGTAGTCCTTTTTGATAAATATTTATAATTTCGCTATTGACTTGTCTGCTCTCATATTGAAACGCAAGGATGGCACTTGGCCTTTACACCCACAGACACTATCATACATCTTCCTGGTGGTTACTTTTTGTGCAGATACGTTTCATCTCGTTGCCTGGGATTGTTATTGAAAGTAGATACATGCTGCTGGTGTAAGCTTTCTTGTGTTTGAATGGTTTTGTTGGTGTGGCTGTAAAAGCAATCTGTATTATGATGGATACACTTTTTGGCTGTTAGTTGCCTTCCGTTGTTTAATTTGTTATTCCTTCGAAATATTAAATTTAATTGAAAAAGTTGAAACGTTTAATGGCGATTGAGATTTATTGGTAGTCGTTAGCCGCTCACATTATGTTTTGTTAGCCATCTAGGTCTACAGTCATATTTATTTATTTAGATCCCCTTGTTTTAGGCCTAGCGTTTCAAAATAATTTTCCCCCATACTGGCGAACATATTGCGCTAAACTAGTGACTGAAATATTTTAACCTAAATTTTCCTTCTTATCTTAAATCGTTTTCTCTCGATGACTGTTGAGAAGCTGTATGCTGCTCAAACAAAATGACCCCTTTTGTCCAAGGGAAGAACCAAAAGTAAACTTTCAGTACTCGGTTGCCCCTTTTAAAAGATGCTTACAAAAATTGCCATAAACTTGTGAAGCTTTTCCTGTTTACTTCTTATTAAGGAATAAAATACAATTACTCCAGTATTTCCCTGAAATTTCGAGTTAAGGTTTGACCACGCAGTGAGCGACAAGCGACAGAACGATAGAGCCACAAGCTCCAGTTACAAATGGTCATTTATTGAGCGACAACTCTTGGGCGGCTTTTGTAAAAATGCCTTTGCCAAGTGGTAATCGCTCTCGAGCAAGCAGAAAGTCGTCTTCATATAACAAGAATCAAACATATTCAATAATAAATTTCAATAAGTCTTTGGATGAAAAACTCAAAATACTACAAAAGTCATTCCAAGGGTTACCGACACCCAATACGCATCTTTTTTTAATAAAAGGCCTCTTTAGCCCAAAGGCATCAATAACCTATTGCAAGGCCACCGAAAAATACAATATTAATTTTATTTCCAATGAAATTTCAAATTTTTTTATTCGTCTTTTTGCCTATCATGGCGTAAAGCAGGACGGCTTTGCACTGCTGAAATTAAAGCTTCCATGTTGATTTCGGTAATGAAAGCAATTTGTTGCTCACACTAAATTAAAAGAACAGAATTGAAAGCAGAGCAAAGAAAATAAAGAACATAATTGAATTATCCTTCAACATGGTTGTTCATTTTTGGAATCACTGAGAGCTTGTTCGCTCTGTTGCTTGTCACCAATGTTCTTAAATTTGCATGACACTGAAGCCGATGAACTTTGACTTCAAAAAGTTGAAGCCAAATGCCATACATGCTGATTATTTCTCCTGGTTTTACGTTAGCCTATGCTAGATAATTCAGCAATATAGTCAAGCTCGTATTATACTTGTAAACGTATACGGTATGAGATTAAAAAATCGATACAATGGATGCGACAACTACTAACGCCTTTTGGAATAAATTTTCTTGACGGCTTGAACAGACTTGAAGCCAATACGGGGATGACGTGGAGGCACGTTAACTGGCTGTCTACTCGATTAGTCCCGATTAGCTTCTGTGGTAACAGCAACGAATAGGTTACTGAGGTCACTTGCAACTTGCTTTACAAACATCACCCTGGAAAAAACGAACGGGGTTGAATCATTATGGTGATTAAAGATAAGAGAAGAACATCGCAAAGAACTGCATTACAAGTGTACACAATAAGGGGCGTTGCCTTAGTGGAACCGTTTACATATTTATCAAGGAGCTGACTGGACAAAGCTGGACAAAGGGGAAAAAGCCTTAAAACAAGTAGTGACAAATATGGCTAAAATAAAACCTACATGACATTTCGCTGTAAGAATTCTCGACTTGTGACTTTTCAGTCACCAGACGGGGATTTTCTGCTAAAAAAATTCTTAAATTCAGTTGTTGTTTCTTTTTCTGAAAAAAAAAAAAGGCTGATGTTTCCGCAATTCAATTCGGTTGTAATAATATTCGGACATAAATAATATGTGAGATCAAATGTCCGCCTTAACTTATATCTGTTTGTCAGCAAGACATAATGTCAATGGACGCTAAGTCATATGTTAAGGCAGTTATATTTTGGACTCCAACAGTTTTACACCTATTCCTTTTTGTCTTAGTAGTCCAACGTACTCGCCACTGAACCACTGTGCCCATTGATATTTGACTTTGATAAACGAAAAATCTGCAAGGTTTTGCTCTGCGGTAACTTTGTTATTAGAATACTTCACGACCGATACATCCACCTTGAATTGTTTCATTCTTTGAACCACTTGTGGGATTATATTTCTTTGAAAATCCTTCATGTATGCTAAATCTTTTGATAATTGTCATACCAGACTTTAATGCATTTCCATGTTATCTACTTTCTGCCAGCTGACCAACAGTTCTCTTGATATACTCATTCCAAATTGCGGAAACGAATCCCCTATTAGCTAATAAAAAATAAATTATTCTCGACACATTCTCATCCCTCCCTCATGCCAACAAAACATAGAAAAATAATTGTCAATTGATAAATGATCAACAAAAAAATATTACAAAGAATTACTAAAATTATTCAATTTCAATTTATATGTTCTTGTAACTGTGTACCGACACTACGTACCAATATATTTATAAATTGATGAAATGTGAAATTATAAATGAAACAAAAACGACTGGAAATAGTATAGTTCGAATAAATAAGTTCACTTAAATATTTATTTATTTTCCAAATATCTAAGTAGCTACATATAAAGCAGCATGTCAAAAATGATTATAATAATTTTGCTGTATGTATTTACTGCTACTTCTAGCATGTAGTCTATTTTGACATGTTGTGTATAGAAGTTTAAAAAGAGAATCAAAAAATCAAAAAATAAACTACTTATAAAGTTTAAGGTACAAAATAGCAATAACTAAAGAAAAACTTAATTAATGTAGTCGTTGTTATAAACAAAAAATGTATTTAAATTTATTAGTTTAAGATAAAATGTTGTAAGTTCTATTGGAAATTAACAAATTATATTTTCTTAATTAATGTGCGTTTGTAGTGAATATTATAATTGCTGTGTGTTTCTATTAAAATTGTGTACCTACTTTTTTTGTATATTTTTTTTCTAAATAGAGCTCCTGCAATAAATGTTAAAATAAAAAAAAAATAAAACCAAAACATTTTAAGAAAAAAGAAACAAAGGCTTAGTTTTTGTTATGGGAAATTGACGACCGGCTTGGGTGAGTATCTATTTGTAGTTGCTGTGCATTTTGTTTTAATTTCTGAATTATTATTATCTTTGGAGTTTCATCTCTTAGGAGAAGCGCTCCTGTAACGCTTAACCAGCACACCAAAATATGCTTCAGATAAGTTTTGGGTCTACTCTTAAATGTTATTGATTGAATTGTCCTGAAAAGATGTCTCTCAGGAGCATTATTCAAACTTTGCTAGTTCTACAGGTTGCTTGGAAGTTAATGTCATAACTTTGGTAAATGTTTGTGGTGTATGATCTAATAAACAAATTCTTCTCCAGCAAGGGTCTTTCTCCAATGTGGCAACATTTACTGGGAATTTATGAAAAGACTTATATATACCTTGACCCATGCTAACACAAATTAATATCTTCGCTAAACTTCATTTAGGCCTTAAGCTTTAGAAGAAGTAAACTTCTTTTAACTGCGTTAAATTAAAATTGATGATTTTTGACTTTCCACATATTTTTATGTCAGTCATGTTAAAAACATTCGTTTTTTTATTGTTCTCTTATGAACGTAAGAATATTAAAAAAAAATCTTCGATAAGTAGCTATGCTAAAAAATCCAGATTTTATGTTACTTGGGAAAAGCTGCAGCAGTTTATTAAAGCAAATTGGATGTTTTACCTCCATTTTTTTGTGCACTTATGGTGAAAAGAACAATAAAATACCGAGAGACAACAGACATTGCGACGATCACTAAGAGGGTCAATTGGTCTCTCGTATTCACTGTAGCCAATGAGCCTTACCGTTCTTTTTGAATCCTGTGTTGCATACATAAATATGCTGCATACCTTCCCTTCTTCAAGTATTTGTCAGATAACCGAATTGTATTTCAGACGATGCAATAATTTCATATCGTGTTATCTGACAATTGCATCCTCATAACTCCGTCCCAAAATCCCATTATTTCCTATGGTGTCATATGCAGACAACACGTTTGCACATTCCTTGCCCGTGCCTGAACTGATCGCACTTATCGTTTCTAAAAGTGTCAAATACCCTCTTCAAGGTAAAGTCACATCTTCCATTTTCCAGGCAGAGCAGACAATTTAAAATAGTTAATAGTTTAGTTTTTAAAGTGACGCAAACTCAAGGTGTAACGTCCTACTAAAGAGGTTCAAAAACTCTCAATACAATACTCACAATAAAAGGAGCATAAAGTAAAATATATAATTGTGTTTCCGTTCTAACTAAATTTATTTTCGTTTCTGAAGACTTATTTTTGCGTTTGCAAACACATTATTACTGCCGCGGTGCGATTTGTTTAAGAAAAAAATTTAACAAAAGAAAGTGACTTTAAATACTAAAAAAAACATTTTTTGAGTTTCAGTTCTAAGTATTTATTTTAGTTCTAAACATTTATTGTTTTTTTTTCTATTTTTGTGTGAAAATCTTAATGCGGTTCACAGAATACATCTTCTTACCAAGTTTCAACAGTATAGTTCTTATACATACGGACGGACGGACGGACGGACATGACGAATCCATAAGGGTTCCGTTTTTTGCCATTTGGCTACCTAAAAAGGGGCAAACAAAAAGTTACAACCGAACCTCTCCCAAGAACAACAGTAGACCCCCAAGAAGATGGCATTAAACAACATCGGCATCAAACTTTCAATAAAGGATGTATGTATCTATAAATATAGAATAGGCATTCAAATAAACTGATTAAAAATAAGTTTCATCAAAACAACCGCTATAACACCTGTTGTGTAGCTCCAAATAAGTTATTGGTGATCCAGGCCAGATATGAACGTTATACTCAAGTTTGGGGCAAATAAATGTTTTATAAATTGTAGCCAGATCAGAATGGGTGAAACATTTCTTATATAGCTTGTTATGGATCTCAACAAACCTTAATCCGGGTGTTTTCTGTCCATAATGTCGAAGCCAATTTGAAATGTGTATATTGAAATCGCCCGCTTTGAACATTTCAGTACGAAGATGAAGGGTCACGATTCTTCCGATGGAATCAAACACCGCATCAAATGACATAATATTCTACTATATTTTTTTTTTGACATTTACAATGCCTACTTTTTCTGGCAGAATTTTTTTCAAGTTTTTCGAAGTTCGTTCAAAATACGAGAGAAGGGAGAATCGAATGAATTTCCCGGTAGTTGCTATCTAGAATTGGAGTTAAGGGAAAAGAAAACAAATTCCCCGGGAAATGTCAATTAGAAAAGGGCTGACTAATTTGTTAGCACCCTCACTTTTTTGGCGAATAAGAATAGGGTATCCAACAGTTCGCCTAATGGCACTGTAGCTTTTTGCCTATTTTTTTTTTTATTTCCTTAGTATTCAACCTAAGTAGCTATGCTGCAAATTTCGTTTTGACCGCCAAGAGTACTACTATAGTGGCCCAACATTATCAAGGGAAACGAATTTGAAAATTCGACCACTGACACGCCCACCGTTTGACGGTCGTTGAAGAAAATTCTGCATTCAACCACAGAGTTTATCCGGTATCCCATGAGAAGTCCGACTTGCTCGAAAGCTTTTCAGATGTCCAAAGCGACAGTTCCTGATTCACCATACTGTTCGATTGCATCTGTCTGTGGATGAGTTAAATAGGTCATCTGTTGAGCGTCGGCTTCTAAAGCCATACTGCCGAACATATTTTAAGCGGTGAATTTCTAAATAATTTTCCACTTGCAATGAAAATGGCAATGAATGTGGAGCATTGCCATTTTCTTTGCAAGTGGCAATAGTGCGACGGTAGTGTATTCACTAAGTGATTGGTAGGTCGCGCGTTCGAATCCCGCCCAGGGCCATGATTTTCAAAATTTAATACACACAAAAATACAGATCTCCCTAAAGTAGTTTAGGCGCCACCCGTGGAGAAAAAACCATTCAAATGCACCAAACTTCTATCCTATCCTCCTATTCTTCCAAATTTTCTAAGTATCACCTAAAAACAGGCAATGAACCATTTGCTAAGGTGCTGCTACGGCAACAAAAAAAATGCCTGCGCCGTGTTTCCTACTCTAAAAGGGTAGGTAGGTAGGTAGAGGTGGCGGTTCGGCATGAACCCAAGTAGCACTGTGCGCCTTTTTGTTACCACGACTCGTGTGACCTATGTTGTGATGTAGGTAGGTATAGCTATATCCAACATGTGGGAGAAAACAGATAAGAACTTGTATCCCTTTGCCCGAGATATCGCTTAGGTCGTCGAAGAATAGTTGATTCAGTGCCCGCAGTCTGGCTAGTGCCGGACGTTCGCAGAGGAAATGGAGGGGAGTTTCTCTTTCATTTGCAATCCCGCAACTTCGGCAGTGGAGGTTGAATGGGATATTTAGTTTGGTCTCCAATTGGAAAATGACCCTTGATTATCGCCGTATTTCTGGCGACATAGGGCGGGTTCTGTTTAGAAGATCCTTTGTTTTACTTTTTTTATAAGTAGGCCATATCTTCCTTGATATGATGCAGTTAGTTAACCTCCTCCATTGAAGATTGGCTTTCTGTAGGAAGTATGAGTGTAGTTGTGTCTTAACCGCACCTAGCGGAATGTCAACCCCTCCAGATTCGAGTAGACATCGGGATACAGAGGAAATGCAACAACAAATAATTCTCAAGTTTTTAATATTTGATTTTTAACGTAAGTGCGGGATTTCCCATTAACAACTCAAAATAATATCAGCCAAATGGCATCATTTCCTAGACAACAAACACACGCTTTTGATCAAATATTCCATGATATTTTCGAGGCCATAAAGCGTCAGTCACCTCCCAGACACACCACCATTAATTTGCGAACCCGGCCTATCCCAAAAACGATCTATCTGCCCAAGATTACTTTAACTTATTAAACAACTAAGAGGGCGTTACCTATCGTAACTAACCGGTCCTATGAGGGCGTGTTGACCTCCTCCGAATCAACAAGCCAACAAAATTCGGCGAATTACTGCTCCGTATCAGTTGTATCCCAATCCGCCATTGCGGTACTAGATGAGCCGTTGCGGTACTAGATGAGCCGTTGCGGCACTATATGAGCCGCTTATCTATCGCGCTGAGATGGCGGTGATACAATAACAGAATACCATCCCCCATCGGTAACAGCGCTGTTGCATCAATGTGGATAAATGCAACCAGAGGGATAAAGCCAGACCGCCGCTTACTCTCTATTTGCACTTTACAGGGGTAGCATCAGGAGATCAAACTATTGTTGCTGGTCAAAAAAACGTGATAAGCTACCATTATTGGCATAATGTCGGTTTCGTTCTTACTACCGCAGTATAGAGCTACAGGTTTTGCCGAGTATTATGTTGCAGGAAAAGCATGTTATCAATGCATTCATTGCTTTGTCCCTTACATCAAGAGTTGAATTTTCTATCTAGAAACACTCGCAAATACTTTCGTTGAATTCTGGTATTACCATTTTATTGGTAATAAGGGGCTACCCCAAGTCCAAAGTTGTTGGTCCGGATATTAACCACGAGATTGGAATTTCCCTGCCTTTGGCAGTACAACCGTATATGCTACTGCTTTTACTTTCCTTAATTTTAATTAAGTTAAACTTCCGTTTACTACGAGAACCCAGAGAAGGGGTAAGGGAACAACACCCCACTTTAAGGAGTTCCTTGAGATACAGACACCTTAATTTGTACCTCTGCTTACTTAAAGCAGATTTTTCTAGGTCACCAATTGCTTCCCATATTTAAGTGTTTTTTCCAAATTAAAACAAAACACCTGCCAAAATAATAATTCCTTCGCATCAAGCATCTGACATTCTTGATGGGCTTGTATTTATCCAAGCAACATCCAAGTAGGTTCTTTAATTTGTTTATCTTTACATTTAACTTGTTCGTAGTTTTGTGTGAAATTTCGCATTTGGAAAACATTTCAGATAAAATAATAAACTTTCGGGATACAAAGTTTTGATCACCTTAATTCAGCTTAAGGTTGGAAAATCATTTAAACCATTTTGGGTCAAGTTAATTCTATTCATCCTTTGAGAAGTTTAACATTTAGAAAACAAACTTTTGAGGGATACCTAAACATGAAAATGTTGGTTTGTTGTTGTTGTTATGTTATCTTTGTCATCATAATTTGTTTGTACTTAATTAGTAGAGTTAAACTTTAAACTACAGAATGAATTAGTTTATGTTGTTCAGAGCGGGATACGAATGTAATCTGTAGAAAGGTCTTGGGCTGATTAAGAGGATGAAAATGTTAAGTAGATTTCGCTCATAATTTTTAGTTGATAGGTCTACGTACAAAAAATAACTTAACCACTGTCCAAGTGTTTCTTGGTGTAAGAAGGAAATAATGATATTTCTTAAGGGCTTGCAAATTCTTGTAATGCCAGACGGTGGACAGATGCTTCTTGGTTTTGTCACCTTTCACTTTTAGATCAATCAATCTTCAAGCACTGTCGGCAAGTTCACTAGAATCTATGATAGTCAAGTGCTGCTACTATGCTCTGCAATTCCTAGTCAGACACAACAAGGTCTAACTTGGTTCCGTACCTGGCCACCAAGCAATTATAGTCAACAAAAAGTGCGGAGATCTAGTTAGGGCTTGCTCAGAATCCGTGTTCTTAGGACCCGAACGTTATTGCTTAGTTAACTGGACCACCGCTCTAAAACTGATTAATAATTGGGAACACCAACTTCGTCTAGCCCATTGTGAACATTTTCCCGGGCTCAGAAACTGTCAAACTAGATACGACAAGCTGGTGGGCTTCCTGTCACTCAGGTCATGGTGTCTTGAGGTATTATCTTAACGAATTGAATCTGTGCTCAGAGACAGAAAGTAGGCGTTTTCTGAAGGAGAATGAATCCTCCGAACACATTCTCTGTGAATGCCCGGCACTAGATTGGTTAAGAAAACGTTCGCCAGCAGAGAAGAAATTCTGCCGCCAAAGATGTGCCAGTTCATAAGGGAAGCGGTACGACTCTTGGAATAGTAAGCCCTTACGAGGTCGCAGTGACCATGTGGGTAGGGATATTTATAAAAAAAAAATTGATCAATCAATTTTGCTCGACGTATTCATCGTCCGCAAACAACAATAGCTGAAAATATCTGTTGAAGATAGTGCCTACCGTGTTGGTATCTTCCATAAAAAGGAAATCCAAATCCCAGAGTACTCAGACTCGCTAACGGCCCATTGTAAAGCAGTATCCTCCATGATAACGCATCTAATTGTCGTAGTCCGAGGCTTTGCTTTATTCAGGTTATTTTCAATGTAAACATTTGGCCATATTTCGCTTTGTGAAAGTGGAATAAAGCCAAATTTCAAATTAAAAAATGTGTAATTAGGACAAACGAATTCACTTACCCAAAGAGCAATAAGGACAAATGCTTAAATAAAGCGCAGCATCTACTCCAAATCAAACAGTAACCCCAAGAAGAGGGCATGCAAGTTGGAATCATGCCCCCCCCCCCCCCCCCCTCATAAGTATTGCATTGTTTATCGGATCTTCTTGTGATTTCGCCACTCATCCCATAAACAGTGCAATGCGTATGGGAGGGTATGCCAAATTGAACTTATTTCACTTTCACAAAGCGAAATAATGCCAAACGTTAAAATTTGGCCTTGTTTCGTTTGGCGTTATTTCACTTCACCAAATGACTCTAATAGACAACATTCTGGTTAACATTACCGGAAACTCTATATATGCGGCTATTATTGAGTCTGAAATCTCAGACCACTATGCCACTCTATGCGGGACAAAGATCGCAACCCAGAAACAGTTGATTAATCACCCGATTACTGTTGTCATTTGTAGAAAACGTCTTTTGTCGTTTCCTGAGTCGAGTCGATTTTCAATCTTCATTACCCAACACGTCGTCTCCACGAGCAATATTTTATAGAACGCAATATAGCATTCGTGGAGACTACAAATAGTATTCTATGAAAACTTACAATCTATATATTGCTCTTCCTGCGACATTTCAATCATTGAATTAGTAAGCTATCAAATGCCCACCGTACATTTTACTTCAAACTTTCAATGCAAATGCACCCTTAAACCGATTACCGAACTGTCAATGTCGAAATATTCAGTAAAATCAACATTTTCATTATGGTAAAGTACACGAAGGAACAACGTTTACAAATAATTAAAATTTACTACCGAAAACAATTAAAGTAGTTTGGCAAGAAAATTCAGTATGTATTCAGTTGTTGTTGTGAAAGAGTTGAAGCTGAGCGAGTTTCTGGCTTACTTTCTGAAAATCACGCGCTTGTGTTGGATTTTCGAAAATACAATGTCGGGTTTGCTCGAAATTTTGACTGCCTCGATCTAAGATAATTTTATATTAATGAGTTTATTGCATTTAAAATTAAAAATTAAATAAGCACCTTTTGCCAACCTTTGTTTTTTTTTTGTAGCAATAAATTTCCAAGAATGTTCTCAATTGATCTTATTCAAGCCCTTTCTAAAACCTTCCGCCAGATTTTCGTTATTCTCCATTTATGAAGTAAAACCTTCTGAATGTGCATAACCTATTCTATGTACTGTTGGATAACGTATTCCTACTCCTTTCCCTCATAAAGTGGGCGTGGCAAAAGTCTATGAATGGAGTTGTTAAGAGCGCTCTACATATATTTTATACAACATTTAAAGGATTTTACAGAAAAAAATAATTTTTGTAAAAATGAAGAAAACTTTACATAAAGAATTGTCCGAGACGACTTTATCTACATACTTTGCAAAGAACAGGACTTTCATTAATAGTTTGTTTGTTTATTGTTTGTTTATTTATTTACTATTGTGCTAACACGTAGATACAAAATCCATTAATTGTGTAACAGTTATAAAAGGTCAATTTCGAAAGTACATAATTTCAGATTAAAACAAGAATTTAGAACAAAATTAAAACTACATACTTATAAAAAAAGTTGAACAAAAAAGGAAAGAAAAAAAGAATGAAATGAAATGAAAACAAAAACCCTAAAACAAGTTTGGAATTATGTGCCAAAATAATCTTTCAATTTTCTCTGGAAGTCGCTGAAGCCTGATGATCTCCTAATGTTAACCGGAAGCGTATTCCACAGTCGAATGGCGTACACAAAAAATTGTTTTCTCGTTGTATTATATTTATAGGTCGCCAAATTAGAATTCTGCTTCTAGCTGAAGAAGCAAATTATAATCTTTGAAACAGATAATCTGGTGCCTGGCTGTCTTTCAGATTAAATAGGAAAGTCAATGTTCTGTGATCCATATAACGTTGCAGGTCCATTCCCAGAAATTCTTTCATACGCATGGAAATGTGTTCTCTTTTACTTAAACGAATACTTCTCGTAGACGAATAGCACTGAACTATTTAAGGCGACCTTAAACTTATGGAAATTTGTTTCTGCGGGACCACAAAACAATAGAATTCAGATCCTCATTGAATCGTTCCGTTGCATCTTCCACCAGTCCAAAAGGATAGCTTAAATGCAGCTGCACGTCATCTGCATACATTTGGATCTTGCAGTGCTTCAGAACTGATGGAATGTCATTGTTGGACAGTGTGAACAACAGCGGACCCATTATTGACCCTTTGGTTTCAAGGAAAGCAGATAGTGTTTCGTTGATATACACAGCTTGATTGCGGCCTTTAAGGTAGCTTTCCATAAGTTTAAGTGCCGTTGAGTCAAAGTGAAAAAAGTATTTTAATTTATGCAACAGTATTTCGTGGGGTACTGTATCGAAAGCTTTCGAGAAATCTAATAATACCAGTGATGTTACATTGTCCTTGTCCATTTCAACACGAAAGTGTTCAACTAAATTCCCAAGTGCAGTAGTACAGCTATAATGCGGTCTAAAGCCGGACTGAGAAGACAGGTCTCGTTAAGGTATGCATTTACTTGTCGACTTAAAAGCTTTTCGAAGGCTTTTGAAATAAAAGGTAGAATTGAAATTGGACAAAAATTGGTCGCTGCATTGCGATTTGCTGAGTTCTTAGGAATAGGAAGGCAGTTCTTCATAAATTATTAATTTAAGTAATCGCGGATGCATGCCATCCAGACCAATGGCATTCGACTTGATAGCGTTAACGGCGCTTAGTACATCGCATTCGTACACTCTATGAAAGGAGAAATTTCCTGACGTAATAGAATTGTTTGGTGTTAATAAACATTGAGCTCCGCTATCATTGCATTGTGCATTTGAGGCTACGGCGAATTCGGCGTTTAAGTAATCTGGACTGACTTCACTTACACAAGCAGAAGTTCTTTGTTTACCAATACCTAACTACTTAACGTACCTCCACGTTTTGGTTCGGTTGAGATCTGGATTGAACTTTGAAATAGTGATTTCTTTAATAAAAGATTTTTTTAAATAGTGAATGTGTCAGTAGCGGATTTCAAAAATAATTAGGCTTGAGCTGAGCATTAAAGGCCGCTAGAGAGTATATATTTCAAATTTCAGCTTCCCGTTAAAAACTTAGACTTTTCGATAAAATTCTTTTTTTTTAACTATGGGCGTGTCAGTGGGCGGATTTCAAAATTATTAACTCTGGAGCAAATTAGGCCCCTAAAGACAATCAGCTGGTTGTAAATCGAGTGAATTTGTTTTCTGCGTTCCACATTTCACCTATTTTATAATATTCGAAACTTTTTCGAAATGACTTCAAGTGAAATTAAAACCAGCTGATATCTGTCAAAGAGATACTACACAATTGTTTTGATTTTAGCAATTTGTTTTATTTTCACATTTTTGTGTTGAATTGTGAGTAGTGCGATGTTTAAACCTTGCCTTGTAAAAACTGGAGATTCATTTCCTTTAATTTAAGTTTCTTTTATTTCTAAAGAATTTCTTCCTTTCGGCATTTTTTTATTTCTAGATTATGCCTTTGTCTTTCCTCATTTTTATTAAGCAAAATATTTCCAAAATTGTCCATTGTTTTTTGGAGTTTCCTTATCCCATGGTCGACATCTATTAACACGCGATTTTTTTTTTTTAAGCTTCCAAAATAACCTCCATTTCTTTTCCAACTTTTGTAATAGATTCATTTTGTTGATTCATAAAATCATTTAAATTATCATTAAATGAACACTGCCTCTTTCTTTTGCTGCTGGGAGCATTCAACGGTTGACCTACGTCTTCCAAAATATCTGGTGTGTTGTTTGAAGCATTCTCGTCACATATTACTTCTGTTGAACAAAAATCAACCGTGTTTGGATATTCCGCATATTTTGGCCACCGTGTCCTCCGTAGCCGAACGGTCCACCACCTGTTGATACGTCCTCAGCCTTGTTGTGAGATAATTTTTTCCTTATAGAAGCCTTCCAATACGTTCAAACCTTTGGAAAAATATAAAAATGAATAAACGAAATTTGTCGAATATTATTAGTTGAACAAATTATTTTATTAGTTTTGTATTATTATTTACTTTTTTCCACCCATTGGCATCCTTTTGTGGTGGGCCATGGCTGTTTAGGTCATTTCTAACTCCTCTCACAGGGCTTCAGCAGCTACGCGGTCCCCTTTTGTGAAACCTCTTGCGAGGTATGTATTTATGTTTCTCCATAAAAGCAATAAATATTGCTCCTGGAGCATTAATTTTATGTTTACCCCTGTTTAAATAAAGTATTTAAATTGAATATTATTGAGGTTTAATATATGTAATATATTTGTTTAAATTGAGTTTTTTACTTACATTTTCAATCGCATCAGTTGAAATCACCTTGAAATCGACAAAATCTAATTGTGGAACACAACAATTTTACTTGTTTCCATTTCGAAAAATTTGAAATCGAAATCGATAATGGTGAAATGTAGAACACCAAATATGATTTTAGATCGATTTCAATTTCATTTCGAGTGAAAGTGAAATGTGGAACCTTGCTGAATATATTGAAACATTTCATCTTCCTTGACCAAATCCGATTTAGGCGGATTTTAAAAATTCTTAAACTTGATTATTTCGGGGCGGGCCCCTAGAGAGTATATAATAATAACATATATATGTAGGAAAATCTTCGTTTAATGAGTGGACAAAAACCCGAGTAAATTTAAACTTAAATTTATTTCTTTAAAGTTTACAAGAATAAAATGTTTCAATACAAAAAAAATTACATGACCAAAGTTATACGATAATTATACGACAAAAGTTATAAGACCCAAGACTTGGATCGCCGAACCGTTTTCTTCTAGAGACTGCGATGGACTGCCCTTCTTCAATGCAGCAAAGTTCCGTCGCTCGCTCGATTGCCGACCTCCTTCTACCCCAGCCAGTCCCACAACCTGGTTGCGCTGAGGACATTGTACCATGCCCATAATTTAAGGGCAAACGATAGCAGAATCCATCCACCGAGCACTCCAACCGTAATCAACAGTATTCGAAGGGGAGACATTGTATTGCTGAAAAAATATACCAAAATCGATTGATTTTTATGCCTCCCAACTAGGTCGGCATAAAATACTTCAACAATGAATCAGGGAACATGTCAACCCGATATCCGTGATTCATTGAAGTAAACAAAGTCGATGGGTTCAAACCACTGCACTGTGTTTAAGTGGATGTAAACAAACCCAATCCACTCATGACGCATGGGGCTGACGAACGAGCGGGCGACGACATCAAGCTATCTGAAAATGAGAACATTAAATTATTTGAAACCTAAACATTAGACGGTCGTTGCTTTTGTTCGGCGACCCAAATCAATCTAAAAAGAAAACAAACCAACAAGTAGAAAAAAAGAAACATAAAACTATACTTAATTGCCGAAACGCATTCCTTTCAAATTGGAATTCCTACATATATATATATCTATAATTATTATTAGAGAGTACTTATATGGTTAAAATGTCAGCTTTCTAGGGCGAGTTTAAAGGCCTAATTTTTGCCGCCGGACGGGCATGGCTAGATCAACATTACAATCGATTCAGATCGCGAATTTAGTTACTTTTAGGGGTCTACGTACAATAGAAAGGTTACAAACTATGAGTCAAAATTAATATACCCTTAGAATAGGGTATAAAAAATGCAGACATACAATATATACAGGGTGATTCCAAGTTGAAAATCAAGACTTTGGAAAATGATTCTTCGGTATAATCTTAAAACGAAATCGCTCTACTGCATGGGTATATATCCAATGTGGACATCGCTTTCCTATAATTTTAAAAAAAACTTTTGGGTTCCTTGAAAAAAACGTTTCAAAAGAATGCTGAAAAACCCATTCATTTTATTTATTTTATAAATGAAAAAAAAAACCTTAAATATAGGTTCGATGAAGATTAACGAATTATATTTATATTATATTTTTGTCAATTGCAAAAGCATCATCACAAACAAAACAATATGGAACCAAATTAGAATAGAAGAATTTGTATAACTCTGGGGCAATGAGATTGACAAAAAAAAATGGAGAAAATGGTTCACCTTTAGTGGACTATTCGGCAAACAATTTGGTGGTGGGAATGGCAAACAATTGATTTTAACATGAATGGGGAAGAGAACAACTGTTAAAAACTACAGCATCACAATTCCGCCTGTTTGAACCAACATCAACATAATTAAATGAATCTATTGTTTGCATCGCCGACTCCCATTAGAACAATGCTGTGGAAGCTTTTTTAATTATAATAACGCCGGCAGCATTTGCTGGTGCCTTAATTGCAACATGCTCTCCATCTATAACGCCCAAATATTGAGGAAAATTCCAGAGTTAATTGAAATCTATGGATATGTTTTTTCCATTCTTCATCGGATGATGGAAACTAGATGAAACCATTTCGATAGTACGAAATGAAAAGCTGAAGGAAAATGAATAAAAAAATGGAGATCTACCTTTAAATGTCGACCTTTAAACTATTGGAAAATTGCCTCAAATATCTCAGGGACTATTTGGGTGATAGATGGGAGAATTGTCACCAATCGCCAGATACCACAAAATTACCATTGATCGATGGCGTGCTGATAATAGTTGACGAAGAATAGTGTCTTGTCTTTCAATTAATGGACTAACAAGACCAAGAATCAATTCAAAGTTTTCCTTGACTTGCGAAACAATGTAAATATAACCGGCAATGGGAGACCTAATTCTTACAGCAAATGTTCAGTACACCATTTTTCTTTCCTTTCATCAACCAATCAACTTAAACTTTTCTTTCTTTCTTTTTGACACCAACGTTTTCGTCGAATCGACTTGAATTGAAATTTGAATAAGCAAAATATGTTTGCCTTATTATTTGACGCATTTTCGCATTCGACATATTTTTTTAAGTCAATGCAATCGCTAGTGTGATAGCCAAAGTTCGCTTCGTCGTATAAATGAAGAAAAAATTAACTGATAAAGTCTTATATTTATATGGCATAGTGCTATATCACTTTTTATACAAACAGACACTACGTCACTTTGAATACGACACCAACGACCCTATCGGAAAGCGACATTACAGGAATGAAAGGGTTTATGTCCTGGTGAATTATGTTTGTTACCATATCGGCAGAAGTATCGTCGCTGTCGAGGAAGCACAGCGACCAGTTAGAACTTTAAGAAACCGTTTAGTTTCTTGGCTTTCTCGTATTGCCATACGGTTCTTTTAGGAATTGGCTCTTTAACTATGAGGTTGGAGTACGAGAAATTCGCTGATATGATACAATGCTCCGACGAATATAGAGGCGATAACACGTTCATACCATATTTATAAGAGTGAGATGTAAGAAACAAGCCCAGTGTGTTGGCGGTTTGACTGCTAACGTCCGGTATTCGTGTTGGCTCATTTACTAGCTGAGTCAGATTATAAGCCTCAACAAAGATCTCAACCTACCTTCCTTCGAGTGTTGTCTGATCAGATTGTCGAAGCCAACTTGAATTGTGTATATTGAAATCAACCGCAATGACGATTTCAGTACGATGCTGAAGGGTCACAATGTTTGTGATGGAATCAGACGGGCCAACAAACTCATTATAAGTTGAATGTCTATCCAAATTTGGACTTCTGTAAATAAAACAGTATTGTATTAGTTACGGACATGAAATTTTAGCCAAATGAAATTAAATTCCGCATTGAAATACTGATCATATTGAGGCTGAGGTTGGTAGGCTACGTCACTATGTATATAAGTGGTTACCAGGAAGATTAAGCTCCAATAAATCAGAGCCAACACTAACCTGTGTTTCACTTTGCGCCAAAACAGCTTGTTTATGTGAAAAACATGAGCGTACAATGAAGAAGAACTTCCTTAATACATGGATGTTGCTCACATCGACCATAAAATTCATAAATATTATAAAAGACAAGCATAAATAAAACACAAACTCCGACGCTAACTACCTAACTACCTAGTGAAGGTGGGCGTTGGATTTTCAAAACAATTTACTGCAGGTGTTATGCCCGTACGATAATTTGCTTTGGTTCACTAACAAATCACACCACCGCGACCCGCTATCCACCATATGCTGCCTCTACCCAAGCATTACATGTACACAAGAAAATCGTACGTCACATATCAATAGCCAAGCAATAGCAACAACGATGGAATGGGATGGTGTAGGGTGTAATACTCAACGCTGTGGCTTTCTTTTGCTTTCCTTTTTGCCAATGACGCCGGCACTGTGCGAAATTAGTCGCAGAACGACTTGAGACGTTCACACAGTATGTTGAATATGATCTTATATGCGACATATGCCTCGAAAGTTTTTGCAAGACATAGGATCGCCTTTCTTGTAGATGGGGCATATAGAGCGGATAGCGGGGATGGAAAAGTCGATACAATTGTATCGAATTCAATACATATGAATTTGTTCAAGTATAAAAATACAATTGAAAGAAAATCGAATCAGTAAATCTTTTTGTTTTAAGTTTAACGCATAGCGTTGACTGGATTTTACTTTTAACGACCCAGAACGCATTATTTCAGTTTCCATTTCCGTATGGATATTTTGGATTATTTGGAACACAAATGTGCAAAATGAGAGCACTAAAAGCAAAGATGAAAGGGTAAACTACCTCACGTAATCTTCATGCTTAACTCGTTTTTTACGGGGAAACTACTTTCCACTATAAACTACCTTTGACTACGTCTACTACTTGTCTAACAAATTGATTGTCCTGTCAATGTCAGTGACGTTAAGATGTTAAATTGACAAAATAAAAACTACACATCATAGTTATATTCGTGTTAATGTAGAAAACGAAATTAAATGTAGCAGACGTAGCTACATTTAATTATGTTTTCTACATTAACACGAATATGTAGCAGACGATACAAATATAGTTTCTAGCAAAAAAATTGCATTTTAGCCATCGCTGTTTGAAGAGCTCATAGACTAAACTATAAACTGAAGAAAACTAAATTATTTTTGTTTGTAAGGTTTTGCTATGAAGTTATTTATGTTTACTTTTGTTAATGAATTGTTTATTTTTTTTTGTTTGTTTATGTTTTTGAAAATAAAATACTTTGCGTTCAATTTATATTATTTTTTCATGCGAAAAAGGGTTTTCAATACTATTGGCTCCATTTCAGTACAATCTTAGAGCAGTTTTAAATACAACTCAAAAATGCAATTTTCTATGCCTGGCGGATAGTCCTGTCACCATATTTGGTATTGAAAAAACTCCGCCTTTTTGTTTTAAAATGTTTATGATACAAATTAATTCACTTCGAACGGAATTACAATCTCAGTTATGGGTGAAAATGTTCGCGAATAGATTTATTGATATAGTCACGAGAATCAAGATATTGTTATCCTCTGTTTGTGTTTCCTTTGGATGTTTGCAATCAAACTTTTAAAACAAATTTATCGGTGTGAAGGTTTTGCTGTTTATTTTATTTTTTTTTGTAAATATTTAATTTTTCCTGCATCGTTTAATTGCTTTACGTTTTGTTTATTCTTTGAACTAGGTTAATTGAAAAAGTCTACCCTCTTGTTCCAAATTTTCTCAAACCCGAATTATCCCACTGTAACGTATATGGTACAATTAACATAAAACTTGCTATCTGAAAAGAAGGCCACTTATTTAAATATTTTTTTCGGAATTTTCCCGCTGTAGTAGGCTTTGATTTTTGTATGTCAAGTTTGATTTATTTGTGTTTCATTGGTGTTAAAAGAGGAGTGAAAAGTGTTAATTTTTTTAAAAGCAACACAATTCCAGGAAAAGGTAAGTAATTCTTAATTGATGGCTTATAGTAAGTTTAAAATCGAAATCTATGTAATCAAAACAATAGCTAATCGTCCTATTCAACTAATTTGACGATTAAGATATATTTTGTTGCTGTTACATGGATATTCATATTGATGTACAGCATATGGTACAGTGGGATAATACATATCCTTTCGATATTTTTAGGGTAACTGTCAATGAGATCATTACTTGCATAGATGAAAGCGATGAAGGCGATTTTTATTCAGAAATACCCATTTTACCACCATTACTGGAAGGTGATGTAACAGATGAGGATTCATGAGAGGAGGATGTGGTTTTTGTAGACAATTTGCCCCGTAATCAGCTAGTGGCAGAAATTGTTTTACACCCGAATAACTTTGATGAAGAGGATAAAATTCCACTTTCTTCGTTTGTCACTAAAAAGAAGGCGCGACTTATAAATTTTTCATGGAAAAAAGAAGACGGAGGAAACAATTACAGACTTCAATTATGAATCTTGCAACCTCAATCCATCTTTAGCTCCTTTGGACCTGTTCTCGCTCTTTTTCCATGAAGCTATATTTGAAATGATAACGAAGTACTCTAACTTATATGCCCAACATCATAATCTTCTGGCCGATATTCAGGTTAAGAAGCTTAACACTTTTGTTGGAGTACTTATATTGAGTGGCTACAATAATGTATTAAGACGAAGAATGTACTGGGAAAATGAGGAGGATTCACGAAATATAGGTAGGTAGGTAGAAGTGGCGGTTCGGCTTGAACCCAATTAGCACTTATTGTGCCTTTTTGTTACCACGACTCGTGTGACCTATGTTGTAGTGGTTGTAGAGCATTTGATGTGTGGCTATATCCAACCTGTGGAATTGAGAATACGGATAAGATCTTGTATCCCTTTGCCCGCAATAGCGCTAAGGTCGTCGAAGAATGGTTGGTTCAGTGCCCGCAGTCTAGCTCTTGCTAGTGCCGGACATTCGCAGAGGAAATGGAAGAGAGTTTCTCTTTCGTTTACATTCCCGCAGCTTCGGCAGTGGGTGTTAAATGGGATACCTAGTTTGGCCGCATGGTCTCCAATTGGCCAGTGCCCGGTGATTATCGCCGTAATTCTGGAGACTTCGGGGCGGGTTCTGTTAAGAAGATCTCCTGTTCTTCCTTTGTCATAAATAGGCCATATCTTCCTCGATATGATGCAGTTAGTTAACCATATCCATTGAAGATTGGCTTTCTGCAGGAATTGTGAGTGTCTTGACCGCACCTAGCGGAATGTGAACCCTTGCAGCGAGTGAGCCGTCCAGAGCTGAGCCCTGCCTGGCCAGCTCATCTGCACGCTCGTTTCCTGTTATGTTACTATGCCCTGGAACCCAGAGTAGTGTAACACTGAAACGTTCGCCCAGTCGCGCAAGCTCGTTCCGGCACTCCTGCACCAGTTTGGAGGATATGGTAGCCGAGTCAATAGCTTTGATTGCGGCTTGGCTATCTATGAAGATAGCAATGTTTTGTTTGTACGCTGTGTCACGCCATAGTTGCGTGCAGGCCTCTCGGATAGCCAGTAGTTCCGCCTGGAAAACGCAGGCAAAATCCGGCAGGCGAAGGGATATTGATATTTTTAGTGATTCCGAGTAGACACCGGCCCCCACACCACAGTTCATCTTAGAACCGTCGGTGTATATGACCGTGTCGAAATCGTTCACTACTTCGTCCCTCTTCCAACAAGCTCTGGAAGGGAAGCTTACTTGGAAGCCTTTTGTGAAGTTTAGTTTGGGTGTGATGTAGTCGGTTGGAAACGTGACCGTGCCTTCTGGTAGCGAGTCCAGAATGCTGCTGTGGCCGTATGGCCTTGCAGTCCAGCACCCCGATTCCCTGAGTCTTACCGCACTACATAGTGCGGTGTCTTTTGTGTGTAGGTCAAGAGGCAAAAGGTGCAAGAGCACAGTGAGGGCGTCCGTTGGGGCCGACCTCAGTGCACCCGTGGTGCCTAGACAGGCTGTCCTTTGCAATATTTTCAGTTTTGTGAGGTTGTAACCTTTACTCAACGCGGGCCACCATACTAGTGATCCATAGGTGAGGATTGGACGCACTACTGCTGTGTACATCCACAAGGTCATCTTTGGTTGAAGTCCCCACTTCTTTCCAAAGGTTCTGCTACAGGCATAGAAGGCAATACACGCCTTCCTCACTCTGTGTTCAATGTTATGTTTCCAGTTAAGTTTAGGATCGAGCGCGATACCCAGATACTTAGCGCTGGAGGATAGTGTAAGTGGTTGAACGTTTAGGCGGGGAAGGGTAAAATCGGGTATTTTGGTTTTGGTGGTGAACAGTATCAGTTCGGTTTTGCTCGGGTTAACGCCGAGGCCACACCTTGTAGCCCAGGTGCTTACCTTGTCTAGAGCATTCCCCATGATATCACTTATCACGGAGGGAAACTTCCCTGACACTAGTATCACCACGTCATCCGCATACGCGACAGCTTTGACCCTTTCCCTGTCTAGTTTTACTAGAATTTTGTTCATAACCATTAGCCATAGTAGCGGAGAAATGGCGCCACCCTGTGGCGTTCCTTTATGGGCAAATTTGGTTAAGTGGCTGTTGCCTAGTGTTGCCTGAATAACTCTTGTTCCGAGCATAGAAGCTATCCATTTCCTAATAGATTCCTCTATGCCCAGTTCGACCAGAGATTCAAGAATAGCTTCGGTGTGTACGTTGTTGAAGGCTCCCTCTATATCCAAGAAGGAGGCTAGGGTGTATTCTTTGTAGTGTATGGATTTTTCGATAGTTCGCACTACCTCATGGAGAGCCGTTTTCGTGGATCGGCCTTTGAGATAGGCGTGCTTTGATTTGGAAAGCGATGTTTCTGGCAGAGAACTTCGCATATGGATGTCTAGGACACGCTCCAGGGTTTTGAGTATAAAGGAGGTTAGACTGATAGGTCTGAAGTCCTTTGCGGATACGTGCCCGCGTTTACCCACCTTCGGTATAAACACCACCCTGGCGCGTCTCCAGGAGTGTGGTACGTGGTTTAGCGATAAACAGCGGAATATCAACGAAATATACTTGTATCGAAATTCATCACTAGAAATAGATTCGATCACATCTTCCGAGTATACTACATTGTTGCGATAATACTCAACTAGATCCAAACGATCGTTATTCCAAAGTAGGACCTTTGTTTCAACACCTGCCTCAAAACTTCTTATTGTTTGCTCAAGTAGTAGAAAATTATAGTGTGGATGAAGGTATGATACCCTATTTTGGACGCCATCCGACTAAATAATTTATAAGAGAAACATAGGGGCGGGCTACAGTCCGCTTGGGCGAACTGTTGGATACCCTATTCTTATTCCTATATCTCATAAGTGGGCGTGACAAAAATTTAAAGGATTTTATCGAAAAAGCTAAGCTTTTGTAAATAAAAATGCTCCCTAGCTCAAACTTTGGTTTTTCAATCAAATTGTTTTATTTAATTGTGGGCGTGTCAGTAGGCGGATTTAAAAAAAATTTAAGTGTGAGCATAAAGGGCACCTAGAGAGTATATACTATAAATTTCAGCTCCCTAGCTCAAACTTTCAAAAATAAAAAAAAAAATAATTGTGGGCGTGTCAGTGGGCGGATTTTGAAAATATTTACACATGAGCATAAAGGGCCCCTAGAGAGTATATATTAAAAATTTCAGCTCCCTAGCTCAAATTTTGGTTTTTCAAAAAAAATATTTTATTTAATTGTGGGCGTGTCAGTGGGCGGATTTTGAAAATTTTATGTCCCAAGCAGTTTTATGGGCCAAATATCATATATAAAAAATTTCAGCTTTCTAGCTCAAAATTCAATTTTTCCCAAAATTTGTTTTATTTAATTGTGGGCGTGTCAGTGGGCGGATTTTGAAAATTTTATGTCCCAATCAGTTTTATGGGCCATAGATCATATATAAAAAATTACAGCTCTCTAGCTCAAAATTCGATTTTTTCCAAAATTTTGTTTTTTTGAGTTTGTGGGCGTGTCTGTGGGCGGATTTCAAAAATTCTTAAACTTGATTATTTCGGGACCCTAGAGAGTATATGGTTAAAATTTCAGCTCTCTAGGTCCAGTTTAAAGGCCTAATTTTTGCCGACGGACGGACGGACGGACGGACATGGCTAGATCGACATTACTATCGATGCTGATCATAAATATAGTAACTTTTAGGGGTCTACGGGCAATATTAAGGTATGTTACAAACTATACGTCAAAATTAATATACCCCTAGAATAGGGTATAAAAACCAATTAGATGGATCTATAAATTTTGGTTTGGAACAACTCCAAGCGGATATATTGTATGGTTTGATCCCTATCTTGGATCAAAATTATCTTCAACGCCCAAGAATAGAGAATTCTCTCTTGGAACACAGGTTAGGTTAGGTTAGGTTGATGTAGCTGTCGGCAGAAGCCGACACACTTAGACCAATTTAGGTCCATTGTGATACCACGTATGCATTATCTACCTCAACTCTGTAGATGGGACTGGCCAACGACACGCGGTTGTTTTCAAACGCTCCCCCATCTACGTTCTAACCGCACCCAACGTCCTTTAATTGCGGTGATCTGACCAGAACCGATTAACTCGACGTGGTATGGTCGTTGGTTCACAAGTTGTTCTAGATTTTTGTCATGCGCTTATTGGACGGACGAGGCTTAAATCTAAGCTAGCATTTATTTTTTGACATTTTCTTTCTTCTCTTCAATTATTTCATGAATTAAACGTATTAAAAATAAGAGGTACTGGGACTATTAGAGATAATCGGTTAAAAACCTGTTCCTTGCGTGGATCGGATAAAATTCTGAAACGAAAAGGCCGAGGTGCTTATAGTTACGAACTCTGTTTAGAACTCAATGCGGTGCAATGTGCAAATGGAATGACAACAACATTGTAGATATGTTCGAGTACAGCCAACAAATTCGATGAGAAGATACTCCCGTGCTGAGAAAAAAGAAATATCAGTTCCCCAGCCAAAATTTATAAAAGGCTATAATAAAAATATGGGAGGCGTCGATAGATCAGACCAAAATATCGGTCTTTATCGGATTGGTATTAGAGGGAAAAAATGGTATTATCCACTTTTTGCTCATTATATTGATATGGCAATTACAAACGCATGGCAGCTTTATAAGTACAATAAAGGTATACTGGACAATCTGGAGTTCCGTCGTAGACTAGCTAGGAGTTTGCTGGGAACATGCGGAAATAGCACCAGACCACGAATTTTGAAGCCAGCAAATACAGAGAACCAAGACATTAGATATGATGAAATAAACAACTTGATTGTCGAGCAAGACAAGCGAACCAGAAGTCGAATTTGCCACACTCAAGCGGCTACTGTTTGTGAGAAATGTGGCGTTGCATTACATGTGCGCTGTTTCAAAGCTTATCACACAATGTCACAATAATATATATATAAAAATAATCAATAAGGCACCATATTCAATATACATTTAAATCAGGATTACATTTGTAAAATTAGATTATGATAGTGCATTATCCCACTGTACCATATGGGGTACACCTTATCCCCAGCAAATGGTAAGTTAATTTTTTTTTTCAATTTTTAACAAATGGGACAAGTGTCCTTACTTCCAAATTTTATTGAAAAATTCAACAATCTCCTTTCTAGGATAATCCGGGTTAAATACGACAGAATAGTGGGGCTTCTTGGAACCAATATATTTATGTTATTCAACAAAAATCTGCTCCTGAATTAGTCAGAAGTATATAAGTTCCTCGTGTTTGGAATGTTTTCATTTCGCCAGGATAAATATTCTTTATCATGAAACAGTAGGTACGTGCAGTTTCGTGATAATTTCAGAAAACACGAAACGATGAACACGAGTGTATCATCAGAGTATGTCGTACCGTGCTGCGCTGAGTATGTGCAAAATTTATGAATCAAAAAGAATATAACTCATTATCCTTGTTCTGATAAAACCTTGTTAACACATCTTTCCTGCTCATTTTCATTTTTGGCAAGGATTTTATTCACTATTAAGCAGCTGGAATGTGCCAGACTGAAGTCGTTTGCCCATAGCCAACGTAGGCTAATAGCAGCGCTGTGTAGTTGTAACAATTTAATGAAATAAGGCTGCCCGATAACAAGAATATATTTTGCCCAGCCAATGAGATATCTTTCTGTTCTTGGGGTGATATTTCAACTGAGACGCGGATTAAAGGATTTCATACATCATGCCAGACTCGCTGCTAATTAGCATGTGCTTTCCGCTCGAATGAACGGTGGGTCTAAATGGCTTTGTGAAAAATGGGATTCTTTTATTGTAATTAGGAAATTAAGTAAGGATTTCGGAATAGACGGAAATCCCATAGAACATTATTTATATAAGGTGCTTATCACGGAATGGGCTTTTTTGTGATCGTAATGGACGTATGAGTTTGGATAATAGTTTATAATTTGCCCCGGATGAAAGTACATATTGAGATGTTGTTTAGTGAGTGCCAAAGTAGCTATTTATTTAATTGATTAATTTGTCAGTGCCATTTTTGTTTAACATGATTGGAAATGAAATTCTAATTTAACAGGGGCACAACCATTTGCAGAATAACTGCTCAGAGAAGGAAATCCGTTTGACAAAGCTCATTAACTATGCTCAAGGGCTGCTTCTTGTCGATGACGAAATCCACGGATAAACTTTTCAAGATCCATTCCTAACAATGAAGAAATACCCGGCATTACAGTCGAAAAAATGAAATGTGCTTGGGTGGGACGAGATACCCTCTGAGTTCTGGGAAAAAATGGGAGACATCTGATATAGATGGCTTATGATTCTCATCTCTTAACTTTTTTTTTATATAATTTGCTTACGCTAAAGGGGGTTTTCCGTAAATGTCACAGTACTCTGTACCTTTGCATCATTGCATGCTTTTCAGTGCTACTTACCTTAGAAAGAAATAGAAAGAAATAGAGAGATAGGAAAGAAGTGTTTTGTTTGTTGTCTAAGTTGCTTAGGGAGATCAAGTTTTACATATATTCGAAATAAAGTAATGGATTTGGCCGGGATTTGAACGCACGACCTTCCAAGCCACCTGCGATGAGAGGCGATCGAATGCCTAAACAGTGGAGAGAAAGTTATCTTCTCAAGAATGGGATATTTTCCATACTAACAAGCTAGTGCCACACGCCATGAAGATCGTTCAGCGGGAAATAGATAGCCGGTTGTGGAAAATAACACGGCTATCTGATGACCAGTGAGGGTTTGTCGCAGGAAGATCAACCACAGATGCCAGCTCCCAGAAACTATGCCTTGTGTGGAGCTTTTGGGGAGCTTTTTTCATTTCTGATTTTGGAAAAAGAGCCAGAAAACTGTATTTAATAGTTACTATTAGTCATTTTTGTTGGCGGTACTTTTTTTTGCGTCATAATGTCATTTACCTGCTTTCGAGTGACTATAAATGTGACGTAGGAAAAATAATACAATAACAAAATGAAAAATGTTCTTTATGAAATTGTTAGTGGCAAGCAAAAAAACAGTAGGGTTTTATAAGTCATCGAACAACACTTACTTACTTAAGGTGGCGCTACAGTCCGGCGTGAACCTGGGCCTCAACCAACAAGCGTCTCCAGCCAGCAACATCTTTGGCCAGCTGTCTCCAGTTTCGCACGCTAAGTTGGTTAAGGTCCCCTTCTACTTGCGTGCGCCAACTGAGTCGCGGTCTTCCTCTACTGCGCCGTCCCTCGGGGGTGGATTCGAAGATCTTCCTGGCCGGATCATTCACGTCCATTCGCTCTACATGACCCAGCCACTTCAGTCGTTGGACCTTCACTCTTCTGGCTAAGTCGATGTCGCTGTCGCTGTACAGCCCGTACAGTTTGTCGTTGTATCTCCTCCTCCATTACCCGAAGAATTTTTCTCTCAAAACAACCAAGAGTGACCTCATCCGCTTTTGTTAGAGTCCATGCCTCTGAACCATAGAGAAGGACTGGAATTATTAAGATCTTATAAAGGGTCACTTTAGTTGTTCGAGAGAGGGCTTTGCTATTCAATTGCTTTCTTAGCCCAAAGAAACAGCGATTGGCAAGAGTTATTCTTCGTTTAATCTCAGCGCTGGTGTCAATGCCTGAGTTCATTGCGGAGCCTAGGTAGACAAAGTCCTGAACCACCTCAAAGTTATATCCGATAATAGTGACATTCTGTCCGAGACGTCGGTGTTGGGTACCATTTCTTGATGACAGCATATACTTTGGCTTGCCATCATTGATCGCCAATCAATCAATACTCACGAACGCGCCAGTGACATCCCGCTGCGTTCTGCCGATTATATTGATGTCGTCGGCCGGCGTAAGTGAGTAGATGGACGGACTTTTGAAAAATAGTGCCTCTGGTGTTAGCATTTGAGTTTTTCACTATTCTTCAAGAACGATGTTGAAGATGTCACATGACAGCGCATAGCCTTATCTAAGTCCTTTTTTGACATTGATGGAGCAGCGTGCATTCTCCATTGTCATCTTGCATAAACGGACGAACTAGCCAAAACTGTACATTGCTCTGTATAGCTCGTCTCTATAAATGATAGGCGGCCTTAAAATCGATGAAAAGGTGGTGGGTATCGATTTGGACTTCCTGGGTTTTCTCCTAGATCCGCCGCAGTGTGAATATTTGATCCATGGTAGACTTTCCTGGCTTGAAGCCACACTGATAGGAACCAATCAGGTTGTTGACGAAAGGCTTCAGGCGTTCACACAGCACGGCAGATAACATCTTGTAGGCGATGTTAAGAAGACTTAAACATACTCGTACCTCTGTAGTAGTTGGCGCAGTTCAGAGGGTCTCCTTTCTTGAGGATCGGGCAAACAATGTTGAAGTTCCATTCATTGGGCATACTTTCCTCCGACCATATTTTACAGATGAGTTGGTGCATGCTCCTGACCAAGTCATCGCCTGCGGATTTGAATAGCTCTGCGGTTAGGCCATCCAGCGGCTTTGTTGGAGTTTCATCGAACAACAACAATTGTATAAAAAAAAATATTGTCACAACAACAATGTGGTCTACATAATGGAGCTGATAGTCCATTCATCGGGCATGCTTTCTTCCATCCTTGGTTAGCTAAGGTTAGGTTATAGTGGTAGTCGGAGGCCGACACACTTAGACCAATAGAAAGGTCTGTTGTGATACCAGGCGGATCTCTTTTTCTACCCTATTCTAAGGGTTTTAGACCCCTAAAAGTTACTATATTTATGATCAGCATCGATAGTAATGTTGATCTAGCCATGTCCGTCCGTCCGTCGGCAAAAATTAGGAATTTAAACTGGGCCTAGAGAGCTGAAATTTTAACCATATACTCTCTAGGGTCCCGAAATAATCAAGTATACGAATTTTTGAAATCCGCCCACAGACACGCCCACAAACTCAAAAAAACAAAATTTTCGAAAAAATCGAATTTTGAGCTAGAAACCTGAAATTTTTTATATATGATCTATGACTCCTAAAACTGCTCGGGATAGAAAATTTTCAAAATCCGCCTACTGACACGCCCACAATTTAAAAAAACCTTTTTTTGAAAATCCAAAGTTTGAGCTAGGGAGCTGAAATTTATAATATATACTCTCTAGGAGTCCTTTATGCTCATGTGTTAATTTTTTTTAAATCCGCCTACTGATACGCCCACAATTAAATAAAACAATTTTATTCAAAAACCAAAGTTTGAGTTAGGGAGCGTTTTTTTACAAAAGCTTCGTTTTTTTTGATAAAATCCTTTAAATGTTATACAAGGTGTCCCTTAATTCGTTGGCAATATTTTAGGGCATGATTTATGGGTATATTCTAAGGAAAAAATTGTTCTACAGTAAGGGAGTATCTCTAAGTTTTATATCATTTATTGAGGATTTAAGAAAAGGCTTACTTGGGTGTACCCTGAGCCATGTTAACGGAAATTGCGCTGTTGCTGTTAGTACTAATGATAGAAATTTCGTTTAGGCCTCTATTTTTAGAAGAAATATTAGCCTTTGTCATTGCATTTAAATAAATTTTATATCTTAACTCAGTCTTAAGGTATCCAATTTTTAACCTGTTCCATTTTTCGTGCCCATGCTAATTTTTTGATTTTCGGTTCAATTTTCTCCAGAAAATGCGTAATAAACAAAACGTTTTAATATTTTTTTTGAATGAAGGTAACAATAATAAAAATAAAAGCTTACGACAAGTTTGTAGAAAAACCCATAGATTATGATACTTGGGAAAACATGGAACAGGTAAAATTTAAAAAATGGATTTTTTGCACGATTACAGATTTTCTCCATGCAGGACATCAGAAATTTTATGTCTGGAAATATTGAAATGCAAAGCTAAGCATCTGATGCTGATTGATGGCTCATTTGTTACAGCTTCCAGTATTCTCTGATCAATCGAAGTTCTTCTTACTTGTGGAGCTCTCGCGTTAGGTCGTGTATTTGAAACTGATCCCGTTTCTCGAAGCCTTCGATATGTATTTCCAAATACATTTGTATTAGGAAGTCGTCGGTTAGGATAAAGTTCATGGTATCTTTGTCGCGCACTATTGGAAGTTCCATTGCACAGCCCATAAACGTAGATAATGTCTGCGTATTCTTCGTTTGTAAATGAAGACATTTTAAAAAACCTTTCTTATCAACTAACGGCTTGCCCTGGCGTTTAAGATTAAACTGATGAATTAATTTTGATTTTAAATCTTTTATACTTTTTTTTTAGGTTACTCCTGACAGGTACTCAAATAAACCAACGGAAAACCGCTCTTATTGTCAACTGTTGTTAGAAATGTAGGTACAAAATCAGAAACCCCTTTTTTACCTGCTGCGGATTTCCCAAGTATCATAAAATCTATGGATTTTTCCTGTTAAAGTAAACACATTAAAACAAAAATTACCTAAACCGGAATAAAATCGTTTTCATTCATAACTTTTGCAACTTAAAGCAATAAAACCTTTTTTCCCCATTTTTACCTGTTCCATGTTTTCGCAAGTATCATAAAATCTATGGGTTTTTCTACAAACTTGTTGTAAGCTTTTATTTTTATTATTGTTACCTTCATTCAAAAAACATATTAAAACGTTTTGTTTATTACGCATTTTCTGGAGAAAATTGAACCGAAAATCAAAAAATTAGCATGGGCACGAAAAATGGAACAGGTTAAAAATTGGATATCTTAAGACTGAGTTAAGATATAAAATTTATTTAAATGCAATTACAAAGGCTAATATTTCTTTTAAAAATAGAGGCCTAAACGAAATTTCTATCATTAGTACTAACAGCAACAGCGCAATTTCCGTTAACATGGCTCAGGGTACACCCAAGTAAGCCTTTTCTTAAATCCGCAATAAATGATATAAAACTTAGAGATACTCCCTTACTGTAGAACAATTTTTTCCTTAGAATATACCCATAAATCATGCTCTAAAATATTGCCAACGAATTAAGGGACACCCTGTATAACAAAATATGTAGAGCGTTCCGCACAATTCAACCATACTTAGACTTTTGTCACGCCCACTTATGAGGGATAGGAATAAGAATAGGGTATCCAACAATTCGCTCAAGCGGACTGTAGCCCGTCCCTATGTTTTTTATAATATTGCTTACGCTAACGGGGTTTTATTTTTTTCTGTACAACAGTAAGCAGTTGAACTAGATTGCCAATTGGAAGAGAAGCTAGAGTCGAGAGCATTTATTTGTAATGGCGAATTAGTTCATCAGCTGTCACTCTCTCTGGCTGTAGATATCATTTTCATTTGAAAGGTAAACTACAATTAAATTTATTATTCCAATCTAAATCAACTTTTTTGAATTTGGATTTGTCAAAATCACCCAATTATGGAAACTAATGAAGACGAAACTACCAATCGTGGACCAGAATTCGAGGATTTTCTTGCTACCAGCACAAATTCAAGCTAAAAATAAGTAACATACATTATACACTCGACAGCAAATAAACCACCCGCTACATTCAAGCTCTGATTCGATTTTCTTTAAAAGTATAACACATACAACTTAAAAAGTGGTGCCTACATAAAGTGCTTTTCATGTCAATTAAAATGATTTGAAATTTATTCTTAAGTGCCGTTAACTCATATTGTAATCAAGCAAGGAACACAATGGTAACGGTTTGCTTTGTTTTGTCTAGATTTCGCGGTTACCGTTCTTTTTTCTACAATGAGGTTAGCCAGTGTCTGTTATATTTTTTTTAGATTTAGTCCAGTGTTTGCACAGCCGCGTGTATTTTTGCGTTTTTTTTACGTTGTTAATAATGGATACGACACCTCAGGCAGCCGCTCAAGCTGTAGCACTACTTCAAGCAGGCGTTGCGCAACGTGAGGTCGCTCGAAGACTTCAAATGAGCAAATCTTCGGTGCAACGAGTTTACAGAAGATACTCGTACCTAGAGACTGTGGCATTCGATCCACGTCCAGGTACGGGCTGACCTAGGGCTATATCAGCAGCAGATGATCGGTTTATTAAACTTACTGTTCTGCTAAATCGCCGCCTAAATGCAGTTCAAGTCCTACAAAGTCTGCGGGACGAACACCAAGTGTTCATAAGTTCAGATACCGTCAGAAGGAGAATTTTTGAACAGAACCTGACTCCAAAGAGACCTGCAACAGGCCCAGCATTAACCGTAGCCCACCGTCGATCACGCCTTGAATTTGCTCGAGAGCATAGGGATTGGACGTTGGAGCAGTGGGGTAATATACTCTTTACTGATGAGTCCAGGGTGAGTCTAAATGTAAGGAATCTATGTCAGGGAGTATATCGTCGCGTTGGTAAACGATATTCTCAATGTTGCATCGAGGAAACTGTTGCTTATGGACGAGGATCTGTAATGGTCTGGGGCAGCATCTATCCTTAACCGCACATACAGCTTTAGTTTTCATCGAACCAATCGAACACGTGGATTGACTTCTCATCGCTAAATTTCTGAAAATGTGGTGACCCTGTATCTATGGGACGTCGGCATTCGTACGATGGACTAGCCAGCTCGAAGCCCGGACTTGAATCCGATAGAACATTTATGGGATGAACTGAAACGTCAGATTCGAGCCCGGATACCTGCTCCAACAAGGCTCCCAGAGCTGCGAATCGCACTTGAAGAGGAGTGGAATGCTATTCAAGATGAAATGCTGCTCAGGATTTCATCGTCAGGCTCGTGAGGTCGATGAATGCAAGGATGCTGGCAGTTATCCAAGCAAGAGGAGGCAATACCATCAGATATTGACCAACATTTTTTTTAAAATTTTTTCTTTGTTATTGGATTAATTTTTTTTTTCATTTTCTGATTACATTAATTAACACAACTGGAAAACGACTCTTTTTGTATAACCTTAAATAAACACTGAATAATTGAAAAATCCCAATAAGTTTCCATTCATTTTATTCAACATATAACACACTTTCTGTTGGTAGGTACTTTAAAAGAAAATCGAATCAGAGTTTGAACGTAGCTGGTGGCCCGGTTTATTTGCTGTCGAGTGTAATATAGATAACATACACATTTATTTGCTTCTTATCCTTTTTCACAGAAGAATTTGTTCGAGAAATGGTACTAAAGGTAAGATTAGACTGCATGCCAATTGTGCATTCAAATGACCACATCCAAATGACCAGATTTTCAGTCAAATGACCAAAAGTTCAGCGCTGTCAAGGTAGTATATTAGACTACTTGACCACAATGACCATTTTGGTCATTTTTGCCCTTGTTTTTTAATTGCTTAAAACTATTTTTCGCATAATTTTATTGGTTTTGTGTAGTTAAAAAAGAATGTAGAAAAGTGTTGCGCGTTTGTTGTAGCTGCTTATGTGTTTATGTGCTGACGAACGCGATCATCCGACCATTTGCCTTTGACCCGTTTTGAAGATCGCTTCTTGGTTAATTTCTCCATGGCATAAACAAAAAACAAAAGCAAAAGAGGGAAACAAAAAAAATATCTTAAAAAAAGGGTAAAAGGACTAACAAAAACATAACAAATAAAATAAAAATGCAATGAATCTGCAGAAAATGAAAATACAGCATAAAAGCATAAAAAAAACACAACAAATACTAAACAATGCACATAAAAATAACAACAAAACCACTAATTAACACTGAACAAAAGCACAATAAAAATGTAAATATTAAAACAATTTACGGCAATGTTATCCAAAAATATATTATTATCATGCAAAAATTGTATTATTGTAGTATTAAATAACTGCACGCTTGGAAAAGATGACAATTTTCAGATGACAAAAATGACAGCAATGCCACAACCAAATTTCAATAAAATGCATATATGGTCATTACTCATTAGGTTATTATGCTGGCAATCGTG
The DNA here is from genome assembly GCA_949715645.1 of Portevinia maculata. NCBI lineage: Eukaryota > Metazoa > Arthropoda > Insecta > Diptera > Syrphidae > Portevinia > Portevinia maculata. The sequence continues at coordinate 99,839,176 of OX454528.1, forward strand.
CTTTTTGCCCAATTACACTGCTTGCAATTTGGTCATTTTTATCTGTCAAAATCAGCATGGTCATTTGTAGTCATTTGGTCATTAGGCCATTTGAGATATGCCGATTACACTGCATGACCCTATTTTGACATCGAGAACTGTCAAAAATTGTCATTAACTGCCAACTTGGCATACAGTCTGATCTAACCTTAAGTATACCTTATGTAAATATCTATGTATTGTTTCAAGAAATAAAACAAACATGAAAAAAATATTTTTTTAATTTTATTTTGCTTCGTTGCGATACTCGATTTTCATCTAGCCTCCTTTGTACCTTTTTTGGATCAGTTTTGGATTCTCTCTCTCTCTCGTAATACATACCACATGTGAGTCCGCGGCTTTTTTAATTTCCATACTGATTGGAGCCGAAAAACGTCGTTTTGCGGACCTGTATGCGTGCGGAGCCGTGTGCGGAGTCGTCTGTATGTCATTGACTCAATTTGCGGACGTTAAACAGAGTCCCCTGCTTGAATTGTGATTGAACTTCTATGTCAAAGTTATCATAGTAATTTTGGCAAATCATCCCTCGCTCTTCTCGGACGACAGTTCGTATGTTTTGCAGACTTCCAAAGAACCAAAGAAGTGTTTCGAGTCTCAACGGTACTCAAAGTCAGGGTCGCTCATCGCCGAATTGCCACTTCATTCGATCCACATCTGTCACTTCTCACTTTGAAGTGTCATTAAACCTCAATTCAAAGTATCAAACAACGATTGCATAGAACTTGGCAATTTCTCCAATGACAAGGCTTTAACCATATTTCGATTGCTAATGGCATGCGCCTTCAAGCGGCCGCCAATTATTCAAGTGCAAAGAGATTGTACAAGCCTGCAGGTGCTTAGGCTTATGATTTTAAGGGATTATGCCAAATTGAATTTATTTCCCCTGGGATGAAGATAATTAATTATAGAAGGCTGCGCGTATATTCTGGCTTTCGAAGGGAATTTAATTTAAAAGTATTTATACCTGGGGCTCTACATGGAAAATTGAATGGCATGTTTTGCCACAGAAAGCTGATTCTGTTTATCAAGTGTGCTGTAGCAAACATAAAGTATTTTAGGAATTATAATAATGACAGAATGAGACAGCGCAAATTGTCAAGTCTGGGATTAGGAAAGCAAATCATCTACGAAAGAAGGAGGTTGTTTTTTGATCATCGCAAGATTAGTGTGTCGGTGTTTTGACATTTTGTGTGCGCGTTTATTTTTGATCAACTTTTTTTCCATGTTTAACTGACTGAATCCTGAGTTAATTAAATTAATCAAAGATTCTGTTTTTATAACGAATTGGCCGTGTGCACAGTTGCAGAGCTTAACAGAATCTTGCAATTGATTTGTTTACGACGCTTAAGTAACCACACATTATTGGTAAAAGAAAAAGTTTAAATTAGAAAGCCCTCGTCTGGAAACAAGCAGTCAGAAAAACCAAAAGAATAATGGAAGCGGGTAGGATGCCACCCGATACACTTGTCTTTCTCGTCCTTTGGCTGTGCAAATCACTTCATCAATCAAATTGGAATGGAAGTAGAATGAGAACAAGGATGAAGAAGTGATTTTCATTTCAGAAAATCAGTGGAATGGATTTGTCTCCGTTAGCCGAGACGAGATAGTTGTATGTGGATTTCTACTAGTTCCAGTATATAATCAATGACGCACTCTTGGCGAGAAGTGATATTTTTGCTACAGCTGGGTTGCTCCTTCGGTTTTGTTATTAAAGAATGTAGGAGTAGGTACCATGTACCTACCTACTTCCAATTTGGTCGTCTTCGGTGGTAGAAACTTTGTCTACGTCCAGAAGTCAAGTTTGTGATTGTAGCAATTGTTAATTTTTGTGTAGCTCGAGAGACTGGGGACATGACTTGCGACTGCGATACGATACGTACAAATGTAGGGGGACATTTTTCTTGCCGGAAATGTGATTGAAGTCCACCGGTAATTTCATTGGAGTGTAATTTAAATAAATCGAAAGAAGGAAAAAGTAAGTTGTTCGGCATCTGATTAGATGAATAGCAGGATTTTAGGTGTACGGTTAGAAATTTGATTTCTTTTGTGATTCATTTACAGAAGGTACTCGTGTCGTAAATGAAAGTGTTCAATACGTGCCTTGCATCGCTTAGCACATCGTCGATTTGCTTGAATCTTAAAAGGGTCAGAGCATAGTCTTGGAAACCTTGTTATATTAATTACCGTTTTGCGCGCTGTTGCAAAATTGAACAGTCTGTAGCCGTTCGGCTGTCGTGTCGTGAAGGCTGTCCTTACAAACTAATCCGCCAAAGATGTCGAGATACTTCCTAAATTTGCCGTCTTGAGTCGGCATTAAACTGTAGGTCCCTTTAAATCGAGACAAATTCAAATGGATAAAGGATCTAGGTTTTAGGCCTTGTATTCGCCGTTGAATATGGTGGGGGCAGTCGCGCAGAAATAAGTGTGTTGGACTCAGGGCGGGGTTTCCGCCATTCAGTGGATTAAATGCAAGAATCAATGCTTATATGCTGTAACTTAGTTTTCACTCACTTCATGTACCTAATAGTTTTTAATACTGAAGCTTACACTACCTTAAAGATATTGTATCTTACTGTGTAAGTTAAATCGATATAAATAAATAAATATGAAAATATGAAATATGAAATGCTTGTCTGGTTGATTTTGAAAAGGCTTTCGACACCGTATGGTTAGAAGGACTTTTCTACAATATGCTTATGGGAAAAAAGTTCGTTGTCTAATGTGGTAACGTAACTTTGAGCAGAGTCTTTGAAATAAAAAACGGTTTACAGCAGTGGGTGATGAATTCTTAGATCCTGTTTAACATTTACACAAATGATCTGGTAGGTTCACTCAGACATGTTATAGCGTATGCCGACGATTCTTTGGCATACAGATCAGGTCCTGAAATCGAGGTTATAAACATTATTTTGCAGCGTGACTTCGATCCGCAATATCCCTTGCGACGATTTGAAGTTGAAAATCAACTTTCAGAGGACGAAAACAGAACAACATTGGCTGGGGCGTCTAGAGATAGCAGAAAAAACTGGAAGAAATTGACCATTATTGGACAAAATGAGCAGCCATTGGCGGTGGAAAGCGTAGTTAGGGAAGTCTGGGTATCTGTCTTGCCCAGTATCTGTATTTCAACATTTACGTGTTTACATGGCAACATCACAATATTTGGCTGAAGAGCCTGACGTATAACACATAATATTATTCAATAATAACTAGTCCTCTGCCCCACCCGCTATTTGGATAGGATTCTACCAAACAAAACTAAATAAAACATTTTGAATCTCGAAAAAAAAATAATGGCTTGAACAACGATCAAAATATTTGTGAATGGAATTCGACTTCGTTCATATGTCCACCATGGGAACGTCTGCAACGGTCGATATGTTGAAACCAATTTTCGATGACTCGGCCGCAAATTTCGATCGATACGGCCGCTATTTCTCGTTCAATATTGACTCTGAGCTCCTCTTACGTCGCCAGCTTGTTGGCATAGACCAGTGATTTAATGTAGCCCCATAAAAACAAGTCTAGAGGCCTTAAATCACACGATATCGGCACCCAATAAACGGGTCCGTTTCTCGAGAATGTTACCTTCGTTCACCGAACTGACACTTCAATAACTCGATGCGCTGTTTCATGAACCACATGAGGGTTCTCACCTGTCCAGTAAAGAATATTTTGCTTATTGACGAAGCTGTTTAACCAAAAATGCGTTTCATCGCTAGAGATGATTTTGCGATGAAATTCTTAATTTTCTTCTATCATATCCAGAGCCCAATTCGAGAACGTACATCGCTTCATATGATCAAGTGACCTTACATAGTTCTTGAGTCAGCTTAATCTTGTAAGGGTGAAGGCCAAGATCCTTACGCAAAATTCGCCATAATGACGTCTGGGAGCTGCTAAAGTTGCAATCACCGACTCGGAATTTCGATAGTAAATTTTAATTATTTTGTAGACGTTGTTTTTTCGTGTACTTCACCATGATGAAAATGCTAGATTTTCTGAATATTTTGACATTGACAAGTTCGGTAATCGGTTTAAGGGTTCACAATGAAAGTTTGAAGTTGTCACTAAAGAAAGACCCTTTATTTCTAATTAAATTTGATTTTGATGATAACGTGACTTTAAGTTGTATGTTGATTTTAATGTTTGAATAAAAATTTTGGTTGTTAATTTAAATAATGGCATGGCAAATGTTGTAATTTTTAAGGCGATTGTACTGTGTGGTTTTACATTGAGAATCAGCATTGCCAAAAAAACCTCGACCAAGCCATATAAAAAAAAGAGTTGTTACATAAATGTATGTAATATGAGCATTGACAAGTTAAATAATAGAAAAAATAAATTGTTCATAATATAGCGTGATACATATGTGGATTGTAATGGATTCCTTGTTTCTGAACAAATTCAATTTGTTCAAAATGATTCCTTAACGAAATGAGGCAACAATTTGTTTATTTCCTTTGTCCACTGGGAACGCGTAAGAGAAGACATTTTTTTTACATCGGTATGTGACTAGGAAAAGCGAAGTTGAACTTTTAATAAGAATTACCCACTTGGACCCGGAGAAACCATGACAATTACGATAAACTATTCCGGATCTTACCCACATAGGCGAAAAAGATTACCCGGAAAACGCGGACAGATGGCAACGCTATGTTCAAAACATATGTTTAGTTGTTTTGTCATAACTCACATGGTGGATATGAATAAAAAGAAGTTGTTTAAAGCAATCAATGGGGACGTTTTTAATGTTGCATCTATGATGATTACTCGTATCAACTCCAGAATCATTTCCGACGTAAAAACACAAAAAGCTAAATCATTTTGCTGTTTTCACGCCTTAAACAACCGATGAGGTTAATTCACGTGTTTTGTAATACCGTTTTCAGTTCATATTTGCTCCTTCGGGAAAGCTTCAATAACTTCTATTGTCGACTTTGGCAACTAGACAACTCTTTCATACTCTAAGACCGTCCCTGCACCTTCAATTTGATTGAGTGCTTATAACTTTTCATAGAATTTGTTTGGATCACTATGATTGTGATCGATAACTTTTTTTTACTTTCACACACAGTCCATCGCTATAAGCATCATTTTCCCACTACAATTTTTAAGTAGCTAGTAGCATATATGCCCCATATATAAGAAAGGCGATCCTATGGCTTGCAAGAACTATCGAGGCATGTCCTTGCTAAATGTCGCATGTGAGGTCCTATCCAACCTACTGTGTGAACTCCGAAGTCGTAATGCAACATTCTAACCGGCACTTACCAATGCGCGTTTCTCGTCCGGCAGATCGACAATAGACCAAATCTTCATACTGAGACAAATCCTGGAAAAGAACCATTAATTCCAAGTTCCAATTCCGAGACAAACAATTTTTCATTTCTACCTCGGCTATCCGGATCCATTTGTGTCGCGTGACACTGGAAATCACGCAGGGCAATGTGCAGTATTTAAAAACCCCTTCCGAAATATTCCAAATCTGCACCGCATTCCAGCAAGGTGATGCTCTGTCATTTACTTCTTCAATCTTGATAGTGCGCAGGGCCGGTGTCAACTGCGAAGGCACTATCTTTAACAGATCCGACCAACAAGTGGGATACGCGGACGACACCGCTATTAACGGCTGATTTCGGCGTGCCATGTTAGAGACTTCCATGGCTATAGAAGAACAAGCAAAATTTGTTGTCACTGCAGTCAACGAGGACAAAACGAAATACTTGCTCTCAACAAACAAATATGGGACATAACGTCACTGTTGATAGCATCAGCTTCGAGTTAGTAAGGGAGTTCACGTACCCTGAAGTAAACATCAATTCCACGAATGACACTTTAGTGGAGATCTCACAACCCTAGAAAACCGTTGCTTCTTCAGTTTGGCAAAACAAATGGGTTCAAATGACCCAACCCGGGAGAACAAGTGTAAGCACTACAAAACACTGATACTACTCGTATAAGGTCTGCTTTAAAGCGCCGAGTGCCGGACAATAAGCAGGACAGGAAGGCTAATATTATTAGTTCTTTCGAAAGAAAAATACTCCATCGGATATTTGGTCCTGTGTGCGAAAGAGCGAATAGAGAAGAGGATACAACCCCGAGCTCTATGAGCTGTACCAAGATGTTGATGTATTGTGGAAAGCTAAAATTCGTCGACGACATTGGCTCCGCACATTGACCGAATAGACAAAATGCTCCAGCGAAGAGAATATTCGACTCCCAGCGTCCATGTTCGAGACGACATGAAAAACCTAATTTTAATTTTAAGGATAACTGAAAATAGCGTGCCGGGGGTCGCAGAGGATGAAAGACTGCAGGGTCTCGGAGACTCTCTACGGGTCGGGAGCCCGTTAAGCAGGTAAATAAAAGAGCTCCGTGATTTTGGCATAAAGACGTATAATCTCGCTTCCTTGTTGTCTTTATCCTTTTTCGCCATTCCTCCTTTATAAGAAAATGATGTAAAGAAGCATATGTTAAGTTTACACATTACCACCTTCCTCCTTTAGTCAATTAAAAATTATCTTCCTCGACTTCGCACTTAATTCACACTTACTTCATCAAATTAAATCGAAAATACCTTTGCAAGCACACATTAAATTTGAGAAGTTTCCCGACTTGCTAAATGCTAAAAGAAACACAAAAACCTTCCGATTTCGCATGGCAACAAATACACACAAACCTGCAAATGGACGGGTTTTCTTTAACAAACAAATGCGAATCATTTAACTTGCCATCAACACTTTAATCAATTTTTTTATTAGCCCGATTGCTGAACACCTACATTTTTTGCTGTAGCCAAAATACTTGCCAATAAAAAGCGGCAACAAAGTAATTTCCCTGCACACGAAAAACCAAAATATAACACAAAGGACCTTCACTCTCCTCCATCATAAAACGTTCGCAGTGAGAATGAATATAAAAATCCAGCAATCATTGTCTTGTCTCGATTCGACGAAGTCCTGCTGTTTATTCAATTTCAGGTATGAAGCCAAACAACAACAACAAAATAATGAAAAACAAATTTCAAAAAAGAATATTGAAAAACATATGTTTTCAATATGAATCACTTCTAAAGAAACATTTTTCTTATTCAGGCGGATAAAGCGGGCAAGAATAATTCGAGATAAATTCAAAAAAAAAGGCAAAAAGCTCTTTCCGACTGCCAGCTATTTTGTTGGGCTAAGAAAGATGTTGTCTCTTTAAAGTCCTCAATAGCTATACAGCTTAAATCCAGAAATCTGTGTCGTGCTTCTTATTTATAAGTAGCAGGGACTGGAAGGTTAAGTGCTGTAGTAGGACGTTCCTAAGGCAGGCTGTGCATTGTTAAATGTATCAATGATGTTGTTTGGATTGATAGCGCTCACACACAAGTGACAATTGTTCAGGAAATATTTTCGGTTAAAAAAACTGAAGTTGAAATATGTATAAGAGTGGTGCGTATGGTGTTGGGGCTGTTGTGCATGCAAAGATCCATTAAGGATTCATCCTGATAAATGGGTCACACAATGGATTATATGCGTTATTTTGTTGATTTGATTTTTTTTTTCACTCAGGTTACATCTGTCAAATGTGGACAGATTGCGATAAGAATTGTTAATAGGGCAGCATTCTAGAGGGAAGGTTCATCTGCAATGTGATTATCTATGTTGTGTCGATTGGAAGTGACATAGAATTTCAAGGAATTTCAAATCTTGGGGCGTAGAGAAAGTTAATAAGTTGTCATCATGATGGATAATATTATCTGATTTGGGCGAGAACCCCAAATTCGCTATTCGCATTAAGGCAAAAGCCCATTAGCAATTACCTACATATGTATCACAAACTGGACCGTATTTCACCGTTTGCGATCCAATTTGAACATTTCATTTGGCTTTTTGGAATCATAGATAGCTACTTGCACACTGTTTTAATGCTGCAGCTCTTTGAACATGAATTTCTTCAAAATGGCCGCTCATCAACAATGCTCAAGAGCTGCTTCTTATTGATGACGAACAAATATAATACAAATGGCAACATTATTGTGAAGAATTTCCAAATGAACAATTTCTTCGGATTACTTTCCAAAGCCGTTCCTTACAATCGAGAAGTACCCAGCATTATTGTCAAAGAAAGTCTGGAAGGCCCTCTGAGTTCTGGAAAAAGGTTGAAGACATCGGGTCTATGGCTCGTGAAGAGCGGAGGGAAAGTAAACTTCCTCCTTTGACATTAATTTCTTATCAAACTGATGTCGCATTCCATGAAGATCGTTATAGTCTAAGAGCCCGAAGTAATTTTTCGGTCTGAGAGGTAACCGAAAGATATTTGCATACTGTGTAGCCTGATGTAGTACCACACTTCTTACTAAACTTCATTAGTACTATGTAGTAGCGTAACGACTACAATAATTATTGGCACCCCAATTTGTTGACCCAACTATTGGCACCCCATCATTCAACAGTGATTTTCTCAGTAACCCTTGGTGCGAATAGTCAATTTATTTTTTTGTTTTGAACTTGCACATTTTTCTCACATTTCTGCGTCATTAATTTGGAGATATTCCTTTTTAGTTCTGTTTTATAAGTGAAAGTGAGAACACGTGCGACAAAAAAAAACTTCAAAATTTCCTTTGTTTTCGTTAAGGACCTATAATTTTGTAAGTTTCTTATCACTACTTCCTTTTATATTTTTTAATTAAAACTATTTTTTATTAACTATAATAATACACTAAAGAAGTCACTTTTAAATATATTTTGTTAATAAAAGGGGTGCCAATAATTGGCCACAGAAAAAATTAGGGTTCAATTATTAGCAGGGGGTGCCAATAATAAAATCCTAGGTAGCTACAATTATTGGCACTGCCAATAGATGTACTTTGAGTGCCAATGGTTGTATCTTTCAACCGTTATTCATTTTTTGAACAAAATTTCAAAAAAAAACTTGAATTAGAAACTGATTTTTGTTTGTTTCCTTTAAAGAGTGCCAATAATTGTAGTTTTTTGGGTGCCAATAATTATATCAGGGTGCCAATAATTGGGTGCAGGGAAATAAGTCCACGGGAACTAAGTCCACTGAGGGACTTAGTTCCCACATCAGTGGGAAATAAAACCAATTTCGCGAAGTGGACTTAGTTCCCATGTAAAGTGGGAACCAAGTCCATTTTTTTATGGGAACTTAGTACACATTCAAAAATAAGAAGAGGGAACTAACATCCAACATTTAGAATTAGACAAAAGACTGTAAAGTGCAGTTAGTTATCACACTCTTTAAGCCAAATCTTAAGCTTATCATGGTGACATAAAGCCAAAGTTTCAAAACCGAACCTCGCACCTACCCCAAATCAAACAGTGACCCCAAGCAGGGGGGCTGCATGGGGGGCAGAATGCCCCCCATATTCATTACACTGTTTATGGAATCTACTTGCGATTTCGTAACTATTCCCATAAACAGTGTCATGTATATGGGGGGCATTCTGCCCCCCTGCAACCCCCCTGCTTGGAGTCACTGTTTGATTTGGAGTAGGTGCAAGGTCACTGTGCCTATATTACTCTGTCTCAGGTAAAAGTTAATTTCTCTTTTGTTAATAAAAATTGCAAGTACCTACTTGACTCTTTGACTCTTTAATTTTATTTTGTTCTTATTGACAGTGAGAATTAACTTCGCATTAAAAGGGAACTAAAACCACTCAGAGTTTTCGGAATTTATTTCCCACCTTACATGGGAACACTTCGCGAAAGTGGTTTTATTTCCCACTATGTGGGAACTAAGTCCCTTAGTGGACTTAGTTCACGTGGACTTATTTCCCTGCACCAATAATTGTAGTTTTTAGTAAGCTTTTTTAAATTAGCATTTTTAATATATTTTTAATTATTAAATCTTTATTTATAATACTCAATCAATGCGAAATTTAATATTTTATGCTCTGGTAAACAACAGATTCAAACAACTTTAGAAATAAACATAGGGATGGGCTACAGTCGGCTTGGGCGAACTGTTGGATACCCTATTCTTATTGCTATCCCTCATAAGTGGGCGTGACAAAAGTCTAAGTATGGTTGAATTGTTAAGAACGCTCTACATATTTTGTTATATAACATTTAAAGGATTTTATAAAAAAAAACGCTCCCTACCTCAAAATTGGGTGTTTCAATAAAATTGTTTTATTTAATTGTGGGCGTGTCAGTAGGCGGATTTAAAAAAAATTAACACATGAGCATAAAGGGCCCCCTAGAGAGTATATATTATAAATTTCAGCTCTCTAGCTCAAATTTTGGTTTTTCAATAAAATTGTTTTATTTATTTGTGGGCGTGTCAGTGGGCGGATTTTAAAAATTTTATATCCCGAGGAGTTTTAGGAGTCATAGATCATATAAAAAAAATTTCAGCTTTCTAGCTCAAAATTCGATTTTGTCAAAAATTTTGTTTTTTTGAGTTTGTGGGCGTGTCTGTGGGCGGATTTCATAAATTCGTAAACTTGATTATTTCGGGACCCTAGAGAGTATATGGTTAAAATTTCAGCTCTCTAGGCCCAGTTTAAAGGCCTAATTTTTGCCGACGGACGGACGGACGGACATGACTAGATCGACATTACTATCGATGCTGATCATAAATATAGTAACTTTTAGGGGTCTACGGGCAATATTAAGGTATGTTACAAACTATGCGTCAAAATTAGTATACCGTAAAACACTCTAACATTGACCACTTTTCAACTTTGAAACGATGCTTTTTTTTGTTTTTTGTCGGGGTGTGTGAGACTTTGTGCACTGGAGCACTCAGACTCAATACTGGTCCATTGTACTACCAGGCAGACACACCACATTTTACTGTGGGAATTTACTCGTTTTTCTAAGAAAAACGAGAAGGCGCTTCAATGATAAGGAGCTTAGGTTTACAGCACTCAGCACTCACCACATCCGCACCAAATACCTGCCACCTGATACGAGCAAAAGCAGGACAATCACAGAGGAAATGTTCCGCAGTGTCGTCGCTCCACAGGCTTCGCAGTTGGTGGTGTCGCTTAGGCCTAGCACCTTAAGGTGTTTGGCAAAAGCGTAGTATCCCGTAAGAACGCCAGTAGTCTATCTGCAATCTTTTCTGTTTAGAGACAACAAGAATGCCGCGGATTTCCCACAGACGTCGGGGAGCATTTGCTTAGTCTGTCTGCACGCTGGAGAGTCATGCCAACTGTGATTGTGTTCATAGGAAACCCAACCGTCAATGGAAGCCCTGACCGAGGACGCAGGCAGACAGATCGCTGGTTCAGGTCCTGAGAAGTCCCCCTCTGAGCCTTGTCTAGCAAGTTCATCGGAGATCTCATTTTCCGTGATCCCGTTATGACCCGGGACCCAGAGAAGTTTAAGTGAATTCAGCCTTCCGACCGAATTCAGAGATATCTTGCATTCACGTACTATTTTGGAGGTAGTTAAGGGTTTAAGTAAGGCCTTAAGCGCAGCCTGACTGTCGCTACAGACGCAGATACTTCGCCCCCTCCACCTGTTCCTCGTAACATAGTCCATGGCCATTAGGATAGCAAAAGTCTCTGTTTCGAAGACTGACGCATATTTGCCTAACGGAAAGAAAAGTCTAACGTTATAGCTCTCCACGAAGACACCAGCACCAGATCCTTGGTCGGTTTTGGAGCCATCCGTGAAGATTCGACTGTACCCTTCCAGGTTCAGAGTCCGGCCAGAGCCAGTCCTGGACGCGAGGAAAGTCGACCTCGTAGTTGCGCTTTAGCCGAAGTTCCGGTGTCATCGCATCAGACGGCATATCCATAAGACAGGAGTCGAAGGACAACCGTTGCGCAAGTTCATCAAAACTCCAGTGCGAGTTATACCAAAAGCCACCTCTTGTAAGACGTGAGATAGCCTTGATTGTACAGCCCATGATGTAAACATCAAGGGGCGGAAGGTTCAATATTGAATCTAGGCCGAGCCAGGCGTGCTTGGGAAGGCCCCCGTGCAGTTGAAGTTTGGCAAAAGCAGCAGTGACGTATTTACGTGAAAGCTTATTCCACCAAACAACCGATGCGTATGCTATAAATGGTCTTATCATAGCTGTATAAATCCATAGGACTCTTTTCGGTGATAAGCCCCATGTCTTGCCGAAAATGCCTTTGCACTGCCAGAAAACAGACAGCGCCTTGGCAGTCTTCAGCTCAACATGTTTGGACCAAAGAAGTTTGCTATCCAGGATGTCTCCCTGATACTTTGCTTCATTGGAGAGTTGGATTGTGACATCTTTTAGCACTGGCTGAGTCAACCCGACCAGCGTCCTCCTTCTCGTAAAGAGAACAACCTCAGTTTTAAGAGGATTGACCGAGAGCCCATTCCTAGTGCAGCATTCGTCGATCACGTCAAAGGCCGCCTGCGCCTTGGCGCATACAGTCGCTAGGCATGATCCAACAGAAAGCACGGCAACATCATCCGCGTACGCCTGAGCGTAAATATTAGAACTGTTGAGTGCGTTCAACAGAGAGTCGACCAGCATACACCACAGCAGTGGAGACAGGACGCCACCTAGCGGGCAGCCTCTGTTTACCCCCGCCATAACATAGCGGCCACAATCCGCATCCGCAACCAACGTTCTATTCATTAGCATTGCTTTAATCCACAACACCAATGGTTCGTCTACTCCGTGTTGTCTGGCGGAGCTGCACATGCTATCAAAAGTCGCATTGTCAAAAGCACCCTCAATATCGATGAAAATGCCCATTGCGTATTCTTTTCTGTCAAGCGCGCCCTCAATTCTACCAACTAGATTTTGGAGCGCAGTCTCGCAGGATTTTCCGCGTTGATAGGAATGTTGCATCTGAGATAGTGGGTGCAATCGCAAAGGACTTTTGCGCACGTGAAGCTCGACCAGTCTTTCCAAGCTTTTCAGCAAGAAGGAAGTCAGACTGATTGGTCTGAAGCTCTTGGCGAGCGAGTAGTCGAGTAGTCACTTCTGCCAATTTTTGGTATAAATGCCACTCTAACTGTACGCCAGGGTGTTGGAATGTATGCCAGTGCTAGGACAGCGGTGAAGATTTTCTTCATAGTCGGTAGCAACTGGTTTGTACACTGTTGCAGCATGGCTGGGTATATTCCGTCCGTATCAGGCGACTTGAAGCCGTCAAAAGACGCAAAGGCGTATTTAATGGCCTCGTCCGTCACCACGGCCTTCGCAATATACCAGCTACGCCGAGTTGTTTGTCTTGGCTCACTCATAGTCTCGGTAATCGGGGCTGGTTTTTTTTTTTTTTTTTTTTTATATAATTTGCGTGCGCTAAAGGGATTTCTTTTTTCTGTAGTGACACAGTACCCTTATAATGGTAAAACCACAGCGCAGGCATTTAGTTTGTTGCGCAAGTAGCTCCCAGCAATTCATTGCCTATTTTTGGGTGCTACTTACTGAAAGAATAGAAGGATAGGAAAGAAGTTTGGTGCGATGGGTTTTTTTTTCTCAACAGGTGGCGCCTAAATTGCTTTAGGGAGATCAGTTTTTGTTGTGTGTATTCAATTTATAAAAATCATGGCCCTGGTCGGGATTCGAACGCACGACCTGCCCATCACTTAGTGAATACACTACCATCGCACCATTGCCACCTGCAGGGGCTGGTTGTGAGCCAATTGTAATCTGGTTACCCGGAAAGTGAGACTCCAGCAGATAACTAAGAGTTTCCGCTTTCGTCTCAGTGAAGGTACCATCAAGTTTTCTAAGTGAGTCCAGTTTGGCTGGTTTGCCCTTTTTCAGAACTTTAACCAACCTACTAGTTTCACCCAGTGTTTCAATCTTTTCGCAGAAATTCCTATAAGAAGCATTTTTCGATACCCGAATTAGCCTCTTATATTCCTTCTGCTTCGATCGGTAGAGATTCCAGTCTTTCTCCAAATCAGTCTTGAGTGACCTATTTAGAAGCTTTCTAGCTTCTCTACGAATTCTTTGCAATTCCGAGCTCCACCAGCGAACCGGCGTTCTGCCAGGGGGTTTACTTACTGGGCACGTCAGTTCAAAACAGCTAGTAATGGCACTATTCAGGTCTTGAACAGCTTCCTCTACCTTTTGTCTCGTCCTGAGTTTGGTTGGAGTTTTGAGAGTTTGCACTAATTCCTCCCTGAAGCGTATCTAATTGGTTTTTCTCGGATTCCTCCTCTCCTGCAAAGTTATGGCTTCGCATCCGATAAGGAATTCGATATATCTATGGTCTGAGAGGGGCACCTCCGAAGAGAACCTCCAATTAGTAACCGCCTTAAAGTATCTATTTAATAAAGTTAGGTCGATCACTTCCTGTCTTCTTGACGTCACAAAAGTTGGTTGCGAGCCAACATTGTTGATAGTAAGATCAGATGATAGAATGAAATCCAGGAGTTGGTTTCCTCGCATGTTGCATTTGCTGCTGCCCCAAACAGTGTTTTGAGCATTGGCATCACAGCATATAACTAGGCCCATCTTCCTGGTGTCGCAATAGTCGATGAGTTCAGCAATTGCCCTCGGTGTTGGAGGCACTACCGAATCATAGGGGAGATAAGCTGACGCCACGACGAAGGTCTTCCAATCTCCATTCGTTTCGTAGCTAATGGCTGCAGCAACTAAATCTTGGCCACAAAATTGTCCAAGCTTAGTCGTTGAGAGAATGTTCGACACAGCAAGACAAGCCCTTGGTCTCTCGGAACGCTCGTCACAGAGTATCGTAAGGCCACGGACATTTCCAAGGCCACAGATGTGATTTTTCCACACCCATGGCTGGATGTTATGTGGGCTTTTGTATTCAACACAGAAAGCTTCTTACTGATTAGTGCAGTTGCAGCCTTGGAGTGTTGAAGGTTAATCTGAGTAAATCCAATTATTGGAAATACATCAGCTTGAAGGGTTCTGGTGGAAGCGCACGCAGAAGGTGCGCGCGCAGTTCCACCGGCAGGAGTGCTTGAGGCCTTCTTCCTCCGTTTTTTCCTGTTCGAGCTATTGGAAGGGGAGGCAGCGTTGGTTTCAGTAAGCTGGCTGGTTTCGGTTGGGGTAACCTCTGCCGACCTGCATCTCTTTGCCGTCGCCGCCGGTGAAGGGCAGTTCTCACGTTCTCAGTTGAAACGATGCTACTAATTACTCTTATGTCGTATTTAGGATTTTTAATAATTGCACTACGGGAACTGCCATTCAGTATTATTATGCTTAAATCCACGGCGTTTTTTATTTTCGTTAACAAAGTTATTGTTAAATATGTAAGCGGTCAAAGTAAAGCATCTGTTGTCCTAACATTGACCGTGGTTCATGACAATCTGCAAACCAAAAATTATTTGTTTTATGTTTTTGTTATTTAATAAAAAATACATGAACACAAATACTTTTTATTTCAGGTTTTTAAATTACTTTCAAATCACATATTACTGACACTTTTAAATAAAAAAAATTATAGAAACAATAAAATAAATAACGTTAAAGAAATAAATACTTCTTAATTCAGTCTTTAAAACACAAAATCACATATTAATCAGTTCTGTATAAAATAAATAATAAAAATAAATAAACGAAATAAAAATAAATACTTTTAGGTTTTATAAATGTTTTAGAAAATATTAGTTTAAAAAAAAAACTAATTTTTAAACTCAGTAGGTACTTTTGTAAATAACTTCAATTCAGAAAAATGTTAAATAGCTGGTTTTTAAAGACATACATTTATATGACTTATTTTGAACTAAGAACACATTGAAAACGATCTTCAACGGATTGATCTGAAAGAGGATCGTCAATTTGTTGTTCTTGTAAAACCTGTAAATATATTTCTTCAAAGTCGTCTGCAGAAGTGTCTGACAAATTATCTATTTCAGCTACCATTTCGGGTTCTGTTGTTATTTGAGGTGCTGTTGCTGATGTTGATGGCGATCCACCAAAATCAATCATGGTTATACCTTTTCCCGGCTTTTACTTCTATTGTACCGTGTGTTTGGTGGACCTCCTTCCATCCAAGTTTCCCATAAATGTTCCGATTTATAAACAACGTACGGTGGTATCATTGTGCCAGATGCTGAACCGCAGAACATAATTGAAATACTGGATTTCGTGCTATATCTTATTCGCTCAGGATATTTTACACCTCTCTTGAAAACGCACCTTATACTTCCTGGATCATCTGACAAATTCGTCTCATCGTAATTAAAAATTCCTTCAGCAGGAAGAAACTGACCATTCTCATCTGTCAGAGTATGTTTTTAATTTTCGAAATATACCTTCACTTCGGTTTGGCTAAGTTTGACCTTTGAAACCTTTAAATTTTGACAAGTCCGTAATGTTAAAATGGATTTGTTTCTTTCCAAAAACCCGCGAACCCACTTTTTACCAGGCAAATTAAAATCCCCAAAGGCTGAAACCTTTCTCCCGACATTGTCCAAATAGTTTTTAGCCAAGTTTCTGGTATTCGCCGACGAGAAAGGAAAACCCCACTCACTGATAGTAACTAGTGCTTGACCTAAACATTTCTCCTCTGTTTCGCTAAAAACAGTAGGAGGGCCAACAGTTTTACTGTGACGATTTTTAAGTTTGTTTATTAAAGTCCCCATATTGAACACCTTCGAAGCTTTTGTAATTGATAGCTCCTTTCTTTGAATTTTACCAATAATATCATTAATTAATTCTTCAGGTACACTTTTGTATCGTCTTCGAGGCTCATTTTTTTCCTTAGGAGGCATACTTATATCTACATATGTATTTATAAATCAAAAGAATGTGTTTGTAGAGCGTTACACTATGAAGTAGTTAAAGGCATTAAAGGAAATCGCTTCATTTCACTCTAAACGCAACAAAACCAGAGACTGGTCAATGTAAGAAACCCGCATTTTTAAGCGCTTCCCAACATTGACCAGGCGGTCAAAGTTGGGAACTCCTGGTCAAAGTTAGGAAAATTCATGATTTGTATAAATGCATTTTTACTTTAAATTACTTAAGAATAAAGAAATGTTCTATTGAAGTAGTATTTGAATATACATAAATTACAATGTCTCAGCAACACTTATCAAGTACCTACCATGATTATTTACCTAAGTACCTAGGTATATAAAATGAATTACTTTACTTAGAACTGGGTCAGTCATTAAATAAACTTATAACGTTGAAGAAGTCTTTTTAGTTTGATTTGTTCCTGAATAGTCTTCTGATTTGACATTGCCGTAACAAGATGCAGGATGAACTTCTAAGTATAATTTTGCTCTCAAGTTTACCAAAGAGCTTTGAGAATTTCGTTATAGCGATAAAATCACGAGACGAGTTACCAAAGCCCCATGCATTGAAGACAAAGTTGATGGAGGAAGGTAAAAGAAGAGAAGGGGATACTGTTGCAGTGACGCATGACAGTGGTGAATCAGCATTTTTCTCTAAGCATAAGCCAAGACACCAATCTCAATCATCAAATGTGCAGCAGCAGCGACACGGCTCTCAATCGAAAAAACGGGCAGTTCGTGGTAAGTGCTATAAATGTAATAAAATGGGCCATTACGCTTCGTCATGTCCACAACAAAGTTCATCAAAGCAGTGGTCGAATTTCGCGATGCTAAATGCAGTAAATAGTACAAGTATTGAGCTAACGAAAAGTACATGGGTTTTAGATCGCGGCACTACTACTCATATGTGTTGCGACAAAAATATGTTTGGCTATCTTAGACCACATAGGGAGGATATAGAGCTAGCGGCAAACAATTACATACAATCAGATGGTATTGGTGACGTCACGATTGAGACAACTGCAGTCCGT
The DNA here is from genome assembly GCA_949715645.1 of Portevinia maculata. Taxonomy (NCBI): domain Eukaryota; kingdom Metazoa; phylum Arthropoda; class Insecta; order Diptera; family Syrphidae; genus Portevinia; species Portevinia maculata. Next base: position 99,856,916 of record OX454528.1, read on the forward strand.
ATAACGCTGCATGATGTTCTTTATGTCCCGCTACTTAAGACAAATTTTTATTATTATTATTATTTCAGTTAATTTAGCAATAATGCCACTTTTTTCGATTTTACAAGTTTACATTACATTGTTTATAATTATCATTTACGTGTTGCATTTTGAGTTTAATAATTGTTTTTTACAAATAATATTACAGCTTGTTTAAATTTTTTTAATATTGGATTCTTCTTTTACATCATTCGGCAGATTATTAAACATTTGTATACCCTTATAGAATAACATATTTTGCGTTTTATTATCTCTATATAGCTGCAAGTTAAAATCGTTATTATTTCTTAGGTTGTATGGATGAGAGTTAGCTCTTGTGGACAAACGTCTTTTTAAATACATGGGCAATAAATTATTTTTAATTTTAAATATAATTAGCATAGTACTCATTATTATATGTTGTTTGATAGTCAACCATTTTAACATTTCTAACATTATACTTATTGGAGTGTATCTATTGCAATGTAGAATTGAACGCATTGCCTTATTTTGTAATTTATGCATTGTGTGCATCATACCTACAGAACCCATTAATAATATTGTAGGGCAATATTCAAAATGGGGTTTGATGACGGTATTGTATATTTTTATTGCCATTTGAATGCATAATTTCTTTCTAATTCTCCGAAAGAAACCGATTTTTATAGAAATTTTTTTACAGATGTTTTCAAAATGTACTTTAAAGTTTAAATTACTATCTACTACAATTCCTAGATACTTCGTCTCATTAACACATTCAAATTCATCAATTTTATTGAAAGAATAATTTCTAGGTAATACCATTATTTTAGTTTTATCTACATTTAATTTGAGTTTATTCATATTTAGGTATTTTTTTATATTATGTATATCTTCCAAAAGTTTAGTAATACTCTCACTAAGTTCATTTGTTTCTACATACATGAGTCCATCATCCGCAAATAACTTAATTTGACAATTTATTACAACATGTTTGATATCGTTTATATACAATAAAAACAAAAGAGGTCCCAATATGGAACCCTGTGGTACTCCAATTTCTGTTTTTAATGGATTGGATAGCTCATTATTAAATTTTACTATCTGCTTGCGATCTATTAAATATGATTTAAACCATTCATACTCTACATCTCTTACCTCATATCCACAAAGCTTTTCAAGTAATATGCCTCTATTTACCGTCTCGAAGGCTCTCTTCAAATCCAAGAATACAGCAGCTATTTTTTTCTTGTTGTGAAGTTTTTCCTTCCAGTCAGTGATGATGAAATTTAAAGCTGACTCGCACGAGTGTTTTCTTCTGAATCCCGATTGTTCTTCAAGTAGTATATTATTGTCCTCAATGTATTTTTCCAATTGAATATGCACCACCTTTTCCAAAATCTTCTCATGCATTGAAAGCATATTTATTTTTATGGAGTTTGCAATTTTTTGTACAGGAATTATAACCGATGTTTTCCATGTACTAGGGAAAACACCACTTGTCAACGAATAATTAATTATATTCAGTAGAGCAGGACCCACCACACTAAAACTGTCTATTATCATTTTTTTATTCATGAAATTGTAGTCATTTTTGCTTGGCAACATTTCTATTATTTTAAGAAGATCATCAATTGAGTTAACTTTTCTAAATTTAAACCTTCTTTCACTATTGGCTACAACATTTACCCACGGCACTTTAGGAATTTCATCATTTATATGATTTATGCTTTCAATAAAATATTTATTAAACTTATTCGCAATCAATTTCTCCCCTTTAATTTTTACCCCCTCGAACTCAATGTACTTGTTTTCGGTTGTTTCCTCTCCCAATACTAAACTTTTTATTGATCGCCACATAGTGTTTTGGTCATTGGCTCCACTGAGCTTATTTTGTATATAACGACGTTCCATTTTATTAAGATTAGCTTTATATTCATTACGTATTTTAGTATATGATCCCCAATCAACACTACTTCGCGTCATTAGAAATTTCAAATGGCATTGAATTTTTTTATTTCTTTGTACTTTCAGTTCTTTATTAAACCATTTCGGTTTCCCTTCCATACAATGTTTTTCCACTACAAATTTGTTGATCACTTTTAACATTTCCTTTTCAAAAATATCACTCGTTTCATTATCACATTGTACTAAAATACTTATTCCATTTATTGCACTTCTTCTTATTTGTTGAGTAAATTGAAATCTATTATATTTTAAATATTTTATTAATTTCGAGTATTTCACATTTTTATCACTTTTTAGTTTTATTTTACATTCCACTGATTCGTGGTCACTAATTTTAAGATTGTTTCTAACATTCACTTCACAATCCTTTTTGTTTGTAACAACATAATCCAAAGCAGTTTTGCTAGTTAGTGTCACACGTGTAGGTTCATTAACTAATTGCTTGCACATACTTTCATTAAACAAGCATTCAAGTTCTCTTTTGTATATACTACTGCTAAGCCAATCTATGTTAAAATAAAAGATTATTACCATTTCTTTCTCTTTTAATTCATCCAAAAAGTCACTTATATAATCACAGAATTCCCTGATCGAAGAACTTGGCGACCTATACACCACCACAAACGTTATAGCTTTATTCATCATTGTTATTTCTATAGACAGTAGCCATATTTTCAAATCAACTTGCACCGATTTTAACGGTGAATGTTCCCAACATTTCTTTAAGTATATAACTGCCCCACCAGTATGCGACGATGTTGTTTCACATCTAATTAAATTGTAGTTTTTGAGCTTAATTTCATGGTCTTTTACATTTACCCCCATATGCGTTTCTGACAATGCAATAAGATCAAAATCATTTTCATATACCATGTGTTTGAGTTCACTGAAATTATTTGTTATTCCCTGAATATTTAAATAAATGCACTGAAATGAATTTAATTGCTAATAATAAGCCACCTTTTCTCTCTCCTTTGCAATTCGTCTTAAGTATACCGGACAGTTTGTATCTCTTGTATCATGACATTGGTCTAATTCTATATTAAGATTATTAATTGATAGAACGCAGTTTCTGCACTCTTTTTTTCACTTAGGCACTCTATTTCACTATGTTCACCACAGCACTTTGGGCAACATACTTTGTTAGTGCATACTTTAGCTGTATGGTTAAATCCCCAACATTTATAACACCTTCTTAAATATACATTATTATACACTGCGCATTTATTCCATCCAATGTTAAAACAAGGTTTATTAACCTCCATTATTTCTTTGAATAAAGTACCATCTATACTGATAATAACATTATATTTTTTATCATCCTTGAATTTATTATAACACTTTATAAGCTTCATATTCCCACTGATTTTATTTTGTCTTTTTATAGCATTAATTACATTATCTTCTTTTATTTCTCGATCAACACCAATTACTACAATCTGCGGGTCTACCAAAGATCTTATATTAACTTTATATTTTTCACCCATTTTTTCTTTGACCTAATCTTCTATTTTCTTACTCGATTCTTCATTTGCACATTTAATCAATACCGATCCATTACTAATTTTAGATATTCCACTAACTTGAAGAGCCAGATCTGCTGGTTTAATAATTTCTTTTAAATCTGATTTTGTCTTTTCACTATCTTGTTTTTTATTTGGTTTAATTAAAACCGGCGGAATGTTTTTGACTGCAATTTCAGCATATGTATCCATTTTGTTTACTTTCTTGATTACATTATTATTTTTATTTGACTCCTTCGCATTTATTAGCTTTACACAACTCAATATACTTTTGATTTCTTCTTCTTGTTTATTTAACGCAACTTTATTTTCATTTACTGCTTTTAGCACATTATCCATTTTTATTACAATTTGCTTCATATATTCTTTACACTCATCACATACCAACATGATGTTCTGGTTTTTCAGAATATTATTCTCAAATTCACCTATACCCACGCATTTCTTACAAAAGACTTTTTTGCAAAAAGCTGCACATGAAACACCACTATTGCACTTGGTGCATTCCCCGCTCATTTTGTTCGCTCTCACTTCACTAATCTGAATATGTACATAAATTCCGTTAGTTTCTTATTCTTATTGGTCTCTGTCCACTCACTGACTGTATCCGTTAAACCTAAAATTTAACTTTTTATTCTTCACTCACGTATTTATCACTGATTATTTTCCCTTATTTTTACACTTTATTTCAAAATTCTCCACTTTAAACGCCTAGCCAATTTGGCATAAATACCCGGCGCGTGTAACTAAGTGATACTCGTAATTATGTACTTTTATGTAGGAACTCAATGCAACACGTCTGAACTCTATCAAGTCTACTTCTAATTTCATGTCTATAAGCAAAATTGCCGAAAATCAGCATACGGTTTTGTTCAATGACAAAGGCGCAGTGATAAAGAACTCGCGGGGAGATACGATATGTAATGCAATAAAGTGTGGGAGGTTATTTCTCTGGATGTTGGATAGATATAAGGCTGTTACATATGAAAGCGAGTGTGAATAATTTAATGGATTGGCATCGACGTTTCGGTCATTTAAATGTGAAAGAATTGCGAATCTTATTCGAAAATAATATGGTGAACGGTATGAATTTAAAGGGAAATTTAACTGTGTTGGTGTGCGAAACTTGTTTGAAAGGAAAGTTGTGTACTTTGCCATTTAATAAACGATCAAAGAATCGAAGCACAAAAGTGTTAGAAATAATTCATAGTGACATATGCGGTCCTATGAGAGTGGCCACACTAGGCGGCTTTAAATATTTTTGTTTGTTCATCGATGATTATAGTCGAAATATCTATATTCAGCTGCTTAAGAATAAAAGTGACATTTTTGAAGCTTTTAAAATATTTAAGGCTAAAGTAGAAAGAAAAACGTCACAGAAAATAAAAATTCTTCGCACCGATAATGGGTGTGAGTACCTCAGCAAACATTTTTCTGGTTTCTTAGAACAAGAGGGTATTCAGCGACAGCTCACCGTTGAGTATACCCCACAACAAAACGGGGTGGCTGAGCGTGCGAATAGAACGATTGTGGAGATGGCAAGATGTCTGCTTCTGAGCTCAGGACTTCCACAGATGCTGTGGGGAGAAGCTGTTAAAACTGCGGTCTATCTTCGAAATCGCTCCTACACTAGAGCCTTGGAAAATATTACTCCTTACGAAGCATGGACTGGACGAAAGCCCTCGGTAAATCACCTGAAGATATTCGGTTGTAGAGTGATAATGCTGAACAAGCAGCCTGGGAAATCGAAGTTTGCTGCAAAAGAGATTGAGTACTATATGGTCGGCTACTCCTCCGAATCAAAGGCATACTTGTTGTATGAGGAGAAGACAAGAAAACTACACAAAAGCCGTGACGTTAAGTTTTTGAAAAAAAACGGTAAGCGCAAGTTTAAAAACGATTCTAATGATTACGATTTTGTAGAATTAGAAGAATATACAAACAACACAGATGACGATGCCTGTGGTGTGGGTATTGTTGGGAAGAAGGATGCCGATGACGAGGACGAGGACGAGGATCATATTCAACACTACCATTACGATGCTGAGGAGTTAGTTGCGGACACTAATGACGTGCAAATTGGTAGTAAAGTTGTTGGTGGCAATAGCGGCGAAGGCAGCGACGGGAACATTGGTGAAGGTTCTAATGGAGTTCAGGCAGGAAGAGGCAATATTCAAGGGGAAGAAAAAAATACACGTGATCCATACCCATTGCGCTCGGGTCAACGACAGAAACGTTGTGCGTTAATTGCCAATCCCAATAAGTCCATTTCAAATCCGCTTACTGTTACAAAGGCTTTGAGCTTTGAGCAGGCTTTGATGGTCAAAGGTGGTTGAAATCGATGCAAACTGAAATAGATTCCATCAAAGCAAAAGATACGTGGGTTTTGGTAGACCCACCAGAAAACAGGCAAGTCATCAGATGTAAATGGGTCTTCAACATCAAACGTGATAAAGACGGTAAGGTCGTGCGCTATAAGAGTCGCTTGGTAGCGAAGGGCTGCAGTCAACTTTTTGGGGTGGACTACACCGAAACCTTTTCGCCAGTTGTTCGTTTGTCATCATTCTAGCGCTAGCTGCCGAGTTCGATCTAGTGGTTCACCAAATGGACGTGACAGCAGCGTATCTGAATGGAGATTTGAAGGAGGATGTCTACATGAGCCAACCGGAGCAATTAGTGGATAAAGACAATCCGCAAAAGGTTTGCAAGCTAAAAAAGGCACTATATGGCTTAAAGCAGGCCGGCCGGGAATGGAATGCAAAGTTGGACAAGGTGCTAAGAGATTTGGGATTCAATCAGTGTAAGGCGGACACACGTGTATACACGAACAATAGACAAGGTGAAATCAACATTATTGCTGTCTACGTAGATGACATTCTGCTGGCCTGCTCCAATCCACAAATCCTAGCTGCAATCAAAAGCAAAATAAGTTTGGAGTTTGACCTAGTTGACAAGGGACCAATTGACCACTTTCTGGGTATGGAAGTTACCATAGAGAAAAACAAAATTTGCATATCGCAGCAACAATTTATTCGAAGTTTGTTGGAAAAGTTTAATATGGTGCAGACTCGGAAGTGTAGTACTCCTATGGAGCCTGGCCAGAAATTCGTGAGGTGTGATGGCTGTTCCGGATGTGCGAAGGTTAATAAGACTACGTACCAATCACTTATTGGATCGCTCTTGTACTTGGGTGTATGTTCAAGGCCGGACATCATTCTTCTGTGAATAAACTCTCACAATTTAATGTGAACCCTCATTTTAATGTGAGCACCTTGCTGCAGCTAAACACGTATTAAGGTATCTTAACAACACATTAAATTCCAAACTTACTTACAGAAAAACTGGCGGGCAGTTAAAATGTTTTGCTGATGCCGACTGGCCCGGAAGCAGCGATGACCGAAGATCCTTCACTGGATATGCTTTTTTCATTGGCGATTCTATAGCAGCAATTACTTGGGAATCAAAAAAGCAACAATCTGTAGCCCTAAGCACCACCGAAGCTGAATACATGGCATTGTCCGCTGCATCGAGCGAAGCAGTGTATCTACGATCATTTGTGAAGGAGTTAGGTTTTCCTGGTACCGTAAGGGAGCCTATTGAATTAAACGGTGACAATTTGAGTTCCCAACAACTTGTTAGAAATGCAGTTTATCATAGCCGTAGTAAACATATTGACATTAGACTTCACTATATACGAGAAGTCTTTAATAAAAATTTTATAAAATTAAAATATGTTCCAACCGTTGCTATGATCTCAGACATTTTAACGAAGAATTTATGTAAAACAAAACATTTCAAATTTTGCAAAATGCTGGGCTTAAGTTAATTACAATTTTATTTTTAAGAACAAATTTATAATGTACTTGTTAAGTTTTGAGGGGTAGTATTGAAGTAGTATTTGAATATACATAAATTACAATGTCTCAGCAACACTTATCAAGTACCTACCATGATTATTTACCTAAGTACCTAGTCCTAGGTATATAAAATGAATTACTTGAATTACTTTACTTAGAACTGGGTCAGTCATTAAATAAACTTATAACGTTGAAGAAGTCTTTTTAGTTTGATTTGTTCCTGAATAGTCTTCTGATTTGACATTGCCGTAACATGTTCCAATTTCAATGCTGTTTGATTGAAAAACTACTCACTTGTTTGGTTATATTCACAAAAAACACCGTATCTAGGTGTACAGAGACAATTTTGCCAACACTCTAAATTTCACGTCCAAATACTTCCGTACGTAATCGGCGGTTAAATTTAAATCTGACAGCTGAATGCTTTCTTTTTTTCTTGTACCTCTTGTCAGTAAACAGATGTTATATGTGAGGTACGAAATTCACATAACTAGGACATGGATGTCGTGAAGACAGTTTATACACTAAGTTGATTTTTGGTCAATGTTAACAACCCGGTCAATGTTAGGGTGTTTTACGGTACCCTTAGAATAGGGTATACAAATTTTACAGTTGATCAAAGTTGAAATTTCCTTAGGAGTGCCAATAATTGTACTCGCTAGCTACTACTCTACTACTACCCATCACTGACAGACAGAAATTCCATAAACTACAAATTCAAACATTCCCCCAGACACAGACGATAGAATTGTAATTACTATCCATCCACACAATTTTCCCACCAAAGTGCAAGCGATGAGATTATGGTTCCGCTTCACCTTGAGCCGCGTTGCGCATAGTGTCAAATTTTGCAGGCGCATGGCAAATCACTTGTTTTTGAGAATTGCTGCTGCAACAAGCATTTTTTTTTTTTTTTTTTTTTTTTTTTTTTTTTTTTCTGGCTCGCCAAGGCGATTTATAAGGGGGGTACTTCGACCTAAAAGATCTTTTGTACCGTATGGGCCAGAAAAGTTTAAACTAGTAGAAGAATTCTTTATGTCCTCGGGGCTCATTTGCTCCCTGAAAAAGATCTTCTTTCTAATTCCATTAAGGGCTGGACATTCACATAAAATGTGTTGAGCTTACTCGTCCTCTTCAAGACAGAGTCGGCACTCAGGAGAGTCTGATATTCTTATTTTGTGTAGATGATATCTTAAACCATGGTGACCAGTAAGGTAACCTACTAGGTTTTTGATATCGTGCCTGCTTAGGTTTAGACATTTGCTGGCATTTTTATTGAAGGGCCGAATGGCTCGTTTGGCCTGTCTTAGACCTGGGACACTTTCCCAAAGATAGATACATTTTCTATGTTCCCAGCTTTTAATTGCTGCCGTTGCTGCTGATCTAGGAGTGCAGCAGAAAGGTTCGGGACCTATGAAAGGTGTTTCTGAACCTTTTCTGGCCAGTTCGTCGGCCATTTCGTTACCTTCTACCCCGACATGACCCGGAACCCACCATAATTTGGTCTTGTTTCTTGTTCCGAGTGTTTGTAGGGTATTGAAGTAGTACATGACTGATTTGGAGTCAATGGTATACGAGCTAAGAGCGTTTATAGCTGCTTGACTATCCGTGAAAATATGGATGGTTGCACCTTTTATGCCAGATAAAATAATATGGCTGGCGCATTCTTGAATGGCGTGGAGCTCTGCTTGAAATACGCTGGGACTTTTTCCCATGGGTATCGTAAAGCGTTTGTGTGGTCCGTATATTCCCGCTCCTACCCCCGTTTCCATTTTAGAACCATCCGTATACCACTTTATGCCGTTGTAGCTGTTTGGTGGGTTATTACTAACCCATGCTTCTCTCTTGGGGATCTCCGTGGAGAACCGTTTGTTGAAGCATAGTGTTTTTTGAATGCGGTCTGTGACCGCGCAGTTCATGTTAAGTTCTGGTAGTTCATCGAGAAGGGTCTTTAGATCCGGGTGATCATTAAGACTTATCTCGTTTAACTGTATTAGACTTATTGCACTGCGGATCGCCACTTTTTGAATGTATATGTGGAGAGGTGTGATTCCTGTTATTGCCTCTATGGCAGCTGTTGGACAGGTTCGCATGGCTCCGGAGATACCAAGGCACGCAAGCCGTTGTACCTTTTTGAGCTTCTCTATTGTGACCTTTTGTGTGGATTTTGTCCATACTATGGAGGCGTATGTTATAATGGTTCTTATCATCACTGTGTAGATCCAGTGGACGATCTTTGGAGATATTCCCCAGGTTCTGCCATATGTGCGACGACAGGCCCATAAAGCTCTATTAGCTTTAGTGATTTTGTTATTTATGTGAGAGTTCCAGTTAAGTCTTTTGTCTAGGATTACTCCAAGATACTTGACTTCGTCGGAGTACTCTACGACCGTGTCGTTTATTGTGATTAGGCCTAGGTCTAATTTCCTCCTTTTAGTGAAAGGAACGATGACGGCTTTACTGGGATTTATGGAAAGATTTTCCTTGATGCACCAGTCTATGGCTGTCTTTAGAGCATTTTTCATTTTTGATGTGACTCCAATTGAGTCTTTGCCCCTGACTATGATGACAATATCATCGGCGTACCCAATTGTAGTGTAGCCCAAATTGCCCATATTGTGTAGCAGGTCATCGATGACCAATGACCACAAAAGGGGTGAAAGTACTCCCCCTTGTGGGCAGCCCCTTACGGCTGTTACTGATACTGAGGTCGTTCCTGACGAGGCAGTTATTTTGCGACTTTCCAGCATCGCTTTGATCCATTTAATAGTTGGTTTGTCTATGTTTCTATGGTACAAAGCATTTGATATGGATTCATAGCCAGTGTTGTCGAAAGCACCCTCTATGTCCAGAAAGGCACAAAGTGCGATCTCTTTGCAACGGTAGGCGTTTTTTATCTCTGTAGTTAGTCTTAACAGAGCGCCTTCCGTGGATTTACCCTTCTGGTACGCATATTGGTGAGGGTGCAGAGGCATGCTTTTTGAAATGCATTCTCTAATGTGGACGTCAATAATCCTTTCCATTGTTTTCAGGAAAAACGATGTCAAGCTTATCGGACGATATGATTTAGGTAATTCGCTCGGCTTGTTTCCCGGTTTGGGTATAAATACTACGTTTACCTCCCTCCAGGTAACTGGTATATACCCCCAGTTGAAGCTGAACCTAAATAAGGCATTCATGGATGGTAATAAAAATTCTATTCCATTTTGAATGAGGGCAGGAAAAATACCATCTGTTCCTGATGCCTTGAATGGTTTAAATGAGTTAATTGCCCATTTAATCTTATCCGGAGTAAAAAGTGTTCCGGATAAACTATTAATTCTGCTGAGTTTTCTTGGAATTGAGACCTCCGCTATATGGTCATCTGTAATGACCATCGTGTGAGACCCTGGGAAGCGAGCCTGAAGCAAAGTTTTCAGCGTTTCTTCCCGGTCGCGTGTGATTGAACCATCTGATTTGATTAACAATCCCATGCTTTTTGCTTGATCCTTTGACAGAGCCCTTTGGAGGCGTGCCACCTCTGGAAGTTTTTCGATCTTCTCACAGTTTGCACGCCATGAGGCTCTTTTGGATCTGCGCAACTCTAAGTTGTATATGGTCAGCATGGATTTATATTGTTCCCATGTGCCGGTGCGTTTGGCTTTGTTAAAAAGCTTTCTCACTCTCATTCGAATAGACTCAAGGTTATCATTCCACCATGGTACGCACCTTTTAACCACGGTTCTTTTAGCCTTGCAACTACTTTTGAATGAGGCAAGAATAATATCATTTATTTGACATTGCGCAGCATCTGCATCATTTGATGTGGATGGTGCTTCTGGCAGCATGTCAGATCTGACCGCTAGATTTTCGCGGTAAGTTCTCCAATTAGTCAGTCTGTTGTCATAACGGACATTGATTTTATAGCATTAGTGAATAGGTGTACCTAATTAGAATAAGAATTTTGTATAAATAGGTTAAGAAAGAGGCAATAAATTTAATCTTAAACTGGACACAGTGAATGTCTCATCTTAATTTTCAAATCGTGGCAGCCGATGCGTGTGAGACAGCGCGTTGAATATGCGTCATTTTCCACAATAGTAATAATAAGTGTAACCACTTGACTATAGCCCTAAGCAACAGAGTAGATCAGCTTAAACATGAAAATATTGGTCCAAGACGTTTTGCACGCAGCGAAGTCCTTGCCAGACGCGTTCAAATTCCATAATCAAACCCATTTTTTACTTTTTGAAGTAACCGAATGATTTTTTCAGCATACATAGCACATGCCCTCTTGAGCATGAAAATATCAGTCCAAACGTTTTTAACACAGCGAAGTCCTTGCCAGACGCGACCAAATTCCAGGATCAAACCCATTTTTTAATATTTGACGTAACCTCCCAATTTTTTTTCTAAGTCTGCTGAACACAGATATGTAAGTCCAAAACGTTTTACACGCAGCTAAGTTCTGGCAAGACGCTGTAAAATTGTCGAAACCCACTAGGTATCAGCAGAAAATCCATATAACCACACAAAACATTGATTATAACTAGATAAATAGATATAGATAAGTTCTGTTATTTCCTAATAATTTTGTACAAAAGGTTCAATTAAAAATTCGGACCTGACTATTTTGCCGTCTGCCGAAATATAAAGAAATTTAGTTTTACTTTTCACGCAGAGAACCAATTTGCAGAAGCAAGAAAAAAGTGAAAAAAGCGCTCAAGCTAAATTTTGTTACTGCTATATATCAAACTCCATATGCCATAGTTGCATTTAGTCTTATGTGGTTCAAAGATGAGTAACTAAATAAATGCAAAGTGTGTTCTTCAAGTAAAATCTATAAATTCTGTGACCTAAATAGAATGAACTGTTCAATAGAAATGAACTGTGCAAATTGTAAGTAAACAAAATTGATTAAGGCTCCTTGTTCTAATTCATGATCTTACAACCAAATGTAGTACCTGAAAAACCGCAAGATCATAGTGATAACGCTGAAATACTTGATAACACCGTAACCTCCGATGATATTTCCATTTCAGTCACTATTGCGACTGTAGCAATTCTGTAGCAATTCTATGAGGTACTTTTAAGGAAAGAAGGAACGACTTATACACGGTTAAAAATCAACTTTAGAACGCATTGTATGCAGGACAGTACTTCTTGGAAACGATGCAGTCTATACAAGATTGACAAATAGCTCGAAGAATGATGTTCTCAATTACCATAAGAGTTGTTCGGCAAAATTTCTTCAGGAAGGCAACCATTTGGAAAAAAAATTGTCCAAATCAAACAAAAGAACTGAATATAGATCAGCACACAAATACGCACTATCAATTGTTTGTGATTTTTTTTAGGAGCGTGCATTAAAATCAAAGCAATCGGTTTCCTTTGATATTGTTGCTGATTTGTACCAGGAAAAATTAAAGAAAAAGATCAAACAATAAACTTTTCAAAAATAGCTTTATATCAAATATTCAGCCTTATTGCGAAGATCAATCGACAATTGATAATTGAATATTTTCAATGTGTGCTATTGTGAACGAACGATTCATTTAGTATTTTTGTCAATCGCATTTTTTTAATTGACTGCGATTGACAAAATCCTTTAGAATCGTTCGTTCACAATAGCACACATTGAAAATTGTCAATTATCAACTGTCGATTGATCTTCGCAATAAGGCTCATTAAAAAATGGGTTTGATCATGGAATTTAGTCGCGTCTGGCAAGGACTTCGCTGCATGCAAAACGTTTTGGACCAATATTTTCATGTTTAAGCTGATCTACTCTGTTGCTTAAGGCTATAATTTAGTGGTTAGAATTATTATTACTATTGTAGAAAATGGCGCATATTCAACGCTGTCACACGCATCGGCTGCCACGATTTGCTGCCAGACTAATATTTTCGATATACTCTCTACTTAGGCTACACAGTATGCAAATATCTGTCGGTTACCTCTCAGACCGAAAAATTACTTCGGGCTCTTGTCTATTATAAGATGTCCGGCTGCGAAACATAATTCGGCTATCAACCGTATATGCATATTAAAGTGTAAGGATCAAGATGGATTTCTTAAAGGGTTTTGATATTGAATCTGTTATGGGTGGCGCCAAAAAAAACGAGAAGAATCAATTACCATACGAGCTTAGAATAATTAATACACAAAGTGTATTTTTGAAAAAAGTCAAATTGTGGTTATTTAGTTTGGATATTTCTCAAGTCAAAAATTTGTTTATGAGCACTGTTTGATTTGTTTCGTTCTTTTTTCATATAGTCTCCGTAAATGTATATTACTTTTTTCATATAAAGTCTTAAATTATTAATATGTTGTTTCCCTTTCAATTAATTACTGTTTCAAAAAATATTATATCAATTTCTCTTAATTTGTATAAAATCTTAAATTAATTTGTTTTGTTCATTATTCTTGTTATAAACAAAAAAAAAAACCCCACAGCTATTGTTTATTTTATTTAACCAATGGGCCATTCGCCTCTAGTCTTCAAAAGGCTATAGAATGTCACCCTAATACGAGGGCGGGTCAATAAGTCCGTGACTTTTTGAATTTCTGACCTCTTTACTGAAACGGCAACACTGCTCCTGTCAACATGCATCTGTTAGTTGACTCCTGTCAAAATTTAAACTTGCTGCGTCAGTTAGTTTGTGTTTGACAGCTATTTTTATCAGACTATTCACTAATTTGAGGAGAAAATGGAAAAAAGTGAATTTCGTGTGCTTATTAAGCATTATTTCTTGCGAAAAAAAAACATTACCGAGACCAAGGCTAAGCTTGAAAAATACTATGGGGACTCTGCACCATCGATTTCAATGGTAAAAAAGTGGTTTACTGAATTTCGTTGTGGCCGTACAAGCACTGAAGATGCCGAACGTCCTGGACGCCCATTTGAGGTCTCTACACCCGAAACAATCGAAAAAATTCACGATATGGTGTTGGCCGACCGAAGATTGAAAGTGCGAGAGATTGTGGAAGCCGTAGGGATCTCGCATGGCTCAGTGGTTTCAATTTTGAATGATCACTTGGGCATGAGAAAGCTTTCCGCAAGATGGGTGCCGCGTTTGCTCACAGTCGACCACAAACGCAATCGTGTAACAACTTCACAGGAAGGTTTGGCGTTGTTTAATCGCAATATGGAGGAGTTTTTGCACCGTTTTGTAACCGTGGACGAAACATGGATCCATCACAACACACCAGAGACCAAACAACAGTCAAAACAGTGGGTTTCTAAGGGTGAATCGGCGCCAAAGAAGGCCAAGGTGGGTTTGTCAGCCAATAAAGTTATGGCGACTGTTTTTTGGGATGCACGCGGGATAATCCACATTGACTACCTTCAAAAGGGAAGAACAATCAATGGGGAATATTATGCCAACTTATTGGACCGATTCAATGACAATTTGAAAAAAAACCGACCTCATTTGGCCAAGAAAAAAGTTCTTTTCCACCAAGACAATGCAAGGGTGCACACATGTGCAGTTGCCATGGCAAAAAACCATGAATTGGGCTATGAATTGCTCCCTCATCCACCCTATTCTCCAGATTTGGCTCCAAGCGACTACTTCTTGTTCCCAAACCTGAAGAAATGGCTTGGTGGAAAAAGATTTGACTCCAATGATGAAGTCATCTCGCAAATAAAGGCCTTTTGAGGACCTCGACAAATCATTTTTTTTGGAAGGGATAAAAAAATTGGAGAAGCGTTGTACAAAGTTTATAGAGCTCAAGGGAGACTACGTTGAAAAATAAAATAATTTTTTTATCAAAAAATCTGTGTTTTATTCCAAAAGTCACGGACTTATTGACCCGCCCTCGTATCTTATTCCATATTTTTGTCAAATTTATATGTATTAGGTATTAATTCATCATCCCTGGAATAAAATATGTTAATAAATAATAATAAAAAATAAATAAAAAAGTTTCAGAAACAATTGACTAAATTGCAAGTTGTGTTATCGGATAGTAAGTGCGAACGCCAACATCATGACCTAATAGCCATACGCAATTTATTGAATTTTGGCGATGGCATTTCTTTCATTTGTGATATATCAATTGACGTCGGTTTAATTTAAAAATTTTCTAATAATTTTTGTGACTAAATTGTTTAAGTGGCTTTTGTGTGCTTTTTATTTGTGTAGTTATTTTGTCCTTTATTATACTCTATTCTAAGGGTATATCAATCTTGACTCATAGTTATTAAAATACCTTAATATTGGCCGTGGACCCATTAAAGTGATCAGCATCAATAGTAACGTATATATAGCTATGTCCGTCCTTCCTTCCGCTGGCGAAAATTACACCATTAAGCTAACCACATACTCTCTTGGGGCCCGAAATATTCAAGTAGGCATACAAATTTCTAAAATCCGTCCACAATCTCAAAAGAACTAATTTACCGAAAAAATCGAGTTTTGGGCTGAAAAAAAGTTGTTAATAAATGGTTTTTAAGGGCACAAAACACTCGGAATCGAAAATTTTTAAAATCCGCCCACTGACACGGCCACAATTAAAAAAAAAACAATTTTATTGCAAGGTCAAAGTTTGAGCTAGGAAGCTGAAATTATAATATCACTTAATGCTCATGTGGATTTGCTGTTCGCTTGTTTGAGGCCGTGTAAATAGTGAGCAATCCTGTTCGCAGGATTTTTAAAATTAAGAACGGTTTACAGCAGGGGGCGGTGAAGTCTCCGATTGTGTTTAACATTTACATGAGTAATCCGTTGGGTTCACTCAGACATGCTATAGACATATAGTCGCTTGTCTTTCTGCGGCCAATAAGGCTTATGCCCTAACAAGGAGACTGTTTCATAGCAGTCAACTTGACTCCAGAGTGAAGGTCATTTGCTTCGTGGCCTTATAAGGCCGATCAAAGCGCATAGTTATATAGAAAAGATTCGGGTTTTGGAGAGACAATGTCTTAAGGCCTGTCTCCGGTTGTTCCGAACGCCTGAATCCAATCATATAAAATACAAAAGGTAGGCGTGGCAAAAGTCTTAGTATAGGTGAACTGGAAATGCACATTACATCCGGGCGCCCGGCAGTCGCGCCGCCGTGAGCCGACAGAAGCCTTACAGCGTCGTTAGTCACCTTCCGGAAGCACTATTACATGTTGACGAGCCCGGCCTTTCCCAGAAACGCCGTAATATACGGGAATACCACAACTCGTTTGTACCAGCCCTTTTGCACCAATATGGATTAATGCCTCTGGCGGTATAGAGCCAGAACGGATCGTACTCTCTGTGTACATTTCATTGCGGTAGTAAGCCCCAAATATCAGGCTATTGTCGCTGGCCATCGCGCTTGCAACGTGCCGTCGAGTCACGTTAATGAGGAAATTGTCAATCCTATTCAACTGAGCTCCAGGGTATAGGGGTATATTTTATATAGTTAGGCTTTCGGAACAACCGTTCAGATCGACTAAGGATATGCCCTCAGACATTTTCTCTCCATCACGCGAATCTTTTCTATATAACTACGCACTATATTTAACCACATTGGACAATCATAAGCTATGATCGGAGTCATAAGAACCGCGTAGCAATTGACCTTCACTCTGGAGTCAAGTTGATAACTATGAAACAGTCTCCTTGTCAGAGCAAAAGCCTTCTTGGCCCCCGTAAGACAAGCAACTATATGTTTATCGAAATATAAATAGCTACTGGTCAAGTCAGATACCCAGATATCTAACTACGCTTCTCACCGCCAATGGCTGCCCATTGTCCAATAATGGCCAATCTCTTCCAGTTTCGAACAGGATTGTTCGCCGTTTACACGGCCTCGAAACAAGCACAGAGCAAATCCACTTTCTCCTTGTTATCATCGACCACGAAAAAACCGTCGTTGGAAACGACACTTTTCGGAGTTATTCCAACAGTCAGTACTGTCTGTCTGTTCTCTGCTGTCTGGGAGATCCGAACACAAGGAATATCATTGTGATCTTTCCTCCTGAACAACTTATTTATCTGTGGGAACATATTCGTACTACAGGTTTTAATAACCCGAATTTTATTGCCCCAATACAGACTTACAGATTTTCTGTAATTTTCTTTAATCAGCTCAGCTGCTTCAGGATTAGGGTCTCTGACTTCAGCATCCTTACCTCCGGGTCGTTGCGGTCAGTAAATTGCCTATACAGCCGTTTAAGCCTTGAGAGCAGTCTACTTTCCTGTCGATATAGTGCGTCGATAGTTATTACTTCATTTGCAATAAATGCCGATCAATGTCATCATTTGTCATGGTACTGTTTGTCGGTGGATCGATCCCACTCGAACGTATATCCCGCTTTAACAATCTAGGAATCGCGACCACTGTGCCCTTCGATAATCGAATGAACGCACCGCTTCGTATTCCTCCAGCAGCGTTTGCTCCTTTGGAATTCGCCTTACGGCGAGTCCGTAGTGTTCACTATCGTACGCAATCGCACGCAAACATTTCCGCGTATTTTGATCTATTTTCGTCAGTTGATGTCTTGCTCCAGTCGCCTCCTCGCACACAGGACCAAATGTCCGATCATGTCATCATAGACGTAATTCATTACGCTCGCCACCTCTCACCAAACTGCCTGATATAAGTGCACAGCGTTCTACTAAGCCAACAGCAACTACAGCTGATGCTACGTTGGACTCTTCTGCTTTCTCTCCACAACCAGCGGAATTTCCACAAATCAACCTCCCGGCTACCATCACTCTGGACATGTTATATAAAGAGATCATCTCTCTCCAACAAATGAACTGCAATGCGCTGGAAGAAATCAATGTACTCAAAAATGAAAACAAAACACTGCTGAACAAGGTCAACATACTACAGCACACTGTGAAAGTTCTTCAGCAGAAACCGTTGAATAAGTGCATTGACATCATCGGCATACCAAATGTAGATAGTGCTCATGCACTTAGCAGTACTGTCAAGCTTTTGCAAGAGGGACTGAATTTAAACATAACGCATGATGACATCAAATCCTGCTATGTAAAACATATCAAAAGAGTATCTGCGGCAAGCAACTCCAACATCAAACCTGTTTCAACAGCACGTATTAAGACGCTCGGCATTGTTCGTGTGAAGCTAAGATCAATGGAGCTGAAGCGGAACATTTTAACCAAGAAGAGGAAGGTGAAATTAACTTCGTGCATGTTCGGCGTTGGCGATGGAAACATAAACAAATCTATTTTCATCAATGAGAGTCTCACAAACTTCAATAGAGCACTACTCAAGAAAGCAAAGGAACTTCAACGAGCAAAAAACATTGCTTATGTATGGGTTAGTAATGGGATTATTTTGATTAGAAAAGAAGAAGGTGGTAAAGTTTTACAAATTCGTTCATTTGATGATTTAAATAATTTAACATTTTAAATTCCTTTTTGTTTATCATGTTCGTTGTCAACAATCTCTTTGATGATCCTCATAATAATGACCTAATTAATCCATTTTGCCGTTTTGATAATGAATTTTGTGCAAGTGTTTTTCATTGCGAGCAACTAATCAAAAATTGTTTTATACTGCATCAGAATATTCGCAGTTTAAGAAAAAACTTCGATCTGTTTCTATCTCACTTAGAGTCGTTTTTAAACAAGCCTGATTTAATTTTTCTCTCCGAAATTTGGATTTTCGATGATGAAAAAGATTTTTATAATATACCTGGGTATAAGGGCTATATAAAGTGTAATAACTCGTATGCTTCAGGTGGTATTGCTGTTTATATTAATAACAAGTTCAGTAAATCTGTTACGGGATGTGATAACCTTGACCTTAGATGTTCGGACATGGTAAAAGTTAGTTGCACTGTTGATACCCAAAATATCGTAATTTTTGGCTGTTATAGACTTCAGGGTATGAATAAAGATGCTTTTATTGATGAGCTACGGTCCTTATTATCTGACGAAAAAGTAAGGAATCTTATTATTATTGGTGATATAAATCTGGATATCCTAAGCGAATCTCCAGCTGTTTTAAGGTACCTATCAACTATGTGTGCAAATGGACTAGAATCATGTATAAATGTTCCTACTAGACAACCCTCTAATACGTGCATTGACCACATTTTCGGTAGGCTTGACTGTACCTCAAAATTGTCTCTGATTAGTAGCACTGCTGACTTCAGAATCTCTGACCACTCAATGATCTGTTTGTTCCTGCATTCGAATAAGGTGAAAAGTATTGACAAACAGAATGCTTATTGTTCCTCGAAAACCGTTAACCACTCATATTTAAGAGTTCGATTATTACAAGAAAGCTGGGCAAACATATGGGAAATAAATGATCCTAATGTGGCTTTTGAGTTGTTTTCCAATGTACTTCACAAACATGTTGAATTATGTTCGGTGACTAGGCAAAGGAAATGCAAAAAATTTAACAAACTCAAGCCTTGGATATCTAGCTATCTGGTAAATAAAATAAATGAAAAAAACAAACTAAGAATAAAAAGTAAAAAGCATCCATTAAATAGTCAACTTCGTAGTGCTTATGAAAAAATATCTAAAGAAATTGCTATTGAAGTTCCTATATGCAAGGAAAATTTTTACATGAACAAATTTCACAGCGTAAAAGGCAACATAAAAAAAGAATGGGGAATTGTTAATGAGATTTTTAACAGAAACACTCCTACAGGGATACCTTCTTATATAAGCCACAATAATCGCGATATTACAAATTGTACAGAAATAGCCAATACTTTCAACTTATTTTTTACTAATGTTGCAGTTAAAACAATAAATGATGCAGGGATAAACACCGGTACCAACCAATGTAAGGCGTGGTGTATTAACAGAGAAGAAGTTGAGGTTCGAAGCTTTTCCTATGAATTTATTTCATCCTTTCAGGTGTATAAAACTATTATGTCATTAGACAGCTCGAATTCCATCACTCACAATTCTTATTCTAATGCATTTATCAAGAGTATTGCTTTCAATATTGCTGATATTTTGGCTCATATTTTTAACAAAAGTATCTTTTGTGGTAAATTCCCTGATAGGTTAAAAATAGCTGAAGTCATACCAATCTTCAAAAAAGGTGATAAAAAAATATTAAATAATTATAGGCCTATCTCTCTGCTTCCAGTATTTTCAAAAATTTTTGAAAAATTAATCAAAACTAGAGTTGTGTCATACCTTGAAACTATTTCTTTTCTTAGCAATAAACAGTATGGATTCAGAGCCGGTAGATCAACTGAGGATGCACTTCTAAGCTTCTGCAGCATGATATACGATAGCGTCAACAACAAGAAGTTAACTGCTGCTCTCTTTATCGACATAACCAAAGCCTTTGATACTGTTGATCACACCATCTTGCTAAATAAATTAAGCAAAGCTGGGTTCAGAGGGTTTATGTTCAAATGGTTTGAATCCTATCTCACTAATAGGAAACAAATGGTTAGAATAGGAGAAACTTTTAGTGAAAGCTGTGATATAAAAATTGGTGTTCCTCAAGGCTCTGTTCTGGGGCCTATATTGTTTTTAGTTTATATCAATTCAATTTTCACTTTGAATATGAAAGGTAAACTTACTGGGTTTGCCGATGACATAGGTTGTTCCTACTCTAACAACTCCCTCTTAGATCTGGCAGCCGATATCAACTACGACTTAGAAATATTGCGGCATTGGTTCAGTTTGCATAAATTAGTCGTGAGCAATAAAACTAAAATAATGTCTTTTAGCATATCTGCTCTGAACTTACAATTTCCAGTTTTCACTTTTCATAGTGCGAACTGCAACAACACCTTTATAAGTTCTGATACTTGCTGTAACCCTTATTTTGAAGTTACGTATAATACCAACAATAGCTGCTCGACAAATTGTTTTGTTGTAGAAAATGTAGAGGTCTTCAAGTATCTGGGTCTTGAAATCGACTGTAGGTTAAACTGGAGCTCTCACACTTCTTCGCTAAGGAAATACCTTCTAAAAACCACTAAAATACTGTACCATTTGAGGCTGTATTGCACTAGAAAACTTTTAGAAACAGTTTATTATGGACTGGTTCAATCCAAACTACAGTACGGGTTGACTTGTTGGGGAGGCACACATAAAAACAAAATACAACCTTTGGTGGTAATACAAAAGCATTTGCTCAGAATTATCTGGAACAGAAGACGCCATGAACACAGTTTTCCACTTTTTTTGCATTCCTTTATACTACCTTTAAAGCATCTTTACTTTTACAAAGTCTTAAAAATATTTTTCTCTAGAAGCGGTTATTCTTTAAACCATGATCCGAATCTCTACGGTCTTCGTAGCTCCGTAAGGAGTCTTGCTTGTGTTCCCCCGCACAATACTCAACTATTCTTGAGTTATTACTCCTCTGTAGCACCGCGTATTTTTAATAAATTACCCATTGAATTAAGGCGCTCTCGGAATATCTTGTCGTTTAACAGAAAAGTAAAACAGTGGCTCTTTAACTACGACTTGAAGGAGATTTATAATTTATCTAACGTAATTATATAGTCACAAATGGTCACCATGCATTGCAAATCATCCCTATACACCAATATTCTTTTTTGAATTATATAAATACTCGTATATTGAATTATATCTTGTTGTACTGTAACTCGATACATTCGGAACTAGTTTTTTATAACTATAGAATGTATCTAACTATTCATTTCCTGATGAAAAACACTTACAATTTACTTATTCTTTGAAGTACTTGTTATTATTTTTTTTTTTTTTTATTTAATTTTGTATCTTTAAGCGTTACTTTTACATATTTAATAAATTGTAATAAATAATGTATTATATTTCAATGGAATGAATAAAATCTAATCTAATCTAATCTAAAATCTAATGTCTTTTTCTCTCGATCGTCCAGCGGAACTGTGGCAGTATCAGTGATCTGTAGAGCTTACACCTGGTTTACGAGATAGGAATAGGATTAGTTTCGAAACCATTTGATTTGCCAAACCGAAGTAGGAACGGTTTCCTAGGGTAGTTCTTCGCCGGAACTTCAGTAAAGTATCATTCATGGAGTTGATGTTTACTCTGAGGTAGGTTAAATCTCTTACTAGCTCGAACCTCGAAATTTCTGCTATCAACAGTGAATTTTTTCCTAGTTGGTGGATAGATGTTTGTTTATTCACGGCCTAGCAATTTTGCCTGTTCTTCAATCGCCATGAAAGCCTCCTACACGCCGAGATCGGCCGATGATGTCGATATCGTCTGTGTATCCCACTTGTTGAACGGATCTGTTGAACATAGTTCCTTCCCTATTGCGAGTGTCAATCGACAATTGATAATTGACTATTTTCAATGTGTGCTATTGTGAACGAATCATTTTCATTGATATTATTGTCAATCGTATTTTTGCAATAATTGACTGCGATCGACAAAATCCTTTAGAATCGTTCGTTCACAATAGCACACATTGAAAATAGTCAATTATCAATTGTCGATTGACACTCGCAATAGGGGCGAGCATTTCGGTAAAGTATTCACCCAGCGGATCAATTGATAGAAGTATGTATATGTATACCATTGATTTAGGCTGTCTGGTAAAACAACTCCCGTTATACAGTCATTTGATCAAAAACAAATGAAGCGATTCGTCCAGAACTGATGGTGAAAGGACATCGCCGGTATATGCGATACAGAGATAATCGATTGTCACTGCTTATCGACAACTCCTTTTATGCATTAGTTAGGAACGAATAACTCCCTCTTCGCATCTGTAAATTTCAAAAACCCATCTCAACCAATAAGAACAACTTCAAATCACATTTTTTTCATTTTTATACATTTATTACTTATCAATATCATCAGTTCAATTCAGTTTCACAATAGTTAAGTTGTAAAAAAAAAACAAGAAGCTGACCTAAAAATATATTCCATCGAGTACGTTGGTATGTTTGGGTATTGTTAAAATCCCGTTAAGAAAGTCGCTTAAACTAAACGGTAACGCTAGACTTCACTTTAAAAAATAAAATAAAATAAAACAATAAAAATCGGCTTCTTTGGATTAATTGTCCATAGCAGTTGAAGATGGTAACGGAAGCATCGTTTAGGAAAAGAGTCCATCGGAGGCCTTTGTGCTGGACATGTACTGATCGAGCTCCTTGTCCAAGTCCTCCCTCTTGACATCGGGCTTATCTTTGCCTAAAAACAAAGTATGAGAAAATGTTATCTAGTCGTCAGTTGGTATAAAAAGCTAATGAAAAACTCAGTTTCGTTTGACAAAGCCTGCAGCGAAGCACTCACGAATAGCCTCCTACCGACTTTGGTCCGTTTTTACCTAGTTGCCGTCCACCACGGACACTTCCCCGACCACGACTACGACTGCGACCGCGGCGCTGTTGTTGTTCCTGTTGACCATTGCGCTGGGCACCTCCAGCTCCGGCTGCTCCTCTTTGCTGGCTGCGACCACGGCGTGTACCGCCGCGCACGGCTCCACCACGACCGCGTGCACTAGGCTGGGTTCCCCGCGGTTTCCTGTTGACGGTGGCTCTGCCTCTGGCTGCTACTCCACCGTTGCGCTGGGAAGTTCTGTTGTTGGGACGGCTCCTGGACCGAGCACGTCCACGCATTGTCGTGATACCTCTGCTTTTGGGAAATTGTGCATTTAATCTCTGATTAGCTGGGGGAGCGGATCTTATAGAAGTATACCTTCCCCTGGAGCGATTTATCCTGTTCTGTAAGCTGTTGGCCAAAGTAGCTCCCCTTGCAGTGACAGGCTTGACAGAGTTGCGTCTCTTCTGAATGCGCCCAATGGCGATTCCATCTCGTAGTGGACGTCTGCCGGCAACGCTACGTCCACGACTGACGGATCGAGATCTTCCTGCCGGTGCTGCTGAGCGCCGTACACCTAACCGGCTTGTGATCGGCACTGAGTGTGCACCGCGAGCATCCGCCAGCCTGAGCGGGCGCACGCCATCGAATCGTCCACTTCGTGACCGACTGCGGGCTAGGGCGCGTGGACGACTGGTCGACCTTAATGAACGAAGAGCCATTCGCTGCCCGATTCCCTGTTGTGAGGATGTTGGCGGCAGTACAGCGACTGCTCGTCGAGTTCTAGAACGACTTCTTGATCGCATGCGTGGTGGAGGTGTTCGGTTGAAATTCATCTGGGAATTTGTGCGCCACACTGGGCGGCCAACACGACGAGCCGCACCACCGCCGCCAAAAGGTGCTTCATTGCGCCTCCCTCCGCCTATGCGCTCGGATATTCTTGACGCAGAGTTTGAGCGTCTCGGAGCACGTCCCAAGAAATCCGCTTCCATTCTGTAGGGGGTAATACACAATATGAGGGTTTGTTTGGGGAATGTTAGACAAAAAAATTGAGGTTCTTGATTCTCTGTATATTCTTAAGAGCTCAAAAGCGATGCTGGTTTAAGTCTCTGTCACCGAAAGACAGAGACTCAATGCACTCGAAAGGAGAGAGCACTAGAGATACTGGCACGCGTTTAGTGTTTTTGTTCGTTCTTTGTGTGTGCGTTATGTCTCTCTCTCTCTGGCTCTACTTTCTATTTATTCAAATATAGATTTTGTGTTTTTTTATGGCAAATTAAAAGTTCATCCTTACGTTGCGACATTCGTTATGCTGTTGGCTTTCATCAGCCGTCCGCTGGGGCCCAAGCGCAGGGCTTTTATTGCTCCACGTTTCAGTGGAACGCCATTCGAAACTCGATTGTATGCCGCTGATGGCGGTGCTCTCGGCTTCATGCTCCTCTGCAAAGTTCAATGGAATGACAAAGAAAAAATAGTTTGATATCAGTTATGGTATTGTGACTCTGTGCTGTACAGTCATTCTCTCTCTTTGTGTCTAACTTTTGGTTTGGCAAGCCTCTATAGGCCGCAAATAAACTATTTTGCGTTAGTAAGTGAATCGATGCGTACTCTTTTCAGTTTGAGCGCTGCCTCCCTTGTGTGCTTCTGGGCCAGTTGTTTGAGCAAACGCCGATTGGCTATTGATGCTACCCGATTCACTGGACTATCGACGCTGCGGCGGCGTGAAGTTCTCGGCTGTATCTTGGGCTGTGCGGAGAATGCGGTAAAGCGATCGCTTAGCGTCATTTTTGTTGAATTGTTAATGTGGATTTTATTGATTGATGCTAGTGCTGATGAGCTGGACATTTTGATTTTTGTTTTGTTGTTTTTCTTTAAGTTTTTTTTTGTTTGTTGGCAAGTTGTTTGCTTTATTTGATTATTTAAATTTGATTCTTCTTTTAATTCTTTTTGATTATCAATGTTTGTTGTTGTGATTTTTTTAGTCGGCAAATGATTTCCTGTTGTCTGAAAAGAAAAAAAGCAACGCTTAGCAAAATTAAGTAAAATCGAGTGGGCGGCTGAAGAGATAAATTAGATGTATATTCGGTTGACATTATGCTGAGAATTTATAGCCAAGCAAATTATATGGGTGAGGAGTTTGGGTTGGGGAATGCCAAAGAACGTTGGGCTATGGGGGTTGGGTGGGGGTGAGCACTGATCCACGTCAACTTGGTGACTGCCCAGTGTTGTAGCTATGACTACACTACAATTGTGCTTATTAAACGTCCCCCTGTTAACTAGCGGGTACTAATCTTGTCACCCAGACTTGACTTGCTTAACTTAAGTTTTGAGCAAAAAAAAATAACAACACTAATGCTCTCACGGATTTGCCTGGCTGATGCAGCCTCAGAGCCAGAAGTCTTACATGAACCCCTCAGAAGGAGGACGTACGGCGGATGAATTCAAGTGAAATGCCGTCAAATATCTAGCATGACATGACGTCTTTTCTGTCATAATGTGTAGAAATTTCAGAGAAGATGTGAGTAAAATCCGTGGGTTGAGGGCGAATCTGATATGATAAGAAATATAATTTTACTGAGTATGATATACTTTATCCCGAAAAAAGTATCAAACCCAAGGCGTGGTGTGAGTCGAGCTGCAATGAGGCTATCAGGTTGAAAGAGGTAAGCTTTCGGACATATAAGGCCAACCCATCTGGACAAAATCGAAAAAAAGTTTAAACGAGCCAGAAACGATTGCAATGCCGACATTAACCGTGTCAAATTCTCCTACTACTAAAAGTTGGGGCAAAAACTACTACAAAGTCCCACGGGTAGTAAAAATTTGTTGTCGTTTGTTCATCAAAAACTTGGCCTCCTCATAAATTCTGAAAATCATTTACAATGATATTCCAGCTGTCAGCTCTTTAGATAAAGCCAATTTGCTGGTTGGTCACTTTGCAGCTAGCTCAACGCTCCCAGATTGTGATTTATCTCTCCGTAGAATACTCTAATTCGAATCTAACGGAAAAGTGGAACCAATCACTTCACCAGGCTGGTGAAGTAAGATCGTTGCGCTTGATATTTCAAAGGCATTTGACAGAGTTTGGCATCAAGCTCTTTTGTCGAAAATGCGTGCATTTGGAACCTATACTCTTCAATGGTTCAATTCAAGTTTTGGACGGTTACAAGTCCGAATACACTACTACTGCACCTGTTGCCACCCGCAACCGTTCATATTCGTTTCCTGGTACACGCCTGTCTTCTTCGGGTGTGAAACTGGAATGGCAGCTATGTTAAGCACATTCAATTCCGACCTTGAGAGCATAGTTCAGTGGGGTGGAATTTAATGCTTCCAAAACACAAACCTGTCTTCTGTCATTGAAGCGAAACCTCAACAGTCTACCATCCATAAATGGCACCTGCATCGCTGAAACCGAAAGACTTTCCATTCTCGGTATGTGTGTCAATGACCACATATTCGATGTCGCCAAGAACGCTGCGAAATGCCTAGGCTTCCTTAAGCGCTGCAAGAAATATTTTACTCCCTCTGATCTGGCTACTATTTATAAGGCGTTTATCCGCCCGAAACTTGAGTACAATGCGCATATCTGGTCTGGTGCACCAATTACTTATTTGCAGCTACTTGACAGGATTCAAAAACGCGCGATAAAACTCATTGGTGACTGTAACATCGCGAAATCGCTTGACTCTCTTAGTCGTCGTCGCAATGTCTCTTGTCCTTTGTTGTGGTGGAAAGTTAAATCAAAGTTCCAGGTTTGGAAGCCAATCGTGCGACAATTTTTGTCGGCTCCACCAGGGTCCGGTTGAGACGAATACCTATTCTGTGGCACTCATTTGGTATTTCGGGAATAAACTTTAGAGAAGTTGCCTTGCGTCTGAAACTAAACGTTTGAATCTTCTGTCATAATTGGAAAGCTCATCAACAATGTATAATTTACGAATCGCGTACGACAGTCAAAATGATCAAACAAAGACGCCCTAGAAATAAACGACGACGGGTCAAAGATAGCGGACGGCACGAGTGCCTCAGACGGCCCAGCTCGCACTATGACTGCCGGAACGCTGCAGTGTATTTCAGGGCAAAGTCATTGCTATCCGCGCAGCAGCATGCACTCTACGAACCCGATAGACGGCAGAACTATCGTTATTTACATAGACAGCTGGGCCAACGAAAAAAGCCCTACAATCACAAATAATAAGATCCAAGTTGGTAAAACAACGCCGCAAATCCCTTAACGAGATCGCCGGCAGTTGTAACATTTCCCTGTCCTGGGTTGCCGGTCACAGGGACATTCAAGGCAACTTTTACGCGGACGAGCTAGCCAGACGGGGCACCGCACAAGACCTCTCTGACACCAGAGACACCGGATGTAACCATTCAAACGTTCAAGTTCAAGCTATGAGACAACACACTTATAGAAGCGAACAAGAGGTGGATAAGCAACAATACATGTGTGCCCTCAAAACAAATATGGACAAAATATGATGCAAAAAGAGATCCAAACTCCTCTTCATAAGAACGAAAAATATTATCTCGGTAGTTGGAGCAATCACTTTTGACTGCGTTTTGGGCAGACACGTCCCCAGAATGGGAGTGACCGACTTCTGCAAAAGCTGTAGAGATCGAGGAAGAGGAAACCATCACACACATCCAGTGTAAATGCCCCGCATACGTGATCCTAACCCATGGTTCGGGAATCGAGCTGAGCTCGACTGCACTAGTTACTTTCAGCATACCCAACATGGATTTGAGCAACGGCTTGGGGTTCGATTGAGTTTAGTAATCCCAAGCTTTACTCGTGCCAAAGAAAAAAGGGGGTTTGCTTGCTTCAGTCACTCCCTAAAGCAGTTTTCAACCAACTACTCAACTGTGCAGCCAATTCATCCCGATACCAATGGTATCGAATAACATGCTTGAGGTTCCATTGTATCAGTCACCCGACTCAGAGTTAGTTACCTGCTAAGAGAATAAAGAGCAGTCTGCGGTTCGATTAAAACAGTCATCTCAAAAGGCTCCTCTTTTCGTGGATAGGGAAGCAGTAGCTTTCGGTAGTCGGGCTGAAATCTCGACTGCACTTGTCCATCTGAACATATTGCAACCGCTATGTGTATGTATGCGCTGTACTCCCCGACTCTTCATCAGTACCACCATCACAACCACTACATCACATAGGTAATCTCAGAGATCCCGGCAGTCCGACAAATGTCAGTATGTTGTTAACGTAACGGACGGACGTTATATTGAAGTGCTCGTGGAAAAAGTCTAGAATCTAGACAGCTAAGGGCTAAACATTGAAAAAACTGAGTGTAACAAGTGGCATTAGTGCGTTAAATTGTGGTGAAGGTGTAATTATTTGCATAACAGAGTGAAATATTATTACTTTCTCTGATTGTAAAATCGAAATCGGTTAGCGGCTTCGTGCCTCTCTAACTGCATAGTCGGTATTTACACTCAAAAGAAGAAGACAAAAAAACTATGAAAGAGTGTGTTAAATGCAAGTCTCCAATCCGCGGAGAAACTGGCATACGGTGTGAGGGAGTATGTGGTAAAGTTTTCCATTGCTCCAGCAAATGCAGTGGTTTGGATCAATACAGTAGCGGCATATTAAACACTAACCCGATGTTAAGATTTATTTGCGATGACTGTGTATTGTATATCCAAAATGTGGACCTTGTCTTGAAGGATGTGCACTGTGCAGCAGAATGTGGAAAAGAATGGAAATCATTTAAGGGAGTATACAAATGAGTTCGAAGAATCTTTAAAAAAATGAAAATGAGCTAAAGTCTGCTAGAAGCGATTGAATCGAGGTATATGGATCGGATAAGATCTATGAAGGAAACGCAGGATATATGTGAGAAAAGTGTAAAACAAATAAAAAAAATCAGTGAGATGAGTACATTATTTAAAGTGCAAAGTGAGAAAATATGTGAAGATGTAAAAAAAATGGCGTGTGATAATCAAGCAGTAATAAGCAGTGTTAAACTGATGAAAAACGAGATTGTGAAAGAATTAAAAAATAGTGAAAATAATTCGGCAACATATGCGGCACAGGTAAAAAGTGTAAACAAAGAGAAAGTGTCATATGCTACTCAAGTTAAAAAAGGACCGCAAGTTATAGTGAAACCTAAATGCAATCAAACGAGTACTACAACAAGGGAAGAAATAAGGAACCAAATAAAATCTGCATCTCTCTCTATCAATGTGAATGATGAAGCGTGTGCAAAATTACAAAAGGTTTTTAATGAGAGAGAAATGAGTGAGAGGTATGATATTCAAATACAGAAAATGAAGAATCCAAGAGTGCTTGTATATGGTATGAGTGAAAAATTGAACAGTGTTGATGTGGAAAATGCTATTAAAGCTCAGAATGTCATGATCCAATTCAAATTTCTAAAATGTGTACATGTGTTTGAATCACCTAAGAATAAAGGAGTGTTTAATGCTGTTCTTGAGGTAGATGGTGCATCATTTGAAACAATGTTGAGTATGAGAAAGCTTAATATTGGATGGGATAAATGTGTTGTGTATGAAGAGCTGAATGTGAAGAGGTGTTTTAATTGTTGGGGGTTTAATCACTCGGCGAAAGTTTGTAAGAATAGAATGGCATGTTCTTAATGTGGTGGCCAACATAAACGTAGTGAGTGTGTAAGTGATTCCGTGAAATGTGTGAGCTGTATGAGAAATAAAGAGTATCTGCATCAAATGCCCAGTACTGGAAAGGAAGTTGCGATTTGAGATTTATACTAGCAACTAGCAATATGTAAGTGCTTATACTTAAATATAGAAGGACTAATTAACAATTTTAACGAAATTGAAAATGTATTAGCGGTAAAAAAGTATGAAGTTGTGTGTCTAACAGAAACTCATTTAACATCGATGGTTGATGATGATGAAATCATGATTGAGGGTTACAAAACAGTAAGATGCGACTCAATCTCCACACACACGGGTGGTGTTGTTTTTTATGTACGTGAATACTGGCAAATTATAACATTAGAGAATATTCCACTAGGCATGGAAATTTGGTGGTTAGCTATCAAATTGGTGTTTATGGAACATAATATATTAGTAGCTGGCATATACAATACAGATCACCAAGTTCGTCAGAAGCTAGTTTTTGTGAAATCTTTAGAGACTATTTGGATAAGTTGCCAACAAGTGTGAATAAAATCATAGTAATGGGAGATGTGAATATCGACTGGTTGAAATGTGCATGCATGACGTATGCATCAAGGATTAAGCAGTTATTAAGTGATAACGCATTAAAACAAATAGTGAATGAACCAACAAGAATTACCCCTACCTCGCGAACTATTATAGATTACGTAATAACAAATAATGAAAACGTGAGTGCCAAGGTTGTGGATAGTCTGAAAATAAGTGATCATGAAAGTATCGAAATCAGCGTTGAAATGAGTATTGTCGTAAAAAGGGAAAAAAGCCTAATAGAAGTACTAAAATACGATAAACGAAAATTTTGCGATCGTGTTCAGCGCAATATAGAATCGGTTGAAGATGATGAAAGTGACGTGAGCTGTTCAGCGAGAAATGTAACAGAGTGTTTAAAGAAGGCTATTGACTCTCTTAAATGTAAAAGAAAATATAACAGTTCCGGTGCAAATCAGTGGTTTAATAACATGCTTAGGTCAATGAAAAGGGACAAACTACATAAATATAGAATGGCGGTATGGTCAAATTCCCAAAATGACTGGCAAAACTACAGGTTAGCTAGGAACAATTTTAAATCAGCACTTGATAGGGTAAAAAGTGAATATGTTTCACAAAAAATTCAATCAGCTAGAGATCAAAAATCGATGTGGAGAGCTATAAAAACTCTTGTGTTGCATAAACAAAAAAGTACAATAAAAGGCGTTTTTTTTTGAAAATGTCTTGGTGAACGATTGTAAAACGTTGTCTAGCAAATTTAATGTTTTCTTTGTTAACAGTGTGTGTGAATTAAATAATGCTATTCCCAATATTCAATATGTGAACGTAATTCAGCCAGTGAACAAAACTTTTAAATTTAAAGAAATAACACTAAATGAGCTTAGGGTCATTTTAAAAAATATGAAAAATAAAAAAGACCCTAATATGTTAAGTGTGAAAATGCTTAGTGATGTTATGGGCAGTATTGGTCCGAAATTGTGCGGAATTATAAATAAGTCAATAGCAGATGGAATTTTCCCAGAAACATGGAAAGAGTCTATAGTTGTTCCAATAGAAAAATTAAAGAATCCTAAGAAACCTGCAGACTTTCGCCCAAACAATATGATACTCAACGAAGCGAAAATCTTGGAGAAAATTGTGCAGCTGCAGCTTCAAAAATATATGGAGGAAAATCATCTATTCGCGGAGTGCCAATCGGGGTTTAGAGGTAGACATAGCTGTGAGACGCTAATAAATCTCATCTTGGCGGAGTGGAAAAATGAAGTTCACTCAAAAAATAAAATTGCGGTAGTCTTTATCGACCTGAGACGAGCATTTGAGACAATTGACAGGGACATCCTAATTGATAAGCTCAATAAATATGGAATTAAAGAGAATGAATTAAGGTGGTTCGAGTCATATTTGCAAGGACGCACACAGAGGACAAGGGTAGATGATGCAGTCTCGGAGGCAATATATGTAGTCTTGGGTGTGCCACAGGGATCGGTTCTGGGGGCGTTGCTTTTTATAATATATATATTAATGAAATGCCAAAAGTGCTCACGATTACAAATTTTCGCTGACGATGGTCTCTTTCGTGTAATAATTTAGAAGAATGTATCGAACAGATAAACAGTGATTTAAAAGAACTGCATAAATGGTTTCAGATGAACAAATTAAGCTTAAATATAAGCAAGACGAAGTGCATGTTTATCAATGGGTTATCCAATAGTAGAATAGTGATCAATGACGAATCAGTTCAAATTGTTAGTGAAATAAAATATCTGGGTATTATGATTGATGAGAATTTAAATCTGAATGGTCATATTGCATACATAGCAAAGAAAATTGGTAAAAAAATTGGGTTTTTTGGCAGAATACGAAAAAGAATGTCAATTATATGTGCAATAAATGTGTATAATACAAGGTGGCGCAAAAGTTGTCATCTGTTTATTTCACAAATGTTAAAGTAAAATTGACATTTGCCGCCATTTCCAAAAATATAGTATCTTCCGATAGGGTTTTCAGCCCTTGGGTGTGCCTTAGGCAATTCTGTGTGCCAATGTTCTAAATGAACCACGACGTTTGACATCTATCGTATGTAGTTTTCAGTCGGATTGGTGAACGCCACTGGGTGATGACTTTTGCGCCACCTAGTACAATAATCAAGCGACATTTTGAATACTGTTCTACAATTATATATTTAGCGAACAATACTAAGTTGGATAGACTGCAAAGGTTACAAAATAGAGCGATGCGCATAATTTTAAAATGCCACTGGCTGACTCCAATTGTGAACATGTTGAATGTGGTATCAAACTAGAATGCAAACAAACTAGACGTGTTTTCTATCTGCTCCCGACACTAAGCACCTTACAAACCGCAGCCAGCAAAACTCTAAGCCATTTACGCAAAAAGTTTCTCGTAAATTTAAGTACTTTGTACAACGAAAACATTCAAAGTGAATAGTTACTATCAGTGTCTTTAAATCATAAATATACCAGTGAAAAAGTGCAAACATTTCGACTTTCTTTGTTTCTTGCCGTATCATTATGTCAGTCACCCGCTCCCTATACAAAGAGAAGAGCTCTCTTGCACAGTCCCCCTCTACATGCAATTCCCCTGCCAACATCGCATCTAAGCCATCAGCTACCTCCAAAATCACAGATAAAAAACGTTCTGCCCAACTCAAGGATCTGGACGTTAATTTAACTTCGAAGTTCACATCGCTTTTATCTGAATTTGAAAGCAGAGTGAATGTTATGATAGCCGAATCAATTGCTTTGTTGAAAACCCGTATACAATTTGAAGCTGAAATCTTAGAGCTAAAGCAAGAGAACACCAAAGTTAAAGAGCAGCTAGCTGATATGCACCGTAAGGAACGTATGTGCGATGTTATTGTGCGCGGCGTTCCACTCTCACCCAAGGAAAACGCAATTGATCTTGCAAAGAGCATCGCCGCAACACTCAACCATCAATTAACGCCACACGTCGATGCATTTCGCCTCAAAGCTCGTAATGTCGGCAACAATTACCCTCATCCACTTCTTATTCGGCTCTCCTCACACGCCGAACAGAAAGCTCTACTCTCCGCTTTCCGTACAAGCAGATCTATGACAGTCTCACAAATCGAAAAATATCTCCACTATCATGATTCCGCCACCTCATCCCCTCTGCGCGCATCTACATAAGTGAGAGTCTCACTCCCGAGAATAGCTCCCTTCTGCGATATGCTATCCGCCTTCGCAAAGAGGGGCTACTGCACTCTGCAAGAACAAAAAACGGACTGGTATATGTTAAGAAGAGCGCTGATGACGCTGAAATTCGCATAACATCAACAACGAATCTATCGTGAAAGCTTCTCTCACCGTACGAGTACCTGCTGCTGATGCTCGCTTTACCCTCAACGTCAACCTGGGCAGATTATATGATATAATGTATTTAATTGGGTATTTATCTCTCTCATTATCTCGCTTTTTCTTTCAATCTCTTTTTACATTTTTCCTATTTCTCTTTCTTACATTTCTTATTCTTAAATTTCTCACCTATTCATTTATTTTTTTCCTGTTGTTAATGAATTTACATCAAAATAATTATTACTATTATGCTTATGTGAATTGTCGGGCTTGTGACGGTATTTCTGTTGCATTTATTTTTAATATATTATGGGAAGTAATAATATAACGAATGCTAGAATTGCTATGAGTGAAAATTTAACGCGGACGATGTTGAATGTTTTGACTAACTATCGGGATGGATGGAAAATTGTGCATTTTAATGCTCGAAGCCTTAATGAAAGGAAGCTTGATTTCACGCGATTTTTATTTGTGGATTCCGGCATTGATATCATTTTTGTTGATGAGACGTGGTTCGACCCTGAGGTAGGAAATGATTTCTATGAGATCCAAGGCTATAATCTTTTTCGAACCGATAGGGTGACTAGCACAACTGGTGGTGGGGTTGCTTTGTATTGTACTGCGTCTCTTAAATGTAGAGAATTGTGCAAGTCTTTCAATTCTGATGTGGAGTATCTTATTTGTGAGGTTTATGACAGCTCGCAAGTGCTTGATAGCTTGCTGTTATAATCCGAATAGGAGATTTTCCCCTGAACCGTTTTTCTCAGCAATTTCTGAATTTGCACCAACGTATGATAATATAATTATTGCCGGTGACTTTAATGCCGATTTGCTTAGAACCAATTCTCGTGTGTTCCAGTTTAAAGATTCTGTTGCGTCTCTTGGGTTGGCTATAGTTAACAATTGTAGCCCAACTTGCTTCCGCCCTAACGAAATACCTAGTCTGTCTTTTAGATCTCTTTATTGTTACCGACCCCTTCTCCGTTCTGCTTTTCGATCAATTGTCTCTGGAAGCTGTGTCTGAGCACGATTTAATTTTTTGCACTTATAATATCACATTCACGCGCCAAACTGAACCTTTGTGCTTCAAGTTCTGGGATTTCAAGTCGATTAATCTAAGTTCGCTTTTTAATGCTGCCTCTTTAACACCGTGGGAGAACTGTTGGCAGATCTCTGATCCTAACTTAAAGCTGGAATATCTGCAATCTCTCATCGGAACACTCTTTAACGAGCACGTTCCAGTAAAAACCGTTGCCATACGCAATAATACATGCCCACGGTTTACCTCTGACGTTCTCAATGCGATCAAAAACAGAAATAGGCTTTACAATTACTGGAAACGAAGTCGGTTCCAGGTCAATAGGGAAGCTTATCAAGTAGCGCGTAACATTGCATCTGCTACCGTTCGCCAGTCGAATCGCAACTATTTTGCCGATAAACTGAGCACGAACCTACATCCTAAAGTCTTGTGGCGAAATCTCCGTCAGATTGGGGTGGGAAAAAGGAGTATTCTTAATGAATGCACCATAGACCCAGATGTTCTTAACAAGACCTTTTTGGAAACTGGTGTTTAATCCAATAGTTTTGACTTGGAATCAAGACAAACTGAAATCAGCATGCAAAGACAGACTGATTTTGAAGTTGTGTCTGAAAACGAAATAATTTCAATAATTGCGTCTATTAAATCAAATTCTGTTGGTGAAGATGGCTTACCCCTCCGCTTTATTCGGCTCTTGTTGCCCGAAATTATAAGGCCCCTCACGTATGTCATTAATTTTTGCATCACAACCTCATCTTTTCCTGCTGCTTGGAAGCTTGCAAAGGTTATTCCAGTTGCAAAGAAGGTAAATGCTTCTGCCTCTAATGACTTTAGGCCTATAAGCATTCTTCCATGTTTGTCTAAAGTTTTTGAGAAGGTGCTTGCTCGCCAAATTCAAGTCCATCTAGCTGCGAACTCTCTTCTTTACCCTTATCAGTCTGGCTTTCGGAAGGGCCACAGCTGCTCCTCTGCTGTTGTCAATATCCTTGAGGACATCCGCTCAGACTTTGATAAGGATTTTTCAACTTTACTCTGCTTGCTCGACTTCTCAAAAGCGTTTGACAAAGTACACCATGGCATACTCTGCTGGAAATTAAAGCACCAGTTTAGATTTAGTGATAGGGCATTAATTTACTGCGTGACTTTCTATCCAAAAGATCGCAAAGAGTTGAATCTGGTGAGAGATTCTCTGAGTTTATGCCGCTGAAACAAGGTGTGCCTCAGTGATCTATTTTAGGACCCATCTTATTTTGTATGTTCATTAATGATCTCCCATCGGTGTGCAAATATTCCTCTACATATTTTTACGCTGACGATGCCCAACTCCGATTATCCCTTCCGGTTAAAGACATTGTTCAGCTAGCGTCAAGAGTAAATGAGGACTTAATGACTGGACAATTAATAATGGGCTCCATCTGAATGCGAATAAATGCTTGGTTCTGCCAATATCTCATCGGTCCTTTGAACTCGACGCGCTTCCCGACATTTTGTTAGCCAATAGCAAATTGAAGGTTGTTGAGTCCGCGACTTGCCTAGGGTTCGTTCTTAACCGCAAACTTTCGTGCTTCAACAATACAAACCTTGTCATCGGTCGAATTTATGGTTGCTTGAGAAAGCTTTGGCGTACTGCCAGTTATACTCCACCTGAGACTCGACAGAAGCTTGTCCGCAGTCTCATTATGCCAATAATAACCTATTCCGAGGTTGTATATCCTAGCCCTGATTCGCTCTCCCAACATAAACTTCAGGTAGCCTTCAATGATGCTGTGCGATACATCCACGGGCTTCGTCGGTATGACAGGATATCATTACATGCTAATAGCTTCTTAGAACGTACTCTGATTCAACACATAAATGCCAGAAACTGCATTTTTCTGCACAAGGTCATAGTTTCCAAATCATCTCGATACCTATACGAAATACTTGTCTTCTCGCGATCACAACGAACGAGGAACATCAATGTTCCCACTGCCAAATATCTTGCCTCTTCCCGGTTATTTTTCACCTATGCAGTTAAGCTTTGGAACTCTTTACCTCCGCATATCAAGGGTATCAACAGAACAACCGTCTTCAGGTCGGCAATTTAAAATTATTTTAGAACACCTCAATAGCAGATTTATTACAACAACACTCTTCTCTTATTCCTATCTAGTACTCTATAAACTTTTCTTTTCTATCTCTTTTAAATCTATTTCTCACTTCCCCCTTCTTGCTAATTTTAAGGTTTAATTTTGTATTTAGATATTAAGAACAGTCCATAATAATTTATGCCAATGTACTTCAAAAGACTATGTCTTAATGTACGCCCAATGTATGTATTAATAAATTGAACTGAATTGAATTGAATGTGCTGAAATGGTTGAGTGTTTAAAAATGAAAAATGATTTGTTACCCAGATACCTCTGCGATAAAATAATATATGTCGGTACTGTACATAACTATAATGTCCGTAACAGAAATAACTTTCGTCTTCCATACTTTACAACAGTAAAAGCACAGAATACAGTTTTTTATAAAGGCTTTAAAATGTTCAACAAGCTAACTAATGAATTGAAGTTAGAGAATCGACTTTTAAGTTTCAAGCGAAATGTTGTAAATTATGTCAAGACCAACTATGATTAGATTCCCTTAGTGTTTTATACTACTGGTTTAAACTTTCTTTGTATTACAATAGCTAAATATTGCTAGATAAACTAAAACTACTACTAACCATTACAAATTGAACACAAGAGCCTAGTCCCTTCTAGGGCAGGTGAAAATATCCTACTTATGTAGAGATAGTGCGTAGTAAATCTATACAAAAAGCCGGCAATACCTATTCTAAGAAACAAACAACAAAAAAAAGGCCACCGGGTCTCACGGTTTCCAGCGGATCATCAACCAAGTATGAGTTTGAAGAAAGCATGCCTAGCCTAATGACTGGACTATCAGCTTCATATGCCCCATCTACCAGAAAGGCGATCATTATTCTTGCAAGAACACTGTCGAGGCATATTAATGCTTAATATCGCATAAAAGATACCATCCAACGACTGTATGAACGTTTTGAAACCTTCTGTAACAAACTAATTGGCACGTTCCAGTGTGGATTTCGGCCCTGCAGATGGACAGTGGAGCATGTACACATTAAGCCCTGCAGATGGACAGTGGAGCATGTACACATTAAGCCCAATCCTGTAAAGTGTCGCGTTTCACTTGAAAACACGAGGTGGAGGGATATCGTAACCAACTGCCGTTCTCATTCTCAGCAATGATTTCTTATAATTGAAGATATGTGGAGAGTTCCCAGCCACACCTCACTTTACCAATTTTAAGCACTAGGGCTAGGTAGTGATGGTTTGCCGAACTCTCGTTGTTCCCACAAGAGCAATAAAACTAAACTGTTCGAATGTTTCCAAAAGTCTACTTTGTTAAAATCAATTCTTTTACAATTCTCGAAATCTCCAACAAAAAAAAAATAAACATATAAGTGACTCAAGGCATCAAATGTTCCACATCCGCATCAGCAGAGAAGCTCTCGTTTTTACCTTGAAAATCCGTCACAGCCCATCTTTCGTCGATATAATCAAAATGCAGGTATACACATAAATCACTCGTCAAATCATTTTTGATAAATATTCATCGGGAAATGGTAAAATTCGCTAAATATAGAAATGTAGACCATGTTGGTGGGCGGCGTCATTCGAAATTGTTTTTTTTTCACTATTTCTAGTGTTTTCGCGATTTGGCGACACAGACGCAAAAGTTGTCTTGTTATGGATATAATAAATTCTTCTTTTTTTCTGTTATTAGTCATTCGATACTGAATAAAAGTATTAAATTACCTTTTTTTCTGGTTTGCAGCTTCGACGAACAAAAAAATATTCCTCAGCTCTCCACCGAAGAGGAAATCTTTTTTCCTTCTCCACAAAAAATATCAGGAAACCCTGATATTATTTTATAACTGAATGTTACCCAACGATTCTCTTATTATTTAACACTTTTAGTTGAAATATTCCACTACTGAATTCCTGAATATATTCGAGATAGAGAAAAACGAGACTGATTCCCTTTCCTTGCAATTGTGAAATGAAAATGGCGATTTTGAACACGATGAACGAATAGCTCAGCCTGCCATGAATAATTATTAGCATTGCCAGATGTGAATGCAAGAGGCGAGTGTGCAAAGTACAGTAGGAAGTAAAATTTGTATATGGTTTATTTTGGGTTTTTTTTTCTTCAATTTTTGAAAACCAAAATGTACTTAAATTTAAATATATTTTGCAGTAATGGGATGGTATTCAAATATATACCTACAAATGCAATGCCATTATTGATGGATTTCATTGCCTACTATT
Source organism: Portevinia maculata (assembly GCA_949715645.1). Taxonomy (NCBI): domain Eukaryota; kingdom Metazoa; phylum Arthropoda; class Insecta; order Diptera; family Syrphidae; genus Portevinia; species Portevinia maculata. The sequence continues at coordinate 99,896,335 of OX454528.1, forward strand.
AGGTCCTAGAACAAGGAAGAAGAACTAGGAAGAAAGAGTTTGGTTTGTGAATGGGGAAGAGTGTCTTTCTTCACGGGTGGCGTGTAAATAACTAGCATTTACGTTAAAGTTATGTAATCAAGTTTAATCCGCAGAAACTTATACAATCATGTAAGTGTTCATAGGACCAAGCATACGCTACACATCTGTTGACTTTTATTCTGCGGATTTTTACATAATGGATATGGTTGGGATTTGAACGCGCAAAGCAGGCTGCATTTGTTGTTATTTTGTGAGATTAACTAATTGATTACAGCTCTATGGCAGAGGATCGTTTAGTTGTAAAACCGCGGTACTAAAGGACGAAAACGAGAGCAACTTTGGAAACGGTAAATTTGCTCGTTTCGCATTGAAAAGGGTGACAAATTGTACTTAACGTTTTGGAACAATTAAATTCTACACGGTTAGCTAAACCCCATTTACCAATGCTGTCAAGGCCATCTAGTAGAAAGTGGCCATATTACCGATTTTGGCAGCATTGGAATAGCAGTTTGAGTAGCTGTGGTATAACTTGGTATGTTGTTCTCGAACCTTCTGAACTTAACGAACCTTCTCAACGAATCTGGAAATTTCGAGAGGTGTCACTAGGAGATATAAATAGATGTCGCAGGAGCACCCAAGACATTCTAGTTGTGAACCGCGATAAAGAAGTACGATAGATGACAGTAGTGAAAAGTATAGAGAATAAGGATAAGTATCCAGTAAGGGAAAAGTGTTTGTGTATTTAAAGTGATTAATTGTGAAAGTGAATAGTTGAATTAAATAAGTGAATTATTAGAATAATAATCAAGAAGTAAAAGACATTGATAGAGAACTAATAAAGATTAATTAAATAGAATTACGTTTTATCTTTTCGAATCCTAGCCTGGATGTAACAATACGATTCTATTTCCACCGCCGAAGGGGAGGTATGAGATCTCTGAAACGAATATTAGAAACTGAGGGTACTATAATCAGCGAAGGAGTGAATTGGATTAGAAATGAGACACTCAAGATCATTTATAAAAATGAGATAGCGGAGAGACACCAGCATTTATTTGGTTGTGGACTTTTAACCGTCCAAAAAAACTTTAATTTAATGATCCGAACAGAATTTTTTAATCCATTTTAAAGGAGTATCATTGGTTCCAAATGCATGTATTTTCAACAATGATGCGAAACTGTGTTAAATACCTTAACATGCAGCGCAATGGTCATTAGGAAGCGGAAGAAGAAGATTCGCCTTTTTTGGGACAGGTTGGAAAAATATTGTTTTTCATCTACTCGGAAAGAGCCCTGGCGAATAGGACAGATAGAAAATCTTACGCAATGGTTTTGCTCGCGTGGAAGAACAACTCTTCAGAGTTATTGGGGAAATACCATCTGGACCGGTGGATTCGTAAATGTTAAGATCTATGAGTAGAGTGCGAGTGCGGAAGTAGATTTGTCCCATTGAGTGTTCAACGCGCTCAAGCACCAGGGGAGACAAAGTGCAATATGGAAGCGTTGAGCTTTCTTTGTAAAAAGAGCTTACTGCTGAAATGTCATTGAGAACAAGAGTGAAGATCAAAGACGCTTTAGAATTTTTAATGTTTTTCACTTCGGTTGGGTTGTCTCTTAAATCCCGAAAGCTCAACTCTCTCAACCAATTTGTTTTATTTACATATCATTCTAAAATTGTCATCAGAGATAGCTGGGTAAACTACTTCACCTATAGGTAAACAACACTCCACCATTAACTACATTGAACTACGTTTACTACTAATGATAGGAAATAACGGTAAGATACCAAATTTGGTAACTAAAAAACTACACAGAACGGTTGCTTACTACGTCTGCTACATTAAACTGCGTTTTCTACGTTACCTACACGAATATGTAGCAGACGTCACAAATTTTGTTTTTCCAAAAAATGGCATTTCAGCCATCTCTGATTGTCATGTTCTACAGTTCGAAAAAGAGAGCAAAAATTAAATTTTCGCAGATTCGAAACAACACTAATGCTTGGTGAATACGAAAAAATTAGAAACTTAGAGCTTGAAAAAACTTTGTGCGGATTGTTAAGAAACACATACTATACGAAGAGCACGGGAGTTTTGTTTGCACGCAAGTGTAATTGGCTACGGCCTTTCAGTAACCCGCATATATGTTTTCCCTTATAACTGTACAATGAAATTTTTCCTCCCTAGGTGTCGCCGGCATCAGTTTGAAGAATATATTTTTTGTTTTCATTTTGCCAGGTGAATGACATTTGCTGTCAGTTTTTAAGATATTTAGCGGGACTGAAACGAGAAAGAGGTTTTTGTTTACGCGATTCCCTCAGGCGATTAAGCGGGCATAAATTACCAAACTTTGCCTGCCAACACAAATCAAACCGACATAAACACGAGCTCAGAAGTCCATCATGCCTCAGGGGACAACAAATGATGTATGAGGTTTTTTTTTTACTTTTCACCAAAAAACCTTTCAAGAACTATTCCGGCGACACTTCATGTCAATCGACATTAGAACTTAACAGAACCAACAATATTCGCACAAGAGGCAATCCAACAAAATCATCCAACTTATCACAATGGGCAATACAGTTCCTGATCTGATCATCTGGTAAGGATTATTATGCAACTGTCGCCGGCGTAGATCTAATATTTTTTTCTGGATTTCAGCGGATTGCTTCTGGTTACATTGCTGGTGATACACTTTTTCTCTGAATTGCTACGGGCTAGCTTGGGCGGGCAACACACACATCAAACGCTATCCCAGCTGGTGGAGTCCTATGCCAAGGAGTACTCGTGGCTGCTCAAATTGTTGGTGAATTGCTTTGGATACAGCTGTGTCTTTATACCTGGTTACCTAATCTACAAGTATGTGGAGCGCACAAGTTACCTGGAGAAGACGAGTGAGTGTTTCTTTTTTCTTTTAATTGACAAGACAAGTGCTTGCCTGAGAAAGTTGAGTAATCAGTGATCTACCGCGCCGATAATTTAACAAAAAGATTACGGTTGTGAAGAAATTTTGGCTTACTATGAACTGAATGCGGAAGTTGTCACAGTTGTTCGCCAATTGAGCAAACATCAAATTTGGGAAGATTGTTTTTTTTTATAATGTGCGGTGTAGTTTCAGGTCTTAATAAGAGCTAGTAGCACTGCTTCGACAGTGCTAAGGCTGCCTAATGACCTTCGTCGTACTGTATTTTTGACTTCAAAGTCCTCTGACCTCTTACCGTCGTTTTAAACGGGCACTCTTTTGTGCAATGCCAACCAGAAGCACCTTTATTCAACCTGTCGAAAAAAAAACTTGAATGTAGGAAGCAATAAATGCACAGGCAATCTTCGTCTCATTGTTTTTTTTATGTAATGATGATCTGCAATGTGGGGCTATCGATGGGTGCCCAATGGTCCGATCCAGAACTGCATTGGCGATTTCCTTGGCTATAGATGCAAGGTCGCATATACCTCTCCAGTTGTCGATCTCAATTTGATGAATATCACGCCTTTGACCCATTCGGAAGAGGATCGTTCCCATGCTCGACGTATAAGCGGCTACAAAAGTTCTACCTGTGCTTTCGTTCTCCTTGTGCAGCGCTCAACACCTCGGAGGTGATAGTCGTCTGTAGAGTCATCCACGGCGGACTGGCTGAATTGAGTGTTAACCAAGCAAGAACTACGCAGGGCGACTTAACCTCTAACAAATCTCAATCTTGGGTAGAAAGCGACTCAGAATATCATCCGGCCTTCCAGTGGTGCATCAGATTGTTGACATTAACCTTGCGATGACCAGCAATAGAATACAGGTCAATGGCAACTAGACCCGAAAAGTCAAAAGACTACGACCCGGAGGTATGCCCCTGTGCCAATAAGTGAGCGCAAAGAAAAATAAATGAAACGATGGAAGACTTAACACAACCGGAGTAACTAGCGTCTAGAGAAAGCGCCTGATCGTTGTTCACTCACCACCCACAAACGCCAACAATCTGTTGAACCGATATCGCGACATCATCAATCCACCCCATATTAAAAGCCACCACAGAAAAGAGTCCGTGGCATGATGAAGGAAAAATTTGAGGGAATGGGGCGAGTCGTTCGCCTGAAAATGTTGACAGAACGTGTTCATCTGCGAACGCTTCATCGCAAAACTATCAAGTCAGACGATCCTGCGTAGACAGAAAAGGGCACACGCAGACTCCCAGCTCAAGGAAATCAAAGAGTAGCAATCGGAACAACACCCTGCGGCTTTAAAAGAAAGTTAAGCAACTGGGCTTTGTCTTTCGGAGGGGAACGCAGGCTATTTAAAACGGCGAAGGAAACCTTGTAACCGAAGCGCGGGCAACAAAAGATGTGTTTAAGCAGCATTTCCAGGAACGGATAAATGGTCATCATGCAAGGTCAGTTATAGGGCAAGAAGAAAACACACATCTAGTCAGTGAAGATTAAGAACCAGTTCCACCATTCAGTGGGGAATAGGTTGGGTTAACATCGAGCGTACGAACAACAAGACTACTGCACCAAATCATCAATCAGGTATGGGTGAAAGGAGGTATGTCGGTGGACTGAACTAGCAGCTACGTATGCCTCATCTACAAAAAAGGCGATCTTATGTCTTGCAAGAATTTTCGAGGACTAAGCCTGCTTAATGTCGTATATAAGATCCTATCCAACGTACTGCGTGAACGTCTCAGTCGACTTGTGCCGTGTGGCTTGAAGCTCGGCAGTTCGACAATAGACACAATTTTCACACTAAGGCAAATCCTGGAAAGCGAATCTGAATGCGAGCCTCATAACCTTGTCATCAACTTTAATAGTGCATAGATAGCATTCACAGCTTAACATGGCGTTGACCGAAATCGGGAGCCCCAAACCGAAAACTGAAGCAACGTGGCTGGGACCGCAGAGGATTGAACGCTTCAGTATATCAGGCAGACACTTTTCACGAGTCCGGAGCCCTCTAAATAAGTAACTAAGTAAGGCTTTTATTCTACATCTGCTTCGTTGCTTCAACAATTATTAAACGCCATCACTTCCAAAATCCAACGAAGAAAAACAAAACACTCACCACTATAGTAGTTTTCCTCTACCGATCCATCTTTGCCTGTGATCGCGCCAGTAAGTGAAGGAGAACATCAGCCAATTTGCAGCGCTTAACTGAATACATATATCTAAAAAATAAACCTAAACGGAGAGGCTTTTCGGATCATAAAATTAATTTATAAATAAATTCGGGATAGGGCGTCGGGCAAGGTCTGAAAATGGTATAAGTTATTGGAACATGTTCTTTAAAGCTCGCATAAGAGTCAAACGTTAAAAGATTGTTCGCCATTATTAGCCTCAGGGGAGGATTGTATATAGCCCTAGTGAGTTGTATCGTCTTAAACTCACTTACCAGTGTGGCTTCCGGCCAGGCAGATCCACTGTAGACCAAATTTTCACACTGAGGCAAATCCTGGAAAAGACCAACAACTTTCAAGTCGAGACACACCACCTATTCATCGACTTCAAAGCCGCGTATGATAGTAAACATCGTCAGGAGCTCTATATGGCGATGGCCGAATTCGGAATCCCGGCAAAACTGATTCAGATGTGTCGCGTGACTCTGGAAAACACGCGGTGCAACGTGCAGTTTGGAAATAGTTCCTCCGAACTATTTCAAACATGCACCGGATTTCGGCAAGGGGACGCGCTATCATGCGATTTCGTCAATCTCGTACTGGAGCAGATAGTGCGCAGGGCAGGTGTTAACACAGAAGGCACTATCTTCAACAGGTCCGTTCAGCTGCTGGGTTATGCGGACGATATTGACATCATCGGCCGATCACAGCGCTCCGTGATAAAAGCTTTCACGGCGATTGAAGAACAGGCGAAATCTATTGGCCTTGTAGTAAATGAGGACAAGACTAAATACATGCTATCAACAAACAAACAAACATCTGTCCGCCGCCTAGGGCAAAACGTCACTATTGATAGCAACAATTTCGAGGTAATTAAAGAGTTCATCTACCTCGGAGTAAACATGAACTCCACGAATGACACCTTAGTGGAGATCCGGCGAAGAATTACCCTAGGAAACCGCTGCTACTTTGGTTTGGCAAAACAACTGGGTTCAAAACTTCTAACTCGGAGGACGAAATGTATGATTTACAAAACCCTTATCCTGCCAGTTCTGCTTTATGGCGCCGAGTGCTGGACGATAAGCATGAAGGGAGAGCTGATACTGGGCTCCTTCGAAAGAAAAATTCTTTGGCGGATTTGTGATCCTGTGTGCGAGGAGGGCGAATGGAGGAGGAGATACAACCTCGAACTCTATGAGCTGTACCAAGATGTGGATGTAGTCCAAAAAGCCAAATTACGTCGACTACATTGGCTCGGCCACAGCGAATGGAGAATAATGTCGCAGCATGCAAAGGCATCAAGTTGAAGTGCACGACGGTAGCAAAGTAAAGCAAAAAGAGAAGTTTACGTGCACAAAAGACGACACAATCTGACGCATTATTGAGATATTTGATGTCACTGCCCCTGCTACACTCTCGTAGAAGTGTGTTGGTTCTTCTTGTTTCTTTCTTTAGCTATCCAATAAGCCATCCTTGTTGGTCTTACATTTCTAATTTGAAATTTCATGGTCAAGGTTGAAAAAATTTGTCTGCCTGGCAGGGGACTATTGGTGGCCTTCTGTAGCAGTGTTTTTTTCTCAACGCATTCTTTCTGTTCGAACTCTGTTCTCTTTGGACCTTTTCGCAAGACTCCAAAAAACAGTTCCGCTTCATTGGCGTACATTTTTAAGCTGTAGATGCCAGCCGACTCTGATTGCAGATAAGGGGTTACTATTCAGCGGCAATTTAGTCTTTAGTCCTGACTGTACACTCTTTCCTGATATGAAAATGTCGATGTCTAGAATGACCGATAACTTCTAGTCCTTCCTAGGGAGTTTTAAAAATTCTATAACTTCGTTTAGTCTGATCGCAACTGATTTTAAGGTAAATGATGTGAGGCCATCCGTGTTTGACAAATGAATACTTAAACACATTTCTTTACATAGACAAACTAAAAGATCACCGCATGAGAAAAACGGGTTTATTTACTTATCTGAACTGCCCTTCTTCTTTGCACAAACGCAGCTGCCTCAGTAGACAACTTTAAGTTACCTTAGACGATTTCTGTGACCTACATGTGTCGCATGTTGCATATCGTGTGGCGTCACTTCTCTACCGGTCGCTTGCATGTGTGTTCGCAACAGCAATGTGATCTCCCAAACATGTCTCATTTTAATCAAACCTATCACCTGTTTTTTTTTGTCTGGGACGCAACTAACCTCACAGTAAATGACTTGAGTCCGGGTTTGACAAATAATCCATCGCTCGATCGCTCTCCTACATGCTTCGATCGAGCCTCTTAAGTAACCTTTGTACATTTCTGTGACCCACATGTGTCACCATACGTCGTTTTTCCTTTTTCGGTGAACCACAAGTTGTTCGTAACATCATGTTCCTCACGATCTCCCAAAATCATTTTTTCAATTTCGAACATATCCCCGCCACAAATTTTAGTCAAATATTTTTTTTTTTAATTTTTTCTTTCAGATAATACCATTGTGCATTCGGCGGTGCGTATGTGCATCACTGGCAGCACACACAATGACTCTGAATCGTCACAAACCAAGTCAGTGTTAGGCACAGCATCACCACCTGCGATCCCAGCTTCTACCAAACGCACAAATTCTCAGGAAGCAGTTTTGCTTATCTACTGCTTTGCCGGTCTTATGTGTTCCTACTTGACATGGGGTGTCCTGCAGGAGAAAATCATGACACAAGAGTACATTAACTTTGAGGGCACACGTTCGCACTTTAAGGACTCGCAGTTCCTTGTGTTTGCGAATCGTCTGTTAGCCTTTAGTGTAGCAGGCGTTTGCATCAGAGTTCGTCAGCAACCCAGACATCGAACACCACTGTTCAAGTATTCATTTGCATCGTTTTCTAACATCATGAGTGCCTGGTTCCAGTATGAGGCGCTCAAATTCGTCAACTTCCCCACACAAGTGCTGGCCAAGTCATGCAAAATCATTCCCGTCATGTTGATGGGCAAAATTATGTCACGCACAAAGTACGAATCGTACGAGTACCTGACGGCGATAATGATATCGGTGGGCATGATATTCTTCATGACGGGCAGTGCTGATGACAGCAAAGCTTCTTCGGTCACCACAATCACGGGAGTGTTCCTGTTGGCGATGTACATGGTGTTTGATAGTTTCACCACCAACTGGCAGGGAGCACTGTTCAAGGCGTATTCCATGTCACCGATCCAAATGATGTGCGGTGTGAATTTGTTTAGCACGATTTTCACCGCGGCGTCACTGTCGATGCAAGGCGGATTCGTGGACTCGTTGGCGTTTGCTACAGAGGTTAGTTGGCAATGCATTCTGTTGTTGGTTTAAAACTGAAAGAACCGATTTCGTTCACAGCATCCAAAGTTCATCTTTGACTGCCTCATACTTTCGATAAGCTCGGCAGTGGGACAGCTGTTTATATTTTACACGATCTCAGTGTTTGGACCGGTTGTGTTTACTATCATCATGACCTTGCGGCAGGTGAGTTGAATCAATAGGCTTGCGTTTGTTGTTGGCGCGTGTGTTCGAAGAAGGGGGATGTTGATAATGATGATGAGCCTGTGCGTTAAGGATGCTATCCTAATGGCTTTACACTATATGTCGTGAGGAACAGGTGGAGGGGGCGAAGTATCTGGGTCTGTGGCGGCAGTCAAGCTGCGCTTGAAGCCTTGCTTAACCCTTTAACCATCTCCAAAATAGTTCGTGAATGCAAGATATCTCTGAATTCGGTCGGAATTCTCTGTAGAGAAAGCGATGACACTGCGGAACATTCCCTTTGTGATTGTTCCGCTTTGCTCGTATCTGGTAGTAGGTATTTGGCGCTGATATAGGGAATGTTGATTCTCAAAAAAAAATCAGTAAATGTGGTTTCTTCCGGGCAGTATTGAGTCTGAGGGTTCTAGTGTAGAAAGTCTCACACATCGAAAAAAAATAAAAATATAGATTTGCTTAGTCGCTAGACATGTAGTACCACTTGTCCACCTAAGCATTGTTCTCTCGCTTGCGAATAGCTTAAACATATGTTTGCATGTAACGATTGGTATACCTCCACAACCTTTATCAGGTAAAAGATGCCCCGGCAACTGGGGTGAGTGTTGAATTGCTCCGCCATCTCCCTAAGAGATGATCAGTAATCTAAGGATACGATACGAAGAGAATGAGTTTAAGGACTTCATGATCCTAGGAAAGCATGCCGAATATTATGGTGCTCGTAACCCACTGCGCGGATGCGAGATCATCCGGCACCATCTCTTTTCGACACCCAAATGTGTTGAAAAATCCTTTCTGACCTCAGCTCCAAATAAGTCAAAGTATAGGTTGCTCATGTAAGCTTTCTATTACCCACTCAAGATTTATGAATTCTGAACCTTGGTATATGCGCTATCATGTGACTTCTTCAATGATATCAACATCATCGATTGAACTCAGCGTGCCGTGATGGAGACTTTATGGTTGGCCTTGAGTAAACATCTGTCCACCGGCTAGGGCAAAATCACAGTTGGAGTAAGTGAGTTCACCTACCTCGGAGTAAACATCAACTCCACGAATGACACTTAAGTTTGACAAAACAAATGGTCTCAAAACTCCCAACACGTAAAACCCAAGTGAAACCTCTACAAAACACTGAACCTGCCTGTCCTGCTTTATGGCGTCTAGTGCTGGACGATAAGTAGGAAAGGAGAGCTAATATTGGGTTATTTCAAAGAAAAATACTCCGTCGGATATTTGGTCCTGTGTGCGAGGAGGGCCAATGGAGGAGAAGATACAACCTCTATGACCTGTACCAAGATGTAGATGCATTTCGAAAAGCTAAAACAGGTCGACTACATTGGACGGGCCACAACGAGCGAATTGACAATATTGACAATGAACCTCTGTCTTAAAGACCGATCCATCGCGAATGGCAGAGTGCTTGGTCTGCACAACTGGAAGCAACATGCCAAGAGTCGCGGAGGATAGAAGACTGCTGTGTCCCAGGCAGAGACTCTCCACGTGTCGGGCGCCCGTTTAAGAAGAAGTAAAGTAAAAGAATCTTGGTACACACGAATCAGCTCTTTATGACTTTCGTACCCAAATCCAGAGATCTGCCAAATTTTAGCTGAACAAAATAAAGTTCGCAATTCTTCTTCCCTTTTCTACGATTTTTTTTTATAAATTTCACAACTTGTTCTTCTCTTTCCAGGCTGCTGCCATAATGCTGTCATGTATCATCTACAATCACAGTATATCCATTGTCGGAGTCTTTGGTGTGATGATTGTATTTCTGGCTATCTTCCTTCGGGTGTATTGCAACCAAAGAATAAAAGCTAATCGAAAACGCGCCGAGGCTAATCGTCCCAAAATGGCCGTCTAGTATGCAGACATGTTCGGACTTTTACAAATCTTTTATGAATTTAGCAAGCGTTAAGCTTCTGTATAAAGGCTGTTGTTGACATACGCGCCCTGCTCCCGAGACAAGAAATATTGATCTTTGTAGTAGTTGGTGGTAAGGCGCAACGTTTTATTTTTATTTGCATGTGTAAATTTCAATGAAGAAAAGCAGAGGAACTGTGTTCGAATGTTTGGTTTTTTGTACGACTATACTTAAGGGCTTCGCCTGTCTCGAAATTTACTTAATTATTTTATTATTATGCTGTTCTATTTTGAAGTGAATCACATTAATGCTTTCCATGTACAGTTCTTTTAATTTAAGTTAAGAAGGCAAAGAATATATAAAGGTTTATTTTTTATATTATTGAATATATTGTTTTAGGACGAACGTGTTCGGACGAATATTTGTTTTAAAAAAAATTATACGTGTCATGTCATTAAATATTATACACAATTTATGTAAAACTCAAAATAAAGAACGTGTATATGCTTATTATGTGAAATGAAATGGTGGAGGTGACATTTTTGACTTAATTTAGCGTGAATCTGCGACGCCTTTTAAACTCTTTGGAAACGCTTTATTCGCCTTCAAAACTAATGCGTTGGTGTGTTCGAACATGTGGAGGTGGACCTTTTGTTGCAAGTCAGTTAAAATAATAAAACAAGATTGCGAATTGCTTAAAATTTATTTCTACACACATACAGATAACAAAGCATATAAATTATTTACAGAACTAATTATTTTACACATTTAAACCAACCCTATCCCCTGTAAACAGGAATAGGGGCATTTCCACTCAACTGTTGTATAATTCCATTCACCGTTGTCGCTACACCGCTCACCAATTGGCCAGGAGTAAAATTAGACTGCAATGGCTAAAAACAGATTTTTCAAAAAAACTCTAAATTCACTAAATTCACTCTAAATTCAAATCGGACTTACCGGATTAACTGAATTACTCGCAGTACTAACAGCTCCTGTTGAAGCTCCACCGCCGGTACCACCTAACGATGGATCGTAATCAGGATCATTAAGAACATTCTGTGGTCGGTTGGGACTAACTGAATCAGACTGAATATTTGTTTGAAACGGTCTATTTGGACTCAAAACACCACCTGGCAAAAAGAGACCAAGGAAATTCTGCAAGAATCCCCCGCCCGGTCTGCTGCCATAGGATCCACCAAAACCACCACCATTAAAGCCCCCACAGCCATTCCCCCCTCCAAATCCATTTTGATAATTGTTGTAAACATTTAAATCCCAAAGTAGACGACCTTCTGCTTGTTGCTGGTTAGCACTTCGAAAAAAGCAAGGATTTCCGCCTCCATTAAAGAATTGTTTCTTCCTTCGAACTAAGCCAAATGTTTTGCCAGTATCCGCATATTCCTGGTTTTTTGTGCCCAGAAATTTGGCATTCTCTGAATCGGCTCGACTAACAGTGTTCGTGTAAGGCCTTTTAGTAGCAGTGTAGGATTGTTGGTAACGGTTCTGGGCCGCTTGGCGCCGCTGGGCTTCTAAGCGTTGTGCTTGTATTCTTTGTGTGTTAATCCTTTGTTGATTGGAATAATAATTATATCCTTGAGGAGCACTTGTCACAAATTCAAATAAAAACAATGTTATGACCAAGTACCACCGACTTGTGAATGTTTTTGGAGACATTGTTAACTGTAGGACACTCCGTCGAAATCCAAATGTGTGCGACTTTTTTGATTGGCGATCCACTTCAGCGCGGTCTTAAATTATAACTAAATCTTGTATTCAATCTCAAGTGCCATTCATCAGTTTTGCAAGAAACTTTACGAGTTATCAACTTCTACTGACCAATTCGAACTATGACTATGGGTGTTATTCCATGGCGAAGTATTCCCGGAAAGGCCTCATTACACAATTTGTCTTATGAAATATTCATTGGTCCACTTTTCCTGATTTTTTCAAATTCGATTTGCAAATATATGAAAAGTTATAACACATCTGCCCACGCATTTAGTTGTTTTTTTTTTTTTTTTTGCTATGATTGTATGTGTTATGTATGTTGATAGAAGTAGTGGCGCTTGTAACTTGTCTTTTGCGATGACGATGCCTTTACGACAACATAATTTGCATAGACCGACTTAATCGGAGCAGTTTCCTTGTCACACTTTTTCGGCATTTTATAAATATTTAAGTAAGCCTTGGATGCAGGTAGAGAACCTGATTTGCTAGTGAGTAATTTATTGCAATTTGTGGCTATGAAATGATCGAGTGAATAAGGCTGATAAAGAAGGCTAACTTATTGTTCTGGAAATATGTGTGTCAATATTATAATATGGTTCGGTTAATAATTGTGTTTATACGCATATGTGCATCGTCATAGGAAGTGCATTCTTATTGAAGGACATAATGCTTATTTGGGTGAATCGTAAATTTAGCTTAGGCCCTGAAATAGTTTCCATCTGTAGTATGTAGCGTGCTCTCCTGATAACTGTCTTGAGAGTTTTTTTGATTTATTTGGGTACTTAGGGAAAGCTACATATATGTTCGCACCTACTTGCTCATTTGAGTGAACGTCTTTGAAGCCTGCAATTTTTGGTTAGCAATGGGGGTAACGCTTAACGCAGCTTGGCGAGGGAGTACATATCCGGGTATTACTTTATATGCAAAGATCAGTGACAAAGTATTCTATATGCATTGATTGTATGGCCTCCTTGTTTGCAACGAAAACTTTTCCAATAATTTTTATAACCCTTAATTTTGTAACTTACTTACTTAACGGGATCCCGAGCCGTGGAGAGTTTCCGTCTGGGAAACTGCATGCTCCGCAATCCCGGGCACGCTGCTTCCAGTTGTCAAGGTCAAGCAATGGCTCGCCCTTCCCTGTGGTCTCGAACCTGGGGACTGGGAGTCGACGATCCTCTTCGCTGGAGCATTATTGTGCATTCGCTCGATGTGGCCGAGCCATTGTAGTCGTCGTATTTTAGCTTTTTGGACTACATCCACTTCTTGGTACAGCTCATAGAGTTCGCGTTTATATCTTCTCCTTCATTCGCCCTCCTCGTACACAGGACCAAATATTCGATGGAGTGTTTTTCTTTCAAAAGAACCCAAAATAAGCTTTCCTTTCCTGCTTATCGTCCATCAGTCGGCGCGTGGCGGACCATAACTCGTGCCGTAAAACAGAACTGGCAGTATCAGTGTTTTGTAGAGCTTACACTTGGTCTTGCGAGTTAGAAGTTTTGAACCCATGAAAGCCTCTAGCACGGCACGCTGTGATCGGCCGATGATGTCGATATCGCCCCAATAGTTGGACGGATCTGAAGATATTGCCTTCCGTATTGACGCCTGCCCTGCGCACTATCTGCTTTAGAACAAGATTGAAGAAGTCACATGACAGCGCGTCACCTTGCCGGAATCCGGTACAGGTTTGGAATAGTTCAGAAGAACTGTTTCCATACTTCACATTGCACCGTGATTTTTTCAGCGTCACGCGAAATAACTGGATCAGTTTTACCGGGATTCCGAATTCGCCATCACCAACAAGAGCTTCTAGCGATGAATGCTATCATATGCGGCTTTTAAGTCGACGAAAAGATGGTGGGACTCGACTTGAAATTCATTGGCCTTTTCCAGGATTTGCCTTAGTGTGAAGATTTGGTCTATTGTCGATCTGCCGGGCCGGAATCCACACTGGTACGTGCCGACTAGTGTGTTTTAGAACGTCTTCAGACGTTCACACAGTGCGTTTGATAGGATTTTATGTGCGGCATTAAGCAGGAATATGCCTCGATATTTCATGCAAGACATAAGATCGGCCCTCTTGTAGATGGGGCATATGGAGCTGAAAGTCCAGTAATCGGGCCCACCCATACTTGGGTGATGATATAATGCATGCGTCCAATCAAAACATCACCTCCGTATTTGAAAAGCTCCGCTGGTAGGCACTCAGAGGCGGCGGCTCTCTTGTTGCCCTATCACTCTCCCTGCATGATGTCCATTTAGCAGCTGTTGGAAATGCTGCTTAAATAAATCTACTATGCTTCTTCTCACTTCTACTGGCTGGTTTGTACATGTGCACGTTCTGTCACCATTTTTCGGTGAGCGCACTCATCATCACACCAAGGGCTCTTTCTCTGGGGTGGCTGGTAATCTACGGTGCTCTAGGTTACCTCTTTAATGATGTCGCAAAACCGCTTCCACGTATTGTCTGTGGGTGGTGAGTGCGCAGCGGAAAATCTCTCGTTCTCTGCAGACTCTGGCTACTCCAAACTCCAGTCGTGCTCTCTGTGTATCAGACGCTCTCTGTAGACTCTGGCTACTCCAGTCGTGCTAAGGCTTCCAACGTCGAATTTCTTTTTCTGAGCGGTTCGCAGCTTCTTGTTGGACAGTCGAGCTCTGAATTTGGGCGCCACAAGAAAATGGTCATAGTCGACGTTTGCCGCTCGGCAAGTTTTGATAGTTACAATATTTGTGATCAGCATCAAAAGTTATGTTGATCTAACGCTAACCATTTCCGTCCGTCGTCAATTTTGAGGTTTTTAAATTTGAACTGCAAATCTAATTTTTCCGAAAGGAAATTTGTCCGATTTTGAACGAATTTGACCTCACTGTCTGCTTTTTCTGCGTGGTCAGATGCGACAGACCCTTGTGCAGATAATATATGGCATATTGCAGGCATTAATGGTTAAATAAGAGTATCCTCTCAGGGAACCTTGAATTCGGTGGAGGTCAGCCCAATTCTCCCTTTGAAGGATTCAATCTAGCGGTTTGAGGATTTAGCCTTGTGGATCATGTCTTTGGTCAAACGTCACCAACCCGGCTCACAAGACACATTTCGTTCACATAACGCGTGCAGCGACATGTTTCATGTGTTTTTGACGTTAGCGAAGGGACATAGAATAGAAAAGAAAAAACGACTGAAAATCATTTCTGACGATTTTTTCGAGGAAAGAAAAAGAGTGATAAATAAACGAAAATATCCGACTATTTTGTGAAATACAAAAACACGGACCTATTGCGTACTTTATATGCAGAAAAATGAAAACTGTCATATCTCCGAGAGAATCCTCTCATTTCAAAGAAAAGTACGCGAACGCTTTTGTGTAAAAACATGAAAATCGTCGAAGTTTGGCTTGAAAAGAAGCAACCGCTACTTTTTTTGCTGCAAACTCATAGGATTTCATCATTTGACAGGTTTCATTTTTTTGCCAGCTGAAAGTCTGTGTGAAGAAAAATGAACGAAAGTACATTTTTCTTTCGTTCATCTTTTTACCATTTTCTCAGTATGCGAAGGCGTTTGTGTAGTTTTGCACGAAAGTTTATATAAATTTACGTTTGCATATTAGTTCGCGAAGAGACCTTATGACTTCCGTTATATTGGAAGGTCAATAATAATGTGCCAAACTATTCAGTTAAAGCTAACACATTCATTAACTGTAGACGTAACCTAGATTCCAAAAGCGGAACTATGTATTAGTGATGTCTGATTTGTGTTTGGGAATCGCGATGGCTCCCACGTTTTCCTCTTAGTTAGACATAATATTTAAATATAAACAAAATGAATGCAGGCAAATACTAATTAATGACTACAGGAGTTAATGGGTATTATATGTTTTCGGATATTCGAGAAAAAGGATTTTAAAAAGCAAACCAATTAGCGAATTTATTATATCGAATTCATTTTATCTGAATGTTATCAGTTCAACTATTTTTTAACTTTATAACATTTCTAGATGTCACATAGCTTTAAACTTTTTAATCAACAAAGCACTATAAGTTCAACTGCGGCTATTTTAAATATTGCTAGCTGCACCCGCTTGGCGTTGCCCGTGCCCAAGAATTTTCTTGGCCAATATGTTCGAATAGACTACATAATTATTATTTATCTATAGGGGATATCGCGGAAACGTTTGACTATCCTAGCCATCGTCGCAATGTCTCCTGTCTATCGCTGTTCTATAAATATTTCCACCATAAGTGCTCAAACGAAATAGACAGCTGCATTCCACCCTTAGAATATAAAAAAAACAAACAAAATTGCAAGGCAAAGTTGGTTTTAACCAAACTTCACAGAAACACTATCAGGCCAATACCAAAGATTGCATGATTTGTGCTCAATCAGTTCGGTAGTTAAATGGGCTGCGCCTTTGAGCTTACTTTTTCAAATCAAGCAGCAGCACGAAAGAAAGAAACCACGATTGAATCACTTTTCATTCGCTTTCACACCAATATATTGTATAATCAAAATTACCGATTCGTGGTGAGGAAAACAATTTTCTGATGTTCGATTTGCGAAAAAAAGTAACAGCAGAGAAAACACGATGAGTAATAAACAAACAAAGGTCAGAGCTGTCGATAAGTTTATCTCGCAGCGCCCGCCATCTAAATCATTGATATAAAATTCTTATAATTCTGTATACAAAATGCCCAAACATATAGGTTTTCGCCAAATTGTCCAATTTCCCGGTCACCTTTTTCATTTTTTCCCCGTTAAACCATGTTCCGGACTATAACAAACATTTTACAAAAAAATTAACCAAATCGGTTCAGCCGTTCTGACGTGATGCGGTAACAAGCAACAATTCTATTCAAATGTCAAACCAAGAAATACGAAAGTGGGAATACAGTACCTATCAGAATTCCACATAATTATAAACATTTCAATAATCAGAGCCAACATACGAGTACATCCATTCTGATTTGATCAAACATCAGTAAATGTAAAAGTAGTTTTTCAAAAATATCTCGACTCCACCGCCACTTAGCGTGTCCAAATTTTATTAGCGAACTTATTTTTACTTAAGAAACTTATTGTGTGAATTTGAGCCAAATCGTTCTATAAATATGGAAAATTGAAATATCTTGACCGCATCGCCACCTATCGGGATTAAACTTAAGAGAAATTGCAGACTAAAATAACATTACACAACAAGTTTGACTTTCAATGTTTACCTATTCGAAACAGTTCACAATCAATCCCAATCTCTTATATATCACTAATCGATTAAAATATGTGTAACCTTCTTTATCGCTGTTCAAAATCTGTCCATAAGATTTCTATGCTCGTTTCCATAAAATGCCAAATTAAAAATTCACTTTTTTAATTTTGGCATATCTTTAGGTGCTTCAATAATAATAGATTTTCTGTGTCTGTTTCACAAAACGTTCTCAAATGATGCATTTTTCAAGATGCCGAGCAAATTTTCTATTTATTTATGCTCTTTCAAGATTGACTGTATGCCAAGGTGGGTATTTTTGGCAGATTTCGCTGTCAAAGTAAAATCATGCAGTGTTATGGTAAAATCTTACACCCGAATTAATAAACGCAAAATAAGGATTTACAATGCTGTGCAAATTAATTAGGACAGGCAACATTTTTATGATTTTTTTATTTTTTTATAAAATGTTGTCAAATTTTTTAAATTTAATATAAGGCGGCCATCCTTTGGCAGCAATTACATCTTTTACTCGATTTGGCATGGATGAAACCAATGTTTCGCAAATTTTTCTTATTTCTTCGTCGTGAAACCACACTCCAATTATTGCACAAATAAGCTTCTTTTTGGTAGTACAATCCCTTTTCCTCAGCCTTATTTTTATTATGGCCCAAAGATTCTCTATTGGGTTGAGGTCTGGAGAGTTACCTGGCCATTCGAGCACATTAATATGTACGTTCTTCCGCAAAGAATGCTTTCATTTTTTTTGAAGTGTGGCATGGGGCAATATCTTGCTGAAAAATTGCATTTCCGGTCGGAAACTGTCTTCTCATGGTCGGTAAGAGCATGTGGGTTAAAACGTCAGCGTACTTGATGCTTTCATCATCCCTTCAATCGGCTTTAAGCTTCCAGGGCCCAAGGAGGTGAAACAACCCCAAAACATTACTTGGGGGGGGGGGGGGTGTTTAGGGATCTGTATAATGTGACCAGGTTCGGAGCTTTTCTTTGTCAATTCTCCTCACGACACTTACCCGATAGCCCTGAACTTCCCAAATATAAATCATTGGTTAGGTACAGAATCTGGAACTATAGAATCGATTCCCAGGCCGAAATCTATTTTCATTTCTCGACTAAAACCCAACACCTCTTCAGACGATGTCCTGAACCACTTGGTCTCGAGAAACCTGATTCCAAAAGATGACTCAATCAAATGCACCAAAATCAGCAAGGCTGATGGGTTTGTTGCGTCTTTCAAGATTGTTGCCCCTTCAGTATATTTTGAAAAGCTGTGCAATAGCACTGCATGGCCTCATAATACATTAGTTAAAGAATTTACACCCCGTTCGACAAAAAGTCGCAGGAAAGATTGTCCGTCCGTGTTAAAAAAACTAAGTAGGCTGTCCCTCTACTATCAAAATGTAAGGGGACTCCGCACAAAAACCGCTGAAGTATATTTAAACTCCCAAGCCCTCTCTCACGATATCTTCTCCTTGACGGAAACATGGCTTAATGCCGGAATTTTAGACACGGAACTCTTCAATCATGAGTTCTCCGTATTCAGAAACGACCGTCATAACAATGACCTGAAAGCGCTTGCAGGAGGGGTCCTGATCGCTGTTCGTTCCAACCTTGAGTCACGAAAGATTGACTTTCCATTTCAACTTAATGTCGAAGTTATCTGTGTAAAAATTACACTTAAGAACAAACATTTATATGCTGTTAATGCGTACATTCCATCGTCTCGTCTATGTTCTTTGTATTCGGAACTTTCTATGGCACTAGACCATATTTTTGACATATCTTGTTGTGACAGTACTGTCTTACTTATAGGCGACTTCAATCTGCCACATATTGGATGGGTACCTTCTGAGGATGATTCTCATTTCATTCCATCCTTTGACTCTGCCCAACAAGAGCTCGCTTTACTTGACAACATTTTGTCTTTTGACTTACAGCAAACAAGCTGTATAAAAAATTTCAGAAATCGAACTCTCGATCTTGTTTTCTCTTCTGACTCTGTTAGTACTGTGGTTCTGGAATCCCACTTCAGTATAACTAACATAGATGACAATCATCCACCCTTGGATGTATTTATTGAACTAGGCGCACATTTGTACGAAAATAGTAATTCGTATGACCGTTCGCAATCTTTTGACTTTCGGAAAGCAAATTTTCAAAGGCTTTCTGATGAAATTAACAGCTTTAATTTTAACCTTACTGCCTTATCTAATATTGAAAATGCAGTAGGTTCTTTTTATTCTTTGAAGGATAACTGCATGAAAAAAAAGATTCCTGTGAAATCCTCTAGGAATCTGAAAGCGTCCCATCCCTGGTACACTAAAGAGCTCAAATCGATACGAAACAGACGTAATAGGGCTTGGAAGAACTATTTAAAAAGTCTCTGCCACTTAGATCTTGAACTCTATTTCACATTATTCAATGAATTCAAATCTTTATCCTGCAACTTATATATTGACTATATAAGTAAAATGGAATGCTCTTTAAAATTGAACCCCAAACTTTTCTGGGGTTTTGTCAATTCCAAGAAAAAAACCGATGGTTATCCATCGAAGCTTACTTACAATAGTTCTACAACTGCTGATTCGCTAGACACAAGCAATATGTTTGCAGATCATTTCAGTAAGTCATTTAGGGAGACCCCTCTTCACATTGATGATCAATATTTTAGTTATCTAACTAGCTGTTCCCGAATAAGTTTTAGTAGTATCTCATTCGATTTGGAAACAATTTTAAAATGTATTTCTTCTCTGAAGAATGACTATTCATCAGGTCCTGATGGCATTGCACCGATTGTTCTTAAAAAATGCAGTCATGCAATTGCTCCATATCTTAAGTATATGTTTGAATTGTCCATTAGTACAGGTAAATTCCCTAATCTATGGAAAAGTGCTTTTACACACCTGTATTTAAAAAAGGTGAACGTGGTGATATCACTAATTATAGGCCCATTTCAAAGCTTTCGTGTATCCCTAAGCTTTTTGAACAAATTGTTTGTGAAAAGCTAATATTTCTTTGTCGCAATATAATTTGTAATGAACAGCATGGATTTGTAAGAAACAGATCCACTGTCACTAATCTATTAAGTTTCTTGCATGAATGTTCTAATGCCTTGGAGAATAAGGGCGAAATGGATTGCATATACACTGACTTCTCTAAGGCTTTCGACCAGCTGTCCCATGAAATAATCGAATTTAAGCTTAGGGCTTTTGGCTTCCCACCATGTTTCACAAAATGGGTTAATTCATTAGATCAAGGGTTTATTAAGTGAAATTTATTGGATCGCTATCTGTATCTTTCACAGCTCAGTCTGGAGTTCCCCAAGGAAGTCACCTCGGACCAATTTTATTTATACTTGCCATTAATGATGTTAAGGCATGTATAAATCACAGTAATATCCTGATCTACGCTGATGATATGAAAATATATAAATCTATCACTAGTCAGCAAGACAGAATTTTTCTTCAATCTGACATTAATAGCTTCGCAAATTGGTGTGATAAAAATGGTTTATCCCTGAACCCAACTAAATGTCAACATATGACATTCTCTAGAAAGACTATCCCTTCCACCTTTCAATATTCTCTGTCTCAACATATTCTTTGTAATGTTGATAATTTTAAGGATCTTGGGGTTTATTTCGACCCCAAACTGGTTTTTGCTAAGCATATTAATTCTATTATTAATAAATCTAATTCTATGCTGGGCTTCGTAAAAAGGTGGGCCAAAGAATTTAATGACCCTTACGTTTCTATGTCATTGTACAATTGTTTCGTCCGTCCGATTCTAGAGTATGCCTCTCAAGTTTGGACACCGTTCTACAACATTCATTCAAATCGAATAGAGGCCATTCAACGTAAATTTATTCGATTTGCACTTAGAGGACTTCCATGGGATGATCCATTTAACCTTCCTCCCTACAGTCAACGTATCAAGCTTCTTCAAATGTTACCCCTTTCTCAACGAAGGCTTAATAGCGATATAATTTTTTTACATCAGCTTATATCCGGTCAAATAGATGCACCTGACTTGCTGTCGTCTATTGGCTTTAATTTTCGTGGTGGTGCCCATAATTTACGCAGTGTTGAATTATTGTTTAGCCCCCATCATAGAACGAATTATGGGACGCATGAGCCTATTAGTCGCATGAGTAGAATCTATAATCTTAAAAAAATGGCTCTCATCAGAGAAAATGACACTTCCCCATTCGTGCGAAGACCAGTCTTTATGTTTCTTTGCCCACTGCAGCCTTTTTCTCATCATAGCCTCAGTTAGAAGCTGTTTTTTAAGTGGTCTTCTTGCTTTGCGGCCCACATCTAAAAGACGCCTTCTAACAATGGACGAGTCCACCACCACACCAGCCGACGCCAAGTCCCTTTGAAGATCACCGCTAGTCTTCCAAGGATGAATGACGCTGTTACGGATCAAAGTTTTGTCATCGCGATCCGTTGTCTTGCGTTTTCGGCCACAATGCCCCGTACGAGCCGTTGCAATGGATCCTGTAGCCTTGTGCAACGCTATGATCCTACCCACACTTGATTTTGGAACTCCAACATCATCCGAAATCTTCCGTATGCTTTTGTCAGTGTGCTCATGCAAAGCAATGATTGAAGCCCTCTTCTCCATCGAAATATCCATTTTCAAATTTGTTTCAAACGAACCAACCAAAACTAATAAAATATCGGATAACAGCTTCATGACACTAAACTTTTATAAATGCACAAAAAACTGCAACTTACCTTTTTGTAAATATTTTGAAAATATTTGTAATAATTAATTTGCAAAGAACCTTACCAAAGTTTAAAACAGTAACGCGAAAATCATAGCCTACTTACGATTATGTTTAAAAATCATGCCTGTCCTAAGTAATTTGCACAGCACTGTATCTTTCATCATTAAATCAAATGGCAAACGTAAATGTACGAGTATATAAACTTTCGTGCAAAACTACACAAACGCGTTTGCGTACTGATAAAATGGTAAAAAGATGAACGAAAGAAAAAATTTACTTTCGTTCATTTTTCTTCACACAGAATTTCAGCTGGTAAGAAAATGAAAACTGTCAAATGATGAAATCCTATGAGTTTGCCAGCAAAAAAAAAACAGCTGTTGCTTCTTTTCAAGCCAAACTAAGACGTTTTTCACCTTTTTACACAAAAGCGTTCGCGTACTTTTCTTAGAAATGAGAGGATTCTCTCTCGATTTTGGAGATTTGACACTTTTCATTTTTCTACACATAAAGTACGCGAACGGATCTGAATTTAAAATATAACTGCCAGCATTTTTGACAACTGGCAGCGAATCTTTGAACCAAATGTGATGTTGCATGTGGTATCTCCATACAATTTATTACTTAACGCTTCCCAATTTCCATATCATTTAATACTTAATTACAATAAGGTAATAGATTTACATGATTTTTAATTAAAGAGACGTGAATTAACTTTTAATTTACTTTTTTACCCTTAATTCACAAATTAACTGCAATAATTTGTGAATTAGAGCCAATTTAAGTATTTTGTATTAATTCGTCTGCTAAGGACATATTATGCTGATTTGGCCAGATAAGTTTGATCAAATTGCATGTAGTAATCGGACGAAGAACACGACTCCCCAGCAAAATAACCTTATGACTATATACAGTAAGAACTCGGTTAACGCAACCCTCGATTTTTGCAACACTAAAGTCGTCGCACTTCTTGACTCTATAAGTGCAACTTTTCAAACAAGTAACTTCTGGTTCGTTATTTGCTTGTTCTCCTTGTGGTTCGTTATTTCCGCCGTTATTTAGCAGTTAGGTATGTAGTTTGTTTGGACCTGGACAAATTTCTTTGTAAATACATACACACATACAGTACAAACTGGATTTACGCAACTAATAGAAATTAAGGTAGTTGCAATAACTGAAGTTGTTGCACTTACCGGGTTAAATTTTTTTAAAGGAAAAATTATGACATAACCATTTTATTATGTTTCTGTAGAGATAATTGACATGATGATCGAGGGTTGCATTAACCGAGTTCCTACTGTATATGCATACAAACATACAAATGTATAATGAGTTATGCTTTTATTAGCTGCGGGATATTCGTACAGCATGGGTGTTACCTATGATACAAAAGCGATTTGTTTTGGTTTCAAAAATGTGTTTTGGTAAAAAGGTTAACTAAAGAAATGTGTACTTTCTTTCATTTTTCTTCACAGAGAGCTTCAGCTGGCAATAAAATGAAAACTTTCAAATGTTGAAATTCTATGAGTTTGCCAGCAAAAAGCGGTTGCTTATTTTCAATCCAAACTTTGACGTTTGTCGTCTTCTTATGATAGAAACACATCAACACTTCAACTTCGACTTGGACTTTGACAAGAGCGAGAACTTTAGCGTTTAAAGTTGAGTCAAACACAATGAAAAATGTAACTTCAAGAGCGAAACAAAGAATGGTTGTAAAGAAAAGAGAAAATTATGTCAAAATACAAGCAAGCGAGAAAATTCGCTCAAAATATAAGCATTTGCATGTTGAGAAAACTGAAAACATCGCCTCAAGGTTGGTGGGACTTGCACTTCAACTTTGAATTTAGGATTTAGGTCTAACGTTGAAGGTGAAGTTGAGGCTGAAGTGCTAATGTGTTCCATCCCATTAAAAAGCATTGGTTCTAAAACGTGCGACGTGGTTGTCAAAGTTGAAGGCGACTTTGAAGTGTTGATGTGTTTCTACCATTACACACAAGATTTTGCGTACTTTTCTTTGAATTGAGAGGATTCTCTCTCGATTTTGGAAATTTCGCAGTTTTCATTTCTATGCATGCACGTGAACGGACCTATTATCTCTACAGAAACATTTCTCTACATCTCAACATTTGAACTATAATTTTTTATTAAAAGAAATCTAATCCGATAAATGCAACAACCTCGGTTATTGCAACTGCCGTAGTTGCGTAAATCGAGTTTGTACTGTGCAATTAATTAAAATTAGAAATTCAATTCATATCGATCTTTGTGCATACCTAGAACATGCGTTTCGTTGTTATTTTTGTAGCGTAAATAGTCGGGCGAAGTGGCTCAATAGTTTTCCACTGAGCCACCTCTTGCGAACGTCTGACCAACATCCAAGAGCGTCAATTGTGATGAGAAGCTTCTCAAATTTGCCGTTCGGATTCGGCTTAAATTTGTAGGTCTCTTCCACTTCCCACCAGCAAGTGGTTGGAGAAGCTAGGTTTAAGGCCCTGAACGGGCCATTAATGCCTAATATTTATTTATTTATTTTTAAAATGTTAAAGTGTCTTCTTTTTGTTGTGTTAGTTATCGAAATATGAGACTATATGACATGTTGTCATTTGTGTGACGGCAAATATATACTTTATCTGCAAAAATGACCACTTCACCGGAAATCGCTTTCACTAAATTAGACTGTCTGACTCATTTCACCATTATGGTCATATATGCTGTTCTGATCATATGGGAAACATGGTCAACTATTTATGATCACTCTGTATCCAAGAATATGCCCAAATTGTTTGTCAAGCATCAACACACGAGTTATAGAGGGAAAACAGGGAATAATTCCATTTTAGACATTTTTAGTTCTCTTAAAATATTGGGACAATACTGCTTAGGAAATGTGTTTATTTGTGCTAGACGAGATCTCTCGTCGTGAAATTCTTGAGGCTAACAACCCAAGGTCAGCAGAGCTGACATTTAAGCGGGTGGCGGGTGGCAACAGGTGCAGTAGTAGTGTATTCGCTTACTGAATGGAAGGTCGTGCGTTCGAATCCCGGCCAAGTCCATTACTTTATATCGAATACATGAAATCGTAAATCTCCCTAAACATCTTAAACACCACCCGTATAGAAAAAGCCTACAAGTGCACCCAAACACTTCTTTCCTATCTCTCTACTCTTTCTAATAGTAAGTAGCACCCAAAAAGCATGCAATGAAATGCGATAGTGCTGCTTGCTGTTAAACACAAATGCTTACGCTGTGTTACGCACTATAAGGGTACTGTAACAACAGAAAAAAAATCCCTTTAGCGTAAGCAAATTATAAAAAAAAAAAAAAAAAGCAAACCGAACTGCTCAGCGCGGTTAGCAAACCGCTGGAAGCCAGAACCACAAGACCTTACTTCCGTGAGCGGTTGTAGTTACTAGTTTAAGAGGTGTTTGCCGGGGCTACAGACATGCCCCTAACTCTGTTTTGATCAGGCTCACGGTTCGCTAAAAGAAAAACCACAAGCCCTTACTTTGGTAAGGAGTTCTGGGTAGCAATTTTAAAGAAAAGGGTTTTTAAATCATAATTTCTACATTTCTGCCTCTACGGAATAATGATAAACTCAATTGAAAAGGTGCTTGCCAACTAACTATGAATTTCACTTCCTGCGACATCTTTTTATATGTGTGTAAATGCCCTAATTGAAAGTACTGAATGTTCGCAAAGATTCCTGTCTGGGGTTTTCCATAAAAAAGGGTGGGGTGTTCCAAGAGTGGGGTATTTTGCAATTTCGAAAGAACTGATAGCGTGGCCAGCTACTTGATAATAAGCTCATTCTACGAGGCTATTCGCACCGAATCAAAATCTGAGATTTCGAAATCTCATCGAATTGTTCGCACAGCACACTTTTGACTTTTCAATCACATTTACACGTGCGCTGAATATTTTGTGTGGGCTTCAGACATTTATTTGCATAATAAACCATTGCCTCTATTTAAATTTCCTTAAATCGTTACTTTATTGCTAAAAAATACAGAGAATAATAGAAAATAACAAAATTACGTTTTGACATATTTTCAATCAGCGCAGCTTCAATAAGCAACAATGTGACCGCAGCGGCGTACTAAGAGGGGAAGTAGAAAAAGGGGTTCAAACCTCGTCCAAAAGTTACAAAAAATAGAAAATATACCTAGGCAAATTAATTTTGGTTGGAAAAAAAGTTCTCCACAGGGGTATCCAACTAACTTAATCAGATATTAAAAGTCCATCTAGGTACCTACCGCAAAAAACAACGTTAATGAACAATTTCGAGAGAGTTCGAAAACCCCCATTTAAACAAAGTTGTCGATTCGGCTCTGGGTGAAAATTGATGACTGTATCGAAAGGTATGTTTGATTAGACCCGCCAATGGTGACGCAAATTTGACTTTGATCAATGGTGACGCCGGCCGGTCTCACGCACCGGGGTTTTCAACTGAAGATTTTTCGAAACGTGTTACTAATAGTTCATGTGTTTTTTTTTAATTTATGCTCTTTGACAATAAAACAAAGATATTTAATCAATTTAAGCTCTTATTTGATATAATTAAATTCACAATTTTTTTTTATTAGAGCATTAATCCGCCAATGGTGACCTATTGGTCTGTCAGACCGGGTGTGTTAAAAAAATCGAATAACTTTATTCTCCGTTAATGTTTTTTGTTGCAATTTCGAGTAGCTGCCCCATTGCACGTCCCCCACCATCAGTTCACGACGAACCTGCTTAGTGAGCACACGTTGTGTATTTTTTTTTACTAAACGGTGCGTGAGACCGTGTGTCAACCTGTATGTAAGTAAAATATTTTTTTATTATTCGCGTATTTTACATATAGATGATGTACCTGGGACATCGGGTCCTTCAAGAATTGGTCGGTGCTATGAGTGTGGATGGAAGAAAAACAGAAAAACCAAGTAGGTACTCTAGCCACAAATCTCAAAAATATTTGTGTCTTGAACACGTAGCGCCGTATTGCAGCAGCTCTTTACCTGTAGAAATTTAGTTTTTGAGATGTATTTTTTGTTATTTTTTTTTTTTTGGAAGGATACTTACCAATTTTTGTTTATTTTGTAAAAGTTCCGAATGTTCAAAGACTAAAAAACGTTATTTTCCTTAATGGACATGTGATCTTTTATTTTTTTCTTAATTTT
Organism: Portevinia maculata; assembly: GCA_949715645.1. Lineage (NCBI taxonomy): Eukaryota > Metazoa > Arthropoda > Insecta > Diptera > Syrphidae > Portevinia > Portevinia maculata. The sequence goes on from OX454528.1 coordinate 99,923,632, forward strand.
GAAAAAATGTATTACTAAAAACATTGTTATTTTTAATAAACCCACGGTTACATGTAGTTTTCGAGGTGATTTTTTTGAAATCTCCAGTAATAGATTTCGAAATCTTCCAAATGTATGTGAAGTCGTCCGATTTCTATGTAGATTTCGAGTGCTTTAGCGAAATCTCAGATTTTGATTCAGTGCGATAGATACAATATTTTTATCCCCGTTTTTTAAAACTTGGTGGGACGAATTTGTGCGGAACACTTCAAATCCATCAAAATGGGGGATGCTGTTTTTAAATATTATCCACTGTTTGTACCTAAAACGGATAAGCCAAGGTACATCGGCGCTAAACCTGCCGGGATTGGACCGAAGTCAAATTTTTATTAATTCATTCAGTAAACCTACAGGCTAGACAAAAATTACTTTAGGTCCGTTCGCGAACTACCTACTATGCAAGCGTGAATTTATATAAACTTTCGTGCAAAACTACACAAGCGCGTTCGCGTACTGAGAAAATGGTAAAAAGATGAACGAAAGAAAAATTTACTTTCGTTCATTTTTCTTCACACAAAATTTCAGCTGGTAAAAAAATGATGAAATCCTATGAGTTTGCCAGCAAAAAAAAACAGCGGTTGCTTCTTTTCAAGCCAAACTTTGACGTTTTTCATCTTTTTACACAAAAGCGTTCGCGTGCTTTTCTTTGAAATGAGAGGATTCTCTCTCGATTTTGAAGATTTGACAGTTTTCATTTTTCATAAAGTACGCGAACGGACCTTTTATCTATTTTAAAATTAACATAAAACTTATTATAGCTTGCTGACTCTTAGGCATACACTCTAAGCTTAACTGTCTCATTAAAACTAGTTGTCTTTCGACCTGGTTGGTTGGTTGGTTTAAGTGGCTGTAATTTCCGTCGTCTGACGGGGGAAAACACAAATAGTGCATTGAGCGCCGTTTTGATACCACAACTAAGGGTGCTCAAAACCATCCTGTGGAGTTGAGGAATTTGATGATGTTATTGAAGTGGATGGTATAAATGGCCGAAAGGTCATTGTAAAAGGGATGACCTAGTGCGCTGCGTCTGGTTTTGGCTAAAGCCGGACACTCACAGAGAAGATGGAACACTGTTTCACTCTTTTCTGTGTCAGAGCAGCTGCGGCAGTGGGTGTTATGGGGGATGCCAAGCTTGGCTGCGTGAGAACCTAAAGGCCAATGGCCCGTACTGATCGATACCGGATCGGTACCGTCTGGCGATATCTACACGCGTTCTGGCTAAGAGGTTGTTTGTTCTGGCATCATCGTAGGTTGGCCAGATCTTTCTTGAAATGACACAGTTCGTACGATTCGTCCATCTAGTCTCAGCCCTTGAGATGAAGTGCAGGTGGATTTCTCTCTTTACATATCCCAGCGGAGGGAAAACTTCCTCGGACTGTCGACGAAGATGCCTATTTTTTTCTGTGTGTCAATATGTTGAGAAGCAGTCTACACGCCTCCTTAATTGCAAGTACTTCTGCTTGAAAGACGCTGGCTGCGTTGGGAAGGCGAAGGATTTTAGAGATATCTAGCTCCGTAGAGAAAATGCCAGCTCCTACTCCACAGTTCATCTTGGAACCGTCTGTGAAGATAGGTATGTTGAATTCATTTACGACCGCATTTTCTTTCCATTCTGATCTAGAGAGGAATCTAACAGAGAAGCTTTTATGGAAGTTGAGTTTGGGTGTAATGTAGTCTGTACCTATTAGACCTATGCCATCGGAAAGTGAAAGAATGATGCTGGTATGGCCGTATGGCCTTTCCGACCAACATTTAGATTCCTTCAATCTAACAGCACTACACGCTGCAATGTTTTTCATATACAGATCCACTGGCAGAAAGTTGAGAATCACATTGATCGCCTCGGTCGGACTTGATCGATGGGCTCCAGTGATTCCAATTCCAGCTGTTCTTTGGATTCTGCGTAATTTAGTAACGTTGTAGGCTTTACTTAAAGCGGGCCACCATACCAGTGATCCGTAGGTGAGGATGGGACGTACCACCGCTGTGTACATCCAACGAACCATCTTTGGTTGAAGCCCCCACTTCTTGCCGAAAGTTTTGCTACAGGCGTAGAAAGCAACGCTTGCCTTCCGCACTCGGTGTTCGATGTTGGACTTCCAGTTGAGTTTGGGGTCAAGCGTGACTCCAAGGTATTTTGCGCTGGTGGATAAAGGAAGATTTTGGTTATTTAAGCGGGGAAGTGAGAAGGTTGGTATTTTGGTTTTGGTGGTGAAAAGCATCAGTTCAGTTTTGCTTGGGTTAACGCATAGGCCACAACTTGTAGCCCACCCGCTAATCTTGCCCAGTGCTCTTTCCATGATTTCACTTATCACGGTCGGAGACATTCCTGATACTAGAACAACCACGTCATCCGCATACGCAACGACTTTGATGCCCTCCCTGTCGAGACTTGACAGGATTTTGTTAAGAACTATAATCCATAAGAGAGGCGAGATCACCCCACCTTGAGGTGTTCCTCTGCTTACTGATTTGGTTAGAAGGGTATTGCCTAGTTTTGCTTGAATGATCCTCGTTTTGAGCATGGAAATGATCCAAGAAGTGACGAAGTCCTCTACGCCTAGTTCTAGGAGAGATTCTTGGATCGATTCAGTGTGGACGTTGTTAAACGCGCCCTCTATATCTAAGAAGGTGGCTAAGGTATATTGGTGATGGAAGAGTGACCTTTCGACTGTACGCACTACTTCATGAAGAGCGGTCACCGTCGACCTGCCCTTGAGGTATGCGTGCTGTGAATTGCATAAGGGAGACCTTTCAAGGCCTGTTATTATGTGAAGGTCAAGAACGTGTACTAGAGTTTTGAGTATGAAAGAGGTTAAGCTAATAGGACGGAAGTCCTTCGCGGATCCGTGACCTCTTTTACCGACTTTCGGTATGAAAACTACTCAGACATACTTACAAGACTGAGGTATGTGATTTAGTAGGATACTGCTTCTGCAAATTTCAACTAGTAGGGGCACAACTATCTCGTCATGTTTGTGAAGCATGATGGGGAGAATGTCATCCTGCCCTGGTGATTTATACGGAGCAAAGCTGTGAATGGCCCAGAGAATCTTTTCCTTGGTTATAATGCGCTCAATCTCCTCTTGGTGAGAGGGGAGCTCCCCCCGCAATTGGGGCGGAAGTACGCAGTAGTCAGTGCAACCAGGAAAGTGTGTGTGGAGTAGGAGCTCCAAGGATTCGTCAGTGGATTCCGTCCAGGTTCCGTCCGTTCTTTTGATAAAAGATGGACTGGAGTGTCCTTTGGATAGAATCTTACTGAGTCTTGCAGATTCCTTCAGAGAATCGATGGATTGGCAGTATTCAGATCATGCTTGTGTCTTAGCTGATCTGATAGATTTTTTGTAGAACTTTAGGCAATCCTTGTAGGGTTGCCAAAACTTATGCCTATAGCAGATGTTGAAAATGTCCCTAGTCAGCCTTCTCAGGATAGTTAGGTCGTCGTTCCACTACGGCGGTAAGGTTTTTTTTGCTGTATTTAACGGGACACGATGCCTTAAAAGCTGTATTCATAGCTTTACCTAGTGCAAACGTAATTGTGTCCAGTTCTGCACCTGATTCAATTTTCAGGTGTGGTAGATTAGGAAGTTTAGAATTCAATACTTGGCCGAATTTCTTCCAGTCAATTCTTTTTGTATTTCTGTACGGAGTAGGAGTATCTACCTTGATACTCAGATTGAAGAGTATCCAGTCGTGGTCCGAGAAGGACTTTAAGTTGGAGACTCTCCAATTCTCAACCCTGAAGATGTCATTGTTTGTTTTGAGTGTAATGTCTAACACTTCTTCCCAGCCGTTATGAGTTTCCGTACTTGGAAATATAAAGGTAGGGGTGTTACCTATATTACATACACATAGATCTGTAGTTAAAAGAAAATCAAATAAGGACTCACATCGTTCATTTATTTCTTTGCTGCCCCAAAGATGATGCCGAGCGTTAGCGTCGCAGCCTATGAGCAGACTTCCTTGCCTCGCTTGTATCTCTGCTGTGAGTTGCTGCACTTCTTCTGGCGGGGATGGTTTATCGTGCGCCATGTATGCGGATGAAATGAATGATATTTGGCCCTGGGTGTGTTCAAGTTAAACGACGGTTAGATCACCCGAGCTGAAGTTGGGACATAAGAAAGCGTTAATGTGTTTTTTAGCTAAAATGCATGTTCTAGGCTTACCGACGTCTTTTTTGTAAAAAAAGGTTGTAGTTAGTGTCTGAGAGGCCCATTATGGTCGTCTTCCTGACCCAGGGCTCTTGAATGATGCCGATGTCAATGTCTTCCTCTCTGAGGAAGACCAGAAGATTCTCTGATGCACATTTCGAGTGCTGGAGATTCGACTGGATGACTTTCAGCATGTTATGTTTGGGTGTTGGAAGCGATCGTCAGTTCCTCCACCACCTTATTGGCAGCGACGACATCGTCTGTGTCATCCTCAGGTACTGTTGATCGGAAGATTTTGAGTTTGGCGAGCCTTATGCCAAATCTCAGCTTGTAATCAGCTGCCTCTAGTGCCCCTAGGCACTCCTCGTTGATTAGCAGCAGGTAGGATAGACTGTTTTTCTTGGGTTCTTCTGCCTTTATGACAGCCCAATCGTCCATGGGAATGGTCGGATTTTGTAGCTTGAGGCACTTAAGCAGACTCTCAGAGTCTATCTTCATAACCGGTAGCCAAATACGGGCCCTAGATCTCGTTGGGATATCCTTGGCAGGGATGAGCTTAAGCTCTAAGCCCTCCCAAGCTTCGGCGATCTTGTCGATGCATGAGCCAAGAAAATTCTTAGAGTACTGGTCCACGCATTTGATCACCCGATATCCTCGCACCACGTCCGCGCAGTCGAAACTGGGTAATTGGTTGTCAACTCCGGAGAGCACGTGTTACACAACCATCTCTGATAGTTTGGCTTCGATGCTACACCAACGGTCCAACTCTGTTTTGCCGTTTTTTGTCAACTCGTCTATAATGGCGAACTGAAGATGGTCCCTCACTACCTCGGTGAAGGTTCTGGTAGCCTGTGAAGTGGATGGCCCCTGGTAGTTCTTTAATCTAGGGGCGATCTTGGATCTTTTAGAGGTATGAGAGGTCTCATTTTGGGACCTGTTTCTCTTCACACTCTCTTTCTTTTGTTAACTTTGCCTTGGGTTGTTTTGGTAGTTGACGTACTCGTCAACCACCTTTTGGTACTTAACTTTGTCTTCCTTGTCCCTCTCTAGAGTCGCGCCAGTCTCTTCATTCTTCGCAATCTTTGCAAGAATGTAGACAGCCCTGTTGTATCTTGACTTCAAGAGAGAGCCAGAGGACTTCTTGGATTTGGGTGCACTATGGCTGGTGCTCCCAGTTGTGGCTATTTCAGTTATATTGAGTGGCTTTTGGATACTATGGCTGGTATCCTCGCCCATAACTGTAGAATTGGAAGAAGTGGTAGGTTGATCGCCTGAAGGAATACTATGGCTGGTGCTCCTTAGGCTTGTGGGGTCAACTACTGTCTCCAGGCTGGAGGCTAGTAGCTCCTCCTCGGAGAGAGAGAGGTCCCTAAGAGGGATTCTTCCTTTTTTGTTTTTTTTTTTGTATTTTTTTTATTTTTTTGTTTTATATTTTCTGTTTCTGTTTCTTTAATGTTTTGGTTTTTGTTCATTTTGTAATTAGGATCCCACGAGTAAGTCCGGAAAAGAGAGTCCATCTCGGCAGAGCCGACTTACCGAGATAAGACACTTAATCAACGGACCTTACCTGAGCGTCGGAGGGAGCTCGTGCGCGACTGGTTTTACCCCCAGCTTTTCATCCTTGAGTACTGTTTGCTATATGCTCGCTTCACCACTGGAATTAGGTTGGATTTAAAGGTTTACTCCTACCTCACACTAATGGATCACGACAAACGATTGAGACGTTAGCGTAAATCCTTGGCTGACACTAACCGTTTGACCGGTTAGCCATTTTCAGGCGGGCGCCCACGTGAAGGACTAAAGTGTGAGGATTTTGCCCAGCCCTGTCTTTCGACCTACAAAACTATTTTACGACTAATATTCTTCAAATTCAGGAAAAGATAACTTGGTTTGAGTTTTTGTATTTATTTTCGCAATGTCGTGGCAATCAAGGTTGTTCACCGTATAGCAGTTCTTCGAAACAAGCGTCCAGCAAACCCACTCTCTCCGTCGTTGATGAGACACTTTCCGACCAGTCAGTAATATGTGTCTGCTCTCTGTTTTTCGAGAGATTCGAACGATTGATTTATCTGTTTACTGTTATTTTTATACCCTATTCTAAGGGTATATTAACTTTGACGCATAGTTTGTAACATACCTTAATATTGCCCGTAGACCCCTAAAAGTTACTATATTTATGATCAGCATCGATAGTAATGTCGATATAGCCATGTCCGTCCGTCCGTCCGTCTGTTGGCAAAAATTATGCCTTTAAACTGGACCTAGAGAGCTGAAATTTTAACCATATACTCTCTAGGGTCCCGAAATAATCAAGTTGACCAATTTTTGAAATCCGCCTACAGACACGCCCACAAACTCAAAAAAACGAAATTTTGGAAAAAATCGAATTTTGAGCTAGAAAGCTGAAATTTTATATATATGATCTATGACTCCTAAAACTGCTCGGGATAAAACATTTTCAAAATCCGCCCACTGACACGCCCACAAATAAATAAAACAATTTTTTTGAAAATTCAAAGTTTGAGCTAGGGAGCTGAAATTTATAATATATACTCTCTATGGGCACTTTATGCTCATGTGTAAATATTTTCAAAATCCGCCCACTGACACGCCCACAATTATTTTTTATTTTTTTTTTTGAAAATTCAAAGTTTGAGCTAGGGAGCTGAAATTTATAATATATACTCTCTATTCTCATGTGTTAATTTTTTTTAAACTCGCCTACTGACACGCCCACAATTAAATAAAACAATTTTATTAAAACACCCAAGTTTGAGCTAGGGAGCGTTTTTTTTTATAAAATCCTTTAAATGTTATATAACAAAATATGTAGAGCGTTCTTAACAATTCAACCATACTTAGACTTTTGTCACGCCCACTTATGAGGGATACGAATAAGAATAGGGTATCCAACAGTTCGCCCAAGCGGACTGTAGTCCGTCCCTATGTTTTAAAGTTGCTCTGAAAACTTGGCGCTTTCAAAAAAAGAAAAAAAAAACTGGAGATGCGGGGCATCGATCCCCGTACCTCTCACATGCTAAGCGAGCGCTCTACCATCTGAGCTACATCCCCTGATGAAAACCGTTATTCAAATTGTTCACTTCAGTTTTAGGCGATTATTATAAAAATCGCATGCTATTACGATATTAAGCGAAATCCGTCCATGTGCGAGGTTGCATAATTAGGCTAGTTTTGCTTAACTTTCACTTTGTTGCATACAAATTTCGAGACCTCATCTTAATTTTGCCTCGAAAGTTTTTATCGGCTCAATGGTCTAGGGGTATGATTCTCGCTTTGGGTGCGAGAGGTCCCGGGTTCAAATCCCGGTTGAGCCCGATTGCTTTTTGGTGTAAACATTCCCACCCCATTGACTTACTCACAATTTGATTTTTTTAACTTTATTTTTAACAATAACAAATGATTAATAATAAATACAACTTTTAACCGTAGAACGGCACTGGGCCTCCATAACCACCATATGGATTTGGCGGGAAACCCCCACCATATACACTATATGGATTTGGCGGAAAACCCCCACCATATCCGCCGCCATATCCACCACCATATCCGTTGCCATATCCACCACCATATCCGTTGCCATATCCACCACCATATCCACTACCATATCCACCACCATATCCGCCGCCATTACCTCCGGGCCTTCCCCCCAGCCCTAAGAGATTTCCAAAAAGTCCCAATATACCACCACCCCCTCCTCCACCGCCACCACCACCAAGTCCTCCCAACAGTCCAGGAAATATCCTTTGATTGGTCCCACCCACACCTGCTCCAACTTCATTATCCGGATACGCCTCTTGTGGTGCTGCTATTACAGCTACAATAGCTACTGCTACTAACGTGATACCAATTTTCTAGGAAAGGTAGATTATTTAGTCCTCTGTTTGTAGAAATGTTTCAGTAGGCCTCACCTGCATGTTACTTCCAATTCAAATTCTTGTCCACAAATTTAATTTCAGGTTGTCTGCTTAGCTTTATATAATAGCAGACGCCCACTGGTGTTACTAAATCTGACCTTTTACTTGTCCTCGTCGTATTTTTTGCTAAATTACAGCAATCCGGAAACGATTCGCACATCTTTATTCGGAGATGTCGCCGCTTCCTAAATTGTAATTTGGTCAACGGAAGTTATGGATTGTTGCAATATAAAAATGGAAACTGGTGAATAGTTCATGCAGTTTGGCTTACGCGATTCTTCTAGACAACACGATGGGTTTGGTAAGAAAACTCATAGAAGGTGCGTGCATCGAATTTAATCCATTCTTCACGTAGAGACGATTTGTACTTGTGGCCGTTTTATTGGTGATTGTCACAATTTGCATGGCTGATCCAGAAGAGGAACGGAGCTTTGGGCTTTTTCGACGATCTGGTGGCGGACAAACAGTTCATTATGAGAGATATGGAGGAGGTGGTGGTGGTCTCTTTGGCAAGAATCCTGCATTTGGCTATGAAAGTTACACTTCTTCGGGTGGAGGATTTAGTGGTAAACCATTCCTGGGACAGGGATTTGGGGGACGTGGTTTTGGCGGACATGGTTATGGCGGATATGGTTTCGGGCAACCCTTTGGACAAGGTTTTGGCCAAGGATTTTATCCTGGTTTCGGATATCCATATCCTGGTTTCGTACCTGGTTTTGGGCCTGGATTTGGGTATTTTAAGTGAGTTTTCTTTAAGTTTGTTTGTTTAAAAGTTGATGTTGAGAATGAAAATATAAAATAATAAAGATTTGGAATTTGATTCGTCATACACTTGACAGTGTACTCCAAAATTTATCAATAGATCGAGCCAATCTTCGTGATAAAATGTTGCTTATGAAATATTAAATTAAAATGTCACAAAAAAATGTATTTGTTACAATGTCAGAAACACATTGTAACTAATACATTTTCCACTCTTTACGTATTGCCATAACTGGGGCCCAAGTGCACCAAAACACTTCTTTCCTATCTCTCTATTCTTTCTAAGGTAAGTAGCACCGAAAAGCATGCAATGAAATATAACATTGCTAGGTGCTGCTTACTGTTCACAAATCGTCGTTCCAAACACGAAGTGGCGTATGTTCAAAATCTTAACTTCACAGTAGAGCCAACAAAAAAATTTACGAAATTTTGTTTTTTATGTTTTTTTTTCCTTAAACTGCAAACTTTCAACAAAGCTAACCATTATTAGAGGAAGTGGTTATTATAATGTGTTAAAATTGTTTCTTCAAAATCTATGACCATTTTTGAGCAAATTCTATTCCAAGAGAAACAGATGCAGATACGCCACTTCGTTTTTGGAACAACGAATTGTTTGCACTGTGTTCATAGCACAATAAGGCTGCTGTTACATTTACGGAAAAAACCGCTTCAGCGCCTAAGAAAATTATAAAAAAAGTGAGCCCTTAGTTGGTTTACATGAGAGATTCAATCCGGATTCAATTCGAATTGAATTCTATGCAAACGCAAATCGAATCAAAACAGGACTGCCTCCATCCGGTCTCAAAATTATCTGTAATCCTGCCTTTTGTTTTCCTTTGTTGTGTTCACTTGCTTGGGATATTTGCCGACACTAACACAATGCTACTAAGCCAAAGCTGGACCTACGACGCTCTAAGATTAAGAGTCTGTATTGTAATGCCTTTTCTGAAATGGCGGCTCTGCCGGGTTGAACCATTCCTTCCGGTTATACTCGAAGGAACAACATTTCTAACCTAATTAATTATTCCTATCCCTCATAAGTGGGCGTGACAAAAGTCTAAGTATGGTTGAATTGTTAAGAACGCTCTACATATTGTGTGCGCTCTAAGGATTTTATCAAAAAAAAAACGCTCCCTAGCTCAAACTTGGGTGTTTCAATAAAATTGTTTTATTTAATTGTGGGCGTGTCAGTAGGCGGATTTAAAAAAAATTAACACATGAGCATAAAGGGCCCCTAGAGAGTATATATTAGCCGTGTTTCTTTGCACGCGGATATAGGGATGGCATCAGAAAACGACCATCGTCGCTTAAGAATTCATCAAAAAAAACTTGGCAGCGCACATGCACCTATGACGTTTATTGGTGAAACAGCTGTAAGTTGAATTAAGAAATTTGTATTGAAAATCGTGAAATTCAAAAATATTAATTTCCCACAGTTGAAATTAATGTCAAACATATTCTAAAATTATAAAAAACAGTTTTGCATTCACAGATTTATTAAATTTTGAAAAAAAAAATATTAATAAAATCCCGAACAAAATATTCGGCGGAATGTGTTAGTGGTCGGCGGGATGTCAAACTTTGACATTTCCTGTAAAATTCATCGCTGCGATTCATCAAAAACGAAGAAAATGGGTTTTGGAAGCACTGTTTATCCCTGCTAAGTGACTTAGCGGCGGTAGCTATCCCCGCTAAAGTTAGCGTATATAGGATAAGTTGTTGTTGTATCTTACATGCAAATTGAAAATTATCCCTATATCCGCGTGCAAAGAAACACGGCTATTATAAATTTCAGCTCCCTAGCTCACTTTGAATTTTCACAAAAAAAAAAAAAAAAAAAATTGTGGGCCCACAGTGGGCCGATTTTAAAAATATTTCCACATGAGCATAAAGGGCCCCCTAGAGAGTATATATTATAAATTTCAGCTCCCTAGCTCAAACTTTGGATTTTCAAAAAAATTGTTTTATTTATTTGTGGGCGTGTCAGTGGGCGGATTTTGATTTTTTTTTATCCCAGGCAGTTTTAGGAGTCATAGATCATATATAAAAAATTTCAGCTTTCTAGCTCAAAATTCGATTTTTTCCAAAATTTTGTTTTTCTGAGTTTGTGGGCGTGTCTGTAGGCGGATTTCAAAAATTCGTAAACTTGATTATTTCGGGACCCTAGAGAGTATATGGTTAAAATTTCAGCTCTCTAGGTCCAGTTTAAAGGCCTAATTTTTGCCGACGGACGGACGGACATGGCTAGAACGACATTACTATCGATGCTGATCATAAATATAGTAACTTTTAGGGGTCTACGGGCAATATTAAGGTATGTTACAAACTATGCGTCAAAATTAATATACCCCTAGAATAGGGTATAAACAACAAAATAAGGTTAAGGAAGAAGGTAAGCTTAGTAACGACAGCACGACCGACGTAATGATTGTGAGACCGTGCAAAGTTATTGAGGCTCTTGAAACCGGTTTAACTGACGAAGAGATCTCTCAGGAAATGGAAGAACAGCTTTCGGCATATTCTTGGAACTGTCTCCAAGGCTTTTGAGCAATAAGGAGTTCAAGAAAACCAGATTTACCCATTTATATAGCATCCTCACCGCCAAAGGATAATCATGCTGCCCATTTTATCCAATAATGGCCAATTCCTTCCACTTTTTTCTATTATCCCTAGAGGCCCCAGCCAATGTTGTTCTGAACAAAATTGTTGCAATCTTCTGAAAGTTGATTTTGAGCTTCCAGTCGTCGCAATATCCCTTAATTAGATCGAAGTCACGCTGCAAAATAATGTTAATGACCTTAATTTTAGGACCTGATCTGTATGCCACCAAATCTTCGGCATACGCTATAGCATGTCTGAAGGTTCACCAGATCACTCGTGTAAATGTTAAACAGGATCGGAGAATTCACCGCCCCCTGCTGTAAACCGTTTTTAATTTCAAAGACTCTGCTCGAAGTCACGTTGCCACATTTGACAACGAACTTCTTTCCCATAAGCATATTATAAATTACATATAGCAAAGGTTTATGCATAGTGCATCCCCCGCCTGGTCAACTTATAGAAAAGTCCCTCTAACCATACGGTGTCGAATGTCGTGCATTGGTTCTTGCATTTATTCCCGTTGAATGTCGGCAACCAATTTCCACGCGTCATGAATAGTGTCATGTCAGGATTGTTCACCGTATACACGGCCTCGATACAAGCGCATAGAAAATCCACTTTCTCCTGTGTGTCCTCGATCACAAAAAATAGTCGTTTGAAGCGCCTTTTTTGGACTTATTCCAGCAGTCAGCGTCTGTTCTCTGCTGTCTGTGAGATTCGAACACAAGGAATATCTATCTATTCATCTGTAAAGAACACGCGATAACCACTACTCCAGACTGAGCTGTGAATGTTTTTTTTAATTTTTTTTCTATAATGTATAGAGAGATGCCGATGCACGTTGGTTTCGAAAGTTTGTAGGTTATAATGTGAAGGAAAAACAGAGCGTGGGACGGGAGAGTATTCCACCTGTCGTGTTGTACGGCTGGGGGTGGAATACAACTGTCTATTTCGTTAACACATTGACTGCCAAGCCAATTTTCGAAAAATAGCCGAAGGTGAACAACAAAAAATGCTTAGGTGTTTATACCCTATTCTAAGGGTATATTAATTTTAACGCATAGTTTGTAACATACCTTAATATTGCCCGTAGACCCCTAAAAGTTACTATATTTATGATCAGCATCGATAGTAATGTCGATCTAGCCATGTCCGTTTGAAAATCCAAAGTTTCAGCTAGGGAGCTGAAATTTATAGTATATACTCTCTATGGGCCCTTTATGCTCATGTGTAAATATTTTCAAAATCCGCCCACTGACACGCCCACAATTATTAATTTTTTTTTTTTTTAAAGTTCAAAGTTTGAGCTAGGGAGCTGAAATTTATAATATATACTCTCTAGGGGCCCTTTATTCTCATGTGTTAATTTTTTTAAATCCGCCTACTGACACGCCCACAATTAAATAAAACAATTTTATTGAAACACCCAAGTTTGAGCTAGGGGGCGTTTTTTTTTTTTTTGATAAAATCCTTTAAATGTTATATAACAAAATATGTAGAGCGTTCTTAACAATTCAACCATACTTAGACTTTTGTCACGCCCACTTATGAGGGATAGGAATAAGAATAGGGTATCCAACAGTTCGCCCAAGCGGACTGTAGCCCGTCCCTATGTTTTTATTTGGTTTGCAAAGGAATGATACATATTTTCATTACATTGAATGACGTGGTCAAATATGACTGACACACAATTTTCCGTGGGGGCCCACGTCATTCATATGTGTATGACGGCTAGATACCACTAAAAGGCCATGGCATTCAAAAATGAATAACACTAGGAACAAACTGAATAGAAATGTAAAAGCCTGGCCTCTGGTGATCATTGTAGTACATTTGGTTCGGGCAAATCTGCAAAAATGTGATTTTTATCGAAGATTGAAATTGACGATGAAAAAATTTACGAATTATAAGAAAAGTTTTATTTCAGTACAAAAAACTTAATTCAGAATCCAATGTTTATAATAAAAAAAGTTAGAAAATACATTTTACTTACATAAAATAAATTAAATTCACAAAACAAACTATGGGTGCTCTTTGTTGAAGCACGGAAGGCGCATTTGTGGCTGCCCAGGACATTCATTGCAGAAATAATATACCATTTTCGAATGTTTTTTGGCTTCTTCACGTCCTTGTTCTTTCGATACTTTTGCATAGCAAATGGTACATTTTCTGCGCAATTTTTTGCCATCCGGGTCGGTTCTTTGAGAAAGGTGGTGTGTGTTTCCTAATGACCTGGGCCTTATCCGCTGCTGATGGACTGGTATACCCAAGATATCTGCTACTTAGCACTCCCTGAATGCGCGTATTTGAATTTTCGCATATGAGGCCATCTGATCAGACAGATCAATGACAGCTTTACCTGTATTGTATGAAAGTACTACAATAGGTTTTGTGGTAATCTTTCGATGTTTACTTCCTTTGGATGTTGTCTCCTTCTGAGAATTTTCAAATAATAAAATGTAACCAAATTATGATAAATAGGATGAAAAATAAAGAAAATTGTTAAGTCTGTTCACAACTAAAACCTGTGTTCATGTTTTTTTATCGAACCGCTAGACGCTTCGATAACTTACATGAATGAATGGCATTACCTATAACGTAAAATTATATCAGAAAGTTCATGCAGGGCCACGTCATTCATATATGAATGACAGTCGTCGACACGTCCTACCGCTTCAAATTCATCAACATAACGACCAATCTTTACTACAAATATATTTTTGTTAGTAAAACAATTATAAAAAAACCGAACGCATACTTTTCAGTTTATTTTTTTTTTTCAAATTGGCTTGGCGCGCAATGTGTAACTTAAGTGTCATTCATTTTTGAATGCCATGGCCTGCAGTGGAATGTTACCGTCATACATATATGAATGACGTGGCCCCCACGGAAACACGGGTGTCATTCATATTTGAATGACGTGGCAGTCAATGTGTTAAGAGTGGTAATCGATCTCGCGATGTCCTCGTTACCAATGAGTTTTATCGCGCGTTTTTAGATCCTGTCACGTTATTGGTGCACCAGACCAGATATGAGCGTTATACTCGAGTTTCGGGCGGATAAACGTCTTATACACTTCGCTTCGACTGAATAAGCAATTTGTTAACATTCGTTGTCCACTTTTTCAAAATCTTGTGCAGTAATATGTATATTATTTGATGATGCTAACTGTTTGCTTATGATGTTGAGAAAAGAAATCAGAAAGAATACTCAAAAAGTACCGCTATAATTTCTCTGGCTCCCTTGCGAAGGATTCAATATGGAAAAATGCTGTTTTATTTTGCGTCAACTGAATAGACACAAGGTCGTTATTTTCACTGTTTATGAGTATTCTGTATAGATTGACACATTAGACAACAGTTAAAGTGCTTTAAGTGAATTTTACTTGATTAATTGTACTTCAAAGAAAATGGGTTGATCAAAATCTCTTAATAGTGTTGAAAGAGCTAAAAACGATTTACTAAAAGAACAAGGACTAACCGGGCGTTATATAGCTGACGAAATTGGACGAAGTTTTAGTGTGGTCTATTCTTATTTAAGAAGCAAAGATTCGTGCGGAAAAAATATGAAAGGAGGTCAAAAAACGGCAACAACAGCAGTTGATCGAAGAGCAATTTTAAGATGTGCTTCCAATTCCTGCGAATCTGCGGCAAGAATAAAGCAGAAAGCCGGTGTTACTGCAAGCGTTTCAACAGTGCGAAGGGTTATCAATAGTGCCAAACATCTAAAATGGATGAAAGTTCAAAAGAAACCACCACTTAACGAGAAACGGAAGTGTATGCGCGTAGAATTCTCTGGACTCCATATGAGTTGGAAAAAGAAATGGCGTTACGTAGTTTTTTTCGGATGAGAAGAAGTTTAATTTTGATGGCCCTGATGGGTTTAACTATTACTTCCACGATGTGAGGAAAGAAGAACGATTTTTAGCACGGCATCATAGTCGAGAAGGTGGTGTTATGGTATGGGAAGCAGTTAGCTACTATGGCACTGTTGAGCTTGAGTTCCAAACCTCAAAAATTACTGCATTAAGTTATAAAGGAATTTTGGAAAGAAATTTCCCTAAATTTTCAGGCACTTTTGGACCCATAAACTGGACTTTTCAGCAGGACAACGGCCCCATCCACACGGTACGCATATTAAAAATTTGGATAGAGGAGCAGAGTGTGGAATTGCTTCAATGGCTCACCGGACCTGAACCTTATAGAAAACGTTTGGGGATGGTTAGTACGAAAAGTTTATTAGTCTGGCCGTCAGTTTGAGGACAGAGAATCTCTTATTGCAGCCATTAAATTGGCCTGAAGGGAAGTTTCGCTGGTCTACATAAAGAGGCTGTACGATTCCATGCCGGATCGAATTTACGAAACTATTACGAATAAAGGCGGCAGTACCCACTACTAAAATTAACTAATAAAAAACTATTTTAAGAAAAATTTGTTTCATTTAATCCCAATAACTTTTATTTCCATTTACAATATTTTTGTGTCTATTCAGTTGACGCAAAATAAAACTCCATTTTACCATGAGAAGCAGGGAAAAAATAGCGGTACTTTTTGAAGTATTCTTTCCAATTTATTTTCTTAACATCATAAGCAAGCAGTTAGCATCATCAAATGATATAACATGGCACAAGATTTTGAAAAAATGGACAACGTAGCTTAGAAAATGTTTTTGCTTATTCAGTTGAAGCGAAGTGTAAATTGTAGCCAGATCAGAAAGTGTGAACTATTTCTTACATCGCTTACGGAAGCTTATCGCAGCGTTCTTGGCGACATCGAATATGTGGTCATTCCAACGAAGGTTGTCATTAACAAATATACCGAGAATGGTATGGATAATGACAGTGTGTGTGGGTTTTGCTTTAATGATAGAAGACAACATAGCGTTTTAAGATAATTTAATGAGAAGAAGTGGGTTGTGACCCCTGAAACGAATATGAGAAGCTCAGGGTACTGTCATCATCGAAGGAATTTATTGGATTAGAAGTAACATACAGGAGTTCATTTATAAAAATGAGAAAGAGAGTCGGAGACAGAACAGAGCATTGGGGATCAGCATTTATTTGGTGAGTTGCAGACTTAAAACAGTTCAAAACAACTTGAATTGAACGCTCCGAAAGGTTATTTCTAATTCATTGAAGAAAGGTATAAGGATAAACTCTGCCAAATGGATTTAAAATATCAAGCGCAACGATCTTACGTTCACCAGCTTGGTGAAGAGATTGACTCCACTTCTAATCACTGGTGGTCCTGTTGCTGTGAAAACCATACTGCCGGACATTAAGAAGTCTTCGGGACTCAAGATATTTCATCAGCTGACGGTTGAGCAGCTTGTCCATGAACTTGGAAAGAAGGCGCGTAAGTGCAATTGGTCGGTAGGAGGAGGCAGAAGAAGATTTGCCTTTTTTGGGGCAGGCTGGACAAATGCTGTTTTCAGTCTTCTCGGAGAGAGCATTGAAGAATAACACAGATGATTAAGCTTACGCAGTGGTTTTGTCAGCGTTGAAGAACACCTCTTCAGAACGATAGGGGAATATTCAACTGGGACTCTGATAGAGATCCTCTAAATTTGACTTGATGAACCCTTAGGTAATCTTAGGTATGAATCAACCCATTTTATGAACCCTGATCTTAAATTCGAATTATTCACGATGATGAGACAGCTTGTCGAAAGCTTTCGCGAAGATAGAGTATATTCAATCTATTTCATCCTTTTTCTCTTAGGTTTTGAAACATGCATGAAGAAACATAATACGAGTACATTACAAATTACATTGCGCCAGAGAAATATTGACTTCTTTAGGTCAGAGGGCTTAGGAATGCAAGTTTTGAAATAGGTTTACAATAAGTGAGATCACCAGGTTCGCCTTTTTTAAATAAAAAAAATAAATATTAGGCATTAACGGCTACAGGGCCTAAAACCTAGCTTCTCCAACCACTTTCTTTGCAAAGTGAAAGGGACCTACAATTTTAAGCCGAATACGAACGTCAAATTTGAGAAGCTTCTCATGACAATTGATACTCTTGGATGTTTGTCAGACGTTCGCAAGAGTTGGGGCAGTGGAAACAAACTAACCATAGAGCCACTGCGCCCGACCTTTTTTAAAATACAGGCGTGATAAATGCTTTTTTCAAAAGATAAGGGAATTTCGCCGTAGTTTGTTTTTTGTTTTCGTGTTGGAGGTGCGCTTGGCTGAAAAATAATAGAAAGACATTGCAGAGTTAGTACGCCAGACGCATCTGCAATAGTGAGAGACTTTTACCAGATCTAGAAAACCGCCCGGTGGGGGAGGGGTAGGGGGACTGACTATAGTCATTCCGGGTGGTGTTGCAACTAGTCGTTGCAATTCATTTTTAAATAATTTAATTTCGGATTGCTAAACTTTTTTGTTTGAAGTGACCTAATTTGTTCGCGTTAGCTAACTCTTATAGATCAAGAGGTTTTACATGCCTCAGTTTTCTGATTACATTGTCAGTATATAACAGTTCTGTT
Organism: Portevinia maculata; assembly: GCA_949715645.1. Classification (NCBI taxonomy): domain Eukaryota; kingdom Metazoa; phylum Arthropoda; class Insecta; order Diptera; family Syrphidae; genus Portevinia; species Portevinia maculata. The sequence goes on from OX454528.1 coordinate 99,941,609, forward strand.
CTTTCCAATTGGTGCAATACCGTGGAGACTTGATTAATAGTCGGTCTTAAGAGAAGAAACAAATTTCAAAACTCTTTCCAAGTCAAATGAAAAATTACCAAAGCTTATTAAGCGCCCTTACAGATAGGGGCTAAGAACATCACTGCAGCCCCCCGACACAAACCGCGCTTATCGTTACCATTAGCGCGACCCTAGCAACATCTTGAAACTGTCCCGCATATGTGCATGCAAATCCGCGGGTTGGAACATTTGCTTACCGCTTGTCAATTGGTGCTATAAGTTGTCTTCTTTTCTACTTTTACTGTACCTCCAGTATAGAAGAACTGCACAATTTGGCACAATTTTTCCGGTTTGACTTTTCGTGCTGTAAAATACGACTGTAAACATGTAACTGCACATCTGCTTCATGCACAATGCAGGCAGCTGCAAACACTGGCTTGGTTTCTTGAGTAACTTGAAGGAAATATTATTTGTGTGTAGAAAAATGAAAGCTATCAAATCTCCAAAATCGAGAGAATCCTCTCATTTCAAAGAAAAAAATGTTAAAATTAACTGCTTCAAATATTCATGATATCTTCGTCATTTGTGTATAAATTTTGCACCGAAAAAACCCAAATTTACGTTAACCATATTAAAAAAATAGTTAAAATTGTCGCTACCACGTTAAGATACTCAAATAGTTTCCGGCTTCAACAAAAAAGCTGTTTGAGCAAAAATAGGCCAAAGTCAAGTTTAAGGTCTAATAAAATTATTACTGCCCATCATGAGTAGGTGTATGCGACTATAAAACGAAGAGTCGTCAAGCCTAACTTATCAGTCGTGTCGTCAAAGAATCAAAAGGAAAAACCATGCAGTCAAATGTAGGAATTTTTTGTAACCATTTCCATTTATGAAATATAAAAACAATCTATTTATGTATCTTTCAATTTGCAGAATATAATCTTTGCCCTGGTTGTATTTGTTATTGTAACTTCAACAGCATCGCCAGTTCCACAAGACAACAGTCCACAGGGAAGAACCTTTTCCGGACTGCTGGGTGGCGGCGGTCTTTTGGGCGGTGGAGGTGGTGGATTACTTGGACTGTTCTCGAGTCTCCTAGGATTGGGTGGACTTGGAGGTTATGGAGGCGGATATGGTTATGGTGGCGGTTACCCACTGAATCCATATGGTGGATTTGGTGGACAGCAACCTTTCTTTGGTTAAAAATTACTTAAGTATTGTTAGTAGTTTAAGTATTTTGTTTTAAGAATTAATTGTAAATAGAAAAACCTATTATGCGACCTGCTTAATTTGAAAATACATAATGCAGTATTGACAAGTGTTTACTGTGACAGTTTGTTTCCTGAATGAATGTCCATATAGACCAATTGCACCAAAAAGTCGAGCTTAACCGTGGTTTGAGCCCGGGACCTGTCGTATCCAAAGCGACCTAGACCTTTGAACCAATTAAATTCAAGCGAAAACGATTGAAATGCTTATTTTTCAGTTGGAAATTTAGCAAGTTCAATGAAAGTACAATATATGAAAATATGTAGAGAAATATTATTCAATGGGTTCTTCCTTTACTAGCTACTACTTTACAGACCGGACATTTAAATTTGGCCTGGTAAATTTTATATGGGGATGTAGCTCAGATGGTAGAGCGCTCGCTTAGCATGTGAGAGGTACGGGGATCGATGCCCCGCATCTCCAATTAATTTTAGATTTTTCGTCTAGAATACCCTCTAACTTTTAGTTGAAAAACGTATCCTTAATTTAGTATTTATTTATATTATGTAAGGTAAAAATAAAGCAGGGAAGGTGTCGGGAGAGCGATACGAATCAAATTATCCAAAAAAAAAAACAAAAGCTGTTTGGTCAGACTGAGTTCTCGGAAACTATGGGCGACATCGGTCGGGTGGAGATGGCTTATGATGAGGTTATCGAATGTAGATGCAGGGGCTCAGTTTTTAGTGCGCCGGACTGGATAAAGAAAGGACGAACCCTGCTAATCTCCGGTCGATTAGTTTGCTTCCGAATATAAACAACGTCTTTGAGAAGGTTTATCCACGGAGCTCTGTTGCGTCGGGTGCAGTGGCTCAGTGGAATTCCAGACAACCAGTTTGGTTTCAGGACAGTGCATGACACTATTAATGCGGCGTCGAAACTGGTTTCCGACATTAAACGGGAATAAATGCAAGATCCAATGCACGGGTGCATATGTGGTTGATTTTGAGAAGGCTTTCGACACCGTATGGTCAGAGGACCTTTTCTACAAGTTGACCAGGCGGGGGATGCACACACCTTTCCTATATGTTATTTATAATATGCTTATGGGAAAGAAGTTTGTTGTCAAATGTGGCAACGTGACTTCGAGCAGAGTCTTTGAAATTAAAAATGGCTTACAGCAGGGGGCGGTGAATTGTCCGATCCTGTTTAACATTTACACGAGTGATCTGGTAGGCTCACTCAAACATGCTATAGCGTATGCCGACGATTTGGTGGCATACAGATCAGGTCCTAAAATGGAGGTCTTAAACATTCTTTTGCAGCGTGACTTCGATCAAATTAAGGGATACTGCGACGACTGGAAGGTGAAAATCAATAGGATGTGCGGTGTTTCGCTTTATAGAAAAGACGAGGGTATCATAGAAGAATATAGAGTTGAAGAGGATGTATGTAACGTTCGTGCGATCCTCAAGGCTATTCAAGTGAATAAGTTTGAGGCGGTCTTGATAGGGAGGCAAGATGAAGGAATCGTTCCAGGGTAGACCACGAAGAGCAAAACAACGCTGTTCTGGATACATGTTCTGGATACACGAACCTGCTGAAAGGGAGTGCAAACTGGGCTTGCGTACTCGAGAAGGAGGCGAACAAAAGTGATATAGAGAGATTTGGTCACATATGGGTTGGAGAATTTTTTGGATCACTATTTAACGAAGCGAAGTTGGCTTTAAGGATTATCTCATCAATGTGCGAACGGAGGTTAAGCACTCGGTCGCACAAAACGGGTTGCGAAAATAAAGAAAGGCGGAAATTTGTCGACCCTGTAGAAGATAAAGACGAGGTGAAAACATGCTGCATTTACGCGATAGGGTGACGGAATGATATTTGGCATTATTGACCTGTAAACAGTTTTTTACAGTACCATTTGGAAAAAGTGTCAATCTTGTTCTGGAGCAGACAGTGCGCAGGGCAGATGTCGATATTGGGATACGCGGACGATGAGGCTTTCATGGCGACTGAAGAACAGGCAAATTGGTTGGCCTTGAAGTCAACGAGGACAAAACGAAGTACTTGCTTTCAACAAACAAACAAACATCTGTCCACCGACTAGGCCAAAACGTCACTGTTGATAGCAGCAACTTTGAGGTAGTAAGGGAGTTCACCTACCTCGGAGTAAACATCAACTCCTCAAATGACACCTTATTAGAGATATGACGAAGACTTACCCTGGAATCCGTTGCTACTTCGGTTTGGCAAAACAATAATGAGTTAAAATCTCCTAACTCGGAAGACCTACAAAACACTGATGCTGCTAGTTCTGACGGACGGTAAGCAGGAAACGTGAACTCTATGCCAGTGAATGATGCCCATCAGCTTTTAAAAAAATATACAAGTAGTTTTACAAGCTTTTTATTCAGTTCACATTTGTATGTATAAATAAGTGTTTATGTTTATTTCGTTAAAATCTGACAAGTGAAATTTAAATTCGAATTAAATTATTTAGGCTAAATAAACATACATACCTACAATATAGAATGGATATGGGTGAGGAAAATAAAATACGAATCAATCGACAAAAAAAAAATTTGATAAAATAAATCAAAGATATTTTTTTTATTCTTTGTAGCGTGTTATATGTGTTTTCGTGCCTTCAATTTACTGAACTCCTCAATAACTTTTGTGAAATCGATTTCTTTGGAAATTTGTCTTTCTATTGAAAGCACGGCTATATTAACCAGTCGCTCTTGATCCATTGTAGATCGAAGATAATTTCTAATTAGTTTAAGTTACGAAAAACTCCTCTCGCATGATGCAACCGAGATGCAAATGGTCAAGAAGTATTGAGGTATGAGCGATATACAGGGTAATGGTTCACTGAATTCCCATTTTATTATAAATTGAAGGATTTGGTGGGCGGACCGGAGGCACGGAGCGGGCCGCCCCTTCCGCCCCCTGGTTAGTCCGCCACTGCTCTATGCGCTGTACCACGATGTGGATGTAGTCCAAAAAGCAAAAATGCGTTGACTTCATTGTCTCGGCCAAATCGAGCGAATGGACAATAATGCTCCAGCGAAGAGGATCTGCGAATCCCAGACCTCAGGTTCGAGATGACAAGGAAGAACACCGAACCTCCGTTTTAAAGACCAAGCCATCGCGGATGCCAGAGCGCTTGGTTTGGACAACGTTGAGCAGCGTACCCAGGATCTGGGAGGATGGAAGGCTGCTGTGTCCGAGGTGTAAATTGCGAATGCGCCAACAACGAACACATCATTTTGACGCATTTCAAGTCACATTACATATATTGTCGTTTAAACAAGCAAGATACTTTAACCTTAAAATGGGGTTTTTTTGTGCATTTTACTAGAACATTCATTTAAACAATGTTTATTGTCCCAATCCCCATTCGAAACCACAACAATTGACAATTGACTACTAATGCTTTTTACTCTACATATGAATAAGCAAAGTCATTACCCTATTATCTAACCAAAAATGCGAACACAAACTCAGTTCATATAATGTATACATAAAAAAAACCATTATCGACAATAAAAACAATAATTGCTCTGAACGGTGCACAGTGGGCAGAAATATCGATTTGGTGCTCAGAGGCATGTGAATGTGAATAATTGGAAATGTTTGATTTATAGCTAACATTCAATATTCGTTTGTTTTTAAATACTTACAAACTGAAAATATGTAAGGATGACCAGAGTCAAACATTTTCGTTGCGGAAAAGAGCTGATCTTGTTTCATCGACGATTTGATAATAAGCCCATTTCCATTTAAATGGCTTCATTAACAATCATAGCTGCAGAAAAACTTTGCTCCAATGAATCCAAGAGCAGTTTAGCGACAAAAATAACTTACGATTTTGAGCTGTATATGGTGGGAGGCGGACAGAATCCCGAAAAACGTAATCCCGAAAAGCCACAATCCCGAAAAACTAAAATCCCGAAAACCTACAATCCCGTAAAGCTACAATCCCGAAAATCCAAAATTCCGAAAGACCAAAATCCCGAAAATGAAACTACAAAATTTATTGTAGCAACAAAAAAATTTGGCAAATTTATTTAACAAAATAAAAAACTTCAAATAAATAAAACATAACAAAAACAGTTCAAGTCTTACAAAAACGGTGCAGGGAAATAACTTCACGGGCAATAACTTCACCTGGGCAATAACTTCACCTCGAGTGGGCAATACCTTCACTTTTTTTTGTGAAGTTATTTCCCACCTATAATTTGAGAATTTGTCTATTATAACTAAAGACCCTTGCACCCACTCCAAATCAAACAGTGACCCCAAGCAGGGCGGTTGCAGGCGGGCAGCATGCCCCCCCATATGCATTGCACTGTTTATGGGATTAGTTGCGCAATCGCAAGTAGATTCCATAAACAGTGCAATGCATATGGGGGGGGGGGGCATACTGCCCCCCTGCAACCCCCCTGCATGGGGTCACTGTTTGCTTTGGGGTAGGTGCGAGGTACGTTTCTTGAATTATCATAAAATGTTAAGAGAATTTATTTCCCACTAAAAAGTGTAGTTATTGCTCACCATCAGTGGGCATTAAGTTCACAAAAAAAAAGTGAAATTATTGCCCACTCGAGGTGAAGTTATTGCCCGTGAAGTTATTTCCCTGCACCTACAAAAACATAACATATCAAAAACGATCCATGACAAAACAATATTTTTTTTTTTTGTAATTTCTGGCTCGCCAAGGCGATTTATAAGGGGGGGGGGGTACTTCGACCTAAAAGATCTTTTCTACCGTATGGGCCAGAAAAATTTAAACTAGTCTAGAAACTAGAATTTCCACTTTCCGTGTAAAGCGGACAATTTTACCAGTAGAAGAATTCTTTATGTCCTCGGCGCTCATTTGCTCCCTGAAAAAGATCTTCTTTCTAATTCCATTAAGGGCTGGACATTCACATAAAATGTGTTCAGCGTCGGCACTCAGGACAGTCTGATATACTCATTTTGTGTAGATGATATCTTAAACCATGGTGACCAGTAAGGTAACCTACTAGGTTTTTGATATCGTGCCTTAGGTTTAGACATTTGCTGGCATTTTTATTGAAGGGCCGAATGGCTCGTTTGGCCTGTCTTAGACCTGGGATGCTTTCCCAATGATAGATACATTTTCTATGTTCCCAGCTTTTAATTGCTGCCGTTGCTGCTGATCTAAGAGTGCAGCAGAAAGGTTCGGGACCTATGAAAGGTGTTTCTGAACCTTTTCTGGCCATTTCGTCGGCCTTTTCGTTACCTTCTACCCCGACATGACCCGGAACCCACCATAATTTGGTCTTGTTTCTTATTCCGAGTGTTTGTAGGGTATTGAAGCAGTACATGACTGATTTGGAGTCAATGGTATACGAGCTAAGGGCGTTTATAGCTGCTTGACTATCCGTGAAAATTTGGATGGTTGCACCTTTTATGCCAGATAAAATAATATGGCTGGCGCATTCTTGAATGGCGTGGAGCTCTGCTTGAAATACGCTGGGACTTTTGCCCATGGGTAAAGCGTTTGTGTGGTCTGTATATTCCCCCTCCTACCCCCGTTTCCATTTTAGAACCATCCGTATACCACTTTATGCCGTTGTGGCTGTTTGGTGGGTTATTACTAACCCATGCTTCTCTCTTGGGGATCTCCGTGGAGAACCGTTTGTAGAAGTATAGTGTTTTTTGAATGCGGTCTGTGACCGCGCAGTTCATGTTAAGTTCTGGCAGTTCATCGAGAAGGGTCTTTAGTTCCGGGTGATCATTAAGACTTATCTCGTTTAACTGTATTAGACTTATTGCACTGCGGATCGCCACTTTTTGAATGTATATGTGGAGATGTGTGATTCCTGTTATTGCCTCTATGGCAGCTGTTGGACAGGTTCGCATGGCTCCGGAGATACCAAGGCACACAAGCCGTTGTACCTTTTTGAGCTTCTCTATTGCGACCTTTTGTGTGGATTTTGTCCACCATACTATGGAGGCGTGTGTTATAATAGGTCTTATCATCACTGTGTAGATCCAGTGGACGATCTTTGGAGAGATTCCCCAGGTTCTGCCATATGTGCGACGACAGGCCCATAAAGCTCTATTAGCTTTAGTGATTTTGTTATTTATGTGAGAGTTCCAGTTAAGTCTCTTGTCTAGGATTACTCCAAGATACTTGACTTCGTCGGAGTACTCTACGACCGTGTCGTTTATTGTGATTAGGCCTAGGTCTAATTTCCTCCTTTTAGTGAAAGGAACGATGACGGCTTTACTGGGATTTATGGAAAGATTTTCCTTGATGCACCAGTCTATGGCTGTCTTTAGAGCATTTTTCATTTTTGATGTGACTCCAATTGAGTTTTTGCCCCTGACTATGATGACAATATCATCGGCGTACCCAATTGTAGTGTAGCCCAAATTGCCCATATTGTGTAGCAGGTCATCGATGACCAATGACCACAAAAGGGGTGAAAGTACTCCCCCTTGTGGGCAGCCCCTTACGGCTGTTACTGATACTGAGGTCGTTCCTGACGAGGCAGTTATTTTGCGACTTTCCAGCATCGCTTTGATCCATTTAATAGTTGGTTTGTCTATGTTTCTATGGTACATAGCATTTGATATGGATTCATATCCAGTGTTGTCGAAAGCACCCTCTATGTCCAGAAAGGCACAAAGTGCGATCTCTTTGCAACGGTAGGCGTTTTTTATCTCTGTAGTTAGTCTTAACAGAGCGCCTTCCGTGGATTTACCCTTCTGGTACGCATATTGGTGAGGGTGCAGAGGCATGCTTTTTGATATGCATTCTCTAATGTGGACGTCAATAATCCTTTCCATTGTTTTCAGGAAAAACGATGTCAAGCTTATCGGACGATATGATTTAGGTAATTCGCTCGGCTTGTTTCCCGGTTTGGGTATAAATACTACGTTTACCTCCCTCCAGGTAACTGGTATATACCCCCAGTTGAAGCTGAACCTAAATAAGGCAGTCATGGATGGTAATAAAAATTCTATTCCATTTTGAATGAGGGCTGGAAAAATACCATCTGTTCCTGATGCCTTGAATGGTTTAAATGAGTTAATTGCCCATTTAACCTTATCCGGAGTAAAAAGTGTTCCGGATAAACTATTAATTCTGCTGAGGTTTCTTGGAATTGAGACCTCCGCTATATGGTCATCTGTAATGACTATCGTGTGAGACCCTGGGAAGTGAGCCTGAAGCAAAGTTTTCAGCGTTTCTTCCCGGTCGCGTGTGATTGAACGATCTGATTTGATTAACAATCCCATGCTTTTTGCTTGATCATTTGACAGAGCCCTTTGGAGGCGTGCCACCTCTGGAAGTTTTTCGATCTTCTCACAGTTTGCACGCCATGAGGCTCTTTTGGATCTGCGCAACTCTAAGTTGCATATGGTCAGCATGGATTTATATTGTTCCCATGTGCCGGTGCGTTTGGCTTTGTTAAAAAGCTTTCTCACTCTCTTTCGAATAGACTCAAGGTTATCGTTCCACCATGGTACGCACCTTTTAACCAAGTTCATATTGTACGCAATTAATCTGAGATAACTTATTTCAGAATGTTTTCGCTGCTCACACTCCCAGTAAAATGTATCCTTCTATTTTTTGTAGCAGTCAATAAGCAGTTTCTCACGCTGTTTGTTGGTTTTCACGATGGAGACGTTCATTTCTACTTAAGACTTCAAACACAAAATGTTACTGATAATAAAAAGTTTTTAATTATAAAGGCATGCACGATACTCACTTTGTATTACGATGTTCACTGTCTAATAAAAATCTAGTCGGTCAGCTATCACACTATTTGAGATCAGCTCAACTGAATGCACATTGCGAATTGTAGTAATGTTTTACAATTCGCAATGTGCATTCAGTTGCAAAACATTATTACGGTAAATGCAATGGACAAACACTTGTCTATTTTATATTCAAAATTAAATAAAGAATCCCGAAAAATAATATATAAAATGAAAAATTTGCGCAAATTTTTCATTTTATATATTATTTTTCGGGATTCTTTATTTAATTTTGAATATAAAATAGACAAGTGTTTGTCCATTGCATTTACCGTAATAATGTTTTGCAACTGAATGCACATTGCGAATTGTAAAACATTACTACAATTCGCAATGTGCATTCAGTTGAGCTGATCTCAAATAGTGTGATAGCTGACCGACTAGATTTTTATTAGACAGTGAACATCGTAATACAAAGTGAGTATCGTGCATGCCTTTATAATTAAAAACTTTTTATTATCAGTAACATTTTGTGTTTGAAGTCTTAAGTAGAAATGAACGTCTCCATCGTGAAAACCAACAAACAGCGTGAGAAACTGCTTATTGACTGCTACAAAAAATAGAAGGATACATTTTACTGGGAGTGTGAGCAGCGAAAACATTCTGAAATAAGTTATCTCAGATTAATTGCGTACAATATGAACTTGGTTAAAAGGTGCGTACCATGGTGGAACGATAACCTTGAGTCTATTCGAAAGAGAGTGAGAAAGCTTTTTAACAAAGCCAAACGCACCGGCACATGGGAACAATATAAATCCATGCTGACCATATGCAACTTAGAGTTGCGCAGATCCAAAAGAGCCTCATGGCGTGCAAACTGTGAGAAGATCGAAAAACTTCCAGAGGTGGCACGCCTCCAAAGGGCTCTGTCAAATGATCAAGCAAAAAGCATGGGATTGTTAATCAAATCAGATCGTTCAATCACACGCGACCGGGAAGAAACGCTGAAAACTTTGCTTCAGGCTCACTTCCCAGGGTCTCACACGATAGTCATTACAGATGACCATATAGCGGAGGTCTCAATTCCAAGAAACCTCAGCAGAATTAATAGTTTATCCGGAACACTTTTTACTCCGGATAAGGTTAAATGGGCAATTAACTCATTTAAACCATTCAAGGCATCAGGAACAGATGGTATTTTTCCAGCCCTCATTCAAAATGGAATAGAATTTTTATTACCATCCATGACTGCCTTATTTAGGTTCAGCTTCAACTGGGGGTATATACCAGTTACCTGGAGGGAGGTAAACGTAGTATTTATACCCAAACCGGGAAACAAGCCGAGCGAATTACCTAAATCATATCGTCCGATAAGCTTGACATCGTTTTTCCTGAAAACAATGGAAAGGATTATTGACGTCCACATTAGAGAATGCATATCAAAAAGCATGCCTCTGCACCCTCACCAATATGCGTACCAGAAGGGTAAATCCACGGAAGGCGCTCTGTTAAGACTAACTACAGAGATAAAAAACGCCTACCGTTGCAAAGAGATCGCACTTTGTGCCTTTCTGGACATAGAGGGTGCTTTCGACAACACTGGATATGAATCCATATCAAATGCTATGTACCATAGAAACATAGACAAACCAACTATTAAATGGATCAAAGCGATGCTGGAAAGTCGCAAAATAACTGCCTCGTCAGGAACGACCTCAGTATCAGTAACAGCCGTAAGGGGCTGCCCACAAGGGGGAGTACTTTCACCCCTTTTGTGGTCATTGGTCATCGATGACCTGCTACACAATATGGGCAATTTGGGCTACACTACAATTGGGTACGCCGATGATATTGTCATCATAGTCAGGGGCAAAAACTCAATTGGAGTCACATCAAAAATGAAAAATGCTCTAAAGACAGCCATAGACTGGTGCATCAAGGAAAATCTTTCCATAAATCCCAGTAAAGCCGTCATCGTTCCTTTCACTAAAAGGAGGAAATTAGACCTAGGCCTAATCACAATAAACGACACGGTCGTAGAGTACTCCGACGAAGTCAAGTATCTTGGAGTAATCCTAGACAAGAGACTTAACTGGAACTCTCACATAAATAACAAAATCACTAAAGCTAATAGAGCTTTATGGGCCTGTCGTCGCACATATGGCAGAACCTGGGGAATCTCTCCAAAGATCGTCCACTGGATCTACACAGTGATGATAAGACCTATTATAACACACGCCTCCATAGTATGGTGGACAAAATCCACACAAAAGGTCGCAATAGAGAAGCTCAAAAAGGTACAACGGCTTGTGTGCCTTGGTATCTCCGGAGCCATGCGAACCTGTCCAACAGCTGCCATAGAGGCAATAACAGGAATCACACATCTCCACATATACATTCAAAAAGTGGCGATCCGCAGTGCAATAAGTCTAATACAGTTAAACGAGATAAGTCTTAATGATCACCCGGAACTAAAGACCCTTCTCGATGAACTGCCAGAACTTAACATGAACTGCGCGGTCACAGACCGCATTCAAAAAACACTATACTTCTACAAACGGTTCTCCACGGAGATCCCCAAGAGAGAAGCATGGGTTAGTAATAACCCACCAAACAGCCACAACGGCATAAAGTGGTATACGGATGGTTCTAAAATGGAAACGGGGGTAGGAGGGGGAATATACAGACCACACAAACGCTTTACCCATGGGCAAAAGTCCCAGCGTATTTCAAGCAGAGCTCCACGCCATTCAAGAATGCGCCAGCCATATTATTTTATCTGGCATAAAAGGTGCAACCATCCAAATTTTCACGGATAGTCAAGCAGCTATAAACGCCCTTAGCTCGTATACCATTGACTCCAAATCAGTCATGTACTGCTTCAATACCCTACAAACACTCGGAATAAGAAACAAGACCAAATTATGGTGGGTTCCGGGTCATGTCGGGGTAGAAGGTAACGAAAAGGCCGACGAAATGGCCAGAAAAGGTTCAGAAACACCTTTCATAGGTCCCGAACCTTTCTGCTGCACTCTTAGATCAGCAGCAACGGCAGCAATTAAAAGCTGGGAACATAGAAAATGTATCTATCATTGGGAAAGCATCCCAGGTCTAAGACAGGCCAAACGAGCCATTCGGCCCTTCAATAAAAATGCCAGCAAATGTCTAAACCTAAGGCACGATATCAAAAACCTAGTAGGTTACCTTACTGGTCACCATGGTTTAAGATATCATCTACACAAAATGAGTATATCAGACTGTCCTGAGTGCCGACGCTGAACACATTTTATGTGAATGTCCAGCCCTTAATGGAATTAGAAAGAAGATCTTTTTCAGGGAGCAAATGAGCGCCGAGGACATAAAGAATTCTTCTACTGGTAAAATTGTCCGCTTTACACGGAAAGTGGAAATTCTAGTTTCTAGACTAGTTTAAATTTTTCTGGCCCATACGGTAGAAAAGATCTTTTAGGTCGAAGTACCCCCCCCCCCTTATAAATCGCCTTGGCGAGCCAGAAATTACAAAAAAAAAAAATATTGTTTTGTCATGGATCGTTTTTGATATGTTATGTTTTTGTAGGTGCAGGGAAATAACTTCACGGGCAATAACTTCACCTCGAGTGGGCAATAATTTCACTTTTTTTTTGTGAACTTAATGCCCACTGATGGTGAGCAATAACTACACTTTTTAGTGGGAAATAAATTCTCTTAACATTTTATGATAATTCAAGAAACGTACCTCGCACCTACCCCAAAGCAAACAGTGACCCCATGCAGGGGGGTTGCAGGGGGGCAGTATGCCCCCCCCCCCCATATGCATTGCACTGTTTATGGAATCTACTTGCGATTGCGCAACTAATCCCATAAACAGTGCAATGCATATGGGGGGGCATGCTGCCCGCCTGCAACCGCCCTGCTTGGGGTCACTGTTTGATTTGGAGTGGGTGCAAGGGTCTTTAGTTATAATAGACAAATTCTCAAATTATAGGTGGGAAATAACTTCACAAAAAAAAGTGAAGGTATTGCCCACTCGAGGTGAAGTTATTGCCCAGGTGAAGTTATTGCCCGTGAAGTTATTTCCCTGCACCGTTTTTGTAAGACTTGAACTGTTTTTGTTATGTTTTATTTATTTGAAGTTTTTTATTTTGTTAAATAAATTTGCCAAATTTTTTTGTTGCTACAATAAATTTTGTAGTTTCATTTTCGGGATTTTGGTCTTTCGGAATTTTGGATTTTCGGGATTGTAGCTTTACGGGATTGTAGGTTTTCGGGATTTTAGTTTTTCGGGATTGTGGCTTTTCGGGATTACGTTTTTCGGGATTCTGTCCGCCTCCCACCATATACAGCTCAAAATCGTAAGTTATTTTTGTCGCTAAACTGCTCTTGGATTCATTGGAGCAAAGTTTTTCTGCAGCTATGATTGTTAATGAAGCCATTTAAATGGAAATGGGCTTATTATCAAATCGTCGATGAAACAAGATCAGCTCTTTTCCGCAACGAAAATGTTTGACTCTGGTCATCCTTACATATTTTCAGTTTGTAAGTATTTAAAAACAAACGAATATTGAATGTTAGCTATAAATCAAACATTTCCAATTATTCACATTCACATGCCTCTGAGCACCAAATCGATATTTCTGCCCACTGTGCACCGTTCAGAGCAATTATTGTTTTTATTGTCGATAATGGTTTTTTTTATGTATACATTATATGAACTGAGTTTGTGTTCGCATTTTTGGTTAGATAATAGGGTAATGACTTTGCTTATTCATATGTAGAGTAAAAAGCATTAGTAGTCAATTGTCAATTGTTGTGGTTTCGAATGGGGATTGGGACAATAAACATTGTTTAAATGAATGTTCTAGTAAAATGCACAAAAAAACCCCATTTTAAGGTTAAAGTATCTTGCTTGTTTAAACGACAATATATGTAATGTGACTTGAAATGCGTCAAAATGATGTGTTCGTTGTTGGCGCATTCGCAATTTACACCTCGGACACAGCAGCCTTCCATCCTCCCAGATCCTGGGTACGCTGCTCAACGTTGTCCAAACCAAGCGCTCTGGCATCCGCGATGGCTTGGTCTTTAAAACGGAGGTTCGGTGTTCTTCCTTGTCATCTCGAACCTGAGGTCTGGGATTCGCAGATCCTCTTCGCTGGAGCATTATTGTCCATTCGCTCGATTTGGCCGAGACAATGAAGTCAACGCATTTTTGCTTTTTGGACTACATCCACATCGTGGTACAGCGCATAGAGCAGTGGCGGACTAACCAGGGGGCGGAAGGGGCGGCCCGCTCCGTGCCTCCGGTCCGCCCACCAAATCCTTCAATTTATAATAAAATGGGAATTCAGTGAACCATTACCCTGTATATCGCTCATACCTCAATACTTCTTGACCATTTGCATCTCGGTTGCATCATGCGAGAGGAGTTTTTCGTAACTTAAACTAATTAGAAATTATCTTCGATCTACAATGGATCAAGAGCGACTGGTTAATATAGCCGTGCTTTCAATAGAAAGACAAATTTCCAAAGAAATCGATTTCACAAAAGTTATTGAGGAGTTCAGTAAATTGAAGGCACGAAAACACATATAACACGCTACAAAGAATAAAAAAAATATCTTTGATTTATTTTATCAAATTTTTTTTTTGTCGATTGATTCGTATTTTATTTTCCTCACCCATATCCATTCTATATTGTAGGTATGTATGTTTATTTAGCCTAAATAATTTAATTCGAATTTAAATTTCACTTGTCAGATTTTAACGAAATAAACATAAACACTTATTTATACATACAAATGTGAACTGAATAAAAAGCTTGTAAAACTACTTGTATATTTTTTTAAAAGCTGATGGGCATCATTCACTGGCATAGAGTTCACGTTTCCTGCTTACCGTCCGTCAGAACTAGCAGCATCAGTGTTTTGTAGGTCTTCCGAGTTAGGAGATTTTAACTCATTATTGTTTTGCCAAACCGAAGTAGCAACGGATTCCAGGGTAAGTCTTCGTCATATCTCTAATAAGGTGTCATTTGAGGAGTTGATGTTTACTCCGAGGTAGGTGAACTCCCTTACTACCTCAAAGTTGCTGCTATCAACAGTGACGTTTTGGCCTAGTCGGTGGACAGATGTTTGTTTGTTTGTTGAAAGCAAGTACTTCGTTTTGTCCTCGTTGACTTCAAGGCCAACCAATTTGCCTGTTCTTCAGTCGCCATGAAAGCCTCATCGTCCGCGTATCCCAATATCGACATCTGCCCTGCGCACTGTCTGCTCCAGAACAAGATTGACACTTTTTCCAAATGGTACTGTAAAAAACTGTGCAACTGTAAAAACGCAATGTGCATTCAGTTGCAAAACATTATTACGGTAAATGCAATGGACAAACACTTGTCTATTTTATATTCAAAATTAAATAAAGAATCCCGAAAAATAATATATAAAATGAAAAATTTGCGCAAATTTTTCATTTTATATATTATTTTTCGGGATTTCGTTTTCGGGATTCTTTTTTCGGGATTTTGGTTTTTCGGGATTTTGGGTTTTCGGGATTTTGGATTTTCGGGATTTTGGTTTTCGGGATTGTGTCCCCAACCCGTATATGGTTCAAAACGAACGACTCTTGATCCACGCAAACATTTTTCGAATCCTAACAGAAGAAAATACTGAAAATCGCCAAAAAAAACTTTCTCTCCACCTGCGAAACCTACAAGAAAATGTGGCCAGACAATGACTACCTATATGACAATCTAAAGAGTTTTAAAAAACATAGGGGCGGGCTACAGTCCGCTTGGGCGAACTGTTGGATACCCTATTCTTATTCCTATATCTCATAAGTGGGCGTGACAAAAATTTAAAGGATTTTATCGAAAAAACTAAGCTTTTGTAAATAAAAACGCTCCCTAGCTCAAACTTTGGTTTTTCAATAAAATTGTTTTATTTAATTGTGGGCGTGTCAGTAGGCGGATTTAAAAAAAATTTAAGTATGAGCATAAAGGGCACCTAGAGAGTATATACTATAAATTTCAGCTCCCTAGCTCAAAATTTGGACTTTCAAAAATAAAAAAAAAATAATTGTGGGCGTGTCAGTAGGCGGATTTTGAAAATATTTACACATGAGCATAAAGGGCCCCTAGAGAGAATATATTAAAAATTTCAGCTCCCTAGCTCAAATTTTGGTTTTTCAAAAAAAATATTTTATTTAATTGTGGGCGTGTCAGTGGGCGGATTTTGAAAATTTTATGTCCCAAGCATTTTTATGGGCCAAAGATCATATGTAAAAAATTTCAGCTTTCTAGCTCAAAATTCAATTTTTCCCAAAATTTGTTTTATTTAATTGTGGGCGTGTCAGTGGGCGGATTTTGAAAATTTTATGTCTCAATCAGTTTTATGGGCCATAGATCATATATAAAAAATTTCAGCTCTCTAGCTCAAAATTCGATTTTTTCCAAAATTTTGTTTTTTTGAGTTTGTGGGCGTGTCTGTGGGCGGATTTCAAAAATTCTTAAACTTGATTATTTCGGGACCCTAGAGAGTATATGGTTAAAATTTCAGCTCTCTAGGTCCAGTTTAAAGGCCTAATTTTTGCCGACGGACGGACGGACGGACGGACGGACGGACGGACGGACGGACGGACGGACATGGCTAGATCGACATTACTATCGATGCTGATCATAAATATAGTAACTTTTAGGGGTCTACGGGCAATATTAAGGTATGTTACAAACTATGCGTCAAAATTAATATACCCCTAGAATAGGGTATAAACATAGGGAAAGGCTACACTCCGCTTGGGCGAACTGTTGGGCACCCTTTCCTATTCCTATCCCTCATTAAGTGGGAGTAAAAAAAAATTAAAGAATTGTAGAATTGTTTAAAAGGAACTTCATATTTTGTTATACAACATTAAAAGGATTTTATTGAAAAAACAAAGTCTTTGACAAAAAAACGCCCCTAAAAGTGGGCATGGCGGAAAATATGTAAAGGAATTGGTCAAACCGACTTTAACTACATACTTCGCGAATGATTCAATAAAACGTTTTTTTTTAAATAGTGGACGTGTCAGTAGGCGGATTCTAGAATTTTTTACACGTAAGCATTAAGGGCCCCAAAAGAGCATATATTATAAATTTCAGCTTCCTAGCACAAATTTTGACTTTCCGATAAAATTGTTTAATTGAAATGTGGGCGGATTTCAAAATGTGTAACCCCTAAGCATTTTGGGCCCCAAAGGAACATATATTTAATTAATTTCAGCTTTCTACCTCAAAATTAGATTTTTTTGACAAATTTGTTTTGTTTGAGATTGTGGACGTGTCTTGTCTGTGGACAGATTTGAAAAATTCTTAAACTTAATTATTTTGGGCCCATAGAGAGTATATGGAAAGAACTGGGGACTTCAACCAAAGATGACCTTGTGGTGGATGCCTACAGCTGTAGCACGTCCAATCCTCACCTATGGATCACTAGTATGGTGGCCCGCGTCCGTATTTGCTGCGGACGCCCTCACTGTGCTCTTGCACCTTTTGCCTCTTGACCTACACACAAAGGATACCCCACTATGCAGTGCCATATACACCGACGGATCTAAGATGAACTGTGGTCTGGGGGCCGGTGTCTACTCGGTATCACTAAAAATATCAATATTCTACTCCTGGCTACCCGAGAGGCCTGCACGCAACTAGGGCGTGACACAACAACAAACAAAACATTTCTATCCTCATAGATAGTCAAGCAGCCATCAAAGCTATTGACTCGGTTACCATATCCTCCAAACTGGTGCAGGAGTGCCGGAACGAGCTTGCCCGAGTGGGCGAACGTTTCAGGGTAACACTACTATGGGTTTCAGGGCATAATAACATAACAGGAAACGAGCGTGCAGATGAGCTGGCCAGGCTGGGCTCAGCTCTAGACGGCTCACTCGCGGTAATTGTTCACACTCCGCTAGTTGCGGTTAAGACACAAATACACTCATACTTCCTGCAGAAAGCCAATCTTCAATGGAGAAGGTTAACTAACTGCATCATATCAAAGATGTTGCCTACTTATGACAAAAGAAGAAAAAAGGATCTTATAAACAGAACGCGCCCCGATGTCGCCAGAATTACGGCGATAATCACCGGGCGTTAGAGACCATGCGGCCAAACTAGGTAACCAACTCTCTACCACTTTCTCTGCGAATGAACGGAACTAGCAAGAGCCAGACTGCGGGTACTGAATCAACCATTCTTCGACGACCTTAGCACTATATCGGGCAAAGGGATACAAGATCTTATCCGTTTTCTCAACTCCACAGGTTGGATATAGCCACACATCAAATCTTCTACAACAACTACAACATAGGTCACACGAGTCGTGGTAACAAAAAGGCATTGTGCTAATTGGGTTCAGATCGAACCGCCGCGCCACCTCTACCTATACCTACCTTGAGAGTATATATTCCAAATTTCTAGCTTGAGTTTCAGGGCCTAAAAACTGCGGCGGTGGACATTTACGGGTCTATGAGCAATACTAAGGTATATTACAAACTTC
Organism: Portevinia maculata; assembly: GCA_949715645.1. Taxonomy (NCBI): domain Eukaryota; kingdom Metazoa; phylum Arthropoda; class Insecta; order Diptera; family Syrphidae; genus Portevinia; species Portevinia maculata. Next base: position 99,960,076 of record OX454528.1, read on the forward strand.
TCGTCAAAATTAATATACCCTTTGAATGGGGTATAAACAGGTAAGTAGTCTGTTTCGGTGTTGGCGGCAATTTACTGAACACAACTTACTAAAGAACCATAAATACAAAATTTATGCTACTGTTGACGACCTGTTTACCCTCCACTTTCTGCTCCACTGCCCAAGCCCCAGTCAATTAAGAATAGTAACTTTTGAAAATCATTTTTTCCATCACCTGATGGAATCCGAAATCCTTCATTCAGGTTTTCAGCGAAATGCGGATGAACGGAAAAGGTCTAAAATCCTAAATGGGCATCAGCAAGACAAGGAAGAGACCGCACGCATACGTGACCTCGCTATGGGCGTCATATTGGGTCAACATTTACCTGAATGTGATTAGCAAGCATCAAAACCGCCTACCTCATAAACCAACCGAACTTAACTTAAAATACAAGGACTCGGTGCCGATTTTGAAATTCAATTCTACCTTAACTTCCCATACGATTACTATAAATAATTTCATAACGAAAGCAATTAGTTGAGGATTTTAGTTTAATCTTTACTGTTCCACTTTTTACGTATTGCTGTAACAGATCCCTAAGATATATTTATATGGAATCATCCAAAACTTAATTTATGACCGCTTAATCGACGATTTCTGCCCACTGTGCGGCGACTACGTGAACCCAAACTACTGTACTAAAATGCAAGCCATACAACATAAGTGTCAATTAATTCGCCCAAATAGGTATTCGTTTGTGCGTTGCCAACATGAACAACCTTCGGCAGTCTTAGTCTAGTCACAAACAAAGATCTTTCGAGGTCATTACTCTTGTAAGAGGGCTTTGCATGGCTCTCCCACCCCACACAACCACAAGTAAAAGTATAAGTTCGGTGAAAAGAAATCGGGATTTTAACCGCAACGTATTGAGTAACGCGTCAACAAATTTAAGTCGCTGAAGCTTGCTACAAATTATTAAGTAAACAAAAATGTGAAGAAGAAGACGAAATGAGCGATCGCTCATGGGCATGGAACTTATTCATTATATTGGGCTTTCCGATGCCCGATTACATAAGTCGACAATATAAGGCATTCGGACGTCTGGACCCAGTTAAAATATTTACGTGAGACTGACAAGTCGCAGATTTAAATTTAAGTTATCAATTATGAATTTAACTGTAAGTTCGAGATTAGTTACTTTGGCAAAAATTTGTGTTTAATTGGTAGTCCTTTTCATTCTTAGAAATTCGCGGTAGTCTTACTGATGCTGATCGGCTATGCCTACGCTGGAAAGGGACTAGGATTTTTTAGAAAAGGCAAGTTCGGCGGTGGAGGTTTTGGCGGAGGATTTGCTGGCCACAAACACAGCCATGGATATGAACATCACGAAAGTCATCACAGTAGCTATAGCAGCGGCGGACATGCGGGCGGTTTTGGTGGTGCAGTTGGTGGGTTTGGCGGTTTTGCTGGAGGTGCAGGCGGATTTTTGGGGAAATAATAATAACCAGCTTAATTATGTTAGTTTGTGATGGTGCGCGTAAAATATTTAAATATTAAAAGTTCAAACTTAAGTCATAAGCAACATTTAGATATAAATACAAGCACTCACATTCCATACTATTATTTATGTTTAAAACAACTCAGTTCATCATAAAAACAAACAAAATATTTTCAAACTATAGCAACAGTGAAAAACTTTTAATTTCTAAATCAAACATAAATTCTATAATAAAAACGTAGTGATAGTATTTGTTTCTATAATCTGACGCACTTGTGTTATTGATACAGATGTGTTTTGAGTATGTGTGATGTCCCATAGAGACTGGGTGTTATCTGGTAAACGCTTAAAATAAATTATCACAAGTTGAGCATCACCTTATACATACCAACACAATCGAACAGGACTGCCAAAATCAAAATTTATGTCATTTTTGAATGATAAGTTTGCCTTCAAGTAATATTCATGCACCCAACGCACGATCGATTCATTGTCAATAAACATTGAAGAAAATCTTTTCGATTTTGGTTTTCATTAATGTAACAATGATTATTGGTTGGAATTAACATTGAAGAGCATGCAAACGATCAATGTTACATAAAGGCTCAGTCATTCAAGTAACATCGACAGAGAACATTTATCATGTGTTAGGCCTTCATGAGCCCTCAGAAAAAGGATGTACGGATGCATTCACTAGATTGAATCAATCAAAATTGTCGTCGACAGTCAGGATGACCGATGCCTTACTGTAGAACTATAGGTGAATTGTTTGCTGTTTGGTTTTTCAGTGTTCTATTTTTGACAGCTCACGTATGATTCCTATCCTGACATGTGTCAAAGTCAAACATGTTCAGTTAGCATTGCCATTTCACCATGGAAAGACTTACATCCGAACAACAAAATATATAGCTTACAAAATATTGAATTTTATTATCAAAATACATAAGTGCTCTATGAAAAGTGGCTCAAAAATAATCACTCTAGTCGTAGTCAACGGTCAACGTATTACATGAAATTTACATAAAGTAAATGCACTTTTGTAATTTTCCTGTTTCTTTTGACACTTAAAAATCAAACGCTTAGAAAATCATCAATTATAATAGTAGAAACGGCGTGTGAAACTAAGGCAACATAAGGGCAACATAAGGTGCGATGGATATTGCTTCGTTTCGTCCAGTTTTCGTTTACTTTTGCTGCGTACGTATCGTAAAGAGCGCTCCCATCCGCAGATTACGTACGAAAATTTGACTGACAGTTTTTTGTATGAGCAAATACAGGCAGTTGCTTCCATTCACATTAGGTCCGTTCGCATACTTTATGTGTAAAAAAATGACAACTGTCAAATCTTCAGCTGAAATTCTGTGTGAAGAAAAATTAACGAAGGTACATTTTTCTTTCGTTCATCTTTTTACCATTTTCTCAGTACGCGAACGCGTTTGTGTAGTTTTGCACGAACGTTCATATAAATTTACGTTTGCATATTAGTACGCGAACAGACCTATTATATACATTCATTATGGGCTACTTAAATAATTGATAGGAATGGACGATTCGTTCAAATATGACATTAGCTGCATTTTTCGTCCGTCAATTACAGTTTGTCCTTATCGTTACACCCCCAAAGGAATAGAAACTGGGGGAGACGAGGCATTCTACTATAAGTGCACAAAACGAATTCCCCCTTAGTTTCGAACGTCGCCATTCGCATCCGTTCAATTATTACAATTTTGCCTTTAACCGTACGTAATTTTGCAAAATCGTCCTCGTTTGTCGTGTCCCGTATTTAATTAAAAAATAAAAATGGGCGATTTAGAGAGATCACTAGAAGGTGTATTTTTTTATTCATGCGTATGTACGCTTATTCACATTTGCCTGTAAAATACACAACAACAACTTAGACTTACGCTCACTTTAGCGGGGATAACTATGACCGCTAATTCCTTAGATTTGTGCTTCCAAACAGGGTTTTTTACGTATTGCGATAAATTTTGTTATCGAATATAAAAGCTCTGACATTTCTCACCTAGTGAACTGACACATATCCCCAAATTTGACTTGCGTGAGAAAGTTTTATTTTTAACAAAAAAATATTTAACCGCTGCCATTTACAATTTTTTTTCATTATAAGGCTCAACTTTATACTTTAAAGTTGCAGTTTTCTCCCCCTACACGGTGTGGTAAATTTAAATTTTTGATCGGAGCAGTGTTTTATAATTTCAGTTAGTGTATACACTTGTTTGACTGCAAATACAAAAAATCGTGCCATTTCCGAACCACTTGTCCTATCGAGGTCAACTTCGTAGTTGTAAGTTGCAATTTTCATACCCTACACGGTGGTATACATAATTATATAATCAGAGTAGTATTTTATAATTTAATTTTCAGGTTCGGTATACTCTAGTTTGACTGGAGGAAACAGCCGAAATGTCAAATAACAACAGTCTACATAGTGCTGCCAAGTCAAAGTCAATCGTTTTTGTACTCTTTTTATCTAAGCTTATATACGCTTGAGTAAAACAATACACCTACAGCCGAATTAATAATTGTAAATTAAGGGTGAATTATCTTTAATCAATGAATTAGATGAGATATCTTAATAACAAACTTTTTTTGTATAGGAAAATTAAGTAAATTGTATAGATTCGGCTGCTGATATTATTATTTATCGATTTACGAGTATATAAAAGTTTTAATTGTTTGTGGCAAATGAAAAAGAAAAGCGTTACAGAATTCGTACACAGATTCGTACACAGGGTTATACCCACACATCGATTTGATACAACGTACAAAAAAAAAACAAGATTGAAATAAAGCCCCAAAACTTTAAATCAATATAGCAAAAACAAAAAATATCAATGGGAGTTGTCTTTGTAAAATTTGAAAAATATTTCTATATTTGTTGGCATTATTTCCAATTTATGTTGGGTTAAAAGGATTTCACCTTTTTTCCACATAATCCCGATCACGCAACTTTGTTGATCTGGTAAGGGTAGGTTCTAGTTTTCTGTCTGGGTGCTGCGAAATTACACTAAAGAAAATAACGCACGAAGGGTTGGGTCTTATTTTATAATGCAATAAAGCCCAATTTTGTCTGCTGTTAAGCTCCAAATAAAGTGATCAAGCTCAAAGTACTTTTGTATTTTTTTTAAAGACAAATTTAAAAAAAAATTAACTTCACCCAAAAATATTAAAAAAAGCACTTTCATTGTATCTCATACAACTTTGAGGAATTTTATTAATATACCCAACATTGCACCTACCCTAACCTCGCACCTACTCAAAATCCAACAGTGACCTCAAGCAGTTGGTTGCAGTGGCAGCATGGGATCCCAGCATCCCATGCACATTGCACTGTGTATGGGATTTACTTGTGATTTCAGAACTCTTCGTTGCCATGAATATCACAAGTGGATCCCATAAACAGTAGGGTGGAGTGATTTTGTTTTTTTTTTAAATCTACTTGCCTGGGTGTGGAAAAGTTGCATCAAGGGATAGGAAAGTAACCTGAAAAAGAAATTTCCCGATATTTCAATTCCATATACTGCCCCATCCCTTTCGAAATTTTACTTATTTGAGTGATTTTCATAGCTGAAAAGTTCCAAGAAGTCAAGTAAAACGGAAATAATAACAGGTGGATTACATCAAATTTTATTTTAAATAAGTTAAAAAAATAAGATAAAATAATAGCGAATTGGAATATAAAATTCATATAGGTAAGCATTGAAGTAAAAAAATAAAAATAATTTGAGGAAAATGAATTATTACAGGGAGTAGTCCTTTTTCGTCTCAAAAAAAGGCATTACTTGACGTGACTTCAACTTAGCTCTAATGAAACCATCTCGTCGTAAAGATCCACAGATCGCAGTTGAGGCTTCCGTTGAATTCGGGCAATGTAAAGGGACGAATATTAAGATCGACCTGATTAGAAAGTCGTGCTTTTAATATGCGCCGTAGTGCGAGTTCTAGAATGTGCCGTCTATCATCGGCCAACATAGCCAATAAAATATTTTCTGGGTGTCCAAAGTACCCGTTTCGTTGGATAACAGGATCTATTATTTCTAGCAATTCACGTTTTAAATATCTTCAAAGCCGTATAGTCTGATGCAAATGCTGAGCGCCATAAATACATGACGGTTTGATTTTCATAGTAAACCACATCGGTGCGTAGACTGTAAGAACAAACTTTGCCAATGTATTTAAATTTTCAGATTGCGTTTCCGAAGAAATATAGAGCCGAAGTATGTGATTTGCTGTTGTTAGCCATCTGGAATGCACGATTCTGCCTGGATTTCTTTTAGAAAGACTTTCATTGCATGTTTCCGAACTAATTGCTTCAGAAATGTCTATCAAATAAAATTGATCTGTGCTTAAGTCCTATTTATTGCTAACATGTGGTAATGCGCAGTTCATAGCCTTGAATTTGATTACTGGCATATCTTCGCAGCCGTTCAATGCTTTCCCAATAAAACCAGTAAAGTAAAACTGTTGTGTTTCCATCCAGATGATCAAAGAGATGTGGCAAACTTAGCTCATTTGCATGTGATTGGCACACCAGCCATTGTAATGGATGACATAATTGTAATTCTATACGCCGTATGACTCCACCTTTGTTCCCAGTATTGATGACAGTACCGTCGCAGCCTATCGCCAGGAGCTTATCAAAATCTATTGATTGGTTTGACAAAAAATTGAAGATCTCTTTACTTACGAGACTTTACCAGACTTTAAGGCTATGTGTCCGATATATTCAGAACCAGGTTCCAAAAGCAAGCTGACATGTTCTTCTGTTACAATTTTTCGACGATTATCTTCCATAGACACGGTTCTATCTTTACGCCCATCAAAAAATACACCGAAAAGATCTGGTGTTATAACTAATATTTGATTAGATAGTAAATCCCTTTCCTTTGTCCGTTCTCGTCGTATTTTGCTTCTATCTACGACATTATTATTATTATTATTATTATTATTTCAGTTTATTTAGCAATAATGCCACTTTTTTCGATTTTACAAGTTTACATTACATTGTTTATAATTATCATTTACGTGTTGCATTTTGAGTTTAATAATTGTTTTTTACAAATAATACGAGTATTACAGCTTGTTTAAATTTTTTAATATTGGATTCTTCTTTTACATCATTCGGCAGATTATTAAACATTTGTATACCCTTATAGAATAACATATTTTGCGTTTTATTATCTCTATATAGCTGCAAGTTAAAATCGTTATTATTTCTTAGGTTGTATGAATGAGAGTTAGCTCTTGTGGACAAACGTCTTTTTAAATACATGGGCAATAAATTATTTTTAATTTTAAATATAAATAGCATAGTACTCATTATTATATGTTGTTTGATAGTCAACCATTTTAACATTTCTAACATTATACTTATTGGAGTGTATCTATTGCAATGTAGAATTGAACGCATTGCCTTATTTTGTAATTTTTGCATTGTGTGCATCATACCTACAGAACCCATTAATAATATTGTAGGGCAATATTCAAAATGGGGTTTGATGACGGTATTGTATATTTTTATTGCCATTTGAATGCATAATTTCTTTCTAATTCTCCGAAAGAAACCGATTTTTATAGAAATTTTTTTACAAATGTTTTCAAAATGTACTTTAAAGTTTAAATTACTATCTACTACAATTCCTAGATACTTCGTCTCATTAACACATTCAAATTCATCAATTTTATTGAAAGAATAATTTCTAGGTAATACCATTATTTTAGTTTTATCTACATTTAATTTGAGTTTATTCATATTTAGGTATTTTTTTATATTATGTATATCTTCCAAAAGTTTAGTAATACTCTCACTAAGTTCATTTGTTTCTACATACATGAGTCCATCATCCGCAAATAACTTAATTTGACAATTTATTACAACATTTTTGATATCGTTTATTTACAATAAAAACAAAAGAGGTCCCAATATGGACCCCTGTGGTACTCCAATTTCTGTTTTTAATGGATTGGATAGCTCATTATTAAATTTTACTATCTGCTTGCGATCTATTAAATATGATTTAAACCATTCGTACTCTACATCTCTTACCCCATATCCACAAAGCTTTTCAAGTAATATGCCTCTATTTACCGTCTCGAAGGCTCTCTTCAAATCCAAGAATACAGCAGCTATTTTTTTCTTGTTGTGAAGTTTTTCCTTCCAGTCAGTGATGATGAAATTTAAAGCTGACTCGCACGAGTGTTTTCTTCTGAATCCCGATTGTTCTTCAAGTAGTATATTATTGTCCTCAATGTATTTTTCCAATTGAATATGCACCACCTTTTCCAAAATCTTCTCATGCATTGAAAGCATATTTACTGGGCGAAAGTGTTCGTTTTTTATGGAGTTTGCAATTTTTTGTACAGGAATTATAACCGATGTTTTCCATGTACTAGGGAAAACACCACTTGTCAACGAATAATTAATTATATTCAGTAGAGCAGGACCCACCACACTAAAACTGTCTATTATCATTTTTTTATTCATGAAATTGTAGTCATTTTTGCTTGGCAACATTTCTATTATTTTAAGAAGATCATCAATTGAGTTAACTTTTCTAAATTTAAACCTTCTTTCACTATTGGCTACAACATTTACCCACGGCACTTTAGGAATTTCATCATTTATATGATTTATGCTTTCAATAAAATATTTATTAAACTTATTCGCAATCAATTTCTCCCCTTTAATTTGTACCCCCTCGAATTCAATGTACTTGTTTTCGGTTGTTTCCTCTCCCAATACTAAACTTTTTATTGATCGCCACATAGTTTTTTGGTCATTGGCTCCACTGAGCTTATTTTGTATATAACGACGTTCCATTTTATTAAGATTAGCTTTATATTCATTACGTATTTTTGTATATGATCCCCAATCAACACTACTTCGCGTCATTAGAAATTTCAAATGGCATTGAATTTTTTTATTTCTTTGTACTTTCAGTTCTTTATTAAACCATTTCGGTTTCCCTTCCATACAATGTTTTTCCACTACAAATTTGTTGATCACTTTTAACATTTCCTTTTCAAAAATATCACTCGTTTCATTATCACATTGTACTAAAATACTTATTCCATTTATTGCACTTCTTCTTATTTGTTGAGTAAATTGAAATCTATTATATTTTAAAAATTTTATTTCTTTCGAGTATTTCACATTTTTATCACTTTTTAGTTTTATTTTATTTTATTTTTATTAGATATATTATCTGGCGATATCAGACCAACATCTTGCAACGTGGCGGATACAATGGCGTCTCCTACGCGATTCCTACGCGATCAGAGATACCGTACCGATCCACGATTCTTGCAACTACGGAAAAGTTCGTTACGGCTGCTCCAATGTGCGTAAGTGAGGGTGTCATTAGTAAATCAGGATCAGGAGTACTGGTGCCTTAAAAATATCAAAAGGGCTTGGTTTTTTTTTTGAAATTTTGTGATCTATGCTGCCCATACTCATTTGCCGACAAGTACGTTGATCAACTAAAAAGTCTCGTTCAATGGTGGGTATTTTACGACTTTTTTCACACAAACATAACTCAAAATTTTTGCATTTGCATGTGGCTATATCAAAAATAACTTGGGCTTCTTCTTTAAATTTATGGATTTTAAGGCGATAGCTCGCAATGTCTTTTCTTCCCTTGTAGGGCTTCAAAATACCGCGATACTTATCATGGTAAGATTTTAAACGTGCCAAAATAGTGTGAAGTTCACTATGGGAATTGATGCCTTTTTCCACACCGCTGCTAACTTAAGAACCACTTCTTCACTTGTTTTAGAAACTGAATCTTTGTATGGATGGTTTTTATTATGGCTCCCCCACAGAAAACATCCCATAACATCTTGATAAGATGGTAAAACCGGTAAGTACCGAATATAGGACATAATAACTTTACTTCTTAACAAAGCCATAATCTTACGCAATTTAGAAAATATATATTCCCAATTTAATCTTTAAATTCAGTCACAAAATAACAGTTGCCTCTCGACTGTCAAAACATTATATTCAAAATTGCATGGCAATCTGTAGATAATTTTTTTGTGAATGGTCGAAATTTGTTTGCTTTTTAACATTTATTCAAATAGGGTGGGGCAGTATTAAGCGTTAACATTTTGAAAAAATCATTTTGGTATCTGTTACAAGTAAATGGTTATGCAACTTTTCCATACCCAGGGCTTTTAATTTTCAAAAAAAAAAAAATTTCATACAAAACCGCTCCACCCTAATAAACAGTTCAATGTGTGTACGGGGGTATAGGAATATGTAGAGTTTGGAATATCAAACGTTTCCCTTGAAACGACAACTAAAGCTATAATAAGTTTTTGGGTAGTAACGGGAAAAACTGTAGACTAATCGAAAAGATAAGTTGCGTTCAAATACTAACCCCGATATTAATAAACACCAAATTGCAGCGAGATAGCACTTACACATCTGTTAACGTATAATTCTTATTAATAAATGTGTATTAGCTTTAACTGACAAGTGATAACAAGCGGATAGCCTCACTAAATTCGGCGTGTAAGGAGTGAAGAATTTCATCCATTCTCAGATTATAAGTTCACGCATTCACAAATTCTGGAGGATGCACGCACATGCACATGCATGTAAGGAAACATTAAGAGGATGAGAGAGAAATGTCATATAATGTGGTCATGTAACTCTTTCTACTTTGTGGAGTTCATAGTAGTACCATAGTACTTGAAGGGAGTGCACAGAATTGAGTGTCAATTGATGAAATATGACAGATACCCCCGATTTTGTGTATTGGACAAGTGCTACCGTGTTTTAAGTGATAAAGAGCGAATAGCTAACACAGGGGAAACATATTTTTATTAATAAAAAAAGTTATCATATGGGCAAGTTCACTATACGTATGAGTTAAAGAGCGGATTGTGTTTGTTTATTAATATGGTAAGCATATACGGATAACACTACAGGAAACATACACATATCTGGGGTGAGTCAACTCACAGAAAACAATGAGCTATATAAAGATGCATATCCAAACAATATCTTCTTATACGAGTACAATTCAAAACGTCAATAGAAATATTAGATACATTTAACACCCAGTTTTTCAGGTGGCTCAATGGTCTAGGGGTATGATTCTCGCTTTGGGTGCGAGAGGTCCCGGGTTCAAATCCCGGTTGAGCCCAATTTTTTATCATTATTTTTGGATTACCCATTACATCACGTCTTATACTGCCACTATTTTCGTATAGGCCCTATCTAACATTTACACACTTTCGAGATATAGAGAAAAATGCTAAATTGAAACTGTAATATTACTTCATCACAGAAAGTGGTATGAGTTCCCCAAAAAGATTTTTTTAAGGCAGAAATATGAAAGAAAGAAGAAACAAAAGATGAAAATGACGCAACTAGAACTAATGACATGAATTTCATCATTAAGAAACGACCAAATTCGGAAGACCCAGCTAGAGTTTCATTTGGCGACAACAAAGCATAAGGCCAGTGTTGGTAAGGAATGCCAATGGGAGCTTTTAGGCAAAGAAAGAGGCATGCTTACGACACCTATGTGCGGAGGAAATAGAAAGACTTCAAACTTCCTAGAAGGAAACGGAGGATATTGGAGAAGCACGCGGCGGAGTTTATGGAGAGATGATAATGCAGGAATGATGTTCAAAAATTGTACCAATATGTAAAACCAAAAACAAAGGAAAAAAAGCATGCAAAGACAATTAGGGGTGCATTTTTGTTCCACTTACTCGTTGCTAAAGCTTTGAAAGAACCACCCCTGCCGACTGTTAAACGCGACCGCGATCATCATTATCAGCTATCACACAAGACAAGGCAATCAATATTGACGTTTACCCCACCAGTATGAAGTAAAGATTGTCATAAGCTCAGACCTAAAGAAGTAGCTTGAGCCGACGGACTCCCAACCGAAATTTCCTTTCCCAGAGATCAGAATGTTGAAAATCATTGAAGCATTCACTGAATGAATTCAATTCACTTAAGTCTTTAAAGTCTCTAATTGTTATAATAACTTCAAAGACATCCAATGACCTTAACGAATTGAATGCATTCAGTGACTTCAATGAAGATTGCAAAGGTATCAAGATTATATTCTTCTTAGCCTCAAAATTCCGTTTAGTGAATCATGCTGCAAACATGACTTCAAAATGAAAAGCGACTTATTTATTTACTTAATTACTTCAGAGATTTAAAAATATATTCAAAAGAAAGCAAACAAACGAATTAAAACCACTGAATGCACTCAATTCGTTGAAGCCATACGAAGTCTTTGACAACACCTCATTCAATTTGTTGTTTTATGAAATTAACGCAAATGGAGTGACTTAACAGAATTCAATTGACTTCAAAGCATTGAATACACTCAGTGACTTCAGGGGATTGAATACATTCTTCCTCCTCCTTCTTATTCTTTCTCTTTAACGGCGAGGTTATGATCTAGACTAAAGGGATCATTAATTCCACACCTCACTGCATCTCTACTGGACCCCTGTGAGGTTCGAAATTGATTGAACATACGCCAGTGGCTTCAATTGATTGAATGCATTCAGTGAATGCCAGCGACTTCAAAGTGACTCCTATGAGTAAATGGCAATTAAAAACATTGAATTCTTTGTAACATTTTTTGAAGAATTATTTTCAAAAATGCATGCATTCTTTTATAGCCCTGCTAAGGCACATTGTCGACCAAACGGCAGACCTAGGTATCCCAAGTCCACAGAGATCTGCCTCCTGTTCATACATTTAAAGTTGCAATGGTAGCGTGTACAGATGTGAGCTGTACAGAGCCATGTCTAGTTTTGACGTACCTGTTAAGCTGGTCTGTACAAGATAATTATGAGAGCTCTGCTCACTGCTGGTCCGATAAAAGTTGTAAAAAGCATCGCCGATCATTTTGATGTCAGCAAAAAGTAATAGGAAGGGTGACACACTTTTTCCTGTTTCATTTTAAGACACCATATTTTAAGAAATCGTAGAGAATTCGACTGCCAACCGCAGAAATGCAGTCGTTCAAAGTTCTATTCATCACCTCGCATATGCCGATGCCATAATAATAATAATAATATTTAGTTAGAGTATATTACACTGCGACCTATTGGTCTATTGTGTCCCCTGCTTGTGCCTCGGAGAGGTTCATGCCCTCTTTCAGAGACCTCTCTAGATACTTCTTTTGTGAAGCGTATCGAGGTATTGCTGTGATTTATCCTTGGCAGGTCACACTCCTTAGAGCACAGCGTCCAGTCCAGTTTCCTTGCTGAATCTGAGAATGATCTGTGGGTCCATGTTTTGTATGCCCTTGTCTGTTATTTGGTGCCTGCCCAAGTATCTTATCCTTTTGTGGGCCAGTGCCCCACAGGATTCCAGTATGTGGTCTGGAGTTTCGGCGGTTTCACTGCAGAATCTGCAGAGCCCGTCCTCCGATATGCCCATTTTCCTCAGGTGCTCCTTGAGTCTGCAGTGCCCCGTGAGGAGGCCTGTTAGGATTCTGAGGTTGTTTAAGGCTGATACAAACTTTGAATCTCTTCTGGTTATAACTTCCTCAGACCTTGGAGGTTGAGAGAGGTTTTGGCCCTTGTTTCTTAATCCAGTCTCCTGAACTCATCGCGTAGAGTGTGTTCTCCTATCCCGCAGAACGGTTTAGGTCCTATGAAGGGTTCCTCTGCCCCTTTTCTTGCCAGAGAGTCCGCTGCCTCATTGTGTATAATGCCAATATGGCCAGGTACCCAGCAGATGGAAATTATGTTGTTCTTGCCTAGTCTGTTCAGTCCGTGTAGGCATTCCCACACAAGTTTTGACTTGATAACGCAGGCGTCAAGAGCCTTTATGGCTGCTTGGCTTTCAGACATTATTGCTATGTTGCAATTCTTGTTGTTCTTCTCTTCGAACGCACTTGTCTATGGTACGTATTTCTGCCTGGAAGATGCTGGTACATTTGCCCATGGATTCGTAGTGCTTAGTTCTTGGCCCAAACAGTCCTGAGTGGTTCCTCCATAGATGTCCATAAGTTGTGGATTCAGTGCTCCAGTTCTCCTTATTGCTGAGCTTTATCTGGAAATTTTTCTCGAAGTTGAATTTCCTGATGCTATCGTCCCTAGGTATGGCAAGAAGTGTGAGTTTTTTGAGTAAGTCACCGTCTTCTTTCGAGCCGGTTCATTTTCCTCTTCCAATTCCCTGCTTTGCCAACCTTAGGATTGTTTTGTCTGCCGCGTTCATCACCATGATGTGTAAAGGGGTTAATTTCAATAACACCTCCATGGCTGCGGTTGGGCAGCTACGCATTGCTCCGGTAATGCACAGGCACGCCAGTCTTTGCACTTTGCTGACTGTCTCTCTTGTTGTGGCTAGACTGGTTCGTTTCGCCCATGCGCCATGCCCAGGCTCCGTATGTGGTCATTGGTCTCACAATTGCAATGTACATCCATCGCATGGTGTTTGGGCTGCATCCCCATGCCTTCCCCGCTAGGCTCCTACATATCATGAGAGCTCGGGTGGCCTTCTTGGATATCTCCTCTGTATGTTTTCGCCAGAGGAGTTTCCTATCTAGATGGAGTCCTAGATACTTTACTTCTTTGACCGATGCCATTGACATAATCAAGAGTACCCGGGAAACTCTCGGCGCTGCATTTGTTAGTATTGATGCAGAAGCAGCAAAGCTAGGTTTTAAGATGTGAGGGAGGGAATAAGAACTATGGTTGAAAGTTGTTTGTTGGTGTTGCATAAATCCACAAAAAGTACTCGTAAGTTAAATCATAATTTGCTGACAGCAATAAAAAATGTTTACTTAAGATTAAGCAGGGTTGACTGTAGCAGTCAGACTCAAACAACATTTTTTGCACTTAAATCAGAAGTGACCGATGTGTTTAACGCCGAAAATGAAATCCAAATCGCACTTAACCTTTTTGGTTTAATAATAGGTTTATAAATCTAACAATATAAAAAAACAACATTTGTAATTAGTTTCGATAAATGATTCAGGAACATACGCCCAACATCGGCTCCAAAAATATTTTAATGTTTTAAATAAGTTTGTGTATAGTTCTTTCAGTCGAGGAAAATTTAAGTAAAAGCAAATGCTTTTTAGATTTAATCAAAAACAAACCATTACGTCATGAGTAGGTTTCTTTTTTTTCTCGGGGTGCGAGACTTTCCACACTGGAGTACTCAGACTTAATACTGGTCCATTGTACTACCAGGAAGACACACCACATTTTACTGTGAGAATTTACTCGTTTTATTAAGAAAAACGAGAAGGCGCTTCAATGATAAGGAGCTTAGGTTTACAGCATTCACCATATCAGCACTAAATACCTGCCACCTGATACGAGCAAAAGCAGGACAATCACAGAGGAAATGTTCCGCAGTGTCGTGGCTTTCTCCACAGGCTTCGCAGTTTGTGGTATCGCTTAGGCCTAGGACTTTAAGGTGTTTGGCAAAAGCGTAATGGCCCGTAAGAACGCCAGTAGTCTGTCTGCATTCTTTTCTATTGAGAGACAACAAGAATGGCGCCGATTTCCTACAGACGTCGGGGAGAATTTGCTTTGCACCCTGGAGAGTCATGACATCGGCGATTGTGTTCATAAAAAACCCAACCGTCAATGGAAGCCCTGACCGAGGACGCAGGCAGACACATCGCTGGTTGATGGTATGTTATGAGTACGTTACTTCCTCAAACATTTTTAATCTGTCTACATTACCTGTGGTCTCAGGCAGTTCTGCAACACACGCAGCGGCACGTACCAGTGTGGCTTCAACTGCAAACATTATCTATACATCAGCTATTTGTTTTGCTTAAATCAATTCGATTGTTCGATAAGTATAATTAGCTGGGGAATTCCCCCAGCTAATTCATCGTCGTCATCAATCAAGGCCGTTTGTCACAACGTCAATTGACATAGATACGAGTCATTAAAGATTTCATTTATAAGTGCTCTTAAAAGCCTTGAAATGTTTTACTTAATGGGCTGTTCAGATTATTATCGGTTGTATGAGACATTATGCATATATTTCTCTGCATGTGAAAACACATTTAGTACCAGATTTAAGACCAGTTAGCAATCAAAACAAAAGGGCTTGATCATTCCACGGTTATGCAAGCGTCTTCCAAAATCCACATCCAAAAAGATATACTCGTAAAATACATTCAACGATCAAAGCGATCGTTTTCAGAGCGAAACACGTTTTCGGTGTGCTCCGCACGGAATACAAAAAAATGGAACAGAAATTCATGCGTGACTCATCTTCACCATTCTCGTATATGTACATATAAGTATGTTGGCATCACTTTCCCTCTCTTTACAGAAAGCGAAAGCAAACGTCAGTGTAGTGGCAACGCAACGCGGCGCGGCCTTGAGCGTTTTATTTTGTATATGCCCAGGCCCATTTAATGGAGAAAAAGCCAACGACATGTGAATCATTGGTAAACATGTGCGAAGCGAAAACGACTAAATAATGTACAAACGGTCAAATTCACTCACAAATTGCAAATTAGTTATGCCAACAATGGACTGGTTTTAGTTTGTTAAATTAGAGGCTGATTGTAATTAAGGCGTTGATTATTTTTACGTCTTTTTCGAAGAGGAACGGCTGTATGGCCAAGAAGAAGAAAAATAAGTACAAATTTGTAGGCACAGAAACTAAAGTATGAACATTTTTAAAATCCGCAACTGACACATCCTCTTTTGTAAACAACTATTTTACATTTGAGTAAGTAAGTAAGTAAGTAAGTAAGAAATTCATATATTCAACATTTTCGTATTACACTAGTTACAAGTAAGAATGAATTATAAAGCTATGGCTTAGCCGTCAGCTCGGTTAGCGAAATGCTTAGGTAGGTAAAGGGTTTTTCAATAAAAGCGCTACAAAAGTTTTTTTAAATAAAACAAAAACGGTTTTGGATATCAATGAAATTCTTTATTCCTGTGAAAGTATGTTCGATACCATTATGTATGGAACTCGATTTCTTTTGCATGGCACGCTTGCAGAAGTCCAGACGCTGAACCCAATTTTTGACGGTTTTCATGCATAAATCGGCCGATACTGCTGCAATTTCACGTTTGATATTCGTACGAAGTTCATCAATTGTCGCTAGCTTGTTGGCATAGACCATATACTTGACGTAGCCCCACAGGAAATAGTCTAACGGCGTCAAATCGGAGGACATGTGGTTCCAACAGCCACACAGCGAATGCCACAATCAATTAATTGGAAACCAAGTTTGGAAACCGTGTTATCTCACAAAATGGTCCAGTCGCTTGGCCGCCTCGGTCGTTCGATTTGACGCCGTTAGACTATTTCCTGTGGGGCTACGTCAAGTCTATGGTCTATGCCAACAAGCCAGCGACAATTGATGAACTTCGTACGAATATCGAACATGAAATTGCAGCAGTATCGGCCGATTTATGCTTGACCGTCGAAAATTGGGTTCAGCGTCTGGACTTCTGCAAGCGTGCCCGTGGTGGCCATGCAAAAGAAATAGAGTTCCATACATAATGGCATCGAACGTACTTTCACAGGAATAAAGAATTTCATTGATATCCAAAACTGTTTTTGTTTTATTAAAAAAAAAACTTTTGTAGCGCTTTTATTGAAAAACCCTTTACATGGACATTTGTTACTTGTTAAACTTAATCAATCATAATATTCTCTTACTAATAATGGCCTGTATTTGTTAATGTATTTAATATAATAAAATAGCTTTTTCCAATCGCACTCGTTCAGAATTTGTATTGTCTCTTGCCTGGTAAGGAATTTTTTTCCGAAGTAGGCTGTGTGGTTTGTAGATTGGGCAAACACTAATAATAGCCGTGTTTCTTTGCACGCGGATATAGGCATGTCATTAAAAAATGACCATCGCCGCTTAAGAATTCATCAACAAAAATTGGCAGCACACATGCACCGTGAAACAGCTGTAGGTTGTAGTCAAGAAATTTGTATTGAAAATCCTGAAATTGAAAAATGTTTACTTCCGCCAATTGAAATTGATGCCAAGCATATTCTAAAATTATGAAAAACAATTTCACATTAACAGCTAAAAACAATTACCTTTATAATGAAGTTTGAAAAATAAAAATAATAAAATGACGAATAAAATATTCGGCGGGATGTGTCAGTGGTCGGCGGGATGTCAAACTTTGACTGATTCTGAAAAATTCATCGCAAAAATTCATCAGAAACGAAGAAAATGGATTTTGAAAGCACTGTTTATCCCCGCTAAAGGACTTAGCGGCGATAGCTATCCCCGGTAAAGTTAACGTATATAGAATAAGTTGTTGTTGTATTTTACATGCAAATTTCAAATTATCCCTATATCCGCGTGCAAAGAAACACGGCTAATGTGAAAGCAGTCTTCTTTCGCTTTTAAGTCACAAATACAGTACAAACTCGGTTATCGCAACCCTCGAAACGCGCAACTCCGCGATTTTGCCAAGACTATATAAGTGTAACTTTTCAACACATTAACCTGGATTATTGCAACTTCTTGCGTTTATTCATATATTTATACCCTATATACCTAAGGGTATATTAATTTTGACTCATAGTTTGTAACATACCTTAATATTGCCCGTAGACCCCTAAAAGTTACTATATTTATGATCAGCATCGATAGTAATGTCGATCTAGCCATTTTCGTCCGTCCGTCCGTCCGTCGGCAAAAATTAGGCCTTTAAACTGGGCGTAGAGAGCTGAAATTTTAACCATATACTCCCTAGGGTCCCGAAATAATCAAGTTTACGAATTTTTGAAATCCGCCCACAGACACGCCCACAAACTCAAAGAAACTAAATTTTGGAAAAAATCGAATTTTGATCTAGAAAGCTGAAATTTTTTTTATATGATCTATGACTCCTAAAACTGCTCGGGATATAAAATTTTCAAAATCCGCCCACTGACACGCCCACAAATAAATAAAACAATTTTATTGAAAACCCAAAATTTGAGCGAGGGAGCTGAAATTTATAATGTAGGGGCCCTTTATGCTCATGTGTTATTTTTTTTTAAATCCGCCTACTGAAACGCCCACAATTAAATAAAACAATTTTATTGAAATAACCAAGTTTGAGCTAGGGAGCGTTTTTTTCGATAAAATCCTTTAAATGTTATATAACAAAATATGTAGAGCGTTCTTAACAATTCAACCATACTTAGACTTTTGTCACGCCCACTTATGAGGGATAGGAATAAGAATAGGGTATCCAACTGTTCGCCCAAGCGGACTGTAGCCCGTCCCTATGTTTTTTATTTGCATGTTATCCTTTTGGTTCGTTATTTATGCCGATATTTCACAGTTATATAGTTTTGTTTGAACCTGGACCAATTTCTTTGGAAATACAAGCTAGCGCAAAAATTGTCACCCGACTGTAAATTTTTTTTTATGAAAAACTTCGATTCTGCTTTTGGATTCTGTTTATTGATGTCTTAAATTTAAGATAGGCTAATGACTTTTCCGCCAAATAATACAATCATACCATTATGTCATATTTTCTACAAAAGCGTAGTGAAATGGCTGTCATCATTTTTTATTTAAAAAAATGTAGCCCGGTAAGTGCAACAACCTCGGTTATTGCAACTGCCTCAATTTCTATTAGTTGCGTAAATCGAGGTTGTACTGTATTACAAAACTGGTTGAAGCTTCCATTATATGGGCTGATATTTAACACAAGCAACTCACATCTCGTTTGGAAAATAAGAGATATTTCACTATAGATGAGTGAATCATTAAAATAGTTCTTATCGTTCAAATTGAAGTTCAAGTGAGAATACAGTACTCTGCTAACTGATTCACGAGCTTTTACTATAAATGCCACACGAATAGAATCTTAATTTTTTTTTGTATTATTCGATAAAGTTGGTTCTTTAAGTTGACCAGGTTGATTAGATCGAATGAAATAGTTTCTCCACACACGTTTCCCATACTTAACCATCTTGTCGCCCACCAGTCCTTGTTTCTTAATTCATAGGATAGCATTTTTTTTTTGTTATTCGGGAGTCTGGATACGAACTAATTTTAATAATGTAAATGTGATTTGAGAGTGCTTGTAAAAAGCATTGGAAGACCCCTTTCCAAATAGATTGTGTAGTTCGGGGATTTCATTGGTAAGTTGAATAATTTTTTCAAGAAGTTCCTATGGAATTTCTCGATTACTTCGTACCTACTCGTCTGATCCCCAAACTTGAGAGGCGTAACAAAGTGTTGATTTAACTTCTGAATCAAATATTCTGTATTTTGTTGAAAGAAGAATCCGTTCGTTTGCGAAAACATTTTTCCATGATAGATTCACTTTTGGGAAGACTTGACTTTATCCGTTAGATGTTTACCAAATTCTATGGTTGGGTTCAATTTTACCAATAGTACGAGTATTTAAATTCCTTCACAATCTCTAATCGGCTGCCATTGTAAAACCATCTATTACCACTTTGTACGCGAGGTGATCGGGAAAATACCATAATTTTAGATTTTTCATTGTTTATGGTAAGTGCCTATTTTTTGCAGTAGCTTGCTAGTCGATTTATCATCAGTTGAAGATTTTCAGGATTAGAGAGTAGAACAAGATCATCTCCATATAACAGGATATTGACCACGGTATTAGCAATTCGTATTTAACCAGGCAAATCTTTTTCTATGTCGTTTATAAATAGAGAGAATAATAAGGCACTAAGAAGGCATCCTTGCTTTACACCGGTCTGTGTTTCAAACCATTCAGAAAAATTCTTTCCATCCCGGGCTGCAGCACTGGTTTCGGCGTACATTTTTTTAATGACTAAGAAATTTTGTAGAGATACCCAAATGTGACAGTTTATAGAAGAGTGCGCTTCGGTTAACAAGGTCAAAGGCTGCCTTGAAATCTACAAAAAAGCTATATATTTTCTTGTTTCCGGCTTGAAAGGCTCTTATAATCGAAGGTAATGTGAATATTTGGTCAACGGTTGAAAAGTTTTTCCTGAATCCAGCTTGAAGTTCTGTCAGAATATTTTTTTCATCTACCCATTTTTCTAATCGTCCGACAAGTATGCCACAAAATATCTTGGCTGACACATTCATGAATTCCAGATACTCCTGTACCTATTTGATAAACTGTACCATTAATCTCCCTTGCTAATCTCCAGAAGTGCTTCGAAGTCTTGGTTTGGCTGAGTAAGAGAGCTTGCTGATTATCGAAATCAGTTTTCTTTGCCAGGCATAGATTTTTGTAGTGGGTATTCAATTGGATATACCACTTTTTAACATCAGGGTTACTACAAGTTCTCCAGACACGCAAAAGGGTAAATGATTTCTTCCTTGCATTTAAGCATTCTCTATCAAACCATTTTTTGTTAAAATGATGACCTTATGTTTGAAATGTTGTTCGATGCTGAACTTCTTATACAACAAGTTATTTGGTTTGCAAGTGTTTCTGTATCTTCAGGTATTGGATCATTTGCTAAGAGCAAGCTGTCTAATAAACGCTGGTAGGCATTTGTTTCTTCGGATTTCCATTTAGGATTAGTCTAGGCCGCAGGGGCAGGTTTTTGTGATGGGAGGGTGTTTCAACATCAACATCAACCACGATTGGCATGTTATCCGAAAAAGTTTCACATTGAACCTCAATTTTTTTAATTTTTTCAGTCCAGTCATTGTTTACAGCACAAAAATCAATAACTGATTTGCCTTGCCCACCGACAAATGTGTAATGACCTTCTCTATCACCTTCGGTACAGCCGTTTAACACAATAAGATCATACATTTGGAGCACCTCTAGTACATCTGTTCCATTTTTATTGTAGATTGTGTCCTTAGATACCCTGTTGGTACAGGATATACTAGGGTTTGTTACAGTTTGCACTGTACGTTTGATATGAGTATATATTTGGGCAAACACAATAAGTGCGTTCAATTTGCAAGGCAACTACTAGTTCCTACTATTTTACCCTTCCTCATTGATCGAATAACTCAGGTGACCATCGTTTGGCAAGTGATAGAAATTTAACTAGTAGGGAACTCGCAGTTGCCTCGCAAATTGAAAGCGCACAATGTCGTCCGATCCGGTCGGTTATTTAATTGATCTGTTTCATAACGTTGCGTTTACAAAGCGCCTTCTTTTGGCGAAATGAAATTTAAAAGGCTTTCCGGCTTTGTAAATATTTTTGATAAATCAATGGCTTAAATCTTTGTATATATATTTTATAAAGTATAAAAGCTTAAATGCAATTGTTTAGCCAATGATTCGCACTTTATGTAATGTACTTTAAAAGCCCTTAGCTTGCATGCAATTGACTCTAAATCAGTCGTGCACTGTTTTATTACCTTTCAAACAGTCGGCTCAAGAAAACAAGACCAAACTATGGTGGGTTTCGGGCCAGGAGGATTTTGAAGCTAATGAAAGGCCGACTATGTGATCAGTAAGGGCTTGTAACGAATTAAAATTAGGAGGGACAGCCCACATGCAAGGAAGGAGGGTTGACCCTCCGACAACGGCTTGTCACTATCCCATCCTCTGCCGCGTAAACGTAAACGGTTGTTACGCATTTCATGCCCTTAAGCAGATGGGATTCCTAGAAGAATTATTAAAATAATTATGAATTTAATAACCGGACCGACAAGGAAAACAACAACCGTCCACCCCGTCAGGCAACCTTTCGGCTAAAAAGATAACAGCTTTCTTCAAATCGATTAGAACACAACTTTCATTCTTTCGTAAACTAAATCTATTCTAATACATCCATCCAGGAAATACGTTGCATTGGCATTGGTATAGTGGTGCTTCACGGAAGGTGAAAGAGCATCCGCTGGTTAAAACCAAAATAGGGACCTTAATAATATATTATGCAGAAAAATTCAAGAAGCATACAGGAAACCAAAAAAAAATAAATAAATATATATATAAGGAAATATACAAGAGATATCTACAACTCTTTGTCAAAAAAAGGAAGAAGAACATTCGTTTAATTTGAGGGAACATTGAACTCAAATACATATTATATCTTTTTGGGAATAATATTTGTCTCTGTAGGGCGTATACGTATTATACTTATGATCGCAATATTACACCCCTATTGCGAGTGTCAATCGACAATTGATAATTGACTATTTTCAATGTGTGCTATTGTGAACGAATCATTTTCATTGATATTCTTGTCAATCGCACTTTTGCAATTGACTGCGATCAACAAAATCCTTTAGAATCGTTCGTTCACAATAGCACGCATTGAAAATAGTCAATTATCAATTGTCGATTGACACTCGCAATAGGGGTGTTCGATTTTTCACTTACCGACATACATAGTATCGATATTATTGATATGAGGTTCTAGTCCAGGGGTGAGGTGGAAGATGTGCACATATTCGCCGCCAGATGCTCCAGTTCGTTGCTGACAAGGTGGACAAGCGATAAAAATGTTTTGTGGGTCTGCTGATATAAGCCACTCGGTGGCCAAGTGATTGAAATCGTTGTTGGTTCTGCTGGCGGTGATGTCTCGATACCGTGACTTGAGCGATAGGTTCAATAAAACCCAGGTATGCGATCGAAATGCTAGTGGTTATCTTTGTGGTTGGGGTGATGATATTAGGAAGGTGTGGCGAGTGATTGTGGAACAGTCTTCTGGCGTAATATTGCTGCGAAGCAATTTGGGTGGGTATCTTATTTAAATGCACCCTATAACTTCCTTCACAAAGGGTAGTCACCTTGTCGAGTGCACCATCCTTTGATGGTGCCGGTGTGGAGGCTTAACGATGTTTCATACATCCACTAAGAACTGCCCAAGGACATTCCGTCCTGCCCCAATTCCCCCTTTTTCTCCCCTACCCCTCCACTCTCCTGATTTCCTCCCTCTGATTCTCTCACTCCTTCTCCCTTTCATTATCCGCTGGGCTGGACTTAAGGTGTGACACGACCCGTGCCGAAAGTCGGCCAGGCTGAGGGCCCAGTTTAAAAAATAGCTCAGTCGCCCACGGAGTATCCGGATACCTTGCGATCTCCGGATTAACCAGCCTTACCTGCATACTGCGGATCTCTGTGCAGGCGGACCTCCTTTCTCCGCTACTCGTGGGTTTAAATATGAACAACAAACAAAACAAAAACAAAAATAAAAACATCAAGACCGGTATCTCTTCTAAACCGGGCGGTAGTACGGCGACCTTGCTGTCTACTGACGCGGCTCCTGCAACAAAGAGTAGCACTGCGACTGTGAGTAATCGTGGTCCAGTTGCTGCCAGCAGCAGTGAGCCTAATATAGGCAAAGCAATTCCTAGCAGCGGTAGGATTGTGGCACTTCATGGCCCTTCCGTTGCTAGCCTTACAAATCCTAGTACGTCTCGTAGTGGATGTTAGCGACAACGCACTCCCTCGAGGGCGTACTACAAGGACAGGCGAAATGCCATAAGAACTCTGAAGGTCTTTGGAGATATTCTGGAGACCAACAGAACACCACAGCAGATCGCCAAATTAAAATGGGCCCAAGGCTTCCTAGAGAAGGACAAGAGCGCTAACAAGGACTTCACGTCCAAGCGCCAGAGATCGGTGGAAGAAACCACTTCGGTTTCCAAAAAACCCAAGGTGCATAACACCAGCACCACCTCACATTCTGCCCCCAAATCTCAAAAGTCCTTCAGCGATGTCCTAAAGGACAAAATCGTGGTCGCAGTGATCGACCGCAGCGATCCGGAGGGAAGAATTTCCCCCGAACGATGGCATAAGCTGAGGAACAAGCTACTTAGCCTCTATCTGGCCTTCATGAAGGACCACCCTGGACCAGCTCCAGTAACTAAGGATGCCGGACTACACCAAGGGCATATCCGGCTCGTCGCCTGCGACAATATTAGATCGTTGAATCTGTATAAGATCGCCATAGGCAAACTCGGGGAGGTTTGGCCTGGAGCGAAGCTTGAGGTTGTTGCGAAGGAGGACATCCCGAGCAGACCGAGGGCTCGTGCTTGGATCCCTGCTGAACCCCCCTCCGCAGAAGAAGTATTGTCGGCTATTAGACTGGGCAATCCCTCACTCCCAACCCACGACTGGAAAGTTGCGAAGCTGGAAGAGCATAGGGGATCCTTCAGATCAGCTATTATAGTGATCAACCAAGAATCCCTGGCTCCTTTGGCGAAGATCAACGGCGCAATCCAGTTCGGTTGGGATAAGATTATACTTCGGGTGTACAAAAAGGATGACCCAGAAGCTAATAAGCCTCCGTATCCCTCTGACGCAGGACTTAACACCCCTGATCCTGGAGCATCAATCTCCCTTCCATCCATGGAAGAGGATGAACCAACTGTGGCTGCTCCCACTCAGCCCTCTACGTCCACTGCTAACACCAACTCTAGTATGGACACGGAAGACCTCCTCAGCAAAGTCCTTCTCAGCGAGGACGAGCTCTTAGGCTCTTCCTCTGACTCTGACTCAAATTCTAATAACACCGTGGTGGAGACTCCTCTGCCTTATTGCGACGATCAATGTTGCGATTAGTACAGATCAACCTCCACCACTCCAAAAAGGCTTCGGCCTCCCTTCTTATCCGTCTTTCTAGAGATGGAGAAGATATGGTCCTGATCCAAGAGCCATGGATTGTTAACAACCTGGTTCGAGGACTCCGGACTCATGGATACAAATTGTTGTATGCAACTGACAAAGGTAAACCTATAACTTGCATACTGGCAAAAAGTAGCTTAAATGTATTTTTACTCCCTAATTTCAGCGACCGTGATGCAACCGTGGTGAGTTTAGAGACTGTTCACGGCACCCATTGGATAGCCTCGGCTTATCTGGCCCATGACCACGTAGGGTCCTTGCCTGGTGTCAACCTAGAGGGACTGATCGCGGCAGCTGAACATCAAAAAACTGGTCTCATTATTGGATGTGATGCCAATGCGCACCATTCAGTATGGGGCAGTTCTGACATCAACGACAGAGGTGAGTCTCTTTTTGATTATATTCTTAATACTAATCTCATTGTGTGTAACACTGGTAGTGAACCTACCTTCATTACAAAAGATAGACAGGAGGTTCTAGATATAACTCTGGTCTCCGACTCAATCCATCAGGAAATTGTAAACTGGAAAGTCTCGGCGGAACACTCTTTTAGTGACCACCGTTACATTCAATTCAGTTTAGCCGATGACCCTCCCCGCCACCCAGTTTTTAGAAAATATAGGAAAACTGACTGGCTCAAGTATAGAGAAGTGCTGAAAAGTTCAATGAAATCTGAACTCCTTAGTCCACCCCGGAACACCATAGAGCTAGATAAGAAGGTCAGGGTACTCACCTTGGCCCTCAATAAGGCTTTGACCTCTGCCTGCCCGCTCACACGGCCTAGAGGCAAAAAGAAGCCGGTTTGGTGGACCCCAGCACTAGGACCTCTAAGAAGCAGTTGTAGAAAACTGTTCAACCAAGCCAAGTCCACAAAAGCTGAAACCGACTGGGCTTCATACAAAGCATCTCTCAATGCTTACAAAAAGGAACTGAGGAAAGCCAAACGCTCGTCTTGGAGACTCTTCTGTGGAAAAATAGAGGAATCTTCGGAGGCATCTAGGCTAAGAAAAATCCTCTCAACCAACCCAGGTATGCCTAGCTTTTTAAAAAAGGCGGACGGCTCCTGGACCACTTCCAGCGAAGAATCGCTCAATCTACTACTGGATACACATTTCCCAGGTAGCTCCCACGTTACTAGCAATATAAACCTGTCTAGGTCAATTGCACGTACGACTAACTTTAAAGGTCTGATTACTAGGGACAAACTGCTCTGGGCGATACACAGCTTCAAACCATACAAATCCGCGGGGCCAGATGGCATAATACCAGCTGAAATTCAAAACACCTCGGATATCATCTCGCCTTTGCTTGAGATAATCCTGAAAAGCTGTGTAAAAATGGCATACATTCCGCTGTTATGGAGAGAAGTAAAGGTCGTATTCATACTCAAAGCCGGTAAATGTTCCCATGTAAATCCTAAGGATCTCAGACCCATAAGCCTATCGTCATTCCTTCTAAAAACATTAGAAAGGTTAATTGATATCCATCTACGTACTAACATAGATACAAGACTTTTGTCTACGGCTCAACATGCATATTGCAAAGGCAAATCTGTTGAAACAGCCTTACATACGTTAGTACGCTCAATCGAATACTCCCTTCACCATAAGGAGTACACTATGGTTGCATTCCTGGATATTGAGGGTGCTTTTAATAACGTCAATACATCCGCGATCGCAAATGCACTGTCAGATCTAAAGGTGGATGACTCACTTGGTGAGCTTATTAATCTACTTGTCACAAGTCGGATTATAAACTCGAAACTGGGTATGACATCGGCCAGAAGATCTGTCAGTAGAGGTACGCCACAAGGTGGAGTCCTATCTCCCCTCCTTTAGAACTTAGTGGTGAACAAGCTGCTGATGTGCCTAGAAAAGGAGGGTTGCAGGGTGATTGCCTATGCAGATGACGTTGCAATTGCCGCCTCAGAGAAGCACCTAAACACCTTGAAAGAAC
Organism: Portevinia maculata; assembly: GCA_949715645.1. Taxonomy (NCBI): domain Eukaryota; kingdom Metazoa; phylum Arthropoda; class Insecta; order Diptera; family Syrphidae; genus Portevinia; species Portevinia maculata. The sequence goes on from OX454528.1 coordinate 99,987,024, forward strand.
TTCTCCAAAACGCTCTTAATAAGCTAACTACATGGGCAGATCGTTGTGGGTTGGGTGTTAACCCCCACAAAACCGAACTTGTTCTATTCACTAGGAAACATAAAGTTCCATACATTGATCCCCCCTCTATCAGGGGCACAAGTCTAGTCTTTTCAGACGAGGCAAAATACTTGGGTCTCATTCTGGATAGAAAGCTTAGCTGGAAACCTAACATTCAGGAAAGAGTTCGTAAAGCTACAGCAGCACTCTTCTCCTGCAAAAAAGCTATTGGTAACAAATGGGGGCTCCAACCCCGCATTACCAACTGGCTATACATCTCGGTAATTAGACCGATACTTATGTACGGGGTGGTTGTTTGGTGGACTGCCCTTGATAAAGCGATAAATCGCGATAAGCTAGGCAAAGTCCAACGTACAGCTTGTCTCTGCATGAGTGGTGCACTGCGCACTACCCCCTCTGCTGCAATGGACATTCTGTTTCACCTGACACCCCTGGACATCTTTAGCAAGCAAGTGGCTGCTAATGCGGCTATCCGCCTCAAAACAACGTTCCAATGGTCCGAGAATGAAATCGGCCACGCATCTATTCTGAAAAAATTTGGAATCCTCCCCAGTAACATAGACTACATCACCCCTCAAACCCTTTTTGACAAAAACTTCAAGGTCAAGATCCCTCCCAGAACATTCTGGGAAGGGCCACCCGTCGAAAATAAATCAATCCATTTTTATACCGATGGATCCAAAACCGACGAGGGGGTAGGAGGTGGTGTGTTCTCTGACAGGCTGAATCTCAGCCTCTCCTTTCGACTCCCTGATCACTGCAGTGTGTTCCAGGCAGAAATCTTGGCTATTAAGGAAGTCCTGTCGTGGCTGAAGAAGAACGTGATATCCATTACGGATATCTGGATCTTCTCAGATAGTCAAGCTGCATTAAAATCCCTGGATTCTGGGTCCACAAACTCTATCGTAGTCCGTGACTGTCGATCATCTCTAGTGGAGATGGCGAAGCATTTTAACATCCACCTATGCTGGGTGCCAGGACATACAGACATTTCAGGGAACTGTAGGGCGGATGAACTCGCCAGAAAAGGAACCACACTGCCCCTTTTACCTGATAAAGGTTCACTAGGCATCCCAATCGCTACATGCAAACTCATGTTTATGAGACAGACGATTGAGAACTGTAACCTTAGGTGAACAAGTGGCAACACTTGTCTAGCGACAAAGCAGATTTGGCCAAAGCTGGATCTGAAACGCTCTAAGTGTTTGATTTCTCTAAACAGACTTCACATTGGTGCTATAATTGGTGTGATCACCGGACACTGTCTCATAGGCAGACATGCAACAAGGCTTGGCGTCCACGCAAATGACTTCTGCAGAAGCTGTATGGACGAGGAGGAGGAGGAGACAGTTCTCCACCTTCTCTGCACGTGCCCTGCTCTTTCTCAAAGACGTAAACTCCATTTAGGATCCTTCTTTTACAATGATCTTAACGATCTCATTAACACCGACATAAAAAGTCTGTCAAGCTTCATCAGAAGCTCCAAATGGTTCAACGAGTAGGAGGATGATACATCCGTGTGGCATCACAATGGGCCTATCACTGGCCTAAGTGTGTCGGTCTCGGCCGACAGCCACTACAACCTTACCTAACCTAACCCTATAACTTGTCGCCACAATTTTTCACTTCTTCCACTGAGGTCAGATCTTCGTCACGTTTTTCCTACCCTTTCAGCGATTAATTCACGGTAATGGGAGGATCCACTATAACCACTAGCAGAGGCTCCTAGGAGGGGATTATTCTGAGGCACTGAGATGGCACGAGAGGACTTCAGAGTGTGGGCTTTGTCGTTGAAAAATCCGACGTGTGGTCAAACGGGTCGGTATCCGAAGTTTTCTCCACACAATTTGAAATATTTTTTTTTTATATATTGTCCAGTCTTAAATCCGGTCCTTTTATTGACCACTGGCTGCGTTTTTATACCCTATTCTAAGGGTATATTAATTTTGACGCATAGTTTGTAACATACCTTAATATTGCCCGTAGACCCCTAAAAGTTACTATATGTATGATCTGCATCGATAGTAATGTCGATCTAGCCATGTCCGTCGGTCCGGCCGTCCGTCCGTCCGTCCGTCGTCAAAAATTAGGCCTTTAAACTTGGCCTAGAGAGCTGAAATTTTAACCATATACTCTCTAGGATCCCGAAATAATCAATTTTACGAATTTTTGAAATCCGCAGAGAACAGACACGCGCACAAACTCAAAAAAACAAAATTTTGGAAAAAATCGAATTTTGAGCTAGAAAGCTGAAATTTTTTATATATGATCTATGGCTCCTAAAACTGGTCGGGATATAAAATTTTCAAAATCCGCCCACAAATAAATAAAATAATTTCATTGAAAAACCAAAATTTGAGCTAGGGAGCTGAAATTTATAATATATACTCTCTAGGGGCCCTTTAAGCTCATGTGTAAATATTTTTAAAATCCGCCTACTGACACGACCACCATTTAAAAAAAAACTTTTTTTGAAAATTCAAAGTTTGAGCTAGGGAGCTGGAATTTATAATATATACTCTCTAGGGGGCCCTTTATGCTCATGTGTTAATTTTTTTTTAAATCCGCCTACTGACACGCCCACAATTAAATAAAACAATTTTATTGAAACACCCAAGTTTGAGCTAGGGAGCGTTTTTTTCGATAAAATCCTTTAATTGTTATATAACAAAATATGGAGAGCGTTCTTAACAATTCAACCATACTTAGACTTTTGTCACGCCCACTTATGAGGGATAGGAATAAGAATAGGGTATCCAACAGTTCGCCCAAGCGGATTGTAGCCCGTCCTTATGTTTTTGTTTTTGTTTCTTTTATTTTTCGCTTTTTCAAAAACCGGTCACACTTTGCTAGCCTTTATTATTAATCGCAAAAAATCCACCAACTGACAGCTCAAAGACGAGCGCGACTCATCTTTATAGGCTAGCCGTGTGTCTCCCTTGCGGGTTTTTTGTCATACCACCTCACCGTTCTTCTTACTTCCTTTTGCTCTGTCCATCACGCCATAATGGCAAAAAAAAATATTAAACGTGATTAAAAGTATGCGAGTGCCCTAGTTGCATCCTACTTCCTCAAGCTATCCCCTTTTAATTGTGCTAAATCTGCGAGGGGTAGTCTTCTGGCCTGCTCTCTTCTTGTGGTAAAAATTCCCTTCTTCGGCGAAGTGCTGCAAGAGCTTCTAAGTTTAGCTACTTGGGAAAGAAAATCCCTCTAATTTCGTCTGGTCCATTCCTTAAATTATGTTCATAGAAAAAATCGCATACTTTTCGGTGAACGTCAAATTCGACCGGAACAGGAACTGGAATTCGTTTCCCACAGGCTAAGAAACTCCATTTAAAGGTCCTGAACCCTTCTGCCGTACTTCTAGATCGGCAGCTATAAAAATCTGGGAACATAATAAGTTCTTATTATAAAATGTATCATCTGTTGGTAACGCATCCCAGGTCTTGGACATGCCAAACGAGTCATTCGGACTTTAACGAAATGCCAATAATTGTCTAAGCTTGAGCCGGTATTATATCAACAACTTAGTAGGTTATCTTACTGCTCAAGACGGCTACAATATCATCTTAACAAAATGAAAATAGCCGACATTCCAGAGTGCCGGCAAAATGCCCTGAAGAAGACGAAACAGCTTACAATATTTTATTTGAATGTCCAGCCCTCAATGAAACTCGAAGGAAGATATTCTACAGGGAACACCCGAATATATAAAGAAGTCCACTCGGCCGGTAGCAAAGAAACGCGGCTTCTTTGAGAAATGTTTCCATGGTTGCTCATAGGAACGATTACAAGAATTATGGCCAGTAGCCATACATTTTTGTTTGCAGCATGTATCCAAAGCAGCCCTGCGGTGGATGTTATCGACAGCTATGACCAGTATCGCTGGCGAAACAATGTTGTGGTTGTTTAACGTCTAAGTTCGATCACTCCTGTGGATACATTTCTCAAAGTACATAATTATCTTTAGATGGAAAGTAGAAATGCTACCAGCCTAAATAATTTCTTGTCAATATGGTACAGTAAATCTAGTTCGAAGTGACTTATTCTTCACCTTGGTAGGCCAGAAGGGAAGAAAAAGATACATCAAACCTTATGTGTATTTTTGTATCTAAAATTAAATCTGCAATTCATTCAGGAACTCCGAACTCTCCTCCTCCTCAGAGTTTTCATTAAAAACAAAATTCACTTAACTATGATTTTATTTCTACAACAAAATAAAGAAATCACAAAAGCTTTCATTTCCTGCTATTAACCAAAGAATCCATTACCTCCTCCATAGCCTCCTCCGTAGTTGCCTCCGTAATTGCCACCATAATGACCACTGTAATGACCACCATAACCGCCTCCGTAGCCACCTCCATGGCCTCCACCAAAACCGCCACCATATCCTGGATATCCACCACCGAAGCCAGGGTAGCCTCCATGGAATGGTGGTCTTGGCCTATAGTATCCCCCGCCAAATCCTGGTCCGCCACCATAACCACCGCCATACCCACCACCATATCCTCCGCCATATCCACCGCCATAGCCGCCGCCATAACCGCCGCCATGGCCACCTCCATAGCCACCACCATAACCGCCTCCACCAAATCCTGAACCCCCAAGTCCTATTCCACCACCCAATAATCCAAATGTCCGGCCCTCCGGTTTATCGGCCGCCATGACTCCAGCCAAACACAGCACAACAAAGACAAACTGCAAAATATGAGATAATCCGACAATGTAATTCACAAATTCACACACCGTATCCGGCGCAATAACTTACGAAGGTACGCATTTTTTCTATTTCTTGGTCACTAGGTTGTTCAATCGCGTCTTGAGTGGAACTAAGTTGATGCCAATCCAGTGGCAATGCTTTATATAGGCTAAAAAAGGCAAATAGATGACTCGCGGAAATGGTCAAGAGAATTTTTTATTGTTGGGGATTCATTTTCACCTCCTAAGAACTTGTTACTCGGCTACACTTAGTTCAACAATTTCAAGTGCTACATGGCCGAAACCAATGACTTCATGGCTAACATAATAATCGACTACGTATAGTTATCCCATCCGTGCCGTGCGTAGCCAAAAAGTATATACATAATATTGTTTGGGTTTTATCGAGGGTCAACCGAAAATAATAATCACACAATGCAAACAGTATGATAATTATTCGCAGATGGCTGATTAGGTGCTAATACCCTCCCAGAAAATGATGTTGATAGCTAAGGCCAAGTTATGGGGGATTCCTTAATGTCTGACGAAATAGATTCTATCTCGGATCATTGAGTAACTGATTGATCAAATCAACTAGAGGCATATTAATGTTGCTCAAATGCAATAGTAATAGGTATGCTTAGTTAATTACGGCAATAGAGACGAAGTCATAATTTGTATCAGGGCTGCATCTTTGACTTCTATTGTAATTTTGTATGCCCTTTTTAAATCTGTGATTCGATTTGCTCTTAGTCTTTCCAATCCCGAGATATCGAACATCGACTTTGTCCCATATCCACCAAAATCAACAGTTTGTAGAATTGTTTTGTGCCATAAACCATTTTTTGGCGTTTGGGACAAATTTTCCATATAATTTATCGCAATTTTTTTGTGAGTATTGTTTTGTTCCACGTGCATATAACTGCAACAAGAGATACAGAAAATATTAACAAAGTTGAGAATTGGTTTGTCCCACGTGCACTCGTGTTAAAGAAAAGCTATGTATGTGGGACACTGATCGCAAACAAAATTTTAGTATTGGTTCGTTCCACCTCCATTACAGTTGTGTACATAATATTCGATATTATGAAGATATGAATTCGGTGCGGTGATGAATAGTCCTGCAATCGCAAAACCTAGTTGCAGACGTACGAGCAGTAAATCATTGAATACATATGGGTTCAATAGATGTGTTTAATGAACCTTAGCTGTACAGATAAGTACAGAAAAAATCAGAAAAGTACAAGATTTGGTGTTCCATGAGTAAAAATCTTGCCGCTAAGTGTTCTACATTCTGTCAATTTGTGTTCCATGATGCTGTGCGAATGAGTTTACGATTTTCTGTACCTAGTTAAGAGATAGGGCAAGTGAGTAAAATGTGTCAAATTTGGAAATTTAAATTGTACTGATGCCAATTGATTTATTTGTTTGGCATGAGATATCGTATTTCTTAGTTTAATGTTACAAATATTCGCATACCTATATGAAAAAAAAATCGAAAGAATAACATGGAACGAGCTCAAATTGTGATCGAATCGACATCAGGCCAAACATTGACGATACAAACAACTCACTCAAAACAAGAAATTCACTAGAAAACAAAGAGGATTTTCTATTTGAAATTTCGCAGCTGAGAGGAGAACATTATGACTGAAGCTGTACTTTCCTGATCTGATTTGATCTGACATTTTTCACTCACTGGTTTAATGCTAAACACTTTGAATAATTTTCTTATTATACCTTATTCGAAGGGTATATTCATTTTGACGCATAGTTTGCAACATACCTTAATATTGCCCGTAGACCTCTAAAAGTTACTATATTTATGATCAGCATCGATAGTAATGTCGATCTAGCCATGTCCGTCTGTCGGCAGATATTAGGCCTTTAAACTGGACCTAGAGAGCCGAAATTTTAACCATATACTCTCTAAACAATAAACAAGTTTAAGTTTAAGTTTAAGAATTTTTGAAACAAACAACAACAAACTCAAAAAAAGAAATTTATCGAAAAAATCGAATTTTGATCTAGAAAGTTGAAATTTCTTATATATGATCTATGAATCCTAAAACTGATCGGAAGACTCCGCCTACTGCCACGCCCACAATTAAATAAAACAATTTTATTCAAAAATCAAAGTTTGAGCGAGGGAGCGTTTTTTTTTACAAAAGCTTCGTTTTTTTCGATAAAATCCTTTAAATGTTATATAACAAAATATGAAGAGCGTTCTTATCAATTCAACCATACTTAGACTTTTGTCACGCCCATTTATGAGGGATAGGAATAGGAATAGGATATCCAACAGTTCGGCCAAGCGGACTGTAGCCCGTCCCTATGTTTTTATTGTATTTTTTGAATAAAAGCTTTGTTAACAAAAAAGATGAAATCGATTTTTCTTTTCAAATTTTAGCATCCAACTCCATGCTTTCTTGCCTTTCAGATATTTTGGATGATAATTGCTTTGTGCCACATCCATTTTTTTTATGTTCCACGTGTATGAAAAAAAAATCAGTTTCAAAATGTAGGAGGTGGGACACAAGTCAAAAAAGGAGACTTTTACGTTAATTAACGTGGCTTGTTAATGGTTTGGCAAAACACTTTGAAAATTGGTAGGTGAACTCTTTATAAGACTAACTTCAAATTAAAAAAATAAAAAAAAATCGTATCGCACAGTTTCGGAGTACCAAGTACGCAAACCTTTAAATGCGTTTTTCTCGAAAAAGTGACTATGGCATATGGAACAAAACAATTCTCAGGCGACGTACTATCTACTTCTCAAAGCGTGCTACAGAATAAGAAAGCAGATATATCCACTATGAGCTAGAAACACTCCCCATAATATAATGCTTTACGTAGATTTAAAATATGTATATCTGATTGGTTTACGTTTCGAAAACGTGACTGATTGGCTTTAACTTTGCAAGAAAAATTAATAAAGCCGTGTATTTATCGGTGGGCTTTAGAACTACAAAGCTTCGATTACAGTGTACAATATAGAAGGCAATCGTATGACACATGCTCCCAGATTGTGCTTTGTCTCCCCCTGTACTCGAGCGCGTAGCATTCTCTATGGGACCAATCCACTTTCGCACTCGTACAGTGGCTAGAGTACTTCAACATCTTGACGTTCACAAATCCGCTGGTCCAGATGGTATTTCCCCTATCGTTCTGAAGAGGTGTTCTTCTTCGCTGGCGAAACCATTGCGTAAGCTTTTCCATCTGTCCTATTCTTCAGGACTCTTCCCGGGAAGATGGAAAACAGCGTTTGTCCAGCCTGTACCAAAAAAAGGCGAATCTTCTTCTCCCTCCTCCTACCGACCAATTGTACTTACGTCCCTTCTTTCTAAGGTCATGGAAACGCTGATAAGCCGTCAGCTAATGAAATATCTTGAATCGCGAAAACTTCTTAATGACCGGCAGTATGGTTTTCGCAGAAACAGGTCCACTGGTGATTTGATGACATATCTAACTGAAAAGTGGAACCAATCTCTTCATCAAGGTGGTGAAAGTAAGATTGTTGCGCTTGATATTTCAAAGGCTTTTGACAGAGTTTGGCATCAAGCTCTCTTGTCGAAAATGCGTGCATTTGGAATCGATGATACTCGTCTTCAATGGATTAGAATTTACCTATCGGACCGTTCAATTCAAGTTGTTTTGGACGGTTTCAAGTCTGCAACTCACCAAATAAATGCTGGTGTCCCCCAAGACTCTGTTCTGTCCCCGACTCTCTTTCTCATTTGTATAAATGATCTCCTGTCTGTTACTTCTAATCCAATCCATTCCTTTGCTGATGACAGCACCCTTAGCTTCTCATATTCGTTTCTTGGGTCACGCCCCTCATCTTCGAGTGTGGAACTGGAACGGCAACGTATGTTAAGCTCATTAAATTCCGATCTTAACAGCATAACTGAGTGGGGTAAAACCAATAGAGTGGAATTTAATGCTTCCAAAACACAATGCTGTCTCCTGTCATTAAAGCAAAACCCACACACACTGCCATTATCTATGAATGGCACTTGCATCGCTGAAACCGAACGACTTTCCATTATCGGTATGTATGTTAATGACAACCTTCGTTGGAATGACCACATATTCGGTGTCGCCAAGAATCCCGCGAAATGTCTAGGCTTCCTTAAGCGTTGTAAGAAATATTTCACCCCTTCTGATCTGGCTACAATTTATAAGGCGTTTATTCGCCCGAAACGCGAGTACAACGCTCATATCTGGTCCGGTGCACCAATAACTTATTTGGAGTTACTTGACAGGATCCAACAACGCGCGATAAAACTCTTTGGCGACCGAGACAACGCGAGATCGATTGACTCTCGTAGTCATCGTCGTAATGTCTCCTGCCTTTCGTTGTTTTATCGCACCATAAGTGCTCAAACGAAATAGCCAGTTGCATTCCTCCCCTTGAACATTTCAACCGCAATACTCGTCATGCAAGGAATGCTCATCAGTTCACCCTCAAGCCTGTGTTCGGACGTACAGTGAAGTTCAAAGAATCTTTCCTCAGCCGTACAACACGAATGTGGAATGCTCTTCCCCGCTCCATTTTTCCTATAAATCATAACCTACAAACATTCAAAACCAATGTGCATCGGCATCTCTCCTTTTCGTTTTACCCTAATTTCCTTAACGCCCGCGCTGTGTAGCTAATACATTATAAGGGTCTCAACAAATCCCTTTAGTGCGCGCTTAATATAAAAAAAAACATGTTGATGATTTGAGTAGTTCTGTCAATATTCTGCACGTGGATTATGAATCGTTTGAGTTAGTGCTAGCAGCAGCACAGAATTAGATCCCAAAATAGGCTGCAGGAAATAACCCCCCAAAGAAATAACCCCCCAAATGAAAAATGAAATAACTCCCCAAAATTTGTATGGATGTAGGGATTTATTTCATATGAAATAAGCCCCCAAAATTGGGGACTTATTTCATACTCCAAATCAAACATTGACCCCAAGCAGGGGGTTGCAAGGGGGCAGCATGCCCCCCATAGGCATTGCACAGATTATGGAAATACCATAAAAATTACAAAGCGTATGGGGTATGCAACCCCCCTGCTTGGGGTCGCTGTTTGATTTGGAGTAGGTGCGAGGTTTTATTTTAGCACTTAGCCTTATTTCACTTTCAGAAAGCCATAGTGTGTCAAAACACCTTGAACACTTGAAATCCATTTTGGGGAATTATTTCATACTTATTTGGGGACTTATTTCATACACTTTTGGGGACTTATTTCATCTTCGATTTGGGGAGTTATTTCATTTTTCATTTGGGGGGTTATTTCCTGGAGCCCCCAAAATACTCCCTATTGCTTCAGAGTTAGAAAAAGCGGAACGCTAATTTTTTGAAATGATAGACGGTTTAATTATCGTAGCGATAGGCAAAGTGCTCTTTTATGAACCGTCTAAAATGGAAAAGCAGATTATACGAACGCATCATGACGCCATCTTATTTGGGAGAAACCAAAAAGGAATTTCATGCGATTGGGTAAAATAGTTTAAGAGAAGATTTTGAAAGGAACCAAGCAAATCTTGATGATGTAATGGCTAAGGTTATAGAAAAACATGAAGCCAGGCGTATAATAAGACTGCAGGAAATAACCCCTAATGAAATAAACCCCCAAATGAAAAATGAAACAACTCCCTTTTTTTCATGGTTACTTGAAGAAATGAGTGCACCTATTCAGGCGAATGAAACAGGAATATTCACACAGCCGGATTAATTAACTGTAATGTGGATTGAAAGTAAAATCATGTCCATTCATTAGTTAATTATCGTTAAGTAGTAAACGGTATGGAAATTGGGAATCATTAAGTAATAAATTATATGGAGATACCACATCAAACAACCCATTTGGTTTAAAGATTCGCTGTCAGTTTTCAAAAATGCTGTCAGTTATATTTTAACTTAATTACACGTTAATTCACCAACTTCGGTGAACTAGTTGATTGCATGTTTATCAACGTCAATTAACTTCAAAAGCCTATTGGTGTTCAAATAAAACAATTCTACAATTATCCAAAAAACAGGAGATAGTACAGACTTAAATTGTGCTTCATCATCGCCCATTCGTCTGTCAAAACTGCGTGTCTATTATCAAAATGCTGGTGGGTTACGCACAAAAACAAACGAGCTTTTCATAAACTCTTCGTTGCATGAATATGATGTGATAGTCTTAACTGAGACTTGGTTCAATGCATGCTTTCTATCGTCTGAATTATTTGATTCATCTTATGTCGTCTATCGTGTGGATCGCCCGATTGAATCAGGAATGGAACGAGGAGGTGGAGTTTTAATCGCTGTGCGTTCCACATTAGTAAGCTGGCAGTGCGATTTACCTACGAAAACACCATTTTTTTAACAAATTTGTGTGCACGTTACAACTAGAAGTAATGTTATATGTTTTGTTGTAAGTTATATTAGACCTAATAGTAGTTTTCAACTGTATGCGCAACTTATTTCAAATATAATTGTAATGGTGAAAGAATTGACAATTGATCAGTTTCCGTGTGTGTTAGGTGACTTCAACATCGGTAATGTAGACTGGTGTTTTATGGTTGAAGAACAATTTTTGGTCCCTTTTAATGTATCCACTGAGATCGAAACTGAAGTTGTTGATTTTTTAGCCTCGCTAGGTTTATGTCAAATTAATCATTCCAAAAATGTATTAAACAGAACACTTGATCTTGTTTTTTGTAACAATGATATGTAATTCTTCTTATATGAATCAGACTTTCCGTTAGTTAACAATCAATTCATCATAAAGCTGTTTGTGTAATCTTTGAATTTTATGAATCTAGCCAAGTTCAACTCAAAACTGTTTAAACTTCAACTTCAAAAAGGCCGATTTCACTGGATTAAATAATTGCTATAGCTCAATAGACTGGGAACATAGACTTTGCAATAGATCTCTTAACGATATGTATTCCAGCTTCAAAGAAGTTATTTTTAATGGCATTGAACAGTTTGTCCCGGTTTTTAAAAAAAATCTTACTTTAAGCTCCCGTGGTTTAATAAAAGATTAAAAAATTTGGAAAACGTAAAGAATAAGGCATTTAAACGCTCAAAAACATCAAATAAACTAGAGGATCGTGCTCGCTTTCTTCAGTTTCGAAGAGAACTTGACTTTTTGAACAAATTTTTATAAAGAATAGTAAATCCTTTTGGGTCTTTCTGATTTCCAAACGTAATAGCTCCTTCTTACCAAAAGCAATGGAACTTGATAATGAGAAGTCAAGCGATATACAATCGTCTTGCAATCTATTTGCAAAATACTTTCAATTTAATTATAATACAGATGATATTTCCAATAGTAATGACTGAATATAATCACACATTTCCCCCATTACAGATTTCGATTTAAAGAGGTTTTCAGAACAAGATGTTCTTGATGGTTTAACTGAGCTCGATTCAATTAAAAAAGCTGGAGTGGATAAAATTCACATTCTCTTGTTGTCAAAATGTGCCTCATCTCTTTCCTACGTTCTTAAAATTATTTTTAATAAATCCTTATCTACTGGTGTTTTCATTGACGATTGGAAGATATCGTTTGTTAACCCAATTTACAAAAGTGGGCTAAAACACCTCGTTAAAAATTACAGGCCAATATCCAAACTTTCCTCCGTACCGAAGTTATTTGAAAAGTTAGTGACTCAGAGGCTATTGTTCACAGTCAAGGAATCGATAACGTCAAAACAACATGGATTTATAAGTGGCCGATGAACTTCTACTAATTTGTGCCTTTTTTCCCAATTTTGTTTAATATCTATGGAAGACAAAAAGCAGGTCGATGTCTTATACACAAATTTTGTTAAGGCATTTGATAGAGTTCATTATGGACTATTATTGCATAAACTTCTAAAACTAGGACTCAATGTAAATTTGTTGCAATGGTTGAGGTCCTACTTGTCGGGTCATAAGCAGGTCGTCCAGATTGATGGTTTTACATCAATTTTTATAGAGGTGGAGTCGGGTCTTCCACAAGGAAGTCACCTAGGACCACTTTTGTTCGATTTGTTTGTAAATGATATTCCTGTTATTCTCAATTCATGCGACTGTTTGATGTATGCAGATGACGTTACATTGTTTAGTCCAAATATCTTCTGATATTGATTGTGTTCATTTTCAAAACGATATTGATTTGTTTTTAAACTGGTGCATATATAACCATCTCGAGCTTAACACATCGAAATGTAAAATTTTTAGTGCTTACAGAACATTAACTCCGTTAACGTTTACTTATTCACTTGGAATTGAACCACTCTTAAGGGTCGCTGAGGTGAAAGATCTTGGTGTTTTCTTTGATTCCAAACTCACGTTTTCAGCCCACATTGATTTTATTGTTTCAAAAGCAAATTCTATGTTAGGTTTCCTCAAACGAACTTCCGGAGTTTTTAAGAGGGTTGGTGACGTTTTCCCCAAGACATAATCTCCAAACTAAAATCCCCAAACCCAAAATTCCCAAACTGAAATCTCCAGCAGCGAAATCTCCAAAGAGAGAATCGCCATGGCAAAAATCTCCAAACAAATATGTTCAAGTACTGAATCATGCGATTAAATCGCGTGATTTAATCGCATGATTCACTACTTGAACATATTTGTTTTGGACATATTACTTGATTTAGTTAAGGTTGCACAAAATGTTATTTAAGATTTTTTTTTTGTCACAACACCATCTATAATTTTCTTTTTTGTTTTTTGAATGGAAATGATAGCCTAGCCATATCCATTTATAAATAGCTTTTTTCCTCCTTATTGGATTTTGAAACAACAATTTCATCCATAATAACTATATTTATTAAACACAACACACTCTTCCGGCTATGAATACACTTGACAGACTGAAAGTGCATTCATAATTTGTTGTTCAGAAACATAATCGTTATCATGTCATAACGGTAAAAGAATGTCATGCACATGCCGCAAGAGAAACGGTGTTAGTAGACGTACCTGGACATTGGGGATTTGGAGATTTCGTGAAGATTTTGGCAAAAAAATTTGTTTCTTTGGGGATTTTTTCCATGGAGATTTTCTCTTGGAGATATTGGCAAGTTGGATTATTTTTTTTGGAGATTTTGTCCAATGGTGTTTTTTTTGGGGATTTCGTACGACTCCCTTTTTAAGGATGTGTATACTTTGAAAGTAATTTTTTTTGTCGTTAGTGTTGCCCATATTAGAATATTGCTGTGTCGTTTGTTCACCTTTTTACGAAAACGTTATTATAAGAATAGAAAGAATACAAAAAAGGTTTACGCGGTTTGCGTTTAGGAATCTGAGATGGTCCGACGAAATGCCTGCGTGTAACAAACCAACGATCATCATTATCATTATGTAACAAACCACCGATCATCATCATTACTTTTATTATATTATTATTATTCTATTATTATTCTATTATTATTCTATTGTTATCTTTATTATTATATTTTCCCAACATTTATGAATTCCTAAATACTTTCCTATAATTTACAATTATATATATATATTTTTCTAAGAAATTTCAATGTGGCAACGCCCTAATATTCGAAAAGCTCTTCTAGTTTTAAATAATGTAAACAATAATCGAATGTAATTTCGAAAAGCTCTTCTAGCCCATAAGAAACTGATGTCAACAAGGAAATTTATTATGAAAGCTTTTTCCAATTTAGTATAAAAGGGCACGCACGCCCAGAACAATTTGCCGATTCTGTTTGCTCGCTAATTGACGAAGGTTATACAAGACCGTCTCCCTTGGAAAGTACATAAAATTAGTCTAGCGCTTTACGCTTATATTTCATTAACTTTACGTTTTGCTTCCATTGCCCGCAAAAGTTACTGTAGTCCCACGGACAGCATAACCACTGCGGAGAATAGTAGCAAAGTGCATTCATAATCCATTTACCTTGGAAAAACTTTTGTTAATTATAATTTTTTTTTCTAGTAAATAAAAACGAATTGTTCTCATTTAAAAAACTTTTCGCACGTTTTATTTATTTTTTTTTCCGAGAAATCAAAGATTGGTGGTTCTTCCTATTCAACCGTTACTGCAGTCCCCGGACAGCATAACCGTGGTAGGGGAATCCCCAAGCTCGCGTCGCAAAAAACCTAAGCATCACATTATCACCGTTGCGGAGAACCATCGCCATTGGAATTACCACCCAACACAATCCCTGCTCCGAGCTCACCTCGGCAAAGACAACAACAACACTCGTTTCATGCGTACTTTTCAAGATGTGCGCTATTGGATTTAAAAACCCTTAAAACCCGCAGACAGGCTCAATGCGTTCTCTTTATAAGAGATATTTTAAATAAACGCATAAAATCTGAGGAACTACTTGCGCAAGTTACTTGGTACGTTCCAGAAAGAAATCTGAGAATTCGTAATGATCTGTTCTATGTTCCCACTCATCGTACAAATTATGGTTTAAATAATCCCGTAACTCGTTCATTATCATTGTATAACTCTATTTGTAGTGAAGTCGACCTTTCTATGAGCAGGGTTAATTTCAAAAATAATGTTCAAAATTTATTCCACTTTTAATGTATAGGATCCAGAATAAAATAATTATAAATAATGTAACACCTTTTGTTATCAGCAGATTGTAAATCCATTGATAAATAATAATAAATAAATAAATTATTAAATTGTGTTCTATTGACATCCCTACAAAATATACGAAGGTCCAGCGGGACCTTTTCCAATCATAGGAAGGTTTTAAAACATCCATCAACAATAGTTAAAACCCGAAAAAAGATTTTTTTTTTTAATTCCCTTAGGAACAGCGCATTATTTATCTGCTCAAGGTCCTTCAAACCCGACAAAGAGAATATTTTTCTAAAATGCTCTTAGAAACTCCACAATATTTCTGTGATCAAGGTTATTTAGCCAAGTGATCCTCGAAACCAAAAAAAGTCAGCTTAATCCGAAAAAGGGTATTTCTTTGTGTACTGGGTGTTTGATTCAAATGAATATTCAACTCACATGGCCACCAAATATCAGGTAGTCAACTCATTCACGTTTGTAAGCTATGACTCCAATGAGTTGACTACACCATATAATATTGAATGTCTTAAACTAATTCTAAGCCATTCATGTAGACCTCTAGTACCTACCTACTTATTATAATAATCTTGCATACATTGCTAATGTTAGAACGATTTCGGTAGATCTGCAGGAATGTCTCCACTCTCATTTTTTTTTTTTTTTTTGTCGGGATGTGTGAAACTTTCTGCACTGGAGCACTCAGACTCAATACTGGTCCATTGTACTGCCAGGCAGACACACCACATTTTACTGTGGGAATTTACTCGTTTTTCTAAGAAAAACGAGAAGGCGCTTCAATGATAAGGAGCTTAGGTTTACAGCACTCACCATATCCGCACCAAATACCTGCCACCTGATACGAGCAAAAGCAGGACAATCACAGACGAAATGTTCCGCAGTGTCGTCGCTTTCTCCACAGGCTTCGCAGTTGGTGGTGTCGCTTAGGCCTAGCACCTTAAGGTGTTTGGCAAAAGCGTAGTGTCCCGTAAGAACGCCAGTAGTCTGTCTGCAGTCTTTTCTGTTGAGAGACAACAAGAATGCCGCGGATTTCCCACAGACGTCGGGGAGCATTTGCTTAGTCTGTCTGCACCCTGGAGAGTCATGCCAACGGCGATTGTGTTCATAGGAAACCCAACCGTCAATGGAAGCCCTGACCGAGGACGCAGGCAGACAGATCGCTGGTTCAGGTCCTGAGAGGTCCCCCTCTGAGCCTTGTCTAGCAAGTTCATCGGAGATCTCATTTCCCGTGATCCCGTTATGACCCGGGACCCAGACAAGTTTAAGTGAATTCAGCCTTCCGACCGAATTCAGAGATATCTTGCATTCACGTACTATTTTGGAGGTAGTTAAGGGTTTGAGTAAGGCCTTAAGCGCAGCCTGACTGTCGCTACAGACGCAGATACTTCGCCCCCTCCACCTGTTCCTCGTAACATAGTCCATGGCCATTAGGATAGCATAAGTCTCTGTTTGGAAGACTGACGCATGTTTGCCTAACGGAAAGAAAAGTCTAACGCTATCGCTCTCCACGAAGACACCAGCACCAGATCCTTGATCGGTTTTGGAGCCATCCGTAAAGATTCGACTGCATTCCCTTCCAGGTTCAGAGTCCGGCCAGAGCCAGTCCTGGACGCGAGGAAAGTCGACCTCGTATTTGCGCTTTAGCCGAAGTTCCGGTGTCATCGCATCAGACGGCATATCCATAAGACAGGAGTCGAAGGACAACCGTTGCGCAAGTTCATCAAAACTCCAGTGCGAGTTATACCAAAAGCCACCTCTTGTAAGACGTGAGATAGCCTTGATTGTACAGCCCATGATGTAAACATCAAGGGGCGGAAGGTTCAATAGTGCATCTAGGCCGGAGCCAGGCGTGCTGGGGAAGGCCCCCGTGCAGCCGAGACATACCTGCCTTTGGAGTTTGGCAAAAGCAGCAGTGACGTATTTACGTGAAAGCTTATTCCACCAAACAACCGATGCGTATGCTATAAATGGTCTTATCATAGCCGTATAAATCCATAGGACTCTTTTCGGTGATAAGCCCCATGTCTTGCCGAAAATGCCTTTGCACTGCCAGAAAATAGACAGCGCCTTGGCAGTCTTCAGCTCAACATGTTTGGACCAAAGAAGTTTGCTATCCAGGATGACTCCCAGATACTTTGCTTCATTGGAGAGTTGGATTGTGACGCCTTTTATCACTGGCTGAGTCAACCCGACCAGCTTCCTCCTTCTCGTAAAGAGAACAACCTCAGTTTTAAGAGGATTGACCGAGAGCCCATTCCTAGTGCAGCATTCGTCGATCACGTCAAAGGCCGCCTGCGCCTTGGCGCATACAGTCGCTAGGCATGATCCAACAGAAAGCACGGCAACATCATCCGCGTACGCCTGAGCGTAAATATTAGAACTGTTGAGTGCGTTCAACAGAGAGTCGACCAGCATACACCACAGCAGTGGAGACAGGACGCCACCTAGCGGGCAGCCTCTGTTTACCCCCGCCATAACATAGCGGCCACAATCCGCATCCGCAACCAACGTTCTATTCATTAGCATTGCTTTAATCCACAACACCAATGGTTCGTCTACTCCGTGTTGTCTGGCGGATCTGCACATGCTATCAAAAGTCGCATTGTCAAAAGCACCCTCAATATCGATGAAAATGCCCATCGCGTATTCTTTTCTGTCAAGCGCGCCTTCAATTCTACCAACTAGATTTTGGAGCGCAGTCTCGCAGGATTTTCCGCGTTGATAGGCATGTTGCATCGGAGATAGTGGGTGCAATCGCAAAGCACCTTTGCGCACGTGAAGCTCGACCAGCCTTTCCAAGCTTTTCAGCAAGAAAGAAGTCAGACTGATTGGTCTGAAGCTCTTGGCGAGCGAGTAGTCACTTCTGCCAATTTTTGGTATGAATGCCACTCTAACTGTACGCCAGGGTGTTGGAATGTATGCCAGTGCTAGGACACCGGTGAAGATTTTCTTCATAGTCGGTAGCAGCTGGTTTGTACATTGTTGCAGCATGGCTGGGTATATTCCGTCCGTACCAGGCGACTTGAAGCCGTCAAAAGACGCAAATGCGTATTTAATGGCCTCGTCCGTCACCACGGCCTTCGCAATATACCAGCTACGCCGAGTTGTTTGTCTTGGCTCACTCATAGTCTCGGTAATCGGGGCTGGTTGTGAACCAATTGTAATCTGGTTACCTGGAAAGTGAGACTCCAGCAGATAACTAAGAGTTTCCGCTTTCGTCTCAGTGAAGGTGCCATCAAGTTTTCTAAGTGAGTCCAGTTTGGCTGGTTTGCCCTTTTTCAGAACTTTAACCAACCTACTAGTTTCACCCAGCTTTTCAATCTTTTCGCAGAAATTCTTATAAGAAGCACTTTTGGATACCCGAATTAGCCTCTTATATTCCTTCTGCTTCGATCGGTAGAGATTCCAGTCTGTCTCCAAATCAGTCTTGAGTGACCTATTTAGAAGCTTTCTAGCTTCTCTACGAATTCTTTGCAGTTCCGAGCTCCACCAGGGAACCGGTGTTCTGCCAGGGGGTTTGCTTACTGGGCACGTCAGTTCAAAACAGCTAGTAATGGCACTATTCAGGTCTTGAACAGCTTCCTCTACCTTTTGTCTCGTCCTGAGTTTGGTTGGAGTTTTGAGAGTTTTCCCTAATTCCTCCCTGAAGCGTATCCAGTTGGTTTTTCTCGGATTCCTCCTCTCCTGCAAAGTTATGGCTTCGCATTCGATTTGGAATTCGATATATCTATGGTCTGAGAGGGACACCTCCGAAGAGACCCTCCAGTTAGTAACCGCCTTAAAGTATCTATTTGATAAAGTTAGGTCGATCACTTCCTGTCTTCTTGACGTCACAAAAGTTGGTTGCGAGCCAACATTGTTGATAGTAAGATCAGATGATAGAATGAAATCCAGGAGATGGTTTCCTCGCATGTTGCATTTGCTGCTGCCCCAAACAGTGTTTTGAGCATTGGCATCACAGCATATAACTAGGCCCATCTTCCTGGTGTCGCAATAGTCGATGAGTTCAGCAATTGCCCTCGGTGGTGGAGGCACTACCGAATCATAGGGGAGATAAGCTGATGCCACGATGAAGGTCTTCCAATTTCCATTCGTTTCGTAGCTAATGGCTGCAGCAACCAAATCTTGGCCACAAAATTGTCCAAGCTTAGTCGCTGAGAAAAGGTTCGACACAGCAAGACAAGCCCTTGGTCTCTCGGACCGCTCGTCACAGAGTAGTGCCACGGACACCTCCAAGGCCACAGATGCGATTTTTCCACACCCATGGCTCCTGTATGGATATTATGTGGGCTTTTGTATTCAACACAGAAAGCTTCTTACTGATGAGTGCAGTAGCAGCCTTGGAGTGTTGAAGGTTAATCTGAGTAAATCCAATCATTGGAAATACATCAGTCATACTAGTGGAAGGGCACGCAGAAGGTGCGCGCGCAGTTCCACCGACAGGAGTGCTTGAGGTCTTCTTCCTCCGTTTGTTCCTGTTCGAGCTATTGGAAGGGGAGGCAGCGTTGGTTTCAGTCAGCTGGCTGGTTTCGGTTGGGGTAACCTCTGCCGACCTGCATCTCTTTTCCGTCGCCGCCGGGGAAGGGCAGTTCTCAGCGCTTGCGCCTTCAACTGGCGGTGCAGTTTCTTCGCGCCGCACGATAGCCGCCTTTCTCCTTTTCCTCTTTCGCTGGCTCTTAGATGGACGCTGACCGCCTCTGTGGCCCGTTTCACCTGTTCGGTTTCGCAGGCCTCGTCGGCAGCATCACACCTATCTGTCTGTCTATTGGTCTGAAGATTAAGCGTATCAGGTTGAACCTCTCCGCCACTTTCTTCATGTTTCCAGCCCAGTCTACCGAACGTGTCGGAGATAGAGCTGCAGGAATCTTCGGAAGCAAACCTTTTCGCAACTCGAAGGTCAACGCCTGTACAGGCGGGGGGTATATGTATGTCGGTTGGGGCCTCCAGAATCCGTGCCCCGACCGTGGTCGAAAAGACCACGGGTGGATTTTCGCCCATGCGAGTACCACCTGGAGTATTTGAATCATTAAGTTGTTCCTGCATACTTGTTTTTTGGTTTGGTTCGCGATAGAGCTTTGACGGTGTATAAAACGCCGCTATGACTCTAAAACCTCGGATCACGAACGTATCGTACCGAGGTCCCCCTATCCACCACCTGGGGACGCGCCTGGTGGGTAACCAACCCGACAGGCTCCACTCTCATTACTTTATGATAAAGGGTTTTTCAATAAGAGCGCTACAAAAGTTTTTTTTTAAATAAAACAAAAACAGTTTTGGATACCAATGAAATTCTTTATTCCTGTGAAAGTACGTTCGATGCCATTATGTATGGAACTCGATTTCTTTTGCATGGCCACCACGGACACGCTTGCAGAAGTCCAGACGCTGAACCCAATTTTCGACGGTTTTCAAGCATAAATCGGCCGATACTGCTGCAATTTCACGTTCGATATTCGTACGAAGTTCATCAATCGTCGCTGGCTTGTTGGCATAGACCATAGACTTGACGTAGCCCCACAGGAAACAGTCTAACGGCGTCAAATCGCACGACCGAGGCGGCCAAGCGACTGGACCATTTCGTGAGATAACACGGTTTCCAAACTTGGTTTCCAATAACTTGAATGTGGCATTCGCTGTGTAGCTTGTGGCGCCGTCCTGTTGGAACCACATGTCCTCCAAGTCCATATCATCCAATAGGCCAAGATCTTTTCGCAAAATTCGCCACAACGACGTCACAGAGATGCCCAACGCTTGAGAACGACGTGTGAGAGACACATTTGGGCTTTCTTCAACTGAAGCCTCAGCGGCAGCAATATTCTCGACACTTTTCCACTAGACGCTCAATTGTTGATCTGCTAGGACGATTATGACGACCATAAATTGGACGTAGCGCTCTTAACGTTGAGGCCACTGACTCCGAATTTCGGTAGTAAATTTTAATAATTTCGACTCGTTGTTGGCTCGTATATTTTTTCACCATGAAATGGCAAACCTTACTAAAGAGAAATGTCAAAAGAGCGGCAAGACATTCGGCGTCGTTTGCTGTCCCTGTCGCTCTACTTTTGTAGCGTCCCTGTTGAAAAACCCTTTATAAAGCTCTAGATGACAAAAAATGTTGCACCGGGCTTTTTGTACACATTACCAAAGTTTCGGTCATGGTCAACCACAGAGTTCTACTAAACAAATTGCACTATGCAGGATTTCATGGTTTTATTCACAACTAGTTTGAGTCTCACATAAAGGATAGACCTCACAAAGTTGCAGTATGTAACTTTGTTAGCAGACCAATAACTATGAACTTGGGTGTGCCTCAGGATCCCATAATGTTCCTTCTTTACATCACTCCCTTATTTAGTCAACCGTTCAAAGGGAAAGTAACAGCTTTTGCAGATGATCTTGGCATTGCATACCGCCCGGATAAACTCTAAACTTATAAGCGTGGACATAAATCATGATGTTCACCTCCTGGGATTGTGGTTTTCGGAACACAAACTAGTTGTTAGCAATAAAACCAAATTATTGTACTTCAGTTTTAATATGCAAGAGTCCCTTTGCTTTGAAAATTCCTTTCATGCCATCAATTGCGAATGGTCCACTGTGTAAAACTATGTTTGTACTGAAGAAGCCACAAGAGCAATGTTGTTTGAGCAGGAATCTAGTAACACACGCTGTTTATAATTGACACAACTAATCAGTTTAAATATTTGGGCATTACTTTCGACCGAAATATGATTTGGTCCAAACATATTTCGATTCTGAAACAATATTTAACACTTGGTATTTAGGTTAAGAACGACTTTTTTTTTTCTTTTATTTTAAAAAGGAAATCTAAATCCCAGAGCACTCAGGCTCGGTTACTGTCCATTTTACTACTTACTTCTACTTAACTTGCTCCCGACCCGTCAAGTGTCACTGCCTGAGACACTGCAGCCTTCCATCCTCTGCGATCCCGGGAACGCTGCTTCCAGTTCACCAGACCAAGCGCTCTGGCATCCACGAAGGCTTGGTCTTTAAAACAGCGGTTCGGTCTTCGTTGCCTTCTCGAACCAGGGGCTGGGAGTCGAAGATCCTCTTGGTTGGACCATTTTTTTCCATTCGCTCAATGTGGCCCAGCCAATGTAGTCGACGTGATTTAGCTTTCTGAACTACATCCACATCTTGGTACAGCTCATAGAGTTCGCGGTTGTATCTTTTCCTCCATTCGGACCAAATATCCGACGGAGTATTTTTCTTTCAAAAGAATCCAATATTAACTCCCCTTTTCTACTTATCGTCCAGCACTCGGCGGCATAAAGCAGGACTGGTAGAATTAGGGATCGATAGAGCATGTATTTTGTCCTATTGAGGAGTTTTGAACCCATTTGTTTCGCTAAACCGAAATAGCAACGGTTTCTCAACGTAATTCTTCGCCAGATCTCCACTAAGGTGTCATTCGTGGAGTTGATGTTTACTCTTGGTAGATGAACTCCTTAACTACCTCGAAGTTATTGCTATCTACAGTGACGTTTTGTCAGATCGGTGGACAGATGTTAGTTTTTTTGTTGATAGCTTGTACTTGGTCTTGTCCTCATTTACTTCAAGGCCAACCAATTTCGCCTATTCTTCAATTGGGGTGAAAGCCTCTAACACGGCACGCTGGGAACGGCTGGTAATGTCGATATCGTCCTCATACCCCAGTAGCTAGACAGATCTATTGAAGATAGTGCCATTCGTGTTGACACCTGCCCTTCGCACTCTTTTCTAAAGAACATGATTGAAGAAGTGAAGAATGATAACGCATCTATTTGCCGAAATCCGGTACAAGTTTGGAATAATTCGGAAGAGCTACTTCCAAACTGCACATTACACCGCGTGATTTCAAGTATCACGCGACACAACTGCATCAATTTTGCCGGGATCCAAAATTCGGCCATCGCCACGTAGAGCTCCTGACGATGAATGCTTTCATATGCGGCTTTAAAGTCAATGAAAAGGTAGTGGGTCTCGACTTGGAAATCATCGGTCTTTTCCAGGATTTGCCTTAGTGTGAAGATTTGGTCTAGTGCCGATCTGCCGTGCCGGAAGCCACACTGGATCTTATACGCGACATTGGCTTTTTTGAAGATGGGGCATTTGGAGCTGATAGTCCAGTCTTCGGGTATGCTTTCTTCCACCCATACTTAGTTGAGGATTTGGTGCATGTGCTCTACCAAAACATCACCTCCATATTTGAAGAGCTCCGCTGGTAGAAAATCAGAGCCGGTGACCTTATTGTTCTTTAGCTTTCTTATATATTATTTCAAATAGCCTGCGTTCCGAACTTAAAGCCAGCTGCCAGTTGCTTCGCTTTCTGTTAAAATCTCCGGATGCCGTTTCGATCGCGAGACTCTTCGATTTCCTTGAGCTGGGAGAATGCGTACGCAGGATATTCTTTTCCTCCCTTCTCTTGGCTCGATAGTCTTCCTCTCCGCCCTTGTATTGCGCTGCAGAGTTTTTAAGTGTGCTTCTTCTGTCACCTTCTTCCTATAAGCGCATACAGCATCATACCACTGGCTTTTTTTCTGGATTGGCTGATAACCTATGGTGGTCTGGGCTACCTTCTTTATGATGTCACGGTATCGGTTCCATATATTGTTAGCGTGGGTGGTGAATGCACAGAGGAGCGTCTCTTGGTCATCCGCTCTCTGAAGACTCTGGCTACTGCAGGTGTGCTAAGGCGTCCAACTTCGAATTTCTTCTTTTGGGCAGTCGAGCTCTAAGTTTAGCCGCGACAAGGAAATGGTCAGAGTCGACATTTGCCACTGGGAATGTGACGTTTATGATGTTGGATGCGATTAGCACATGATCGATTTGGTTGGCGGTTCGACCATCTGGAGATGCCAGGTTGCTGTGTGGATCTTGAGCATTGGAAACCTACTATGGTAAACTGGGGTACATTCGGCACCTTAAGTTAAAGGCTTCATATTTTCGATATTTCCTAACGTATTAGATAAAATTCATACTCAATGAAAGTTTGATATTTATAGTCTTAAATAAAATAAGAAACTTTTCCGTGTGACTTATGAAGCACTTTTTTTATTTATTTAAGAAAAAAAGCCGTTTCGCCGAATGTGCCCCAACACGGGGCACATTCGTCATTGCCAGGGGCGCATTCGGCAAAGATTTTATAAGTTCGTAAACATATTCGTAAACAAAGTTTTTGAAAGTATGATAAGTTAGTCCATGTTAATAAAATGCACATTGTTTTATGTATATAAAAATAACTAACTCATCTTCTTGTTTCTGTGTCAAAATATGCTGGGATGTATATTTTGATTGAAAGGTTTCTTCTGTACCATTCTCTGAATCTGTGCATAGTTTTAGAGGATCACGTTTCTTTAATTTGGACTGTAAGGTCGTGCGTTTTATATCGTACTTTCGAGAAGCTGAAACTAAATTTTCTCCACCACATTCTACATCCGAAATAGCATTTTTTATCTCAGTTTCATTTATTTTGACTCTGTCAGTCTTTTTGTTATAGTTTCGAACCATATCTATACATTAAAATAAATAATCAATAGCTTTATAAAATTTCTGCCTAGTATTTTTATTATAAACAAACGCCGAATGTGCCCCGAAGTCTAACATGTTCTCTTTCAAATTATCTCACAAACACTTATAAGACTCGGACAGATTTGGGCTGTTTACCTTCAAAACTAAGGTTTAATCTTACTTTTTACAAAATATCACTTTGATTAACTCAAAAATGACATAAAAAATTGCTTACCCACCTTCGGTAGAAATTTACAGCCAGCAGCCCAAAAACACACAACCACTTGTAACTTTTTTTGCACACTGATTAGGACTGTCAAACTACAAAGCATCTTGCGGGTGCATAGAAGGGTGCGTTAAAAAAAACAAACCATCGGTTTACACCCTGGCGTTCTGGGTGAAAATGACGATGCCGAATGTGCCCCGAAGACGAATGTGCCCCAGTTTACCATACTACTTATCACCGTATTATGAGCTGCTGCAAAGTCGATTGGTATCTTTTTGGTGTAGAGCTTGGAGAAACAAGTTGTCATTTGTTTCTCTCCATTAATGGGTGGCGTCTGCTGTTGTTCCCAATTGGGATTGGGGCCAACACATTAACTTCTACACCGTCGCCACCTCCTAATGAATTGTTCTATAATTCTTTGCGAAGAACAGGACTTTCATTTCCATTGATTCATTCGATAAAAAGGATATTTCAAATAGTGAGTCATAAAAAATGCCCTAGAGAATCGTTCCAAATTTCAGTGTTTTCGAAGTTTACGGCCTCAAATTAGGTGACGGATGGATGTTGATTACAAATAAAGTTACTTTTAAGGGCTTTCGAGCAATATTAAGGAACGTTACAAACTATGAGTAAAATTAATATTTCCCTACAATAGGGTACACAAATGTTCGCATTACAGACACGTTCAATTCTTAGAAGGATTACTTTGTTTATTAATTGTTTGGAATAATCTTATGATGAATCAGTGCAGCACACGCATTAATAAAAAAATATAATTGACATTATGCTTGCTCTTAATTTATTACACTTTTAAAACGATTGTTTATAGTTTCTTATCCATGACAATTGCTACTCGTGTCACGATTTAGTGATCGCAGTTTTAAATAGGAAGCGAGCTAACGTTTCATTGTTATTATTATTATTATTATTGTCTTTAGCCATTTACTACATTCCAGTTTTTTATTAGTTTATTAGTCAACGTTCGCTTAACAAAAAAAAAGAAAAAAAAAAACAGATACTCGGTGCTCAAATGTTGTGTTTTCTGAAAGTCTTCTGCGGCGAATGAAATTCTTTATTGCCGCGGAAATAAGTCTGTCTAGAACCTTTTTATTCCTCTCCAAATTGCGGTTTTAAGAATTTGAATAAAACTTGATGATTTCCGCAAGACTAAAGCGCGGTGCCGACATGCAACTTAATTTTAGGCGCACAAAACCAATGACTTTGAGTTTAAAAAAACTAAGGTACAATATTACTAAGCGCTGCAATGTAAAAATATTTATTTCTGTAGATACAAATTTCACTTAAATTATCTATTTTCTCTGTTTGTATTTAATAATGCCCAAAGTGTCCAAAATGTTCACCAAATCCATTATTGCCACCATGAAGTCCTGTATCATGCACACCATGTGAGTCGTGCACCTCATGCAATCCAGTGTCGTAGTGACCAGCACCATAGTGTCCCAGACCGTAATGTCCCTCACCGAAGTGCCCACCGTAGATGACTGGGCTATGGATACCAGATTCATGAATGCCATGATGGATACTTACATGCAAGTCGGGAGTGTGGTGGCCATAGCCAGCATGTTCGTCCACGATGTCGTCGTAGCGGTGATGATGATGATGATGATAATGATCCTTGTGTTGATAATGATCCTTGTGCTTATGATGATCCTTTTCGTGTTTATCTTTCTTATCTTTTTTAAAAAAGTCAAAATCAAAGGTACGACGTTCTGCTACATCTTGATCTTCTGCCAAGATGCATGCAAATACGATCACGAGGATTACAACGATGACCTATTAAAAAATCGTCATTTTAAGGATTAGAATTTAAAAACCGCATTTATTTTACAATGAACTTCATTTTGCTTCTGTATTGATTTGGATTTGAATTAAACTGGGTGATTAGTGGAATAAAGACTTGACTGTAGAGATACCATCGCCAGCAAGCTCTTTTATACTTAACATCGATAGGTAGATGGAACCAATTGTTGATCATCTGTGACATTTTCTTTGGAATGTAATTACATCTATAACGATCGCTGGATCGAAATGGGCCCATTTTGTTGCGTAGTGTTGTATAAGGTTTTCCCCTAATACCCCTTTTTTTAAAGTAACCAAACCTCACCTTACACGGTGGCATAAGTAAAAAACCGCATAATGTACCGCAAGAGTCAACGACATTTCGACGACCATCATGCTTGGGTGCACCTCGACATATGGTGGAAATCACAAAGTGTTTTGGTCGTAGTTCAACCAAAAATTCGGCAATGTTAGCGAAACAATGAGCTGGCGTGGTTTAAATTGCTGCGAAATACATCACACAATTAACTCAACTCTTTGATATACTCGTATATTTGTGCAGAAGGTTTTTTATGCTTTTTTAGTAAGATAATTTCAGCGGTCAGTGATCTACCTTGAGAGATGTGAAACGCATCCGCTAAAAATTTTAATTGTGTAAACAGAGTTGGGAAGTTTTAGTCAGCAGGGAGTTGAGGTAGTGATTGACTACTGGAGATAACGGCAGCTTAGCAGAATGATCAAATGCGTGGGTCTATTGGAATAAGAAGACCTTAGCGTTCAAAGGCTCATACATATGTTCCTACTGCTACATTTTGTGTAGCGGTTACATGCCAATTGACTTGCGAGTGTTTCATGTAGCTTTGTCAAGGAAATACGATGGAAAATTACATTAAACTTCAAGTGAAGGTGCAATACTTAATTGTAAGTTATTTTTAGATATTTTCTTTCGATTTAAAGTGTTTTTTTTTTAAGAAAATCGCCCCTCCCGCCCGAATGGGGCGAGATAGACCCTCCCCCTACTATAGTAAAAAAATGCTTTTAAGTAACTTTTATACAAAAAAACGTTATTTTTTCTTGTTGTCTAAGTTATCGTACTCTTTCTAGGACAGGTAAATTTTTGTTGAAAATGTTTCGATATTTTTAAAACCATTCACTGGAACATTTTGTTTGCAGTAAGAAGGACATGGAATGATTAACCTTTCTTCGTCCCCCAGAATCCGATTTCAAGATAAGACTCTCGTTTTGTTGATCGCATAACTGAGTCTGGTCTTTGGCTGAAAGTTCTTAATAGCTTCCACAATTGACGCTTACCACCCTCCTCTGCTCCTCTCTTTCTTATCCCAGTCCTCTTCCAGATCCCCACCTCTTACTAACCTTTACTCTTACGACCTTCGCAAAGCTAGCTTCCGAAAGATCAATGAGTTTCTTTGCAGAATCAAACTCATCTTCTCGAATTTATCCGAAATCTTAAAATGCATTTCCTTATTCGTTACTTTATCGCGGAAAAAGAACTCGCCATCTTGGTGTAATAGGAAACTGCGTTCACTAAGTTATCAACGTAACAAACTATGGACAATCTATATTCAATCCAGAACTGCAACAGATAATTCGAATTTTCTCGTTTCGTACTTACAATTCTCTAGCCTTTTCGATCGCCTCTATCAGCGCTTCCTTTATCACGCTCAAGCCGGCGGCCATTTTTAGGGTTCCGTAGCCAAATGGCAAAAAACGGAACCCTTATGGATTCGTCATGTCTGTCTGTCTGTCTGTCCGTCCGTATGTCACAGCCACTTTTTTCCGAAACTATAAGAACTATACTGTCTTGGTCAGTAGATGTATTCTGTGAACCGCATTAAGATTATCACACAAAAATAGAAAAAAAACAATAAATTTTTGGGGGTTCCCCATACTTAGAACTGAAACTTGTTATGTTGGGAACCAGGGTCGAGCCACAGGGGCAACTTCGATACAGGTGAGGAGGACGCGGCATGCTTGTGGTTGCTCGGCTCAGCTCGTCGGACGGGGGTAGTTCTTGTCCCCTCACCATATACCACCTGCTCAACAAACGTTTTGTCCATGCCAAAAGGTTGTAAAAAGTGAAAAAAAAAAGAAAGAAAGCTACTCTACGTAGACCACGGACGGACGAAAAAAAGATAGGATAGTAAAGATAAAAGAAAAGAAAATGTCCAAGGACATAGGCCGATACCCAAGAGAGAGAAGGGAAGGAGCACCCGAACTAATCTAGCTAACCTAAATTAAAGCTAACCTAACCTACAATTAAAAGCTAATCCCTAAAATATAGCTAACTTAAAACTACACCAAAACTATCTTACCCTAACCGCAACTCACTTTCCCTAAATCTCTCTTTGATACCGGGTTCGTTATGAGCCCGAAACATGCCAGATGTTATTGGCAAAGGTTGGCCAGTCCACCCTTGTATCTTTCGACACAACCTTAGCTATTACTCTGGCCGATGCTGTGAGTGATAGCCCCTCGACGAACCCTCCAGTCACAATTTAGGTAAGTATGTACGTAGTGAAAAGTTTGTATGTCGTCACGTCATGTCGTAAAAGTTCGTGTTGTCCTGTTATGTCATTGTCGATCTATAGAAGGACGGCCTTCACAGCCGTCCACACACCAAATGCGAAAGTTTAAATGCGCGTCTTTAAATGCACAATAAAACCAAAAAAGTTAATTCCATGAAAGGCTTTTCAAAATTTAATTAATATAAAAAAACTTAAAACTATGGCAAAAGAATTCAAAAACGTCAAAAAAACTAAATCTAAGATTCTGCACTTAAACTATAAAATTTAAAAATAAAGAATTCAAAAATGTGTAGAAAACTTAAACTACTTACGGTTCTACGGTCCCCCGTTGTCCTGGTACCACACGACGAAGAACGGTGAGTTGATGTTGGCCAATATGGCCTCGGAGACGCGCACTATTTCAAAAATTCAAGGGCAGAACTCACAAAAAAAATGTATCCTAAGCTTACATTCAACTCAAATTCAAAAAAAAAATAATTAAAATTAAACTTAAACTAAAACTATGATTTAAAAAAAAAAAAAACAATTCAATAAAGAAGCAAAAAAACCAATTCAAAAAAGAATAAGGCTTCGAAAAAAAATTAAAATTGAAAATTAAACCTAAATTCAGCCTATATACGCCACGGCGTTTTAGAGGGGTGGGAAACACTTCTTGGTGCAAGTGGATGTTGTTGCCACAAACGGGGGCGGAGCACTTCGGCGCACTGCACTTTATGTTTATTGTAGGTATATGTTTTGCTTGTGTTCAGCCACTGTTTAATGTTTTTCACTTATGTATTTTTATTGGTGTTTTATTGTAAGTTGTCTTTGTTCACTGTTTTAATTATTGTCGTTGTTGTTTTGTGTATTGGATGGTTGCGGCTCTGTGGCCGTACAACCTGAACTCGTTGAAGCGGTTTCGCTGGTCTCCACGGGAGATTTTCCCAGCACGGCAACAAGATTTTAAAGCCCAAGGTCAACAAAAAGAGGGGCAGAGGTTTGAACCCCAGCCCAAAAGTGGGAGCCCAAATGAGACCCAAACCTTAGGGAAAGACTCTTAATTTTTGTTTGTTTTATTATTGAGATTTCACCTACCTCTGCAGCGACTCTATCTGTTCACCAGTCCCCTTGCTTCACCACTTGTCCAAAAATGAGTTATAACCACCTAAGTTTCAGTAATTATTTAAAATGAAATCTGACATATATGTACATGTATATACATTTTTTTTCTCACCAAAGTAATTTCCACCAAATTATTTTGCCAGTTTATGACGAAATGCACGCAATTTACTTTATAAAAAAACCCAATTAATTCTGAGGGCAACGACCGCTCAGGAAAACAAATTTGCACAGCTGTGACCGGTTGACCGTGAAATTATGTACATACATAAGTATTTCGATCTTGTCCATCTCTTGTCTTTCTTTCTTTATCCTCCTTCTATACCCTATTCCATCCTTTCTCTTTCATCTGTACCTTCCTAATTTCCCTTTCTATTCAGCTAATCCTGGAAGGAGAAAGAAATAGTTCACCTTCCAGTCGTCAAGGTTCGTTCTTTCGTTTTGTGTGGTCAATAAAATAAATACTCCTAGTCATAAATTACATAATCTAATCTTATTCACTAAAAATAAAATAAAATAAAATAAAAACGTATCACGACCAGCCATTACATAACACGAAATCGGAAATAGATTGGAATCGGGACACTGATTATTCCAATTAGGGAAATTTAAAGGGAAATTCGTGAAAGGAAAGGAAGAGAATGGAAGAAAATAGAAGAAAAGAGAACGCGAAGACAAACTAGTAACAAGAACACAACCTGTCAAAACACATTGGTTGTCGGACGAATGGAAGGATTGCAGGTGAGGAAGTGGTTATTTGAATTATTAATTTGGATTAATTGCAGGAAATGGAGTGGGTAATTAAAAAGGTGAAGGGCAACATTGTCTCACTGAAGTCTGCTCACTGCAATACGGATTGGACGTCGAATCACGTAAATAATCTCCAGTGAAACATTTGTTTACATTTTTTTGTTTCTTTAATTTTTCTCTTTTCTTTACAGGTACTGGAGTGTGAAGGATGATGGACGGAATCTGGACAATGAGGGGAAAGTAGCAAAAGTCTCAAAATGTTTTTTTCATCAAACCCATACGTGTGCGGTATCTATGGATAGGTCTTCAAAAATGATATTGAGGTTTCCAATATCATTTTTTTCTAGACTGAAAAGTTTGCGCGAGAGACACTTCCAAAGTGGTGAAATGTGTCCCCCGCTCTGTAACTTCTAAAATAAGAGAATGATAAAACTAAAAAAAATATATGATGTACCTTACCATGCAAACTTCCACCGAAAATTGGTTTGAACGAGATTTAGTAAGTAGTTTTGTTTTAATACGTCATGAATCGCAAACCGTTACTTATCTATTATTAAAACATCGATCAAAGTTACAACGAACTACAAGAACTTTTATATGATGTTACTTGCTGCTACGGAACCTTTCATGGGCGAGTCCGACTCGCACTTGGCTGTTTTTTTTTTCACTTTGTTAATTACATAAGGAGATCTAATGGATATCCCTCCTCACTGCTGTTACGTTTAGGTAAGGTTAGGTTAAGGCTGAAGGGATTTTTAAATACCCTTATCATGTAGTAGCTACACAGCGTGCGAATAATGCGTTGAAGGGTAGGGTAAACCTATACCCGTCACACTTAGGTCAATGTTGGCCCATTGGGATGCCTTTTTATGATTATGAGTCTCTTATGGTGGAACCTTTGAACCTTTGGATTTCCTAACCATTCTGAGGTAGTTATGAGCTTGTGCAACTCATTCATATACTTGCCAGTTCTTACAAGCATTTGCGTTTAACAGCAAGCAGCACCTAGCAATGGCATATTTCATAGCAGGCGGGTGATTCTTAGTTGCTTAGGGAGATCAAGTTTTCCTGTATTCGACTTTAAGCAATGGACTTGGCGGGGATTTGAACGCACAACCTTCCAATCAGTAAGCAAATACACTGCACCGTTGCCACCCGCTTAAGTCCTTGTTTTGTTCCACTCTTTGACTATGACATTGATGTGTGCCCTAAATTAGATTCCCGGTCTCTGCACTAATTGCTTGTTGCTTTTGGCTGTTCACTTCAGAATTATTGGGAAATAAGATGCTGTATGTTTCAATGTTTCAATCAGTGTTGTTTAAAGGCGAATTTTCAATGGATCCCTTTGCAATCGCAAACTCTTTTGCAACCGTGTTCAAACGGTCCTTCCTCGACCCCTGCCCAGAACCTGATCAATCTTTTTTTAGTTATCTGAAAAACTATACCCTTGGCACTTACCTTTTTTCCACCTTTGACCATTCCATGGTATGCTACAAACCTCAATTTCAATTCAATTCAATTCCATTTATTGGCAATGTACAAGCACAGACAAAATAAATGACTTATAGACTATGGAGCCATCATAGGCGGGGATCAAAAGTCCCTGCAACAACCACTTGACGTATGACTTTATTTTATCTTCTTTTTCTCCCTTAATGACGGTAAGACTATAAACAGGATAAATGGGATCATAACCCTCCCACTTAACTGCATCCCTACTGGTCCGCCTGTTGGGTTCGCCGGTTCGACCTCAGAAAATAACGTATACGATCTCCTTTGAACATGATAGTACCAACTGAGCCGGTCGCGCTCTATTTTCTTCGAGATAGGTTCTTTGAGGTGAAGGCTTCCTCAGATCTTGGAACTTTTTATTCAATCAACCTTTGTTACTCCTGCTGTCATGCGAAGCGTGCTTTCCTTTAAGCTTAGGCTGACGGCTGAATTTTCCCGCGATGCTTAATGTGATCATCACAGCTTGCTTCGCTATTGATCATAGATCCCCGATACGTGAACTTTTCGCACTTGCGAATCACTCCTCTATTCATTTTGGAATAAGTCGGAGTGAATCAGAGAACGGGCAGTAGAAATAATCTGTTTTCTTCGGACTAATACGATACCCATTCCCCTCCAAAACTTCCAACCATACATTAAGTGCTCGTTACAGGGACGTTTGATCCTCGCTTATGATGGCTCCATCGTCAGCAGAAAGTAACTGATGCACTTTGTGGTCCGTCACTTTCCCTTCAACAACTGTAATAAATATCAAGGGACTTAAGACGCTTCCCTGGTATACACCGACTTTGATTGCGAACTTCTCGGTGACGACAACGGGGCATCTTACCCTTGTCTTTACTCCCTCATATATGGCCATCATAATCTGTACTTAGGTACCCATAATAGATCCCTTTATTATTATTTAATACAATTAATCTAATTTTAACTTTCTAAACAATTGTCCTTTATAATATTTATCCGCTGTAAGCGAATGAGTGTGGATGGTTGCGGTATAGTAAATTTGTTTAAATTCCGCACCTTAGCTTAGACATTGAAAATAAGGTTCGGACACCCACTTGGGTGTTATTTAATTCCAGACAGAAGATTTTATCTTCATTCTTTATGTTCACTCTTGTGCTGACCTATTTGTTGTGGTTTGTTGTTGTTTAAGATGTAAACTTTTGCTGAGCTGGGTATACACTACCCAAAAAGACGCGTCTATAGTAATTTTTAGGGATCTACGAGTACGTCAATATTAAGGTATGCAACAAACAATGAGTGCAAATTATTACCCTTAGAATGGGGGTTTAAAATCAAATGAAGCATGACCGAGGCAAGGCGAACATATAACTAACAAAACCCAGCACAGAAATAAAATAGATTTATTGAGTGTTCGGTACCCTTATAAGTTTAGGAATCGCGTATTGTGCACTTACTTGCTAAACACTCAACAATTCTAGGTGCCACTTTGAATACGCTATTCTAAGGGTATATTAATTTTGACGCATAGTTTGTAACACACCTTAATATTGCCCGTAGACCCATAAAAGTTACTATATTTAGGATCAGCATCGATAGTAATGTCGATCTAGCCATGTCCGTCCGTCCGTCGGTCCGTCCGTCCGTCGGCAAAAATTAGGCCTTTAAACTGGGCCTAGAGAGCTGAAATTTTAACCATATACTCTCTAGGGTCCCGAAATAATCAAGTTTACGAATTTTTGAAATCCGCACAGAGCCCACAAACTCAAAAAAAACAAATTTTGGAAAAAAATCGAATTTTGAGCTAGAAAGCTGAATTTTTTTTTTTATATGATCTATGACTCCTAAAACTGCTCGGGATATAAAATTTTCAAAATCCGCCCACTGACACGCCTACAAATAAATAAAACAATTTTATTGAAAAACCAAAATTTGAGCTAGGGAGCTGAAATTTATAATATATACTCTCTAGGGGCCCTTTAAGCTCATGTGTAAATATTTTCAACATCCGCCTACTGACAAGCCCACAATTGAAAAAAAAACTTTTTTGAAAATCCAAAGTTTGAGCTAGGGAGCTGAAATTTATAATATATACTCTCTAGGGGCCCTTTATGCTCATGTGTTAATTTTTTTTTAAATCCGCCTACTGACATGCCCAAAATTAAATAAAGCAATATTATTGAAACACCCAAGTTTGAGCTAGGGAGCGTTTTTTTCGATAAAATCCTTTAAATGTTATAAAGGTTTTCAACAAGGACGCTACAAAAGTAGAGCGACAGGGACAGCAAACGACGCCGAATTTCTTGCCGCTCTTTTGACATTTCTCTTCCGGTTTGCCATTTCATGATGGAAAGATATACGAGCCAACAACGAGTCAACACAAGCCACACAGTGAATGCCACAATCAATTTATTGGAAACCAAGTTTGGAAACCGTAAAATCTCACGAAATGGTCCAGTCGCTTGGCCGCCTCGGTCGTGCGATTTGACGCCGTTAGACTATTTCCTGTGGGGCTATGTCAAGTCTATGGTCTATGCCAACAAGCCAGCGACGATTTATGCTTGAAAACCGTCGAAAATTGGGTTCATCGTCTGGACTTCTGCAAGCGTGCCCGTGGTGGCCATGCAAAAGAAATCGAGTTCCATACATAATGGTATCGAACGTACTTTCACAGGAATAAATAATTTCATTGATAACCAAAACCGTTTTTGTTTTATTTAAAAAAACTTTTGTAGCGCTCTTATTGAAAAACCCTTTATAACAAAATATGTAGAGCGTTCTTAACAATTCAACCATACTTAGACTTTTGTCACGCCCACTTATGAGGGATATGAATAAGAATAGGGTATCCAACAGTTCGCCCAAGCGGACTGTAGCCCGTCCCTATGTTTCTTCTATATATTAAACAGATTTAAAATCTTTAATTGCTTATTTTTCTGTTGCTCTTATAGGAATCGTTTTAATATATGTACATAGTTCCACCGTTAAGTAGTTTATGGTTTCTCTCAAAACTTGGTAGAAAACCAAAGTTCCTTGCTGCGTCTGGCTAACTTATGACTATGCCTAATCCAACCTTATCTAGCTAATCTTAACAACCACTAGTTCTTTCAGGAAAAAAAGAGAGTCAAATTATCACAAAAAAGTGACACAAAAATGCGTAAATAATTTTTGTCGTGTGTGTTTTTTGTGTTGCTGCAACTGGCACATTTGGTGGTACAAGATTTGATTTTTGAGAGATTAGCCTTTTATACGAAATCTATATTCCTGAAGTGTCAGAAGCATTTATCTTGTTGAGAAATTCGAAAAGACAAAAATTGTGCACATGAAATACAACGAAAGCAAAGCCATGACCCTATAATACAAGAACGAATATAATTTCGTTAAATGCAAAAGTGGCATGTGTCTCGGATAACAGTGGGCATTGCTTAGTAAAACCAGAGCACTCCAAACTTTATTTAGTTATACTTTTAGGACTGTCACCATTTTTGTGTTTGCTTTGAAATTCAAATCTATATTTTACCGTTCACACTGAATTTTGAAAATTTAAATTAACACTTTGAAATCGGAAGTTGTTACCATGTAATAAATTAAATGTTATCATGAATTTGAGTGGTATTCAAATATTTAACACACTAGTATATTACATATAGATACTTATTTACTGCTGATTCAATATAAGAATTAGATTAGATTAGATTCGATTTATTGCTTTCTTCATTACTTTTACAAGTTTTATAAATATAAATCGTTTTAACATGGCTCTGCCGTCACTTCGACCTAAAAAGATCTTTCGTGCCGTATGGGCCATAAAAATTTAATCTAGTAGAATTTCCACATTCCGTGTAAAGCGGACAATTTTACCAGTAGAAGAATTCTTTATGTCCTTGGGGCTCATTTGTTCCCTGAAAAAGATCTTCTTTCTAATTCCATTAAGGGCTGGACATTCACATAAAATGTGTTCAGCTGACTCGTCCTCTTCAAGACAGAGTCGGCACTCAGGAGAGTCTGCTATTCTCATTTTGTGTAGATGATATCTTAAACCATGGTGACCAGTAAGGTAACCTACTAAGTTTTTGATATCATGCCTGCTTAGGTTTAGACATTTGCTGGCATTTTGATTGAAGGGCCGAATGGCTCGTTTGGCCTGTCTTAGACCTGGGATGCTTTCCCAAAGATGGATAAATTTTCTATGTTCCCAGCTTTTTATTGCTGCCGTTGCTGCTGATCTAGGAGTGCAGCAGAAAGGTTCGGGACCTATGAAAGGTGTTTCTGAACCTTTTCTGGCCAGTTCGTCGGCCTTTTCGTTACCTTCTACCCCGACATGACCCGGAACCCACCATAATTTGGTCTTGTTTCTTATTCCGAGTGTTTATAGGGTATTGAAGCAGTACATGACTGATTTGGAGTCAATGGTATAAGAGCTAAGGGCGTTTATAGCTGCTTGACTATCCGTGAATATATGGATGGTTGCACCTTTTATGCCAGATAAATTAATGTGGCTGGCGCATTCTTGAATGGCGTGGAGCTCTGCTTGAAATACGCTGGGACTTTTGCCATGGGTATCGTGAAGCGTTTGTGTGGTCCGTATATTCGATGCTCCTACCCCCGTTTCCATTTTAGAACCATCCGTATACCACTTTATGCCGTTGTGGCTGTTTGGTGGGTTATTACTAACCCATGCTTCTCTCTTGGGGATCTCCGTGGAGAACCGTTTGTTGAAGCATAGTGTTTTTTGAATGCGGTCTGTGACCGCGCAGTTCATGTTAAGTTCTGGCATTTCATCGAGAAGGGTCTTTAGTTCCGGATGATCATTAAGACGTATCTCGTTTAACTGTATTAGATTTATTGCACTGCGGATCGCCACTTTTTGAATGTATATGTGGAGAGGTGTAATTCCTGTTATTGCCTCTATGGCAGCTGTTGGACAGGTTCGCATGGCTCCGGAGATACCAAGGCACACAAGCCGTTGTACCTTTTTGAGCTTCTCTATTGCGACCTTTTGTGTGGATTTTGTCCACCATACTATGGAGGCGTGTGTTATAATGGGTCTTATCATCACTGTGTAGATCCAGTGGACGATCTTTGGAGAGATTCCCCAGGTTCTGCCATATGTGCGACGACAGGCCCATAAAGCTCTATTAGCTTTAGTGATTTTGTTATTTATGTGAGAGTTCCAGTTAAGTCTCTTGTCTAGGATTACTCCAAGATACTTGATTTCGTCGGAGTACTCTACGACCGTGTCGTTTATTGTGAAAGGAACGATGACGGCTTTATTGGGATTTATGGAAAGATTTTCCTTGATGCACCAGTCTATGGCTGTCTTTAGAGCATTCTTCATTTTTGATGTGACTCCAATTGAGTCTTTGCCCCTGACAATGATGACAATATCATCGGCGTACCCAATTGTAGTGTAGCCCAAATTGCTCAACTTGTGTAGCGTGTCATCGATGACCAATGACCACAAAAGGGGTGAAAGTACTCCCCCTTGTGGGCAGCCCCTTACGGCTGTTACTGATACTGAGGTCGTTCCTGACGAGCCAGTTATTTTGCGACTTTCCAGCATCGCTTTGATCCATTTAATAGTTGGTTTGTCTATGTTTCTATGGTACAAAGCATTTGATATGGATTCATATCCAGTGTTGTCAAAAGCACCCTCTATGTCCAGAAAGGCACAAAGTGCGATTTCTTTGCAACGGTAGGCGTTTTTTTATCTCTGTAGTTAGTCTTAACAGAGCGCCTTCCGTGGATTTGCCCTTTTGGTACGCATATTGGTGAAGGTGCAGAGGCATGCTTTTTGATATGCATTCTCTAATGTGGATGTCAATAATCCTTTCCATTGTTTTCAGAAAAAACGATGTCAAGCTTATCGGAGGATATGATTAAGGTAATTCGCTCGGCTTACTTCCCGGTTTAGGTATGAATACTACATTCACCTCCCTCCAGGTAAATGGTATAAACCCCCAGTTGAAGCTGAACCTAAATAAGGCAATCATGGATGGTAATTAAAATTCTATTCCATTTTGAATGAGGGCTGGAAAAATACCGTCTGTTCCTGATGCCTTGAATGGTTTAAAGAAGTTAATTGCCCATTTAACCTTATCCGGAGTAAAAAGTGTTCCGGATAAACTATTAATTCTGCTGAGGTTTCTTGGAATTGAGACCTCCGCTATATGGTCATCTGTAATGACGATCGTGTGAGATCCTGGGAAGTGAGCCTGAAGCAAAGTTTACAGCGTTTCTTTCCGGTCGCGTGTGATTGAACCATCTGATTTGATTAACAATCCCATGCTTTTTGCTTGATCCTTTGACAGAGCCCTTTGGAGGCGTGCCACCCCTGGAAGTACGTATGATGATAACCTTCATCTGAAATCAAAAAAAGAATTACCTAAATAAATAATAGAAATATATATACATATATATAAAATAAAAAAAAGCAAATATATTGATTAGAAGGCCTCGTTCATATTTTGGTTACGGTAAGACATTGCTGCTCTATAATAATTGTAGAGGTGGGTTACATTGCGCTCGCAATTATTAAGAAGTGCTAGTACTTCATCCTCAGTTTTATTGTCACTCGCCAAAAATATCCTTCTTTGCTGCTTCAGGATCGGACATATACGAATAAAGTGGATAATATCCTCTAAAATTGCAGTATGTATGCAAATCTTCGCGATGTGGCACATAATTTAGCCGTATGAGTACTCCCCTCATTTTAAAAATTGAAGTAATTATTTCCTGCGTATGCTCATTAAGAAAATAGTTCCGTTCATATAGATTGTGCACTAGCTGGCTATATATTGCTCTATGAACTGATGATGTAGCCATGTTTATACAGTCTTCCCTATGTTTTTCATCGATTTTGGATATCAGCTCATACAAGGAATATCTTAAGTTGCTGCCGCTTTCAATTAACTGGATATCGTGGCCGCAGTCGCTCGCTTGCTCCTTCAATTTTCCATACCATAGGACAATACAATTAGTCTCGA
Source organism: Portevinia maculata (assembly GCA_949715645.1). Lineage (NCBI taxonomy): Eukaryota > Metazoa > Arthropoda > Insecta > Diptera > Syrphidae > Portevinia > Portevinia maculata. The sequence goes on from OX454528.1 coordinate 100,026,717, forward strand.
TAGCATACCGTGCCGCCTTCTTTGGTAGTCTTTCTTCTGGCATGTCAAAAACTTTTGCTAGATGCATCCACATGCATCCTTAATGATTTCACAAACAGTGGTGATAGTCCCGTTTCAATGGTGATCATGTAGTTCGGCGTATTCATTGGTAAATGGAAGCATCTCTTTACAAAGTACAAAGCAGCTTTTCAACTGTTTCATATCGCTGATCTGATACCCCCAGGCTTGTGCAGCATACATCAAAATGGATTCTGCCACCGCCTCGAAAACTTTATATTGGACACTATGTGCTAAAAGTTTGTTAGAGAAACATTTTTTCCATGTGGCATTAACCGCTCCTTTGGCCTTTAGCTGCTTCTCTTGCAAGTGCGTTACCATATTTAGAGAACTGGTTATTGTCACTCCGAGATAATTATACGATTTAACTATTTCGATGGGCTTTCGGTTGTAGTACCATCTCTCGTTTGTGGACATTATACCGCCACCTTGTTTAAGGATCATTATCTTCGAGTTGTTTAGATTCACCGACAAACCCCAAATCTTGCTGTATTCTTGCAGTCGATTGATCATTAGTTGCATGGATTCCTGTGAATAAGCAAATAGTACCACATCATCGGCAAACAGCAGCGCTTTGATGTTCGTCCTTGCGAACTCTATTCCACCTGGCAAAAACTCAATAATATCGTCAATAAACAATGCAAAAAGCAATGGGCTTAGGTTGCACCCCTGTCTTACGCCTTTAGTAGTTTTGAACCATTCCGAGATTTCAACCCCATTCCATACAGCTGCCTGCGTACCCTCATAGATTCTTTCTAGAACATTTCCAAACTAGGATGACATTCCGGCATTGTAGAGCTTGTAGAAGGGCATTCGTCGGTCCACCGCATCAAATGCTGCCTTGAAGTCAAAAAAAAAAAAAAAATCAATATAATTTGTATTCACTTGAAGGGCTGATGCTTTAAAGAGGATGCAAAGCTACCGGCTCCGGAAATACGGGGTCAAACATGATTAAACGCCTGTAGGCGCATCAATAGAAACTTGATGTATAAGCAATTAAAATGTAGCCACATTTAAATGAGAATTTCTGGAGAAAGCTTTCGAATACTTGGCGAATATTCTGCAAAGTCGTCGTTCCTTAAAGTCGTATGATTTAACGCACTTGCTATTTACTCATTGCAAAAATATGTACCTATTATTATCTAATAGCGTTGCAATTATATTTTCTGTACTCTTGAAGTCAGTCGTCTTTTTTCTATCGAGTCAAGCACAAACCTAAGCATAAACTTTGTATTTAATTTTGATGGTTCGTGGTTTTCGTCGCATATAGAGATTCTCATTTGACTGTCAAATTTTTTGTTTTTATACCCTATTCTAAGGGTATATTAATTTTGACGCATAGTTTGTAACATACCTTAATATTGCCCGTAGACCCCTAAAAGTTACTATATTTATGATCAGCATCGATAGTAATGTCGATCTAGCCATGTCCGTCCGTCCGTCCGTCCGTCCGTCCGTCTGTCGGCAAAAATTAGGCCTTTAAACTGGACCTAGAGATCTGAAATTTTAACCATATACTCTCTAGGGTCCCGAAATAATCAAGTTTACGAATTTTTGAAATCCGCCCACAGACACGCCCACAAACTCAAAAAAACAAAATTTTGGAAAAAATCGAATTTTAAGCTAGAAAGCTGAAATTTTTTATATATGATCTATGACTCCTAAAACTGCTCGGGATAAAAATTTTTCAAAACCCGCCCACTGACACGCCCACAAATAAATAAAACAATTTTTTTGAAAATCCAAAGTTTGAGCTAGGGAGCGTTTTTTTTTTGATAAAATCCTTTAAATGTTATATAACAAAATATGTAGAGCGTTCTTAACAATTCAACCATACTTAGACATTTGTCACGCCCACTTATGAGGGATAGGAATAAGAATAGGGTATCCAACAGTTCGCCCAAGCGGACTGTAGCCCGTCCCTATGTTTTTTTTTGTTTTTCCCCTGACAAATGTCAGAAAACCAATGGAGGGTAAACAAACCAAATCATTTAGCAGTAATAGGCGGGAAAATACTAGGAATCAACAAACAAAAGTAAGTTTTTTTATTAATAATCAATAGTTTCTCGATATATTTTCAGGAAAATAGATTCATTTAAGTATGCAAAGAAGTTGGAAGCAGTAAAGAGAAAGAACTGATCTGCAAAGTTTTCTTTATTTGCCAACTTTCAGGTGATGGCGAAGACGGAGCTGTGGTTTCGTGTGAATAAAGTGTTAAAGGCAGTCTTCTTGAAGATAAATTTTATCCAAATACCAAAACAGAGAGAAAATTCTCATCATTTTTCAAACGGCTGGTCAATGAACTCGACAAAAACCTATATGGACCCGATAATCATCTCGTAGATTGACATCGAACGTATTTTACTCAAGAAACTGATGCCGTCCAAGTGAAACAACCTGGTGAAATAAACGCTCATTGTACAATTCGCTTTCTATATGCCATTGCATTTCAATTTGGACAGAGGTTTGGCGCGTTTGCTGGGAGTGCATACTCAGACTCGTCCAGTAATCACATGAGGCCTTCGGCAATTTATTAAGACATATAAATTATAAGATGCACACGAGCGTCAATAAATAAACTGTGACAAACATCTGGAGCAAATATTTGGTTATCCACGAATGAAGTTTGCTTATCACCGAAGAGTTTAAACCCGCTGTTTCAACCCCAGATATAGTTGGGATCAATAAGTTGATTGATTCACGTTCGTGTGCATCTTGTAATTTATGTGTCCTAATAAATTGCCGAAGGCCTGGTGTGATTACTGGACGAGTCTGAGTATGCACTCCCAGCAAACGCGCCATACCTGGGTCCAAATTGAAATGCAATGGCATATGGAAAGCGAATTGTACAATGAACGTTTATTTCACCAGGTTCTTTCACTTGGACGGCATCAGTTTCTTGAGTAAAATACGTTCGATGTCAATCTACGAGTTGATTATCGGGTCCATATAGGTCTTTGTCGAGTTCATTGACCAGCCGTTTGAAAAATGATGAGAATTTTCTCTCTGTTTTGGTATTTGGATTAAATTTATCCTCAAGAAGACTGCCTTTAACACTTTATTGTCACGAAACCACAGCTCCGTCTTCGCCATCACCCGAAATTTGACAAATAAAGACAACTTTGCAGATCAGTTCTTTCTCTTTACTGCTTCCAACTTCTTTGCATATTTTAATGAATCCATTTTCCTAAAAATATATCGAGAAAACTATTGATTATTAATAAAAAAAACTTACTTTTGTTTGCTGATTCCCATTATTTTCCCGCCTATCGCTGATAATTATTTTGTTTGTTTACCCTCCACACTGTTGTTGTTTTTCGATTTGGCATCGATTTGACATCTGTCAAAAAAGTGTGGATCCCTATAGAGCCTACCACATTGCTGCAAACATTCATATGTGCGAACTTATTTTTTTTGTCACGTTTACGCCCGTTACGAACGGTATATTGTAAAGTTTCCTATTACAAACTCTTGGTTGTTTTTTTTTTTTTTTTTTTTTTACAACACTATCAGCTCTGTGTTGTGGAGTGCTTAAAGCAAGCAACTATCACGAGCAGAAATTGCCGGCACTAAAAGTGCTTTCACAGGCTCATCATTTAGTGCAGGTGTTAGTAAGGACAAAACAATTAAAAATACAATAATTATGTACCTATAAAATACGAGTACTAACACAGACACAAAATAATGCAAACAATTTAAGACATTGTTTGTCAAACATTCGCAAGAGGTGGTGGTGGATTTGAACCTGAGTCCCCTAAGTCAGAAGTCCAACTCAGTAACTACTCGTAGTAAGCCTATGCACCCTCAAGTTAAATCTTATCCTTTAATTTCTGGCTTTGTCGCACTTTTATTCAAGCCGGTAGTTCATGTGGAGCGTTCAATTTGCAAGGCAACTGCGTGTTCCCTACTAATTAAACTTCTGTCACTTGTCAAAGATATAGAAATAGCAGGGACTAGGAGTTGCCTTGCAAATGTAATGCGCCCATTGACAGCGCAGCTAATTAAATTCCAGGCCCAGATGATAAGAAATAGATATTTTCAACCATCTGCACCGCTCTAAGCAGTCATTCAAAGCTCGGTTTCGTAACAAATTGTGAGATTGTCCGCAAAACTGAAGGTGGTATTACAATAGCATTATATATGGCAGCTTACCATATAAATATGCCAAACATGGCTTTTTTTGTCAAACAACAACATTGTTTTGACGTTTTGAAAGTTTTTGGGTTCCAAAGACCCGATCTTTTTTTTATGAGAAAAGTTGAATCTTTGATACTATTTCGGTTGCATATTTTTACCATTTTATTTCACCAAATCTCACGGCATTCAAATCATTGACTTTAAGTAATTAATTGGTAGGGAAATTTTAATGAACAATAATATGCATTATTATATAGGATTTATGTGACCAATTAAAATTGTAATCATGTAGTGTTGAGGACAAATTAATCCTCGTCGGCTTTGTTGATCAAGTTGGTCTTGCAATGAAACTAGTTATTTCATTTACTTCCCGACGTTTCGACAGGGGTTGCTGTCTTCTTCAGGGGATCTTTATTGATTCCGTCACTCCACGACTAAACTTCACAAGAAGTGGTTAATTTAAAATTTTTATTTTTTTTTGTGCAATCCTGTACATTCAACTAAAATTAGTTTCTCCTCTAAATGTAAAAATAAAAATAATTCACTTTTTTATCTGTGTAAGTTTGTTTCACCATATAATATAGTTTATTATTATATACATATTTTGTTATTATATGTTTTCAATCAATAAAGATCCCCTGAAGAAGACAGCAACCCCTGTCGAAACGTCGGGAAGTAAATGAAATAACTAGTTTCATTGCAAGACCAACTTGATCAACAAAGCCGACGAGGATTAATTTGTCCTCAACACTACATGAATAATATGCATTAGCTATATTTAATTGTTAAGTATACCTACTCGTTTTTATGTGAAAAGTTGAATTTTGATACATTTCTGGCAGTACAGACTGATTAAAAAACTATTTTTTGTATTAGCTAAAGAACAAAAATGGCGAAATTTAAATTGTCATTTTTTGGCAGTAGGAGCAACAACCACATATAATTGGCACTTCAGCTAACATCAGCTATAAGTTTCTGTAGTCAACGCAGCGCTGTGGTCGCTGGCAGAGGTTTTTAAATTGGGTGCGAATATAGTGTGTTTTTTATAGAAGCATACAACTTTTTTGAAAAATAAAACAAACAAATTTAATGGAATGGCCAAATTTTGGCTTTATTAGCTCACAAATTTCATGACATTTAATGTTTAAAACTAATTTCGGCATATGGCCTCCGCGACTGCGCCTTTTGTACGCACCACTTTTTCGAGCATACCAGTACCAGGTCTTATTTTGTCAATACTGTATCGAATGTTGGCTTCTAAGTGATCAATCGTTGCTGGTTTATCAGCATAGCCCAGAAATTTGATGTAGCCTCACAAAAATTAGTCCAAAGGTGTCAAATCACACGAACGAGGTGGACAACTCACAGGTCCATTTCTTGAGATGATTCGATCAACAAACGCTTGGATCAACAAAGTCATGTGTGGAAGAAGTGCTCTTTAAGTTTGGCGAACAGAGCGCGAATTTTGGAAATAAATTTCCACAATTAGTAAACTTTGTTTACTTTATTAGTGTGACAGTGTAGTAATCAATAAAAAAAAACAACCTATACATATCCCATCAATTTTAAGGATCTTGGGGTTTATTTCGACCCCAAACTGGTTTTTGCTAAGCACATTAATTCTATTATTAATAAATCTAATTCTATGCTGGGCTTCGTAAAACGGTGGGCCAAAGAATTTAATGACCCTTACGTTTCTATGTCATTGTACAATTGTTTTGTCCGTCCGATTCTAGAGTATGACTCTCTCTCCCTCTTGGACACCGTTCTACTACATTCATTCAAATCAAATAGAGGCCATTCAATGTAAATTTATTCGATTTGCACTTAGAGGACTTCCATGGGATGATCCATTTAACCTTCCTCCCTACAGCCAACGTATCAAGCTTCTTCAAATGTTACCCCTTTCTCAACGAAGGCTTAATAGCGATATCATTTTTTTACATCAGCTTATATCCGGTCAAATAGATGCACCTGACTTGCTGTCGTCTATTGGCTTTAATTTTCGTGGTGGTGCCCATAATTTATGCAGTGTTGAATTATTGTTTAGCCCCCATCATAGAACGAATTATGGGAGGCATGAGCCTATTAGTCGCATGAGTAGGATCTATAATCTAAATGATCATGTGATTGACTTGCATGTTAGTAAAATTAAGCTAAAAAATATTTTGCGTAATAATGCTTTAATGTCTTAAATTGTTTGCATTATTTTGTGTCTGTGTTAGTATTTTATAGGTACCTACATAATTATTGTATTTTTAATTGTTTTGTCCTTACTAACACCTGCACTAAATGATGAGCCTGTGAGAGCACTTTTAGTGCCAGCAATTTCTGCCTCGTGATAGTTGCTTGCTTTAAGCACTCCACGACACAGAGCTGATAGTGTATTAAAAAAAAAAACCACAAAATGCTCGATGGGTTATTTATTGTGTCATCCATTTTGGGGACGATTTTTCCAGCAGTTCCTTGTCCCCAGCAATAGCCGCATCAAGAGTCGAAGACCACGTCAGAAGCATCTTTTCCTACTACCGAAAATGGGGAATTCGGATAAACACCAACAAATCCGAACTGTTATGCATACGAAGACCAATCACTGGAAGAACCCGAGGCCGGTCAGTCTCTAACTGTCGCAACGTTGTCATCAGATTACCAGATGGCACGACGCTATCCACCAAAAACGATGTGAAGTACCTTGGAGTCCATCTGAACGAGAGGTTCCGATTTAACCCTCACTCAAAGGCAGTGCTGAAGAAGGCCACATTCGCATTCCATCGAATCTACCCATTGATGAGGAAACAAAATGGTCCCAGCAAAAGTACAAAACTACTGTTATACAAGCAACTGATAAGGCCAGTTATAACATACGCCTTCCCAATTTGGTACACTATTTCAAAGACATTTATGCAGAAACTTGCCATCTTCGAGAGAAAAATGCTGAGGATTTGCACTGGACTCCAATTTGACCCAATCCGAAGAAGACATGTGCGTAGCAGCCGTCTTTACGAAGAAGCCAATATGAAGCCCTTGGAAAGATACATGGTGGAATTATTCCAAAAGCTGCTAGAAAGTATATCAACCCATCCAAATCCATTGGTAAGAAGATTAAGCGAGAGCCAACTCATAGCAGAACATCGATATCTTGGCGTCATGGCGCTGCGAAACGAAGGCATGTTCCCGATAGACAACAACTGGATCAGCTATCCCTTTTACGACACAGTCGACACCAACCACCACCGAGGATAAATCACCGGTGACACCCTACAACCCACAACCATCCGAAATCATTGACAACCGTGTCCAAACAGCACGAGAACCGCAAAGCCAATTTTGTAATATTAATATAAATCAAGCCACTATTAATGTAATACATTTATAATCTACATAAAAAAAAATACATTGTAAACCGTTGGGCCCCTATTGTTGAGCCAACAAGCTATATATTATTAATAATTTATCAACCTTTAGTAACTAGTTTTAAGCCAATTGTATAAAATTTTAAAGTTAAATAAAAAATATTATGTATATGGGGACGATTTTTCTTGTTATTGTTTGTGTTATTATGAAGTCGATTCGCATCATACACACACATCCCACAAATCGCCGCCATCATATTGCCATGGTGCTTGTGTAATTCAATGAAAAATACCTACCTGTTTTATTTTTGCAAAGGGGTCCACGTTTATTGTTAATAACTTTCAAATGAATGAGAATTTTAATTTGAAAACTCAAGTATAGATTGTTAAACAATATTTATTGGTTATAAAAATGTTAAGGCAATTTGTTTGAGGTCTTTCAAACTTGATTTAATACTTTTCAGGCGACTATTTAATATAATTTTCAATACTTTCCCAAGTTTTTTCGAGTATTTTTCCGGACTTTTTGGTAGCATTAGATTTGGTTGCTCTTGCCTTCCGTGTACTCTCTTTTATATTTTTTTTTATTGAATGCAAAGTACGTACATATAACCAGCATTACAATTCCAAACGGACTTCATTCTTTCAATTTCCATATATGTATATACCTTTACAATGCTTCCTTTACAGTTAAAATTACCCTCAATGCGCAAAATAAGTATAACTTCAACAAAAATTAACTGACAAGGCCATTCGCCATATTAATTGAACGAAATTGAAAGAAACTTCTGCGAAACTTTCACCATATTTAAAATAAGTTTTAATAATAAAAACACATTGCTCAATAGTGTATCGATTCATTTTAGCTAACGGTAATGTATTAACTTCATATCTGAAAAAAACTTCGGTGTAATCTAATAGCTGTAAAAAAAGTGGTGGTCAATTTAAAATGATACGTCAAATTTGAACACCCTTTATATGCTAGGGTAAGATCACCTTAAGCTTTTACTAAGCAGTTTTATATATAAAAAAAAAACAAAAAAAAAACTGCGAAATATTTTAATACCAAAAAATTGGTAAAGCAATCGAAGAGCAAGGAGAAGTAATTACTCGTTAGATTGTGTCTCTAAACGATTTCAGTCATAACCATTTCTTTTTAATTAATACGGAGATTTATGCAGGGCTTTAAATGTAAATGTCTCCATTTGTATTGAAAAACTCTTCGGGCCGAAGGATTATTTGTACAACAGCTTATTAGACAGCATCATCCGGATTATGTCTTTAGGGGTGGCGACGGTGTAGAGGTTAGTGTGTTGGCTTGTGACCCGTGCGGTGCAGGTTCAATCCCCATGTGGAACAACAACATACGCCACCCAATCACATGCCTCTACACCAAAAGGAGGATTTCTGCCTGATAGTACAATGGACCGTTACCGAGTCTGAGTGCTCTGGGATTTGGATTTCCTTTCTTAAAAAAAAAAAAAAAAAAAAATGTCTAAGCCTTAGAAAGTTGTCCATTAGCTAAATTTCATATAACGGATATGTATTGGAAAGCTCCTCCTCGTGCACATGTTCAGGTGACTTGATATACCCGACGATCTGTCAAATCGCGCTATTACTTCCAACTCCGGTAAGAATGTTTGATTTTGTCTAAAATTCATAACAAAGTAGTTTCTACCTTGGCTGTTGCTCAATTTCTTCCATAAAAAGCCAAGGAACCATAATTTGCAGATCATACGAGTACTTTTCCATTCTCAAAGAAAAATAAATAAATATTAGGGCCTAATAAATAATACAGGGCCTAAAACCTAGCTTCTTCAACCACTTTCTTTGCGAAATGGAAGGGGCCTACAATTTTACGCCTAATCCCAGCAGCAAGCTTCTCATGACTATTGATACTCTTGGATACTTGTCAGACGTTCACAAGTCACTTAATCTGCATAGATTATGTCGTCCTTGTTGTTCCCAAATCAACTTTTCTTGAACGCTTTTTCATTTCGATATTCGATTGTTATTCGAATTTGCTTACCTTTACACCTTCTGATCCAGCAGCATATTTGCATTTTCTTCGTTTTAGATCTCCCTGCTCCGTGCTTTTTATCCCATTCACAGTCATAACTGTGGTCGCATGACTCCCTCACTTTGCTACTCGTTTTTGGTCTTCTGTGTGTGTGCTTTCCTCGGGTCTATTGTTACAAAGAAATGAAATAAAAAAATTATACCGGAACGTTTCTCCATCTCATAGAAGATAGTCTTGTTGTCCATCCATCTACCAGCCCTAAGGGATCCACATCAAGTACACATCTCTGTATCTCTTCGGCACTTGGTTATGATGAAATCAAAACAATCCCCCAACCTCTTGGTCCATTTGCTCATCATCCATTCTCAATATTAGAGCGTCAATTGAGTGAAGTTAGCTCGGGTCGATGGGTGATGGCTGATGGGTGGCAATGCGTTCTATCGAATGGTCAGGACGACGACGATGATGATGATGATGATGATGATGAATTCCTTTTTTCCAATTAAAAGCGAATTGTTTTCTTGTCTGTCCAGTGTTTATTTAGGACTTGTGAAAAAGGTTGTGCATCATTCCAGGTTCCCTTCACCCAGTTCCGGTTGTAATGGTTCACAGAAATCTATAAAGGTATCTCTTCTACTGGCCAATGCCTGACCACCGGTCAAGAGGTGTAGCGTAGACAAAAACAAAAACTTTCCAAGTTCTCAGCAGGAAGCTTGCACAACTTTTCAACTAAGTGTTACTTTAGGAAGAGGAAAACGTCAACAGAGTTTGATGGCTATCTTCTTCGATATCTATGGGTGGACGGACATTCTTTTGGATAAACATTTAAATACTTTTTAGTCAGCAGATGTTACCAGTAACTTTCTTGTGATGATCATTTCTTGCCGCTGAGTTATTATTAAAGGATTTTTTTTTTGAATTTCATCTGGCCGAAAGGAGCTGTCAAAGTTTTTAAATATAACTTTGTGACTTTTTTAATTATAACAACGGAACGAAATGCAAGGAAGTCCATCATATTTCATGGAAATTGTATTTAGCAAATGGTTATGGTGTAGATAATACTTTTTGATAAAATATATTCTTAGAGTATTATAACTTTGCCTCGTAGTTTGTAACATACCTTAATGTTACTGGTAGACCCCTACAAATTACTATATTCGATAGGTTTGTCAATCTAGCCATGTCCGTTCGTCCGTCAGTTGGCAATTTTTAGGTCCTGAAACTGCAGCTAGAAAGCTAGGGGCCCGAAATACTCAAGTGTAATGATTGCTTGAATCCGCTTCGGACCAATAGGGATGCAGTAAAGTGGGAGGTTTATGATCCCCTTAATCATGATCATAACGACGTCGTAAAGGAAGAAGAATAACCAGACTTTGCTTGTTGCCAGCATTGACGTGATCAAGTTTCTTGAGGTCCCCATCGTCACCTATATTGGCATTCTTTTATGCATTCGATATACGAAATCATACTTATTACATTGAGCAGACATAGTACTGGATGCGCAGCATGCTCTGTACTATGCAATTCTGTGCGTTGAGTTCATCTTTCTGATGTACGCTTTACGGTACGTGACTGGCGTCCATATCGGTGCGGCTTATGTACATGAGAATTGAGTTGCTTGCACTTGTTGTAAATTTTATGTTTGGTCGAATTGGTTGATATTGGCATTAGCCTGAACAGTCCATAGCGACAGCTAGAGTTTTTCGTGTGCTGACCAACTTGTATGTTTAAACGCTCAACTTTCGTGCGACTATGACTGTGACGATGACTTATTTTTGCGGCCTAATGTTTGGAGCCAAAGAATAATGTTTCTGATTGTTTGGTTGTAGTCTTGCATAACTTTGTTTGACACTCCACGAAGTGAAATTGAGTTAATTAACTTAAGTTAACTTGAAAGCAGCTCCCTCTCGTCTATATAGCATAAGCGATAAGTTAAGCCAGAGAATATTCCACCGCTGAAACCAAAAGGCTTTCCATTCTCGATATAAGAGTTGAAGACAATCTTCGCTGGAATGACCACATATTCGACGTCGCCAAGAACGCTGCGAAATGTCTAGGACTCCTTAACTGATGCAAAAAATATTTCATCCCTTCTGATTTGGCTACAATTTATAGAGCGCTTATCCGCTCGAAACTTGAGTAGTTACAACACTGGTCTGGTCTGATGCACCAATAACTTATTGTGAGCTACTTGGCAGGATTCAAAAACGCGCGAAATAACTCATTGGCGTCCGTGATCGTTTCACTCTCTTTTTTTCAACATAAGTGCTCAAACGAAATTGTGGGTATTAACAATGCAAGGAATGCGAATCAGGCCACACTTAAGCCTGTATTCTTTCCTTAGCCTTACAACACGAATGCGGAATGCTTTTCCACGATCTATTCCTTCACATTATAATCTACAAACATTCAAAACCAGCTATCTCAACTCCCTATCTTCTAATCCAAATTTCCATAACGCCCGCGCTGTGCAGCTTTAACATTATAAGGGTACTCTCGAGTTGACTCGAATGCATTCAGAGACGTGTAGCCCGAGTTGACTTCTAATCTCGAATCGTCGGTGCATCGCAGACTTGCAGTTAGATTCTTGGGTTGGTGAATTATGCAACGCTATACATCGCCGCAATAAGATCCTTGTGGACCCATTATGATACCCTTTATCGGAGATAAACCGCTTCCTCCTCATTGTGGAAACTCTTTGCTGTCCAGCCTTTCCTATGTCCAGAGAAACCAGTGAAGATGAGATAGGGAGACACCAGAAAGTTCCTGATTTTCTTGAAAGTAGTAACTTCCAAAATGTCTGTTCCGCACGTGAGACTCGGACATTGGACAGAGTAAGAGAGGTGTGTCCCCGTGGATTATGGGCACAATGGCTCAGTGGTTAGTCTGCGTTGAAAAACTCAGCGGGCAATTTGTTGTTCGAATTTTACCCAGAAATACCGCATTTTGTCCACTGCCCAACCTCGTGCGAAAGTCTGATAAACATCCAAGAGCGTAAAGTGTGAATTGAATTGCCTGTTCCTGGTCCATTGCACTCTTTCTTGCAAGCTCGTCAGCTGGCTCATTGCCGGATATGTCCTTGTAGCCAAGGACCCAGCGGAGATTTTTGTTTTTTTTTTTTCAAACTTTTGGCTCGCCAAGGCGATTTAATAGGGCTGGCACTTCGACCTAAAAGATCTTTTGTACCGTATGGGGCAGAAAAAGATCAAACTAGTAGAATTTCTACTTTCCGTGTTAAGCGGACAATTTTACCAGTAGAAGAATTCTTTATGTCCTCGGGGCACATATGTTCCCTGAAAAAGATTTTCTTTCTAATTCTATTAAGGGCTGGACATTCACATAAAATGTTTTCAGCTGACTCGTCCTCTTCAAGACAAAGTCGGCACTCAGGAGAGTCTGCTATTCTTATTTGGTTTAGATGATATCTTAAACCACGGTGACCAGTAAGGTATCCTATACTAAGTTTTTGATATCATGCCTGCTTAAGTTTAGGCATTTGCGGGCATTTTTATTGAAAGGCCGAATGGCTCGTTTGGCCTGTCTAAGACCTGGGATGCTTTCCCAAACATTTTCTATGTTCCCAGCTTTTTATTGCTGCCGTTGCTGTCGACCTAAGAGTACAGCAGAAGGGTTCAGGACCTATGAAAGGTGTTTATGAACCTTTTCTGGCAAGTTCGTCGGCATTTTCGTTACCTTCTACCCCGACATGACCTGGAACCCACCATAATTTGGTGTTGTTTCTTAATCCGAGTGTTCGAAGGGTATTAAAGGAGTACATGACTGATTTGGAGTCAATGGTATGCGACTTAATGGCGTTTATAGCTGCGCTTGACTGTGACCACGCAGTTCATGTTAAGTTCTGGCAGTTCATCGAGAAGGGTTTTAAGTTCCGGATGGTCGTTAAGGCTTATCTCGTTTAAGACTTGTTGCACTGCGAATCGCCACTTTTTGAATATATATGTGGCGAGGTGTTAGTCCTGTTATTGCCTCTATGGCAGCTGTTGGACAGGTTCGCATGGCTCCGGAGATACCCAGGCACGCAAGCCGTTGTACCTTTTTGAGTTTCTTTATTGCGATCTTTTGTGTGGATTTTGTTTACCATACTATGGAAGCTTATATTATAATGGGTCATCACTGTGTAGACGTGACAGTGGACGATCTTTGGAGAGATTCCTTAGGTTCTGCCACATGTGCGGCGACAGGCCCATAAAGCTCTATTAGCTTTGGTGATTTTGTTGTTAATATGGAGTTCCAGTTAAGTCTCTTGTCTAGGTTTTTCCACGATATTTGACTTCGTCGGAATACTCTACGATCGTGTTGTTTATTGTGATTAGACCTAGGTCCAATTTCCTCCTTTTGGTGAAAGGAACGATGACGGCTTTACTGGGATTTATGGAAAGATTTTCCTTGATGCACCAGTCTATGGCTATCTTTAGAGCATTTTTCGGTTTAGGTGTGACTCCCATTGAGTCTTTGCCCCTGACAATGATGACAATATCATCGGTGTGCCCAATTGTGGTGTAGCCCAGATTGCTCACCTTATGTAGCAGGTCATCGATGACTAAGGACCACAAGAGGAATGAAAGCTACGCTTAATGGCACAACTGCTTGTTGTTAGCGTTGTAATAGTGTTCCTTAGCAAAATAAATGTTTGCGGTGGGTCAGTTGTGTGTTGGTCTACTAGGTGAGGTGTTCCAGATTCGAATCCTACCAGGAGCACCTAAATGTTTTTCAACTTCCCTATCTCTTGCCAAAGTCCGACTAAAATCAAAGAGTATAAATTGCCATCAGAAGCTTCTCAAATTTGCCGTTCAGAATCAGTATAAAATTGTTAGTCCCTTTCAACTTTACTATGTACCTCCTTACTGTTCTCCTTGTGAATGTTAAAGCCTCTTCTGACATGCGTTGTTTTTGAAAAGCGCTGCAGTGAAATTCTTATTCCGTCTGTGCACGAGAGGCCGTTTAAGAATAGTATACACTTAACACTTTTTCTTATCAAAATTAATTGTGACATGGCCGTATCTGGCTAGCTTATTTGCAACCTCGTTTCCCTTCATTCAAACCTGTCCAAGCACCAAACATAGAACATTGTGGTCATTTACTGCTTCTGTTCGTCTGGTAAAAGTTCGTTGAAGGTCTTGTCAAAGTCATACCGTGATTCCTCGTAATCTTAAATATGCATGAGTCCTTTTGATTGATGCTCGAGTGTCCGAAAGAATTAGTCTGAGAACTCGTTCGGGGGCCAAGTTGTTTCGATAAAAAACTCTCTCTTTGCCTCTAAGGTTCATAAGCTTTTCAAGATCTAGTTGCGACAAAGTTTGAATGATCATGTCATCCCAAAACAAGCAATTCTCTGTTCGTTGTGTCGATTTTTGAGGTAAGGCTTTTTGTTTACCAGTTTTTTTTTTATTTACACTATCAGCTCTGTGTCGTGGAGTGCATAAAGCAAGCAACTATCACGAGCAGAAATTGCCTCCAGGCTCATCATTTAGTGCAGGTGTTAGTAAGGACAAAACAATTAAAAATACAATAGTTTAGTTATGTACCTATAAAATACTAACACAGACACAAAACAATGCAAACAATTTAAGACATTAAAGCATTATTACGCAAAATATTTTTTAGCTTAATTTACTTCCCACCAAACAACGGAATGGTATAATAAACTCCATCTCTTCCCAAAAGCCTTTCTGAAAGAGGAAGGTATTAACTCTTCCCTTTCTGTTTGCAACTTAACTTTTTTTTGCAGGTTGTAGACAGCCAATGTATTGGCTTAGACACTTTTCGATAGTTCCAGCTACTGCATGTAGTGTGGTTTCCACAGATTTGCCTTTCGGATATACATGGGCGTGTTGCGCACCATGAACTATTAGCTTCGAGGTTGCTCTTAAAGCCTTTGAAACGTTTTCATAAGAAAAGATGAAGTTAAAACAGGCCTGTTCTACTTAACTGTGGAAAGCCTAGGTTTACCCTCTTGGGAATGATACCACGCTTAGTTTCTTCGAGCTATTCAGCTATCTGGAATACCTACAAACTAATTTAAGGCAACCTATCAATATTACGAATCCCACAGGCGGACCAGTAGGGATGCAGTTAAGTTGGAGGGTTATGATCCTTTAATCCTGATGACAGCCTCACCGCCATTAAATGAAGAAGAAGATCAATATTGCCTGAAGTCATGGGATAGCCGTTAATCCACATTTTGTAGCATGAAGGATATAATTCACGTCCGGACCGACTTTTGAAAGACTTTACCTTCAGTGTGTTGTCATTCGAGTTAAATACCTACAACGCTTTTACGCCTCACTCTATCGTACCTTTTCAAATGAGTCGGTGGTATCATTTCCAGCTTTGATAGAGCAGGCGAAGTTCTTTATTGTTATCCTGCACGAGCGGGCGAGCTTCGCAGTGATGTCCGCACTAGACATGGCCAGGCACAAATCATCTCTGCACGATATCATATGCAACTTTAAGACCGATTTATGAATCTCCCTCCTTGAGGTTCAGCAATGAAACTGAATAACTCTGCACCTGCACTGACTCCGAGCTAGACCAATATTTGATTGTTTCTGGGTAGCCTGGAATCTCCAACCACTCGCTCAGATATCAAGCACACTAACAAAACCATGTTCCATCATCCTAATCCTGCCCCCAGTCTAGCTGTCCGAAGCTAATGTCCCTTCTATATGAAGATACAATTAATCGGCAACAGAGTGCTGCCTTCCTTGCCCCCAATAAAAACCATACACTTCAACAATCAGGTGTTTAAATAAATTAACTTTTCCACTCGACTAGCCTTTCTGTTTGATAAAGTGCCAAAGAAACCGCCGACCGCCGTGCACCGCCCAACTAGGATTTTGGGAAAAATTTCATAAATTCACCAGATCACGTTCCGGTGATATTTCTTTATTAAAAAACATTCACTTGCGCCTCACCCCTCTCTCCAGTGCCTTGAAAGACTTTCAGTCTCGTTTGGCACATTACACTCCACATCTGACAAGAATTATCGCACTTTACCCGGTTCTAACCCGGCTACGTATGAATTATTACAGCCAACGGTGGTGGGTCTCTCCCACAGGTGACACAAAACATTCCAACTGCAATGTATAAAGTCTAAACCCTCCCCTTCCGATCTCTCCGATGATGATTTAAATTTTCACTTCACGCCTTACAAAGCAAAACAAAGCAAAGCAGCAGCGGTACCAAAGTGCTTTGTTTATATTCTCCCAGGGTTAGGCAGCTCTGCCAAAATACGTGCCAATAAATTTTCGCACGTTTTTATTGTAATTTTGAAAACGTACGAGAACTGTCAAGATGATAATAATAATGAGGAGGACTGTCTTGTATACCTCTGGCGCAAGTCAAGTGGAATTAAGGTTGAAAAATTATAGTTGACTTTATTCAGCTCATCATTTGAAAGAACATCCTTGCATATCCGTCTGTTATGGCCATCTGCAAATGCACAGAGCCGTATCAATTTTTGTTGTTTGCCTATCAATTTGTAATTGATTGACTTCGTAAGGGAGACGAATTCATATCAGTGAATGAGGCGACAAGCCGACAATATTTTTTGTCCAATGCCCAACAATTTCCGACTTCCGTTGCAGGATACAGTACTAACTGACCACCGATGAACATAAGGATGAGAATGACCATGGTACCTACCTACGTAGTACGTATCGATGATGCAAACGAGCGGCTGAACCGTACCGTGTGTGCATTGGAACTGAATCCAATGAATCGATGTCATGTTGTGTAAACAGTTTTTTTGTCTTGCGTTTGCTGGACATGTCGGATAATCGGATGGCTTAATGGAGACACCTGTTGTTGGAGAAAGGAGATTGCCTATGAATGGGAAAAGTCATCGATGAAAAATGTATAATTCAATTATCTTATTTTGAGTCATTTGTAGTGGCGAGAGAAAACAAAAATGAGTCCTTGACGGAATGAGATGGTGTGGACTGGGGTGGGACCATACATATGTCTGCCGGGAGACCATGGGGTTGGATTATGTATATGCAGTAGCTAAATGGAGAATGAGGTATTAAAGTTCTCTATTTTGGGTCTTAAAGCTTCGACAAAAAAATTCATTTGAAGATTCATTGATCTTCGCTGACATTTTATGCATGGTAGCGATAATTCGGAGCCGCTTAAGTGGATATCTCTCCTTCTTTTTCATCCTTTACTGCAAAGCTATGGTTAGGTAACGTCACTGTTGATAGCAGCATCTTTGAGGTAGTAAGGAAGTAAACATCAACTCCACAAATGACACCTTAGTGGAGATGCGACGAAGACTTACCCTAGCAAACCGTTGCTACTTCTGTTTGGCCAAACAAATGGGCCCAAAACTCCTAACTCGGAAGACCAAGTGTAAGCTCTACAAAACACTAATACTGCCAGTTCTGCTTAACGGCGCCGAGTGCTGGACGATAAGCAGGAAAGGAAAGCAGATTTTGGGTGCATTCGAAAGAAAAATACTCCGTTGGATATTTGGTCCTGTGTATGAGGAGGACAAATGGAGGACCGCGAACGCAATGAGCTGTACAAAGATGTGGATGTAGTCCAAAAAACTAAATAACGTCGACTAGATTGCCTCGGCCACATCAAACCTCCGTTTTAAAGACCAAGCTATCGCGGATGCCAGAGCGCTTGGTCTGGACAACTGGAAGGAGCGTGCCCGTGATCGCGGAGGATGAAATTGTCTCAGGCAGAGACTCTCCACTGATCGGGAGCCCATTAAGTAAGTAAGTAAGTATGGTTGGGTTAGGTTGAAGGTAGGCCAATAAAAAGTCCATTGTGATACCACGTGGATCTATCTTCTTCCTACTCGTTGAACCAGTTGAAGCTTTTAATAAAGCTTGCGTTTTTTTATGTCAACGTTTATAAGATTGTTGAGATCATTATAGTAGAAAGCTCGCATATGGAGTTTACGCCTTTGAGAGAGAGCAGGGCTGGTGCAGAGAAGATGGAGAACAGTCTCCTCCTTCTCCTCGTCAAAGAAGCTTCTTCAGATGCCATTTATATAGACGCCAAGCCTTGTTGCATGCTTGCCTATAAGACAGTGACAGGTGACGACATCAATTGTAGCACCAATGTGCAGTCTGTTCGGACTCAACACTTAGAACGTTTCAGATCCAGCTTTGACCAAATTTATTTTGTCGCTTGACAAGTAAAGGGTTTTTCAACAGGGACGCTACAAAAGTAGAGCGACAGGGGCAGCAAACGACGCCGAATTTCTTGCCGCTCTTTTACCATTTCTCTTCAGTAAGGTTTGCCATTTCATTGTGGAAAGATATACGAGCCAACAACGAGTTGAAATTATTAAAATTTACTACCGAAATTCGGAGTCATGGATTCGGATTTTCATCGAAAAATCATCTTCAGCGATGAGGCTCATTTCTGGCTGAATGGCTTCGTCAATAAACACAATATGCGGTATTGGGCAGGCAGCAATCCCCGCGTACTCCATGAGTCATCATTGCATCCCGACAAAATTACGGTTTGGAGTGGTTTATGGGCCGGCGGCGTCATTGGGCCGTACTTCTTCCGTGATGATCAAGACCGGTACGTTACTGTGAATGGGAATCGCTACCGTTCAATGATAACCGAATATTTTTCGCCCCAATTGGATGATATGGACTTGGAGGACATGTAGTTCCAACAGGACGGCGCCACAAGCCACACAGCGAATGCCACAATCAATTTATTGGAAACCAAGTTTGGAAACCGTGTTATCTCACGAAATGGTCCAGTCGCTTGGCCGCCTCGGTCGTGCGATTTGACGCCGTTAGACTAATTCCTGTGGGGCTACATCAAGTCTATGGTCTATACCAACAAGCCAGCGACGATTGATGAACTTCGTACGAATATCGAACGTGAAATTGCAGCAGTATCGGCCGATTTATGCTTGAAAACCGTCGAAAATTGGGTTCAGCGTCTGGACTTCTGGAAGCGTGCCCGTGGTGGCCATGCAAAAGAAATCGAGTTCCATACATAATGGCATCGAACATACTTTCACAGGAATAAAGAATTTCATTGATATCGAAAACCGTTTTTGTTTTATTTAAAAAAAAACTTTTGTAGCGCTCTTATTGAAAAACCCTTTATTAACACTTGACCACCTTAGGTTAGTTCTTAAAATAAGTTTGCATGTAATAATTGGAATGCCAAGAGGACTTTTATCAGTATTGTTCCATGTTTGACGAGTTCATCAGCACTGCAATTCCCTGGAATGTCTCTGTTTCTCGGCACGCAGCACAGGTGAGTTATGAACTCTCCGCTAGAGATGATCTGCAGTCTTGGACTACGATGGAGTTTTAAGATCCAGAATCAAATTGTTTTATCGCGGCTTGACTGTCTGAGAAGACTGCTGCGAAGCTAAGCTTAAGGGGATCATAGCCCTGAATCCCTACTGATCACAAGGACTCCTTCGAACCGCCAAAGAATGATCTTTTGGCTTTCTGCTACTTAAAGTCGGCACATTACCCACACTCCTCCTCTCAAAAATCAATATCCCATAAAAACGTGCATCAAGCACATATTTAAAGCATCTACAGCTACACTCATTGCATACGAGCCATCCATCATCATCCAGACACCAGGATGCGATGACAAACAACACCACCAATCCCGTCTGTTGTGATAGCAATTTCCAGATTTATTTTTATTTCGTTATCTATATTTTTTATGCCCAAACGAACAACAAGGAACAGGATAATAAGGACAATAGCTTTATTATACGTATATTACTTTTATGGATTTAATTTCCAATGTCCTGCTGTCGACGGGATATCAATGTGGGTTTGAGCTCATGGTTGGGTAGATTATATGTAGTGGACAATGTCCTTTCTAATTTCCTTGAATGTTGTACAATAACCAAGTGTGGACCCGTATCCGAATCAACCATTCTTACGATTGTGCGATTCTGAGGACATGATTTTTCCACAATTGTCAGCATTTCTGCTGTCTGGTGGTGTCCGAAAGTTGTACGTTTTTATGATTATCCTTTTTCACTGGCAAGTGAGTTTGATGTTGGACCTAAACGGATGTGTCCACCCTTGATACATGGAGTATTGTTGTAGGCGGACGTTAACATAATTTATGTGGTTTAATGCGGATACTGTGTGTGATAGTTTCAGTTGGATGCATAAATGTAATGTGGATAGTTGGCTTCGGTTGATGATTGTAGGAAGATGGGGAGTATTTCAGGCAAGGCGCGTTGTATGAGATAATCAATGCGATGAAGTAGGCCTTGATTGCAGATATTAGTTGATGCGCGAATATCAGGGCTAAAATATAAGGCCTACAAGTCCTCCGAAAGTGTTTTTTGTTTTCTTTCAAACCTCCTCAACTAGTCGACCGCGGCGCTAAAATAGGAAATTTAAAATATGACGTCCGCAAAATGACCTAATAGGGGTGGGTTTGAAGTGCGTGAATGTTCGTTCGAATGCTACACTAGCACTTAGGAATGCTGGAGCAATATCTGCGAGTACGAATGTCGTTAATTATAACAGAATTAACAAGTTTTCAATGCTGCAACGAGCCCTTGTATTGGTGCTCAATGTATGGACTGTTTGCGCCAAATATTTATTAAAATTGTTCCCATTACAAATGAGAGAAAACAATCCAAATATCGAAGCACATGGTTTGACGATGATTATAAGGAAATTGACAAAAGCTGTTCAAAAATGTTCTACATCTCGAAGAAGTAAAGAAAGGAAGGGTGCTGATCGGGTGCTGATCGGAGGGTTGCGGGGTGCTGATCGGAATCCGCAGAATAAAAATCAATAGAGGTGTAGCGTATGCTGTGACCCGTGCGGTGCAGGTTCAATTCCCATTGGGAACAACAACATACGCCACCCATTCACATGCCTCTACACCAAAAAGAGGATTTCTGCCTGGTAGTACAATGGACTGTTACCGAGTCTGAATGCTCTGGGATTTGGATTTCCTTTTTTTAGAAAAAAAAATGTATAAGTTTCTGTGGATTAGACTTGATTACAAAACGTCAACATAATGCTCCCTAAGTTAAGGTGGCGTCTACACCAGTGGAGAAATAAAACCCCCTACCCAATGCGCAAACCAATCTTTCCTATCGTTCTAGCCCCTAATAGTAAGCAATGAAACACGTTCACAATGGCATTGCATTTGTAGGTGTAGAATAAAAAAATGCGTACGGATATAACTAAGCCAATTCTATGAATAGCAAATGAAGGTATCGGAAGGGAGAAATGCGGGAGTTTTTGAACCAGAAACTAAACACAACGAATCCATATGCAAATGTACCATCAGGATCTTTATGTCAGAAAAATGCATCATAGACAGATGCGTTGTAATAAAACAATAATATCTGACAGTCAAGCAGCCATCAAAGCACTCATATGTCATTAAGTCAAAATTGATGTGGGAAAGCCTAAAAAATAAAAAAAAATACAAAAATATTAGGCATTATACAGGGCCTAAAACCTAGCTTCTCCAACCACTTTCTTTGTGGAGTGGAAGGGATCTACAATTTTTAAGCCGAATGCGAACGTCATTTGAGAAGCTTCTCATGACAATAATTGACACTCTTGGATGTTTGTTAGACGTTCGCAGGAGATGGGGCAGTGGAAAAAAATCTAGATGTTACTTGGCCCCGGCCCCGGTGGGAATGCATACACAGATTTAACAGAATTATACAAGAATAACAGAGTAACCATCTTCTGGATATCTGACCAAGTATGCATTAAACCTAGGGAGGCAGAAGATTCTATAGCAAGAAAAGAGGCAGCGAAACCCTTTTTAGGACCTGAACCATTCTGCAGGACAGGAAAACAAACCTTGCTGGAAGAGTTAACGAAACTGGATACAGGAAAAAAGTGGTACAGCCTTTCTTAACCTCAAAGGTATGATATAACCTTAGAAACTCTTGGGGAACTATAACCTCACGCAGGGGAGCACAGTTCTATGGCTGCTTGGGCGACCTTGCAGGGACACCTCTTTTGAATATTAATCGATTCATAAACAGATCCAAATGGTTTTGTTAGCTGCGTGTCCTACCATGTACTAAAAGGGTGATACTTGCACAACTGTGCGTACAACCCTCCTAACCTCAAGGGATACAAAGAATGTATCAGCTTAACACTAAAAACTTACGAATCCTGACAGGTCTCCAAACGGGGCACTGCAGACTCAGAGAACTTATATGGAAATTGTTATATCAAAGGAAAGTCTCTGCAGATTCTGCAGCGAAGCCATCAAAGAGACTGAACTGAAGGCTGTGCTCTAAAGTGCGTGACTCTGCCAATGATAAGTCAGAGCAAGAATCGGAAATACAATTCATATAACTGTATTTCTAGGGGGCTTTGGAGAAGGTAACAAACCTCTTCAAGGAATGAGCAGGGGACGCAATATGCCATAAGGTCGCAGTGTACTATACCCTCATTATTGTTATTATTATTGTTATTATTATTGTTATTATTATTATTATTATTAACCTTTGCTTACCAGTGTCGGTTCTGAAATATTTTGTATACTATTTCGCTTTTACCACGAGTTGTATTTCTTTCATATGTCAAAAGAGACCTTATTCATATTTCAGGTTTTCATGTCACCAGTTCAGCTTTCTGAACTTGAAATTGTCTCAGCTACTTCAACATTTCTTTTTTTTCAGTTCATCGAGTCAAGTCTTTTTATATTTTGATCCAATTAAATGGATTGAACTATACACGCAGTCAGCATAATCCACACGTATCTTTAATTACAAGCAATACAAAATTATTTAATGATCCAATTTTGTAAAGTCTTACTTACAGTGACCTACCATACTTTAGAATTAAGTCACCAAGCAGACCGAGTTTATGCTAAAATCGCAGAATGGCAATAATTGTCTTTAGATTTTTATTGAATGCAGTAGGCTAGGAACGAATGTATGTGGTAGAATCATTTGTTTGTTGTAGCCTAAGAGTACAAACAAACAAAAATGAATAAACCCGATACTGCCCACCAAACAATTAAGTTTTATGTTTCCGCCGCAGTGAACTTTATTATACAAATAATGATAAATTTACGACCAGATGGTCAGGGCCGGCTCCAGCCAAACAAGCGCCCTGTGCAAGATTTACAGAAAGCGCCCTATTTTGAGTTAGATTCTCCTTGAAGTTGCAATATTTCAAGTGATGTGAGTTAATGTGCAAAAATTCAGCACAGGTGTGATGGATGTTGCTATTTTGGGCTTATTTGAACAAGTTTTTTGTTTTAAATGCAAATGGCAGTATCCGCGCAAGGTAAAATAAATTTTCGTTAATCATCAATCGCATTGATAGCGCCCCGGAATTTGGCGCTCTGTGCATTTTCACATCTTACCATATGGTTGGGCCGGCCCTGCAGATGGTATTTCGCTTTCTTGCATTTATAAGAAGCGTTTGGAATTATAAAAAATATTTTTTTGTTTATACCTATTCCAGACATTAATATGATTGGAAAAGTCATTCCCAAGTGCTTAAAATTCAAATATCTGGAATCTATGATCAATAGCGAGCAACCTGTAATAACGACATCCGTCATCGCGTAGGCGTTGGGTGAATGATGTGGCAAGAAAACTTAGCCATCTTTTGTGGCCGAAATATGTACCCGAAAGTGAAAGGAAGGATCTATACCGTAGTTGTGTGCCCAGCGCTCAAATATGGTTCACAATGTTGGAAAGACATGAATTCGCATGACACCAGAAGAAACAAACCTTGATCGAATAAAAAGTTCCAAGATCCGAGAAAGCCTTTATATTTTATAACTTGCACTCACCATATCCGTACCAAATACCTGCCACCTGATACGAGCAAAAGCAGGACAATCACAGATTAAATGTTCCGCAGTGTCATCGCTTTCTACACAGGCTTCGCAGTTGGTGGTGTCGCTTAAGCTTAGCACCTTAAGGTGATTGGCAAAATCGTAATGGCCCGTAAAAACGCCAGTAATTTGTCTGCAGTCTTTTCTGTTGAGAGACAACAAGAATGCCGCGGATTTCATACAGACGTCGGGGAGAATTTGCTTAGTATGTCTGCACCCTGGAGAGTCATGCCAACGGCGATTGTGTTCATATGAAACCAAACCGTCAATGGAAGCTCTGATCGAGGACGCAGGCAGACAAATCGCTGGCTCAGGTCCTGAGAAATCCCTCTCCGAGCCCTGTCCAGCAAGTTCATCGGAGATCTCATTTCCCGTGATCCCGTTATGACCCGGGACCCATGCAAGTCTCAGTGAATTCAGCCTATAGCCACATAGTGCGAGTATTAAGGAAATGGGGATAAGGATGACAGAGGAGATTCCGATGCAGGTTTTTTTTTTTTTTTTTTTTTTTATAATTTGCGTGCGCTAAAGGGATTTCTTTTTTCTGTAGGGACACAGTACCCTTATAATGGTAAAACCACAGCGCAAGCATTTAGTTTGTTGCGCAAGTAGCTCCCAGCAATTCATTGCCTATTTTTGGGTGCTACTTACTGAAAGAATAGAAGGATAGGAAAGAAGTTTGGTGCGATGGGATTTTTTATTTCTCAACAGGTGGCGCCTAAATTGTTTTAGGGAGATCAGTTTTTGTTGTGTGTATTCAATTTATAAAAATCATGGCCCTGGTCGGGATTCGAACGCACGACCTGCCAATCACTTTAGTGAATACACTACCATCGCACCATTGCCACCTGTAAGGTTGGTTTTAACTGTTTGTAGATTATAATGGGTAGGAAATATTGAGCGGGGAAGAGCATTTCACATTCGTGTTGAAGAGAATTGATGTGCATTCATGGCGGTTGAAAGGTTGAATGCAGATGGCTATTTCGTTTCAGCACTTGCGGAATTAATCTTAGCAGCATTAGAAAGAGCCGTCCACTCCCATACAAGCGATCGAATTCAGCCGTTCGGAAAATTAATTGAAACAATAGTAGGTGCCGTGGAGTGATATTTACGTTCTTTCACACGAAATTTGAGGAGAAACATTATGTAAAAGAATATACATAGATACAATATAGATACTCCTCTGCATAAGTATATAGAGATTTGAGGCTCAAGCAATCATGGCCACTGCTCTTTTAGGCAGGCATGCCAGCCGGAATACGTTCTCGATTAACGCAACTCTCGATTCACGCAACTCCTCGATTTTCGCAACAGCTGAATTTATATCATTGTTGACGCAGTAATCGCAACTCCTTAAAAATTGACGATAAGTGCAACTTTTGTTTTTATATGCTTGTCTTTATTTACTCAGGTTCTTGGCTATGTTTGTTTTTCTCTGTTGCGTTACATTTCGTCTCGGCAGTTATTTTACCGCTACTTTTGAGTGATGGTACGATGAAGTTGTATGAATGTACATCATATGTATCTATACAATGCAAGATTTTCTTTTTAGTTTAATGAATTTTGTCCAGTGATCAGTCGCTTGTGTGTTTCGAAAAAAATTGGTGTTACTAAAAAAATTGTGAAACTGTCAATTAAAAAAAAAAGTGAAATAATAGAAAAAATTAATAAAGGTGCTTCAATTAAATCATTGCATCTTGAATTGAGCCAAAAAAAAATATTTACTCGGTTATTGCAATAACCTCGGTCATTGCAACCACCCTTGTTTTAATTAGTTGCGATAATCGAGAACGTACTGTATGTACTTTCCAACGATTTCTGCAGAAGCTGAAGCAGAAGAAGTCGAGCAAGAGGAAATCAACATACAGCTCCTGTATATTGGTTTCGCACTTGCCAGTGCAATGTTCTTTGAAGATCTGAGTGCTCTGTGCAATGCGTAGCAGAAAACTCATCACCATGTCCAAACGATTCAACTAGCTCTAAACTATGAGTTTCTAAGGAATCGAGAGTTCTTCGGGTTAATTTGTTTCAGCCATCTCCATATTTTCGTACATGCTTTTGGGAAGTGGTCCACTCTGCTAGCCTTCCCTGAATGCAAGATAATTCTAGGACTCGATTGCATCAGTTACTTTATTCTACTCTCCTTAATCAGAACTGATGGACAACAGCTTATCAGCCGCATGTTAGTGTTCGATTCTAAAAATCACCCTACCCTCCTGAAACGAGAGGTGGAACTAACTGCAACTGTCAGTTCTCCGCAAAATCATAACCTCACTTGGAGGTTATACCTGGAGTTCCCTAATAGGTCAATTGTGACCTCCGAATGTATCACTGTGCGCCGTGAGTGGCAGTGTTTTAGATTCTTAACTACCAATGGCCATCGCAAACTTTCTTTTTGTCAGAATTAGAATGAATGAACAAAGCAAAGAGGTACTCGTAGGTTAGAATGAATGAACAAAGCAATGAGGTAGGTTAGATTAGGTTAAAGTGGCTGTTAGCTGAAAGCCAACACACTTAGACCAATGAGGACCGTTGTGATGCTACATGGATCGGGAATTTCGACCACTACTCGCTAAAACCATTTGGAGCTTGTACTGAAGCGCGATAGACTTCTAACAACTGTGTTAGCTAAGTCACTGAGTTCATTGAGGAAGAAGGCTACTAGGTAGAGATTTCTTTTATGGTAGAGTGCAGGGCATGTGCAGAGGAGATGCAGTGTAGTCTCCTTCTCCTCTTCATTCCTGCAGCTTCTGCAGAAGTGATTTGAATAGACGCCAAGCCTTGATGCGTGCTTGCCTATTAGCCCTGTGATGACACAAATATCAGAGCCAATGTGCAGTCGGTTAAGTGAAATCAAACTCAAAGAGCGTCGCAGATCCAGCTTTGGCCAGATTTGCTTAGTCGCTAGACACGTATCACTACCTGTCCACCTGAGGTTTGTACTCTCGACTGCGGATAGCTTGAACAAAACTAATCGCCAATAAGATGCAATTTTATCCGTATGGACTTCGTCCTCTGAAATTTGCGATTTCTTTATTTCTTAAATTCGAAAACTAAGTACAGTAGAATCCCGATTATCCGGATCAAATAAAACCAGGTGTATTCCGTATAATCGAAAATCCGGATAATCGATTTCAAAGCAAATTTAAATTTAAATATTTTTTTATTATGTAATGGGTTTTACATGCGTCGTTTAGATAATACGATATATAAAAAACGAGATATAACGATAGATAATGAATTACGTAATACCTATGTAATTTAAAATGTTGGTTGGAAATAACTTGTTATTGATCTTTGACTTAATGAATCACATATTTTTATTGCGGCCAAGTCCCTGATGCGCTTCAGTTGTAACAACTGTATGGGATCCGATTCGGCATGTCTTTCAAACCACTTAAAAGTAACATCTAGAGCTTCAAAAGCTTCTGCGTGAGATGGTACTTGACATACATCCCCAGTTTCAGTCTCTTCTTCATTTTTTCTCTCGTTACTGTTCAAATCCTCAATGATTTCTTCATCTGTATATATTTGGAATCCAGGATCTTCACTATCGCAGTTCAGCCACTCCTTAATATTCTCTTCATCGCACCCTGCACCCTAAGAATTTTAATTGTTTCCGTTATTTCTTTAAAATCGTCGTCCGGTTTAATTGAAGAATTAGATAGAGTTATTTTAATAATTTATTCCATGCCCTTTTTAATGATTGCAATTCCACAGAGTTCCACGCTTCTACCAGCATATAACAACAATGAAGCAGCATAACTTTATTTTATATTATTTTCCTTTAGTTTATTTTGTTCTTTAACGATAATGTTGTTTTCTTGTTTTTACCAATTTTTATGAACTAATAATTTTAAATATAAACTAGATTGCCGAGCTCGGGTGTATCATCATAACTACAATGTAGTAAAAGCTTTCGTTAAGTTGAACTTTTAAAAAAACACAATCATATTTTAAAATCTTGCATCAGATTCAAATATTTTCTGTAAAAGCTTCACTTCGACAGTATATAAGTCCCGCCGAAATGCAGCTTAGTTGTCATTCAACTCAGAACGCTCGAGCAAGCCACTTTAAGGGACTACCTAGAAGGGTTTGTGCGGCACTGGCGAGCTAACTTTGGCAAATACCATAGTTTCTTACCGTAGTCGGTAAATAAGTGTTCCGAACTGATTGAAAGTCCTGTATAATTCTTTTTATACCCTATTCTAAGGGTACATTCAGCTTCAACTGAATAAGCACAAACATTTTCTAAGCTACGTTGTCCATTTTTTTAAAACCTTGTGCCGTAATATAACATTTGATGATGCAAACTGTTTGCAAATGATGTTGACAAAATAAATCGGAAAGAATATTTCAAAAAGTACCGCTATTTTTTCCTGGTTCCTTGCAAAGCATTCAATATGGAAAAATGCAGTTTTATTTTGCGTCAACTGAATAGACACAAAGTCATTATTTTCGCTGGTTATGAGTTTTCTGTGGAGATTGACACATTAGATCAAAGGTTGAAGTACTTTTAGTGAATTTTGTTTGATTAATTGTATTTCAAAGAAAAATGGGTAGATCAAAATCTCTAAATAGTGTTGAAAGAGCTCAAATCGATTTATTAAAAGACCAAGGACCAACCGGGCCTTCTATCGCTGACAAAATTGGACGAAGTTCTAGTGTGGTCTATTCTTATTTAAGGAGCAAAGATTCGCACGGAAAAAACATGAAAGGAGGCCAAAAAACGGCAACAACAGCGGTTGATCGAAGAGCAATTTTAAGATGTGCTTCCAATTCCTGCGACTCTGCGGCAAAAATAAAGCAGAAAGCCGGTGTTACTGCAAGCGTTTCAACAGTGCGAAGGGTTATCAATAGTGCCAAACATCTAAAACGGTTAAAAATTCAAAAGAAACCACCACTCAACGAGAAACGGAAGTGTATGCGCTTAGAATTTTCCAGGCTCCATATGAGTTTTAAAAATGAATGACGTCACGTAGCTTTTTCGGATGAAAAGAAGTTTAATTTTGATGGCCTGATGGGTTTAATTATTACTTCCACGATATGAGGAAAGAAGAACGATTTTTAGCGCGGCATCGTAGTCGAGAAGGTGGTGTTATGGTGTGGGGAGCAGTTAGCTACTATGGCACTATTGAGCTTGAGTTAAAAACCTTAAATGGTGGTTTCTTTTGAATTTTTAACCATTTCAGATGTTTGGTACTATTGATAACCCGTCGCACTGTTAAAACGCTTGGAGTAACACCGGCTATCTGCTTTATTTTTGCCGCAGAGTCGCAGGAATTGGAAGCACATCTTAAAATTGCTCTTCGATCAACCGCTGTTGTTGCCGTTTTTTGGCCTCCTTTCATGTTTTTTCCGTGCGAATCTTTGCTCCTTAAATAAGAATAGACCACACTAGAACTTCGTCCAATTTTGTCAGCGATAGAAGGCCCGGTTGGTCCTTGGTCTTTTAATAAATCGATTTGAGCTCTTTCAACACTATTTAGAGATTTTGATCTACCCATTTTTCTTTGAAATACAATTAATCAAACAAAATTCACTAAAAGTACTTCAACTGTTCAACTGTTGATCTAATGTGTCAATCTCCACAGAAAACTCATAACCAGCGAAAATAATGACTTTGTGTCTATTCAGTTGACGCAAAATAAAACTGCATTTTTCCATTTGAATGCTTTGCAAGGGAACCAGGAAAAAAATAGCGGTACTTTTTGAAATATTCTTTCCGATTTATTTTGTCAACATCATTTGCAAACAGTTTGCATCATCAAATGTTATATTACGGCACAAGGTTTTGAAAAAATGGACAAAGTAGCTTAGAAAATGATTGTGCTTATTCAGTTGAAGCGAAGTGTATATTAATTTTGACGCATAGTTTGTAACATACCTTAATATTGCCCGTAGACCCCTAAAAGTTACTATATTTATGATCAGCATCGATAGTAATGTCGATCTAGCCATGTCCGTCCGTCCGTCCGTCGGCAAAAATTAGGCCTTTAAACTAGACCTAGAGAGCTGAAATTTTAACCATATACTCTCTAGGGTCCCGAAATAATCAAGTTTACGAATTTTTGAAATCCGCCCTCAGACACGCCCACAAACTCAAAAAAACAAAATTTTGGTAAAAATCGAATTTTGAGCTAGAAAGCTGAAATTTTTTATATATGGTCTATGACTCCTAAAACTGCTCGGGATAAAAAAATTTCAAATTCCGCCCACTGACACGCCCACAAATAAATAAAATAATTTTTTTATACCCTATTCTAAGGGTATATTAATTTTTGAAAATCTAAAGTTTGAGCTAGGGAGCTGAAATTTATAATATGTACTCTCTAGGGGCCCTTTATTCTCATGTGTTAATTTTTTTTAAATCCGCCTACTGACACGCCCACAATTAAATAAAACAATTTTATTGAAACACCCAAGTTTGAGTTAGGGAGCGGTTTTTTTTTGATAAAATCCTTTAAATGTTATATAACAAAATATGTAGAGCGTTCTTAACAATTCAACCATACTTAGACTTTTGTCACGCCCACTTAAAGCGGACTGTAGCCCGTCCCTATGTTTAGTATACATATTAAACAAAATTTCTTTCCTTAATAATAAAACATAATCAAAGTAAACCCACTCATCTTTCATTGGGGTAACAACCACCCCTACAACAATCTTTTAAATAAATTTCCTTAAAAAACTTTAACATCGTTTCTATTTCACTGTCGTCTGCTTACAAAAGACGACACAGTAGCTGCTTTCTGTATAAACGTTTTAAAGTTTCAATGACACTTTGGTCCATTGGTTGCAATATCGATATTACGTTAGGGGGCAAAAACTTAACTGTGAACTTCCCATTTTCTCGATTTAGTGTTCCAGCAGAAGGGTGCGTTGGCGCATTATCTAACAACAACAATACATCGCCCTCAGAATTCTTTTTAATGTCTGATATCGTAGAATACACCATATATTTGTGCCAACTTACTGCCAGATGCACCATTTTTTATACTCTCAATTATCTTCAATTTGTCTTGAAGAGACAACACTACTCTTTTTCGCTTAGACATTTTAAATTTCCAACACAAAACATAAACAAAAATAAAAGAACATGTTTAAATTAACAATTAGAGTCGAGATCAATGAGTCCGGATTATCGGATGTTGGGACAATCGAGGTTCGGATAATCGGGATTCTACTGTAGTTGTATTAGAACTTAATATAATTCTTTTTAAAACGTATCTCCTTGACGACGTATTATTCCTACCTAACTTAAGGACGTTACCATGGACGAGTTCACACACTCAACCACATCCCCGGAGCTCATTTGCCACATAAATAGAAATCATCCGTCCTGTTTAGTTGTAGTCGAACAAAATGTATTTTGGAAATTTTGATTTTCCATTATCGGTGGACATAAATGTCTACAAAGCATATTTCGCCTTAGAACCTGAAGAGAGTTCAAAAACGACAGAAACAAAGCCCAAACTACAAGCATTCGACATGAACTGGAATGTTCAACAACCAAAAACTCTGCGAGAGCTGGCCTTGGATAAGATTGTCGACAATTGGATTGGTAATTCAGTGCACCCACAATTATTTACATCCTCTGAAATTCCATGTAGAAATTCCTTTCTTCCAGGAAGTTCCCAGGCAAGCCGATAGAAATTACATCCTAAACAACTTAGATATCAGTATACCACTAAAGATTTCCAGTGCACACATCAAGGACGACTTCTTTTGGCGAAAATCC
This sequence comes from Portevinia maculata, assembly GCA_949715645.1. Taxonomy (NCBI): domain Eukaryota; kingdom Metazoa; phylum Arthropoda; class Insecta; order Diptera; family Syrphidae; genus Portevinia; species Portevinia maculata. The sequence goes on from OX454528.1 coordinate 100,058,848, forward strand.
TATCAGTACCGCTGGAAAGCTCTGCCCTCCGCTATAGAGAAACGCCCATGGATCAACGTCTATATGGAGAAACATTTGCAAGAGTACCTCGAAAACGTCGACATTTGCGATTATGACCAGGAGAGTGTGCAGGGAGTTTTGGAACTATGTTCGCCCTACATAAATCAGTTGCAGATCGACTTTCTTCAACCATCGATGGGGGAAAGGAATGGTTTGATCTTTAGTCCTTTACTGTAAAATTTTTTAAATGTTGTACCTTAGATCATATTCCGTTGGACTTTGTGCTGAGCAGCCTTCCAGAATTGAGATCTTTTCGGGTGACTTACTGTACCAAAACGATAGAGACGAATTTCTATTTTGGCTGTTCATCATTCTCCCGGAACGATATTGTTAGTTTTACTCTCGGCTTAAGCAGGTGTTATGAGTTGACGGAGTTTTGGTAAGTTTTCGCGAATTCATATGGTCAAAGACGCCATTTTAAGTTGGATCTTTCTAGGCTACATAGTGTCAAACTTGAGTCTCATCAGCTGGCATTTATATCGAGGGCATTAGATAAAGGTTGCCAGCACTTAACGCGGCTTGCTATAACCCATTGTGACATGCATGATGATGGGCTACAGCAATTTTTGGATGCATGCACGAGGGAGTCGTTTGCAAACTTACGGAGTCTCGATTTGACAAATAATTTCATTAGTAAGACCTTAAAAGTGGGCTTAATAAGAATTGGAAATGGTTTTAATATTTGTTCAGCTCCCGAGGGAGCGTTTATTTTAGCACGAGTTCTTCGAGGAAAGCTTCTTGAGAAGTTGGTTCTAAGATTGAATCCAATTGGAAGTGATGGAGTCGCAGCAATATGTGCTGTCATACCAACGTTCCCAATCGGTGAGCTGGATATTAGTGGATGTGCAGTAACGGATTCGATAACAAAGCTGTTTATGCAGTTGATAATAGAGAATAAGACGATTGTGAAGTTGGATGCATCAAACAATGTAATGGGAGAGGTAAGAGTTGACATAATAAGTATATGGCGCGTTTTGACACTGTTGTCACCAATATTTAATTTGTTGAATTTTGAGTCCTGCCTCTTTTTCCACGATTCCGACACGTGCATGTTAATGGTGTTGAATATTCGCATGCGCACTTGCGGGACGGCTTTAAAATGTAAAATGTGTCGCTGCACTTACCTGAATGTTAACATTGCTTAGATATGATTCCGATAATTAGTCTGGTCCGATGAACTTGCTAGACAGGGCTTAAAGAAAGACTTCTCAGGACCTGAACCAGGGCGACATAACGCCTATGGTCAGGGCTTCCATTGACGGTTGGGTTTCATATGAATACAATCGCAGATGGCATGACTTTCCAGGGTGAAAACAGAGTAAGCGAATTCTCCGCGACGTGTGTTAAAAATCTGCGGCATTTTTGTTGTCTCTCAACTGCAGGCATTATGCTTTTGCCAAGCATCTAAAGATACTAGATAGTTACAGCGTATTGGTACTAGATTGGAAGATCTAATAGAGCGCGGTTGACAAATCTTATTATAAAGCTGCGTCGGATGATGTGTTTGCATAAGGAGCAATACTTTTTCTTCTTCTTCCTTTCATGATGATCAGGGATCACAACCCTCCCACTTAACTGCATCCCTACTGGTCCGAATGTAAGGTAAGTCTATTCGATTTTCAATCACTTCGTCGCTGAGGCCAATCAAATGCTAGTGTTGCTGCATTTGTGTGATCCAGGAGTTTTAAGACCTGGCTCGCTTTCGCTATTGTATTGGAACGTTGATTGATATCGCCTGGCCAGTTCGTTGGATCTCTCCTTTGACCATGACAGTACTAAGTTAGTTCTTTGACATGAAGGCTTCCTCGGATCTTGGAACTTCTTGTTTGGTCAATCTTAGTTACTTCTGCTGTCATGCGAAACATCTTCATCTCAGCTGCCGTTAGTTTGCCCTCATACTTTGTGTACGTCGTCGAACATTTTGCATTGTATATTAGCGCCGGGCGCCCAACAGCGGTGTAGAGCTTTCCTTTCAGCTTATAGCGCATTTTCCGATCACAGAAGATTGCTGAGTTTTCCCGCACCTTCATCCACCCTACGCTTACGTGATGCTTAATGTCGTCCTCACAGCTTGCTTCGGAAATGATCATAGATCCCAGATATTTGAACTTTTCGCACTTGGGAATCACTCCTCCATTCATATAAATGTCCGGAATAGGTCGGAGTGGATCAGAGAACGGGCAGTACGAGTATTCTGTTTTCTTCGGACTAATACGATACCCATTTCACTGCAAGACTTCCGTCCATACATTAAGTGCGCGTTGCAGGAACGTTTGATCCTCGCTAATGATGGCTTCATCGTCAGTAAAGAATAACTGATGCATTTTGGGGTCCGTCTGTTTTCCTTCAAGCAGATAATCAAGGTCTGTAATAAATATCAATGGACTTAAGACGCTTCCCTGGTGTACACCGCCTTTAATTGCGAACTCTTCGCTTTTTGCCTTTAATCCCTCATATATGTCCATGATCATCCTGGTTGATTTACCTGCGAAAAACCGGCAGTGGTTTCCAGATAGCCGTATTTTCCGCGTTCTGCTATCTTATACCCGTCAACGATCTTCATGGTGTGGGACATCAGCCTGGTTGAACGGTAATTGCCACAGTCTCGCGTATAGCCTTTTCCTTTGTACAGAGGAAGAAGAAAACTTTCCCTCCACTGATTAGACTTTGAATCGCCTCTCATCAGGTTGGAGATGAGAATCATGAGCCATTTGGACCCGAGGTCTGCCATCTTTTACCAGCACTCAGAGGATATCTCTTCCGGCTCAACTGCTTTAAGAGATTGCGATTGCAAATGGATGCGTTGAGGACTCGCCTTAAAACAAGAGTGAGCAGGGATTCATCAGATTTCCTTTGACAAAAAAATGAAAAAATGACCTTGAAACATAGCGTTGATAGAGGCAGTGAAAAAGGTTAGAGAACTTCAAGTACGAACCGAGATAATTCGAATAATTTGTTGCAGTTCTTTATTGAAGATAGATTGCCTATAGTTTGTTACGCCTATCACGAAGTGAATGCAGATTCCTATTATACCACGTAGGGGAACATACCATGTAGGAAACATGGCGAGGTTTATGGCGCGAATAAGGAAAAGCATTTCCATTAAAACGGGTTTCAACTTCATCAACGAGAAGTTCGAGAAGTTGAGTTCGATTCTGCTCAGAAAGTTGTAAGAGAAAAGGTTAGTTTGGGGTAGGGATTGGGAAGAGGGGTGATAAAAGAAAGAGAGGAGTAGAGGAGGGAGGTAAGTGTAAGTGTAAAGGAAAGCTGTAAAGGACTTTCAATGGTTGGGGAGTTTACAGGGTGATCGAGATTAATAATTGTAAAATAGTTTAAACACGAGATCCACGTGATGGAAAAGAACAAATATTAGCTTAGCAATTCGATCTCTAACACAATCCGAAGATTTGGGGAAACGAAAATCCCGTATTCTCTCCACAGCACAGCACAAGTATTTTGGAATTTCGTTGTGGATGTCAGCAACATTCGTGGGAAGAGAAAGAATATACGTAGTGACGTAGCCTACCAACTTCAGCCTCAATATGGCCAATGTGCCAACCCAGAATTTAATTTCATTTGGCTAAAACTCCATGTCCGTAGGCAATTAATACACTACTGTTTTATTTACAGAAGCCCCAACTTGGACAGACATTCAACTTACTCGTATAATGAGTTTGATACCCTGTCTGATTCAATTACAAGAATTGTGACCCTTCATCCTCGTTCTGAAATCGTTATTGCGGGCGATTTCAATATACACAATTCAAGCTGTCTTCGACATTCTGGTCAGACAACACCCGACGGAAGGTACGTCGAAATCTTTGCTGAGGTAAATAACCTGACTCAGCTTGTAAATGACCCGACACGAATACCGGACATTAGCAGCCAAACTGTCAACACATTGGACTTGTTTCTTAGCTCTCACCCTGATAAATACGCTTTGAACGTATTTTCGCCTCTAGGCTGGTCAGACCATTGCATCATATCAGCAAATTTCTCGTACTCCAACCACATAATTGAAGAACAAACTCCTAAAAGAACCGTATGGCAGTACGAGAAAGCCAATTGGGAAAAATTAAACGGTTTCTTTAAGAGTTTTAACTGATCGCTGTGCTTCCTCGACAGCGACGTGGATGCTGCTGCTGATATGGTCACAAACATAATTCACCTGGGTATGAAGACTTTTATCCCTAACAGGATTAAAAGTATCAAACCCAAGGTTAACGCGTGGTGTGACTCGAGCTGCAAAGAGGCTATCAGGTTAAAAGAGGTAAGTTTTCGGCTATTCAAAGCCAACCCATCTGAGGAAAGGCGTAAAAAGTTTAAACGAGCCAGAAATGACTGCAATGCCCACATTAATCGTGTCAAATTCTCCTATGACCAAAAGTTGAGGCAAAAAATACTACAAAGTCCCACTGGTAGTAAAAACTTTTGGTCATTTGTTAAAAACATCAAGAATTCGGCCTCGTCTTCTATCCCGACACTCATTTACAACGACATTCCAGCTGTCAGCTCTACAGATAAGGCCAGTCTGCTTGCTGCTCACTTTGCAGTCAGCTCAACGCTCCCAAATTGTGCTTTGTCTCCCCCTGTACTCGAGCGCGTAGAATTCTCTATGGGACCAATCCACTTTCGCACTCGTACAGTGGCTAGAGTACTTCAAGATCTTGACGTTCACAAATCCGCTGGTCCAGATGGTATTTCCCCTATCGTTCTGAAGAGGTGTTCTTCTTCGCTGGCAAAACCATTGCGTAAGCTTTTCCATCTGTCCTATTCTTCAGGACTCTTCCCGGGAAGATGGAAAACAGCATTTGTCCAGCCTGTACCAAAAAAAGGCGAATCTTCTTCTCCCTACTCCTACCGACCAATTGCACTTACGTCCCTTCTTTCTAAGGTCATGGAAACGCTGATAAACCGTCAGCTAATGAAATATCTTGAATCGCGAAAACTTCTTAATGACCGGCAGTATGGTTTTCGCAGAAACAGGTCCACTGGTGATTTGATGACATGTCTAACCGAAAAGTGGAACCAATCTCTTCATCAAGGTGGTGAAAGTAAGATTGTTGCGCTTGATATTTTAAAGGCATTTGACAGAGTTTGGCATCAAGATCTCTTCTCGAAAATGCGTGCATTTGGAATCGATGATACTCTTCTTCAATGGATTAGAAATTACCTTTCGGACCGTTCAATTCAAGTTGTTTTGGACGGTTTCAAGTCTGCAACTCACCAAATAAATGCTGGTGTCCCCCAAGACTCTGTTCTGTCCCCGACTCTTTTTCTCATTTTTATAAATGATCTCCTTTCTGTTACTTCTAATCCAATCCATTCCTTTGCTGATGACAGCACCCTCAGCTTCTCATATTCGTTTCTTGGGTCACGCCCCTCATCTTCGGGTGTGGGACTGGAACGGCAACGTATATTAAGCTCATTAAATTCCGATCTTAACAGCATAACTCAGTGGCGTAAAACCAGTAGAGTGGAATTTAATGCTTCCAAAACTCAATGCTGTCTCCTGTCATTAAAGCAAAACCCACGCACACTGCCATTATCTATGAATGGCACTTACATCGCTGAAACCGAAAGACTTTCCTTTCTCGGTATGTGTGTTAATGACAACCTTCGTTGGAATGACCACATATTCGGTGTCGCCAAGAACGCCGCGAAATGTCTAGGCTTCCTTAAGCGTTGTAAGAAATATTTCACCCCTTCTGATCTGGCTACAATTTATAAGGCGTCTATTCGCCCGAAACTGGAGTACAACGCTCATATCTGGTCCGGTGCACCAATAAGTTATTTGGAGCTACTTGACAGGATCCAAAAACGCGCGATAAAACTCATTGGCGACCGAGACATCGCGAGATCGATTGACTCTCTTAGTCATCGTCGTAATGTCTCCTGCCTGTCGTTATTTTATCGTTATTTCCACCATAAGTGCTCAAACGAAATAGCCAGTTGCATTCCTCCCCTTGAACATTTCAACCGCAATACCCGCCATGCAGGGAATGCTCATCAGTTCACCCTCAAGCCTGTGTTCGGACGTACAGTGAAGTTCAAAGAATCTTTCCTCAGCCGTACAACATGAATGTGGAATGCTCTTCCCCGCTCCATTTTTCCTACACATTATAACCTACAGACATTCAAAACCAACGTGCATCGGCATCTCTCCTTTTCCTCTCACCCTAATTTCCTTAACGCCCGCGCTGTGTAGCTAATACATTATAAGGGTCCCAACAAATCCCTTTAGTGCGCGCTTATTATAAAAAAAAAAAAAATTTGCGATCCGCTAGCTCTTGTACTAATGTATGTACAATTGTATAAACTAATAAGGGTGACATCTTTGCTTTTGATAAACCATAATAGAGACCCTATATAGGGCAAACATGGTTTGGTTATAATTAAGTTTAAAAGATTAAAATGAGTTGTGCAATATGCGTCTTTGTTTTAGGTTAAATCACGTTAAGGTTATGTAATTCAGCTAGGTTAATATTACTGCAGTAAAATTCTTAGCATGCAAGGGGCATCTCTTTCTTTAATAACCTTGCAAACATTTTCGTGTTAATAAAAGATCTGATTTTGTCGAACGCTTCTTCTTTGTACATTGACAAGCCTTCCATTCCCTTTCAATCTATAAACTTAACTACGTTCACTAATGTATTAACTTTTATCGTCTTTGTTTTCAGGACTTTGGTAAAAAAGTGTACAAAATAGTTGGATTCAACAAGGTTTTGCGCCGCCTGGATCTACGAAATACTGGAGTGACAATTGAAATTAAAAATAAAATCAATGATATTTTAAAGCAAAATAAATAGTATTGCTTAACTACGCCAATCCATGGATTTTATTATTTCACCAAAAAAAAAATAACCTTATCATCCTGGTAAAAAAAAAATACTTCATATTCCATCAAAGTCATGTCAGCCGTCCATAATCCCACCGTAATCCGTAGTAAATTCGCTTCTTAATACCTAGATATTTATTTATCTTTGGGATCCACACCTTTTTTTTGTACGTTGATGCTTTCACCTATAACAGCTATTCTCCGATATTGGTGTTTACTTTTTGGAGGAAAGGTGAAATGAAAAGTCAAAAAGGAAAAGTGCCGGGCGTCTTTGTTGAGAACCCCCCTCGAATGCCACTTAACGATGAAGAGCCAAAAATGATGGGAGGATTTGCTGATGCTATTCAAGAAATAGCTAAATATTATTTTATTGAGTCATTGTGGACTCAGCGAAGGATGTTCTCATTGATTTTATAGCAAAAGGTGCAAATTGGCTGGCTGCAAAAACCATTTAAGAGGGATGAAGATGCTAAAATTTTAGATGGGACAATATTCAAAAAGCTTAGGAGTAAGGGGGATTTAACGTTTGACAATGAAGTTGTGATTGGAACCTAAGAAGTTTATTTTAATTAAAATATTTGGTTCTTAGCACTCAATGTGGCAGAAAAGGTAGTTAACTTTGGAAAGCTAATAATTTGACACAAATAAACGATTGACCTATTAATGGGGTCAACTTTATGGGAGTGGAAAAACTAACAAAATTTTATGTACGAACCTTAGAGCTATACAAGCTCAGAATCAGTTTCTCCGGGAGGGCTATGCAAGGTCTATTGGCCAATAAACCACGACTGAAAGCTTTATAATTTGATCCAATGATGTCGCTTAGAGTGATCGAAATATTTAATGATTACATTTTTGCAGATTTTATCGATGAGTAACCTCAGATACCCGGATGGGCCTCGTATAAGAGCGATCTAGTAAAGGTAAAAATAAATATATTGTTACACGAATGAGAGTCACTCCAACCACCAATATTCACTACCCACCCCATCTACTACATTACAACTAAAGCGGAAAACCGTTCTACGACAATCCGGCGACTGCGATCGTATACCCTGGTTAATGACTTCCATGACATCCAGCCTTCATCATCGAAAAGCACCGCACAACTGATTTCATCCACATAGGCAGAGTTAGACGCAGTCGCTATCTGTTCTCTGCGGAAATAAATCGGATACTCCTTCGAATCGGCCGCTTAAAGGAGAAAATCGATTGACGATCGTTGAACAATAAAATTAACTAATAAACTTATTAGATTTTTCCACTGCAGGGTGCCTAAACACCACAGCCGCAACTCAGCTGGCAATATTGAAATAGGAGCGCTCCACCGACACCCCAGTACCCGGCCTCTGTGTAGGTGGCCGACTTCAAGTGGCTATTCGGTATGCGAACACCGCGAGCAATTAAACACCGACACAAATAACTGGGCCGGGATCAGCTGTACGTTGTCCACCGCTGTCATAGGCATTCGAACCTCCCTGCGCCCCGTCGTCAACAACTAAGCCGCCGAGACCTAAAAAAGGAACCCATTAAATGCGTAAGACAACTCATTCTTTTGTTACTCACCTGCTCTCGTTACCACAGATGCTATGACATCTCTGCCTCTACCCTCCGCCTCGGATGATCACCGTCAACGACATGGGAAGAAAACCAACTCCAACCCGAGTACTCACCTGCGAACATCTCACCCCCTGTTAAGTTTTACACGGCCGCCCCTCACGGATGACGCCCAACACCGAGAAAACTATCCGTGAAAACTCACTTCTGCGACCCATTGCCTGCTCGTGCATCAACATCAATTGACGACTGTCCAACTGGGCCAGATCGTCGTTTTCTCCTCAATTTAATCGACGGACGTGTGGGAAATGAAGTCGTACACTTGCAAACCAAGCAACAGCACGGAAAATACCCGGAAAACTGAGGAAACTCCAGCTGACAATTTGGCACAATTTCACAAATAAATGCAATTTGTTTACCTACCTATGCCAAAAGTGACGTTTAATGGAATTTAGTTTCGGAGTGCATGCTGCAGTGGTACACTCCAAAGCTCCGTACGCGCCTGCGATCAAAAGAAATGTGGGTGGATTAAGGGAATTACACAAGAAAATCGAGAAACCAGCGAAAGGGACTTATTCCGGATTTGGAGGCGTATCTTTGTCTTCTTGTGGGCATGTGACCCCTCGTTTTAAAGGGAATTCGAAGGGCAGTCTGGTGGTATGACAGACGGTGACGAGGAACGAAGAGAGATGGAAATGGCTAGTAAGCACCAGGGAAATTTGTGGTAACAGTTGGACAAGATAAAAGGAACGCGTGCAGCGGATGACGGCCTTAGTCTTTTGGAGAAAATTCGTGAAGTCTGGAACTGCGACTGGAGGTAAAAATTTATCGAACAAACTTAATTTTTGCAATAATTTTTGGAGCTGCAAGGAGAAGGACGAAGAAGGACAGAGACACAGAGCGTGGTGAACATCAGTCACGACAATTTTATAGATAAACCAAAATTAAACATAAACCTCTCGGGAACCAGAAATTTGGAATAAAATAACAGTGGATTAAAAATCGAAGTGCTGTGTTTCTTTTCATTTCTTTGAATTTTCTTGGGCGTTTCTCAACATTTCTTTTGTGGTTGTATTTCATCGTTAGTCGAAATTTTGCCAGCCGTAGTTTGCTGCTGCCCACTCGCTGGATTTTGGTAACAATATAAATATTAGGCATAAATCTCACATGCAGGTCTTAAAACCCACCTTCTCCAACCATTGCTTGCGTGGAAGGGAGTTACAATTTTAAGCAAATTTGAGAAGCGTCTTAATATGACAATTGATACTCTTTGATGTTTTCCAGGCGTTCGTAAAAGACGGGGTAGCGGAAAAAAAAGTGTAAGTTGACGTGGCGTGGCTTTTGCATTATAGACTTTCCAGTAGCCAACCTGGACCCGGTAACCTGGCGCTGCGCTCTCCAGTCGAAACACCGATAAAACCAACACTTTGGTACTTATAAACACTAAACAAGCATCCCTCATCCCGAATGTGAACGCATTAAGAAGAGTGTTGATGCAATCAAACAAATAATGCCGCCAGGAACTTTCCAAAAATTTTAATTTATTATTCTTAATGTTTCTAAATTTTCCTAGGAAAACAAAACGTTATAAAATGTAGATACTTAATGCAAATCACAACTCTGACTATTTCATTGTTGCAGCCAAATTTAGAGCTTTCCTGTTCAACGCGAAAAAGCTCACATTTAAGAAAAAAACTGTCATAGGAAAACAAGAAGTGCCTTAAAAAACTAGTGTTTATTATTCAGTTCAAATCAATTTTATTATTCGTGAATAAGTTAAAAAAAAGGATTAAATGTGTTTCCCAGAATAAGCAATCCATTAAATTCATAAAAAAAAAACAATAATTCAATAAAAACCAAAAAATTGAAATTCACAAAGGCAGTACATAAAACGTGTTCAAATCATATACAATAGAATCCCGATTATCTGAACCTCGATTATCCGAATATCCGATTATCCGGACTAATTGTCAATTTAAAAATGTTTTGGCAGCGCAACGAGACATGTTACTACAAGTTTATTCCCGCCTACGATCGTGTACTCCCGCTCTCATTTGTGTAATGGAAGGATATTCGGCTCCTCGAAATTGGTTTAGTCAGTCTAGAACGTATAGGTCCTACAACACAAGATCGTTTACCATCCACATTAATAGGTTTTTTTTCCCCCTTCTTCTTTCGTAAATAGACAGTATAAGAGAACGTCACTGGTCTCTCACCTTTGGGACCTGTCATAGCGATAGAGTTCTACGGCGCCTCTATATGCACCCGCTCTTGTTTACATAGTAAATCACGCCATCGCATACATCCGTGATATAACATTGCAGATCTACTATGGCCCCCCTTGTCTGGTGTGTTGGTTATTGAGATATACTCATCCGATGGGGTGAAGAGGGCAGTGCACTCCTAATACTCGTCGTAAATTCCGCTAAGCCGTACTTTCGATAGTTAGGCTAGACAAGAGGGATATCACACAACGGGCAAAAGAGAGGCCACACAACGCTACATATGTGACCCGCTTGAGATGACGATTTAGCGAAAAAGCTGATGAAATCTCAGTTCTTGATTGTCATTTGACTCGGTCGGTCGTCCTCTCTTAAAGGGAAAAGAAAAGAAAAAAAAAAACAAAAAGCTCGTAGGCAGTGCCACGCCATATAACGTCGCAAGAAAATGACCGCTATCGGCCCCCAGTAATTGCACTTTTTTTTTTATCAGTCTCCCCGGACAAAGTGTACTCCGTTCGTAGATCACGATCGGCTAATCCCAACGAGAAAATAAAACAAACGAAAAACACAAACAAATTTTTTTTTACATGATTGTGTCACCGGTATCGAACCCCGAGTGCTTAATGATCACCGGAGCTACCGTGTAAAGTGCGATCTCCCTCCACCTTTCGGGGAATACCTACGCCCGGCGCTATTTTAACCACCCGCTTATTGGATTAATTCTGCATCAGAAGAGGTAAACTCGTACCAAACCCGCAACTGGACACCAGGAGCAACACAATTGTCAGCGACGGCTTACAATCACGCCCACGCAAGCATCGCTCCAGTCACCTATAGTAAGGAGCCCAGCCAAAGCATCGGCGGGTAAATCTGCTAGCGCAACTCCCCCAACACGCGATCGAGCGAGTCCAAGAGAATGACCATATAAACGGCATTTCCACCCGCTGAAGCCGCAACTCCACTAACCAGCCGAGCAAGCGACAGCAGACTCCAACTAATGGAACGAACATCTAAGCGGCATCTCCCATCGCAACAACCTCACCTGAACGACCAACACACCTGACCTACATTAGCCCATACCCCTAATGTTCTTCTAACATTAACCGATCATTGTGATATAACTTTCTCAAATTAATATCATTTGCACCGTTTACTTTTATGATGTATCCCCTTCATATTAAATTTACCGCCATATAGGTGTAATGTATATATATATATAGTTTTTTTTCTTTTGTCGTAACCAAATAAATTTGGGACATAGTGGGTGTGAGTGTGTGAGACGGGGCTTCTAGTGCGTGGGAGTTTTGTTTTGATATCCCCCCCCCCCATATTTTGGAAATTCTCTTTGACAGGTACTAAGCCGGGAATCCACATCGTCAGGCCTGCCGAATTGGATGACCAGGTAAGTTTTTTGTTTTTATAACGATTTGTTAAATGGTTATGACATTACCGGGACGATTAAAATATAGTAGAGTTTTCTTTTAATCCCCTTGAATTGCTCAACATACTCATTGTACCAAGATGGTCCAGCAGTTCTTGTATACATACAAAAAAAAATGAATTTGAGTTCCGTAATTATTGCAAATATGATAACCGATTTATTTTTGTAAGAAGTATATAAATTGGTTTCGATATATATATATATACATTACCTTTTTTTTGACTCGTTCTTTCTTTCTTTTATTATTTTTTTTTGTAATTTAATAACTAGTTTTGTAAAATCTTGAACACTTAATATACCTACTTAACGCAACTAAAAATAAAGGAAAGGCCCGGAACTTCGCTTTAACTTTTCTTATTTACATATTCTAGTTTATACGATTATTTTTCCAACCTATACTTATTAACTATAATATTATATTTTGTATTGTTCTTGAACTGTACGTTGTACTCTTTTTTTTTCCTTATTAATTGAAACAATAACAAATTACTTAAAACTAAACTCAAACTACCAATGAATTTTATCCTAAGTATGAATGTTACTTTAGATGGGCGATAAATAATAAAATAATGTTATCTTAATTCTTTTGAATTTGTGGTGTCTCATTTCGATGGGATTTCTCTTGGGTGCTGGTATGATATTACAGCGGCTTCCGGCACACGGTAGGGAGGGTATTGACCCGCTATGAGGACAACCACCTGCTCCTCCCTTGGCTCATGTTGGATTCCTATTTATCTATTTATTTATTTTTACCTTATTATACCTTTAGCATATAGTTTTCTTTGTGTAGTGGTACTTCCATCGTGGCAACTCAGATGCAAGATCCCACCCTCCAACGAGCAGTAGCTGAGACCATCAAGGCATGCGCCCGTGTTCAAGTTGCCAATTATCTCTCCTTTTCGCTTTCCCCCCATCGTTTCCTTACCCTAGTCCAGCTTCCCCCAGTTTCACCCCGTCTTTTAGACCATCATCCCTTACCTATACTTCCTCAAAGATACCACCATTACATTTGTTTGCGAGATATTGTTTGTTATTGTTTCATTTTCTTTGAAAGCTTTCAACTGAAACGTTGTCTTTTATTTTTGTTTACGTTTTGTGTTGGAAATTTGAAATGTCCAAGCGAAAAAGAGTAGTGTTGTCTCTTCAAGACAAATTGAAGATAATTGAGAGTATAAAAAATGGTGAATCTGGCAGTAAGTTGGCACAAATACTCGTATATGGTGTACGAACCTCTACGATATTAGACATTAAAAAAAATTCTGATTCCATAATAAAATTCACCTGCGCACTTGAGAAAGAAGATGGAAGCTCGCAACGTAAAGTCATGAAAAAATCTCAGAATGAAATTCTGGAGAATGCAGTTTTTACTTGGTTCTTACAAAAGAGAACATGCGGCCAGCCCATATCTGGACCTCTGTTGTGTGAAAAGGCATTGGATTTTAATCAAAAACTTGGTGGTGATACTTTTGTCAAGGCGAGCTGTGGATGGTTAGCAAGATTCAAATCTAGACATGGAATTCGAGAACTGGAGGTTCAAGGAGCAAAACTGTCTGCTAACGTCGCATCAGCCGACTCTTTTGTAGACGAATTAAAAAAATTTCCAGATGAAAAAGAATACGATTTAGATTTTGTATACAATGCGGACGAAACAGGTGTTAATTGGAAAGCTCTACCAAGCAGATCATTAGCATCGCGTCGTGAAAATGCAGCACCTTTTTTTGCACCAAGTGAGTAAGGACAGAGTTACAGTTATGGTTTGCGCAAACGCTAAGGGAACACATCGATTGCCACTGCTACTTATTGGTAAATCAAAAAATCCACGCTGTTTCAAAAATGTTAAAATCCTCTTAACTTACGCTAACCAACAAAAAGCGTGGATGAACACCGATATTTTTCTTACTTGGTATGAAAATATGTTTATTCCTGAGGTGAAGAGATTTCAAAAGGACGTGGGAAAAGAGGGCGATGTATTGTTGTTGTTAGATAATGCGCCAACGCACCCTTCCGCTGAAACACTAAATGGAGAAAATGGGAAGTTCACAGTTAAGTTTTTGCCCCCTAACGTAACATCGGTATTACAACCTATGGACCAAAGTGTCATCGAAACTTTAAAACGTTTATACAGAAAGCAGCTACTGTGTCGTCTTTTGTAAGCAGACGACAGTGAAATAGAAACGATGTTAAAGTTTTTTAAGGAAATTAATTTAAAAGATTGTTGTTATAATGCTGGTAGAAGTGGAACTCTGTGGAATTGCAAACATTAAAAAGGGCATGGAATAAATTATTAAAATTAACTCTATCTAATTTTTCAATTAAACTGGACGACGATTTTAAGGAAATAACAGAAACAATGAAAATTCTTAGCATTGGTGAAGGGTGCGATGAAGAGAATATTAATGAGTGGCTGAACTGCGATAGTGAAGACCCTGAATTCCAAATATTAACTGATGAAGCAACCAATGAGGATTTGAACAGTAACGAGAGAGAAGATGAAGAAGAGACTGAAACTGGGGATGTATGTCAAGTACCATCTCACGCAGAAGCTTTTGAAGCTCTAGATGTTGCTTTTAAGTGGTTTGAAAGACAGGACGAATCGGATCCCATACATTTGTTACAACTGAAGCGCATCAGGGACTTGGCCGCAATAAAAAGATGTGATTCATTACGTCAAAGATCAATAACAAGTTATTTCCAACCAAAATTTTAAATTACATAGGTACATATTATCTATCGTTATAGCTCGTTTTTTATACATCGTTTTATCTAAACGACGTACGTAAAACCGATTACCTATATAAAATAAAAAAATATTAAAATTTAAATATTGTTTGATTTGCTTTGAAATCGATTATCCGGATTTTCGATTATACGGAATACCGCTGGTTTTATTTGATCCGGATAATCGGGATTCTACTGTATCTTAGATCTCAGACTTCTGGTAATAAGTTCTCAGATGCTGGAAAGTCGCAAAATAACTTCCTCGTCAGGAACGACCTCAGTATCAGTAACAGCCGTAAGGGGCTGCCCACAAGGGGGAGTACTCTCACCCCTTCTGTGGTCATTGGTCATCGATGACCTGCTACACAAGATGAGCAGTTTGGGCTACACCACAATTGGGTACGCCGATGATATTGTCATCATAGTTAGGGGCAAAGACTCAATAGGAGTCACATCAAAAATGAAAAATGCTCTAAAGACAGCCATAGACTGGTGCATTAAGGAAAACCTTTCCATAAATCCCAGTAAAGCCGTCATCGTTCCTTTCACTAAAAGGAGGAAATTAGACCTAGGCCTAATCAGAATAAACGACACGGTCGTAGAGTATTCCGACGAAGTCAAGTATCTTGGAGTAATCCTGGACAAGAGACTTAACTGGAACTCTCACATAAACAACAAAATCAGTAAAGCTAATAGAGCTTTATGGGCCTGTCGTCGCACATATGGTAGAACCTGGGGAATCTCTCCAAAGATCGTCCACTGGATCTACACAGTGATGATAAGACCCATCATAACATACGCCTCCATGGTATGGTGGACAAAATCCACACAAAAGGTCGCAATAGAGAAGCTCAAAAAGGTACAACGGCTTGCGTGCCTTGGTATCTCCGGAGCCATGCGTACCTGTCCAACAGCTGCCATAGAGGCAATAACAGGAATTATACCCCTCCACATATACGTCCAAAAAGTGGCGATCCGCAGTGCAATAAGTCTAATACAGCTAAACGAGATAAGTCTTAATGATCATCCGGAACTTAAGACCCTTCTCGATGAACTGCCAGAACTTAACATGAACTGCACGGTCACAGACCGCATTCAAAAAACACTATG
This sequence comes from Portevinia maculata, assembly GCA_949715645.1. Classification (NCBI taxonomy): domain Eukaryota; kingdom Metazoa; phylum Arthropoda; class Insecta; order Diptera; family Syrphidae; genus Portevinia; species Portevinia maculata. The sequence continues at coordinate 100,074,794 of OX454528.1, forward strand.
CTTCAACAAACGGTTCTCCACGGAGATACCCAAAAGAGAAGCATGGGTTAGCAATAACCCACCAAACAGCCATAACGGCATAAAGTGGTATACGGATGGTTCTAAAATGGAAACGGGGGTAGGAGCGGGAATATACGGACCACACAAACGCTTTACGATACCCATGGGAAAAGTCGCAGCGTATGTCAAGCGGAGCTCCACGCCATTCAAGAATGCGCCAGCCACATTATCTTATCTGGCATAAAAGGTGCAACCATTCATATTTTCACGGACTGTCAAGCAGCTATAAACGCCCTTAGCTCGTATACCATTGACTCCAAATCAGTCATGTACTGCTTCAATACCCTACAAATACTAGGAGCAAGAAACAAGACCAAATTATGGTGGGTTCCGGGTCATGTCGGGGTAGAAGGTAAAGAAAAGGCCGACGAACTGGCCAGAAAAGGTTCAGAAACACCTTTCATAGGTCCCGAACCTTTCTGCTGCACTCCTAGATCAGCAGCAATGGCAGCAATTAAAAGCTGGGAACATAGAAAATGTATCTATCATTGGGATAACATCCCAGGTCTAAGACAGGCCAAACGAGCCATTCGGCCCTTCAACCATAATGCCAGCAAATGTCTAAACCTAAGCAGGCATGATATCAAAAACCTAGTAGGTTACCTTACTGGTCACCACGGTTTAAGATATCATCTACACAAAATGAGAATAGCAGATTCTCCTGAGTGCCGACTCTGTCTTGAAGAGGACGAGTCAGCTGAACACATTTTATGTGAATGCCCAGCCCTTAATGGAATTAGAAAGAAGATCTTTCGCAGGGAACAATTGAGCCCCGAGGACATAAAGAATTCTTCTACTGGTAAAATTGTCCGCTTTACACGGAAAGTGGAAATTTTAATAGTTTAAAATTTTTCTGGCCCATACGGTACAAAAGATCTTTTAGGTCGAAGTACCCCCCCCCTTTTATAAATCGCCCTGGCGAGCCAGAATTTAAAAAAAAAAAAAAAAAATAAGTTCTCAGGAATACCAACGCATCCGAGCCTACTGCGGAACCTTTTGCCGATATTACCAGATGCCGAAAACGCACGCTCTGCTTCTACACTTGTTCGTGGTATGCAGAGTAAATATTTTCAGGCGAGATCTAGATGATGTCCTCGGTTACCTCCATTCTCAAAAGGAACCATTTCCTTTTAATACACCCCAATAAATTTAATTTTGTTTTTGTTTCAGGTAACTTGTTTTGCATGATTTTTTTTCAGTTTCTTGTTGTAGTTGCTGCTTTATTGCAACTTTTGTGTGTTGTTTTTGTGTCAACAAAACAGGACTGCCTTCTTTATACCCTATTCTAGGGGTATATTAATTTTGACGCATAGTTTGTAACATACCTTAATATTGCCCGTAGACCCCTAAAAGTTACTATATTTATGATCAGCATCGATAGTAATGTCGATCTAGCCATGTCCGTCCGTCCGTCCGTCCGTCCGTCCGTCCGTCCGTCCGTCCGTCCGTCGGCAAAAATTAGGCCTTTAAACTGGACCTAGAGAGCTGAAATTTTAACCATATACTCTCTAGGGTCCCGAAATAATCAAGTTTAAGAATTTTTGAAATCCGCCCACAGACACGCCCACAAACTCAAAAAAACAAAATTTTGGAAAAAATCGAATTTTGAGCTAGAGAGCTGAAATTTTTTATATATGATCTATGGCCCATAAAACTGATTAGGACATAAAATTTTCAAAATCCGCCCACTGACACGCCCACAATTAAATAAAACAAATTTTGGGAAAAATTGAATTTTGAGCTAGAAAGCTGAAATTTTTTATATATGATCTTTGGCCCATAAAACTGCTTGGGACATAAAATTTTCAAAATCCGCCCACTGACACGCCCACAATTAAATAAAATATTTTTTTTGAAAAACCAAAATTTGAGCTAGGGAGCTGAAATTTTTAATATATACTCTCTAGGGGCCCTTTATGCTCATGTGTAAATATTTTAAAAATCCGCCTACTGACACGCCCACAGTTATTTTTTTTTTATTTTCGAAAGTCCAAAGTTTGAGCTAGGGAGCTGAAATTTATAGTATATACTCTCTAGGTGCCCTTTATGCTCATACTTAAATTTTTTTAAATCCGCCTACTGACACGCCCACAATTAAATAAAACAATTTTATTGAAAAACCAAAGTTTGAGCTAGGGAGCGTTTTTATTTACAAAAGCTTAGTTTTTTCGATAAAATCCTTTAAATTTTTGTCACGCCCACTTATGAGATATAGGAATAAGAATAGGGTATCCAACAGTTCGCCCAAGCGGACTGTAGCCCGCCCCTATGTTTTTCATTGTCTATGTCAGTTTCAGTAATATTTTTATTTTGGCTAGTTAAACTTTGAATGAGTGATTTAATTTTGTTTCTTATTGACGCTTGGATTGGAGCTTGGAAAACATTCTATCCAGAGAGGTCATGGAGTAGAGTTTGACCTCGGTTACTAGCCAATGAAATCATTGTACAAAAGTAGCCAACGCTTAAACATAGAACGTCTTTGATACGAAACATATGATATATAAATATGTTTTTTTTCGCAATAATTTTGATATGTGCTTGTTGTCGCACAATTAGCAAAGGCACAGAGATTCGATATTTTGTGATTTAACCTTTCTGCTGAAATATTAGTTTAAGCATTTTTGAACAGATTCTGGCAAAAAGAATTGAGACAGTTAAAGGGAAAATGCGAAATAATAAAAAAGAATATAAAGGGTCATTAAGGAATTGACAACTTCTTTTTTAAATAAAATGAAAACTATTTGAGATATCTCCAAAAAAAAGTTATGTGCTTGAATTACTATTAAAACATTTATGAATAGAATTTGACTACGTTCATATGTCCACCACAGGAACGTATGCAGCGGTCGATACGTTGAACCCCGACCGATACGGCCGCTATTCTCGTTTCTGAGCTCCTCTAACGTTGTCGGGTTGTTGGCATAGACCAATGATTTAATGTAGCCCTTTAAAAAAAGTCTAGTGGCGTTAAGTCACACGATCTCGGCGGCCAATAGACGGGTCCGTTTCTCGAGATAACATGTTCACCGAACTGAGACTTCAATAACTCGATTGTGCTACCCGCTGTGTGACATGTGGCACCTTGTTGAAACCACATATCACTGATGTCCAGTTCATGCAAATGCTCAAAGAACGGTCCAACATGTCTCTGTAGCGAATACCATTTACCGTAACGGGGCAGTCATTTTCATCTACTAAAAAAAATGGCCCAACGACGCCACCGGCATGAAAACCGCACCAAACAGTGACTTTTTGCGGATGAAATGCTGTTTCATGAAGCACATGAGGGTTCTCATCTCACCTGTCCAGTAACGCATATTTTGCTTATTGACGAAGCCGTTTAACCGAAAATGCGCTTTATCGCTGAAGATGATTTTGCGATGAAATTCTTCATTTTTTTTGTCTTGTCCAGAGCCCAATTCGAGAACGTACGTCGCTTGATATGATCAATTGGCTTTAGTTCTTAACTCAGCTTGATCTTTTAGGGGTGTAGGCTAAATGTGGTCTCGTGGAGGCCCAATTCTTAAGAACGCCGTGAAACTGACCGATTTGGCTGTTTTGCGACGGACGCCTCTACGGCAGCAATATTCTCCACACCTCGGCCACTTCGGGGAAAACGTAGTCTTACTGGCACCGCAACATTAAACAGCGAATATGCTAACTCAAGTTTTTTCATTAGACTATGAATTGCTTGTCTAATGAGGCGAGAATTACGGCCGAAAATTGGCGTTAACTCTTTTAAAGTTTCGGAATTTTGTAGTAAATTTTACTTATTTGTAAACGTTGTTCTTTCGTGTTCTTCACCATGATGAAAATGTTGATGTTACTGAATATTTTGACATTGACAGTTTGGTAATCGGCTTAAGGGTGCGTTTACACCAAAAGTTTGAAGTTGTCAAGTCGCTAATGAAAGACCCTTTAGATAAGTGCAAAAAGATCTGATGATAGTGACAGCAACAGTGATGAACCTGCTTCATCGGGATCCAAACAAAAATTTACAAGATCCATGAAAGGTGTAAACATCACAGCCGTGAAAAAAAGGATTTTGTTAAATTTTGTGTGGGCTTAGTAATTGTTCGATTCGCATTGTTTAACGATCACGCTTTTATAAAAAGAGGATTATACCTATATACAGAAATTTTATAAACAGAAATTTGGCGCAAACATGAATTCAAACAAATATAGCGAGTATAGAAACAAAGGACATTGTTACACGGCGTATAGACAAGAAAATGATTTCATTGAAAGTCGACAGAGCAATCTATATGGTGAAAAGCATTCTGGGAATAAATATTTAATATTATAAAGGAATATAAAATACGTATTAACAGTGGCGGAATAAGCCCGTCAGAGGCCCGGGCGGCAAAGCTGAATGAGGCCCCCAGCTTTAAAAAAAATTTAGTTTTACAAGCTTTTTATTCAGTTCACATTTGTATGTATAAAATGTAAATAAGTGTTTATGTTTATTTTGTTAAAATCTGGCAAGTGAAATTTAAATTCGAATTAAATTATTTAGGCTAAATAAACATACATACCTACAATATGGAATGGATATGGGCGAGAAAAATAAAATACGAATCGATCGACAAAAAAAATTATATAAAATAAATCAAAGATAGTTTTTTTATTTTTTTTGTAGCGTGTTATATGTGTTTTCGGGCCTTCAATTTACTGAACTCCTCAATAACTTCTGTGAAATCGATTTCTTTGGAAATTTTTCGTTGAATCGAATTGGTTGTTAGTACCGGTTTCCAGTTTTCCGTAGAATGTTTGAGCAGACATTTCCTTCCAAATCTATGTTTGGGTGGTATACCTGCGTGGCACACTTAACCTTGAGCGGCTCGTGTGGATAGTTGGGTCCTACGCGGAAGTTAAATACCAAACTTCCATTTTTATAGAAACTCCCGGCAAATAATCAGTTTGAAGTTGAGAAGATCATCGGAATCGGGAAAGTCAGTTGCACAGGTTTTCGGAAGTTTATGCCCTTCTGAATATAGCTGAGCAGCTGATGCTTTTTTCTGTGAACCAGACTTGGGGGTTTGATCTCCTTACTTTTACTTTTAAATTCATTTTTATCAATTATTAGCTTTACTAGACAAAAATGATTAAATCTAACTTAAAATTAACAGGATACTTATTCTAGATTATTGATCCTTATGCGGACGCCCTAATCTTAACTCTATCTTATAATAATTATTGCCTTTCGGCCTAAAAACTATTTTACGAACTAATCTTACATATTATGTTTTCATCGAGAAAATTGTTAAGAAAACTCGGCATCTTTATCAAGGGTTTGATCTCCTTTTGTTGTTGCGAGTTTTAAAAATAATTTTTCACCTTAATTATTATAACCTAATTTTTTTCATCCCATAGATATGATTGAAATAACAAAGTGATCAAAGCCATTCAAATAGTGACACCAAACAGGGGGGTTACAGGGGCAGCATGCTCTGTTTATACTCGTAGTGGCGTAGCAAACAACTTTGTATGGGCGAATCGCTGAAAAGGATATTGTCCACATATTTTGTTCAAACTGCACAACTTCAAGGCCTACAAACGACGCACTATACCGGCAGAATAGTAGACTGCCCTCGAGACTTAAACTGACCGCAACGACCCGGAGGTAAGGATCCAGTCAGAGATCCGAATCCTGAAGCAGCTGATAAAAGAAAATTGCAGAAAATCTGTAAGGCAATAAAATTCGGGCTATGCAAATATGTAGTTCGATTATGATTACAGATAAATAAGTTGTTCAGGAGGAAGGATTACAATGATATTCCTTGTGTCCGAATCTCCCAGACAACAGACAACAGAGAACAGACAAACAGTACTGACTGACTGCTCTAATAACTCCTGTTCTTTTCATAACTCACCTTCGAGTCACTAAAGAATAAAAAGTCGGAGGGGGTGGAAGGTGTCCCAAACGTCGTATTGCGACATCTGCTTCTGGAGGCAGTAGATATTTTTACGACGCTGTTTAACAATGCGCTGAATAATGTACATTATCCGGCTTATATAAAACAATACATTACATACAAATCGAAAACAACTATGTAAATGCTTTTTTGTTTGTTTTTCTAAACGTTTTGAGAATATACACTGCGAGTCATAAGATTAAAAGCAGGCATTTTTGAAAAGTAAAATCGATTACATGATGGATAAGAAAAAAACGACTATGGTAAATGACAAACAGTTTTGTTAACAACAAAATATGAAATGTGTGTATAGGAGAGATTTAGCTAACGGTTCTTGGAAGACAAATTGTACATTGAGTAAAGAATATGCGGAAATAAATCGAGTCATTAGATTAGAAGCACTGAACTAATCAACGTTTTTTGTGAAGTGAATATATTATTTGTCGGTTTAAACGGTACATATTATAAAGTTATTGTTCTTGATTGAGTGTTAATAAAAATTAGAAGAAAAAAATGTTTAGGAGTGGAGGAAAGGGCAAGAATAGATGTTTATCGGTCTGAAGGTCTTTTATGCCGTGCTATAGTATAGCCCGAAAAATTAAGCGAAGTGATCATTGTGTCAGCAATTATTATAAAAACCCTTCGTCTTACACAAAAAATTATAAAGGAAACACTTTTTCTGCCTTAACACTTCGCGAAATGCGAAGTATCCTTAGAATAGAGTCAAATTCAGCTTTATCGGCAGCTAAAATTAGAGATAAAGCTAATGTTAAGGGCAGCCTATCCACTGTTACCGCACCATTCGCCGAGCTAAACACCTAAAGCGCCTGAAACTTAAGAAAAAACCACCACTTAATGACGCAAGAAAGAGACAACGCTTGTGTTTCTTGCTATGGTGACGGTTTGAAAACCGCTGGTTTCCTCAGCTCATGGAAATAATAATTATAACCATCCGCCCCATCTAGATTAAACTTGATTTCATCGGAAAAAAAACCTTCCGCCAATCATTTGTGCTCGTTCCATTTTGCACATCCCAGCTCATGTGATCTTTCGCAAAACAATGCTTTTTCATTCACTTGTATAAATATTGACAATTTGAAATTATTTCGGGAAGGGAGGATTTGAAATCGGATTACTTGTGGATCTCAATCATGGAAGGAATTTGTTGTGTTCGCGTCATATTTGGAAAAATTAATCCAATATCAGCAGATAAGTTTATTACAAAAACTATGACAAATGATTGTTGGATAAAAAACGATCGGGCTCAACCGGGATTTGAACCCGGGACCTCTCGCACCCAAAGCGAGAATCATACCCCTAGACCATTGAGCCGCATAAAATTAAATAGTGGTTGTGCTGGTATGATCTACATTTTTTCCTCATTTTTGATACATTAATACATACAAACTCGTCTGCCGCCATACAAATTTAAATAATTCCGCCGGTTTTTGTTTCTATACCCTATAAAGGTATATGAATTTTGACGCGCGAAGTTTGTAAAATACCTTAATATTACCAATAGACCCCTAAAAGTTACTATATTTATGATCAGCATCGATAGTAATGTCGATCTAGCCATGTCCGTCCGTCCGTCGGCAAAAATTAGGCCTTGAAACTGGACTAGAGAGCTGAAATTTTAACCATATACTCTCTAAGGGTCCGAAGTAATCAAGTATGTATAAGAATTTTTGAAATCCGCCCACAGACGCGCCCGCAAACTCGAAAAATCGAATTTTTAGCTAGAAAACTGAAATTTTTTATATATGATCTTTGACTCCCAAAACTACTCGGGAGATAAAGATTCTAAAATCCGCCTACTGACACGCCCACAATTAAATAAAACAATTTTATTGAAAAACCAAAGTTTGAGCTAGGGAACGTTTTTTTACAAAAGCTTTTTTTCGATTAAATCCTTTAAATGTTATATAACAAAATATATAGAGCGTTCTTAACAATTCCACCGTACTTAGACTTTTGCCACGCCCACTACTACAATAGGTAGTTTTTAATTTGTTTTATATAAAATATAAAATCAAAATAATGAAACCGAGTTTTTTTTAAATTTTCTTAATGAATACATACTAGGGGTCGCCCATGGTTAAAATTCGACCAATTTATTCTATAAGTTGAAAAAAAAAAACAAAGTCGACTGTTATACATATTAATCGGAAAATTAAAGTTTCCCGCATTTTCAAGTATGTAACTTCAAGCATTTTCAAGTATGTTCAAGCATTATCAAGTAACTTAAACATGTCCAAGTAACTTCAAGTATGTTCAAGCATTATCAAGTAACTTCAAGTTTGCAAGCATTTTGAAGTACCTTCAAGCATTTTCAGGTAACTTCAAGTAACTTCAAGCATTTTCAAGTAACTTCAAGTATTTTCAAGCATTTTCAAGTACCTTCAAGAATTTTCAAATAACTTCAAGCAAGTCCAAGTAACTTCAAGTATGTTCATGCATTATCAAATGTATAACATGCACAGCAATATTGTTGTTGGTAACTTCAAGTAACTTCAAGTATTTCAAGCATTTTAAAGTAACTTCAAGCATTTTCAAGTAACTTCAAGCATTTTCAAGTAACTTCAAGCGTGTCCAAGTAACTTCAAGTATTTTTAAGCATTATCAAGTAACTTCAAGCATTTTCAAGTAACTTTAAGTAACTTCAAGCATTTTCAGGTAACTTCAAGTAACTTCAAGCATTTTCAAGTAACTTCAACTATTTTCAAGCATTTTCAAGTAACTTCAAGCATTTTCAAGTACCTTCAAGCATTTTCAAGTAACTTCAAGCTCTCCAAGTAACTTCAAGTATGTTCAAGCATTATCAATTGCATAACATGCACAGCAATGTTGTTGTTCGTAGCTTCAAGTAACTTCAAGTATTTTCAAGCATTTTCAAGTAACTTCAAGCATTTTCAAGTAACTTCAAGCATTTTCAAGTAACAAGTCACGATTGGCAGATTATTGCCTCACACAGCAATGTTGTTATTGTTGTAATTTCATCCTTTTTACCGCTGTAATTCTTAAAGTGTGTTATATATGTGGATAATTTTTGTATTGTGCACTTCTATGTATTGTCCCCTACTCAAATACATATATATAGTGTTGGCATATCTATGTGACGTATAATAGCAAAAAAGGGGTGGAAACACGTTATAGGTAACTCCGTATTAATATATATAGATGTAAGATTAAGTTAGATTTAATCATTTTTGACTAGTATGAAGTTGATATCTACTCGTAATAATGAATAAAAAAAATTAATTTAAAAGCCAATAAAGTGTGTTGGGTTTTGACTCGTGCGGTGCAGGTTCAATCACCATATGAGGGACAAAAACACACGCCATCCATTAATGGATAGAAATGAATGATACCTTGTATTCTCCAACCTCTGCACCAAAAAGAGGATTTCTGCTGGTAGTACAATGGATCGTTATCGAGTCTGAGAGTGCTCCGGGATTTTGATTTCATTTTTGTACATAAAAAAAATACCCCTGATGTCCATACGTTGCTATGTGTTGCTTTTCATTTTAAGTTTGTTGTAAATTTAGCTGGCGCTGGGCAGAGCAAGCAAGCTACTCGATGTAATTTTTCTTACGAGCGTTGGTTTGTGTGCGAGTGAATCCGCCTAATTCTCGATGATTTTCTGCATGCTGCATTGATCGTGAATTGATTCGTGGTATGTGGTTTCGCTTGTTCTCAAAACTGTTCTTTTTGCAGCGAATTGAGTGTTTTTGGCAATAATTTTTCTTTGTGAGCTGTTCCTTGAAGCTATTTTTTGGACATGTGAATGCATTTCAGCATTGAGCTCTATGTTCACTCACATATTTCCAACCATTACCGCTACTGTCAAGTGTGCAAACCTTTCGCTTCCTTTTCACCCGTCGTTGTTGGAAAAAATCAGTATCACCACTACACCAGCTGTCCTATCTCAGTTGCGGAGCTATTGAATGAGGGCTCTATTATCGAGGTCACATCCAGGGAACGGAATTCTAGCCCCTCCGGGCAAATCTGGCCCGAAATAATATACTAAATTTGTAAATCTGTATGGGCAAGAGGGCCAGCCCGAACCGCATGAATGTAACCCGTTTTTATTTCATCGAATTAAATGAGACATTTTAACTTTTACACTTGCTCTTTAAGTTAACGTCTCTTGTATTCCAAATTGTTTATCTGTGTGACAGAAATTATCAACATTACTATAAAACAAAACATAACATAACAATCGAAAACAACTATATAAATGCTTTTTTGTTTGTGTTTCTAAGCATTTTTAGAATATAGTTCGAAAACACACATTTTCATCTTTCATATTTTCTTTTCATCCAAATACATAGTTAAACTAACTTGAGGCTGAACCCCCCTACGACTGTGGCGACCACTCCTTCGTGCCCCCTTTCCGTGTAGCAGTGTGACTTCAGGTTCGTTTTGAAATAGTCACCCCAAGCCACACTCCGTCGACGATGCGCGTTTCATTTAGAGGTTCGTGTGCCTCAGTCACTATCCTCAAGAATCGAAATTTGACTGTGCAGCCGTTCCATTCCTTCATCCCTTCCATGGATTCAACTAACGTTTTCTGGGTTCGAATGAAGCAGTCCCCGACTCGGCATTACCTGCAAGATAATAGAGGAAAGTTTTGTGGTTTGACTAAACCAGTCACCTCAAAACACTTTCCTTTCCGCGGATAAGGAAGCAAAGGGGGTTCGTACTAAAGCAGTTACCCCAAGAATGCTCTTCCTCCGCTGCGCAGTGAATCGGGATTAGTCTGGGGTTTGAGTTGATAACAGTGACCCCAGTCGGATCCTAACACATGGCTCTGGTGTCGGCCTGATCTCGACTGCATAAGTCACTCTTTAAGATATGCAGCTATAGTAGCCACACACAGGTCCCTCGGCAGGGATTTTGAGCAACAACCTGGGACTCAACTAAGAACGTAGGAGGACTGCATAAGCTTGGACTGCAACAGTCACCGATGAGATACAGTGGGTTGTACTGAAGCAGCCACCCTCGGTATGATATCTTCCCGCCGAGCAGAAAATGGGACCAGAACTGGGGCTCGACTGTAACAGTCATTTCACTCTGCTACTCTCCAGTGATATTGGAAACGTGTGTGCGCTACTTCTACTCTGCATTTGCCATCTTCTATTCTCGGAGTATCACATTAATCCGACATAACGATCTTCAAGTGGGCTTGAGCTTCGTGCCCAGGCAGCCACCTTACCTAACTTAAATTAGCAATTTGAAAAGATAAAGTCAGCTTTCTGACTAGATCACCATCTTAACGTGCACTCTGAATGTGTGAGAAAAATGATACATACATATACATAGCTTGTACTTTCAGATACTCTTACACACCACAACGAAGCTGCTTGTGCAGTTCAAGACACAGAAAACAAGCACAAAAAAGACGAAATACATTTAATTCTGGTTCGGTTATCATGGAAATAATTTAAGCGGCTCAATGGTCTAGGGGTATGATTCTCGCTTTGGGTGCGAGAGGTCCCGGGTTCAAATCCCGGTTGAGCCCACCAATCTTTTTGGTTATCCATCATACCTATTTATCATTCACCTATTATCTGCTGACTTATTTATTTTAACCGCATAGTGATAGCGACTGCGTAATCAATAATAGAACCATAAAAATATTTATTTAACTCTTTGTCTGCTGCGGAGAAAAAATACTCAAGCAAGTTCCTACGATCAGATAAAAGCTGACGCATACATTATCGTTCGCAGTGATGTACGAATGGAGCTGAAATTTAGAACGTGGCGATTGAGTTGCTTGCGTGGCTTAGACGATTGACCGTTGAGTTCTGATTCTGAGGCACGCGGTGCCTGGTTCAATTCTCAGTTTTTCCTACAATGGGAATTTAAAAAAGTCAGCTATAACAAAAAAAGAATTTCGTAAATGTCCGATTATGAAATTTGAATACATAGCTTTGCCGTGCAGGGCCCCGTGAAAAGAATTTCGTGTCGTAAAAGACATCTCGAAACTCTCCCGCAAGTGGGCGAATCAGTGCGGCCGGTGTCGTAAAAGAAACTTAAAAAAATCGATAACAATCATGCACGCGTCGAAATCATGGAGAATAGGCGCAGGCATCAGCATTGAATTGACCGCTTTCACGAAGTGATCCGAAAAACGTTTATTGAGTTCGAACCGGCGAAGCCCACCCATAGGCGGACCAGTAGGGATGTCATAAAATGGCAGGGGTTACGATCCCTTTAGCTCTGATTTGGCCATAAGGGAAAAGAGGATGAAATTGGGATACATAAAAAAGAAAAAGTATACACCCTCCGATGATTCTCATAATATCAGAAGTACACTCTAGTGCAAGGACGGTTTTATAATATCACTAAGGGAAGGTCAGGTTAGGTTTCCGGGTTGATAAAACAGAGCGAATCTGTTCCGCCGCACTAAGTTCTATTTGGACCCATTTTGATACCCTTCGCTGGGAGTGTTAGCCTAGTTTGTATGGGTTTGGTCCTCTATCGTTAGCCTTCTTTTCCTACTCTACGTTGTCCAGCCATCTACATGTCCTTATAAACCTGTAAAGATAAGATAGTGAGACATCAGATAGTTTTTGAATTTTTCGGAAGAAGTATCTTCCAAGTGTTCTGTTCCTCAGGTGTCATAGGCTTTGGCAGGACAGAGAAAGTGAGGTGTTGTTTCCTTATGGGTTACATCGTCACCTCAGCCTCTACAGATGTCGTCATTCTGCAGATTTTGTTTCATTGTGCGTTCCCCTAGCAAATTATGACTGGTATGACTTTGGGCCAACTTGGACAGTTTGTTGGTCTGGTTCTTATCATATTTTGGAAACAGTTTGCGTGGTATGTCACAAGTGGTTAATGATTTCCACCTGTTGTTGGCTTTCATTCGGATTTTGTATTCAACTCTTTCTCTGAGATTATTTAGTGGTGGTTTGACTGACTGAAGTGCATGTTCTGGGTCCATCGCTGACCCTTTCCTTGCCAGTTCATCAGCTTGCTCGTGTCCGGATATGTCCTGTGTCTAGGGAGCCAGCGGATATTCATCTTATGCTGCGAGCCAAGAGCTTTGCTCTCTTTGCGACTGCGGCGAACAAGCTGAGATTTCATTTTGATAGTAGTTGCAGTATCGCTTTAATGGCCACCTGGGTAACAATAAATATTAGGATATTACTGCGTGGTATCGCCATCATTGAAACCATGCTTTCAACTTCAGTGATTGCTAGAACTTCTGCTTGGAATACATTACAGCGATCAGGTAATCAAATTGATCTGTTTATGTTAAATTCCACTACATCCAGCGCTAGTTCCACAGTCCATCTTTGATACATCAGCATCGATTTCCCTTTTGTGGGCTCATTTACCTTCCATTCCTCTCTACTCGGAAACGAGCAAGAGATTGGTATTTCAAAGTCTAGGTAAGGAGATATGTAGAAAGAGTTGACATTGGTCTCAAAGTACATGTTCACACTCAGTGCATGCCCTAAATGACTCGGGTTCCAGCTATTTGTTTGGCTGATCCTCAAGGCACGTTGCATTTTTGATTTTGAGATGCAATTCTTCATTTTCTTCCATCATGTCCAGAGACCAATTCGAAAAAGCACGTCGCTTTATGCGATCAAATGGCTTTAGTTCTTGAGTCAGCTTGATCTTCTTAGGGTGTAGGCCAAGATCCTTGCGCAAAGTTCGACATCATGTGGTCTGAGAGAGGCCCAATTCTTGGGAACGCCGTGAAATTTACTGATTTGGCTGGTTCGCGACGGACGCCTCTACTACAACTGCAACATCAAGCAGCGAATATTCTGACTCAAATTGTTCACTAGACTATGAATTGCTTGTCTACTGGACGAGAATTACGGCCGAAAATTGGCGTTAACGCTCTTATAGTTGCGACCACGGACTCGGAATTTCGGTAGTAAATTTAAATTATTTGTAAACGTTGTTCCTTCGTGTACTTCACCATGATGAAAATAGCGATTTTACTGAATATATTGACAGTTTGGTAATCGGTTTAAGGGTGCGTTCACACTGAAAGTTTGAAGTTGTCACGTGGCTAATGAAAGACCCTTTATAAATTAATAAATAATTCAAAAATAAATAAATATAAAAAGTAAATAAATAAATATGTATTAAAAAAAAAGAAATATATATATAAATGAACAAAAAGATAAATATATAAACAAATAAATTAATAAATAGATGAACAAATAACACAAAATTACAGTGCAGGGACTGGCTTAGAATATCACTACAGCGCCCCCCAAACAGCGCTTGTCGTAAAAGCCGACTAAGGCGAGAAATCAGTGGTGGCGACGGTGTGAGCTAGGTGTGTTGGCTTGTGACCCGTGCGGTGCAGGTTCAGTCCCCATGGGGTACAACAACATAAGCCACCCATTAATGGAGAAAAACGAATGATACCTCGTTTTTCCAACCTCTACATCATGAAAAGGATTTCTGCCTGGTAGAACAATAGACCGTTACCTGGTCTGAGTGTTCTGGGATCTAGATTCCCTTTTTAATTAATAAAAGAAATAGGAAAACAAGGCGAGAAATCACATCTAGCCAATTTTAACATCCAGGTGTGCCTAGCGACACATTTAATATCTTAAAGCTGTCCCTTAAGTGTGCGTGCGACTCCGTGGGTTGACACGACTGGAGATCACCGGTGTCGTAAAAGGTCGATCAAACAAGAGGGGCATGCACGTGTCGAAATTGTATAAAAGAGGCAGGCTTTATAACTATAAATGCAACAACACCAGCATTTAGATCGGCCTAAGTGATGAATCTGCAACAAGGAGACCTGTCGACGTCGATTGAGGTCGAATCAGCGAACTTCAGAAGCGGACCATTAGGGATGCAGTAAAATGGGAGGGTTATGATCGTCTAATCGGATCGCCTAATCGGAGAGTAGAGTAGAATGAAATGTAGATATGTTAAGCATCAATTTAGCAACTTATTTTGTGTAATTTGTAGTTTCTTTATGTGACATATTCCACAACTTCCTCATTGACACCCGTAAAGGAGTATTGCCTGGAGTACCACTCTCTGGTATGTCATTTTATTCGCATAACTCAATTTCTATTTCCTGTTTATAATGGTTCAAGACAGCTTGATGACAATGTTAATCTTTTAATAGCTTTTTTGTGATGTGTTCCTCAAATAATAAAAGATACGAAAGGGTACATTTTCGTTCCGTTTTCAGCTATTTCAAGTTTCTTTAAAACATGCCAAGATTTTTACATTGAGCTGACGTCAGACATTTCAAAGAGATTAGATTTTAAGGATACATTATTTTCCATTAATTCTATTGTTAATCAAAATCAATAATGCCTGTGCTGAAGCGATTTCCAGTGCTTGAAAAGTTTGTGACACTTCAAAAACTGGATGACGAGTGGCGATCTCACGCTATGTTGGATTTTGTTCGACATAGACTTGACGAAGAAGATAGTAAAATAGGTAAAACATATTTATAATAATAGTAATAAAAAGGGGTAAGGTGTTTAGACTTAAAAACAATGCGGGACATGAACAGATTCCAAATTTAAAACTTGTCATCTGCCTTTTGCAAACGCACCATTTGAAAGAAAATTCAGTGAACTGAAAAACATAAAAACTGAAAACAGAAATCGCATATACAAGGTGGCGCAAAAATAGCCTTCCGATGTTTTTTGGCTGTAATTTAAAAAAAAAAATGAAAAACTTTGATTCTTCTTGTGGATTATTTTAATTTGGTCTTATAATTTTTTTTACATCAAGTCGAGAATATGATGTCATGTAAATGGCCGCCGCCACAGTTGATTGTCATTTGAGCCCTTTTTATGGCATTTTCCATCACTTTGGCCAAAACTTCCGGCGATAGGTCCTCACATTGTTGACGGATATTGTCTTTAAGAGCTGCAAGAGTCTGAGGCTTGTTGACATAAACCCGCGACTTCAAAAAGCCCCACAAAAAGAAGTCTGGAGCGGCCAAATCAGGCGATCTTGCTGGCCAGTGCAAATCGCCAAAACGGGAGATTAGGCGCCCGGGAAATGCATCCTTCAGCATATCGGTTGTGGCACGTGCAGTGTGTGCCGTTGCACCGTCCTGTTGGAACCACATGTTTTCCAATTCCAATTCATCAAGTTGCGGCAAAAAGAACTCATTGATCATTGCTCTGTAGCGCTCACCATTCACAGTAACCGTTTGGCCCGCGACGTCTTCGAAGAAGAAAGGTCCGATGACTCCTCCAGCGAAAACAGCACACCATACAGTGACTTTGAGCGGGTGTAATGGCTCTTCGTGGGTTACACGCGGATTTTCAGTGCCCCAGAAGCGTAAATTTTGCTTATTTACGTACCCGCTAAGATGGAAATGGGCCTCATCACTCATGATTATTTTTGATGAAAAATCATCTTCCTCTTGGTGGTGATTAAGGATGGCTTGAGCGTATGTTAGACGCGATTGGCGGTCAGCAGCTAACAGCTGATGCACCGTCTGGACTTTGTACGGAAACATCTTCAAATCTTGTACCAAAATTCGCTGTAAAGACCGTCGACTGATACCCATTTGCGTGGCACGTCGTCTGGTCGATGTCGACGGCGCTTCCATGGCATCTTCGGCTACAGCAGCAATATTCTCTGCAGAACGGCTACTCCGGGGTCTGCCACGCCTGGCAGCATCTCGTGTTGTGCCAGTCTCTTCGAGGCGAGCGGCTAAACGTCGCAGTGTTTCACCAGTAGGCGTTGGACGGGTAGGAAATCTGCGACGAAATTCACGTTGTGCCAAAGTCACCGACCGATTATTGCTCAAATAAATATTCACCAATATTCCGCGTTCTGGAGCAGTGTAGCGTAACATTGTTTATTAACGTGTATTTCGCATGTGTTTACTACACAAATGTCAAAACAGAACTGACATTAGGGGCCAATCGCAAAATTTATAGCATTTTCTGATAGGAGGATTACTTTTGCGCCACCTTGTACATATACTGATACTTAGTATCTTTAAAGACCAGAGAAGGAATTAAAAACCATGGAGTAGTTTGAAATTTGATCCATCAAAGATGTTAGGAGGAAAGATATGACAAAAAACAATGGATGAATAAAAAATAAATAAATACAATTTATCGATTTTCTATTAAAACTTTTCTTTACTAGATAATTGTGTGGGGAATTTGTGGGGAATTGCATCTTTGTTCTTCCCCAATTCGGGTAATTTACGATCGAATTTTCTGGAATTTAGGAAAGTGTCATTGGGAACACTGTTCCCAGTTTACTTTTGCACCACAGTAGTCGAGTTGGTTAATGGGAAGTTAACAATTCTTTCTTTTTCGGCTTAAAAGGATTGATTGTATGTTTTCAGCATTGAGTTAAATTGTCCATTTATTATAGTATATGCTGCTAGTTTAATCGTATAAAGCCTAGAAACTTTCGGAAATCGGACGTGTAAATGTAATTAAGAGTTGGACCAGGGACTGAATCCTGAAGCACACTTGTGTTACTTTGGTGGATGCAGCACCATTGACATAGACTTTAAGGAAACGATTTGACAGAAAACTTTGCACAATTTTCACTTAGTACGCAGGAAAACCAAATCTACACGTTTTGTATACAATGTCATTGTGCCACACAGAATCAAAGACTTGTTCTATGTCCTAAAGTACTTAGCCAGTTGATTTGCCAAACGTACGGGTACTTTTTACATGGTTACTATATCCAAGCATTTGATGAGCTTGGGAACCCATATAGATCATCAGGAAATAAGTGTACATCATTAACAATGTCAAAAGTCCTTTGTTTCACAAACTTTACTCAGACAACTTAGAAAAAATAGACAGGTACTGGATGTTTCAATTGGCTGTCTTGACTTCAGAATAGGACCCATTTCGCAATTTTCCAGGCATTCAAACATGCATTCACCAAGAAAGTTAGAAAACTTGCTCCGGCTTTAGGCAACTGCTGAAGATACAAGTTTTTGATATTGTTAAGATGGTCTTAATGGCTTTCTCATCTGCAATGTTTTTAATACAACAGCTATACCTGTTCTATAGAAGGAGCAAGCTTTGAAATTCATTTAGCCGGGAGAATTAGATAGCAATACGTCAAGGCCACCTAATATAAGAATTTAAAAAAGCTTAAGATATCAAATACAACACTTGATGAAAGAAATTCGACAAGTAAGAGTGTACATTTAGGTAACGATGAAAAGAATTTTAGGTAAACGTCCTTAGAAGAACCATCTTCTCAAAGAAAATGACAAACATTTATGGTTGAAGTACGGTTCCAATTGATATGTTAATTTCGTCCAAGAAAATAATACGACAAAAAGGAAAATATATCCTTACCAGATAATCGCAGCTTTACGCCATGTAATTATGGTCATAATCATCGTGTAGGCGGCTAAGTGTTCCACTGAGGCGAATGACAATCCTTGCTAGGTTCTTGTTATGCTAATTTTATGACTTATCCAAGAAGTTTATTCCTTTCGGATAAGAATGCTTTAAGATTTGTTTGGAAGCAACAACCTTGTAGTAGAAATTTAATTTCGAATAGAGGCAGTAACAGAACATTTAAGACTTCGTAGAAAAGGAGCGCTTACCACTTATCGACTTCCATCAATAAATTCATCCCAATCAATAACTTCTACCTCCGTGAAGAACCCATTTCCAACCCTCACAACTTGAATATTTATAAACCCAGTTGATTTAAATATTCCAGCCATTTGTGGTCTGCCCAACAAAAAGTCAGATTCAGAAGCGGGTGTTCAATTTAATAAAGAAAAACTCAACTGTCCTGTTTTTGGGTTTGTTTTTTCTCTCGTCCTTTTGTGCGCTAACATCGAAATCTCCTTCCCCTCTGACAGTGAAGACAGTTTATCCAAACGGTTTCGACGGCTTCTATTCATTTCCATTGTACTTATTATCCCGACTGTCACTGTAAGTAAGTACCTTCAGTTGCTGCGATCCGAACTCATTGTCGCATTCAATTTACTTTTATTTTATTGGAATTTTCCGGACAGGAAAATGGTCAATTTCGTTTTTGTTCAGTATTGTTTCTGCCTCTCCCCTTCTCACCCCCGGCAAACAGGAGAAAAAAAATTAGAAGCGGAAATAAATCACACCAAATTGGAAAATTCCTTTCAAAAGCCAAACCAGGATGCTACCTAAATCATGAAGCTCTAAAGTTCTGAATTTCAACTTAGCAAATCACTTTTCGAAAAGTTTTATTTAATTTTTAATTGCGGAAGGACATTTTGTATGGTTTTTGGTGCTCGGCGACAAGTCGTAATTAAATCTCTGTCGGTCTAACAATGTTGCAAATCAATGAGGTATGCGGTACTAGAAAAAGGATTCAATATTCCAACTTTTTAGCTGCTGTTGTAAAACAACATTCCGCTCGCTCTTTCTTCACAGGATATGTAAATACAATTTGCGACAACATTTTCATCTTGTATTTCATTTATGTTAATCGACGGGAGCGGAGCGGAGCGATTTCTCGTTGACTTTACGAGCTATTGGAATTATCATAAAAATTTATGATTTATCAATTTTATTCGACAAAATTATGACCAGTTGCTGGTGGAAGTTTTCTACTGTCGTTTTCGTCGTCGACGGGGATGGAGACGCAAGCCTTTATTGCTCTATGCAAATCAGGAGGATTTTTTTCTCTCTTTATGTTTGCTATAAATGTCCTCGGAGTTTGAATAAAAACAATTCCCACATCATTCGATTGGATATTTTTCGTGTTTGGTGAGGGGGAAGATGATCTAGTATTCCCATGGCGAATCCTTTGTCACTCATGTCGCATGTGGGAATTGAATTTTTATTCTCGTTTGCGCATACATATCAGCGGCGTATACGTGCTTTTATTGCTTTTTATGTGTAATTTTACGGTACTTCTGTTTATTTTATGAACGAGTGAAAGTTGAAATAAAAAATCCTGCCTGATGGTAATGATAAGTCAGATTTGGATTAGTATAAGGCAATTGACCTATATGAGAACGGTGCTATCAAATAAAGTCAAAGTCGTAAAATAGAAATTTGTTATTGATCGAAATTTCGGATAGTCAGCTTACCTTAACTTATCCCAAGCTAAAGTCCGGACCAAAAATGAATACGAATAAACAAAATAAAATGATAACACCGCAACAGAGTCCATTTGAATTAGTAAATGGATGAGGATTTGAAAGATTGCCTAACGACAATGCGCAGCAAAGCTAGCCTAGGCTATTGTTTCACTATCCTCGTGTACAATCACGTCTCCAACTGAGGGTAAAAAATGTATATCTGCAGTTATTCTTACTTACTTAGGGTGGCGCTACATTCCGAGATGGACCTGGGCCTCAACCAATAAGAGTCTCCAGCCAGCACGATCTTTAGCCAGCTGTCTAAAGTTTCGCACGCTAAGTTGGTTAAGGTCCCCTTCCACTTGCGTGCGCCACCTTCCTCTACTGCGCCGTCCCTCGGTTGTGGATTTCAATATCTTCCGGGCCGGAGCATTCACGTCCATTCGCTCTACATGACCCAGCCACCTCAGTCGTTGGACATTCAGTCTTCTGGCTAAGTCGCTGTATAGCCCGTACAGTTCGTTGTTGTATCTCCTCATCCATTCACCGTCTATTCAGACGGGACCAAAAATTACCCGAATTTCCCTCTCAAAATAACCAAGAGTGACCTCATTCGCATTTGCAAGAGTCCATGCCTCTGCACCATCAAGATGGACTGGGATTATTAAGGTCTTATAAAGGGTCACTTTAGTTGTTCGAGAGAGGGCTTTGCTACTCAATTGCTTTCTTAATCAAAAGAACAGAAAGAGTTTTTCTTCGTTTAATCTCAGTGCTGGTGTTCAAACAAACAAGGTCCGCAAACTTTTCAGTCTTGTCTAAAGCTTTGGCAGTTGCGCTTAATAGCAAACCTGGAGGAGATTCTGTGAAAGCATCAAAGACCTCACAAATTGTAGCTAATTTAAAAAAAGCCTTACCTGCAACCAAAGCAGCGGTATTGGAATACGGACAAATCCGAGGAGCCTTTAAATCCAGCTACAAAGAATCTTGATCTTCAGAGTCAATTTTCGTGGCTGTGCAGTGTTGGATCCATTCACCCAAAAATCAAAACATCGGAATTTATTTCCCTCTTAAAATAGAACATCCGAGAGTTTATCGAGAAAATCTGACACGATTACGAGTAAATGAGCTAATAAGAAACCCTACCATAAATGGGCTGCACAGAAACCCCTTTCTTACATTGGTGTGATGTTAAGATATTTACTGACTTATTCACGGTTAACTACTCAACCAACTATCATCTCAAAACTTCAATTATTGTCCTTATTGGCGAAGTTTGACCGGACTAAAGGAATCATAGCCCCCCGACTTCACCGCATCCTTATTGATCCGCCAGTGGGGTTGACCGGAACAGTCATCTCAACACCACCGGCAAAATTTATGACAGAACAGATACTTACAGGATGTGCCTTGAAAACTAATAAACTGTGGACCACGTCCTATCTAGGTGCCCAGCTATTGTCCAAATAAGGCTGAAATGCTTCAAAAAAGTCTGCAAAGGAGCCCCAAGATATTATAAATTCATCGGCTACAACAATCTTAAGCTTGTTGCGGGAGCTCTATTTATCTGCAAGAGGAAATGATCTAATGAGATCTCCATAGGTTGCAGTGCTGTGTTGACTATCCTATAAAGCCCCGGTCCCCGTTATAATAAGGTGAGAGAACGTTATCTGCGTACACCTATATCCCGAACCCTCGTTTTTTATTTTATTTTTATTATTTTAAACAGAAAACCCACAGTAATGGGGATACAATTCGTCCCTGAGGATCAGTGGCGGACTAACCAGGTAGCGGATGGGTGGCGACGGTGTAGAGGTTAGTGTGTTGGCTTGTTACCCGTGCGGTGCAGGTTCAATCCCCATGGGGAACAACAACATACGCCACCCATTCACATGCCTCTAAACCAAAAGGAGGATTTCTGCCTGGTAGTACAATGGACCGTTACCGAGTCTGAGTGCTCTAGGTTAGGTTAGGTTAGGTTTATGTGGCTGTCGGCAGAAGCCGACACACTTAGACCAATTTAGGTCCATTGTGATACCACGTATGTATTATCTACCTCAACTCTGTAGATGGGACTGGCCAACGACACGCGGCTGTTCTCGAACGGTCCCCCATCTACGTACTAACCGCGCCCAACGTCGTTTAATTACGGTGATCTGACGAGATCTGAGTGCTCTAGGATTTGGAATTCCTTTAAAAAAGGGGCGGCCCGCCCCGGGCCTCCAGTCTTGGGGGGCCCCCAAATCCTTTAATTTATAATAAAATCCGACTTCGTTACCCTGTATATCGCTCATACTTCAATACCTCTTGACCATTTGCATCTCGGTTGCATCATGCGAGAGGAGTTTTTTGAAACTTAAACTTGTTAAAAATTATCTTCGATCTACAATAGATCAAGAGCGACTGCTTAATCTAGCCGTGCTTTCAATAGAAAGAAAATTTTCCAAAGAAATCGATTTCACAAAAGTTATTGAGGAGTTCAGTAAATTGAAGGCACGAAAACACATAACACACTAAAAAAAAGTAAAAAAAAATATTTTTGATTTATTTTATCTAATTTTTTTTGTTGATCGCTTTGTTGTATTTTATTTTCCTCACCCATATACATTCCATATTGCAGGTATGTATGTTTATTTAGCCTAAATAATTTAATTCGAGTTTAAATTTCACTTGCCAGATTTTAACGAAATAAACATAAACACTTATTCATACACTCTGTTCCAACTGAATAGGTACAAGCTTTTTCAAATCTATATGGCTCATTATTTCCACATAATGTACATGAATCTATAATTTGATGCTGCTAACTATTTGTCTATAATGTTGCCAAAAGAAATGAGAAAGAATAATTCAAAAAGCACCGTTACTTTTTCTCTGGCTCTCTCGCAAAGCATTTCATACGGAAAAAATGCAGTTTTTTTGCGTCAACTGAATAGGTACATAGTCATTATCTTCATTGTTCATGTGTGTTCCGAGAAGATTAACCCGTTTAAACAATTTTTAAAGTTTTCTTAATGAAATAATTTATTTAATTGCCATTTGTTTGTAAATTTGGAGAACGATGGGTAGAAAAAAATCACTTAGCAGTGTTGAGAAGGCTAATATCGATTTACTTAAGGAACAAGGATTAACCGGGCGGGATACAGCTACCAAAATTGGACGAAGCTTTAACTTGATCTATTCGTACTTGAGAAAAATAAAGAGTCGTACGGGAAAAATATGAAAGGAGGTTATAAAACGACCACAACAGCGGCTGATAGAATAGAAATTTTTCGAGGTGCGTCCAATTCCTGCGACTCAGCTGCGAAAATAAAGCAAAAAGCGGGCGTTAGTGCTAGTGTTTCGACGGTAAGAAGAGTGATAAGCAGTGCCAATCATTTAAAACGGCTTAAAATTCAGAAATAACCACCGTTAAACCATCTTTCATTAAGAAAACTTTAAAAATTGTTTAAACGGGTTAATCTTCTCGGAACACACATGAACAATGAAGATAATGACTATGTACCTATTCAGTTGACGCAAAAAAACTGCATTTTTCCGTATGAAATGCTTTGCGAGAGAGCCAGAGAAAAAGTAACGGTGCTTTTTGAATTATTCTTTCTCATTTCTTTTGGCAACATTATAGACAAATAGTTAGCAGCATCAAATTATAGATTCATGTACATTATGTGGAAATAATGAGCCATATAGATTTGAAAAAGCTTGTACCTATTCAGTTGGAACGGAGTGTACATACAAATGTGAACTGAATAAAAAGCTTGTTGAAGTACTTTTTTTAAAGCTGGGGAGGGGGGGGGGGCTCTTCCGCCCCGGGTCTCTGACGGGCTTAGTCCCCCACTGCTGAGGAGTAGGAGTAGGTAGTAGGTTTTTGATTTTCAACTGAATTCAATCGGTCTCTACGTTCCTTCTTCAATATCCAGCCACAGTTAATAAACATTGCTCAATCCCATCCGAAAGCATAGACTTAAAGAATATTATAACAATTTGCTTTCCTATGGCTAGCTAAGGAGAAGGTTAAGTTGTTAAAATTTTGATCTATCTGTTGATATAACAGAAGAGTCAGGATCATACTCGTAGAATCCAGCAGAAAAGACTATTAGCCTGCTTTCGGTAAATTGTGTTCTACATTAGTCATACCTACAAACTTTTACAAATAAAAAGTATCTCCATTAACTATTTTTTCGTCCAACAATAAACATTTGCGTTTCTATTGTCGCCCCAAGGCATCGAAATACCTCGTAAAACAATTCCAACAGACAGAATGACAAGAGCAACATTTACACACCAACATGCTGAATGATGGAAACGTCCCTAAAGAATGGCCACCGCAATAATAAGGCACACACCAGCATTCCCTTAGAACAGTGGTAGGATTGTTTGGTTTTAATTCGAAGAAGATATAATGAAAATCATACACCGTTAATAATACATAAATTACCGCAAGAAAATAAAATAAACTCTTCATTATACGAATACGAATGCACCCATGCCATAGCGCGGGGATCTGTTCTGTAGTCCCACGAGTCCTTCAGGCTAAATGTGGATGGAGAAGAATAAACGTTGCTGATTCACAGCGTGCCATTAACATCAGCTCTTCCATCATCATCTGTGTTAGAGGGTTGCTCAAACCAGAAACAAACGATATCCGGAAGTGGTTTAATGCAGTGAATTTGATTTCTCTTAGATGCTATTACAATGGCTGTAGTAAAGTTTCCTGAATGGAAATATTGAATTTTCAAATAATAATAACTGACGTAAATTTTACTAACTTACATTTTAGACTTTATTACGGTAATATTTTTCGGTTT
Source organism: Portevinia maculata (assembly GCA_949715645.1). Classification (NCBI taxonomy): domain Eukaryota; kingdom Metazoa; phylum Arthropoda; class Insecta; order Diptera; family Syrphidae; genus Portevinia; species Portevinia maculata. The sequence continues at coordinate 100,099,603 of OX454528.1, forward strand.
AACAGCTTGAGGATAATATTTTATGCCGCCTTTCACACTTGAGAGATTTTTTCTTCAAATCAAATTGCAGCCGTCTGTGGATATTCGGAGGGTCGTTCGTTTCGTAACTGGACGTTGACTTATTTCCTTTTGGTTCCATTGAGTTGACCCTTATGCCGCACCTGCTTGGAGTTATAGCAACGATTTTTTAAATCGTCCTTTTAAATCGTTATCCAACTTATGATGTGAGATTGAATAAAAAAGGGAACGAGTAATTGTGAACATCCAGATATAAAGAATGCCCGGTAACACCAAATGAATTTTGCAAATCACCAGTCTTGTTAAATTATGTTAGAAAATTGTTTGCACCGCAAATGGAATTCCGTCAATTCAATACGCAGATGGTGTTGTGATCAATGCTTATTGATTACAACAGTATCAGAATGATAGATTTTTCGACTGTACTTCAAAACCTGGTAGTATTGAAGATGTAGTCAAAAACAACGCTAGGTAAAACAACATAGAAAACTCGGACAATGTGTTATTTGAAAGCAGCTGAAGTACGTCAGAGAACATGATGTTAATGTCATACTTTTTCTATTAAATAATACTAGGGTTACCCGAGCAGCAAGGGTTTAAACAGGGGTGTTCTGTTCCTTTTATCATGATGTATGACAGTCAGTTGGATTTCGAACTCTTTGAGTGCCTTTTCTCTGGCTTATGCAGATTAAAAAGCACTGCTCTATCGAATCATACATCTCATTCGAAGTTTTGACAATTAGTTCATTAACAATAAGTTCAAACTTTTTAAGACGGACTTTGTGCCTTTTCGAGGACCTGCTAATGATTATATAGCACTAAAATAACCAACGTCGGGGAGCATTTGCTTAGTCTGTCTGCACGCTGGAGAGTCATGCCAACTGTGATTGTGTTCATAGGAAACCCAACCGTCAATGGAAGCCCTGACCGAGGACGCAGGCAGACAGATCGCTGGTTCAGGTCCTGAGAGGTCCCCCTCTGAGTCTTGTCTAGCAAGTTCATCGGAGATCTCATTTCCCGTGATCCCGTTATGACCCGGGACCCAGACAAGTTTAAGTGAATTCAGCCTTCCGACCGAATTCAGAGATATCTTGCATTCACGTACTATTTTGGAGGTAGTTAAGGGTTTGAGTAAGGCCTTAAGCGCAGCCTGACTGTCGCTACAGACGCAGATACTTCGCCCCCTCCACCTGTTCCTCGTAACATAGTCCATGGCCATTAGGATAGCATAAGTCTCTGTTTGGAAGACTGACGCATATTTGCCTAACGGAAAGAAAAGTCTAACGTTATCGCTCTCCACGAAGACACCAGCACCAGATCCTTGATCGGTTTTGGAGCCATCCGTGAATATTCGACTGCATTCCCTTCCAGGTTCAGAGTCCGGCCAGAGCCAGTCCTGGACGCGAGGAAAGTTGACCTCGTATTTGCGCTTTAGCCGAAGTTCCGGTGTCATCGCATCAGACGGCATATCCATAAGACAGGAGTCGAAGGACAATCGGTGCGCAAGTTCATCAAAACTCCAGTGCGAGTTATACCAAAAGCCACCTCTTGTAAGACGTGAGATAGCCTTGATTGTACAGCCCATGATGTAAACATCAAGGGGCGGAAGGTTCAATAGTGCATCTAGGCCGGAGCCAGGCGTGCTGGGGAAGGCCCCCGTGCAGCCGAGACATACCCGCCTTTGGAGTTTGGCAAAAGCAGCAGTGACGTATTTACGTGAAAGCTTATTCCACCAAACAACCGATGCTATAAATGGTCTTATCATAGCCGTATAAATCCATAGGACTCTTTTCGGTGATAAGCCCCATGTCTTGCCGAAAATGCCTTTGCACTGCCAGAAAACAGACAGCGCCTTGGCAGTCTTCAGCTCAACATGTTTGGACCAAAGAAGTTTGCTATCCAGGATGACTCCCAGATACTTTGCTTCATTGGAGAGTTGGATTGTGACGAAAACTTACTTACTTAGCGGGCTCCTGACCTTTGGAGAGTCTCTACCTGCGATCCTGGGCACACTGCTTCCACTTGTCCAGATCAAGCGCTCGGGCATCCGCCATCGCTTGGTTTTTAAAACAGAGGTTCTGTCTTCCTTGTCGTTTCGAACATGGCGGTTGGAAGTCCAAGATCCTCTTCGCTGGAGCCGACGTATTTTAGCTTTTTGGACTACATCCACATATTTGTACATCTCATAGAGGTCGCGGTACGGTTATATCTTCTCCTACATTTACCCTCCTCGCACACAGGACCAAATATCCGACGGAGAATTTTTCTTTGGAATGAACCCAAAATTGTCTCTCCTTTCCTGCTTATCGTCCAGCACTCGGAGCCGTAAAGCAGAACTGACAGTATAAGTGCTTTGTAGAGCTTACACTTGGTCTTCCGAGTTAGGAGTTTTGAACCCATTTATTTAGCCAAACCGAACTAGCAACGGTTTGCTAGGCTAAGTATTCGTCGGATCGCCACTTATGCGTCATTTGTTGAGTTGATGTTTACTCAGAGATAGCTGAACTCCCTTACTACCTTGAAGTTGTTTCTAACAGTGAGGTTGTGTCCTCGTCGGAGGACGTCAAGTTGTTGAAAGACAGCGACGCTGAGATCGGAAGATGATGTCGTTGTCGTCTGCGTATCCCAGTGGTTTGTTGCGGAATATTTTTGCGCAATAAGTTTTACCTGCTGTCATTCTTTTCCCTCCCCGTACCTTTGTTCTATTGGGGGGCATCTGCGAGGTCATAGGAAAGTGGAGGGCAACCAAGGTCCCATCAGCCTTTGGACCACTTTCCCCGAACCTCGAAGGTACCACCCCCACAGGTACCCAACCTCGATGTACGACCCTGAGCCCGAGTTGAGAGAGGAGGTTGAGGACCTCAGAAATGGGTAAAGAAGGACGAAAACCCCAACGCAACGGCACAACGTCAGCTGTTTAAAAGTGCCCACGCAATTGTACCGCACTAGCCGTGCAAAATGGGTCCAACGATGTCACCACTGCCACGGTGGGGTGTAAGACTGTCCAGCAGAATTAAATTTAAGGAATGTCCCGCTATTGGCAAGATCCCTACATCCCCCAATCTGCACGAAATTCCACCAGAAAATATTAATTAGCGCATGATTAATACTTACTTAACTTTGTGGATAGGCCGTCCTTAGTCATCCTGCTCACCGTCGCTTTGCACCCTTCGTTGAAATCGCGGAAGTAGTCGGCCCGATCGAAGGGATTATTAATTGTCGCTAAGGATTTTTATTGAGGTTGTTTACGTTTACCTTCTCCTTTACTTTTGCAAATTAGCCACAACACATGTCAAATACAGATACATATAGTAATCTACATGGAATGAGTGACGGGGAAATTTAGAGCGAGGGGGTAACGGGTAGACGTACGCAACGCATACATGCTGAATGGCGCCTCCTGTTGGCTCGCATGAGTAATTGCCGGCAGTGGAATGTGGCGGACAACCAGCAATACAGAGGTGGGTGGCTATTGCACGCTACGAGTGAGATTCCACTGCCAATGTTTGAGGGTGTGAAAGAGAGTTTAATGTCGACCGAACTGGAACAGTGGAAAATCTGGGTGATCACTTATTGGTCAAGCAGCAATCTAGCAAGTTTTAATTTCGAGAAGTTAACAAAAAAAAAAATAAGTAAACGAAAAGATACACGTAAATAATTTAGAGGTGATATAAAGGACAAAGAAGGGTGAAAGGTGACAAGGAAAAAGGATTACAAAGGACTGTCAGGAAAATAATCGGGACACAAAAAAAAAGTGTTGTAGAGTGTTAAATTGTGTAGTGTCTAGATTTTATTTCGATCGTGGAAGGATATTGTAAAGGATAATTCTGGTGGGATTTGGTTTCGAAATTTTCCCGAGCATTGCATAATTTTTTTTAAATTCAGGACGACATGATAGCGGGTCACGCCAGGTCACTATCTTGTGATAAATCCATTGTGCACTCCAGTGAATCACTCTTGTTTCATTTCTTCGATTTTCTTCAGTTTTTTTTTTCAATAAAAGTGACCGCGCTCCAACGGAGCCGTTAACGTGGAAGAAAAAAAAGTTTCCGTTTCATTTACTTCTTCTCATATAATGTACCGGTGTCATACGGAGCACCATACTGTTTCACAATTTATCCGCAAAATTGTGTGGCGCCCATTTTGTTTTCAGAATCAACGTTCATCAGCGTAAGCCAATTAAAAATCTTTCAACACATTAGCATTAAGGACATTTAGAGAGTAGGTCTAGGTATATAGTGTAAATGTCAGCTTCCTAGCTCAATCTTGGACTTTTCGATTGAATAGTTTGTTTTTTTTATTGTGGGCGGATTTTAAAAATTTTAACTCCCCAGCATCGTGGAGCCCTAAAGACCATATTTAAAAAAAAAATCGATAAATCTGTTTTTTGAGATTGTGGGCGTGATGGATTTTAAAAATTCTTAAACTTGATTATTTCGGGCCCCTAGAGGGTATATGGCAAACATTTAGCTTTCTAGCTCCAGTTTAAAGTTAATTGAAAGTTATTACACCTTATTGACCGCAAAAATCGTAATAAAAAAAGTAAAAACTAAAAACAAAACCGAAAAACTTTCATGTTTGAAATTTTAAAATTCTTTTTTATTAGCACGTATGCATTTCGGTTCTCAGCTGCGGAACCATCATCAGCGAGCGATAATTAAACAATTGCAAAAGAGATTAGGTACATATACTATACATAGTTGGTTAAATAAGTTAAGTTAAGTTAAACATAGTGAAGAGAGTGAGAAAACAGTGTCTAATTTTTCTTTTTTAATAAGTTGAACAGAAGAGAATCAATTGGTCCAGCTTCCAAATTCATCAAGTTGGCGTTCAAGTGGATATGTATCGATTCATAGGCGTCTAGTTTGTGTGGTTTGTTTACATTTTTGATGAGTCGGAAATTATTGTCAAATGATGTAATTGTATGTCGATCTGCATTACTTGGGTCAAATATGTGTGCCGCTATAGCTTTGTCAATCTCTTTCTTTTTCACAGACCTAAGGTGTTCATTGAATCTAGTTTCGGCGGCTCTTCTCGTTTGTCCAATATATTTTTTCTCACAAGAACAAGAGATCTCATAAATTCCACTGCATCGATGAGTTGGTGTGTGGTCTTTTGTGGAACCCAAGCGCAATTTAAGTTTGTTGTTGTTGGTGTGAATTATGTTCATTTGGGCTTTGGCAAAGACATGCATTAATTTGTTGGTGATGTTCGGAGTGAAGGGTAAAGTGGCACGGTGTTTAGGTGTGGATATGTTTTGTCCAGTTTAAAGGCCTACTTTATGCCGACGGAAGGACGGACGGACATGGCTAGATCGACATTCTATCGATGCTGATCCCGAATATAGTAAATTTGGAGGTTTACAAGCAATATTACGGTATGTGACAAACAATGAGTCAAAATTAATAAACCCTTAGAATAGGGTATAACAAATTAGGTACCAAAGTGTCGAGTGTGGAAATATCTCCAATACAATAAGGCTCTTGTAAAGAAGGTCTCAAACTTGCAGCCGCCAGATTCAAAGAAAACCACAAGGAAGACTGAATCTCATTAACCATTCTATGTACAAGGTGGCGCAAAAATAACCTTCCGATGTTTTTTGGTCACCGACCGATTATTGCTCAAATTAATAGTCACCAATATTCCGCGTTCTGGAGCAGTGTAGCGTAACATTGTTTATTAACGTGTATTTCGCATGTGTTTACTACACAAATGTCAAAACAGAACTGACATTAGGGGCCAATCGCAAAATTTATAGCATTTTCTGATAGGAGGATTACTTTTGCGCCACCTTGTATATTGGATAAAGACGTTTGATTCGATTTGATTGAAACTTAATTCCTGTCGGTATTATTTAAAGAAAGGGTTCTATAGGTCTTTAAAAATCACCATTTGACTTCTTCAAGGCATTTTTTCTATACATATTTTTGAATGTGAGCCTTATTGTTGCCATTGATGATAGGACCCATAGTAAATAAAACACTTTAAAATTACACTTACACTCTTCGATATTTATTCAGACTATTCCTTGACTCCCGTCACTTACTCGTCCAAAGCCCTAGCACAAATCCCGCAATAAGCTCTATAACCAGTTTATTAAACAATTTTTCATTTTTACCATCTCTACACACATCCTTCCATATTAAGCAAAACAAAAAAAAACCATAACAATAAAATGCATGACCGAGTAAAAAAAGGAGAAAAAAACGTCTCCCTGTCATGTCCTAGACTACAGTCCACTCCAAAGTGTGTTTAATCCGCAATCGGATACAGTATCCACTTTAGTTCTTTTTTGGTTTAACCATCATCATGTTCACAGAAAAAATGAAGACTTATATGGAGATGTAAAAAAATGTCAATTCCACAGTCCTACTTCGGTTAGAGCAAACAAAAAATAAATATTCCTCATAAAAATGAACTTGCGCTGACAAGATATCCTGATAACGAGGATATCTCTTACATGCATGCTCCATGGGAAGTTAGAAAATGAAATTAACAAAAAAAAACAAAAAAATCACCAAAAGTTTACTCTTACACTTCGAGTTTGGAGTTCTCCACCGAGTACTGACCATCAGGACATGTCCATTGTCCACAAGAGGACATCTGTTGACATAAAGCATAAAAAAAGCCTGCGGGTGCGGTACGTACGAGTACGTATGTTTACTTTGAATTGTTTTCTAGTAAAATGGTAGATAGAAGGGTAAAAGATATTTTTTTTTCTGCATGGTGACTACTAATTAGCACGATATGACTTTATATAAAAGAAAAATCCAAATATTGGCCATTAATAGTTGCGCCGATACTGAAACGTGATATTGAGGTCCTATGGGCAAAGTTTGAAAGTCATTGATATACTAATATAGGCTTATGCAAAATTGGCATTATATACTGACACTGACAGTCGGGTTTATACTGATTAACCGTCAATGTGAAATGGAAAATCTGGCAACGAATGTAAGAAAGTCCACGTAAAGATTGTCAGATGAAAGGCATTGGGAAGTTGCAGGTGCTGTCTCTTCTCATTGCTCTTTCTGAATTTGCTGCTTGAGCGTTATATTTGTTCATCAAAATCCTGGAAAAGCGTCCACCAATTTCAATGGCATTAAAAACCTATCATTGCCCTTATAATTCCAATATTATTTACAGGCACAATACTTTACATGCAAAATGAAACAAAATCGTATAAAAAAATCCATATCCATATTCTTGGCTTCATTGTTATGCTTGCTCAACGAGACGATAAGTGCCATAAAAATAATTCAAAATAAATTGCTTTACATAAAAATTGGCTTCTTCTTGCGTTATTTAGGGATTTTTTTTTGCCCTACAAACTAGATACATTGTATGTATCTAGAGCATAATGGTTGAGTGAAGGTGAATGATGACGATGCAAAGCATTTGCTACATCGTCATTGTGAGGATAATTTACGTTATGAGCAAATAATTTGGTAATAATAATGCGAGTCATGAGTTCACCGCAAACACAATTTAATTTTAAGAGGATTTGCGTTGGTATTTTGTTTTAATGGTTACCAACATTTTTATACAAAATATTGAAATACTATATAACGGAAAACTTAAATGTTCTTAGAAGACATACGAGTAGAACTTATAAATTTTTTGCAATTATTTTTGTGAACATAAAAGTCATCTCCAGCGTCTTTTGTAATTGTGAATTTGTCATTTCTGAGGAAAACTGAAGGCAAATGCACATAGACAAGCCATGAAACGCTTAACCATTGAAGAACGCGGAATTGTTATGTCAGTGAGGATGAAGATGATTTTTCATTAAGCCGGTGAGTGATCACCTGGCTATAACCCGCATCCAAAACACATTTTACAACATCAGTCTCATATACGCGCACGGCTTTACTAAGATACCGTAACAAGGAGGAGTTATATAAGCTTGTCGATTGAGCCTACGAAGCCTGTCCGGAGAACGATGTGAAGACCGTGATCGGGGTCTTCAATGCCGAAATCGGTAAGGAAAACGTCTTTGGCGGACTTCACGACCAATATATAAGAGCGGGTAGAAAAACGAAATTCTGAATTACAGACCGATTTCTATTTTATCGGCTGTTGATAAAGTTATGGAAGAAGTACTTGCAAACTGACTGTACCAATACGTTGAGAAATACAAATTATTAGCAAAGAATCAATTTGGTTTCCGCAAAAACAAGAGCATCAATATATTGCTCGGAGACTTTGCAAACAAAATATATCAAAGCCTGAATAAAAACCACAATTCAGTGGTTCTATTCTTAGACTTTAAGAAAGCCTTCGACACATTAAGCCACAAGCAATTAGTTAGACAGTTGGGAAAAATTGGGGTACGAGGGGACATTCTGGCATGGTTCGAAAGCTGCCTACGAAATAGAAAATTTAAAGTAAAAATTGGTGAATTCATCAGTGAAGAAGAAAATATAGAGTATGGTGTCCCCAAGGAATCGAAATTGGGTCCACTTTTATTTATAATATATGTCAACGATCTGCTGTCAGTGCTTAAATATAGTACGGGCTACGCTTATGCGAACGACACAGCTATGGTGGTCAGTCATAGGGACGTTGAGGAAGCTGCAAGATTAATGCAAATCGATTTTAATGGGGTTACAGCTTGGTGTCACGACAATGGACTAATAGTCAACGTACAGAAAACAAAAGTCATGCACATTCGTCCACCACATATCCCAAAAACCAAATTAAAGATTAAAATGCATGGCATGATAGATGGCTTGCACAAAATTGGATGTAACGATCTTATAAAAGAGGATGACGGTTGCTCTGGATACTTAGAGAACGTGCCAACCTATAAATATCTTGGACTGACGGTTGACTACAACTTTAAATGGAGCTACCATATAAGGACACTGGAAAAGAAACTACGTCAATCCGCGTACGCACTTTTCCATCTAAGCAATGTATGCCCACCTACAGTCCTTAAACCATGCTACTTTGGATTAGTCGAAACACATCTGAGGTATGGGATACTAGCGTGGGGCAGAGCTTCACAAACAAATGCAATCTCTACAACGGCTGCAAACACAACTACAAAAAATAGTGCAAAGAGCAAGGCGTAACAGAGAGGAGCAGCACCACAGAAACCATATGAAGATGTTGAATATCTCCCAAATACACAATTTGGAAATTCTGGCTAACCTATTTAATGACAACACCTATGGAAGACAAACGCAGCAGACAGTGAATACCAGAAGACAGCAACAGCATTTCTACGAAATTCCGAGATACTGGAACGAGTATGGACGAGGGACGTATAATGTCGCAGTCCCAATGATATTAAACGAACTCCCATGAGAGTTTCGCAACCTATCGAAAAATGAAGTTATGAAAAAAGTCAAAGAAATCTACCTACACTTATGATTTGTATTAATTCTTCGTATATTCTTTGTTTGTTAAATTACTGTATTATAATATTATGTAGTCAGTTCTTAAATAAAATCCAAATTTAAATTTTTAGAAATGAGGAACTCAACATTTAAAAGTAAATAAAATAATGTAATCAGTCTTCTGCAGACAAGCCCTTCCGGCTTTGCAGATAAACCAATGTGTACAAATTTTGAAATGAAATGAAATGAAAAATGAAATGAAAAGGAATAAGTAGTACTGGACTACCAAGACTACGCATCCACAAAGCAACCTGGCGCTCTCCAGATGGCCGCACTGTCTCCGGACAAACAGTTTGGTTTCATGGCCGGGTATGACACTACTCATGCCGCGTCGAAACTGGTTTCCGGCATAAATGCAAGAATTAATGCACGGGCGCTTGTCTGGTTGATCTTGAGAAGGCTTTATACTCCATGTGACCAATCCACTTTCGCACTCGTACAGTGGGTATAGTAATTCGAGATATTGATAAATGCAAATCCGCTGGTTCAGATGGTGTTTCCCCTATTGTTCCGAAGAGGTGTTCTTCTACGCTGGCAAAACCACTGCGTAAGCTGTTCTATCTATCTGTCCTATTCTTCAGCGCTATTTCCGAGAAACTGGAAAACATCATTTGTCCAGCCTGTACCAAAAAAGGCGATTCATCTTCTCCCTCCTCCTACTGAGCAATGGCACTTATGTCCCTTCTTTCTAAGGTCATGGAAACGCTGATAAATCGTGAGCTAATGAAATATCTTGAATCGCGAAAACTGCTTAATGACCGGCAGTATGGTTTTCGCAGCAACAGATCCACGGGTGATTTGATGACATATCTCACCGAAAAGTGGAACCAATCTCTTCACCAAGGTGGTGAAAGTAAGTTTGTTGCGTTTGATATTTCAAAGGCATTTGACAGAGTTTGGCATCAAGCTCTTCTGTCGAAAATGCGTGCATTTGGAATCGATGATACTCTTTTTCAATCGATTAGAAATTACCTTTCGGAACGTTCAATTCAAGTTGTTAACGATGGTTTCAAGTCTGCAACTCACCAAATAAAGGCTGGTGTTCCCCAAGGCTCTGTTCTGTCCCTGACTCTCTTTCTCATTTTTATAAATGTTCTCCTGTCTGTTACTTCTAATCTAATCCATTCCTTTGCTGATGACAATACTCTCAGCTTCTCATATTCGTTTCTGGGGTCACGCCGCTCATCTTCGGGCGTAGAACTGGAACGGCAGCCCATCTTAAGCTCATTAAGTTCCGATCTCGACAGCATAACTCAGTGGGGTGTGACTAATAGAGTCGAATTTAGTGCTGCTACTCTTCAAGGTGGTTAGGTGTGTGTGAATCGGGTAGGCGTTGATTGTCATCAATCTGGCGGTGCCCAGTTGTTGTAACTTTTCATACACATCAATTGTGCTTATTTTATCTCCTAGTGGTAACCACCGGGTACTGGACTGCCAATCCGGGCGTGACTTGCTGAACTTCTAACCGCGAGTGTTGAACGCGAAGAAAATAGCAACACTATAATGCTCCGTCGGAAAGACAGACTGAACGAGTCTCAGAAAGCTCCTCAGAAAGAGGACGTGTGGCGGATAAATTCATTAGACTGAATAAACGGTGTCGTCAACAGTCAAGATGACATATTTGGAGCTGAGGTCAGAGAGGATTTTTTTCCAGGACTAGTCAGCATCCTGAAACAGAAATGGTGGCGGGTGAACCCTTTATGGGCCAACGGCAGCTCTCACATCCCCGAAGTGGGTTACTGACACCGGAGAAATCCGGCCCCTTCAGTCCAAGGGGTCCAACAAGGTTGGGGGTTGTACGTCGGGCTAACTGCCTGACTGCGTAAAACATATATAGTTACGAAGCAACAACAAGCCTAATAGTACAATGGACCAGTATTGAGTCTGAGTGTTCCAGTGTAGAAAGTCTCGCACCCTGAAAAAAAAAAAAAAAAAACGGCAAGCCTCGGATACGGATGATCTTACTGTTGACGAACCTGACAAACAAAAAAAGGATCTATCAAAAGCGGATGAGGCCACTCTTGGTTGTTTTTAGAGGAAAATCCTTCGAGTAATTTTTGGTCCCGTCCGCATCGACGGTGAATGAGGACTCTACGGGTTGTACAGCGACATCTACATAGCCAGAAGAGTGAAGGTCTAAAGACTGAGGTGGCTGGGTCATGTAGAGCGAATGGGCGTGAATGCTCCGGCCCGGAAGATCTTCGAATCCACACCCGAGGGACGGCGCAGTATAGAAAGACCGCGACTCAGGTGGCGCACGCAAGTTTAAGGGAACCTTAACTAACTTACAGCCTTATTGCGAAGATCAATCGACAATTGTTAATTCACTATTTTCAATGAGTGCTATTGTGAACGAACGATTCATTTGGTATTTTTGTCAATCGAATTTTTTAATTGACTGCGATTGACAAAATGCTTTAGAATCGTTCGTTCACAATAGCACACATTGAAAATAGTCAATTATCAACTGTCGATTGATCTTCGCAATAAGGCTCTTAGTGTTGGAAACTTGAGACAGTTGGCCAAAGATCGTGCTGGGTAGAGACGCTTGTTGGTTGAGGCCCAGGTCCACCCCGGACTATAGCGCCACCTTAAGAAAGAAAGAAGAAGGTACTCTTCAAATTGTTCGAAATAAAAACGATGCACAATTTGATTAAACGATTTGATGGTCGTTTCATTGAATCGTTTTGACAGCTATCGTGTGATAAGTCCGAGCTCGGATTTATAAACAAAAATCTACTAACAAAAATTAACAATATTCATGCCAAGTGTCATTTTGCCAATTTCATACGACGACGACGGATAAGAAAACAAGAAATTGCTGTCTAATCAAAAGCTAAATGGAAAAGCGCGAGAAAAGAATTGCGAAATAATCGCGTGTCATGATATATCAAAGACCGAATGGAAATTCTCGAAACAACTACTGCGAGATAAACCAAATTAATTTCGATAAATTCGAAGTAAGATTAGAGAAAGTGAATAATCATTAAATACCTACGTTGCTGTCGTTGTGATAATACTTTGTTTGACATTATAATACTGCTATAACGATGTATTTACGAAAATGCATGTGAAGCCGAAGAGAAATAAAAAACTTCATAACAGTTGTTTATAAGAGGTTGGGTGGGTAAGGAATATCGGTGAAAGTGAAAGTTGATATCTGCTTCAGATACGATAACTGATTGAGCAAATGTAAGCGGCTCAATGGTCTAGGGGTATGATTCTCGCTTTGGGTGCGAGAGGTCCCGGGTTCAAATCCCGGTTGAGCCCGACTAGCTTTTTAAAATTAACAAGCGAGAAGGCAGGGATAGGAAGCAGCACTTGTGCTTGCCGCACTGTTAAAAAAGCACTTACTGCTTTGGAGGTTTTTTTTTCATTATTCTTGATTAAAAATGTTTTGTCCTCTTGCACTTTAACGGCGGGGTTATTAGCTAGATTTGAGAGATGATAACCATTTCACTTGACTTAATCCCTAGTGATCCGCTAACGGTGTTGATCATTTAAATGCTGGTGTTGTTGCATTTGTGTGATTTAATAGATTTAACCTGCCTCTCCATATAGTGGAGTGTCTGGGGCGTTAAAAATATGAAAACCTCGGATTTCCGTTACAATTAATGAAATTTTATAATTCAAAGTGGAATATTTAGCTTATAATATATACAAAAAAGTTTACCTATTAAAAAATTGTGATCTCGATTAAAAATAAAATAATGAAATATTTATAGTTTTGATAGTTTAAATGATACAATACCTCATAATATTAGGCTGTAGAACATTTTTCTACGCCAAAATTTAGTTAATTTATATATTCATATAGAGATAGTAATCTATATATATATATATATATATAAAAATCAATCCATATTTGAGTTTGTTGCCGCTGTTTGGCCAAACGCGTTAACCGATTCCAATGATTTTTTTTTCCATGAAAGGTGACGTCTGTACAAAGGATGTTTTCTATGTGCGATGTCTGTATCTGCATCGATGTGTGAAATATGGGCATTTGAGTGAGTACACATGCATATGTGCGTACGCGTGTAAATTCCGATGCAGATACAGAGACCGCACATATAAAAAACCATCGTACAGACGTCACCTATTTTGTTATCCGGACGCGCATATGAAATAGGGAGACCACACGAACGTTTCAAGCCTATTGTGGTGTTTGTGCGCTCTTTCATTCTTGAGATATCGTTTGTTCAAAGTTGTATTCAAATAACTCTTATTGAATTTTTTTGCATTTTTTTGTGAATCGGACATCGGAAAATTGTTTTTCCAACATTGATAACAATCGGTGTGAAAGTAAATGAAAAGTGATTCTATCGAAGTTTTTTAGTCTGAAATGCTGGTATTCTGTCGCCGAAAATTTGGATATTCTATTTTACGATTCGAAAATCCATGTGCAAATAAATGATTTCTCGTATTTTGTCATGCATAATATTATTATTCAATTCATGTTACTACAACATATTAGCAATAGTGCGAAATCTAGAGAAAATCTCAATCGTTTTTAAAATTCCGCGGTTTTTTGAAGAATTCTTGCAGAATTTCGTCTTCCGTTAGTCCAATTTCAGAATGGATACTCAAAAAAGCGAGTCCATTCAGGCGCTCCCGTCCTATTGTACTTCTAAGATAGTTTTGTATTCTTCTTAGGGTCGAAAATGATCGTTCTGGAACTGCTGTTGTTACGGGTAACACTGCCAATACTCGTAAGATCGTGTTCACATTTTTGCAACATTTTTCATTGATAACCTAAAAAATAACGTAACCATTGAGAGTTAAGTATTCGATGGGTTATAGAAACTGATTCTGGAAGTAAAAATTCCGATCTGAAGTTACTCACTGATAGTGCATCGAGTGCATTTTGAATATATAGATCAAAGATCCGTCTCCTCATCCTCTTCTTCCAAGCAGCTTCTACAGAAGTCATTCGAATAGATGCCAAGCCTTGATCCGCGATTGCCTAATAGACAGTGTCCTGTAATGACACCTATAGTAGAGCTAATTTGCAATCGGTTAAGTAAGATTAAACACTTAGTGCGTTGGCATCAGCTTATCTCACCCACGATCACGTGGGGCCTCTCCCTGGTGATAACCTAGAGAGGCTGGTCGATGAAGCAAGGAGGCAGAAAGCTGAACTCATAATCGGTTGTGATGCTAACGCTCATCAGACCGTATGGGGCAGCTCAGATATTAACAACAGAGGTGAGTCACTTTTTGAATATCTTGCCTCCACATTCTGATCTCTGAGATAAAATTCCTTTCTGAACAGTCCAATATTTCGTCATAAAACTTGTAAAGATCTGCGCATTTTTCCTCATCAAATTCCTGCTTGGAAGGAAATAGTTGTCCGAAACTGTGGAAGATCGATTTGTGTTTTTCAAACCGACTTTGGAGATGAAAAATGTAGATAAGTATCAAGGAATGGAATGTAGAAGGTAATTCTGTAATAATCTTCGACATTTTGTGTTTCAACGTTGCAACGGTTTTTCTGTTGACTGCAACGACGAGGCAATTTCTATTAAGAACAGATTTCAGCAACATTGTCGTAAATGATACAAAAATTTGAATCAACGTTTTCCCGCTTTTCCTTGATATCATTCGTAGCATCATCAGCTAACTTTGTGGCTTCTCATAGATCTTGATTTTTCGTCTGAAATTCCCGACTCAGAGGCAAGACGATAGAATTGATCGATTCCATTATATGACAGAAGATTTGAAATTCGATTGTCAAAATCGCGGTCAAAAGCTGAGAAGTCTTTTGTGAAGTCTCTCGATCTTTCCACTTTTGTATTTCTTCCAAAGCTTCTATAACGGCCGGTTGAATTACGAGGTAAGTTGAAACTGCTTCTTGAGACTGAGCCCATCTTGTAACAGCGAAAGAATTCAATTTTTCTTTTCTCTTTTCTCTGAAACTCCGAAACTCCGCAAGCGGCATTGATGACCAAACTGAAGCCATGCGCGGCACAATGAACGTAGATTGCAAGAGGAAAATGAGACCTGATATCGGTTTGTACTCCGTTTACTTCGCCACTCATAACTGGTGCATATATATATCTGGGTATAAAAAAAATATCGACACTGTGTCGCGAAGTAGATGTTCCGAATTAAAATTGTTTGCAGTGGTAACCGTGTGTCCGTCCACACAAGCGGCACTATAGTAGTATCATGCAAAATGTATCAAAAGAATGAGAAAATGAGGTTAAGTTAGGTCATGACAGCATACCCCCCCCCCCCCCCCACCCTAGTCTAGATCCGCCACTGATTTGTAGATATACTCTTTTTAGGTGCTCAAACGCTGCATCAGCTGTAGGAGGATGATAAAAGAACACTTGTTTTTTTGGCTGTTCCTTTTACAAAGAAATTGAACCCCAATGAGTTCAAATCTTTAATTAACGGGAAAAGAAGCAACTGTTGACTCTACTGGCTACAAAGGCCCTGGGGTCTGTGGCGTTTTAGTTATCGTGCGTAGCACAGTTAGATGAGCCTGGAAAGTGAACCTGAAGTAAGTTTTTTATAGTATCCTCGGGTTACGTCGTGTAGGTATCATCTTTTTCTTTTGTAATCCTACACAGTTTGTATGCTCTTTACCCAGAGCTTTATAGATACGCGTTGCGACTGGCATGTCTGCTATGTCTTCGGTGCATTTAGTCCATGTAGCTCGTTTCGATCTTCTCAATTCTGAGTTATATTCTGTGAGAGCGATCCTGTAATGGTCCCACAATTTTATTTATTTTGCTCGATTAAGAGCTTTCTAACATTCTTCACGAGCTTAGCAAGTTGGTCCTTCCACCAGGAAACCTAACGTTTCTTCATACTGGTTTTACTGACACAACTACTATCGTAGGAGGTTTGCAGCACTTTGTGGACTCACTTGACTTTTGAGAGGACAAGTCCTCGATGCATTTTTCAGTCCGTCGAATAAGGATCGTAGTTATTCGATGCCTGTGTCAGTTTGCCAGATATGCCAAACCTTCGGAAAACGGATACTATGAAAGTAAGTTGAGTCTCCGTCTGGATTTACGTTGCTGAAGATGAACCCAATTTTTCATAGTTAATGCAGCTGTACTCATTAGTTATACTACTGGTCCTTGATTCATCCATTATTAGAAAACTGTGATAGAAAACAATTGAATGCATTAAATGATTAATTTATTACATTACGGCAGCTGCCGTTGCCGTTGCCGTTCTCCCCTCTCCACGTTCTACTACCTGTCCAAGGTCGTTATGACCCTTCATACGCTCCAACATTTTAAGAAAATATTCTTTTATGTCTATTTAGGTATTATTCAACGTATAGATACGAAAAAAAAATATTTTAAATAAAATTACATGCTAAGTGTTAATTTTTTATAGTTTTTGTTTAAATATAGTAAAAAAAAAAATCAAAATCACAAACAAATTTTTGGTAAACTTTAAACTTTAAAGTATAAAAAATAAAAACCCCCTCGACAATTTAAATTCATTCACTGTAACAAAAGTCTGAGGTCAAAACCCCCAGACACTCAACTAATACGCTATTCTTATTGTTTATAATTAATACTGCCGTAAGCCTCCAAAAGTTACTATATTCGTGATCATCGTCGATCATCGATAGTAATGTTGATCTAGCCATTTTTATTTTTCTCTTTGTTTTTTTAAATATTCTCTCTTTAACATTTGTACATCAATGGCCAAGCTTTATTTATTTTCCTTTTTATATTCAACAGTTTACTTTGTTTTTCTCTGTTTTGTTTGTGTTTTTGCTTCTCCTCTGTTTAGTGGTTGTTTCGTTTTCCTCGCATATGGAATTGAATACCCTTAACAGTGGCTTCAGTTCTAGCGAGAGTGATATGGATGTTAGTTTATATCGAATGATTCGTGTGTTGCGCTCACAGATAAAAGGCATTCACGTTTGCCATATTAATGCTCAGAGTTTGAAACCAAAACTGGATGAATTTCGTCTGCTGTTCATTAACTCTACTGTTGACTTAATTTGCGTTTCCGAAACTTGGTTTTTGCCTGATGTTCCGAATACAGTCTATAATATGGATGGTTATGAGCTTTTCAGAGGTGATCGAGTTGGTCGATTGGGTGGGGGTGTGGCTATTTATGTGCGCAATGGGCTACGAGCTAATGTTGTCTGCAAATCTACCGCTAATTGTACATCCGAATACTTATTTGTTTATGTTGTATGTGGTGTTGAGTGTTTGCTAGTTGGAGTGATCTACAGACCAAACAAAAATATTGATATCTCGTCTATTTTTTGTGCATTGGAAGGTATTTCTTGTTCTTTTCCTAATATTATTGTTACCGGTGATCTAAATTGTAATTTACTAAATGTTCGTTCTTCCGCTCAGTTGATTGAAAGATTTAAAACTATTGACTTGACACCTGTTAATATATCGACTGCTACGCACTTTGCATACGACTCTACTACCCTTCTTGATGTGTTTTTTGTTAATGATTGCAGGAAAGCCCTGCTCTATAGTCAACTCGCAGCGCCAGGCTTCTCTAAACATGATCTGATATTTTTAACTTTTGATATCCAATCAGACGAAACTAATCATGTTATTGCATATATAGATTTTAAAAATATTAATTACCAAAGTTTACGGTCTGACGTTATTAAAATTCGGTGGGATGATATTTATTTAATGGCATCAGTAAATCAACAAATATCATTTCTGGAACAAAATATCATAACACTCTTTGATCGGCATGTTCCGTTACGACACAGGGCCCCTATTTCCGGATCCCCCCCTTGGTTTAGTAGGGATTTATTAGATTCGATCCATAATCGTGATTCCGCGTACGTTCGTTGGAAACGATACAAACTACCCGTTCTCTACGACACTTATCGGTCCCTTCGTAACATGGTTGTTCTCCGTGTAAGGGTTGCAAAGCGGCGTCACTACGAACATTTTCTTAACCCTGAAATTCAGCCTGGGAAAGCTCTGTGGCAAAAACTGCGTAAACTAGGCAATGGCAGACAGCGTTCAGTTGCAAATGATGATGTAGACTGTAATGTTCTCAATTCGCAGTTTGTATCGGTCTCTATGCCGTCATCTCAATATCAAGAGCCCAGCCAGCTTACAAATCAATTTAGCTACGAAGATAATACAGCAGATTTCAACTTTAATCGCTTATCGGATGAAAATGTAGTTGAAGCCGTGCTGTCGGTTAAATCTAATGCGATAGGCTTAGATGAAATAAATCCTAAATTTTTAAAACTTCTGCTTCCATTCATCCTTAAATATATAACACATATATTTAATCACATATACACCACTTGTGAATACCCCCTTTCGTGGAAAAAAGCCAGGATATTACCGATACCTAAGTCGCAAAGCCGGACTAACATTGAGTATAGACCTATCGCAATATTACCATTTTTATCAAAAGTATTCGAGAAAACCACGCTAAAGCAGATGCAAGCACACCTAAGCAAGCACAACCTTTTGAGTTCTGTCCAATCCGGATTTCGTGCGAAAAGGAGTTGTAAAACTGCACTCTTACTTGTTGTCGACGACATCCGCAAAGGCTTAGATACTAACTGTCCTACTTTACTGACGTTGTTGGACTTCTCGAAAGCGTTCGACACGGTGGACCACTCTATCCTCTGTAAGAAGTTGCGTTATGAATTTGGATTTTCGTCACTGGCAGTAAAACTTTTGCACTCATACCTCACGGGCCGCCAGCAATGTGTGGCAGTGGGAAGCCAAATGTCATCGTTTCTTGATGTTCCTTCGGGAGTTCCGCAGGGTTCGATTCTAGGTCCAATATTATTTTCACTTTATGTGAACGAACTTCCACAACTTGCCAAACACTGTACTGTCCACATGTTTGCTGACGACGTGCAATTATATTTGTGCTGCCCGTTGGATATGATTAGCAATGCCATCGAAATGATGAACGAAGATCTTGATATCATACAACAGTGGGCCCTCAAACACAATCTATCACTAAACCCAGTGAAGTCTAAGACACTCTGTATTTACAAGCAGTCACTAGATACTACCACTTTTCCACCAATAAAATTAGGGCAGTCATCCATACAGTATGTCACAAAGTCTAGAAATCTGGGTATAGTTTACAATGATACTCTTACCTGGACAGATCATGTTGTATCTACTATCGGTAAGGTATACAATGGTCTCCGATTGTTATGGGCTACGCAAAATTCTTTGCCGATAAAAACTAAGATGTTGCTTGTTAAGTCCCTTTTATTGCCTGTATTGCTGTATAGTTGCGAAGTTTTCTGCTATGTTGACTTTAACACTAGGCATAAATTAAATGTCATCTACAACAATTTAGCAAGATTTGTTTTTAGTAAACGATATTTCGACCACATATCAAGGTACTCTCTGCAAATAATGGGCCTTAGCTTCGACAACCTCATTAAGTTCAGAACCCTTATCCTCTTGCATGGTATTATACAGACCCAACAGCCTGAGTATTTGTATAGCAGATTAAATTTTCCCAGTTCACAAAGAACAGCCATCATGATTCGGCCCAGATTCGCTTGTCTGCAATCTGAGCGCTCATTCTTCGTCCATGCCACTCTCCTATGGAACTCTTTACCAATTACACTGAGGAGAACCACAAACACAACTACATTCAAAACTTATCTTTTCAAACACTTGGCCAGTGATACATAAATATAAATTTTAGTTTCTTTTTTTTTTTTTTTTTAATGTTTTATATTATTTGTTATTGTTTTTGTTATTGTCTCTCTTATGTAAGTTCTCAATTAAATTCCTTGTAATTTGCTCTCATCTATTTATAATGTTAAATTTGCTCTTGAACCTAAAATAATTGTAAAGCCTTCACTAATTATAAGATGTAATCTTACTGTGAACTATTCTTTGAATAATAATAATAATAATAATAATAATAATAATAATAATAATGTTTCTTTTTGCTGCACTAATTGGGATGTCTATTGACGTAATGGCGTCCATTGCGTCAAGTTCTGACCCTGCTCTTGCTAGCTCGTCTGCCTTTTCATTCCCCACGATGTCGCTATGACCGGGGACCCAGCAGAGGGTGATCCTGTGTCGTTCGCCTATTACGTTAAGGGATTTTAGGCAGTTCCTGACTGTTTTTGACTTTATGGTTTCGCTGTCTAGTGCTTTGATCGCCGCCTGACTGTCTACGAAGATTGTAATCTTGGAAGGATCCAGATACTTCGCGGAGATTGTTTTTGCTGCCTTGTCTATGGCGACTATTTCCGCATGAAAGACGCTGCATTCGTTGGGGAGTCTGTACGTCTGTTCTCTCTTTGGGGTATATATGTAGAGTAGTTTTTCTCGAAGTTTCGATTGGGGATTATGTAGATTTCCCGGATAGATCGATACCCAAGTAATTGTGAATTATGGAGCCGTGCCCATAGAAGCTGTGTCTCCACATGTATTCACCAAGGGGGGGTAGATTTAAAATGACTTCCAGACCGGCTTGGGGTGTCGATTTCATTGCTGCTGTTGTGCCGATACATGCTAATCTCTGTACCTTAGAGAGGTTATGGAGATAGGTAGTCCTTTCTGTTGCCTTCCACCAAACAATAGACCCGTATGTAAGTATGGGTCGTATGATCGCTGTATACATCCAATGGGTTATGTAAGGGCGCATACCCCAACGCTTGCCAAAGGTCTTTTTGCATGCGTAGAAGGCACATAGTGCTTTTTTTGATCGTTCCTCTGTGTTACGTTTCCAAGTAAGCTGAGAGTCTAGGATGATGCCCAGATACTTTGCTTCCGGGGAAAGTTTCAGACGAATTCCGTTTAGCTTCGGCATATCGAAATTCTCGATTTTTCTTTTCCTAGTG
The DNA here is from genome assembly GCA_949715645.1 of Portevinia maculata. Lineage (NCBI taxonomy): Eukaryota > Metazoa > Arthropoda > Insecta > Diptera > Syrphidae > Portevinia > Portevinia maculata. The sequence continues at coordinate 100,120,831 of OX454528.1, forward strand.
AACAGAACACATTCGGTTTTGATTGGATTAACTCCAAGGCCGTTCGGTCTTGCCCACGAGGATAATTCTTTTAGGGCAGATTCCATGAGTTCACTGATAGTGGGGAGATACTTTTCACTTATTAGAATTACAATATCGTCTGCGTATGCTACTATTTTCGTCCTTTTGACCTTTAGAGTCGTGAGGATTTTGTTGACCACTAGAAGCCACAGGAGGGGAGATATGACACCTCCCTGTGGGGTGCCCCTGGTCACTGTTTTCCTTATGGTACTCTCTCCGATCTCTGAGTGAATTACTCTGCTGTTAAGCATTTCGTAAACCCAGTTCGTTATTTCTATTTTCGCGCCTAAGTCTACGAGCGCTGTTTTTATGGCCGCTGTTTTGACATTGTTGAAAGCTCCCTCAATGTGCAAAAATTCTGCCATGGTGAATTCCTTATGGTGTAATCCTTTTTCTATAATTGACACAACTTCGTGCAGGGCTGGTTCAACGGACTTGCCTTTGAGGTAGGCATGTTGAGTACTGCATAGGTTGTTGTCGTTTAAAAGGTCTCTTGTATATAAGTCGATTATTCTCTCTAGTGTCTTTAAGAGAAAAGAGGAGAGACTTATCGGCCTATAATCTTTTGCTGTGCAGTGTATATGTCTCCCTGCTTTGGGAATGAATATCACTTTTACTTCTTTCCAGCTTTGCGGTATGTAGCAGAGTCTTATACAGCTTCTGAATATCGCTTTTAGCCATGGCAGTATTACATTAAGAGCCTGTTGTATCATTGCTGGTATGACATTATCTGGTCCCGCCGATTTGTAGGGCTGGAAAGATTTGACTGCCCAAGCAATTTTGTGCTCTGTTATGATACTTTCAATTGTCATGTCCGGTTGTGTGTCTTGCGGAACGGGGGTATAGCTGACCTCACATCCAGTGTTCTCACTAGACTCCGGAAAGTGAGTATCCATTAAAATTTGTAGAGTTTCTTGGCTAGACTCTGTCCAAGAGTCATCAGCATGTTTAATATACCCTGGGACCGTGGGGTCTTTAGATAGTACTTTACGTAGTCTGGCAGCCTCGTTTGTACTCTCTATGGATTCACAGAACGTGCTCCAGGATTCGAGTTTTGCTCTCCTTATTTCTTTAGTATATAGATTAAGTTCGGACCTATACTTAGTCCAGTCTTCATCTGTATTACTCTGTCTTGCTTTGTTAAAAAGTTGCCTTGCCAATGTTCGCCGCTTTTGAAGCTCGCTGGTCCACCAAGTTGCCTTTTTGGGTTTGCGATTGCGAGAGATGGGACAGTGTTTAACAAAGGCTTTGTGCATAGTTTTGGTAATATAGTCGACTGCGTTGTCGATTGAGTGAGTGTTGACAAACTTGTCCTCTTTTGGATGTTGTATGTACTCAATAACCGTTTTCGCATAGTCTGCCCAATTCGTTTTCCTAGGGTTCCTAAAGATTTGTTGTGCCATATATTGTAGATTGACTGTGAAGAGTATTCTATTATGGTCTGAGAAAGAGTTCTCTCGACAAACTCTCCAGTCTTCTACTTTGATATGATCATTGTTGCTTTTGAGAGTTATGTCTACAATTTCTGACCTGTTTCTGTTTTGGAAAGTGGGCTGGTTTCCCCTGTTACACAAAACTAGATTTGTGGAAATAATATATTCAAACAACGACTCACCTCTTTTATTAATTCCTGCGCTGCCCCACAGCGTGTGGTGTGCATTCTCGTCGCACCCTACCACCAATGATGTGTGCCGTGTGTTAGAGTGCTCCACTAATTCACGTCCTGTATCGGATGGTGGGTTTTCCTCGTCGTGTGCCATGTAAACTGAAGAGAGGATAAGGTTCCTTTCCGGAGCTTCAATTTTAACGGCCACTGTATCTCCATTGCTGTACCTGTGAAGAAAAAATATGTTACCAACAGTTTTCTTGACTAGAATACAGCTTCGTACTTTACCTTCTTCTGTAGTGTGGAACAGATGGTAATATGGCGATTTCAGTCCTTGGATTTTTAAAAATTCAGTATTCTTGAATTAATGCCACGTCCACGCTTACCTCAGACATGAACAGCAGTATAGGTCGTGTGTTGCTGCTTTACAGTGATGCAAATTAATTTGCACCACTAGCAGCTTTTGCAACCTTTGGCTCTTCATTTTCATCCAGCCGTGCCCTTACGGCACCTAGCCCGAACTTCAGTCTGTTGCCTGGGGTCTGTCTTATGCTGACTGCAGAAGATTGGTTTATTGCAAAGCAGAGCTCCTTGCCGTCACCACTTCTTTTGGACTATACCTTGACCCAATCCTTGATCGGGATATTCTTGTTCTGCCCAGCGAGGAGGACCACGATGTTCTTGTCATCTTCTTTGTCGAAGGGGGGTGGTATCCAGACTTTGACTTTCTGTCTAAGTGGCAGTGCGGATCTGGGTATGACCTTTAGTTTGGCTCCCTCCCACAGTTCGCCAATGCTGGCGATGGTTTTGGAGAGAAATTCAAGAGTATGCCCGTCTCCACACCCCACTATCTTCACACCTTTGTGCCATCCGGCCCCGTCAAACTCGTAATCTGGTCCCCCATTTCGGATGTTGACCCTCATAGCCTTCAGGATGACGTTTTCTGTCAGCAGCCAGAGCTCAGCTGTGATCTTTCCATCGGGATCTTGCTCATCAATAACTGCTGCTATTAGGCTCGTCGGAGTGCTGTCTAGGCTTGTTGAAGCCTTCGATCTTTTCGGTCGGCTTTCTTTTTTCTCCTCCTCTGACCGTTGCCTCTTCGAAGAGGTGCCAGAGGTTCCGGCCTTAGTGCCTGTAGAGACCCTGCTTGAAGCCTGTACCTTGTTCTTTATTTCTGAAGGCCTAGTGGTTTTAGACTGTTCCTTGTTAGCCTTATTAGGACAACCTTTGGATTTGTCTACCACCACTACTGTTGTTTCTTTTTGCAGTTCAGGAGCCGAAGGTTCATTGGGCTTGTGAGCCTTCTGATTTTCGAAGCTCTTTATTGCCATTTTATGCTTCCTGATCAAGACGCTGTCTCTATCATTGATAGAGGTTGGATCTTTCTCAGTAATTTTTTTGAGGAATCGTTTTGAGGCCCTGTAGTTACTCCGCTTTCTTGTCTCTTTGGAGACCACGTGCGGTTTCAGGGTGTTGTCCTCAGATTCCTTGTCATCCAGCAATTCGTCTTCGGTCTCAGATCCAATATTGGCGGTGTTGAACGAGGATTGGGAGCCCTCCTCAGCGCTTTCAATATTTAAACTTTTGAAAATGGGGAGGGTTGTCGTGAGTAGGTCCGAATTGCTGGTGCATGGGTGATTGTCGTCGCGTTTGTCCTGGGTTAGTTGGTTGGGTTCGTCTTGTCTGGTCAGTTTTGGTCGGTTAGGTCGGTTTTCGTTGCTTTTGTTTTCTTTGTTTGGCATGTTTTTTAAAAATTGAATGTTGTTCCCACGAGTAGGTCGGAAATAGATGTCCATCCCGGCAGAGCCGATATACCGGGAAAAGGCAACAGGGTTACGACAGACCTTGCCTAGGCGTCTGAAGGAGCTCGCTAACGACTGATTTGGCACTCAGCCTTACATTCTTCGGCACGGATTTATGTACTATGTACGCTCGCACGACCACTGAAATTAGGCACCTTCCGTCCTATGGTAAAGGAGCATCACTGGGTATTGAACTATTGATGAGTAAAGGAATACCACAGTGATGCCCCCTGACCTTAGCTGATCACCGTCTTGACATCGCACAAGACAATTGTAGTGACCATTAACATCCGGCACCCACTGGGAGGGTTTGGAGGCGGATTTTGCCAACCATTATGCCAAGAATTGAACCCTGCGGCACTCCAACAAGGAGGAATTTTTGGTCAACAAAAACTCTTTGAAAACGATTTGCAAGATACTCGTAGTTTCTTATTAGACAAAGAGAGGGCTCGCTAAAACAAAAGTAAAGCTTTAATTTCATACATAAAATGTCATGATTCACCGTGTCAAAGGCTTGAGAGAAGTCAGATCAGCGTAAGAAAGTCGTTATCATATTCTAATCTGATATCGTCAAGAACTTTGACCAAAGCCGTGGAGCAGCTATTTCACAGAAACCGGATTGCACAGGCGTCAATAAATTGAAACGATTAAGGGACAAGAAATCAGATTGGTAAAAATGTTTTCAAAAATCTTAGACAAGCATGGTTAAATGCTTATGGGACGGAAATCGGAGACAATATGGCTGTGGTTGTTTTCGGCACAGAGAGTGTTATGTTTATTTTAGTAAAACTTCATTCAGAACTAGATTGATAACATCATAACTTCCTTTATGTCATCTTACATTGATTGCATTGCATTCTTTCTTTGAAAGAAATTCAACAGAGTTTATCCATAAAAAATACACAATATTTAAAGAAATTGACTTCTTAAACCCTAAACTCGTATTAGCATCAGATGGTGACAGTTTTTAAGATTCTGGTATTTTTCTCCTAGCCGGTAGGGATATTTATTTTTGTTAGTTCTATCACTGGGCTAGAGAGTTAGGTGAGAAATGAAGAATTGTATTGTACTGGCACATTAGGTAGTTGGATCGTTCAGTGGTTTTAGGTTAGCAAAAGGCATATAAAATGCAATTTTCAGCCGACAAAGTTGGCGACGGATTCTATGCGATGGACGCGTCAAAGCAAAGGATGCAACGGATCCTAGGGGTTGGGCCCTTTAAACTGTCATGGGCAGTATTTTTTCTATAAATTTCATACAAAATGGCATGCTATACCATGAGATCTACCCGCTCGTACACTGCAATTAAGCATGTACGAGTATCTGTCTCCGAACATATTCAAATTGTCACGACTAAGCGCACCCATGTAACAGCATCTGTTGTTACGCAACTTGATTTGCATACCTCTGTGTGACACGCCGTTTGAGTAGTTAAATTGAAAAAAAAATCCCCTGTCCTTTTTCTATAAACGAAAAAAAAAAAATGCCCACGTAGACGAAAAAAGAAAAGCTCCTTAGCAATATTTGTGTCTTATCCTTTTTTGCATGATTTATTGACTTTTAATCAGAAACGGCACAGTCATCAGCATTTATTTTCTTTTTAATTTAATTTGAAAAGTTTCGTCGAGTCGGCTTAATGCCGAACAACAACCGAAAACAGATGAAATGGGATAATAGTATCCTTGCTGGCGCCAAATACTAATTTTTAACCCTACATCACGGAAATTATCTTTTACGAAGAACAATTATTTTTAATGGAAAAATTAAGGAGGGTCCACCACGGTGGGTGGCCATAGCCTTTGGGGGTCAAACGTGAGATAGAAACTTTTTGTTTCGCTTATCAAAGCAAAGGGTTGGTTGGTCTTTCTCGCCGCCGCCCTTAAGCAGGCTGTGGCGTGCCTTTTTGTGGAAAAATTAGCCGAGATTTAATTGGTCTGCGTCTGGAATGGTTTTCTGCTTTCGCAGTAAATTTGTTTATTTTGTATCTGTTTGCTTTTGAAATTAATAAAATATATGCGTTGCTCGGGTGGGAGCAAAACACCACCAATCAGATAAAAATCAATTTCCTGGGCGTCTGCTTGAGGTAAGAGTTTGTTTTGTTTTTCTTGCGAAAAAATAGAAGTGAACAAATAAAAGCGAATGTCTCCCCTTTGGCATAAATCACATGCGAAATCCTCCAAAGATTTATGGGGTGTTAATATCTCATTTAAATAGGCAAAACAAAAAAGTTTAACACTGGGTGGATGGAAGACTTTTTTTAAGTAAGAAGTTGTTATGTTATAGAAATATTTAAAAAGAGGTTATTGAGTCGGGCTTTCCATGCTTAACATTTAGATTCTGGAATAGAATTATGGCGGACTCATCAGCGAACAGATCAACATCAACAGTGGCAACACAGGCAGACAACTATGATGGCCTAACTCGTGCAAACATACAGTCTTAACACAGCTCCGCCTGCCATCAATAACGTGCTTGGTCAATTGGTCAATCGCAAGAACAAAAATCAAATGAAATTAACTACTGCATGTTAATCAATGACTGGAATCCTGGGGTGAATATCTTAATCACTGAAAGTCCTACTGAGGTGCACACATTATCTTGAGAATGAGGCCAAGTATTTGTATATTTGTATATTTTGTATATTTATTAATTCAATTCAATTCACAGTAAGAGTACACTTTTAAGTTTGTGAAATGTAAACAATTTGTATAAAAATGAGATGAGTTAAGGAAAAAACGGAATGATTTTAAATAAATAAGAAAAAAGTTAACAATCAAAGAAAACTAGATAATAAATTATCAATCTTTCCACACTTAAATCTTTGAAACTTTCAAGTTTTAAATAAGGTACAAAAAAAAATTAAAAAAGGTAAATTAATTAATTAAGTGAGTTTGCTTGATCAAAGGGTTGGGGGGGGGGGGGGGGTGGTTTGGTTTAAGCGAAATTAGTTGCTTTGGTTTGTGAAAAAGAGTTTCAACTCATTCTCGAATCGATGTGTGTCGCCTAGTTCTCTAAAGGCGAATAGCAGAAATAAAAAATTGCCTCTCAGATGTTAGGCAAGTAAATTGTGGTAGAATCAAACAGGCAGATCTACTGGATGCCGAAAACCGAATTTTATTGTATAGATATATCGGTTGTCTTGTTTTTATGATTGAAAACAATAAAAGTAGGGTTCGTAACTTTATATAATTTGGAAAGGATATATCCAAAATACCGCGATACCAAAAATAATGCCAAAAGCAATGATTTGACTCAAACGGAACGCTGGACCTCTCGCAGAATCATACCCTAAGACCATTGAGCCGCTTAAAGTTGGATTAATAAATGGCCGTCATGTAGTGCTTCGAAAGATGCTATATCACTTTACATCTTACATCAATGAACGAGGTCGAAATATTGGATGAATTCCCAAAAGTACGCTGTGTGATTTTGAATTTAAAGTTCGAAAAAGGATGAACCCGGGGGGGTGGGGGGATGTAACTCAGATGTCGAAACAATCGATCTACGATAAAAAAAGACAATGTGCCTTACATACAGCTACAAATATCGACCATTAGTTTCTTTTATAATGTACTCGCACTAAAGGGATTTTTGGATACCCATATAATGTAATAGCTGCACAGCGCGGGCGTTAAGGAAATTAGTATTAGTAATTTAGTTATTTAGTAATTTATTCATTCGCTTAGTACAAGCACACAATATCTTACAAACTAAATAACAATAAAATAATAAAATCTTAAAGCTAAGGTGAGGAAAGGGATAAGGGTATGAAGTGAAAGAGGGAGATTAAGATTGGAGAGCTAGTTTGAGAGAGCATTTTGAGCGGTTTGCATCAAAGATGTTGGAGTTGTTTACTTTTCGAATTATTCTAGTAATTGGTTCATTTAGGACATACTCGGTACGATGGAAAGGGACGCAGAAGAGGGGAATGGTTCTCAAATAACGATTACTAGTATTGGGTTTGAATTTATTAAGAAGACCTTCGCTATCAATGACTCCATTCAAAAGCTGATGGGCAAAGAGTATGTCGGCATTATCACGACGTCTACTAAGACTTTGTAAATTTATTAATTTTAGACGGTTTTCGTAAGGTGGAAGATTATATGGGTCATTCCAACAAAGGTATCGCAAGGAAAAGCGAATGAATCTTCGTTGAACGGCTTCAATACGTTGACTATGAAGATGGTGGTAGGGAGACCATACTACGGAAGCGTACTCAAGAAGGGGTCTAACAAAAGTGACATACAGAGACTTAGTGGCATAGGGATTGGAGAATTCATTCGACCATCGTTTAACGAAACCTAGAGTTGAGTTAGCTCTGTTAATGATATTATCATAGTGAGATCGAAAATTGGGTTCGCTATCGCATAAAACACCTAAATCACGAATGGAAGTGACAATTGCAACTGGTTCATTCTCAAAAAAAATATTGACGTTGTGGTAAGGGAGGGCGTTTTCGGGAGTAGGTAATGGCTTGGCATTTATTCACATTAAGTTCGAGAAAGTTGTGTTGGCACCAAGTAAAGAAATTGTATAGGTCAGCTTGAAGTAGTCGAAAATCGGCCATGCATTTAATATGTTTAGAAATACGCATGTCGTCAGCGTAAATCTGTAGGTCGGATCCATTAAGGATGAGATCCACATCGTTAATGGGCAATAGAAAAATCAGAGGACCTAAATGACTTCCTTGAGGGACCCCTGATGTAGGGCAGATAGGGCTGGAGCTGCAAGATCTAAAAAGGACTGTGTAACGACGGTCATTTAAATACGATTGAATCCAAGATATAAGAAAGGGCGGGAAGCCATAGGATTTAAGTTTGCAGATGATAATGTTATGAGATACTTTGTCAAATGCTTTACTAAAATCAGTAGCAATAGCATCAACTTCATTTCCAGCTTCCAAGGAGGAAATAGTGTTTAATACGAACTCAGTTAGATTGGTAGTTGTAGACCTACCACTAAGAAAGCCATGTTGTTTACGGAAGGGGAGACAAGTGGTTTACAATGAGGAACCAAAATATCGTAGATTATACTCTCAAACATTTTGGGTATACAGGAAAGTTTGGCAATGGGTCTATAATTAGAGATATCTCCTTTGCACCTTTTTTTATGAATTGGGATAATGAGCGAGTCTTTCCATGTTTTTGGGAACAAACCTTGAGAAATGGAAAGTTGGAAGAGATCAGTGAGTGGTTGAGCTAAATTGGATACGCAGCTTCTAAGGACAACAGCAGGAATCCCATCAGGACCCGAAGAAAAATCATTCTTCAACAAGCGGATTTTATTAATTACCGAGGATAAGGATATGTTAATGGAAGTAAGGTTGGTTTGGTTACAGTTGTGCATATGATTAAAGTTGTTTGTGTCAACCTCTCTATCCTTTGGAGAAAAAGCTTGACCAAAGAAATCAGCAAAAAGCTTAGAAATGTAGTTTGGATCGGATGATGAGGAATTGTTATATTTTAGTGTTGACGGATAACCATCAGATTTTCTCTTCGAGTTTATAAATTTAAAAAAAAGTTTTGGATTCGAAATTAAATCCGATTGGGTTTGGATAAGATAATTATCGTATACGGACTCGCTTAGGTAGGAGAAGTTGTTATAAGCTGAGATATAGTTGTAGAAGTCATGATTCGACTTCGAACAGAGGTATTTTTCCAGAGTTTATTCCTCCTATTCCTAATAGACCAAGAGCCCACAGCAAATTTTGGGCGTGAAAGTATAACCAAAAAGCTGATACATGAACAGAAAGGTCTCCAAAAAGTAAAATCAAATGTCGAAGCCTGGCAGCGCTTAGTTGCAGCTGAGGTTAGTAATAGTAGGTTGAAAACGCGTTTTTTTCCAAAATCTGGATTTTGTATATAACCACTTGAATATAGTATTAAATGAAAGAACAGACTGCCCTGATCACAGAAATATAGGTGCCAGACGTCTTACGCGCAGCCATACCCTTGCCAGACGTACTAATAGTATGTTAAAAAACATAGGGACGGGCTACAGTCCGCTTGGGCGAACTGTTGGATACCCTCTTCTTATTCCTATCCCTCATAAGTGGGCGTAAACAAAAGTCTAAGTATGGTTGAATTGTTAAGAACGCTCTACATATTTTTTTATATAACATTTAAAGGATTTTATAAAAAAAAACGCTCCCTAGCTCAAACTTGGGTGTTTCAATAATTTTTTTTTATTTAATTGTGGGCGTGTCAGTGGGCGGATTTAAAAAAATTAACACATGAGAATAAAGGGCCCCTAGAGAGTATATATTATAAATTTCAGCTCCCTAGCTCAAACTTTGGATTTTCAAAAATTAATATACCCTTAGAATAGGGTATACAAAAATTATTTTATTTATTTGTGGGCGTGTCAGTGGGCGGAATTTGAAAATTTTTTATCCCGAGCAGTTTTAGGAGTCATAGACCATATATAAAAGCTTTCTAGCTCAAAATTCGATTTTTTCCAAAATTTTGTTTTTTTGAGTTTGTGGGCGGATTTCAAAAATTCGTAAACTTGATTATTTCGGGACCCTAGAGAGTATATGGTTAAAATTTCAGCTCTGTAGGTCCAGTTTAAAGGCCTAATTTTTGGCGACAGACGGACGGACGGACGGACGGACGGACGGACGGACGGACATGGCTAGATCGACATTACTATCGATGCTGATCATAAATATAGTAACTTTTAGGGGTCTACGGGCAATATTAAGGTATGTTACAAACTATGCGTCAAAATTAATATACCCTTAGAATAGGGTATACCTAATCACATTTTGAAATAATTGGTATAACCAAAAAATGGTTACACCAAAAAATTTGTGAAAACGCCCAGATCACAAAAATGATGAGCCCAGACGTTTTACTTGCAGCCAAAACCTTGCCAGACGTCCTCAAAGTATGCTAAAAGGAAATTTTTTTAACAATTCTGATAACCATATTGTGATAGCAAAAACGAACCATTGGTTACAAATGTTGCACTAAAGTGCAAGTGATTGACGTAGATCATGCAAAACAAGAAACCGTTTCTAAGAAGTAGATAGTACATGTGTTCCTCATTCAAGTGATAGTCCGAAACAATGCGGAAATATAATTTTGTTTGATGACAAAACATTGGAAAAATGTACCCAAATTTTGACATGTCGGAAAATTCGAAATTTTAAATACCTACCTGTTCGGATATAGATCTTCCAATGAAGGTTGATAGTAAGTGGTTACCATAGCAACTGCTACCGGCTATTTACAGCTGTTTCTAAAAAGGTTTTATCTTCGATGCAAAGAAATGAATGTAAGTTATATTTAATTATTAAATAATCTACATAGTTCCATTAACGTAAATATCTCGGTCTTTTGTGTACACAGTGCCTGAAAGCAATGAAATATCCAGTGCAAACATCGTACCTGAAAATACAACAAGGCATAACAATACAGTAGCCGTGTTTCTTTGCACGCGGATATAGGGATAATTTGAAATTTGCCTAACTTTAGCGGCGATGGCTATCGCCGCTAAGTCCTTTAGCGGGGATAAACAGTGCTTCCAAAATCCATTTTCTTCGTTTCTGATGAATTGTTGCGATGAATTTTTCAGGAAAAGTCAAAGTTTGACATCCCGCCGACCACTGACACATTCCGCCGAATATTTTATTCGTGATTTTATTATTATTATTATTCAAACTTCATTATAAGGGTAATTGAATTTAGCAAATCTGTTAATGTGAAATTGTTTTTCATAATTTTAGAATATGGTTGGCATCAATTTCAATTGGCGGAAGTAAATATTTTTCAATTTCAGGATTTTCAATACAAATTTCTTAACTACAACTTACAGCTGTGTCACGGTGCATGTCATAAGTGCATGTGTGCTGCCAAGTTTTTTTTTTATGAATTCTTAAGCGGCGATGGTCGTTTTTTAATGCCATGCCTATATCCGCGTACAAAGAAACACGGCTTATATATGTCGCGTATGGAAGAATGCTGTAGAAAATTAACCAATTCTGTTATAACCATCAGAGAGTGGTTGGGTATTAGATGACAACAAGTATAAAGTCAAATGGTTCGACGGAAATGTTGCCCCTGATAGACTGGAGGATATATTAATTAATGACGTGGATGTTTCCGATGATGAAGATAATTTTATAAACGATTCATCGGATGAATCTGATAATGAATAACTTTTAGAACGTATTATATACAAGTATATATTATTTTTCAGTTATGTACATAAATACATATCATATAATAAACATTGAAGTTCTTAATTTATAAATAATGGTGTATAAATACTTGTACATTATCTTTAAGATAATTACACTTTTAGGGCAACATTCACTAGACATAAGTGAAGTATTTAACAGTTATCTTTTATGACCAGTGGCTCTGACAAATTCGTTTCTGTTGTCACAATATGGTTATCAGAATTGTTAATTTCCTTTTAGCATACTTTGAGGACGTCTGGCAAGGTTTTGGCTGCACGTAAAACATCTGGGACCATCATTTTTGTGATCTGTGCGTTTTCACAAATTTTTTGGTGTAACCATTATTTGGTTATACCAATTATTTCAAAATGTGATTTTTAACATACTATTAGTACGTCTGGCAAGGGTATGGCTGCGCGTAAGACGTCTGGCACCTATATTTCTGTGATCAGGCCAGTCTGTTAATACTATATTCAAGTGGTTATATAAAAAATCCAGATTTAGGAAAAAACGCGTTTTCAACCTACTATTACTAACCTCAGCTGCAACTAAGCGCTGCCAGACTTCGACATTTGAGTTTACTTTTTGGAGACCTTTCTGTTCATGTATCAGCTTTTTGGTTATGCTTTCACGCCCAAAATTTGCTGTGGGCTCTTAGACTATAAGTGAGCGGAGTTCCTAAAGTTAGTTCTGCGGCAGTAGGGGGATAGATTGAGAAAAACACGTTTGGATCTGTTCGTAAAAGGTGACTATTATAACATCAATGTTAGAGTCGTTGGAGATGAAATCAAAGTTTATGTTCTCAATAAAGTCGTTAAGTTTATCAAAGTTTGCTTTACTAAAGTTAAAACAATGCGACGTGAGGGGGTACGGTTTAATATAATCACATTTGAAAGCAAAGGTAAGGCAAATGGGGGGTGATAGTTGTCGATCTTTGAAAGGATATGGTGAGTTTGGATGACTTCAGTATTATGAGCATCAGATGAGAAAATCAGATCTAATTGTCTTTGCGAACAGTTTTTTACACCGCTCATTTGGGCGAGATTAGAAGAGAGACCGCCTCAGTAAAGAGGGTTTCTTTTTCCGAGCTGGCGTTGGAAGAAATGAAATAAGTCTCATCGTCAGATACTACCCAATTTAAACGTGGGAGTTTGAAGTCGCCAACGATTATTATGTCATCTTCGAGATTAGAGAGATCAACCACATAGTCAATTGCATTAACTAGAAGCAGATATACGGTTGTTGGTTGGGCGGGTGGTATGTAACAGCACAAAATGTAGAGGGAATGTTTAGATAAACAGACTTTAACACAAATAAGTTCAAGGTCAACTGTGTTGGGAATAATAACCAGGAAAGAATTGAGGTAAGAATGAAGTGCCAACAAAACGCCGCGTCCGGGTGAAAAACTTCTAAGCGGATCTATGTTAGGACTATCATTATAAACTAAAACATCCTTTCGAAATACATTAAAATCGGAATTAAAGAACTCGTTATTATGAAAATCTGGTGTAAGGTTTGTTTCAGTGAGGGCAAATACATCAAAAGGAAGTTTTTGGGAGTTTAAGTAAACGTTCGAACTTTTGGTGCGCAGTCCCCTAACATTTTGGTAATAGATAGATACAAATTGGGGTCAAGGAGGGTCTGAAACACGGTTGTTAGGAACGAGGGGGATTATTATTGCGTTTTGTCTTAAATTGCGATAGCCGTATAGAATCAACGTAAGAAGCATAAGCGATGAGAGCCTTTTTAACATCAGAAGGTGTGAAATTAGAAATAATTTTGTGATACAGGGTGAAAATTCTTAACAGATCGTTGAAGTTAGTTGGAAGACCTTCTTGATGAATGGATACCATTACGTTGGTTCTCGTAGCACCATCAACACAGGTAGAATCATGTTTATCATGGAGGTATGCTAGATACGAACGTACATTCGCATAGATGCGAGGATTTCTAAGGCGAGATATAACATAGCGCCCATTTTTTTGTCATTTTGACAACTGGTCAAGGAAATTGTGTGGGAGATTAGGAGAATCATTACTAGCGGCAGTTTTGTTAGAGGCCGCGGGCAAAATATTGTTTTCATTGAGAGGAGAGACAGGACTATTTGGAGGGTTAAAGTTATGTGATGGATTTAGGAAACGGTATTCGATTGGGTATAGATGGATTAGAGCCTTGGGACAAAAAGAAAGAATTACTAGTAATATTTGATTTTCTAGGTGATGCAGTCGAGAAAGAATCTCTGCTATTATTTGATTCATTAGGAGTTGGAGTTGGACGCGTAAGGGCAGGAGATGATCGTTTTTCGATGAAGTTACTAGAGGAGGGGAAGTAATTATAAGAGTGAGAAAAAGATTTAAAGCTAGACTTAGATCTAAAATCCAAAAAAGGTTGATTAATCCATGGTTTGATCGTAATACCATCAAGTTTGAGGACGTTTTTGACTGGACGGAGAAAGAGCCATTCGTACTTAGTTGGTATCTCGACTTTGAAGGATCGCGTTCTTTTTGGTAAAGGTTGAACAGATTAGAAAATATGGAGAGATGCGGATGCACGTTGGTTTTGAATGTTTGTAGATTATAGTGTGTAGGAAAAATGGAGCGGAGAAGAGTATTCCACATTCGTTTTGTACCGCTATGGAAAGATATATTGTATTTCACTGTACGTCCGCATACAGCCTTAAGGGTGAACTTATGTGCATTCCTTGCACAGCGGGTATTGCCGTTGAAATGTTCTTGGGGTGGAATGCATTTCGTTTGAGCACTTATGGTGGAAATAACGATAAAATAACGAGAGCCCTGGACATTGCGACGATGACTGTGATGTCACGGTCACCATTGAGTTTTATCGCGCGTTTTTGGATCCTGTTAAGTAGCTCCAAATAAGTTATTGGTGCAGCAGACCAGATATGAGTATTGTACTCAAGTTTCGGGTTGTTAAACGCCTTATAAATAGAAGCCAGATCAGAGTGAGTGAAATATTTCTTGTATCACTTAAGGAAGCCTAGGCATCTCGCAGCGTTCTTGGCGACATAGAATTTGTGGTCATTCAATTAAAGTTGTCATTATTACACATACCGAGAATGGAAAGTCGTTCAGTTTCAGCAATGCAAGTGCCATTCATGTATCATGGCAGGGTGTTTGGGTTTTGCTTTAATGACATTGCGTTTTGGAAGCATTAAATTCCACTCTGTTATTTACACCCTACTGAGTTGTGCAAATCATAATTTATTGAGCTAAACATACGATGCCATTCCAGTTCCACACCCGAAGAAGAGGAGTGGTTATTTCCAAACTGCAACTGCGGTATGTTTTACTCTATCCTTCTAGCTGAAATCCTAAGCCTATCAATAGTCCCTGAAACGAAAAAAAGATGCCGCATTTGCCAACCATAAATTTAATGAAATATAATTTTTTCTTTTCTCAACATTAATATGTAAATTTATAACTACAAAAAAAACGGTTAATAATATATGTACAGGGTGGCGCACCAATTGTGATATAATAACAAATTCAAATAACTTTATTTTAGTCAATTTATTTCATTATTTTTTTTTATTGTATCGAAAATTCAATTTTATTTTATGTAACTATTTGTTTTTGAAAATGATAAGCCGTAAATGACCTCCATGCTCATCCACGCATATGCAACACCTGATCAGAAAATTATTCATTGCGGCCTGAAGGGTTGTATTCGGGATCGCCCCAATTACTGTTTTAATGGACGCTTCCATTCAGTTAATTTCCTTTGTTTCGTTTGGTACACCTCTTGCTTGACATACACATAACCCCATAAAAACAAGTCTGGTGTAGTCAAGTCAGGTGACCTTGCGGGCCAGCGGAAAATGGATATTAATTTGTTTGCCATAACTGGTCTTGCTCTTGCTATGTGTGCGATTGCTCCATCTTGCTGGAACCAAATGCTGTTTAAACGGATACTTCTGCGGTACAGTTCTGGGAAAAAAAAAATTCCTTCAACATCTTTCAATTACGGTCCCCATTGACAGTTACTGTTACACCGTTTTCTTCAAAGACGTATGGCCCCACATAGCACCTCGATGAAACTGCGCACCACACAATCAGTGGCAGACTAACCAGGGGGCGGAAGGGGCGGCCCTCGCTGGGCCTCCGGTCTTGGTGGGCCCCCAAATCCTTCAATTTATAATAAAATGGGACTTCAGTGAATCGTTATCCTGTATATCACTCATACCTCAATACTTCTTGACCATTTGCATCTCGGTTGCATCATGCGAGAGCAGTTTTCGAAACTTAAACTAACTTCGATCTAAAATGGATCAAGAGCGAGTGGTTAATCTAGTCGTGCTTTCAATAGAAAGAAAATTGAAGGCACGAAAACACATATAACACGCTACAAAAAATAAAAATTTGATTTATTTTATCTATTTTTTTTTGTCGATCGATTCGTATTTATTTTCCTCACCAATATCCATTCCATATTTTAGGTATGTATGTTTATTTAGCCTAAATAATTTAATTCGAATTTAAATTTCACTTGCCAGATTTTAACAAAATAAACATAAGCACATATTTATACATACAAATGTGAACTGAATAAAAAACGTGTAAAACTGTTTTTTTTTAAAGCTGTGTTTTCGGCAAACATCACGCCGCTGTAGCACAGCTAGCAGTGAAGTTGCCCAGCATTAGGTATGATGGTATGAACACCATTTCACTATTACTGGTAACTTCTTGCGCTTCAAACAAAATGCTGCTTTGTATTCAAATCACGATGAATGGAAACGTTGAAGTCGATTGCATTTGAGGCAGTCTATCTGTTAAATACTTTTCCATGCACCGTAGTGGTCGAAATGAAACGGGTTTTTTTCTGTAAATGTTCATTCACAACATAATATTTTGATTTTAAATTGTCACGTGGGGATGTAGCTCAGATGGTAGAGCGCTCGCTTAGCATGTGAGAGGTACGGGGATCGATGCCCCGCATCTCCAACCGGATTTTTATTATTTATAACTTTAGCTGTAATAAAATGAGTGCCCATGAAAATGTTCCATTTGCTTTGAATGAAAAGTTTCCAAGATTGTTTAGCATTTCTTCTTCTAAGAATACAATTGGGCTAATTATTTAAAAATATAAATTTAGGATATTGTTCCAGAAATAATCCATTTTTGATTATTGTATGATTTTTTGTTTTACGAATCGGTCATCTTAAGTCGCCTCAACCCACGGATTTGCATACCCCAGAAAATTGTAGTGGTGCTGTTCAATAATAAGAGAAGAATACCACAATTAAATCTCAAGGTGATGACAAAATTACAAGACTAGCAAGTAGATAGATAGATAGATAGATATATTTATTTGCTATAAGCTTTGCTTTTACAAATTGATTGACAATAATGTACATAATTTCACAAAATGGGTAATGATTTTTTTTTTTCATATAAAATTTTGTTAATACTCGTATAAGGCATAATATTTTACACAAAAGATTGGTAATTAGTTTCCAGCAACATTAACAATATATGTTCAGTACTAATTAAGAGACTTATTAAGAGACTTATTAAGAAACCTGGATCATTCGTTTAGCATAAAAGCTCTTAGTTTAAGCGAGTTGATGACATATTTGTAAATATTAGTTGCAATGTTTTTGTCTTCTACAGCCATTATGCTTCCTTCCTAGGTCAGTCAATCCATTAGAAAAGAGGAAATTATGTCTGTCACCGTGCGGAATTATCCTATGGCACACCTTATTTGCGCAATGATTTCATGGATGGACGGTTTAGAGGCCAAATTCAAATATGACGCCAGCTTATAGTGAGGCTCCTGTATATTTTCCAAGCAAGAAGCATAGTATAAGCAGGAAGTTGAGCTAGTTGCTTTTCTGAAATCTTGTTCTATTAATGCTCTCTCTCTTCTTGTCCTCCAAAATAATTTCGTAAGATCGTCTTACGACTGCTAAGTTTTGTTGTTCCCACACATCAGTAAAATTATTCATTAAAAGTTCCTTAACTTGTGATGTCCAGTTTGGTCGCTGAGTGGTAAGATGAATTCTTAGAACTTCAGTATAACACTTCTTTATCAGGCGGTCAAGTATAGGGACAACTAGTGCAATGAGAACGACATCAACCAATTCTCATGTTGCCACCGCTGGATCTATATATGTAGGAATCGGCCGCAAAGTGCCTTGAGGATCAGCCAAACAAATAGCTGGACCCCGAGTCATTTAGGGCATGTACTGACTGTGAACGTGTACGTTGGGACCAATGTTAACACTTTCTAGAGGGTGTTCAAATTTGAGGTATAATTTTAAATTTTGAAAGAAAAACATAAATTGTGTGACATCTGTATTTTTTTTTATAGGGGTCGCCCCATGGTCGAAATTCGACCAATTTATTCTATAAGTTAAAAAAAAAACAAAGTCGACTGTTATACTATTAATCGGAAAATGAAATTTTTCGACATTGCATTCTCTGATTTCACATGATATAAAATTTTTCCCGCATTTTCAAGTAACTTCAAGCATTTTCAAATAACTTAAAGTAACTTCAAGTATTTTCAGGTAACTTCAAGTATGTTCAAGCATTATCACATGCATAACATGCACAGCAATGTTGTTGTTGGTAACTTCAAGTAACTTCAAATATTTTGAAGCATACGCAAGTAACTTCAAGTAGTTTCAAGTAACTTCAAGCAAGTCCAAGTAACTTCAAGTATGTTCAAGCATTATCAAGTAACTGCAAGTTTTCAAGCATTTTCAAGTAACTCCAGGCATTTTCAAGTAACTTCAAGCATTTTCAAATAACTTCAAGTATTTTCAAGCATTTTCAAGTAACTTCAAGTAACTTCAAGCATTTTCAAGTATCTTCAAGCATTTTCAAGTATCTTCAAGCATTTTCAAGTAACTTCAAGCATGTCCAAGTAACTTCAAGTATGTTCAAGCATTATCACATGCATAACATGCACAGCAATGTTTTTGTTGGTAACTTCAAGTAACTTCAAATATTTTGAAGCATACGCAAGTAACTTCAAGCATTTTCAAGTAACTTCAAGCAAGTCCAAGTAACTTCAAGTATGTTCAAGCATTATCAAGTAACTGCAAGTTTTCAAGCATTTTCAAGTAACTCCAGGCATTTTCAAGTAACTTCAAGCATTTTCAAATAACTTCAAGTATTTTCAAGCATTTTCAAGTAACTTCAAGTAACTTCAAGCATTTTCAAGTATCTTCAAGCATTTTCAAGTATCTTCAAGCATTTTCAAGTAACTTCAAGCATGTCCAAGTAACTTCAAGTATGTTCAAGCATTATCAAATGCATAACAAGCACAGCAATGTTGTTGTTGGTAACTTCAAGTAACTTCAAATATTTTGAAGCATTTTCAAGTAACTTCAAGCATGTCCAAGTAACTTCAAGTATGTTCAAGCATTATCAAATGCATAACAAGCACAGCAATGTTGTTGTTGGTAACTTCAAGTATTTTCAAGAATTTTCAAGTAACTTCATGATATAAAATTGTTCCGTTCCGATTGGCAGATTATTGCTTCACACAGCAATGTTGTTGTTGTTGTAATTCCATCCAATTCGCTTCATTTCACCTGCTATAATTCATAATGTGTGTTATATATGTGGATACTTTTTGTATTGTGCACTTCTATGTATTGCCCCCTACCCAAATATGTATAGTGTTGGCATATCTATGTGACGTACAATGGCAAAAATGGGTGGAAACACGTTATAGGCAACTCCGTATTAATATATAGATTGGAAATTAATGTACATTGGCTCCGGTTAATAATGAAAAAGAATGTCGTCCAAGTGACCTCCTCTGCTAGCTCGGAAGACTGTCAACCTTTACCAACATTTTTTATCACTTTTTCACATAATGATGGTCCAATAAGTAATATTTGCTGAATGATGTAGTCTTTGAGGTGTTGAACAGTTTGAGGATTATCGTCATAAACTTTACTCTTCAAAAAACACACCATAAGAAAAAATCCAGTGGTGTTCGCATGATCTCGATGGCCAATTCACGTCTGTTCTTCGGGAAATTTTGCGATTGTTAAACTTCGCTTTCCAAAAAAACATTTTGCACATCACGTCAATATCTTTCAGTTCACTCCACAAAAAGTTTCTAATCATCGCTTGATATTGAGCTCCATCCAGTGTTACTGCATTGCCATTTACATCTTCGAAGAAAAATTGACCAATTACCCCACCACACCAAAATCCACTCCATACAGTACCTTTTAATACGCTATTCAAAGGGTATATTAATTTTGACGCGAAGTTTGTAACATGCCTTAATATTGCCAACAGACCCCTAAAAGTTACTATATTTATGATCAGCATCGATAGTAATGTCGATCTAGCCATGTCCTTTCGTCCGTCGGCAAAAATTAGGCCTTTAAACTGGACTAGAGAGCTGAAATTTTAACCATATACTCTCTAGGGGCCCGAAGAAATTTTTGAAATCCGCCCATAGACACGCCCACAAACTAAAAAAAAAAATTCTCGAAAAAATCGAATTCTTAGCTAGAAAGCTGAAATTTTTTATATTATGATCTTCTCCTAAAACTGCTCGGGAGATAAAAATTCTAAAATCCGCCTACGGACACGCCCACAATTAAATAACACAATTTTATTGAAAAATCAAAGTTTGAGCTAGGATGAAATCCTTTAAATGTTATATAACAAAATATGTAGAGCGTTCTTAGCAATTCAACCATACTTCGACTTTTGTCACGCCCACTTATGAGGGATAGGAATAAGAATAGGGTATCCAACAGTTCGCCCAAGCGGACTGTAGCCCGTCCCTATGTTTGATTATTGTACACTGAGGAAAAAGTGATCGAGAACTATGCCTATAAAGTATTGTTACGGAAATTATAGGTAATTAAACAATAATTTTTGTAATATTTCAATAATTATTTGTAAAATCACTATAAAAATTAGGATATCTGCCAATATTTTTTTTAGAATTATAGGAAAAGCGAAAAACGATGTTCTCCTATGCAAAATTGACGTTCCACCTATAGTTAATTGCAAAGAATACAATATGTATTGGAAAAAAACCTATAACAACTTTTCAGTACCAATAAAGTATTTTCGGAAATCAATAAAGTATTGTCGGAAATACAATATTTTTTTTTGGGTTTTGTAACAATAAAAAGTAGAAGTCACGAAAACGCCTATAATTATGGTTGCATTATACCGAAAAATTGAGCCAATTTACCAATATGTTTTCTGAGTGTATGATTTTTCTTTTACGAACCGGTGATCTTCAGTCGCCTCAACCCACGGATTTGCGATCCGCAAAAGATTGAACTGGTGCCGTTCAATAATAAGAGAAGCATACCACCACTGACTCTACCAGCGATGAAGGGGCGGGGGATGTGAAATATCTGGGAATTATCCTCGAGAGAAAACTGAGGATGACAGAGTTAGGAAAGCAGCGAATGCTCTCTTCGCACGTAACCATATCATCGGGAATTAACCCAAAATTGTAGTACTGTGGATGTATGCGTCAATCGTGCGTCCAATAATCACATACGGCAGCTTAGTGTGGTGGCAAGCCACGGACAAGGTAACCAATCCAACCTCTACACCACAAAGAGGATTTCTGCCTAGTAGTACAATGGCACGTTGAGTCTGAGTGGTCTGGGATTTCGATTTCTTTTTTTTATATAAAAAAATAAAAAAAACGTATCCAATCTTAAGGTGATGACAAAAATACAAGACTAGCAAGTATAGGGGCAACTAATGAGAACGACATCAACCGCTGGCTTGGAAGCAATTCTCATTTTTCCACCGCTGCATCTATAAATGCAGGAATCGGCTGCAAAGTGCAACGTGCCTAGAGGATCAGCCAAACAAATAGCTGGAACCCGAGTCATTTAGGGCATGCACTGAGTGTGAACAGAACATGTACTTTGGGACCAATGTCAACTCTTTCTACATATCTCCTTACCTAGACTTTGAAATACCATTCTCTTGCTCGTTTCCGAGTAGAGAGGAATGGAAGGTAAATGAGCCCACAAAAGGGAAATCGATGCTGATGTATCGAAGATGGACTGTGGAACTAGTGCTGGATGTAGTGGAATTTAACATAAACAGATCAATTTGATTACCTGATCGCTGTAATGTATTCCAAGCAGAAGTTCTAGCAATCACTGAAGTTGAAAGCATGGTTTCAATGATGGCGATACCACGCAGTAATATCCTAATATTTATTGTTACCCAGGTGGCCATTAAAGCGATACTGCAACTACTATCAAAATGAAATCTCAGCTTGTTCGCCGCAGTCGCAAAGAGAGCAAAGCTCTTGGCTCGCAGCATAAGATGAATATCCGCTGGCTCCCTAGACACAGGACATATCCGGACACGAGCAAGCTGATGAACTGGCAAGGAAAGGGTCAGCGATGGACCCAGAACATGCACTTCAGTCAGTCAAACCACCACTAAATAATCTCAGAGAAAGAGTTGAATACAAAATCCGAATGAAAGCCAACAACAGGTGGAAATCATTAACCACTTGTGACATACCACGCAAACTGTTTCCAAAATATGATAAGAACCAGACCAACAAACTGTCCAAGTTGGCCCAAAGTCATACCAGTCATAATTTGCTAGGGGAACGCACAATGAAACAAAATCTGCAGAATGACGACATCTGTAGAGGCTGAGGTGACGATGTAACCCATAAGGAAACAACACCTCACTTTCTCTGTCCTGCCAAAGCCTATGACACCTGAGGAACAGAACACTTGGAAGATACTTCTTCCGAAAAATTCAAAAACTATCTGATGTCTCACTATCTTATCTTTACAGGTTTATAAGGACATGTAGATGGCTGGACAACGTAGAGTAGGAAAAGAAGGCTAACGATAGAGGACCAAACCCATACAAACTAGGCTAACACTCCCAGCGAAGGGTATCAAAATGGGTCCAAATAGAACTTAGTGCGGCGGAACAGATTCGCTCTGTTTTATCAACCCGGAAACCTAACCTGACCTTCCCTTAGTGATATTATAAAACCGTCCTTGCACTAGAGTGTACTTCTGATATTATGAGAATCATCGGAGGGTGTATACTTTTTCTTTTTTATGTATCCCAATTTCATCCTCTTTTCCCTTATGGCCAAATCAGAGCTAAAGGGATCGTAACCCCTGCCATTTTATGACATCCCTACTGGTCCGCCTATGGGTGGGCTTCGCCGGTTCGAACTCAATAAACGTTTTTCGGATCACTTCGTGAAAGCGGTCAATTCAATGCTGATGCCTGCGCCTATTCTCCATGATTTCGACGCGTGCATGATTGTTATCGATTTTTTTAAGTTTCTTTTACGACACCGGCCGCACTGATTCGCCCACTTGCGGGAGAGTTTCGAGATGTCTTTTACGACACGAAATTCTTTTCACGGGGCCCTGCACGGCAAAGCTATGTATTCAAATTTCATAATCGGACATTTACGAAATTCTTTTTTTGTTATAGCTGACTTTTTTAAATTCCCATTGTAGGAAAAACTGAGAATTGAACCAGGCACCGCGTGCCTCAGAATCAGAACTCAACGGTCAATCGTCTAAGCCACGCAAGCAACTCAATCGCCACGTTCTAAATTTCAGCTCCATTCGTACATCACTGCGAACGATAATGTATGCGTCAGCTTTTATCTGATCGTAGGAACTTGCTTGAGTATTTTTTCTCCGCAGCAGACAAAGAGTTAAATAAATATTTTTATGGTTCTATTATTGATTACGCAGTCGCTATCACTATGCGGTTAAAATAAATAAGTCAGCAGATAATATGTGAATGATAAATAGGTATGATGGATAACCAAAAATATTGGTGGGCTCAACCGGGATTTGAACCCGGGACCTCTCGCACCCAAAGCGAGAATCATACCCCTAGACCATTGAGCCGCTTAAATTATTTCCATGACAACAGAACCAGAATTAAATGTATTTCGTCTTTTTTGTGCTTGTTTTCTGTGTCTTGAACTGCACAAGCAGCTTCGTTGTGGTGTGTAAGAGTATCTGAAAGTACAAGCTATGTATATGTATGTATCATTTTTCTCACACATTCAGAGTGCACGTTAAGATGGTGATCTAGTCAGAAAGCTGACTTTATCTTTTCAAATTGCTAATTTAAGTTAGGTAAGGTGGCTGCCTGGGCACGAAGCTCAAGCCCACTTGAAGATCGTTATGTCGGATTAATGTGATACTCCGAGAATAGAAGATGGCAAATGCAGAGTAGAAGTAGCGCACACACGTTTCCAATATCACTGGAGAGTAGCAGAGTGAAATGACTGTTACAGTCGAGCCCCAGTTCTGGTCCCATTTTCTGCTCGGCGGGAAGATATCATACCGAGGGTGGCTGCTTCAGTACAACCCACTGTATCTCATCGGTGACTGTTGCAGTCCAAGCTTATGCAGTCCTCCTACGTTCTTAGTTGAGTCCCAGGTTGTTGCTCAAAATCCCTGCCGAGGGACCTGTGTGTGGCTACTATAGCTGCATATCTTAAAGAGTGACTTATGCAGTCGAGATCAGGCCGACACCAGAGCCATGTGTTAGGATCCGACTGGGGTCACTGTTATCAACTCAAACCCCAGACTAATCCCGATTCACTGCGCAGCGGAGGAAGAGCATTCTTGGGGTAACTGCTTTAGTACGAACCCCCTTTGCTTCCTTATCCGCGGAAAGGAAAGTGTTTTGAGGTGACTGGTTTAGTCAAACCACAAAACTTTCCTCTATTATCTTGCAGGTAATGCCGAGTCGGGGACTGCTTCATTCGAACCCAGAAAACGTTAGTTGAATCCATGGAAGGGATGAAGGAATGGAACGGCTGCACAGTCAAATTTCGATTCTTGAGGATAGTGACTGAGGCACACGAACCTCTAAATGAAACGCGCATCGTCGACGGAGTGTGGCTTGGGGTGACTATTTCAAAACGAACCTGAAGTCACACTGCTACACGGAAAGGGGGCACGAAGGAGTGGTCGCCACAGTCGTAGGGGGGTTCAGCCTCAAGTTAGTTTAACTATGTATTTGGATGAAAAGAAAATATGAAAGATGAAAATGTGTGTTTTCGAACTATATTCTAAAAATGCTTAGAAACACAAACAAAAAAGCATTTATATAGTTGTTTTCGATTGTTATGTTATGTTTTGTTTTATAGTAATGTTGATAATTTCTGTCACACAGATAAACAATTTGGAATACAAGAGACGTTAACTTAAAGAGCAAGTGTAAAAGTTAAAATGTCTCATTTAATTCGATGAAATAAAAACGGGTTACATTCATGCGGTTCGGGCTGGCCCTCTTGCCCATACAGATTTACAAATTTAGTAGGGGAAGCCGGGGCATAGCGGGCCCCTTAAGGATTTCTTGTTATAAAAACTGCAAAAATGTGTTTATTTTCTCGAAAACAATTTTATTAGATAGAAAATTGATAAATACGTTAGTACACAAAAGAAAAATAAATAAAAAAAAATAATTCAGTATGTTAAATTAATTTTAGTAAATGATAGAATTTGCCCATTCTACCCCGGTACTGGGGCACAATGGACATATGTGGGGCATGACGGGCGCAAAGCTAAACTGGGTTGCAACGGGAGCAAATGTGGCTACATTCATCGTCAACATCATCCTCTCCAGCACAAGAACAATGTGCCCACTTACCACATGATCTGCAGGAAACCCATCCTTCTGTAGACTGGGAGTATAAATGCCCACAATAAAGACACTCTTCGTCCTCCTCGCTTTCTGAAGATTCTTCCTTCCTGGTAGTTTTCTTTTTTGTTGAGGCTTTTTTCTTTTGCATAACAAGAGGCTTAGACTTCGTGGACTCAGCCTCCAGCTGCGCCTTGGAAGGAGAGAATTGTAAAGAATTATACAAATAAATAACATGTGCAAAAACAGATGGGGCATAATGGGCATCCATGTCCATTATGCCTCGTCCATTCTGCCCCATATCATATTCTACAAAAAATCTGTAAAAAATTCTTTTCAATTTAACTCTAAAACGGAAATAATTTAATTAATACCAGCTTTATTTACTTACTTTGATATTAAAGGATGAAAATCTAGTATAAAATAGATATTTGTTACAAAAAAACACACTTTATTTCACTTGAAAATAACTTCAACTCAATGAAAAATCTTCTTTTAGCCAAAACAGAGAACACGTGGCAATTTTGTTCAGATACGGGTTTTCCCCGAATTGCCACCGATGATTTAAGGAAGACATATTTAGTTTCGGAGTTGACACTTTACTCAACAGAGAAATAAAGAGGGGGCCCATTTTACCCCGGGTGCCTGTTATGCCCCGGGTTCCCCTATATTATTTCGGGCCAGATTTGCCCGGAGGGGCTAGAATTCCGTTCCCTGGATGTGACCTCGATAATAGAGCCCTCATTCAATAGCTCCGCAACTGAGATAGGACAGCTGGTGTAGTGGTGATACTGATTTTTTCCAACAACGACGGGTGAAAAGGAAGCGAAAGGTTTGCACACTTGACAGTAGCGGTAATGGTTGGAAATATGTGAGTGAACATAGAGCTCAATGCTGAAATGCATTCACATGTCCAAAAAATAGCTTCAAGGAACAGCTCACAAAGAAAAATTATTGCCAAAAACACTCAATTCGCTGCAAAAAGAACAGTTTTGAGAACAAGCGAAACCACGTACCACGAATCAATTCACGATCAATGCAGCATGCAGAAAATCATCGAGAATTAGGCGGATTCACTCGCACACAAACCAACGCTCGTAAGAAAAATTACATCGAGTAGCTTGCTTGCTCTGCCCAGCGCCAGCTAAATTTACAACAAACTTAAAATGAAAAGCAACACATAGCAACGTATGGACATCAGGGACATTTTTTTTATGTAAAAAAATGAAATCAAAATCCCGGAGCACTCTCAGACTCGATAACGATCCATTGTACTACCAGCAGAAATCCTCTTTTTGGTGCAGAGGTTGGAGAATACAAGGTATCATTCATTTCTATCCATTAATGGATGGCGTGTGTTTTTGTCCCTCATATGGTGATTGAACCTGCACCGCACGAGTCAAAACCCAACACACTTTATTGGCTTTTAAATTAATTTTTTTTATTCATTATTAGATATCAACTTCATACTAGTCAAAAATGATTAAATCTAACTTAATCTTACATCTATATTAATATCTATATTAATATATATACGGAGTTACCTATAACGTGTTTCCACCCCTTTTTTGCTATTATACGTCACATAGGTATGCCAACACTATATATATGTATTTGAGTAGGGGACAATATATAGAAGTGCACAATACAAAAATTATCCACATATATAACACACTTTAAGAATTACAGCGGTAAAAAGGATGAAATTACAACAATAACAACATTGCTGTGTGAGGCAATAATCTGCCAATCGTGACTTGTTACTTGAAAATGCTTGAAGTTACTTGAAAATGCTTGAAGTTACTTGAAAATGCTTGAAGTTACTTGAAAATGCTTGAAATTACTTGAAGTTACTTGAAGCTACGAACAACAACATTGCTGTGCATGTTATGCAATTGATAATGCTTGAACATACTTGAAGTTACTTGGAGAGCTTGAAGTTACTTGAAAATACTTGAAGTTACTTGAAAATGCTTGAAGTTACTTGAAGTTACCTGAAAATGCTTGAAGGTACTTGAAAATGCTTGCAAACTTGAAGTTACTTGATAATGCTTGAACATACTTGAAGTTACTTGGACATGTTGAAGTTACTTGATAAAGCTTGAACATACTTGAAAATGCTTGAAGTTACATACTTGAAAATGCGGGAAACATTTTATATCATGTGAAATCAGAGAATGCAATGCCGAAAAATTTAATTTTCCGATTAATATGTATAACAGTCGACTTTGTTTTTTTTTTCAACTTATAGAATAAATTGGTCGAATTTTAACCATGGGCGACCCCTAGTATGTATTCATTAAGAAAATTTAAAAAAAACTCGGTTTCATTATTTTGATTTTATATTTTATATAAAACAAATTAAAAACTACCTATTTTAGTAGTGGGCGTGGCAAAAGTCTAAGTACGGTGGAATTGTTAAGAACGCTCTATATATTTTGTTATATAACATTTAAAGGATTTAATCGAAAAAAAGCTTTTGTAAAAAAACGCTCCCTAGCTCAAACTTTGGTTTTTCAATAAAATTGTTTTATTTAATTGTGGGCGTGTCAGTAGGCGGATTTTAGAATCTTTATCTCCCGAGTAGTTTTGGGAGTCAAAGATCATATATAAAAAATTTCAGTTTTCTAGCTAAAAATTCGATTTTTCGAGTTTGCGGGCGTGTCTGTGGGCGGATTTCAAAAATTCTTATACATACTTGATTACTTCGGGCCCTTAGAGAGTATATGGTTAAAATTTCAGCTCTCTAGTCCAGTTTCAAGGCCTAATTTTTGCCGACGGACGGACGGACATGGCTAGATCGACATTACTATCGATGCTGATCATAAATATAGTAACTTTTAGGGGTCTATTGGTAATATTAAGGTATTTTACAAACTTCGCGCGTCAAAATTCATATACCTTTATAGGGTATAGAAACAAAAACCGGCGGAATTATTTAAATTTGTATGGCGGCAGACGAGTTCGTATGTATTAATGTATCAAAAATGTAAAATGTAAAAATGTAGATCATACCAGCACAACCACTATTTAATTTTATGCGGCTCAATGGTCTAGGGGTATGATTCTCGCTTTGGGTGCGAGAGGTCCCGGGTTCAAATCCCGGTTGAGCCCGATCGTTTTTTATCCAACAATCATTTGTCATAGTTTTTGTAATAAACTTATCTGCTGATATTGGATTAATTTTTCCAAATATGACGCGAACACAACAAATTCCTTCCATGATTGAGATCCACAAGTAATCCGATTTCAAATCCTCCCTTCCCGAAATAATTTCAAATTGTCAATATTTATACAAGTGAATGAAAAAGCATTGTTTTGCGAAAGATCACATGAGCTGGGATGTGCAAAATGGAACGAGCACAAATGATTGGCGGAAGGTTTTTTTTCCGATGAAATCAAGTTTAATCTAGATGGGGCGGATGGTTATAATTATTATTTCCATGAGCTGAGGAAACCAGCGGTTTTCAAACCGTCACCATAGCAAGAAACACAAGCGTTGTCTCTTTCTTGCGTCATTAAGTGGTGGTTTTTTCTTAAGTTTCAGGCGCTTTAGGTGTTTAGCTCGGCGAATGGTGCGGTAACAGTGGATAGGCTGCCCTTAACATTAGCTTTATCTCTAATTTTAGCTGCCGATAAAGCTGAATTTGACTCTATTCTAAGGATACTTCGCATTTCGCGAAGTGTTAAGGCAGAAAAAGTGTTTCCTTTATAATTTTTTGTGTAAGACGAAGGGTTTTTATAATAATTGCTGACACAATGATCACTTCGCTTCATTTTTCGGGCTATACTATAGCACGGCATAAAAGACCTTCAGACCGATAAACATCTATTCTTGCCCTTTCCTCCACTCCTAAACATTTTTTTCTTCTAATTTTTATTAACACTCAATCAAGAACAATAACTTTATAATATGTACCGTTTAAACCGACAAATAATATATTCACTTCACAAAAAACGTTGATTAGTTCAGTGCTTCTAATCTAATGACTCGATTTATTTCCGCATATTCTTTACTCAATGTACAATTTGTCTTCCAAGAACCGTTAGCTAAATCTCTCCTATACACACATTTCATATTTTGTTGTTAACAAAACTGTTTGTCATTTACCATAGTCGTTTTTTTCTTATCCATCATGTAATCGATTTTACTTTTCAAAAATGCCTGCTTTTAATCTTATGACTCGCAGTGTATATTCTCAAAACGTTTAGAAAAACAAACAAAAAAGCATTTACATAGTTGTTTTCGATTTGTATGTAATGTATTGTTTTATATAAGCCGGATAATGTACATTATTCAGCGCATTGTTAAACAGCGTCGTAAAAATATCTACTGCCTCCAGAAGCAGATGTCGCAATACGACGTTTGGGACACCTTCCACCCCCTCCGACTTTTTATTCTTTAGTGACTTGAAGATGAGTTATGAAAAGAACAGGAGTTATTAGAGCAGTCAGTCAGTACTGTTTGTCTGTTCTCTGTCGTCTGGGAGATTCGGACACAAGGAATATCATTGTAATCCTTTCTCCTGAACAACTTATTTATCTGTTATCATAATCGAACTACATATTTGCATAGCCCGAATTTTATTGCCTTACAGATTTTCTGCAATTTTCTTTTATCAGCTGCTTCAGGATTCGGATCTCTGACTGGATCCTTACCTCCGGGTCGTTGCGGTCAGTTTAAGTCTCGAGAGCAGTCTACTATTCTGCCGGTATAGTGCGTCGTTTGTAGGCCTTGAAGTTGTGCAGTTTGAACAAAATATGTGGACAATATCCTTTTCAGCGATTCGCCCATACAAAGTTGTTTGCTACGCCACTACGAGTATAAACAGAGCATGCTGCCCCCTGTAACCCCCCTGTTTGGTGTCACTATTTGAATGGCTTTGATCACTTTGTTATTTCAATCATATCTATGGGATGAAAAAAATTAGGTTATAATACTCGTAATTAAGGTGAAAAATTATTTTTAAAACTCGCAACAACAAAAGGAGATCAAACCCTTGATAAAGATGCCGAGTTTTCTTAACAATTTTCTCGATGAAAACATAATATGTAAGATTAGTTCGTAAAATAGTTTTTAGGCCGAAAGGCAATAATTATTATAAGATAGAGTTAAGATTAGGGCGTCCGCATAAGGATCAATAATCTAGAATAAGTATCCTGTTAATTTTAAGTTAGATTTAATCATTTTTGTCTAGTAAAGCTAATAATTGATAAAAATGAATTTAAAAGTAAAAGTAAGGAGATCAAACCCCCAAGTCTGGTTCACAGAAAAAAGCATCAGCTGCTCAGCTATATTCAGAAGGGCATAAACTTCCGAAAACCTGTGCAACTGACTTTCCCGATTCCGATGATCTTCTCAACTTCAAACTGATTATTTGCCGGGAGTTTCTATAAAAATGGAAGTTTGGTATTTAACTTCCGCGTAGGACCCAACTATCCACACGAGCCGCTCAAGGTTAAGTGTGCCACGCAGGTATACCACCCAAACATAGATTTGGAAGGAAATGTCTGCTCAAACATTCTACGGAAAACTGGAAACCGGTACTAACAACCAATTCGATTCAACGAAAAATTTCCAAAGAAATCGATTTCACAGAAGTTATTGAGGAGTTCAGTAAATTGAAGGCCCGAAAACACATATAACACGCTACAAAAAAAATAAAAAAACTATCTTTGATTTATTTTATATAATTTTTTTTGTCGATCGATTCGTATTTTATTTTTCTCGCCCATATCCATTCCATATTGTAGGTATGTATGTTTATTTAGCCTAAATAATTTAATTCGAATTTAAATTTCACTTGCCAGATTTTAACAAAATAAACATAAACACTTATTTGCATTTTATACATACAAATGTGAACTGAATAAAAAGCTTGTAAAACTAAATTTTTTTTAAAGCTGGGGGGCCTCATTCAGCTTTGCCGCCCGGGCCTCTGACGGGCTTATTCCGCCACTGTTAATACGTATTTTATATTCCTTTATAATATTAAATATTTATTCCCAGAATGCTTTTCACCATATAGATTACTCTGTCCACTTTCAATGAAATCATTTTCTTGTCTATACGCCGTGTAACAATGTCCTTTGTTTCTATACTCGCTATATTTGTTTGAATTCATGTTTGCGCCAAATTTCTGTTTATAAAATTTCTGTATATAGGTATAATCCTCTTTTTATAAAAGCGTGATCGTTAAACAATGCGAATCGAACAATTACTAAGCCCACACAAAATTTAACAAAATCCTTTTTTTCACGGCTGTGATGTTTACACCTTTCATGGATCTTGTAAATTTTTGTTTGGATCCCGATGAAGCAGGTTCATCACTGTTGCTGTCACTATCATCAGATCTTTCTGCACTTATCTAAAGGGTCTTTCATTAGCGACTTGACAACTTCAAACTTTTGATGTAAACGCACCCTTAAGCCGATTACCAAACTGTCAATGTCAAAATATTCAGTAACATCAACATTTTCATCTGGTGAAGAACACGAAAGAACAACGTTTACAAATAATTAAAATTTACTACAAAATTCCGAAACTTTAAAAGAGTTAACGCCAATTTTCGGCCGTAATTCTCGCCGCATTAGACAAGCAATTCATAGTCTAATGAAAAAGCTTGAGTTAGCATATTCGCTGTTTAATGTTGCGGTGCCAGTAAGACTACGTTTTCCCCGAAGTGGCCGAGGTGTGGAGAATATTGCTGCCGTAGAGGCGTCCGTCGCCAAACAGCCAAATCGGTCAGTTTCACGGCGTTCTTAAGAATTGGGCCTCCACGAGACCACATTTAGCCTACACCCCTAAAAGATCAAGCTGAGTTAAGAACTAAGGCCAATTGATCATATGAAGCGACGTACGTTCTCGAATTGGGCTCTGGACAAGACAAAAAAAAAATGAAGAATTTCATCGCAAAATCATCTTCAGCGATGAAGCGCATTTTCGGTTAAACGTCTTCGTCAATAAGCAAAACATGCGTTAATGGACAGCGAGTACCCTCGTATGCCTTGTGAAACAGTACTTCATCCGCAAAAAGTCACTGTTTGGTGCGGTTTTCATGCCGGTGGCGTCATTGGGACGTTTTTTTCGTCGATGAAAATGACCGTCACGTTACAGTAAATGTCTATTGGTCGCCAAGATCGTGTGATTTAACGCCTCTATACTTTTTTTTATGGGGCTACATTAAATTATTGGTCTATGCCAACAACCCGGCGACGTAAGGGGAGCTCAGAGCCAATATTGGGCGAGAAATAAAAAAATTGCCGTATCAGTCGAAATCGACCTCTGAATACGTTCCCGTGGTGGACATATGAACGAAGTCGAACTATATTCATAAATGTTTTGATAGTAATTCAAGTTAATACAATGTTTTAGAGATATCTCAACAAGTTAGCTTTTTTTTTTAAAAAATATTTCTCAAGTCCTTAATGAAAAACCCTTTATCTGAAAATAATTTTATATTTTTCCCCATGTCACTTTCGCAAAGCGACATAAGACCAAATTCTAAAATGTTGCCTTATATCAAATGGCCTTATGTCACGGAATCTGTCACAAGCAAAAGCCATAATTACTGATTTAATGACAACCAAAATCCACACCATCGATTGGTTAACCTTCTACATGTGTTCGTATTATGAACTTTCGCTGTTCGGTTAAATCGTAAGGCAAACGATAGAGTACTTCGCGACAACGTCAATGACAAATGAAAAAAAAAAAAAAACATAGGGACGGGCTACAGTCCGCTTGGGCGAACTGTTGGATACCCTATTCTTATTCCTATCAATCATAAGTGGGCGTGACAAAAGTCTAAGTATGATTGAATTGTTAAGAACGCTCTACATATTTTGTTATATAACATTTAAAGGATTTTATCGAAAAAAACTTTGGTTTTTCAATAAAATTGTTTCATTTAATTGTGGGCGTGTCTGTAGGCGGATTTAAAAAAAAATAACACATGAGCCCCTAGAGAGTATATATTATAAATTTCAGCTCCCTAGCTCAAACTTTGGATTTGCAAAAAAAGGTGATTTTAAATTGTGGGCGTGTTAGTGGGCGGATTTTCAAAATATTCACACATGAGAGAGTATATGGGTGAATATTTCAAAATATTAATATTCTGCGGTCCGGCGTTTATAGGCTAAAAAAACATATATATTTTTAAATATTTGACTGAGATACAATTCTATAGAAACTCTTTGAACATATGCACATATAAAAAACAAATATTCATTTTTAGTAACGCCGAAGTTTTAACTTAAACCTAAAAAATTTTATTACCATGGCATTTCCCCAGCTGTACCTTCCTTTAACAAATGCATTTTATTTGTAAAATGTAAGCCGGTTTGCAAATTTTATTGTTGAAGCATTGAAGAAGAAGGAACAATGGGGACTGTGGCCCAGTCAATTTATTTTTAGATAATATTCAAAGATATGTGAAAATTATTAAGTGAGTGTCCCAAACAAAATTGTCATTTCCGTGACAAAAAATAATTCTTTATTAATTTTGAATTTAACGGCCACAGAGTAGGCTGCTTATTTCACATTAATAACGGGACCTGGTGATTCTTTTCGGCACATTTTGCAATAATCCCATTATACATCAGTAGTGAACTTTCTTTCATGTTGTGAAGGTGTTTTAGGTTTTTGTTACCCGAATTTTTCATTACCGTGGTAACTTTTTTTTATTATAATATGTTAATAATTAAATCGTTTTTTTTTTTTGCAATGCATCACTTTTTTATGAAGTTAATTAATAAGATGATTCAGTAAAGTTCAGTTTTATTTTAGAAAAATACCTTTCGATGTCATTTCCATGTTTACCGTGACATGGTAATGACAGTTCGGACACGGAAATGACATAGTCAAGCAAATTAAAAAAAAAAAATCAAATATTTTCACTTTTATTTTAAGTTTATATATAAGCTCATCTGCATTTATCATGGCACCTCGCAATAACGGAAAAGGAACGTGAACGTCGAAAGAGGATTCGAGAAGATCCTGAAAAATGTCGACAACAGAAAGAAAAAGAAAAACAAAGATATTTAAAAAAACAACAGATCCAAACGTTTTTAGAGCAGGATAATGTAAGTCGAATGTGCGCTGGAAAAAAGGAATACGTAACCAAATTTAAACAAACCCAATAAAAACGTGTTCTTACAAATTCACTCAAAAACCTGCATAAAATATTTTTGGCTGAACATCCTGATTTTTCTGTTAGCTACACGTATTTTTGCAAAAACCGACCCGTTTGGATAAAAGAAATGAAAGTTGGAGATAGAGACACCTGTAAATGTATACAACAAGCGAATATGGATCTGCTTGTCAATTCTTTATTTAAGTATAAGATCCTGGAATACAACTCTACCAAAGATTTGACTAAAGCAATTAGCTGTCCATTGGTAACAGAAAAGTGTCTGCTTCGTTCTTGCGAAGAATGCAAAGGTAAAAGTGTCATAATAAAGGAGTTTGATTCTGAAGCTAATGGTGAATATTTTAATTGGGCATTTTTAAAAGAAACGTATTTTGATGCTAAGAACCAACGCGAAAAAGTTGTTTCGAAAATCTCGAAGCATTTAAAAACAATGTCCATTAAAGAAATTGTACTTGAATACAAATATACAATAACACCGTTCTTAGAGCACCAAGTCAGAGTCTTACATCAGTATCTGGAATTAAAAAATTTAAGGTTAGGTTTGCAGAAAAACGAATGCTTAATTCACATTGATTTTAGTGAAGACTATAGTCTTAAATACGCAGAAGAAGCACAATCTTTTCATTTTGGTGGTTCAAGACAGCAAATTGCATTTCATACCGTTGTGCCTTATTGTTCCAAAAAGTATGATGTATCATACTCGTACATAAGCTCTATACAAATTTTGGCCATTTTACCGAAACCATGGTTCTGCGAGGAAATCGTGTATTTTATAAATTCCCCCACAAAATTAATGTTTCCTAATCTGTACTGAAGTAACAAAGTATGAAATTTAATTTACATGCCTACGTTTTTATTTTTATTTTAATAATACAAGACTGAAATTCCTAACGTTCCTTTTTTGCAGCTTATTTGTAATTTAAACGTTTATTTAAAAAACTGACTTCAGATGTGTTTTAATTTGCTTTAATAAGTAAGGTCATTTCCATGCTGTGTCGTCATTACCATGATAGGAATTTGTCATGTCCATGTTAGTTCTGTCATTCTCGTGGAAAATAAAATCAGTTAAAAATAACTAAATTGGTTGGCCCATTGGCTTAAAATGTTTAATAACTATTCTTAAATACAGAGTAATCGAAAAATTATTAAATTTGTTTATATTCCATGTAATTTCAACTCCCTAGCTCAATTTTGGTTTTTTAATAAAATTGTTTTATTTAATTGTGGGCGTGTCAGTGGGCGGATTTTGAAAATGTTATATCCCGAGCAGTTTTGAGTCATAGATCATATATAAAAAATTTCAGCTCTCTAGCTCAAAATTCGATTTTTTCCAATTTTTTTTTTTTTAGTTTGTGGGCGTGTCTGTGGGCGGATTTCAAAAATTCGTAAACTTGATTATTTCGGGACCCTAGAGAGTATATGGTTAAAATTTCAGCTCTCTAGGCCCAGTTTAAAGGCCTAATTTTTGGCAACAGACGGACGGACGGACATGGCCAGATCGAAATTACTATCGATGCTGATCATAAATATAGTGACTTTTAGGGGTCTACGGGCAATATTAAGGTAATATACCCTTAGAATAGGGTATAAACATAGTTGCGGGCTAGAGTCCGCTTGGACGAACTGTTGGATACCCTATTCTTATTTCTATCCCTCATAAGTGCACATGACAAAAGTCTAAGTATGGTTGAATTGTTAATAACGCTCTACATATTTTGTTATATAACATTTAAAGGATTTAATCGAAAAAAAAACGAAGCTTTTGTAAAAACAACGCTCCGTAGCTCAAACTTTGGCTTTTCAATAAAATTGTTTTATTTAATTGTGGGCGTGTCAGTAGGCGAATTTTAGAATTTTTTTTTTCCCGAGCAGTTTTAGGAGTCAGAGATCATATGTAAAAAATTTCGGTTTTTTCGATAAATTTTTTTTTTGAGTTTGTGGGCGTATCTGTGGGCGGATTTCTAAAATTCTTAAACTTGATTATTTCGGGCACCAAGAGAGTATATCGCACCTCCGCTCAAATAGTGTCATAAGTCAAAAAATCATTTTTTCGAGAAAAAAGCATTCAAATGTTTGGGCCGCCATTACTTTTGCATTACATTACAATGAAATATTTGTGTCATCTAGGGACAAATATTCGAACAATAAATATGACACTTTTTGAGATAATAGTTTGAAGTATGGGGGACGTAATGGTGCAATAAATGGATTTTCTAATTTTTTTATTTGTTATGACACTATTTGAGCGGAGGTGCGATATGTTTAAAATTTCAGCTCTCTAGATCCACTTTAAAGGCCTGATTTTTGCCGACGGACGGATGGTCATGGCTAGATCGACATTACTATCTATGCTGATCATAAATATAGTAACTTTTAGGGGTCTACGGGCAGTATTAAGGTACCTATATTACAAACTTCCCGTCAAAATTAATATACCCTTAGAATAGGGACTCAGGGCCGGCCCAACCATATGTGCAAGATGTGCAAATGCACAGGTCGCCAAATTCCGGGGCGAATTGCTAGGAGTAACAAAAATTAATTTTACCTTGCGCAGATACTGCCATTTGCATTTAAAACAAAAAACTTGTTCAAATAAGCCCAAAATAGCAACATCCATCACACCTGTGCTGAACTCACTCACATCGCTTGCAATATTGCAACTTCAAGGAGAATCAAACTCAAAGTAGGGCACTTTCTGTAAATCTTGCATAGGGCGCTTGTTTGGTTGGAGCCGGCAAAAACCGGCGGAATTAATTGAATTTGTATGGTGGCAGACGAGTTTTGCACGAATATGTGTGTATGAATGTATCAAAAATGAGGAAAAATGTAGATTATACCAGCAGAACCACTATTACAATTTTATGCGGCTCAATGGTCTAGGGGTATGATTCTCGCTTTGGGTGCGAGAGGTCCCGGGTTCAAATCCCGGTTGAGCCCGATCGTTTTTTATCCAACAATCATATATGTCATAGTTTTTGTTATAAACTTATCTGCTGATATTGGATTAATTTTGCCAAATATGAGGCGAACACAACAAATTGCGTCCATGATTGAAATCCACAAGTAATCCAATTTCAAATTCTCCCTTCCCCTATTATACTCGTATGATATCATCACCTCCCGTCATCTTCTGTTAATTTGAATCTTTTTTTAACGATTCGGAATAATGTTTTTAAATAATTTCAAATTGTCAATATTTACACAAGTGAATGAAAAAGCATTGTTTTGCGAAAGATACATTTTCTCCTATATTTCGCATTGTTTCACCGTTTACTTTACGTTGGTTTATTCTTTAACCTGCTGATGCATAATAATTATGGAAATTTAAAATTCTCCTTCAAATGCGTTCTCCCCCCTCCGACCGGGCTTAGGGTGGAAGCAAAATCACGGTTTCCTTCGACGGTTAAAGAAAAGCAAATAAAGTGAAGAGAAATACTTTTCATTTGGATAAACAGTGATTTTTCATTTCTTTTTTTATTTTTGGCTTTTGTTTTCTCAGTTCGGTGCTCATTTTTGCTTTAGTGCTCCTGATGGTGCTATTGGTGTTTTTTCGTTATGATGAATGTTTGTCAGGAGGTGGTTGTGGATGGGAATAAATAAGAAAAATGTTATACAGAGTCGACATCTGCATTGCAAAACTTTTCTCATGAGAATTCCTATTTTAAATAAAATGCAAAAGCAGATAAACTCGTCATGTGAACTTCTATGCGAATGGAAAAAAGAAAGGGTACTGGTGGAATAGTCGATGATTTGTAATTAAAATCGGAATTGAAATACGAACTTAAATCAAATCTATGGACAACATTTGGAATAGGTATATAACAAATTTAAAAAGAAGACCAGAATCTATTATTTGCTTTTCTATTATTTATTTTATTAACAAAAGTAAACTATCGATTAGCAAAACTCCAGATATACTCGTATATATTATTGGAAGTACATATTTTATTTGTTAGTTTGGTTAAGTTAGGAATTTCGTTTTCTTAACTACGCATTTTTATTATTTTTATCATTTCAATCCAGATGTGCTCAGTTTATAAAATAAAACACTGTAAGCTTGCATTATTTAAACTTTTTATTATATTATTTTAATTTTTAAATTTATTTTTTTTGCAACTACTCGTATGTATTATTGTTTTGAAATGATTATGGTTTTTAATACAAAATGTTACATGGCAACTCTAAAGAGTGTGGGCTTGAAAAAAAAACGCAGTGTTTATTTGAAAAATTTTTATGTTTTCATTTGAAAGCGTGTAGATATGGAGGTTATGTGTTGAACACTTTTTACTTTTACTTTTAAATTCATTTTTTAATTGTTACTGAATATCAACTTACGTACTAGACAAAAATGATTAAATCTAACTTAAAATTAACAGGATACTTATTCTTATTTATTGGTCCTTATGCGGACGCCCTAAACTTAACTATATCTTATAATTATTGCCTTTCGGCCTAAAAACTATTTACAAACTAATCTTACATATATGTATTCGTCGAGAAAATCAATTAAAACTCGGTATCATTATTAAGATTTTATATTTTTTATATAAAACAAACTACGAACTACCTATTCTACTTACTTAAACTACCTAACATATTCTAACTATAATTATGATTCTGAGCACTCGTTGCCTTGCGCAACAAGTGGTCAAAATCCCAATTGCTTTCCGAGCGCCTGGCAATCGTCAACGTGCACACGCGCTACCCTGAGCTAACTGAAGCCTTACAGCCTCAATCTTCTCCCGGAAGCACTACCA
Organism: Portevinia maculata; assembly: GCA_949715645.1. Lineage (NCBI taxonomy): Eukaryota > Metazoa > Arthropoda > Insecta > Diptera > Syrphidae > Portevinia > Portevinia maculata. Next base: position 100,160,030 of record OX454528.1, read on the forward strand.
CAAGTTGACGAGCCCGGCCTCTCCCAGAAACGCCCTAGCTAACTTAATCTAACTTATAAACTAAGAGGATGTTACCTAGAGTAACGCACCGTCTTGGGAGGGCATGTTGACCCCTCCCCCCTCAAAAAGCCACCAAAATTCGGCAAATTGTTTTTCTGTATCGAATTTATCCCTCTCCGCTATTGCGGTACTAAAACGGAGGAGCTCATGAGCATTGGCGACGTCCTCGCCGCGGATGAGCCGCTTATCTCTCGCGCTGCGAAAGCGGTGGTATAATACCGGGATACCATCCCTCGTCTGTACCAGCCCTTTTGCGTCAATATAGATAAATGCCTCTGGCGGGATAAAGCCAGACCGGAGCGTACTCTCTATGTACATTTCATTGGGGTAGTAAGCCCCAAATATCAGACTATTGTCGCTGGCCATCGCCCTTGCAACGTGCCTTCGAGTCACCTTAATGAGGAAATTGTCAATCCTATTCAACTGAGCCCCATCGTATAGGACCTTGTTGGGATAGTATTTAATATAATTGGATTCAGGCGTTCGGAACAACCGGAGACAAGTCCTAAGACATTGTCTCTCCAAAACCCGAATCTTTTCCATATAGCTGGGCGCTATATTGAACCACAATGGACAACCATAAGCGATAATTGGCCTTATAAGGGCCACGTAGCAAATGACCTTCACTTTGGAGTCAAGTTGACTGCTATGAAACAGTCTCCTTGTCAAAGCATAAGCCTTCTTGGCCCCAGCAAGACAAGCAACTATATGTCTATCGAAATATAGATACTGGTCAAGCCAGATACCTAGATATCTAACTACGCTTCTCACCGCCAATGGCTGCCCATTTCGTCCAATAATGGCCAATTTTTTCCAGTTTTTTCTGGTATCCCTAGAGGCCCCAGCCAATGGAGTTCTGAACAAGATTGTTTCCGTCTTCTGAAAGTTGATTTTCAACTTCCAGTCGTCGCAATATCGCTTAATTTGATCGAAATCACGCTGCAAAAGGATATTAATGACCTCGATTTTAGGACCTGATCTGTATGCCACCAAATCATCGGCATACGCTATAGCATGTCTGAGTGAACCTACCAGATCACTCGTGTAAATGTTAAACAGGATCGGAGAATTGACCGCCCCCTGCTGTAAACCGTTTTTAATTTCAAAGACTCTGCTCGAAGTCACATTGCCACATTTGACAACGAACTTCTTTCCCATAAGCATATTATAAATTACATATAGCAAAGGTTTGTGCATCCCTCGCCTGGTCAACTTGTAGAAAAGTCCCTCTAACCATACGGTGTCGAAAGCCTTCTCAAAATCAACCAGACAAGCACCCGTGCATTGGTTCTTGCATTTATTCCACTGAATGTCGGAAACCAGTTTCGACGCGGCATGAATAGTGTCATGCCTCGCCCTGAAACCAAACTGGTTGTCCGGAATTATGTTATTGTCCTCGACCCACTTTAACAGGGCTCTATTGACAACCTTTTCAAAGACCTTGCTAATATTCGGAAGCAAGCTTATTGACCGTAGATTGGCAGGGTTCGTCCTATCTTTACCTTTTTTCGGGATAGGGTGTACCACAGCTACCTTCCAATGCGCCGGATAATGTGCATTATTCAGCGCATTGTTAAACAACGTGGTAAAAATATCTACAGCCTCCAGAGGCAGGTGTCTCAATACGACGTTTGGGACACCATCCATCCCCGCCGACTTTTTATTCTTTAGCGACTCGAAGATGCACAGAAGATCATCCTTCGACACGAACAAGTGCGATGCATCTCGGCCATTGGCGACAACTGCATTAGCATGGTTTTCATCAGTGAACACGGTGAATCCGTTATTCTCAGATCGCCAATTCTCAAGTTCGGTGCGCAGATAGAAGTGGCTCACTAGAGCTCTATTCTCAATGTCGTGGTTACGGCGAACAGGATTGTTCACCGTATACACGGCCTCGAAACAAGCGCCCAGCAAATCAACTTTCTCCTGTGGGTCCTCGACCACGAAAAAATCGTCGTTTGAAGCGACACTTTCTGGACTTATTCCAGCAGTCAGTACTGTCTGTCTGTTCTCTGCTGTCTGGGAGATTCGAACACAAGGAATATCATTGTGATCTTTCCTCCTGAACAACTTATTTATCTGTGGGAACATATTCGGACTACAGGTTTTAATAGCCCGAATTTTATTGCCCCAATACAGACTTACAGATTTTCTGTAATTTTCCTTTATCAGCTGTTTCAGGATTCGGATCTCTGAATTCAGCATCCTTACCTCCGGGTCGTTGCGATCAGTAAATTGCCTGTACAGCCGTTTAAGCCTCGAGAGCAGTCTACTTTTCTGTCGGTATAGTGCGTCGATTGTAGGGTTTCTGTACTTTTCTGTCTGGTCGTCGTCGGAACGTCCTACTCGAGGAATAGTTCGTTCCATAGTTCGTTTGATGGCGTCGTTCATTTGCAATAAATGCCGATCAATGTCATCATTTGTCATGTTACTGTTTGTCGGTGGGTCGATCCCACTCGAACGTATATCTCGCTTTAAAAATCTGGAGAAGCGCGACCATTGTGCCCTCCGATAATCGAATGAACACACTGCTTCGTACTCCTCCAGCAGCGTTTGTTCGTTCGGGATCCGTATTGCGGCGGCGAGTCCGTAGTGGTCACTATCGTACTCAAACGCACGCAAACAGTTCCGCGTGTTTTGATCTATGTTCGTCAGTTGAAGTCTTGCGTCCGTTAAGGCCAAGTCCAGGAAAGCACCGCTTCTTGGGAAAGAAGGGATATCCGTCGCGTACAACTCGAGGTTGTACTCAATCATATTGAGGCGCCACCAGTCGTGAAACTGGTTGCCCCTGGGATTTGCAGTAACATTTCCCCACGCCGCATGTTTGGCATTAATATCTCCGGCCAAGAAGTAATAATTCTCCTCCGAGTTTAGCTGCAGACCACGAAAAAGTGTCTCGAGCTCTGTCATAAATTGGTTTGGTGGAGGTGCAGCAGGTGCGTAAAGCGACACCACATACATTCTCCTCCGGCTATGGAGAGGAATGCATATGATGCATGCCTCCAACAACTGGAACCTACGCACGTCCCCGCTATATATAACCCTATGGCGCAGGCCTTTTCGAATTAAGATTCCAACCCCACCTCCTTGAGTGGAGTGAGGCCGGTCTCTTCTTATTACATGATAGTCTTTGTATCCCAATTTGTGCTTCTGATTTAGCTTAGTTTCGCTAACCAAAAGCACATCCGGGTTTTCGGTTTTCAACAAATTGGCAAGTGACGTTCTTTTCTCGATCCTGACAAGTGAATTAACATTCACAGCAAGGATCTTTAAGTTTCCCTCATCCAGCGCAGCCATTAGATTTATGGCACACCAGACCCCACAAACAGCTCCGAATAGATAAAGTCAATTCGGGCCGCTTGTTCATTTAATTGTTTCTGGAACTTATCGATCTTTCCGTGCAGAGACAGAAGGATCGATTTTAAGTCCAGATCCACCTCTGGTGCATTTTGAGCTACCTTTGGTTGGTTTGATGTCATGTGGGCTTGACCCGGTCCAGCTGCCATTTGGGCAAAGGACACGTTGGGTGCCACAAAATTTGCGAACGAGCGACTCCTCTGACGCCTATCATCTTCAGACTGCTGTTTACGGGCCTGGACTCTTTTTTTCAACTCCTGGTACTTTGGACAACCCCTGAAGTTGGCGGGATGCCCAGAGTTCCTGCAGAGCACACAGGAGAGTACACTCCGGTCTTCGACTCTCTCCTTACCTAGAGAGCATTCACCATGTATGTGGTCCCTATCGCACTTGACACATCTAAACTGCATGTTGCAGTTAGCTGCGGCGTGCCCGAACCTTTGGCAGCGCATACATTGAAGTATGCGATCTGACCGTTTTATTTTCTCCCATCTTACAGCATGATAGTACAGAAAGCGGATATTTCGCAGACTGTCAATTTTGCTGTCGGGAGTAAGCTGAACCAGGAAGAATGGTAAGTGACGGTTGCCACCCCTTGCCACAGCCGAGGAAAACGGCTTGACCCCCACGAACTTGAGGTCGTCGCTTTCGAAATGTTTGAGCTCTTTTTCTAGCTCCTCCGTTTTAATTGAGGGATCGATACCTTTCAACACAACGGTTTTAAGTTTTTGATCCCTTGGGGTGTACGTGAAGTACTCGGTTTTTACCTCTCCCAAGGCGGCGCGCACCCTCTGGTACTCCTCTATTTTTTCACATATAATTATGTGTTTGTTGGCAGAAAGCCTTTTCACATGGAAATTTTTCGTTATCAATTTACAGATTCTAATGCTATCTACAATATCGAAATTACTCACGTTGATGGGTGGTACTTTGTTCTTCCGTGGCTGTTTCGATTGCTGTTGATGCTGTTGCTGCGCCTCTATCTGATGCTTTGATTGCTGTTGTTGTTGTTGTTGTTGTTGTTGTTGTTGTTGTTGTTGTTGTTGTTGTTGTTGTTGTTGTTGCTGTTGTTGTTGGTGTTGTGGTTGTTGTTGCCGTTGTTGCTGCTTCACCTGCAGTTGTTGCTGAATTTGCTGCTTGAGCACAGCTTGTTGTTGCTGTTGCTGCAGCTTCTTTCTGCGCAACTGGTCCCGCTTCTCCAGCAGCTCTTTTATGAGCTCGTCCAGCTGCGCCTCCTCATCATCCTCTTTTTCTTCGTCCATTTGAACGACTTCCTCGTCATCGACCGGTAAGTCCTTGAAGGAGTTTCCCTCTCCGACGTACCGGCCCTCTCCTCCATCATACTCATAAGAGCTGGAGTGTGCTCCGTCATCATCGGATGCAGCCACCGATGATGCCACACTATGGCCTGCCAAGTTTAACCTTCTTTTGGCTGAAAGGTTCGGCTTCGGATTTAACTTCCGCCGCCGTTTTTCCACTGTCCTATACTCCTCGCTTACAGTTACTGCTGGCGTTGTAGCGAGAGCTTTTATTGTTGGCGTTGTTGTTGTTGCTGTTGTTGTTGTTGATGTTTTTGTTGTTGGTGTTGCCTGCGAAGATCCCCGCCTGGGCAACGCGGAACACGCTGTTGGGCTTGGTGTCATGGCATTTAAAGCTGCCCTTGGCATACAAGCTGCCGCTGTTTTTGTGACTGCTGTTGCAGCTTTCGTTACTGCTGTTACTGCTGTTGTTACTGCTGTTGTTGCTGCTGTTGTTGCTGCTGCTGTTGTTGTTGCTGCTGTTGTTGCTGCTGCTGTTGTTGCTGCTGTTGTTGCTGCTGTTGTTGCTGCTGATTTTTTTGCCGGCTCACGTGTTCGCACCACACGTCGCAACGGCACACCCACACCCGTAAGCGGGACCACCGATTTTCCGGGGTCCATCGCCTGATAATGCGGCACTTTTTTTTTGTTTATTTTTGTGTCTCTATCACTATATTTCCGAAAAAAAAATGAAATTAAAAATTGAAGACTGGCCGAGAATCGAACCCGAGTCTCCGGCGTCAAAGTCGGACGCCTACCTTACTAAGCCAACCTTGGACTTAAAAACACTTGGCTAAATCGCTTTTATAATCGATACACTTTTCTTTTTTCCCGCTGAACACTAACTAGCCGACCTATCTCGATGAGAGCTGCGGAACGACTGATGTGTTGAACACAATATCCGATCAATGACCAACCTCGTGACTGATGGATCAGGTTGATCCCTTTGACGAAATTTTCGATGACATTTTGGCATAGTGGGGGCTGAATTTCATCAATGGCGTCTTGAATTTCATCTTTCAGCTCAGGAATTGTTTTTTGGCGACTGGCATACACCTTTCTTTAAAAATAACTCAACCAAAGAAAGAAATCCAACCCGAAATATTTCGAATACTCTAACCAATGTACGGCGAGAAGGTGCACGGTGACCTAAATCTCCCACAATTTCTGTGCCTTCTACGTCCGTGACATTCTTCTTCAAAATTGTACAGACTTTTTTTTATTGTATTTTTTTTTTTATTATTTATATATAAATTAAAAATTAATCGCTGAATGTGTTGCTAAGGGCAAATCTCTATAGCAGCTGAACCGATTTCGCTAATTCTTTTTTTATAATATTCCTTGAAGTACGAGGATGGTTCTTACGGAGAGAAAAATTGCCTGAAAAAGTCTGAAAACAATACTTTTCTATATTCATACACTGCAATATCCCAATATATTTTGGCAAGATGAAGAAGGCTTTGATTTCTCAATCAAGAAAAGAAAAAATTAAAAAATTGCCTGAAAAAGTAAAAAAAACAAAACTTTTCTATATTCCCATTCAAAAGATTCGTAATAATACGTACCTAAGTCAATTTGAACTATAATACCATACCATAAAGTTTAAGAGTTAGTGGAGCGGTTCCGGGAAGGCAAAACAATTGAGTGACGTTAGTATCGTATAAATATTAATGTCAATATTTGTCAATATTTATAAGATGGTAACATTACTCAAAAACAAATTGTCTATGGTAAAATGTAAATTGTCTGTGGTAAAATGTCACTTGAAATGTAAACGTCTCTTTGCTGTGCATCTATAATATTACTAAATCTAAAAGCCACAAATTTCTATAAAATTAAAAAAGTTTTGTGTGTTTGTGACTTACTAAATATGCCCAGTATAAGGCGGCAGACAAATTTAAGCAGGAGAACCCGAAATGCAACGAATCAAATTAATTATCAATCTAATCGTACTGCCCAGGAACGTGAAGATCGCAATGAACAGGAAAGAATTCTATACTCTCGAAAACTATGCAACGGATTTTGATGCGGTTTTTTTGATAGATATAGTGATTCAAGAGAAAGGTTTTTATGTATTAGAAAACTTCATAATTGGGCCCGGTAGGTGGCGCTGCGAGCGGGTTCCAGAATTTGTTAATCGGATTCAGCTCAAATTTACGGCAATTCTCCGGAATTGGCCAGGGAGTGTTCCTGTGAAGTTTAGTCGAAATTGGATAAAGGGGCGTGGCACCTCCCATACAAAAAAATCATTCAAATCACCATTTCTCGACACTTATAGGAGCTTATGTTGTAAAATTTGGAAATTTTGATGTGTATAGTTTAGGCAATGCACATACAAAAATGTGACCATAGTTGGACAACGGGGCGTGACACCACCCACAGAAAAAAATCATTCAAATCGCCATTTCTTTACACTAATGGAAGCTTATGTTGTAAAATTTAAAATATGTGTAATTATGTTGGATTCTGATAGGTGGCGTTGTATTCCCACTTTTGCTTATGTTGGTCGATTTCGTTGTTGACATTCAATTAGATATGTTGCATGTAGTTAAACCGTGCGCATAAACAAATTGATTGAAAGAAAATAAAAATTGAAGTATCTTTGTTTCGTGTTGCTGTTGGATTCCAAAAAGTAAGGTGACATAGGCGCCCGCCAGACAACTAGCACATACATTTAGCGAAGCAACAAAGTTGCGTGAACGGGCTAAGCAAGTCCCTGAAACCACCGAACCGATTGAGCTCAAATCAGGCCATCTTTGGTATTGAAGTTTGGTCAAAATCGGTCCACCAAGTTTGACTTGCAATTCTGTTTCTTACTAAACAAAGACATTTATTTGTTTTTATTAGACGCAGCGTACCCCGGAAAGGTACCAGCTTGGGCACGGGCAAAGCCGGGCGGGTACAGCTAGTTTATTTATATATATCAAAAAATAACAATAGTTTACATAGTTTTCCCGCAAAGGTTATGGCTTATCTGCAGGAAGTTATTTTGCTAATAGCTTAAGAATGCTTAGAGTTGAGATACATTGTGTTAAAATTTCAAAAACCTGATATTAGGTATTTTACTTTTATTTAATTATGATTTTTATGATTTTTTTAATTTACACATTTACACACGTACCTACGAGTACATATTTTCAAGGTAGCAGAAATACAATTTTATTGGTTTGGAGTTTGATTCAATGAAACAAAATGTTGTTTTATAAGAAGCTTCCTTTGTTGACCTCGGATGTTGGTGAGACTTCTATTTAATTCGTTCAGGAACGTAGGGACTATTATGTTTTAGTTGAAGTTTTCCATACACGTTGTATGTTCGTGGAATGTTTAATAGACATTGGGCTTGCGCAAGGCACTGTTTAATTTACGATGAAGATTTATTATGTGTTCATCCCATCTTAGGTTAGGTTAGGTTAAAGTGGCTGTCAACAGAAGGCCGACACACTTAGACCAGGATTAGGTCCATTGTGATGCCACACGGATCGAGGGGTTTCCCCACTACTAGTTAAACCATTTAGAGCTTCTTATGAAGCGCGATAGACTTCTAACGTCAGCGTTAGCCAAGTCGTTAAGATTGTTAAGCAAGAAATCTCCCAGATGAAGATTTCTATTATGGGAGAGAGCTGGACATGTACAGAGAAGGTGAAGTATAGTCTCCTCCTCCTCCTCGTCCAAGCAACTTCTACAGAAATCGTTAGAATACACGCCAAGCCTCGATGCATGCTTGCCTATCAGACAGTGCCCTGTAATGGCACCTATAGTGGAGCTAATATGCAGTCGGTTTAGTGAGATCAGACTCTTAGAGCGTCGCAGGTCCAGCTTTGGCCAGATGTGCTTAGTCGCTAGACATGTATTACTACCTGTCCACCTAAGGTTTGTTCTCTCGATTGCGGATAGCTTGAATAAAAGTTTGCAGGTAGCGATTGGGATACCCAGAGAACCTTTTTCAGGTAAAAGGGGGAGTTTGGTTCCCTTTTTGGCGAGTTCATCAGCCCTGCAGTTTCCTGGAATATCTCTATGCCCCGGCACCCAACAGAGGTGAATGTTAAACTGCTCCGCCATCTCCATAAGAGATGAACGGCAGTCGAGGGCTGCAATGGAGTTTGAAGATACTGACTCCACGGACTTGATCGCGGCCTGACTGTCCGAGAAGATACAGATATCCTTTGTGGATATCACATTTCTCTTCAGCCACGTCAGGGCTTCTTTTATCGCCATAATCTCCGCCTGGAATACGCTACAGTGATTAGGAAGACGGAAAGAGAGACTCAGATTTAGTCTTTCGGAGAAAACGCCGCCACCAACCCCGTCACTAGTTTTTGATCCATCGGTGTAGAAGTGGGTCGCTTTAACTTCCTCAAATTCAGCGTCCTCCCAGAATGATCTGGAAGGAATAGTGACTTGAAAGTTCTTTCCAAACTGTAATTGGGGTATGGTGTAATCTATGTTTCCTGGTAGAGACTCAAATGAGTCCAGAATGGTGGTGTGGCCAATGTTATTGTTAACCCACTGCGAGGTAGCCTTAAGGCGGACAGCAGAACAGGCTGCTGTTTGCCTACTAAAAATGTCGAGTGGTAACAGATGTAGCAGGATATCGAGTGCTGCAGAGGGGGTGGTACGGAGTGCTCCACTTATGCACAAACCAGCTGTGCGTTGGACTTTGCCAAGCTTAGCACAGTTTATAGCTTTACTTAGGGCAGTCCACCAGACAGCAACCCCATATGTGAGAATCGGTCTTACGACCGATACATATAGCCAATGCGTTATGCGGGGTTGTAGACCCCACTTGTTGCCAATGGCTTTTTTGCAAGAGAAAAGTGCCACTGTGGCTTTTTTTACCCTTTCTTGTATGTTGGGTTTCCAGCTTAACTTCCTATCGAAGATAAGACCCAAGAACTTAGCTTCGTCAGAGAATACTAATCTTATACCACCAATAGAGGGTGGGTCGATGTGCGGAATCTTGTGTTTCCTGGAGAAGAGGATTAATTCTGTTTTGTGGGGGTTGATACCCAAGCCACAGCGATTAGCCCATTTTTTTAGCTTGTTAAGAGCATTTTGCATGAGTTCTTTTATAGTGTTAAGGTACTTCCCGGAGACGGCTATAGCAATGTCATCCGCATATGCAATCACCCTGCAGCCCACCCCTTCCAGGTATATCAGTAGCTCATTCACCACCAAATTCCAGAGAAGGGGGGAAAGGACCCCGCCTTGCGGCGTGCCTCTACTGACAGACCTCCTGGCGGATGAAACGCCCAGTTTTGAGTTGATAATCCGACTTGTGAGCAGTAGATTAATCAATTCACCAAGCGAACCCTCCACATTCAGTGCTGTCAGTGCATTCGTGATTGCAGATGTACCCACGTTGTTAAAGGCGCCTTCTATATCCAGAAAAGCAACCATAGTGTACTCCTTGTGATGAAGGGAGTATTCAATAGTGCGTACCAGAGAGTGAAGGGCAGTTTCAACTGACTTACCCTTACAGTATGCATGTTGAGACGCAGATAGAAGCTGCGTATTTATGTTGGTACGGAGATGGATATCAATCAGTCGCTCCAACGTTTTGAGGAGGAATGATGATAAACTAATAGGTCTCAGGTCTTTTGGGCTGACATGGGAGTATTTCCCCGCTTTTGGTATAAAGACCACTTTCACTTCTCTCCAAGCCTGAGGAATATATGCCATTTTTAAGCAGCTGTTCAGAATCATCTCCAATACTGGTGTGATGATATCTGAACACATTTGTAATTCGGCAGGTATTATGCCGTCTGGTCCTGCAGACTTGAAGGGCTTGAAGCTATTTAGTGCCCAAAGCAGCTTGTCCCTTGTGATCAGACCTTGAGAAAGAGTCACCTGTGCCAGTGATCTATTCAGATCAGTGTACCCGGTAATATTGGAGCTTCCTGGGAAGTGGGTATCAAGTAGCAGATTGAGCGATTCCTCGCTAGATATCGTCCAGGATCCATCAGCTTTCTTTAGACAGCTGGGCATGGTTGGATTTGAAGCTAGGATTTTTCTTAGCCTTGATGCCTCAGAGACTTCTTCTATTTTGCCACAGAAGAGTCTCCAGGATGATCTTTTGGCTTTCCTTAGCTCTTTTTTGTATAATTTGAGAGCTTCCTTATAGGAGTCCCAATCAGTAAGTAATCTCGAGCTTTTAGCGCGATTGAAGAGTTTCCTGCAATTATTTCTGAGTGGTCCCAGTTCCTGGCTCCACCATTGTGGCTTTCTCTTCCCCATAGGTCGTATGAGGGGACAGGAAGCGGACATCGCTTTATTGAAAGCCGAGGTGAGCTCGTAGACCTTGCCGTCAAGCTCGGAAAAGTTACAGGGTGGACTTAAAAGTTCAGAGGTAACTAGTCCGCGAAGAGTTTCTCTGTATTTGGGCCAATTGGTTTTCCGAGGATTGCGGAAAATGGGTTGGCAGGGAGGATCAACATTGAGGTTGAATTGAAGATAACGGTGATCAGAGAAGGAGTGATCAGTCGAGACCTTCCAACCCGTTATCATGTCGTTGATGGTATCGGAGACAAGAGTAATGTCAAGGACTTCTTGTCGATTTTTGGTAATGAAAGTGGGTTCATTACCTATGTTACATACAATGAGGTTGGTGCTTAAGATATAATCAAAAAGTGACTCACCCCTGTTGTTGATATCCGAGCTTCCCCATACGGTGTGATGTGCGTTAGCATCACAGCCGATTATGAGTTCAGCCTTCTGCCTCCTTGCTTCTTCGATCAGTCTCTCCAGGTTATCACCAGGGAGAGGTCCCACGTGGTCGTGGGCGAGATATGCCGATGCCAACCAGACTGATCTGCCTGCAGTCTCCAGTTTCGCAGCAGTTATATCCCGATCGCTGAAATTAGGGAGTAAGTAAGCATTAAGGTTTCTTTTCACTAGTATGCACGATCTTGGTTTACCTTTGTCGGTCACATACAGTGAGTAATATCCAGGAGTCTTGAGTCCTTGAACCAGGTTGTGTACAATCCATGGTTCTTGGATCAAGACGACATCTTCCCCGCCTTTAGAGAGGCGAAGAACGAGAGCGGCCGAAGCCTTGATAGAGTGTTGGAGGTTAATCTGGATTAGCTGCAGCATTGTCGCTACAATCCTGAGGCACCTCCACCACGGTGTTATTTAGGCCTTCCAATTCCGAAGACGAACTAAGAAGTTCATCTTCACTCAGAAGAACCCTGTCAAGGAAATCGTCAGTTTCCATATCCGATTGTATATCGCTTACGGAGAGTGACGATTTTGCAGTTGCCGCATGATCGGCGGATTCATCGTCCTCCAGCGAAGGGAACGAGGTAGATGGCTCATCATTCGAGAGTTCAGGGTGAGGAGAAGGAGGAGGAAGTTTTCCCGCCTCGAGTTCGTCCTTTTTGTACACCCTCATTTTGACCTCGATCCAGCCAAATCGTATGAGGCCATCTGTTTTTGCCAGGGGAGCCAGGGTTTCCTGATTGATAATGACTACCGCACATCTGTGGGAGCCCTTTTGCTCCTCCAGTTTCGCCACCTTCCAGTTATGGGTCGGTAGAGAGGGGTTGCTTGATCTTAGAATGTCTAAGACGTCCTCTGGAGTGGATGGATTTGGGGGGATCCATATGCGCGATCTTGGCCGGCAGGGGATATCCTCCCTCGCAACGACCTCGAGCCTTGCGCCGGGCCACACCTCTCCAAGCCTACTAATCGCAAGCTTATAGAGGTCAGCCGATCTTTGGTCACTACATGCGACCAGCTTGATGTGGCCTTGATGCCACCCGCCTTCATGGATTAGCGGCGGTGGTCCCGGGTTTTCTCTCATGAATGAGGAGTAGTTGCCCGAGAGCGCAGATATTACATCATCCCATCTTTCGTGGGAGATAGTGCCGTCTATGTGACTACGGTCTATAACCGCGATCACAATTTTGTCCTTAAGGACCTCGCTAAAAGGCCTGTGAGATGCGGTAGTGGGAGGGTTGCCGGTGTTGTGCACCCTCTGTCTCTTGGGAACCGAAATGGTCCCTTCCACTGATCTCTGGCGTTTTGTCGACAAATCCCCGCTGGTTTTACTGAGGATTTGTTGGGCCCATGCCAGTTTCGCGATTAGGTCCGGGGTCCTGTCCTTCACCGCGATGTTGCCACACATACGCTGGATCCGGATGGCATTACGACGATTTTTGTAGTTCGTCGAGGACGGATTGCGATGACGCGATCCGGCGCTGTTGGTGTGGGTAGGACCATGATGCACAGTCCCACCCCCGCCAGAATTGGGTTTAGTTGTGGGTTTTGCGCCGACACCAGAAGGACCATGAGAAGGCACAGTCCCTCCTTCAGTCAGCCTTGCAGACGCGGTGGTAGTTGAAGGGCCAGCAGAGGGGGGACCATGATGCACAGTCCTCTCTCTGTTGGGAAGGGGTTTTTTTTGCTCGCAACCGCTAGTGGAGGGACCATGTGTATCCACAGTCCCAATCCTAGCTGGTGCCACAAGAGCTTTGCCGGTAGACAGTTTGGTCGCCGTACTACCGTCCGGTTTTAAAGGGGAACCGGCCGTAAAATTGTTTTGTTTTGTTTTTGTTTGTTTTGTTTTGTTAGGTTTCATATTAAGTCCCACGAGTAGCGGAGAAAAGAGGTCCATCTGCACAGAGATCCGCATTGTGCAGATAAGGCTAGTTAATCCGGAGGGCGCCAGGTATCCGGATACTCCGTACGCGACTGAGCTATTTGATGACTGGGCCCTCAGCCAGGTTGACTCTCGGCACGGGTCGTATGACACCTTACGTCCAGCCCAGGTGGTAAAGGAGGGGAATTTGGAAGGACGTATTGTCCTGTAAAGGCCGCATAGTGGTACACTTAACTGCGCTTTGAGAAAGAAAAGAGGAGAGGGGGACGTAGAGTCCGGGTCAATACTTGGTTGACGCTCGTCAGCAGCCTGTCTGTCATGGGTGGCCCTTAGACAGCATAGCCCGTTGAAGCTGCGCCATAAGCCTTCGCACCGGCACCATCGAATGCAATGATGGTACACACGTCAAGGTGACTGACCCCCGCGAAGGACAACCCATCTTAAGTTACAGTCAATAGTGATCCGGCAGATGGCAACATAGCCATGTCCGTATTCTTAAGTAAAGTATAACTTGTACTTTTTGTTATTAGTGAAAAAATAAAATAAATAGAACCTACCTAGAACCTAGTGATCCCTAAGTACTTATAGGACCTTACTTCCTCGATACATTAAGCTGTTGATACGCCTGGACAATCGTTGTATTGATAGGTGATGCCTAAATTTAGCGGTTGACAGTGAGGTCCACGGATTTGCATAAATTTTGTTTTTGACACATTTATAACAAGGGGATCGTGACACCATCTTACAGCCTTGTTAAATTCAGATTGCAATATTTACTTGGAGGTATCCAGCATCGATGTCTTACTACAATAGCTGTATCGTCAGCGTACGCAAAGGGAATGCTTTTCGTGAAGACTCGCAGCAGCTCGTTCGTGTACCTATATAATGAATAATAATGGACCCAGTTTTGACCCCTGTGGTACACCGTATTCAATCCCCTTCGGTTCACTATAGTTCCTAGAGATTCTGGCGATCAGTGAGGTAATCTTGTAACCAGCTGGCCAAGGACCCCTAATTCCAGCCCTGGCAGCAGCCTCCAATAGACTATGATAATTTAGGGTGTCAAAAACTTTACTGAAGTCGATGAACATGACCAGGACGTGAAGATTTTTGTTGAGGCTCTCATTGACCGTATTTGTAAATTTTCCTAAGAGTTAGTTCGTGCTTCTATTTTGTTGAAAAGCGTATTGATTTGCTCCAATCGGGGAATACCTGTCAACAAATTCGATGATTTTTTCACAACGACTTCCTCAAGGCATTTTTCGATGACAGGCAGGATTGATATTGGCCTGTAGTTGTCAATGTTACTTTTTGCACCTCTGTTATATATCGGATGTACAATGGCCGTTTTGAGCGTTTTTGGTACTACAAATTGGTCCAAACTACTATTTATAATGTTTGTGATTATTGGCCCAAGAATGTCTGGATTTGATTTTAGATCGGCTGGCCTTAGACCATCTATGCCTGATGCCTTACTCGCATTTAACTCGCGTAATATAGTCCTAATTTCGTTATCGTTGTTGTGGTTCGCGATGCTGCTGTTTAAATGGTTTGACGTTATGTTCCCGAATTTGTGGATTATTTGCGTTGCTTTCTTAGAGAAGTAATTAGAGAACTCACATCGATGTTTTGTTGAAATTTTTAAGGACCTGCTGATCCAAGGACATTGCTCGTCTTCCAATTATTTCGTTTACAAGTTTCCAGGTCTTACGTGGATCCCCTCTAACGGTTGCGAAAGTTCTTTTGTAAAAGCTACTTTTGCTAAATTTAATTTCTTTATTTAGATTGTTACGAAACTGCTTGTATTCTGCTTCATACATTGCACAAAGTCTATTATTCTTCCATCTTCTGTAAAGCTGGTCGCACATCCTACATTTCTCTCTCAGCTCAATTGTTATCCATGGGTTTTGAATCCTATTTCCCTTTTCACCAATCTCACTGTAGCACATTTATAAATCGCAAGTATTTTTTCGGCGAATTTTCTGTAATTGCATCTACATCCTGCTCCATAAGTACAGTTTCCCATTCAGTAGAACGTGTTTACGACACGATTACGAATTCGCTCGTTCTCGGTTCTTTTAAGGCAGATCTCTGTTTTTGTAAACGTCCCATAGAAAACTGCATAGTGATCCGATATGCACGACTCAATCAGCCCCGAGAACATAGACTGCGCTGGTATGCTTACGAGGATCTGGTCAATTCGCGCTGCCTATTCGCATATCACGGCGTGTTTGTTCTTTGATTACATTGATCAGCCTCTTTGCAGCCATCATATCCAGATAATCATTTACTATCCGCCTATTAACATCGAGGATGTTTAGATTCATGTCGCCCATTATAATAATGTCGCCGCATCACCACCTTTCCTGATCAATTATAAGTTCTAATCCATATTAATATTATAAATTCGAAAGTAACTCTGTCTGTCTGTCTCGTTTTAACGCCAAAACTACTGAACCGATTTAAACGAAATTTGGTACACAGATAGTCTAGAGCCTGAGAATGGACATAGGCTACTTTTTACTGCGGGAAAATGCTTCATCCGCTGTCCAGAAGCGGAGATCTAAGCCGATATCTAAGAAAAGTTGTAACTCTCGAATGCTTTCTAGCTCCTAGCTTTGGAATGACTCATCCAAATGAAATAGGATGTTTTTTAATATTAAGTTCAATTATGTACGAGTACAAAGATTTTAAGATATCATCTTTGTAGGTTATTCTGAAGTTGAACAATAAGCATTAAACTATAAATTTTATACAATTCAAAAAAGTAAAATGTTCGATTGAAGCTAGAACGTTGGATTTTCCCAGCGTTGAGTGGAGGAAAATTTGTGTGTGTGTGCGGCACAAATCTGTTCCTCTACCTTTTGTGCAATGTGCTTTTTCTTTCTTTTTTTATGCACCTTTTGCAGTTTGTGTTGTTTTTTTATGGCGCATGGCCAGGCCATGGGATTGAGAAAGATAGAGTTTGAAATGTAAATGATATTGAGAGGAAGTCACACTCAGAGTATATCCATATAATGAGTAGGGACACTCTCGACATTTTCTTTATCAGTTCTTATCAGCAAGTATTTTGTTTTAAATTTGAGAAGTGGCAGACTGGCGAAGCAAGGCGAGCATGCGACAGCTAGTTCATTTATAAAACTTCTCTCGCTCAAGTCCGGCGGTCTATAAATCGCAGTTATATATTTTCGTTTTGGTTTTTCTTCACATCTTATCCTTATGCTCTCGAAAGATTCTGTATTGGTAGTTAGTCTCTCATAGCTGATGGTAATTTTAATAAAAAGGGCAATACCTCCACCTCTGCTCTGTTAGGCACTTAAGGCTCATATAGGGCATAAAACCTAGCTTCTCCAACCATTTGCTTATGCAAAGTGGAAGGGACCTACAATATAAAGACGAATCCGAACGGAAATTTGAGAAGCATTTCATGACAATAGATCCTCTTTGATGTTTGTCAGACGTTCGCAAGAGGTGGGGAATGAACAAAACTTTTACGTGTTACTTAGCCCCAGCCGGATTTGAACCCGAGAACTTTAGGTTAGTAGTCCAACATTCTAACCTCGGCGCCACTGCGCCCAGGGTTAGTACCATGATAAGTAGTGCCTGGCGGGTTAGTGCATTTTCTATTAGCGTACATTTCTAAAGTCCTTTAGTTTAAACGAGTTCGACACGTACATGCGCCTATTATTTCTTGTTTGATCTTGTTTTTACGACACAAGTGATCTCCAGGATTTACAACCCACAAATTTGCATGCACACTTGAGGGACAGTTTTAAGATGTTAAATGTGTCGCTAGGCTCTTAGCGCATGCACACTTGCGGGACAGCTTTAAGGTGTTAAATGTGTCGTATGTAGATAAAGTCGGTTTGAACAATTCCCTTTGTAAAATTTGTTGTCATGTCCACTTTTAAGGGGCTTATTTTTTACAAAAGCCTTTTAAACTTATAAACGAATTATGAAGATCCTTCTTAACAATTCACCGATACTTAGATTTTTGACGCCCACTTAATGTGCGATAGGAATAAGGTATCCAACTGAACTTCGATATGTTTTATTTTGAAAATCGCTGTTCTTGCGTTTGGACCATGGAGTCCATACTTAGTTGATGGTTTAGTTAATAGGCGTTAGCAAAAAAAAACACATCCCCTTATTTGAATAGCTCCGCCGATAAACCAACAGAGCTGCTGGCCTTGTCGTTCTTTCTTACGCTATAGCTAAGTCAACCTCTTCGGAATCGTTTCTTCATTAAAAGGAGCCCTCAAATAAGCACTTCATAACCTCATCTTTTGTACAGCAGAACATTTAAATCCAAAATCTCATTGCATTGCTCCTTAAATGTTATAGAGACAAAAGTAGTAAGCAAAAATCCATTATTATTGTAAATATTGTCTTATCAACTAAATAAAGTGGTTTCTTTTATTCAAGTTCCCATCCATCATTATTCAAAAACCACTTAAGGCCCAATGCTTAGGTATTTTCAACCCCACCCCTACCATAAACAAAACAGTAGGTAAACCGCTACTTATTCCGGAGTTAAATACGTTTTTGTGGCAAAACAATTTAACATTGGCAGCGGCAGTGGCAGTGGTAATGCCAATGGCAAAGTTTAACCGTGCTGCCCGCGAACTTTTGGGCCCATTAAAATAATTTAATCTCTTGAAAATAATGCAAAACTTTCTTTCTAACTTTTACCATTTCAGATAAATCGTTTACTTCCTCCGTGATTCCTCGTCGGTTGGTTAAAACGTTTCCCCAAGGGGTCGAATGAACTAAAAACACACCGCCAATCAGCCCCGTCCTGCCAACTTTTAGTGGCGTTTAATTCGGTTGAAATACACAAAATTACAGCGCTTCTGGTTTGTTGTGTGATTTTCTTTGGCAATAATTGCGCCAAAAGAAAAAAAAAACACTTTTAGAAGTTTTGATTCCTTACCATATCGTCATCGTCATCACCATCGCCCTCCTCGGCTGTGTGTCATGTTTTGAGGTTATAAAAATACCAACACTTTACCGGCGGGGGACCACCAGCCTCTGTGCTAACAATCCCTTTGGGGATTTTCACGTTCCGCGGGTATTAAAACTTTTATGATGGATAATTCGATGGCACTTGTGATTTTATTTCAGTGTGACTTTTATCAGAAAACAATTTCCGGCCTGCAATCAAATACAATGGAAATTGGGTTGGTTTTATTTCTTATGTCTGTGACGGTGGAATTGCAGTACAATTGATCTGTATCAAGCTTAGGAAGGAGGGTTGGGTTTTGCTGCGAGACCTCCTACATCTGAGCGTTTGTATGAATAATACTCGTAGTTTACGGTCCACCAAGCCGCAAAGTTTGACACCACCTCCTGCCTTACGTAAATATATCAAACTACGTGATAGTATCCATCTCAAGACGTTGTCTCAATCCACTTCCACATGAGCTACCATTTCCTCACATCCCTTTCCAAGTGACTGGAATATTTCGTTTCCACCTGTCTACAAACAGATAATCATCCAATAAATCCTGACAGGATTATCTGGTTGATTTATTAAGACGAAAAATAACCCGAAGACAATATGACGAAGGTGCGTGAATGTGCCGTAAGAGTTATTCTGGTTTTTGTTCTTTTTTGCTGTGGAGGAATATAAAATTGGCCATTCTATTTCTATCATATCGTACGTTGGCAGCGTGCTTATAAAAATTGGAATAGCTTTTACAATTCCATAAGCCGATTAAAAGGACTGAATTGAAATAAATTATTATTTTGTTTTTGTCAGTTTTAATCCTTAAACCTTAAGTCAAAGACAAGTTACCACTCTCCTGTGGGGAAGTTTATAAAATGTCCGCAAAATGGTTTGAGCACGCCCAATCTTGAATAGTTGAATTCGAATTTGAAGAGCAAAAGGACATAGTGAAAATCTTTTGAATTGTCTTTCCTTCGTTTCGATGGGCGTACAAATGGAGAGTATGCAAATGTGAAAAAGGGTTTGACCGGAAATGAAGTGGAGACTTTCAATAAGCATTGATTAATGTGTCTGTATGCATGCTGTTAATGCATTAACATATACATAAACTATTCCAAACAAAAAGTCGCAATCCTTGACCGCGAACATTTTATGCACGTCCACAGATTATAGTGATGCCACTTAATTTACTAAGGAATGGGTCCAGAGAAGCAGCAAATGGAGTGCTTTTACCCAAGAGAGCGACCTAAACAAACACAACACATAGACAAGTATACGATTTGATTTTAATTGAAAAACGACCTAAAATATGAAGAAGCACAGCACAAAAAAGAAACTGAATGAAGGAGCATAACATGAGGATTCCTCGTTTTTTCTGGTCTTCAATGTTTATTTTTCTCATATCTGGGAGGAATGAATGCCTGCTGGGAGATACTAAAATATCCATATCGTCCTCTGTCCAGATATATGTGTTAGGGAATCATATTGTGATAGGTGGCGGTGGTGAATAAGCATTCTTGATTGTGTCCAGATATGGGAAGAGGGCAACAAAACTGAGGAATGTAACACGTCACCGTCATGTAAAATTAGTTCGAAGGAGGTTCAGTGGAGGAATGTTTTGTGGTTCGGATCTGGAGAGCTTTATTGAGAGTGCTGAAATGAAAGAAAAACAACTCAGCGAGGAGGACGAATGCAACCCATCGCACATTATGTTTTGAGAATATTTCACTGGATTAATATTGTTTTTGTCTGAAAGGGTTTTTTTGCAATTGTTTGTATAACGCTTCTATTGGGAAAATCTATTTGCTAGAAATTGGGAGGCTGTAAGGGTAGGAACACGGATATTACGTTCTGAATAATGTTAATAATAAGTAGGGAGTATGTTGCACGATTATGGCCGGCACGGATCAGTGTTGTAAGTGTGACTTCAAACCAATTGTGCTTTTTGTACCTCCAAGTGGTAATCAACCAGATACAGATGCCGATCATGTCATCCCAGACTTAAGTCGCTTCACTTATAGTGCTATCAAGTAGAATCTATCCCTCCGTGATTAGTGAAATCATGGAGAATGCTCTAAGCAAAGTTAGCACTTGGGCAAAAAAGTGCGGTCTGGGAGTCAACCCGAGGAAAAGTGTGCTGATGCTCTTCACCACCAAAACCAACATACCTGACTTTACGCTTCCTCGCCTAAACGGCACACCCCTACCCCTTTCAACCAGTGCCAGGTATTTAGGAGTTATCCCAGATCCTAAACTCAACTGGAAAATAAACATAGAACAACGGGTAAAGAAGGCATGTATAGCCTTCTATGCCTGCAGCAAAACCTTCGGAAAAAAGTGGGGCCTGCAACCAAAATTGACCCTGTGGATGTACACAGCCGTGGTACGACCAATCCTCACGTATGGGTCAATAGTATGGTGGCCGGCTCTAAAGAAAAATTACAATATTACCAAACTTAATAAGGTACAAAGAACGGCATGCATAGGAACAACGGGAGCTCTACGGTCAACACCGTCAGACGGACTCACAGTCTTACTGCATCTTTTACCTCTTGATCTACATATAACAAACATCACAGCACACAGCGCGATCAGGCTCAGAGAGTCTGGATGCTGGACTGCGAAACCCTACGGCCACAGTAGTATTCTAGATTCTCTACCTAGAAAACTAGTTCCGCCTTCAACAGACTACATCATTCCCAGAATGTCTTTCACAAAACATTTCGCCGTTCAAATCCCTACCAGATCAGAATGGCAAAATGGACAAGTGACAAGGGATGTCGATCAAACAATCTACACCGACGGTTCAAAAATGGACTGCGGCGTGGGTGCGGGAGTTTTTTCGGAATCCTTAAACATCGCCAAATCGTACAGACTTCCGGATACTGCAAGCGTCTTCCAGGCGGAGCTACTGGCTATCCGTGAAGCCTGTCGCCAGATCAAACCTCACTCCAATATAACACCGAGGCAAAGGATCGCCATAATTATTGACAGCCAGGCTGCCATTAAAGCGATCGCTTCGGTCACTATATCCTCTAAGTTAGTACTAGAATGCCGTAATGAGCTGGCCCTACTTGATAAGTTCAAGGTTACCCTGATCTGGGTTCCAGGGCACAGTAACGTTTATGGAAACGAACATGCCGACGAACTGGCCAGGCAAGGCTCAGCTCTTCACCGCTCTCTGGCGGAACTAGTCCACATTCCGCTCGGAGCAGTTAAGGCAAATATCACCGCAGAATACCTTAAGAAAGCCAACCTCAGATGGAGCAGGCTGACTGCATGCGTCATATCCAGGAAAACGTGGCCAAACTACAACAAGGCAAAAACAACCGACCTTCTAGGTAGAACCCGAAAAGACATCGCAAGACTCACAGCGATCTTTACGGGACACTTGCCTATAGGTGACCATGCCGCCAAGCTGGGCATCCCATACAATACACACTGCCGCAGTTGCAAAGTGACAACTGAAAAAGAAACCCTAATTCACTTTCTATGTACCTGTCCGGCTTTAGCTAAGACCAGACTACGAACATTGGGAAGCCCCTTCTTCAAAACACCTGAGGAAGTCTCCGAGAAAAGTATCAAGGAACTGATAACTTTCCTGAACTCCGCAGGTTGGATTTAGCCTCCCCCACCAATCGATAATACCCAGGTTTACGTGAGTTTGTGGTAACAAAACGGCACTCAGTGCTAATTGGGTTTGTCTTATCAAACCGCCACACCTACCTACCTACCCTAGAATCTATAAACACCATAACGCTCAATCGAAAATTCCTGCCTGATGAGTCTTAGAAATCTTTCATAAGCCCCTTTGAAATTGCACGTACCGCAGATGAGATCACTGGATCAACGGTCATCAACAGCCAATATTGCAGATACTTTATGTGAACTACATTGACATATTTGGCGCATTAGTCTTTAAGAATATTTAGAGTGGTGGAAAAGAGATGATAGGAGATATTCCGAATCGAACTATTGTCACCACGTCAAGGAACGAAAATATGGAAGTTGCTCTCAAGGTTTGAGGCAATCTCAGGGCATAAAAACCACCCACGTTCTAATCGACGCGACGCTAGGAACGCATCAACTACCATCACAGAGGCACTGACAATTTTCCAAGTTTAACAAATTCAACCGTGTAGGTATGCCAGTTTTTTTAGGAGAGAATACACAATGAATCATTTGCTGGGGGCTGCTTGCAGCAACGAAAAATGCCTGCGCTGTGGCAACACTATAAGGGTACTGTATCAATTACAGAAAATTAAAAAAAAATCCCTTTACCTCACGCTAATTATAAAAAAAAAACATCAAGTGGTAGGCCATCAGCTCTTGGTGTGTCTGACTCTCTTAGAATAAACTTTCCCCGTAAGAACTCGGGACCTCCCTGGAACCGCTCCTTGCATTACGATACATCATAAGAGGGCGCAGTCTGTTGCCTAAGACGTCAATGCCCGTGGGCCGTATTGAGCTCTCTCTCTCTCTCTCTCTCTGCTTCGATCTTTTTTGTCTGGTTTTTATAAAAAAAAAAAAAATATAAAAAAAAGAATGCCTTAGCACGACTGTAATGCCAAACAATATGTAGAACCGATATCGCAAAATCATCAAAGAAGTAGCCGAGACTAACGAAGGGTATCAAGCCACCCGGGAAAAGGAGCCCGTGGTATATTGATGAATGCTCCATATGCTCCATTTACAGGAAGGAAGATCCTGCATCTTACAAAAACTATGCCATTCTGCAACGTACTTCTCGACAGCTACCTCGGAGTAAACTTCATTTCCACATATGACACCTTAGGGGAGATTCGACGAAAAATTACAAAACAAATGGGTTCAAAAATCTTAACCCTGAAGACCAAGTGTAAGCTTTAAAAGCACTGATGCTGCCAGTTTGGCTGTATGGCGCAGAGCGCTGGACGCTAAGCAGGAGAGGAGAGGTAATATTGGGTTCTTTCGAAATAAAAATACACCGTCGGATATGTGGTGATGTGTGCGAAGAGGACGAATGGAGGAGAAGATACAACCGCGAACTCTATTAGCTGTACCAAGATGTGGATGTAGTCCGAAAAGATAATATACGTCAATTGCTTTTGCTCTTCTAATCAAACGAATGGACAATTATGCGACTACAACCTTGGACTACCAGCCCCAGGTTCGTGATGAGCGCAGTGAAAAATTCTATTGCAATGTTAAATTTATAACATAGTACACTGGCGATCACAAGAATGAGGCCATACATTTGCAATCAATTTTCAATCTTTATACCTGTTGGGAATTGTATACCCACAAACTTTTACTACCTCGGAGCAGGTACATATTTTTCCCAACAGTGAGTCATACAATTAAAGCGTAAATAAAAAACGACGACTGGAATTCGCCAAGATCAAACAATGAACTATTTGAAAAGCGTATAAAAAGATGCGCTACTAAGATGAGGAAATTGCGAATATTTCGTTGCAGGAGTTCACATCAGCGATTTTTTTCAAAGTTTTGTGAGGAATATTTAAAAAAGCGTTGAAAAGAACTGTTTTTATTTATTTAAAAAAAAAAATGATTTCCGGAAAAGACTTTGACAGAAAGAGGAAAAATAGATGCTTTCAAGGAGTTAGGACTCTCAGGCCGAGAAATTTGCAAGGAGGCTAAATAGAAGTAAGACTGTTGTAAACAATTATCTTGCGGACCCACAACACTATTGGAAAAATCAAAAAGGGCGCACGGCAGACGCAACAACATTACGAGAAAAGCGGAAAAGCATTAATATTGAGTATGACCGTCATTTTTCGATATGACCTCTATAAGACGGTTTAGAAAAGAATCATACGGTTTTTTTTTTTTTAAATATTTAAGAGAAATTTGGGCACAAGCATCACAAATATCTTCGATTAAAGTGTCCTTGTCTTTAAATTGTCAGCCGCCTTCATACACTTTACGAGATAACCTGTTCCAAACATTTTCGATTATGTTTAAGTCCGGTGAATAGGTCGGCCATGGCAAAAGTTCCACGCCTTCTGATTGAATCCAACTTCTGGCAACCCTGGAAGTGTGGATAGGGCCATCGTCTCGTTGGAATATGCAAGACAGGGGTCCGAAAATGTTTTTCATTTTTGGAAATGACCGTTCCACCAAACATTTGAGGTGGTTTCCGTTCATTGTTGTGGACAAAAACTTCAACTCGATTTTGCCATAGTGGGTAATAGCTCCCCACACCATTAAACCTGATGTACGGCTGTGATGTCTTGCCAAAATAAGCTCCTCCTTTCTTAGATCATGGAAATAAAAGTTGTATTACCATCGGGACCGTTATGGTTAAACTCAAAAGCGTCTTCTCTGTATATTACCACTTTTTCGTTTTATCCTTCGAACCGTTGGTATGCTGGTTGATACTCCGCTGTTGGCCCTTATTTTATTCACTGGTAGAGTAGAATTTGAGGCAAGGCGTAGAATAACCCGTTTTTCCCGCAACCCTTGAAAGCATCAATTTTTCCTCTTTCTGTCGCTGTCAAAGTCTTTCCGGAACCCATTTTTTTAACTAAATAAAAACAGTTCTTTTCAACGCTTTATTAAATACTCTTAACAAAACTTTGAAAAATATCGCTGATGTGAACTCCTGCAACGAAATATTCGCAATGGCCTCATCCTAGTGACGTATCTATTTATACGTTTTTCAAGTACCTAGTTCATTGTTTGACCTTGGAAAATTCCAGCGGTCGTTTCTTATTTGCCCTTTAATTGTACGACTTACTGTTGGGAAAATATGAACCTGTTCAGAGGTAGTAAAAGTTTCCGGGTATAAAATTTCCAACCGGTATAAAGACTGAAAATCGATTGAAAAATGTAGGCCATACATTTTACTTGGGTTTTGGGCAAATGGTCATTTTGGACTTTGGGCGAATGTGGCGCAGCCCTTTCCATAAAATGCCAACACTTTTTTTTCTTCAAAATTAACAGCGCCATGTTTTTATCTACCTCCACGCATTCCAGATAGAACCGGTAGAGGCGCGACTGTTAGCACATTCTAAACAGTATCTTCTTTTGTTTAACGACGAGGTGACCTGCACCCCTACTGATACGCCTGTTGGGTTCACCGGTTTGATATCAAAAAGAATCGGC
This sequence comes from Portevinia maculata, assembly GCA_949715645.1. Classification (NCBI taxonomy): domain Eukaryota; kingdom Metazoa; phylum Arthropoda; class Insecta; order Diptera; family Syrphidae; genus Portevinia; species Portevinia maculata. The sequence continues at coordinate 100,185,402 of OX454528.1, forward strand.
TGGCCTCCCGATTTCGAACCACTTCCCGCCAGTGTTGTTGTATTTGCGTGATCAAGGAGTTTTTATCCTGCCCCTCTTTCGCGATTGTATTTGAGCTTTAATTGATATTACATTTTAGACGGGGTTCGAATGACCTCTCGTTTGAACATGACAGCACCAACTGAGCCGGTCGCGCTTCATTTTCTTTCAGATAGGTAGGTTCTTTGACGTAAAAAACATCAAAAGCAGTAGGTACTTCTAATTTATTGATTGAATTCCTGACACTGCTTTTGAGCTCTTGGAACAGGTGATCGCCAAATTTTCTATCAATTGATTGTGTATAGATACTCTGACGGAAGTCTCTATGCCGATTTATGCAAAAAGAAACTTCAAGTATGCAAATGATCTTATTTTTTTTACTGGCAACAACGTAGCCCTATACTCAATGAAACAAAACCATTTATTTGTAGATCCCAAAGGGATCCTTAACCAAAAATCACTCCTCCTTCCTCATTTAAATTATAATGTCCAACTATTAAATCCATTTTCTAATTACCACAAAGGATAAAATCGTCCCTTACCTTCATTTAAACTTAAAATTAACACAACACCCATTAATGTTGCCACCCCATACCATTGGTTGGCATTTAATAACTTCAAATTAGGCAATTGTCCAGTTAGACAACGCAAATTTCGGTCCACTAATTAAACATTCCAAGGCAAGGCATTATATAGCACGCTGCGTGAATTGTCGTCATCGTTTTCGTCGCCTTCTTGGCTCCTAATTAAAGTTAAGCCTTGGAAAACGACCGCACAATTAGGAATAACAAGAAATTACCTCTGCCAAAGGATTACATCTTTTTCTTCTTTAATTTCCTTAGTCCTGCGCTTCGTTCCATACCTGAAAGAAAATAAAAACCTGCCAGAAGAAATATTAACGTTAACTAGATAAGGGAAATTATCGTTTTGTTTGTCTTAATTTTAATTGTTTGGCATTCATAATTTTGTTTTTCCTTGTTTGTATCATCCTGACACAAAACGTGCTTTACGTCCTTTACGTGTGTAAATAATTACGATGCTGCCATCCCCTCTTCCTTCAGGCAAAAGAACGATATGCCGCATGTCTGACAATAAACCTTAATTTATCAATTTAATTTCAAATTATGTTTCTTATTAACTTATCCTCTCTCTCTCGCAAGGATACGCCAAAGACGTGTTGCAACATCTCGGTATGTGTATCCGATCCGTATGTAGTGGGAGTTTCTTTGAAGAAGATGTTGAATTCCGAAAATATGGTTTGCCATTGACAAGGGAGGACATGATGTTACACTTAAATTATTCATAACGATTTTCTTCTGTTGTGTCCCTTGTCCTTATAAATAGATATCCTTTTTCTAGTTGCCGGAGGAATGTTTTCTATCATTTGGTCGGCGAAAAGGATGTAGTCTTATGAATCGTCCAGGTTCGAAGGGACTTTTAGTGTGTTGAAACTAATTACTATATCGTATCCTGGTATCCTTATTCATATCTCATATGTGTGAGGTGTGTATGTCTTCTTTGGAAATCGCTGACACATGTTAAATGGAGTCAAGTGGCAATTGCCATCCGTATACAGGGAATGTTATTAAATCAACGCTATCAAGGACATTAAACTATTATTATTTTTGGGTTTACTTACTAAGTATTTATGTTTGCATATGCATGAGCAGGGCCGCAATGTTGTCGCTGCGTCGGAGGATGAGAGAAACAGATAGTTTTGTGAATTAATTGATTGCCTACGGAGTGGGCAGGACGTGCTGTTGGGGTTGAGTTGTTTTTTGGTGATGACTTAATTTTGTGGAACTGATTTGGGAAATGCTGCATGAATAGTTTATTACTTTGGGGTAAAATCGAAATTTATCTCCAAGTGATAAGGATTCGAATGTGAATTTTGGAGAGAGAGAGAGCAAACTAGCAATTGCCCTTAATTGGGTGAGTTGTGCGATAAGGGCCAAGGACGTCAAATAATTGTAAGTCTTCCTCTTCGGCAACAACAGCCATTACTACCGCTTTATGTACTGCGAAATACGATTAAATGCTTAGCTAGAATCGCTTTCAGCCCACTGTCAGAATTGAATATAGACAGAACCATGCTCTGTCGCACACGAAGCGTGTAAAAACTTAGAAGTTGCTCAACCTGCGCGAATGTGACAACGACGGGTGAATGCGAAACGATGTTAAGTGCTGTTAAACTTGGGCTTAGGTGTAGGTATTTAGTTTTGACAGTGAGGATGAATTCGCGCTCAGAATGGAGATTTCATCGAATTATTTATTGAACGCTACCCCGAGGAACAGGTAAGCAGAGGAGTATCCCATCTTAGGTGCATGCACGGCAATTGTGGCAACAAACAAAAATACTACTCCCAAGGCACAAAAAGGCTTAATACACTTGCAATACAAAAACGAACGATAAAACATTTTAGCAAACGAGATATCAGGAAATCTTTTGACTCCCTAGCCTTAGCCAACGTCTTAATGTTTCCTGTCTATCGCGGTGTAATCGATATTTCCAACACAAGTGCTCAAACAAAATAGCCAACCCTTAGAACATTTCAACCAGAATATACACAAGAGGGTGCACGGGCTTAGCCTAATTTCGGACGTACATTGAAATACAAGAAATCCTTTCTACAACACGAGTGTGGAATGCACTTCCCGCCATTATAATTTACAAACATTTAATCGAAAGTGCATCTGTTTCTTCGTTCTCATATTTGTTCCCATTTTTTTAATCTTCCCTCGGAAACGCCGAGTGTCAGACCGACAATTTACAATTTCTTAATTTGTTCAAAAAAGGAGAATGCCAGCGCAACGAGCTTACTGTTGCTGGTAGCTTCACACCTCGTCGCGAACTTCAATTCAGCTGCCCGTTAGCGTTCATCAATCGGTCGTTTCTTGTTGGAACATGTGATTACGGAATGCTCCGACTGCTGTTGTGACTTGTGGGACATCTGTGGATATTAGTTAATATAACTTTTTGTCTAATGTTGTAATCTTTATGATTTTTGATATTTTTTTTAGTTTGTTTTTAAAAATATAGATTTTTTAAAATTTGCATTACTCGTCAGAAAAAGTGAATATTTTCAAAGGCTATAAAAACAAATATTTTCCTTCCATTAGTATTCCTATACATAAAAAAAACCTTTCCGTCCCAGGGACCGTGCGCTTGTAAAGGGTCTTTCATTAAGGACTTGACAACTTCTTTTTTAAATAAAATGCAAACTATTTGAGATATCTCAAAAAACAAATCATTGGCTTGAATTACTATCAAAACATTTGTGAATGGAATTCGACTTCGTTCATATGTCCACCACGGGAATGTATGCAGCGGTCAATACGTTGAACCCAATTTTCGATGACTCGGCCACATATTTTGACCGATAGATACGGCTGCTATTTCTCCTTCAATATTGGCTCTGAGCTCCTCTAACTTCGCCGGCTTGTTGGCATAGACCAATGATTTAATGTAGCCCCATAAAAAAGTCTAGAGCCGTTAAATCATACCATTTGGGCGGCCAATAGACGCGTCCGTTTCTCGAGCAATTGCTCAAAGAAATAACGTTCGAACATGTCTCTGTAGCGAATACCATTTACCGTAACGTGACGGTCATTTTCATGGACTAAAAAAACGGCCCAATTACGCCACCGCCATTAAAACAGCACCAAACAGTGACTTTTTACGGATGAAGTGTTATTTCAAGAAGCACATGAGGGTTCTCACCTGTCCAGTAACGCATATTGTGCTTATTGACGAACGTTTAACCAAAAATGCGCTTCATCGTTGAAGTGGCTTTAGCTCTTTAGTCAGCTCAAGTCTGAGTGTAGGCCAAGATCTTTACGCAAAATTCGCCATAATGTGGCCTGGGAGAGGCCCAATCCTCGAGAATGCCGTGAAATTGACTGATGTGGCTTGTTTGCTACGGACGCCTCTACGGCAGCAATATTCTCCACACCTCCGAGCCCGAGCGCATCCACTGCAGGCTGAACAATATAAACGGAATCTTGAATGGTTAACTGACATCTGTCTAAAGCCGAAATCAATATCGCAGTAATAAAATCTTGTCTTCCTCCTTTTGATACCCTATTCTAAGGGTATATTAATTTTGACGCATAGTTTGCAACATACCTTAATATTGCCCGTAGACCCCTAAAAGTTACTATATTTATGATCAGCATCGATAGTAATGTCGATCTAGCCATGTCCGTCCGTCCGTCTGTTGTCAAAAATTATGCCTTTCAACTGGGCCTAGAGAGCTGAAATTTTTAACCATATACTCTCTAGGGTCCCGAAATAATCAAGTTTACGAATTTTTGAAATCCGCCCACAGACGAAATCGAATTTTGAGCTAGAAAGCTGATTTTATATATGATCTATGACTCCTAAACCTGCTCGGGAGAAATTTTCAGAAATCCGCCCACTGACACTCCCACAATTAAATAAAACAATTTTTTTGAAAAACAAAATTTGAGCTAGGTAGCTGAAATTTATAATACGAGTATATACTCTCTAGGGGGCCTCTATGCTCATCTGTAAATACTTTCAAAATCCGCCTACTGCCTGAAAGTTTTTTTTTAAATTGTGGGCGTCAATTTAAAAAAAAAACCTTTCTTTGAAAATCCAAAGTTTGAGCTAGGGAGCTGAAATTAATAATATATACTCTCTAGGGGACCTTTATGCTCATGTGTTAAGTTTTTTTAAATCCGCTTGCTGACACGCCCACAATTAAATAAAATAATTTTATTGAAAAACCAAAGTTTGAGCTACGGAGCGTTTTTTTTACAAAAGCTTCGTTTTTTTTCATAAAATCCTTTAAATGTCATATACCAAAATATGTAGAGCGTTCTTAATAATTCAATCATACTTAGACTTTTGTCACGCCCACTTATGAGGGATAGGAATAAGAATATGGTATCCAACAGTTCGCCCAAGCGGACTGTAGCCCGTCCCTATGTTTTTAAGCTTAAAATTGTGCTGTTTCCGATGTACAAGCCAATTCTTCATGGCTTCTGTTGGAATTTGTATCATCAGCAAGTTCTTGGTGTAGTAAACACTCAGCTGATGCCAAGGAGTTGCATGGTACTGTCGATCTAGACAATCGTTGCTCCTCTTTTAACATCCTCTGTTTAACCCCGCCTTCCCTACCCGTTAGACAGCCTGGTCTTCCTGGTTCTCTCTGACGCTGCAGAAATATTTTATCCTTCTCTATTTTACTTTTAAGCAAGGCATCAGCATGTCGTCTACTGAAAGAATATAATTTCTTAAAGAAGTTTCTATATAATCAGTATTTATGGTCCATTGAATCAAGGATCAAGAGTGATTCTAGATCTTTTTGGCAATTTTATAATGTAAAAAGGAAATCTGTTGGATTCCCCTCCAACATGAATTACAATGGTAATGTGAGTAGTAATATCATTGAAATCTGTAACATGTTTGCAACTTTTTTTCAATCCAATTTTATGGTTGATGACTCTAATTATGATTTTTTGACAGCTTCTTCTCAAATAATTGATATGGGTTCAATATTGATATCTGAGGAAGAGATTTATAATGAACTGTCTAGTTTAGATAGTAGTCTAAACATTGGACCTGATAACATTCCTGCAAGGTTTTTAAAAGAATGTGCTTGTAATCTGTCGAAACCTCTGTGTTACATTTTCAACCTATCTCTTCGAAGTGGTGAGTTTTTAGATGCCTGGAAATTTTCCTATATTACTCCCATTTATAAATCTGGTTCAAAGCAAGCGGTTGAAAATTATAGACCGATTGCCAAATTGCAACTGATTCCTAAGATTTTTGAATCGATTGTGAAGAAGAAAATCTATGAAGCGGTAAAAACTCATATTTCGGTCTACCAGCATGGATTTGTCCAAGGGCGATCGACTGCGACAAATTTGAATCTCTTACTGAATTTTTGCTTGAAAAACATGGAAAGCAAATGTCAAACCGATGTTGTTTTCACAGATTTCTCAAAGGCGTTCGATAGGGTTAGCCACCGAATTTTATTGAAAAAACTTTCCTTCTTAGGATTTCACTCAACACTCCTTAAATGGATAAGCAATTACTTAACTAATCGTTCTCAGTTTGTTAAAATTGGGTCTAAATTATCTTTTAAAATTAGAAACTACTCTGGTGTGCCACAGGGCAGTCATCTTGGACCCTTGCTGTTTCTACTTTTCATTAATGATTTACCCACAGTGATTAATTTTTCAAAATGTTTGATGTTTGCGGATGATGTAAAATTGTTTATGTCTATAAAGTCAGTTGCTGATAGTGTACTTTTACAAAAAGATATTGATGCTTTGAACGAATGGTGCTGTATGAACGCCTTAAGCCTGAACATAAATAAATGCTCAATTATGTCCTTTTCAAGGTCCGCTATGCCGATATTGTTTGAGTATAAAATGGCTGATGTTGTATTAAATAAAGTCGCAAGCCAAAAAATTTGGGAGTCATTTATTAGGAACTCTCGTGAATTTCGAGATCCTTATACATTAAAATCCCTATTCGTAGCTTTAGTTCGTCCAATTTTGGAATATTGTTGTGTCGTATGGTCTCCTCTTTTCAAAAAAGATTTGATACGTATTGAAAAAATTCAAAAACGGTTTACTAAGTATGCGCTTCGAAATCTGAATTGGTCTGATTCCATGCCATCTTATAATAGTAGATGCTTATTGATTGGTTTAAAGACTCTATATTGTAGAAGAACTTACTACTCTATAACATTCGCAAGAGATGTCATAACGGGACATATTGACTGTCCCCCTCTTCTAGCTTTATTTGGAATTTATGCACCTTCTAGAACCTTAAGACCTAGAAGTAATGGTTTTTTCTATGTTTCTCGACATGCAACAAACTATGGTCAAAATGAGCCTATTACTAATGCGTGTGTCAATTTTAATAAATATGCAAATGTTATCGATCTTGATCAAAATAGATCTGTTTTTAAATCCACTGTTATGGAAAACATAATCTAAATCTATGTATGTATTAATGTATATGTATTTTATGTCTTAAATTTTTATATGTATTAGTTTATATGGAATATGTACCTAATTAGTCTAAGAAAGTTGTAATACTTATAGACCTAAATAAATAAATAAATAAATAAATTAAATAAATTATCCAACTCGCTTTGAAAATTCATTTCCCGTCGTTTTAATATACACTACACGATCACAAGGATGTGGCCATGCATTTTGCAATCGATTTTCAGTCTTTATACGTGTTGGAAATTTTATACCCAGAAACTTTTACTACCTGTGAACAGGTACATATTATAAAGGGTAAATAAGAAACGACCGCTGGAATTTCCCAAGATCGAACAATGAACTATGTACTTGAAAAGCGTATAAAAAGATGCGCACTAGGATGAGGTCACATGCAAAATCTTCGAAAGAAAGGAAAAAATTAATAAAATGTTTACATTTTATGGTTTTAAAACATTTATTTATTATGTTTTTTTTTAATTGATAATGATTATGCCCGCCATTTTTCGATATGACGGTTTGGAATACAATCATACATTTTTTTTTTAAATAATTAAGAGAAATTTGGGCCCAGGCATCACGAATAGCTTCGATTTAAGTGTCCTTGTCTGCCGCCTTCATGCACTTGACGAGATAACCATGCCCAAACATTTCCGGTTATGTTTAAGTCCATTGAATAGATCGGCCATGGTCCGAAAATATTTTTCATTTTTGGAAATGATTGTTCCGCCAAACATTTGAGGTGGTTTCCGTACGTGTTGTGGACAAAAACTCCAACTCGATTGTGCCATAGTGGGCAATAGCTCCTCACACCATTACACCTGATGTACGGCTGTGATTTCTTGCCAAAATAAGTTTTTCCTTTCTTAGATCATGGAAATAAAAGTTGTAACCATCGGGGCCGTCAAGGTTAAACTGTTTTTCATCCGAAAAGACAACACGTTTCCATTTACTGCTTCAAGCGACATGCTCTCTTGCAAAATGAAAATATGTACCTGTTCACAGGTGGTAAAAGTTTCCGGGTATAAGATTTGCAACAGGTATAAGGACTGAAAATCGATTGCAAAAGGTATAGCCACATCCTTGTGATCGCCAGTGTATCTTGAGTTTTCTTTGAATTTACTTGCAAATCTTTCTATTGCTCACAGTGAGGAAGCGGCTTTGTGTGTATTCTAGCTTTTTCCCAAATATTATGCTGTCACGAATTACAAGCTTCACACTATCACTTACCGTTAAGTTAACTTCCTGAATATTGAAAAATAAAACTTCTAGAACTTGAGGTTTTGGGGGCAGTTTAGCTTCAGTTATTTGATGATTGATATTTCCCAATAAAAAAATACCTTTGGCACTTCTTCTTATTTGCAATGACATCTTTAAAAAAAAACTATGAAGTATTGTTATACTATGTAAGTATTGTATTGTACTTGTTATCGATGCGAAGAATGACAGTAGACTAACAACTGATTGCGGCAAGTGCTCTTTTCCTACATACATTGCATGGCATACTTGATTGAACATCGGGTATAGTAAATGATGCCAAATTTGTTCTGCAACGGTTTTATGTTTTAATAAAACAAAATAACGACGTGTGAGTAAAAAAAAAATTCAAAAATAAAGGACACCCTAATGTACATATATGTTTGAATGAACTCGAACACTTGTGGTAGTTAAGAGAAATCCTTTTTTCAATTAAAATCAAATTTTATTCCATCTCTTTTTAGTGTTTATTTAGGACTCGCAGTCGCTGAAACAACATAAAGCAATTGCCGCCATATATCTGTTGAAAGTGTGGTTAGGTAGAGTTATTTTTTGTACGTGTATAACAATATTATTCTTTAATCAATATCAGTTCAAGCTTGCTATTCCTATACTATCCCAGTATATGTGCACATTTTATTGTTTAAATGGAACAAAAGTTTCAAAGGCCAATGTTTCAAGGAAACACGAAAATACATATAAAGAAAATCTCCTGCTTCCACGTTAAGAAAATTCCAAATATAAAAAAAAAACAATAAGTAAACATTCATCTTGTTTACTCAAATCGCAAAGTCAAGAAATTCTCTCAATACAAATCAATAAGAACTCTGTATGTTCATGATGGCGTCTTGTCTCACGGCATCCCATTCCCCCATCTATCGGATCAACAAACGTAAGCTCCGTTTGCCTAAAGTCTTTAGCCATAATAGATGACCTCATAAAAAAAGTTTGATTTTTTATTGTCAAACATAAAAAGCCAAATCGCAAACACACTTAAGTCGATACTGCGCCAAAGGAATCCGCCCGATATAAAAGGACGCCGAATGTCAATAGGACGCCCCGGAACAAGAAAAAACATTTGCACACTCAACGACCGCATAAAACTTAAGACATTCAATAAGGAACATTCGACCTTTTATCCTTTTAACAATTTCTCTTTGCATGTGTGTGTTGTGTGCCATATTTTGTTTTGGAGCGGGCGGAAATTCTGCTTCTTTTTTAGGTGGTATTACATTTCGAAGGATAAACAGAACGGACATGCAGTCATACTTAATGTCGGAATCATATTTCGAAATCAAAGTTCCAGCAGGATCTGTGTGTGTACCTTTTTTTTGCGAAAACAAAAGGTGTATACTTTCAACTCGAATTGTTCATTATTTACACATGTTTACGTTAAAAATACTCACACGAGGGTTCTGGTGGGTCCTTTTGAGAATTTGGCGATTTGTGTAACTGAATCATATCTGGAACAGAGCAAATATGGAAAATTAGTTTTTTTTTCCAGTGAGAGGCGTTTGAATGCGCTGTACCCGCATTTGCACGATTCGTTAAACAAAGGACACGTTCGGGAACATTTCGTTAATTCGTAGAGTTCCTTTTTTTCCAAATGAAGAGAACGAGATGTGTTTGCAAAGAGTGGAGCAACATCCTTTACAAATATTGAATTTCGCATAAATATATTCCGTTGAACGTTTTTCCATGAACAAATGTGTATGAACATTTAATTCAATTGTCCTGTAATAGGAAGTTTTTTTTTTATTAAAAATATCTTTCACAATAACTAATTGAAATGTGAGAAGAGGGATGCTTGGTAAATTATACTCCGGCAGTGGAAAGTTTTGGCTGGGGGAGATAGGTGCAGTGGTTCAGTGATTGGACTGTTGGTTCGCAGGTTCAAGTCACCCAAGCAGCACGTATAGTTTTTTCACTGCTCCACCTCTTGCGAAAGTTTACCATCCAAGAACACAAAATGCCGAGAGAAGCTTTTTAAAATCTGCCGATCCAAATCTAGCCGTGACAAATATTCATTTTCGCACTCCAAATGGTTGGAGAGCTGCTAGTTTTCAGGCCCTATAAGGACCGTGAATGTTAAAAAAAATGTTTTTAGTTCATAGGCTTAGACTGTTAACTTCGGTGTTTTTAAGACTCAGGGAACGTACAGTGTCGCACTATCAATTATAACGAAATGTATTTAAAAAAAAAAACTTTCTGAAGGCTGGCGTTTATGCATCCCAGCCATCTGAACCGTTTCATAAGCAACCGAGAGTTAAGATCCGCAGAAATGTCCCATAAACCGCATTAAACTGAAACAAAGGTAATGGGCCCGGACAAAATACCTGCCTGTACTAAAAAATCTGAACTTGCAAGCTTCTAAATAACGGGCACCAAGCTCTCTTGTCGAAAATGCCTGCCTTTGGAATCGACGATACTTTTTTTCAATAGATTCGAAATTACCTTTCGGGTTCAATTCAAGTTGTTTTTTACGGTTTCAAGTCTACAACTCACCAAATAAATTCTGGTGCTCCCCAAGGCTCTGTTTTGTCTTCAACTCTCTTTCTCATTGTTGTAAATGATCTCCTGTCTATTGTCTCTTATTCCATCCACTCCTCCAGTGATGACAGTACCCTCAGCTTCTTATATTCGTTTCTTGGTTCACGCCACTTATCTTCGGCTGTGGAACTGGAACGGCAACGACTCAACAGAATACAAAAACGGGTGATAAGACTTATTGACGATCGGGATATCGCGGAAGCGTTTGACTCTCTTAGTCGTCGTCGCAATCCATAATTCCACCATAAGTGCTCAAATAGCCAACTGCATTCCACCCTTAGAACATTTTAACCGCAATACCCGCCATGCCAGGAATTCGCATCAGTTCAGCCTTAAGCCTGTATTCGGTTATACAGTGAAATACAAAGCATATTTCCTTAGCCGTACAGCGCCAATATGGAAAGCTCTTCCCTGCTCCATTTTTTCCTTCACAAAAATTCAAAATCAACGTGCATCTGCCTCTCCCTATCTTCTAATCATAGTTTCCTTAACACACGTGCTGTTTGCGTCATTAATGTCGCTGCCTCGACCCCAACCTAATTTTCCAAGACCTTGTCAACTGCTTTTGGCTCCATCTCACGAATAGCTTGGACGGTATTCATTTTAAGAGCTCGAATCGTTTGTGCATCGATCGTTAAGGCACCCCACAAAAAAAATCTAAGGGGTCAAATTTCAGATCCGAGGCGGCAAATTGACTTATTTTCAATAGACGCACTGTTTGGGCAATACACCAATCATTTTGAAATAAGGTTCCAATATTCCGCAACGTTGTTCAAGCGATTCTTTTCTTTGTGCGGGGTATTTACTGACTGAAAGAGAAAGAGCGGTTCCCAAAAAAAGGAAAAAGTAGACACATGTCACGAAATTATCATCCAAGAAATTTACTTTCCTTTTTGTCAAAAGAAATTGAAAAGGCAAAAAATGTGGAGTTGGTCATATATTTAGAAAGTCAGCGGTTAATAAATGATCGGCAATATGACTCTCGAAATCGAGGACGTTGAACAGGTAAGCTAATCAGTACCGACACGAGCCTAATATACTCCGTCGGCGAGCTTTACTTTTTGCTCTTCTTATTTGTGCATCTTAAGTCAATAAGGCGTCATCTTCCTTAACAGCGAATTTATGATCAGGATTCAATAAGGGACCATAACCCACCCACTTGTGTTCCTACTGGTCCGCCTGTAGGGCTCCCCGGATTGAGCTCAATGAACATCGCGGGCTGCTCGGTTCACTTTTTTTTACTGATACCAATCGAATGCTGGTGTTTGATTGTCCTTTTACGAGATTGCTGATCTCTAGTCGTGCCAACCCACGAATCTGCAGGCACACTTGGGGAGAGCTTCAAGATGTTAAATGTGTCACTAGGTTTAACCATCCGTCCGCAATTCCGTTGTCAATTTTTTAGGCTTATCATTAGTTCCGGGCATTTTCTATAAGTTTAAAAAACTGGATATTCTATTTTGTTTTTATTTCATTTTTTTTTTTTTTTTTACATACACTATCAGTTCTGTGTCGTGGAGTGCTTAAAGCAAGCAACTATCACGAGCAGAAATTTACCGGAACTAAAAGTGCTCCCACAGGCTCATCATTTAGTGCAGGTGTTAGTAAGGACAAAACAATTAAAAATACAATAATTATGTACCTACAAAATACTAACACAGACACAAAATAATGCAAACAATTTAAGACATTAAAGCATTATTACGCAAAATATTTTTTAGCCTAATTTTACTAACATGCAAGTCAATCACATGATCATTTAGATTATAGATTCTACTCATGCGACTAATAGGCTCATGCCTCCCATAATTCGTTCTATGATGGGGGCTAAACAATAATTCAACACTGCGTAAATTATGGGCCACCACCACGAAAATTAAAGCCAATAGACGACAGCAAGTCAGGTGCATCTATTTGACCGGATATAAGCTGATGTAAAAAAATTATATCGCTATTAAGCCTTCGTTGAGAAAGGGGTAACATTTGAAGAAGCTTAATACGCTGACTGTAAGGAGGAAGGTTAAAAGGATCATCCCATGGAAGTCCTCTAAGTGCAAATCGAATAAATTTACGTTGAATGGCCTCTATTCGATTTCAATGAATGTTGTAGAACGGCGTCCAAACTTGTGAAGCATACTCTAGAATCGGACGGACAAAACAATTGTACAATGACATAGAAACGTAAGGGTCATTAAATTCTTTGGCCCACCTTTTTACGAAGCCCAGCATAGAATTAGATTTATTAATAATAGAATTAATATGCTTAGCAAAAACCAGTTTGGGGTCGAAATAAACCCCAAGATCCTTAAAATTATCAACATTACAAAGAATATGTTGAGACAGAGAATATTGAAAGGTGGAAGGGATAGTCTTTCTAGAGAATGTCATATGTTGACATTTAGTTGGGTTCAGGGATAAACCATTTTTATCACACCAATTTGCGAAGCTATTAATGTCAGATTGAAGACACATTCTGTCTTGCTGACTAGTGATAGATTTATATATTTGCATATCATCAGCGTAGATCAGGATATTACTGTGATTTATATATGTATAAATAAAATTGGTCCGAGGTGACTTCCTTGGGGAACTCCAGACTGAGCTGTGAAAGATACAGATAGCGATCCAATAAATTTCACTTAATAAACCCTTGATCTAATGAATTAACCCATTTTATGAAACATGGTGGGAAACCAAAAGCCCTGAGCTTAAATACGATTATTTCATGGGACAGCTGGTCGAAGGCCTTAGAGAAGTCCGTGTATAAGTATATGCAATCCATTTCGTCCTTATTCTCTAATGCAAGAAACTTAACAGATTAGTGACAGTGGATCTGTTTCTTACAAATCCATGCTGTTCATTACAAATTAAATTGCGACAAAGAAATATTAACTTTTCGCAAACAATTTGTTCAAAAAGCTTAGCGATACACGAAAGCTTTGAAATAGGCCTATAATTAGTGATATCACCACGTTCCCCTTTTTTAAATACAGGTGTGATAAAAGCACTTTTCCATACATAAGGGAATTTACCAGTACTAATGGACAATTCAAACAGATATTTAAGATATGGAGCAATTGCATGACTACATTTTTTAAGGACGATCGGTGCAATGCCATCAGGACCTGATGAATAATCATTCTTCAGAGAAGAAATAAATTTTAAAATTATTTCCAAGTCAAATGAGAAGCTACTAAAACTTATTTGGGAACAGCTAGTTAGATAACTAAAATATTGCTCATCTATGTGAAGAGGGGTCACCCTAAACGACTTACTGAAATAATCTGCAAACATATTGCTAGCATCTAGCGAATCAGCAGTTGTAGAGCTATTGTAGTAAGTAAGTTTCGATGGATAACCATCGGTTTTTTTCTTTGAATTAACAAATCCCCAAAAAAGTTTGCGGTTCAATTTTAGAGAGCATTCCATTTTACTTATATAGTCAATATATAAGTTGCAGGATAAATATTTGAATTCGTTGAATAGTGTAAGATAGAGCTCAAGTTCTGAATGGCGGAGACTTTTTAAATAGTTCTTCCAAGCCCTATTATCCATTTAAATAATATCATTCATTAAATATCCATCAAATAATAAAAAGAACCTACTGCATCTTCAATATTAGATAAGGCAGTAAGGTTAAAATTAAAGCTGTTAATTTCATCAGAAAGCCTTTGAAAATTTGCTTTCCGAAAGTCAAAAGATTGCGAACGGTCATACGAATTACTATTTTCGTACAAATGTGCGCATAGTTCAATAAATACATCCAAGGGTGGATGATTGTTATCTATGTTAGTTATACTGAAGTGGGATTCCAGAACCACAGTACTAACAGAGTCAGAAGAAAAAACAAGATCGAGAGTTCGATTTTTAAAATTTTTTATATAGCTAGTTTGCTATAAGTCAAAAGAGAAGATGTTGTCCAGTAAAGCGAGCTCTTGTTGGGCAGAGTCAAACGATGGGATGAGATGAGAATCATCCTCAGAAGGTACCCATCCAATATGTGGCAGATTGAAGTCGCCTATAAGTAAGACAGTGCTGTCACAACAAGATATGTCAAAAATATGGTCTAGTCCCATAGAAAGTTCTGAATACAAGGAACACAGACGATACGATTGAATGTACACATTAACAACATATAAATGCTTGTTCTTAAGTGTAATTTTTACACAGATAATTTCGACGGTTAGTGGAAATGGAAAGTCAATCTTTCGTAACTCAAGGTTGGAACGAACAGCAATCAGGACACCTCCTCCAAGCGCTTTCAGGTCATTTTGAAGACGATCGTTTCTGAATACGGAGAACTCATGATTGAAGAGTTCTGTGTCTAAGATTCCGGCATTAAGCCATGTTTCCGTCAAGGAGAAGATATCATGAGAGAGGGCTTGGGAGTTTAAATATACTTCAGCGGTTTTTGTGCGGAGTCCCCTTACATTTTGATAGTAGAGTGACAGCCTTCAGGAGCAAAACGACCAACAAAAAACAAAGCGATTTACTTGTCAAATGATGGAAAAACCAGATGCAAGGTGTTTGTTAAACAAAATAAAAAGAATAGAGAAAGAAAGAAAGTGTAATCGGCTTATTTTTTATTTTATTTGGCAGGCTACTATTTAGATTTATTAAAATGACTGCTTGAGATACCGAAAAGAGGATTTGGGTAGTTCAGCGATTCCATGCGTTGCAGTCCTTAATTTCCGTCCAAAGGGAATTTAGGCAGTTTGGCGGCACTCCCCTGATTAGATGGCCCATTATGAGGCTGGTAAACATGTTTGCCGAATCTAAAAGCATCGCACGAAGACCGTACCATCGAGATCCCTATGTTTGGGCTCAAGGCACAATAGCGGCTGTAGCATCGTCAATTCAGACAAATCCAAGCGTGTCGACGCGAATCTTATCGGCGCAAATTGGAGTTAGCAGATGGTCATTACAACGGATAAATCATAATGACTTAAACTTATTTCCGTACAAAGTCCAAATTACAAGTAAGTTTAACCCTCTATATTTGCCTATTCGCCTGGAATTTTGCCAAAAAATATTTGAAATACCCGAAAAAGACAACAGCTTGATAAATTACTTGTTTATGTCTGATGAGGCTCATTTTGATCTAAATGGCAATGTAAATGAGCGAAATTGCCGGTGCCGCATATGGAGTGATTTTAATCCAGAAATACTCCATGAGACGGTACTGCACCCAGAACGAGTCACTGTGTGGTGTGCAGTTTCATCTAGGTGTATTGTTTTTCTATACTTCTTTCAAGAAAACGGTTTAACAGTACCTGTCACTGGGGACCGTTATTTAAAGATGTTGAAGGGTTTTTTTTTACCCAGAACTGCGCCGAAGGAGTATCCGTTTCAACAGCGTTTGGTACCAGCAAGATGGAGCAACTGCACACATAGCCAGACCGGTTACGACGGAGCTCCAACGATTCCCAAACAAATTGATATCCAGAAACTCCACTTTCCGATGCCGCCAAGGTAACCACCCTGTACAAAATATTCCTTGACTTTCTTAATTTTTTGTTCAAAATAATATTCTTATGAATTTTATATATATATATTTCAAAGCTGTCAAAACACGTATTAAGGCTATTTTAGATTATCCGTTATCAGTTCAGTTGTCAGTTCAGTTTTTGAACTTATTGGTATTTTTTCAGTTTTAGTCTAAGTGTCAGTTTCAGTTAATCGCTTCCATTTTTGGGTTTACATATATCAGTTGAACTGAATGCTTAACTGACAGCTCAACTGACAAGTGAACTAATAAATAATAATCTAAATGGGCCTTTAGATGTGTTCCTCTGTGTTGTAAATGCCACTATCGATGCGAAGTGAAGTATAACTCGGGCGAAACCAGCAATAGCTTATGAAATTTCGATACTCTTTAGTGCCCGAAATGCTCAAGTGGTAATATTTTTAAAATTCACCATTTTATTGAAGAATTCAATGGAAATGGAATTCCTTTTCTTCGCACAGTATGTAGATAAAATCAATCTTAACAATGCTTCATACAAAATTGTTCGCCACGCCCAATTTAGAGGCGTTTTTTGCCAACAACATTGGTTTTGGATCAATCCTTTAAAATGTAAAAAAAAACAGTACTTTTTAACAAAATATGTAGACGATTTCTTTACAATTCATTCATACTCCAGATTGAAACGATTTAATATCTCTATAAAGTTTTCCCTACTTGGACCCTTTGTAACTTTTTAGTGCGCTGAGTGTTAAAAAAAAATATAAAAAAATGCTTGTGACAATGCTGCGATGGACAGGGACATGCTTTGTAAAATTTTAATACACACAACAATTCCAATCTCCCTTAAGCAATTTTTTTTTTTTTTTTTTTTTTTTTTTTGTAAGAGGGTAGGTGAAGATCTTCCAAAGACACTATGAGAATAGCAAGCGCGTGCTCATAGTAGTGTCAGATTTTTACTGACTAAAAACACCTCCCTTCGATAGATTGATGGATACTGCAACTAAGATATAACTTATCAAGCAATTTTTCTATCACGAAATAATAACTTTTGACAGGTTACTTTCCAATGAAAGATCCTGCATGTTCCGCAATTTAGGCGCGGTTAATCCTATCTTGCCAAGTCGAACGGTTTCGTTCTTTGTAGTCGGCGCAATAAATTGCTCTCATCCAAGATTTGTCGGACTGTATTGTTGGTATGTCCGAATAGTCGGGTTCTATGCTTTCTCGCGAAGCTTCTAGTTTCAGCTTCGATTGTTGGAATTCCGAGATCCCTGTGGATATCGTCGTTTCTAATATACCATGGTGCTTGTACAATTTCTCTAAGCATTTTTTTTTGAAAAGTTTGTAAAATATTGGCATTTGTTTTCTTGGTACAACCCCAAAGTTGTATACCGTAGGTCCACACCGGCTTTAGCACTTGCTTGTATAAAAGCAGTTTGTTCTCGGTACTGAGCTGGGAATGTTTTCCGAGTAACCAGTACATTTCTCTATATTTGATATCGAGTTCTTTACGTTTCATTTTCACGTGCGAACTCCATTTTAGCTTTGCGTCGAGAGTCATTCCCAGGTATTTGGCCTCGTTTGCAAAGGGTATTCGGGACATGTTTAGGAAAATTGGCGAGTCATTAGTTTTCTTATACGTGAAATTCACGTGAACAGATTTAGTTTCGTTGAGGGCGATCCGCCAGTCCCTCGTCCATTCATTTACCTTATTCAGTGCGATTTGTAGTTTTGCAGTCGTTTCTTCAATTGTATTACCTACTGCAAGGATAGCGGTGTCGTCGGCGAACATAGCAAGGGTAGTTTCATCTTCTCTTGGTATATCGCGTGTATATAAGAGATAGAGAAGCGGCCCGAGGACGCTACCTTGCGGTACGCCGGCCGAAATTTCTTTGAGCTCCGAGTATTCGTTCCCATTTCTAACACGGAAGAGTCTATTCCCGAGATATGATTCTAGAATATCATATAGGCATACGGGAAGAACTTGTCGTAATTTAAATTTTAAGCCGTCGTGCCACACCTTATCAAAGGCTTGTGAGACGTCAAGGAATACGCTTGAGCATATCTTTTTTTCTTCAAATGCTTTCTCGATTACGTCAGTAATTCTATGCAGTTGGTCAATCGTCGAATGCTTGGTTCTGAACCCAAACTGGTGGTCAGGGATAAGATTATTTTCTTCTATAACCGGTTGTATTCGCCTTAATAGTATTCTCTCGAAAACTTTGGATATCACTGGAAGGAGGGAAATTGGTCTATATGATTTTACTTCATTTGGCGGTTTTCCTGGTTTTAAAACCATTATGACCTCCGCAACTTTCCATTGGCTCGGCACGTGTTTTAGTCTGAGTGCCGCATTTATAATCTGAAGAAGCTTAATTAATGCTTTTCTTGGTAGGACTTTGAGAACTTCTCCAGTGATCAAATCATAACCAGGAGCTTTCTTAGGTTTTAGAGATTCGATTTCAAGTTTTAGTTCCCTTAGCGTTGCACTTGTGAGTGTTAAATTGTCAGGTAGTAATTCCGTCCTATTAATATTGTCGTGGACCGCTTGACCATCGTACGGTTTAAAGGTTTCTTCTAGATGGGCGGCAAAAACGTCCGCTTTTTCCTTATCTTCCCTTGCCCATTCATTTTGATTTATTTTAATTGGCGCGCGGGGATTTTAGGCCTTTTGGTGCCTTTTATAGCTTTTCAAAGTGAATAATTGGAATCTTTTTTCGCTGTTAAATTTTCAAGGTAGGAACCTATCGCCACCTGTGGAGAAAAAACCCTATCGCACCAAAAACTTCTTTCCTATCCTCATATCCTTTCAAGTAGTAAGCAGCACCCAAAAACCAGCAATGAATCTTTTGCTGGGTGCTGTTTGAAGCAACGAAAATGCCTGAGCTGTGGCAACATTATAAGGGTACCTACCTAGACCTACTGTATCAATTACAAAAAAATAAAAAAAAATCCGTTTAGCGCACGTTAATTATAAAAAAAAATGGATTTTTACCAAGCCCACTTTTTTGGAGTAGGAATAGGGTATCAAACAGTTCGCCCAAGGGAATTGCAGCATTTCCCTATGTTTTGACACGATGTTTTCACAACGCGAATTCGCTTTAACGCGATTTAGAAATTGCCTCAAACCCTCCTAAAGCGCGTACTTCGACAACGCGGTTTTGCTATAGCCCGATTTTCGGTCTTTTATAACGTGAGAAATGTATGTACCTCCTATCATATTCCTGTGTTTCGGGGAACACACATTCAGGTGTTCCGTAGGTTATTCAGTAATAAAAGGGTGTTACAAAATTCAAGCAGGATTTAGATTTGGCGCAATTTCGGGGCCAACGAAAAAAAAGACAGCGTTGCAGCTGGAACGGAAAAACGTAAGATTTGGTATGTTTAGCTGCAAAGTTCGCAATTTGCCTAAAAACGCAAAAGAGAGGCAGGCCTAAAAACTTATGGTCGGAATTTAACATTTAATTTTTTAATTTAATTTTTGTATTCAACGCGGTTGGACCTTTTTCTTTTGCGGTTTTTGAAGTCAATTTCAACACATAGAAGGAGCAAATTGAGCGCTATATCAACGAAATTCTGGCAAATTTAGGCAAAACGAAATGGTAAATTCGACATAAGAATGCGCATGTGCAAGTAAAGCCGTGAAGGTCATTTACCCGATATGCTATTCCATAAATAACAATATACTGTATAAAATAATATTTAAAAATAAAATTTACAATTTTTATTAAAAACCTGTGTTTTCTATTAAAAGTTAATTATTGCTTGATTTTAAGGACACCCTTTATAAATGATTTATAAAAATTCCCGTCAATGTTGACTCACTGAAATACAAGTCTGGTTTTGTTTATATCTGCCGCTTTTTCGTGTCTGGTACTGGTAGGTAGGTAGGCACGTGCTGAGTGGTTTGCTATTAGTATGTATTCAGCTTCAAACTATTTTGGTATGATTGGAGTAGTTATCTGTTTTTATAACTTTATTTAAAAAATTTGGATGCATATTTTTTCCTGTGGAAAACGTAACCCCAGCTTTAGTATGTGGCCAAAGTATCGTCTTACGCGACTTTATATATTGCGGTGTTTCGTGAGAACCTCATTTCAGCCCTTTATAAACATCAGCTGTACTAAATTAAAACAGCGCTGTTACTCCAGCCCCCATTTCAGGTGGTAGCAATCACAAGTTGCTGTCGTTCATCCAACCATTCAATAAAAAAAATAATTGTTTTTTGTAATGTAATTCGAAAACAATGTTTTGGTCAGTTCCATTAGTGAACGTTGTTTGACAACGCCCACCTGACATCACGTTCATGTTGAATGCAATTATTGCATGCGTGTGGAATGCTTCCCGCATGCCGATTCAGCAACTTTTCAGCACTCAAGACATATTTGGAATTCATTCAGGCTGCGCGAACGCAAGTGGATATCATTGTCCAGAATAAGTACCAGTCTTATGGCTACAACTTGAAAGAAAGTGCTCTTCGCATGGTATCGGACAGTGTGCTTAAATTCTAAGTCCACACTCCACTGCTCCATCGAAATGATACCAGGGAGAACCTCATTCCATAATGCATCCAAATGAAAACATATCATCTCCATCTACTATTTGTACATGAAGAACAACAAACTATCCATGTTCAAATAACCTTAAACTTTTGTGCAAACTAAATTTATGGCGGGACAAACAAACACAAGAATCTCCTTGTACAACAGGAAAACTTTCCCTTTGAAACGCAAGCACTCTGCATTACAAAACAACGTCGGGATCTTTTGCATTTTCACCCCCAACTCAGCCAGGAACGAGTATGTGTCTTTTCGCGGCCACATATGCGCCACAGCGGGAAGGATATCTTACGGAGAAAATTTACGATGAGCTCATCAAAAATGTGCGCGCCAAAAATTTGTTAATTAATTAGTGGCATTGACATGCCTTGAAATTGCCTAAATTGAAATTTATAAATTATGCACGTTAAATATTTGAGAAAGAACGATGACGACGCCACCACACCGTACCATCGTTGTCCATGTTGACTTAGTAAGCATCTGAATATTTCATCAACATACAACTTCTTCCGAATATTTATACGAATACAAATGTAATTTGAAAGACTTACCGAGCGGAGTCCTTAGCCCAATAAACGCAGCCCTGGCAGACACATAAATCAAACAATAAGCACTCCTGAGGAGTTTTGTGTTCCGAAATGGCTTATTGAATATGAGCCTGCTTCCAAGGACCATCACTGCAGCAAAAGAAATAATAACGATGGCTTCTTGTTATAGCGGTTATTTGCATAAAAGCCACGTTAAAGTTCATCGAAGAACTAGAGAGTGTGTCCTGTTTTTCTGTTTTTGATGATCTCAAATCGAGCATACCGACCGGGATACGTGTGTGTATCGAAAGATATCTTTAAAAAAGGATTTTAATTTATATTATCATTAAAATATGAGCAACACACTTGATACGAAAAAGGACCGCAAATGACATTAATTACAGCATAAGGCGCATTTGCCTGCCATAAGTCCTATAAAGAGAAGGATATAACAGCAAAACAAAAAAACTTTTTAATCACTGACAGAAAGGAGTCCTTCTCATACACAGATATACGTTTTATCTAGTTATGTGTGTTCATTCGTGGTGAAGTAGGAGGCTAATCTCGGCAAAGAATTCTTGTTTTTGGGTGACAACACGTTCATTGAGCGGTGATTTAGGACTTTCATTTACTGGGAACGTGTGCATGGGAAATGTCCTGCTTTTAAATCCGCTTAAACGTTATGGAAACTTGTGTCTCTTGGCCGACTATGGTTGTGCTGATAATTAAAATGTTTTTTGGACGAAAAATCTGACAGGATGATGATATTTTAGATGTTTTTTTTTTCTTTCTTTTTTTAATACTCATATTCTATAGACTGGACTAGGTTAAGCGATGAAGCTGTTGGGATAAGGAGGGTGATTTATTTAGCATGGAAAAGGCAATGTTGCCGGAATAATCTGTAGCAAGGTGGGACTTTCAGTTTCTGTGCCAGCAAACTAAAACTTTTGCAAACAAACTTAATAGATTTTGTGAGCTTTGTTCTCCAACTCAAGCTTATTTAAAAAAAAATATGGAATGGCTACAGTCTGCTTGGGTGAACTGTTGGATACTCTATTAAAATCCCCCAAAGTTGGCGTCACATTAAGTTTAGAGCCCCCAAAAGCGGGCGCGGCAAAAACATTTTTTGATGTAAGTTGTTAATAAGGATATTGTCTACAATTTTGTTATTACTGTTTTTTTTACGAAAAACAATACCTATACTTTATCCAACAAAAATTGTCAGTACAGGCAAGATAGGATGTTTGTCTCTCAGTCTGGTTGCAATGACTTACACAAATCGGTCCCTCTTTAAAGCTCTCACAGGGTTGCCATAGTGTGTATGATAATTCGCCATAACTCAGAGAGCTAGGGTTACCATCTTCCAATTTAAAATAAAAATATTGCGGAACGAAATGAATTCCGTTTATCTTTTTCCTTTTCTGGTAAGAAAATAATAGGCGCGTTTTTTTAAGGGTATCTCCAGTAGACCAACAAAATATATAAATTTCGTAACACAAAAAAAATCAAAACGAAAAATATATCACTGTAATCCAATTTATTCTGGATATTGTAAAACATAAAATACTAATTTCTAATATCACTACTCAACTAATCCGATGAGTAATTACTGCTACTGCTCTCGTTATTTAGGTCTATTATTAACATTTCAACCGCTTCGTCGGCAAAAACGTCCATTTCCAACATATTTGGCTCAACAACCTGTTCAACGTGTTAGACACATCATGCCATTTTTCCTTGTCCACCCTTGTAAGTGCTGTCGTTAGTAAGTCTCTTATTTCAGCCATTTTAAATGACTTGTTTTGGCTTGCTACAAACCCTTTCACTTGAGTCCAAACCAATTCTATTGGATTAAGGTCACAGTGATAGGGCGCAAGCGAAGCATTTCACGTCCCGCATTTTATTTAAACAGTTTACGACATAAACTCAATCAGCAAGATTTTCTAAAAACATTTCCCAGTCCTTTCCGCTATATGTCTATTGTGAAAGGTAGACACAATCAGGCAATTAGAATACAAAATTATATAACCACGACGCAATGTCATATCTCATATACCTAAACAGATGGTAAAAAAAACTGCACTTCTGCAGCTGTACAACACCCCACGTAATAATTCGTTCTCAAAAGCACCAAAACCGAGAGTTGTTTGACAAGGTCCATAGAAAAACCCTGAATGATATGCTTCATTGTAGAGATGGTAATACTCTTCTGATGTACTTCAGTCACACACACTGCTTATTTTGGTGGATGATAATAGTAAGCGAACACAAGACAATCATGCTCATTCCCATTCGGCTGTATGGGAGACTGGTTGTGGTGGGTTTTATGCGAATTTTAGGAAAATTACAACAACAATTCCTTGGTATGACAGTGGTTTGGTTTTTATTTCAGTGGCAATTCTTGCGTTTGAGTGCCGTGAGAGTATCTACAGGCACTACTGGTAGAAAAAAAGCTCCTCCATAAGGCCGGTACTGACAATTTTTGTTGGATAAAGTATAATAATAAACCCTACTTTCGTCGATCATTTGCTTGTGCAAAGTGAAAGATACCTACAATTTAAAGCCGAATCCGAACGGCAAAATTGAGAAGCTCTCATGACAATGATAAAAATTACTGTGCCCCGGCGGCATTTAAACCTGAGACCTTTAGATTGGTATCTGCACCACTGCGCCTGCTTTCGAAAAATAACGTTTTATATCAAAAACGCCCAGAAAAAAGTAAGCGTGGCAAAAACGCTGTATGAGTGCTTTTTTTAATTTCCTATACCGCGCCAAAAACAATAGCACCTATACCCGCCCACTGTGCCTGTGACCGAAAGTTCCAGAATGTGTTTTTACATTTTTTTACGAAATCCTTTGTCAACATAAATTTGTAAGAATACAAATGGATGTGTTTCAAGTGATATATTAATTTTGGGAAAATATTTTCTTTAATAAGTAGCTAACAGCCTTTAATTATAGCCTTCGAAAATATTCGATTTTTCTAACGACGAATACAAACTTAAAAAAATTTATATTTTTCAAACCAATTTTAAAAAGTCTTAAAGATTACAACATTAGGCACAAGTTTTATAAACTTATTATCCACAGTCATTTAAAAACAGCAGTCGGAGCATTCCGTAATAAGATGATCCAAACAGAAACGACCGATTGAAGTTCGCGACGGCGTTAAGCAATAACGCCCAAATCGATTTTCAAAAAAATAACGCCCAAAAATATCCCAAAACGCCCAAAAGTAAGCAACAAGCTCCAAATAAAGCCCAAAAAGAATTTGCGTAAGGCCCACAACCCCATGTCACCCAAATTATAAAAAAGCGGCCAAGTGCGAGTCGGACTCGCCCATGAAGGGTTCCGTAGCAGCAAGTAACATCATATAAAAGTTCTTGTAGTTCGTTGTAACTTTGATCGATGTTTTAATAATAGATAAGTGGCGGTTTACCATTTAAGACGTATTAAAAAAAAATACTTACTAGATCTCGTTCAATGTACATAATAAATTTTTTTTTGTTTTATCATTCTCTTACGTTAGAAGTTACAGGGGGGTGGGGGACACATTTTACCACTTTGGAAGTGTCTCTCGCGCAAACTATTCAGTTTAGAAAAAAATGATAGATATTAGAAACCTCAGTATCATTTTTGAAGAC
The DNA here is from genome assembly GCA_949715645.1 of Portevinia maculata. NCBI lineage: Eukaryota > Metazoa > Arthropoda > Insecta > Diptera > Syrphidae > Portevinia > Portevinia maculata. The sequence continues at coordinate 100,210,411 of OX454528.1, forward strand.
CTATCCATAGATACCCCACACGTATTGGTTCGATGAAAAAAATGTTTTTTTCTATTTTTGTGTGAAAATCTTAATACGGTTCACAGAATACATCTATGTACTTACCAAGTTTCAACAGTATAGGAGTAGTTCTTATAGTTTCGGAAAAAAGTGGCTGTGACATTCGGACGGACAGACAGACATGGCGAATCCATAAGGGTTCCGTTTTTTGCCATTTGGCTACGGAACCCTAAAAAATATGCAAAGGTGGGTAGCTGCTGGACCGATTTTGAACAAGCCTAACCGAAACACTTTCGGACCAAAACCGAAGATTTCCTAAAAATTTGTGCTAAATCGGTTTAGTGGTAACGGAATTCCATGGCATAGATACAAACTTATATATATGTAGGTACATTGATTTTTATATATTTTAGATGTGGACAACAGCGCCACCTATCGGCCTCAAAACGATACTATTTTTCAAGCTGGAACCAACCAAATACATTGACAAAATTTCATCGAAATCCGTTGTTCGGTTTCGGAGATAGAGAAGAATGTACAACCTCGAACTCTATGAGCTTTACCAAGCTGTGGACGTAGTCCAAAAGCCTAAAGCACGTCAACTACATTGACTCGGCCACATCGAGTGAATGAACAGGAGCCATGTTTTTTATTCATTTCTGAAATCATCTTCTAGAGTTTTAGAAGATCAAAAACAGAAATTAGTGAGTTACATGGAAGCGAGAGCGTTGAGAGAGTTTAAATGTATTTTTGGTTATTGTCTTTTTATATGAATGTGAAAGTGCGTTTTGGACATTTATCTATTTGTTGAATTTTAATACAAATGAAAAGTTAAAAAAATTAAAAATATATATACATAAAAAAAAGAAGCTGTTTCCGCCCGGGATCGAACCGGGGGCCTTCCGCGTGTTAGGCGGATGTGATAACCACTACACCACGGAAACACTGAATTTTTGAGCAGGAAATTCTTAAAATAATTACGATTCATGCGGTTGACGGCGATTCATCTATCCCTGAGCTGTTTTCAACGATTTTTCCACTGAAAAACAAACAGATAAATAAGTTGTTCAGGAGGAAGGATCACAATGATATTCCTTATGTCTGAATCTCTCAGACAACAGAGAACAGAAAGACTGATGGAATAACTCCGAAAAGTGTCGCATCAAACGACGGCATTTTTTGGTCGAGGCCCCATAGGAGAAAGTGGATTTCCTAGGCTCTTGTATCGAGGCCGACAATTCTGTTCGCCGTAAGCCCGATATTGTTAATAGGGCTCTTTGAGCCACTTCCATCTGCGCACCGAACTTGAGAATTGATTCGCTGTATTTAACCATGCTAATGCAGCTGTCACCAATGGCCGACATGCATCGTGCTTGTTCGTGTGGAAAGATGATCTTCTGTGGATCTTGGTGGATGGTGTTCCAAACGTCGTATCGAGACACCTGCCCCTGGACGCTGTAGATATTTCTAACACGCTGTTTAACAATGCACTGCATAATGCACTGCATAATGCACATTATCCGTACTTTTCTACAAGTTGACCAGGAGGGGGATGCACAAACCTTTGCTATATGTAATTTAAATTATGCTTAAGGGAAACAAGTTCCTTGTCAAATGTTGCAACGTGACTTCGAGCAGAGTCTTTGAAATTAAAAACGGTTTACATCGGGGGGTGGTGAATTCTCCGATCATGTGTTATATTTACACGAGTGATCTGGTGGGTTCACTCAGACATGCTATACCGTATGCCGACAATTTGGTGGCATACAGATCAGGTCCCAAAATCGAGGTCATAAACATTCTTTTGCAGCGTGACTTCGATCAAATTAAACTATTTTACGACGACTGGAATTTGAAAATCAACTTTCAGAAGACGGAAACAATCTTGTTCAGAACACCATTGGCTGTGGCCTCTATAGATACCAGAAAAAACTGGAAGAAATTGCCCATTATTGGACAAAATGGGCAACGATTGGCGGTGAGAAGCGAAGTTAGATATCTGGGTATCTGGCTTGACCATCATCTATAATTCGATAGACATGTAGTTGCTTGTCTTGCTGGGGTCAAGAAGGCTTAGGCTCTGACAAGGAGACTGTTTTATAGGAGTCAACTTGACTACAGGGTGAAGGTCATCTGTTACGTGGTTCTTATAAGGAAAATCATCGCTTATGGTTGTCCATTCTGGTTCAACATAGCGCGTGGTTATATGGAAAAGATTCAGGTTTTTGAGAGACAATGTATTAAGGTACGACTACACGGTCATTTAAATGAAGCTGTGACGTCAGGAAAAAATGTCGCATTAGAGAGACATTTAAGCTACGATTCGTCATTATTCATTTGCGAAAAAAATGGCGATCACACGGTAATGACTAGTATCGTCATTTTTGTCCCAAAATCAAATGACACACAGCGAGTCATTTAAAATTTACCGTTGGGATGTCATTAAATGAACAGTAATGACTTGCCTCATTAAAAAAATGCCACCTTTCCTATTATTTCGATTTCGTAATGAGCAATGAGAAAATTATAGATTCTGTCATTTAGTGTGTTTCTCTCATCTAAATAAAAAATGTCGAAAAAAACTTTTGCGATGATGGTGGAAATTGCGGAGACGGCGTATCTGGCAGCGTGTGTGCTGGAAAGCAGTGAAGATGACCTTGATTACGAGCCAACGGTTTCTAATAACATTTTGGGAAAATATTCTTTTTCCAGGATTAAAGGACCATTTTTGCTGTTGCAAGGACCTTTCAGTAAAATAACGTTTAACACAATTTTACCGTGCGGTTTCTAATAACATTTTGGAAAAATATCCTTTTTGCGGGATTAAAGGACCTTTTTTGTGCCTTCTGGGTGCCGGGGCATAAAGACATCCCAGGGGATTGTAGGTCAGATGAACTCGCCAAAAAAGGAACCGCATTACCTCTTCTACCTGATTAAGGTTTTCTAGGTACATATACCTATCGCTACTTGTAAACTTATGTTTAAACTATCCGCAGTCGAGAGTACAAACCTAAGGTGAACAGATAGTAATACATGTCTAAAGACAAAGCATATCTGGCCAAAGCTGGATCTGCGACTGCACATTCGCAATGCTATACCTATGTGTTATTACATGACACTCTCTAATATGCAAGCACGCATCAAGGCTTGGCGTCTATTCAAATGACTTCTGTAGAAGTTGCAGGAACGAGCCGGAGGAGGAGACTACACTGCATCTCCTCTGTACATGTCCTGCACTCTCCCATAAAAGAAATCTCTATCTAGTGTGTTTGCTATCAGCTAACAGCCACCTTAACCTAACCTAACCAAACCTATCCCTATTTACTCCTGGCAACGGTTCGTATTCCATTTCACTCATAGCAATTTGTACCGAAATAGTAGCCAGACACATGCAACAAACACCAAATGAAAGCACAGATATCATATAAAATGCTGTGTCATTTATCATTTGCGTAGAAAAATGACACGACATGAATTTCGTGGCGTGTCATTTTTTTGAGGGTGTCATTTAAATGACGCAACATCAAAAAAGTGTAGTCATTTGTCCTAGGCGTCATTAAAGAGTGATCACACGGTAATTTTTTCGAGTCATTTTAATGACACAAAATTCATGTCATTTTCTTAGTCATTTTCCTAGTCATTTAAATGACGCCTAAAATGTCGTCCCAATAATATACTAGTCTTAAGTTATTTAATGAAATCATTTTTTTTTTGAATTTACACTACACTAAGTACTAAAAAAGATTATATCTTAATGTACGAACCATTTTAAGAAATAAATGAAAAATGAAATTAAATAATATCGATCACACGGAACGACATTAAAATGACGGCTTTGTGACGTGATTTTTACGTCTGAGCGTCATTTAAATGACTCGAAAAAATTAACGTGTAATCGGGCCTTTAGGGCCTGTTTCCGGTTGCTCCGAACGCCTGAATCCAACTTTATAAAATACTATCCCAACAATAGGACCTTGAACGATAGGACGATGGGACTCAGTTGAATATGATTGACTATTTCCTTATTAAGCTGACTCGAAGGCACGTTGCAAGGGCGATGGCCAGTGGCAATAGTCTGATCTTTGGGGCTTACTACCCCAATGAAATGTACATAGAGAGTACGCTCCGGTCTGGCTCTATCCCGCCAGATATAATTATCCATATTGATGCAAAAGGGCTGGCACAGAAGATAGATGGTATCCCGGTTTTACACCACGACTACCGCAGCGCCAGAGATAAGCGGCTCATCCACGGCTGGGACGTCGCCAATGCCGCATTAGCGGAGAGGAATAAATTCGACACGGAAAAGCAATTCGCCGAATTTCGGTGGCTTGTCGAGGGGGGAGGGGTCAACATGCCCTCCCATCCATCCTTTTAGTTTATAAATTAGATTAAGTAAGCTAGGGTGTATCTGAGAGAGACCGGGCTCGCCGTCTTTAGGTGGTGCTACTGTGAGGTTTTGAAAGTTTTCTCGATGAATAAATATGAAAGATTAGTTCATAAAATAGTTTTAAGGTGAAAGGCACTAATTCTGAACGAACAGTTTTCCCGGATATTCTTTCCAAGAGCCGTCTCTTACAATGGAGAATTACCTACCCGGCATTACTATCCAAGAAGATGCGAATGCGAAGGCTGTCAAAGACTCAAATGAACGAAAATCGGTTAGACCGGACGAGAGTTCGGTAGACATCAGTCTCAAATGGCTCATAATTCTCATCTACAAACAGAAGCAAAGCTATCCTCTTCTTTTGTACGAAGCGAAATGCTATATCTACGCGAAACAGTAATAATTACAGTTTTATCAAGCTGATGTCAGGTATTTGAAGCCGATTGCGAGAAATAATACGAATATCTGATGACCATGGCGGGTTTGTCGCAGGTAAATCAACCACAGATGCAATCCAAAGTATAAGGGAGATGATTGGAGAACATCGTGATTCCTCAGAGGATTTTCATAAGGTGTTGATGTTATGGGTAGCGCTAAGACACTGAGAAGTTTCAGACACCTACTTCCAGGCGATCATAGACATGTAAATATGAGGAGGTCAAGATAAGAATGAGATACACCGATTGAGTCACCAAGGAAATCGCAGTCAAAGTTGGTGTACAACAGCGAGGCGTCCTTAGTCCCTTGATTATTATTTCTCTCCTCGATTATCTGCTTGTAGAAAAAGTGACGATCTAGCCACTTCAAGCTAGGATCAAACGTCCCTGCATCGAGATGGGTGGTTGCTTTGGAGTAGAATGTGCTCAACACACATCTTTTTAATTCGAAAAATAGGGACGGGCTACAGTCCGCTTGGGCGAACTGTTGGATACCCTATTCTTATTCCTATCCCTCATAAGTGGGCGTGACAAAAGTCTAAGTATGTTTGAATTGTTATAAGAACGCTCTACATATTTTGTTATATAACATTTAAAGGATTTTATCAAAAAAAAAACGCTCCCTAGCTCAAACTTGGGTGTTTCAATAAAATTGTTTTATTTAATTGTGGGCGTGTCAGTAGGCGGATTTAAAAAAAATTAACACATGAGAATAAAGGGCCCCTATAGAGTATATATTATAAATTTAAGCTCCCTCAAACTTTGAATTTTCAAAAAAAAAAAAATAATTGTGGGCGTGTCAGTGGGCGGATTTTGAAAATATTTACACATGAGCATAAAGGGCCCATAGAGAGTATATATTATAAATTTCAGCTCCCTAGCTCAAACTTTGGATTTTCAAAAATTAATATACCCTTAGAATAAAGTATAAAACAATTGTTTTATTTATTTGTGGGCGTGTCAGTAGGCGGATTTTGAAATTTTTTTATTCCGAGCAGTTTTAGGAGTCATAGATCATATATAAAAAATTTTAGCTTTCTAGCTCAAAATTCGATTTTTTCCAAAATTTTGTTTTTTTGAGTTTGTGGGCGTGTCTGTGGGCGGATTTCAAAAATTCGTAAACTTGATTATTTCGGGACCCTAGAGAGTATATGGTTAAAATTTCAGCTCTCTAGGTCCAGTTTAAAGGCCTAATTTTTGACTACAGACGGACGGACGGACGGACGGACGGACGGACGGACGGACGGACGGACATGGCTAGATCGACATTACTATCGATGCTGATCATAAATATAGTAACTTTTAGGGGTCTACGGGCAATATTAAGGTATGTTACAAACTATGCGTCAAAATTAATATACCCTTAGAATAGGGTATAAAAAGGCAGAATAGCTATCTAGACAATTTGCAAATAACGTTTTTTTAATAATAACTGGTAATAAAAAACAGTATGAGGTGTAGTAATAATTGTAAGAGTTAAGCATGCAACTCACACTGTCAAACTATATTGATATTCATGTACCTATACATTATACACCCATCTAGTCATACACGTATAAGATTAAGAATAAGAATAAAGAGAACGTCAGTTTTATGATCGCATTCACAGAAACCGGACGTGTTATTATTTAATCCGCAGCCTCTTTTTTTTTCTTTTTTTTTGACATATTCATAAGACATTTATTCATAAGATACGACTTACAATTGTTGTGTTATCTGCAAAGCCTGAAAGGCTTGTCTGCAGAAGACTAGTTACAAAATTAGGTTATAAATATTGTTGAGTCTCTTGTATGTGTTGGTATTATTTTTTACTTATTATTATTAAATACATTAAATTACTATATTGAACTTAGATCGAAATCTTTAGCTTTTTTCACAAATTGCAATTTATTTAGGTTGCGAATTTCAATTGGAATTTCGTTTAATATTGTCGGTATCGTTACGTTGTATCTTCTAATGCCATACTCGTTCCATGACCTCGGGATGGTATATCGCTGCTGTATAGCATTGTCGTAGTACCGTTGGTGGGCAATGATATCTTAGATGTGCGAGAGCAAAAGTCGCTTGCCTCAACTTTTTGCTTAACGTGTCTATATGGTATCCCCATTTAAGATTATAATCCACCGTAACGCCCAGATATTTATACGTCGATACATTTTCGATATACATAGAACAACTATCTCTGTCTCTTAAAAGTTCATGGCATCTGCTACGGTGCAAGCAGGGTACGTCATGCATCTTGATTTTTATATGGGTTTTCGGGATATGTGGTGCTCGAATGTGCATGACCTTTGTTTTTTGTGCATTTATGACCAACCCATGATCATGACACCAAGTTACTATCGCGTTGAATTCTTTTTGTGTTATATCAATTGCCTCTTCCACATTTCTATGACTAACTACAATCGCTGTGTCGTCCGCATATGCGTAGCCCGTGCTCTGGTTCAGGACTGAGAGTAGATCGTTCATGTAAATTATGAATAGTAGCGGGCCCAGTTTTGAACCTTGTGGAACGCCGTATTTAATAGCTTCTTCATCGCTGGTATGCTCAGCTACCTTGACTTTAAATTTTCTGTTGCTAAGGTAGCTTTCGAACCATGGTAAAAAATTACCCCGCACACCTATGTTATCCAGTTGCCTTAGAATCTGTTTGTGATTTAAGGTATCAAACGCTTTCTTAAAATCAATAAATAAAACAATTGAGTTGTGATTTTTATCTAGACTGGTGTAAAGTGAGTTTGCGAAATCTCCAAGCAACCTGTTTATGCTTTTATTTTTCCTGAATCCAAATTGGTTTTTATGCAAAATTGAGTACCTTTCGATATAATTCGATAGTCTCTTAGCTACTACTTCTTCAAGTACCTTATCAAAAGTTGGGAGGATTGAAATCGGTCTGTAATTTAAAACATCTTCCTACTTTCCACTCTTGTATATAGGACGCACAATCGCTGTCTTCAGATTTGTTGGTACTAACGCCTGATCTATGCTCATATTAATGAAGTTGGCTATCACAGGGGACAGTGTTTCCGAATTAAATTTAAGGTCTTTAGGTCTTATTCCATCTATTCCAGCTGATTTGCCGATTTTCAATGAATTGAGAATGTTCATCACTTCTGTAGTCGATGCTTGTTCTACATAATTGATCGTTCAATGCTATTACCTGAGTGCAGATACGTTCCTTGATCACATTCGTGTACGGTGTTCATAACTTCGGCTGTCAATACTCTTGAGAATTTGTTGGTCAGGTCCTTTACCCTAAACTCGTTCGGAAAGTTCTTCTTAATTGCGTCATCGAGGTTTGTTGGTTTCTTCCCCAAGATTGTATTCACCAGTTTCCAAGTTTCTTTCGGATTGTTTTTTGCGTTTGGAAATATACGTTTATAGTAATTAGCTTTTGTATTCAATATTTTTTTGTTGAGCTCGTTTCGAAATCTTTTAAACTCGCTTTTGTAGTCTTTATTTTGTTGATTGTTTTTGTATCTCCTGTATAGTCTGTCTCGTTCTTTGTATGCATTTTTCAGTTCAGTGTTTATCCATTTATGTTCAGTGCTTCTTTTTTGTTCTTACAACAGTTGATGACGAAACTATTTCGTTGATTATTTGTTGGAATCGGCCATAGAAAATATCGACGTCTGTGCAAGTATTGAGTTCATTCCAGTTGTAGTTGTTGATTTTTTGTGAAACGATTTGGCTTATGATTTGGTGTTCTTTTTCATTTGGTTTAGTGTGTTTTTCTCTATTCAAACCGATCCCCGTGTATATGGCATAATGGTCTGAAATACTAAGTTCGATTACCGCGGATTTGATGTTAGAATTTCGTAATCTTACTAAACAGTGATCAATAAGCGCTTTCGTATTTCACGCTGTATCCACTCGTGTGTATGTATGAGAATATTGTGTTCTGCAGTCCTTTTGAAGCTATCATTCCTAAGTAGTTATTGACGTAGACATTGCCTGTATCTTTTGAGTTGACGTTCATATCACCTATGACTATCATATTCTTATTTGATCGAAAGATATCGATATGATCACTTAACTCCTCAATAAATTCATTAATATTTGTTTTCGGCGGCTTGTAACACATATTATGGAGGCATCAAAGCTTCCACGTTTTATATTAACAGTGTAATTTTCGTACGATGAGCTGATCCATTCTACTGTGTGGAGTTCTATGTTATCTTTTAGAAATATAGCTATACCTCCCCCTTTTTGCCGATTCGATTATGATATCTGCTGTTAAAACCCTTTATTTTGTAAAAATCATTTTCCTCTTTTTTAATGTTTGTTTCGCAGATTACAATAATGTCGAGTTCAGACAAATATTCATCTATAAACAACTTAAATTAAGTTAGTTTTATGGAAAAGCAACATAGTTCGCAGTTATTTTGTATATATGTCATCGTTTCAAATTTTGATTTAAGATTCTTAAAATTTATGTTTACTAATTTATCTAATTCATTATTTACTAATTCATCTTCCATAATGTGGTGTGTCACTTTTGTGCACGAGTGTTTTTACGATATTAAGAGAAAGTTAGTTCATTCTCTCAATGTCACTTGACGTTTCTATTTCCATAATACAATACGCCTTCACCTTTCCTTGCGAGAACTTTATAATTTCTAAACCAAACATATTTCCAATTAACCTCCTTTGCTTTTGTTTTTGCTTGCCATAAAAGCTTCTTGAAGTGAGCGCTTAATTGATCGTCTATATAGATGTTTTGATTTACGTATATCGGATTGGGTTCTCTTTTTAATGTTGTACATAATTCAGCATACTTTAGAGTTCTTTTTATACCCTATTCTAAGGGTATATTAATTTTGACGCATAGTTTGTAACATACCTTAATATTGCCCGTAGACCCCTAAAAGTTACTATATTTATGATCAGCATCGATAGTAATGTCGATCTAGCCATGTCCGTCCGTCCGTCCGTCCGTCTGTAGCCAAAAATTAGGCCTTTAAACTGGACCTGAGAGCTGAAATTTTAACCATATACTCTCTAGGGTCCCGAAATATTCAAGTTTACGAATTTTTGAAATCCGCCCACAGACACGCCCACAAACTCAAAAAAACCAAATTTTGGAAAAAATCGAATTTTGAGCTAGAAAGCTGAAATTTTGTATATATGATCTATGACTCCTAAAACTGCTCGGGATAAAAAATTTTCAAAATACGCCCACTGACACGCCCACAAATAAATAAAATAATTTTTTTATACCCTATTCTAAGGGTATATTAATTTTTGAAAATCCAAAGTTTCAGCTAGGGAGCTGAAATTTATAGTATATACTCTCTATGGGCCCTTTATGCTCATGTGTAAATATTTTCAAAATCCGCCCACTGACACGCCCACAATTAATTTTTTTTTTTTTTTTTAATTCAAAGTTTGAGCTAGGGAGCTGAAATTTATAATATATACTCTCTAGGGGCCCTTTATTCTCATGTGTTAATTTTTTTTAAATCCGCCTACTGACACGCCCACAATTAAATAAAACAATTTTATTGAAACACCCAAGTTTGAGCTAGGGAGCGTTGTTTTTTTGATAAAATCCTTTAAATGTTATATAACAAAATATGTAGAGCGTTCTTAACAATTCAACCATACTTAGACTTTTGTCACGCCCACTTATGAGGGATAGGAATAAGAATAGGGTATCCAACAGTTCGCCCAAGCGGACTGTAGCCCGTCCCTATGTTTTTTGTTTGGCTTTTTCCAAGAAATTGTTTTTTGTTTTTTTTTTGCAAAGCTTACCACAATATTTTTATTTTGTTTATTTTTTCGGTCTGTGTACGCGTATATCTCTTCTATGTCGTCGTCGGATATGTTGGTGTTTAAAGTTGCACACACTGCGCGCACAATTTCGTTTGCATTATCATCATTGTTCACTGGAATATTTTTTTAGTTCTACATTTCTATCGATTTGTTTTTGTTCTAGTGTATTAATTTGTGTTTGCAGATTTGTGACTAACGTATCTTTTATTTCAATTTGTTTTCTCAATTCTAATATTTCTTTCGTTAGACTTTCCATTAAGATATTGTTTTTGTTTACCACAAGGCTCAATTCATCGTATTTTGATGTTGTAAATTCGACTGCCTTGGTAGCAAAACGGTAAAGTAGCGCGACTACAGAGGCGATTTAACGGCAGCTGATGAAGATGTTCCGCATGACAGCAGGAATTACAAAGTTTGATGGAATAAGAATGTCCAAGATTCGAGAAAGCCTTCGCTATCTCAAGGAAAGTGGACCACGACCAGTCAGTTGGTAATGTCATGTTGAAGGGAGAGATCCTACTAACCCCTTCAGGAATAAAATATCAATCAACGTTCGCTAAAGGGAGACAGGCTTAAAAAGTCCTGGATCACACACATTCAACAAAACCTGGTCTCAATGACGAAGTGATACCGGGAAGCCTGTCAATACTTTCTGAGGTCAAACCGGCGAACTCCACAGGCGGACCAGTAGGGATGCAGTGAAGTGGGAGGGTAATTATCTCTCTAGTTTAGATCACAAACTCGTCGTTTAAGAAGAAGAACAATGTGTCCAGTGTTTGTCATTTGAAGAAAAAAGTACAGACAAAATTCGGACAGAAACCGCAGCCTCGAGGACCACCTACTGATTTCGAGACAATAGTGACTTGGACTACCGAACATTATAAACTTCGAAAAAAAGAAAAGTGAAATTTTAACAGCAGAGATTTTTTCGGAAGTTTGTCGACAGTTTAAAGCTGCTTCTTCCTCCTCTGCCAATTTATGGACCTATTGTAAATGAAATGCCATTTTTCCCATCGAAATTCTTAGTAAATACGATTTGTCCTTCTGTTTTAAATAAGCTCCTAATTCCAGGGCAGCCCGTACAACATCAAAAGAACACAATACGCGCACACCTATTAGAAATCCCCTGGGCATCTAAGTGATCCATTTATCTTTTTCCCAAGAACGACACCGCACATTTACAACAATCGATTTATCTTACACGAATAAATCCAAAAAAAATACATACTTGCTTGCACAATCCCTAACGAACGACAGAGATATCCACAACTGGCAACTTGGAGCTGTCGAACGAATTGTAATCGAAAACGAAGAAGAAGAAAAAAAACGCAATCATCGATTCCACAAGCCCGCAGAACAATTTCAAAAGACGCTTCTAGAAAACGGGAACTCACTAAAAAGTATCAAACGGACATAATTTATACCCAACCCCATTGGAACAGCGATTATCCTTCGAGATAAGGAAGTGCTAGAAGGACCCACCCATCCATCCATCGGTTATCGATTGATTTTTGTTAGCGAAATAAAACAACTTGTTTTCCATTACCATGTCCTTCCGATAGTGGGTTGGGAGAAAACAAAGAACTACGAAAGAGCACTACTGCTCAGGGTGAGACCCTTCTAATGGACATCTTGGGAGTGTGGAATGAATCCGAATTGGGGTAGGTTAGATGTGGTGGCATTTTTGCAAACACCATGCCTTCAACACTTCGACTGGGAAAATCTGTAATGAGGGTGATTTCGTTCGTAAATTTGTCTGCCTGTTATCCTGTACCGTGTTGTAGTCCGAGAAAATCATTTGTCCATTTAGCACTGGATTTCGAGGTTAGCCATTTATCCCTGAATGGGATGTGGGATGCGCAACGATTGCTGATTGTGGATTTTCTGCTGATTGTGTGGTTTCACGGACTTTGCCATCACAGGATATTAGTTGTTTATTACTTTCAGGCCATCACCACAAATCACTGGCGAATCACTGAAGATGGTAATTTGCAAATTGTTTTTCAGAATAAAAATATGACACCATAAAGAGCAATCTGTCCGAGAAGAGGATATAAAAAGAAAGCAGACGAACAGGAAAAAATATCCAAGAATGTAGAAAAATTCCGCAGGATATGTCAGCATTTTTTAAAAGGACCAACATTCAACTTGTTTCTTTTTTAGGAACAAAAACAAAAGGACACATTGTGCTGGAGGGTAAAATGATGGCATCTTTCACATTACCTCAGTTTTTCAGGGTGATATCTAGGGGAGGACATTAGAGCATTAACATAATTTATGTGGTAATGGGTGGTGACCGAACCGGAGAGGGATAAACTGATGACCAGCGCCAGGCAATTTGTTCCTTTAGCCGCGCACAATGGATGTCTGGTCATCCTCGAACGAATAAGCACCTAATAAGGGAGATAATGTCATAGGGGTGGATGTTTTTTATCGCCTAAAGTTGCTGTGTTTATTTTTTGTTCCTTGTCCGACCCGTAGCTCTTGCAAGAGTCTGGACGGTGTTACTTTCAAGAGGGACATTTTTCATTGCTTAGCAGGTAAGGGAGTTATGGAAATTCGGAAACGATTCTTGACGCAAGGTCCGCATTCAGAAGCAACAACGCGAAGAGAGCACCATTTTTTGCTGGAGATGTTTCCTTATGAAAATGATGTTAAAGAAAGAAGTGGAAAGGGTTCAGCAAGGTTTTCTGGGATTTCACCCAATAAACATCCGTTTACTGCACTATGTAGAGATCGATTATAAATTCTTAAATGCGATAAACTGGTCACATTAATATTATGTTTAAGGAAAAGCAAAAACATTTATGGCGCCAATTTGTGCGCGAAGCCGAATTTCTAATCGGACAATATGAGTTGTCAGTAATTTTTCTTTCGACGATACCCACTCAACTAGACATCATCCAAAAGTGCAGCTTAGGTTAGGTTAGGTTAAAAAAGGGATATGCAGTTCGCATACAGCACTAGGCACCAGACGGGCTAATCGCTGTCCCTAGGCAACCAATTGAAACCAAAACTTCAAAGGGAGAAAAAAATAAAACAATTTTTCTAGACAAATCTCCCAAACTTCCTGCAGAATTTTACCAGCTTCCTGTGGTCTGTGCCCCTCAGCTCCCCTAATTCCTCGAAGAAGTATTCTCCTACAAAACTCCTACGATTCCGTGCTATACCCTCGCACTCACACAGTAGGTATGTGCGTTATGTCTTCCTCGGCTTGTAGATCCTGCATGTATCCACATCTACCAGTCTAAGCCGCCTAGCATGCTTCCTTAGGAGACGTTGCCCCGACATAATCCCAACTACTGTTCTAAGCTGTTCCCTGCTCAATTTGAGAATTTCCTTAGATCTTTCCTTGTCCAAATGAGGCTCTAGACACCCTATGCCCAGCCCCGGATCTTAATTTTTTTTTAGGCGGGGCAAAAACTGAAAAATGCCGCCCCGCCCACTTATATTTATTTTTACCTTTATAATCTACTAGCGATCCGCCCCGACTTTCCACGGGTGCAATGCTGATACTATCACCCCTATCGTGGAATCCGTCGGATCTGAGATTCACTTCACTTATTCGATTCACGTGAACAGAAAATTGCTATCGTGGGATCCGTCGGATACTCTCCCTTACCGACCACTATTGGTGATTAGGAAATTCAATTATGACAGCTCATTTCAAACAAATTTGTTTTGTAAAAATTAAATTCTGTGAAAAGAAAATAAAAACTGCGGATGCCAAATGCATGGATAGATTCGATCCGTTCGTTTTCCAAGATACAGTAAATTTCATTCACGTTACCGACATGTGGATGGTTCACGTCTGCGGATTACACGATGCAAATTGTTCACTATTCCACGATAGGGGTGTATATATACTACAGAATGTCTTTATATACAACGTTCACAGCTTTTTTGTTATTATACAATACAAACATGTTTTCTTTAGAGGTTACTTTTGAAAGAGCGACATATAATTGGCCATGTGAAAAACACTCAACGCTCAAATCTAAGCCTGCAACGTTGAAAGTTTGACCCTGCGATTTATTAATGGTTGCAAAAGATATCTTCACCAGAAATTTTTGGCTTTTAAATTCGAACGGTAAATCCGATGGTATCAGAGGAATTCGGGGAATCAATACATCTTCTCCGGTACCACATCCATTGAGTATTGTGCACTCTATTATGAAAGTTTTTAGTGATTTTACAAGCAAACGCGTGCCATGGCAAAGTTTAGGTGGATTCAGGTTTCTTAATAAAATAACAGGACAACCTACTTTCAACGCCATTTTATGGGTAGAGAGTCCAGACGGGTTCAAAGAATTCAGAAATTCTGTAGGAAAATGAACAGCTTCTCCAAATCGAGAACTGTTTCGACCGAGTAGTATATTTGCGTCGGCGCATCAATCTTTGAAAGAATCAAGTTATTTACCTTATCTACTTGTTCGTTAGTTGGTGACAGGTGACAAAAGATTTACGACGAAGCATGGACGAAGTTAAGGTAACCTTTTTAGTATTACTAGACTTTTCAAAGGCGTTTGACCCTGTGGTTCATACAAATCTATGTGATAAGCTCCGTCAGCTATTTTATTTTTCAGAAGGTGCAGTTAAACTACTTGCTTCTTACCTTTCTGGAAGGAAGCAAATAGTTCAAATTGGTGATGTTCAATCGGAAGTCATTTCGACCCTAAATGGTGTCCCACAGGGCTCCACTTTGGGTCCACTATTATTTTCGCTGTACGTCAACGATCTTCCATCAATCACCAACCATAGTAAGGTTCAGATGTATGCTGATGATGTGCAGTTGTACTTGAGTTCTGACCTCGGTCTTATTGAACACGGTGCTGTCTGTATTAACGGGGATCTTGAAAACATTGCGCGCTGGTCTGAAACGAATGGTCTCCTGTTAAATCCTGCGAAATCAAAGTGCCTGTTCATCGCAAGAAATTCATTGGACTTATCGTATTTTCCCTCCATAATTTTAGATAGTTCTCCTATTGGATATGTTGAAACGGCCAAAAATCTTGGCATGGTCTTTAATCGTAAATTGACCTGGGATCACCACATAAATGTTGCTACCGGTAAGACCTACGCTGTTCTTCGAACTTTATGGGCAACTAAAGCTTACACCCCTTTAAAAATACGTCTCATGCTGGCCAAAACGCTGGTCATACCGACATTAATATACGGGTGCGAAGTGTTTGCTAAGTGCAGCTTCGTAAGTAAAAGAAAACTGCAGGTCGCCTTCAACAACACCGTTCGGTATGTCTTTGGACTAAGAAGGTACGATAGAATATCACACTTCTCTACGCGACTTTTTAACATGACGTTCAACAGCCTTATTCAGTTCCGCACACTAACCCTTCTTTCAAACATCCTAATAACACGACAACCTCCCTGTCTGTATGAGAAATTAGTTATGCCTTCCTTAGACAGGTCAAGTCAGTTGATTCCTCTGCGTTATTCTTCCCTTACCACTGAGCGTCAATTTTTCATTAACTCCATTCGTCTATGGAACTCCCTACCGCGTCCTATTAGAAGAATTAATATCACAAGAAGGTTTAAAAATGAATTAAGAAAATATCTCTCAATTATATCTCTTATAATTATAGTTACTTAGTATTATTGAATTAATCGTCTACCTTTGTAGTAGCTTCTTTTTCTTTTTTGCAGAATATAGCTTATCACTAGTTAATAAGATATTATATCTTAAAGTGTATAGGCATTACAAGATAAATAAATAAATGAAATGAATCGCTCTTTCTTTAAACCAAGATATAGTCTTACAACTTATGTTGTCAATGTCGGGATAGACATTGTTGACCAATTCTTGGATCAAAACACAAAGGTTTTCTAGGTTAATCCTTCCATCACTTTGTGTTAACTCTTCATTACCAACTTTTAGCAGCATCTCTGAAAAAAGCCTGTTCTTACGTGAAGACAATGAAACCCCTAATGTTAGTTTTAAGCTCTAATTTATTGAAGTGTGGCCAAATGTTGGATCTTTTTAGGGAAGCATTTATTTCGTCAGCATGTGCTCCTCGAGTCACAACTGGTAGGATTTGACGAAAGTCTCCTGAGAACAGAATTGTACATCCATCCAGTCATAAGATCTGTGTAACTCTGAAATTTTTTGCAAATTATCATCACGACTATGCAACACAATATCTCTTTTGTCAAATTGCTGTCCAGGTATCACCACTGCTACTTCACTCGAGGAAGGCGCATTATATCGTCCTGTGTTCTGCAACAGGAACTTTATTTGCATGGATTGCGACATTAAAGTAAGGAGTATCTACTAGAACACTCTCAATCGCAGTTTTAAAAGACAGTATGTATCAGTTCTGAGAATGAAAACATATCTTGGAGAGATCTGAATAAATTCTCTATCAATTGGCTGTGCGACACTTGAACACCGCGTTGATGCTTGTGTATCTGGATCTGCAATAAAATAAATTTGCAGAAATTTGTGATCATCGGGTCGAAGTAGTAGCAAGCTCCCGGCTAAGTGATACACTTGCCATTGAATTTTAAATGTAGGTATAAAACCACGCTCAACGACTTTCTTACTCTTGAAAGAGGTCATTTGAAATGCGTTATTATAACGGCGTATATTGCGCATGAGTTGTTTGGATTTCGGAGAGGAGAGTGGTAAGGAGATAGTGAAGTGGTTCAGATGGAGGAAGAATTTCTTCTAATTTTACTTTTCCTTGTAAGCAACACATGCCTTTCGATTCGTCCTTGAATTTCAATGCCAAGCAATGTTTACAAACTACTGACAACCTATTGATACTATACGATCGTCCTTGTAACGAATCGCAGGATCGTAATTCATGGCAGAATTTTCTTTATTAGCCCATGAATTAGTTACTCTTTCGGATCTGTGGCTGTTCGGTTGTCCGTTTTGTACGGTTTGTCTGTGCGTATCTATCCCTATCCTGGCTGAGGCGAGCCTCACGCTCTGCAGACGATTCTCTGGCTCTCTGAACTCTTTTTTCATCCCGAACCTGGCTGCGGTGAGCCTCACGTTCCGTTGACGATTCTTCATCTCTTGCTGAACGTGATTTTCTGGCATTCACTGTACTACTACCTTTTTTCGAACGACGACGTCTTCCAGACATGACTTTATAATGACAAAATATTTTACTTACTATTCGTTCGACTAAAAACAAAAGATAATCAACAATCAACAACAAAAGATACCTATTCTATTTAGTTCTTTTTTTAACTTAAATACCTTAGCTTACTACGATTTTCGATAATTAAAAATACTTACAAAAAAATTGCCCTAATACTAAATTGAAATCTAATTCTATCTACCCTAATGTACTTACTATAAGTGCGGTTTAAAAATTAACCTTTAATACCGACTAAAGTACGAAGATATAATTTCAAAAAAAATGTCGCGCTGAAAAGCACGTTTTGTGTTAAAAAAGAATTCACTTTAGTATTTAAATACTAACAGTACTTAATTGGATAAGGATTAATGCTGTATTGCCTAAAATCGTTTCGTAAATAAGACATTATTTCTCATAACAAGTAAAAGATAAAAAATGGTTATTGCGGGTTATCCCTAAGAGATAGACATCAATCATCGGGGACTTTTCTGTAGACCTTTTTAAGGTGTCTGTAGTACATTATTTTAATCTATCTCGTATTGTTCAGCCAGCGTTTGCAATGTAAACGCAGAAAAATGTGTTTATTTACGACATGACATTAGAAACCTCTAAAATGATCAGTGTTTCTCTACTATATTATGCATGTATTATACATATTTAAACCTTCATGTCGAATAACTCTATCTATTAAAAAAAACGCATCAAAATCCGTTGCGTAGGTTTAAAGATCTAAGCATACATACATGCAGAGAGACACCCGGAAGCGACTTTGTTTTATACTATGTTATCATATAATTTCAGCTATCAGATGTCCACTAATTGATTGACATTTGGACATAGCCTACCTACATAGGCTACATAGAAATAGTGCATCCATCGCTATTGTTTCTGTGTTAAGCCTATTTATTTCCAGATATATAGACACGAACGTGTGGGATATATATTTTATACACAGCACAGGATAGGATTTAAAATAAAAATATGTATATTAAAATAAAAATCAAATATATTATTACAAAATTACAATTTTACTCTTCGAGCTTTTTGTTCTGCAAATAAATATATGGATTTGTCATAATTTAACTCGCGTGCAATTCGATTTTCTCTCGCTAATATTGCAAGACTCGATAAGCGTTGCTGGCTCATAGAAGATAGCAAATAATTATACCCTATTCTAAGCGTATATTAATTTTGACGCATAGTTTGTAACATACCTTAATATTGCCCTAGACCCCTAAAAGTTACTATATTTATGATCAGCATCGATAGTAATGTCGATCTACCCATGTCCGTCCGTCCGTCTGTCGGCAAAAATTAGGCCTTTAAACTGGACCTAGAGAGCTGAAATTTTATCCATATACTCTCTAGGGTCCCGAAATAATCAAGTTTACGAATTTTTGTAATCCGCCCACAAACTCAAAAAAACAAAATTTTGGAAAACATCGAATTTTGAGGTAGAAGGCTGAAATTTTTTACATATGATCTATGACTCATAAAACTGCTCGGGATATAAAATTTTCAAAATCCGCCCACTGACACGCCCACAAATAAAAAAACAATTTTATTGAAAAACAAAAATTTGAGCTAGGGAGCTGAAATTTATAATATATACTCTCTAGGGGCCCTTTATGCTCATGTATTAATTTTTTTAAATCCGCCTACTGACACGCCCACAATTAAATAAATTTTTTTTATTGAAACACCCAAGTTTGAGCTAGGCAGCGTTTTTTTCGATAAAATCCTTTAAATGTTATATAACAAAATATGTAGAGCGTTCTTAACAATTCGACCATACTTAGACTTTTGTCACGCCCACTTATGAGAGATAGAAATAAGAATAGGGTATCCAAAAGTTCGCCCAAGCGGACTGTAGCCCGTCCCTATGTTTTTTAATTAGTTTTAGTTTGCTAAAACTTCGCTAACAGCTTGCGGATGTAGTGGGAAGCGTAGAGTACATAAATTCGCAGGGCAATACAAATATTTAGAAGAGCATCCTGCAAATCATGCGCATAGATCTGTTGCAAGAGATAGAAACCGTTAGACTTTTCTATATCACCAAATAAAAGCGGAGCTTGCTCTTTAAAGAGTTCCTGGCAGAATTCAACGGCGGTTAAATCTCATTCGTATATTTTGGAGCCAGATGTGCTCCATACTTTTGCAGTTCTTCAATTGACATTTTCAAAATATTAGTAGGCACCATTAAGAAAAGCAAAATTCAAATTCAGCGTAATAGCACAATCAAACCTCTTTTTAATTTCTGATATGATTCGATCAAATACCATCATTATTTCTTTAGAAAATAGTTGAACAGGTTGGAGTGTTTGTAATTCGTCTTCACACATCTCATCGAAATGTTTTTTACGTTTCGGAATTCGTTTGTTTTGCAAAATAGGGTCAACACCACTTTCTTCAGCAACTTCTCCAGCCTCTTTTATCCAATATTCCATTGGAGTTTGTCTCATTGTTTGCAAAGTTTTGAACAGACCATCCATTAGTGCGACGGAACGGCCAAGGATAATATCTTCTTTCTGAATTTCTATATTCCCTCGATTGATTTTGCGGACAATATTCGCCCAAATAGTTAAATTAAGAATATATTTAAAATCCTTTGTAGCAGTTAAGAGATGACCTGCCTCGTACTTAGCTTCTGGAGCATGAGAAGTTTGCTTAACTTCTTCTAAGGCTTCCGCTATTTCTGGCAAATTATTTAATAGGTCATTCACAGCAACATGTTTCGCCGACCATCTCGTCTAACTACCTCCTTTTAAATTTGTTTTAACGTATTTTTTCATAATATCCCACCTAGTAGTGGAGCCAATTAAAAAGCAATATACTTTTTAATCAGTTCAATTAGGTCAATCGCTTCCTGGCATGGTGAGGCAGAATAAACACCTACAAGATTTAAGGAGTAAACCAAGCACGGTACGAACTCGGCCAGGTCATTCCTTTCTGCAATCCTGGCTTGTACTCCTTTATGGATGCCGGCCATATTGGACCCATTATCATAAGATTGGCCACGACATTGTCCAATATCTAAATCATCAACTGCTATTTTTCCTAAAATCTGTTGACAAATGTCCTCTCCTGTCTTTCCAGCAGCTTCTATGAAACCAATGAAACTTTCTTTTATTTCACAAACATCGCCAGTTCTTTTTACTTATCGAATTACCAGGCTCATTTGTTCTGTATGGGATACATCTGGAGTGCAGTCGAACATTATCGCGTTTCGCTTCTTTGATGTCATTTAAAATACTTTTTCTAACTGTTTTTGCCATTTTTTTTTTTTTTTTTTTTTTTTTAAGTTCTGGCTCGCCAAGGCGATTAAATATGGGGCACTTCGACCTAAAAAGATCTTTTGTGCCGTTTGGGCCAGAAAAATTTAGACTAGTAGAGTTTCCACTTTCCGTGTAAAGCGGACAATTCTACTAGTAGAAGAATTCTTTATGTCCTCGGGGCACATTTGTTCCCTGAAAAAGATCTTCTTTCTAATTCCGTTTAGGGCCGGACATTCACATAAAATGTGTTCAGCTGACTCGTCCTCTTCAAGACAGAGTCGGCACTCAGGAGAGTCTACTATTTTCATTTTGTGTAGATGATATCTTAAACCATGGTGGCCAGTAAGGTAACCTACTAAGTTTTTGATATCATGCCTGCTTAGGTTTAGGCATTTGCTGGCATTTTTATTGAAAGGCCGAACGGCTTGTTTGGTCTGTCTTAAACATGGGATGCTTTCCCATAAATGGATACATTTTCTGTATTCCCAGCTTTTTATTGCTGCCGTTGCTGCTGATCTAGGAGTGCAGCAGAAGGGTTCGGGACCTATGAAGGGTGTTTCCGAACCTTTTCTGGCCAGTTCGTCGGCCTTTTCGTTACCTTCCACCCCGACATAACCCGGAACCCACCATAGCTTGGTCTTGTTACTTGTTCCGAGTGCCTGTAGGGTGTTGAAGCAGTATATGACTGATTTGGAGTCAATCGTATGCGAGCAAAGGCGTTTATAGCTGCTTGACTATCCGTGAATATATGGATGGTTGCACCTTTTATACCAGATAAATTTATGTGGCTAGCGCATTCTTGAATGGCGTGGAGCTCTGCTTGAAATACGCTGGGACTTTTTCCCATGGGTATCGTAAAGCGTTTGTTTGGTCCGTATATTCCCGCTCCTACCATTAAGTCAATTATTTAATTCTGTATTGTCTTTGATAAATATGATAAGTACTTGTCCCTTTTTTTAAACAGTTCTCATTGAAACTTAAGAGTTAAATTATGTTTGGCGAGCGGGGAAATTAAGTTCAAGAGGTTACCTTGACTAGGCTGAGGACATTGTGTAATGAGATCGCTAGAAGTTTCGTGGGACCCGCGAAAAGAAAAGCAGTTTGTGGATAGATACAATACGGCATCCATAACAATACGCAGGATCTCTATCCACCGCGATATGTGATTCCTGAGGGCGAGCGGGCGCGTATTTTGAACTATACCTAGGCGCCTCGCGAATAATAAATGTTCGTGCAGCACGTCTCACTCCGCGCTCTGGTAATCGGTCGAGTTGATATGGCCATACAATTTCTGTACTTGTACTATTTATTCCGTGGTCAAAGTTAAGTAAATGATGAGTTGTCCATTCGTCTGTAAAGTGTGAATTTGGCCGCCGTCTAAACTTGCCGCCCGAAGCACAGGCCCCGGGTGCTCATTTGTTCATTCATTGATTTCGTATGGTTCAATTGGATGCGTTTGTCAACGCAAAGCTCCAAGGCGCGATTATGTTTCAGGCATAAGGCTTCTGATGTTGCGGTTTCCACCAGTGCTGTTCTTTCGTGAATGTACTTTCTCGCTGCCGCCAAAAGATGTAAAGATGTATGGGGATTACTTCACTGAAGACCTGATTTCCCTTCTGTATTTTTCTTAGCGGAATGAAATTAGGAAAGGCATCTTGCCCCAACAAAATAAAAACAGGACCCAAAATAATGAAAAATCACCCCAATAAGACTGGAAAACATTGTTGTTGCTTCCTACTATAATTTGTTGTGACTTTTTTTCATTCTTCTTTAGGACCATTTTGAATTGCGGCTGCGTGTGTAACTTACGAAAGGAGTTTTCGCCTTCTTGCAGATGTTTTCCATTAGTCACCTCAATGATGTAGTTATCCTTGCAGCACTTTCAAAAACGCCCCCCAAAATCCGGGCATGGCAAGAAGTTGTATAGACCCGGGTTTCCCAAAGTGTGCTCCGCGATGCTCCAAGTAGAAAGTCCATCAAAATTGCATCAGACTAGTTGATTTTGCGGTTCTGAAACTTCATGGAACTTTGTCATTTTGTTCGCAGCGTCACTTTGATGATCTTTAACCAGATTGCAAACCGATTGATTTCTCCACAAAGAAGTACGCTGAATTTACAAAATCCGAAACAATTATTACTGCCGAATAGAAAAAAATAAGCCGATTACTCACACATAAAAAAAGTTAGTACATTTTGTTTTTGTAGCACGACTCGTGCGCCACCCTGTATAGCAATGCATGTCTATAAATTTGTTGTTCGCCACAGGTCCGCTCCAAAACAAATGCCAAAATCAAAGCTATATGTTGGACTGTTATGAATGGTAAACTTCTTCAAACGCTGTGCTGCATCATTGAAATCTTCATCTGGCATTCTTATCTCTGCCTACCCCCACCCAAACACACAAGACTCAAGATGTGTTCTTCCGCTTGGCAAATATTTAATTATAAGATGTCCTTCTACAAGTATATCTCCTGGTTGCAATCAATATAGGTATGTTTTCTCTCCTTTGTCTGAGAAAACTATATCAGGAAAACTATTTCCCAATACGCATTGTGCTACCGAAAAGCTACGGAAATTGCAAAATCAAAGACAAACACTCATATCCAGCCCGCAGTTTGTTATGTCCTTCGGCTGAAGAATAATTTTATAATTCGCATTCCAGCGAGCAATCGCACTTTATTCACTTGTATAAGTTCATACGAATAACCCTTAACACATCTGCAAACTCCCGAGGACACCATTTGCATAGCTAAGCACCGATTTAGTCCGAAAATGTTCTCCTAATTGGCTGCCATGGTACCCGAGGGACCAATGGAAATGACAGCGGATACCATCATCATCATCATCATCTTTGCCGCCATCATCATAATCCATTGGAGGCATGAATCCAACCACAGGAGCTCCGAGAGATACACTCATAATGTTTATCCTTTTTGAGTGTGTATGGTCGGGTGTCCGAGGATGGTTAAATGGTTGCTTATCACTGTAATCGCTTTACACGCTTCGCTGGAAATGAAATTAGCATTTTGGTTTGGTCTTTGAAATGAAACAGCATTGACCTTTGGTGTTTTCGTCCTGAAAAGAAAACGAATTCCATTTAATGCGTAGCAATAAGAATCATTGGTGTTTTTTTTTCCTGGTTCGATTTGCAATTGGGGAGGAAAAAAAAACGACAACAAATCGACAAGGGAGGAATGAATTCTCGCAAGATAAATTGCCGCATAGTGCTGTTTCGCAAAGTAATCTTTTTCGGAGCTGGGGAGCAGGAGAAGTAGGTACAACACGATATCTTACTGTCGGATCTAGGGATAACAAGACAAAGATTCGCAGGTTGGATTTGGCGATTGAAGCACTAAGAGATGAGAAAAAGGCGCAAGGATAAATAGTATGTTTCAGTCGATTGGAATGTAATGGAAGATTCTTTAATTGTCAAATAAAAATTTCATTTGAGTTGATAAATCAATCCTTGCCATTTACTTTTTTAAGATTATTCCATGTATGTATATGTTGACCACGACTACGATTTAAGTGGCCCATACCGAGGGTCAAATTTCGAGTCACTTTTTCGAGCATATTGGCTGATATTTGGCTAATAACACGTGTAATTTTGTCTTCCAAGGCTGCAATTGACGCTGGCTCATCGGCATAGACTAATGATTTGACGTATTCCCATAAAAAATAGTCTAAAGGCGTTAAATCGCACGATCTAGCCGGACAATTCACCGGCCCAAACCGAAGGATAAATTGTTTATCGAACTCATTTGGTTCATCGATTCGCGCGCTGTGTAGTTGACAGTGACAGTTGACAATTGACAGGCGACAGTTGACAGGCTGTAGCTCAAAATTGGTATCTCCGTATGGACCACTGAAAACGTAGTCGTGATCAGTACTTACTTGAAATAATCTCTAAAAAGTAAATGGCAACTTTTTCGTCAATTGACAACCTAACGGATTTAATGAAGATGTAAGTATTAATAGGCAGGGGCGGACTAAGAGGCAGTGGCACCCAGGGCGCAAACTTACACCCCTTAAAAAATTTAAGATTAAAACATAAACACTAACAAAGATTTTTTTTAAAGGTGCTTTCGAGCTTTTATTGCACTGAATGTTTCGATTAAATTACCAAAATCTATATTTTTTGTATGCTCCTTTTCAATTGAAAGTAAAGCCAGATTAGACAACCTATTTTGACTCATTGTTGATCTTAGATAATTTTTAATGAAATTTAACTTTGAAAAGCTTCGTTCGCATGATGCCGCTGAGACGCAAATCGTTAAATAAATTCTCATCGCCAATGATAGACTCGACGAGTCTGAAAAGTCCCACTTAACGATAAAGCTTAAAAAGTCAAAAGCTGTCAAAATTTCAGCATCCTTTAAATTTATCTTTGCAGCTACCATGTGCCGCCGTATACGCCCAATTTCCAATATGATACTGTTGTCTGCTAGTTCTGTATAAATATCGAGGTAAGAATTGGAACAGCAGCACGGAGTTCTTCTTCCGTTCCATGGAGCAATATTTTAAGTTAAAGAGCTGAAAAAACTGACGCAATGTCTTCATGGCCTGAGACCGATGTATTAGTTCAGTGAAAAATGTGTCTGGACATTCAAGCATGGCTCTGCGCGTTTCTTCTTCCAAAGTCAAGCCAGCATCTTGAGCCTTTTCGCCAGACATAATTTTCGTTTTTTTCACCCTTCTCCGCCTTTCGATTGAAATGTCTAACTCTGCGCATATTCCTCATGCGTAACTAATTTTAGTTTTAGTTTTATTAAACTTTTTCCTAAAGTGAGTCGTGGGCCCTCATCACGTAAGGCTGACGATCTCGTTTTCGACATCGACTTCGATAGCAATGCCTCACGTAACACTCGCGTCTGATTGATATCGTTACGACGATTCAATATTTACTTCACATAACTCACAAAACGTCAAAACACTGTCGTCGAGACAATAGCATTTGCGCGATAGCTAATGAGGTATCGCCTTACATATTCTGTACACCATTAAAGCACTTTCATGGTTTTAAAGTAAACAATCGGCTTTAGATCTTTTCTTGTGATGTCTTCAGTGAGTAAGCGAAGACATTAACAAAGTTTCGAACATGAAACAAATTTGCCACCCCGAGAACATTCGTACTAGTTCTCTAACAAGGGATATTAAAGAATAGAATATTAATAAATATTTTTGACAAAAAAAACAGCAGCTATAAACAAATCTCAGCAGTCAGTTTTCTTCGTTTCTGACGTTTCTCACAATTGGATGTTGTTTTCAGTGTTTCTCAAACTGTAGCCAAACGAGAGCGATGGACGACACGAGAACGATTGTGTTTCGTGAATCAAACTATTAACGATAGCGTTCAGTGCAATCGCATGGACGACAATCGTCCGCAAAGTTACGTGATGAGGGCCCTGGTTTCTGCAAGTATTTCTCGGCTGCATCAACTTCTTCCAAAATATCGGACCAGAAAAAAAGATAGCACCAAAACGTAAAGTCGCACACAGCAAATAAGAGAACGGTCGCAGCACCCCTTGTATCCATTTTTTTTTTTTTTTGAGGATCACAAAGGAGTTCGAGATTTGAAACTACCTTTACAAAATGTTCCTTCAATGTCTTAACAGCCTCGTGATGAGCGCTCCACAAGTCTCTTGACTGACACACCTACATTTCTTATTAGAATATCCAAACGATAAGTAGATGCTGAGAAAAAGGTGTAAAATATTTCCACAGTCCCAAAAAAAACGTTGTACTTGAAGAAGTGCTTCCCAAAGAGTGAACTCCACAAAGGTTTAAAGAGTGGTTTGCACATGGCGTAAACAAAGCTTTTGGATAAATTTGCCGAATTAATTTTTGAACTCCTGCATGAATACCCGCCATAGTCGCAGCATTATCATATCCCTGAGCCCGGCAAAGGTTAATGTCAAGACTATCTTCATTGAGTTGTTTAAAGATATCGTCGGTTAGTTCTTTGGCAGTCTTTCCAGATGTAGAAAAACACCCTAGAAATGATTCCCTCACCTCAACCTTTCCATCCTGGATGGAAACGTACCTCGTTCATTTGGTGGATATGTGATTCATCAGGTGTGCTGTCAAATATTATGCCAAAGTACTTTGCTTGGTGAATGTCTTTCACAATTTTCGCCCTAACTTCTTTCCAAAAAAGGCTTATAAATTCATTTTGAATAGTCTACGACAAATACGAGCTGAGTCGTGTCTTATTCCTATCACCTATCGAATGCTCGATTCTCAACAAATGCTCCTTTAAAACTGGGTCATATTTGGATATAAGTTTCACCAATTCTAAGAATTTGCCCCTATTGTCCGATGACAAGTCCTCTCTGTGGCCTCGAAAAGATAGATTTTGACAAGCAAGAAACAATATTACGTCCAAAAGACGACTTAGAATATCACGTCTTTTTTTCTGCATCCATTGACATTTGCAAATTGTTGTCGATTGTGTTTTGCAACTTTAAGCCCACGATATTAGGTGTCGATCAGATGTCTCGTGCTCGAATACCTTGGGGTTAAGCTTACACCACATATTAAAACCGGTGACGAAATATTGTGATTCATTGCATGCAAATAACCGACAGCAAAAATAAAACAAACGGTTCGTTTAGGTTATTTAGGAATCAACTTTGTTTTACATAATTGCATTTTTATTTTGTTCTACTATGTATGTGCAAACAGTTATTTTTGGGTTAGCGATGGCACCCCCTGTTAGGCTGCCACCCGGGCGGACCATATATGGGCATAATATTTAGGTGCCATAAAGCGTTCAAAAATGTACTCTTGCACTCTTCGGTTGCCAAAAAGCCATTCGCAACTAATGGGTCCTTCAACCGAGTATCAATTACTGGCTATAAATCTCGATAGTTTATAGATTCTAATGCACGGTGTGGCTGTCTGATGGACTGATCAGATTGTTTATGTATGAGCGGAGCACTTTGAACCACTCCATCCGCAGGATTTGACATTCTGTTTCACCTGGCACCCTTCGACATTTGTAGCAGGATATTTAAATGTCCATCGGTGATTCTATGGCAAAACATAGCTCCTTTATTAAAACGGTTCGCTGTGTGGGCCACCAGAGCCAGAGGTATTGTTTTTCATTTTTCACCAGTTCATCGAAGAAGGAGTTGCTTTTTCATTGACTTCTTTTTACTCATTTAACAGCTGTTAAAATGCGACTTGAAACATCAACGTTTTTCAAAGTCTTATTGACTAAATTTAAAACAATCTTTCGAAGAGAATGGGCTCGCCGCCAGTTGCTATAGCACAGAAATATTTCTCATATCTTGGCAACGAGTGTCTTTCACTACAGCACCCTCTGTGTTTTGCTATCAGTAACAACTGATGCTCCTTATTTCATTAAACTTTCGAAGGGTTAACTTTTTTTCTTGAAGAAAAGCTAACAATAACAAAATAACAATTTTAATGAAAGCCTTTAGCGCATTAAAACTTGCGTTTCCTTAAAACGGGACCAGATGGCCTTTATTTCGGATCGGATTAAAGTTCATTGGTCAACAAATTAATTTAATTGGGTTCGAGTCCTCTCCTCTCCTCTCTCTCTCCTGCCATATCGGCAAAGTTAAAATATACAGAACCTTTTTTTAAGTGCTTTTAGCAGCCATTAAAAAGTTGAGAAACACTCTTTGTATAACAAACGATGGCCGTAAGGAGTTTTTGACGTTTTTGTTTTCATTTTAAAATCACCTGACCCATCGCCTTTTTGAGAAAATATTAATTATTCATGATGGTGGTTTGTTGGATTGAACTCAGATGGATCTTTATGGAGATTGATGGAACAGGAATTCTGATTGATAGCGCATTGAGAATGTTAATCAAATAAACGGTCCATCATTGGTTTGAAGAAAACTTTGTCAGTAATGTGCAAGTAAGTAAAAAGTTTCATTGACTTAATGATGAACATTTTCAAAGCATGTGTCATCCTTAAGCTATGGTTTCCGAAGTAAAGGGGTACCTTCATTTAGCAACCGTAATACACTCCGTTAAACGTGTTTGCGACGAGGTAGTTTCTTGATTTAATCTTACGAAGTTTTTTAAAACCTTCAATAATATGGGAAAAAACAAATGCAATATGAAATCAGGCTACACGCTACATTATGTTTATGTTGTAAAAAAAAATGGGATTAGGCAGATAAATTCAATTTTTATGATGCTTTTCCCAATAAGGTCATAAAATGAGTCCTTTTTCGTTCCACCTGCTTACGAACAGTAACTAAATCGACCTGTTATCATATTTTAAATGAAATATAAAGGCGTTAAGAGTACCAGGCACCTTAGTTCAAAACATAATTTTATAGAAACAACAACTATGTGTAAAAGAAATTCATTAACCAAGAAGGAAATAGGCCAAGTCAAATCTACCCGTTTTATAGCCGGTATGATTGGAAGATGACCAACTGTTGTTCATAGCTACCTCGAGGACCCTGAGAACTATGGAAACAAACTGAAAAGAAGAGTAATAGAGCAACAAATGCAAGACTTTCCCTAAGTAAAAACAAGGCAGAAACTGGAGTTGAACCTAGTAGATCAAGTGTTTATAGCGTGATACAGCAGTCCAACCATATTAGATACAATAAAATTAAAAAGAAACCACCATTGAAGACAGCATGCAAAAGGCAGCGACTTGATTTTCCAATAAGTCACATCAGGTTCAGTCGAGAGTGGCATACCGTTGTCTTGTCAGATGAAAATAAGTTTAGTTTGGATAGACCTGATGGATATAATTATTATTTCCATCTGAGGAACAATGAAATCACCTTGGATAGAAGACACAGCAAGGGAGGTGGAGTAATGGTATTGGGAGCAGTAGGCTTTTACGGAACTGCAAACCTTGATTCTCAAATCTCAAGAATGGCAGCAATCACCTACAAATCTATACTGCAAAGAGCTTTCTCTAATTTTTCCGAATTGTTTGGTGGACAACGATGAATTTTCGAACAGGACAATGCAACGATACATACCGTAAAAATAACCAACACTTTAATTCAAAGCCAAAATGTAGACCTACTGGCACATCCGCCATATTAACTTTACCTGAAACTCATGGAAAACGTATTGGGATGACTTCAAAAAAATGTCTACGAAGGAGGAAAGCAGTACCCCAACCCGGAAGAAATTATTGTAACAAGCTTGGTCTGAAATTTCACTAAATTACTTGGAAGAACTGTATAAAACTCTTCATAGCAGGCTTCTTGACGTGATACAGTGATCAGGAGGTAGTACACATTATTAAAAACTATCGTTATAATCCTAATAAAACCCAAATTAATTTATTCCAATAAAAATTATGTTCGTAAACAAGTGGAACGAAAAAGGACTCATTTTATGACCTTATTGGAAAAAACATCATAAAAATTAAATTTATCTACCTAATCCCATTTTTTTTTTCTACAATATAGCCGTCTTTCGTATTGCATTTTGTTTTTCCGATATTAAGGATTTAAAAAATTTCGTATAATTAAATCAAGAAACTACCTGTTCGTAAACAAGTGGAACGGAGTGCATGTCCTGATGCGGTTACCTTCTTATCGGTGCCCGCAGATGTTAACTTAGAAATGGGAGAAGAGACAGAAGCGTGTTAATCTTTCTTACCTATTGTAATTAATATATTCTTTAATATAATATATTGGGGCTAACTAATATTCAGCTACAAATGTCGACTATTAGTTAGTGACAGAGTTAAGATTTATTACCGAGTTTTAACAGAATCTACCAATATACAATTTTACCTCTTACATTTTTGTATGTACAATACATGCTACGAGTATTTAAATGAGGAATTCGTCACCCGTACACATCAAGCAATCTTATGCTAACAACACTTTTGCGACACATATTGTTCAATACTACGCGGATCGACGTTAACTTTCCTATCCTTACTTCATATATTATTTTCCTCTTTTTCTAAACATTTTATCGCATCGTGTTTCTTTTTCTTTTCTTTTTCATTTGCATTTCTTTTAATTATTGTAAATTATGAAATTATGATATCAAAAACCTAGTAGGTTACCTTACTGGTCACCATGGGTTAAGATATCATCTACACAAAATGAGAATATCAGACTCTCCTGAGTGCCGACTCTGTCTTGAAGAGGACGAGTCAGCTGAACACATTTTATGTGAATGTCCAGCCCTTAATGGAATTAGAAAGAAGATCTTTTTCAGGGAGCAAATGAGCCCCGAGGACATAAAGAATTCTTCTACTGGCAAAATTGTCCGCTTTACACGGTAAGTGGAAATTCTACTAGTTTAAACTTTTCTGGCCCATACGGTACAAAAGATCTTTTAGGTCGAAATACCCCCCTTATAAATCGCCTTGGCGAGCCAGAATTAAAAAAAAAAAAAAAAAAAAAAAAAAAATGAAATAGGTTCCGATAACGTAAGTATAAAATTTTAGAAAAAATGTTCACTAAAACAAAGAATGTACAATTTCTACAAGACTTATCTTTTGAACCATGAATTTATTGGATAAATAAATCAAAATCTAAATAACTAACCCCCCACTTCCTAATCTATTACAATATTTCCCCCATCCATTGTTTTTATTTCACTGAGTAAAAGCTGAAATACATGTGCAGCAGGAACACACCCAGCAATGCATGCATCAACGCACATAAAACACATGTGCAGTAAGAATTTGTCTGCATTCAATGCTTTTTGTCCGGCCTAAATATCACTGAACGAGCAAACGTTACGTATTTTCATAGAATTTTATTTTTAATTTCGGTTTATCAAGATTAGAAGTAGAGACAACTGGGAATGGACCGCTACCAAGTCTGAGGGATTTGGATTTCCTTGTTAAAAAAAAAAGAGACAACGTGTATCAAGAATTGACATGCAGTAAGCAATGTGTCATTTTTCATACAAAATCATCTTGCTCCACGTGTGTTTCAGCAATACCACTCAAATCAGGAGAAGTGAAAAATTGCCTGAGAGCATACATATACCCTCGCAGATCAGTATTACTGTATGTCTATTTTTTATAGGAAGAATATTTATTTTTTATTTTTTTTTATTTATTTATTTATTTCATTAGCCTCATATTACAATTTATAAAATTCAAAATATTTAATATTGCAGCAAAGTTTTGAGAATAGTTAGTGACATTTTGTATTAATTAACATTAATAGAGGCAAATATCACCTTATATAAAAGTATTAATTGTGGGGTGAACAAATTAATATAAGAACAACAATTTTAATATACAAGAACAAAGATTAATTCATTACTTATAATAAAGTTAATAACAAAAACAAAAAGTATTGCAACAAAAGATAAAATATTACACGATGTATTCGTATTCGTATGTATTTCAATTTCAGTATGATTAAAGCCAAGAAGCCATTGTTTTACTTTTTTCATAAACGTAAGTAAATTTACTATATCCGTATATCTTTAGGAAGATTATTGAACAATTTGTAAGAAAGAATTGGAATAAGGAGGATTTCTGCCTGGTAGTACAATGGAACGTTATCGAGTCTGAGTGCTCTGGGATTTGGATTTCCTTTTTAAAAAAAAATAAAAAAAAAAAAATTGAATATGAGTTTCTATAGCAAGTGGTACGAAAGGGTGGAATGGATACAAGAGGTTGATGACGGCTCCTCAAGCTGTAAGCGCCATAGATCGGACTTTGCAAGTAGCCACTTCTACTAAAAAATATCTTTAGGACCTTAAAATAAAATAGATGCCTAACAGGGAGGATATCCATGAGTTTAAATAATACCATTGCGTGGGCTAAACGTGAAGAATTGCAGATCTTTCGTATAACACACTTCTGAAGTACAATCAGAGGCTGAATTTTACTCAGATAGCCACTTCCTCAACAGCTTATACCGTACTCTAATTTCGAATGAAATATCCCATAATATATTCTTTTTAGAATATTAAAATGACAGAACTTCTGCAGACGGTAAAAACAACGAATAGTGGAGTGCAGATATTGCTTCAAACTTTGGATTTGATTAGACCAACTCAAATTCCGGTCATTTATGACACCAATTTTAAAGCAATTGACATGACAGGGAACACAAACGTCGAAAGATACTTTGCAACATGGAACAGAAAACGAACTATGAAACGGGTTGTATCTTGCACATCTAGAAGCATGGAATATGAACTCTATATCCGGATACTCCTGGTTAACAAGAGTGAAAAACATAAGTTTTGTTTTGTCGCTTACTTATAGCTTGTGTTCAGCAAACCATTATTTATATCAGCCACTAGATTTAAAGGATTGTCGGAATTGTATGCAATACCAAGATCATCAGCAAATGCTCTGACCCTTCCTACGAATGGTTGGCTAAATAGAGAGTTGATACAAATCAGAAATAAGATAGCTCCAAGAACTGAACCTTGAGGAACATCAAGATTTATTACCGTAGAGTTACTTAGTTCAGCTTCGATCTTTACGATTTGAATTCTGTCTTTCAGATAGGATGTAAACCAACTATGTATTGAGCCACGAAAACCCACATTAAACAGCTTGTTTAATAGAATTTTGTGATCGACCAACAAAAATATCAACAAAGAGCCCGGCACCCGATCTTTTTTCATCTAATCCTTTCTGTATGATGCAACAGAAATCTAATAGTGCGTCTTCAGTTGAAAGCCCAGCTCTAAACACATACTGCATTGGACTAAAAAAATGTATTTTGTTGAGATAATCCAAAACTCTTTTTTTAATGCACTTCTCAAAGACTTTGGAAATCGAAGGCAATAATGTTATCGGTCTATAGTTCTTTTTGTCTTTTCTGCTTCCTTTTTTAAATAGAGGAATAACAATGCCGTATTTTAAATCATCCGGAAAACTACCAGACAGGACACTCAGGTTGAAGAGATATTCCAAAATATCCACAATAGTGTAAGAAATTTTTTTAGCATACCATTTGAAATACATTCGTTACCACAGGAGTAAGAGGAATTTAAAGAATGAATAGTCTTTAAAATCCCAGACCCACAAATTAGTTCAAAGAAGAAGCTATTTCTTACAAAACTATTGTATGGGTTCAGGACAATAACAATTACATACTACCAACTGATGCAAAGTATTCATTAAATTCATTAGCTACCTCAGTAGGTTCTGAAATATTAATGTTATCGTTTTTTAACATAATAGTGATATTTCGCTCTTTTATATTTCGATTAATGATGTCATTAACCACCTTCCATTCATGTTTAACATTTCCCTGTACAGCACTTATCCGATTATGGTAGTAATTATCACGACATTTCCGTACTTGACTGTTTATATTTTGACTCATCCGGTTATAGCGACTCTTTAAGCTAGTATTCCATGGATGTTTTCGGTATTTTTTACGTAATTTGTGCTTTTGTCTAATTTTCCTAAGAGGAACACTGGTTATCCAAGGCTTAAGCCTCAATGCCGATTTTCTGGGAACAGTGAAGTAGCTTGCAGAGCTAATGTAATTTTGTAATTTCTTTAAAAATATGTTGTAAGCCTTAGAAACGTTTACATGAGCATTCACCTCTTCCCAATTTTCGAAACGTAGAAAATTATTTAGCAGTGGATAGTTCATTTTACGCAACTCAGATGCCGCATTACGGTTATCGTCATTTTTACTTTCTAGTCCATTCAAAATTAAACCAGTCATACAGTGATCAGATATTTGAAGTTCAAAGTTGATACCAGAGCAAGTATTGGCAGAAATTCTTAGGAACCGTGCAAATACATGGTCAATACAAGAACCAGCAACAGGTCTTGTAGTCTCATTTATTAAAGAAGTTAACCCATGCTCTGCCATAAGTGCCAAGTATACATCTACCACAGGAAAACTACTTAGCAAGTCCAAATTAAAATCGCCCAAAATAACAAGATTATTTGATTTTACATCACATAAAAAAGTTTGAAATTTATTTAAAAACACTCGAACACATTGTGAATTAAATCTGTACGCACAGGCGTAAGTGTAATCTTCATTGCATATGTTTAAAATGAATTTTATAATATCTGCACTCACTAAACTATATCTCTCTACGTCACTTTCTTCCAAATCATACAAATCTCGTACAAAAAAAAAAAGGTGTGAGCCACGCTGCACTCACGGTATAGTTGATGTGTAAACATGTAGGCTCGTCAGTGTTGCATGTGGAAATATCACAGAGGTTGTGGTTTTGATAAACAAGAGATTTGGGTATTGTATTGAAATAAAACCATGATATATATTTAATGTCAACGACAAAATTTATTTAATGTTTGACCGAACAAATAATTGGTTTGTGAAAGCTGAAGTAGGAGACGTACACCGTAAAGTACAAATCGATATTTTTCCTCTTACCTTCAACTGATGTACAACAAACTACAATCTATACAACCTCAATTATTCAAAACAAATCTACTTCCACACAACTTTCCGGTGTTTCGTAAGGACATAATAATCTCTAAAATTGAACATACATAATTAATAAAAAACATAGGGACGGGCTACAGTCCGCTTGGGCGAACTGTTGGATACCCTATTCTTATTCCTATCCCTCATAAGTGGGCGTGACAAAAGTCTAAGTATGGTTAAATTGTTAAGAACGCTCTACATATTTTGTTATATAACATTTAAAGGATTTTATCAAAAAAAACGCTCCCTAGCTCAAACTTGGGTGTTTCAATAAAATTGTTTTATTTAATTGTGGGCGTGTCAGTAGGCGGATTTAAAAAAAAATTAACACATGAGCATAAAGGGCCACTAGAGAGTATATATTATAAATTTCAGCTCCCTAGCTCAAACTTTGGATTTTAAAAAAAATTGTTTTATTTATTTGTGGGCGTGTCAGTGGGCGGATTTTGAAAATATTTATACATGAGCTTAAAGGGCCCCTAGAGAGTATATATTATAAATTTCAGCTCCCTAGCTCAAACTTTGGATTTTCAAAAAAATTGTTTTATTTATTTGTGGGCGTGTCAGTGGGCGGATTTTGAAAATATTTATACATGAGCTTAAAGGGTCCCTAGAGAGTATATATTAAAAATTTCAGCTCCCTAGCTCAAATTTTGGTTTTTCAATAAAATTGTTTTATTTTTTTGTGGGCGTGGCAGTGGGCGGATTTTGAAAATTTTATATCCCGAGCAGTTTTAGGAGTCATAGATCATATATAAAAAATTTCAGCTTCCTAGCTCAAAATTCGATTTTTTCCAAAATTTTGTTTTTTTGAGATTGTGGGCGTGTCTGTGGGCGGATTTCAAAAATTCGTAAACTTGATTATTTCGGGACCCTAGAGAGTATATGGTTAAAATTTCAGCTCTCTAGGTCCAGTTTAAAGGCCTAATTTTTGCCGACGGACGGACGGACGGACGGACGGACATTACTATCGATGCTGATCATAAATATAGTAACTTTTAGGGGTCTACGGGCAATATTAAGGTATGTTACAAACTATGTGTCAAAATTAATATACCCCTAGAATAGGGTATAAACATAGGAACGGGCTACAGTCCGCTTGGGCGAACTGTTGTATACCCTATTCTTATTCCTATCTCTCATAAGTGGGCGTGACAAAAGTCTAAGTATGGTTGAATTGTTAAGAACGCTCTACATATTTTGTTATATAACATTTAAAAGATTTTATCAAAAAAAAAAACGCTCCCTAGCTCAAACTTGGGTGTTTCAATAAAATTGTTTTATTTAATTGTGGGCGTGTCAGTAGGCGGATTTAAAACAAATTAACACATGAGAATAAAGGGCCCATAGAGAGTATATATTATAAATTTCAGCTCCCTAGCTCAAACTTTGGATTTTCAAAAATTAATATACCCTTAGAATAGGGTATAAAAAAATTATTTTATTTATTTGTGGGCGCGTCAGTGGGCGGATTTTAAAATTTTTTTATCCCGAGCAGTTTTAGGAGTCATATATCATATATAAAAAATTTCAGCTTTCTAGCTCAAAATTCGATTTTTTCCAAAATTTTGTTTTTTTGAGTTTGTGGGCGTGTCTGTGGGCGGATTTCCAAAATTCGTAAACTTGATTATTTCGGGACCCTAGAGAGTATATGGTTAAAATTTCAGCTCTGTAGGTCCAGTTTAAAGGCCTAATTTTTGCCGACAGACGGACGGACGGCGGACATGGCTAGATTGACATTATTATCGATGCTGATCATAAATATAGTAACTTTTAGGGGTCTACGGGCAATATTAAGGTATGTTACAAACTATGCGTCAAAATTAATATACCCTTAGAATAGGGTATAAAAACAACGACACGCGGTTGTTCTCAAACGGTCACCCATCTACGTACTAACCGCGCCAAACGTCGTTTAATTGCGGTGATCTGTCGAGCAGCGATTAACTCACGTGGTAATGAAAATTAACGGGAAAATCTGACGATGACAGTGACGCTAGATATTTCCAAATAGCCCCTACCGAGAAAAAATATATTTACACATCAACGAGAGCAAAAATGTTTACACATTAAAAACCAACTCCACCTGCAGAATACGAATCATTCGGATTTGCAAAAAATGTATAGCCAGGTATACTATATTCGGTAATCTCTTACTTCTTCTAATATTTTGATGCACAATATAAAATGATTTTAGATTAAGATTATTAAGAGAAAATAAACAATCTGTAGTTTCAATGGTAATGTTATTGTTTAGAGGATCAAAACTTTCATTTATATTAAAAGACATTACATAGAAGTAAGACTAGTTAGGGTTGCCATTCGTCCCGATACGTCGGGACATGTCACCGTTCCGAGCAGCAGTGTCCCGACGTCCCGATGAGCTTTAAAATGTCCCGACATTATTAATTCCAACACGACTTACCGCCAGAATACAATGAAAAGTCCATTTCGGCGAACCACACTCTGAAAGCGAAGTTGGGTCGAGTCAAACCAACTCAACTCGACATAGATATACATACACGAAATCAAAACCTCAATCAAACTTTAACCCTTCATATAAACACGCGTTTTGTTTTGTTTTGATATGTCAAAAAGAAGTGCAGCACGCAGGGCAGTGCGCATGTCATATTATCATGTGCGCAGCTGTAGTATTCAATGAATAAAGAGACAAGGAAGCGGTGTTTTGGCAGAAAAGTGAAGCATTTGTTGGTGCGGTGTTCGACCAGGTATGTAATGAGCGACGGCTCGAGGTTCATATGATTCTGGGGACTGGTACAACTTTTGTTTAACATACCTAAGTTAAACTGACAATTTATATCTTATGTATGGTAGTATTATGAACACAATATTGTCGAGTGTCATTCCAGTCTCGCATTTGTCGGCGTGGTCCGAGAATTTTTTTCGCCAGTTAGCTTGCCGTTCGCTATTGTTTTTTACGTTTAAGTTTCATCGATCGCTGTTTTCAATTCGTAATTACTAGATACCTATACATTTGAATTTATAGTTAATAGTGTAATGTTGTAAATTATGGCTCCCCCAAAAAGAAAATGTCATTTCAGTGACGAGTACACTAAAGAGTGGTCTTTTATTAAAAAGGGAAGAACAAATGAGGAGGCATTTTGCACTTTTTGCAAGATATATATTTCCGTTAGCCACGGAGGTAAGGGCGATATAAAGCACAACTGGACACAAAACTAATATTTCATCAGCATCCACATCCCGCAAAATGGACAGTTTCTTTGTAAAAACCGACTCCAATGAACATATGTTAGTATGCGCCGCAGAACTAACGACAGCGTATAAAGTAATAAACCACCATCAATCCTTCAGTTCGCTAGACTGCTTGAGCAAGCTTGATTCCTTAATGTATCCTGATTCAAAAATAGCAGCCAAACAATCTACGGCCAGAACGAAAGCAACTGCTATAATCAAGCATATCTTGGCACCTTATACGTTATCTGTGTGTGTTTCGGATTTGGAATCTGTCTCATTTTATGGAATCGGCACCGATGCAAGCAACCACAAAGCAGAAAAACTATTTCCGATAACGATTCAATTCTTTGACGTGAAAGAAGGTATAAAAACAAAATTGCTAAGACTCGAAGCTTTACCGGATGAAACCTCAGGTAATAATCTTTAATTGTAAGTGATTTTGTTTAAGTTTATTTAACAAACTTCAGGTACTATAACTAATTATTGTCTCAAAACGCTGAATGACCTCAATATTTCCTCTGAGAAGTTAGTGGCTTTCTGTGCCGTAACACTAATACAAATTTTGGTGGAGCTCAAAGAAGTGGGATGTGCAATGTGTATTATAAGTTGAAGGCAGAGCTTAATAGAAACATAGAAGGCGTGGGTTGTCCTGTCCACATATTGCATAATTCAATATCATCAGCTGCAGACACACTATCGATTGATTGTGAAATTATTGCCATTAAGATTTTTAAATATTTCTCAATCTATACAGTCAGAACAGAGAGACTTAAAACTTTTTGCGAATTTGTAGAAACATCATTTCAAACTGTCCTGTCTCATTCACGGACTAGATGGCTCTCTCTGATGCCTGCTATCGATAGGATTTTAAAGATGTGGGAACCACTGAAAGATTTCTTTGAGAATGAGACAAATCCACCCAAATTATTGATCG
The DNA here is from genome assembly GCA_949715645.1 of Portevinia maculata. Lineage (NCBI taxonomy): Eukaryota > Metazoa > Arthropoda > Insecta > Diptera > Syrphidae > Portevinia > Portevinia maculata. The sequence goes on from OX454528.1 coordinate 100,249,913, forward strand.
AGTTTTTTAGGAACCCCTTGGCGATGATTTATTTCTCATTCATACATTCCCAGTCTTTTCTTTTTCATAAGCTGACATTAAAAATGGAAAGATCAGACATAACTATCATTGAGGTCAAGGAACTCATTGAAAATATGAAAAAAACGCTTCAAGAAAGTAAAGCCTCAAATTTTATTGGCATGATGGCTAAACATTATTAAACAGTTTAAAAGGGACAAATGTTGAAAATCTAGAAAATGGTATAAACAAATTTGAAGAGGAGGTTGTGCAGTTTTACAATGTTGCGATCGATTACATTGAAAAATGGGGGTCTCAATTGAATCATTTCAATTCGTTTGACTGGATGACTTTAACCAAAGTTCCGGAGTGGGCTAACGTAGAGAAAAGCATTGTATATTTGAACGAAAAAGACGCATCCATCAACGGCGATGCTCGTTTTCTTGAGTTCATTCATTTGAAGGATATCATTGCACCAAACATATAGGTAGAAAACGAAGAATGGAACACAAAAAGTATAACTGAAAGATGGGTGAAGGTTTTTGGGGCTGAGACTACGCACGAGCTTGATGAATTCAAGAAAATTTGTCAGTATATTTTTAGTATTCCCGGCCATAACGCAACTGTAGAGCGCGTGTTTTCTTTGATGTCCGCGCAGTGGACAAACGAAAGGAACCGCTTGGGAGTCGACACAGTGGAAGCTATTCTTATGTAAATTCAATTTTCATATGAGTTGTGAAGAATTTTATAAATTCGTTAAGGGAAATAATAAACTATTGTCGCAGGTGAAATCATCAGACAAATATAAAAAATAGTAATTGTGTTCTGTACGTATGTATACATTTATGTATGGAAATAACGTATAAATAAATATGTGATTAAATGTTTTCCAAGTTGCGCCCGTTTTTGATTTGATTGATAATGCTTTTCAAAATTAACGTATACTTTGGAATTCACAACCTGAAAACATATTTCCTAACACATTTTTTTTTTATAGAATCCTAGGATGGACGGAGGCAAAATCCTCCAAAATCTTCAAAAGATACCACATCTTGTTGTATTTGACGTTAAATTGCCGTTATATTTTATATTTCGTGTTTATACATACATATACACTTATACATACGTATATCCTATTTCCTAACACATGAACTAAATGTTCGAATTTCCTTAGAGCAGTATTAAAAAAAAAAAAAAGGTACACCAAAATGTCCCGACGAGGTCTCGGGAAAATATGGTAACCCTAGACTAGATAGCGTCTAAGTCATCAAAGGATCTTATTACAAAAACATCACCATACCTAGTACTGTTTTATTTAATTATCGTCTTCTCCCTTTAATGACGGTGAGACTATGATCAGGATTAAAATGATCATAACCCTGAAACTTAACTGCATACATATTGGTCCATGTGTGGGGTTCAACTTCAAACTTTCAGTTTGAACGCACCCTTAAACGGATTACCAAACTGTCAATGTCAAAATATTCAATAAAATCAACATTTTCATCAAGGTGAATTACTCGAAGGAGCAACGTTTACAAATAATTAAAATGTACTCAATTTTGGATCAACGGGTATCTCAGTAGGCAAAATTGTCGCATTTGGACGAAAGATCCTCCACATCCCGAAAATTCACAGTTTGGTGCGGTCTTTTGGCTGGTGGTGTCGTCGGGTCATATTTTTATTTTTTTTTTAAATGAGGCTAATCAGCGTGTAACGGTCAAAGGTATTCGCTATAGAGTCATGATATAATGACTATCGTTCACCGACTGAATGGCATGGATGTGGAAGAGATGTGGTTCCAGCAGGATGGCCCTCTGTGCCTCACAACAAACGAAACAATCAACTTCTTGAAAGAATCATTTCATCTGATTGTTCGCTTACAGCTCTATAGGTAAGGTGTCATGTGTGATTTTAGCCTACTTTGTTTGTATGGCTATTTGTACCTCATTGTCTTTTCCCTCGCAGAGACGTTAGTTTCTTTATAACTTTGTGCTACCAATATTGCTGGAATACCCTCTCGCCTTTCGTGTAAGGCAATACTTTTCGCAATTTGCCGGAGGCTAATTAAAATCCTGACTGTAATTGTAAAACTTTCGATTGCTTTACCAAAAATCGTTTTCTCTTGCCGCGGAGAAATTAATTGCTCGTAATGTCCTTCTTCAAAATTTGCCACTCACCATACCAGACCGATATGTCTGAAAGCTATTTAACTAAATGAGCCTACTCCGGTACCGAAAACGAAAAAAAACACAAAGTAAGGAAAAATCCATTAATTGCCTGCGGTTTAAGAACAAAATTAAACAAAAGAATCACTGAAAGCCTCGAATTGTCTTCTTCTTTTTTTTTGATTCCTTAGATAACCAATCTGTCTGAATGGAAGCGATATCATTAACGCCATTCGAAACAGAAATGTTAGATCCCCAGCCCCCGACACATTAACGAAACAAACCTACATGATGGAAGGCAAGCTGGCAAATGTGTTAAACCAACCCTGCAACCACTTGGTTTTGGTTGCACATGAACCTTAAAATTAAACACCAGGACACCGACACACTTCCTTGAACGACTGGGTTGTTGATAGTTGCCTGGCAAAACTTTGCCAACGGGGTTGGTTGCGGTGGTGTGGGACATCTTCGAGGAATGTTTGAGTTTGCTTTCTTTTTGGCGGGACAACTTTCCATGCAGCCTTGACTTGAGCTGAATTTAATTATTCATAACTCCTTCGGGTTCCGTTATAACGATGTCGTTAAACATGTTTTCTTATCGGTGACTGGCAGTTTGGGGATGATGTTATTTCTACCTATGTGCGTGCGAATGGGGGTAGGTACCTTTGTTTTGTGATAAAGGAGTGGGGTTTGTAAATTGACTGAAGGTCGGGTAGCAAGAAATCTATTGTTGTGTAATGGAACATACGTTTCTTGGCTTGTTAAAGGGTACTGGGAAAAACTTTCGACATCTCCTGATTCTTTAATTTAAAATTAATAGTTTGACTTACGTGATTGGAGGGTCGGTAAAGGAGGGTTGTACACAAAGCACCATATAGACCGCCAGATTCGATGAAGAAGACAACTAATTTGAACAGAAGTCAGAATGTTCAGCAGGGTATTTTTTAAGTTGGCTAGCTTGAGTTGATGGGATTTTGGGAGAGCACGAGCTCGCCATCATTAAATGGTGCTTCCGAGGGGTGATCAACTCGTGAAAGCCTTGCTTATCTCCGGCCGGCGCGTGTGCACCATGCTGTTGACCTGCAGGTACCTGGAATGCAACTGCGACGGCGACCAATTGGTGTTCACGAGTGTTCACCATCATCATTATCTATATATACAAAAATGGATGGTATATTCGAAGTTAATAGACTTCGAACCTACAAAACCGATGGACAAATTTGTTGATTGAGTTACTAGATTTACTAGATTTGTGTGTTTGTCTCCTATGCGTTCGTGCATCGCTCAGCCGATTGAGTTAAAAATTTGTAAAGCTGTTGTTGTCCCTTGGCTTAAATTTACTGGCATAGTACCATTGGCACAGGTCGCGTGCATGTTGTATCGGATAACTTTTCCTCTTCTATGACTTTGTGCATCGTTTATCCGGTTGAGTTGAAACTTTGAACAGTTGTTGTTGGCATTTATATTTTCTCACATCGAGAACCTAATTTGTGGTATTTTTCTGTAGTATCGAAATAAAAAAAAAAATTATTCAAGTTACACCTTGAACGGTTTAATACTCGGTCAGTTCAATCGCCCTTACTGAAATTATGTCAGCCAGACCCAGACAAATCTGAACCTAAAGAAAAAGTTAATAATCTGAGGCTATAAAAACTCTTCACAATCGAGTTAAGCAGTGTGAGGTCGTAATTGTGGAACTCGAAGAAGAAAAAAGAAAAGTAAAAGAGGAGCTGGCTGATTTTCAGCTTAGACAGCTACTCTGTGAACGAGAACGCCATCGGTCTTGCCAACAAATATTGCCGTCAAGAATGCGCTCCCCACATTGATGCTTTTCGTCTGAAATCCAATTCGCACAGCTAATTCGTTTCTCCTCTCATGCTGAGCAACAAGCTTTCCTTTCTTCGTTCTATAAAAAAAGGTCTTACATTAGCCTAACTAGAAAGCCCTGCTCATGACATCAGTCGAATTGACATCAGAGAAAGTCTTACACCTGCGAATAGTTCCCTATTGCGGCATGCAAATTAACTTCGCAAAGAAGGTTAATTGTCGTGCGAAATGGTTTTGTGTATGTGAAGAAGATCAATGACCTCTGCTGCGAACCCTCATTGTTAACGCTACTATTAAACGGCCATTTTTTCGAGTCATTTAAATGACGCTGTGACGTCAGGAAAAAATGACACATAAGAGAGACATTTAAATAACGATTCGTCATTGGTCATTTGCGAAAAAATGGCGATCACACGAAATGACTATCAGCGTCATTTTTGTCCCAAAATCAAATGACGGACACTGCGAGTCATTTAGAACTTTTCGTTGGGATGCCATTAAATGACAAGGGAAAAAATGACAATCACATGGTAATGACTTGCCTCATCAAAATGACAAATGTCACCTTTCCTATTATTTCGATTTCTTAATGACCAATGAGAAAAATATAGATAGGTACTGTCATTTAGTGTTTTTCTCTCATCTAAATAAAAAATGTCAAAAAGAACTTTTGCGATGATGGTGGAAATTGCGAAGACGACGTATTTGGCAGCGTGTGTGCCGGAAAGTAGTGAAGACGATCTTGATTACAAGCCAACGCGAGGAAAGTTGAGTATTTGGCAAAAGTAGTGGTTGAGCCGTTGCGATAAGAGTTAATTTTGTGCTGGATTGCTGCTCGAATTGCGGGAAGAAGCACCTGAACTATATCGCAATGTCCTTCGTATGTCAGCCAATCAATTGGATTATTTGTTGATCTTGGTGAAGCCACACATAGAAAAACCGAACACAAATATGCGAGAGAGCGTTTCAGGGGAAACGCGACCTGTAATCACGCTGCGCTACCTGGCCACTAGTGAGAGTTTTCGATCGCTGCGATTCCTTTTCCGCCTATCGCAGCCAACGCTAACGTGCATCATTCCGGAAGTTCTCTACGCTATTTACAAGGTTTTTGTCGGTGAGTTTTTTAAGGTGTGTGCTTTGTGCTATTTGCTTTGACTTTCTGGCTTCGGTTAAATCAACTGTCGATGGCCAGCTCTAGTACAACAATTGCCCAAGAATCGGTGTTGACATGTTGAAATTTTGCTATCCCAAAGCGCCCGTTGCTTTTGCACCGCCACAATCAAACGCGATTCTTCTTGGTCGCTCCACGAATAGCCAATTTTCCTATCTCTATTTACTCCTGTTTTCTGCGTTTTGCCTAATTTGCTCGACTTTGTTGTACTTTGGGTATTCAAACTCACACAACAGTTGACAGAATAGTCCATATTGTCATCACTTGACGGCAACGGTTCGTATTCCATTTCACTCATAGTAATTTGTACCGAAACAGCAGCCAGACACATGCAACACGTCCTTTCCCCACGACAAAAACACCAAATGAAAGCACAGATATCATATTAAATGCTGCGTCATTTGTCATTTGCGTAGAAAAAATGGCATGGCATAAATTTCGTGCCTTGTCTTTTTTGGAGACTGCCATTTAAATGACGCAACAGGCAAAAAGTTTAGTCATTTGTCCTAGGTGTCATTAAAGAGCGATCACACGGCCATTATTTCCCGTCATTTTAATGGCAGAAAATTCATGTCACTTTCTTCGCCATTTTCTTAGTCATTTAAATGACTCCTGAAATGTTATCCCAAAAATGGCGATCACACAGCACGACAATAAAATGACGGCTTTGTGAGGCGATTTTTACGTCAAACCAAAAAAATGCCCGTATAATAGTAGCTTTAGGCATTTCATCTCTCTGCTGCCTCTCTCTGTCTGTGTTTGGGGGTGTATGTGCAGTATGTACGAATGTGTATGTCTGTTTCTGTCGATTGCTTTTGAATGACTGGCATTTGTCTGCATGTTACATCCCGTTCATTCGCCTTCGCAGCAAAGCTATGGTATCCTCTTTTAAAACTGCGAGCACAGCTTCTTACTCTAACTCTTGTCGATTGTTTGGCCTTACGAATAACAAATTTGGTGCATTGTTTAAATCAGTGGATTTGTTGCTGGTACGGGCCCTTGTCTTTAGTTATTCAGTCCGTACTTGTCTTATAGAATTCCTATTTTTTTGCTTTTACATTTAAATTTTACGATGGTTAACAATAGTTTCGTCCTGTGTTGATGAAGTTGCAGTGCGATCACTGGGTAATATTTTACCCAATGCACGCCATGGGTTAATAATACAAGGTGGCGCAAAAGTAATCCTCCTATCAGAAAATGCTATAAATTTTGCGATTGGCCCCTAATGTCAGTTCTGTTTTGACATTTGTGTAGTAAACACATGCGAAATACACGTTAATAAACAATGTTACGCTACACTGCTCCAGAACGCGGAATATTGGTGACTATTTATTTGAGCAATAATCGGTCGGTGACTTTGGCACAACGTGAATTTCGTCGCAGATTTCCTACCCGTCCAACGCCTACTGGTGAAACACTGCGACGTTTAGCCGCTCGCCTCGAAGAGACTGGCACAACACGAGATGCTGCCAGGCGTGGCAGACCTGCAGAGAATATTGCTGCTGTAGCCGAAGATGTCATGGAAGCGCCGTCGACATCGACCAGACGACGTGCCACGCAAATGGGTATCAGTCGACGGTCTTTACAGCGAATTTTGGTACAAGATTTGAAGATGTTTCCGTACAAAGTCCAGACGGTGCATCAGCTGTTAGCTGCTGACCGCCAATCGCGTCTAACATACGCTCAAGCCATCCTTAATCACCACCAAGAGGAAGATGATTTTTCATCAAAAATAATCATGAGTGATGAGGCCCATTTCCATCTTAGCGGGTACGTAAATAAGCAAAATTTACACTTCTGGGGCACTGAAAATCCGCGTGTAACCCACGAAGAGCCATTACACCCGCTCAAAGTCACTGTATGGTGTGCTGTTTTCGCTGGAGGAGTCATCGGACCTTTTTTCTTCAAAGACGTCGCGGGCCAAACTGTTACTGTGAATTGTGAGCGCTACAGAGCAATGATCAACGAGTTCTTTTTGCCGCAACTTGATGAGTTGGGATTGGAAAACATGTGGTTCCAACAGGACGGTGCAACGGCACACACTGCACGTGCCACAACCGATATGCTGAAGGATGCATTTACCGGGCGCCTAATCTCCCGTTTTGGCGATTTGCACTGGCCAGCAAGATCGCCTGATTTAACCGCTCCAGACTTCTTTTTGCGGGGCTTTTTGAAGTCGCGGGTTTATGTCAACAAGCCTCAGACTCTTGCAGCTCTTAAAGACAATATCCGTCAAGAATGTGAAGACCTATCGCCGGAAGTTTTGGCCAAAGTGATGGAAAATGCCATAAAAAGGGCTCAAATGACAATCAACTGTGGCGGCGGCCTTTTACATGACATCATATTCTCGACTTGATGTAAAAAAAATTAAAAGACCAAATAAAAATAATCCACAAGAAGAATCAAAGTTTTTAATTTTTTTTTTAAATTACAGCCAAAAAACATCGAAAGGTTATTTTTGCGCCACCTTGTAAGTTATCTAAACGCACCTGGAATGTGGGTACATTACAAGATTGCAAACCTATATAAAGGTGCGGATTAGTCGTGGGAAATCGGCTTGGAACAAGAGTCAAAGACTTCAAGCCGATGAGTGATCGCCTGGCTGTGATCTGCATAAAAGCAACATTTCAAAACATAAGCCTAATATATGGCGCACGCCAGAATCCAAGGAGGCTGACGATTCCATCAAGAGAGTGCTATGGCCTCCTGGACGGGGCCTACGGAGCATGTCCAGAGTACGATGTCAAAGTTGTAAGCCCGGGCTATTGCCAAAGTCGGTAAGGAAAACATCTTCGGCGGATTAGTTGATAAGAACGACACGACAACAGTTAACGGCTACAGACTAATCGACTTTGCAGCAGCTCGTAATACGGTGATAAGTAGCACTTTTCCAAGGCTCAGGATCCACACAGCAACCTGGTGCTCTCCAGATGGTCAAACCGCCAACCAAATCGACAATGTGCTAATCGATGCGTGGCAGGCATCCAACATCATAAACGTGCACACATTGCGAGTGGCAAACGTCGACTCTGACCATTTCCTTGTTGCGGCGAAACTTACATAGAGCTCGTCTGTCCAACAAGAAGAAGCTGCGAACTGCCCAAAAGAAGAAATTCGACGTTGTACAACAATATCGTTACATCATCTGAAAACGTTCTACAACACACTAATCGACACGTACTAGTGAGACTACCGACCCGGCGACAATAGACCAAATCTTCACACTAAGTCAAATCCTGGAAAAGACCAATGAATTTAAAGTCGAGGCCCAGCCCCTTTACATCGACTTTTTCCAGCGGGCCGTGTTGGAGGCTACACGGCGATTGAATAACAGGCGAAGTTGGTTGGTCTTGAAGTAAATGAGGGCAAGACCAAATGCTATCAACAGAATTATCATCTGTCCATCGCCTGGGACAAAACGTCACTGTTGATGGCAATAATTTCGAGGTAGCTAATTAGTTCATCTACCTAGGAGTAAACATCAACTCCACGAATGACACCTTAGTGGAGATCCGGCGAAGAATTGCCTTAGAAAACTGTTGCTACATCGGTTTAGTAAAACAAATAGGTTTAAAACTCCTCACAGTAGAAAATGAAGCTAATATTGGGTTCTTTTGAAAGAAACTGTCGGATATTTGGTCCTGTGTGCGAGGAAGGCGAATGGAGAGAAGATACAACAGCGAACTCTATGAGCTAAGCTAAGATGTGGACTACATTTGCTCGGCCACATTGGCCGAATGGAAAATGATGCTCCAGCCAAGATGAGCCTTCGAGAAGGCAAGGAAGACCAATCCTCCGTTTTAACCAGGTACCATAGTTCAAAACATATCTTAATAGAAACAACAACTATGTGTAAACCTGGTAATACAATGGACCAGTATTGAGTCTGAGTGCTCCAGTGTAGAAAGTCGCGCACCCCGACAAATACAAAAATGGGTAAAAGAAATTCATAAACCATGAGGAAATATGCCAAATTCGAGCTCGCGACAAACTAGACAAATCTATCCGTTTTATAGTCGGTACGGTTGAATGAGGACGACCTGTTCTTTGAACTACCTTAAGGACCCTGAGAACTATGGAAAAAAAAACTGGAAAAGAGGAGTAATCAGAGCTTCGCAGGATCGACGGGAGATACTGAGTACTGCTTCAAATTCCAGACTGTCCATAAGCAAAAACAAGGCAGATGCTGGAGTTAAATCTAATTAATCAACTGTTCATCGCGTGATTCAGCTGGCCAATCATATTAAACACCAAAAAATGAAAAGAAACCACCATTGACCACTCATTTTTCCAAATTGTTTGGTTGACAATGATGCATTTTCCAACAGGACAATTGAAAAGGAGTGCATGTGTTTGCTTTTCTCTGTTTAAAATATAATTATTAATCAACAAAAATTGCATAAAAATATGTATTTTTACTTGATTCTGTGAAAAATAAAGCAATAAAAAACATTTGTGTTTGCTTGCATCTGTGGAAAATATATACATAATATCTAGCAATAAAACATGTGTGTTTTTGTTTCTGGTAAAAAGAAAATGAAATAAAACATTTATGGTTTTGCTTGCAATTTGAAATCAAACGAGATGCCAAGCTTCACACACACAACTACAAAAGAAAAGGAATCTGGTTGTATGCTTCATTTGGCATGAAAAATGACAGATCTGACAGCGAAACATGAAAAGGCCAATGAAAAACGACAGAAAATAAATTACTTCATCGCATTCGGTTGGTAAAAACAAAATTCCACAATTATCTCAACTGTTTAAGAACCACTGGTGGCACAGTATTTACTAATTTCCAAACTCAACCAACTTCACCTGTGTTATTGGCCGGCTGTTTGAAAATGTCAGCTGTCACATGTGAGATTGTCGCAATTTTGAGATAAAATAAAGTTCTATTCTTCATTATTGTTTAAGAATGCCATTCTTCTTCAATATTATTTATTATTTACACCCACTGTGCAAAAAGAAATCGCAATATTCCTTTTTTTATTTGTTAGTTTAGTTTTCTGATTCTGTAATGGGGAGTTTCAGTCACAAATTGGAATCAAGTGAATTTATATGCATTCCGTGCAATCAGTGAAATCGTGAAATCAGATAATAAATCAAAATTTTAAAATGGATTCAAGTGGTAACCAAAGTTCAATTGAAAAGTCGCAATCGAAAGCCGCTTCCGGGTCGAAGTCACAGGCGAATTCGTCGCGTTCTCGCGAATCCAATTCAGGGCAAAAAGCAAAGGAGGCGAGCAAAGGTACCGACCGCACTGACCAAATTGGTAAAGGCAAGAATAATAACAACAAAAGGTGAGTTTGCATAGAATTTGGAATGTAGGGAATGCCAGTTACTTCGAAAATTGTTTATGACTCATTTGATTTTAAAGTGTCAATTATTGTGTTGGGGAGTCCTCCGCGAGTAACTATAACTGTTGTCCCTGAAAGATATACATGTAAGTTTCTGTTAGAGGAATTAGACATTCGGATTTAAAATGAAACGTAAAAAGGCGAACAGTGTCGACTTAAAATTCGTTGGTCTATTCTAGAATCTGCTCAGCGGGAAGATTTGATCTATTGTCGAGCTGCAGAGCCGGAAGTCACACTGGCAAGTGCCGATTGGTGTGTTGTAAAACGGCTTGAGGCGTTAACGTTGAACGTTGAATATGATCTCATATTAGCAACAATAAACAAGTACCTATATGCCTCGATAGTGCTTGCGAGACATAGAATCGTCTTTCTTGTTCGAGCATTGGGGCATATGGTGCTGTTAGTCCAGTTATCTGGCGTGCTTTCTTGCACCCATAATTGCGCTTAACAAAATATTACCTCCGTATTTTAAGGACTCCGCTGGTTAGCCATTAGAGCTGACGTCCTTGGAGTTCTTAAGCTTTTAATAGTTTAGCCAACCTTTTTTATACTGGGCAGTGAAGTCGGTTCTTCAATGGCAGGGCGTGGGTTCTCTTCTTGCCCTATTATCGCTCTTTCTACATGATGCCCAATTTGCCCACATCTACTTATCCTGCGCTCCGGCGAATAAGTTTATGTTGCTGTTTGGAAGAGCCTGTGTAACGGTCTTATAGCTAGGAACCAGTTGCTTTGCTTTCTTGAAAAACCTCTGGATGTTGTTTTGATCGCGAGACTTCGATTTCCTTGAGCTGAGAGACTGCTTTCTACGCAGGATCTCCTTCTCGATTCTCTTCCTTCGCTACATTTTGATGGCGCTTTTATGTGGTGAGTGCTCAGAGGACAGAATATTCCTGTTGTGCCAAGGCGTCCAATAGTAAAGTTGTTTTCCACTGCTTCACCTGACAAACATTCCAAAGTATCACTTCTCATGAGAAGCTTGTGGGTTGCCGTTCGGATTCGACTTAAGATTGTAGGTCCCTTCTACTTTGCACAAGCAAATAGTTGGAGAAGCTAGGTTTAAGGCCCTATATGGTTCATAAATGTCTACACAGATATATATGGTGTATGCATGCCTCTCATCGACTAGCACATGGCCGATTCGGTGTTCTGTTCGACCAACTGGAGAGCGCTAGATTGCTGTGTGGATCCTTAGCCTTAGAAGCCTATAGCTGGTTATCACTTTATTACAAACTGCTGCAAAATCTTTTAGCCTGTCTTACCAAATAATTCGACGAAAGTGTTTCCTTTACCGACTAAGGTATTAAAATCCCCGAGCACAACTTTGACCTCTTACTCCGAACCGGTTTCGTAGGCTCCATCCAGGATCCAATAAAACGCCCCCTGGATGTAGTCTTCAGCTTCGTCAGTAGTCACATACACAATTAGGCGCCCACCTTTTTTTAGTACCACCACGTTTGTTTACATTAAGTGACGGTTGTCAAGGGGGGACTCCGTAAATTAAACAGTTACTACACTTGTGCCTTCTTTTATTTGTTTTTTTTTTTTTTCAATTCATTTTTGCGATTAAATCATGATTTGTTGGGCGCAGTCAGTGGCTCAGTGCTAAGTGTGTCGGACACTCGGACTACACAGATAAATAAGTTGTTCAGGAGGCAGGATCACAATAATATTCCTTGTGTGCGAATCTCCCAGTCAACAGAGAATAGACTGGCAGTACTGGCTGCTGGAATAACTCCGAAAAGTGCCGCTACAAACGACGGTTTTTTCGTGGTCGAAAACAAAGTGGATTTGCTGGGCGCTTGTTTTGAGGCCGTGTAAACGGTGAACAATCCTGTTTGAGGACAATAACATCATTCCGGACAACTGGTTTAGTTTCAGGGCGAGGCATGACACTTACTATTAATGCCGCGTCGAAACTGGGTTCCGACATTCAGTGGAATAAATTCAAGAACCAATGCACGGGTGCTTGCCTGGTTAATTCTGAGAAGGCTTTCGACACCGTTGACTTTGAAATTCATTTTTTTTTATTCATTGATAAATTTCTACTTACATACTAGACAAAAATGATTAAACCTAACTTAAAATTAACAGGATACTTATTCTTATTTATTGGTCCTTATGCGAACGCTCTAAACTTAACTATATCTTAGAATTATTGCCTTTCGGCCTACGAACTATTTTACGAACTAATCTTACATATATATTCCTCGAGAAAATTTACTTAAACTCGGTATCAACTTTCGACACCGTATGGTTAGAAGGATGCACAAGCCTTTGATATATGTAATTTATAATATGTTTAATGGAAAGAAGTTCGTTGTCAAATGTGGCAACGTGACTTCGATCAGAGTCTTTGAAATTAAAAACAGTTTACAGCAGGGGCGGTGAATCAGTGGCGGACTAACCAGGGGGCGGAAGAGGCGGAACGCCCCAGGCCTCCGGTCTTAGGGGGCCCCCCAAATCCTTCAATTTGTAGTAAAATGGGACTTCAGTGAATCATTACCCTGCATATCGCTCATACTTCAATACTTCTTGACCATTTGCCTCTCGGTTGCATCATGCGAGAGGAGTTTTTCGAAACTTAAACTAATTAAAAATTATCTTCGATCTACAATGGATCAAGAGCGACTGGTTAATCCGGCCGTGTTTTCAATAGAAACATTTTGTTATTTTACAGAAGTTGTTGAGGAGTTCAGTAAATTGAAAGCACGAAAACACATATACAAAAAACAAAAACAACATCTTTCATTTTTTTTATCTATTATTTTTTGTCGATCGAATTGAATTTTATTTTCCTCGCCTATATGTATATCCATTCCATATTGTAGGTATGTAGGGTAAGGTAAAGATAACAAACTTTGCAAAATATCTCAAAATCAAAATACAGTTTTTTTGTTTTAAAAATTTGCATATGTTAAAATATCAGCAACATAAAAAGATCGTTTAATTATCGATTTAAATATTTGTATCTTGGTTATAGACGTTTTTTTTAACCCTTCCAAATTCTCAATTCCTCCTTCGGGGAAGAATAATTTGACATTGGCGTTAGGAGGTTTTGACAGAGCGAGGAGCATTTGACAAATGCTCACGGTTAAACAGTTTTCAAATTATTAAATAAACACAAAATTTGGTTTTTTTTTCAGTAAATAGTTATTTTATTATTTTTCTAACTTATAAGGAACTCAGTCTTTTTAAATTCTTTAAAAGCTTTAAAACTAAACAACAAAAAAAACTTTAAGAAAAAAAAATACTCTTCAAAAAGTAAACTTCAAAATTACTTTAAAATAAAATAAATTCCCATCAACTAGACAACGAAACAAAAAACAAACGAAACAAAAATATAATAAGATACTTCAAAATCATTAGGTAAGCAATACTAAATATTATTATTAAAGCACATAAAATTTCTGAAAGTCCACATTTAAGCAAATCTTTGGCCTGGATCTACCAGTGAGATCAATTGGTGAAGGCAATTTCGCTGCAATGTCAGCTCTTAAAGCCAAGCCTATGTCCTCGACAAGTGGTTCGTAGAAATATATTTTTTTTTTTTTTTTTTTTTATTAAAAAAAAGGAAATCCAAATCCCAGAGCACTCAGACTCGGTAACGGTCCATTGTACTACCAGGCAGAAATCCTCCTTTTGGTGTAGAGGCATGTGAATGGGTGGCGTATGTTGTTGTTCCCCATGGGGGTTGAACCTGCATCGCACGGGTCACAAGCCAACACACTAACTTCTACACCGTCGCCACCCTCAGAAATATAAATAATAATTAATATAATAATTTTTAAATCCTTGGCGGCGATAATATTTTATTGTGTATGGGAAGGAATTTGCTATATCGATACTCTGGATGATACCTACATAGTAAAATATGTGTTTGGTCCCAAATTTTACAAGGATGGACTCATTTATTTCAGGATTGAAGTTTAGATTGAGTTTTAAAGTTTCACCTGCGGCTGATGGAAGCTCTTCTTCTTCGCTTGATACTTGAAAGGTATCGGAATCGTTCTTAAGACTAATTGGACCTTCGTCAGAAGATGTTTCACCGTCAAGAACGCGTTTTACAAAAACTGGTTTTGGTGATTTGCTGTTTACTTTTATAAATATTGGGCATGTTACATATTCTAAAAAAAAGAGTACCTAAAAGGTTGTTTTATATAAGATATTCTTATTGACTTAAGAAGGAGGATTTAACATTCTGTCAATTGCTCCTACAAAACAATTGTCAAAACCTCCTTTCAATCTACTTTTGGAAAAAATTCTAAAAAATACTTGTTAAAGCGCGCAGAAAAATTGTTTTTCTACCTGTAAGTTTTAGTCAAATGAAGGTGCACCCCAATATTGCAATTTAAGTATCAAAAGCTTAAAATTAAAGAAATTGCACACCATCAAATATTCCATCAACCGGCTAAAAAAATAAAAACACATCCACTTCACAGAGCTTCAAAGACACACTGATCAGCATCAGTTATTTACCACTCACACCCATTGTAACTTACTTCATTTGCTCATCATTTAAAGTGCTGCCAAATCAGTAGTTTTCAAGAAAAGTACTAATCTCATTTCCTCCTCCAAATCATCCCGACCTTACCCTATGTTTATTTAGCCTAGAGAATTTAGTTCTAATTTAAATTTCACTTGCCATTTTTTAACGAAATAAAAATAAACACTTATTTATACATACAAGTGTGAACTGAATAAAAAGCTTTTAAAATTACATTTTTTTAAAGCTGGGGGGCCTCATTCCTGCTCTGCCGCCCTCGGCATCTGACGGGCTTAGTCCGCCACTGCGGTGAATTCTCCGATCCTGTTAAACATTAACACTAGTGATGTACTAAGTTCACTCAGACATGCTATAGATTATGCTGACGATTTGATGTCATACAGATAAGGTCCTAAAGTCGAGCTCATAACCATTCTTTTGCAGCGTGACTTCGATCAAATTAATGGATTTTGCGACGACTGAAAGTTGAAAATCAACTGAAATCGACTGAAAGTTGAAAATCAACTTTCAGAAGACGGAAACAATCTTATTCAGAACAACATTGGCCGGGGCCTCTAGGGATACCAAAACAAAAACTGGAAGAAATTGGCCATTATTGGACAAAATGGGCAGCCATATGCTGTGCTCGCCCGGGGGCCCATTGTTCCATTGTGATCCCTTTTTTTATAATTTGCTTGCGCTAAAGGGATTTTTTTCTGTTGTTACAGTACCCTTATAGTGCTAAGAACACAGCGTAAGCATTTGTGTTTTAATAGCAAGCAGCACCTAGCAATATCAAATTTCATTGCATGCTTTTCGGTGCTACTTACTAATTAGAAAGAATAGAGAGATAGGAAAGAAGTGTTTGGGTGCAGTTGTAGGGTTTTTATCCACGGGTGGTGTCTAAGTTGCTTAGGGAGATTACGATTTCATGTATTCGATTAATGGACTTGGCCGGGATTCGAACGCACGACTTTCCATTCAGTAAGCGAATACACTACTACTGCACCTATGCCACCCCTTGTTGTTTTACGTGGTAAAAACTTCACTGTGTTCTTGACAAACCTGATTGTGTCCGTCAGTGGTACCTGAGCTACGTCCTCTAGGTCTTCGAAGAATCTGTTTATCAGATACCGAAGTCGAGATGTCTGGAGGTTTGGACACTCGCACAGCAGGTATTTGATGATCTCGGTTTCTTCTATATCTTGACAGCTCCTGCAGTAGTCTGTTGAGCTGATGCCCAACCTGTTTGCTATTACACCTATGGTGTAGTGGCCTGTCAGTATGCCGGTTAAGATACGTATTTCTTGCTTGTTCATTTCCAGAACGTATTTTGTTCTTTTTTCGTCGATCTTTGGCCATAGACTGCGAGATATAACACAGTCCTGCCTTTGGGACCAGGTAGTGTTAATTTGTTCCCTCAGTTTTTGGTCAATGTTTCTTTTTGCTGCACTAATTGGGATATCTATTGACGTAATGGCGTCCATTGCCCTATTCGATAGACTTATTGATGGTCATATGCTACGTGGCTCTTATAAGGCCAATCATCGCTTATGGTTGTCCATTCTGGTTCAATAAAGCGCCTAGTTATATGCAAAAGATTCGGGTTTTGGAGAGGCAAGGTCTTATGGCCTGTATTCGGTTGTTTCGAACGCCTGAACGATGGGGCTCAGTTGAATATGATTGAAAATTTCCTCATTAAGGTAACTGGAAGGCACGTTGCAAGGGCAATGACCAGCGACAATAGTCTGATCTTTGGGGCTTACTAATCCAATGAAATAAACAAAGAGAGTACGCCCCAGTCTGGCTTTATCCCGCCGGAGCCAAATATCCATATTGATGCAAAATGGCTGGTCCAGACGAGGGATGGTATCCCGTCATCATACCACCGCTACCGCAACGTGAAAGATAAGCATCTGTCCACCAACTAGGACAAAACGTCATTGTTGATAGCAGCAACTTCGAGGTAGTACCTGAGTTCAGCTACCTCGGAGTAAACATCAACTCCACAAATGACATCTTAGTGGCGATCAGACGGAGAATTACCCTAGGAAACCGTTGCTACTTGGGTTTGGCAAAACAAATGGGTTCAAAGCTCCTAACTCAGAAGACCAAGTGTAAGATCTATAAAACACTGATACTGCCAGTTCTGCTTTGCGGCGAATGGAGAAGATATAACCGCGAACTCTAAAAACTGTACCAAGATATGGAGGTAGTTCTCATTTACAATGACATTTTAGCTGTCAGCTGACAGATAAAGCCATTCTGCTTGCTGCTCACTTTGCAGCTAGCTCAACGCTCCCATATTGTGGTTTATCTCCACCCGTACTCGATCGCGTAGAATACTCCATGGAACCAATCCACTTCTGGACTCGAACAGCGGTTAGAGTACTTCATGGCATTGACGTTTTTCTTCATGGCACCTTCCGAGAAGATATGAATATAGCAGCCTGTCCCAAAAAAAATGTAAATCTTCTTCTCTCTTCCTACCGACCAATTGCACTTACGTCCCTTATTTCCAAGGTCATGGAAATGCTGATTAACCGTCAGCTTATGAAATATCTTGAATCCAGAATTCTTTTTAATGACCGGCAGTACGGTTCTCGCAGCAACAGGTCCAGTGGTGATTTGATGGCTTATCTAACCGGAAAGTGGAACCAATCTCTTCACCAAGGTGAGAAATTAAGTTTGTTGCGCTTGATATTTCAAAGGCATTTGACAGAGTTTGGAATCAAGCTCTCTTGTCGAAAATGCGTGCATTTGGAATAGATAATATCATTCTTCAATGGATTAGAAATTACTTTTCGGACCGTTCAATTCAAGTTGTTGTGGACGGTTTCAACCCTGCAACTCATCAAATAAATACTGGTGTTCCCCGAGGCTCTATTTTGTCTCCAACTATCTTTCCTATTTTTATAAATGATCTCCTGTCTCCTCCCTCTAATCCAATCCACTCTTTTGCTGATGACAGTACCCTCAGCTTCTGATATTCGTTTCTTGGGACACGCTGCTCATCTTCGGGTGTGGAATAGAAACGGTAACGTATGTTAAGATCTTTAAATTCCGATCTCGAAAGCATAACTCAGTGGTGTGTAACTAATAGAGTGGAATTCAATATAGTGGAACTTCCATAAGTCGAACTCTCAAAATGTAAGAAAAACATAGGGACGGGCTACAGTCCGCTTGGGCGAACTGTTGGATACCCTATTCTTATTCCTATCCCTCATAAGTGGGCGTGACAAAAGTCTAAGTATGGTTGAATTGTTAAGAATGCTCTACATATTTTGTTATATAACATTTAAAGGATTTTATCAAAAAAAAAGCTCCCTAGCTCAAACTTGGGTGTTTCAATAAAATTGTTTTATTTAATTGTGCGCGTGTCAGTAGGCGGATTTAAAAAAAATTAACACATGGGCGGATTTTGAAAATATTTACACATGAGCATAAAGGGCCCATAGAGAGTATATATTATAAATTTCAGCTCCCTAGCTCAAACCTTGGATTTTCAAAAAAAATGTTTTATTTATTTGTGGGCGTGTCAGTTGGCGGATTTCAAAAATTCGTAAACTTGATTATTTCGGGACCCTAGAGAGTATATGGTTAAAATTTCAGCTCTCTAGGTCCAGTTTAAAGGCCTAATTTTTGCCGACGGACGGACGGACGGACATGGCTAGATCGACATTACTATCGATGCTGATCATAAATATAGTAACTTTTAGGGGTCTACGGGCAATATCAAGGTATGTTACAAACTATGCGTCAAAATTAATATACCCCTAGAATAGGGTATAAAAAATTCGAGTTATAGAAAATTCGACTTAGAGAAATAAAAACAAAAACTTGATATTTTTCTTTTATTTCAAAGAGAGAAAAAGTTGTTAAGTAACAGAAGCCTTAAAAAAGTCAGTAATCATTCTTTGACGTTTTTTTTCATTGCATTTTGATTTATAATACGTTTCGATTTCGTGAATTATATTGAAAAGCCGATCCGGCGTATCGGGTTCAGTAAGAAGAGCATCTCGTATTGTTTCAAAGGCTTCATTGACTTTAGCTTGCTTTGGCTGTACGATTAAGTCATCAACTGGATCAGCATCAGCATCAACTTCATCTTCACTAACGGTTTCCACTTCAGGTGTTACCGAAAGCAAAATTTCGGCATCAGACGGCATATGACAAACAATAATCTCATTATCCAAGTTAATGTATTCTGAAAGGCTGCACCCTGTGTCTTGTGTATTTTGTATTCGCGAAAAATCCTCTTGCATTTCTCTGAACTCAGGTATGGGCACACCAAAGTCTGCGTGAATTTCATTGATTCTTAGCTCTGCCAAAATAACGTCATCTTCTTCATCCCAAATCCAGCCTTAATAAAGGAATTTCGTATTGTTGAGCTCTTTACATCGCAGTTCCATGACATTGAAACATTTTGTATGCAGTCGAGTAAAGAAATTTTTGGACTAACATGCCCTTCTTCCAGCAAAGTAAGAATTTTGCTAATGATTCTTTTTCTGTAGAAACACTTAAAATTCTGTATCACTCCTTGGTCCATTGGCTGTAAAGCTGCTGTCATGTTCGGTGGAAAAAAAAACAAGCTTTATAGACTTTAAATTTGTTGGCGATTTGTGGGCACTACAATTGTCAACAAAAAGCAGGACTTTTCGTTTTTGATTAAAAAATACCTTGTCCTATTCTTTTAGCCACTCTTCAAAAAAGCCAGTTACCATCCATGATTTTTTGTTTCCTCGATACTTAACAGGCAAGGATTTAACTCCCTGTAAACATCGTGGCTTATTGCTTTTGCCGATCAAAAGAATTTTAAGTTTTTCTTTTCCACTCATATTTGCAGCAATCATACATGTCACCCTTTCCTTACTATGTTTGCCACCGTGACATTTTTCGCCTTTGAACGCCAAGGTTTTGTTTGGAAGACATTTATAAAAAAGACCTGTTTCGTCTGCATTAAAGATGTCATCTTCGCTGTAACCTTCGATTAGTTTAGGTAGAACGTTTTTTTTCCAATGCTCGCAGTCTTCTTGATTTATTGAGGCACTTTCTTGTGTTCTTTGAACAATGCCATTTGTAATTGATAAAAAATCTTGTACAGCAAACTTTTATGTGCAATTTCTTCCCACGCTGAACTTACCTTTTTTTAAATTTGTCAAGCCAACCTGTACTTGCAGCAAAATTAGTTTCTCCAAATGCAATTGCAAAGCTCTTAGCCTTCTCCTTTATAATGGTGCCTGACATTGGCAAGTTTACATTACGGGCTTCCGCAAACCATTTTGAGACCGCCCTGTCAACACTTTCATATTTAAGAGTTTTTTTCGTTTCGTGAAGATTCAGCATTTTTCTTAACACTTTCTCTATTCTTCAGTATAGTGAATAGTGTACTTGGAGGTAAACGATATTTTATGGCCACATTTTTCTTCTTTGTACCACTCTCAACTTCACTGATGATCTTTAGTTTTTGTTAAAAAGTAAGATGGTTTAATTTTCTTCCCAACATAATGACTTGTTCATTACTTTTTAAAATGAATAAGAAAATTTAAATAAAACTTGGAACATATCCGTCCAAAATCGAAGTTCAAGTGAGAACTGAGAAGCATACAAATCGTTAACAAAAAGAAACAACACATACCTACTCCTCAAAAAAACTTCCGAAAAATGTAATCACATCATAGTAGACCCAATTAAATTTTTAAAGGGGGGTTTCCCGATTCGGAGCAATACTTCGAGTTGATTAAGAACGAACAGACAGATTTCAATAAATTGAAATAAAAGGGATTTTCCCGACTTAGAGAAAAAGTTCGAGTTAAAGAGACTTTTTGCCATCAAACACAATAAAAAAATTGGAATTAGAGAGGAATTCGAGTTACAGAAGTTCGAGTTATGGAGGGTGAAATTCAAACAAATAAAGTCGAAAAGGCAAAGTTATCCATAAAACTTTGAGTTGTGGAGAAAGTCGAGTTATGGAAGTTCGACTGTACTTCCAAAACGCAATGCTGTCTTCGGTAATTAAAGCAAAACCCATTGTCCATGAATGGCACTTGCTTGCTGAAACCGAACGGCTTTCCATTCTGGGTATGAGTGTTACGCACAACCTTTGTGGGGATAACCTCATATTCGATGTCGCCAAGAACGCTGCGAAATATTTTCCCCTTTCTGACCTGGCTACACTTTATAAGGCTCATATCTGGACCGGTGCCCCAATCACATATTTGGAGCTACCCAACAGAATACAAAAACGCGCGATAAAACTCGCTTAGTCATCGTGGAAATGTCTCCACTCTTAGAACATTTCAACCGCAATGGCCGCCATGCCAGGAATCCGCATCAGTTAACCCTTAAGCCTGTATTCGGTCGTACAGTTAAATGCAAAGAATCTTTCCTTAGCCGTACAGCACGAATGTGGAATGCTCTTCGCCGCTCCATTTTTCCTTCACATTATAACCTACAAACATTAAAAAGCAACGTGGATCGGTATCTCTCCCTATCTTCTAATCCTAATTTCCTTAACGCCCGAGCTGTGTTTGTGTAGCTATTACATTATAAGGGTACTAAAAAAATTCCCTTTAGTGCGTGTACATTATGAAAAAAAACAAGTCCAAAAAGCTAAAATACGCGACTACATTGCCTGACGACAAGGAAGACCGAACCTCTGTTTTAAAGGTCAAACCATCGCGGATGCCAGAGCGCTTGGTCTGGAGAACAGGAAGCATCGTGCCCGGCATCGCAAAGGATGGCAGGCTGCAGTGTCTCAGGCAGAGACTCTCCACGGGTCGAGAGCCCGCTAAGAAAAAGAAGAGGATGTAACCACGCAATTTGAAGGTGCCTCCGACATCATTATAACCGATTTCTACTGTATTTGTAACATTTAACTGAGAAATACGAAATCTCATGCTAAAAAAATAAATAAAATGGCGTCAGTGCAATTTAAATTTGAATTTCACACATCTCACTCGTTTGCAAAATTAGGTGCAGAAAATCTTGTGGAACTGATCTGAAAACTCAGGATCATTAATCACAAATATTGCTACAACGTTCTTCGAAGTAATTTTTGCTATGAAAATTAAAATGTGTCCACCGTCAGTATCTTTTGTAAATGCGCCATTTATTTATATGATGCACTGAGTTGTCTTAAACAATAACTATCGTATGGAATGTAGATTACTCGTCGTTATATCTAAATGTTGCTAAGGCCTAAAGTTTGAACTTAAAACGTTTCCAATATCTCTATGCGCACTATCACAGACTGACTCAACTTCACCATCAACTCGTTCTGGTTGTTATTATTTTCCCAAAAATCCAGCTGCTGCTCCAATCAAACCTCCAAAACCTGTGTGGCCAGCGAATCCTCCGCCAAAACCTTTGCCTCCGAATTTGCCTTTTCGAAAATGTCCCAGTCCCGGTCGATATATGGCCACAAACTTCAGCTTTCCAGCGAAAACATAGCTGATCAGCATCAAGATGGCTACCGCGTATCTCTAAAAATGAAAACGACTGCCGATTAAAGACAAATTCTTCCCAAAGCAACTTCTCTCGAACTCACATTAAAATCCATAATCGATAACTTAAATTTAAATCTGCGACTCGTCGGTCTCACGCAAATAATTAAACTGTATCCAACAGCCCGAATGCCTTATATTGTCGACTTCTGCAATCGGGCATTGGAAAGCCCCATATAATTAATTCGGTCCATGCCCGTGAGCGATCGCTCATTTCGTCTTCTTCTTCGAATTTTGCTTGCTTCATACTATGTATGTAGCTAGCGTCAGCGACTTAAATGTGTTGCAGCGTTACCCAACACTTTGCGGGTAATATGTCTATTTGTTTTCATCGAACTCATGCTTTTGCGCGTGGTTGTGTGGGCTGTGTGAGCCGTGTGAAGCGCGCTTACAACAGAAATGACCTTGAAAGAAATTTGACTGTCACTAGGCCAACCAATACTGCGCAGCATTAATGATAACTGCAACTTCATTTTCAGAGAAATGTTGGCTAACGATTTACATATTTATTTCATATTTGTTTGATTTCAAAAATATGTATAGCAAAGGATATACATATATAATCAGAAGAAACGGTTGCTTTTGAATGGCCTCAATCAGGTACACTTAGACCAAGCCAGATCCATTGTGGGGGCACACTGTCCGCTCCTAAACCAATTTCTTTTCTTTCTGACACTAGCTAGCGATTCCAACTAAGTTTTACTTTGTTGTGCGAGCGTGCGCTAGGTAAAAAACTGCTGGTTTATTCCGCGTGTCCCTCTTTTATAACTCTTCCGATTACGTTTTGCTGTAAGAATCTGACATCTGGTTAAGTGTTACCATTTCAACACCATGTGACAGTGATGCCAGAGTACTACCCCTTTAAAAAACGGCGTCATTGATATCGATCTGGTATAACGACATGACGGCCAGAGCGTGTTGTTGTCGGTGTTGCTGGCGATGCTTTACTTGCCGAGCCATTTTTCTGCGCTTCGTTTTCGATGAATGCTGGCTTAAGCCTGTCAATGGAAATGCTTTTCGGTCGTCCTTGAACATCCAGTTTGAAAAACTTGTCGCCTTTGTTAATGATAGCATACGGTCCATCGTAGGAAGCTTTTAACGGGCCTTTGACTTTGTCGAATCGCACAAATGCATGGCTGCAGCTTTGAAGATCGGGATGCCCGAAAATCTTGGAGTTATCCTTGTGTGTAACCGGAATCGGGCTCAATGCGCTCATCGTTCTTCTCAGCTCTTTCATGAACTCGGATTCTGTGGAAAAGACTGGCTTAGGATGAAAGAACTCACCGGGAAGCTTTAATTTTGCTCCGTATATCATCTCAGCTGGCGTAAAATTTGTTCCGCTTTTAACCGTCGCACGTAGTCCCAAAAGAATGATGGGCAGGATACTGCACCAATTCTCGTTTGCATAACACTTGATTGAGCTCTTTAGTGTCCTGTGCCATCGCTCAATCATACCGTTGGCCTGTGGATGATAAGGAGTAGTTTTAAGATGATTAATACCCAAGTACCTTGTCAGCTCTCTAAATATGTTTTACTCAAACTGTCGTCCTAAGTCGCTCGAAATACGTCGTGGAATACCATAGCGTGCAATCCAAGTGTTGATGAATTCTCTGGCCACACTTTCGGCTGTGATATCCGTTAGGGGTACAGCTTCCGCCCATCTCGTAAAGCGATCGATCATTGTCAGACAGTACCTATTTCCCCTGGAAGGTGGAAGGGGGCCGATAAGGTCGATGTTCACATGTTCGAAACGCTGCGCCGGATCCTCGTAGTAATCTACTCTGGTTTTGTTGTGGCGTTGAACTTTTGACTTTTGGCACGGTGCACATAATTTGACGAATTCAGTAATTGTCTGAGACATCTTAGGCCAAACGAATCTCTCCTTGATGAGCAAAATGGTCGCCTTCACACCTGGATGCGAAATTCCGTGAAGTTTTTCTATAATGCGACGGCGAAATGACTCGGGCACGAAAGGTCGGATAGTGTCTTGAGATGTGTCGCAATAAAGAGATACGTTGGAGCTGAAAATAGGAAACAATTTGATACGAGTATTTAGAGAAGTTTCTTTTTTTTTCTAGATCCAAATAAGTTTGCAGATCGCTATCTTTTAGTTGTTCTCGTGCCATTTCCTCAAAATCAATCTCCTTGGATGAAATTTGTTGTATACGTGACAACCAATCAGCAATTGTATTGTGCTCCCCTTTCGTATGCCGGATATCGGTGCAAAACTGTCCAATATAATCCAGTAATTTTTGTTGCCGTGGCGACGCCTTTTCCAGGTTTTGTTGAAAAGCGAAGGTTATTGGCTAGTGGTCGGTTAGGATGACAAAACGCCTTCCCTCCACAAAATGCCTGAAAAAACGTATTGCTTGGTAGATCGCAGTAAGCTCGCGGTCATATGTGCTGTACTTCAACTCCGACTTCTGTAATTTCTTTGAATAGAAACCTAGCGGTTGAAGTTCGTTGTTGACCAGTTGATTTAATGCAGCCCCCACTGCAAAGTCAGAAGCGTCCGTATGTAGCACTAACTCGGCGTTCGGAGCGGGATGATGTAAAAGTGTAGCATCTGCAAGTTCCTGCTTACAATCGCGAAAAGCTTGTTTTGCTTTTTCATCCCAGGTGATCGGAGTAGTGTCATTCTTTTTGTTTCCAACGATGAGATTTCGCAGCAACCTCTGATTTTTGTCGGCGTGAGGAATGAACTTCCTATAGAAATTTATAATACCTAAAAAATTTTTTAGATCCCTCGAAACTTTCGGTAATTTAAAATCTTCCACGGCCGCTACTTTGTCGTTTGTTGGCCTTATACCATTTCCGTTTACCAGATGCCCCAGAAAGGTGACTTCGCTTTTGCCAAACACACATTTGGAAACGTTGATCTTTAAATTGTTTTCATCCAATGCTTGAAAAACCGGACGCAGATCTCTTTCATGCTCTTCGGTATTCGCAGAAGCCACAAGAAGGTCATCCACATACGGAAAACAGCAATCAAACATACCCTCTAGTACTGCGTTGATGTGGCGTTGGAACGTTTGGGCGGCGTTCCTTAATCCATTTGGCATGAAGAGGAACTCCGAAAGTCCAAACGGCGTTGTGATGGCGGTCTTCGGGATGTCGTTTTCCCGAACGGGGATCTGGTAATAAACCTTCCGAAGGTCGATTGTCGAATAAATATTTTTTCCATGTAGCATGTGGACAAAATTGTGCAAAAAAGTCAGGGGATATCGATCAGGTAGAGTATCGGCGTTTAGAGCCCGGTAGTCTCCGCAGCATCGCCATTCTCCATTAGACTTTATCACCACTTTTTTTTTTGACTTTTAAATTCATTTTTATTAATTATTAGCTTATATCAACTTATATACTAGACAAAAATGAGTAAATCTAACTTAAAATTAACAGGATACTTATTCTAGATTATTGATCCTTATGCGGACGCCCTAAACTTAACTCTATCTTATAATTATTGCCTTTCGGCCTAAAAACTATTTTACGAACTAATCTTACATATTATGTTTTCATCGAGAAAATTTTTAAGAAAACTCGGCATCTTTATCAAATTTTATATTTTTATATAAAAAAAAACAAATTACAAACTACCTACTCTACTTACTTAAACTACTTAACATATTCTAACTATAATTAGGATTCTGAGCACTCGTTGCATTACGAAACAAGTGGTCAAATTCCCAATTGCTTTCCGAGCGCCTGGCAGTCGTCAACGTGCACACGCGCCGCCGTGAGCTGACTGATGCCTTACAGAATCAATCACCTCCCGGAAGCACCACCACAAGTTGGCGAGCCCAGCCCCTCCCAGAAACGCCCTAGCTAACTTAATCTATCTTACAAACTAAGAGGATGTTACCTAGAGTAACGCACCGTCTTGGGAGGGCATGTTGAACCCTCCACCCTCAAAAAGCCACCAAAATTCGGCAAATTGCTTTTCTGTATCGAATTTATCCCTCTCCGCTATTGCGGTACTAAAACGGAGGAGCTCATGAGCATTGGCGACGTCCTCGCCGCGGATGAGCCGCTTATCTCTCGCACTGCGGTAGCGGTGGTATAATACCGGGATACCATCCCTCGTCTGTACCAGCCCTTTTGCATCAATATGGATAAATGCCTCTGGCGGGATAAAGCCAGACCGGAGTGTACTCTCAATGTACATTTCATTGGGGTAGTAAGCCCCAAAGATCAGACTATTGTCGCTGGCCATCGCCCTTGCAACGTGCCTTCGAGTCACCTTAATGAGGAAATTGTCAATCCTATTCAACTGAGCCCCATCGTATAGGACCTTGTTGGGATAGTATTTTATATAGTTGGATTCAGGCGTTCGGAACAACCGGAGACAGGTCCTAAGACATTGTCTCTCCAAAACCCGAATCTTTTCCATATAGCTAGGCGCTATATTAAACCATAATGGACAACCATAAGCGATGATCGGCCTTATAAGGGCCACGTAGCAAATGACCTTCACTCTGGAGTCAAGTTGACTGCTATGAAACAGTCTCCTTGTCAGAGCAAAAGCCTTCTTGGCCCCAGCAAGACAAGCAACTATATGTCTATCGAAATATAGATACTGGTCAAGCCAGATACCTAGATATCTAACTACGCTTCTCACCGCCAATGGCTGCCCATTTTGTCCAATAATGGCCAATTTTTTCCAGTTTTTTCTGGTATCCCTAGAGGCCCCAGCCAATGGAGTTCTGAACAAGATTGTTTCCGTCTTCTGAAAGTTGATTTTCAACTTCCAGTCATCGCAATATCGCTTAATTTGATCAAAGTCACGCTGCAAAAGGATATTAATGACCTCGATTTTAGGACCTGATCTGTATGCCACCAAATCGTCGGCATACGCTATAGCATGTCTGAGTGAACCCACCAGATCACTCGTGTAAATGTTAAACAGGATCGGAGAATTGACCGCCCCCTGCTGTAAACCGTTTTTAATTTCAAAGACTCTGCTCGAAGTCACGTTGCCACATTTGACAACGAACTTCTTTCCCATAAGCATATTATAAATTACATATAGCAAAGGTTTGTGCATCCCCCGCCTGGTCAACTTGTAGAAAAGTCCCTCTAACCATACGGTGTCGAAAGCCTTCTCAAAATCAACCAGACAAGCACCCGTGCATTGGCTCTTGCATTTATTCCACTGAATGTCGGAAACCAGTTTCGACGCGGCATGAATAGTGTCATGCCTCGCCCTGAAACCAAACTGGTTGTCCGGAATTATGTTATTGTCCTCGACCCACTTTAACAGAGCTCTATTGACAACCTTTTCAAAGACCTTGCTAATATTCGGAAGCAAGCTAATTGACCGGAGATTGGCTGGGTTCGTCCTATCTTTACCTTTTTTCGGGATAGGGTGTACCACAGCTACCTTCCAATGCGCCGGATAATGTGCATTATTCAGCGCATTGTTAAACAGCGTGGTGAAAATATCTACAGCCTCCAGAGGCAAGTGTCTCAATACGACGTTTGGGACACCATCCATCCCCGCTGACTTTTTATTCTTTAGTGACCCGAAGATGCACAGAAGATCATCCTTCGACACGAACAAGTGCGATGCATCTCGGCCATTGGCGACAACTGCATTAGCATGGTTTTCATCAGTGAACACGGTGAATCCGTTATTCTCAGATCGCCAATTCTCAAGTTCGGTGCGCAGATCGAAGTGGTTCACCAGAGCCCTATTCTCAATGTCGTGGTTACGGCGAACAGGATTGCTCACCGTATACACGGCCTCGAAACAAGCGCCCAGCAAATCCACTTTCTCCTGTGGGTCCTCGACCACGAAAAAATCGTCGTTTGAAGCGACACTTTCTGGACTTATTCCAGCAGTCAGTACTGTCTGTCTGTTGTCTGCTGTCTGGGAGATTCGAACACAAGGAATATCATTGTGATCTTTCCTCCTGAACAACTTATTTATCTGTGGGAACATATTCGGACTACAGGTTTTAATAGCCCGAATTTTATTGCCCCAATACAGACTTACAGATTTTTTGTAATTTTCTTTTATCAGCTGTTTCAGGATTCGGATCTCTGAATTCAGCATCCTTACCTCCGGGTCGTTGCGATCAGTAAATTGCCTGTACAGCCGTTTAAGCCTCGAGAGCAGTCTACTTTTCTGTCGGTATAGTGCGTCGATTGTAGGGTTTCTGTACTTTTCTGTCTGGTCGTCGTCGGAACGTCCTACTCGAGGAATAGTTCGTTCCATAGTTCGTTTGATGGCGTCGTTCATTTGCAATAAATGCCGATCAATGTCATCATTTGTCATGTTACTGTTTGTCGGTGGGTCGATCCCACTCGAACGTATATCTCGCTTTAAAAATCTGGAGAAGCGCGACCATTGTGCCCTCCGATAATCGAATGAACACAATGCTTCGTACTCCTCCAGCAGCGTTTGCTCGTTCGGGATCCGTATTGCGGCGGCGAGTCCGTAGTGATCACTATCGTACTCAAACGCACGCAAACAGTTCCGCGTGTTTTGATCTATGTTCGTCAGTTGAAGTCTTGCGTCCGTTAAGGCCAAGTCCAGGAAAGCACCGCTTCTTGGGAAAGAAGGGATATCCGTCGCGTACAACTCGAGGTTGTACTCAATCATATTGAGGCGCCACCAGTCGTGAAACTGGTTGCCCCTGGGATTTGCAGTAACATTTCCCCATGCCGCATGTTTGGCATTAATATCTCCGGCCAAGAAGTAATAATTCTCCTCCGAGTTCAGCTGCAGACCACGAAAAAGTGTCTCGAGCTCTGTCATAAATTGGTTTGGTGGAGGTGCAGCAGGTGCGTAAAGCGACACCACATACATTCTCCTCCGGCTATGGAGAGGAATGCATATGATGCATGCCTCCAACAACTGGAACCTACGCACGTCTCCGCTATATATAACCCTATGGCGCAGGCCTTTTCGCATTAAGATTCCAACCCCACCTCCTTGAGTGGAGTGAGGCCGGTCTCTTCTTATTACATGATAGTCTTTGTATCCCAGTTTGTGCTTCTGATTTAGCTTAGTTTCGCTAACCAAAAGCACATCCGGGTTTTCGGTTTTCAACAAATTGGCAAGTGACGTTCTTTTCTCGATCCTGACTAGTGAATTAACATTCACAGCAAGGATCTTTAAGTTTCCCTCATCCAGCGCAGCCATTAGATTTATGGCACACCAGACCCCACAAACAGCTCCGAATAGATAAAGTCAATTCGGGCCGCTTGTTCATTTAATTGTTTCTGGAACTTGTCGATCTTTCCGTGCAGAGACAGAAGGATCGATTTTAAGTCCAGATCCACCTCTGGTGCCTTTTGGGCTACCTTTGGTTGGATTGATGTCATGTGGGCTTGACCCGGTCCAGCTGCCATTTGGGCAAAGGACACGTTGGGTGCCACAAAATTCGAGAACGAGCGACTCTTTTGACGCCTATCGTCTTCCGACTGCTGTTTGCGGGCCTGGACTCGCTTTTTCAGCTCCTGGTACTTTGGGCAATCCCTGAAGTTGGCGGGATGCCCAGAGTTCCTGCAGAGCACACAAGAGAGCACACCCCGGTCTTCGACTCTCTCCTTGCCAAGAGAACATTCACCATGTTTGTGGTCTTTGTCGCACTTGACGCATCTAAACTGCATGTTGCAGTTAGCTGCGGCGTGCCCGAACCTTTGGCAGCGCATACATTGAAGTATGCGATCTGACCTCTTTATTTTCTCCCACCTTACAGCATGGTAGTACAGGAAGCGGATATTTCGCAGCCTGTCGATTTTGCTGTCGGGAGTGAGCTGAACCAGGAAGAATGGTAAGTGACGGTTACCACCCCTTGCCACAGCCGAGGAAAACGGCTTGACCCCCACGAACTTGAGGTCATCGCTTTCAAAGTTCTTTAGCTCTCTTTCGAGCTCCTCCGTTTTTATTGAGGGATCAATTCCCTTTAATACAACGGTTTTTAGCTTTTGCTCTCTTGGGGTGTACGTAAAGTACTCGGTCTTAACCTCTCCCAAGGCGGTGCGCACCCTATTGTACTCCTCTATTTCTTCACAAATAATTATATGTTTATTGGCCGATAGCCTTTTAACATGAAAGTTCTTTGTTATAAGCCTACATAACCTTATACTATCACTTATATCGAAATTACTCACATTAATCGGTGGAATTTTGTTCTTCCTTGCTGGTTTCTGCTGCTGTTGCTGCTTTGACTACTGTTGCTGATTTGGCTGCAGTTGCTGCTTTTGCTGCTGCTGTTGCTGCTTTTGTTGGTTCTGTTGCTGTTGTCGTTGTTGTTGCTTCTGTTGATGTTGTTGCTGGATTTGCTCCCTCAGCACTATTTGTTGTTGCTGCTGCTGTACTTTTTTCAGCCTCAACTGCTCACGTTTCTCAAGGAGCTCTTTGATGAGTTGGTCAAGCTGAGCCTCCTCATCATCTTCCTCTCTATCCTCCATTTGGATGACATTGCTATCATCGTCGTCGACCGGTAGGTCCCTGAAGGAGTTTCCCTCTCCGACGTACCGGCCCGCTCGCACTTCAGCTTCGTAAGAGCTGGTGTTATCCGTGTCATCATCGGTACCAGCCATCGATGATTCCACATTAGGGCCTGCCAGGTTCGCCCTTCTCTTCGCAGAAAGATTCGGCTTCGGATTAAGCTTCCGTCGCCTCTTCTCCACCTTTCGAAACTCCTCCTTCTCTACTTCTGTAGCTGGGTTTTCAGCTGCTGCTACTGACTTTGTTGGTGCTGGTATTGCCTGCGAGAACACTCGCCTAGGCAACGATCGACCCGTTGTTGTTGCTGCAATTGGTGCCATTTTAGAAGCATGTGCAGCTACTGCCCTTGGCATACACACCGCTGCTGCTGCTGTTCTCGTTGCTGTTGCTATTGTTGCTGCTGTTGCTGCTTTCGTTACTGCTGTTGTTGCTGCTGTTGTTGCTGCTGATTTTTTTGCCGGCTCACGTGTTCGCACCACACGTCGCAACGGCACACCCACACCCGTAAGCGGGACCACCGATTTTCCGGGGTCCATCGCCTGATAATGCGGCACTTTTTTTTTGTTTATTTTTGTGTCTCTATCACTATATTTCCGGAAAAAAAATAAAATTAAAAAATTGAAGACTGGCCGAGAATCGAACCCAAGTCTCCGGCGTCAAAGTCGGACGCCTAACTTACTAAGCCAACTTTGGACTTAAAAATACTTGGCTAAATCGCTTTTATTATCGATACACTTTCCGTTTTTCCCGCTGAACACTAACTAGCCGACCTATCTCGATGAGAGCTGCGGAACGACTGAGACTTTATCACCATGTGCAATGGGGATGCCCAGTAGGGTGGAGCACGGATGTATGAAAAATTTTTTTTTTTGTGATTCGGAATTCTAATAGGGGGGGATTGGTGCGTTATGCTAAAAGAAAAATAAATGTTGTTTTTTGATTAGATTGGTAAAGATCTTCTGCCTCCGCACTGACTTGAAAAATCAAAATTTGGTACAACATTTTAGTAAACAGATGTGACTGAAAACAATATAAAAGTAAATAGATAGATAAAAGTGCGTAAAATATACTATTGATAATAGAATTTTAATTCAATATAAACAAAAAATAAATTCATTCGTAACAATAAACATTATTTTTTTTATAATTAAGATGCTTTAAAATCTTGTTTTGTCTCAAATTTAGGCATTGTCTTCCGTGATTCTATTTTGGCATTTATTGCGCCTAGTCGGCCCTTTTTGGTGTACTGAGAAGTGGCAGCTTCCGTTGTTATCTTTACAGCTCGTTCAACAGCTTTGGTATAGCACGGGAGCCTTAAAAAGAAAACTTCACCTTCACCACCAGATTCCACGATGCTCCGAATGCCTTGGTCACACAAATTTTGCATAATCGGTGGGTCAGAAACCTTTTCTTGCCAATTTATTAAATCGATATACGTTGATGCATTGAAGTTAATAAGCGGCACTTCAAACAGCCTGGGTGTTGAAGACCGAGGCATATTACGTGCTTTTAATATGCGCCGAGCTGCCACTTCTCTTATGTTTATTGTTATCTGTTACCATAGCAAGAAGAATGTTTTCAGGATGCGCAAAATAACCATTCCGCTGAATGACAGGATCGATTACGTTCTTAAGTTATCTGGAAGATATCTGGAGGCCATAACTATGTTAAAAAGATGGTGTATACCATCCTTGCACGATGGTTTATTTTTGATGGAAAACCAAGATGGCCCGTGTGAGCCAACGCACATGAGACATTTTGCCTTGAGATTTATTTGACAGATGTTGTAGGAACTCACCTGATAAAACCGCTGACACAATCTTGTGCAAGTACTGTTGATCTGTACTTAAATCTTTAGCCATTTCTGGTACAAACATTCCCTTCAATACTTCGAAATGTTTTAACAGGTAATTGTTCACAGGTTTCAAGTGCTTTTCCAAAAGGTCCAGTGTAAGAGTTAGGTACATCCCTCAAGATGTCCAAATAAGTGTCTTAAGGGTAGTTCATTCATGTGTAGTAAGCATATTATAAATTGAAGTGGTTTTTGAAGTTCTGTCTCAAGTAGTCTTATAATACCGCTGTACTTTTCTTTATTCACATTTGTACCGTCGCAACCGATAGCCATAAGATGATGTTGAGGAATTTCTTCATCTGATAGAAAACTTCGTATTGAAATTTGTACTCCTTTGGCCGAACCAGTCTTAGGAACTACATATCCCATGTATATACGAGTAGACCCTGACTCTTGCAGTAAAGAGATGTGCTCTTCAACAATTTTAGTTTTGTAGATTTTTTATGGTTTTGTCTTTCCTTCCATCAAAGTATAGTGCAAATAATTCTGCAGAAGTCTTTTCGTTCAATAACTTCTCTCTGGTTTTAGTTTTCTCTCTTCGTATTTTATGTCTGTCGATGACCCCGACTTCAGACCCAATATCAAACGAAACAGACGACGCTATCGCTGCTGCTGCCCTATCTGATACTCCATACCTATCACAATATGTCTTCGATAATGTAGGAAAATCAACGCTTGAGGAAATTATTCTTTTCTTCTCAGGAATGTGTTTTTGTTTGGGCTGAATGAAGTTATCCGTACTTTTGGAACTTTCAGGCGCTGATGATGAGGATGTCAAAGAAGAACTAATCTCCAAAACAGCAGGGGTAGCAGTATTTATAGCAGTTTGGTATTTCTCTCGAGTCTGTTTTCTTCCCAAACTCTTTCGCAGCCTTTTAGTGACAGTAACATCAATTCCACCGATTGCCATACTTTGAACATTTCTTTGGTCAACTAAAAAAGCTTGTTCTTGTTTCGGAACCTTTTTATGTTTGGTTCAGGAAGGTGCAGTGATTGAATTCATTGCATTTGCATGCCGTTATATCAAAAAGGAACTTACCACTTCGCTAAAAACTTTCTAATTTTTCTGGGGAGAGTCTCTTGACGGTTTTTAGTAAATTCTTGTATTTTAAATGATATGCTTTCAACATCTGTATGATACTGGTTTTTGTAACAGTCGGAATAGATGCAGATCGCCATATATTTTCTATTTTGGATGAATTTTATAGCATACCTACTCACTTGATTACGAACAGGTTGATTTTTGGTGTAATTTGTTTTTTTAGAAGAGTTTCAATGTGTTTGCGGAGGCAGTTATCGTTACCTAAATCGAATAATATTTTGCATTTATATATTTAAGCCTATAAGGCACATTTTTTTTTACTATTAGATACCAATTAACAAAAAAAAAAATTTCGCTCCACCCGCCCAGGCGCTCTTCGACGGTCGACAAATCCCTTGCTCAACCAATTTTGAAAATTCAGAACGAGCTGCCTCAAGCTTGTCCGGTGGCAGTCTTCGTGGACGAGCATAAACGGGTGGTCCGGAAGTCACAATATGATGTGAGACCTCTTTTGCCGTAGGCTTCCTCATTGCGTCGAATTTGGTGATGTTTTTGAATTCGTCTAAAAGAGATGCGAACGTATCATTGACTTTAGATGTATGAATTTTTACTCTACCTGATTTGCACGAGTCCCCCGATGCCTGCAACTTCGTTCTCCCATCGATAAGTTTGCGTTTTCGCACATCTACGAGTATAAGCAAACCGTAGTACGTGAGAAAGTCGACGCCTATTATGACAGGTAATTCCACTTGAGCCACGATAAAATCCCAAGAAAATTTGCTGCGAAGTCCAAGGTCCAGTGTAAGGTGTTGTGTACCGTACGTTTTTATTTCGCTTCCATTTGCAGCATACAATTTCGCTGAATGCGGAGCTTTGTGAATGTCACTCCGTTGAGGTGGAATAACGGAAACATCCGCACCAGAATCAATTAAAAAGTTTTTGTTAGATTTGTTATCTTTAATAAACAGACGAGCAATTTGTAAGCCACTATCGTTTGCTTTGTCTGTCTTCGCAAACGATTGGCTTAGTGGTTTTTGTCGATGACTGTAACGAAAAAGTACACGGTGGTCGACATATACGAGCGGCTTCGGCAAATCGTTGGTGAAACCAACAGTACATGTAGCTGTTTTTGCTGTTGTTGCGACGTGCAGGTGTTTGATCACGATTTCGGCTTTTACTGCGGCCACGTGGAATTAAACGATGATTCTCATGAAGAAGTTGTTGCAGTTGACGATCGATTTGCTCAATTCGATGCTCCATGGATAATTGCGATGTGGATGGAGCAGATTTCGTGGCCCATGTCAACTTGGTGGATGTCACTTACCTCGAGAATGTTGTCCGCTGGGACAGCTTTTCCCTTCAGGTCTGCAGTGGATGCGGAAGAATCGCTTGCACATGTGATGGCAGCTGATTTAGCCACAAATTATGTAAAAACTCGTCCGTTAAGTGTGCTCCACCGAGCAGACGCATTTCGTTTAGCAGTTGCGTTGGCTTCTTGTCTCCCAGCTCGATATCCGACAGCAATCGCCTTATTTTCTGCTGTTCAGATGCACCAAACCTCTCCAGTAAAACCTTTTTAAAGTTTTCGAACTTACCGAACTCTGGTGGGTTTAGAACCGCATCTGTGACTTGGGTGAGAATTCTGGTTTCGATGGCAGCGACGACTGTGTTGAACTTTGAAGCGTCTGAGTTCACTCCAGCGTTTGAAAACTGTGCCTCCACCTGAGTGAACCAAATTTGCGGATTTTCTTCCCAAAATGGGGGCACCTTGACTGAAACACGATTGAGAAATGTAGTTTCCATCGTGTCGTTGAGTGTCAATTCCGTTTGTTGAGCGGTATTAGAAGACTCGCCTTCGTTTCCCATTGTGTAAAATCTATGCGTCTAAAAAATCCGTTGCAGGTGTATAGCTGTTCATTTACCGCACGCGCAGCCACGTATGTCCCGCTATTTCTGTCGCTCGATATATCTGGACAAATAATTTATGTTCGCTTGACAAGCGTTCTAGGTCACCAATGTGGAATCTTTAACTTAAAATGCTAGCGATTCCAACTATGTTTAATTTGTTGTGCGAGCGTGCGCTAGGTAAAAAACTGCTGGTTTATTCCGCGTGTCCCTCTTTTATATCTCTTCCGATTACGTTTTACTGTGAGAATCTGACATCTGGTTAAGTGTTACCATTTCAACACTATGTGACAGTGATGCCACAAGAGAATAAGTAGTTATGTTAAATGTGATCAATTCAAAACAATTTTTTTTTTTTATTTTTTAAAATTTTTAAATTTCACAACTTTTATACTTTGATATATGTACTGCGACGCGTTTCGAAGTTGCTGCTTCATCATCGGGCGTAAACTTGGACGTTAAGTTATGTTCCTTCCACTGACAGGCCATAGCCACTTGGTGTGCCCGACTCTCGTGGACTGAACTCTCCCCACGAACGGCCATGAATACCAACCTGGAACCGCTCTTTGCATTACATCAGGGTGGTGCTGTTATTTAAGTCCGTACTAGGACGCAGGGTTAGTCTATTGGACTACTAATCTAATAGTCTCAGGTTCAAATCCCGCCGGGGCCAAGTATCATTTAAACGTTTTTTCCACTGCCCCACCTCTTGGAAACATCTGAGAAACATCCAAGGGTATCAATTGTCATGAGAAGCTTCTCAAATATGCCGTTCGGACTCAGCTTTAAAATTGTATGTCCCTTACACTTGGATGGAGAAGCTAGGTTTTATACCCAGTGTGTGCCGTTAATGCCTACTATTTATTTTATTTTTTTACCAGGACGCCGCCGTCTTGTGAGTGGCCTAAGACGTCTATAGGGTGTATTTGGGTCTTCCTCTCTCTTTTTTGTTTTGAGTATTTTTTCTATGAAAGAGGTTACTCGGTTCCAGTTCAGCCCACTCCTTGACATTTTCGTGGCTATATTGTCGGAGCCATCCGATCAGAGATTATAACCCTTTTCTCTCCGCTTCCCATTTGTTGCATTCGAAGAATATGTAATGGGCGCTGTCCATACTGGCATGCAGGCAGAACTCCTCGTTGTGCCTATCCTGTGGAGGTAGGCGCTGAAGTATCTGTGCCCGGTTAGGAATTTGGTGACGTAGTTATTTAATTTTCCGTGTTCCCGTTCATTCCAGTCTGCAACGTTTTTAATAAGTCTTGCGGTCCATCGCCCTCATTCACCTGTCTTGCCACTGCAGCTTGTTGAGCTCCTTGTCCTCCTCCGTTGCCATTTCCACTACGATTTCCGCCTTTTTGTCGTAGACGTATTTTCTCTGCGCTTAGAGATCAATAGGGGTCACCCCCGCGACAACGAGGACGGCTGGTTCCAACACCGTTCGATATGAGCTTGCAACGCAGAGAGCTCCGCGCCTCTTGCGCCTCTTGCCATTTGCCTTCTGTATTTCTCTTGCCGAAGTGCGTCGGCATATATCTGGCACCCATGCAGACGTATGGCATGCGTGATCGACATTTAAAGTCTACGTTTGTTTGCCGCCTAAGTTTGCCATTAATCTGCTCAATGACCTTCTCACCTTCGTTGCCCGTTCCGACACAGACCTTATCTGCTGCCAGAAAGTGAGCGTCGAATTAAAGGCTTTACCGCTTCTTTGCTTGTTATCAGCTCAGCGTGAACTTTATAGGGGGAATCCTTTTCCTGGTCAGGAGAACTATCTCTGTTTTTTCGGTGGCCAGTTCTAGTGGCCATCCAGAAATGCACCCGTCTCATCACCTGGTTCAGTTTTCTTTGTGCGCTTTCGGTGTCTCTTGTCGTTATTACCGCGGCGGTATCATCTCCGTACCCCACCAGGAAGGTGTCTTCGGGCATCTCCCTACGTAAGATATGTTCGAGAGATCGGGTCCAAGGATTGATCCCCATGCTGCCCCCCGCGGTAATTTCTTTTCTGCGAGGGGCCTTTTGTGGAAACTCGCGGCCCTTTAGGTAGTCTTTCAGCATCCATAAGAGGAACTCGGGAAGTTTCGAGGAGTTCTCAAGCGCATTTAGCATGTCTTCCCATCTGGCTGAGTTGAAATTATGTCGCACATCTAAAGTCGCTAATAGTACGATTTTTGTTTCAGTTGTGGTTGCCCTGTTTTGCCGTTTGGGTAGTCCTTACCACTTTTTCAATTGCTTTAATCGTTTAGCGTCAATTCCTGATACTGCACTGTTTCCAGACAATTCTCCTGCTCTTTCTATCGCTGCTGTGAGCCTTGGTTTCAGCATTTTTCCAAGAGCTTTCCCGAGGTGTCCAGCATACACAGAGGTCTGTATGCTGATGGGGAATCTGGATCTCCTTTGCCATTCCTGATGAGTACCAGCCGCTGCCTTTTCCAGCTCCTGGGGAAGACTCCTTTTTGGAAGCAGCTGTTTTACATACTCAGCAGTAGCTGAGGGCGTGTTTGGCGATCGACTTAAGCACTTCCGAAGGTGTTCCCTCAGGTCCTGAGCCTTTCGAATCCCCAGTGATTTCGCCACAATCGTCCATTCTTCTTTGCTAAAGAGGGGAGTTTCCTGTCGTAGGACCGGGATGTCGGGTGGCCGGACAGGATGACTTGAGAAGAGTGTGTTTAGTTTTAAATTTGTCTCTTCCCCATCAATGCCACTATCTTTGTTTTTACATGGCTGATGTTGAGTGTGGTCGTGCGGCACCAATCTTAGGTTACTTTAAGCTCCTTACCCAGTATATTCTTGAACTTTCCCGGGCAATCATTTCTTCGTCGCGTATGCCTGATAGATAATGAGAGAGAACTAGTTAATATTTCCAGCATCTTCTAAAAATGGGCTCAACATTAAGGGTGATAGTACCCCTCGTTGTGGGCGTTATTTATGTCTGTGTTGGCTCTCAGAGTTCCAGACAATATATGAGTTCTGTTGTTCTAGTGCTCATCAGCTTTAACCTGGGGTATTGTCTTTCCGGAGATCGTTGGACGACCTTTCCTGTGGTGTTGTCAGACGCGTCCTCAATAAACAAAAAGGCTCACAGTACCGTCTCTTTTCCTTTCAAAAAGCTTCGAGTTATTTTTGTCATCTGACTTATGCCGGTATCTGTCGATCTGACGTTCTATAAGCTGTCTTGTTGGATTTGTGTAATAGTTTTACCCTCAAACAGTTATCCTTGGCCTCGTCTGTTTTCCTAAAATAACCAACGTAAGGCCGTTATTGGCCGTCGATCTGTTAGACTTTGGCTCTTGTTGCCCTTTATTTTGGGATAAACACAACCTTTGCACGCCTCGATTCCTTTTGCTTAATTGCCAAAGCACAGGTTGCTCTTTATTTTTTAGGCCAGATGTCTATTTCAACCTTCACCTGAAGCTGATGCTCAGTATTCTTTCCGAGGTCTCAATAGAATCTTCTCCCAAAATCAAAATCAAAAGTTAAGCTTTCTGGAAAGTAAGTTCCTAACAGCAGTTAATGAAGCAGTGTTGCACAGCTTGCGGGTTTCGGACCTATGTTTCGACAAGCCATGATAGTTTGCTTCAAAAGCATTTGTGATGGCATCTGTAATGCGTTCTAGAGAGTGTGCTGAAACTTTTCTCCTTTCAAATTGACACACTTTCTTGGGGTCCTAGAATTTTCCCCTCACTGCTAAAACAATACAAAAAGTGAATATAGCAATAAACATGTTGTACCCCTTCATAAACAGAAAATCCTTACTGAACAAAGCTAACAAGATCGTTATTTTTAAAGTAATTTTCCAGCCAATCCTTCTATATGGTTGCCAAGTATGGGGCAATTCAGCAAAATGCCATCTTGAAAAACTGCAAGTTTCTCAAAACAAACTCCTTAAAATGATGCTTAAACTTCCCCCACATCGCTCAACCGCTGATCTTCATACCAGAACAAATGTTGACTTGATTCAAGATCGAATTACAAAGCTACCCACCAAATTTCTCCGAATCTGTGAGATCTCCGAAAATCCACTGATCAATCAACTAAATGTTTAATCATTTCCTTGTTTTTAATGCTTCTGGTGTATCAAAAATCATTATTTGTTATTAATTATACCTGTAATTTATTATTCTTATTTATTATTTATTATTTTGTATGCATTATGTATTATATGTTATTTATTATTTATTATTTGTTACTTATTATTTTTTATGCATTATTTATTATTTATTGTTTTTTATATATTATTTATTAATTGTTATTTATTACTTTTTATGCATTATTTATTATTTGTTAATATTATTTATTGTTTGGTATTTATTATTTTTTATGCATTATTTATTATTTGTCATTTATTATTTATTATTTGTCACTACAATGTTCCTGCTAGTTTTTTTAAGGTTCCCTTTCCCTTTTTTTAATTCTATTTGTATTGAAGGTTTTTAACGTATTTTTCCTTCAAAGTATATCATTGTAGAATATTTTTTTGTAGTCATGATTTAAAATTAATTGTTCAGTAG
Source organism: Portevinia maculata (assembly GCA_949715645.1). Lineage (NCBI taxonomy): Eukaryota > Metazoa > Arthropoda > Insecta > Diptera > Syrphidae > Portevinia > Portevinia maculata. The sequence goes on from OX454528.1 coordinate 100,290,192, forward strand.
AAAGATATAATATAAATATCAAAACTCTGTATGTAAACTGCGCGGTGGTCCACCAAATGTAAATTCCAATACGAAAATAAATTATCTATCTATCTGTCTATCTATCTAGAATTTTCCCCTCGGTTTGTTTCAGGTATATTTTGTATCACGCGGTCCTTACGGAGATCCTGATGCATATTTCGTAACAAATTTTGATTCGGTTTGTCTCCGCATCTTTTTTTAAATACTATCCGCGTTAGCGTGGTACGGCCATGGTTACTCTCTGAGTTGCTCCTGTATCAGAGAGGTTCCATAAGAATGGATAAGGTGTTGGCGTGTTGATGAGTTCAACATCCTCATCAGCCTTTTGACCCGAGCAGCTCTGTAAGACGCCAGCATAACCGTATATAAATAGATATAAACGACAAAACGCTGATCCTGCCAACAGACCTTCGCCAGTCAGCTTAAGCTTTTGCACCGACGCGTGATATCTGACTTTATTCATCAAAGTATCTACGGTGCTAAAGTGTTTTACGTAGAAGGTCCGTCCCAAACGGATTGTAGCTTTCCATGTTGTTATGTTTGGAGTTCAATCGTAACATTTTCGCGTTTAAAGCCACATCCATATTTTGTACACCCATTTACAGCAACAGCATTTGATGCTTAATTGTTGCCTTGGACTGCCGAAATACAATATGACTCCGTTCGTTGCCTCTTTTAGGTTTTTCCAGAGTTACCCTCTTCGATTTTTATAGTAGTCTTATTTGGCATGCCTTGGACAAGACTTGAAGTCACTGTTCGCCATTTTCCATTCAGATTCCAATTCACCCGCAGAAAATGTCCATCGCCAGGTTTATTATAAAAATGATGTATGTGATTCCATCTTTTTGTTGATTAATATTTAAAAAAAAAATTAATAAAAATGTCTGAATGATGCCTCCCGGTATTTTTAACCCGAAAAGAAGTCGCAAGAATTTAACACTGAACCAAAACATATACTTTTTGTTTTGAAAAAGACGAACTGGTTAATTTTGTTGACCCACCCTCCTTGCAGAAGCAAAGAATACCACTTTTTGGCATTTATATCACATTAAGGATCAACACTAACCATGTGTGTTTCCCATGCTCCAGTTGCTTCAAATATACAATATTCTATACACTCATCAAACTTCGAACCCATACCCATCGATTATCGACACGTTTTCTCCATAATAACGCATTCGAAAGCCATGCTCGTTTTCCTTTTGGGGAATGGGTTTGAGCATTTTTTGCAACATCTGGCTTTAAAGCAGAAGGAAGTGAGAGTGTTAATAACAAAAGAAAAAAACGAAAAACAAACCGTCTCCTCTCTTACCTCCGCAGCATAATGTGGCAATATTTCATATGTGGAGTCACATTTGAGGTAAATCCTTATGGAAGGCGTGCAGAAACCCAGACCATTTCATCTTCCATGGTAAATATAATAAAATTAAGCTCAACCATTTTGAGTTGTATAGTCGGTGAGCGTTTTGAAAAAAAAAATCATCGGTGTCCTTTTTATACCCTATCCTAAGGGTACGAGTATATTACTTTTGACACATAGTTTGTAACATGCCTTTATATTGGTCGTAGATCCCTGAAAATACAAAAGATATTCATGCAACGTCGTAAGTTTACCATCTTCGCAAAACTGTAGGTTTACGACGAAGGTTTCATGAACATCCCTAAAAACTGCTTGCGTAAATGATAGTAAATCAATCAGCAGTTGGATACGGGACGGGCCTTAGTTCTTTTGGGGAGGAGGAGAGAGGGGCATTCGGTATGCCATAGCCTAAGTGCAGTTCGACTGCTGATTGGTTGAATAATTTGGCCACGTCATCAAGTGACAGCTTGATTTGCACACCAAATTCGTGTTTACTACCTTGTTGTAAAAGATTTCCCATACATGTTTTGACAGTTCATTTACCACGTCGTAGACTTTTTAAGTTTTCGACTTTAACGAAGGTTTGACGACGTTGTATATATACCCTTACTATACATATTTGTGATCAACATCGTTAGTGAAGTCGAACTACCCATGTCCGTCTTTTCGTCCGTCTGGCAACAATTTCGAGGCCTTATAATTCGAGCTAGAAAGCTAAAATTTGGAACATACACCGGCGACCACAAGGATGAGGCCATACATTTTGCAATCGATTTTCAGTCTTTTATACCCGGAAACTTTTACTACCTGTGAACAGGTACATATTTTCCCAACAATAAGTCATCAAATTAAAGGGTAAAGAAGAAACAACCGCTGGAATTTCCCAAGATCAAACAATGAACTACTTGAAAAGCGTATAAAAAGATGAGCCACTAGGATGAGGCCACATGCAAAACCTTCGAAAGATAGGAAAAAGTGAAATGCTTACATTTTATGGTTTTAAAACATTTATTTTTATGTGTTTTTCTACATTAATAATGAGTATGCCCGCCACGATATGACCTCTACAAGACGGTTTGTAAAAGAATCATACAGTTTTTTTTTTAAATAATTATGAGAAATTTGGGCCCAGGCATCACGAATAGCTTCGATTAAAGTGTCCTTGTCTTCAAATTGTCTGCCGCCTTCATACACTTTACGAGATAACCATGCCCAACCATTTTCGATTATGTTAAGTCCGGCAATGTCAAAAGTTCCACGTCTTCTGATTGAATCCAACTTCTTACAACCCTGGAAGTGTAGATAGGGGCATTGTGTTCGTGGAATATCCAAAACAGGGGCCCGGAAATGTTTATCACTTTTGCAAATGACCGTTCCAGCAAACATTTGTAGTTGTGTCCGTTCATTGAAGTTGACGAAAACTCCAATTCGGTTGTGCCATAGTGGGTAATAGCTCCCCACACCATTAAACCTGATGTACGGCTATGATGTTTTGCCAAAATAAGCTCCTCCGTTTCCATTCACTGCTCCAAGCGACATGTTCTTTTGCAAAATTCATTCGATACTCCTTGTGTTCTTGCCTCAAAACCTGTTTCTTTTTAAGTTTTCTTCTCTGTATAGTACCACTTTTTCGTATTATCCTTCGGACCGTTGCTATGCTGGCTTATACTCCGCTGCTGGCCCTTATTTTAGTCACTGGTAGAGTAGAATTTGAGGCAAGTCATAGAATAACCTGATTTTTTAGTAATGTTTTCCTTCTGCCGTGCTTCCTTTTTAGTTTTTTCCATAGTGTTGTGGATCCGCAAGATAACTGTTCACAACAGTCTTACTTCTATTTAGCCTCCTTGCAATTTCTCCGACTGAGAGTCCTAACTCCTTGAAAGCCTCTATTTTTTCTCTTTCTGCTGCTGTCAAAGTCTTCCCGGAAACCATTTTTTTTAACTAAATAAAAACAGTTCTTTTCAACGCTTTGTATTGTTATACGAGTAGCCTTGTCGCCATTAAGGAAGAAGAAGAAGAGGAAGATATCATGCACACAAAGGTTATTAGACGATCATTTTTTGGCACGTTGTCACTTCTTTGGGAACCGGTTTATTGCGGAAAATTTTTCTGACAGTACGCAATGTTAAATAGGCTTGCATAAAATTGGTACAAGTTCTGGTGCATATAGTTTTTAATATAGCCACGCTGGTACAGAATTTAAAAAAATTCAGAACTTTCTAAGTAACTTATGACTAAATTGGTATTTTCCTTCTGATTTCCACTCCTTTTCTTAATACATTCCTTCTATTTATAATACATAAATGGTGTACCGAAGTCCATATTCTGATTAACAAAGAAATTCGGCCACATAACACTAAGAGCAATTTTGGCTTCCTTACTTTTTACTTGTACGTGCTTCGTAAAGCTAACATTTGCCGACATCAGCACTCACGCGGTATTTGAATTGTTGCACTACCTTGATGAGTTCGCCGCCCAAAAACCAATTTCCTTCTCTAGACCTGTCACATTTCCGAGCTTCAAACACCGTAATTTTTGTTTTAGCTGTGTTTTTCTTTAGGAGCCAAGAGCTGCAATACCTCTGAAGCTTGAAAGTTTGTAGTTGAAGAGAAGAAGGATTATCTGCCAGCATTACAAGGACCCGCTAGTGGAGAAGTACTTTGATAAGGGTGTGTGAAATACTCACGCCCGCAGGCAAACTCTTACAAATATCCCAACCAATTCTACGTTTCTGATCTGTCCCATACTGTCGCATTAGTTCCACACACAACTTTTTTATATGATATTGACAGGAAGTCATTTTTTAGATCAGAACTTGCCGAATAACAGTGTCAAAGACTGCTTTAAATTCAACCTAACATAAATACAACTTGCTGTTTTTCCTTTGGGTGTATTAAGTGATAACACTTGACAGAGCGAAAACGTGGTCAAACTGGCTTGAAATATACTAAGTGTTGATTTTATTCTATTCAATTTGAAAGCCTGTTATACGAAATTGTACCTAACACCTGCCTAATAGAATTAGGTATTGATATAGGCAACTTGGCATCTCCTTTTTGAAAATTGAAAAAATAAAAGTTTTATTAAAGCTTCGGTAGTATAACGACAGAAAGTAAGTAGTAAGTAAGTAAGTAAGTTTTTTATTTCATAAATTCCTATACATATAATTCAATAATTCAATATGAACATTAATTGTTAATAATATATATGAAATTCAGTTGACATTCTGTATTTTCTATACTAATGTAATGAAAATAGTGTTGAATGCCATTACAATTTAAAATTAATGCATTTCATAAAATAGAATGTGGGTGGGGTGACCCTAAAAAAAAATCAAAAAATTTACATATTTTTTCATAAACAAGATTAAGCAGTCTCAAGACAAAAGGAATTTACTTTCAAAACATCAAAATCAATTTAGACAACAATTTATTACTCAAGTTAGATCAGATAGTCAGAAAGAACAGACTCTATGCCAACGAAATTAAAATTGAGAAGCCATTTTTTAACAAGTTTGAGAAACATACCAGGTATAGAGATAGACCTGAACGACTGAGGAAGTTTGTTGAAAAGACGAACAGACGATATATAATAAAAATTACGACAAGCAGTGGTATGGAATTGAGGAACGGATACTGAATATGAAAAGTTTCCACGTAAACTATAGTTAGAGATCAATCGGAAGTTGCAATTACCAGACTTCATAAAGAAGGTGTTCAAAACTTTAAAACAGTACAAATGACGCACAGGGAGAATTTTCAAGTCACAGAACAGAGGGTATGTAGGATGCCTACCAGGTTTTCGGCATAATTTTCGCAGGATATATTTCTGTATTATTAAGAGAGATTGTATTTTATTTTTATACGAACCTCCCCAGCAAGTAATACCATATTGCAGTTTTGAATGAACAAGACCATAGTAAATCATTGTTAACAACGTAGTTGAACAAGTACTGCGCAAATAGAAAAAATGCCTAAGCGTGCAACGAAAATATTTCCTCAAAGACTCTATATGATTCGAGAAGCTAAATCTTGAATCTATTGTAATACCCAAGTATTTGAATTCATTAACTTTCTCAACCAGGAAACATTTATCACTGCAGCTCAGGCTACTATAAAAAGTCGGTGAAAAAGAACCAGACCTACAGTTGCAACATGCAAGTTTGAATCTTTGGCACTCAGTTGCGTGAAAATAAATATTCACGTTAAAATCACGTAGAGATGACAAACTAAAAATCATAAACTTAGTCTTTGAGCTAATAACCAAGTTGTGTTTTGAAAACCAGATTCTTAAAAGGCTTAGGTCCCAATTTATGTCGGAAACCAGATTGAGACGACTGGCAGAACCTACGTCATCTGCAAAAGCAGTTGGAACACCTTTAAAGTCGAGTGTAAAAAGAGAATTTATGTAGATAAGAAAGAGAATCGGACCTAGGACAGAACCTTGAGGTACCCCTAAGTTGATAATCATTCTATCACTCTTAATGTCATCAATCTTCACACATTGTGACCTATTTTTAAGGTAAGATCTAAACCAATCTAACATAAAGCCGCGAATTCCTGCTTTTTCAAGTTTTTCCAGGAGAATGTTATGATCGACCATATCGAACGCTTTAGTAATATCTATAAATAACCCAGCAGTACACTTTTTGCAATCGAGGTTTGACATTATATTGCTACAAAATTGTAGAAGTGCGTCTTCAGTTGATTTGCCCTTTTGAAAATCAAATTGTGTTGCTTTAAAAAACTGAATTTTCGTGAGGTAGCTCACTAACCTGTTTTTCACAAGCTTTTCAAAAACTTTACTAATTACAGAAAGAAGTGAGATAGGCCTGTAATTACATACATCGTCAGCAGCACCCTTTTTAAACAAAGGTACTACAACTGCAAACTTGAGCTCATCTGGAAAAACCCCTTCAAATATGCACTGATTAAAAATGTGTGACAGCACACCCATTACAAAACAAGCAACATTTTTTAGCAAAATATTAGAGATACCGTCAGCACCACATGAGTTAGATTTTTTTAGAGTACCGATAACTTTAAAAACCTCGAGTGGAGTTATGGGTTCATATGTAAAACCATTACAAACATTTGGTTCAGCAAAGCAACCAGTAGTCGAGCAAATTCGACAAAAAGGTTGGATAGGACATGGTTGCAAACTCGCGGATATGTTTGTAAAATAGCCGTTAAAAGCATCTACAATGCCAGGTTTGTCAGATACAACACAGTCATTGAAACGAATAACAGATGGTTTTTTTGTCACAGAGTTCTTATTTAAGATACTGTTAACTATATGCCACTCATTTTTTAAGTTACTCTAGCAGAATTGAATTTTGAGCGATAATAATTATCCCTACAAATTGGAATTTCCTTCTTTAATTCAGTGCACAGTTTTTTATAGTTGATTTAAGACTTCGATTTTCGGGGTACTTATTACATTTAGCTGCGAGTTTGTTTTTAGCCTTAACTTTGTTCAATAAGTATGAGGAAATCCAAGGTTTAAGCCTTTTACAAGAACTTTTAGGACGCAATGAAGAGGAGCAATTGGCAATATGATCCTCAAGAGAATCGATAAACAATGAATAGGATGTGGAAGCATCGGAACACAAATATACATCTTCCCAAAACTCATTGGTAAGATTGAATTTGAGCTTTTTATAGTCTATTATCGTTACATTGTCATTAGGTACAGAATTAATACTGCGCAAACTTTCGGAAATGTTAAACAAAAAACCAGTCATAGAGTGATCAGTAATCATTAAATCAAGAACGCATTTCTTACACTCACTGAACGAACAATTTTTAAAGCGTACATAAATATGGTCTAAACAACTACCTGAGACAACTCTAGTAGGTTCGTTGATGAAGTTAGCTAGGCCATGTGATGCTAACAATTCCAAATAGCTCGAAACAATTTCACTTTCTTCCAAAATATTAATATTGAAATCACCCAATACAATGACATTTTTTGATTTTTCGTTCACCAGCAGACCTGAAAATTCTTCTATAAACGACGAGACACTATACATGTGCAGTCTATATACAGAAAGTTAGGTTTGAATTCTAATGTAGAGTTTTTGAAAAAATTCAACACGAATTGTTGTTTTTAATTTTTGAAAGAGACGTTTCCAATTCAATCAGAACTATTGTTGGATCAAGCTAGTCAACCATTAAATGAGAGGCTACGATTTCGGCTGGTAATCAACTGCCCGATCTATTGCTCTCGCATGATACCAACATGTTTTAGAGTCCAACTTATCCCTGACACCAATCAAGCACGCGGACAATAGTTCACAGCCGTGAGTGAATAAAGGCACAATTAAACTTTGAGCTAGCTTAGCACGGACGCTAATTGGTAAAAACAAGTTTCACTAGATTTGAATTACGGAGAGTGAGGTATGTCTTGCGACTTATATCATTTACATGATCCTTCCAGGACATACATTCAACGATCCGAAATCCAAGTCTTTCCATACAACGTGAAAACGGTCTTAATGTTCCATTTATGTATAAATTATCTAAAGCATAAGAAATTGAATATCTATATATGGCAATGGCTTTAGATTTCGAAGGGTTTATTAGAAACTTATTTAACCTAGCTCAATAGGACATATTGTTTAGATCATCATTCACTTTGATAATTGATTTAGAAAGATTATTTAAGGGAACCTTATGGACCACTTGAGAATCATCAGCATACAAATTAATTTGGGAATTTTAAACTGATAAGGGAAGACCGTTTATAAAGATACTAAAAAGCAATGGTTCTAAGACGGAGCCCTGGTGAACCCCTTGGCTTAATGTTAAAAACGAATATGGACTTGAGTTAACAACAACACATTGCTACCTACCTCTAAGATTCGACCACAAGAGTTTGCAACAGCTTCGTGAAAATTTAGAGTTAGAAGAGAGGTTGTTACACAGAATATCGTGATCAATGGTATCAAAAGTCTTAGTAGAATCCATCAGTACTAGAATCGTTATCGACATCAAATCAGCACTGATCAGTTATAGAAATTAATGTGGATGATGTTTTCTAAAGCCAGATTGAAATCTGTAAAGTAAGTGATTTTCAGGTATGAATGTTGTCATTTGCCTTTTCCAAGGATAGGATAGGTAGAATGGTGATCATCATCTTCTTCCTTAATGGCGGTGAGGCTATGATCAGAATTAAAGGGATCATAACCCTGTCACTTAACTGCATCCCCAATTTTCCGCCTGGGGGGTTCGCCGGTTAGACATCAGAAAATAACAGCAGGCCTCCCAATTTTGAATTACTTCGTCGCTGAGCCAATCAAATGCTGGTGTTGGTGCATTTGTGTGATCCAGGAGTTTTTAGGCCTGCCTCTCTTCGGGTTCGCAGGATCTCTCATTTGAACATGACGGTACCAACTGACCCGGTCGTAAATATTAAGGTACTTAAGACGCTTCCCTGGTGTACACCGTCTTTGATTTTAACCTCATCGGTGACGGCAACGGGGCATTTTACTTTTGTCTTTACACCCTCATACATATTTCGATTCAACCTTTCTTGATAGACAGCTCTCCAGCTACCTGTTTATCCCACGATGAAGGATTTCTCAATTAATACTTGCACTGGCGATTATTGAAAAACTGACCGGAAAAGTTGTTACTAGAACCTCAAAATCGTCTTTAACCTAACACCATTCCCTCGAGACTGTACAAATGTCAATTGCCGAACTTCCTGACCTCTTCAAAACGTTAGTTTATCATCGACATCAACTCTGAGGCACTATTTAGCACCCAAAAACCATACCATTGAAAAAGCCAACTTTAGTCAAATCACCGATCAACATGATATTTGAGTTCGACTTTAATAAACATCGGCAGGCATCAAGGTTTCGGATCATTTTTTTACTGAGGCTAATCAAATGCTGGCGTTATTTTGTTTGTGTGATCTGAGAGTTTTTTGACTGCCTATTTTTTACGCTTTCGACACGTACATGGTCCTATTATTGGTTATTGTTTAATCTCCATTTTACGACACCGGTGATCTCAAGTCGTTTCAAACCACGGATTTGCATGCACACTTGTAGGAGAGTCACCGAGTGTTAAAATAGCTTAGAAGTAATTCACTTCCTTAGAAATGATTTCGCATTTTACGACTAGCTATGTCTAGCCACTTACTTACTTAACGGGAACCCGCCAGGTGAAGCGTCTTTGGCTGAGACACTGCAGCCTTCCATCCTCTGCGATCCCGGGCACTCTGCTTCCAGTTCTCCTGACCAAGCGCTCTGGCATCCGCGATATCTTGGTCTTTAAAACGGAGGTTCGGTTTTCCTTGAGTACTCGAACCTGGAGGATGGAAGTTGAAGATCCTCTTGGCTGGAGCATTACTCTCCATTCGTTTAATGTGGCCGAGCTAATGTAGTCGACGTGATTTAGCTTTCCTAATTTCGCCCTCCTCGCACACAGGACCAAACATCCGATGGGAGATTTTTCTTTCAAAAGAACCTAATATTAGCTCCCCTTTTCTACTTATCGTCTAGCACTCGACACTATAAAGCAGGACCGACAGGACTAAGGTTCGATAGAGCATGCATGTTGTCCTTCGAGTGAGCACATTTTAACCCATTTGTTTCGCTAAACCGAACTAGCAGCGACTTTCTAAGGTAATTATCCGCCGGATCTCCACTAGGTGTCATTCGTGGAGCTAATGTTTACTCCCAGGTAGATGAACTCCTTAACTATCTCGAAGTTACGGCCAATGATATCGATATCGTCCGCATACCCTAGTAGCTGGCCGGATTTATTGAAGATAGTTCCTTCCGTGTTGACACCTGCCCTTTGTACTATTTTCTCCAGAACAAGATTGCAGAAGTCACATGATAGCGCATCTCCTTGCCGAAATCCGGTACAAGTTTGGAATAATTCGGAAGAGCTGCTTCCAAACTGATCAAACGAAATAGCCAGTTGCATTCCTCCCCTTGAACATTTCAACCGCAATACCCGCCATGCAAGGAATGCTCATCAGTTCACCCTCAAGCCTGTGCTCGGACGTACAGTGAAGTTCAAAGAATCTTTCCTCAGCCGTACAACACGAATGTGGGATACTCTTCCACGTATCGTTTTTCCTATACATTATAACCTACAAACATTCAAAACCAACGTGCATCGCCATCTCTCCTTTTCTTCTCACCCTAATTTCCTTAACGCCCACACTGTATAGCTACTACATTATAAGGGTCCCAAAAAATCCATTTAGTGTGTGCATATTATATAAAAAAAAAACCAGCACAGGAAACCACACAGAACGTTTGATGGGAAGTTCTTGCAATGCGTCGCCTAGGTTAGATTAGGTTGTAGTGGCAGTCGGCTGAGGCCGACACACTTAGGCCAGTGACAGGCCCATTGTGATACCACACGGATGTATCATCCTCCTACTCGTTGAACCAGTTGGAGCTTCTGATGAAGCTTGACAGACTTTTTATGTCAGTGTTAATGAGATCGTTAAGATCATTGTAAAAGAAGGATCCTAAATGGAGTTTACGCCTTTGAGAAAGAGCAGGACACGTGCAGAGAAGGTGGAGAACTGTCTCCTCCTCCTCCTCCTCGTCCTTACAGCTTCTGCAGAAGTCATTTGCGTGGACGCCAAGCCTTGTTGCATGTCTGCCTATGAGACAGTGTCCGGTGATCACACTAATTATAGATGTTTAGAGATATCAAACACTTAGAGCGTTTCAGATCCAGCTTTGGCCAAATCTGCTTTGTCGCTAGACAAGTGTTGCCACTTGTCCACCTAAGGTTACATTTCTCAATGGTCTGTCTCATAAACATGAGTTTGCATGTAGCGATTGGGATGCCTAGTGAACCTTTATCAGGTAAAAGGGGCAGTGTGGTTCCTTTCCTGGCGAGTTCATCCGCCCTACAGTTCCCTGAAATGTCTGTATGTCCTGACACCCAGCATAGGTGGATGTTAAAATGCTTCGCCATCTCCACTAGAGATGATCGACAGTCACGGACTACGATAGAGTTTGTGGACCCAGAATCCAGGGATTTTAATGCAGCTTGACTATCTGAGAAGATCCAGATATCCGTAACGGATAACACGCTCTTCTTCAGCCACGATAGGACTTCTTTAATAGCCAAGATTTCTGCCTGGAACACACTGCAGTGATCAGGGAGTCGAAAGGAGAGGCTGAGATTCAGCCTGTCAGAGAACACACCACCTCCTACCCCCGCGTCAGTTTTGGATCCATCGGTATAAAAATGGATCGATTTATTTTCGACGGGTGGCCCTTCCCAGAATGTTCTGGGAGGGATCCTGACCTTGAAGTAGTCTATGTTACTAGGGAGGATTCCAAATTTTTTCAGAATAGATGCGTGGCCGATTTCATTCTCGGACCATTGGAACGTTGTTTTGAGGCGGATAGCCCCACTAGCAGCCACTTGCTTACTAAAGATGTCCAGGGGTGTCAGGTGAAACGGAATATCCATTGCAGCAGAGGGGGTAGTGCGCAGTGCACCACTCATGCAGAGACAAGCTGTTCGTTGGATTTTGCCTAGCTTATCGCGATTTATCGCTTTATCTAGGGCAGTCCACCAAACAACCACCCCGTACAAAAGTATCGGTCTTATTACCGAGATGTATAGCCAGTTGGTAATGCGGGGCTGGAGCCCCCATTTATTACCAATGGCTTTTTTGCAGGAGAAGAGTGCTGCTGTAGCTTTGCGAACTCTTTCCTGAATGTTGGGTTTCCAGCTACCCAAGTATTTTGCCTCGTCCGAAAAGACTAGACTTGTTCCCCTGATAGAGGGGGGATCAATGTATGGAATTTTGTGTTTCCTAGTGAATAGAACAAGTTCGGTTTTGTGGGGGTTAATACCCAACCCACAACGATCTGCCCATGTGCTTAGCTTATTAAGGGCGTTTTGGAGAAGTTCTTTCAGGGTGTTTAGGTGCTTCCCTGAGGCGGCAATTGCAACGTCATCTGCATAGGCAATCACCCTGCAGCCCACCTTTTCTAGGCACATCAGCAGCTTGTTCACCACTAAGTTCCAAAGGAGGGGAGATAGGACTCCACCTTGTGGCGTACCTCTATTGACAGATCTTCTGGCCGATGTCATACCCAGTTTCGAGTTTATAATCCGACTTGTGAGAAGTAGATTAATAAGCTCACCAAGTGAGTCATCTACCTTTAGATCTGACAGTGCATTTGCGATCGCGGATGTATTGACGTTATTAAAAGCACCCTCAATATCCAGGAATGCAACCATAGTGTACTAAAAAACTCCTAAAAGAACCGTATGGCAGTACGAGAAAGCCAATTGGGAAAAATTAAGAGTTTTAACTGGTCGCTGTGATTCCTCGACAGCGACGTGGATGCTGCTGCTGATATGGTCACAAACATAATTCACCTGGGTATGAAGACTTTTATCCCTAACAGGATTAAAAGTATCAAACCCAAGGTTAACGCGTGGTGTGACTCGAGCTGCAAAGAGGCTATCAGGTTAAAAGAGGTAAGTTTTCGGCTATTCAAAGCCAACCCATCTGAGGAAAGCCGTAAAAAGTTTAAACGAGCCAGAAATGACTGCAATGCCCACATTAATCGTGTCAAATTCTCCTATGACCAAAAGCTGAGGCAAAAAATACTACAAAGTCCGACTGGTAGTAAAAACTTTTGGTCATTTGTTAAAAACATCAAGAATTCGGCCTCGTCATCTATCCCGACACTCATTTACAACGACATTCCAGCTGTCAGCTCTACAGATAAGGCCAATCTGATTGCTGCTCACTTTGCAGTCAGCTCAACGCTCCCAGATTGTGCTTTGTCTCCCCCTGTACTCGAGCGCGTAGAATTCTCTATGGGACCAATCCACTTTCGCACTCCGCTGGTCCAGATGGTATTTCCCCTATCGTTCTGAAGAGGTGTTCTTCTTCGCTGGCAAAACCATTGCGTAAGCTTTTCCATCTGTCCTATTCTTCAGGACACTTCCCGGGAAGATGGAAAACAGCATTTGTCCAGCCTGTACCAAAAAAATGCGAATCTTCTTCTCCCTCCTCCTACCGACCAATTGCACTTACGTCCCTTCTTTCTAAGGTCATGGAAACGCTGATAAACCGTCAGCTAATGAAATATCTTGAATCGCGAAAACTTCTTAATGACCGGCAGTATTTTTTTCGCAGCAACAGGTCCACTGGTGATTTGATGACATATCTAACCGAAAAGTGGAACCAATCTCTTCACCAAGGTGGTGAAAGTAATATCGTTGCGCTTGGTATTTCAAAAGCATTTGACAGAGTTTGGCACCAAGCTCTCTTGTCGAAAATGCGTGCATTTGAAATCGATGATACTCTTCTTCAATGGATTAAAAATTACCTTTCGGACCGTTCAATTCAAGTTGTTTTGGACAGCTTCAAGTCTGCAACTCACCAAATAAATGCTGGTGTCCCCCAAGGCTCTGTTCTGTCCCCGACTCTCTTTCTCATTTTTATAAATGATCTACTGTCTGTTACTTCTAATCCAATCCATTCCTTTGCTGATGACAGTATCCTCAGCTTCTCATATTCGTTTCTTGGGTCACGCCCCTCATCTTCGGGTGTGGAACTGGAACGGCAACGTATGTTAAGCTCATTAAATTCCGATCTTAACAGCATAACTCAGTGGGGTAAAACCAATAGAGTGGAATTTAATGCTTCCAAAACTCAATGCTGTCTCCTGTCATTAAAGCAAAACCCACACACACTGCCATTATCTATGAATGGCACTTACATCGCTGAAACCGAAAGACTTTCCATTCTCGGTATGTGTGTTAATGACAACCTTCGTTGGAATGACCACATATTCGATGTCGCCAAGAACGCTGCGAAATGTCTAGGCTTCCTTAAGCGTTGTAAGAAATATTTCACCCCTTCTGATCTGGCTACAATTTATAATGCGTTTATTCGACCGAAACTCGAGTACAACGCTCATATCTGGTCCGGTGCACCAATAACTTATTTGGAGCTACTTGACAGGATCCAAAAACGCGCGATAAAACTCATTGGCGACCGAGACATCGCGAGATCGATTGACTCTCTTAGTCCTCGTCGTAATGTCTCCTGCCTGTCGTTATTTTATCGTTATTTCCACCATAAGTGCTCAAACGAAATAGCCAGTTGCATTCCTCCCCTTGAACATTTCAACCGCAATACCCGCCATGCAGGGAATGCTCATCAGTTCACCCTCAAGCCTGTGTTCGGACGTACAGTGAAGTTCAAAGAATCTTTCCTCAGCCGTACAACACGAATGTGGAATGCTCTTCCCCGCTCCATTTTTCCTACACATTATAACCTACAGACATTCAAAACCAACGTGCATCGGCATCTCTCCTTTTTCTCTCACCCTAATTTCCTTAACGCCCGCGCTGTGTAGCTAATACATTATAAGGGTCCCAACAAATCCCTTTAGTGCGCGCTTATTATAAAAAAAAAAAAAAAAAAAAAAACTCCTTATGGTGAAGGGAGTATTCGATTGAACGTACTAACGTTTGTAAGGCTGTTTCAACAGATTTGCCTTTGCAATATGCATGTTGAGCCGTAGACAGAAGTCTTGTATCTATGTTAGTACGTAGATGGATATCTATCATCAATCAATGTTTTTAGAAGGAATGACGATAGGCTTATGGGTCTGAGATCCTTAGGATTTACATGGGAACATTTACCGGCTTTGGGTATGAATACTACCTTTACTTCTCTCCTTAACAGCGGAATGTATGCCATTTTTACGCAGCTTTTCAGGATTATCTCAAGCAAAGGCGAGATGATATCCGAGGTGTTTTGAATTTCAGCTGGTATTATGCCATCTGGCCCCGCGGATTTGTATGGTTTGAAGCTGTGTATCGCCCATAGCAGTTTGTCCCTAGTAATCAGACCTTTAAAGTTAGTCGTACGTGCAATTGACCTAGACAGGTTTATATTGCCAGTAACGTGGGAGCTACCTGGGAAGTGTGTATCCAGTAGTAGATTGAGCGATTCTTCGCTGGAAGTGGTCCAGGAGCCGTCCGCCTTTTTTAAAAAGCTAGGCATACCTGGGTTGGTTGAGAGGATTTTTCTTAGCCTAGATGCCTCCGAAGATTCCTCTATTTTTCCACAGAAGAGTCTCCAAGACGAGCGTTTGGCTTTCCTCAGTTCCTTTTTATAAGCATTGAGAGATGCTTTGTATGAAGCCCAGTCGGTTTCAGCTTTTGTGAACTTGGCTTGGTTGAACAGTTTCCTACAACTGTTTCAACGGCGCTTCAGTTTCATCGCCTTCCCAAATTCGTCAATTGTCATGTAGAGCGTTCAAATCTATACACATAGGGACGGGCTACAGTCCGCTTGGGCGAACTGTTGGATACTCTATTCTTATTCCTATCCCTCATAAGTGGGCGTGACAAAAGTCTAAGTATGGTTGAATTGTTAAGAACGCTCTACATATTTTGTTATATAACATTTAAAGGATTTTATCGAAAACAACACTCCCTAGCTCAAACTTGGGTGCTTCAATAAAATTGTTTTATTTAATTGTGGGCGTGTCAGTAGGCGGATTTATAAAAAATTAACACATGAGCATAAAGAGCCCCTAGAGAGTATATATTATAAATTTCAGCTCCCTCGCTCAAATTTTGGTTTTTCAATAAAATTGTTTTATTTAATTGTGGGCGTGTCAGTTTGTGAATTTTGAAAATTTTATATCCCGAGCAGTTTTAGGAGTCATAGATCATATATAAAAAATTTCAGCTTTCTAGCTCAAAATTCGATTTTTTCCAAAATTTTGTTTTTTTTTTGAGTTTGTGGGCGGATTTCAAAAATTCGTAAACTTGATTAGTTCGGGACCCTAGAGAGTATATCGTTAAAATTTCAGCTCTCTAGGCCCATTTAACCTTCTGCGACTAACGTGACGCCTGCCAGACACCGAAAAAATAAAAAACTTATGTATCTCCACTAATTATTTTTTTTCAATTCTTTCATTCTCTATACCTTCTCCTACTATGCTCATGCGTGCGTTAGTCCTGTGGGAGCGGTCCTTGTGTGCGCGTGCCTCGTTGTTCAAGGGAAAGTGTCTGGTAGGCAACCACATCAGTGTTAAGGTAGGTGTCTGTTAGGCCACCACCTCAGAGTAATAGTTATATGTTCATAGTGTCTCCTAAGCAACACGTCAGTGAAATTGTTTTCATTACTTCAACTTGTTTATTTCTTAGATGGATCATAGATCTAAAAGAACGTCGCTTGGAACATTTGTTAGTTACGACGAGCAAATAGAACAATGGTTAGATGAAGAAAGTGAACACGAGTTCAGTGATTGCGACAATGAAGATGAGGACCCGAGTTTTGAGCCAGAAAATGAAGTCTTTGAAGCTGACGAAATTTCAGAAGGGGAAGCGCACGACGAAGTTTCAGATATCGAAGAACATGAAGAACCAAGTGCAGATGTTAGAAATTCTACCACCAATAAACAGTTGCATGAAGAATTTTATATAGGTAAGAAGGGTTTTAAATGGAATAAAAAAGAGTGCCCTAGGGCATCTAGAACAGCAGCCCACAATATTATAAGATTACCTGGTCGTTTGCACACACTTAACTTCGAAGGCTATTTTGAACTTTGGTCTAAGATTTTTGATAATACAATGTTGGAATGTTTGGTGACACATACAAACCAAAAACTACAAAATTATAGAATAAAATTCAAACAAAGCGCTAGGACAGACCTAATGGACACCGATGTAACTGAAATAAAAGCCTTCATCGGTATAATGTACTACTCGTCCGTTTTTAAGTGCAATCACTCCGATCTGAGCATGATATTTGCTACAGATGGCACTGGCCATGAAATATTTCGGTGCGTTATGTCAAAATGGCGTTTTTCTTGCTTGATTAACTGCCTCCGGTTTGATGACTCAACTACTAGAGAGGAACGTCTGAAAGATGATAAACTTGCTCCAATCTCTGATTTGTTCAACAAATTAATCACAAATAGCCAGACCCAATATATTCCTGGACCATACCTATGTATAGATGAAATGCTGCTGCCATTTAGAGGTCGTTGTAAGTTTATCATTTACATGCCACAGAAGCCAGCAAAATATGGCATCAAGATAATGCTATTGGTAGATGCTCGTACATTCTACATTTATAATGCCTACATCTACCATGGTAAAGACTCGGATGGTATAGGGTTGAGTGAACAAGATAGAAAAATGGCAATACCTAGTCAGTCTGTTTTGAGACTAGCGAAAGTTGTGGAAAAATCAAATCGGAACATTACAGCAGACAATTGGTTTAGTTCAATTCCACTGATGGAAACTTGGCTCAAAAGAGGACTTACTTACTTAGGTACGCTAAAAAAAAATAAAACGGAGATACCACCATGCTTCTTGCCGGACAAGAAAAGAGATTTAGAGAGTTCAGTGTATGGGTTCACAAAAGACTTCACATTGTTATCATATGTTCCGAAAAAAAACAAAGCTGTCCTCTTAATTTCTTCTTCCCACCACAATGAAGATGTGGATACTGACACAGGTAAACCAATAATGATAACTGACTACAATCATACTAAAGGCGGAGTTGATGAAGTTGATAAAAAGTGTTCAATTTATTCCTGCAGCCGCAAAACTCGCCGTTGGCCTATGGCAATTTTCCAAAGGATTTTGGATATGTCAGCAATAAACAGCTTTGTACTATATCAAATGTGTGCAGACAGCAATTGTAAAATGAGACGGGGTACTTTTATTTTGAATATGGCAAGAGAATTAGTGCTGGATCAGATGAAATATCGTGTGTACAACGAGCGATTGCCCAGAGAGCTGCGGATGACAATAAGTAGAATTTTGGCTAAGGATCTCCCTCCTCCACCACCGAAAGTTCTACAAAATCAGTTAGTTACAAGAAAATTATGTTCCATTTGCCCACCAAAATTAAAAAGGCAATCAAGATATTGTTGTTGTGACTGTTCAAAGTCAATCTGTTTGCAATGCTCAAAGCCACTTTGCGCAGACTGCCAGCAAAAACTATGATTTTTGAACTATTATACTTTTTTTTCCAACCAGTGGATTGATCTCATTTTTTTTAATTGATTCTTATAAGTGTTAAGTTTTATAAATGTTTATGTAAATGAAGAAATTATTTATGTTTATTTTTTTTTTTTTACTTTTTATCTATGTTTGTTTTTGAGTATTAATTTATGTTACATCAATAAATGTTGTTAAAATCAAAATGTGTTTCAAATTGTTTGTGTTTTTATTTTTTAATGCTAATAATATACCCTTAAGTTTAAAATATGACGAATTAAAGATGCAAAATAAAATAAGTTTAAAAAACAGAAGCTATCAAAATGGTGTCTGGTAGACTACCACGTCAGTAAGATTGTGAAAACTAAAGCACGTCAGTCGCAGAGGGTTAAAGGCCTAATTTTTGCCGACGGACGGACATGGCTAGATCGACATTACTATCGATGCTGATCATAAATATAGTAACTTTTAGGGCTCTACGGGCAATATTAAGGTATGTTACAAACTATGCGTCAAAATTAATATACCCTTAGAATAGGGTATAAAAATTGGAGAGTCTCAATTTTGATCTGCCAGGCCGGAAGCCACACTGGGATGTGCAGATTATACGTTGTAGATGCTCTTGAGACGTTCACACAGTACGTTGGATAGGATCTCATATCCGATCCCGAGGCTTTTCGATTTCCTTGAGCTTGGAGACTGTGTAAGACTTTTTCTATTTTATATTTTTGTCCTCTTTTCTCCTGGCGCAATACTCTTTCCTCGCTGCCCTTTTGTTGCGCTGCAGCGTTTTCAAATGCGCATCTTTTATCACATTTTTCTGGTGTCCAAATACAAGATCAATTCACGGGCTCTTTCTCCAGGTTTGCTGGTAACCTACTGTGGTTTTGGCTGCCACTAATTTCACCATACCGGGATCACTGTTTTGTTAGCATTTGAGGTAGTAGACGCACAGTGGAAAGTCTGTTAATCAGCCGCTCTGTGTAGACTATAGCTAATCCAGGTGTGACAACGCCAAAACTTTCCCATTGGCCGATTCGCAGCTTCTTCTCGTAGGACAGTCGAACTTTGAATTTAGGCACAAACAGAAAATGGTCATAATCGACGTTTACCCCTCGGATAATGTTGGATATTCACCGATTAGCACATTGTGCTCGGAACTGCTTGTAGCTCTAGTTAAAGTTTAAGTACTCGAGCAACCTTTGACGAAAAACAGTCCCAATTCGTAGTATACTCCGAAAGAGTCTAACAGTAGAATCCCCCATTTGCCTAAGAAATTCCAAACAAACTAAATACGAGAGTATCCATTGCTCCGAATGGTTGTGTTGCAAGTATACGACCACAGATTACAATGTCTCTGCAAAGGAAACATCCCAGAGAATGTTATCGTAAAAGTTTTCCACTTGCAATGACGACACAAAACAAAACATGCAACAATTCATAATATCTCCCTTCAAACGGAGGAAGTATATTCAGATGATTCCAGAATCTGACCGAACTTTCTCCGACTTTGACCATCGTGTTGTACTTGTCATCGTCATCACCGTAAAAAAAATATATACTCTGGTTTCACGCCGCCGGCGTCATTCTACCCAGAACACTCCTGCGCTCGTCCTCCGACCGATGTTGGACAATGAACGAGGGTACATTGAATCGGCATCACCCCCACCACCACCGCCACGAAGAAAAGCAAATGAGTCTGGAGATGTTCGAAAAACAAGAAAAATTTCTGTTGCCGATTGATTGGAATTTTTATTTTTATTACCCGCTCCTTTCAATTATGTTGGTATGTCCGTTGTCCTGGCCAAAATTGAAAAACCATCTACATACATCTGTATATCCTGCCATTGCTCATCCTTCTTAAGAAGCGTCGATCTCATGTCCTCGGATGTGAGTTTTGTGGTAAATTTCTGTCTGTCAGCAGATGGTTTACGGCCAGCAAGGATCGGGGTTGTTAGTTTAAGAATTTCATTGGGAAGGCGGCACGGGTGGATAGGTGTAGCTGTGTATGTGTGTCCAATTTGTTCGTCTTCTATTCCCGCTCACGCCTTATTCGATCCACGAGGCATTTAAACATGAGTAAAACAAAAACAACAAGGGATTTGGATAATTGCTATTTCTGATCCAGATGATTGGGTTGTGGCGGACGTTGCAAAAAACAAAACAGAAAAAAACAAGTTAAAAACATCCTCGCTGCGGAATGGGTAATTTATTAAAATTCCTAGAACAAAAGAATCACGAAAAATTAGGTTTTCTTTCCCATCCTTGCCGAATGCCATTCACACTTGGCCAGTTGCGCGGGTAAAAAAAAAAGAAGAAAATATTGTTTTGGTAAAAATTCCTTTTCCTATAAGAGGTGGGGACTGAACTCATTTATAATAATCATTCTTCGTCCGTTTTATTTGTCCAACCTCGCGCGCCGGTCGGTTGTTTGTGTTTGCACCTTTTGTGTGTGTTTAAGAAAAATTACTTTTCACACCGGACGACACATGATGAAAAGGACATCGTGGCCTTTTTCATCTGTTTCACCTCGTGATTCGTAGCTAGAAAAGTTTGCACGACAACAAAAGGGACTAAAAGTGAAAAATAGGAAAATTAACACATAAATTTCCGCCCAATAAGGTGGAAAGTTTGTTTTCCTTTTGCTTGGAGAATTTTTACTGCTTAAAGCATTCCAAGTGAATGGTCCTGTCGAACTTTTTCAATACATTTGCTTTTGCTAAATGTCCTTGGAGTAGGGAACGTAGCCTGAAATTGACAATTCCATACGCAGTTGAGTATCGTTCTGAGCATCTGAATTTATGTACTCAATTTGCTTATAGAGATGCTCTTTGTTGTTTATAACTTGTTTAAGTCATCATACGGCTTTGAATGTTTCCATGGAAGATTCATACTGCTGATTCATGCTGGAAAGATATGGTGTGGGTTAACAGGAATGCTGACCAGTTGATTTTTTCTGGTGCAACGTGCAAGTAAGGGGACGTTAAGGAACGGCAGTGTTGGCGTATTTGAAAATCTACTAGCTAAGCCCTCCGACGGGTATTTCACTTGGATGTAAAAAAGCGGAAGTTAATCTACGTAATAAGTGCCAAACGATACGCCGTTCACACTCATGGATCCTGCTCCTTCCGAGATGAAATGAGCTATTGACGTATGCACCAAGATTAACGTCATGCTTAGATCCGCTCGAAAGAGTAAGACTGATTGCAGAACGAGTAAAAGGTCACGGGAGAGCCGTCCAAAACCCTAGAAATTCAATTTGGCATTGTTTTGAGTAATTCAACATGTCAGACATTCCACAAAAAATGGTCAGGGAAGCCAGGGAAGATACTACCATAAGAGATGTGCTTCGAAATTAATCAAAACATTTACATCAAATGTATCATTTGCTCATACTTTTTGGTAAACAGACTCCTTCTGTTCCATTTGTTCAGCTACGTTGGAACAAGCAAACTTTGGAATTCGCCTTCAAATGATAAATTTCCGAAAGAACACAATCCATTTCCGTGCTGTGTAATAGCCAAGTGACGAAATTTGTTTAAACTTAGATGAACATGCTTGGCATTATCGGATAGGAAAAGTGTTAGGCCCAATTCACACGCAACGGGAGTATGTTGCTGGCGTGGTGCGGACGTGGAGCAAACTTGCTGCAATAAATTCACAATGACATGGAAGGTAAAAAGACATTTGACAGTTCTCTAGGTATATACAAAATGGTGTGTCGATAGAACGAGTTACCAGGCCATCTGTGTCTGCATTGGCGCATAAGCATACCTGAACCACGCCAACACATTACGCCAGTTTTTTCTGAATTGAGTCTTGAAGTTCGAAGAAAGAATAGACTGGACTATCGAAAATTGGGTTCAACGTATCGACCGCTGCATACGTTCCCGTGGTGGACATATAAACGAAGTCGAATTCGGTTCATAAATGTTATGATAGTAATTCAAGTCAATACAATTTTGTTGAGATATCTCAAATAGTTTGCATTTTATTTAAAAAAAGAAGTTGTCAAGTCCTTAATGAAAGACCCTTTAGATGCTCCAACTCTTGTTTTTGTCCTGATTTTACTTACGGAAAGTTTTGAATTTGAAGCAGCTTTCAGTATCGCCCGTCTATCCGGACTTGTAGTTAGGTTAGGTTATAGTGGCAGTCGGCAGAAGCCGACACACTTGGCCCAATAAAAAAAAGGACCATTGTGATACCACACGGATCTATCTTCTTCCTACTCGTTGAACCAGTTGAAGCTATTGATAAAGCTTGAAAGACTTTTAGTGTCGATGTTTATGGTATCGTTGAGATCATTGTAAAAAAAATATCGTAAATGGAGTTTTCGTCTTTGAGAGAGAGCGGGGCATGTGCAGAGAAGTTTTGTCGCTAGACAAGTGTCTTCACGGCAGCGGACTTGTAGTTGCTTTGCTTACTCTTCCTTTCCAGTTTTTCCCATAGTTCTCAGGGTCCGGTCCTCTCCCAATCTTACCGGCTACAAAACGGATAGATTTGCCTAGTTCCATGTAAGCTGGAATTTGGCCTATTTCCTCCTTAGTTAATAAATTTCGCTTACCCTTAGTTTTTGTTTCTATAAAATTATGTCTTGAACTATGGTCGCTGGTACTCTTAATGTCTTTATATTTACTTTAAAATAAAATTAAAAGGTAGATTTAGTTACTGTTCGTTATCAAGTGAATCGAAAAAGGACTAATTTTATGACCTTTTGGGACAAAGCATCATAAAAATTGAATTTATCTACTTTATCCCTATTTGTTTACAACATAGACTTAATATAGCCTTCTTTCATATTGCGCTTGGTTTTTCCCAGATTATCGAAGGATTTAAAAAAATCGTTAACTTAAATCAAGAAACTAACTCTTTGTAATCAATATTGCCCGTAGACCCCTAAAAGTTAATATATTCAGGATTACCATCGATAGTAATGTCGATCTAGCCATGTCCTTTCGTCCGTCTGCCAGCAAAAAACTAGAAATATGGGCGTAAATGCTCATTTATAAAGATTTTTAAAATACGCCCACTGACACACCCACAAAAATAAATAAACAGTTTTATCGAAAAGAAATATATACTCTCTACGAGCGTAGAAAAGAACTGTTTTTATGTAGTTAAACACATAGGGATGGACTACAGTCCGCTTGGGCGAACTGTTGGATACCCTATTCTGATTCCTATCCCTCATAAGTGGGCGTGACAAAAGTCTAACTATGGTTGAATTGTTAAGAACGCTCTACATATTTTGTTATATAACATTTAAAGGATTTTATCGAAAAAAAACGCTCCCTAGCTCAAACTTGGGTGTTTCAATAAAATTGTTTTATTTAATTGTGGGCGTGTCAGTGGGCGGATTTAAAAAAAATTAACACATGAGCATAAAGGGCCCCTATAGAGTACCTATATACTATAAATTTCAGCTCCCTAGCTCAAACTTTGAATTTTCAAAAAAAAAAAAATTTTAATTGTGGGCGTGTCAGTGGGCGGATTTTGAAAATATTTACAGATGAGCATAAAGGGCCCCCTAGAGAGTATATATTATAAATTTCAGCTCCCTAGCTCAAATTTTGGTGGTTTTTCAATAAAATTGTTTTATTTATTTGTGGGTGTGTCAGTGGGCGGATTTTGAAAATTTTATCTCCCGAGCAGTTTTAGGAGTCATAGATGATATAAAAAAAATTTCAGCTTTCTAGCTCAAAATTCGATTTTTTCAAAATTTTGGTTTTTTTGAGTTTGTGGGCGTGTCTGTGGGCGGATTTCAAAAATTCGTAAACTTGATTATTTCGGGACCCTAGAGAGTATATGGTTAAAATGTCAGCTCTCTAGGTCCAGTTTAAAGGCCTAATTTTTGCCGACAGACGGACGGACGGACGGACGGACATGGCTAGATCGACATTACTATCGATGCTGATCATAAATATAGTAACTTTTAGGGGTCTATAGGCAATATTAAGGTATGTTACAAACTATGCGTCAAAATTAATATACCCTTAGAATAGGGTATAAAAATGGGTTCCGGAAAGACTTTGACAGCGGCAAAAAGAGGAAAAATAGATGCTTTCAAGAAGTTAGGACTCTCAGCCGGAGAAATTGCAATGAGGCTAAATAGAAGTAAGACAGTTATCTTGCGGATCCACAACACTATGGGAAATCTCAAAAAGGACGCACGGCAGAAGCAAAACATTACTAGAAAATCGGGTTATTCTATGGCTTGCCTCAAATTCTACTCTACCAGCGACTAAAATAAGGGCCAACAGCGGAGTATAAGCCAGCATAGCAACGGTCCGAAGGATAATACGAAAAAGTGGTACTATACAGAGAAGAAACTTAAAAAGAAACAGGTTTTGAGGCAAGAACACAAGGAGCATCGAATGAATTTTGCAAGAGAACATGTCGCTTGGAGCAGTGATTGGAAACGCGTTGTCTTTTCGGATGAAAAAAAGTTTAACCTTGACGGCCCCGATGGTTACAACTTTTATTTCCACGATCTAAGAAAGGAGGAGCTTATTTTGGCAAGACATCATAGCCGTACATCAGGTGTAATGGTGTGGGGAGCTATTACTCACTATGGCTTAATAGAGTTGGAGTTTTTGTCCACAACAATGCACGGAAACCACTACAAATATTTGCTGGAACGGTCATTTTCAGAAAACCATTTTCGGACCCCTGTTTTGCATATTCCAACAAGACAATGCCTCTATCCACACTTCCAAGGTTGTTAGAAGTTGGATTCAATCAGAAGACGTGGAACTTTTGCCATTGCCGCCTTTTTCACCGGGCATGTAAATATAATCGAAAATGGTTGGGCATGGTTATCTCGTAAAGTGTATGAAGGCGGCAGACAATTTGAAGACAACGATACTTTAATCGAAGCTATTCGTGATGCCTGGGCCCAAATTTCTATTGATTATTTTAAAAAATTGTATGATTCTATTCCAAACCGTCTTATAGAGGTCATATCGAAAAATGGCGGGCATGCTTATTATTAATGTAGAAAAACATATTAAATAAATTTTTTAAAACCATAAAGTGTAGGTAAATATTTTATTAATTTTTTCCTTTCTTTCGAAGATTTTGCAAGTGGCCTCATCCTAGTGCGCATCTTTTTATACGCTTTCAAGTAGTTCATTGTTTGATCTTGGGAAATTCCAGCGGTCGTTTCTTTTTCACCCTTTAATTTTATTACTTACCGTTTCGAAAATATGAACCTGTTTTCAAGGTAGTAAAAGTTTCTGGGTATACAATTTCCAACTGGTATAAAGACTAAAAATCGATTGCAAAATGTATGGCCTCATCCTTGTGATCGCCAGTGTACCTATGATTTTTAACAATTCGCCCATACTTAAATTTTTGACACGCCCACTTTTTTGGGGATTGGAAAAGAAATAGGGCATCCAACAGCGGACTGTAGCCTTTCCTTTATTATTTGACTTTGTCCATTTCCTGGGTTAACTTGCAATGCGTTGACGATGAAATGGGAACGAAAGCTGAGGAAAGATATTAAGACGGGCTGTTCTCTGGCCATTTACTTTCTCGAATAACTAAAATATTTCAACCTCCACATTTCATTTCACAAAATTCAAAATCACTCAACTAAATAAAATGTATCTTCATTGGCATTCACTGCAGATAGTCCGTGGCTGATGCCATTTCGTTAGATTTCAAAAAATCCCCGGATATCCTTTTTTGTTTAATTATGGTCTAAATTAAAATATTCAAACCAAACCAGTCTCGCTTACTAAAGGAGAAGGACACACGAAATAACAATGAACAGAACAAAAAAAAATCACGCGGAAATGAATAAACCTCTCGACTTTTGCACATAAAATACAGCCGACCGTCTTAAGATATCGGTAGCCACCGCCCCCTCCCCCTCCGCCCGCACCAAAATAAAAAAAAGAAATGAATTTGAATAACAAAATTATCATCTCAAACTTTCACCTTCACAAGGATTTTTCTTATTTCTTATTTATCTCCTCTGCAAGACAAAGGACAACCCAAACACCTTCAACCCCAATCTCCGGTACAAGATTATTAACACTCCACTAAATATGCATTTCTTATGTCGACGGGGGTTAGAAAAAATAACACAAGACTTTTCTTTTCCTTTTTTTTTGTAAAAGGAAAAACCAACAAAACTCCAAAAGTAAAATGGATGCAGCAATCGTCTTGTCCTGTTTATCTAGGTACACCGCCCCCACTTTCGTCACGTGTTGTTATTCTAAAAGTTTTCCTCTCGAACAAAAGACACACATTTTGGGTGTTTTTCTTACAAATGGAAGTAGACACTTCTCCATTCGACGATTGCCAAACGACTCCCAAGTTCCAAGTGCGTTGTATGTTTAACTTTCACTGTGCCCTCAGATCAAAGCGACTCTCTCGCATGCGTCCTACAATCAAGTTCCAATGAAACTTTCGAATCATTCATAAAATTTTGGCGGCACTTGGAAAATGGGTTCCACATTTCTTTTGGTCTCAATTAGGAGTGGACAGGACTCGGGAGCTCCACGTGCGAACACTGTGGGAATCTCCAACAATTGTCCTGTGTTTTGGTTTGATTCATTTTTTTTGTTTTGGCGCTTAAAGTGACTGAGGAGGGCTGTTCCTTTTAAGCAGCGCTATATGTATGCATAGATTGTGTACAAGTTTTGAGGGTTGTTCCACAACGGAATGCTAAGTGGCCTGGCCAGCCAGCAGGATTCTCGCATTTCGTTGTTGGCTCCCAAATCGGTTGTTTGGTGGGTTTTTTAATCGTCCGATGGGAAAAGGATATTTCTTTTTTATTTTGGTCGTCTTTATCCTCTTTTCGAGTGATGATGGTGTGTTGATTTTTTTTTGTCTGCGGAAAGGCTCCTTCTTTGAAGTGCCAACGTTTAAACGATGTGTGATAAAAATAGCGAATGGTAGTAAGGTGGTGACCACCAACTGTGTAATTGTGATTTTTAATGTAATTTCTAACGGTTTTTTTTGTTGTTGCTGTAAACAGTCAAGTTAATTTTTTTAAAGTGATTCTGAAATAACAGATTAAAGGATATTCAGTGCTGTGGTAAGCAACCAAGTTGCAAATTGTTTTAATTGTGATTTTGCTTAGAAAGCAAATAAATATATTATCGATAACAATAAGGACATTTAATTTTCCTATCTAATTGTAAAAGGTCAGTTTTCTTAGATGCGTTTCCCTTAAAATTATCTTTTGGAATGACAGTGCAATTTAGATTCCATTTACATATTTTAATCACATAACAAATAAAAGTTACTTAATATAAATTCATGAGTACCGAAATCAATGGAAGGCGCAAATTGTAAATATTTTGTCGCTTCAAAATCCTTAATTATAAATTAAGAAAGAAAATTAAAACAGTTCTGCCTTTATTGAAATACTTTCAAGTTTTATCGATTTTTAAGTGACAAAGTGACAGTTGACCCTTGACATGAGCTTAGATAAGATAAGGTTAGGCTAGGAGCGCTGTAAGCACAAACGTGCTATTTAACCCCGAGGTCAAAGATACCCGTTCAGTTGACCGTCCTTTTGTGAATGGTTGGTCAAACCAAAAAAAAAAACCATTTGGAACTGCTGATAAAACCTTAGATCTGATAAAGGTATCCCCTCCACGTTGCTCAGTGGTGCCAAATTACTTTTTTGTTGTTAAAATTATAACTTTTTTACGAATTTTTGCCAATTTCTTTTATTTCTGCTTAAAGTAAATTTCTTAGGCTATAAAGTTGGTTAATTTAAAAAAAAAATGCTTTACGAATTATTCTTGGACTTATTTTTTCGAAGTCTTTAAGCATCGATGTAGGCTGTAAATATCCTTTTTTACAATATACTCGGTCAAAATATGTTTTTTTTGTGAGTCGAAAGGTGTCCAGAGTTTCAATTTTTGTGAGTCAAAGAGGTATCCAGAGTTTTAAACCCTTTAACCCCCGAATTTGTATACCCTATTCTAAGGGTATATTAATTTTGACGCATAGTTTGTAACATACCTTAATATTGCCCGTAGACCCCTAAAAGTTACTATATTTATGATCAGCATCGATAGTAATGTCGATCTAGCCATGTCCGTTCGTCCGTCCGTCGGCAAAAATTAGGCCTTTAAACTGGGCCTAGAGAGCTGAAATTTTAACCATATACTCTCTAGGGTCCCGAAATAATCAAGTTTACGAATTTTTGAAATCCGCCCACAAACTCAAAAAAAAACAAAATTTTGGAAAAAAATCGAATTTTGAGCTAGGAAGCTGAAATTTTTTATATATGATCTATGACTCCTAAAACTGCTCGGGAGATAAAATTTTCAAAATCCGCCCACTGACCACTGATCCACAAAAAAATGCTTTATTTAATTGTGGGCGTAAATACACTATCAGCTCTGTGTCGTGGAGTGCTTAAAGCAAGCAACTATCACGAGCAGAAATTGCCGGCACAAAAAGTGCTCTCACAGGCTCATCATTTAGTGCAGGTGTTAGTAAGGAGAAAACAATTAAAAATACAATAATTATGTACCTACAAAATACTAACACAGACACAAAATAATGCAAACAATTTAAGCACAAATTAAACAATAATTCAGCACTGCGCAAATTATGGGCACCACCACGAAAATTAAAGCCAATAGACGACAGCAAGTCAGGTGCATCTATTTGACCGGATATAAGCTGCTGTAAAAAAATGATATCGCTATTAAGCCTTCGTTGAGAAAGGGGTAACATTTGAAGAAGCTTAATACGCTGACTGTAAGGAGGAAGGTTAAAAGGATCATCCCATGGAAGTCCTCTAAGTGCAAATCGAATAAATTTACGTTGAATGGCCTCTATTCGATTTGAATGAATGTTGTAGAACGGCGTCCAAACTTGTGAAGCATACTCTAGAATCGGACGGACAAAACAATTGTACGAGTACAATGACATAGTAACGTATGGGTCATTAAATTCTTTCGCCCACCTTTTTACGAAGCCCAGCATAGAATTAGATTTATTAACAATAAAATTGATATGCTTGGCAAAAACCAGTTTGGGATCGAAATAAACCCCAAGATCCTTAAAATTATCAACATTACAAAGAATATGTTGAGACAAAGAATATTGAAAGGTGGAAGGTATATTCTTTCTAGAGAATGTCATATGTTGACATTTGGTAGGGTTCAGGGATAAACCGTTTTTATCACACCAATTGGCGAAGCTATTAATGTCAGATTGAAGAAAAATTCTATCTTGCTGACTAGTGATAGATTTAAATATTTTCATATCATCAGCGTAGATCAGGATATTACTGTGATTTATACATGCTTTAACATTATTAATGGCTAGTATAAATAGAATTGGTCCGAGGTGACTACCTTGGGGAACTCCAGACACAGCTGTAAAAGATACAGATAGCGATCCTCTAAATTTGACTTGATAAACCCTTGATCTAAGGTATGAATTAACCCATTTTATGAAACTTGGTGGGAAACCAAAAGCCCTGAGCTTAAACTCGATTATTTCATGGGACAGGTGGTCGAAAGCTTTAGAGAAGTCAGTGTATATGCAATCCATTTCGTCCTTATTCTCTAAGGCATTAGAACAATCATGCAAGAAACT
This sequence comes from Portevinia maculata, assembly GCA_949715645.1. NCBI lineage: Eukaryota > Metazoa > Arthropoda > Insecta > Diptera > Syrphidae > Portevinia > Portevinia maculata. The sequence continues at coordinate 100,320,144 of OX454528.1, forward strand.
TAACAGATTAGTGACAGTGGATCTGTTTCTTACAAATCCATGCTGTTCATTGCAAATTAAATTGCGACAAAGAAATATTAACTTTTCGCAAACAATTTGTTCAAAAAGTTTATGGATACACGAAAGCTTTAATTTTTTGAAAATCCAAAGTTTGAGCTAGGTAGCTGAAATTTATAGTATCTCTGTAGGGGCCCTTTATGCTCATGTGTAAATATTTTCAAAATCCGCCTACTGACACGCCCACAATTAATTTTTTTTTTTTTTTTTTGAAAATCCAAAGTTTGAGCTAGGGAGCTGAAATTTATAATATATACTTTTTAGGGGCCCTTAATGCTCATGCGTATTTTTTTTAAATCCGCCTACTGACACGCCTACAAGAAATAAAACAATTTTATTGAAAAACCCAAGTTGGAGCTAGGGAGCGTTTTTTCTTACAAAAGCTTCGTTTTTTTTAGGTAAAATCTTCTAAATGTTATATAACAAAATATTAACAGCGTTCTTAACTTATGAGGGATAGGAATAAGAATAGGGTATCCAACAGTTCGCCCAAGCGGACTGTAGCTCGTCCCTATGTTTTTCACTGCCCCACTGCTTGCGAACGTCTGACAAACATCCAAGAGTATCAATTGTCATGTGAAGCTTCCCAAATTTGCCGGTCAAAATATCCTTTTTGTGTGTGTCGAAATGTGTTTAGATTTTTAATTTTTGTGAGTCAAAAAGTGTCCAGAGTTTTAAACCCTTTTACCGTCGAATTTTTTCTACTGCCCCAGCTCTTGCGAACGTCTGACAAACATCCAAGAGTATTAATTGTCATGAGAAGCTTCCCAAATTGCCGTTCAGATTCGGCTTAAAGTTGTAAGTCCCTTTCTACTTCCCACAAGAAAGTGGTTGGAGAAGCTAGGTTTTAGGCCCTGTAGGGCCGTTAATGCCGAAGCGGTCCACCCAGGTTTTATTATGGGATCTACGAGTCGAAGAAATGTTCAGAGTTTTAATTTTTGTGATTCGAGGAGGTGTCTAGAGGTTCAAACCCTTTTACCCGTGATGCGGGCCACCCAGGCCCTGTTATGGGATCAACGGAGATTTTTTCCAGAGAAATTTCAATATTTTCCTGGGATATTTTGACAGTAGATATAATAAAAAAGGATATAAAGAGAAGTATTCCTCTGGACGAAGAGGTGAAGCGCAAAACAATCGATGTTTAGACCGAGGATATTATAAAAAGGGATATAAACAGAGAGAGAGAGAGAGAGCCTCTAGAATCTTCTGCTGAAAGGGAATTTCTCAGAAAATGAATTAATATGCCGTTTTACTTTTAAAATATTTTAACTGTGTTCAAGACTGCAGTTATAACAGGGTGTCCTAAAGGAAACCCAAGTACAACAGTATAAGGATAAAATAAACGAAATATTGTTTCTTACATGTTTTAAAACAGCATGTTTAATTTTCGTCACATCAGAGTATTTAATAAATTATTACAGTTGTACATTTCACGTTCAGGAAACAAGTTAACGGACCAAAAATATTAATAAATTCAAATATCCTACTAATCTAATATATGCTAATATATGTGAGTGTTTGTATGTTTGTCGCTTAATCACGCCGAAACAGCTAAACGTATTTAGGTAAAACTTTTTTGAAGGTTGCTTCTGATGCCAGGTGCTAGAGCCATTTTTTTTTTAATTCGCCCACTGACACGCCCACTATTTAAAAAAAAAAGCCTTTTCATCGAAGAATTAAAGGTGCTATTTTTCGCATGTAGACAAAGTCTCTCTTAACAATGCCCATACAACGTTTTTGTCTCGTCCACTTTTTGGGGAAGTTTTTGAAAAATCATTGTTTTTCTTATTTAGCTTTCTGTTCCTCCAGAATGAAGCCTAATAAGCCTTATCAAATTATAAAACAGATTTTCATTCATTTGAAAATATTCAAAAACGATTGTTCCCGTTAATGTTGTCCGACAATTATTTGTCGTTTGGATCAAATAATTTTTTCAGCAATGCAATACTGGTTGCTTATTGTTATTAATTAATTGAATTAATTTATTGAAGTTGTTGGAACATGTTCGGACATAATTTGCATGTATCAATGCCGGAAAAACGTTAATCTAATCTCATTTGAAGCTCAAATCAAGCTCGCTCAAAAAAGAAGCAAACAATCCAGAGACATTAGCTCAAGCAGAGAATAGCAAGCTGGACCAAGGAATACTTCAAACTGCTTACAGTTTGCCAAAACGCGGAGCAGGCGGCTTTTATATAGCATCACAACGAGCCGCTGAGCCTGTTGAAGAAGCTGAATCTTCAGGCTTGCTGTTGCTGAAAGGTTGGCACAGAATGGGTTATATACTTTTTTCAACTCCTTTGAGCGACTCCGTTAAGCTTTATCGAAAAAATTGATGCAAACAAAGGTTGTGTTCTTCTCAGATATGCAGACAAATAGCTTCAGTCCGCGACTTTGTCTCCGTTGACTTTGAGCAACTTTTATCATATTTTCGCGGGCACAATTCGCGTTTGCCCACTTTTTTTTTTGTTTGGTTTCAATAAAGTCCACGCGGTATACATTTACATTATGAACATTTTTTTTTAATTTAAATGTTTCAACAAAAAAAAAACTTTGGCATCAGGATCGTGCCTTAGGGATGAAACTATTGTGAAGAATTGGTGTCAGGAGTTAATGACTGTATTTTTCGTGTTGCAGACCCGAAGTTCTTTTGGCATCCTCGTCGAACTAATGGATTCCTTAAGTGACAATGAATTTAAAATCATTTGCAGTCTCTAAATCGATGATGACGCTGCAATGCATGCATAAACATAAACCATACTTTTGTTTACTTCGCATGCACCGACGATCAATGAATGAATGTGTCATCGCGTCATCCGTTCTATACTGTTTTGCTAGTGTCAAGTGGCGCTACAATGTGAACCAATTAAAGCACATCGAATGGTGAGATGTAATGTGCCAATTATGTGCTGCTACTAATGGCAAACATTAAGTGCAGGCACCCCTTTTGCAATTTGAATAACGATCGTAAGAACAATTCGACAATTCGTTAATTATGCTCAAAGGAGAGATCCTATTTTTTTTTAATGCATCTGCGACGTGTAAAAATTATTATTATTATTATTCATTTGAGAACGGGTGCTAACTTAAATTAAGAAAAAGTATGTGTTTAGTTCAAGGATACCAAAATTATGTTCAATAAGGTCACCAAAAACGTGTTTACTAAATTCGACGTCTTTAACTCTTTTGGCTTAGAGGCGTTTCCTCAAAAAGCGGCGTGGAATTGGGCGGAGCTTTTTAAAAATGTTAGTATCTGTAGAAAGAGTACATTTAAGCCAACAAACGGAAGATATAAAAATGCGATGCCATCTGTACTAGGTGCAGGAAACGACGATACACATAACATCGGCTGGTGCCTAGAAAGCGGAGCAAGTGGCCAAGTGTTCAATGACAAGAGCAAGTTCTTCAAATGGGATAACGAAGATCGCTCAAAAATCAAAACTGCTGGTAACGAAATCATGGAAGCACACGGAAATGGAAGTGTTTTAATAGTCGTACCATGGTCAGGTGGTGAAGCTGTATATGTGAAGCTGCGTGACCTCATGTATGTACCAACACTGCGACATAATCTGTTATCCGTTTCAAAAGCTGCGAAAAATGGATGTTCATTTACATTCTTGCAAGACAGTGCTATTGTGCGAAGATTTAACAAGCTGTTCTTTTTAGAGCAACCAAGAAAGGAAAGCTGTATATTGTAAAAGAGGGTGAAGAAAAAATGCATCTGGAAACGTTGTGAATGCATAGGAGAGGTGGTGGTGTTTGTACCAAAAGACTACGGATTTAATTCGATGGAATCAACGACTCGGACATTTAAATTTCCAGCAATTAAAAGTGTTAAAAGGTGATAATTTTTTCAGTGGAATTCAGGACAAGATTTTGGATGTGAATGTGAAATGTGCAATGTGCGAACTTACTAAAAATTTGCCGAAAACCATTTAACTCTTCAAGTCAGCTTGACGACGAGATTTAGGGAACCGTGCATACTGACATATATTTATAACGTTTAATCACTGGAAGGCGCTAAATATTTTGCAACTTTTATAGATGACAAATCGCGTTATGTAGAAGTTGTAGTTTTAAAAGCTCGATGCGAAATTTTAGCGAATTTCTAATTGCGAGCAGACCGTCAAACAGGCAAGAAAATTAAACGCATTCGGAGTGATAATTCGGCGGAATACCTGTCAGCGATACAGCAACTGATAACTATCCCAAACACTCCACAGCAGAAACGAGTTTGCTGAAAGATGTAACAAAACACTTGAGATAACCAGGTGCATGTTAATCGAAGCTGAACCTCCAAAGTAACTATGGGCAGAGGCTGTTTCTTTGGCTACATTTATTCGCAACAGATGTCCCACAAGTACATTAAGCCGTTGGAAAAAATGAAGCTGTGAAAAGTCACACGTAGGTTTTCTTCGATCGTTTGGAAGCAATGTCATTGCGCTTCAAGAGGGATTGGGAAGGGCGAAGCTTGATCCGAGAGGAGAGGAGTTTCGCATTTGGTCTAAAGCATATAGACTTTGGGATGTCAATACCAAAAATGTAACGAGAAGCAGAGATGTAAAATTCTTTGAGGAAATAAATCCAAAGAACTATACATTCGTTGACAGCTCACTACTAGAGATTGAGCGAACTATATTATTATCCTATGACGACGTTGAACCTGAAAACTCGAAACACTAGAGGTCAGCAACAATGACACCATGAGAACACCCAACGCCGAGAAACAAGAGAAATCAGTTGTGGAACTAAATTCCGATGATAAGTTGTTACCACCACGCTACAACACTGAGGGATTTTTTTTAACGATTTCCGAACGCGAAAACGGGCCGCTATAATTTTGCATATATCTTAACGAATAGTGAAGACCTTACATCAAACGCAGTTCTGCTCAAAGACTAGTACTTTAATTAACGCGCTCCCGACCCGTGAAGGGTCTCTGTCTGAGACACTTCCATCTTCTGCGATCCCGGGCACGCTCCTTCCAGTTGTCCAGACCAAGCGGTCTGGCATCCGCGATGGCTTGGTCTTTACAACGGAGGTTCGGTCTTCCTTGCCTTCTCGAACCAGGGAGTCGAAATCCTCTTGGCTGGAGCATTATTTTAAATTTGCCTAATGTGGACGAATGTTCTCCACGTGATTTACCTTTTTGTACTACATCCACATCTTGGTACAGCTCATAGATTTCGCCCTACTCGCACACAGGACCAAATATCCGACGGAGTATCTTTTCTTTCCAAAGAATCTCATATAAGCTCCCCTTTTCTACTTATCGTCCAGCACTCGGCGCCATAAAGCAAGACTGGTAGGATTAAGGTTCGATAGTGCATGTATTTTGTCCGTCGAGTGAGGAGTTTTGAGCCCATTTGTTTTGCTAAACCGAACTAGCAGCGGTTTCCATAGATAATTCCCCGTCGGATCTCCACTAAGGTGTCATTCTACCTAACTACCTCAAAGTTATTGCTATCAACAGTGGCGTTTAGCCATAGGCGGTGGACAGATGTTTGTTGCTACAGTACCCTTATTGCGCTATGAACACAGCACACTCATTCGTGTTTTTACTGCAAGCTGCACCTAGTAATACTTTCATTGCATGCTTTTCGGTGCCACTTACTATTAGAAGTGATAGTAATAAAAAAATTAGAGTGACAGGAAAGAAGTGTTTTGGTGCAGTTGTGGGGTAACCTTTACAAAGCTTCGACAAACTATTAATTGAGCTAAAAGTGTTGGTATCTTCATGTGAGTACAAAAATGAGTGGGCTCAAACGAATTAGCCAGCTGCATTCCACCGTAAGAACATTTCAACCGCAATACCGGCCATACCATGAATGCACATCAGTTCATCCTTAAACCATTTTTCGAGCATTCAGTGAATACAAAGAAGCTTTCCTTAGCCGTTCAACACAAATTTGTAATGCTCTTTCCCACTCTGTTGTTCCTACCCATTATAATCTGCAAGTCGGGCTCAATGGTTAGTGTGTTGGACTTCTAATCCAAAGGTCCCCGGTTCAAATACCGCCGGGGCGAAGTAACATGCAGAGTTTTTTTTAAACTGTCCCACCTCTTGCGGACGTCCGACAAGCATCCGAGAGTATCAATTGACAGAGAAGCTTCTCAAATATGCCGTTCGGATTCGGCTTTAAATTGTAGGTTTTTTGCTAAATGGCTAATTTTTATATTTTTTATTTATTATAATCCGGAAACATTTAAAACCAACGTGCATTTCATTAATGCGCGAAATACGAGTATGTAACTATAAACATGTCCACATTTAAATGGGGACTAAAAATCCTTTTATATTACAAAAAAAAAATGAGGACGACATGATCAGAGACGTATTTTTTATTTGGGTAGTGGATGAGGTGTTAAAAGAGTAGCTGTTAACACAGGAGAACTAAATTCTCACAAAGTTAGAAGAGTTCTTTAAAGCATATGAAGCCAGTAAGCAGCAAATTACAGACATGACCACCGAAACGCATCGTCAAGTTCTAGCAGTCATCAAACAAACAATAGCAGGAGCCCAACACGTAAAGAAAATTGCCAGCGGGCGACCGAATAACAGGACCAGATTTTGAAATCTTTACGCTTGATTATTTCCTGTCCTTTAAGACTACGGGCCTTTCTAATAATCAGCTACAAATGTGGACTATTATAAAGTGGTAAATTTAAGATGTAGTACCGAGCTTTGACATAATGCTACCAATAAACAATTTAAACTCTTTATTAACTAACCCAGGCACTTTGTTTCAAATCTATTACAATACATACTCCCATTAATTTTGTTGTTATCTCACAGAGTCACACTCACAAGTCACAACTGCGAGAACAGAAAAATTATCTGAGAGCGATAATGCATTTTTCAAATTTATGAGCCTTATTGCGAAGATCAATCGACAGTTGATAATTGACTATTTTCAATGTGTGCTATTGTGAACGAACGATTCTAAAGGATTTTATCAATCGCAGTCAATTAAAAAAATGCGATTGACAAAAATACCAAATGAATCGTTCGTTCATAATAGCACACATTGAAAATAGTCAATTATCAATTGTCGATTGATCTTCGCAATAAGGCTGTATTTCTCTATACGTAGGTCCTTCCCAAATCAGTTTTGCATCAGGTACCTAAGACTATTTTTGAAAGCTAGTACTAACATATACTTAGTACTGCTTTATTCGAAATCCATAATTACACCTTATTCTAAGGGTATATTAATTAGGCTCATAGTTTGTAACATACTTTAATGTTGCCAGTGCACCCCTAAAAGTTACTATGTTCGTGATAAGCATCGATAGTAATGTCGATCTAGCCATATCCGTCCGTCCGTCAGCAAAAATTAGGCCCTGAAACTCGAGCTGGAAAGCTGAAATTTAACACTCTCCCGGGGGCGAAATAATGAAGGGTATGCATTTTTGCTAGCGAGTTTGATATGAGCGTGAAAATTGTTTTTACCAGTTATTCTGACTATTACATATATGTTTTTTAATGTCGTAAACAGGAGATTATAAATTGGAAAAGGATTTGAAGTAAGTACACTCCTGCTCAACCGAATAGGTTCAACACTTCTAAAAAGAAATATGGCAATCTTCAATCAATTTACCGATTTTAATGAAATAAACTTTTTTGCATAAATTAATTAATTATTAATGAAACACAAAATTATGCGATGTCTAACACGCGTATACTCATTACTTATTTTTTATACCGCTGTGACTGTTTAAAGTTCACTAAAAACCCGAAGTTTAGTTGAAAACAAAGAGGCTCATCTATTTGAAATTTCACAGCTGACAGGAGAACATATGACTCGAAGCTGTACTTCTCTGTTCTGATTTGATCTGACAGTTTTCACTCACTTATGCTGTTCTGTTCTGTTCTGTTCTGATTTATTTCTCGTTAATTGAACTCAGCTATAATTGTAGAATTTTTTATTTTTTAATTATTGTCGCTAAGTTTGGAGTTAAATAGGTTGAATTTTCGGATTTTATGGTGAGTTTTCCAATGTGTACTATGAGCGCCATCTTGTTAGACCTAGAATTTGATTTTTTTTCTCAGTACAGTAATGTATCGCTAATCCGAATCACCGTTAATCCGAATATCGCGCTAATCCGAATCAATATTTTTCCTTATTATGTACTCTACAGTCCGAATCAGCTCCAATTTGTGTACGCTGTAATCCTAATTCCTACTAAAAACATACAAACGCTTTAATTTTTACAGTAATTTTAGTTTTAACTGTAATCTTGCCTTTTGCGACCCAGTAGTTATCAATATATGTAGGTATTTACTATTTACGCATTTTTCGTTCTTCCTTCGCTCCTTTGGTAGCAGTAGGATCTTATTTCTGTCGGTTTAGCACGTGCCCAGGAGTTTATTTAAAGTGGTAACAGAAGTTTCTAAGTTTTTGTATTGTTTCGTTTATCTAATTTTGTTTGGAAATGGCGAATAAAAGGATTCACATAGCGCTGACATTAAAACGAAAATGTGAAATTATTAAAAAAACATAGGGACGGGCTACAGTCTGCTTGGGCGAACTGTTGGATACCCTATTCTTATTCCTATCCCTCATAAGTGGGCGTGACAAAAGTCTAAGTATGGTTGAATTGTTAAGAACGCTCTACATATTTTGTTATATAACATTTAAAGGATTTTATAAAAAAAAAACGCTCCCTAGCTCAAACTTGGGTGTTTCAATAAAATTGTTTTATTTAATTGTGGGCGTGTCAGTAGGCGGATTTGAAAAAAATTAACACATGAGCATAAAGGGCCCATAGAGAGTATACGAGTATATTATAAATTTCAGCTCCCTAGCTCACTTTGAATTTTCAAAAAAAAAATAAATAATTGTGGGCGTGCCAGTGGGCGGATTTTGAAAATATTTACACATGAGCATAAAGGGCCCATAGAGAGTATATATTATAAATTTCAGCTCCCTAGCTCAAACTTTGGATTTTCAAAAAAATTGTTTTATTTATTTGTGGGCGTGTCAGTGGGCGGATTTTGAAAAATGTTTATCCCGAGCAGTTTTAGGAGTCGTAGATCATATATAAAAAATTTCAGCTTTCTAGCTCAAAATTCGATTTTTTCCAAAATTTTGTTTTTTTGAGTTTGTGGGCGTGTCTGTGGGCGGATTTCAAAAATTCGTAAACTTGATTATTTCGGGACCCTAGAGAGTATATGGTTAAAATTTCAGCTCTCTAGGTCTAGTTTAAAGGCCTAATTTTTGCCGACAGACGGACGGACGGACGGACATGGCTAGATCGACATTACTATCGATGCTGATCATAAATATAGTAACTTTTAGGGGTCTACGGGCAATATTAAGGTATGTTACAAACTATGCGTCAAAATTAATATACCCCTAGAATAGGGTATACAAATAAAGTGGTGTTTGCGGAAAGGCCACCTGCTCTAAATTTATAACGCTAATGAGAGTGCTCTATATTGGAAACTTTTGCCAGAGAGGACCCTAGTAGGCTCTACCGAAAAAACGGGTCCTGGACGAAAGGCAAGCAAAGAGCGTGGCCTGCACTAACTCAACAGGCACACATCAACTGAAAATGCTAGTGATTGGCAAATCAAAGAAACCACGTTCCTTTGGTGCAGCGAATTTGCCCGTGGAATACGATTCAACTGCCATCCACAGTTTTCAAAAAATGCTTTTTCAATTCGTTCGTGCCTCAGGTGAAAAGTTCTATGCATGCAAATGGACTACCGGAAAGAGCGTTGCTGCTATTTGACAATGCGCCATTTCACGCACCAGTAAATGAGCTTAAAACTGATAACGGTATGATAATGACACTATTTTTACCACCAAACTGTACGTCCCTGATCCAACCCATGGATCAGAATGTAATAAGGATAACGAAGCTAAACTACAAAAAAAATCGGTTGTCTCACGTTATGAACCAAAATGCTGAAATAACCGTTAAGAGACGCCGTTTTCTTTTTGGCCACTGCATGGAAGGGGCTGTCAGATGGAAAGTCTTGCCATCTTTCACTGAGTCAGATGAGTATGATGTTGAGGACGATATTCCGCTGGCTCGACTAATAAATCAACCAAACGGTATATTAAATTCTGAAATGGAAAATTTTACAGAAACTATCGAATGTATGTGTGGAATTCATTTGAGTGCTAATGAAGTTATCGATTGGCTGAACGAGGACAACATCCAGGATAGTACAATTGTAGAAAGCGACGAAGAAGAGGCACTACACGAGCATCAAGAGAAGACAAAGCATGAAGATGCAATCACAGCTTTAGCTGTTTCTACAAAGTGGGCGTTGGAGAACGAAGCCTCCGCTTCAGACATATTGGCTCTGCAAAATCTCAAACAGAAGGCTTTGATGACATTGCAAAAGCAAAAGAAAAAATAAACATTTAATAGAAAAAAAGTAAGCGTAAATTATATGATATTAAATTGTTGTTTAAAAATTCTCACAGATGAAAAATATCTAATTTATGAATTTCTTTTAAATTTTTTCTTAAGTTATTTTTGTGTTTACAAACGCACATAATGTCTTTGAACTGAATTTTAGCTTTAAGCTGTAGTAAATAAAGATTATTTTCGTTAAATATGTAAGCAATTTTTCCCTGTTCCCGTCTTATACTCATTAGTCCGAATTTTTCGATAATCCGAATACCCCCATGCAATAATTGATTCGGATTAGCGAGACATTACTGTATTCACTAGTTAACGGGAACCTGCATGAGCATGAGTAGGTCTAGGTATTTTGTTTACAAGCTGACTTATTGTGCACCCAACACCACACACTGGTTTCTTTTTTTTGACAGTTGGCAGTTTTAGTACAATTTTATTGTCATGTTTAAAAGTGACACTGAAAGTACAATGAATGTTGATTTGACATCTCGTATTTCCATGTGCTCTGGCAAAACATACGAGTAAATATATCGTTTAAAGTCACACGACAGAAGTTATTATTCGACACAAGATTCGATGACAGAAGTGCCCCTCTTCAGTGATCTATTTCAACAAAGTATCTCATAAATTTTGAAAGTCATTGTCAATTAAAAACTCCGCCAACAATACCACTCGTATTATAGTCTTCCGAGGCAATAATGAATGAAACCAATGCTCTTTTGAGTAATCACTTCTTCATCTACGTGCTCAAGTTATTAATTGGTGGTAAGACCGGTCACCCGAAGTTGGGTGTGTCAGTTGAAATGCAGTATCTTTTTGTTTGTTTATGTGATACTTTTGGTAAACCACTTTCATCGGGGATGTAGCTCAGATGGTAGAGCGCTCGCTTAGCAGCAACAATACCAACAAAAACAACAGCGTGTCGGTCGTTGACCAGGCGGGTGGTCTCGCAGGTAACAGCAGCAATAAAAGCAGCACCAATGGTAGCAGAAAATAAAGCTACAGAAGCACCAACGAAAGCTTCCACTACAGCGGTGACACCAGAAGCTGTAAGCGAGGAGTTCAGGCAAGTTGAGAAGAGGCGACGCAAGTTGAAGCCGAAGCCGAATCTTTCGGCCAAGAGAAGGGTTAACTTGGCAGGCCATAATGTGACATCATCGGCGGCTGGAGCCGATGATGATGCAGAAAATTCTAGCTCTTATGAATTTGAGAGTGGCAATGACCGGTACGTCGGAGAAGGAAATTCCTTCAGGGACCTACCGGTTGAAGACGAGGAAGTCGTCCAAATGGACGAAGAAGTGGACGAGGAGGCGCAGCTGGACAAGCTCATAAAAGAGCTACTGGAGAAGCGCGACCAGTTGCGCAGAAAGAAGATGCAGCAACAGCAACAACAAGCTGTGCTTAAACAGCAAGTGCAGCAACAGCTGCAGGAGAAGCAGCAACAACGACTACAACAACAACAACACCAACAACAAAAGCAACAACAACGGCAACAACAACAGCACCAACAACAGCACCAACAACAAGAACAACCACAACAATCAAAGCAGCAAAAGCAGACTGAGGTACAGCAACACCAGCAACAAAAGAAACAAGCAAAGGTAAGAGTCCCACCTATAAATGTGAGTAATTTTGAAATTACAGATAGCATAAGGTTATGTAAATTAATCACGAAAAATTTTCATGTGAAAAGGCTATCAGCCAGCAAACACATAATTTTATGTGAAAATATAGAGGAGTACCATAGGGTTCGTGCCGCCTTGGGAGAGGTTAAGACCGAATACTTTACGTACACCCCACGGGAGCAAAAGCTTAAAACCGTTGTTTTGAAAGGAATTGATCCCTCAATAAAAACGGAGGAGTTAGAAAAAGAGCTCAAAAATTTTGAAAGCGACGACCTCAAGTTCGTGGGGGTCAAGCCGTTTTCCTCGGCTGTGGCAAGAGGTGGTAACCGTTACTTACCATTCTTCTTAGTGCAGCTTACTCCCGACAGCAAAATTGACAGGCTGCGAAATATCCGCTTCCTGTACTACCACGCTGTTAGATGGGAGAAAATTAAAAGGTCGGATCGCATACTTCAATGTATGCGCTGCCAAAGGTTCGGGCACGCCGCAGCTAACTGCAACATGCAGTTTAGATGTGTCAAGTGCGATAGGGACCACATACATGGAGAATGTCCTCTTGGTAAGGAGAGAGTTGAGGACCGGAGTGTCCTCTCTTGTGTGCTCTGCAGGAACACTGGACATCCCGCCAACTTCAGGGGTTGCCCAAAGTACCAGGAGCTGAAAAAGCGAGTCCAGGCCCGCAAACAGCAGTCTGAAGACAATAGGCGTCAAAAGGGTCGCTCGTTCTCAAATTTTGTGGCACCCAACGTGTCCTTTGCCCAAATGGCAGCTGGATCGGGTCACGCCCAAATAACATCAAACCCACCAAAGGTAGCCCAAAAGGCACCAGAGGTGGACCTGGACTTAAAATCGATCCTTCTGTCTCTGCACGGAAAGATCGATAAGTTCCAGGCACAATTAAACGAACAAGCGGCCCGAATTGACTATATCTATTCGGAGTTGTTTGTAGGGTCTGGTGTGCCATAAATCAAATGGCTACGCTGGATGAGGGAAACTTAAAGATCCTTGCTGTAGAGAGTACGCTCCGGTCTGGCTTTATCCCGCCGGAGGCATTTATTCATATTAATGCAAAAGGGCTGGTACAGACGAGGGATGGTATCCCGGTATTATACCACCGCTACCGCAGCGCAAGAGATAAGCGGCTCATCCGCGGCGAAAACGTCGCCAATGCACATGAGCTCCTCCGTTTTAGTACCGCAATAGCGGAGAGGGATAAATTCGACAACAATTCGCCGAATTCTGGTGGCTTTTTGAGGGGGGAGGGGTCAACATGCCCTCCCAAGACGGTGCGTTACTCTAGGCAACATCCTCTTAGTTTATAAGTTAGAATAAGTTAGCTAGGGCGTTTCTGGGAGAGGCCGGGCTCGCCGGGTTGTGGTGGTGCTTTCGGGAGGTGATAGATTCTGTAAGGTATCAGTCGGCTCACGGAGGCGCGTGTGCACGTTGACGACTGCCAGGCGCTCAGAAAGCAATTGGGATTTTGACCACTTGTTTCGTAACGCAACGAGTGATCAGAATCCTAATTATAGTTAGAATATGTTAAGTAGTTTAAGTAAGTAGAGTAGGTAGTTTGTAATTTGTTTTTTTTTTATATAAAAATATAAAATTTGATAAAGATGCCGAGTTTTCTTAACAATTTTCTCGATGAAAACATAATATGTAAGATTAGTTCGTAAAATAGTTTTTAGGCCGAAAGGCAATAATTATAAGATAGAGTTAAGTTTAGGGCGTCCGCATAAGGATCAATAATCTAGAATAAGTATCCTGTTAATTTTAAGTTAGATTTAATCATTTTTGTCTAGTATTTAAGTTGATATAAGCTAATAATTAATAAAAATGAATTTAAAAGTAAAAAAAAAGCGCTCGCTTAGCATGTGAGAGGTACGGGGATCGATGCCCCGCATCTCCAGGAGTTGTTTTTGTTTTCTTGTAAATATGCTTTTGCTGAGAACATTAAGAATCCTTTTTATTTTACCAAATTGTATCTCCGTTAGTTAATGTGTGGCCCCCTTAATCAAACTCATAAATCGTGAAAGAAAGATGAATGTATCCTTTTTTGGAATTCAAAAGACACCACCAAATCCACCTCACATTAGTTGTACACTCTTTGCGAATCTTGTTTACTTTTCATTCGGTATAAATCCCAACTTCCCTGTTGGAATAACTTTCTACTTTTGTTCTTTTGACGGGTACGGTGGCACGGGGTAGACACTCGTCGTACGCATTGTGACGCTCCTGAGACTTAACGATGGCAGAAGTTTTTACTCTCAATGAGTCCTTGTGCAAAATCGTTTTCTTCCAAACAAACAATAAAATATTGGCACATTAATGTTTAGTCAGACGTAAAATTACTTTTAAGTCTTTCGCTCTTCCCATTTAACTCCGTCCTGCTCTGTCGAATTTTTCTTTCGCACACAAAAGTTTTAAAATAATGCAAAAGAATTTCGTATATTTTCCGGGCATTAATCCGCTTTTATTAATAGACAGGGTAGGCCAGACTGTGATGCTTTCTGCCTTCTGCTGTCGATATACGCGTACATTGCCCAACCCTGTTCCAATCCACATGGAAAATATTGTGATCATCTCAATTAGGGGATGGCAGCGCGGTGACTTAGTCTTCCTGGACTTTGAATTGCTCTTTCGTTCTTCTTCAATTGTTATATTGTTCCAATGATTATATTCCCATTGACGGGAGTGAAGCATCGTCGTCGTCGTCGTCGTTCAAAGTGTTCGATGGAAGTTCATTACAATTGGAAATCTATGCCAGAGTTGGGACGTGGAAGAGGTTTAATCTGATTGTCGGTATGATTTGTCCCCTCATCCGTGGATGAGACAAAATGTGAGATGCTCTGTCATAATGAAATGAAAGAAAGAAAATAAACTTTTTCCAAGTGTTTGCAAATTAATTAAAAAAGTAAATTTTTTTTTCTATTCCTGATGAAGGACCAGATGTTTGGAACTGCTGTTTTTTTATTATTGAGAGTGTCCTCTTGGATTGTCTTCAAAGTATCAAGTGGCAGCAAATATTAATGTTTAAAATGCAAATCAACTAATCTTGACAGTCGCAGAGATTAATGGCGCAAAAAGTAATCAACAAAGTTTTATTTTATCAAAATTAATAAGAAAACGACTTGCAGCTCTGTGGAAGAATCTTAAAATAAAGTTCTAGTACTTAGGGCAGAGTCACTCCTACAGCTACTTCATCAGTGATTTCGAATATGTTGCGTCGAATAATGAACAACGCGCACATCAAGTATGCCACAGAGCTTGCCACCAGAGCCATTAAGCATGTGCATGGGAGAACTTGGGGTCTGAGTCCCAAAATGATGCAAAGGCTGTAAATTATGATGATAAGACCTATTATCACATACGCGGTCATCGTCTGGTAGCCAAAAGATCTTGAACAGACAACGGCTACCAAGCTTCAGAGAATAGACCGTCTTGTCATTAAAGATGCGATGGGCACCTACCCAACGGAAGCACTAGAGGCTTTTGTTTGTCTTTCACCCTTACAAATCTTTACTAGGAAGATGGCTGCTATATGCGTTATTAAGATGCGCCTAGAATACGAGTTTAAACCAGGTGAGATCGTGGCAAACAAAAAAACTAGACGCAATTGCAAAAATGGACAAGTTTTGTTCCATCCCGGACATTTTAGGGTTCTTGAGTATTGTTTGGTCGACTAATTGAGGATAGAAATATTGGGCAGCGAAAAAGAGGCCTTTGCTGTTTCGGCACCGCATCCTTAAGGCCTTGTCTGGTCTACACCATGCGGAGAAGAGTGTTAAATCCATTTTACCCGCGAAGCGACTCATTTAAACACTGTTTAATTCCACCTTTGTGAGTCATAAGTCCACAGTCAATGAGTCATAAGTCCACATGAGTTTCGTGTGCACTTATGGACCACCCGGGTATGTTAGGTTAGGTAAGGTTGCGGTGGTTGTCAGCTACAGCCAATACACTTATACCAATGTGAAATCAGCTTCTGCAGAAAACGTTTTAATAGACGCCAAGCCTTGATGCGTGCTGGCCTATTATTAGACAATGTCCTGTAATGACATCTATAGTAGACCTAATGTGCAGTCGGCTTAGTGAGATAAACACATAGAGCGTCGCCGGTCCAGCTATGGCCAGATTATGTAGCAATACTTGTCCACCATGTAGCACTGCTTGTCCACCTAAGGTTTGTTCTCACGAATGCGAATAGCTTAAGCATAAGTTTGCATGTATCGATAGGTATACCTAGAGAACCTTTTTCAGGTAAAAGAAATAAAGTGGTTCCTTTTTTGGCGAGTCATCCGCCGTACAGTTGCCTGGAATGTTTCTATGCCCCGACACCCAACAGAGGTGAAGGTTAAACTGCTCTGCCATCTCCTTATGATCGGGTAGGTTATAAGGGGTGAATATGGAAACGCCAACGTCATGCGCATCGATGCGGGATCAATGCACAAATTACAATGCCGATGCGCAACACATCTGATTCTGATGAACTAAAAGCAACGGCAATTTTCTTGATAGTTGACATTTGCGGATCAGTTTTTTTTTTTTTTTTTTTTTTTTTTAAAAAAAAAGGAAATCCAAATCCCAGAGCACTCAGACTCGGTAACGGTCTATTGTACTACCAGGCCAGAAATCCTCCTTTTTGGTATAGAGGCATGTGAATGGGTGGCGTATGTTGTGTATGATTGAACCTGCACCGCATGGGTAAGAAGCCAACACACTAACCTCTACACCGTCGCCACCCTGCGGATCAGTTTACGCAGCTTTACAAAAAATTAACGTAATGCCTTTTCTTGTGATGCAAAATGTATGCGTTAATGAACGTGTGGCAGGGCTGATTGAGCATTCAATGTATATGACCCTGCACCTAACGTGTATACCAGGGATGTGCCGTGATGTTCGCAACGCCTTTTTTTTTGTTCCATGATAGCGTCTGTTCTTAGTTTTCTTCAGGACGACGATGAAGACGTGGTAGAATAGAGTCCAATATTATATTTTTTAATTTGTTTACCTTTTTTTATTTAATTTTTGTTTTAAAAAACAATATTATACTATAAGTATGTCTATGTTATTTGTACGTAAGTTCAATAGGTCTAATCTTTTTGACAAAATTTTCCAAAACATCAGCATTGAAACTGTTGCTTTTTAATTGCTTAAGGAATGTTTTTTTTTATGGAAATCAAAACTAGCTCCGATAATCTGTGTTCAAGCCTAATATTTCTAAAATAAGTTTTTATTCGCTTAAGTGCAGAAATCGATCTTTCACGTGAACTGCTTGTTGTTGGTATTGTATCCTTCAAGTCCATATTCTGAAGGAACCCTTTGTATATACTTGACAAAAATCTAACAATAACAAGCAGTAGCAAAGAAAATCGGTGGACCAATTCAGAAATTTGTTCGGTAAGCAATATATCTGTCATTTTGGACCGGTGAATTGGCCGGCTAGATCGTGCGATCACTCGTCAATGGAGATACGTCAAATCGCTCGTCTATGCCGATGGTTAGGTTAGGTTAGGTAGGTGGGCTGGCATAGTGTCACACTCAGGTCAATGTTGACCCAGTGTGATGCCCATCGGGGGAGGAGGGTAGTCCCTTACTCATTTTTAACCCTGTCTATAAACAGCTGAGATTAATTACTCGCTGTGCTGTTCGATGTAAACCATCCTGTGGATTTGATGAACTTCATTATTTTGTCTATCGGTGTGCTGGAGAGCTCGTCTAGGTCGTGGAAGAAGTGTCTCCCCAGCAATCTGTACCTGATGTGTTGGAGACCCGGGCAGTGACACAGGAAGTGGGTAGTGTTCTCCAGAGCTTCCTCGTCGCCACAGCTTCTACAGAGTTCGTCCTCCGTCAAGCGTAATTTCTTCATATGGTACCGCAGAGTGTTGTGCCCCGTTAAAATACCTACGAGGGTGGATAGTGATGTTCTATCTATTTTCATTAGACTATCGGTTCTGGCCTCATTGTAGGTTGGCTATAGCGTTCTAGTGGTGTGGCAAGTATCTAGTGCCGTCCATCTAAGGTTCGCCTCTCTTATTGCCTTTTTCCCTGCTTCAAGCCTGAGTGAGCAAGGCGGGATGAGTACAGAGGGATCAGCTTGTTCTGTCACAGCTTCCGATCCTTGTCTTGCTAATTCGTCCGCTTTCTCGTTGCCCGGAATGCCTTCATGTCCCGAGACCCAGCAGAGCGATACCTTATGCTGGGTACCAAGAACCTTGAGTTCTTCGCGACAGCATTTCACAAGCTTTGATTTTATTTCTGCTGTAGTTAAGGCTTTTATTGCTGCCTGGCTGCCGATATAGAAGGTAATACCATCGGGTGGTATTGCCCTTACCGCAGACTCACGGGCTGCTGTTGTCACTGCCACGACCTCTGTTGAGAAGACAGTGCTGTGGTCGGGGAGGCGTACCGATTTTGATATACCCAGTGGTGCGGAAAAGACACCTGACCCCACCCCCGTTGCCATTTTTGAGCCGCTTCTCCATTCTTCCCTGCTGGGATAGGCACTCGAGAAAAGTCTTGTGAAGTCTAGGTATGGCGTGATGTAGTCCGTAGTTGGTACATGGCCAAAGTATTTCTGTAGGATCATCGAATGACCCATTGCATTTGGTTTCCAATTCGCTGTTTGGCAAATTCTCATGGCACTAGTCGCGGCTGTTGATTGAACAAAGATGTCTAGCGGAGGCAGGTTGAGGATAGCCTCCAGTCCTGCGGTTGGAGTTGTCCTCATCGCACTGGTTGTGCCGATGCACGCTAGTCTCTGAACTTTTGTAAGGGCCTTTAGGTAGGTTGCTTTATTGGTTGCCTGCCACCATACGAGACTGCCATATGTCAGTATGGGGCTTACTATTGCCGTGTACATCCACAGTTTAATTTTGGGAGATGGTCCCCAGGTTTTCCCAAAGATTTTGCTGCAGGAGTAAATGTAAAGTAAAGTCTATGCCGATAAGCCAGCATCAATTGCAGCCTTCAAATACAACATCAGCCAATATACTCGAAAAAGTGATTCAAAATTGTACTTCCGTACGGACCACGTAAAATTTAGTCGTGGGCAACATTTTCATGAAATAATCTCTAAACAGTAAATGCCAGGCATTGATTTATCAACTTAAATAAAAATTGTATACACTTTTGCAATTATCGTGTGTTTTTTTTTTTGACAACTTAAAACCAAACGCCTAAAAAGTAACCCATTATTATATTCTCTTTGGTAATAGTAAAAGAAGAGAATCGAAACAAATCCAGCCAGAAAAATGTTTCCATTCTCATTTGACCTTTTCCTGTAACTTGCACAAATGCAAGCGATTCGCTCTGTAACCGCACTAATATGCACCTTTCTGTTGTTACTATTTCTAAAATGATCGTGCCAGTGCTCTGATTTCGCACATTCTGCAGAGTATTTTTAAAATATATGTTTTGACCTCTGTCCACTTTAGAAGGGCAGTGTTGACGATTAATAAATACAGCAATGTCAGCGTAAATTTATCTCTGAGATTAACATTTATAAGATAATCTGCAATTGCATTTTTGACGCTGTCACGTGTGGCAAAAAAGAAAGTAGCAAATAAATGCGATAATGACTAGGCTGCGTGTACCTTCATATAAACTCGTCATCTATTAATAGCATGCACTCGTGCGTATACGTGTTTTGTTTTTAAATAGTTTCTTGATTTGTTGTTGGACTGAGGATAGTGGTTTTTTGTTTACAAAATAAATAAAATTAGTTTTGAACTTTCGATTATCTACACCCACAAGGGGATGTAGCTCAGATGGTAGAGCGCTCGCTTAGCATGTGAGAGGTACGGGGATCGATGCCCCGCATCTCCAGATTTTTTTAAATAACATTTTGACATTATTTTTGAGGCACTTTGGACAAGAGGCTTTTTCGAATCCACCAAATTGCTAATTTTGCCATTAAAATTGACAAAAACCTTTTAGTATCTAGATTATGTATTAATTAAAGAATAATTTAATTGGAGATTCGGAAACTCCGATCAAATCAAAATAAATCAGTTGAAATGAAATAAATTAGTTATTGCTAAACCGCCGACATATTTTTTTCTATCCGAACCTGGCATGGTAGTAAAGGGTTTTTCAACAGGGACGCTACAAAAGTAGAGCGACAGGGACAGCAAACGACGCCGAATTTCTTGCCGCTCTTTTGACATTTATCTTCAGTAAAGTTTGCCATTTCATGATGAAAAGATATACGAGCCAACAACGAGTCGAAATTATTAAAATTTACTACCGAAATTGGGAGTCAGTGGAAACTAAGTTTGGAAACCGTGTTATACTCGTATCACGAAATGGTCCAGTCGCTTGGCCGCCTCGGTCGTGCGATTTGACGCCGTTAGACTATTTCCTGTGGGGCTACGTCAAGTCTATGGTCTATGCCAACAAGCCAGCGACGATTGATGAACTTCGTACGAATATCGAACGTGAAATTGCAACAGTATCGGCCGATTTATGCTTGAAAACCGTCGAAAATTGGGTTCAGCGTCTGGACTTCTGCAAGTGTGCCCGTGGTGGCCATGCAAAAGAAATCGAGCTCCATACATAATGGCATCGAACGTACTTTCACAGGAATAAAGAATTTCATTGATATCCAAAACCGTTTTTGTTTTATTTAAAAAATAGCTTTTGTAGCTGTCATATATTAACAAACAGACTTACACCGAACTGAAATATATCAGATTGCCGAACAGGCCCAGAAGTCATTTGATAACTATGTGCCATATCTTTTTGCCTTTCTGTGCTTTCTTTTTGCATCTTCTTATTTCATTCGCTCTTCAAGCAAGTCGCTTATTTTGTAATACGTATACCAATAAATTGATTAACCTTTAAACTTAACGTAACTCAACACTAACCTAAACAATTAAAATAAAGTATTGAATTTGATATATATAAAATCAAACTGGATTGCGTTTAATTGAAGCCAGTCAGCCCTTGGATACAACAGTAGCGCTCTTATTGAAAAACCCTTTAGATATACAGCAAAGGGTAGCATGGCATCGCAGGTGGCGGCTATCATATCAATCAATTCCAATATGGGATACTGCAGCAAGATGCCATTTAAGAAAGTTGCAGGTATTACAAAATAAAGTTTTAAAAATTATGTTAAATCTGCCCTTTCATAATTCAACCCTAGTTTAATTGATTTTCGATAGGATTCGAAAACTTACAACTAATTTTAACAACAGCTGTGATAGTTCTGATAATTCTCTCAAAAACCAGCTAAATATTTAATCTGTGATATTTCTGTGTAAATATTTATTGTGTTTGCTGTCATTTACTAGTTATTTATCAATTATTTTCTTATTTATTCATATATTATTTTTTATCTATTTATTTATTTATTTATCTATTTATTTATCAATTTATTTATTTATTTGTCTATCTATTTTTTCTGTCAAATGAAGGTTTTGTTTTCGTATTCTCCTTTAATAAATTCTTGCCATCATTTATAGTTATTTATTATTTGCCATACAAGAAAATGTTTCAGTAGAAAGATAATCTTGCTTATTTTGAAATTCGAATGAATAGTCAAGTCGTTCGAATGTATATTTCCGTTCGAATTATACCGGTTTTCCTCAAAAAAAATTTCTATTCGATCGAATCTCAAAATACAAATTCTTCTAATTCGACAAACTTTCGTTCGAATTCGAATGTCAAAATCAGCATGAATGTATCAAATCTGTGAATTGTAAAATGTGCGGTCGCAGACTTTGTTGACAGACAGGCGTTGTTGAGATCATTTAGATTATTAAAAAGGTATTCACCCACTGAAGCCTTCCTAATGTTGGCGAGTGCAGAACACGCGCAAAGGGGTTGACTAATAGTCTCTTCTTCCATCTACGTCCCAACAGCTTTACCAGAAGTCATTGTTGCCCGCCTTTGATCATGTCTTCCTATAGTACAGTGCCCGGTGAGGGTGTTTACTAATTTGGAGAGCGTTCCTTTTTTATGCCTGCGAAGTCCGATTGACCTGGATTTATTTAATGTCGGCAAGAGCAGCCTTGCTGTATTGAATTAGCCCAGTTGGTGCCAACGATGGTTGGCTTCACTCACCGCACTCTTATCGATCAGGTATTTATCATAAGACGTTGCCGCCTCGATGCCAGTGATGCTTATGCTGTTTGCACCAGGAGAGCCTCGTCGAGCCAGTTCGTTAGCTTCACAATTCCCTGGGGTGCTATCATATATGTTCTATAAAAGCGTTTCTAATTGGCCAAAAAGTCAGTTCGAAAGTTAATAATTCATTTTCAAATATACATTATCTAAGAAACGGCTTATATCATAGGTTCTCCACTTTCTGTAGTCCTTTTAACTATCGCTTGTGAGTAATAGATCCTTCAAACTGCATGGGATTGCTCATCAAACCTGATGGAACAATCACAAGCGATCGGGAAGAAACTCTCACAACCTTGCTGCAAGTTCACTTCCCTGGTTCCCTAATTGTCGATCGCACAACTGATCAAACTACTGAGGTTTCACATCCAACTAACCTCAGCAGAAATAATAGTTTATCTGGTAAATTATTTAGTCCAGATAAGGTAAAATGGGCCATAAACTCATTTAAACCATTCAAGGCACCAGGAAATGACGGAATTTTTCCAGCCCTCATTCAAAAGGGTATGGAATTCTTCCTACCTAACATGATTGCCTTATTTAGGTTCAGTTTCAACTGGGGCTACATACCACGCACTTGGCGGGAGGTCAATGTAGTATTTATCCCCAAACCAGGTAACAAACCTAGTGAACTACCTAAATCCTATCGTCCCATAAGCTTGACATCGTTTTTCCTGAAAACAATGGAAAGAATAATTGACGTTCATATCAGAGAATGCGTAACTTTTAGCATGCCTCTACACCCCTGTCAATATGCGTATCAAAAAGGCAAATCAACGGAAGGTGCCCTGTTAAAACTAACGAATCACATAAACAACGCCTACCGTTGTAAAGAAATTGCACTATGCGCTTTTCTTGACATAGAGGGTGCTTTTGATAACACTGGTTATGATTCAATATCAAATTCTTTAATTCACCGGAAGGTAGACCTTCCCACCATAAACTGGGTAAAAGCGATGCTCGAAAGTCGGAAAATTACTGCTTCGTCAGGACAGACTTCAGTATCAGTATCAGCTATAAAAGGCTGTCCACCAGGAGGAGTTCTATCACCCCTCCTGTGGTCTTTGGTCATAGATGACCTACTTCAAAAGTAATTTAGGCTTCGACATAATAGGGTACGCCGATGACTTGGTCATCATTATTAGGGGCAAAGAATCAAACGTAGTTACTTCACGTATGCAAAACGCCCTTAAGATAGCTATAGACTGGTGCGTCAAGGAACATCTCTCCATAAACCCCAGTAAAGCTATCATAGTTCCTTTCACAAAAAGAAGAAATCTCAACTTAGCCCAGATTTCACTAAATGGCACGACCATTGAGTATTCCGATGACGTCAAATATCTTGGAGTAATCCTGGACAAAAGACTAAACTGGAATTCTCACATCACCAACAAAATCACTAAAGCTAACAGAGCTTTATGGGCCTGTCGGCGCACATATGGCAGAACCTGGGGAATCTCTCCAAAGATTGTCCACTGGATCTACACAGTGATGATAAGACCCATTATAACATACGCCTCCATTGTATGGTGGACGAAATCCACACAAAAGGTCGCAATAGAGAAGCTCAAAAAGGTACAACGGCTTGCGTGCCTTGGTATCTCCGGAGCCATGCGAACCTGTCCAACGGCTGCCATAGAGGCAATAACAGATATTACACCTCTCCACATATACATTCAAAAAGTGGCGATCCACAGTGCAATAAGTCAAATACAGTTAAACGAGATAAGTCTTAACGATCATCCGGAACTTGAGACCCTTCTCGATGAACTGCCAGAACTCAACATGAACTGCGCGGTCACAGACCGCATCCATAAAACACTATGCGTCAATAAGCGGTTCTCCACGGAGATTCCCAAGAGAGAAGCATGGGTTAGTAATAACCCACCTAACAGCCACAACGGCATAAAGTGGTATACGGATGGTTCTAAAATGGAAGCGGGGGTAGGAGCGGGAATATACGGACCAAACAAACGCTTTACGATACCCATGGGAAAAAGTCCCAGCGTATTTCAAGCAGAGCTCCACGCCATTCAAGAATGCGCTAGCCACATAAATTTATCTGGTATAAAAGGTGCAACCATCCATATATTCACGGATAGTCAAGCAGCTATGAACGCCCTTAGCTCGCATACGATTGACTCCAAATCAGTCATGTACTGCTTCAACACCCTACAGGTACTCGGAACAAGTAACAAGACCAAGCTATGGTGGGTTCCGGGTCATGTCGGGGGGGAAGGTAACGAAAAGGCCGACGAACTGGCCAGAAAAGGTTCGGAAACACCCTTCATAGGTCCCGAACCCTTCTGCTGCACTCCTAGATCAGCAGCAACGGCAGCAATAAAAAGCTGGGAATACAGAAAATGTATCCATCTTTGGGAAAGCATCCCAGGTTTAAGACAGACCAAACAAGCCATTCGGCCTTTCAATAAAAATGCCAGCAAATGCCTAAACCTAAGCAGGCATGATATCAAAAACTTAGTAGGTTACCTTACTGGTCACCATGGTTTAAGATATCATCTACACAAAATGAAAATAGTTGACTCTCCTGAGTGCCGACTCTGTCTTGAAGAGGACGAGTCAGCTGAACACATTTTATGTGAATGTCCGGCCCTAAACGGAATTAGAAAGAAGATCTTTTTCAGGGAACAAATGTGCCCCGAGGGCATAAAGAATTCTTCGACTAGTAGAATTGTCCGCTTTACACGGAAAGTGGAAACTCTACTAGTCTAAACTTTTCTGGCCCACACGGCACAAAAGATCTTTTTTTAGGTCGAAGTGCCCCATATTTAATCGCCTTGGCGAGCCAGAATTTAAAAAAAAAAAAAAAAATCGCTTGTGAGTGAAATTATCATCAAAATGACAAAAAAAAAAAAATCTTTCTTTCTATGCGAATTTAATGAAAACGATTGTTAATTAAAACTTTGGTTAGACTTCTCTACTAATTTTAAACTACCAACACAATGACCTATCTATATATCTACTATCTGTGATTGTGGCCAACTAAAAACTGCTGCTTCTAATGACCGGCTGGGACTTTACTGTAATTTCAGTAATTTTGCAGCGGACATTGTTCACGTTTAATATTAAAGGAAATAAAAAACAACAGCGTTATACTCATATTTTATTTATACAAAATGTTTTAAAAACATCGCTCTACCATTGTTACTTTTAAATTTTGTGACCACGCGAGAGCAAAGCGTTGGTTCAATGGCAGCATCTTCACCGCGAATATTTTCTTGAAGGGCCTGAACAGTTCTGGGTTTGTTTATGTAAGCCCTCGAGTGAAGGTATCCCCCATCAAAAAAGTCGCACAGTGTAGGTCCGGTCCGGTAGGTCAGCTTCTTTATTGAAACTCTAACCGTGTGTGAAGTGGCCTCATTTTGCTGAAATTGTGTTCTGTTGTTGCAGCTGCTTGCGGTACAAAAAACTCGTCCATAATTCGGCAATACACGTCAACAGTGACTGTGTCTCGCTGGTTAACAAATAAGGTCCAATAATCAATCTAGCGGAAATTTTACACCACATTCTCGTTGGACAATGATGACATTCGCTGGGGTTGTTTGGGCACCAGTATCTCATGTTATTTTTATAAACATAGCCATCACTATGAAAATGCGCTTCTTAGCCTTTGTGCTATTGGAAAACGTTCCAGCACCATAGTCAAGTATTGGTGAAAATTTAGTTTGTTTCTCAAAATAACATGCACTATTGATTTTTTTACTGCAGTACATGCCGCTAAATTCCTCATCGATTTACGCGGATTGCGCATATTTTGGGGTCGAACTTGAGTCGCATCTCCGTCGCTACTGCCGTTGATTATCCCGGAGGATTTTGATTAACCGTTGTCTTGGCTAAACCTTTGAACACAAGATAGGTTGTCTGCTCGGTCCATCAATTACTCTTCGAATTTTTAAATTTTTTTTAAGGCCCCTAAGGAATTCTGTTGGTACCCTTATAATCATAAAGCTACACAGCCAAATCTTAAGCCTTGTGCGAGCAAAACCAAAATAGTCGCAGAAGAACTGTTTCGAGGTGTATTCAAGTATCGCAGATCTTGTATCGCCAGTGAGTAAAAGCAAAACTATATGTCTATCGAAATATAGATACTAGTCAAGCCAGATATCCAGATATCTAACTACATTTCTCACCGTAAAATGGCTGCCCAATTTTTTCCAATAATGGCCAATTTTTCCAGTTGTTTCCGGTATCCCTAGAGGCCCCAGCCAATGTTGTTCTGAACAAGATTGTTTCCGTCTTCTGAAAGTTGATTTTAAACTTCCAGTCTTCGCAATATCTCTTAATTTAATCGAAGTCACGCTTCAAAGAACTTTAATCACCTCCATTTTAGGACCTGATCTGTATGCCACAAAATCGTCGGCATACGCTATAGCATGTCTGAGTGAACCTACCAGATCGCTCTTGCTCTGCTGTAAACCGTTTTTAATTTCAAGGACGAACTGTTTTCCGTAAGCATATATTATAAATTACATATACCAAAGGTTTGTGCATCCCCCGCTTGGTCAACTTGTAGAAAAGTCCCTCTAACCACACGGTGTCGAAAGCCTTCTCAAAATCAACCAGACAAGCACCCGTGCATTGGTTCTTGCATTTTGTCCACTGAATGTCGGAAACCAGTTTCGACGCGACATAAATAATGTTGCGCCCCGCTCTGAAACCAAACAGGTTGTCCGGAATTATGTTATTGCCCTCGAACCACTTCAAGAGGGCTCTATTAACAACTTTTTAAAAGACCCTGCTTATATTCGGAAGCAAACTAATCGACCGGATATTGGCAGGGATCGTCCTATCTGTACCCTTTTTTGGGATAGAGTGTTCCAAAGCTATCTTCTAATGCGTCGGATAATGTGCGTTATTAAGCGCATTGTTAAACAGCGTGGTGAGCATATCTAGAGCCTCCAGAGGCAGGTGTACGACGTCCGGAACGCCATCCACCCCCGCCGACTTTTTATTCTTTAGTGACTCGAAGATGCACAGAGATCATCCTTCGACACGAAAAAGTGCGATGCATCTCTGCCATTGGCGGCAACTGCATTAGCATAGAATTTTACTGTCCCGGTTAGAGAATTCACCATTTTTTTTTTAGGTCTAGTGTCCTCATTTGGGAGGTTCAACTCGAATTGTCCCGATTAGAGAAGTCATATTTGCTGACGTTTTATTTAAAATGTCCCAATTCGCAGGTTTGGCCCAATTATGAAGTTTCTAGTACAGTTAAGTTGACTGTCCCAATTTGTAGGTCTCCTGGGTATGCTTAGGTTAGGTTAAGGTGGCTGTCAGCCAGCTACCTAGGTTCTAGGCCAGGAAAATTGACTGTGCCAATTTGTAGGTCTCCCGATTATAGTGGGTATGGTTAGGTTAGATTAGGTGGGCTGTCAGCTAATAGCCAACACATTTAGACCAAGAAGGTCCGTTGTGATGCCACGTGGATCGGGGGAGTTTCGACCTCTACTCGCTAAACCACTTGGAGCTTCTAATGAAGCGCGAAAGGTGTTAAGTAAGTCACTGAGTTCATTAAGGAAGAAGGCACCTAGATAGAGATTTCTTTTATGGGAGAGTGCAGGACATGTACAGAGGAGGTGAAGTGTAGTCTCCTCCTCCTCCTCGTCCCTGCAGCTTCTACAGAAGTGATTTGAATAGTCGCCAAGCCTTGATGCGTGCTTGCATATTAGTGTCCTTTAATGACAACTATAGCAGAGCCAATGTGGGTATAGTGTATGAAAACTTTTAAGGTTGACAAATGGGTTGTCTCCATTGGTTGGTGTCCCGTTTCCGGGGAACACTGTAACTCCTTAGACACAAATGACTTTAAAAATGCAGACTCTTGGCTTTTTATAGGCTGTTAATGTATAAAATGTGTATTTCGTCGACGTACCGAATTGGATTACTGATGTTGATGACAGATTCCATAGCATCAATTCAAATCATTTAACGAACAATTCAACTCGCATGATGAAATGATCCCTATAATCCTGATCATAGCCTCATCGCCATTAAGGAAGAAGAAGAAGACTACTAACATGATGAACATTTTTAGAGAAA
The DNA here is from genome assembly GCA_949715645.1 of Portevinia maculata. NCBI lineage: Eukaryota > Metazoa > Arthropoda > Insecta > Diptera > Syrphidae > Portevinia > Portevinia maculata. The sequence goes on from OX454528.1 coordinate 100,348,394, forward strand.
TGACTGTAAAACGAGTCAAAAGTGTTTTATAAAATAAATGAAGGACCATTTAAGTCGTTAAAGTATCGAATTAATTATTCAACTTCATCTGTCGATTCCGTTTTCCTAACAAATTGCCACATTTCGCAAGAATTCCGGGGGGTTGATGCCATAAAATCCATCCTCGTATATATCAAATATTCCACCGCAGACGACAACATTTTTCCTGCTTGGCTAACAGAATAAACGCAAGGATACAAATCGCATGCTTAACTCTATCCGTTCCTTGGCGCGTCTTGAAAGCAAATGATGAATATTCACATGCCAAAGAGTTGCTCTCAGTTATCAACGACTACAAAAGGTACCACCACAGCGGATACTTTTGTTTTTTCGAGTGCAAAAAACACAATCTCATTTGTTTGTCAACAGTACACACATGGATCATCCTCCTGCCACCACTGAAAGTGGTAATTTCTGCTCCCCAAATGGAATACGGGAGGTGAAATCAACCCGCGTAATTTGATTTCCATCCCTTTTTTCCTTGAGGATGCCAGAAGTTGGCTATTAAGCAATTAAAAATCGTGTATGAGTCGACGGGGTGGTGTGCTCCTTGGAGCCTTGTATAATGACACATGATGTGCTATTTACGATGACAGCTTCTGTTTTAATTTAACCAGAGATCCGGAGAGACTACAATCCCAACAACGGGGTACGTTAGATATTCTTTGATTCCTCAGCAATTGTCGTCGATTGGGAGCATTTTCCATGAAAAGTTTTCAAACAAAACTGTCGAATCACACTAGCTCTGGAGGATGCGTCCGTCGTACATAAACAGGGAACCAGAGATCGCTGTCATTATTAAACGGTAGTTGGGTTTTGTTTTCGTTTCTGTTATTTTTTTTCCAAATTGTAGTGAAGGGTTGTTCTTGTGTTTTTCAAAGAGGAAAATGTTCCCCTTCCCCATATGATTGCGACTCAGGGGGTGCGATGTAACAAGATGAGTGTTTTCCTCGGTGGTGTAAGAAAAGTTTTTTGCCGACAAATGAAAATTTATTACCTGAGTGTTTTTAATTGTTTTAAGTGTTTTACGATGTTGTTGTGTTTGGCTCTGTTCTCTATGAAAATGTAGATACAAATGAATATTGTTTTACTGCGATCATCGGTTTGGTAAGCAGCGCTATGGCGGGGCTATTTTATTTTTGGATTCACAATCGTGCTCGGAATTTATAATGCTTTTGGTAGGTAGATTGTTTACATTCAATTGTTTAAGACTGAAAAATTGATCGAATGGTATTATCGGGGATGTAGATCAGATGGTAGAGTCCTCACTTAGCATGTGGGACAATTGGGAATCAAACCCCCTCATCTCCAATCATTCTTTTTGGATTTTTTTTGATGTTTTTTTGCAACTTATCTTGCCTTTTGTTGGATGGATGACGATCGCCGGGCCGGAAGCCATCCAGGTCATGCCGATTTGTGTGTTGCTGAACGACTTGAGGTGTACACAGTGCACCGGATAGGACGTCAAATGCGACATTAAGAAGGGATATGCCTCGATAGTTCTTCCAAGACATAGGATCGTTTTTCTTGTGGATATGGATCTGATGATCCAGTGACGGGGCAGGCTTTCTTTCACCCATACTTGGTTGATGATTTGTTGTATGTGCCCTACCAAAAAATCACCCTCGTATTTGGAGAGCTCCGCTAAGAAATCACCACAGCCGGTGGCCTTGCTGTTCTTATTTTTTTTTTTTTTTGCTGATTTGCCTCTTCTATACTAGGTGGTGGAATCGGGTCTTCATTTACAGTACGAAGGTTCTCTTCTTGCCTTATCACCCTCTAGCTGTTTAGAATGCTGTTTAAACACATCTACTATTCCTAGCCTTTCGGTGACATGCTCCCCATTGATCCTATGACGAATCTGCGTTCCAGTCTTAAAGCCAGCAGCCAATTGCTTAGCTTTTTTTGGAGCACCTGGAGTGTACAGCGTCCGCACAGTCTCAAATCGTAGTCTGTTGACGTGGCGGGACTATTTGTCATATAAGGGTATTCATTCTGAGGCTCCTCGTGTCTGTCTCATAACTTTCGTTGTTTTTACAGTTACCCTTATAATGAAACCACACCGCAGGTATTTTATTTGCAAATGATTCATTGCCTGTTTTTAGGTGCTACTTACTGCATGAAAGATAGAAGGATAGGAAAGAAGTTTTGTGCGATAGGGTTCTTTTCCTACTGGTGGCGCCTAAATAGCTTTAGGGAGATTTGTTTTGTTGTGCATTCATTTTTAAAAATCATGGCCCTTGTCGGGATTCGAACGCACGACCTGCCAATCACTTAGTGAATACACTACCATCGCACCATTGCCACCCACGTTTGAGGTGCAAGTCCCTTGCTTTGACCCAAGGACAGCAGACTGGTGCCATCTACCCACTTCATCTGCTCTTTTTCATCTGCTCTGACACGCTGACTAGTCTTGAAAAATCTTTACTGAGCTTAGCTTTTATGTCGGCGAAACCGATTATTTAATTCATTCATCTACCTGCTAGGTGGCTCATGTAAATTTTCTGTGACTCATCAGAAAGTTTTTCCGACAGAGCATTATAGTTTTGCTATTTTCTTCTTATTCAAGACTCGCGTTTATAAATTATGCCTGGGTAGACGTGACCTGACCATTACCCGGTGGGTCGCAGTTACGGTAGGTTGATGCAAGTCAGCGCCTACTTTTATCCTACAATGCTCAACACAAGTGATGACTTTAAAAATAAAATAAATATTAGGCATTAACGGCCCGTATAGGACCTAAAACCCAGCTTCTAAAACCATTTGCTTGTGCGAAATGGAAGGGACCTACAATTTTAAGCCGAATCCGAACCAAGTAAATTTGAGAAGCTTCTCATGACAATTGATACTCTTGGATGTTTGTCAGGCGTTCGCAAGCGGTGGGCAGTAGAAAATACTATTTCCAAATTTTAAGTGACGACTTTATTTGATGGATAGAATAAACTGTTAAAGTTGTTCAGAAAAAAGGGTTTATAGATAACGTCGACGAAAAGGTGGCGAGTCTCGACTTTTACTTGGTTATTCTTTTCCAGCATCTTCCTCAGTATGAAAATTATACTAGTTTGTCTTCTGTCGATCTGCCAAACGGCTTGATACCTTAAAACAATACGCTGGATATGATCTTCTATGCGAGATCAAGCAGGGATACGCCTCGATAGTTTTTGTACCACATAAAATATCGCCTTTCTTCTTAATGTGGCATGTCCTTATAGTCTAATAAACATGCATGCCTTTTCCAACCGCACATGATTGCTGATTCGGAGTATGCGCCCTACCAAAATATTTCCTCCGTTTTTGAAGAGCTCATCTGGTTATTCATCAGTGTCCTGGCCTTGTTGTTCTTCAGCTTTTTTGTAACTTAGCCAACTTCTTCTACACTCTTTATTGACTGGACGTGTGTTAATTTTTGGCTCTGTCGTCTATCTATATGAGGCCCATTAAGTAGTTGCTGGCTGCTTAAACACATCCACTCTTCCCTGTGCTTCGGTGGCTGCACTTCCTTCACTTTATCGGTCTGTGTCCTGTTCATAAAGCCAGAAGCCAGTTGATGGACTTTCTAATACAATCTTGAGATGTTCTCTCCGTAGGCCCTTTTCTTTCAATGCAGGATCTTCTTTTTCCTGCCATATCCTGGCTCGATACCCTTGTCACGCTGAAGATATCTCTTTGATGAAATTGCGATACAGGGAACACTGATTTCTGGTGTCTTGGTAATCACTGGCAGTCAGGGCCTAATACCTAGCTTCTCCACACCTTCTAGTTATCAAGTTATTTTTTTTGGTACAAATGAAAGTGATCTACAATTTAAAGACGATTCCAAACTGCAAATTCGAGAAGCTTTCCATGACAAAGTCTACTCTTGGATGTTTGTCAAGCTATCGCCAGAGATGGGGCAGTGAAATAAAACAAAGATAGTACCCAGGGGTTTTGAGCCGAAGACTGTAGTTCAACACAGTAACCACTCACTGCAGTCGAATTTTGCTTCTGCTACCTAGCAGTATCTGCACGCTACTCTGAGGGTTGATATAGCATTTTGGTTCTGCTCTTTTTCAATAAAAAGATTTTTGCAGTTGTGCCTGTAATAGTTTAAAAAATCTCTTTATGTTACTATTCCTACAAGCATTATACAGCGAGACTAAAATGTTGGTACCCTAAGTTTTCTCGAAATCCGTAGATTTCCATAAAAAGTCAATCTATCTATATATTAATATGGAGTTGCCTATAACGTGTTCCCCCCTTTTTTTCTATTATACTCACATAGATATGCCAAGGCTATATATATTTGGGTAGGGGGCAATACATAGAAGTGCACAATACAAAAATTTATAACACACATGTGAATTAAACAACAACAACAACATTGCTGCGTGAGGCAATAATCTGCCAATCGGAACGGAAAAATTTTATATCATGAAGTTACTTGAAAATACTTGAAGTTACTTGAAAATGCTTGAAGTTACTTGAAAATGATTGAAAATACTTGAATTTACTTGAAAATGCTTGAAGTTACTTGAAGTTGCCTAAAAATGCTTGAAGTTACTTTAAGTTACCTGAAAATGCTTGAAGTTACTTAAAAATGCTTGAAAACTTGAAGTTACTTGATAATGCTTGAACATACTTGAAGTTACTTGGAAATGTTTGAAGTTGCTTGAAAATGCTTGAAGTTACTTGAAAATGCTTGAAGTTACTTGAAAATGCTTGAAGTTACTTGAAAATGGCAGAAAAATTTTATATCATGTGAAATCAGAGAATGCAATGTCGAAAAATTTCATTTTCCGATTAATATGTATAACAGTCGACTTTCTTTTTTTTTCAACTTATAGAATAAATTGGTCGAATTTCGACCATGGGGCGACCCCTAGTATATATAAAAATCAATCCATATTTGAGTTTGTTACCGCTGTTTGGCCAAACGCGTTAACTGATTCCAATGAAATTTTTTTCCATGAAAGGTGACGTCTGTACAAAGGATGTTTGGTATGTGCGATATCTGTATCTGCATCGGTGTGTGAATTATGGGCATTTGAGAGAGTACACATGCATATGTGCATATGCGTATAAATTCCGATGCAGATACAGAGACCGCACATATAAAAAACCATCGTTCAGACGTCACCTATTTGGTTATCCGAACGCGCATATGAAAGAGGGAGACCAGACCAACGTTTCAAGCCTATTGTGGTATTTGTGCGCACTTTCATTCTTGAGATATCGTGTGTTCAATGTTTCATTCAAATAAAAATAACTCATATTGAATTTTTTTGCATTTTTTTTTTTGTGAATCGGACATCGGAAAGTTGCTTTTCCCACATTGATAACAATCGGTGTGAAAGTGAATGAAAAGTGATTCTATCGAAGTTTTTTACTTTCGCTTTGTTTTTTGATTCGCACAAGTAAGCTGACATAGGCGCCTGCCAGACAAAAAGCACCTACCCTAAGCGGAACAGGTTGAGCTCAAATCAGGCAATCTTCGGTATTGGCCTGAGAGTGTTTCTGTGAAGTTTGGTCAAAATCGGTCTTCTTTTTTAGGGGCAGCAACATAGGTACGCCAGATACCCGCAATAGACAATAATAATAATAAGGAAGTCTACTCGAACATATTGGCCAATAGAATTCTCGGGCACGGGCAAAGCCGGGCGGGTGCAGCTAGTTCTCCTTAAAATAAGGTTAAAAAAAATCTCCAAATGTTCGTATGATTAGTTTGACAACCGCTGTTAGAATTTGAAAGATGGAGATCTGTTTGACTAATTTCAAACATCAATCATTTATTTCGGTGAGATTTTAATTTTGAATCTCTTTTTATTAAACTCGGTTTGACTTTTAGTGGAAACGTATTATTAAGTTAGGTTAGGTTATAGTGGCAGTCGGCAGAAGCCGACACACTTCTAAAAATATAAAATTCTCGTGTCACAGTGTTTGTAACCAAACTCGTCCGAAACGGCTTGACCAATTTTTATAAAACTTTTTGTGTATACTCGGTAGGTCTGAGAAAAGGGGATAAACTATTTTTTATACCACTAAGTAATAATGGTGGTTTACCACAAAATTTTTTTTTATTTTTTTATTCAAATATACATATAACCCTCGATTTTCAAACTTCTACCACCAACCCCGATTTTTTTATAGCGATATAAGTACTGTAATAATCTTCAACTCTCAGTGATCGATAACTGATTTATCATTTATTAGTTTGTTTATTATTTAGTGTGTGACAAATATTTTTATGGGAATCATTTTAAACTAAAAGAGAAATATATACGTGTTTTATAATTGTGAAAGGAAGGTAAAATAATAAAAGAACGAATACATTGTCAGTATACTGTTTTCCATCATTAAGTACTTCAATTTAATCTATTTACTCGAATGTGTGTAGTAAACAATGCCAGCAAGACGCAAAGGGACCAATTTGGGCCGTCGAACGAATAGAACGACAGACATGCGAAATAGAAGAGCCCAAATATCAGACGAACGAGTTCAACAAGATAATGCAGATGTGCGTATGAGCATGGCGCAATTTCGTGGATCACAATCACAAGAGGCACGATCTGAACGAAATCAACAAAGACAATTGGAACAAAGACAAGCGCAGAGCAAATGACCATCAACGCCAACAAGTACATCGAGTATTTACATCCGATGCATTCCTTCGTCTATCATTCGAGTATGAGCCCGATATTGAATATTACGCTTATTCGAAAGTGGGGATTGGTGCTATTGACAAGGAATGTTCGCATTGTAATGCGCTTAAATTAAAAAATGAGCCAGCTGGGATGTGTTACGCGTCAGGAAAAGTGCAACTACCAGAAATTGAAACACCACCTGAACCATTGAACGGCTTACTTATCGGTACGGATCCAGATTCTGACCTGTTCCTGAAGTCAATTCGAACATTTAATTCATGTTTCCAAATGACATCGTTCGGAGCAACAGAAATAGTTGAAAATAACAATTCCATTCAACATTCAAAATCAAAGGCCAAGTTTATCACAAAGTGGGCTCATTGCTGCCAATGCCGAATGAACCATATACATTTTTACAAATTTACTTTACTGGCGGTGGGGACTCCGAAAGCGCACTCGCCAATCGCGTGGATGCACAGTTAATAAAGACCAATGAATTAAAAAAAAATAATAGTTGCTGTTTTGTCATCGTCTCCGTCCACAGCGCTCCTTTCCTCTTTTAGTCATAGACCACATCCCCACACACTTACAATAAGTTGGTTGTTTTTCATTCCCCTACCAAAATATTCACTAGAAATAATTTATATGGCAAAACAACGTTTTCCGGGTCAACTTTCCAATAAAAAGTTCCATTGTGATACCACACGAATCTATCTTCTTCCTACTCGTTGAGCTTTTGATGAAGCTTGAACGACTTTTAATGTCGATGTTTATGAGATCGTTAAGATCATTTTAAAAGAAAGATCCTTAATGGAGTTTTCGTCTTGGAGAAAGAGCAGGGCATGTGCAGAGAAGGTGGAGAATAGTCTCCTCCTCCTCCTCGTCAAAGCAGCTTATGCAGAGGTCGTTTGTTTAGACGTTGCATGCTTGCCTATGAGACAGTGTCCGGTGATTACACCTTTTGTAGCACCAATGTGCAGTCTGTTCAGAGATTTCAAACACTTAGAGCATTTCAGATCCAGCTTTGGCCAAATCTGTTTTGTCGCTATACAAGTATGTATTGACTTTGTTTATAGCTCCTTCAATGTCCAGGAATGCAACCATAGTGTATTCTTTATTGTGCAGGAGTATTCGATTGAACGTACTAACGTAAGGCTGTTTCAACCGATTTGTCTTTGCAATATGCATGTTGAGCCGTAGACAGGAGTCTTGTATAAATGTTAATGAGTAGATGGATATCAATCAGCCTTTCTAGCGTTTTTAGAAGGAATGATGATAGGCCTATGGGACTGAGATCCTTAGGATTTACATGGGAGCGTTTACCGGCTTTGGGTATAAAAACTACTTTTACTTCTCTCCATAACAGCGGAATGTAGACCAGCTCCATGCAGCTTATCAGGATTATGCATAGGCAAGATGATATCCGAGGTGTTTTGAAGCTTTGTTGGTATTATGCAATCTGGCCCGGCGGATTAATATGGTTTGAAGCTGTGTAGCGCCCACAGCAGTTTGTCCCTAGTAATCAGACCTGTGTAGTTAGTAGTTCGTGCAATTGACCTGTTTCGGTTTGTATTGCTAATAACGTGGGAGCTAATAACGTAGCAGATTAAAACGTATTATTAGATCCATTTCAATTTCTATGTAAACGCACAATTTTTTTTTTTTTAATTTTGTTAACTTTCGAATGGTTTTTGACTAAAGCAGTTTCTTACCTAAATCATATCGTCCGATAAGCCTGACATAGTTTTTTTTGAAAACAATGGAAAGGATTATTGACATTCACATTAGAGAATGCATATCAAAAAGCATGCCTCTGCACCCTCACCAATATGCGTACCAAAAAGGCAAATCCACGGAAGGCGCTCTGTTAAGACTAACTACAGAGATAAAAAACGCCTACCGTTGCAAAGAGATCGCACTTTGTGCCTTTCTGGACATAGAGGGTGCTTTCGACAACACTGGATATGAATCCATATCAAATGCTTTGTACCATAGAAATATTGATAAACCAACTATTAAATGGATCAAAGCGATGCTGGAAAGTCGCAAAATAACTTCCTTGTCAGGAACGACCTCAGTATCAGTAACAGCCGTAAGGGGCTGCCCACAAGGGGGAGTACTCTCACCCCTTCTTTGGTCATTGGTCATCGATGACCTGCTACACAAGATGAGCAGTTTGGGCTACACCACAATTGGGTACGCCGATGATATTGTCATCATAGTTAGGGGCAAAGACTCAATAGGAGTCACATCAAAAATGAAAAATGCTCTAAAGACAGCCATAGACTGGTGCATTAAGGAAAATCTTTCCATAAATCCCAGTAAAGCCGTCATCGTTCCTTTCACTAAAAGGAGGAAATTAGACCTAGGCCTAATCACAATAAACGACACGGTCGTAGAGTATTCCGACAAAGTCAAGTATCTTGGAGTAATCCTGGACAAGAGACTTAACTGGAACTCTCACATAAACAACAAAATCAGTAAAGCTAATAGAGCTTTATGGGCCTGTCGTCGCACATATGGTAGAACCTGGGGAATCTCTCCAAAGATCGTCCACTGGATCTACACAGTTATGATAAGACCCATCATTACATATGCCTCCATAGTATGGTGGACAAAATCCACACAAAAGGTCGCAATAGAGAAGCTCAAAAAGGTACAACGGCTTGCGTGCCTTGGTATCTCCGGAGCCATGCGTACCTGTCCAACAGCTGCCATAGAGGCAATAACAGGAATTATACCCCTCCACATATACGTCCAAAAAGTGGCGATCCGCAGTGCAATAAGTCTAATACAGCTAAACGAGATAAGTCTTAATGATCATCCGGAACTTAAGACCCTTCTCGATGAACTGCCAGAACTTAACATGAACTGCGCGGTCACAGACCGCATTCAAAAAACACTATGCTTCAACAAACGGTTCTCCACGGAGATACCCAAAAGAGAAGCATGGGTTAGCAATAACCCACCAAACAGCCATAACGGCATAAAGTGGTATACGGATGGTTCTAAAATGGAAACGGGGGTAGGAGCGGGAATATACGGACCACACAAACGCTTTACGATACCCATGGGAAAAAGTCCCAGCGTATTTCAAGCGGAGCTCCACGCCATTCAAGAATGCGCCAGCCACATTATCTTATCTGGCATAAAAGGTGCAACCATTCATATTTTCACGGACAGTCAAGCAGCTATAAACGCCCTTAGCTCGTATACCATTGACTCCAAATCAGTCATGTACTGCTTCAATACCCTACAAATACTCGGAGCAAGAAACAAGACCAAATTATGGTGGGTTCCGGGTCATGTCGGGGTAGAAGGTAACGAAAAGGCCGACGAACTGGCCAGAAAAGGTTCAGAAACACCTTTCATAGGTCCCGAACCTTTCTGCTGCACTCCTAGATCAGCAGCAACGGCAGCAATTAAAAGCTGGGAACATAGAAAATGTATCTATTATTGGGATAACATCCCAGGTCTAAGACAGGCCAAACGAGCCATTCGGCCCTTCAATAATAATGCCAGCAAATGTCTAAACCTAAGAAGGCATGATATCAAAAACCTAGTAGGTTACCTTACTGGTCACCACGGTTTAAGTTATCATCTACACAAAATGAGAATAGCAGATTCTCCTGAGTGCCGACTCTGTCTTGAAGAGGACGAGTCAGCTGAACACATTTTATGTGAATGCCCAGCCCTTAATGGAATTAGAAAGAAGATATTTCTCAGGGAACAATTGAGCCCCGAGGACATAAAGAATTCTTCTACTGGTAAAATTGTCCGCTTTACACGGAAAGTGGAAATTTTACTAGTTTAAAATTTTTCTGGCCCATACGGTACAAAAGATCTTTTAGGTCGAAGTACCCCCCCCCTTTTATAAATCGCCTTGGCGAGCCAGAATTTAAAAAAAAAAAAAAAAAAAAAGCAGTTTCTTAGTAAGACCGTTACAGCAAACTTACACACCCCACAAAAATAATACAAATCTGAAAAAAAACAACTGATTGTTTCTCAATAGATCCGTTTCCCCCTACAACCTAAACTTCTTAATTCACAAAGAAACACGGAATTTTTAATGCAATCAACGCGGTAAAAGATTTCAGCACATCCACCGATTGCCGCGGCACAATGTCGAAGTCGAAGAAGAAGGCAATACACAAAAAAAAAAAAAAGAAAACTTCAGATTAATTTAACACAAATTTAAAATTTATAACCCAAGACTTAGCGCATCGTAACGCAAAGTAACAAAAATTAGAAGAAAAATGTTAATAAATCCAAAGAAGAAGGGCGGGTGGCAACGCCACAAATCTTTTCGCCTTAAACTAATTAAAAAATGTTTCTTTGAATTAATTCGCTTAAAAATGCATGTCCTTTGTTTGTAATGATTTAAAATTCCAACTTTCTTGTATTCCTTACTCCTTCGTGGTGGAATATTCGCACCTGACTTTAGGGCGTGACGTGACTGTTCGTTCGTTAGTTCGTTTCACTTGGTTTTTGGAGGAAGTGATGTGCCCTCCATCGTAATAAATATTTTCATTAATCACAGCGATAAATATTTCATGGTATTTTTGTCAAGCATAAAACTTTTGACTTGGAAAAGTTTTTGAATAGCAAGTAAATTGAGGTAAATCAGAAATTAGGTTCCATTTCAAGGATTCTGACTGGCATTGTTGTGCGGTGATGGTGGTGGTGGTGTGGTAGTTGTCGTTTTGAGTGAGAGAAATGGTTGTGTGGTCCTGATTAGTAAGATATCTATTGGTACTGATAGGTGCGACAGCATTTATTATGCAAGACACGTGCGTAAAAAGGATTCTTTCTCCTTTTTAGCAGGAGTGTTCAATTTTAAGTCCACGTATATTAAATATTTGTGTGTTGAGGAGATCGGCCGACGAAAACAAACTCAATCAGGCGGAAAGATTTACAGTTTGTGTTAAAAGTCTGCGTTGAAGTAGCAGTATTTATGATGGGTAAATTCGGTAACGCCAACAAAAAAGGCATCGATGTGGCGTCCTGCACAAATAAGGATACTGATGCGCAACACTGCTTATGCTAATGAATTGAAAGCATTGGCAATTTTTTTGGTTCCTTTTCCACTGAAATTCGTTCATTAGTTCACGCAACCATACAAAAATGCACGTCATGCCTTCCAGTGATGCACAATGTTGGCGTTAATGAACTTGTGGCAGGAATAGCAATTTCTAGCAGCGCCCTTCCCACAGTTAGTGTTGCATTATGACATGACTTTATCATTTGCTAACTCGGTAGCACCTTCAGCCTTGATTTCTATTAAACCCCTTCCATAAATTCCTTTCTTTGAATTAGTATTTAATAATCAGGTGTCGTCTTAAGAGCGCTTATGTCGTCCTTAAAGCCACCGCGCAAAAGAGACAGTACCGCGCGCCTTCTGTGACTTTAAGGCAGCGTTTGAAAGCACCTCCCACCCAAGGCCATCTAACGACCCATGGAAAGAAAATGCGTGAACAAGTACAGCAACAGTTTCCATGCAGAGACTTTAACACCGTCTTGAACCATCGAAGTAGATTCAGTTAGAGGATGTCCTCAACGAGGGGTACCATCGCCCTTTCATGTGGAGCCTAGTTGTAAACGAACTAATTAAGCGGCCATGACGTCACCTGCTAGATTCCTTATTTTGTATTTTAATGGCGGAGTTAAGGTGCATCCCTACTGGCTTGCCCTCTCTGTTCGCCAGCAGTCCTCCCGGTTTTGGATTTGAAATTTGTATCTATATATGGATTTTTATGACAGTCTCTTTTTTAACTATTTCGGCACAAGCGTGGTCTTGTTTTATTTTTACTACACCTTGTAAACTGACTGAATGAAACTCACCTGAATGTTAAAATTACCAAGTCGAATTACGTGACTTTCACGCATCTGTCTTTATCGGAGATACTGCAGTGGTATACTTGTACCGTCCCTGCTCGGGGATATCGGAGGGAGGATCTTAAAGAAACCCAGGATTAAACAAACCGGCTATTAGGCTCCGTACTGATACCAATCGTTGAAGTAAAATATCTAGGGTTACAATAATTGGACATTAAGCTTGTCTGGTGAAAGCCTCCCGTGCTGATTTGAAAGTCATTAGGGAAACCTCCAGCAGAATGCAAAGACTGCCGTGCCTGCGAATAACGGGGCAATGCGTTTATGTTCAACTGCAGCAAAAGAGGTACTCTTGGAGTTGATTTTTCGAATATGGCAGATAATCCTTAGAATATGAGAAGATGAATGACTTGAAAATAAATTCCATTTCCACATAAGGATGGCAACATCAGGCAATTTAACTTCAAGGAAAATTTCCATACGAGGCTCTGCAATTTGAAATCTTAGAGCGACGAGGGAAGACTAAGAGGAATTGGGCAACCAATAAAGCCACCTACCTAAAGGTTCTTACTTAAGTTCGAGAGTTCCAGTGCGATGCGGACAACTAAAACCGCAGGACTGGAGGCTATCCTCAACCTGCTTCCGCTAGACATCTTTGTTCAATCAATAGCCGCCATTAGTGCCATGAGAATTTCCCAAACAGTGAACTGGAAACCAAACGAAATGTTTCATTCGATGATCCTGCAGGAATAATTTGGCCATGTACCAACTACGGATTACATCACGCCATACTTAGATTTCACAAGACCTTTCTCGAGTGCCTATCACAGCAGGGAAGAATGGAGAAATGGACTCGTCCCCAGCACGCAAGCCATATCTGTATTTGCAGACGGTTCAAAAATGGAAACGGGGCTAGGGTCAGGGTATTTTCCGCACCGCTGGGCATATCAAAATCGGTACAACTCCCGAGAACAGCAGCGTCTTCCAAGCAGAGGTCCTGGTAGGTACATTAACGGGGCACAATACTCTGCGGTTCTACCTCGAAGAAATTGCGCTTGGCGGAAGAAGAACTCTGTAGAGGCTGTGGCGACGAGGAAAAGCTCTGGAGAATACAACCCACTTCCTATGTCACTGCCCGGGCCTCCAACAAATCAGGTACAGATTCCTGGGGCTTCCATGACCTAGACGAGCTCTCCAGCACACCGATAGACAGGATAATGAACTTCACCAAATCCACAGGATAGTTTGTATCAAACAACACAGTGAGTAATTAATCTCAGCTTTTGTAGACATGGTTAAAAATGAGTAAGGGGCAACCCTCCCCCGATGGGCATCACAATGGGTCAGTATTGACCTGAGTGTGGCACTAAGCCAGCCCGCCCACCTAACCTAACAGGAATTGCACTTTTGTAAAAGTGTCTACTAGTCAAGCAACCATTAGTGCACTTTGCACCTACGTCATTCAGTCGAAACTACTACTCCCAATGGTGCCTCCATTAGGCATTTCATAGTGGGTGGGTTTAGCCGTAGCTGCCACTCTCTGTTTATCAGTTTGGGGGTGTATGTTCAGGATGCACTAATGTGTATGTCATTATGTGTGTTTGACGTGAAATTAATGTTTTTTTTAATTTCGAATTAAATTTAAATAAAACAAAGCCCTTTAAATGTTTTATCTCTATTAATTTACTAATTTATTGAGAACAGACACGGTCTGCAGAATATTATTAATAATGTTTAACAATAGGTATAAAGAAAAGTGAAAAAGAGAGCCTGTTTAATGTTGCAATGGAATTTATAGATTTTAGTTTAAGTTAATGACGTTAAGTGGAGTGAAGTTATATTCAATTTACATTTTGTTGACAATTGCTTAGCAAAATAATTATGTTTGTTTAGTTAATCCAGAGTGCGTATTTAAATATAATTATTTAAAGGACTTTAAGACATGTTGATACAATTAAATATAAGAATCTGCAAATACTACTGAACAATGTGTCTGTTTCTGTCGCTTGCTTGCGTATGTGGGCGTTTGTAGGTGTGTTGCGTCTGTGTGCTTTGTTTCTGGCATTTGTCGGCATGTTACATCCGGTTCATTCGTCTTCCCAGCAAGTCTATGGGCTCCTCCTTTATAGCTGCGTGCACATGAACGTGCGTATGCCCGCCTGGCCTCGCGACACTGCAGATGCGTTCTGATTAGTAGCACTGGGTCCGCTCGCATTCACTGCGCTATTTCTCGTGGTTTCCACGCTGTCTCGTTCCTCTCTGCGGAACTGCTGCATCATGCTTGTGATTACTTCGCTCGCTATATCCCAGGCTTCGCTTCTCGTCAGCATAAATACTATTAGTGCCATAGGCGTCACTTGCCCGCCGATTTCCCTTTCCGGAAAGTTCCTAGTCGTCGTGAACATACGGCATTCCGACAGGTCGTGCTCAGCATTCTGGATTTTGCCTTCGCAGTGCGGGCAGCAGGGGTCCAACTGCTTGTATTTGAAGAGGTACTCACGAAAACATACATGCCCCAAAAAGAACCGTTGTGGGGTAGAAATTTAGTTCGCCATGTTTTCTACTGGCCCATTCGTCTATGTTGTGTATCAGCGTATACGTCCATCTTCCTTTGGGTGAATTGTTCCACCTGTGATGCCATTCTGTATTTATGGCCTCGTTGATGGTTCTTCTGCCTTCCGGTTGGTCGTCGTTAAGAGCCGCGGACTTTTGTATTTCTAGGTTTATGAGTATTCGGCCAGAGATAACACTGATCGCTTCCCCTGACATGGTTCTGAAGGCGCAGCATACTCTAAGCAATGGTATTCTATGCGCCGAGTTTATTCTTCTCATGTACGTTTTCCAATCCGTCGCTGATGCGCATATAGGGGACACGTACATCAGGATCAACTTGCTCACCGCAGCTAGTAGGCTTCTGATTAGCTGCCTGGGTTCTCCAATGTTTGGCATTAGCCTCAAAAGTGCCGCCACTGTCCGAGAAGCTCTTTCCACTGCGTATAGCAAGCCGATGATATGTACTGCGCTTGTTCTAAGTGTTCTCAATATCGCACCATACATTATGTTCCATAGAACTGGGCCTAGAACTGAACCTTGGGGAATTCCTCCCGTAACTTTGTACGTCTTAGGTCCCTCTGCGGTCATATTGTAGGGTTCTCATGCTTAAAAAGTTGCATTTAATTTTCAGGAAGCAGTCAGGAATGTGTAGGTTGCCTAAGGCTCTCACTGTGCAGGTCCAGTCGGCTGAGTTGAATACGTTTATGATACCGAGTGTTACGACGGCATAGCCCTTTTTTCCTCCCTCCCAACGATCTCTGTCCAGCGATTGCTTTACACTGAACTGCACTTATCGAGGAGCAAGCGTAGTCTTCAAATCAAAGAATAAGTAGGTTCAACAAATCGTTCCTATGGTGCTTCTCTTCTTTCAAAAAAACGTACTGTCGGTTGGAGTGACCAGGGTTTCCTTCCGTGTATGGCCCTAATCGTGTGCGTATTATTTGTTCCAGAACTCTCCCCAGCGTGTCTTGACTGCACAGTGGCCTGTACGACGACGGTTGCCAGGCGGTTTGTTTCCCTGTGGAATGAGCACGAGCCGTTGCCTTTTCCACTGCATCGGGAAAATGTCCTTCGTTAGGCATGTGGAGATCTCTGGTCTTGGTCTTACTGCTCCTCTGAGCACGACGTTTGGGATCCGTCCATCCCTGGCTTCTAAGACTTCCCCAGTTGTGACTGGCGCTATTGTCTCTACTAGTTCCATTGCTTCTCGTGGTAGAATAAGTTAATTTTTCCTCGGAAAAGTGTGCTAACGGTTTAGTACTGTAAATTTAGTGCGAACATTTTCAATTGTGTTGTGAAAAGCGATTATGTTGACCGTAAAATTGGCGAAGCACTCTAATAACATTTTTTACTGAGCACTGTTCCCACAATTTGTAAACTCTGCTCAGGCGTAAGTCTTTGCATGATTATTTGCCAAATACTGAAAAGTGAGGTGGTGCCAGCTGTCAGAGTAGCTATCAACTGCTGAGCAACGTCCAGGATAAACTTCCAGCTCCGAGTTGTTGCTTTAATGGGCCTTTCGAGTTTTATAATTTCACTACTTATAGTTATGCTTCATTTTGTGTTTGCTGTGGACTTGAAGGTAGATTCTGTATATCTTCTTTCATACATATTTATGCGGGATCGTGAAGTATATTTTCCTGTGTTGGTGACTTGAATGATAAAAGTTTCTGCATCGCGAATACTTTTGCATCTTTCTTAGTTTTCAATAAATGTCAGTCACTTGCTTATTGAGGTTAAATCGGCAAACCCCTCACGCGAACCTGTAGTGATGCAATAAAGTGGGAGGCTTATGGTCCCTTTAGTTCTAATCATAACATGGCCGTCAAGGAAGAATAATAAGCCACATTTTTGGTATCATAGTTAGGCAATCTGGGAAATGGCTGCCCAACCCAATGTAGTGTCTGTACTCTGGAGCTATTTTATCACTTTGATGCGAAACTTCCAACAGGCACTGTAAACTTTTACACTCATACATAACACAAGGTCTTGCATACAGTGAAATATTTACTTATGTAAACTTTTTTCCGGTTTCATTAAGTTTCATTCAAATCCGCTGAGAAATGTCACAGAAGTCAATTAAAAAAAAAGAAGGCAAAAACGTGACTCCATCTATATTTAACCCTCAATCCCATCCTCAGAATATTCGATCCGCAACATCTTAAGTTGCAGTATCTTCTTCATTTATTTTATTTTCCTTTTTAACAAGGGTTGGAGTAGGGAAGCTCTGGCGGTGATGGAGGTCGGAGATGAATGAGAAAAGGTAAAATCTTATTACGTGTATATTTTGGGTGAGTCTCTTCACCTTCCTCCGCCCATTGGTGCTAAGATATCACCGACTTTTATACGCTCTCGTAAATATGAAAGCGTTTAACTTTTGTTGCTCAACTAATTGTTGCATGCACGTTGACAATTTAATGCTTGCTATTTCGCATTTTGTAGATAAGAACTTGTTTTACAGCAGTTTCGGGTTAATTTGAGATTCCTGCGAATACGAATTTAATTTGATGAAAATAACTTGAGAGGTTTAATAATAATAAATTTTGCCAAAAAGCTCTATATGAGTTGATATAATAAGATGACTCTTTCAAAGCAGTTATTACCCATTGTTCGTTGATGTTATTATTTGTACCAACTACCATTTGACGACTCCTCCGATTGTTACACATAGAACTGCTTCGACTACCATTCCCCTCTCCCATCCTTCATTCAATGAATAGGTTTGAATGAATGAAAATATCTTGAACTGGTTTCAATCACGTTTTGATATGTTGTGCTCATTGGTATGCAAGCAGGCTCACTTTTTGTATTACCCATGGTCATTTTTATGGTACTCCAATGGTGTTTAGTTTTTTTGAGGTAAATTTTTTTAGTAGGGGATGTAGCTCAGATGGTAGAGCGCTCGCTTAGCATGTGAGAGGTACGGGGATCGATGCCCCGCATCTCCAAATTTATTTTTCTATTTCAACACTTTATTTTTCTAACTCAAAAATATTATGCGCCCTTTATGTACCCTTTGTACCTACTTCTTGCGTGGCTTTTTTAGGGCAGGGATTCGATTTACGACTGCATTGCGCACAGTATGCTAGAATTGTTCTGAGTTGGATCATACTACTATTGCCATTACTGCGTCAACGATTTATCTATGTAGGACGTTGGATATGAATTCATATCAAATGCTTTGTACCATAGAAATATAGATAAACCAACTATTAAATGGGTCAAAGCGATGCTGGAAAGTCGCAAAATAACTTCCTCGTCAGGAACGACCTCAGTATCAGTAACAGCCGTAAGGGGCTTCCCACAAGGGGGAGTACTCTCACCCCTTCTTTGGTCATTGGTCATCGATGACCTGCTACACAAGATGAGCAGTTTGGGCTACACCACAATTGGGTACGCCGATGATATTGTCATCATAGTTAGGGGCAAAGACTCAATAGGAGTCACATCAAAAATTAAAAATGCTCTAAAGACAGTCATAGACTGGTGCATTAAGGAAAATCTTTCCATAAATCCCAGTAAAGCCGTCATCGTTCCTTTCACTAAAAGGAGGAAATTAGACCTAGGCCTAATCAGAATAAACGACACGGTCGTAGAGTATTCCGACGAAGTCAAGTATCTTGGAGTAATCCTGGACAAGAGACTTAACTGGAACTCTCACATAAACAACAAAATCAGTAAAGCTAATAGAGCTTTATGGGCCTGTCGTCGCACATATGGTAGAACCTGGGGAATCTCTCCAAAGATCGTCCACTGGATCTACACAGTGATGATAAGACCCATCATAACATACGCCTCCATAGTATGGTGGACAAAATCCACACAAAAGGTCGCAATAGAGAAGCTCAAAAAGGTACAACGGCTTGCGTGCCTTGGTATCTCCGGAGCCATGCGTACCTGTCCAACAGCTGCCATAGAGGCAATATCAGGAATTATACCCCTCCACATATACGTCCAAAAAGTGGCGATCCGCAGTGCAATAAGTCTAATACAGCTAAACGAGATAAGTCTTAATGATCATCCGGAACTTAAGACCCTTCTCGATGAACTGCCAGAACTTAACATGAACTGCACGGTCACAGACCGCATTCAAAAAACACTATGCTTCAACAAACGGTTCTCCACGGAGATACCCAAAAGAGAAGCATGGGTTAGCAATAACCCACCAAACAGCCATAACGGCATAAAGTGGTATACGGATGGTTCTAAAATGGAAACGGGGGTAGGAGCGGGAATATACGGACCACACAAACGCTTTACGATACCCATGGGAAAAAGTCCCAGCGTATTTCAAGCGGAGCTCCACGCCATTCAAGAATGCGCCAGCCACATTATCTTATCTGGCATAAAAGGTGCAACCATTCATATTTTCACGGACAGTCAAGCAGCTATAAACGCCCTTAGCTCGTATACCATTGACTCCAAATCAGTCATGTACTGCTTCAATACCCTACAAATACTCGGAGCAAGAAACAAGACCAAATTATGGTGGGTTCCGGGTCATGTCGGGGTAGAAGGTAACGAAAAGGCCGACGAACTGGCCAGAAAAGGTTCAGAAACACCTTTCATAAGTCCCGAACCTTTCTGCTGCACTCCTAGATCAGCAGCAACGGCAGCAATTAAAAGCTGGGAACATAGAAAATGTATCTATCATTGGGATAACATCCCATGTCTAAGACAGGCCAAACGAGCCATTCGGCCCTTCAATCATAATGCCAGCAAATGTCTAAACCTAAGCAGGCATGATATCAAAAACCTAGTAGGTTACCTTACTGGTCACCACGGTTTAAGATATCATCTACACAAAATGAGAATAGCAGATTCTCCTGAGTGCCGACTCTGTCTTGAAGAGGACGAGTCAGCTGAACACATTTTATGTGAATGCCCAGCCCTTAATGGAATTAGAAAGAAGATCTTTCTCAGGGAACAATTGAGCCCCGAGGACATAAAGAATTCTTCTACAGGTAAAATTGTCCGCTTTACACGGAAAGTGGAAATTTTACTAGTTTAACATTTTTCTGGCCCATACGGTACAAAAGATCTTTTAGGTCGAAGTACCCCCCCCCCCTTTTATAAATAGCCCTGGCGAGCCAGAATTTAAAAAAAAAAAAAAAAAAATGTAGGACGTACAGTGAAGTTCAAAGGATCTTTCCTCAGCCGTATACAACACGAATGTGGAATACTCTTCTACGCTCTATTTTTCCTTCACATTCTAACCTACAAACATTGAAAACCAACGTGCATAGCATCTCTCCTTTTCTCTTAACCCTAATTTCCTTAACGCCCGTGTGTGTAGCCAATACATAATAAGGGTACTAAAAAATCCCTTTAGTGCGTATACATTATTAAAAAAAATATATGCATTTGGATGCTACCACGTACTTTGTTTCACCCTTTGTTTAACCCAGATGCGAGCTCCGCATTCAGCTGTTCAATAATGCAGTCCTAAAGGGGCAGTTGACAGTGTTGTAGGCGTTCAGCCGCAACAGCTTGACTCAGATTCTTAGAGCAGGGTAAACTTTTTGATGTTTTCTTTTGGATTGGAGTCATAGTCCCGAAAATGCTAAGTACCGAAAAATTGGGTCCACCACGATATCTCGAAAAAAAATTCGAATGCACAAAGTTTAAATAAAAGTTAAGTTGGGTGGGTGACGAGCTGGAAAATAAAAAGAAAAAAACTATAGGAAGATCTTTGACTCAACGATCTGGGATGAATAACCCGGCCCTGAAGGGTTTCGGTCCGATAGGATTGGTCGTGTTGGGGGTGGTGCAGCGATTTACGTGCGCAATATAATTTGCAGAGCAATCTAGTACGTAAGGCGCCCTTGTGTAATAAATTGATTACGTTTTCTTAGCAATCACTTGTAAGCGGAATAAAATTCTACTAGGATCAGTATATCTGGGAAGAATAACCCGGGCCCTGAAGGGTTTCGGTCCGATAGGATTGGTCGTGTTGGGGGTGGTGCAGCGATTTACGTGCGCAATATAATTTGCAGTGCAATCTAGTACGTAATGAAATTGATTACGTTTTCTTAGCAATCACTTGTAAGCGGAATAAAATTCTACTAGGATCAGTATATAGACCAAACAAGTACATTGATACCTCCCCGCTAATTAATATCTTGGATGAGTTAGCCTTTATGTCTCCTTTCATTGTAGTGGCTGGAGACCTCAATAGTGATTTGCTTCAAGACTCTTCTCTCGTTGATAGTATGAGAGCTCTAAGCCTCTTCCCTGTGAATACGTCTTCCCCTACTCACTTTTCCAAGTATAATAGCTCCCTTATCGATGTATTTTTTGTGAGTCATCCTTTTAATGCCCTCCACTATGGTCAAATTCTCGCTCCCTGTTTTTCCCGCCATGATCTCATACATTTAACTTTTGAATATGAACCTATCATTTTAAACAATTCCTTTAGTTTTCGTGATTTTAAAAATGTGCACTATGGTCTGTTAGAAGAAGACCTTATTTCAATGGAGTGGTTTCGTACATATGCAATGCCCTCTGTAGATGATTAGCCTTTATTGAAGACATCTGCAATCTATTCAACTTCCATGTTCCACTTATAACCAAATCTGAAGTGAGAAATCGTCCTTGGTTCACTCATAAAATCAAATGTTTAATTAGAGAGCGTGATCAGGCCTACAACCGTTGGAAGCGTTTTCGTCTAAACTTATTTAACGATGCGTATAGGTCTCTTAGAAATAGGGTGACTTATGAAATACGTCAAGCAAAAAGACGTATTTATGCTCCGCGACTCGATCCCTCTCAGGCTAAGCATAGGCTCTAGAAAAACATCAAAAGCATTGGCATAGGTAAATAAATAAATTCCCGTCTTAACAACATTGATCCAAATAAACTAAATAAACAGTTTACCTCAATTCCCTCCCCTGGTGTGAGCGCTCCTATATTATCTGCACCAAGTTTAAATAATCTGCCTAATCATGTTTCTCTACCTAGCTTTAGCTTTACTGCTGTTGATGAAGCTGATGTTTTAGAGAGCTTTATCTCAATAAAGTCGAATTCGGTTGGATTTGATGACATTCACCCGATTTTTGCTAAAGCTATTCTTCCTTACACTCTCAAACCAATAACTCACTTATTCAATACCATCCTTATGACGGCAAAAATTTATCTCTCGATTAAAAAAAAGGGAAAATAAAGTGCTCAAAGTGCTAATAAATATAGAAAAACCCATTTTGTAAATGAAGAAAAACTCGATCTCAATAAAATCAAATTTGAGTAAGTTTTTAGCTCCTAAGCTATTTCTAAGCAAAGATAATCTTAGATTGAAAAACTAACCTATAAATGGCCAAAAGAAGGATATCGCACACCTCTCCAGAACACCCAGGAAACGAAAAACGACACCAAAACTTGAGTAAAATCGAACCAAAACTCGCTATGGAATCTTCTTCTGTTCTGAGTGTTGACAGAATGCAGGAAATTCTTCTTGAAAAAAACAAAAAACTTGTTGAACAGTTGGCTTCAAAGGCAGACCTGCAAATCGTCTGTAAGCAAATTTCAGCCTTGAGTGTGCGACAAGAAGAACTCGAACAAAAAGTTATCTATCTGGAAGAACATAACAAACGTCTTGAGAGCCAGCTTGACCGACTTCTACAGAAGAGTACTGAAACAAATCTTGTGATTCACCTGCCTGCTGAAAATCATACTGACATGAGCGAAAAAGCAAAAACCATTTGCGCCAGTTTGGTTGACTCAACTCCGAACCAAGTCGTTGAGTCTGCGTATGGGATACATAGCCGTGACGTAAACAAATCGACAATAATTCTAAAAATGAGGTCCAGAGAGTCTGCTTGGAAAGTAATGAGGAATGCCTTCAAATTGAAGGGTACCAAAATAAGCATCCAAAAGGACTTACCCTTTAACGTGAGACAACGTCGGAGAAAAATGATTCCCATCATGAAGGAGCTTCGTCAAAAAGACGCATCAGTAAAGATTTCTTTATGGGATGATCACCTGCATATTGCCAGGAAGGTGTTTACTTGGGATTCTGCGCTTGGGTTGAGGTGTGGTGACAAAAATGGGTTTGAGTTTATTAAATCAATCTATGGAGACATTTCAATAAATGAAAATATTTTTGTTTGAACTTATAGCCCAGTATCCTGCTCGCGCTAAAATTTAGCAGCAGTAATTCTCTCCACAGCGCAGATAAATGGCTGCTAAATTTGTGACACATTAAATAGGTGGGAGAAAAACCATATGTTCTTGACAAATGTCAGTAAATATTTATATGTAAAATTTTTGACTAAAAGAAAAGGAAATATTAAAAAGTACTATGAATAACCAAAACATTGAAGAAGAAGAAGTTATAATAAGCGCAGCAGCTCAAATAATTGCTATAGTAGCAAGAAGAAGGCGGACTTTTCCTTCTATTCGCGTAAATCCCTATTTGCAGGAACGGAAAACAAAAGGCCGATTTGTAAAAGACGTTAGAATACTTTGAATTTAAAAAAAAATACAATTTGCCACAACATTTTTATTTATCCATAGTTATAATAATAAAAATGATCACTTTAAAAAGCATTTATTACTAACAGTTTTTAAAATAGAAACTTATTAAATGCAAAACAGGGTACATTATTTTACAGAGCGCAACAAGACAATTTCCGAGTGTTGGTCCCCAACATAAAATTCCAACCCCAAATCACAAAATGAAAAGACCAGATCTCATTTGCACTTGCACACTCGACACTGTTGAATCTGAAATCGGCATATTGAACTATTCATTTGGATATTTGTTTGATATACACATATCCAAATGATTAGTTTAAACATGCTCGATTAAATTTGTCACTCGCGTTAAAACTTTCACGCATTTTATTTAATTAAAATGAGGACGAAAAAACGAACCGAACGCACGCGACGAGCAAAACACGGAACTATAAAACTTTCCTTTTAATTTAATTTAATTCGTTTTCATCCACAAACACAGCACAAACCACAAACTTCCGAACGAACTGTCAAAATTTATCTCCGATTTAATGTACCAGGCAATTCTTTCGCGAGCTAAATAAGTGGAGACCTGTCATTCGCCGAGCAGACATTTTTTGTGGCCCATCTATGTGAAGTTAAGAATTTAGCAGGCGAACAGGATACTGCTTTGCTAAATGCTTTCGCTAAATTTTATCTTTGTAGACATTTTTGTATGGGAGATAAATTTTAGCGCGAGCAGGATACTGGGCTTATAAATACAAACCTAACAGCTACAAACGAAAACACATCTCACAAAACTTCAAATCTGACAGATAATGTCAATCACAGCAGTGATGCCAAATTTAATAAAAAACATATAGGCGAAAAATCTTCGGGTCTACCCACAAGCTCTAAGGCGGTTGTACACGACGCATGATGTGTCCCAGTCTATCAGAATGCTGAACAAACTTTAGTGTATAAGAAAATAAGAATTTTAAGCTACAATGTATCTGGTTTAAAAAACAAAATGAATTTTGTAACATTTTTTAATTATGTTAAAAGTTTTGATATTTTTGTATTATTTGAAACACATTTATTAGAAAACGAGGAAATTAGATTTAAGAATATATTCTCAAATTATGAACTAATATGGTCTCCTGCTGTAAAAACTTCGCGTTTTGGAAGAGGAAATGGTGGAACATTGTTCGGTTTTCGCGATAATCTCGAAGGGATCTGCGGTAACTTTAAAAAAGCTGGCGAAATAAGTGTTATTAACTTAAAATCTAATACATTTGATGTCATCTTGGTACATATCTACTTAAATTGCAATAAGTGGCAGTCTGATTTCGTCAAACTCTGTGACTCACTACACTCCTTAGACTTCAGCGATATAATGCTTATTGGTGATTTTAATGGTCGAGTAGGACTATCACAAAACAATTTCGCATCCGGATACAACAGCAGTTTTTTGGAACCTTATCGGAAATCTAAGGACCCAATTTGTGATAACAAAGGAACAAAAATTCTTGAACTTGCCGATGAGTATGACATGCGTTTGTTGAATGGTAGCTGCAAAGGCGATTCGGAAGGTGAACTGACCTTTATCAGAGGAACATCATGCTCTGTAATAGATTACTGCTTTGTCTCGGGAAACTGGTACAAACTTCTGAACAATTTTTAAGTTGGAATTGAGATCTTTTCGGACCATATGCCACTGGAAGTAACTCTTAATTTTGCTGCCAGCAGCAACTATGATCATACGAAGCCAATAAGCCTTTTACCAAAATTTGTTTGGAACAACCGGATGCTCGAAACTTATCAGCGAAACATGAATTACATTATGAAACTGAGCACGCAGCAATATACAGCTGATATTGAGGCTTTAACAGAAATCATTAAGAAATCCATTCCGCAACACAAGGACCCAAGAATCTATAAAACATATACGCAAAAATGGTTTGATTCAGATTGTTTGAGAGCAAGAGACAAATCCCTTAAATGTTTGAAGCTCTTGAGAACGAATAACGCCAACATTTTCAAAACACTCTATCAAGGTGTCAACAGGGAATACAAGCGCATTTGTCATAGCAAAAAAACAGCCCTTGAACAGCAAAATATCGCGCTCATAAACACCTCAAAGTCCTCGGCGCAATTCTGGAAAGCTGTCAAGTACATAAACGGATACACGTCAAACATCTCTTTGTCTCTTAAATCCCCGCAACTTAGGACTCACTTCGAAAAGCTCCTCAATGCTCCACTAACCTCCCCTTTATTTCAATATGCAGCCCCACTACTCATCGATGAAAAATTAGACACCGCGTTTACTCTGGAAGAAGTCAAGGAAGCTATAAAAAACTCGAAATCAAACAAAGCACCAGGTATTGACCGCATCCCGTTCGAATTTTATAAAAATTGCACAAACGAGTTTATAAATTATCTCACAATAGAATATAATCGAATCTTTGATTCTACAAATGTCTCTGATACATTCAAGAAAGCAATCATTTTCCCACTTCATAAAAAAGGTGATTACAAAGACCCGAAGAACTACAGAGGAATCACATTTTTGAACACTTCAGCCAAACTGTTTGCCGCATTGATATATAAAAGATTATACGAATGAGTTCAAGAAAATAACATTCTTAAAGAATTTCAAGCTGGATTTAGAAAAGGTTATTCTACAATCGACCAGATATTCTGCCTTACTAATATTGCTGAATCTTACAAGAGCAAGAAAAAAAGTTGTACGCATTCTTTGTAGATTTTCGAGCAGCTTTCGATACAATACCACGTGAAGCACTCTTTTTCAAGCTTTCCAAAATCCGTGTATCAAGCAAAATCATTCAAATCATGCGAGCTTTGTATGAGAATAATATTGCGTACGTGTGGGATGGAGAGTTAATCTCTGAAGAATTCAAAACGTCAATGGGCGTTAAGCAAGGATGTATTCTAAGTGCACTACTCTTTATACTATACATTAATGATATAACCGATGATGTCAAAGGTGGAATAAGGTTCTGCGATGTAACAATCCCGACATTGATGTATGCGGATGATATCGTATTTCTGTGTGAAACTATCCAAGGAATGCAGCTAATGATAAACAGACTTAGTGCATATTGTAAATGTTGGAATCTCACTGTTAATCTTGAGAAAAGTCATGATATTTAGAAATGCAGGAGGTTGTTACTCACGTGTTGAAAAGTGGAAGTTAGACGGTGAAGAAATTGAAGTTGTATCCAGATACAAATATCTAGGTATCCTAATAACGCCTTCTTTATGTTTAAAACCGCACTTTGGTGAAAAATTAGCTGATGCTAAAAGAGCTATCTGTGCAATCTGGGAACGTTATTTCAAAAACAATTATGTGTCGCTAAGTGCAAAACAAACTTTGTTCCACTCGACTGCAGCCTCGATAATGTTCTACTGAGCTCTAATATGGGGTTACAAATCCTACGATGAGGTGGAAAAATTTCTTCGCTACTTTTTAAAGAGGATATTCCGGTTACCAAAAAATGCCACTAACTATATGCTATACATTGAAACTGGAACTCCTCCCCTGCTCTTGTACACCCTCAAAATGCACTTCAATTATGTTTTAAAATTATTAGAGATGAATGAATCCAGAATACCAAACGTAGTATTAAAAAGTATAATTAGAACAAATGGAAACATTTTTGAGGAATGGCGAAAGTAGCAGCCGAATGCGGAATGAATCTGACAGTTCAGGTGAACGAGCAACCGCATCTCTTAAGAGAAAAATTTAACTCAATTTTGGAGAATCTTGGCAGACATACGTATGACCAATATGTTGAAGGAGCCGAATCGTCACTATTTAGGAACTATTACAGCAAACTTAACCATTTTTTAAATGAAAAAACGTATTTCCTTAACAGTTACTCAGCTGGAAAAATAAGAACAGTCTTTAAAATGAGAGGTGAACTTGTCCATTTAAATTTTATGCCACCTCGTCCAGATTTACCAACACTGCGACCTCAGCAATATGAAAAATAGAGAAGATGTCTTGCACCTTCTTGGTGTTTGTCCAATTCTAAAAGAATTTCGATTATCAATGTTTGGAAAACATGTCTTAGAGGAAGATGAAGCAATAAACATTTTAAATGGAGAAAAAGGATGTCCTATATAACTACACAGTTGCAGCACTTCGTTATAGAGAACAAATTATAAAAGGAGATTTTTAATAAAAGAACTTAAGTTTATATTTTTGTCAACCTGGTAGACGGCCATAGGCCAAACCTATTATGACTTAGGATAAACTTTAATTGTAACATATTTATAGAAATAAAAGTCAATTTAACTAACTAACTAACTAACCATCCTTATGACGGGAGTTTTTTTTACTACATGGAAGCGTGCAAAAATTATACCTGTTCCAAAAAAAAACTGAATGAGTTCCGGCCAATTGCTATTTTACCATTCTTTTCAAAGGTTTACGAAAAAATCTTAAATTCTCAGATACACAAACATTTAAAATACAACAATCTGCTCTGTGGAAATCAATCTGGCTTTCGTCCTAAGCATAGCTGTACAACAGCAATAATTAATGTGGTTGAAGATATAAGGCAAGCTGTGGACAATGACAATGTAACTTTTCTTGTTCTATTAGATTTCTCCAAAGCATTTGACACAGTAAACCATAATGTTTTAAATAGTAAGCTAAGGAGAGAATTTAATGTTTCGTCATCTTCTCTGAATCTGGTTTCATCTTACCTGAACAACAGATACCAAGCCCTCTGTTTTTCACAATGTACATAAACGATCTCCCTCTGTGCACCAAAAGCTCCTTGGTTGATATGTATGCTGATGATGTTCAGGTACGAAAAAGTTTTCCTTTGGGTCTTGTGGAAAATGCAGCCTACGAAATTAACGAAGATCTCAATAGTATTCTGCACTGGTCGCGATCCAACGGCCTCTGCCTTAATCCTTCCAAATCAAAGTGTTTGGTTATCTCAAGCAGGTCTATCGATACGTTATTCTTTCCTAAATTATACCTCAATAACTCGCCGATTGAATTTGTTGACTCTGCGAAAAATCTTGGCATAACTTTCAACAAGACCCTCTCCTGGAATAACCACCATTAGATTGAACTTTGGAAGGGTTTATGGGAGCCTTCGAATGCTATGGGCTAGCCAACGTTTCACACCACTAAAAACGAGAATTATGCTGGCAAAATCATTAATTATACCAATTATGCTATTCGGTTGTGAAATTTTCAGCAACTGCGATTATAAACATAAGAGAAAATTAAATGTTTCCTATAATTGCATTACGTGGTATATTTTTGGATTGCGAAGTCACGCCCATATCTCTCGCCTCTCTAAGCAAATTAATGGTGTAACTATTAATTTTAGAACATTAGTATTGCTTCACAATATAATGCAAACACGTCAGCCGACGTACCTTTATAATACAATTTGTCAGCCGCGCTCTATTAGATCTTGCAATTTAATACCAATACGCTGTAAGTATTTAGTATCTAACCGACAGTTCTTTGCGTATGCAGTCCGGTTGTGGAATTCCCTTCCCATTTCCGTCCGATCGATAAGTTGCGCGACCCTGTTCCGAGTCAGGCTCAAGCAGTATTTGGAGGCCCTTTGATGATGATGATGAGATTTGTGTAACCTGTGTCCTTTCTTGTTCACTTTAATTTTCCTCTGTTCATATTTACTTTAGTTTGATTTAAAGTTCTTTCTCTTCAATCAAATTATTTATAATGAAGAAGATAATGAAAGAGGTGAGTCACTTTTTGATTTTCTGTTAACCACTAACCTATCAGTCTGTAACAAGGGTACGACCCCAACTTTTGTCTATCCGAGTACGGAAACATACAGGGGATGGGAAGAGGTACTAGATGTTACATTAAAAGCAAACAATAATAACTTTAAAGTCGACAACTGGAGAGTTTCCAATCTGGAGTCACTCTCAGACCACAGATGGATCCTCTACGACATGAGTTTCGAGGTCGAGACCACAAAACCTTATAGAAACCCCAAAAGAGTTAATTGGACCAAGTTTGGCCAAGTCCTTCGGACAAAACTCAAAAATATACCTGAAACAAACACAGCTGCAATTAAAGAACTGGAGGTACAGGTAAAGACTTTTGAGAAGGCTATGGATGTAGCATACAAAGCCTTGTGCCCAGTTAAACGCAGTAAAAAAAACGCTTCCCACATGGTGGAACGAAGATCTCTCCAGTCTCAGACAGATGACTAGAGCGATTTTCAACATCTGCCACAAACACAATTTTTGGGGGCCTTATAAGGACTCTCTAAGCCTGTATAAGAAAGCCATAAAGGCATCCAAAAACGAGGCCTGGATGGACTACTGTCAGTCGATAGAAACCCTTAAGGACTCCGCTAGGCTAAGCAAAATTTTGTCCAAGGAACACTCCAACCCTTCTTTTCTGAAAAGACCAGACGGAGGATGGACAGAATCCCCAGCGGAGACCCTGCAACTCCTTATAAACACTCACTTTCCCGGATGCAGTGATATTAGTACGCAACCCGAGAGGCCTCGGCAAGTACAACCTGCTCCCAATAACAACATCACCTCAATAATTTCCGAGGAAAAGATTTCCTGGGCTATTAACAGCTTCTCTCCATATAAGTCTCCAGTGCCTGACGGCATTATGCCTGTCATGTTACAGAAAACGCAAAACCTATCAATGCCTTGGTTAGCGTCGATCTTCCGAAGCTGTTTATTGCTAAACCACGTACCACACTCCTGGAGACGCGCCAGGCTGGTGTTTATACCGAAGGTGGGTAAACGCGGGCACGTATCCGCAAAGGACTTCAGACCTATCAGTCTAACCTCCTTTATACTCAAAACCCTGGAGCGTGTCCTAGACATCCATATGCGAAGTTCTCTGCCAGAAACATCGCTTTCCAAATCACAGCACGCCTATCTCAAAGGCAGATCCACGGAAACGGCTCTCCATTAGGTAGTGCGAACTATCGAAAAATCCATACACTACAAAGAATACACCCTAGCCTCCTTCTTGGATATAGAGGGAGCCTTCAACAACGTACACACGGAAGCTATTCTTGAATCTCTGATCGAACTGGACGTAGAGGAATCTATTAGGAAATGGATAGCTTCTATGCTCGGAACAAGAGTTATTCAGGCAACACTAGGCAACAGCCACTTAACCAAATTTGCCCATAGACGAACGCCACAGGGTGGCGTCATTTCTCCGCTACTATGGCTAATGGTTATGAACAAAATTCTAGTAAAACTAGACAGGGAAAGGGTCAAAGCTGTCGCGAATGCGGATGACGTAGTGATACTAGTGTCAGGGAAGTTTCCCTTCGTGATAAGTGATATCATGTGGAATGCTCTAGACAAGTTAAGCACCTGGGCTACAAGGTGTGGCCTCGGCGTTAACCCGAGCAAAACCGAACTGATGCTGTTCACCACCAAAACCAAAATACCCGATTTTACCCTACCCCGCCTAAACGGTCAACCACATACACTATCCTCCAGCGCTAAGTATCTGGGTATCGCGCTCGATCCTAAACTTAACTGGAAACATAACATTGAACACAGAGTGAGGAAGGCGTGTATTGCCTTCTATGCCTGTAGCAGAACCTTTGGAAAGAAGTGGGGACTTCAACCAAAGATGACCTTGTGGATGTACAACAGCAGTAGTGCGTCCAATCCTCACCTATGGATCACTAGTATGGTGGCCCGCGTTGAGTAAAGGTTACAACCTCACAAAACTGAAAAGATTGCAAAGGACAGCCTGTATAGGCACCACGGGTGCACTGAGGTCGGCCCCAACGGACGCCCTCACTGTGCTCCTGCACCTTTTGCCTCTTGACCTACACACAAAAGATACGGGGAATCGGGGTGGTGGACTGCAAGGCCATACGGCCACAGCAGCATTCTGGACTCGCTACCAGAAGGCATGGTCACGTTTCCAACCGACTACATCACACCCAAACTAAACTTCACAAAAGGCTTCCAAGTAAGCTTCCCTTCCGGAGCTTGTTGGAAGAGGGACGAATTAGTGAAAGATTTCGACACGGTCATATACACCGACGGTTCTAAGATGAACTGTGGTATGGGGGCCGGTGTCTACTCCGAAACACTAAAAATATCAATATCCCTTCGCCTGTCGGATTTTGCCAGCGTTTTCCAGGCGGAACTACTGACTATCCGAGAGGCCTGCCCGCAACTAGGGCGTGACACAGCGTACAAACAAAACATTGCTATCCTCATAGATAGCCAAGCCGCAATCAAAGCTATCGACTCGGCTACCAAATCCTCAAAACTGGTGCAGGAGTGCCGGAACGAGCTTGCGCGACTGGGCGAACGTTTCAGTGTTACACTACTCTGGATTCCAGGGCATAGTAACATAACAGGAAACGAGCGTGCAGATGAGCTGGCCAGGCAGGGCTCAGCTCTGGACGGCTCACTCACTGCAAGGGTTCACATTCCGCTAGGTGCGGTCAAGACACAAATACACTCACAATTCCTGCAGAAAGACAATCTTCAATGGAGAAGGTTAACTAACTGCATCATATCGAGGAAGATATGGCCTATTTATGACAAAGCAAGAATAGGGGATCTTCTAAACAGAACCCGCCCAAAGTCTCCAGAATTACGGCGATAATCACCGGGCACTGGCCAATTGGAGACCATGCGGCCAAACTGGGTATCCCATTTAACACCCACTGCCGAAGCTGCGGGAATGTAAACGAAAGAGAAACTCTATTCCATTTCCTCTGCGAATGTCCGGCACTAGCAAGAGCTAGACTGCGGGCACTGAATCAACCATTCTTCGACGACCTTAGCGCTATATCAAGCAAAGGGATACAATATCTTATCCGATTTCTCAACTCCACAGGTTGGATATAGCCACACATCAAATCTTCCACAACCACTACAACATAGGTCACACGAGTCGTGGTAACAAAAAGGCACAATAAGTGCTAATTGGGTTCAAGCCGAACCGCCACTTCTACGAGTACCTACCTATCTACCTATAATGAAGAAAAATAATTAAATATTAAATATTGAATTTTTTCTTTTTTTTAACTTTGTCACCACTTAAGTTAACACAATAAATTAAAATTACATTGAAGCTTGTGCAATTTTATAAGATCTGTATATCTTAATGTGTAAGGCTATTACTGAAATAAATAAAAAAAAGTGGTCTGGGTGCGACCCGCAAGGTCCACACGACTAACTTCCCAGTGGGATCAATATGATTAATGCAATTAGTGGGAAATTTTGAAATGTGGTTAACCAGAAGATATGGTTAAGAATTATTTAATATAAAAAATGCTCTTTAATTATTGTTCATGGAAATAAAATTTTGTTAATATATATAATGTACTACCTGCACCTGCCCGGCTTTGCCCGTGCCCGAGAATTCTATTGGCCAATATATTCGAGTAGACTTCCTTATAATTGTCTATAGCGGGTATCCGGCGTATGTTGCTGCGCCTAAAAAAATAAGACCGCTTTTGACCAAAGTTCACAGAAGCACTCTCAGGCCAATACCGAAGATTGCCTGATTTGAGCTCAACCGGTGAAAGGGACTGCACGTTTTTCTCCGCATGGCTTAGGCCGCTCACACAACTTCGTTGTTCCGTTTAGGGTAGGTGCTTGTTGTCTGGCAGGCGCCTATATCACCTTACTTCTGCGAATCAAACAACGAAGCGAAAATAAAAAACTTCGATTGAATCACTTTTCATTCACTTCCACACCGATTGTTATCAATGTTGGAAAAGCAACTTTCCGATGTCCGATTCACAAAAAAATACACAAAATTTCAATAAGAGTTATTTGAATAAAATATTGAACACACGATATCCCAAGAATGAAAGTGCGCGCAAATTCCACAATAAGCTTGAAACGTTCGTGTGGTCTCCCTCTTTCATATGCTTGTTCGGATAACAAAATAAGTGACGTCTGTACGGTCTCTGTATCTGCGTCGTAATTTACACGCATACGCACATATGCATGTGTACTCACTCAAATGCCCATATCTCACACACCGATGCAGATATAGCCAAACATAACAACCTTCGTGCAGACGTCGCCTTTCATGGAAAAAAATTTCATTGCAATCGGTTAACGCGTTTGGCCAAACACCGGCAACAAACACAAATATGGATTGATTTTTATATATAGAAAATATTACACAAAAAAACTTTTTATTATTTCACTTAAATTTGTTTTTTTTTTTCAAAGCACATGATACCTACATATGAAACACACAGTGTATACATTGTCAATTTTTTTTTCTTTTTTAAGAAACACATAATTTACACACCGATGCAGATACAGACATCGCACATACATAACATCCTTCGTATAGACGTCACCTTTCTTTAAAAAAAAATTTCATTGGAATCGGTTAACGCGTTTGGCCAAACACCGGCAACAAACGCAAATATGGATTGATTTTTATATACATATATATATAAATAGATATAGATATATTCTCATATCAATTTTAATTCACAAAAACTCACAAAATCGTAATGAAGAAACCCGAATCCGACAGCGCCGCCACCAAACATGAAACAAAATTGGCTTGATCGATAATAGATGGCGTTACGTTGCGTGTCTATCTGACAGTTCAATTGTGATACGATATGTTACATTCAAATGTGATTCTTTATTTGGTTGTTGCCAAAATAAATAAATACAAAATGAAAAAAAAAAAAAATTAAAAAAAAATCGAAAAAAACCTGTCGTAACACGCTGGGTGGTCAAAATAAGCCATTTTGAAGTTTAGATTTTTTTTTCTAAAACCCGTGCTGAGAAAATACCTTTCCAACAAAGTATAAATCATCAAAATCGGTTCGGCCAATCTCGAGTTATGCGGTTACATCGCTTCGGACACTTTCTTTTATATATATAGATGTATAATAACGGAGCAAAATGTAATAATGATTTGCTCAATGGCAAATGGCAAAATGACAATAAATAGTACAAATAAAGTCAATTTTTTTTAGTTATTTATTTATTAACAAAAAACGGCTGGACCGATTACGCTGAAAACTTAATCAGTTCTGAGTACGTAATTACGCTTCGAATAAACCCGGTCCCATGTCAATATCATCTTTGGTTCTCCAGATAATCGTGGCGAAAGAAAATTCCGAATGCACATACGTACATACGCACATACGTATATACACACGGACAGACATCTCTATAAAAACGTTGAATTTGGATTATGTTGACCTTGAAACGTGAAGATATGTCAAAATCCGCAATTCACAAAATCGGCCCCATTACAAGAACTTCCACTGGGAAGTTAATAAATAAATAAATAAAAAAGGGCTATCTCTTCAACGGAATGAATTCCCAGTTCACAATAGAGGGTTTCTAAACATCTCTAAAATAATTTAGTATTTGTTTGTTATTTTTACTTTATATTAAGTTTGTTATTATGTTTAATAAATTTGCTTCTTAACTTTCTTTCTACAATTGATTGTACTCCGTTTGACAAATGGCGAAATCTTTAGCCTCGAGAATGAAAGAACCTCAATGTATTCTGTTTCCCGAAGGGCTTTAATTTCCTATAAATGTTTATTTGTTTTTAAACTTAACAATGTTTTTTCAGTGTCTTAATTATTTACTTTCAGTGTTTTTTAGAGTTTTCATTGAATATGTACTTTGATATAAGTTTTAGGAAAACCATACGGTACCAAAAATGACTTCTTAACCAAAAACAAAATTAATATAAAAACATAGGGACGGGCTACAGTCCGCTTGGGCGAACTGTTGGATACCCTATTCTTATTCCTATCGCTCAGAGAGTATATATTATAAATTTCAGCTCCCTAGCTCAAACTTTGATTTTTCAAAAAAAAAAAAAAAATTGTGGGGGTGTCAGTGGGCGGATTTTGAAAATATTTACACATGAGCATAGAGGGCCACCTAGAGAGTATATATTATAAATTTCAGCTCCCTAGCTCAAACTTTTGATTTTCAAAAAAAAGTTTTTTATTAAATTGTAGGCGTGGCAGTAGGCGGATTTTGAAAATATTTACACATGAGCTTAAAGGGCCCCTAAAGAGTATATATTGTAAATTTCAGCTCCCTAGCTCAAATTTTGGTTTTTCAATAAAATTGTTTTATTTATTTGTGGGCGTGTCAGTAGGCGGATTTTGAAAATTTTATATGCCGAGCAGTTATAGGAGTCATAGATCATATATAAAAAATTTCAGCTTTCTTGCTCAAAATTCGATTTTTTCATCTTTCATCTTTGGTTCTCCAGATAATCGTGGCGAAAGATAATTCCGAACGCACATACGTACATACGCACATACGTACATACACACGGACAGACATCTCTATAAAAACGTTGAATTTGAATTCTGGTGACATTGAAACGTGGAGATATGTCAAAATCCGCGATTCACAAAATCAGCCCCATTACAAGAACTTCCACTGGGAAGTTAATGAATATATATTCGGCATTAACGGAACATACATGACCTAAAACCTTCCTTCTCCAACTATTTGTTTGTGCGAAGTGGAAGGGACCTACAATTTTAACCCGAATTCGAACCAAGCAAATTTGAGAAGCTTCTTATGACAATTGATACTCTTGTGTCAGACGTTCGCAAGAGGTGGGGCAGTGGAAAAAAAACTTTGTGTTACTTGGCCCCAGCGCGATTTGAACCTGCCACGTTTAATTTGGTAGTAGTAGTCCATACACAGACAGACTTATTCGGACTTATACGATACCCGTTCCCCTCCAAAACGTTCACCCATACCAAGTGCTCATTGCAGGGACGTTTGATCCTTGCTAATGATGACTCCATCGTCAGCAAAGAATAACTGATGGACTTTGGAGTCCGTCACTTTTCCTTCAAGCAGATAATCAAGGACTGTAATAAACATCAAGGGACTTAAGACGCTTTCCATGTGTACGCTGACTTTGATTGCGAACTTCTCGGTCCCGATAACGGGGCATCTTACTCTTGTCTTTACTTCCTCATACTAAAAAACTGCGACATTACGGACGAGCTCTAAATGGAGGATATGACAATACACAAGCGGCCGCAGTGATCTGGATACAATATACCACCTCCCCCCAAAATCTAATCCAATCTAAATGCCCTTCGATGAAGGCATAAATCATATTTAACTCTCGTTGGCAAAAATGTCGGCTGTCTATATTTTTCCCGACATTTTGTGAAATCGAGATATCAGATTTTTCGTATTTTGATAGTCGAAAATAACCCTTTAGGAAATTAAGATCCATTCCTTCATTTCAGAGACTCCATTTCATATTTCCGTCACCTCTTTTCAAACTTGAGCAAACAAAAAAAACATATCTTTAAGTTAATCACTTAGCCCGCCTTAAATTTGTTAAAGTTTACGAACTATCAGATTCTTATTTACTTGTTTTCTTTTTTTAACAGACCTTTCAACAAACCCGACTACCGACTCAGTCAACACAATTCAAGCCGACGCCAAGAAGACTTCACCCGTAAAGTAAGCTTTACAATGAATTTTATTTTCTTAATTTTTATTTATATTAAAAATTATCTTTTGAAATAGCGTAAGAAAAATTACAATCAAAAATATAATCCTGGCTGGAATCGGAATAATAGATCTAGTTATAATCAAAAATGGAACTCATCACTACCTAGATATGGCAATCCATCGTGGCAGCATAACAATTCGAATCCCTCTCATCCGAGTCAGTCCAATTTACCCCAAGAACAGCTACAAATATTGGGTGAATTCTTCAAGGAATTATTGTCCCAACAACAAAATTCGGGTAACCAGGAGTTTTTAGATCAAGTTCAAACCGCGAGATTTGGCAGTAGATGCGAGGAGTGGGATGCAGTTCAAAACAATCAGCAAAGCTCATTTTACAACGATTTTGACGATCAAAACTTTGAAGAAAACTCTCACAGAGGTCACGCGACCAATAAAGATCAAAATTCTTATCGTCACCGACAGGAAAATAGCTGTGACGAATATTTTGGACCGGGCTACAACAGTCTGCTAAACGGCGAAACTTCAAATCAACACAAACAATCGGATAACACGATTTCTGAAATTCAAAACAAGAAAGACGTACAAAAAGAAGCAAATAACCAAACTCAAAACAAGGAAGCTGTTGTTGATGTTTTGGAAGATAATGAGGAGAAATTAACATCCAGTGAGAACTTAGACGAGAGCCAGAATCGTTCAGAAGTAGTGACACCTTGGGTTAATTATAATCAAGGAACATTTAGCGATCTAGAAAACAATAGTCAGAGGGAAGTTAGCTCTTCTGATCGCTTCCCTGAACAGAGCTATCCGAATCAGGGTGATTTTCGCAGGCCATTTGATTCACAGATTGGCAATCAAAACTATCTAGAAAACAATAGTCAGAGGGAAGTTAACTCTTCTGATCGCTTCCCTGAACGGACCTATCAGAATCAAGGTGATTTTCGCAGGCCATTTGATTCAGAGATTGGCAATCAAAACTATCAAGAAAACAATAGTCAGAGGGAAGTTAGCTCTTCTGATCGCTTCCCTGAACGGACCTATCAGACTCAAGGTGATTTTCGCAGGCCATTTGATTCAGAGATTGGCAATCAAAACTATCAAGAAAACAATAGTCAGAGGGAAATTAGCTCTTCTGATCGCTTCCCTGAACGGACCTATCAGACTCAAGGTGATTTTCGCAGGGCATTTGATTCAGAGATTGGCAATCAAAACTACAGTCAGAGGGGAGAAAGCTTTACTAATCTTTACACAGAAGCTCCCTGTCAGAACACAGGTGATATTCTTGTTCCTGTTCATTCAGAAATTGACAATCAAAGTCAAAGGGAATTTTTTCCCCAATATGAAGAACCTTTTGAACCACTTTCTGACCACGTTCTGCCAGAAGATATACATGAAAGCACTTTGATAAAATCTGAGCCCGAAGACTGCTACTCAGATTTCAACTTGGCCAACTGCCTTAATGCTGACAACCCATTCCCTTCGATATCGGTCGTCCCTCTTTTCAAGCTAATCAAAAGCGAGCTTGAGGATTTGAATAGAATTGATATTGTCGCACCACTTACACCAACCCGTGGCCCATCTACACTCAGACCGAATTTAGTCCAGCGCAGAAAGAAATCAACAAACGATAGCGACTCCACAAGTATAACTGAGAATCTGGTTCAGAGAGTGGCTAACATGGACAAGGTGGGTATTAAAAATGTTATCAACAATGCTGGAACCAAATACGATGCGGCCTTGAAGATTCAAGCTCGCAAAAGGTTACGCGACGAAATTCGCAAACAGCTGAAGTCGATGAATTTCACTCCGCTCGAGAATAGTGAGAATAGTGTATTGGTTCCCGACGAGATTGTCGATTCGATGAACATTCCTGCCGTGGTCTTGGATGAGATTCGAAAGGCTTTTGGTATTGTCCTAGTGGATGATAAACGTTTTGTCCAAGAGTCAGATAAAGCCTCATTAAAAGTCGTTAAGGAGGCAGATCCATCCCCACAACCAGCATCACTGCCTCAATCAAAAACACCACCTCCAACACAACCAACAGATAAACCACCCAAATCTCCAGATTTGATGAGCCGATTAAAGATGCTGGAAGAAGTGAAATCTCAATCTGAAAAGATTTCTCCCGAAAGACCAGCTACAGCAACACCAAAGGAACATTCCAAGAGCAGACCCAATGATGACGTGGTGGTCATAAATTCATCCTCATCGAGCTCATCCAGTTCCAGTTCAGACAGCGACTCGGACACAAGTTCAACCAGCAGCAATGCCAGTACAACGTCCTCTATAAAACGGCGACGGAAGAAAAAACGAATCCTCGAGGCGAATGTGGTGGGCAACTTTGAAAAGCTTATCTTGCCCAACTTAACACACTCACAACGCCGTCGCTACAAAGACAAGTACTCGAAATCTACGAAGGGTTCGCTGCTGTACATTTACGGTGTCTGTGTGAGTAGAGCCAACCAACGCAACAGCACCATTACCCCAAAGGAAAGACTCAAGTTCAAGCGGGATCTCAGCTCTGCCGACAATGCCCAGTCCTTGGAATTCCTAATGAAGGCGATTTTAAATCTTTTTGAACAACAAAAGGCAGCAAAGCGATGCAAGAGCAAAGATACACCTACCCCAACTGCCACTAAGAAAACTGAAAGCCAAAGCAATCACTCTAATCCTGTTAGTTCCACAAAGAAATTAATAGATTTCACATGTAACCAGCGAAAGTCTGACGATGATGAACCGGGGATGGGGGCTCAAAGTGAAAGTGCCAACGCAGCACAATGCCGTGGTGAACTGCCGAAACATCAAAGTACAAAAGTGGATAAAGCTCCCCTACCACTACCATCAGCGAAGGGTGCGAATTATATGAATGATGCGAATGATGCAAACTCAGCACGAGGGGTGTCTGCTGATGAGCGACTTGTTGCACAACATTTGGATTCCGACTCAGATTTGGACGATTCAACTGAAATCGGCATCGAACCCTCATTCTCCTCCAGACTGTGGAAATCTCCGGGCGAGAAGAAATGCATCGAGCTCGAAACTTCCTCACCACTGAGCAGCATTGGACTGCTGAATATACCAACTGGTCATCACTCTCTAGACTTGAATTCATTGAATTCACACGGTCCAATTGGTAATGAAGCAGTTAGCAGCATAAGAGAAATTGATGTCAAACTTATGGAACTGCACAAACGAAAGATGTACATCGAAGAAATGATTCTCAAGCTGCAAAAGGATAAAATGGAAGTTGACTTGTGGACAATGAAGCTGCAGAACGAAAAGTTCATCCTTCTTAACTCGGCTCTAGCAAACGCATCCAGCAACAGCAACACCCTGGCTATGGTAACTCCGAAAATCGAAACGAAAACCAAACCAACGGCGAAGAGAAAACCCTTTTCGACGCCATTTTCGGAGAAACTTCGAAATCGAAAGAAGCGCTGCCAACGAGACATACTCCTCGAAGATACTAATAATGCCATCAACGCCAATAAATCGAAAGAAGATGCTTCGGATATTTCTAAGCTGATGCTTATGCCGAGGCAGACAAGGCGAAGTACTAAGAACTCTGAGACAGCTTCTGAGACAGCTTCTGAGACAGCTTCTGAGACAGTTACTGAGAAAGGTACTGAGAAAATTTCCGAGAGTCAGATTTCGGCGGCAGAAGCAACTAAGACTGTTAGTGAGATGAAGGCTAAAGAGGAAGCCGAAGAGGAAAAAATTGTTAAAGTCACGCAAGTTGATTATACAGATGTGCCAAATGGGGGTCTTGAAGGATGGAAACTGCCAATTACTCAGATTATTGTCGCTGGCGAGGCGATAGTTGCCGCCTCCGAAGATGGGAACATCTATAAGTTCAACATTCGAACTCGGCTTCTTGAGTCGAAGTTTTCGAAGCATACCGAGGCCATTACCCAGATATTTACCTGCCCAAAGGAGAATTTCGTTTACACAACTTCGTTGGATGGATTTTTGAAAAAGACTTCAATTGAGGTGAGTTTATGTTTGTTGGTAAGGCATTGTTAATTATTCAATTTTTCTGGAGATGGCACTGAATTTTCTATTGAACAGCATTTTCTCGGAGCTCTGAAAGCTAGTCACTTACGCGAAGGTTCGCCCTTGCACGAGATCATCACGTGACTTTATTTTTTGTCTCAATAGTTATTAGTCACTTTCAAGGGCATATTTTTAGAGCCTGCCTCAACACGAATCCAATTTAACTTTTTTCTGTCTCACAACCTTTGTCCGCTCTCTGCCATCATCATTTCGCTCGGTTTATTCGGTACACAAACTCCGCAATAGCTCCCTCCTCAATAGCTTGGTATATGCCGATATGCGCGAACGGGACGTGGATCGATTTTAACGCCGCGCTGCCATGAAAATTGCAACAAGATTTTACTTCAAAATGTATATACGCAAGTGAGGATTTTAAAGGCGGCATTGGTATCCTCTTTGTAAAACCGGGTGAAATAGCGACAGTTTGTGCGAAATTGTAAGCAAAAGATTAAGATAGCTTAGAGCTACAGGGCGTGCCAAATTAGACCCACCAATGTCAAACACAAATAACTTTTTTTTATTAATATGCAGCAAAACTGCATATTGTGGGGCTCCAAGGCAACACCACCAGCGTCAATTACACCTATCCAGATGCACTGCTAGGTGCGGTGTTGTGGCCGAAAAAGTTATTCGCCCGTATTTCTTCGAGAATGAGGATGAAACGCAAGAATCGACTTTCGGGGCTTCTTATAAAACATTGATCGACAAATTTCGCTGCCAATTGCGGAGCAGAATCCTAATTTGTGGTTTCAACAAGATGGAGCGACTGCGCACGCTTCTAGGCAAACAATGGAACTGCTGTGTGAAAATATTGGCGAGCGTTTAATTTCAAAAAATTCAGATTTTACCAGATTTAACTGCACCCTGATGTCATATTTCATACAAAGTGCCTTAGGTTAGGTTAAGGTGACTGTGAGTTCCATTGTGATGCCACGTGAACAAAGTGCCTTAATTTATAATGTATTTAATATATATAAAAAAAAAAAAAAAACATGATTATTTCATGTATATCTTATTTGGCACCTTTACTTTTGTAGCGAAGGAATGGAAATTTGACGATTGATTTGTTCAATTCAACCTCAGAATTGCTATTGTAGTTTATTGAAGGCTGGCTTTTGGAATAGTCCTTACTGCTAATGTCATACGGTATCGCTTTACTTACATTTCTGTGCTATACCTTCATCTACTGCTCCCTCGAATCCGGAGAATTTTCGCTGCAGATCTAATATCGCTCCCGAAACTGTCATAGCTTTGCCTAGTTCGTCATTTTCTGATCAACTGAATTTAACTGTCAAACAACGCATTTTTTTTTTTTTTGAATAGACGAGTGAAAAGACGTAGCCCTAAGAGGCTTGAAAGGGGTCAAGCGAACGGTGCCAATATCGTTAGACCAGCACATCTTAAGGCCCATTTAGACGATCATTTCAGTTGAGCTATCATTTAAGCTTTCAGTTTTTTTTGGTTATATTAACCCTTGCCCAAGGGCCGGCACTGCGACCTGAATGATCTTTTGTGCCACAAGGTTGACTTACGCCAAAAGACAACTGACTTCCCTAATGAAACTCAGCACGTCTTTGGTGGTACAGTTGCGAAGCTCCACCAGTGATAACAGCTCTCTGTGGAGAAGGCGTCGTCTAAACCAATGCAGAGCCGGGCATTCACAGAGTATGTGTTCTGAGGTTTCCTCGTCCTCCATGCAGAATCTACATTCTGACGTTGGACTAAGGTTTATTTTGTTGAGATGATATCTCAGACCGCAGTGGCCAGTGAGAAAGCCATCCAGCAATCTAATGCTTTCCTTATTTAGTGTAAGGATTTCCTTATAGGAGTAGGGCTTAATCAAGCGTATAGACTGTCTCAGACCAGCTTTCAGTTAAACTGATGTCTAAATGCACAAATTGAAGCGTTTAACTGAAACTGAAACTGATGGAATTCTCATAAGTTGCCAGTTCAGTTATCAGTTAAACTGATGTGTAAATACGTTTCAGTTCAGTTGTCAGTTCAATCGTCGTTTCAATTGCAGTTGGCGGTGAATCAACATTTTAGATTTCCTGTTTTTTTCTCAATATGTCGAAACGGAGTGATAATATGGTCGATTTCATTAAAATTTATCGGCTTTCATCTAATGGACGATGCAATGTATTTCTTCTGTCTTTCGACTGCTCACAAGAAAAATGAAAGCTCAACTGAACACTGGACTGACGTCTAAATGCACTGCCTTTTTTAACTGAACTGATAACTGATCGTCTAAAAGGGCCTTTACAATTGCTGGCAAATTCTTGGTCTTCACCAGCCCAAAATTATTCATCATCATTCACCAAAATTAGATCTGATGACAACTTAAAATTGACACACCTTTTATCAATAAACGATTTATTTAGCCTTCAAAAAACCATCTTCTCACTGAAGATGCGCTTGATATTTCAAAAGCATGCATTTGGAATCGATGATACTCTTCTTCAATGGATTAGAAATAACCTTTCCACCCATTTAACTCAAGTTGCTTTGGATGGATTCAAGTCAGCAGCTCATCAAACAAATGCTAGAGTTGCCCAAGGATCCGTTTTTGTCTTCGGCTCTCAATTTTTTATAAATGATCTCCTGTCTGTTACTCCTAATGCAATTCCTTCCTTGATGACAGTACCCTCAGCTTCTCATATTCGTTTTCTTTGTCACGCCTCTCATCTTTGAGTGTGAAACTGGAATGGCAACTTATGTTAAGCTCATTTTTATTGGGGTTAAACCAATAGAGCGTAATTAAATGCATCCAAAACGCAATTCTATCATTTAAGCAATGACCACGTCGATAAGAAATCTGCGAAATGTCTAGTCTTAAG
This sequence comes from Portevinia maculata, assembly GCA_949715645.1. Lineage (NCBI taxonomy): Eukaryota > Metazoa > Arthropoda > Insecta > Diptera > Syrphidae > Portevinia > Portevinia maculata. Next base: position 100,392,255 of record OX454528.1, read on the forward strand.
CAATGAAAGATATAATTCACCCCTCCGGATCTGGCTACAATTTATAAGGCTTCTATTCGCTCCAAACTTGAGTATATATCTGTGCCGGTGCCCGAATCACGTATTTTGAGCTAGACTCTATACTTTGTCATCGTCGATTTATCTCCTCGATATTTCTACCACATGTTCTCAAACGAGATAGCTAGCTGCATTCCGCCCTAAGAACATTTAAACCTGTCATGCCAGGAATGCACATCAATTAACCCTTAAGCCTATTTTTGGACGTATACCGAAAAACAAAGAATGCTTCCACACGAATGTGGAATGCTCTTTCCCGCTCTATTTGTCCTACTCATTATAAACATTTAAAACCAACGTGCATCGGTCTCTCTGCTCTCATTCTTATCCCTTTTTCCTTAATGCCCTCACTAGAAAAAACTGAAGAGGAGTATGAATCTCCGCGGATCTGATATTCCTTAATATAATTTTAAATAGCATACAATAAATCTACAAATCTTTATTCAACTTAAATATTTTGTTTATACTCTTATTAGAACTTTGGCTTGGAAATTCAATCTCTTAATCTACAAGAACCGCTACAGTCCATCGACATTGAATGGGGAACTGCTTTTATTGGTAGCCGTTGGGGAAATATTTTTACATACGACATTAAGGTGAGTGAATAGCTAGTCTTTATTTATGTAGTTATTTTTTTAATATACATACTTTCTCCCTTTTTTGCCCGTATCATTTTTTTCAATCAATTAACTGGCAATTTATTTAAAGAAAACCCGCTTAATTGCATCTCCACTGAAATTAATTTCATTTTCCTTTTTGCCATTACGCGTGAGAATCAATTAAGCGGCTTAAATCATTTTTAATTTTTATACCATTTTTGATTTTTTATTTTTTTTAATATACATAACTCAAAAAATGTTGCAAGTTTTGTTTAAAAAAACAGAAGAGTTCGTTAAATCGAACGAGAGATTGATTATAAAAACAAAAAGAGGAAAGGACCCAAATGGTTTCTCTCAAGAAAACCAGAGGTGATTAAGATCCATTTTGAAAATATTTTCCAACGGAACTGGATGCAAGCCAACTACCTAACTATCCAAAGGAATCAAAGACTTCCAATTCCCCTTACTATTCATTTAAATATCGTGTAGGTGAACCCTTAATTAAATATTAAAGCTGAAGTTTCACTTAATTTGTACATGAAGGTTAATCCCTTGCAGAATCCATCTTAGCCACTTGTACTCATACGTCCTTTCAAAATACCATGAATTTGTTTCACCCAATTCTCTGATCGCACAAGAATTCAATCCAAAATAAAAAGTACCAATGTGGCTTCCGGCCCTTCAGATCGACAATAGACCAAATCTTCACACTAAGGCAAATCCTAGAAAATGTTAATGAATTTCAAGTCAAGACCCACCACCTTTTGATGGCCAAATTCGGTATCCCGGCAAAATTGATCCACTTGTGTCGCGTGACACTTGAAAACACGCGGTGTAATATGCAGTTTGGAAGCAGCTCTTCCGAATTATTCCAAACTTGTACCGCATTTCGGCAGGAGATGAACTATCATGTGACTTCTTCAATCTTGTTCTGGAGAAAATAGTGCGAAGGGCAGGCGTCACACGAAAGGCACTATCTTCAATAGATCCGTCTAGCTCCTGGGGTATGCTTACGATATCGAGATCATCGGCAGTTCCCAGCGTGTCATGTCAGAGGCTTTCACGGCTATTGAAGAACAGGCGAAATTGGTGGGGCTTGAAGTAAATAAGGAGAAGACCAAGTACATGCTTTCACCAAAAAAAACAGACATCTGTCCACCGTCACTGTTGATAGCTATAATTTTGAGTTCATCTACCTAGAGGTAAACATCAACTCCACGAATGACACCTTAGTGGAGATCCGGCGGAAAATTCCTTAGGAAACCGCTGCAACTTCGATTTTGTCTCCACCTGTACTCGAGCACGTAGAATACTCCATAGGACCAATCCGCTTTCGCACTCGTACAGTGGCTAGAGTACTTCAAGATCTTGACGTTCACAAATCCGCTGGCCCAGATGGTATTTCCCCTATCGTTCTGAAGAGTTGTTCTTCCTCGCTGGCAAAACCATTGCGTAAGCTTTTCTTTCTATCCTTTTCTTCAGGGCTCTTCCCGAGAATATGGAAAACAGCATTTGTCCTGCCCATCCCCAAAAAAGTCGAATCTTCTTCTCCTTCCCCCTTCCGATGAAGTGCACTGACGTCCCTTCTTTCCAAGGTCATGGAAACGCTAATAAACCTTCAGTTCATGTTATATCTTGTATCCCGGAAACTTTTAATGACCGGCAGTACGGTTTTCGCAGCAACAGGTCCACTGGTGATTTGATGATTTATCTAACCGAAAAGTGGAACCAATTTCATGACCAGGGTGGTGAAAGTAAGATCGTTGCGTTTGATATTTCAAAGGCAAACAGAGTTTGACACCAAGCTCTCTTGTGGAAAATGCGTGCATTTGAAATCTATGATACTTTTCTTCAATGGATTAGAAATTACCTTTCGGGCCGTTCAATTCAAGTTGTTTTGGACGGTTCCTAGTCGGCAACTCACCAAATAAATGCTGGTGTTCCCCAAGGCTCTGTTTTGTCTCCGACTCGTTTTCATTTTTATAAATAATCTCCTGTCTGTTTCCTCTAATCCAATCCACTCCTTCTCTGATGAAAGTACCCTCAGCTTTTCATATTCGTTTCTTGGTTCACTCCCCCTCATCTTCGGGTGTGGAACTGGAACAGCATCGTATGTTAAGCTCTTGAAAACTGATCTCGACAGCATAACTAATAGAGTGGAATTTAATGCTTCCGAAACGCAATTCTTCTGTCATTAAAGAAAACTATAGTTGGAGTAACCACATATTCGGTGTCGCCTAGGTTTCCTTAAGCGATGCAAGAAATATTTCACCCCCTCTTATCTGGCTACGATTTATAAGGCGTTTATCCGCTCGAAACTTGAGTACAATGCTCATAATCTGGTCTGGTACACCAATAACTTATTTGGAGCTATTTTACAGTATCCAACAACGCGCGATAAAACTCATTGTTGACCGTAACACCGCAAGATCGCTTGACTCTTTTAGTCATCGTCGCAATGTCACCTGTCTCTCGTTATTTTATCGCTATTTCCACAATAAGTGCTCAAACGAAATAGCCAGTTGCATTCCACCCTAAGAAAATTTTAACCGCAATACCCACTGTGCGGAATGCACAGCAGTTCACCCTTAAGCCTGTATTCGAACGTACAGTGAAATACAAAGAATCTTTCCTAATTTTTCCTTCGCACTATAATCTATAAACATTCAAAACCAACGTGCATCGGCATCTCTCCCTATTGTTTAGCCCAACTTTCCTTAACGCCCGCGCTGTGTAGCCAATACATTATAAATGTACATTATATAACAACAACAAAAAATCTACGAAACTCCACACTCTAAGGACAAAATGCATGGTCTATCGAACCTTAATCATGACACTTGAAGGAGAAGATACAACCCCGAACTCTATGAGCTGTACAGAGATGTGGATGTTGTCCAAAAAGCTATATCAAGTCGACTACACCCGCTCGGCCACATTGAGCGAATGGACAATAATGTCTTGTTGCGGTTACAATTATTTTTGTGGAAAATGCCAAAACGCATACCATGGTATCCAATATATTTACTTACTTACTTACTTAGGGTGGCTTTACAGTCCGGGGTGGACCTGGGCCTCAACCAACAAGCATCTCCAGCCAGTGCGATCTTTGGCCAGCTGTCTCCAGTTTCGCACGCTAAGTTGGTTAAGGTCCCCTTCCACTTGCGTGCGCCACCTGAGTCGCGGCCTTCCTCTACTGCGCCGTCCCTCGGGTGTGGATTCGAAGATCTTCCGGGCCGGAGCATTCACGTCCTTTCGCTGTACATGACCCAGCCGCCTCAGTCGTTGGACCTTCACTCTTCTGGCTAAGTCGATGACGCTGTTCGTCGTTGGATCTCCTCCTCCATTCACCGCCTATGCAGACGGGACCAAAAATTACCCGAAGAATTTTCCTTTCAAAACGACCAGGAGCGACCTCATCCGCTTTTGCTAGAGTCCATGCCTCAGCACCATAGAGAAGGACTGGGATTATTAAGGTCTTATAAAGGGTCACTTTGGTTGTTCGAGAGAGGGCTTTGCTACTCAATTGCTTTCTTAGCCCAAAGAAACAGCGATTGGCAAGAGTTATTCTTCGTTTAATCTCACGCTGGTGTCATTGCCTGAGTTCATTGCGGAGCCTAGGTAGACAAAGTCCTGAACAACCTCAAAGTTATATCTGTCTATAGTGACATTCTGTCTGAGACGTCGGTGTTGGGTGTCCTTTCTTGATGACAGCATATACTTTGTCTTGCCCTTATTGATCGCCAAACCCATCTTAGCCGCCTCCGTCTCAATACCCACGAACGCGCCAATGACATCCCGCTGTGTTCTGCCGATTATGTCGATGTCGTCGGCGTAGGCGAGTAGATAGACGGACTTTTGAAAGATTGTGCCTCTGGTGTTAGCATTTGAGTTTTGCACTATTCTTTCAAGAACGATGTTGAAGAAGTCACATGACAGCGCATCGCCTTGTCTAAATTCTTTTTTGACATCGAAGGTCTCGGTGAGTTCTTTATCGACCTTGATGGAGCAGCGTGCATTCTCAATCGTCATCCTGCACAAACGGACGAGTTTGGCGGGATGCCAAAACCTGACATTGCTCTGTATAGCTCGTCTCTATAAATGCTGTCATAGGCGGCCTTAAAATCGATGAAAAGGTGATGGGTATCGATTTGGACTTCTTGGGTTTTCTCCTAGATCTGCCACAGTGTGAATATTTGGTCGACACTGATAGGGACCAATCAGGTTGTTGACGAAAGGCTTCAGGCGTTCACACAGCACGGCAGATAAGATCTTGTAGGCGATGTTAAGAAGACTAATACCTCTGTAGTTGGCGCAGTTCAGAGGGTCTCCTTTCTTGAGGATTGGGCAAACAATGCTGAGGTTCCACTCATCCAATATATTTAACACCGATAAATTATCAAAATTTACTCATATTCTAAATAAATCGTTAATTTTATTTAAAAATAAAAAACATTGATTAATCCCATAATTATTCTGACTTAGTTTTCCGTTGCATTATGAATAGATGCGCGTGAATCCAGTAAATTATTACTTAATTCCATTTCGGTTTATCTTCATGCCAATCATGGTGTTTTTCCTCGCCTGCATCCTTCGTTATATGCACGTTGAATACATGGTCCTTAACCTACAAAATAAGATAAAACCTTGAAAAAAAGGAGGTAGACAAAAATAATATTCTAACCTGAGGGGGATAAGGATATGGTGGTTGTGGTGGCGGTGCTGGTAGCGGTGGCGGTGGAGGAGGTGGATAAGGATAAGGCGGCGAAGGTAAGAATTTTCCCTTTTTTGCTAAAATCGCATTTAAAATAGTCGATCCCAACCCGAACTGTGGCGGATATGACACTGGATAGGACGGTGGTCCAAAAGCGGGGTATGGTGGCGGTCCAAAAGCAGGGTATGGTGGCGGTCCAAAAGCAGGGTATGGTGGCGGTCCAAACGCCGGATACGGCAGTGGGCTGAAAGCTGGAAATGTGGGAAAGAATGGTGCTGGAGCGAAAGATGGCGCTAGCACCAAAACTGGGGGTGAGAAGAGAGGTGCAAATGGTGATGGAAAGGGAAATGGTGATGGACCGGCAACTGCTGACAATGGAACCACTGGCAGGGAACCAGGCAACAGCCCACTAAGGCCTAATCCAAATGATGTTTTTATTTGACTGCATGAAATAATCTGAAAGACAATGAATAGATCGATAGATAGTGTGCGCTATGGTTTTGCTTTACTTACGGCAACTGCAAAAGCAAACGGAAATAGTAGCGATCGCATGGCGTCCACAAAATGCATACTGAACTGATACCTCCGCAATCTTTTGATTTTATAGTGTCTGCTCCTATGCATCTAGTAGTATGCATTTGTGATTTCTGCAGGCGCATATTTACATATGCGCTGAATGAGCTAAAGCTCAGGGCGGCAGAATTTTAGGGGCCGCAAATATCTTTCACTTTATCTGTAAAAAAAAAAAGAGTACCTAAATGAAGACTGTTGCCAAGAGAAAAAGAAATACACTGAGAAAAATGCATTTTCTGCATATTTAACGAGAAACGCTAACGGAACAATTGTGATATGGCTGTTAGCATGACACGTGTCCCGATAATTAGGCTTGATTCGATCCAAGTAAATACGAGTACTTACTCAATACCTTTGATTCGATACAAGTTCAATTAGTATCGATACCCTTTTGGTTCGATCCAAGTGAGTATGGAATAAAGTACACGTATCGTATCGAATTGTATTCGCGACCATATCAAATGCCCATGGTCATGTTCTCCGTTTTCTACCTCCGCAACTTGCAATTTCTCGCTGTGAGTTTTCTCCTTTTTTGCTCCACAACATTTCAAATGAATTGACTGTTGTAAGTGAGAGTGAAAAATATCATGAATGAAACAAATTTTTTTTTTATGCGATTATACACCTGGGCACTCATTCCGTACGTCGATTATCGCCAGACGATATTATTTTGGTAGTTGCTCCTCATACTCGTAGAAGTAGATAGGGACAACAATTGCCGAAGCGATACCGTCTGTCGACTGTCGTCTCATTCACTTTACCACAGAACTGTTGAAGAAAGTATTCTTTTCGATACGAGTAGGTATCGATACATTTGATTTTATACTCGATGGGTATCGATAAGCTTTTCTGAGTACTGTAATTAGTACTGATATCAGTACTGCACTGGTATCGAATCAACCCTACCGACAATACTATCTGTAGTCGAAGAAACTGAACGAATGTCTCTCTTTAGGTAAAAACATATTCTATTTCGGACCCCCTCGATTTTCAACATCATAACATCATATTCCTTACCTTATACTTTGTGAGTGACAAAATCTGTAACGTACCGATAGTTTGTTTGCGGTTTGTGAGACAAGGACAACGACTAAGATGCGCGCAATGCTTAAGTTATAAGGAAAGTTGTCCTTATCACATGAGCGCGACAGTCAGATATATTTTCATTCCTTCGTAACCAAATCAAAAGGATTTTTTAGTGTATCTCGGTGTATCTCGATAATTCAGTGAAATTGTGTAATAGTTCTTATTCCTTATAAATAGAAGAGAATTATTGATTTCCGTAGTTCGTCGAATAAAACTACCTACCAAATGTAATTGAATTTCACGGTCGTGCTTTCCATAAAAAATGACTTGTTTAATGATATCGAAAAAAGGATTTCAGAAATTTATTTACAATGAGTGGTGAATTTCTATTAGATGGCGAGTTTAACTGCCGGCATAAAGATTGAGGGTGTGCAAGACCGAATGCCTGGGGCAATATACTGTCTGACTTTCCATTGACTACTATCCTCCTGTCCAACTTATTTTCCTGCAGGTTCTCGTGGTCGTCCTTGTGTTCTTGTCCTTTTCGAGTCCAATGTCCCTTATCTAATAACAGAACCCAATTCGTTTAGTACCCTCAGTTCTGATCATAATCCTGTTTCTTGTAACCTTTCTTGGCTGCGGGAAAAAAGAGTTCAATATTTCCTAGATTTGAAAAATGCTAATTGGAAAACGTTCAAATCAAAGATAAAAAGGAACCTTCAAAATAGTTGCACAGATCTTGAAAGAGTGTCTTGTAAGGATTATGTTGACTCCATTGTTCAAATCTCTACGCAAGCTTTTCTTTCTTCAGTTGATGAAAGCATTCCCAAACGTGAAAAAAGGGTACTTATAAAAAACTTCCACTTCATATTTTAGAACTTATTAAAATAAGAAACATTCATCGAAAAAATTGGCAAAAGTATCGTTAACCTTTTTCTGGAACAATTCTGTCGCATTTTAATTTTAATAAACTCATCACTGATCAAATGCCGGTGCATCGGAACGAAGAATGGAACAAAAAATTGAGCGTTCTTGATGAAAATTCTAAGCCTTTCTAGAATATCGTTAATGTAGTAAAAAACAAAAACCGAAAGATACCATTTCTAAAGGATTCTTTCAACACATATTTATGTTGAGAAAGCAAACTTAGGTTAGGTAAGCGGGCTGGCTTACTCAGATCAATACCGAACCATTGTGATGCCCATCGGGGGAGGAGGGTTGTCCCTTACTCATTTTTAACCCTGTCTACGAAAGCTGAGATTAATTACCCACTGTGTTGTTCGATACAAACCATCCTGTGGATTTGGTGAAGTTCATTATCCTGTCTATCGGTGTGCTAAGACAGCTCGTCTAGGTCATGGAAGAAATGTCTCCCCAGGAATCTGTACCTGATGTGTTTGAGGGCCGGGCAGTGACATAGGAAGTGGGTTGTATTATTGTGCTAATTCATCCGCTTTCTCGTTGCCTAGAATGCCTTCATGTCCCGGAACCCAGCAGAGCGATATCTTATGCTGAGTACCAAGAACCTTGAGTTCTTCGCGACAGCATTTCACAAGCTTAGATTTTATTACTGCTGCAGTTAAGGCTTTTATTGCTGCCTGTCTGTCGATAAAGAAGCTAATACCATCGGGTGGTATTGCCCTTACCACAGACTCACGGGCTGCTGTTGTCACTGCCAGCCACGACCTCTGTTGATAAGACAGTGCTGTGGTCGGGGAGGCGTACCGATTTTGATATGCCCAGTGGAGCCAAAAAGACGCCTGACCCCACTCCCATTACCATTTTTGAGCCGTCCGTAAATACGATTATGGCTTGCGTGCTGGGGATGAGTCCGTTTCTCCATTCTTCCCTGCTGGGATAGGTACTCGAGAAAGGTCTTGTGAAATCTAAGTATGGCGTGATGTAGTCCGTAGTTGGTACATGGCCAAAGTATTTCTGCATTTCGTTTGGTATCCAGTTCACTGTTTGGCAAATTCTCATGGAACTAATGGCGGCTGTTGATTGAACAAAGATGTCTAGCGGATGCAGGTTGAGGATAGCCTCCAGTCCTACGGTTGGAGTTGTCCTCATCGCACTGGTTGTGCCAATGCACGCTAGTCTCTGAACTTTCGTAAGAGCTCTTAGGTAGGTGGCTTTATTGGTTGCCTGCCACCATACGAGACTGCCATAGGTCAGTATAGATCTTACTATTGCCGTGTACATCCACAGTTTAATTTTGGGAGATGGTCCCCAGGTTTTCCCAAAAAAAAAAAAACTTACTCGCCACAAGTTTTTAAAAAATCACCTGTACTCAACATTTTGGTCAGTTTGTAACAAATGAACTTGTTGGGAACACAATCGAAAGATTTAATATGTTAAATGAAGTGACTCCTTCTAATGCATTAGTAACTGACGAAAACGTTAGTGATGAAGTGAACAGTCTGCAAACCCATAAAGTAGGAGGACTACACAAAGTTCAAAATGCATACTTAAAACAACTTCCTCAGGTATTATTTAACATTTGTTTTTAATGCATGTTTAAAATGCCAATGCTTTCCTCAATGTTGGAAAAACCTTGATTGTCTCTGTTCTTAAAGCTGGAAAAGCCCCAGATATCTCTGAAAGTTACAGGCCAATTAGCCTACTAAGCAACGTCTGAAAGTTACAGGCCAGTAAGCCTACTAAGCATCGTCAGTAAGGTTTGTGAAAAAATCTTCAAGCAATACATTTTAAAAATAGTTTTAGATAAAGATATTTTTCCTAATATAAAATTCGGTTTTTGAAGCTTTCACAGCACTTCACACCAGGTAAAAAGAATTTGTAACCACGTTTTAAAGCAACGTTTACGTGGTCAATCAACAGGCATGATATTGATAGATATCGAAAAAGCCTTTGATTCTGTACAACTGTGTCTGGCACAATGGAATAATATATGAAATGTTACACTTCGAGTGGCCTTTGTATTTATGTAAAATTGTTCAGAGTTTCTTATCCAATAGATATTTTCAGGTCCAAGTAAATTGTGTTGTTTCTAACATGTTATTTTTTGATGCTGGTGTGCCCCAAGATCAGTCCTAGGTCCAACCCTATTCAATATCTGTACTTCAGATTTGCCAAGTCTTCCGCAATCTGAAGAGCAGCCATGTTTGCTGATAACCCTACGGTATTTGCGTCTAATGAATTTGCTCTCAACATTGAGACCAATCTAAAATTTGCGGTCGAAATACTTGAAAAATATTATAACAAATGGAAAATTAAGCTGAATGTTAGGAAGATGCAAGCCATCTTTTTCACACGAAAAAGAAAACTTGCTATCTTCCCAGCAGACAGCATGCCATAAATGGTAACACGATACCATGGGAGCATTCCGTAAAGTATCTCGGGGTCCACCTTCATACAAAACTTACATTTGATCAAAGTAAGTTAAGGAAAACTGGTATTGCAATTAAGATGCTTTACCCTTTCATCAATAGAAAATCTTTACTCACAAACGACAATATAATTAATAAAGTAATTTTCCAGGCTATCCCACTATGTGTGTCCAATATGGGGTACTGCAGCAATATCCCATTTAAATAAGTTGCAGGTATAACAAAACAATGTTTTAAAAATGATGTTAAATCTGCCCTTTCATAATTCAACCCTCGATTTTCACAAAAGTGCGAATATTGAATTGATTTTCGATAGGATTCGAAAACTAACAGCTAATTTAAATAACAGCGGTGATAGTTCTGAGAATTCTCTCATAAACCTGCTAAATGTTTAATCTGTGATATTTTCGTGTAAACATCTATTGCGTTTGCTTTCATTTATTAGTTATTTATCGATTATTTACTTAATTATTCGTTTATTTATTTATTTATATATTTATTTATTTATTTATTTGTCTATCTATTTTTTTTTAAAAAAAAGATGGTTTTTTTTCGTATTTTCCTTTGATAAATTATTCCCATCATTTATAGTTATTTATTATTTGCCATACAAGAAAATGCTTCAGAGAAAGATAATGTATCAAATCTCTGAATTGTAAAATGTGCGGTCACTGACTTTTTTGAAAACATTATTACGAAATAAATGAATTGAATTGAAATAATGATATCGAACGGTCAGACCTGATCAAATCCGTCGCTTCACAGATGTCAAGAAAAAAAGTTATTAAATAATTAAATAAGAGTAGGTTCGTAAGTGAAGTACCGTTTGTAAGTAAAGTGCAAATGTTTTTTTTAACAAAAACTTGAAGAGCAGCGGCTACATTTAAGCGCAGGGCGGCACTGAACTTAATACGCCACTGGATTTCTGTAAATTGATAATTGCATTTTGAAAAGTGAAAATGTTCCTTTATTGACATCTCTGGAGCTGTGCCATGAACAATTACATGATGTTTTTATTGTGTCATTACAAGATCATTAGTCTGTGAGCTTTATCTTAAGTATCAAATTTCAATTTCACTTTCTGTCGTTGCCTAATGGGAGGATGCCGCCGATGTTCAATGTCACCTCACATCGGAGGTGTCGGAATGGCGATTTTTTTTTTTTACTCTACCTCGAGTTTTACCATACAAATTCTGACCCGCTGAAAAGAAGATTAAAAATTTATCTGAAAATAAACTAGGCTTGCATGCCGAATTCCGGTTGTGAACACTCTTTACACACAGCCAGGAAGCTTGTCTAAAATGGGTGTGTACAAATTTTAGGACGGTAAAGCGGCTTGAGGGAAAATATCCAATTAATCTATTTTCCTTCAGTTGAAACAATTTAAGGTTAATTTTTCTCTTGTCTATATATATTTAGTCTGTTTTTATTTAAGTGGAAACGTAGTGTTAGACTAGATTTGGAGTGCGGGATTTTGTTGAATCTTGTCTGCAAGTAGCATTCCTATGGATGCAAAAATTGTGAGAAAACAATGTGCGGCTTACTTATATTGGGGCTTTATTCGTTGATTTCGTTCAGTGTTTCTTTCATAGTTACGAGGCATTTTTCTGTTAAAACAGAAACAAGTAATTCAGCTTCGAGCTATGACCCACGAAAATAGTATTCTGCCTTTTCTTCCTTAACGCATTAGTGACGAGAGGCTTAAAATAAAGATTTTGAGTTGATATTTACAGCGTCGTTTCTTATTAGTATATATAAGTTATGCCTATACTTACTTTGTTTGTACAGCGAGGGGTTTGGCCGCTATAGGCCGTTACCATATGGTAACAGTCGTACAAACCGCATACAAAATACTTTAATATTTACTTTATTCACTTTACATGCATCACATGCAAATTTTTAAACTTTTAAATGAAAAACGTTTAATATTTTAATATTTTGAAAAACAGTATGTACTTTATTGGCTTTTAGCTAAAGTATGATATCGCTCGAAACAAATTGGGCAGAGACCAACATCGCACTTTTTGCACACAAGTCTAGTTGTAGACTTACAAAACTGGAACGCACATCTGCGTCGGGTAGCAGATGGTCAAACATAGTGGCTTATTCCATCAAATCGAACATCAGCATCAGATATATTATATATTTTTCTTGCGACTTCGACTTCGACGACTTCATGTCCCCTACTTGCGAGTAACCCGATATAAGCATTATCCCGATAAAAACACGAAATTCACTCAGAGTAATTTCGGGATTCACGTTGTCATTTGCTACTCCATATTCGTTTCTTTTTTGGGCTATCAGATTCAACATTTCGTCATCAAAAAATCTTTCGAACAGTTCCCAAGCAGGCGCGACACAGTCCCTATAGTCCGGAGCCGGAAAGTAAGGTTCCCTTTTTATCAGCCTTCCACTGAAAATCATCTGCAAGATGCGGTATTTTCTTTGGCATATTGACTGCAGATGACTGTGTCGAATTGGACGGTGAAGCATCTGAGCCTGTACTTGCAGAAGCATGCAATCGCTTCTTCGTTTTGTAGTGGGGGATTTTGGTGTTTCAAAAGCTGTGAGTTGTTCAACCTAAGGACTAAGAGACAAAATCCGTGAGCGTTCAAAACTAGGATGCAAAACCATATGTTATTCAAAATTTCGCTGGCGTTAGATAAAATGTTGGATATATCCCCGTATGCACTCAAGCTAGGAATATCAGCATCATCATCTCCTCCTTTTTTGATACGGAGCTCGCAAGGCTGCAGCAAAATTGAACGTTGCAGATCATCACCCGTACCTCCTTCATCCAACCAACCGCACTCGGATAAATTTTGTCATCATCAACGGAACTCACTAGTTCCTCCAACTACTCCAACGCGGCATCGGTCGTTTGAAAATTATTATATCTAATGATCAAATAATAAAAACACTCTCACTGCTCTAAATAAACCATTCTAAAAACATACAAAACATAACAAATACGTGCATAGGTCCTCAAAAATCCATACAATTGACTGTAGTTTGACAAATATTTGTATAGACTATATCCTGCTTGTACATCAGAGCCTAGCCCCTTACGGGCAGGTGAATTGTATCCTACTTTATGTAGAGATAGTGCGCAGATGCAGGCGGCAATGGTGCGATGGTAGGCAGGTCCGAATCCCGACCAGGGCCATGATTTTTATAAATTGAATACACACAACAAAAACAAATCTCCCTAAAGCAATTTAGGCGCCACCTGTGAAGAAAAAAATCCAATCGCACCAAACTTATTTTCTATCCTTCTATTCTTTCATACAGTAAGTAGCACCCAAAAATAGGCAATGAATCATTTGCTGGGATCTACTTACAGCAACAAACAAAAATGCCTGCGCTGTGGTTTCCACTATAAGGGTACTGTGTCACCACAGAAAAAAAGAAATCCCTTTAGCGCACGCAAATTATAAAAAAAAGATAAATCATTTAAAAAAAAAAAACAAAAAAAAAATATGTAATCTCTGAATTGTTCAATTTCACTTTCTCATACCAAAAATCTACACATATACACTGTATTATAGTTTTTAGCGTATATGAAAAAAAATCTTGTTTCTATGCGGTATGTCCGACTGTTTCCATATAGCAACACGAGACTTTGAGCCAATATACTGATATAACGGAACTTAAAAATTTAATTTTAAAACTAGAATCCGACACTCTTACAAATTTAGCACATAACCGCTTTCAGACAATAGACAAAAAACTAATATTTTTACACGCATAAAGATTGTTACTTGAAGGGTCGCGCCATTCTTGCCTTTTTCGCACTTTTTCAAATAACACAAATTTACACAACCTCTCACACAGTCCACTGATAAGCAATTGCTTATTGCTACGGCTTCACACGACGGGCGAAATGTGTACCGTTGCACAGATGCATATTTGCTAAGCCACACGTCCAGAGAATTTTTATAGGCGCCAATTCGTGGAAGCCATCAAGTGTGACCATATGGCAACTGTCGTACTTAATGGGTTAATGGCGGTGAGGCTATGATCAGGACGAAAGGGATCATAACCCTCCCACTTAACTGCATCCTTACTGGTCCGCCTATGGGGTTCGCCGGTTCAACCTCAGAAAATAATGGCAGGCCACCCGATTTTGAATCACTTCGTCACTGAGGCCAATCAAATGCTGGTGTTGCTGCATTTGTGTGGTAAAGGAGTTTTAAGGCCTGCCTTTCTTTCGCGATTGGATTCGTAGGATCTCTCCTTTGAAGGCTTCCTCGGATCTTAGAACTTCTTGTTCGATTAATCTTTGTTACTCCTGCTGTCGTGCGAGCATACTTTGTGTATGCTGTCCAATATTCCAACCGTGTGTGAGCGCCGGGCGCACAACTGCGGTGAAGAGCCTTCCTTTCACCATAGGTGCATTTTTCGATCCCTCCAAAACTTCCACTCATACATCAAGTGTTCGTTGCAGGGACGTTTGATCCTCGCTAATGATGGCTCCATCGTCAGCAAAGAATAACTGATGCACTTTGGAGTCCGTCACTTTTCCTTCAAGCAGATAATCAAGGAGTGTAATAAATATCAAGGAACTTAAGACGCTTCCCTGGTGTACTCCGACTTTGATTTCGAAATCCTCGTTGACTCCAGCGGGGCATCTTACTCTGTCTTTACTCCCTCAAACATGTCAATGATCATCTGTACATAGGTCTCGGGAATTGCTCGTTGTCTTGGCGCCGAGGTATTAAATGCCAGAAAGGTATAGACTGATACTATGCATGTGATGTTACATATTTGGTAAGAGTGTCCAGTGGATACTATAACCCACAGAACCACACGAAATTCGCACTCTTTTTCCTAGACGCTTCTGTTTATACCCTATTATAAAGGCCCAACCAAATTTGCGTCTGGTCGCTTAAGTCAGCTTAAACAACGGAGCAAATACACAGAGATGAAAACCCATACCAGTAATAGCCACAATGCTCCTTTTCGGACCGTTTCGTTCACTTTCACGAACTTAAGTTAGAGCGATTGATGTGGCTCATAACGTACGGAAATTGCAAATTTGACAGTTGTCTATCCCTCTCCTTGTTTATAACCTTTGTAGGCAACATATAACGTTTGACAACAGCTGCTTAAGTTGCCAGAAGCAATTCTGGACACTTTTCGTTTTGACGATGCCTATGGTAGCTTATCGTTCGGTTTTTACTCTAGTTTAAGCTCACTTATGTTCATTATAGTTGGCCCTTTGAGCTATAAAAATGTTAATTCATAGTTTGTAATATACCTTAATATTTCGCGTAGACCCCTAAAAGTTACTATAGAGGTGTTTTTTTCTGCATCTCAGTAGTAACTCACTCTTTAAGATCAGAAAAAAACGATTAACACTCACTCCAAAGTCACTCTATTTTCATTGGAAAAAAACACAAAAAAAGTTTTACGAAACCCCCGGGGTTATCGATATGCGACCTCTGCCGTCTTTTTTGTGAACACGGCCCCCTTTTTGCGACTATCGTTGAGTTTTTAACGCCGCTGTGAGTTTATTTTACGAGGCGGTGAGGCTATTTCAATGCGTCGTTTGAACCGCACGATGTTACACGGGGAGCGGTGAGCCATTTTTTTTAAATATACCGTTATCTCTATTATTCAGCGCGGAATACGAATTTTTATTTTTATTTGCCGTGCGGCCATCCCGAAAAATCAAAAAATAATATTGAATTATTTTTTCTATTATATCAAAAAAAAAAAAAAAAACTATTCAAATGGCATTTACGCGTTGACGTCAGAATAGAATCTGTAATTTTATACAACGCCGCGTTTCTACGCCGCGGTGAACTCGACAACGCTCTAATGCAACGCGGCGGGCAAACGCGGTTTTAAAACGCGTTTTGTCTGGCGAAGCCTTTAATTGAAGTATAACTTACAATGTTCATAATATATAATTTCAAAAGTTGCGTTATAATAAGGCATTCAAAATGGTTTCATATACTAAAGCTTTGGTTAGATTGTGTAAGCAAAGTGGGCAAATTTTTGGTCTTATTTGACAGATTTCTGTGTACGCTGTCATACAATCTAATCAGCATATCTTGTATAATCAATAATACGTACGTATGTCATAACCAAAATAACCATATCCTATTAACTGCATTTTTGAGGTGAAATATTTAAGCGGTTGCTGTCAAAATGCGAAAAATCACAAGCGCTTACTCTGGTAAAGGATTCTGGTAGCAATTTTAAAAAAAAGTTGTTTCAGTCTTAACTTCTACATTTCTGTCTCCAAAGAAATATGTTTGCACCGTTGCCGGACTCACCGCTTGCCCGCTAAAAGCAATTAACCAACCAATTTTTCTTCCTTGAAGTAGCAACTGCACAAATAATAACAAAAAACTGGTTTTCAAACTTGTAATCAGAATTCGTTACCCAAATAAGGGCTTGTGGAATTCGCGCAACCCAATGAAAAAAGTTTAGAGGGCAGATTAAATTAAAGTTTAGTGTGATTCTTTAGAGACAGAAATGTAAAAGTTATTTTAAGGAACTCTTTGGAGTTCCAGGGACCTCTTGGTAAAATAACATTCAACACATAAAGGACATTTTACAAAACTATCTTTTTTGGTTTTAATGACCTTTTTGGGGTTTCAGGGACTCTTCAAAAACAGAGGACCTGTTCCATTAGCCTGTGATGATTGCTTTAATTCCTGCAGCATTTTCAGTACAGATTATATATATTAAGTTGTGCTCCTACGGTTTTGAAAGCGAACAGAATCTGCCTACCTAGATAATTATTTTTTGCTTAGACTATATAAGTTTGCTATTTCCACTGAACGGTGAAAATTTCACAATAGCAGTTACGGTCAAAACTTGATTACTCGAAGTGGTCGCCCCAAAATATTTAATTCTTTAATAAAAGGAATTCATGACATGAACTTAAGTCTTCGTCTGTCCCCTTTCTCCTTTTTATACCCTATTCTAGGGGTATATTAATTTTGACGCATAGTTTGTAACATACCTTAATATTGCCCGTAGACCCCTAAAAGTTACTATATTTATGATCAGCATCGATAGTAATGTCGATCTAGCCATGTCCGTCCGTCCGTCCGTCCGTCGGCAAAAATTAGGCCTTTAAACTGGACCTAGAGAGCTGAAATTTTAACCATATACTCTCTAGGGTCCCGAAATAATCAAGTTTACGAATTTTTGAAATCCGCCCACAGACACGCCCACAAACTCAAAATAACAAAATTTTGGAAAAAATCGAATTTTGAGCTAGAAAGCTGAAATTTTTTATATATGATCTATGACTCCTAAAACTGCTCGGGATAAAAAATTTTCAAAATCCGCCCACTGACACGCCCACAAATAAATAAAACAATTTTTTTGAAAATCCAAAGTTTGAGCTAGGGAGCTGAAATTTATAATATATACTCTCTAGGGGCCCTTTATGCTCATGTGTTAATTTTTTTTAAATTCGCCTACTGACACGCCCACAATTAAATAAAACAATTTTATTGAAACACCCAAGTTTGAGCTAGGGAGCGTTTTTTTGATAAAATCCTTTAAATGTTATATAACAAAATATGTAGAGCGTTCTTAACAATTCAACCATACTTAGACTTTTGTCACGCCCACTTATGAGGGATAGGAATAAGAATAGGGTATCCAACAGTTCGCCCAAGCGGACTGTAGCCCGTCCCTATGTTTTATATATATTTTTCCGCCATCTTTGTCTTTCAATCCCAAATACAAAGACGGAACTCAACATTTCGGTGAAATGACGAATTTGGGTAAACGTACTATTTATAAAACAGGATTTAGTTCAAATTACTTGTCAATCTTTGACTATTGACTCTTGACTTATGTCAACTGCATTTTCCACAACATCCCTATTGAACAGACTGTTTATCCGGAAATTTCTTGATTACACTGCTTTACTAATGAGATGAGAAAGAAAAATTGGCGTATGATTGTGGAACTAAGGTGTCTAACAAGCCCTTCTACTTGTCAGGAGGGCTTTGGCATCTAGAGAATTGAGTAAAAAAAAAGATTCCTTACACTAGAAAGTTTACCGCATGTCCGAACATCATTTTTTTATTTTGTTATTTATGTCCGAGTAATAGTGCTTGACCAAACGAAAATACTTACCCCTACCCTTATTCGAAAGCATTCGAGACCATCGACCACAACATTATGTCCCAAAAGCTATTGCAAATGTATAACTTTACACCCGAAGCAGTGAAGCTCATTTTCTCCTATCTTTCTGGAAGACATCAAGCAGTTGTTGTTGGAGATCAGATTTCCAACTTTCTACCGCTTTCCTGTGGAGTCCCGCAAGGTTCAATATTGGGCCCGACCTTCTTCTCAATTTATGTTAACGAAGCTCCGAAAGTAATTCGCCACTGTGATGCACATCTTTTTGCTGACGACCTTCAGATAATGAAAAGCAGTCCGCTTGGTATGATTGAGGACTGTGCTATCAAGATTAATGAGGACCGTTCATCTATTAATCGATGGTCTTTAAAATGCGGCCTCACCTTAAACCCCCAAAAAACTAAATGCCTTGTAATATCGAAAATAATCGTAGATATTTCCTGTTTTCCTGCCATTGAACTCGGAAACACCCAAGTCGAGTTTGTGGATAAAGTCAAGAACCTCGGTATATGTTTTAATAGAACACTAAATTGGAATAACCATATCACACTGGCTGTAGGCAAGGCATACGGAGCTCTTCGATTGCTTTGGCCAACTAGGAAATTCACCCCTTTGGATACCAGGAAAATGCTAGCTAAAACCCTTGTAACACCGATCTTGACTTATGGCTGTGAAATTTTCTGCAAGCTCGACAGCGTAAGTCAGAGGCAGCTCAACGTTGCCTTTAACAGTGTGGCTCGTTATATATTTGGTCTAAGTCGGTATGACCACATATCATCATTCTCTAAAAGTATATATGGAATCTCTTTTCAAGACCTTATAAAACTTATAACTCTAACAATGTTCTTCAATATTATCCAAACGCACCAACCTTCATACCTTTACGAAAGAATCCAGTTCTCGTTGTCTAGAAGATCTTACCTAATTATAGTTCCCCGTTTTACATGTCTTACTTCAGAGCGACAGTTTTTTGTTAACGCAACTCGGTTATGGAATACTCTGCCACGCCATGCGCGAAGTTCAGATAGTCTAATTGCCTTTAAGAAAAATGTCTTCACACACTATCTGATGACATAACCTTCCTTTTTCGCGGCTTCTGTTTTCTGTTGGGTTTGCTAAACTTTGCTATACTTTTCTTTACTTCCCTTTTCTTTTTTTTTCTTTTTTTCTTTTTCCTTTTTTTTTTCTTTTCTTGTTATACCCTCCTTTTTTCCTCACCTTTTTCTCTTTTTATTTAAACATTGTAAATATTCTTTAAATATTGTTAACCTTGTACCTTATATTAAGCTTTTTTCGTTTAAATTAACTTTATTATTTACAATCGTTTCTTCTTTTTTGTTATAAATATTATATGCATATGTCCGATTCTAAGCTTTATTATAAACAAGATGTTAATCTTAAAATCAAGCTACGATGATAATAAAATACAAATACAAATTCCCGGTTCTATCACATAGTCAGCGACTTTTTATGTCTATAAAATCATAATATATAGTTACAAGGTTCTACTTACCTTTCCCCCATTTTTTTGCTGACTCGGCGAAAAAGTAATTTAAAAACTCATTTTGCATAGACACCCAAAACAGTGCCTGAGGATTTCTCTCGCCATAACAATCGATTTTAAATTATTACCCAGACGTGCTGGTAATTCACGGTACCTATTTTCTTCTCAAAGACAAATTCTCCCCATGCCCTAAAATGTTCGTCCTCCACGAATTTCAACGACATTACAAGGCGTGTGTAAATAAATCCGATTTGTGTCCCTCCATGAAGGCAGACAGTGCATCTGTCTGTTCTCCATCCTAGAGGGCGTTGCAAAAGATGCGCCACCAATCCTTTGATGCAAACGAAGAACACCGCTTGTCACCTTAAGCAAAGCAAACAAACAAAGCATTGAAAATTCGTTAATATCCTTACCATATAATAGTGCAGGGCAAAGCTTGCCTCTAATTTCTTAAGGTTTCCCCTCTCTCGTGCAGGCGCATGCGTTCGATTTGACTCTTAGGATGCCACTGCAAGAATAAAGTCGTCGCATGCACACAACGATGCAATGAACAAAGGAAGGGAGGATGGCTTTTTTTGTTCCGAAACTTGGAGCATGACAGTTGCATGGAATTTACAGGAGAACGCCACATCACTCTGCCTAATGTGACTTTGGAAGCTTTTCTATTGCTTTCTTTTTGGAATGCAGCTGGAAATTGGGTCGACATTTGATTGGGTGTAGTTCCATATACAAGTATTCGTTATATAAACGTCTGATTGGTGGAGAAGGACGAATAGAAATCCTTTCAGCAGTGCAGTGGGAAGTGTTCTTCGAAATTGATTTTACTGAGATTCAAACATGCAATACGAATAGTGTTGTCAGCAGTTTTTATGAAATTCGAAAACTAAAAATGGCTGACTAAGTGGGAAGGTGTTTTCTAATTAAATACATAGTTAGAAATTGCATTTAAGAAAGAGGGTAAACGGAGGTACTTGTGTATCTCTAAGGAAGGAGACAAATAATTAATGTCTGAGAACATCAAGCAAATATATTGGGAAGATAACGCTGAATTGAAATTCCTGCGGTTTTGTGTTTGAATTTGTAAATTTTAACCGCATTTCTTTTCACATGCACTTTTGAGTGCAAATACTTTGAGGTCAATCCGTTACCAACGAAAATGCAAGCTGTAATACTATTGGTCTAGTTTTCATTTATGTCAAAACATCGCAATCGAAAAGAGAAAAAAAAATAATTTAATATTCAATTTTTCATCTTAAATGAGAAGCAGAATTAATTTCCTCTTTAAATTAATGTTTAGGTTAGAAAATTAAACATTCGCTTTTCAATGTGCGTAGAAATTTGTTGGCGCGTCGTCAAAATAGCACGGCTCTGACGTGCGTACGTGTTGAAATTATATAATCTATTTACTGTATTGTTTGATACACTTTGTTAGTAATCATGTTTGCAGGCTTTTTCTTGTGTTTCTATATTTATATTTTTTCCTTACTTCTAATAAAACTTTGCTAACAATAGGTTATGGGCCCAGAACACAATGGCCGAACATAAAGAATTTTCTCACGGTATCTCACAGTTCGATGGAAGAGGATACGACGACTGGAAGTTCAGAGTAGAGATTCATTTGGGCAGTCAGGGCTTGTTGGACGTTCTAACCGACGTTCAACCAACAGAAACTGCGGCAAGGGCTGAGTATTTGAAAAGGGACAAGAAGGCCAAAGAGCGCCTGGTAAATTTTATCCATTCAAGTTGCCTTAGCTTTGTTCGAGAGAAGAACACTGCCAAAGAGATGTGGAAAAGCTTAAAATCTGCAATACTGATTTCTATCAGTAGTTAACGAATTACTGTTACGCAAGCAATTGGCAAAACTTCGAATGAAGAATGATGAGTCTGTGATCTCACATTTGACAAATTTTGAGGATTTGATAAGGAAGTTGAAATTGGCAGGGGCCAAACTAGAAGAAAGTGATTTGCTCGCTCAACTTTTTCTGACATTGCCTGAAAAATTTGATCTTTTAGTTACCGCATTACAAAACATTGACGACGTTCAATATTGCAAAGGAGAGACTAATATCGGAACAGAGCAAGTTCGAAGATCGACAAGAATTTGAAGAAAAAACTGCATTTTCTGGAAAGAAGCATTTCAATAAGAAAAATTTGACGAAAAAGTTCAACGGAAAATGTTTTAAATGTGGAAAATTTGGCCACCTAGCACGAGAATGTAAAAAAGTGGAAGCCAGAAGCGTTGAGAGTACAAGTGTGTGTTTTAATGCAGACAAAAACTTTCTGGAAAGCAGTAACAAGGTTATAAGGAAGAAAAATAAAAAAAATTTACTTTCAAATTGGATTCTGGAGCAAGCAATCACCAGGCAAATGAAAAATGGTATTTTGCAGATCTTGAGCTACTGAAAGCTCCTGTTGAAATTAATGTCGCAAAAAGCGATCAGTCACTTACTGCATACCATTCTGGAGAAATTCATGGGATGAGCAATAACGGCGTGAACTTGTGCATAAACGATGTTTTGTACGTTCCAGAGTTACGAGACAATTTATTGTAGGTTCGAAAACTCACAAGAACTGGAACTAAGGTACATTTTTTGCACAATAAAGCGTTAATTGTAAAAGATGATAGGCTAATAGCAACAGCCTACTTGCGTGGAAATTTGTACGAGTTAAAAATAGAAATTGGGAAGCCGACTGTTAACTTATGTAAGATAAGTATAGCTTCTTTATGGCATAAAAGGTTAGGTCATATTGGCGACCAAGGGTTTGAAAAACTGATCAAAAACGGAATAATAAAAGATGTAAATGCCAAAGATGCAAAAATTGGTTTCTGTGACACTTGTGTGGAGGGTAAGCAATGCCGTGAACGTTTCAATGGAACAAGTATTAGAGCAACAAGACCTCTTGAACGAATTCATTCTGATGTTTGTGGACCAATTGATCCTGTTGCTTGGGACGGCTCGAGATATTTTGTGTCATTCATTGATGATTACAGTCATTTTACAATGATATACCCAATTAAAAAGAAATCCCAAGTTTTCGAAGTTTTTCAAGAATATGAAGCAATGGTTACTGTAATGTTCAAAACTGCAATTTCAAAAATGACTATTGACCAAGGGCGTGAATATTTATCAAAAAATCAAGAAAATTGGTATAAACGAAAGGGTATTCAAGTGGAACCAGCTATAGCTTACTCGCCACAGCAAAATGGAGTTGCAGAAAGATTCAACAGAACTCTAGTTGAAAAGATAAGAACCATGCTGATTAAGACAAGAGTGCCTAAAAAGCTGTGGGTTGAAGCAGCTTTGTGTGGTACTTATATACTCAATCGTAGTACAACAAGAAGTTTGAAAAATTGTGCAACACCGGTGGAATTGTGGAACAGAAATAAGCCCCAGCTGGAAAAGCTTAAGGTATTTGGTTGCAAAGCTTACTCTTGGATTCCAAAACAATGCAGAAAGAAATTGGATCCAAGGAGTAAGAAAGCAGTTATGGTTGGCTATGCACCAAATGGCTATCGGCTCTGGGATTTGCAGAAACAAAAAGTGTTCACTGCAAGAGATGTTAAGTTTGATGAGTCATATTATCCATTTAAAAATGAAAAAGCAAATGAGTACGAAAAAAATGTGAAATCTATTATTACAATTCAACCGATCCACGAGCAAGAGGGGGAATATTTATATAGTGATGATGCTGTGGGTCATACTCAAAAAGAATTTATGATCAACCCCGTGATTGTGGAACATGTCTATGAAGAACAAGAAGCTTTAAATGAAAAAGAAAATGCTCGTGTTACTGAACCTGAGGTTGATGAAGAATGAGCTATGTTTGAGGATGCTGAATTTGGATACGAGGAAGCTACTGATATTGCGCTCCCTTCGCAACCAAATAACAGAAACCTTGAGGAGGTAACTGTAAGACGCAGTGACAGGGAGCGCCGAATGCCAAGTAAGTTTCTTGATTATTTTACTACTAGTAGAGCAAATTCTGCCGCTCTTCACATTTCTACCAGTGTTCCCGAGACATATGAAGACATTTTAAAAATCAATAATAGCTAATGTTGGAAAGAGGCGATTCAAGATGAAATCGATTCAATGAAAAGAAACAATGTTTGGCAAATTGTCAAACCTCCACCTGATGTAAAACTATTGAAGTCCAAGTGGGTATTCAAAATAAAAGAAGATGAAAATGGAAATCCTCTGAAATACAAGGCAAGGCTTGTTGCCAAAGGGTATCTTCAAAAATATGGCATAGATTATCATGATACATATGCGCCAGTGGCGAAGCTAACTACAATACGTATCGTGTTGGCTGTAGGTGTTGGTCGAAAGTACATTTTTCATCATATGGACGTCAAGACAGCTTTTTTATATGGAGACCTTAAAGAGGATATATACATGGATGTACCCGATGGTACATGGCGTGGCGTGTAAACTTGTTAAGTCACTGTTGCTGGAATGACAAATTTAATGAATTCCTTTTATTCCTGGGATTCATCAGATCTACACATGATTATTGTTTGTATACCAAGAAGGATAAGAAGAATGATGATGTTTTAATCATTATCCTATATGTGGATAACTTACTTATCGTTGGAAATAAGTTGATGACTATTGAGAAACTCAAGAGGGACTTGTCTAACAAATTTGAAATGTACGATTGTGGAAAACTTAAATGTTTTCTTGGAGTTAAAGTGGACAACGATGAAGGAAGTATAAAGTTTTCGCAAGCAGCAAGTATTGAAAAACTACTTCAAAAAATCGGAATGTCAGAATGCAACTCAGTTAAAAGTCCAATGGAAAAGGGGTTACAGTTACAACCAAGTGATGCCCAAACAAAAACGGAGAAACCATACCGTGAACTTCTGGGAAGCCTGATGTATATCATGTTGTGCTCAAGACCAGACATATGCTATCCTGTTGCATATATGGGCCGATATCAGCAATCTCCATCCCGTGTACATTGGCAGCACCTAAAAAGAATCGTTCGGTATCTGAAATACACAAAAGACCGGAAACTTGAATTCAAAATAATTGAAGATTTGCCAGTTATTGGATATGCTGATGCTGACTGGGGATCTGACCAAGTTGATCGAAAATCAGTTACTGGATATATTTTCAAAATATATGGATGCACTGTTTCTTGGTGCAGCAAAAAGCAAACTACTGTCGCTACATCATCTAGTGAAGCAGAATATATTGCGTTGAGCTCAGCTGTTACAGAAGCGCTATGGTTAAAAGGCATAATGCAAGACCTGAACGAGATGAAAGAAGAGCCTGTTATAATTTATGAGGACAACCGTGGATGCATCTGTATGGCAAATAATTTAGAAAGTAAAAGATCTAAACACATCGACATAAAACACCATTTTATAAGAGACACAATTGCAAGCGGCGCTGTATAAATTCAGCACATAGGAACTACAGAACAATTGGCTGATATTTTCACAAAGAGTCTAGATGCCACCCGTTTTAAGAAGCTAAGTCTAAATTTGGGATTAAACGATTAAGAGGGGGTGTTGAAATTATATAATCTATTTACTGTATTGTTTGATACACTTTGTTAGTAATCATGTTTGCAGGCTGTTTCTTGTGTTTCTATATTTATATTTTTTCCTTACTTCTAATAAAACTTTGCTAACAAAAGTACGGAATTCCTTACCATTGATAAAACTAACATTTTAAATGTCAAATGATATTTTAATAGAAAAAAGGGAGCAACCATCTTATGCGCCTCATTCTTGTTGTGGCCGACATACACAGGCAGTTATATCTGTCAAACTAATTGGCAGATCTCAACTGTCAGTGTCATATTTTTTTCAGTAGTGTTTGCATTTTTATGCTGATCACAATAAGGCATAACGTTACTAAATTTTAGATTTTTTTTTTGACACCCACTGAAGAGATTTTTAGTACCCTTATAATGTCGATGATCGGAACCAATAATAAATTTAATGTAAAGCTTAAATTTGTAGTCCCCTTCACTCCTATCCAAAAGGAAATTGGGGACCACTAATATAAACGCAAAGATCTTGGTTGGAATTACAAGATTCAAGCCGTATAAAAATTGAAGCCGAATGACCATCGCTTGTGTCGAAATTTCGGTGAATTGGGCCAAAATCGAAAAATGCTTAAAGCAAGCAACTATCACGAGCAGAAATTTGCCGGCACATAAAGTGCTCTCACAGGCTCATCAAATCATGAAATCAAATCATGCAAATATTGAGCCTTATTGCGAAGATCAATCGACAGTTGATAATTGACTATTTTCAATGTGTGCTATTGTGCTCCTTCGGATATTTGGTCCTGTGCGCGAGGATGGCGAATTGAGGGGAAGATACAGCATCGAACTCTATGAGCTGTACCAAGATGTGGATGTAGTCCAAGAAGCTAAATCACATCGACTACATTGCCTCTGCCACATTAAGCGAATGGACAATAATGCTCCAGCCAAGAGGATCTTCGACTCCCAGCACCCAGGTTCTTCGACTCCCAGCACCCAGGTTCTTTGACTCCCAGCACCCAGGTTCTTCGACTCCCAGCACCCAGGTCCGTGAAACGTGTGAGCTGTATGAGGAGTAAAGAGTATCTGCATCTTCAAGGTATAGATGTGGATCATGATACAAGAAGTGAGAAATGCCCAGTACTAGAAAGGAAGTTGCGATTTGAGAGACAAAAAATATTATACTAGCAACTAGCAATATGTAAGTGCTTATACTTAAATATAGAAGGACTAATTAACAATTTCAACGAAATTGAAAATGTATTAGCGGTAAAAAAGTATGAAGTTGTGTGTCTAACAGAAACTCATTTAACATCGATGGTTGATGATGATGAAATCATGATTGAGGGTTACAAAACAGTAAGATGCGACTCAATCTCCACGCACACGGGTGGTGTTGTTTTTTATGTACGTGAATACTGGCAAATTATAACGTTAGAGATTATTCCACTAGGCATGGAAAGTTGGTGGTTAGCTATCAAATTGGTGTTTATGGAACATAATATATTAGTAGCTAGCATATACAGATCACCAAGTTTGTCAGAAGCTAGGTTTTGTGAAATCTTTAGAGACTATTTGGATAAGTTGCCAACAAGTGTGAATAAAATCATAGTAATGGGAGATGTGAATATCGACTGGTTGAAATGTGCATGCATGACGTATGCATCAAGGATTAAGCAGTTATTAAGTGATAACGCATTAAAACAAATAGTGAATGAACCAACAAGAATTACCCCTACCTCGCGAACTATTATAGATTACGTAATAACAAATAATGAAAACGTGAGTGCCAAGGTTGTGGATAGTCTGAAAATAAGTGATCATGAAAGTATCGAAATCAGCGTTGAAATGAGCATTGTCGTAAAAAGGGAAAAAAGCCTAATAGAAGTACTAAAATACGATAAACGAAAATTTTGCGATCGTGTTCAGCACAATATAGAATCGGTTGAAGATGATGAAAGTGACGTGAGCTGTTCAGCGAGAAATGTAACAGAGTGTTTAAAGAAGGCTGTTGACTCTCTTAAATGTAAAAGAAAATATAACAGTTCTGGTGCAAATCAGTGGTTTAATAACATGCTTAGGTCAATGAAAAGGGACAAACTACATAAATATAGAATGGCGGTATGGTCAAATTCCCAAAATGACTGGCAAAACTACAGGTTAGCTAGGAACAATTTTAAATCAGCACTTGATAGGGTAAAAAGTGAATATGTTTCACAAAAAATTCAATCAGCTAGAGATCAAAAATCGATGTGGAGAGCTATAAAAACTCTTGTGTTGCATAAACAAAAAAGTACAATAAAAGGCGTTTTTTTTGAAAATGTCTTGGTGAACGATTGTAAAACGTTGTCTAGCAAATTTAATGTTTTCTTTGTTAACAGTGTGTGTGAATTAAATAATGCTATTCCCAATATTCAATATGTGAACGTAATTCGGCCAGTGAACAAAACTTTTAAATTTAAAGAAATAACACTAAATGAGCTTAGGGTAATTTTAAAAAATATGAAAAATGAAAAAGACCCTAATATGTTAAGTGTGAAAATGCCTAGTGATGTTATATGGCAGATGGAATTTTCCCAGAAACATGGAAAGAGTCTATAGTTGTTCCAATAGAAAAATTAAAGAATCCTAAGAAACCTGCAGACTTTCGCCCAATCAATATGCTGCTCAACGAAGCGAAAATCTTGGAGAAAATTGTGCAGCAGCAGCTTCAAAAATATATGGAGGAAAATCATCTATTCGCGGAGTGCCAATCGGGGTTTAGAGGTAGACATAGCTATGAGACGCTAATAAATCTCATCTTGTCGGAGTGGAAAAATGAAGTTCACTCAAAAAATAAAATTGCGGCAGTCTTTATCGACCTGAGGGGAGCATTTGAGACAATTGACAGGGACATCCTAATTGATAAGCTCAATAAATATGGAATTAAAGAGAATGAATTAAGGTGGTTCAAGTCATATTTGCAAGGACGCACACAGAGGACAAGGGTAGATGATGCAGTCTCGGAGGCAATATATGTAGTCTTGGGTGTGCCACAGGGATCGGTTCTGGGGGCGTTGCTTTTTATAATATATATATTAATGAAATGCCAAAAAAGCTCACGATTACAACTTTTCGCCGACGATGGTCTCTTATATGTTTCGTGTAATAATTTAGAAGAATGTATCGAACAGATAAACAGTGATTTAAAAGAACTGCATAAATGGTTTCAGACGAACAAATTAAGCTTAAATATAAGCAAGACGAAGTGCATGTTTATCAATGGGTTATCCAATAGTAGAATAGTGATCAATGACGAATCAGTTGAATTTGTTAGTGAAATAAAATATCTGGGTATTATGATTGATGAGAATTTAAATTTTAATGGTCATATTGCATACATAGCAAAGAAAATTGGTAAAAAAATTGGGTTTTTTGGCAGAATACGAAAAAGAATGTCAATTATATGTGCAATAAATGTGTATAATACAATAATCAAGCGACATTTTGAATACTGTTCTACAATTATATATTTAGCGAACAATACTATGTTGGATAGACTGCAAAGGTTACAAAATAGAGCGATGCGCATAATTTTAAAATGCCACTGGCTGACTCCAATTGTGAACATGTTGAATGTGCTGAATGGTTGAGTGTGCGACAAAGGACGATTATGAATGTGTTGTTGTTTGTGTTTAAAATGAAAAATGATTTGTTACCCAGATACCTCTGTGATAAAATAATATATGTCGGTAGTGTACATAACTATAATGTCCGTAACAGAAATAACTTTCGTCTTCCATACTTTACAACAGTAAAAGCACAGAATGCAGTTTTTTATAAAGGCTTTAAAATATTCAACGAGCTACCTAATGAATTGAAGTTAGAGAATCGGCTGTTTGAATTGTCCATTAGTACTGGTAAATTCCCTTATGTATGGAAAAGTGCTTTTATCACACCTGTATTTAAAAAAGGCGAACGTGGTGATATCACTAATTATAGACCTATTTCAAAGCTTTCGTGTATCCCTAAGCTTTTTGAACAAATTGTTTGCGAAAAGTTAATATTTCTTTGTCGCAATTTAATTTGTAATGAACAGCATGGATTTGTAAGAAACAGATCCACTGTCACTAATCTGTTAAGTTTCTTGCATGATTGTTCTAATGCCTTAGAGAATAAGGACGAAATGGATTGCATATACACTGACTTCTCTAAACCTTTCGACCAGCTGTCCCATGAAATAATCGAGTTTAAGCTCAGGGCTTTTGGTTTCCCACGAAGTTTCATAAAATGGGTTAATTCATACCTTAGATCAAGGGTTTATCAAGTCAAATTTAGAGGATCGCTATCTGTATCTTTTACAGCTGAGTCTGGAGTTCCCCAAGGTAGTCACCTCAGACCAATTCTATTTATACTAGCCATTAATGATGTTAAAGCATGTATAAATCACAGTAATATCCTGATCTACGCTGATGATATGAAAATATTTAAATCTATCACTAGTCAGCAAGATAGAATTTTTCTTCAATCTGACATTAATAGCTTCGCCAATTGGTGTGATAAAAACGGTTTATCCCTGAACCCTACCAAATGTCAACATATGACATTCTCTAGAAAGAATATACCTTCCACCTTTCAATATTCTTTGTCTCAACATATTCTTTGTAATGTTGATAATTTTAAGGATCTTGGGGTTTATTTCGATCCCAAACTGGTTTTTGCCAAGCATATCAATTTTATTGTTAATAAATCTAATTCTATGCTGGGCTTCGTAAAAAGGTGGGCGAAAGAATTTAATGACCCATACCTTACTATGTCATTGTACTCGTACAATTGTTTTGTCCGTCCGATTCTAGAGTATGCTTCACAAGTTTGGACGCCGTTCTACAACATTCATTCAAATCGAATAGAGGCCATTCAACGTAAATTTATTCGATTTGCACTTAGAGGACTTCCATGGGATGATCCTTTTAACCTTCCTCCTTACAGTCAGCGTATTAAGCTTCTTCAAATGTTACCCCTTTCTCAACGAAGGCTTAATAGCGATATCATTTTTTTACAGCAGCTTATATCCGGTCAAATAGATGCACCTGACTTGCTGTCGTCTATTGGCTTTAATTTTCGTGGTGGTGCCCATAATTTGCGCAGTGCTGAATTATTGTTTAGCCCCCATCATAGATTGAATTATGGGAAGCATGAGCCTATTAGTCGCATGAGTAGAATCTATAATCTAAATGATCATGTGATTGACTTGCATGTTAGTAAAATTTAGCTAAAAAATATTTTGCGTAATAATGCTTTAATGTCTTAAATTGTTTGCATTATTTTGTGTCTGTGTTAGTATTTTGTAGGTACATAATTATTGTATTTTTAATTGTTTTGTCCTTACTAACACCTGCACTAAATGATGAGCCTGTGAGAGCACTTTTTGTGCCGGCAATTTCTGCTCGTGATAGTTGCTTGCTTTAAGCACTCCACGACACAGAGCTAATAGTGTATTTAAAAAAAAAAAAAATAGTGCGTAGTAAATCTATAATAAGGCAAGGAAGATCGAACCTCCGTTTTAAAGCCCAACCCATCGCGGATGACAGAGTGCTTGCTCTGAAGAACTGGAAGCAGCCCCAAGATCCCTAAAACTATCAACGTGAGCCAAAGAGTATGTTGACACAAAGAATATTAGAAGGTGGGAGGGATATTCTTTCTAGAGAATGTAATATGTTGACATTTAGTAGGGTTCAGGGCCCTCTCCCTACCCAGAGAGTTTGTTGCACTTAATTATCTTAAGGCTAACATGGAGTTAAGTCAGGTATTTTAGGAGGTCGAGGAATTTTGCCAGAGACTGTGAAGGGAGGTTTTGAGAATATCTTTGCTTAAGTGGAAGTCGAAACGGTTGTGCATACTTTTAGTTAAACGTCTCATACGGGTCCGAGGTTCGTTCCTTCCATAACTGATGCGATGATAGTTGATTTTTATGAGAGGGATCAATCAAAGGTTGGGGTTGGGTTGAGAGAGATTTTTTGAGAAGCACTGGGCAATCGATATTTGCAAATAGAAGCTGATGTGTATAAAGACATTCGGCGCTAGCGAGGTATCCGTCGGAACGGATTCTTATCAGATCGGAGAATTTTCCGTTCCGACGGATACCTCGCTAGGGCCGATTATCATGCCGATATGCTGAAACCGGTCATAATAGGGAGGGAGGTTATACCTATTAGAGCATCGAAGACCGCGGAGGGCAAAGCAAAGGCATCCGCTTCGGACAGCTTCAATTCGTCGGGAATGAGTGACGTGACATGGTATATTCAAGTGTGAGTATAACAATTTTGTAGAGTGATTTTGTGACGAAGGGATCATACAATTCCTTTAACCAATGCTTCACAAAGCCGAGTGAAGAGCTAGCCTTTGTGATGGACGCATCTATGTGAGATCGAAAGTTAAATTTTGTTATCACATATGGCTCCGAGATCACGCATTGAATCAACTTTTGAAACAGTGTGCGAATCTTTTTCGCGATATCATTATTTGTGAGAAGAAAAACCAGTGGGCCTAGGTGCCTTTCCTGTGGGACAAAAGAGGTTGCTAGGAATAGGTCAGTTTATTTTCTTAGACCCCTTTTTGTGAATAGGGTTATATATATATACATTATAAATGTATCAAAGAGATGGAAAAACTCCTAGTAATATTGAGACCCCTATTGCGAGTGTCAATCGACAATTGATAATTGACTATTTTTAATGTGTGCTATTGTGAATGAACGATTCTAAAGGATTTTGTCAATCGCAGTCAGTTGAAAAAATGCGATTGATAAGAATATCAATAAAAATGATTCGTTCACAATAGCACACATTGAAAATAGTCAATTATCAATTGTCGATTGACACTCGCAATAGGGGTGTGAAAGTTGAAATAAAGATGTAAGAGACTAATTGCTGTTTTTCAAAATGATTGCAGGGATTCCATCAGGAACCGCAGAATAATCATCCTTTAGATTATTAATTTTTTGTTAAAGCATTTCAAAGTATTCTTATGGAAGTAAAGGAAGTTTGTGTGCACGATTTTAAAAAGTAGAAGTATTCCGATTCCGGGAACATTTGATAAACGCATGACTTCGCGTAATGGACCTGTAAACTGGCCGCCAAGATCTTGTGATTATTTTCTATACGTAAAGTCGCTAGACTAACAACAACAATCGACGCATCGGAAGCCAACATTATTCGTCATATCGAGGACATACGGTCATAAAAGCTCGAAAAAGTGGTCGAAACTTTGTCAATCAGATGACAGTCCGGCTTATGCCCGAAGTTGTGTTTAAAAACTTATTGCAGAACGAGTTCCTTCGATTAAACACAAAAAATGGCTATTCGGGCGCACTGGCTCAATGATTAGTGTTGCGGACTACTAATCGAAAGGTCCCCGGTTCAATATCCGCCGGGGCCAAGTAACTTTTTCTACTGCCCCACCTCTTGCGAACGTCTGACAAACATCCAAGAGTATCAATTGTCATGAGAAGCTTCTCAAATTTGCCGTTCGGATTCGGCTCAAAATTGTAGGTCCCTTCCACTTCGCAAAGAAAGTTATGGGTTAATGCCTAATATTTATTTATTTATTTTATTTTTAAATGGCTATTTAATGAAAATTCATGTGCTTTGTTCAAAAATTCGAAGTTGGTTTTTGTTAAAAAACACACATTAAATAACAGGGCTGCACTTTTATTAGTTTGTTTTTTTATTTAGCAAAAAGTCGCTTATAAGCTAAAGAAATACCATTAAAAAAAAATTAAAAAAAAAGAGATATCATAGTAAACCTGATATACTGCCCAAAGCAAGTACATAATATATTCGCTTCTCCATAAATACAAAATATTTCTTTCACCGTCCATTGAAGTTGTCACTGAATTATGGAACAAAAATATAAGAAGCACTGCCTCATTTACGAACAACACCAAATAGCAAGTATTCGACACCCAATCCCTACTGGTAATGTCAGATGTTTTTTTAGTCACTGCTATTTTTAAATCCTCCACGGTTTACGTGCATTATGGGGAATGTTTCATTTTGGTTAGAGACTAGATCCCGTTTTATAAAGGATCGAATTTCGGGAATGTATCCCCCACAGCGCGCGTAGCGGGTTCAATGATAGAGAAATTGTTCTTCTTCTTTAACGGCGAGGTTATGATCATGATTTGTGTGATGACCCAGGAGTTTAAGGCCTGCCGCTTTTTTACAATTTCAACACTTGCGTGCTCCTATTATTGATAATTGTTTTGGACGATGTTATACGAATTTGTGCCAAAATATAACTTCGTACACGTGAATGTCGGAGGAAGATAGACTTTTTGCGTTATGATTATATACACACCTATGGTCAGCCCGAACAGGGACGGTTTAAGAATGTCACTGCAGCGCCCACGTAACAGATCAGTGTTTGTCCTAAAGCGCGAATAAGGGGAGAACCACATAAACTCAATTTTAAACATCCGTGTGAGCCTAGCTACACATTTAATATCTTGAAACTGTGCCGGAAGAGTGCATGCAAATCCGTGGGTTGACGTGACGGGAGATCACCGGTGTCGTAAAATGAAGATCAAACAATAATAATCAGCAATGAGAGTATGCACGTGTCGAAATCGTTAAAAAAGGATGGGAATATCTAAACACTCTTACATAACACAAATACAATGCCACCAGCAGTTGATAGGCCTCAGTTATGAAGTGATCCGAAACCGAGAGGCCTGTCAATATTCATTGAAGTCAAACCGGCGGACCAATAGGAAGGCAGTAAAGGGAGAGGGTTATGATCTATTTAATCCTGATCATAGCATCGCCGTGTAGGAAGAAGGAAGATTTCATAAAAAAGTTAGGTTAATACATGGCATCTGCCTCTATTTAAAGTTTTTGGACTTTTTTGGCCATCTACCAGAATACGAGTTTGACATTTATGTTCCCTTCATTTAGTATTTGATAACATATACACTTTGCTTCAACTGAATAAGCACAAACATTTTCTTAGCTACGTTGTCCATTTTTTCAAAACCTTGTGTCGTAATACAGTTGATGATGCTAACTGTTTGCTTATGATGTTGACAAAATAAATCGGAAGGAATAATTCAAAAAGTACCGCTATTTTTTCCCGGGTTCCCTTGCAAAGCATTCAATATGGAAAAATAGAGTTTTATTTTGCGTTGCGTTCAGTTGAAGCGAAGTGTATATAGCAAATCTAATTGTTCTGGATTTTCTGTTTTGAAAACTTTTCCCTATAATACGTTTTATATACAGCTGCAGTGCATTCGTAGTGAGGTTCAACGCGTTCCAATCTAATTCAGTTGCAACAAAGTATCTCAAGCGATATTCTTTTAAAACAGTTCATATTCTCTCACATACTGTTATTACAAAGATTGCTACGGATTAGAGTTAAGCGCGATCAACTTGCCTCTGACTTCCAAAAAATGCTTTCTTGGTTGAGTTGATGTTTAAAAAGTATATTTAAACTCCGAGCATAGTTTACACATCTCTGGGGTCTGTCTCGTCTTATTGAAGATATTAATTCGTTAAACTTAAATGTGAAGGTTAAGTCTTATCCTCTATTGTTAATCTAAGGTTGAAACTGCATTGCTATGCTAAACGTTCCAAAATTTGACAAAGGTGACCTCTTCTTGAAATGTTATGGTTGAGCACCAGTTAACAAACTGCCTTGTTCCATCTCTTTTACTTTAACTATATTTAACTATCTTCATGCAATTTGAATGTTGAAAAACAAAAAGTATCGAAGAAACCTTTCCACTTGTTCAAAGGAGTAAAAACCCCACACTTGGACTCCATACAGAATATTTTCTGTTTGAAGCTTTTGTTAGCAATGCAACGGCTCCAACCCGATGTAATTGTACGTTTTGCTTTCGCTAGCTCTGTACTTTCGCTTACACCTATAAATATCATTATTTTTGACTTATCAAGATCAACTCACAGGTAGGGAATTGCAGTTCTCTATTAATACCCACGGATTTGCATATACACTTGCGGGACAGTTTCAAGATGTTAAATCAGTTTCTAGGCTAACTTAAATGTTAAAATTTCCATGACGGCAAGCGTCGTTTTTTTAGGGCGCTGGCGCTGCAGTGATATTCTTAGATCGTCCCTGCACGGAGACTTGTTACATAGGTTAGGTTAGGTAGGCGGGATGGCTTAGTGCCACACTCAGGTCAATACTGACCCATTGTGATGCCCATCGGGGGAGGAGAGTTGTCCCTTACTCATTTTTAACCCTGTCTACACAAACTGAGATTAATTACTCACTGTGCTGTGGATTTGGTGAAGTTCATTATCCCGTCTATGGGTGTGCTGGAGAGCTCGTCTAGGTCATGAAAGAAATGTCTCCCCGTTACATAGTACAGCTTATTTTTGAAGAGTAATTGCGGCGAGAACAACATTTTTGCGACAGTCACTTCTTAATACATATTATAGGAATCTGAGTTGTTGGACTTTGTCACGTCAAAAAAGTCGTTGCCAACACTTCGCTAAATATTGTAACTATTCGAAATAATTTAGCATTGTTATATTTTTTTCATTTTAATTTTTACATCCATAAAAAACAAAACTAAATGAGCGGTCTACCATTTGAGCTAAATCCCCATGGTAAATGGTAAACTTAATCCGCTCTTACAACGTGTTCAATAAACCTGACACGCACTTTAATTAATGCATCGAGACTGAATTCACGTCTAAGTGACGATTGTGTTGTACTTTCACTTAAAATACTTAGAGTGGTTCCACTTTGGTCAATAAATGCAATGAACCTCCAATGGGGATGTAGCTCAGATGGTAGAGCGCTCGCTTAGCAGTCGTTCCGCAACTCTTAATGAGATAGGTCGGCTAGTTAGTGACGGAAGAATCCCTTGCGATTATAAATTAAAAAAGTGATAGTAATTTGTTTAAGTAGAGCGTGGCTCAGTGCAGAAGATAGTGGTCTCTGACGTCGGAGTTGTGGGTTCGATCCCAGTCAATACCATTACTTTTTTTTTTTTTTTTTTCTTTTCCTTGTTTAATTTACACTGATAGAGACAGTTACCATAAATTAAAAAAAAGAAATAAAAAAGTGCCGCAAGTGTCAGGCGATGGACCCCGTAAAAACGGTGGTTTCGCTTACGGGTGTGGATGTGCCATCGCAACGCGTGGTTCAAACACGCGGGCCGGCTAAAAAAGTTTTAACAGCAGCAACAACAACAGCAGCAAGAAACACAAAATCGGCAACAACAGCAGCAGCAATAACATCGGCAACAACAGCAACAGCAACGAGAACAGCAGCAGCAGCAGTGTGTATGCCAAGGGCAGTAGCTGCACATGCTTCTAAAATGGCACCAATTGCAGCAACAACAACGGGTCGGTCGTTGCCTAGGCGAGTGTTCTCGCAGGCAATACCAGCACCAACAAAGGCAGTAGCAGCAGCTGAAAACCCAGCTACAGAAGTAGAGAAGGAGGAGTTTCGGAAGGTGGAGAAGAGGCGACGGAAGCTTAATCCGAAGCCGAATCTTTCTGCGAAGAGAAGGGCGAACCTGGCAGGCCCTAATGTGGAATCATCGATGGCTGGTACCGATGATGACACGGATAACACCAGCTCTTACGAAGCTGAAGTGCGAGCGGGCCGGTACGTCGGAGAGGGAAACTCCTTCAGGGGCCTACCGGTCGACGACGATGATAGCAATGTCATCCAAATGGTGGATAGAGAGGAAGATGATGAGGAGGCTCAGCTTGACCAACTTATCAAAGAGCTCCTTGAGAAACGTGAGCAGTTGAGGCTGAAAAAAGTACAGCAGCAGCAACAACAAATAGTGCTGAGGGAGCAAATCCAGCAACAACATCAACAGAAGCAACAACAACGACAACAGCAACAGAACCAACAAAAGCAGCAAGAGCAGCAGCAAAAGCAGCAACTGCAGCCAAATCAGCAACAGCAGTCAAAGCAGCAACAGCAGCAGAAACCAGCAAGGAAGAACAAAATTCCACCGATTAATGTGAGTAATTTCGACATAAGTGATAGTATAAGGTTATGTAGGCTTATAACAAAGAACTTTCATGTTAAAAGGCTATCGGCCAATAAACATATAATTATTTGTGAAGAAATAGAGGAGTACAATAGGGTGCGCACCGCCTTGGGAGAGGTTAAGACCGAGTACTTTACGTACACCCCAAGAGAGCAAAAGCTAAAAACCGTTGTATTAAAGGGAATTGATCCCTCAATAAAAACGGAGGAGCTCGAAAGAGAGCTAAAGAACTTCGAAAGCGATGACCTCAAGTTCGTGGGGGTCAAGCCTTTTTCCTCGGCTGTGGCAAGGGGTGGTAACCGTCACTTACCATTCTTCCTGGTTCAGCTCACTCCTGACAGCAAAATTGACAGGCTGCGAAATATCCGCTACCTGTACTACCATGCTGTAAGGTGGGAGAAAATAAAGAGGTCAGATCGCATACTTCAATGTATGCGCTGCCAAAGGTTCGGGCACGCCGCAGCTAACTGCAACATGCAGTTTAGATGCGTGAAGTGCGATAAGGACCACATACATGGTGAATGCTCTCTAGGTAAGGAGAGAGTCGAAGATCGGAGTGTACTCTCCTGTGTGCTCTGCAGGAACTCTGGGCATCCCGCCAACTTCAGGGGTTGTCCAAAGTACCAGGAGTTGAAAAAACGAGTCCAGGCCCGCAAACAGCAGTCTGAAGATGATAGGCGTCAGAGGAGTCGCTCGTTCGCAAATTTTGTGGCACCCAACGTGTCCTTTGCCCAAATGGCAGCTGGACCGGGTCAAGCCCACATGACATCAAGCCAACCAAAGGTAGCCCAAAAGGCACCAGAGGTGGATCTGGACTTAAAATCGATCCTTCTGTCTCTGCACGGAAAGATCGACAAGTTCCAGAAACAATTAAATGAACAAGCGGCCCGAATTGACTTTATCTATTCGGAGCTGTTTGTGGGGTCTGGTGTGCCATAGATCTAATGGCTGCGCTGGATGAGGGAAACTTAAAGATCCTTGCTGTGAATGTTAACTCACTAGTCAGGATCGAGAAAAGAACGTCACTTGCCAATTTGTTGAAAACCGAAAACCCGGATGTGCTTTTGGTTAGCGAAACTAAGCTAAATCAGAAGCACAAATTGGGATACAAAGACTATCATGTAATAAGAAGAGACCGGCCTTACTCCACTCAAGGAGGTGGGGTTGGAATCTTAATTCGAAAAGGCCTGCGCCATAGGGTTATATATAGCGGGGACGTGCGTAGGTTCCAGTTGTTGGAGGCATGCATCATATGCATTCCTCTCCATAGCCGGAGGAGAATGTATGTGGTGTCGCTTTACGCACCTGCTGCACCTCCACCAAACCAATTTATGACAGAGCTCGAGACACTTTTTCGTGGTCTGCAGCTGAACTCGGAGGAGAATTATTACTTCTTGGCCGGAGATATTAATGCCAAACATGCGGCATGGGGAAATGTTACTGCAAATCCCAGGGGCAACCAGTTTCACGACTGGTGGCGCCTCAATATGATTGAGTACAACCTCGAGTTGTACGCGACGGATATCCCTTCTTTCCCAAGAAGCGGTGCTTTCCTGGACTTGGCCTTAACGGACGCAAGACTTCAACTGACGAACATAGATCAAAACACGCGGAACTGTTTGCGTGCGTTTGAGTACGATAGTGACCACTACGGACTCGCCGCCGCAATACGGATCCCGAACGAGCAAACGCTGCTGGAGGAGTACGAAGCAGTGTGTTCATTCGATTATCGGAGGGCACAATGGTCGCGCTTCTCCAGATTTTTAAAGCGAGATTTACGTTCGAGTGGGATCGACTCACCGACAAACAGTAACATGACAAATGATGACATTGATCGGCATTTATTGCAAATGAACGACGCCATCAAACGAACTATGGAACGAACTATTCCTCGGGTAGGACGTTCCGACGACGACCAGACAGAAAAGTACAGAAACCCTACAATCGACGCACTATACCGACAGAAAAGTAGACTGCTCTCGAGGCTTAAACGGCTGTACAGGCAATTTACTGATCGCGACGACCCGGAGGTAAGGATGCTGAAGTCAGAGATCCGAATCCTGAAACAGCTGATAAAAGAAAATTACAGAAAATCTGTAAGTCTGTATTGGGGCAATAAAATTCGGGCTATTAAAACCTGTAGTCCGAATATGTTCCCACAGATAAATAAGTTGTTCAGGAGGAAAGATCACAATGATATTCCTTGTGTTCGAATCTCCCAGACAGCAGAGAACAGACAGACAGTACTGACTGCTGGAATAAGTCCAGAAAGTGTCGCTTCAAACGATTTTTTCGTGGTCGAGGACCCACAGGAGAAAGTTGATTTGCTGGGCGCTTGTTTCGAGGCCGTGTATACGGTGAACAATCCTGTTCGCCGTAACCACGACATTGAGAATAGAGCTCTAGTGAGCCACTTCTATCTGCGCACCGAACTTGAGAATTGGCGATCTGAGAATAACGGATTCACCGTGTTCACTGATGAAAACCATGCTAATGCAGTTGTCGCCAATGGCCGAGATGCATCGCACTTGTTCGTGTCGAAGGATGATCTTCTGTGCATCTTCGAGTCGCTAAAGAATAAAAAGTCGGCGGGGATGGATGGTGTCCCAAACGTCGTATTGAGACACCTGCCTCTGGAGGCTGTAGATATTTTCACCACGTTGTTTAACAATGCGCTGAATAATGCACATTATCCGGCGCATTGGAAGGTAGCTGTGGTACACCCTATCCCGAAAAAAGGTAAAGATAGGACGAACCCTGCCAATCTACGGTCAATTAGCTAGCTTCCGAATATTAGCAAGGTCTTTGAAAAGGTTGTCAATAGAACCCTGTTAAAGTGGGTCGAGGACAATAACATAATTCCGGACAACCAGTTTGGTTTCAGGGCGAGGCATGACACTATTCATGCCGCGTCGAAACTGGTTTCCGACATTCAGTGGAATAAATGCAAGAACCAATGCACGGGTGCTTGTCTGGTTGATTTTGAGAAGGCTTTCGACACCGTATGGTTAGAGGGACTTTTCAACAAGTTGACCAGGCGAGGGATGCACAAACCTTTGCTATATGTAATTTATAATATGCTTATGGGAAAGAAGTTCGTTGTCAAATGTGGCAATGTGACTTCGAGCAGAGTCTTTGAAATTAAAAACGGTTTACAGCAGGGGGCGGTCAATTCTCCGATCCTGTTTAACATTTACACGAGTGATCTGGTAGGTTCACTCAGACATGCTATAGCGTATGCCGATGATTTGGTGGCATACAGATCAGGTCCTAAAATCGAGGTCATTAATATCCTTTTGCAGCGTGACTTCGATCAAATTAAGCGATATTGCGACGACTGGAAGTTGAAAATCAACTTTCAGAAGACGGAAACAATCTTGTTCAGAACTCCATTGGCTGGGGCCTCTAGGGATACCAGAAAAAACTGGAAAAAATTGGCCATTATTGGACAAAATGGGCAGCCATTGGCGGTGAGAAGCGCAGTTAGATATCTAGGTATCTGGCTTGACCAGTATCTGTATTTCGATAGACATATAGTTGCTTGTCTTGCTGGGGCCAAGAAGGCTTATGCTTTGACAAGGAGACTGTTTCATAGCAGTCAACTTGACTCCAAAGTGAAGGTCATTTGCTACGTGGCCCTTATAAGGCCAATTATCGCTTATGGTTGTCCATTGTGGTTCAATATAGCGCCCAGCTATATGGAAAAGATTCGGGTTTTGGAGAGACAATGTCTTAGGACTTGTCTCCGGTTGTTCCGAACGCCTGAATCCAATTATATTAAATACTATCCCAACAAGGTCCTATACGATGGGGCTCAGTTGAATAGGATTGACAATTTCCTCATTAAGGTGACTCGAAGGCACGTTGCAAGGGCGATGGCCAGCGACAATAGTCTGATATTTGGGGCTTACTACCCCAATGAAATGTACATAGAGAGTACGCTCCGGTCTGGCTTTATCCCGCCAGAGGCATTTATCTATATTGACGCAAAAGGGCTGGTACAGACGAGGGATGGTATCCCGGTATTATACCACCGCTTTCGCAGCGCGAGAGATAAGCGGCTCATCCGCGGCGAGGACGTCGCCAATGCTCATGAGCTCCTCCGTTTTAGTACCGCAATAGCGGAGAGGGATAAATTCGATACAGAAAAACAATTTGCCGAATTTTGGTGGCTTTTTGAGGGGGGAGGGGTCAACATGCCCTCCCAAGACGGTGCGTTACTCTAGGTAACATCCTCTTAGTTTATAAGTAGGATTAAGTTAGCTAGGGCGTTTCTGGGAGAGGCCGGGCTCATCAACTTGTGGTAGTGCTTCCGGGAGAAGATTGAGGCTGTAAGGCTTCAGTTAGCTCAGGGTAGCGCGTGTGCACGTTGACGATTGCCAGGCGCTCGGAAAGCAATTGGGATTTTGACCACTTGTTGCGCAAGGCAACGAGTGCTCAGAATCATAATTATAGTTAGAATATGTTAGGTAGTTTAAGTAAGTAGAATAGGTAGTTCGTAGTTTGTTTTATATAAAAAATATAAAATCTTAATAATGATACCGAGTTTTAATTGATTTTCTCGACGAATACATATATGTAAGATTAGTTTGTAAATAGTTTTTAGGCCGAAAGGCAATAATTATAAGATATAGTTAAGTTTAGGGCGTCCGCATAAGGACCAATAAATAAGAATAAGTATCCTGTTAATTTTAAGTTAGATTTAATCATTTTTGTCTAGTACGTAAGTTGATATTCAGTAACAATTAAAAAATGAATTTAAAAGTAAGTAAAAGTAAGCGCTCGCTTAGCATGTGAGAGGTACGGGGATCGATGCCCCGCATCTCCAAGGTAGTTTTTTATCCCTGAAATATATTTTGTTAACATTTATCTATAATACTTTTTATTATTTATTATTTTCAGAACAACAGTCTCTCTGAATCCCTTTTGTGTTCATCAAAAAGTTCAATAATCGCAATTAAAGCAACAAAAGAAGGTCCTCGGAAGATACTGATAGTCTCGTCTAAAGGAAATCAAATTCATTTTCGAGACGCTATGAGCGGATTGTTACTTAGATCATTGGATGTCCCAGACAATTTGCATATATACAGCATTCTGCTGGACGATGGATGCGTTTATTGTGGAACGCAACGCAATGAAATTCATCAATATAATTTTACCGTAAATACTATATAAAAAAACACAAACAGGAAGTAAAAGTTATTTTAAATTACTTTTCAGACCGGAGGAAGGATAGCTATATTCTATTGTGGCAATGGTGCCGTCTCTATGAAACTCTACAAGGATAAGTATATTTTTGTCGGATGCTATGATGGTTTTGTTTATGTTTTGGACAAAACCACTGGATGCCAGATTGGACGATTTCCGGGATCTGGTAAAATGATTTTAGCATTGGAAATCGCAGGAGATAAGGTAACGTGCGTAATGTGCGACGAAAACTAGAAATGTTAATTCATCTTGTTTGCAGCTCATCACATCGGCGAAGGACAACACAATGCAGATTATTGACATACCCAAGTATATTGTTACCAAGGACAAAAGTTAAAGTGAATTTGGGACACATAATTTTAAGCGCATTATGCTTTTTATATTTTGTATTATGGAATTATTTTTTTTATTCTCATATACAGAATGTATATGTTTTTGTTTTAAGTTAAATAAATGGAAATCTTTTTTTTTTTGCAATATATGTTGGAAAATATTTGTGTGTCCTCGGGTCACGATGATCAAATTGTTGGCGATATTGGGTCGTCAACAAAAAGATTGGTTCAAGCTGTTTCCTCACTTTTTTGAGATCTTTCTTGGCATGGTATGCAACAAAAATACAGTGACCGAGTTAGATCTCATGTTGTGTCGATCTCAAATTGAAAGCACGATGTGAGACAGAGCTCGTTCTATAAGGTGTTTTTTATAGAGCCATACAACTTTTTTTTTAAATCAAACAACAAATTTAATGGAATGACAAAATTTTGCCTTTATTAGCTCACCAATTTCATGGCATTTAATGTTTAAAAATAAAATGGCATATGGCCTTCGCGACTGCGCCTTATGAACGCCATCCTGTCGGTCCAATTTTGCACCAATTTTTCGAGCATACCAGGTCTTATTTCGTCAATAGTGCGTCGAATGTTAGCTTTTAAGTGATCAATCGTTGCTGGTTTATCAGCATAGACCAGAGATTTGACGTACCCGCACAAAAAGTAGTCCATAGATGTCAAATCACACGAACGAGGTGGCCAACTCACAGATCCATTTCTTCAGATGATTCGGTCACCAAACGTTTGACTCAACAAAGTCATGTGGGGAAGAAGT
The DNA here is from genome assembly GCA_949715645.1 of Portevinia maculata. Lineage (NCBI taxonomy): Eukaryota > Metazoa > Arthropoda > Insecta > Diptera > Syrphidae > Portevinia > Portevinia maculata. The sequence goes on from OX454528.1 coordinate 100,436,020, forward strand.
GCTCTATAAGTTTGAATTTTAGAAATAAATGTCCACGATTAGTAAACGTTGTTCTGGTGTAGTCTTTCCATGGCGATTTGCCAAAGTATACTGAACACATTTTGAGACTTATTGCGATCAACCGATTGACGATTGATAGAATTTATCGATTCAAATAACAGTTTTTATTTGAATCGATAAATTCTATCAATCAATAAATCAATCGTCAATCGTATTGTAAAAAATGAATTGATAAAAATTGTGCGTCAATCTGATTTGTAGATTGTTCTGACGTCTGACAAACATCCAAGAGTATCAATTGTCATGAGTAGCTTCTCAAATTTGCCGTTGGATTCGGCATAAATTGTACGTCCCTTCCACTCAGCAAAGAAAGTGGTTGGAGAAGCTAGGTTTTAGGCCCTGTATGGGCCTTTAATGTCTAATATTTATTTTTTATGGCGATTTAGTGAAGAAGGTGGTAAAATGTTAATGGACGAGTTCTTAGGGCCGACCTTGGAAACACGCGTAGTTCTTTGAAAAATATAGGAATATGAGAATTTGTCTGCCTACGCTGTATAGATTTGGAAGTGAAGATATTGGTGTACACAATCAACCATATCTATATTTATACAGCAAGTTGCAACAGAAATCACAAGACATGCGGATTTGGAAGAAATGCAAGAAGCATAAATGATATGGAGCAGTAAGTATGAATTTCCTTACACAATTGGTGCTCTTTTTTGCACTCATACTCGTATAAAAAACACTAAATCACTATCAGGAGTATGTCAATAGCAAAGGATTCTTTTTAATAAATGTCCAAGCATGTAATACAAGAAGAGAAATTTACCAGTGTTGAAGTTTGTTGGCCAGGATCCATTTACAACTCCCGCATTTAAAAAAAAAACCTTTCTTATTAACTCATATGGGTAATAATTCATCCGCTATACTACTGGGCAATGAAGGATATTACTCCTTGCTTAATGGCATCATTTAAACAAACAAGCAATGATGCTTAACATAAATTCAATGCTAATATTATCATATAAACTAAACAATTACTCAATATTTTATCCACATCAAATCTTAAAAATCCTCCGATAAAATTCACGAGCTGAAAGCCTTAGTAGCTAGGCTCTTTTTTTTGCTCTTTTTTGCACTGTAATTTAAATTACATGTAAATAAATAATAATAATAATAATAATAAATTCAATGCTGTTTTAACGAAATATAGAGTAATCATAGAGAGATGTTTCGGACAAATAAAGCAACGTTTTCCCATTTTGCAGTATAAAGTTCGAGTGAAGCATCTAGTATAGTATATAAATTTTGTTTAAGTGTTTTAAGTTAATAAAAAAAATATATTTGCGCTCTCGTCAGAGAGCGACATCAAATAAAAGACTTTATTTAATTTTAATAACTTTTTATTGAAGTCAAAGCTTCAGATCCCTTACCCTTGGTGGGGGGAAATCTTCCGCTATACGAAGTGACTGTTGGTATGGTAGACTTAAGACTTAACAACTTGAGATACATCGATCCCCTTTTATATTGCTTAATTGCTAACGCAGCATTTTGACTGCGGATATTCTCGCACCAGTTGCTAAAGGCAAAAAATGCTGAGTCACATTTCCTGCTCATATTTTATAAACATTGAAGCGATGGATCTTTAAAACATAAACATTGATTAGGACAAAAAGTGTTGACTACAATTATTCTTTGTCATAGCATCTTTTTGTGTACATTGAAAGTATGGCAAAATGTTTACTTATTGAATTTAAAATCTAGATGCGCACAAGTGGGTTCCGATATAACACCTCCCCCTTTAGAGTCTTCTAATGGTCGGAAAGTGACCTTTGGAAGATTTACATTGTTTATTATCTTCTTATTTTTACATTTTAAATATGTATAAAGGATTATGACAAGTATAATGATTAAAATTATCATGTACATAGTTAAACTAGTATGTTTGTGCTTGTATTTCAGTTCTTCAATTTCTTTTAAGTTTTGTATATTTTGGTAATGTAATTCTTGAAAAGTTATATCTTTTGATTTGGTATAATTAATATTCTCAATTACATTTGGTATTAAAGGTTCGTGTTTATAATTTTTTCTTTCGTACATTTTATTATTTATTTCAATTTTACAATTTTCGAACTTAATTAGGTAGTTACCTTTAACAGTAATGTTTTGATTATTACAATTTTGATTTATTTCTTGTAATTTTACATTAATTAACACAAGATTATTATTTCCTATTTCTAATATTTCTTGGTTTACATTTTTTATTAGTTTACAATTCATTTGTTTTTTAAATAGATTCTGTAAGCAGTTATCATTTATTTTTGATAAATATTTTTTAATATTTGTATTATTGTAAATTGCTTGATCTTTAGTCAAATATATTTTATTAGTTATCTCTAATTGCTGACTATCTTCTAAGTTTGGTATGGGTTGAATATGTATTTGTTTGTATAATTCGTTTGTAAAGTTTGGCAATTCAATTATAAAAATAATAGAGTTTTTATACAAAGCAAGTTCTAATTTGATTTCTGAAAGTTTTTCAATTGTAATATTATTTTTATCAATTTCTGTTTCTGAAAATATGTCTTTGCTTAGGATTCCTAGTCTCGATGCTAAAATTATGTCTTTAATTTTGTCGATGTCATTTATCAAATATTTTATATTGTCTTTAATTTCTATTTCTAATTTCAATTTGTTAAGATCCCTTTCTAAATCGTGTTGAATGCGAATAGATTTTTCTATATGTTCGGTAAGTTTCTTAGTTTTGTTATTAAACACGTTAGTTACTAACGCAATTTGTTCATTAAAATGATTGTTTATCTGTATTTGTAAATTTGAGTTTTCTATTACATTATGTGTATTTGTTTCTATTAATTTTAGCCTTTCTTCTATTTCTTGCCTATCATCGTCGTCCATAGTTCCGGATAAAAATTTCATGCCTGTACCTAAAATATTAATAAGTCCTCTTTTCTGTCTGTTATGTGGTATTATAGTTTCAAATTCTTTTCTTGTATGTTTCATTAAATTAATAATTTCAATGTTTGGTTCAGGTAAAAGTTGTATATGTTCTTCTAGTATTTCTAAATTTGTTTCGTACTTAGTTAAATTTATAATATGAAGTATTTTAGTATAGTTTTCTATTATTTGTATCTGTTGTAGTTGTATAATGGTAAAACCGTTACCGTGGTTGTAATTAGTTATTTGTATTTCTTGGCTATAGGCCAGTGTTAACTGCCATAGAACTAGTATCGATGCCAATTTTAATTTTATCATTTTTAAATTTTTTCTTCTTCTTTCGAAACTGGTCTTTGTGTAATTTTTGTAAGTCTCTGTTTGGTTTAATAGTTATTTTATTTTTATCGATTTCAATCACTTTTACTTTCCTATGCTTTGTTTTTAATTTATCGAAATATGTAGGATTATAAATTTTGGTAAAATTAGGATTTATATCGGTATCTTTTCTATCTTTATTCACTCTAGCTAAAACTTTATTTTTTGTGCTTTCGATTCTATTAAATATTGTTTTATTGTCTATGCGTCCGAAATGTATGTCACTCGGTTTTTCTCTAGTAGTTAAGTGGATTGTATTGTTGTAAACCTCTATTGTTCGTGTCACGTTATCGACTAAGCTTGGCTTTTGCTTTTCACCCAGGTTCTTCGACTCCCAGCACCCAGGTCCTTCGACTCCCAGCACCCAGGTTCTTCGACTCCCAGCACCCAGGTCCGTGAAATGTGTGAGCTGTATGAGGAGTAAAGAGTATCTGCATCTTCAAGGTATAGATGTGGATCATGATACAAGAAGTGAGAAATGCCCAGTACTAGAAAGGAAGTTGCGATTTGAGAGACAAAAAATATTATACTAGCAACTAGCAATATGTAAGTGCTTATACTTAAATATAGAAGGACTAATTAACAATTTCAACGAAATTGAAAATGTATTAGCGGTAAAAAAGTATGAAGTTGTGTGTCTAACAGAAACTCATTTAACATCGATGGTTGATGATGATGAAATCATGATTGAGGGTTACAAAACAGTAAGATGCGACTCAATCTCCACGCACACGAGTGGTGTTGTTTTTTATGTACGTGAATACTGGCAAATTATAACGTTAGAGATTATTCCACTAGGCATGGAAAGTTGGTGGTTAGCTATCAAATTGGTGTTTATGGAACATAATATATTAGTAGCTAGCATATACAGATCACCAAGTTTGTCAGAAGCTAGGTTTTGTGAAATCTTTAGAGACTATTTGGATAAGTTGCCAACAAGTGTGAATAAAATCATAGTAATGGGAGATGTGAATATCGACTGGTTGAAATGTGCATGCATGACGTATGCATCAAGGATTAAGCAGTTATTAAGTGATAACGCATTAAAACAAATAGTGAATGAACCAACAAGAATTACCCCTACCTCGCGAACTATTATAGATTACGTAATAACAAATAATGAAAACGTGAGTGCCAAGGTTGTGGATAGTCTGAAAATAAGTGATCATGAAAGTATCGAAATCAGCGTTGAAATGAGCATTGTCGTAAAAAGGGAAAAAAGCCTAATAGAAGTACTAAAATACGATAAACGAAAATTTTGCGATCGTGTTCAGCACAATATAGAATCGGTTGAAGATGATGAAAGTGACGTGAGCTGTTCAGCGAGAAATGTAACAGAGTGTTTAAAGAAGGCTGTTGACTCTCTTAAATGTAAAAGAAAATATAACAGTTCTGATGCAAATCAGTGGTTTAATAACATGCTTAGGTCAATGAAAAGGGACAAACTACATAAATATAGAATGGCGGTATGGTCAAATTCCCAAAATGACTGGCAAAACTACAGGTTAGCTAGGAACAATTTTAAATCAGCACTTGATAGGGTAAAAAGTGAATATGTTTCACAAAAAATTCAATCAGCTAGAGATCAAAAATCGATGTGGAGAGCTATAAAAACTCTTGTGTTGCATAAACAAAAAAGTACAATAAAAGGCGTTTTTTTTGAAAATGTCTTGGTGAACGATTGTAAAACGTTGTCTAGCAAATTTAATGTTTTCTTTGTTAACAGTGTGTGTGAATTAAATAATGCTATTCCCAATATTCAATATGTGAACGTAATTCAGCCAGTGAACAAAACTTTTAAATTTAAAGAAATAACACTAAATGAGCTTAGGGTAATTTTAAAAAATATGAAAAATGAAAAAGACCCTAATATGTTAAGTGTGAAAATGCCTAGTGATGTTATATGGCAGATGGAATTTTCCCAGAAACATGGAAAGAGTCTATAGTTGTTCCAATAGAAAAATTAAAGAATCCTAAGAAACCTGCAGACTTTCGCCCAATCAATATGCTGCTCAACGAAGCGAAAATCTTGGAGAAAATTGTGCAGCAGCAGCTTCAAAAATATATGGAGGAAAATCATCTATTCGCGGAGTGCCAATCGGGGTTTAGAGGTAGACATAGCTATGAGACGCTAATAAATCTCATCTTGTCGGAGTGGAAAAATGAAGTTCACTCAAAAAATAAAATTGCGGCAGTCTTTATCGACCTGAGGGGAGCATTTGAGACAATTGACAGGGACATCCTAATTGATAAGCTCAATAAATATGGAATTAAAGAGAATGAATTAAGGTGGTTCAAGTCATATTCAAGGACGCACACAGAGGACAAGGGTAGATGATGCAGTCTCGGAGGCAATATATGTAGTCTTGGGTGTGCCACAGGGATCGGTTCTGGGGGCGTTGCTTTTTATAATATATATATTAATGAAATGCCAAAAAAGCTCACGATTACAACTTTTCGCCGACGATGGTCTCTTATATGTTTCGTGTAATAATTTAGAAGAATGTATCGAACAGATAAACAGTGATTTAAAAGAACTGCATAAATGGTTTCAGACGAACAAATTAAGCTTAAATATAAGCAAGACGAAGTGCATGTTTATCAATGGGTTATCCAATAGTAGAATAGTGATCAATGACGAATCAGTTGAATTTGTTAGTGAAATAAAATATCTGGGTATTATGATTGATGAGAATTTAAATTTTAATGGTCATATTGCATACATAGCAAAGAAAATTGGTAAAAAAATTGGGTTTTTTGGCAGAATACGAAAAAGAATGTCAATTATATGTGCAATAAATGTGTATAATACAATAATCAAGCGACATTTTGAATACTGTTCTACAATTATATATTTAGCGAACAATACTATGTTGGATAGACTGCAAAGGTTACAAAATAGAGCGATGCGCATAATTTTAAAATGCCACTGGCTGACTCCAATTGTGAACATGTTGAATGTGCTGAATGGTTGAGTGTGCGACAAAGGACGATTATGAATGTGTTGTTGTTTGTGTTTAAAATGAAAAATGATTTGTTACCCAGATACCTCTGTGATAAAATAATATATGTCGGTAGTGTACATAACTATAATGTCCGTAACAGAAATAACTTTCGTCTTCCATACTTTACAACAGTAAAAGCACAGAATGCAGTTTTTTATAAAGGCTTTAAAATATTCAACGAGCTACCTAATGAATTGAAGTTAGAGAATCGGCTGTTTGAATTGTCCATTAGTACTGGTAAATTCCCTTATGTATGGAAAAGTGCTTTTATCACACCTGTATTTAAAAAAGGCGAACGTGGTGATATCACTAATTATAGACCTATTTCAAAGCTTTCGTGTATCCCTAAGCTTTTTGAACAAATTGTTTGCGAAAAGTTAATATTTCTTTGTCGCAATTTAATTTGTAATGAACAGCATGGATTTGTAAGAAACAGATCCACTGTCACTAATCTGTTAAGTTTCTTGCATGATTGTTCTAATGCCTTAGAGAATAAGGACGAAATGGATTGCATATACACTGACTTCTCTAAACCTTTCGACCAGCTGTCCCATGAAATAATCGAGTTTAAGCTCAGGGCTTTTGGTTTCCCACGAAGTTTCATAAAATGGGTTAATTCATACCTTAGATCAAGGGTTTATCAAGTCAAATTTAGAGGATCGCTATCTGTATCTTTTACAGCTGAGTCTGGAGTTCCCCAAGGTAGTCACCTCAGACCAATTCTATTTATACTAGCCATTAATGATGTTAAAGCATGTATAAATCACAGTAATATCCTGATCTACGCTGATGATATGAAAATATTTAAATCTATCACTAGTCAGCAAGATAGAATTTTTCTTCAATCTGACATTAATAGCTTCGCCAATTGGTGTGATAAAAACGGTTTATCCCTGAACCCTACCAAATGTCAACATATGACATTCTCTAGAAAGAATATACCTTCCACCTTTCAATATTCTTTGTCTCAACATATTCTTTGTAATGTTGATAATTTTAAGGATCTTGGGGTTTATTTCGATCCCAAACTGGTTTTTGCCAAGCATATCAATTTTATTGTTAATAAATCTAATTCTATGCTGGGCTTCGTAAAAAGGTGGGCGAAAGAATTTAATGACCCATACCTTACTATGTCATTGTACTCGTACAATTGTTTTGTCCGTCCGATTCTAGAGTATGCTTCACAAGTTTGGACGCCGTTCTACAACATTCATTCAAATCGAATAGAGGCCATTCAACGTAAATTTATTCGATTTGCACTTAGAGGACTTCCATGGGATGATCCTTTTAACCTTCCTCCTTACAGTCAGCGTATTAAGCTTCTTCAAATGTTACCCCTTTCTCAACGAAGGCTTAATAGCGATATCATTTTTTTACAGCAGCTTATATCCGGTCAAATAGATGCACCTGACTTGCTGTCGTCTATTGGCTTTAATTTTCGTGGTGGTGCCCATAATTTGCGCAGTGCTGAATTATTGTTTAGCCCCCATCATAGATTGAATTATGGGAAGCATGAGCCTATTAGTCGCATGAGTAGAATCTATAATCTAAATGATCATGTGATTGACTTGCATGTTAGTAAAATTTAGCTAAAAAATATTTTGCGTAATAATGCTTTAATGTCTTAAATTGTTTGCATTATTTTGTGTCTGTGTTAGTATTTTGTAGGTACATAATTATTGTATTTTTAATTGTTTTGTCCTTACTAACACCTGCACTAAATGATGAGCCTGTGAGAGCACTTTTTGTGCCGGCAATTTCTGCTCGTGATAGTTGCTTGCTTTAAGCACTCCACGACACAGAGCTAATAGTGTATTTAAAAAAAAAAAAAATAGTGCGTAGTAAATCTATAATAAGGCAAGGAAGATCGAACCTCCGTTTTAAAGCCCAACCCATCGCGGATGACAGAGTGCTTGCTCTGAAGAACTGGAAGCAGCCCCAAGATCCCTAAAACTATCAACGTGAGCCAAAGAGTATGTTGACACAAAGAATATTAGAAGGTGGGAGGGATATTCTTTCTAGAGAATGTAATATGTTGACATTTAGTAGGGTTCAGGGCCCTCTCCCTACCCAGAGAGTTTGTTGCACTTAATTATCTTAAGGCTAACATGGAGTTAAGTCAGGTATTTTAGGAGGTCGAGGAATTTTGCCAGAGACTGTGAAGGGAGGTTTTGAGAATATCTTTGCTTAAGTGGAAGTCGAAACGGTTGTGCATACTTTTAGTTAAACGTCTCATACGGGTCCGAGGTTCGTTCCTTCCATAACTGATGCGATGATAGTTGATTTTTATGAGAGGGATCAATCAAAGGTTGGGGTTGGGTTGAGAGAGATTTTTTGAGAAGCACTGGGCAATCGATATTTGCAAATAGAAGCTGATGTGTATAAAGACATTCGGCGCTAGCGAGGTATCCGTCGGAACGGATTCTTATCAGATCGGAGAATTTTCCGTTCCGACGGATACCTCGCTAGGGCCGATTATCATGCCGATATGCTGAAACCGGTCATAATAGGGAGGGAGGTTATACCTATTAGAGCATCGAAGACCGCGGAGGGCAAAGCAAAGGCATCCGCTTCGGACAGCTTCAATTCGTCGGGAATGAGTGACGTGACATGGTATATTCAAGTGTGAGTATAACAATTTTGTAGAGTGATTTTGTGACGAAGGGATCATACAATTCCTTTAACCAATGCTTCACAAAGCCGAGTGAAGAGCTAGCCTTTGTGATGGACGCATCTATGTGAGATCGAAAGTTAAATTTTGTTATCACATATGGCTCCGAGATCACGCATTGAATCAACTTTTGAAACAGTGTGCGAATCTTTTTCGCGATATCATTATTTGTGAGAAGAAAAACCAGTGGGCCTAGGTGCCTTTCCTGTGGGACAAAAGAGGTTGCTAGGAATAGGTCAGTTTATTTTCTTAGACCCCTTTTTGTGAATAGGGTTATATATATATACATTATAAATGTATCAAAGAGATGGAAAAACTCCTAGTAATATTGAGACCCCTATTGCGAGTGTCAATCGACAATTGATAATTGACTATTTTTAATGTGTGCTATTGTGAATGAACGATTCTAAAGGATTTTGTCAATCGCAGTCAGTTGAAAAAATGCGATTGATAAGAATATCAATAAAAATGATTCGTTCACAATAGCACACATTGAAAATAGTCAATTATCAATTGTCGATTGACACTCGCAATAGGGGTGTGAAAGTTGAAATAAAGATGTAAGAGACTAATTGCTGTTTTTCAAAATGATTGCAGGGATTCCATCAGGAACCGCAGAATAATCATCCTTTAGATTATTAATTTTTTGTTAAAGCATTTCAAAGTATTCTTATGGAAGTAAAGGAAGTTTGTGTGCACGATTTTAAAAAGTAGAAGTATTCCGATTCCGGGAACATTTGATAAACGCATGACTTCGCGTAATGGACCTGTAAACTGGCCGCCAAGATCTTGTGATTATTTTCTATACGTAAAGTCGCTAGACTAACAACAACAATCGACGCATCGGAAGCCAACATTATTCGTCATATCGAGGACATACGGTCATAAAAGCTCGAAAAAGTGGTCGAAACTTTGTCAATCAGATGACAGTCCGGCTTATGCCCGAAGTTGTGTTTAAAAACTTATTGCAGAACGAGTTCCTTCGATTAAACACAAAAAATGGCTATTCGGGCGCACTGGCTCAATGATTAGTGTTGCGGACTACTAATCGAAAGGTCCCCGGTTCAATATCCGCCGGGGCCAAGTAACTTTTTCTACTGCCCCACCTCTTGCGAACGTCTGACAAACATCCAAGAGTATCAATTGTCATGAGAAGCTTCTCAAATTTGCCGTTCGGATTCGGCTCAAAATTGTAGGTCCCTTCCACTTCGCAAAGAAAGTTATGGGTTAATGCCTAATATTTATTTATTTATTTTATTTTTAAATGGCTATTTAATGAAAATTCATGTGCTTTGTTCAAAAATTCGAAGTTGGTTTTTGTTAAAAAACACACATTAAATAACAGGGCTGCACTTTTATTAGTTTGTTTTTTTATTTAGCAAAAAGTCGCTTATAAGCTAAAGAAATACCATTAAAAAAAAATTAAAAAAAAAGAGATATCATAGTAAACCTGATATACTGCCCAAAGCAAGTACATAATATATTCGCTTCTCCATAAATACAAAATATTTCTTTCACCGTCCATTGAAGTTGTCACTGAATTATGGAACAAAAATATAAGAAGCACTGCCTCATTTACGAACAACACCAAATAGCAAGTATTCGACACCCAATCCCTACTGGTAATGTCAGATGTTTTTTTAGTCACTGCTATTTTTAAATCCTCCACGGTTTACGTGCATTATGGGGAATGTTTCATTTTGGTTAGAGACTAGATCCCGTTTTATAAAGGATCGAATTTCGGGAATGTATCCCCCACAGCGCGCGTAGCGGGTTCAATGATAGAGAAATTGTTCTTCTTCTTTAACGGCGAGGTTATGATCATGATTTGTGTGATGACCCAGGAGTTTAAGGCCTGCCGCTTTTTTACAATTTCAACACTTGCGTGCTCCTATTATTGATAATTGTTTTGGACGATGTTATACGAATTTGTGCCAAAATATAACTTCGTACACGTGAATGTCGGAGGAAGATAGACTTTTTGCGTTATGATTATATACACACCTATGGTCAGCCCGAACAGGGACGGTTTAAGAATGTCACTGCAGCGCCCACGTAACAGATCAGTGTTTGTCCTAAAGCGCGAATAAGGGGAGAACCACATAAACTCAATTTTAAACATCCGTGTGAGCCTAGCTACACATTTAATATCTTGAAACTGTGCCGGAAGAGTGCATGCAAATCCGTGGGTTGACGTGACGGGAGATCACCGGTGTCGTAAAATGAAGATCAAACAATAATAATCAGCAATGAGAGTATGCACGTGTCGAAATCGTTAAAAAAGGATGGGAATATCTAAACACTCTTACATAACACAAATACAATGCCACCAGCAGTTGATAGGCCTCAGTTATGAAGTGATCCGAAACCGAGAGGCCTGTCAATATTCATTGAAGTCAAACCGGCGGACCAATAGGAAGGCAGTAAAGGGAGAGGGTTATGATCTATTTAATCCTGATCATAGCATCGCCGTGTAGGAAGAAGGAAGATTTCATAAAAAAGTTAGGTTAATACATGGCATCTGCCTCTATTTAAAGTTTTTGGACTTTTTTGGCCATCTACCAGAATACGAGTTTGACATTTATGTTCCCTTCATTTAGTATTTGATAACATATACACTTTGCTTCAACTGAATAAGCACAAACATTTTCTTAGCTACGTTGTCCATTTTTTCAAAACCTTGTGTCGTAATACAGTTGATGATGCTAACTGTTTGCTTATGATGTTGACAAAATAAATCGGAAGGAATAATTCAAAAAGTACCGCTATTTTTTCCCGGGTTCCCTTGCAAAGCATTCAATATGGAAAAATAGAGTTTTATTTTGCGTTGCGTTCAGTTGAAGCGAAGTGTATATAGCAAATCTAATTGTTCTGGATTTTCTGTTTTGAAAACTTTTCCCTATAATACGTTTTATATACAGCTGCAGTGCATTCGTAGTGAGGTTCAACGCGTTCCAATCTAATTCAGTTGCAACAAAGTATCTCAAGCGATATTCTTTTAAAACAGTTCATATTCTCTCACATACTGTTATTACAAAGATTGCTACGGATTAGAGTTAAGCGCGATCAACTTGCCTCTGACTTCCAAAAAATGCTTTCTTGGTTGAGTTGATGTTTAAAAAGTATATTTAAACTCCGAGCATAGTTTACACATCTCTGGGGTCTGTCTCGTCTTATTGAAGATATTAATTCGTTAAACTTAAATGTGAAGGTTAAGTCTTATCCTCTATTGTTAATCTAAGGTTGAAACTGCATTGCTATGCTAAACGTTCCAAAATTTGACAAAGATGACCTCTTCTTGAAATGTTATGGTTGAGCACCAGTTAACAAACTGCCTTGTTCCATCTCTTTTACTTTAACTATATTTAACTATCTTCATGCAATTTGAATGTTGAAAAACAAAAAGTATCGAAGAAACCTTTCCACTTGTTCAAAGGAGTAAAAACCCCACACTTGGACTCCATACAGAATATTTTCTGTTTGAAGCTTTTGTTAGCAATGCAACGGCTCCAACCCGATGTAATTGTACGTTTTGCTTTCGCTAGCTCTGTACTTTCGCTTACACCTATAAATATCATTATTTTTGACTTATCAAGATCAACTCACAGGTAGGGAATTGCAGTTCTCTATTAATACCCACGGATTTGCATATACACTTGCGGGACAGTTTCAAGATGTTAAATCAGTTTCTAGGCTAACTTAAATGTTAAAATTTCCATGACGGCAAGCGTCGTTTTTTTAGGGCGCTGGCGCTGCAGTGATATTCTTAGATCGTCCCTGCACGGAGACTTGTTACATAGGTTAGGTTAGGTAGGCGGGATGGCTTAGTGCCACACTCAGGTCAATACTGACCCATTGTGATGCCCATCGGGGGAGGAGAGTTGTCCCTTACTCATTTTTAACCCTGTCTACACAAACTGAGATTAATTACTCACTGTGCTGTGGATTTGGTGAAGTTCATTATCCCGTCTATGGGTGTGCTGGAGAGCTCGTCTAGGTCATGAAAGAAATGTCTCCCCGTTACATAGTACAGCTTATTTTTGAAGAGTAATTGCGGCGAGAACAACATTTTTGCGACAGTCACTTCTTAATACATATTATAGGAATCTGAGTTGTTGGACTTTGTCACGTCAAAAAAGTCGTTGCCAACACTTCGCTAAATATTGTAACTATTCGAAATAATTTAGCATTGTTATATTTTTTTCATTTTAATTTTTACATCCATAAAAAACAAAACTAAATGAGCGGTCTACCATTTGAGCTAAATCCCCATGGTAAATGGTAAACTTAATCCGCTCTTACAACGTGTTCAATAAACCTGACACGCACTTTAATTAATGCATCGAGACTGAATTCACGTCTAAGTGACGATTGTGTTGTACTTTCACTTAAAATACTTAGAGTGGTTCCACTTTGGTCAATAAATGCAATGAACCTCCAATGGGGATGTAGCTCAGATGGTAGAGCGCTCGCTTAGCAGTCGTTCCGCAACTCTTAATGAGATAGGTCGGCTAGTTAGTGACGGAAGAATCCCTTGCGATTATAAATTAAAAAAGTGATAGTAATTTGTTTAAGTAGAGCGTGGCTCAGTGCAGAAGATAGTGGTCTCTGACGTCGGAGTTGTGGGTTCGATCCCAGTCAATACCATTACTTTTTTTTTTTTTTTTTTCTTTTCCTTGTTTAATTTACACTGATAGAGACAGTTACCATAAATTAAAAAAAAGAAATAAAAAAGTGCCGCAAGTGTCAGGCGATGGACCCCGTAAAAACGGTGGTTTCGCTTACGGGTGTGGATGTGCCATCGCAACGCGTGGTTCAAACACGCGGGCCGGCTAAAAAAGTTTTAACAGCAGCAACAACAACAGCAGCAAGAAACACAAAATCGGCAACAACAGCAGCAGCAATAACATCAGCAACAACAGCAACAGCAACGAGAACAGCAGCAGCAGCAGTGTGTATGCCAAGGGCAGTAGCTGCACATGCTTCTAAAATGGCACCAATTGCAGCAACAACAACGGGTCGGTCGTTGCCTAGGCGAGTGTTCTCGCAGGCAATACCAGCACCAACAAAGGCAGTAGCAGCAGCTGAAAACCCAGCTACAGAAGTAGAGAAGGAGGAGTTTCGGAAGGTGGAGAAGAGGCGACGGAAGCTTAATCCGAAGCCGAATCTTTCTGCGAAGAGAAGGGCGAACCTGGCAGGCCCTAATGTGGAATCATCGATGGCTGGTACCGATGATGACACGGATAACACCAGCTCTTACGAAGCTGAAGTGCGAGCGGGCCGGTACGTCGGAGAGGGAAACTCCTTCAGGGGCCTACCGGTCGACGACGATGATAGCAATGTCATCCAAATGGTGGATAGAGAGGAAGATGATGAGGAGGCTCAGCTTGACCAACTTATCAAAGAGCTCCTTGAGAAACGTGAGCAGTTGAGGCTGAAAAAAGTACAGCAGCAGCAACAACAAATAGTGCTGAGGGAGCAAATCCAGCAACAACATCAACAGAAGCAACAACAACGACAACAGCAACAGAACCAACAAAAGCAGCAAGAGCAGCAGCAAAAGCAGCAACTGCAGCCAAATCAGCAACAGCAGTCAAAGCAGCAACAGCAGCAGAAACCAGCAAGGAAGAACAAAATTCCACCGATTAATGTGAGTAATTTCGACATAAGTGATAGTATAAGGTTATGTAGGCTTATAACAAAGAACTTTCATGTTAAAAGGCTATCGGCCAATAAACATATAATTATTTGTGAAGAAATAGAGGAGTACAATAGGGTGCGCACCGCCTTGGGAGAGGTTAAGACCGAGTACTTTACGTACACCCCAAGAGAGCAAAAGCTAAAAACCGTTGTATTAAAGGGAATTGATCCCTCAATAAAAACGGAGGAGCTCGAAAGAGAGCTAAAGAACTTCGAAAGCGATGACCTCAAGTTCGTGGGGGTCAAGCCTTTTTCCTCGGCTGTGGCAAGGGGTGGTAACCGTCACTTACCATTCTTCCTGGTTCAGCTCACTCCTGACAGCAAAATTGACAGGCTGCGAAATATCCGCTACCTGTACTACCATGCTGTAAGGTGGGAGAAAATAAAGAGGTCAGATCGCATACTTCAATGTATGCGCTGCCAAAGGTTCGGGCACGCCGCAGCTAACTGCAACATGCAGTTTAGATGCGTGAAGTGCGATAAGGACCACATACATGGTGAATGCTCTCTAGGTAAGGAGAGAGTCGAAGATCGGAGTGTACTCTCCTGTGTGCTCTGCAGGAACTCTGGGCATCCCGCCAACTTCAGGGGTTGTCCAAAGTACCAGGAGTTGAAAAAACGAGTCCAGGCCCGCAAACAGCAGTCTGAAGATGATAGGCGTCAGAGGAGTCGCTCGTTCGCAAATTTTGTGGCACCCAACGTGTCCTTTGCCCAAATGGCAGCTGGACCGGGTCAAGCCCACATGACATCAAGCCAACCAAAGGTAGCCCAAAAGGCACCAGAGGTGGATCTGGACTTAAAATCGATCCTTCTGTCTCTGCACGGAAAGATCGACAAGTTCCAGAAACAATTAAATGAACAAGCGGCCCGAATTGACTTTATCTATTCGGAGCTGTTTGTGGGGTCTGGTGTGCCATAGATCTAATGGCTGCGCTGGATGAGGGAAACTTAAAGATCCTTGCTGTGAATGTTAACTCACTAGTCAGGATCGAGAAAAGAACGTCACTTGCCAATTTGTTGAAAACCGAAAACCCGGATGTGCTTTTGGTTAGCGAAACTAAGCTAAATCAGAAGCACAAATTGGGATACAAAGACTATCATGTAATAAGAAGAGACCGGCCTTACTCCACTCAAGGAGGTGGGGTTGGAATCTTAATTCGAAAAGGCCTGCGCCATAGGGTTATATATAGCGGGGACGTGCGTAGGTTCCAGTTGTTGGAGGCATGCATCATATGCATTCCTCTCCATAGCCGGAGGAGAATGTATGTGGTGTCGCTTTACGCACCTGCTGCACCTCCACCAAACCAATTTATGACAGAGCTCGAGACACTTTTTCGTGGTCTGCAGCTGAACTCGGAGGAGAATTATTACTTCTTGGCCGGAGATATTAATGCCAAACATGCGGCATGGGGAAATGTTACTGCAAATCCCAGGGGCAACCAGTTTCACGACTGGTGGCGCCTCAATATGATTGAGTACAACCTCGAGTTGTACGCGACGGATATCCCTTCTTTCCCAAGAAGCGGTGCTTTCCTGGACTTGGCCTTAACGGACGCAAGACTTCAACTGACGAACATAGATCAAAACACGCGGAACTGTTTGCGTGCGTTTGAGTACGATAGTGACCACTACGGACTCGCCGCCGCAATACGGATCCCGAACGAGCAAACGCTGCTGGAGGAGTACGAAGCAGTGTGTTCATTCGATTATCGGAGGGCACAATGGTCGCGCTTCTCCAGATTTTTAAAGCGAGATTTACGTTCGAGTGGGATCGACTCACCGACAAACAGTAACATGACAAATGATGACATTGATCGGCATTTATTGCAAATGAACGACGCCATCAAACGAACTATGGAACGAACTATTCCTCGGGTAGGACGTTCCGACGACGACCAGACAGAAAAGTACAGAAACCCTACAATCGACGCACTATACCGACAGAAAAGTAGACTGCTCTCGAGGCTTAAACGGCTGTACAGGCAATTTACTGATCGCGACGACCCGGAGGTAAGGATGCTGAAGTCAGAGATCCGAATCCTGAAACAGCTGATAAAAGAAAATTACAGAAAATCTGTAAGTCTGTATTGGGGCAATAAAATTCGGGCTATTAAAACCTGTAGTCCGAATATGTTCCCACAGATAAATAAGTTGTTCAGGAGGAAAGATCACAATGATATTCCTTGTGTTCGAATCTCCCAGACAGCAGAGAACAGACAGACAGTACTGACTGCTGGAATAAGTCCAGAAAGTGTCGCTTCAAACGATTTTTTCGTGGTCGAGGACCCACAGGAGAAAGTTGATTTGCTGGGCGCTTGTTTCGAGGCCGTGTATACGGTGAACAATCCTGTTCGCCGTAACCACGACATTGAGAATAGAGCTCTAGTGAGCCACTTCTATCTGCGCACCGAACTTGAGAATTGGCGATCTGAGAATAACGGATTCACCGTGTTCACTGATGAAAACCATGCTAATGCAGTTGTCGCCAATGGCCGAGATGCATCGCACTTGTTCGTGTCGAAGGATGATCTTCTGTGCATCTTCGAGTCGCTAAAGAATAAAAAGTCGGCGGGGATGGATGGTGTCCCAAACGTCGTATTGAGACACCTGCCTCTGGAGGCTGTAGATATTTTCACCACGTTGTTTAACAATGCGCTGAATAATGCACATTATCCGGCGCATTGGAAGGTAGCTGTGGTACACCCTATCCCGAAAAAAGGTAAAGATAGGACGAACCCTGCCAATCTACGGTCAATTAGCTAGCTTCCGAATATTAGCAAGGTCTTTGAAAAGGTTGTCAATAGAACCCTGTTAAAGTGGGTCGAGGACAATAACATAATTCCGGACAACCAGTTTGGTTTCAGGGCGAGGCATGACACTATTCATGCCGCGTCGAAACTGGTTTCCGACATTCAGTGGAATAAATGCAAGAACCAATGCACGGGTGCTTGTCTGGTTGATTTTGAGAAGGCTTTCGACACCGTATGGTTAGAGGGACTTTTCAACAAGTTGACCAGGCGAGGGATGCACAAACCTTTGCTATATGTAATTTATAATATGCTTATGGGAAAGAAGTTCGTTGTCAAATGTGGCAATGTGACTTCGAGCAGAGTCTTTGAAATTAAAAACGGTTTACAGCAGGGGGCGGTCAATTCTCCGATCCTGTTTAACATTTACACGAGTGATCTGGTAGGTTCACTCAGACATGCTATAGCGTATGCCGATGATTTGGTGGCATACAGATCAGGTCCTAAAATCGAGGTCATTAATATCCTTTTGCAGCGTGACTTCGATCAAATTAAGCGATATTGCGACGACTGGAAGTTGAAAATCAACTTTCAGAAGACGGAAACAATCTTGTTCAGAACTCCATTGGCTGGGGCCTCTAGGGATACCAGAAAAATCTGGAAAAAATTGGCCATTATTGGACAAAATGGGCAGCCATTGGCGGTGAGAAGCGCAGTTAGATATCTAGGTATCTGGCTTGACCAGTATCTGTATTTCGATAGACATATAGTTGCTTGTCTTGCTGGGGCCAAGAAGGCTTATGCTTTGACAAGGAGACTGTTTCATAGCAGTCAACTTGACTCCAAAGTGAAGGTCATTTGCTACGTGGCCCTTATAAGGCCAATTATCGCTTATGGTTGTCCATTGTGGTTCAATATAGCGCCCAGCTATATGGAAAAGATTCGGGTTTTGGAGAGACAATGTCTTAGGACTTGTCTCCGGTTGTTCCGAACGCCTGAATCCAATTATATTAAATACTATCCCAACAAGGTCCTATACGATGGGGCTCAGTTGAATAGGATTGACAATTTCCTCATTAAGGTGACTCGAAGGCACGTTGCAAGGGCGATGGCCAGCGACAATAGTCTGATATTTGGGGCTTACTACCCCAATGAAATGTACATAGAGAGTACGCTCCGGTCTGGCTTTATCCCGCCAGAGGCATTTATCTATATTGACGCAAAAGGGCTGGTACAGACGAGGGATGGTATCCCGGTATTATACCACCGCTTTCGCAGCGCGAGAGATAAGCGGCTCATCCGCGGCGAGGACGTCGCCAATGCTCATGAGCTCCTCCGTTTTAGTACCGCAATAGCGGAGAGGGATAAATTCGATACAGAAAAACAATTTGCCGAATTTTGGTGGCTTTTTGAGGGGGGAGGGGTCAACATGCCCTCCCAAGACGGTGCGTTACTCTAGGTAACATCCTCTTAGTTTATAAGTAGGATTAAGTTAGCTAGGGCGTTTCTGGGAGAGGCCGGGCTCATCAACTTGTGGTAGTGCTTCCGGGAGAAGATTGAGGCTGTAAGGCTTCAGTTAGCTCAGGGTAGCGCGTGTGCACGTTGACGATTGCCAGGCGCTCGGAAAGCAATTGGGATTTTGACCACTTGTTGCGCAAGGCAACGAGTGCTCAGAATCATAATTATAGTTAGAATATGTTAGGTAGTTTAAGTAAGTAGAATAGGTAGTTCGTAGTTTGTTTTATATAAAAAATATAAAATCTTAATAATGATACCGAGTTTTAATTGATTTTCTCGACGAATACATATATGTAAGATTAGTTTGTAAATAGTTTTTAGGCCGAAAGGCAATAATTATAAGATATAGTTAAGTTTAGGGCGTCCGCATAAGGACCAATAAATAAGAATAAGTATCCTGTTAATTTTAAGTTAGATTTAATCATTTTTGTCTAGTACGTAAGTTGATATTCAGTAACAATTAAAAAATGAATTTAAAAGTAAGTAAAAGTAAGCGCTCGCTTAGCATGTGAGAGGTACGGGGATCGATGCCCCGCATCTCCAAGGTAGTTTTTTATCCCTGAAATATATTTTGTTAACATTTATCTATAATACTTTTTATTATTTATTATTTTCAGAACAACAGTCTCTCTGAATCCCTTTTGTGTTCATCAAAAAGTTCAATAATCGCAATTAAAGCAACAAAAGAAGGTCCTCGGAAGATACTGATAGTCTCGTCTAAAGGAAATCAAATTCATTTTCGAGACGCTATGAGCGGATTGTTACTTAGATCATTGGATGTCCCAGACAATTTGCATATATACAGCATTCTGCTGGACGATGGATGCGTTTATTGTGGAACGCAACGCAATGAAATTCATCAATATAATTTTACCGTAAATACTATATAAAAAAACACAAACAGGAAGTAAAAGTTATTTTAAATTACTTTTCAGACCGGAGGAAGGATAGCTATATTCTATTGTGGCAATGGTGCCGTCTCTATGAAACTCTACAAGGATAAGTATATTTTTGTCGGATGCTATGATGGTTTTGTTTATGTTTTGGACAAAACCACTGGATGCCAGATTGGACGATTTCCGGGATCTGGTAAAATGATTTTAGCATTGGAAATCGCAGGAGATAAGGTAACGTGCGTAATGTGCGACGAAAACTAGAAATGTTAATTCATCTTGTTTGCAGCTCATCACATCGGCGAAGGACAACACAATGCAGATTATTGACATACCCAAGTATATTGTTACCAAGGACAAAAGTTAAAGTGAATTTGGGACACATAATTTTAAGCGCATTATGCTTTTTATATTTTGTATTATGGAATTATTTTTTTTATTCTCATATACAGAATGTATATGTTTTTGTTTTAAGTTAAATAAATGGAAATCTTTTTTTTTTGCAATATATGTTGGAAAATATTTGTGTGTCCTCGGGTCACGATGATCAAATTGTTGGCGATATTGGGTCGTCAACAAAAAGATTGGTTCAAGCTGTTTCCTCACTTTTTTGAGATCTTTCTTGGCATGGTATGCAACAAAAATACAGTGACCGAGTTAGATCTCATGTTGTGTCGATCTCAAATTGAAAGCACGATGTGAGACAGAGCTCGTTCTATAAGGTGTTTTTTATAGAGCCATACAACTTTTTTTTTAAATCAAACAACAAATTTAATGGAATGACAAAATTTTGCCTTTATTAGCTCACCAATTTCATGGCATTTAATGTTTAAAAATAAAATGGCATATGGCCTTCGCGACTGCGCCTTATGAACGCCATCCTGTCGGTCCAATTTTGCACCAATTTTTCGAGCATACCAGGTCTTATTTCGTCAATAGTGCGTCGAATGTTAGCTTTTAAGTGATCAATCGTTGCTGGTTTATCAGCATAGACCAGAGATTTGACGTACCCGCACAAAAAGTAGTCCATAGATGTCAAATCACACGAACGAGGTGGCCAACTCACAGATCCATTTCTTCAGATGATTCGGTCACCAAACGTTTGACTCAACAAAGTCATGTGGGGAAGAAGTGCTCTATAAGTTTGAATTTTAGAAATAAATGTCCACGATTAGTAAACGTTGTTCTGGTGTAGTCTTTCCATGGCGATTTGCCAAAGTATACTGAACACATTTTGAGACTTATTGCGATCAACCGATTGACGATTGATAGAATTTATCGATTCAAATAACAGTTTTTATTTGAATCGATAAATTCTATCAATCAATAAATCAATCGTCAATCGTATTGTAAAAAATGAATTGATAAAAATTGTGCGTCAATCTGATTTGTAGATTGTTCTGACGTCTGACAAACATCCAAGAGTATCAATTGTCATGAGTAGCTTCTCAAATTTGCCGTTGGATTCGGCATAAATTGTACGTCCCTTCCACTCAGCAAAGAAAGTGGTTGGAGAAGCTAGGTTTTAGGCCCTGTATGGGCCTTTAATGTCTAATATTTATTTTTTATGGCGATTTAGTGAAGAAGGTGGTAAAATGTTAATGGACGAGTTCTTAGGGCCGACCTTGGAAACACGCGTAGTTCTTTGAAAAATATAGGAATATGAGAATTTGTCTGCCTACGCTGTATAGATTTGGAAGTGAAGATATTGGTGTACACAATCAACCATATCTATATTTATACAGCAAGTTGCAACAGAAATCACAAGACATGCGGATTTGGAAGAAATGCAAGAAGCATAAATGATATGGAGCAGTAAGTATGAATTTCCTTACACAATTGGTGCTCTTTTTTGCACTCATACTCGTATAAAAAACACTAAATCACTATCAGGAGTATGTCAATAGCAAAGGATTCTTTTTAATAAATGTCCAAGCATGTAATACAAGAAGAGAAATTTACCAGTGTTGAAGTTTGTTGGCCAGGATCCATTTACAACTCCCGCATTTAAAAAAAAAACCTTTCTTATTAACTCATATGGGTAATAATTCATCCGCTATACTACTGGGCAATGAAGGATATTACTCCTTGCTTAATGGCATCATTTAAACAAACAAGCAATGATGCTTAACATAAATTCAATGCTAATATTATCATATAAACTAAACAATTACTCAATATTTTATCCACATCAAATCTTAAAAATCCTCCGATAAAATTCACGAGCTGAAAGCCTTAGTAGCTAGGCTCTTTTTTTTGCTCTTTTTTGCACTGTAATTTAAATTACATGTAAATAAATAATAATAATAATAATAATAAATTCAATGCTGTTTTAACGAAATATAGAGTAATCATAGAGAGATGTTTCGGACAAATAAAGCAACGTTTTCCCATTTTGCAGTATAAAGTTCGAGTGAAGCATCTAGTATAGTATATAAATTTTGTTTAAGTGTTTTAAGTTAATAAAAAAAATATATTTGCGCTCTCGTCAGAGAGCGACATCAAATAAAAGACTTTATTTAATTTTAATAACTTTTTATTGAAGTCAAAGCTTCAGATCCCTTACCCTTGGTGGGGGGAAATCTTCCGCTATACGAAGTGACTGTTGGTATGGTAGACTTAAGACTTAACAACTTGAGATACATCGATCCCCTTTTATATTGCTTAATTGCTAACGCAGCATTTTGACTGCGGATATTCTCGCACCAGTTGCTAAAGGCAAAAAATGCTGAGTCACATTTCCTGCTCATATTTTATAAACATTGAAGCGATGGATCTTTAAAACATAAACATTGATTAGGACAAAAAGTGTTGACTACAATTATTCTTTGTCATAGCATCTTTTTGTGTACATTGAAAGTATGGCAAAATGTTTACTTATTGAATTTAAAATCTAGATGCGCACAAGTGGGTTCCGATATAACACCTCCCCCTTTAGAGTCTTCTAATGGTCGGAAAGTGACCTTTGGAAGATTTACATTGTTTATTATCTTCTTATTTTTACATTTTAAATATGTATAAAGGATTATGACAAGTATAATGATTAAAATTATCATGTACATAGTTAAACTAGTATGTTTGTGCTTGTATTTCAGTTCTTCAATTTCTTTTAAGTTTTGTATATTTTGGTAATGTAATTCTTGAAAAGTTATATCTTTTGATTTGGTATAATTAATATTCTCAATTACATTTGGTATTAAAGGTTCGTGTTTATAATTTTTTCTTTCGTACATTTTATTATTTATTTCAATTTTACAATTTTCGAACTTAATTAGGTAGTTACCTTTAACAGTAATGTTTTGATTATTACAATTTTGATTTATTTCTTGTAATTTTACATTAATTAACACAAGATTATTATTTCCTATTTCTAATATTTCTTGGTTTACATTTTTTATTAGTTTACAATTCATTTGTTTTTTAAATAGATTCTGTAAGCAGTTATCATTTATTTTTGATAAATATTTTTTAATATTTGTATTATTGTAAATTGCTTGATCTTTAGTCAAATATATTTTATTAGTTATCTCTAATTGCTGACTATCTTCTAAGTTTGGTATGGGTTGAATATGTATTTGTTTGTATAATTCGTTTGTAAAGTTTGGCAATTCAATTATAAAAATAATAGAGTTTTTATACAAAGCAAGTTCTAATTTGATTTCTGAAAGTTTTTCAATTGTAATATTATTTTTATCAATTTCTGTTTCTGAAAATATGTCTTTGCTTAGGATTCCTAGTCTCGATGCTAAAATTATGTCTTTAATTTTGTCGATGTCATTTATCAAATATTTTATATTGTCTTTAATTTCTATTTCTAATTTCAATTTGTTAAGATCCCTTTCTAAATCGTGTTGAATGCGAATAGATTTTTCTATATGTTCGGTAAGTTTCTTAGTTTTGTTATTAAACACGTTAGTTACTAACGCAATTTGTTCATTAAAATGATTGTTTATCTGTATTTGTAAATTTGAGTTTTCTATTACATTATGTGTATTTGTTTCTATTAATTTTAGCCTTTCTTCTATTTCTTGCCTATCATCGTCGTCCATAGTTCCGGATAAAAATTTCATGCCTGTACCTAAAATATTAATAAGTCCTCTTTTCTGTCTGTTATGTGGTATTATAGTTTCAAATTCTTTTCTTGTATGTTTCATTAAATTAATAATTTCAATGTTTGGTTCAGGTAAAAGTTGTATATGTTCTTCTAGTATTTCTAAATTTGTTTCGTACTTAGTTAAATTTATAATATGAAGTATTTTAGTATAGTTTTCTATTATTTGTATCTGTTGTAGTTGTATAATGGTAAAACCGTTACCGTGGTTGTAATTAGTTATTTGTATTTCTTGGCTATAGGCCAGTGTTAACTGCCATAGAACTAGTATCGATGCCAATTTTAATTTTATCATTTTTAAATTTTTTCTTCTTCTTTCGAAACTGGTCTTTGTGTAATTTTTGTAAGTCTCTGTTTGGTTTAATAGTTATTTTATTTTTATCGATTTCAATCACTTTTACTTTCCTATGCTTTGTTTTTAATTTATCGAAATATGTAGGATTATAAATTTTGGTAAAATTAGGATTTATATCGGTATCTTTTCTATCTTTATTCACTCTAGCTAAAACTTTATTTTTTGTGCTTTCGATTCTATTAAATATTGTTTTATTGTCTATGCGTCCGAAATGTATGTCACTCGGTTTTTCTCTAGTAGTTAAGTGGATTGTATTGTTGTAAACCTCTATTGTTCGTGTCACGTTATCGACTAAGCTTGGCTTTTGCTTTTCAAATAATCTTATGTTCTCGTTGAGAGTGGAGTGCAAACGCTCTATATCTGAGTTGCCTGTGTGTCGATATGGCGTAGTAATGTGAGTTACTATCTCGTTGTCTTTGAGATATTGTTTAACTGTGTAAGATAAAAAACATTTATCATTGTCGGTCGTTAAGATTTTTGGTTTACCTAGATAAATAAATATCTTAGTTATAGCGGTTAGCACATCGGCTTGATTCTTTGTTTCTAAACGTTCAAGGGCTATAAATTTTGAAAATTTGTCAATACATGTTAGGTAGCTACCATTTCTTGGTATGGGCCAAATGTCCATATGGTAGTGTTCATGAGGGCCTGAGGGCGTGGGCGTTTTTTCATAAGGTAGTTTTATTGGATTCCTTTCTATTTTGAAATTACACATTTCGCAATTGTTCAATACTTTATTAATAGTTTCACGTAAACTAGGTGCGTAAAATTTTCTAATGACTTCAAGGTATGTTTTTTCAATACCAATATGATTAAATTTTATATGGATTTTATTAATTGTTTCCTCAGTTTCTGGAGGATGTAAATTTATTAGGTTAGATATGCTTCTATATAATTTCTGTTTATTATGGTGTTGTTTCCAATGGGTTTGAAATTTAAGAAATAATTCGTCGTCATTCGCATATTTGTTCAAAGGTAAATCGTCGTTATTTATGAATATTGCATTTGTGCAATTTATATCACATTCTGATATTATTAGATCAAAGTCTTTGGTCGTAAATTTTTTCTCGTAATTGTTATTAATCTTTTACCTATATACGGAAAGGATATTTCCTGAGAATCTTCATTAGTTGTTTTGATGATTATCTGACGTTTAAACATGTTAAGGGGTTTTTCTGTTATTGGGATTAGGTCTGTACTATCTGATTCGACACTGTGTTGTGTACTCGCTAAGTCTTCTTCTAAAGCGTTAATTTCAGGTGAAATCTTGATTCTTGATAGAGCATCGGCAACTTTATTTTCTTTGCCTTGCAGGTACTCAATATCAAAATCATATTCTTCGAGCTTTATTTTCCAACGTTGTAGTTTAGAATTAGGCTCTTTCAGATTATGTAGCCAAACTAGCGGCCTATGATCTGTTAAAATTTTAAAACGTCTACCATATAGGTAATGACGAAATTGTTTGGTTGCCCAAACGATTGCTAGGAGTTCTTTCTCTATAGTGCTGTAGTTGCACTCGTGTTTATTAAGTGTCCTGGATGCAAATGAAAGTGGTCCGTGAGATTGGGACAATACTGCACCTATTGCAAAATTGCTTGCATCGGTTGTTAATATAAATTCTTTACTAAAGTCTGGGTGTTTGTTAATTAACATATCTGTCATTGCTACTTTTAGTTTGTTGAACGCGTCAGCATATTGTTCGTTCTTTATATCTATTTTTGAATCCTTTTTTAGGTATAACGTCATAGGTTTGATTATTTTAGCATAATCCTGGATGAATTTTCTATAATATCCAGTTAAACCTAGGAAGGATTGTATTTCTTTTATGGAGGTGGGAATTTGAAAATCTTTTATTGTTTGAATTTTTGACGGATTGGGTTTGATACCTTCTGGTGTAATTATATGTCCGAGAAATTCGGATTCTTTCTTTAGAAAATCACATTTATTCAAAGAAACTTTAAGATTGACTTGTCGAAGTCTCTTGAAGATTAGTTTCAAATGTTGAATATGTTCTTGTAGTGATGAAGAAAAGATGATGATATCGTCAAGGTAAACATAGCATATTTTACCAATGTAGTCACTTAGGACTTAGTTCATCATGCGTTGAAATGTAGCAGGAGCATTCTTGAGACCAAATGGCATTCTGATCCATTCATAATGTCCTGAAAGTGTGGAGAAGGCTGTCTTCTCACGATCTTGTGGATCTATTTCAATTTGGTAAAAACCTTTTGTTAAATCCAAAGTAGAAAAATAATTGGCTCGACCCATCTTGTCGAGTATATCTTCAATTAGAGGAATTGGAAATTTATCCTCTTTGGTAACCTTGTTCAATTTGCGATAGTCAATAACTATACGCCACTCTTTATTTCCCATCTTGTCCATTTTCTTGGGTACGACCCATATCGGAGCATTATATGGTGAACTCGAGTGTTTGATTATCCCTTGATCCAAAAGATCTTGGATCTGATTATTGACTTCATTTTTATGTACCTCGGGATAGCGGTATATCCGGGTGAAAATTGGGGAATTGTCTGAGACAGTAAGTTTGTGTTTGACGTGTGATGTAAATGTTAGGTCGTCACCTTTATGAAAGAATACATCTTGATATTCTTTTAGGGTTTTAGAGAAAATTCTTTTTTCTTCAATATTCATGTGTTCAGTATTTTTTTGTTCAAACTCGTCGAAGATAGTGTCATTTGGCGTTAAGCCGCTTAAGTGATGAACTTCCATCATGTAGTCTTGTTCGTCAATTAAATCAAAAAATATTGGAATTTTTATGTCATTCAGTGTTAATGTCTTGGTTGCATAATCTAATTTACTATTATTAGGTAATAGAATATTATTACCGATTATCCCATTGTAATTTGGACTAAAATTCAATATATGGAAAAGACAGTTTTCTTTTACTTTATAGGCGAATTTTTCTTTGGGAAATAATGCTTCTTCTGTCACTACGACAGGGTTTCCTACTGTGTTAATTTTTAACGGTTGCTTTCTAGTTTGTATGTATTGGGCTGGAACGTCTATTTTATTAATGATACTATTTGTTGCTCCAGTATCTATGAGCATACGTATAATTTTGCCGTTTTTCTCTATTCGGAGATAGGGAAGTCCGGATTTATTTCCGAGGCTTGTAACTGAAAATTTTGATTCTCGTGAGTTATTATTTGTTTCTAAATTCCTTTCAGTATTACTACTATTATTTTCATTATATCCCGCAGGATTGTTAGAGTGATTTCCTCTGTTGTAATTAACTTGTCTGTTAACCGGTGTTGGGTTACGTCTCAATTGACTACTACTTGGATCTATGTCCATAGGCTGTGTTCTAGAGTTGTTTTGGTTATAGTTCCTATCTGTATTGTAATTATTTTGGAAAGGAGCTCTGTTTTGAAAATGATTGAATGGTGGTCGAAAATTATTTGGTCTAAAATTGTTGTTAGGGTTGTTTCTATTTTGGCCAAACGCTTGGAAATTTTGGGGTCTAAAATTATTTTGATGATTCTGTGGGACAAACATTTTAGGTTGAAAGTTCTTAACATTATTGCTGAAGTTTTGCCTTGGCTGTCTTTCTTCAAAAGAGTTTGATTCAACAAATCCTGCTTCTGTGAGCTCGTGTAGGGCTTCCTGCAAACTCATTGGTTTGAGGGCGAAAAGAATTGTTCGCATATGTACCGGCAATTTCTCTTTAAAAATATTTAAGGCTGTGAGATTATTATTGTTCACTTCATGGACTTTATTTTCTTGAACCGATTTTTGGTTCAAATCGCACAAAGTTTTTTGTATGTCGTTATAGAAATTTAAAACGTTACCTCTGAAACTGATCTGTCTTAGATCTTCGTACAATTGTAGGCTGTTCTTGAATCCTCCGAAATTATTAATTAGCATATGTCTGATTTCTAACCAATTTTGTAAGTGGGAGTGAATCTCAATGCATCTTTTTGCTTTTCCAATAAATTTGGATTTTAAAATATTTATACACATCAGTTGGCTTTGATTATCATACTCGTTAAGAGTTGGTATTATTCCATCTACATTTGTGAGGAATGTGTAAAGATCTTCAGTGCGACCATCAAACGTATTAAGTTTCTCAATATATTTTAATGGATTAAGCGTTAAGCTTTTTTTGGGTGTATTATTTACTTGGGATGTAGCCATTTTGGTTTTCTGATAGTTTTCTATACTTAATTTACTTTGATTAAACTTATGATTATTTTCTTCAAATTTTGTCAATAAAATGTTGTCAATATTTTTATTTTTACTTTTATTGTCTAAAATATTATTGCCCAAACTAAGATTTAAATTATCAATTTTATTTTCTAGTAATTTAATTTTCTATTTTCAAAATTATTCTTACAATATTCAGGTATACTTCTGTTTCGAATTTCTAGTAGATGTAGGTCTTCTTCTTCTGTTGAACTAGATTCCTCTTCGTCAGTGTATCTGCTTTCTGGGTTAATTATCTTCTTCTTCTGCAATCTCTTGAACATTTATTTTATGCTATTTGTTGGAGCTCTGAAGCTGCCCTTTTCTTCTTTAACTTAGTCTATGAGGTTGATTAATTTCTCTCTATGAGTTTTGTGGTATTACCATGTGCATTGGGATGAACCACTAATTAATCCGTTTTTATTCACTGAATAGATTTGTTGGATCTTCGATCTTTTCACTGAATTTATTTAAAAATGTTTTACCCGTCAATGTGAGTACGGTTTATTCACTTTCAAAACTTTTTTTTTAAAAATATCTTAATCAATTTTGTATTAATTTATTTTTATTTATTCACAGCACCGTGTTTAGTCGTAGACTCAAAGATTTGTTTTAATCTTTTTCGCAGAAAAAACTTATTTTTGAAATTTACTTCACTATTTAAACGGAACGGTAGATTTTTACAAGGATTACACGATTTGTGCAATCCTACCGACTGCGCCAATTTTGTTTAAGTGTTTTAAGTTAATAAAAAAAATATATTTGCGCTCTCGTCAGAGAGCGACATCAAATAAAAGACTTTATTTAATTTTAATAACTTTTTATTGAAGTCAAAGCTTCAGATCCCTTACCCTTGGTGGGGGGAAATCTTCCGCTATACGAAGTGACTGTTGGTATGGTAGACTTAAGACTTAACAACTTGAGATACATCGATCCCCTTTTATATTGCTTAATTGCTAACGCAGCATTTTGACTGCGGATATTCTCGCACCAGTTGCTAAAGGCAAAAAATGCTGAGTCACATTTCCTGCTCATATTTTATAAACATTGAAGCGATGGATCTTTAAAACATAAACATTGATTAGGACAAAAAGTGTTGACTACAATTATTCTTTGTCATAGCATCTTTTTGTGTACATTGAAAGTATGGCAAAATGTTTACTTATTGAATTTAAAATCTAGATGCGCACAAGTGGGTTCCGATATAACATATATATATAAGTATCAAAATTGGGCCAAAAATTATATTTACAGTATTATGATCCATTTAAGTTGCAACTAGTTCCAAGTATTTCCAATTCAAACTTCCTTTATTTCCAAAAACATTTTTTTTAGTTTTCTTAAGTATTCTGTGGCAAAAGGATTTGCAAATTTTTCCATTAATAAAAAAGAAGATTTATTCAAATGAATTCCATTACGCCATGTTTATTAAAATAAGTGCAAAGACAATTCTTTAAAAGTGGGTCTTGTGCGCCGGATACTCATACAAGTGTTTTGAATTGTTCCGATTGGGTTTTTGTCTCCTTAAATAAAGAAAACATATTTTAATCTAAAATCGCGTAACAAAACAAATCAATTGGTTCAAAAAAATAGATTATTCTTATTCAATACGCCAATATTCCGTCGCTTAGCCACATGTGGCTGTTAAAAATGACATTCCAAAGAAGGACAAATGGAAAGCAAATCGCTGTCGAGAATTCGAAAACACAAATCTGGTGTCGCATGGCATCTTTTCCAATCCTCAATATGACAACGCCAGATGGCACATCATTCCGTTCCACAATTTTATACGTCTATGTTGCACCTATTTTTTGAATTTTAAGTCGAGACCCACCACCTTTTCATCGACTTCAAAGCCGCATATGATAGCATTCATCGTGGCGATGGCCAAATTTGGGAACCCGGCAAAACTGATCCAGTTGTGTGGCGTGACACTTGAAAACACGCGAAGTAATGTGCAGTTTGAAAGCAGCTATTCCGAATTATTCCAAACTTTTATCGGATTTCGGCAAGGAGATGCGCTATTATGTGACTTCTTCAATCTTGTTCTGGAGGCGAAGGGCTGGTGTCAACACGGAAGGCACTACCCTCAATAGATCCGTCCAGCTACTGGAGTATGTGGACGACATCATCGGCCGTTCCCAGCGTGCCGTGTTAGAGGCTTTCACGGCGATTGAAGAACAGGCGAAATTGGTTGGTCTTGAAGTAAATGAGGACAAGACCAAGTACATGCTATCAACAAGCAAACAAACATCTGTCCACTGCCTAGGACAAAACGTCATTTTGATAGAAATAACTTCGAGGTAGTTAAGGAGTTCATCTACCTAGGAGTAAACATCAACTCCACAAATGACACCTAAGTGGATATCCGGTCGAGAAATACCTTAGGAAATCGCTGCTACTTCGGTCTAGCGAAATAAATGGGTTCAAAACTCCTCAGTCGAAGGACAAAATGCATGCCCTATCGAACCTTAATCATACCTGTCCTGCTTTATGGTGTCGAGTGCTGGACGATAGGTAGAAAAGGGAAGTTAATATTGGGTTCTTTTAATAGAAAAATACTCCGTCGGGTATTTGGTCCTGCGTACGAGGGCGAATGGAGGAGAAGATACAACCGCGAACTCCATGAGCTGTACCAAGATGTGGATGTAGTTGGAAAAGCTAAATCACGTCGACTACATTGGCTCGGCCCCATTGAGCGAATGGAAAGTAATGTTTCAACCAAGAGGATCTTCGACTCCCAGCCCAAAGGTTCGAGAAGGCAAGGAAGCCTGAACCTCAGTTTTAAAGACCAAGCCAAGAGCGCTTGGTCTGGAGAACTGGAAGCAGCGTGCCTGAGATTTTATTTATACCCTATTCTAAGGGTATATTAATTTTGATGCATAGTTTGTAACATACCTTGATATTGCCCGTAGACCCCTAAAATTTACTATATTTATGATCAGCATCGATAGTAATGTCGATCTAGCCATGTCCGTCCGTCCGTCTGTCGGCAAAAATTAGGCCTTTAAACTGGGCCTAGAGAGCTAAAATTTTAACCATATACTCTCTAGGGTCCCGAAATAATCAAGCTTACGAATTTTAGAAATCCGCCCACAGACACGCCCACAAACTCAAAAAAAAAACATTTTTTTCGAAAAAATCGAATTTTGAGCTAGAAAGCTGAAAAATTAATTATAATATATACTTTCTATGGGCCCTTTATGCTCATGTGTAAATATTTTCAAAATCCGCCTACTGACACGCCCACAATTTATAATTTTTTTTTTTTGAAAATCCAAAGTTTGAGCTAGAGAGCTGAAATTTATAATATACATATACTCTCTAGGGGCCTTAATGCTCATGCGTAATTTTTTTTTAAATTCGCCACTGACACGCCCACAATTAAATAAAACAATTTTATTGAAAAACCCAAGTTTAAGCTAGGGAGAGTTTTTTCTTACAAAAGCTTCGTTTTTTTCGATAAAATATTTTAAATGTTATATAACAAAATATGTAGAGCGTTCTTAACAATTCAACCATACTAAGACTTTTGTCACGCCCACTTATTAGGGATAGGAATAAGAATAGGGTATCCAACAGTTCGCCCAAGCGAAAATTTATGTTATTTTATGTGTAGAAAAATGAAAACTGACAAATCTCCAAAATCGAGATTTTTTAAAAAAAATAAAAAAAGCCAAAGTTTGGATTGAGTAGTACGCGTAGATACGCGTAAAACAGACCTAGTGACATTACTCTGAATAATAAAATTTGTCCATTTTGTTAAAATAAATTTTATTTTGTTTTTAAATAAATAAAACAATTTTTATTATTTTTTTTTGTTTGTAAAAAAATAACTCTAAAAGGTTTGCTTACATCTTTAATTATTACAAGCTACAAGTTTGTCGTATAAAGTAAGGGTATACATACAAAAAGGGACGATAACTGGCCGTAGACTACTTTGCAGTGACACTTAGATTTTGAATTGGTATTATCATGTTGAATGGATATTGCAGCAACTCGGCAACTGATGGCCTCTGCTTTGGATTGTGCTGCAGACACCTTTTTGCCATCTGAAAAATATAGAAATTTATATTTTAATTTATTCCGGAATACCATGGAGAAACGCACCTGCACCAACATGACGGGATAGTAGGGTGGAATGGCTGGATATTGTACTTCAGTTGATAGATTAGAGATGGCATTTACCTTGGCATAAATGTTCTTAATATGACCGAATGGTGTCTTCTGATACAGAAGCAGGTATAAAATACACCCCAACGACCAAACGTCAGACTTTGTTGAGATCTGAAATGGAGGTTGATATGGAAGAAGTAAAAGTAACAAAAAAAAACTAAATATTGAACCCACATGGCAGGGAAATACTACGATATGCCCTAAGGGGCAAAGTAATAGTCGTGTTTTTGTCTATAGTTGAATTAATAGGTCAATGCCTAAACCTTAATCTTGCTTTGGTGCGTGCGGTGCTTTCGTTACGTTCAAAGAATTTACGAGCGCTTTGACCTTTGACTCAAACAAAAAAATTAAATATTACCGAAGACCCGTATGCTGTAGCAACAAAAAACTTGACAGTTCAGTCCGTATAGATTGCAGAAACTTCAAAACAAAGCAATGCAAATAGTCTTAAATTTTAGTCGTTACACAAGGGTTTTGTCTGAATTGGTTAATTTTTGAACAACAATTGGTGTTAGGTGTTCTTCTTTCAAAAACTGAGAAATGGTGTTTCGCCTGCTTATTTTAACAATTTAGTTAGGTATGCCTAACTATGTAGGTGAGGGTGGAACCTGAATTAAGAAATGTTAAAAACTTACGACTACCCAGTTATAGAAACACAATATTGCTAAATAGCGTTATTTACAAAGGTTTTCAAATCTTTGATTCCTTGTCTGAAGAACATAAATTAGAACCAAATTTTCATGTATATAAATGCAATGTTGTATAAAAATGCAAAGCAACTGGCTGCTGGCTTTAAGACTGGAGCGCAGATTCTTCGATATAGAGAAGGAAACCTAGTAAGCGAAGCACAGGGAATAGTAGATGTGCTTAGGCAGCATTTCCAGCAGCTGTTAAATGAGCATCATGCAGAGAGAGTGGCAGAGATATGACAAGAAGAGAACCCACGTCCAGTCAACAAAGAAAGTATTGAAGAGGTTAACATAACTGTAACAAAAAGCTAAAGAACAACAAGGCTGTCGGCTCTGATGGTTTACCAGCTGAGCTTTTCAAATACGGAGGTGATGTTTAGGTAGGGCGCATGCACGAAATCGTCAACCAAATATGGGTGGAATAAAGCATTCCCGATGACTGGACTATCAGTTCCATATGCCCCATCTACATGAAAGGAGATCCTATGTCTTGCAAGAACTATCAAGACATATCCCTGCTAAATGTCGCATATAAGATCCTATCCAACGTACTGTCTAAACGTCTAAAGACGATCTGCAACACACTAATCGGCACGAACCAGTGTGGCTC
Organism: Portevinia maculata; assembly: GCA_949715645.1. Taxonomy (NCBI): domain Eukaryota; kingdom Metazoa; phylum Arthropoda; class Insecta; order Diptera; family Syrphidae; genus Portevinia; species Portevinia maculata. The sequence continues at coordinate 100,470,028 of OX454528.1, forward strand.
CCGGCCGGCAGATCGACATTAGACCAAATCTTCACACTAAGGCAAATCCTGGAAAAGACCAATGAAAAGTCAAGACCCACTATCTTTTCATCGACTTTAAAGCCGCATATGATAGCATTTATCGCCAGCAGCTCTACTTGGCAATGGCCGTATTCGAGATCCCGGCCAAACTAAAACAGTTGTGTCGCGTGACGAAGGAAAGTAGGCGGTGCAATGTGCAGTATGGAAACATTTCTTCAGACCCATTCCAAACCTGTACCGGATTCCGGCAAGGAGATGCGCTGTCATGTGGCGTTTTCAATCTTGTTCTGGAGTAGATACGGCGGTGTCAATACGGAAGGCACTATCTTCAACAGATCCGTCCAACTACTGGGTTTCGCGGACGATATCGACATCATCGGCCGATCTCAGCGTGCCGTGTTTTTTCTTTTAAATAAAAGGCCCTTGGCCTATGGGTGACACTGCGACCTAAAAGATCTTTTGTGTCAATGGGTTGCCTTAGCCTAAAAGACGAGTAACCTCCCTTGTGAAAGCCAATACGTCTTTTGTGGCAGAGCTGGACATTCACAGAGAATGTGCTCAGAGGTTTCCTCGTCCTTCATGCAGAACCTGCATTCTGACTCCGGACTTAGGTTCATTTTGTTGAGATGATATCTCAAGCCGCAGTGGCAAGTGGACAGCCCACCAACTTTCTAGTATTTTCCTTATTTAGCGTAAAGATTTCCTTCTAGGAGTAGGGCCTAATTAATCGTTTGGATTGTCTGAAACCAGTGACACTTTCCCAATGTTTCAGATAAAGCTGTTGTTCCCTTTGTTTCTTTGATTAGCCCTAAAGAAGCAGCCCAATTGACTCTGCACTAAAGGTTCTGGCCCTTAGAACACAGACTCGGATTCAGCTGTTGCAAGTTCGTCTGCAGATTCATTCTTCGCTTTACTCTGGTGGCCAGGCAGCCATCTGAGCTTAACCTTGTTGTATTTGGCTAGTTTTTGCAAGGCATTGTAGCAGTTCTTAACAGTCAAAGAGTCAATTGTGTTGGACGACAGTGCCTGTAGTTTTGCTGGACGTGACGTTTTAAAGGCTTTCATGGCGTAAATTAGTTGACCTTGAAGTCAACGAGGATAAAACGAAGTATGTACTTACTTTCAACAATCATCTGTCCACGAAATCATGTCACTGTTGATAGCAGCAACTTCGAGTCAGAAAGGGAGTTCACCTACCAAAGACCAAGTGTAAGCTCTACAAAACAATGATACTGCCAGTTTGATGAAAAGCAGGACGATAAGCAGGAAAGGAGAGATAATTTTCGGTTCTTTCGAAACAAGAATACTCCGTCGGATACTTGGTCCTGTGTGCGAGGAGGGCGAATGGAGGAAAAGATATAACCGCAAACTCTATGAGGTGTACCAAGATGTGCATTTAGTTCAAAAAGCTAAAATACGTCAAATACATTGGATCGGCCACATCGAGCGAATGGACCAATATGCTCCAGCGAATAGGACCCTGTCGGGCGCAGTGGCTCAGTGGTCAGTGTATCGACCCACTAATCGAGAGGTCCCCGGTTCAATTCCCGCCGGTCCAAGTAACATCTAGAGTTTTTTTTTCCACTGCCCCACCTCTTGCGAACGTCTGAAAACTATCCAAGAGTATCAATTGTCATGAGAAGCTTCTCAAAATTGCCGTTCGGATTCGGCTTAAAATTGTAGGTCCCTTCCACTTCACACACGAAAGTAGTTGCAGAAGCTAGCCTAATATTTATTTATTTTTAAGAGGACCTTCGACTCCAAGCCTCCTGGATGGGACCGCTGTTTACTGACGTAAGCAAAAGTGAACGAAAATCGAAGCAACGGAGCAATCCACTGTTATGGGTGCAAATATCTCACCTGATGTCGGCATTCGAAGAGGGTGGTTGACGATACAACAATGAGTAGTTTTTCCAAATACACTTTTGCTAATTTTCTTTCCAGCAGCAGGAAAGCCAATGGTTTGCATATACAACGTAACGCTCCATATCTTTGGCATGCGACGACTTAAATTCTATGGGACCCCAGCGGTTGTAGGCCCCATTCACAACTGTCCAGACTTACCTTTATTTTTGGTTGATTCTTTCCCATAGGACTGTTTCCGGTGGAGATGTCAGTCAAAGCTTCGGGACTAATGTAGTTGAATGTGCCTGCTTGGGAGAATTTTATAATACTCGTAGAGTCGCTGGCAATGTTACTTGCGATTCCAAAATCAATCAACTTCAGTCTGCCATGAACCATCAGAAAGTTAGCGGGCTTTAGATCGGAATGGATGACGCCTGAAGGATAATAAAGCTCCTTAACCCACTTTGATACACCTGGCAACGACTACATACCATTCTCGTGAATATAGTTTACTGACTGAAGCATCTGATACCAGAAATTCATCAGAACATAGAGCGGCAGATTGGTCTTGTACGACTGAAGAATTTTATGCAAATCCGAGTCGCCCTTCTCCATGACCATGAAAAGCTTGGATTCCTTCGCGAGCAGTTCACTGAAAAGAATAAGCATTGCAATGGAGTTGGATTGACTGGTCCACTCACTATTCATATAACGAGACCACACAGATGTTGCCTTGCAGTTTTGCTAGTAGTTTCGTCTCGTTCAGATAGCCCTCAACGACTGCGGCATCTCCACGGAGGTCAACTATCTGGAAGGAGGTGTGTTAAATGTGTATGTGTGTGCGATGGTCTTTCATGACTCACAGACCTTTAATGCACAGTCCTTGCCGGATTTCTTTCGATGAGCCAAGTACACACTGCTAGATCCCCCACATCCCAGCTTTTTCTGAATCAAATACTCGGAACCGTTTATCATCACCACGATGTCCTTGGACTTCGGTTGTTCTTGTTTTCTTACCTCGGATTCTTGTTCACTGAACGCCCCACTAAGACTTTTGTTTGTCTTCAAATCGCTACTACTTTTGCTTGGCGAATGTAGCTTGTTTGGCGGCTTTTCTGCTGTTCCTGGGGTTCCACTTTCGTTGATGGTGTCGCACAGCGAGAGAGTGATGCTGTCGTTCGATATGCAAGCAATTGGCGTACGCGCTACTGCCATTGGCGCCTGGAAAAGAACCTTTTGCGAGCGAAACTCGTTTGCAATTGCACTTCGAGTTTTCTGATTACGGGTAGAACAAAGATCTCGCGGTCTTCTTGCAATCGACCACGACCGGATCTGTGGCGTTGCGAACTCTTCTTTGGGGTCCTTCAAAGGTGTTTCGATTTCAACTGGTGCCTGTATCGGCACTGGATCACTTGCCAAATCTTTGTTTTCTTGAATAGATTTGAGAGGAAGTTGTGGTTTTTCGTGCCGGTGCACATCAACAGACTTGGATGGACTTTTCTCCAATGGTTTAGATGCGTTTCCATTCAGCTTCATCTTGTTAAAGTACAGAAGAAATGAATCATCTGCAGCTGACTGAAAAGCTTTGGATTCCTTCTTTGGAGAAGTTTCATCTGCTTCGCTTCTCACAGGACTCATTATGAATGAATCATTCAGTATAGCGCAGTTTAATCTATTGAAAAGAAAATAATTTATTTTTCTCATAGCGTCAACAGGACATAACCCGCGTACTTATCATTCCTATTCTCGTCTTCGTCGGAGTCCGACTCCAATGTAGGCAGCTCGGACACTCTCTTAGGTCTGCGAATCGAATAATTGTAATACATGTTGAAAGGTCTAGCTGGATAGGTACTCACATTCTTCGAAGTTCAAATGCATCGCCATGAGATAGGACTATGTTTTCCTTGTTCTCCTTATTCCTGTAATAAAATTTAAGGTTTATTTTTATTGGGAATTTATTATGGTTTCCAGAGGTTTGCTTACGCTTTTTGCGGCGTTTTGCATTCATCTTCCGAATCCAGTTCTAATGGAGGTAAATCTTTAACTCTTTTCGGTAGAAATGACATTAGTTTAGTTAGTAGAAAACACACCGAAAACTATTTAAGTTCAGGAAAACATAACAAATGTTTTCAAAAAATCGTTCTGACAGTTAAGTTTGTGTGTATGGTATGAAGTTACAGGAGGTTTTAATTAGCAAGCGACATCTAGGTGTGGAAATCACCTATTGAAAGATGTGGATGGAGGAATATTTTCAATTTTTTTTTAATTTAATTTGTTTGTTTATTTCTTCCACTTTGTTGGGAGGCAACAACTTCTTGCAGTAACTTAAATTTACTCAAAGTTACGAAAACAGTAAAGATGTTCCTAACACAAAAAAATTGTAACGGTGTGAGCCAACTTCCCCTTAATGTAGTGAGTTTGAAAGTAACGGAGCAGACCTATAAAGTACTATTGACAGCTGTAGCAAGGGAAATTTTTTGGCAGAAATTTGTAACTCCCGCAGTTAAAGGTACTGGAAAAAGGACGAATCCATTTTTGCTGGAATTTAAATTCTTCTAAAATTTTGTCAACAAAAGTACTAATGGAAATGAACAATCCCAGCAATAAGCGCCATCGTAGGAAAAAAAACAGTAAAAATAAATGAGCAGAAAAGGAAAAATATATTTTATTGATATTGAGGCTGCTAAGCCCCGACCACTCATAAATCGGTTTTAAACGGCTTATTTCTGAACCATTCAACATTAATTTAATTTATTCGTGTTTCATGATAGTTTTGGAGAATGTTCAAAAACGAGTCATAGGCTTTTGAAGCTTTATCCTGCGCCTTCTACGCATGCAAAAAGACCTTTGGCAAACGTTGGGGTATGCGCCCTTACATAACCCATTGGATGTACACAGCGATCATACGACCAATACTTACATACGGGTCAATTGTATGGTGGAAGGCAACAGAAAGGACTACCTATCTCCATAACCTGTCAAAAGTACAGAGATTAGCATGTATCGGTACAACGGGAGCAATGCGATCAACACCCCAAGCCGGGCTGGAAGTCATTTTAAACCTACCCCCGCTTGGTGAATATATTCGCAGCATGGCAGCCAAAGGAGCCCTCCGCCTCAAGGAGGCAAACATCTGGAGGCACAGCTCCTATGGACACGACTCTATAATTCACAATTACTTGGCTATCGATCTATCCAGAAAAACGGACTACCTAATCCCCAAACGAAACTTTGCGAAAAATTACTCCACATACTTACCCCAAAGAGAGAACTGGAACACGCACGTCAGCGTGCAAAAAATCCATATCTATACGGACGGGTCAAAAATGGATGTAGGTACAGGAGCAGGAGTTTTTTGCGAGCCCCTATACTAAAGGACTCGTACAGACTTCCCAATGAATGCAGCGTCTTTCAAGCTGAGATTGTCGACATCGACAAGGCAGCAGAAACTATCTGCGCGAAGAATCTGGATCCTTCCACGATCACATTCTTCGTAGACAGTCAGGGGGCTATCAAAGCACTAGACAGCGAAACCATAAGGTCAAAAACAGTCAGGAACTGTCAAAAATCCCTCAACAAAATAGGCGAACGACACAGGATCACTCTCTGCTGGGTCCCCGGTCATAGCGACATTGTTGGGAATGAAAAGACAGATGAGCTGGCAAGAATCGGGTCAGAACTTGACGCAATAGACGCCATTACGTCAATAGACATCCCAATTAGTGCAGCAAAAAGAAGCATTGACCAAAAACTGAGGGAACAAATTAACATCACCTGGTCCCAAAGGCACGACTGTGTTATATCTCGCAGTCTATGGCCAAGAATTGACGAAAAAATAACAAAATGCATTCTGGAAATGAATAAGCAAGAAATACGTATCTTAACTGGCGTACTGACAGGCCACTGCTCCATAGGTGTAATGGCAAGCAGGCTGGGCATCAGCTCACCAGACTACTGCAGGAGCTGTCAAGATATAGAAGAAACCGAGACCATCAAACACCTGCTCTGCGAATGTCCAAACCTTCAGACATCTCGACTTCGTTATCTGGGCAACAGATTCTTCGAAGACCTAGAGGACGTAGCGCAGGTACCACTGACGGACACTATCAGGTTTGTCAAGAACACAGGTTGGTTCCAATAGGCCAACCAGCAAAATTAACCTAAAATGAATATGGTAAGAGTTTTATTGCAAATGTAGGTTTACCACATAAAACAACAAGGGATCACAATGGACCAATGGGCCCCCGTGCAAGCACAGCATAGCCCTGCTGTGAACTTCCCTTCCAACCTAACCTCACCTAGCCAAAAAGTAGTCCCAATTTTCAAAACACAATTGATTATTAAGTACGTCATTCCTTATGGTTGTTACAGGATATGACGAACTATCATAAGAACTTCATACCAGAAAACCTTTAAGTAAAATACCTTCCATGCAGGGATTTTCGTAAAACGACTGGGAATGCATGTTTTCAATATCTCATATGGTGGTCATTATAGTAACTATAGCCGTGTTTCTTTGCACGCGGATATAGGGATAATTTGAAATTTGCATGTAAAATACAACAACAACTTATCCTATAAACGCTAACTTCAGTGGGGATAACTATCGCCGCTAAATCAGTTAGCGGGGATAAACAGTGCTTCCAAAACCCATTTTCTTCGTTTCTGATGAACCGATGCGATGAATTTTTCAGGAGATGTCAAAGTTTGACATCCCTCCGACCACTAACACATCCCGCCGAATATTTTGTTCGTGATTTTATTATTATTATTTTTTTAAAACTTCATTATAAAGGTAATTGAATTTAGCAAATCTGTTAATGTGAAATTGTTTTTCATAATTTTAGAATATGCTTGGTATCAATTTCAATTGGCGGAAGTAAATATTTTTCAATTTCAGGATTTTCAATACAAATTTCTTAACAACAACTTACAGCTGTGCCACGGTGCATGTCATAGGTGCATGTGTGCTGCCAAGTTTTTTTGATGAATTCTTAAGCGGCGATGGTCGTTTTCTGATGCCATCCGTATATCCGGGTGCAAAGAAACACGACTTATATATCTTTGATTTGCGGTAGAGAGAATGCTGCTATCGAACACTATATATCGTATACTATACCTAGTGCCTTTAGTAGAGGGATGCTCTCGAAACGATATTTGACAGTTGCTCTGCTTATGATTTTTCTTCTGCTTCTGCCCTGTGCTATGTATTTGTCGTAAGTGGAGACAGCGTGTGAAGGCGAACACTGCAACACGTAGAGGATGTACAAATAATGACCTTTCAACCCTCCATCGTCAATCGCGTAAATGCTGTTTCCCCTTAACACAATTTTTTATAAAAAAAAAAACACCAACTTTCCGAACACATCCAAAGTGCATAACAAGTCATTAAAAAAATCAAAAATACAAGAATAAAAGCAAACGAATTTATTGCATCTTTCTCAGTTTAGCATTTTTTTTTGTGTTTCCCCGATTCATCTAATCTAGTAAAATTGAATTCTGTCTGTGTATGGCCGGTATTAATTTTTGTATCGTTATCGTTTTTGTTAAATGGTCAGTTTGGGGCACAACTTCAACATGAGCACGGTGAGTGTACGCATCTCGGAAGTATATATCTATTCCCTTCGTTTTCTAAAAAAATATTTATTTCATATCATTAGGGAGCACAATACATGGGTGACGCACAAAGAAACACGAATGAGGCTGGTCAGGTCGCTTCCGACCGTCAGCAGCTTCTCGATCCAGTACTCTCCGCGAATTCCGACAGCAGTTTTACGCCTCTCAAGACAGTGCCGGCGTTTAGGTAAGAAGATATCCTAATCAGTTGAAAAATAGATTTATAAGGTGCGTAATTGCTTTGTCGCACAATAATTTGAGTCATATAATTGTATGCCGAAGCATACAGCTACAGCCCCTTAGTCAACCTTTTACATTGGCGGCGTAATTTAATAATCAAAAAAGACGCCCTCGAACAAGGGTATTTTTGTGTACACATTTGAAGGTCTATTAGCCTTGACGAATTTTAAGAGCACTAAAGTGCGGTGAAAAAGTAGGAATCGGCTGGAGCCCTTTGTTGTAAAACCCAATGTTTTGTTTCGTTCTTTTTGCATTTTTTACTGCGTCGTTCTGCATTATTCATGATTATTTTGAGATTCGAATGAATGGCCAATTCGTTCGAATGTTCCGAATAAAACCGGTTCTCCTCGAACAACACTTTCTATTCGACCGAATCTCAAAATACATTCTTTAAATCGAATATTAAAATAAGCATGATTCTAAATTGATGTTGCATCTCTGTGGAAAGAAGACAAGTGCCTTGCATAGATTATATTTTGCTTTCCGCTATGCAATCTTTGTTACCATTTTTTTGTAGCTCGTTCTGTAGTAAAGTGTAAGCTGTTTTTCCGGAAAGAACTGTCATAAGGAAAACGTACGCCATTTACCGACAGGGGAATGAAATCTCTCTAAACCTTTTTTGCCAGGGTAGCCTTCATGAGTGACGCCTTTGATGTGCAAGGTTTCTCTAGGCAACGACAAATAAGAAACCAGTGGTATGGAGAAACCTGACGAATTCAGCCTACCAGACTAGGATAAGGAAATGTTAGCCGTACTTAAGCCCAAATCCAATAATATTTTGAATGTGCTAATAAGGTTTATGCACCAGCTCATCTGTAAGATATCGTCGGATGAAAGCATCCCCCCGATGAATGGAATCTCAGCATCGTTTGGGGCACCTCAAGACGGGACACCGTCTAACCTGCGTCAACAGAGTCATAAGTCCGTCTTCTCAGCTTCGCGAAAAAGATCATTTACCTACTGTCTTCTAGCTCCATACACAAGTTTATCGATTTTGATGTTGCCTATACAAGTAGGGACACATGACATTGGCGTCAGAGATAGATACCACGAGAAATCGCTTTTACTTTGAGATTGTAAAGGACTTACTCTACCTTGGGGATTCAGTGAACTTCAGCCATGACATTTGTGCAGAGGTCAGACGTAGAAGTTATTTTGCAAATCGCGGCTTCTACCGCGGTGGAAAATGAACGAGCTAGCCTAGTCATAGCATACAAACAAACATACATACTTTTTTTTAACTGCAGTCCCGATATTAATTCATAGATTTTGTTTTACCTGGGTTTTTCTATAGTATTTTCTCTTACTTACGCTGCTTCCAGTTGTCCAGACCAAGCGCTCTGACATCCGCTGTGGCTTGGTCTTCCCTATCCGCTATGATGGCAGTCTAGGAAGTATTGGCACGCTACGCAAGAGATCCGACAAGCCTCGACAAAAAAAAAAATCATCAATCAACGTGCAGCCCTAGAATTTTGTAGATCACACAAAAGCAGCAACACAATTATTTGGATGACCTCAGTGGCAAAATGATCTAAAACCGGAAGGCCTGCCTGATATTTATTTAGGTCAAACCAGTATGGAAAATTTAATTTTATTTTATATAACTAATTTGTTTTTGAAGATGATATACCGTAAACGACTTCCATGCTCATCGCATATGCGACACCCGATCAGAAAATTATTCCTTGCGGCATGAATAGTTCAGAGCAATACCTATACTCTTCACAAAAGAAGTATCTATAGAGGGCTCTGAAAGAGGGCACGAACCTCTCCGAGGCACAAGCAGGGAACAATCGACCAAAAGGTCGCAGTGTAATATACCCTAACTAAATATTATTATTATTATTATTATTATGAAGGGTTTTAATGGACTGCTTCAATTCAGTAAAATTCCTTGGTTTCGTTTTGTATACCTCTTTCTTGACATAACCCCATAAAAAAAAGTCTGGTGCAATCAGGTCAGGTGACCTAGGGGGCCAGCGGAAAGTGGAATTTCTGGATATTAATTTGTTTGGGAATTTTCGTTGGACCTCTGCCATAACCGGTCTGGCTATGTGTGCAGTTGCTCCATCTTGCTGGAACCAAATGCTGTTGAAACGGATAATTCTTCGGCGCAGTTCTGGGTAAAAAAAACTCCGTCAACATCTTTAAAAAACGGTCCCCATTGACAGTTACTGTTGAACCTCAAAATGCACCTTGATGAAACTGCACACCACACAGTGACTCGTTCTGGGTGCAGTACCGTCTCATGGAGTATTTCTGGATTAGATTCACTCCATATAGGGCAACTTTGCTCATTTACACTGCCGTTTAAAATGGGCCTCATCAGACATAAACAAGCAATAAAGCTGTTGTCTTCTTCGGTCATTTCAATAATTTGTTGGCAAAATTCCAGGCGAATCCAGAGGGTTTAACTTGCTTGCGCTGAGAAGTTTCAAGACGAAACACTTGGATTTGCCTGAATTGACGGTGCTACAGCTGCGATTGTTCCTCGAACCCGAACATAGGGATCTCGCTGATACGAATTTGGTGCGATGCTTCCAGATTCGGCTAACATGTTTACCAGCCTTATAATGGTTCATCTACTGGGAGGAGTGCCGCCAAACTCTCGCCTAAATTCCTTTTGGACGGATATGAAGGACTGCAAATTATAATACCGCTGCACTATCCAAATCCTCTTTTCGGTATCCTGCTAAATAAAAAAAAATAAGCCAATTACTCACACAGAAAACAAGTTATTAAGTTTTGTTTTTATTGCACGATTCGTGCGCCACCCTGTACATACATTTATATATACCATCCCCCTGGCGAATGGTAAAGATGACTACTCCGTCGCTAAGAACTTAAGACCTATGCTCAAATATCCTTTCTGCTAAAAACATGAAGAGACTGGTTGATTTACACGTGCGCAAACATGCTTTAAGAGCCCAGTTCGGATCTGTCACCCATCGTGTGCGCATGCACTTTATAACCGCTCCACCCGCAGTGCAGTAGTGTTTTTGTGTCCGTCAAAAAAAAAACAATGTAAAAGAAAGTGCTAAGTGTTAGGGCAATCCCGTCAGCCATTTTATTGGTGGACCAAACATATTACCCTATGGACATAACACCTGTGGTGATTTGTTTGGAAAACTAGTTTAGGTTAGGTTAGGTTTCTGGCTTGATTGAACAGAGCGAATCCGTTACACCACACTTAGGTCCATGTGGTCCGATTGTGATACCCTTTGTTGGGAGTGTTGGCCTCGCTGTTCTAGGCCTAGGTTCTTCGTCCTTGGTTTTCTTCCCTACTCCAAGTTGTCCAGCCATTTGGATGTCCTTATAAAATTGTACAGATTCGACAGTGAGACATCAGAAAGTTCTTGAATGTCTTGGAAGGAGTATCTTCCAAGTGTTCTGTTAGGGTTTCCTCATCACCGCAGCCTATACAGATGTCGTTATCCTTAAGATTTAGTTTCATTGTGTGGTTCCTTACCAGGTTGTGGCCAGTAAGAGTTCCTATCAACTTTGACAGCGATATCCTCCGTAACGTAAAAGTCTGTTGGTTCGGCCCTTATCATATTTTGGCCACAGTTTGCATGATATGTCACAAGTGGTTAGTGACATCCACCTGTTGTTGGCTTTCATTCGGGTTTTGTATTCCAATCTTTCTCTGAGATTACAGAGTGGTGGTTTAACCGACTGAAGTGCCTGTTCATGGTCCATCGACCCTTTCCTTGCCAGTTCATCAGCTCGCTCGTTGTCGGATATGTCCTTGTGTCCAGGGACCCATTAGAGACTCGTCCTATGCTTCGTGCCAAGAGCTTTGAGCTCCTCGCGGCAACGGCGGCAGAGACTTTTTTTTTCGGTAGCTGACACCTCTTTAATGGCCGCCAGGCTATCAATAAATATGGTAATATCACTACTTGGTATCGCCATCATTAATACCATGCTTGCAACTTCAGTAATTGCTAGCACATCTGCTTGGAATACACTACCGTGATCAGGTAATCTAATCGATCTGTTTATGTTTAATTCCTCTTAGAATAGTCCAGCGCCCGTTCCACAGTCCGTCTTTGATCCGTCCGTAAAGATGCGTATCGATTTTGGAAAACTAACGTTGGATCTTCACTTCGCGGCTACGATTTTGTACGCCAATTTGTTCTATAACAAATCAGCTTTATTGGCATTAAGTGAGATGCAGGTTAGGTTTGGCTCCGATTTATCGGAGGCCAGTCCACCTGGGAAGAACTAAGTGCCTTTATTCTTTTCCCATCGCGGCCGTGCCGTCTATGTACTTATTGATGTAGCCTACCAACCTCAACCACAATATGGTTTATTTTCCGATCCGGAATTTAATTTCATTTGGCTAAAATTCCATGTCCGTAGGCCATTAATTCACTTCTGCTTTATTTATAGAAGGCAAAATCGGGACAGAAATTCAACTTACAATTTGACTCCATTACAAGAATTTTGACCCTTTATCCTTGTACTGAAATCGTCGTTGCGGGCGATTTTAATACACACAATTCAAATTCGCTTCGACATTCTGAATAGACAACATATGAAGAAAGGTAAGTCGGGATCTTCGTTTTAGTAAACAACTTGACTCAGCTTGAAAATAAGCCGACACTAATACCTCACATTAGCAGTCAAATCGCCAACACACTGGGCTTAATACTAACCTCACCTTGACAAATACGCTATTAACGTATTGCCGCCTAGGTTCGTCAGACTGTTGCGTCATATAAGTGAATTTCTCGTACTCCAACTACGTACTTTAAGAACAATCTCATAAAAGAACCGCATGGCAATACGAAAAAGCCACGTGGGAAGATTAAAACGGTTTGTTTAGCAATTTTAACAGGTCGTTATGCTTCCTCTATAGTGATATAGATGCAGCCGCATAAAGTGCTTTGTCCAGGACAAAGAGTATCAAACCCAAGGCAAAAGCGTGATATGAATCGAGCTGTAAGGAGGCTATCAACAAACAAAAAAAAACAAATTAGGGGCCACCTGGAAGGCCATCTCTCGATTAAAAATTACTTTTTTTTTTCATATAATGTACGCGCACTAAAGGGATTTCTTAGTACCCTTATCATGTAATAGCTACACAGCGTGGGCGTTAAGGAAATAAGGATTCGACAAAAAGGAGAGAAACCGATACAAGAGTTGGTGTAAAATGTTTGTAGGTTGTAATGTGAAAGAAAAATAGAGCGTGGAAGAGTACTCCACAGCGATCTTGGCGACATCGAATATGTGGTCATTCCAATGGAGGTTGTCATTAACACGCTTACCAGGAGTGAAAAGTCTTTCAGTTTCAGCGATGCTAGTGCCATTTATGGATAATGTCAATGTATGTGGGTTTTGCCTTAATTTAGTTAGAGTTGTGCTGTGGAATTTAATGAGCTTAACATACGTTGCCGTTCTAGTTCCACACCCGAAGAAGAGGGCGTGACGCAGGAAACGAATATGTGAAGCTGAGGGTACTGTCATCAGCGATGGAATGGATTGGATAAGAAGTAACACACAGGAGATCATTTATAAAAATGACAAAGAGAGTCATGGACAGAACAGAGCCTTGTGGAACACCAGCATTTATTTGGTGAGTTGCAGACTTGAAACCGTCCAAAATAACTCTGATTGAACGATCTGAATGGTTATTTCTAATCAATTGAAGAAGATTATCATCAATTCCAAATGCATGCATTTTCGACTAGAGAGCTTGGTGCCAAACTCTGTCAAACGCCTTTGAAATATAAAGCGCAACGAAGAGATTGGTTCCACTTTTCTATTAGATATGTCATCAAATCACCGGTGGACCTGTTGCTGCGAAAACTGTACTGCCGGTCATTGAGAAGTTTTCGGGATTCAATCCTACTAGTGTTTCGACGACACTGCGTGAGAATCATCCTATGACCCCTGGTATTGATATCCTATCTGATGCAATGACACCAGCACTCCGACTGCACAAATTTTCAAAGTCGACTATCCCCAATCGCAAGAATGGTTCTGGACAGGGTCGGAGCCAGGTGAGGGATTCGATCACATTTTATGGATGGTTTCAAAACCTGTCAGGGTTTGAGCTTTGGTGTTTTCATGGGATGTGATAACGTCACTCCTCGTAAGGTTAACATATTTTTGGGTCTCCCAACGGAGATATACGCTGAGATCCAAAACGTCAAAAATATGCGCATAGTGAAAGCATACCCTATTCCTATCCCCAAAAAAGTGGGCATGGCAAAAATGCGCTGTTTTTTCTGGATTTTTTGACTTTTTTAACGGTTATAAGGACCTCTTGGTAAAATAACCTTTAACGCAGAAATACTGCACGTATTTTAAGAACATTTTTGAAAAATATCCTTTTTTTCTGGATTTAATGACTTTTTTAAGGGTTCCTAAGACCTCTTGGTAAGATAATCTTTAACACAGAAATACTGTGCGGTTTTTGAAAACGTTTTTGAAAAATTATTTTTTTTTTTCGTGCTTAAAGGTTATTTTCTTAGGTTGACAATTACCTCTTGGTAATATAATCTAGAACAAATAAATATTGCGCATCCAAAATGTTATTTGCATCAGATCTGTTCACGATGCGTCGTTTGCACATCATATACATTCACGATGCGTTTCGAAACGTTATACATTACATCACTACAGTAATGTTACGTTTTGGAACGCTTGATGTTGCAGTACTGCGTTTTGAAACTCAGTCATTTGGGAACAGGTGGAGAGGCCAAGTATATGCGTCTGAAGTACAGCCTGGCTGCGCTTAAGGCCTTACTCAATCCTTTAACCACCTCTAAGATAGTGCTTCAAGAACTCTTTTAAATCGGTCTGGTATGAACATAATGAGTACTGGCTGGGTTATGTGTCCTACTGCAATTACGAAAATGAAATCCCCGAAAAACTCCTTCGTGGGAAGCCTTCTCAGAACCCGAACCTGTGTTTGTACGAATTCCGTGGCAATTTTGTTGCCATTAGCGAGAAAAGACTATAGGCGCCTAGTGGACATTCTTAGTGTCCCCCACGCTTTCGCAAAGCACTTTAATGTGTTTAGCTTAAATGAAACAATTATCTGTGACACCGCTGAGAATTTTAAATTCAAGAGCCCTAAGTTCATCGTGAAGCCCACAAAAACACGTCCTCATATATGTAGAATGGTTTAAACGAGCTGTTTCTCATTGATTATTGCGCTAACACCCTCAGTAGTTTCTTGATCAAAAGTAGTCCAGTTCTAGTAACCCCTTAACCCAGTTTCAGGCTACAAATTATTTAAGTAGTTTCCTTCTGATCTCGAAGCTAATTATAATTTATTTTGTAAGCCTATCATCGAAAATTCATTTGAATACAGATATACTATTGGCAGACCTTCTCCATTTGAAATGTTTTTACACAGCTTCAATACATGAACAATGATATTCCTTTATAATGCAAACTTACAATGATTCGCAGTCTTTCTGCCTCTAAAATGTTATCACTCTTACCTTCCAGCATTCATCTGCTTATCTCTACTATTATTTCATTCATTGGAGTGGTGCTTGCTTCTGCTTGGCCGACTGAGAAACGATGTGAGGCCTATTTTATTATGCTGTACTTGCGTGCCGCATTCTGGGTCATAACTTACGTAAGTAGAGTTTGAAATGAAGCGTATCATTATCATTTTAATAAAATTTCTTCTCCTGAAGCTGTTCGATCATTTTGTAAAATACCATCACGAAGCATTACGTCTCAATGGCTATCATGAGTTTCATCGCTCCACTGCCATGCACAAGGGAGTGCCCTTAAGTGTGGTCTCTCTCTGGAATACTGCAATATTGGTGGTGCAAACAATGATTCAGCACTCTTATGGCGGTGATTTTGGTGAACACTGTATCAAGGGATTCCTCTCGCCTGTGGTTTATATTACCGCCTTCAATATAGTGGAGACAGCGGTTTTGGCGTGCGTTAATGGAACTTATATTGGTAAGAAAGTATTTGTATTTGGTAATGAAAATCATAACACGTTCATTGCAGGACGGGTAACAAAGTTTAACAATGCTGCTATGCCACCAGACGCATTAAGAGGTAGTCCTGCGGCTGGAGGATCCCTGGGGCTAATACAACCGGGTGCCAACACTGCCGAGTTGTTGGAAAAACAAGTAAATATTTCATATTAAAAAGAGTTCAGGTGAACAATTTGTTTTTTTGTTGTTTACAGGCTGATCTCATTAGCTATCTTAATGATCACAACTTAAAACTCAACCAGAAGCTGATGTTATTGAATGCTAAGTACCAAACGGCACTATCTTCGCCAACACGTGCAGGCGAATAAAGTGTCCATTTTGCTTTAATTACATGCGGTGACTTTATCAACTATGTATAATTGTATTTTTATATGATATTAACTATGAGTTACATTATGACTAGATCTGAAGTCTTTCTCCAATTTTACGCAAACTTAAAATATATATTTTATTATTAAGTTGCTTTGTTGTTCTCTCATATTTATTTGCGAAGCCGCGGGTGATTGGTAACGCAATGATAAGCGAAAGAAACACGCACCAGGAGGATTCTACGGAGAAAGGGCGTCTACAATTCAACTTGACACTTTTTAAAACCGAACGTCACAAAAAAACAAATTTTCAAAATAGTTAAGGTCTATGACGGATCAAGAAAGTGTGGATCGAAGAATGCATCTTTGTTATGTTCCGCATTCTAAAAGTGTGACTTCTTCAATCTTGTTTCGGAGCAGATAGTGCGCAGGTCAGGTATCAATATGAAAGACACAATCTTTAACAGATCCGTCCAACTACTGGGATACGCGGACGATATCGACATCATCGGCCAATCTCAGCGTGCCGTGTTAGAGGCCTTGAAGTTGCTTTCAGCAAACAAACAAACTCCTTTCCACCGACGAGGAGAAAACGTCACTGTTGAAAGCAGCAACTTCGAGGTAGTTAGCGAGTTCACCTACCTCGGAAAGGAGTGCTTATGTTGGGTTCTTTCGAAAGAAAAATGTTCCGTCGGATATTTGGTCCTGTGTTCGAGGAGGGCGAATAGAGAAGATAACCGCTAAAATACGTCGACTACATTATCTCGTTCACATCGAGCCAATGGACAATCAGAGAATCTTCGACCCCCGGCCCGACGACAAGGAATATCGAACCTCAGTTTTAAAAATGAATTCATCGCGGAGGATGGAAGTCTGCAGTGTCTTAGGCAGGGTTGTAGACGTATAAAAGTCGGCGTATTATACCCACTTTTTTATGTGTATAAAAGTGTGTATTATACATCTGAAAAATTTAGCTGGTGTATAAAAGTGTATAAAAGCAAAGAAAAGGTATAAAACTGGAAAAAATGTAAAAAAATAAAAAAGAACATATTTTAATTTTTAATATAGCTCTGACTTATTCGAGTCACAGCAAAAATCAAACGTGAACATGAAGCAAAAAGGTGAGGATTTTCCAGAAAAAATACGGTACCTTACGGTTTTTTTTTATAATTTGCACGCACTAAAGGGTTTTTTTGGGACCCTTATAATGTAATAGCTACACAGCGCGGTCCTTAAGGAAATTAGGGTGAGAGGAAAAGGAGAGATGCCGATGCACATTGTTTTTGAATGTTTGTAGGTTACAATGTAAAGGAAAAACAATGCGTGGAAAAGTATTCCACATTCGTGTTGTACGGCTGTTGAAAGATTCTCTGAAATAACGATAAAATAACGAAAGACAGGAGACATTACGACGATGACTAAGAGAGTCAGTCGATCTCGCGATGTCTCTGTCGTTAATAAGTTTTATCGCGCGTTTTTGGATCCTGTCAAGTAGCTCCAAATAAGTTATTGGTGCACCGGAAAAGATATGAGCGTTTTACTCGAGTTTCGGGCGAATAAACGCCTTATAAATTGTTGCCAGATTAGAAGAGGTGAAATATTTCTTACAACGCTTAAGGAAGCTTAGACATTTCGCGGCGTTCTTGGCGACATTGGGTTTTGCTTTAATGACAGGAGACAGCATTGTGTTTTGGAAGCATTAAATTCCACCCTATTGGTTGTACCCCACTGAGTAATGCTGTTAAGATCGGAATTGAATATGCTTAGCATACGTTGCCGTTCCAGTTCCACACCCGAAGATGAGGGGCGTTAACCAAGAAACGAATATGAGAAGCTGAGGGTACTGTCATGGGCAAAGGAATGGATTGGATTGGAAGTAACAGAAAAGAGATCAATTATAAAAATGGGAAAGGGAGTCGGGAACAGAACAGAGCCTTGGGGGACAGTAGCATTTATTTGATGAGTTGCAGACTTGAAACCGTCCAAAACAACTTGAATTGAACGGTTCGAAAAGTAATTTCTAATCCATTGAAGAAGAGTAACATCGATTCCAAATGCACGCATTTTCGACAAGAGAGCTTGATGCCAAACTCCGTCAAATGCCTTTGAAATATCAAGCGCAACTTTCACCACCTTGGTGAAGGATTGGTTCCACTTTTCGGATAGATATGTCATCAAATCACCAGTGGGCTTATGGCTGTGAAAACCATACTGCCTGTCATTAAGAAGTTACGGTTAGGCATGCTGTGTTTTCTTTTCTGTTTCTCTTGCTGAGAAAGGGAATATGCACTAATACATTTAAACTTTTATACATTTTTATACACTTTCATACAGTATAAAACATTTTTATACCGTTTTATACACTTGTACACTATTATACACTTTTATACGCCTTTATACATTTTTATACGTTTTTTTACAGTAAAATGTAAAAAACTCAAGAAATCTGACATTTACGCAACCCTGGTCTTAGGCAGAGGCTCTTAACGGGTCGGCAGCCCGTTAAGTAAGTAAAACTAAAAATGCGATTTTATGCATTGTACGGACGCACGGAGAACTTCAAATAAACTTTGAAAGCGTTTAACAAGCGATTTGAACGCAACTGGTTCACCAATGTGTGAAGATTATGCATGGAAAAAAGTAAGCTTTCAAACGTGATCGATCATGGTAGGTAGCTAAAGGTGGCCCAGGGTTCGGCTTGAACCCAATTAGCAATATGTTGTGCCTTTTTGTTACCACGACTCGTGTGACCTATGTCGTAGTGGTTGTAGAGAATTTGATGTGTGGCTATATCCAACCTGTGGAGTTGAGAAAACGGTTAAGATCTTGTATTCCTTTGCCCGATATAGCGCTAAGGTTGTCGAAGAATGATTGATTCAGTGCCCGCAGTCTGACTCTTGCTAGTGCCGCACATTCGCAGAGGAAATGGAAAAAGAGTTTCTCTTTCATTTACATTCCCGCTACTTCGGCAGTAGAGGTTAAATGGGATACCTAGCTTGGCCGCATGGTCTCCAATTGGCCAATGCCCGGTGATTATCGCCGTAATTCTGGCGACATCGGGCTTGTTCTGTTTAGAAGATCCTTTGTTCTTTTGTCGTAAGTAGGCCATATCTTCCTTGATACAATGCAGTTAGTTAACCTTCTCCATTGAAGATTAGCTTTCTGCAGGAAGTATGAGTGTATTTGTGTCTTACCCGTACCTAGCGGAATGTGAACCCTTGCCGCGAGTGAGCCGGCTAGTGCTGAGCCCTGCCTGGCAAACTTATCTGCACGCTCGTTTCCTGTTATGTTACTATGCCCTGGAACCCAGAGTAGTGTAACCCTGAAACGTTCGCCTAGTTGGGCAAGGTCGTTCCGCCACTCCTGCACCAGTTTGGAGGATATGGTAGCCGAATCAATAGCTTTAGGCGGATTGGCTATCTATGAGGATAGGAATGTTTTGTTTGTACGTTGTGTCTCGCACTAGTTCCGTGCAGGGCTCTCGGATAGCCAGTAGTTCCGCCTGGAAAACGCTGGCAAAATATGGCAGGCGGTATGATTGATATTTTTAGTGATTCCGAGTAGACACCGGCTCCCACACCACAGTTCATCTTAGATCCGTCGGTGTATATGACCGTGTCGAACTCTTTCACTACTTCGTCCCTCTTCCAACGAGCTCTGGAAGGGAAACTCACTTGGAAGCCTTTTTTGAAATTTAGTTTGGGTGTGATGTAGTCGGTTGGAAACATGACCATGCCTTCTGATAGCGATTCCAGAATGTTGCTGTGGCCATATGGTCTTGCAGTTCAGCACCCCGACTCTCTGAGTCTTGTGTATCCTTTGTGTGTAGGTCAAGAGGCAAAAGGTGCAAGAGCACAGTGAGGGCGTCCGTCGGGTTGATCATACTTGTACAAATTCAAAATTATGGCTTAGTCAAAAAACGTCAAAAAAATTCGAATCGTGAACGCACACTGCTTTTATAATGCCAGGTTATGAATGCTTTTGCGCTGCTTTGCATTTGTGATGCTTTGAAATTTTTGACGTTTTGGAACGACTTTGATGCGAACTATCGTTACATGTTTCAAACACCAATAATGTCTAAGCAATTAGTAAAAACAATACTTTTTAACAGCTTAGTAAATAATATTGGTTCGTACAATGCCAACACGTTTAAGCATATTCCTTATTTAAGAACAACAATTTAATGGACTCATTCGTACATTTTTTATTACTGCAAATCAAAGTAAAATTGGCAAATTATTACAAAATATATTATTTTACTTACGACTTTGGTTATGAATCCATTTTATTTGGCAATTCAAACTGAAATATCAAATGCCATTTGCATCATAATCATACACGATGCTCTGTTTGCTTTTGCTTGCGCAGTTAATGCGTTCATAGTGCGTTTTAGAAAAGTATGCATTGCATCATAGTAATCCGTTTGCGTTTTGAAACGCTTGATTAAGCAGTTATACAAAAGTGTTGCGTTTTGGAATTCAGCCTATTTATTTTAAAAATTATAATATTTATAAGATTTGGGATTATAAAAACAACATAAAGTCCAAAGCACGAAAAAACAAAAATTGTATTTCGGGAACAGAAGGTGGCCCGTCTAAGTATTGCAGTTTCAATGCTTTGGAAGAAAAGGTAATAGCGTTGCTGCAGATAGACGAGGCTGTGAGTGGAATGGTAGGAACAAAGGATTTTGGATCAGGAAATGAAAACGGAAAAGAAACAACAAGTGATGACGAAATTGAACGGAACGGGAAGTTTAACTTGCTAACGAACCTATTCTGGATTGTAGTGAAGTTTAAATTAAACACTTTTCGATATTGTATATCTATTACCTACGGTTTCCTTTTATTTTCATTTAAATATTTTTCATTTGTTTTATTTTCATAAAGCATTATATCATTTTTATTTATGTTTTCTTACCGAACGATCTCTTGTTTGTGTGTATGTGTGTGTGTGTATATATAAATGTATGATTAACACATAATAAATCTGTATCTGGATTTCTTAAATTTACTTAAGAGCTTTCATTTTTATTATTCTGCTCTTTATTTTATTTAATTTCATTTCTTAATATCGTTGTTGTATTAAACAAAATACGTATAGAATAGATAATAATTATAACCGGACGAAACAAAAATATTTTAATTCTAACCAATAAATTGCAACAAAAAAAGATTGATTGTTTTTTGCGTTGATAATTTTACACCATCTTTTTTTTTCAATAACAAGAAAACATAAAACAAAACAATTGCATAACATAAAAATTGTTGCACAAGGAAAACAAATAGTATAGTTATGCGCAAATATATCATAAAACACAAAATAATAAGAAAACAAATAGAAATAAAATATTTTTTTTTTCCTTTTTTTTAAAAATAGAAAATATATTTATTATTATTTTAATTATAATAAATGGAATTGTTGCTTTTTTGTTGTTGTTGTTTTATTTTGACTGAGATGCGTGTTTATAGCAATAAAGAAAATAACATGGAATATATTTTGATAATATTGTTGTTCTGTTACGCGTGTTTTTTTTTTCAAGAATATATTTAATAGTCGATACCTGTCCAGATTTCTTGTTTTTTTTTTAGTTAACGGTTTACTTTTATTAGTTTTATGTATGTTATGTGTTTTTCTTTTTATTAATTCTAACATTTTATTTAGTTTTTCTCTCCTAATTTGACACTATATCATTCAGTTCATTTAATTTTTTTTTATAGTTGTTTCCCATTTATACTTTTTAAACATGCTTAGAGAAAAAGACAAATATTTTATTCTATATAATTTTTTTCCTTTACGAATCTAAATATCATTGGTTTTTAAGATTTCCATCTTTACCTTTTTTTTAGAAAATAAAAGAAAATTGTTTCTTTCTAAATTGCACAGCAAAACAAGTGTTTTTTTTTTATTATTTTTTAAATGTCTTCTTGTATTTGTTATCCCCTTTAGTAGTAGTTTTTGTTGTAAAAAAAACATAAATTTGTAAGATAAAAATATAAAAACAGTAAAATGAGATTATTTTTGTTTACTGTTTATCATCGCATCGTATTTGCTTTCGTATTTTCCTTCGCTTTTTGAGTTGTTTTTGTTTTTTAAATTGCAGTTTACATATTCGTGTTCTTGTTTTTTTTTTTTTTTAATTATTCCACATTCGATTGTTGTTGTTTACCGTTTATTTGTTTCTTAAATTATTACATGTATATTATATAAAAATAGATTCATTATGAATTAAAGTTATGTATAAGTGATTTCATTGTTGTTTCATGTTTGTTGAATGTTTGAATGCATACATGCTTTCTTTTTATAAACATTGTTTTACTAAAGTTTAGCTGGCTAGAGATATTCTTGATAATTTAGTCGAATGTTAATGAAAACAACAATAATTTGCATTTTTTGTTTTAAATCAGCTAAAAGGAAAATAATAACAGTACATAGGTACATATAATATTGTTGATTGCAGTAGATGTATGTGGTCTAAGAACACACATTTGCCCGTAGATGCATTTATTTTTCATGAAACAACAGCTTGGGCGCGCATCCGTTTTGCTTGCTTTACCATCCGATATAAGAGGCTCGCTATGCCAGCTATATTAACTAATGGGCTTGAGTGAAGATGCGCGCTGCACTAACTTTCTGTTGGGTTCGTTAGGTGTCATATTCTTCTAATAATATATTGATTACAAAATTATTTAAGTTGATTTATTTTATTACGTTGAATTCTGGAAGGCAATCATAATCTCCATTTGTTTCTGATGATGTTCTTCGACATTAAATGTCCTGCAAACAAAAACAGAGATTAGCAATTCAATGATTTAAGCTTCAAATGCAATATTAAAAGAAAATAAGGTGTATTACTGATAGCTATATTTGATTTGTCTTAGTTGCATACGTGAATGGGTAAGTTAAAAAAACATCTTCAAATTTAATGTTATACCTTTGAGCAAAGGCCGGAAATGGGTAATACAAGTTTAGTCGCATTAAATAGTACAGGTATGATGTATGAGTATGCACAACATGGAATGTTTAACAAAATGTTAATATTTTATGAAAGTTATGTGCTCGACACACTGATCCAAATCTTATGACTGCAAAATACACATGATGGTATTCTTGTTTTATATTTTTTGCACCTAATTGATATCACATTTTTAATTTTGTAACGTGACGGCATAGATTTTTGTTCATAAACTGACCAAAATGAGGCGGATTTATAGACCTGATTTCCGATTGAAGCAAGCATAACGGTATAAGGACTTTGTGGTTGTGATCTTATGAACGGTTTTGTGATTTGTCCTAATGGCTTGCAATCTGTGTTCATATCTGAAGCAAATAAAATCACAAAATTTCATGAAAAACGAAAAAAGACAAATTTGTCCTTAATCTTAGTGTCGCCTCAAATCTCAAACTTATTCAAAATCTCTTTAGCCGTTTTTAGGATATTGCCGTGTTTAAACTGAGTATGCCAATTTCATACCTTCACTCCAAATATTTAAAACACAAACACAGATCAATACCGATCAAGCAGTTTTTAAGAAATTTGAATTTGTTTTAGGCAAACGTTATATGAATTAATACTTTATCAAGGGTATTTCGTTAGCGACTTGACAACTTCAAACTTTCAGTGTGAACGCACCCTTAAACCGATTACCGAACTGTCAATGTCAAAATATTGAGTAAAATCAACATTTTCATTATGGTAAACGGTAAAGTACACGAAGGAACAACGTTTACAAATCATTAAAATTTACTAACAAAATTCCGAGTCGGTGGTTGCAACTTTAAGAGCGCTAACGCCAATTTTTGCCGTAATTCTCGTCCCAATAGACAAGTCATAGTCTAGTGAAAAAAAAATTGGGGCTCAATTTCACTGCGTTCTCAAGAATTGGGCCTCTCCCAGACCACATTATGGCGAATTTTGCGTAAGGATCTTGGTCTACACCCTTACAATATCAAGCTGACTCAAGAACTAAAGCCACTTGATCATATGAAGCAACGTACGTTCTCCAATTAGGCTCTGGACAAGATAGAAGAAAATAAAGAATTTCATCGCAAAATCATCATCAGCGATGAAGCGCATTTTTGGTTAAACGGCTTCGTCAATAAGCAAAATATGCGTTACTGGACAGGTGAGAACCCTCATGTGCTTCATGAAACAGCACTTCATCCGCGAAAAGTCACTATTTGGTGCGTTTTTCATGCCTTTGGCATGGTTTTTCTCGTCGATGAAAATGATCGTCATGTTACGGTAAATGGTATTCGCTACAGAGACATGTCGGAACGTTATTTCTTTGAGCAATTGAGCATGAATTGGACATCAGTAATATGTGGTTCCAACATGACGGTGCCACAAGCCACACAGCGGAGCCAACATTAGAGTTATTGAAGTCTCAGCTCGGTGAACGTGTTATCTCGCGAAACGGACCTGTCTATTGGCCCCCGAGATCGTATGATTTAACGCCTCTAAACTTTGTTTTATGGGGCTGCATTAAATCATAAAATTGGTTTATGCCAACAAGCCGGCAACATTAGCGGTGCTCAGAGTCAATATTGAACGAGAAATAGCGGCCGTATCTGTCGAAATGAGCGTTCAAGTCACTTTTTTTGAGATATTTCAAGTAGTTTGCATTTTATTTAAAAAAATAAGTTGTCAAGGCCTTAAGCAAAGGTCGTTTATTTTTTTAATTTGAGAATCTAAGTAAGCAAATTTTCTTTAACATTTTTTTTTTCAAATCACCCCACCGGTTGGAGATATACGTTCACTCCAAGTATTCAAAATTCCAAATCCCAAAGTCATTAGAGCCGTTTTTAAGAAAAAATATGTTTTTCAAAATTTTAGTCTTATAAAAAAAATATTTCTAAAATCTGAGTATGCAGATTTCTTCTACATATTCTTATCTACCAATATATTTAATTTCTTTCGAATTACCGCTTTTGAAATAATGTTGGTTTCCTACAAAACCGTTACAGTCAAACCCGGTTATCTGCAACCCGTTTTACTGAAAAACCCGCTTATTTGAAACAACTTATCTAACCCCAAAATTTGTCTAATGAATTTCTTATAAACTAGCTACTCCGTTTTACTGACACCCACTTAAATGAAAAACACGGATATCTGAAAAAAAAAATATTCTCCAAAAAACTTAATTTTCAAAGAAATGAACTCCGCTTAAATGAAAACAGATTTTTTTCAAATCGAAGAAAGTAGTAATAAGGCCTTGAGTTTTATTTCCCATTCAAAATGTACGTACAGTTTACGTAGTGACAGTTTTAGTTCTGCATTTTTCATTATTTATTGTTCGCTTGAACCCTTTGGTTCTTTTGGAGCTTTAAAATAAATTCAATTTAATGTCGGCGCAAAAGGTAAGCAAACAAATTAAATTTATTTATTTATAAGAATTTAATTTATTTATTCATATTTATTAAAAAAATGTCAGTGCCGTGGCCACAAAAAGATTGTTAGTTTATCCATTAAAGAAAAACTTAAAATTTTAAAACTGTTTGACGAAGGAGAGTCAAGAAAAGCTATTTGTGTGAAATTTAATTGCCAGTGCACCAATTTTAACTAGGATCATCCAACAAAAAGATAACATCCGTAATGTAGCCCTGCAAAATCAAAATTGATCCATGAAGCGCTTACGCACTGGAGCTCACAAAAAAGTGGACAAGTCATTGGCCATTTGGTTTAAGGACATGCGATCAAAAAACGTCATAGTAGCTGGACCAATGCTAATGGATAAAGCCAAATCTTTTTCTGTCATGCTGAGCGTCGATTTTGAGTCAACCAATGGATGGTTAGATCGTTGGAAAAGAGAGAAAATATTCACTTCAAAAGTCTTCATGGAGAGAAAAATTCTGCCGATTCACAGGCTCCTAAATATTGGGTCAATAATGTTTTGCCAGACATTCTTCAACGATATGAGGCAGATGACATTGATAATGCCGATGATTCTGGCTTGATGTTCAAGCCTTTGCCAACATGATCATTAGTGAACCGAAAGGATAAACCATCAGCTGCGAAATTGTCAAAGCACCGCCTTACCATACTTTTCCTTGCCAATTCTTCTGGAACAGATAAAATGGTTTATTGCATAGTTCTAAGAAACTTGTGTGTTTTGCTGTTTATTCATTGAAAACTTATTAGGCAAGTCGCGTAATGCAAGATGTTTCAAAAAAAGGACGATTCCAACTAAATATCTGTCAAACGCCAAGGCTTGGATGACAAGTTTACTATGGACAACCATAACGGGAGAACTTGACGCAAAGTTTAAAGCATCAAAGAAAAAGGTATTGCTTCTTGTAGACAACGCATATTGCCACAAGCTTGATGGCAATAATGTCTTGGAAAACATCAAAATTGAGTTTTTGCCATCAAATACGACTTCTCTCATAAAACCAATGGATCAAGGAATCATTCGATGCTTTAAAACGCATTACAGAAGATGCATTACGAAAAAACAACTTCTTTATTTAGATAATGGAGATTCTTTATCAGATTCTCCTAAAAAATGAATCTTATGGAAGCTTTAAAGATGATAAAAAGGGCTTGGTCGATGGGGCTCACCATGTCGACTATAAAAAATGGTTTCCGGAAAGCAGATTTCACTCCATTTCCTAACGAAGAGATCATTCCAGATGCTGAGGAGGATGAAGGTTTTTTTCGAACGGGCTAAGACATGAAACTGATTTTCTGGTCGACATTGATGAAGACCTTCCGTGTTTTGGAGATATGACGGAAGAAGACATCATTAATGAAGCAGAATTGAAGTTCGAGAATTCTTCTCAAGAAGCTGAAGTTGACTTTGATGTCGAAGTATTGGATGGTGATTTTCATATGCAAAAACCGCCACTAAATGAAACGTTCAATGCACTTTGTATTGTGAAGCGATATTTTCATGGGCGCAACGAGCTGGAACAACTCGTCGATGAAATCGAACATAAAATGACAAACTATCATTTTTCGTCTTTGTCACAAAAGAAAATTGATGATTTTTTTTAACAAAGTTTAATGAACATACAAATATGTACATGCAACATTTTTTTAAATTTGGGTCAATGTACTTGTATGATTTTACATAGAAATTAATATAATTTACTTACATGACAATTTTTTCTGTGTTATTTTCTCATACCTTCTTCTTACTACTCAAATTTACTGGTTGTTTATTCTTTTGGATTTTATTCTTAGTTCGTTTAACAGAAACTTTTTTTTCGGTTACCCGAAATTCGCTTATCTGAAAGTTTTTTTCATTTAACCAAGTTTCGCTTAAGTGAAAAACCCGGTTAAAAGAAATTCAAATTGAGATTTTTTGTCGTTTCTCTTAAGCGGGTTCGACTGTAACAATCTTTTGAAAAAAAACAACTGAATAAGCCATTTTCTGACAGTCAACCCAGATTAGATTAGATTGATAAGAGGTGGGATTTACAGTGCTGTGTAAATTACTTGGGACAGGCATGATTTTTAAACATAATCGTAAGTAGGCTATGATTTTCGCGTTACTGTTTTAAACTTTGGTAAGGCTCTTTGCAAATTAATTGTTACAAATATTTTCTTTTGGATTCACGAAGGTAAGTTGCAGTTTTTTGTGCATTTATAAAAGTTTAGTGTCATGAAGCTGTTATCCGATATTTTATTAGTTTTGGTTGGTTCGTTTGAAACAAATTTGAAAATGGATATTTCGATGGAGAAGAGGGCTTCAATCATTGCTTTGCATGAGCACACTGACAAAAGCATACGGAAGATTTCGGATGATGTTGGAGTTCCAAAATCAAGTGTGGGTAGGATCATAGCGTTGCACAAGGCTACAGGATCCATTGCAACGGCTCGTACAGGGCATTGTGGCCGAAAACGCAAGACAACGGATCGCGATGACAAAACTTTGATCCGTAACAGCGTCATTCATCCTTGGAAGACTAGCGGTGATCTTCAAAGGGACTTGGCGTCAGCTGGTGTGGTGGTGGACTCGTCCATTGTTAGAAGGCGTCTTTTAGATCTGGGCCGCAAAGCAAGAAGACCACTTAAAAAACAGCTTCTAACTGAGGCTATGATGAGAAAAAGGCTGCAGTGGGCAAAGAAACATAAAGACTGGTCTTCGCACGAATGGGGAAGTGTCATTTTCTCTGATGAGAGCCATTTCGAAGTTCAGGGCTACCGGGTAAGTGTCGTGAGGAGAAGTAACAAAGACAAGCTCCGACCTGGTCACATTATACAGGCCCCTAAACACCCCACCAAAGTAATATTTTGGGGTTGTTTCACCTCCTTGGGCCCTGGAAGCTTAAAGCCGATTGAAGGGATGATGAATAGGATCAAGTACGCTGACGTTTTAACCCACATGCTCTTACCGACCATGAAAAGACAGTTTCCGACCGGAAATGCAATTTTTCAGCCAGATCTTGCCCCATGCCACACTTCAAAAAAAATGAAAGCATTCTTTGCGGAAGAACGTATTAAGGTGTTCGAATGGCCAGGCAACTCTCCAGACCTCAACCCAATAGAGAATCTTTGGGCCATAATAAAAATAAGGCTGAGGAAAAGGGATTGTACTACCAAAAAGAAGCTTATTTGTGCAATAATTGAGGTGTGGTTTCACGACGAAGAAATAAGAAAAATTTGCGAAACATTGGTTTCATCCATGCCAAATCGAGTAAAAGATGTAATTGCTGCCAAAGGCGGCCACATAAATTATTAAATTTAAAAAATTGACAACATTTTATAAAAAAATAAAAAAAAATCATAAAAATTTTGCCTGTCCCACACTGGGCCTATTTTGATGTATGAACCTCACTCATAAGGCCGGATTTCTTGATCAAATCGGCTAGGTCTTTGGGTGAGCTCACAGATTGTTTTAAGGACCTAGGATGTGCAGACTTGTGTTTGTGAGAAACACTTTTTTGGACTTCTCTACAGTCGTAATATCATACCTCATACCTCAGAAAATTAAAAATTAGCAGAAGATGAAACACTTTTGGAGAGTTACGAGGTAAACAAACACGACATCACTCAAAAATAACGATGCCGATGCGCAACACAGCTGATGCTGATGAATTGAAAGCATTCTGTTTGATTATCAACTATGCAGTGATGCTTTTCCAAATTATAAAGGCATGCTTCTCATGACAGCAGGAGCAACAAAGATTAATCGAATAAAAATTTCCAAAATCCGAGGAAGCCTTCACGTCAAAGAACGTGAAGAAAATGGAGTGCGACCGGCTCAATTGGTACTGTCATGTTCGAAGGAGAAATCCTACGAAGCCTGTCAAAAAGGCAGTATCAATCAACGTTACCATAAAATCGCCAAAGAGAGGCAGGCATAAAAACTCCTGGATCACATAAATGGAGCAACACCAGCATTTGATTGGCCTCACTGATGAAGTGATTCGAAATCGGGAGGACTGACTTTTTCTTTTTTTTATATTTAACCAGTGTTTTAATGTTTCTACGAGTGCCAGATCATCTTACTTGTTGTTTCGAAAATGTGTTAAGTGGCTGTTGTATGTATGAGTAGGAGAAAGTAATACATGCGTCACGCTGATTTGATTTCACGCCAATTGGCCATTCACTGCCACACATGTATGTCACTCATCATGGCATGAAATATAATTCTGCCGAGTATAGTACAAAAAATGTCTTCTTTCATCAAAAATCAGCAATTTGGCGTTGATTTTTATTGATTTGTGCTTAGAGGAGGAGGAGGAGGAAAATATATAGCATGCGATTTAGGAAAAAGAATGGTTAAAAACCGTTAGCAATTTTAAAATCAAAACTTTTAAAGTAACTTTCAGGTAACAAGTTTTACAGACCATACGAGATATCTTAGGATGACCTTTAAAACATATCAAGTACTTTAGACAAAGTTTCCCCAATTATACAAAAATTTGATATGTATATAAAGGAATGATATTTATATCAAATCAAAGCAACAACTGCTGCTTTGAACAGTATGTTCAGTTCCAAATTCTGAAAATTTCGTCACACATGCATGTGCAAACTTCAATTAGCCATACATGGGCGAATCGGAGTGACATACAGATTGCACGATACGCTTGCACGACTGTGGATGACACCCTTAAGTATATTGAAACTTAAACCAGGAGGAGGTTGCCAAACAACTTTCACCATAAATGGAAGTTATTCCGAAAAAAACGACTACATCTGGGTGTAAATGCATTACACTACAGGAAACTACTACTTCTACTAGACTCACTTGTTGTTCTCCATTAGAATGTTTTAATAAATTAATTTCCTCCTCCTTGGAACGAACAATACTTCGCCAGTTATCATCCTGTTCACGGGCACGAGCCTCCAGCTCCAATAAAGTATTACCCTTAGATCATGGCAAGAAAAAAAAAAAAAACCAATATTAGTACAAAAAAACGCAACAACCACACCAAGTTAACGTCAAATACTACACAACTTATTGCTTAGTACTCACAGTTTTTGTTACGAGTTTGGTCAACTCTTCTGAATTCGCCCGCAATTGAGCATTTTGTGACCTCAGTTTCAGTATTTCGGCTTTTTCCCGTTCCACGTCGATGTGACCGCTGCCGCCGCTGGCACTACTG
Source organism: Portevinia maculata (assembly GCA_949715645.1). Taxonomy (NCBI): domain Eukaryota; kingdom Metazoa; phylum Arthropoda; class Insecta; order Diptera; family Syrphidae; genus Portevinia; species Portevinia maculata. The sequence goes on from OX454528.1 coordinate 100,500,590, forward strand.
CTATTATTAATACTACTACTATTGTTTGTTGTATCTTCACTACTATTTAAGCTATTATGATTATGTGAAGAATGATTACTACTACTGTTGCTATTTACGGTGTTGGTGCTGGTGGTATTGGTAGCGGTAGTTGCACTATTTTTACTTATAAATTGCTTCACATGTGTCGCTAAGACTTGCTCAATCCACTGATCAAACGATAGTGATAATGCCGAACCGGCGTTTGCTTTCACCGCATCCGGATACAGACGCTCTAATATTTCGCGGATGTGTTTCTGATCCTTTGCCGGATCTGATTGCTGATTCAGAACATTCTGTTGTTGTTGCTGTTGCTGCTGCGAAAGCAATAGTGCTTGTTGCTCTTTTTGTTGTTGCTCTTGTAGCTATTGATGAAAAATATAAAAACAAAAACAAATTCAATTAGAATAATTTTATAGGTTACACAAATTTGAATATATTTTTAAGAGAACATAACACTTACAACTAAACTGTTGCTAACTTGTTTCTTTGCGGTTTCGGCAGCTTGTAAAGCCTCAACCAACTTCCAGTTTTTAGTTCGCAAATCCTACGAGACAAAACGAAACACGGTTGGATTTACTTTTTTATAAAATTTAGCTTTGCTCAAACAATATCTTAGCAGTGTAGGTATGTGACATATAAAAAACAAAGAAAAATCACCGGCACACTACATGACATCAAATTTAATACAAGAACTTGTTTGATCTGTTAAGTTAATTACTAAAGTAACTAAACAGAACCGTTTTCAATATTTATGAATTTATGAAGTCAAAAACTGGAAGTGTGGTGGTAGTCAATAATGATCTCTGATCTTGTTACAAGAATTGTTATGCTTAGTGAGTGTAGCAACAGCTGTTAGTAGGTAAAAAATATGCTTTAGTTGTTGCTGAGTGACTGTACATATTTAATGTGAAACAATAGTAGAATTGATTGAAGAAAAGCATCAAGATACGAAAGGGAGTTTCTGGAATTTACGTGAAAATAAATAAACCAAACCAAATCAATGCAAATAAAATAATATACATGAGTGCTATAAGGTTCTTTCTCAGTGGTCTGATTATGGAATTCGAGGCGAGTAGTTTCCAATTCGATTATTCAATTATTATTTTTCAATTCTTCTTCTTATATTTAATAAATTATTGCACTAACATTTTAAATTAGTTTTACTTTTCACTTACCGCAAATATCATCCGCGCAACAAATTCGAATATGTATACGAAAGAGGCGAAAATAATAATACAAAACTTCAAAACCGCTACCAAAAACGACTCGCTTCCAATTCTATCATCAGGCTTAATCGCCAGTTGCTCTATTTTTACCGCGAGACCCATAAACTTCTTCCTAATTAACGGCGAGTGTTTTATCAGGATAATAGGGATCATAATCGTCCCACTTTATTGCATTGCCACTGGTACGCCCGAGGGGTTCGCCGGGTCGACATCAATGAATATCGGTAGGCCTTCCGGTAGCGGATCACTTCGTCACTGAGGACCATCTAACGCTAGTGCTGTTGCATTTGCGTTTTGAGATTATTATTATTATTATTATATCGATTTCGACAAGTGCATGCTTTTCTTATCGATTATTGTTTTTATCTTCCTTTAACGACACCGGTGATCTCCAGTCATGTCAACCCACAGATTTTCAAATTTTCTGGCAGTTTCAAAATGTTAAATGAATAATAGAATTGCCTAGATGTAATTGCACCCCTAAGTCGCCTTCGTGGGCTCAATCAAGGGTTAGTGCGTTAAGATTCCTAATCGAGGGGTTTCGGGATCAAATCATCTAAACATGTTTTTCACTGCCCCACCTCGGCAAATTTGAGAAGCTTCTAAAGACAGTTTATACTCTTGGATGTTTGTCAGAATATCGCAAGAGGTGAGACAGTAAATATACTTTTAGGTGTTACTGGATGAGACGCAAATTGTTTGAAGACAACTTCAACATGGCCAATGGCAAAATAAATCACGCTCAGCTAGTCGAAGATGCGTTACCGACCACTTGATTGCTCACATTTTGCGTTCACTCTCTTCGTTTTTGCATTACATTAAGATGTACTTTCGCAAAATTGAATCGGTGTTGAGTATAGATTCGCCACTACTCAGGCAATTTGTGGTGGCATATCTAGCGAAAAGAGTAATGCCAGGCATTCTCTTGGAAGAAACCAGGTGTGTTGTATTGCAACCTCTGTTAATAAATGAAACCGTATTTGATTACTAAGGATCAGAACGGCATTTACCAGTCCAAGACTATATTGGTAGGAACAACACCACTTACAACAGCAAATATAAATAGATAAACATGCGCAAACACATTACAACTACTTTCAACTTTACTCACATTATTTTTCTCCTTCTGCTCCTGAATCTGTTTGACCAGATCCTGTTCTTTGCTGGCCAGGTGCTTGAGTGCCACCTCATACTCGGCCAATTTCTTGTCCTTCTCCTCTAGTGCGGTCTGAAGAACATCCAAAGTATTCTGCAAGTCATTCTGTTCCTTATTCTTCTCCTCAGCTTGATTGTTGATGCCATCCAGCTCTGCGAATAACTCCTGCTTTTGCAAATTCAACGTATCAATCTCCTGTTGTTTGTCACCCAATTCATTGCGTGCCAAATCGAGTTCAGCCTGATTGGAATCCAATGCATTCTGTAAATTGCGAAGTTCGACTTTGTTCGTTTCGTGCTCGCCATCGGTGGCCTTGGCCTTTTCCAGCGCGTAGCGTTGCTCGTTGATAAGCACTTCAGCGTCGTCCAGCTTTTGTTCGAGCACGTGGATTTGATTGCCTTGGGTCTGAATTATCTCGTTAGTCTTTTGTTTGGTGTCTTCAACGCCCTGGTGTGAGGCGTTCACCAAGCATTTCAAATCATTGACGCACTGCTCTTTGTGGACAAGTTCGGCCTTCAGTTCGTTTATGGCCTGTTCCTTGTGAACGAGCTCCGCCTGTAATATGGCTGAACGTTCATTTTCGCGTTGCAACTGTAGGAGGATATCTTGTGAGCCGGCCTGTTTCTCGAGACGTAACTTGTTTTGGAATTGCTGACGTTCCAATGCGAACTTATCGTTGAGGAGTTGCATTTCTTGATTAAGTGCGGCCAATTCGTTCTTCTTGCCCTGGATCTCCTCCATGTAACTCTTGACAGTGGCGTTCATTTGGGCACGTTCCGCGTTGATTTCAGTACGTAACTCACGTAGTTTCCCTTGTAGACCAACTGACGCTTCTTGTTCATCGAGCAAGGCCTTCTCCTTTTCTTCCAGTTGTTTCTTCAACTTTTGAACGATATCATCGCTCCATTCAGAATGCGAAGCTGGCATATCCTGCTGCTTGTTCAACAGATAGTCGATGAGGATCTGGATCTCGCTGCGATTCAGTTCGGCGCGACTAAAGAGATTCATTAACAGATTCACACCGATGGTGTCGTTGTCATTGATTTTGTCCAATGCAATGTTCTCCTTGTCGTTCTTCTTTTTGTTTTGCTGCTTTAGCTTGTTGCTCTGGTTTTTGGGAGACCCAGTGCGTGCTGGCTTCTCATCGAGTTGCTTCAGTTCCTTGGCCATATTGAGTACTTCAATGGGTTCGACTGGTGCGTCCTTCTTCGGTTGATTTTTGTTTGATTTCTTCACCTCCTTGGACTTTTTGGCGTCGGTATTTTCTTGTTTCTTTAACTCGATTGAATCTTTCGGTGGCCTGGTGTCAAAGTGGTTTACCGCAGGTTCTTCTTCGGTCGCAGCCTCCTTAACAAGGACTGGCAGCTCATTCTTATTTGCCAATATACCTGCACTCTTGGTATTTGCATTCTTGCGCTGTTTATTGGATTTGTTTGACTTTTGGTTGTTGATGTCGGCACTGAAGCGTCTGGGTCCGGCGGAGCTTCCATTATCAGAGTCAACAATTTCAGTTTCGGCTGCAAATTCAACATGAGGCTGGATGCTCTTCTTAGACAACTGCTGGTCTTCAGGATGTGAGCCGTCTTCCACTGATGGATTCTCCGACTGTGCATCACTATCTTCAACTTCGGTCGTATTGTCTTCGACCTTCTTCTGCTGCCTTTGTCGCTTCTCCTTCTTCAACTCCTTTTTGGTTGGCAACTTGGCGCGCGCTTGCTTTTTAGCCGCTTTTGCTGGTCCGTAAATCTTCTCAGTCATGGCCTTCTTCTCGGCGATTATCTCCTCGAATGTTTTCCGACGGAAGAACTTGTTTATGAACAACAAAGAGAACAGAGATGCCAGAAACACACATGCAATTATGATCAATATATGAAAATCCATTTTTGCATTATCTTCTTCTACGAAACAATTTTTATGAACTCTAATAAACTATTTTTATCTGAAAAGAGATAGAAAAATAATTTCCATGCATTAATAATGTATACAAAATAATAAATCGATATGATTAGACTGGTGGTATAGGTAGAGGATTAAGTAATTAGCAGCTGATTTCTTTGTTTTACTTTCTACTCTGGGATATGATATGATAATACTGAAAGAAAAACACGCGCAATCGTTAGGATAACAAATCCAAAACGTTGTTACTAGTTCATGAACCTTATTCTTCGGTATTTGTCACGGTTTATAAAAACACTGCCGATTAGATAAAACAAAGTTTATTTTTCAATTTATAAACAGAAATAGAAATAAAATAATTTCCAGGATTATCATGTGCGCCGGTGGAATTTGTGTTGGATAAAAATCTCGACAAAATGTATTGAAATGTTCGCGAAAGTGAAAGTCCAGTGAAGCTTAAGAATCCGTAACTTCCATTGTCTAATTCTGTGCAACTAACCAAGGAGAATTGCTTTTTATAGTCATACCGGTGGGCTTTTTAAATGCGTCATGAGAAAGGTAAGATATTCAAAAAATATATTAAATTAATTGGCAGCTTCCCCGAAACACGTCTTAAAGTGAATGAGTAACTACAGCCGAACTGAGAATCGACTACTCCATTAATAGTGGAACAGTATTGACAAATAATGGGTTCTACAGTGAGATGTATCCGACGCAGGCCTTTTTTATGATGCAATGACAAATCACCGTTCTGTAAAAAAATCTTCACAAAGCGGACCCTATTTTCTCTAATAAAAGTGTGAAGAAATCGCATACCAAAGCGTCTTTAGGAGGACTTTCTTAAAGAGTATCAACCAGCTCAGAAGGCAGGCTGCGTGACCGGAAACCAATAAATGGATGGAAGGGCAGCTATTTTTCTTCTAAAGGGATTTTTTAATACCCGGGCGGGCGTTAAGGAAATAAGGGTTAGAAAATAGGGAGAGATGCCGATGCACGTTGGTTTTGAATGTTTGTAGATTATAATGTGTAGGGAAAATGCAGCGGGGAAGAACATTCCACATTCGTGTTGTACGGCTAAGGAAAGATTCCTTGTATTTCACTGTACTTCCTAGGACTAGAGAGATGCCGGTGCACGTGTAGGAAAAATGCAGCGGAAGAGCATTCCACATTCGTGTTGTACAGCTAATTAAAGATTCCTTTTATTTCACTGTACGTCCTAGGACTAGAGAGATGCCGGTGCACGTGTAGGAAAATGCAGCGGAAGAGCATTCCACATTCGTGTTGTACGGCTAATTAAAGATTCCTTGTATTTCACTGTACGTCCGAATACAGGCTTAAGGGTAAACTGGTGAGCATTCCTTGCACAGCGGTTAAAATGTTCTAGGGGTGGAATGCAACTGGCTATTTCGTTCGAGCACTTATGATGGAAATAACGATAAAAGATAGAGAGAGAAGAGACATTACGACGATGACTTACAGATTCAAGCCATCTCGCGATGTTACGGTCACAAATGAGTGTTATCGCGCGTTTTTAGATCCTGTTAAGTAGCTCCAAATAAGTTATTGGTGCGCCAGACCAGATATGAGCATTGTACTTAAGTTTCGGGCGGATAAACGCCTTATAAATAGTAGCCAAATCGGAGAGGTGAAATATTCCTTGCAGCGCTTAAGGAAGCCTAGGCATTTCGCAGTGCTCTTGGCTACATCGAATATGTGGTCATTCCAACGAAAGTTGTCTTTAACACACATACCGAGAATGGAAAGCCGTTTGGTTTTAGCGATGCAAGTGCCATTCATGGACCATGGCATGGTATTTAGATTTTGCTTTGATGACAGAAGACAGCATAGCGTACTGTCATCGGAGACAGGAGATCATTTATAAAAATGAGAAAGAGAGTCGGAGACAAAACAGAGCCTTGGGGAACACCAGCATTTATTTGGTGAGTTGCAGACTTGAAACCGTCTAAAACTACTAAAATTGAACGGTTCGAAAGGTAATTTCTAATCCATTGAAGAAAGGTATCATCGATTCCAAATGCATGCATTTTCGACAAGTTTTCGGGATTCAAGATATTTCATGAGTTAACGGTTTATCAGCGTTTCCATAACATTGGAAAGAAGGGAAGTTATTGCAATTGGTCGGTAGAAGGAGGGAGATAAGATTCACCGCTTTTGGGGACAGGCTGGGCAAATGCTGTTTTCCATCTTATCAGGAAGAGTCCTGAAGAAAAGGATAGATAAAACATAGGGACGGGCTACAGTCCGCTTGGGCGAACTGTTGGATACCCTATTCTTATTCCTATCCCTCATAAGTGGGTGTGACAAAAGTCTTAGTATGGTTCAATTTTTAAGAACGCTTTACATATTTTGTTATATAACATTTAAAGGATTTTATCAAAAAAAACGAAGCTTTTGTAAAAAAAACGCTCCCTAGCTCAAACTTTGGTTTTTCAATAAAATGTTTTATTTAATTGTGGGCGTGTCAGTAGGCGGATTTAAAAAAAAAAATAGCACATGAGCATAAAGGGCCCCTAGAGAGTATATATTATAAATTTCAGCTCCCTAGCTCAAATTTGAATTTTCAAAAAAAAAAAAATAATTGTGGGCGGATTTTGAAAATATATACACCCCTATCGTGGAATCCGTCGGATGTGAGATTCACTTCACTTATTCGATTCACGTGAACAGAAAATTGCTATCGTGGGATCCGTCGGATACTCTCCCTTACCGACCGTTATTGGTGATTAGGAAATTCAATTGTGACAGCTCATTTCAAACACATTTGTTTTGTAAAAATTAAATTCAGTGAAAAGAAAATAAAAACTGCGGATATCAAATGCATGGATAGATTCGATCCGTTCGTTTTCCACGATACAGTGAAATTCATTCACGTTACCGACATGTGGATGGTTCACGTCTGCGGATTACACGATGCAAATTGTTCACTATTAGCGGATCGTTCCCCCCGACGGATTCCACGATAGGGGTGATAATCTCTGTAAATTGTGCAATATAGTCTTAAGAACAATGTAATATTTCCGCTAAAATAAAAATACAAATACAATCTCTTTACGCTTTTCCCAACGATGTTCAAACTAAGATTAGCTCTGAAAAAACCTCAGAAAAAGTAAACAAAAAAAAAGAATCCCTGCTGAAAAAAACGGCCAAGTGCGAGTCGGACTCGCCCATGAAGGGTTCCGTAGCAGCAAGTAACATAATTTAAAAGTTCTTGTTATTAGAAAATAATGGTTCACGCTTTACGCATAAGGTTTATCACCCCTATCGTTTAGTCCGACGGATCTGAGATTCACTTCACTTATTCGATTCACGTGAACAGAAAATTGCTATCGTGGGATCCGTCGGATACTCTCCCTTACCGACCACTATTGGTGATTAGGAAATTCAATTGTGACAGCTCATTTCAAACACTTTGGTTTTGTAAAAATTAAATTCAGTGAGAAGAAAATAAAACCTGCGGGTGTCAAAGGCATGGATAGATTCGAACCGTTCGTTGTCCACGATACAGCGAATTTCATTCCCGTTACCGACATGTGGATGGTTCACGTCTGCGGATTACACGATGCAAATTGTTCACTATTAACGGATCGTTCCCCCCCGACGGATTCCACGATAGGGGTGATATACTAGAGAGTATATACGAGTATTATAAATTTCAGCTCCCTAGCTCAAACTTTGGATTTGCAAAAAAAGTTTATTTTAAATTGTGGGCGGATTTTGAAAATTTTATATCCCGAGCAGTTTTAGGAGTCATAGATATATAAAAAATTTCAGCTTTCTAGTTCAAAATTCGATTTTTTCCAAAATTTTGTTTTTTTGAGTTTGTGGGCGTGTCTGTGGGCGGATTTCAAAAATTCGTAAACTTGATTATTTCGGGACCCTAGAGAGTATATGGTTAAAATTTCAGCTCTCTAGGCCCAGTTTAAAGGCCTAATTTTTGCCGACGGACGGACGGACGGACATGGCTAGATCGACATTACTATCGATGCTGATCATAAATATAGTACCTTTTAGGGGTCTATGGGCAATATTAAGGTATGTTACAAACTATGCGTCAAAATTAATATACCCTTAGAATAGGGTATAAAAAGCTTGGGCAATGGTTTTGATAGCGAGGAAGAACACCTCTTCAGAACGATAGGGGAAATACCATCTGGACTAGCGGATTTGTGAACGTAAAGATCTTGAACTACTCTAGCCACTGTATGAGTGCGGAAGTGGATTGGTCCCACTCGCTCGAGTACAGGGGGAGACAAAGCCTTAACTATAGAGCTGACAGCTGGAATGACATTGTAAATGAGTGTCGGGATGGATGATGAGTTCGAATTCATGATGTTTTTGCAAATCAGTTTCTTAGGCGCAGCGTGCGCAGGTTAAGTTGTCCGCTCGGGTACAGAAAGTATTCAATAAATATCACTGATAATTAGGTACTCATAAAATATGTGTTTATTAAACAAAAACTTTCACACTATCTGTTAGCTCACCCGTATTGATCATTGCGAGTAGAACCGTTTATCAAATAAACAATGAGTTGGCGTCCATAGCTCCAGACAAAACTAGGTGTATGACTTTGTTAGTTTCTAAGCTCAAAAAATTGAAAGACTATTCATACTCGAGTCTTATGGAGTTTTTCATTGAACAAAAGATTTGCTCTTTTGCTCTTCGGTTTTGCATGTTTCATTGAAGAAATAAACCGCTAGCTTCTAGATTTGCCCCTAACACAAGTGAGGAAATCATAGTTTTGATTTCTTGTGAAATAATTTCGGTAGGTAGGACAGAAACTGTGTGTGATGATCACTTCACCAAAACCAAAATATATTTTATCAAAAACAGCAGTTCTAGAGAGCACTTCCTTAAATGTTCAATGAAAAACGCTATTACTGAACTGCCCGAGGTAAAAAGTCACCGGATAAAAACGCGACCAACGCACTGAAAAACAACACGGTAGCAGGAAGTAGGAAAGGTTTACCCAAGAAAATAACAGAAAATAAATTCCTATTGATTTCGTCATACATTTCTAAAAGGCGAGATATTTATACCCTATTACTAGTGCATTGGAATAGAATGGCAAATAATTGCCATCCACATCCGCGTTAATCAATTACTAAAGGTACATTAATAAATAAACAATGTTATCCTCATCAATCTTCAACGAATATCCATTCTGAGGAAAAAAACACACAAACTAATCACTATTTGCATTCTAAATGAAATCACTGGATGCAAATAAGTACCCTAAAAATTTATTTCAACACAGTAGGGTAAATAGCCTAGTGACCGACACCTTCCCAGTTATGAGGTCTGTTCGCGAACTAATATGCAAACGTAAATTTATATAAACTTTCGTGCAAAACTACACAAACGCGTTCGCTTACTGAGAAAAGATGAACGAAAGAAAAATGTACTTTCGTTCATTTTTCTTCACACAGAATTTCAGTTGGTAAAAAAATGAAAGCTGTCAAATGATGAAATCCTAAAGTATTGAGCAGTCGGGCTTTTTGTTATTCGCTTAATACAATAAATTAACTAATAATTTATCTATCGATGGGTGTCCATAACTGAAAAGGAATGTCCTGAGTTCAGTTACCGACACAGGTGTCCATTACTGACCTAATTGGACACCGTTGGGGTTGTTAGTTACGAACACCATAAGTCTTTTTATTATTTTGTCTCTACAATTGATCTCAAACTGTTGCTGTACCTTGATTGCTACCGTTATTTTAAAAATGTTCACTGCTCGTCATTATTTCGGGCTTTAAATTATAATGCCTAAGCAACGGCAGTACAAGCAGTAAGATTTGCAGAGGGCGTTGACTGCGGTAAAAGCAGGAATGTCAAGAAAGATCGCTGCCAGTAAATTTAATGTTCCTCGCGCAACTTTAATAAACTGGTCCACAGGAAAAGTACAGAAACCAAATTATGGACATGATACTGACCGCTGAGGAAGAGGATTTCCAAAGGGAAAGGAAGACATTCATTTCACCTAGAAAAACCCCCTTTAAAAATAATGCTCCTGGAGAAACATGGTACAAGAGTTTCATGATAAAAGCAGTAACCCTAATTGCGGATTACCTCTCAAAAACTGGCAACGAAGACATTTTAGAAGATCTAAGTCGGATTTTTAATGGTATTGAGACTAACTTTCTTCTCTGAACAAAAACAGGTAAGGTTTTGGCTCCAAAAGGAGCGCGAAATGTATACGAAACAGATAAGGGAACTGCAAAGGAGAACCTTACCGTTATGTTTACGTTTTGGGCTTCTGGAATGGTAACCCCCCCGATGATCACATATCCTTACGTAAGAATTCCTCTGGATGTCGGGAATTCCGTGGCAAAAGACTGGGGTATTTCATCAGGAGAAAGTGGTTGGATGACAGGAGAAATTTTTATTTATTTATTTTATAATAAATATTATTTATTTCGTTTGTTTTGTTCACCGTTTCTAATTAACACCTAGTTAACACATAGTCAAATACTGTTGCTAAAAGAATATTAATGTAACTTGTATTTCTTAGTTTTTTAATTCAATTTTGCTTTTTAAAGGCTCAGTTTTATACCCTCTTGAAAGGGATTTTTTATTATATTTCTTTTGTTTTTGTTTTTAAATATTTAAAAAAAATGTCTAAGTTAAGCGCTTCGTTTTTTTGTATATTTGAAGTACATCGCATGTTTAAGTTTTTCTATAAATGAATACCAAATTTAATTTGTGTGTTCACTATTTAATAAAAATATGTAAATTTTAAATAAAAAAAATAAATGTTTCATTAACTTTAACAGTTGTTTGCATATCTTGAATCAAATCTTAAAGGCGGGTGTCCATCACTAAAATTTAAAGGTGTCAGTAACTAAAAAAAAGTGTGTCTATTACAAAAAACGGTTAATGTTTCACAATTTACTGATTATCTTAATTTTTCTCATTGTCACGATATATATTTTTTAGTTTTATTAAAGGATATAAAGCAGAGATGAATTTAAAATAAAAGTCACTAGAATGGATGCAGTGAAAAAAACATTATGAATTTTTAAACTTTATATATGCCTTAAGGGTGTCGGTCACTGGGTATCTTACCCTATGTACCTTATTATCAACAAAAGAATCAACCGGATTTCTGTGAACCACACTTTGTATATGACTTTGAATTACTTTTTGCATTACCATTCGGTTTTGCATTTAATTCGCATTGACTAGTCGTAATGTTTAGGGGGCTGGTGCTAGCGAATCTAGCGCCTTCCAAATGTCTTTATGGGTTTACTGCGATATGAGGTTTAATGGCGAATGAAATCGTTGCAAGAATGTGGTTCACACTCTGACGTGTTGGTGTTAAAGTCATGAGTGGGATCCAATATTATATTTCAAACATTCGCATGGAAGCAATCAACGGAAAAGTTCCAATTAAATACTAAGAAGTCTTCTGATAGTCATGGGGGACACATAAATTATGATTTATCGGAGAGACACTTGGAAGCAGCCTCAACCTCGCATTGTCATGCCGTCCCTTTGTTGCATGAACATCGGAGAAGTTCAGTGTCAACGTCAAATCTTATTCCAAGTCAGCACGAGTAAGGTTTCCCAAGATCAGATTTCAGGGATTGGGCACCATATCTTGCTCTTAAATATAACAACCTACAAAACTTATTTTTGTACTCAGGCACTAATGCTAGTCGCGCACATCAGTACTGAGTTGACGGGACAAGATAATTTGGCTCCCGTCACACCAAGGTCAATGTAGACCCATTGTGAAATCCTAGGGGTTATAGTTTCCATACTATAGAACCTATGAAAAAACCTGTTAAAAAAACCCAACTGGCACAGGTCATCTGTGCTAAGTTTCAATTTGTTTGCATGATAACAAAGTACACTGATAAACCATACAACTGCACCAAAACACTTCTTTCCTATATCTCTATTCTTTCTAAGGTAAGTAGCACCGCAAAGCATGCAATGAAATATAACATTGCAGGTGCTGCTTGCTGTTCACAAATACTTGCGCTGTGTTCAAAGCACAATACGGGTGATGTTACATTTACGGACAAACCCCTTCAGCGCAAGAAAATTATAAAAAAAAATACTGCTTGCGGTTATAACAACGACAAGAGAGGACAAACATTTTTTGTTCCCGCGTCTCCATGAGCAGTATTTCATTGCTTACCATTTGTCACTTTTCATAGAAAGAAAGAAAGATAGAATGCCAACAAATTTACAGTGGGCATTTCGTAGCTTACTATTTCAATAGTGGAATCGTCGCAGAGTGAAGTACTTTATAAAAATTAAAGCCATAGAATACTATCCATAGAAAGCTATGAACTGAGAAATAAATAGAAAGCAATTTTTCATAGAATTCTATTCGTAGCCTCCACGAGCAGTTTGATTCGAAAATGAATGATATATTGCAGTCTATGAAATATTGCTCGTCGAGACGCGGTGTGAAGGATTCTCTCGGTCTTTTGTTTGTTATAAAGACGCCATATTTTCGTGGTTATAACACAGGAATCGAGCACACTCTATCTTTCATTTACTGCCGCCAGTATATTGTTCCGAATTAACTGTCTAAGATAATAGGGTCGCATTTTCACTATAAGCCGTGTTTCTTTGCACGCGGATTTAGGGATGGCATCAGAAAACGACTATCGCCGCTTAAGAATTCATCAAAAAAAACTTGGCAGCGCAAATGCACCTATGACATGCACCGTGACACAGCTGTAAGTTGTAGTTAAGAAATTTGTATTGAAAATCCAGAAATTGAAAAATATTTACTTCCGCCAATTGAAATTGATGCCAAGCATATTCTAAAATTATGAAAAACAATTTCACATTAACAAATTTGCTAAATTCAATTACCCTTAAAATGAAGTTTGAAAAATAATAATAATAAAATCACGAATAAAATATTCCGCGGGATGTGTGAGTGGTCGGTGGGTTGTCAAACTTTGACATTTCCTGAGAATAAAATGGATTTTGGAAGCACTGTTTATCCCCGCTAAAGTTAGCGTATATAGGATAAGTTGTTGTTGTATTTTACATGTAAATTTCAAATTATCCCTATACCCGCGTGCAAAGAAACACGGCTATAGTGTCTCCCTGTCTTAATTCAAGGGATGACCCCCTTCTACGTAGTTCATCTGTTCTTTTATTTACTGGGACACCGCTGTGTCCAGGAACCCAATAAAGTCTAACAATGAGCTGCGCGCCAAGAACCCTATCTCTATGCGACACAAATTTACAAGCTTTGATCTCCTGTCGCAGAAACCGCTTTTATTGCCGTTTATCTGTATATTTATACATTTGTTTTCTTAAATATGTACCCGAATATTAGCACCTTTTGTCTAGACAGTCTCTTGTTGCCCAAAACACAGCCGTTGGGAGAAACAGCAAATTGATGGCCGCTTCATGACGCTCAAGTTCCAAGGGGACTGTGAGTTCCTTTGATGTGGCAAATTACTACTCACTGCACTATCTGTTGTTCACTAAAATATTTTCCACTTCGAGTTAAACATCGCTTAAACCTGAATACATCGAAAGAAAAGTGCAAACATGTCAAAAAAATAAAAAATATTTGCCGTTCCGAGAACAGCCCCTGCGAGAAACTAAGATTTTAACGCATCAGCAATACGAAAAGTTCCTAGGCGACTGCGAGTTCCCTGCTTATTAACCATCTTTGATTGAACAAAAAAATCGCTTGATTAATACGCTTGGGCGAAATGTTGGGTATCCTGTCCATATTCCTAACTCCTAAAGTGGACATGTCATTGGGTTGAGAGTCTTTGACCTTTTGAAGTACTTATATCATGTTCGAAATTTCAGCTTTCTTGCTCAAATTTAAAAGCCTGAAAACTGGTGATAACACATTACTCTTGATGCCGATCACATTATACAGTCGGCCCTATCATTGTATCCGTTCCAAAAGTAAAATTCTCCGATTTTATTGCAAGCTATGAGTCAAAAACAATATACCCTCCCTTACGATTGGGTATGGGTATAAAAATGCTTACATGCAGAAAGCTTTCCTATAGCTCTGCCAGCCAACTAACTATTGCAATCTTTTATAAATTCATGTAGGTTCGGTTGGGGCCCATCGCGATCCTTGGGGGAAGTGTAACGCCAGTTGTCAACAACATCCTAAACCTCTTCCGCAAAGGATTTTATTTCCCTACAACACCACACTTATTTGTTGCAGTCAATCGACGCTACCTCTCCTAGGTTATCGAAGAAATAATAGCCCAGGCACCCCCTTCCAGGCCGAGCAATACCCTCGCAGTGAATTTATGAAGATTCGACTTGATTCATATACTCCTTATTTTTCTCCCTTAACGACGAGGCTATGATCTGGACTAAAAGGATCAAATCTCTCCCACTTCACTGCATCTTTTCTGGCCCGCCGGTGGGATCCGCTTACGGGGTTCGCCGGTTTTACCTCAGTAAACATTGGCAGGCTTCCCCGGTTTCGGATTATTTTTTACTAAGGCCAATCAAATGCTGGTGTTACTGCAATTATGTGATCCAGGAGTTTTAAGTTATTTTTTTTTACGATTTCGGTAGGTATAATAACAAAAATAAACTTTCAAACACTTTGTTGACAGAGCCAACTAGTTAGTGACTCCTTAGTGGCAAAGACTACTCGAAAGAGATCAAAATCCGTAGTTTCTTCTGAGTAATCAATGCTCAGATAAGAGAATAGATTGTAGGTGGTTTGTTGCGTCCGCGCACAAGGAGAAAACAAAAATTAATAAGAAATGAAATCATACAAAAAATTAAACTGGGAAACTAAACTAAAGTGACACGACAGGCAAGTCACCTGGAGAGTGCGTGGTATCCCATTTTAATATATAGGAAAGTGATTAAAATACGGACTGGTTAGTAATTTGTGTCACCACTTAGTTTTTTTTAGTAGTACCGTGTGTAGACGGGCGAGGTTTCGTTTTCTCAGTAATCATGTTTTTTTTTATTTATGAGCGATATATATTTTCAGATTAGGCCCAACGCTTCTTGGAAGAATAAATCGTATCGCTTTTGTTGGTTATCTCAAGTTAAAAGTGAATGGCACAAGCATAATAAAATATTTTTAATTTGGTTCTTCTGCAAGGGAGTAAAAGTCAACATATTGCAAAGCGAAATGCTGTTGTTTTGACGATTGCTAGTTCTTTGAGTTCAGGGAACGCACATCTATTGCAGCAGTGATAGGATCGTGATCAAGTAACCGCAAAACCGTATTACAGGACCACAAATATATGACCCTAATCTAGAGCGGTGTAACCGGAAAATGTACGAACTGATTTTAAATGAATGTTGCACGGCAGCGGAGATTATACCAACGGTGGATTTCTGTAAGGTAAACCAGTTGGAATAGTACCAAGCATAATACCAAAAAAAAATCGTCATATGACATTGAATAGTGGGGGCCAACTCCAAAGCACCAGTAGGGATGCAGTTAAGGGAAGGTTATGATACCTTTAGTCCAGATCATAACCCCGTCTTTAAAGAGAGAAAGAAAGTATGGCAGAACATAGTCAAGAATTCGAATGGGCGACAATAAACATGTTCACAATGTTATTGCAATTCTAGAAAACTTCCAATGAATGTAAAATGTGTTTTAAAGCGCGATAGACATGCTTGCACACGCGCGAACTATAGCTGAACGGATACGGTGGTAGGGGAGGGTTTTTTTTGCTCATATGTTGTGTGTGTGAAAATCAAATTGGCTGGCAACACACATATGGCAACTAATATTAAATGGTATCTTTCTCACTTTCTTAAGTGTGAAGGTGGTTCAAAACTTATATTATTGTTCGTGGGAGAACATCAGACAACGGACTTAGTTGGAAATGCATACGAATTAATGTAAAGTCGTTGCATTTCGTTTCGTATTTCATGACTGATTGATGCTGATGCTGATGATATAGTCGTCGTTCAATTAAAACTCCCTAAGTCCATTTTTCCTGTTTTGAGATATTTGCATTTGAAGATTGTAATCACGATTGGAAATATATTAACATATTTTTCATTCTTTCCTACTTTGAAAATAGAGGGAAGAATGCCGTTTCACAGAACGTAGAATACGTTTTTGACTAATAAACAGCGTATTTATCTCTTCTTTTTTGTGTCTGAAAAATGGACTTAGGTAGTTGTCGGTTTCATTGAACGACGACGATGCTTATTCCATATGCTGTCTTTCTCTTTTATCAATGTCGGCAATAAACGTGAATGCTGTCATCTAAAAAAAACAACCACGCGGCCACCACAACAGCCTTTCTGTCTACTATTCAACCTGAATGTGTGGACGCTTATAGTCAGGCCTATCATGGTATCCGTTCCGAAATTAATTTTCAATTTACGTTCATAGTATACGTTGTCCGAAAGTATAATAAATGTTTCGCAACGAATACTTGTCGGAGACAATCGGAGCGAAATTGACATGCGAATCGCATATCATCGCTATGGACCAGTGTGCGAGACGTTTTGTCGGAGAAATGTTCCGAATACTCGTACCTTGCAGCAAAATTAAACAAACTAATTGAAAAAATGAAAATAAAATATTCAATTATCAATTGAGGCGCTCAGCGCCAAAACGGCCAGGTACTTTACTAATCGCCTATGCTGTTCTTCTTCAATAAAGGAAGACAAAAAAGACCGCCAGCATATGCCATGTTTGTCTCTGATAAATTTTTAAATTTCGTTTCGATTACTATATTAGTTCACTTCTTTTTTTATATTGTGGCTTAGGCCGATTTTGCGCTGAGCGCCCCAGTTGTTATAATCATAATATGAGTAATAGGCTCGGATCACGGATCTACAAAGCGCGAATAGAATCTTATGGAGGCAAAGAAAGTAGTTACCCCTATTGCGAGTGTCAATCGACAATTGATAATTGACTATTTTCAATGTGTGCTATTGTGAATGAACGATTCTAAAGGATTTTGTCAATCGCAGTCAATTTAAAAAACTGCGATTGACAAGAATATCAATGAAAATGATTTGTTCACAATAGCACACAATGAAAACAGTCAATTATTAATTGTCGATTGACACTCGCAATAGGGGT
The DNA here is from genome assembly GCA_949715645.1 of Portevinia maculata. NCBI lineage: Eukaryota > Metazoa > Arthropoda > Insecta > Diptera > Syrphidae > Portevinia > Portevinia maculata. Next base: position 100,517,943 of record OX454528.1, read on the forward strand.
GACTATGTATGTTATGTTTAAAAAAAAATATATACAAACCATTCTCATATTACCTTCTCCAACCTTTTTTGTGTGCGAAGCTATATTTTTGACACGAATGGAGGGGACCTAAACTTTATGTGATTTCTCCGTAACTTTAACTAATTAGGAAAAACCTAATTATGGAATTTATTAAGGGTAATATGGGAATAAAGTTCCTAGAACAATTGTTGGTTTTATTTCGCTTTAACCAATTTGGGTGACAAAATCGGCGTTTTTTTTTGTCTCAGTCGTTTAAATCCACATAGAAACCAGTCCAGTAGGACCGTAACAAATTAATAAAAAAGGATATAAAAAGTGAATAAACATTTGTTTATCAATTAACCAACTATTCAAAAAGTAAGTTTACTAAATGAAGAAGGTCAAAGCGGCCTCCATATAGACAATTAGATGGGACAAAGTCACACGGTCTTGAACAACTACCTCCAAAACAGAAAATTTCTCCATCGGATCTCCAAGGAGGTTCGATTGGGTTTCCTCTTTCTCAAAGTCTTTGCAGTCAGTGATTGCTGCCACCATTTTTATTGATCATGAAGGAGACTATTCGTTCTTTTACACATCATATTTGGTTCAGATTGTATGGCGTTTATAAAGGTTTTATTCGCCTCAAGCTTGAGTACAACATTGCGGGTAGCAACAGTGCAGTGATAGTGTATTCACTTGCTGATCGGAAGGTTGCGTGTTCAAATTTTGACCATGTCCATGAAGCAAAAACAAAAACAAATCTGTGTATTGAACTTGAATACAAAACTTCAACATAATGCTCCCTAAGTTATTTAGACAACACCCGTGGGGAAAAAATTCTACCCAATGCCAGAAAACAAAAACGCGCGATAAAACTTATTGGCGATCGAGATATCGTGAAAACGTTTGACTCTCTTAGTCATCGTCACAATCAGTGTTTTTTTTATCGATATTTCGAAATAGACAGCTGCATTTCGCCCTTAGAACATTTCAACCGCAATACCCGTCATGCCAGGAATGCGCATCAGTTAACGCTTAAGCATATTTTCGGAAGTACAGTGAAATACAAAGAATCCTTCCTTAACCGTTCAACACGAATGTGGAATGCTCTTTCCGCTCTTTTTTCCTATCTATTATAATATGCAACCATTTAAAACCAACAAGCTTTCTCCGCTCTCAGCATTGTCCCCCCATTTCCTCAGATGATCTCATGTACATCTACGAGCCGCTTACAAACCAAAAGTCGGCGTGAGTGGATGGTATCCCAAACGTGGTATAGACACCTGCCCCTAGAGGCTGTAGATATTTTCGCCACGCTGTTTAACAATACGCCGAATAATGCATATTATCTCCGTATTGATAACTGACGCATGTTTGCCTAACGAGAAGAAAAGTCTAATGTTGTCGCCCTCCATGAAAACACCAGCACCAAATCCTTGATCGGTTTCGGAGCCATCCGTGAAGATTCGACTGCATTCCTTTCCAGGCTCAGTCTCGCCAGAGCCAGTCCTGTATGCTAGGAAAGTCGACTTTATTGCGTAAGACGGCATATCCATAAGACAAGAGTCGAAGTATAATCGTCTCGCCAAACTCATCAAAACTCCAGTGCGAGTTGTACCAAAAGCCACCTCTTTTCAAACGTGAGATAGCCTTGATTGTGCAACCTGTAACGAAACATCAACGGGATAGGTTCAATAATACATCTAGGGCGGAGCCAGGCGTGCTGGGCAAGACCCCACTGGAGCCCAGACATGCCTTTCTTTAGAAAGCAGTAGTAACGTATTTACGTGAAAGCTTATTCGAAGCATATGCTAAAAGCGGTCTTAGCATCGCCGTGCAAATCCATAGGACTCTTTTCGGTGATAAGGCCCTCGTCTTGCCGCAAATGCTTTTGCACTGCGTGAAAACTGACAACGCTTTAGCAGTCTTCGGCTCAAAATGCTTGGACTAAAGAAGTTTGCTATCCTTGCTCTCTTTTACTTTGCTTCATTGGAGAGTTGGATTGTGACGATCCCATTCCTAGTGCACCATTCGTCGATCACGTCTACGGACGCCTGAAAATAATGCCCATCGCTTATTCTTTCTTGTCAAGGGCGCCCTCTATTCTACCAAATACATTTTGAGATAGGTGGTGCAATGCTAAAGCAGTTTTGATTGAAGTCAGACTGATTGGTCTGAAGTTCTTGGCGAGTAAGTAGTCATTTCTGCCAAATTTGCCACTCTTACTGTACGTTGGTATGTATGCCAGTGCCAGGACAGCTACTACATAGTTAAACAAGATCGGAAAGTGCTTCATAACTTTTCAGGTGTCTAGGAACGAAAAATGTGATCCGCATAGTCTTTAATTCCCACTCAGAGGCACAGTGGCGTTATTAGGTGCGGCTCACCCAAAGTATGTAAAGAAATCAGCTATCAAATTCCGCTTTACTACACTACAGACTACACTGACCATAAACGTCAAAGCCGTAAAGGAAAGGTGCGTCTATTCGTCTATGAATGCCAACTTGCGTGTAATCTAAAACTCATAAATTTAAAATTGCAAGCCAATTGTGTTGACAGGGGCTCAGTGGTTTGTTGCGTTAAACTACTGAGCGATGGATCCAAGATTCGATTCCAACTCTTCGAGTTGATTCCCTCCTTTTGTTTTATTTATCACCGCACAAAATGTATTAAAATTTGTCAAGATTTATAGAAGTTCCTAAAGCATAAATATAACTTTGCTTTTGACCAGGACTATAAACCGATAACACTTAAAAGGGTAACAAACAAACAAACTTAATACCGCAAAATACAAATAAATTAATTATGTCGGCTTCTTTCAACCAATCGGAATGGCACTTTTGTCTTTTGCTGACATCACCAAGTGCTGATCATCACATACAAAATAACTGTGTATCACTTTCTTGTTTAGGAAAAAAAAAACACCTGATTAAACAAAAGAACGGTGTAGACTTTTTCTATTTATAGCAAGTAAATATGAGCATTATCAAATCATGTTTTTCGATTAACACGTCTAAATTGTTTAAGGAAAACAGCCAACCAAGCATTTGCTAAACAAACATCAGGCACGCAACTAAGAATTGAAAAAAATACTAACTAGGTACATTTTTCTGGCTAATAAATGTGAATTGATGACTCAGTTGACTTGTCCATCTGAATGATGGAAAATAAAACACACAATACCCCATAAAACGTAAGAACTCTTTAAATCAACACATTTTCTTTAAGAAATCCACAAACAAAAACAAAAACGGCAGAAAAAAATGACGGGAGCTGACATTTTAAAAATGATGATGGAACTTTCTTTAAGTCAAAAGTTTACTAATGTATCTGCCAAATGGAATTTGCAAACGTTGCAGCTCCACAGTAAACACTCGTCATGGCAATGTTCGTCGTTCACTCAACAACTGAAATTTGCCTGTCAAACAGAGCAATAACCTTGACGCGATCAAACAGAGAGAGAGCGACCAACAACAACAGCACCAGCAATAAAATTTGTATGTGGGAAAGTCGTCTGAGAATTTTTTAAGTGATGAGCCAGTTTGATGAAAAAAAAAGAAAAGTTTTGCGTCACATTTTGTTAATTATAATACATGAATATTAATTGGTTTTCGGTTTTAGTAAGTACTCATTAAAATTGAGTTCTTTGAAAGGTATTCGTTGGACAAATTCATTAGGTTTTCATGGTAAAAACTAATAAAAATAGAAATTCATGTGTTTGGGGAACAAATATAATACATTTTACGTACTCGTAAGTGTATAATACTTAGTAACGCATTGATTTTGTGGTCAAACACTTAAAAAAATAGAATAAACATTCTTATAAGACAGAGCCTAAAATTGAGCTGGCTCAACCGCAAAAAATATCAGCATAGTTGGCTTGTCGACTAAGTCTCCACGCTTAGACAAATCCTCGAAAAGAACAACGAATTTCAAGTCGAAACTCACATTTGCATCGACTTCAAAAACCGCATATTATCAACAGGAACTCTACACGGTGATTGCCGAATTCGATATCCAGGCAACTGATCGGGCTGTGCCGCGTGACACTTGAAAACACTCGGTGTAATATGTAGTTTGAAAGCAACTCTTCCGAATTGTAAACTTGCACGGAATTTCGGCAAGGAGATGCACTGCCATCTGACTTCTTCAATCATGTTCTGGAGAAGAGTGTGCAGGGCATGTGTCAACACGGAAGACACTATCTTCTTCTGTCCAGCTACTGGGGACTGCGGACGATATTGACATCAGCGGCGTATCTGATTTTAGCGGATTTTACGGCGATTGACAAAATCTTTCCACAAGTATTATTGCTATCGAAATATAACACAACTTCGAGTAGGAGACCCCATCTACCTAGGAGTAAACATCAACAACAAGAATGGCACACTAGTAGCACTCTTGCCACAGTTCTACACGCTCAAGTAAAGGGGGGAGATAGAGCACAATCTGAAAGCACTGAGCTAGCTGCAAAATGAGCAGCAAGTAGATTTTCTTTATCTAAAGAGACAACAGCTAGATGTCGATGTGATACTCTTAATGTTTTAACAAACGACCGTGTTTATTATCCGTAGGATTTGTATTTTCTGTCTCCACTTTTGGTCGTGGGAGAATTTGACACGATTCATGTGGACATTGAAGTCATTTCTGGCTCCTTTCAACTTTATTCGGTTTTCCTCATGAGTTGGTGTGGTGGAGAGCTGAAATGCGTTAAAGAACTTCCATCGAAACGACGTACAGATGTACTCGCACCTGGCAAGAACCTTTAGCAATCACAAAACGCCAAACAAAAAAATCAGTCATTCTATTCAAAACTCCACAGCAAAGCTATGCCAATGAAAGCACAAACGTATCGCCGAAAAGTTTGAGCAGGAGTGAAAAACATTTTAGGAACACCCACAAACGCTATTGAGAAGAACCCTTACAAACCACAGAACAGTGTAAGTTGCAATGAATTGGTAGCTCGACTGAAAAATATGCCATCCACCCACTTAGCCATTCCACCCGATGTGTCGTTCTAAGCAAACGTGTCGCCGCGCAGTAGAGAAGAAATTGAGAATAGATCCGCATGAGACTGACGGAAATAAAGTAAAATAAAAGTAAATAACGAAACTGACCTATGAACTCAAACCTCAACAGTTGAATTCGAATTGTTAACCAAACAAGTTAAGCTTATGTTGGAATTCATTTATTTTGTTATTGCTGCGAACTTGGGCCGGCACATTTGTTAACATTGAAATAATCTCTAATTTCCATAAATTAAGAAAACGAAAATGAAACAGAACTTTAAACGGAATTAACTAAATATATTTTGCATTCATTTAGTTATTCATTTTGTTAGTCGTCGATTTTTGTTATCGCCATTTTGCACGTTTGTTGGTGTTTTTTTTGTTCCAAGTTAAAGTATTGCAAGGATAATATTTTCGATTTAAATAAGAAAATAGTAAACAATAGATATTAACAAGTTGAAGTAGAGACATACATGCGTACAAACAGATGTTGAGTATGCAAACAATTTGCCAACAACGGAGGGAGATCCGGTGGAGGTAAAGTACTCGTATTCAGGACTTGAGTTTGATTTCACATTTCACCACCGTAAAAACAAAACAACTGATTGATCAATATGACGCAGCCAGAGAGCGGATGAAATAATGTGTATGAATCGAATATACGAGCTCATTAGATTGTCATCTTACCCACAGTTACTCGTCGTGTATGTATGTGAAAAGAATACGACATGCCGGTGGACAGGCAAACACACGGTCTCTCGAACATACACAATAATTAATCAATTTAGCCCAATATACTCCTCTGCTCGCGGGTTTGTTTCACAAACTATAATTTTAAATGGGTTACAGTCCTATTAACCTGAATTGCAATCTATTTACTAATGAACGTTGCGTTTGCTGCATATGGCAAAAATGTCAGCTGCCTACGTCTTCTTCTTCTGCTACTGCTGTACTGAAAGTTATAGCTGCGCTGAAGAGAGCATGGATAGTGAATATTAATTTTTGAATTTTTAGGAAAGTTGTACATGATTTGTTTCATTAAATTTACACAACGAGCTTATACACTTTGGGCCAAGAGGACTTTAGAAATTAGTGTTGCGCCTGAAAGGAGACGGAAGATTTTGAGCCTAGAAAGCGCCGAGTGGTCTGTGTATGCAGCTTCTATGGAGCACTTGTTGCCAAAAATGATGATGAAAGTGAATAATTTATTTGTTTGTGTTTAAAATTCGAATACAGACATTCGTTGAGAGTTAATTACTACTAGTGTAGCAATGACCCGGTATGATGTGGGTTTAGGGAACATGCAAGTGTTTTGGTCGGTGTCTAGCCCCACCATTTGCGATAACTTATCCCGCAATAGTTGCTGCTGGAATTACAGTGGCATTAAGCCTTTGCGTATATCGAATGAGCTTGATTGAAATTTGATCCTGGGAGTCGATGTTGGTTTACCGCGCAGAGATTGAAACAGGAGGGATGATGTCGTAAAAGGTGACAACTTATATTTACAACCACAGTAAACATGTTGCTTTTTTCAAAGCGATCGCATATTTGTACGTGTAAAAAGTTTCATTGATGAAGAAGAATTTCAAATGTGCAGCCATAAATAAAATTGGATACGTTGTCCTTCAGGCGATTAGTCATACTAAAAGCCCGCATGTCTAACATTTTTAACACTATGAAAATAATTTCTAATCCCAGCAATACCCATTAGTAGCTTTCATGCCCTCATTTTACCAAAGCGCGTGTTTTCACCAACTTCTCGAGCTTACCAATTCCTGCCAAAAATATAACTTTAGATACAAAGGAGCTAATATTGCTGCCATCTAAAAATGACCTCATAAAAGAAACATAAGGAAAGACCACAGTATGCTTCGGCGAACTGTTGGATACCCTATCCATGTTCCTATATCCCCCTTGTATATTTTGAAACATTTGTTGTGTCCTACCAGGGCGCGTCGATAAGTCAGTGAGTTTGATAATAAATGGCGCTCGGATCGCATGGAAAAAGTGCTGTTTTATCAATGTACCAGCTCAATCATCGGAGTAGCGAAAGTAAAATAAGCTGAATAAGGCTACGTCCTGCTCCTCCATCCATCCAATCCACCAGATTTGACTCCCTGTTCGTTTTCCTGTTGTCAAATATGACGAAATGACGCGACGGGAAAAAAATGTCTCCCAATTAAACGATGCAACAAATGCCTGTTTTGCAGGGTTTGGGTTATGATCATGTAGCACGTAGAGCATGCGTTCTCATTTGTTTATGAAACACACTCGAGGGCTTGTTTTTAAAATAGCGCTCAGCTATCATATGAAATCATGTTTATTTTTTAAATAAAAGTTAACGACCCCCAAACGTCCTTTTAAGTGGAATTTGTGGCAAGCCGCCTTAACTGCAGCACAACCGCTGATTGGTTGAATTGGCTAAAATTGGCCGCGTTGAATTTGTTATGCAACTGCGAGTTCCTTACTAGTAAAACCTCTGCCAAACCATGTTCACGTGAGTTATTCAATCAATGAGGAAGGGTTAAATAGTAGGGCCTAGTAGCTAGTAGGCGACGGTGTAGAGGTTAGTGTGTTGGCTTGTGACCCGTGCGGTGCAGGTTCAATCCCCATGGGGAACAACAACATACGCCACCCAATTACATGCCTCTACACCAAAAGGAGGATATCTGCCTGGTAGTACAATGGAACGTTACCGAGTCTGAGTGCTCTGGGATTTGGATTTCCTTTTTTTTAAAAAAAAAAAAAAAAAAAAAAAGCTAGTAGCTGCCTTTCAAATTGCTTTGCTGTTTTTGGCATTTGGGTTAAGGAGCTTTGGTAAAAAATTGGGGGCATTCAGTATGCCGCAGCCTAACTTAGGTTCGTCCGCTGATTGGTTGAGATGTTTGAAATGATAAAAAATTAAGGGCGGTTTTTGACAATTGGGTTAGGGGGCTTAGTTAAAAAAAAAAATATCTGCCTGCAATGAAAAGAAATCGAGAGCGGTCAAAAATCGTACTAGTCCGACATTTTCTAAGATCTTCTGCAGTTCGACCAGTCATACTTAGGTTAGGTTAGGTTAGGTTAGACAAAAGATATGCTAAATGCGGCCATTTTGAAAGCGAAGCCTACAAGAAAAGAAAATGAAGCGAAAAATGTCAAAAAATTGTCTGTTCTAACATTTCTTAAGATCTTATGCAGTTTTCCTTTCATTGACACTAGTTTAGGTCTGTTTAATAAACCTGAGCTGCACAACAGAATAGAAAAGAAAAGTATAGGATTTTGTGTTCCATGTGGAAAAATCTATCCCCATAGTGTTCTACATTCTGTCACTTTGCGTTATATGAAGCTGTGCAGATCAGCTTAGCACCATATTTTCTGCACCTAACTTTAAGGTATGGCAAGTCAGTAAAATGTGTCAAATCTATAAATTCAAATTCTATTGATGTCAATTGATTTATGTATTTGTTTGGCATGAGATATCGTATTTCTTAGTTCAATGTTACAAATATTCGCATATATATAAAAACAAAAAATCAAAAGAAATCCAAATCCCAGAGCACTCAAACTCGACACGGTCCAATGTACTACCAGGCAGAAATCGTCTTTTTGGTGTTATAGAAAACAAGGTGTCATTCGTTTCTCTCCATTAATGGATTTCGTATGTTGTTGTTCCCGATGGGGATTGAACCTTCACCGCACGGGTTACAAGCCAACACACTAACCTATAAAAAATAACATGGAACAAGGTTAAATTGTGACCAAATCGACATCAGGCCAAACATGGACGGCACAATGCCCAATCAAAACCTGAAGTTCACTAGAAAACACAGAGGATCATCTATTTGAAATTTCACAGCTGCAAGGAAGACATATGACTCGAAGCTGTACTTTTCTGTTTTGATTTGATGTCACAGTTTTTACTCACTTGTGCTATTCTGTTCTGTTTTGATCTAGTTTTCGCCCATTAAGCACAGATACTTATGTCGATTTCGATGGGTAATTATCTCAAACTTCAAAAAGTGTGTGTCGGCGCGAAAACGAAGCCAGAGTTAAACTGGTGTTGTATATATTGGTACAATTTTTACAGCGTGTTTTGCTTTTGTTGTCATTTATAGTATCTACAACTGCCGGTCATTACAAACACCGCAGCAATGTCAAATATAGCATGCACGTGTTTACCCTCACTGTTTACCTGCGAAAACAACAACGGTGCTTTCAGAGGTCACTAAGAGTGATTTTTGTGTCGAAACGAAAACGATAATGAGGAGTAACCACTGTTATGTTGGGAACCAGGGTCGACGGTCGAGCCACAGGGGCAACTTTGATACATGTGAAGAGGACGCGGTATGCTTGTGGTTGCTCGGCTCAGCTCGTCGGACAGGGGAAGTTCTTGCCCCCTCACCATATACCACCTGCTCAACAAACGTTTTGTCCGGTCAATAAAATAACTACTCCTGTCCTAATAATAAAATACATATTCTAGTCCTACACGATCAGCCATTACACAACACGAGATCGGAAATGGATTGGAATCGGGACACTGGATTCCAATTAGGGAAATTTAAAGGGAAAACATATTTGTTTGAACCGAAAGGAGAGAATGGAAGAAAGCAAAAGGTACCAAATGAAGAACAACAAAAAAACACACATGTCAAACGATCACGGAGCAGATAGATTCTTAGTTAGTAAGTATTTGGTAATTTTATTATTAGAAATTTCGAGGAGTTAGATTTGGATTAATTTCAGGGAAAATGCATGGTAGATGGCAAACGAGCGTCACGTAATTATTTAACTGGAGTTAGCCCACTAAGAAACGTATTTTACATGGATATCAGTGGACCATTTCCAGTTAAATGTTTGTTACTTTTTTTTGGATTTTTGAGTAAGTGGGCGAAGGAAAAGCAGGGTGAATGCACTATGGTTCCGTAACACCGTTACTGGGGTTGGCGATTTGTTTTCATACAATTTGTATGTTGCTTTTCAGATTTTATTTGTTTACGTTAAAAATTGCAGACAACTATGAAACATGAATAGTGAAAGAGTTAAATAATGAAACGCAAGATGTATTAGGAAAAAAGAAATCTAATTAGGTAGTAACCAATTGCTTACAGAAAAATAACGTCAAATATTAATTTTTATTATTTTTGTTATTATAATTTATTTATATAAACTAAACTGTTTTGAAAGTCAATAATTCAATAAGTATTATGAATACATAATATAAAAAAAGTGATCTCCACCAACGGAAGCGACCTACTGGTGAATTTTTTAAACGTACTGTGATTAGGTACCTACTCCTCATTGCCCTGACACAGTTCGTGTGCACTTGGGGTAAACGAAATTACCAATCGAATTCAACATTAGCTCAAGTTAGGTTATACAAAAAGACACACTAATGAGGCCAATGCATAACACCCTTATTGACAGATCAATGGGAAAATCTTTCTTTGACGTGGTTGATGAGGGTAGGTATACCTACAGGATACAACTATAGAACAGTTTTATATTTCAAAGTGAACCATTTAAAAACAAAAGTTCAACTCAAGCTACTTATTATTGGTGGGCGCCACATAGTATGGTGTTGCAAAGTTTATTTTAAGCACGTGACGTCACGCCAATTGTAATTCTCAGAACTTGACACGGTTTAAATGTGATAAAGATGCGCAAACTGCAAAGTAAAATCAAAAAGATCTTTTGGAATTTTCAAAATTTCTCCTCAGTCAGTTCAATACGCTATCAGCGATATACAACCACAAAAAAAACCCGACACGTAACTTAAATAATCTCAGAGGGCAAACACACAGTAGGCAACGTTAACGACGAACGATCACTTGAGGTGTGTCTTCTCGCAATTTGTGTGCGAAAGCCATCGACTTTGGCTACGATACGACCTACGAGCTACGAGTACCTATCAAAAGAATTTTATTGACTCTGTGCTATCCGGTTTTGGGTTACGTTTCACTCCTCTTCTTTGTTCTCCGTCATCCAAGTTATTAACCGGCTACAGAGACTAATGCCAGAGTGTCGGCATTCGCATTTGAGTTTCTACCAAAGTAACCTTCCACGTAGGAGGAGTGTGTATTGGTACAGCAGGTACTGCCATTCCAGTATCAGGTAACAGCGAAACCAAAACTTCTAACAAAATATGTACCACGTAACTGGATTTTGTTCCGCTGAAACGTTCTGTTGGAATGTGATGAGAAAGAGACAGAAATTTTACTTGAAAAAAAAAATTCAATCAACCGGCAGCGCCACCGATAACGAACCATCTCGACTGAACGATACTTGGTCTTATCTCCTTATCAGGAATTTTACAACTAAGGAAACACAGTCGATGGTAGAACACTTCAACTGATAAGAGGAAACACACTTAATGCAAAAATAAAATCGGATGTGCGGTACAAAAACAATTACACATCAAACGACAAAAATAACAGATTAAAAAATCTCAATTATAAATAGAAAAACCACCACGTATGCTCGTGAAGCTCTGGAATTTGTGAATGATCTGACAACCGGCTATTACCGATTCAGCAAAACATCTTTATTGCCACCACCCCTTGGATATCGTACCTTTGCCGATTGCCGCTGGATTGGGAAAAAAGAGAAAAAGAGTCAAAATCGCCAAACACCACACGAAACAATAGCAATCAAATAAACATTTACTCTAACTGATGGATGTGTGGATTGAAGCCGGCTAAGGTCATCAACCGGAAGATGAATGTTACCTACCTAGGAGAGAATCGCTACACACAGACCTAGGTTATTGTTGTAAGCTTCCCAGACGATGATGTACGTACCATCGGTCGTCCCAAATATGCACCGCAAACAAATGAATGTGAAATTTTTGCTTAATATTTATTACAAGCAAGGCGCGATGCGACTGTGTATACCGCACAGCAACTGCCAGATAAATAGGCCACGCCAGACATTATCACAATCTGTGGTCCGGCTAAAATACACAGTTGGTCTTGGTCATAACATGCAAAAATATGCATGCCAAAGAACAAAAGAAATGGAAACACTCGACGTTGTCGTGCAACTTAATGCTGCAACAAAATGATGTACAATTAATAATTTTTGATTGGGGATACGTAGATATGTATAGGCGGCGCAAGTTGGGGCTTCCTTTGAGTGACAGCCACCACAAGAGAGCTCACAGCTCACACACAAAATTGATGATGTCACTAAAAATAACTAGGAATTTGTGCCTCGGCCTGTGTGAAAATTTCCTCCTCTCCGGCGGCGGCGTTCCATTTTTTCTTCTTCAATTTTTTTTCTTTTTTAATTCAAGAGAAAAAAAAATCTATTTACACAAACTACGTGGCCAATTGTTGTTGCAATTTATAGTCGATACACAAATACACGACATTTTGATGGAAAACCATTGAAAATCATTCAGAAATTTCAATGAAGATAGTGAAAGATAAGTGGAAGAAAAAAGGATTTTTTCCGTGGCAAGTTTTGACGTTTCATACAGGTCTGTGGCGCTGGTCAAAACCGCCATTGCGATCCACGAACTAAACTAAATCGGCCTAGCGATTTGGCATTTTTTCGATGAAAATATAATAAAATTATGAATAATATGGGGATCAGGGGATATGGAGTTTCATTAAAAAATCTTTCCAACTTACAAATGCGTTAAAATTGTAGAATAATTCACTAGAAATTTCTTATTATAATCTCACTGGCATGCAAGCAAACTAGATTACACTTCAATCAAAATTGTCCAACTACCCGACACACACTCGACACACGCCAAAAAAAAACCATTTTCAAGATAGGAGTTTATAGTTCAGTGGACGGCAATTTAATCCAACAAGACTATTGTGAATTTAAGTGTGATTGCAAGTGGATTTCCGGGTAAGGAATAATGGTTGCTAATTAGACAGGAGACTGTATCGGAATACTTTTGAATTGAACTGTAGAAGCTTTTTAGTTGATGTCAATTTCGATCGGCAATTTTCTCAATCTCCAAACAATTTGTCGGCGCGAAATGAAATCGGAAATAAAACTGCTGTCGTAAATATGTGTTGGTACAATTTTACAGTGTTTTGTTTTTGGTTTTAACACAGAGTGGATTGAGGGTAATTTTTGTTTCGAACCGAAAACGATAATTTGCTCTGAGCGCACTCGGCGTAAAAAAAAAGTTACCAGTCGAAATCAACATAAAACGCATCGTAAAAATGTTGGTCTCAGTAAATTGAAAAAAATTCTTCTGTTCCACAGGTGAAAAATCTACTATCCAAGTAAAAACGATTTTGACAAAAGCACCAAAGTTTTGAGAACTAGTGATTTTCAATGCACAGAACACACAGCGACAGTAACTCCAATCTCAACTTCGGAAGAATCCTAAATTAGCTGTTGCTATATATAAATATATACCGCAAAAAACAATGTAAGTGACAATTTCGAAAGAGTTCGAAAACTTGCAATTCAAGTATTCAAGAAGCTGGTTTTTCAAACTGTGAGGAAATCGTGCGTAAATATAAATAAGATCCACGCGTCTTGTAACCGCACGATTTTAGCAGTGTTTCAATTTAGCCGCATTTCACTTGAATGGCGTCTATGCACAAGGAAGATCAAGACTTACTGGCTACTGAATGGCTTACTACGTGTAGTGGGCGCAACGTCGCAGAGGTTAGTGTGTTGGACTACTAATCTGAAGGATGCAATCCCGCCGGGGCTAAGTAACATCTAGAGTTTTTTCCACTGCCCCACCTCTTGCGAACATCTAACAAACATCCAAGAGTAGCATTTGTCATGAGAAGCTTCTCAAACTTGCCGTTCGGATTCTGCTACTTCGCTAAAGCAAATGGTTGGAGAAGCTAGGTTCAGGCTCTGTATGCGGCTTTACGTGCGCTAAGACCTTTGATTTAAACCAAATCTTCAACAATATCAAATTATAGTGATAGTTGATGCTTGTCTGTACCTCTGAAGCTATAAAGCGTGAAATCACAAGTCAATCACAAAATGCCTGCGTAGTGAAGTGCCCACTAACTTGTTTTAAAATAAAATTTTTTATTGTATATTTGCGTAAGCCACCTTCCCACGCGGAATTCCGTATATCTTCATGATGATAATAATTTTTCGTGTCACCCTTAAGTAGAACGTCACTTTTGTCAAAACTTTTTGTTGCAAATGAATTTTATTTTGTTTTTGTTTAAATAAATTTTGCCATGTAATTCGCTTACAGCCCATCAAAAATGATCGAAATCAAAGCTAAATTAATAAGAGCAGACTCCGCAATCTATGCGGCTGGTGAAAAAGTCGAGTGTCTAATTGAATTCACCAACAAAACCGGGAATGATGAGACCGAGGCGTTTGGGTAAGCCTCTCGCAAAACATTGATCATTTGTTCTAAATTGTAAATTTGCAGTGGACACTTTGAAAACCTAGCATGGGCTTCTGTTCAAATTCACTGTTATCGCAAGACAAACTTCTCTCGGGAATCACTTAATTCAACTACGGATTTGACTGAATTGATTGGAAGAACCGCCCTTGACGCAGTCACTCAGACCCCAGGCGAGATAATTGTTGCAACGAAACCGAAAATTCTATTCTGCGACTTGAAACTAGGGCCAGGAGAGAATAAAATTTGTATGTATGCTAATCGCGCTCTGAGATGTCTCTTTATATATTTGTCTCGCAGACTTCTTCAATGACTTTGTACCCCGCGAAGGCCCACCGACATATCGCGGGCATGACATTAAGTATTTCTACAAAATCACTATTGCCACGCAGAGAGTCAAGTCGAAGGTACAAACGTTGACTGTTCCAATACGTGTTCTTCCAATTCCAGTGATTCCAAGGCCCGAAGAACTACTTGGCACCGAAACAAATGAAGAACTGACTCCTACGAATCCATTTTTAGAGAAGCGAGAGATAACCGAGTTGGAAGTATCGTGGCATCATTTGAAGGTAAAGTTGATTATTCTTTCGTCTTTATAGGAACTCATTTTTTTGTAGAATGTAACGGCTAGACGGTCTCCAAAGTTCTTTCGCATTACAAACAAACGTGGCTACGTCGGTCGCTTCTGTTTATTTAAAACTGCATACAAACTCGGCGAAGATATCGTAGGTAGTTTGGACTTCTCCAACTGCGAAGTGCGCTGCGTCCAATTCTCCGTGAAGTTGCAGTCGGAAGAAGTTCTGCTGAGAAAAACGGCTCAAACCAAGGAAGATCCAGACACAGCATCGATCAATTCGTCATCTGAAGCAAGCAGTATTGCAGTTGAAGGTTCTAGGACAACTGTGACAGAGGATTTGACTGGCAAAATTACCTCGTATTCGACCAGTCATCAGGTTTGCTACTCCATGCTGCAGACGCAAATAATTATTCCCATTCCGCTGCATGCGGCGCCATCATTTCGAACTGATTTGGTCGACGTAAGATGGCGACTGCATTTCGAGTTCGTTAGTAGCACAATGATGGACATTGGACATCCGAATGAGGAAAGTGGCGAACTAACAGCGCCGCAGGAAATTCCAGTTGAGACTATGATCTGGAATTTGCCAATCACCATTTATTCAGCTAATCCGCTTCAAATATATTCACCGAGTCCGGCCTATTGTTTGTTGATTAAGTGAAATAAATAAATATGGAATTGGAAGGTCATGCGTCTAGTGACTTGAATGGATTTTATGTAGCAGTAGTCCATTGCGTTGAATTAATAATCTTCGTTGCGGCTGTAGCAAGCCGAATTAAGTTTTTCAAATACCCAACTTCTTCCTTAATGCTGAGGATATGATCAGGAGTCAGGACTAAATGGATCATAACCTCATTTTACTCTATCCCTACTTATCCGCCTGCAAGGTTCGCATACATTCGCCAGACAACCGTTTGAATTGTGTCACTAAATCCTATTCCTTTAAAGCAACGAAAAGCGATGTGGGTTCTGCCAACATTTATTTCTTTGTACTTCTGGAAAACCATCGTCCCTCCCAAAACTAAACCCTTCCCTATTAGTCTACGTTTGGCAACTTCATTAAATACGTTTTATTTTGCTACTGAAATTCAAAATGGAAAATACTCGTACTAATAGCCAACTTTGCCCAGCTTCGTATCAGTCTTTGGATCCGCGGTGAGGTTCTGCACACCCACAATAGTCTCATTGATCAGCGTCTGCAGCTTGCGAAGGCTTTGTATCTGCAACAATCGAAGTATCCGGACAGCGTAGTCTAAAGCAGGATCATCTGTAACCACATCGTTTCCTTGGGAGAACGGAAATGGAGTCCCGGTGATTGGCGCACGTTTCCTGACCTCTGGTGCCAGCCGCTCATGCACAATACGAGCAATTGCTTCCAGTTGCATCAGATGATCCGGATGATGGGCTACCTGTAGCTTTTTGCCCAGGGCACGAACTCCGCCAATAAAGTCCTTATGATGAACTGCAAAACAAAACATTAGTCGCCGTCTCATGAGGTCGGAATCTACAACTGCTCACAATCAATGTTATCAAAATAGTTCTCCGCTTTTATTCTGGGTGCTGCAGCTTTACTTTGACGTTCCTTGATTTCTTTAGAAGTGATACCTTGGAAGCTTTCTGGTGCATCGAGAAACTCAAGCCTTACTGCGTAGCTCAGAAACCAAGACAATTCCTCCGTGGGTGAATCCAGCTTCGGCACACCCACGTCAGTTTTGTACTGCAGATAGGCCTTTTCCCATTCTGGGGTATTATCCACCATTCGCATACCAACACGATCTTCGATTTTGTATTGACGAATTTTTTGATCCTCCAACCAGAGAATGGTGCTGGCGAAAACTTTTCGATCTGCAATCAGATAAGAACTAGGTGAATAATTTGGAAGAATAAATAACCGATTCTTACTTGTCACATCTACTGAATCCGGGCTGGGATGACTCAGTGCCTCCAATTTCATTTTTAACATTTTCGTTTGTTTATTTAGACTTTTTTTTAATAAGAATCAGAAATATGTACCTCACCGGCGTCGAAGCGATTGCAAATTTTAGTATAACTTGATAGATATAGATAGAAGTAGTTGTCTTGCTCTTGAACGCGCCACTTGTCAAAGTTGGCTTTATTAAATTTGGATGTACTAGAATAGTGCCGAACTACATTACCGGCATGACAGGCTGTCCATCAAAAGTTCTACAGAAGTCTTAATTGGTCCGCGTATTATTCGGCTGTAGGTATGTGAATTTCATTTGGGAATCCACTCAAATACACTAACCCGCATAAACTCTTACAAAGGACTGCTTGTCGAAGCCATTTGAATAAAGCCACAATTAATGTTTACCTTTTCAGATTTCACCAACACATACTCAAAAGAGCAAAAGACGATTTTGATGTTCCATTGGAATCCCTAAAAAGTGGATAATTTAGTAAGACCAATGGAAAAAGGCATACGTTGAACCATATTGTCGTTTGGTAGGTCTCACTCTTGATAAATGCAGAAAAGTGAAAATATAAAAGAGATAAAATAACTGTTTGGTTTTCGTTCCGGTGGCACCATTGGCACATTTTTTTTTTCGTCGATGAAAATGACCGTCAAGTTACGGTAAATGATATTCGCTACAGAGACATGTTGGAACGTTATTTCTTTAAGCAATTGCATGAATTGGACATCAGTAATATGTGGTTCCAACATGACGGTGCCACAAGCCACACAGCGGAGCCAACATTAGAGTTATTGAAGTCTCAGCTCGGTGAACGTGTTATCTCGCGAAACGGACCCGTCTATTGGCTGCCGAGATCGTGTGATTTAACGCCTATAGACTTTTTTTATGTGGCTACATTAAATCATAAAATTGGTTTATGCCAACAAGCCGGCAACATTAGAGGAGCTCAGAGTCAATATTGAAGGAGAAATAGCGGCCGTATCGGTCGAAATCTGCGACCGAGTCATCATTGTGCTCAACTTATCGAACGCTACATACGTTCCCGTGGTGGACATATGAACGAAGTCGAATTCCATTCATAAATGTTTTGATACTAATTCAAGCCAATAAATATCTCAAGTAGTTTGCATTTAATTTAAAAAAGAAGTTGTCAAGTCCTTAATGAAAGACCCTTAGTAATACGTGTAAAATCCTACTCCACTACGGATAGCTTTTCCAACAGAACAGGGGTATTGACTGCAGATAAACTGATCTCTCTCTCTAATCTCGTGCACTTGGTAGCGCGCCTGATCATATAAATCGACAATAATTTAACTGCTAGATTGTGTATCAGCCTCATAATTTTCTGCAATAAAAACCCATTACCGACGGGGTTAATTTTTCACTCATCAATCTACTACTTTTGTTTGGTTGATAGTAAATTATGCCAACTTAAAATGTAAATTTATTAAAATTGGGCACATTCAGTATGTCTTTTGCCTAACCTAAGCGCAACTGATAACTGAATGGCCAAGCATACTAAAATTGTAGGAAATGTCAGACGAGTTAATTTATATATCAGACAAAGTTTTCCACTGGCTGTTTTTACATTGGTGGACGCTGACGAGTTTTTTATTACTCTGTAGAATAAGATTAATTACCTCAATAACTTTTCAAAACGCACATCGGATTTGTTACAAAATGTTAAACAACAGTGAAACTCAACCAAAAGATTGTCTGGAATGTAGACTAGTTACTGGTTTTGGGATAATTGCCATAGGCTGCTACATTTTCTCTCAGGCACACAAGAGAAAAAAAATCGAGGGAAATGTTATTAAAATCATTTCGGCTGGTATGGTACATACATTCAACAGCCGAATTGAAATTTTGCAAATTAAAGTTCTTTTAATTACAGGAGCTGTCTCAGCAGGCATAGCAAGGCTATTCAATTTACCATTTCTTAAAAAACGTGACAAAAAGGATAATTCATAGCAAAGAATAGGCCGACTAATTACTAATGAATCCGAGTTCCTGCTGCGTCCACGATACGCGGGGATAAGAAACAACAACTCGTGACTACAGGTAGTTTTAATATTTGTAAATAAAATCTAGTTATAGTAAAAATAAGGTGCAAAGTTCACTCATCGTCTTCCTCTTCACTAGATGATTCATCGCCATCGACTTCTTCACTTTCTTCCTGATCCCAGTGTTTGATCTTCTTGTCCGTCATGTAGTTATCTCTGAAAGGCGAATTAAAATGCAATTACAAAGCAAATAATAAAAATCGTTTGAATCTTACCGTAGCACACTCCAGCCTTTTTTATTTGCATCCTCTTCCCCTTCGTCTTCCGATTTGACTGAATTGTCGACGGCTTCCGATTTGGCTCGTTTGCCACCCATCAGTACATCCAAAAACTTTTTCTTGTTGATGTTGTTTAGAACGGCCTCCTTCTTGGAGTCTAATGGTCCTGCTTCCTTCAGCTGTTGGTCAATGTCTTTCTGTTGCAGTCGAACAGCATTAAAAAGCTGCACAACTCCTCGAGTGGCAATCTTGCGGAGAGCCCGTTCTCTATCAAAGTCCTGCGAGGTGGGCTTGACTCTTAAAAGCAACGCTTGGTTTCTCAATTTCTTTGTCTGCTGATCCAATGTGTCCTTGTCGGGTTTCTCTTCCTTGATTTCACCTTCGATTTCGAAGCTAATTGCATCCGATATACCCTGCGGCTTTGGTGCAACTTTTTTTGCCTTCGAGAGGACGATTGTTTTTTTTGTTTTCGGTTTATTTGTGCTGAGGACTTTGGCTATAGAATCCGCCCATGCAGCATTGCCAGTGGTTGAATCTGTTTCAGAGTCGTGTTCCTCTTCGGAAGAGGCCGAAATTTCAACATTATTTTCTATGTAGGACATAAGAAATTAGGTAAAGAAATATTTGCAACATGTTTTGTTAGAAGAATTTACCTGTTTGTTGAATCTTACGCTTTAGAGTTTTGGTTGTCATTGTTTATTGAGTAAATTAGAAGGAATAATTAAAAGTTATACAAAAACCGATGTGACATTTGCACACATTTGACAAGAAGATGCACGTGTTGTTTACATTGTGCACAAATTGTAATAGTTTCTGATTGGGGTGTCGGGTATGTAGTTTTGTAAGGTTGGGGGCACATTATTTGGAAATTGCCAGAAACACTGGTTGTGTTCGCGTTCCCCAGCAAAAAAGCAATGTTTTTGAAATCCTGAGAATTCTAGCATACAAAATAATTCAAAGGACATGTTCACTTTCGATATGATTTTAAATGAGCTGATATACCAAATAAGCTTCATCCAAAATAATATTACGGGAGAAAGATTGCTTGTGTTGATAATCAACCGTCAAAGTTTTATACAATCTTAAGCGGTTTTCCTCCATGTTTCGTTGTGAATTTGTACTGTGCAGACATTTTTTTTTCATTATTTAAATCATTACATAATTATGCCCCACTGTACGGCCCATACACGTTCCCGTTTGCCGAGCCCTGCGACTTGCTTATGCATACCTAAGGTGTCCAAAATACTATCATAAAGCATTTTTTTACATACGTTGCCTCAAAATTCGATTTGAATTTGATTCTGCAGCGCTGTATGAGTGCACAGAAATTGGCAAGCACCCGCACTAGCCAGAGGGCAATAACAATGTCAACACAAGTCGTGACTGAAGGCTGATAGTTATTTCGGAGACTTACTCCAACTTTAAGCTCTACTCAGAGAGTGTCCGCAAAAGCTGTTGGGACACGCCTTCTCACACATTTTAAAAATCTCTCGACGAGTATGGAGCGAAAGTTGCGGTGGAGACTTACTCCAACTTTAAGCTCTACATCACTGTATGTGAGTATGAAAAACACAAGAGCGGTGAAGTCACGCCTCCACACTATGAAAGTAGCTCTCCACGATCAGTAGTCCTCAAGTGTGCTTGGGTGCGCTTGCCATCTGATTACAAAAAAATGATAATTTGATGGTATGGAGGGCTGAGGGGAAAAATGAACTATGGTTGGTGGGACGACCCATATAAGTATATGGAATGTGGTCGTCAAAACCTGGGAGAGCTAGGGATTCTTCCATCTGAATCCCCTGCAAGTGTGTGTGTGGTTGGATTTCCTTTCCTCTGTCATTCTCTTCTCTTTTTCTTTCTTTCAGACCTCTTTCTTCCCTCATATGCAGGATAAAGTTTTTGTGTGTGTCAAGATGTATATAAAAGAACCCCACCCCGGGACTGAAGCAGCTGGAGAATTAACATCGTGCGCATCTCGACCATGGTCCCTTACATCCTCAGCGACAAGTAACAAAATGGCGCCCGTCTGAAGGCAACATTTAGGTACGAAAAACATCCCGCAGTGACGCAGGTTGCACAAGACAGACAACAAAATAACAAACTCTGTTTTTTATTCGCAAAGAACTATCTGAAGCGGTATTTGC
This sequence comes from Portevinia maculata, assembly GCA_949715645.1. Taxonomy (NCBI): domain Eukaryota; kingdom Metazoa; phylum Arthropoda; class Insecta; order Diptera; family Syrphidae; genus Portevinia; species Portevinia maculata. Next base: position 100,539,225 of record OX454528.1, read on the forward strand.
GTTTTTGTCTTCCTTTCTTTATACATCGAGTGGCCACATGGAAGTGCCCATCAAAATGGAAAAACTCGTTTTTCTCTTTTAATAGTGTGACATTAGTAACATTGTGTGGTGGTTTCATTGAGACTAAATAAACAAAGTTAGAAAATCATGAACAAAAGCATTGATGGACTCGTCCACGTTGTGCTATAAACAGTATTGTTTATGGCGTATGAAGCGGTATTTGCGTTTTTGTCTTCCTTTCTTTATACATCGAGTGACCACATGGAAGTGCCCATCAAAATGGAAAAACTCGTTTTTCTCTTTTAATAGTGTGACATTAGTAACATTGTGTGTTGGTTTCATTGAGACTAAATAAACAAAGTTAGAAAATTATGAACAAAAGCATTGATGGACTCGTCCACGTTGTGCTATAAACAGTATTGTTTATGGCAAACTCGACTTCGAAAGTTTGTTAGACCAGTCGGAGTGCTGTATTGGCTCGGCTTGCCTTGCGCAACTTTGGGACGAAAACACAATTGACTCGTTCTGCTATATTTCGCTCAAATTGTTTCAGCAGGTCCTTCTTTAGTTCCTCATATGTCAATGCAAACGTATCCTTTGGCGGAGACCGATTTAGAGCACCCCCTGAAGGAAGGTTGTCCTGAATTGAAACATTTTCTTTGGGGCGGAGGGCTATCCTGCAGCGAAAGATCTTCTAGATACGGAAGTTTGTCCTGAGGCGGAAACTATCCTGAAGCGGAAGAATTTCCTGAAGTGCAGAGTTATTGACAATGCGAAAGACCATCGAGTGATACATCTTCGTTATTCTCTGCAAAAATTGAGTAGAATGCGAAGCGGTTGTCGTGTGGCCGCTAGAGGAAATTCCACACCTAGGGTACTCAGCCTATGCCGATTCAACAAGCGTTTGTACCATTTTCCGACGGAATTTCGATGCAACATTTTTGCTATAAAATATATTTTACACTTATTGTTCGCTGTTTTTTCATTCTAAATTTAGCACGATGTTATCCCATATCTGAGATGTAAAACAATATTTTATTTGTAAATTTAAAATTGTCTTTATACATCGAATGCTCAGAAGGAAGTACCCGCCATCATCGTTCAAAATGGAAAACCTTTTTTTTTCCTTTTAATAGTGTGAAGTTAGTAACATTGTGTGGTGGGTTTATTTAGACTAAATAAAGAAAGTGAGAAAATTATGAGCAATCGGATAGATGCCAGTATTAAATGCATTGGAAAAGGAAACATTAACTCGAGCTTTTTGTGTTCCAAGGTAAATTTTAATGTTCGTACTTAAAAGCATTCCAGATTTTTAAAGAAGAGGATCTCAAAGACTAATTATTCATTGCATGAACTTTGCAATCGTTGTGTCAATACATTCAATAAGTATTTTGACATTTTTAATAACAACATAATCAGAGAGAATTTTAAGAATAAAATCGTTGCTCGCATGGCTGAGGTATCTTTTAGTATTTAGTATTTATTTATTTAATTGCATCGCTGTACAAAGAGAATAAATTCTTAAAAAAGTACAGGTATTATGTATAATTGTATATGTTACATGTTTAGAGACAATTATATGAGTTTTATTTTAATTATATATTTAGTTAAATTGCCAAGAAAAAAATAAAAATAAAAATCAAAGTGAACATTATAATTTAATTTAACTATATATATAAAACATTACATCTGAGAATTATCCTGCGATAAAAAGGAGAAAACGACTGGTAAAAACTGCATATGTTCAATTTGGTTCCTTAATGATAGAGGGAGATGATTCCAAAGGCTTACGGAATGAATGAAAAATTGACGACGCGTTGTCAGGCAGGTGTACGTACTAGGTCTTAAGGTCGTACCTCGCGCTGAGTGCGAGAAAGTTAACTTATTACACAAATAATTTGGGGTTATTCCTTTTATAATTTTGACGAGTAAGGCGATGCATTTGAAACGAAGAAAACACTGTAGGTTGCTTCCGAGAATTTGTCGCGATTATCCGGATATATGATCAAACCTGCAGAGTCCAAAGACAAACCTGGTAACAGCGTTAAGTGCTAATTGCAATTTACGCAGCGATACAGAGTCTAAATCGGCAAAAATTTCGCAACCATAGCTCAGAATCGGCACATTTAATGCTTTGACCAGCCTTGTCTTAACCTCTGTAGGTAAGAAAAGTCTAGAGTTAGATAGACCGCGAAGTGAACCATATATTTTTGCAATAACACTATTAATGTGGTCGCTCCAGGATAGAGTGCTGTTAAATATTATTCCCAGATTTTTAATCTTCGACACCATTTCAACCTGCGACCCATTTAACAAAATGGGAGGGAAGTCAGAAAAATTGGGTTGCTGCCTTCCAATTGGTAAACATTTTGTTTTAGCAGGATTCAACGCCAGCTGGTTTTGCGTTGACCACCTTACACTATCGATTCCAGATCCTCGTTCATTTTCAGCAAAGCGTCTTCAACCAGACCTATGGGAAAATCAAGATACAGCTGGACATCGTCAGCATAAATGTGAAAATTGCTATATTTAATAATAGATGGCAGATCGTTTATAAATAAAGAAAAAAGTAGAGGTCCAAGAATGGACCCTTGCTTACAGGTAGAGAGGAGGAAAGACTGTCATTGCATGAAACGGCCTGAACGCGGTCATTTAAATAACAGAAAATCAATTTAGTTGCACTGTAAGAGAAATTAAACACCCGGGATAGCTTCTGACATAGGATATTCTAAGAAGTCTAACAGTGTGAGTAATGTTAATTTATTATCATCAATGGCTAGGCGAATATCATCCGATACCTTCAATAAGGCCGTTATACAACTGTGGCTAGATCTAAACCCAGATTGAAAAGGGCTTAATAAATTTAAGCTATCAACGTACTCCTTGATTTGTTTGCTGACGATAACCTCAAAGACTTTTGATAAATAAGACAGAATGGCAATTGGACGATAATCATTCTTACTTCTTGAGCTCTTCGGTACAGGAACTATCTTAGCCCGTTTCCATTCAGTCCGATAAATAGAGACAGTTAGGATGGAATTGAAAATATATGTAATATACTGGAGTATTTTAGGAATCAGTATTTTTATAAAATCGGGATGAATATTATCCAACCCAACACACTTTGACTTTATTGAGAAGATTGCATTGCCAACAGTTAATGTATCTACTGCAGAAAGTGAAAAGGCACTTTGAGAATGATTCGGTGTAAACATACGTGAGGATGAGAAGCAGTTTAGCGTGGCCTGGTTGAGGTTGACAAATCTTGTATTTATTTCCTCAATATTAATATCGTCATTCAGAGCGGGGGATTTTTTCCCAAGCCCAAGGTCTTTCACTTGTTTCCACAAGTATTTAGAGGAGCGGTTTAAATCAAATTTATTTATTTATTTATTTATTTACATATTTTTCGTCTTACAAGTTTATATCTTATTTTAGACTACTTCTAATACTAATACAGAAATTCATATTTTATATATTTAATGATATATTACAGAGCATTCATAATAGCAATTTTACAAAACGTTCTACTCATATTAAAATCAATTGAATTTTTATATAAATTATAATTGACACAAGCTTTAGTAATGGGATCATTCAGACCATAATTCGTTCTGTGCCGGGAAACATAAAAAAAAATACAGTTCTCTAGGCCGAAGAATGCGATAAGGAGTGTATATATTAAACATTGATAATAAAAGGGAACAATCAATATGAGCGGTAATTACATCATGTGCAAAAAGGACTGAGTAATATGTCCTTCTTTTAGCAAGGGTTTTCAAACTCATAAGCGCACATCTTGCTTCATACGGAGGAGTATCATTATTCCAGTATATTTTTCTGAGAGCAAATTTTGTGAATCGTTTTTGAATTTTTTCAATCCGAACTTCAGCGTTGCGGTAGTAGGGACTCCAAACAACGCAACCATATTCCAATATAGAACGAATCAATGAATTATAAAGGGATTTAAGTGTGTAGGGATCATTAAAGTCTTTAGAATTCCGACACAGAAAACCCAGCATACAATTAGCCTTGCTTATGATGTAATCAATGTGTAACGCAAAATGTAATTCCGGATCAAAGATAACACCTAGATCTTTTTGATCAGTTACTCTTTTAATTAATTTACCTTGTATACTGTAATCAAAGATTATCGAAGATTTTATTCTATTGAAAGTCATAACAGAGCATTTTTTAATATTAAACTATAACCCATTCAAAGTACACCAGTAATTAACTTGGTTAAGATCTGTTTGCAATTTAATCGCATCAGAAATCGAGTTTACAGATTTAAATATTTTTAAATCATCAGCATATAAAAGGGAATTAGATTCAGATATAAAAGATGGTAAGTCATTTATAAAAAGAAGAAAGAGGAGCGGACCAATATGGCTTCCCTGAGGGACACCAGAGAGGTTTAAAATTTCATTAGACAGAGCGGATCCTATCTTCACATACTGTTTTCGATTTTGCAGATAACTGCCGATCCAATTTAAAACATTAGAATGGAATCCAAACATTTCAAGTTTCTTTAATAAAACATTGTGTTGGACCCTGTCAAAAGCCTTCGAGAAATCTGTATAAATACAATCAACCTGAAGACGATTTTCAATTTTATAAAGACAATAATTTGTGAAGATAACTAAGTTGGTATTAGTTGATCTACCAGTCACGAAACCATGCTACTATTTATGTAGATAGTGGAGGTATTTCGCGCGTCTTATCATACAAGTAATCCGGTTTCTGGCTCTCTTGAATGCATTGAGCATACTCGTATCAGTGCATTCAAATCTTCTCCATCGTCGAAAAAGACTATCGCGTAAGGATATCGCACTTATAATATCATCAGACATCCAAGGGCACTCGGCGTTTCTCACAAATTTTATTTATTAAACAAATAAGAAATATTTTCGTTGAAGATGTGAAGCTGATCGTCAACATTAGGTTTTACGTAAATGTCACGCCACGCAAGGTTATCGCATTCAAGGAACAAGTCTGTGTTTCGAAAGTCTCGGTATTGAAAACTACGCTGAGTGTTGTTGTTACCTGAAGCAAAATCAATGGTAGTAAATAGGAGATCATGAAAAGAGAAGGCCGGTGCTAACAATTGGCTATAAAATTTCAATAAGTTTGGGTCACTAAGCAAAAAAACATTCAGGAGTGATGGAGTCTTATTAGGCATGAAATGCGTTGCTTCTGTTAAGTTTGCAAATATGTATAAGGTTTGCGGCATTCATAGCATCTCTGAGGAGGTGGCTGGAAGAGTAACTTAGAAGATTAATATTAAGATCTCCACAGACTATAAGTTTTTGGGCGAGGTGGGAAACCTCATTAATGAGATTTTCCACTATTTGATAGTCAGCAATACTTGGTGGCATATACATAGATCCAATAACACATTTATTTTCGCCGTTACCTATTTCAATAAAAACATATTGTACCGGGCTATTCTCTTCTGAACGCACCACAACACTACACTTAATTTCGTGTCTTAGATAAATAGCTGCTCCCCCACCAATTCTCCCATAACGATCGGCGCGAAAAAGCTTAAATCCTTTCATTGAAAAACATTCATTCTTGGCGTTTGGATTAAACCAAGTCTCGGATACACAGACAATATCAACTCCGCTTTTCTCAAATACATGCCTTAACTCGTCTACTTTGTTAACAAGACTCTGCGCGTTGATATGACAAATGTGCAAACCCGTTCGCGTTTGCACAAGATGTTTATTAGCGAGTGCAAATTTTCATTCATTCTGCTACCATTGTTGTTAATTGTACCAAAGACATTTTGTGGATCAAGGAAGGAAAATCGAACACAGAGATTTCAAATTAAAAACATAGGGACGGGCTACAGTCCGCTTGGGCGAACTGTTGGATACCCTATTCTTATTCCTATTCCTCATAAGTCTGCGTGACAAAAGTCTAAGTATGGTTGAATTGTTAAGAACGCTTTACATATTTTGTTATATAACATTTAAAGGATTTTATCAAAAAAAACGCTCCCTAGCTCAAACTTGGGTGTTTCAATAAAATTATTTTATTTAATTGTGGGCGTGTCAGTAGGCGGATTTAAAAAAATTAACACATGAGCATAAAGCGCCCCTAGAGAGTATATATTATAAATTTCAGCTCCCTAGCTCACTTTGAATTTTCAAAAAAAAAAAAATAATAATAATTGTGGGCATGCCAGTGGGCGGATTTTGAAAATATTTATACATGAGCTTAAAGGGCCCATAGAGAGTATATATTAAAAATTTCAGCTCCCTAGCTCAAATTTTGGTTTTTCAATAAAATTGTTTTATTTTTTTGTGGGCGTGGCAGTGGGCGGATTTTGAAAATTTTATATCCCGAGCAGTTTTAGGAGTCATAGATCATATATAAAAAATTTCAGCTTCCTAGCTCAAAATTCGATTTTTTCCAAAATTTTGTTTTTTTGAGTTTGTGGGCGTGTCTGTGGGCGGATTTCAAAAATTAGTAAACTTGATTATTTCGGGACCCTAGAGAGTATATGGTTAAAATTTCAGCTCTCTAGGTCCAGTTTAAAGGCCTAATTTTTGCCGACGGACGGACATGGCTAGATCGACATTACTATCGATGCTGATCATAAATATAGTAACTTTTAGGGGTCTACGGGCAATATTAAGGTATGTTACAAACTATGCGTCAAAATTAATATACCCCTAGAATAGGGTATAAACAGAAGCCGTCGGATAAGTATCAAGACACTTAACAATTCTCGTACAGCAAAAGAGTTAAAAAAGTTTAAAAAGAAAATTAAGAATACAAAGCAATAGAAAAAGAAAGAAAAAACGAAAATTTACAAACAAAAAATAGAAAATGAAACAAAGAAAATAATAATAATATAAAGATTTCTTAAGTCGTAGCTTTTATGTTGCGTTGTTTCCTTGGCCGTTAAAGTCAGTTCCGATCGCTTTTCTCAGGTCTTCGATTGAATTGATCAGTCTAGGAGATTGATTTGTTGGAGTGCGTATATACAATCTTCCGTTGAACGTGTGGAAAGAGGAGATGAGTGAACGCTCTTTCAATTTAAGAGCTTGCCGTTGTAGTTGGTATGTGCGTTTTATTAAGCTCTCGTTGATATGAAAGCTTTTTTGAGAGTTAAACCCAATGTCACAAAGCTTTAATGTAGAGCTCTTTCTCTTACGATAAGCAGCAACAGCTCTTAAGAGGTTTTGTTTATCTCGGTCATTGACGAATTTCAACACAATGCAAGCATCTGTTGAATTTGAAGCTGCGCCGCCATTCCGGGATGGTGTCGCTCTAAAAATGTTGTTTAAGGCATGAGCCGGAGTGCCAATTTTTTATTTTTTTTTATTTTATTAATTTGATTTTGAAGGCTTACACATTAAGATACATTATCTTTTAAAGAAGTGATAAGCTTATTATAAACATAACAGAATTATACGGCCAAATGAAATATAACAAAATAATAAAGGCAACGAGAAAACACAGTTTGAAAAAATAAATTGAAATATAGCTATTAGAGTATAAAAGTATAAACGGCCAAATAAAATTAGAAAATTCGGGAAAGTTAACGTTATACCTACAATGTATATAAGCAAAATTAACGGAAATTTGTGAAATTTAATAAAATTTAATTTAATAAGCGGACAAGTAAGATTTTAATTCCGTTAGAAATCTCTTTTTCAGTCTTATCTCTCTGATTTGGCGAGGGAGGGAGTTCCAGAGTCGAGTGGCATTTACGAAAAATTGACGTTCCGACGTCGAACAAGAAAATCGCGGATGTAAGATTTGTCTGGTCCTAGTGGATGCACCAAACGTTAATCTGTTAAAAAGGTTACAGGGTTGACGTGTATAGATTATGTTATGCAGCATAGATATTTTCCGATACTGTAGGAGCCTATCAAACGTGATGTTACTGATCCGGTAAGAGAAGAGTGAAATGCGGTCGTGACGACGCAGACCGAAAATATATCGAGTTGCATTATTATAGGCGACATTGAGTTTCCGGCTACTCAACTCATCGAATCGCTCTTTCCGAAGACTTCGCAACCATAGGTTAATATAGGAGTAATTAGGGTCTTTGTTAAAAGGATTCGTGTTTTTAAGGGAGTTTTTAATCGTGTCGCAGATTTTATGGTAGACGCCACTTAGATTTTCGTCGGGCTGAGTTGGTACAAGATCGCATCCGATTTGAGTTTATCCCTTTCAAGCTCATCAGCAATCAGCTCAAGACGACTACACTTATCAGAGACATCAAAGATTTTCTGTTCCAATTCAAGAGTTACCTGTTTGACTTTATCATTAAGCTTTTGTTCCAACGATGAAAGTTTGTCATCCGGCATTGCAGCAAGTTCATTTTTGAATTCATCTCCCCACTTTTGCAGTTTTTTCTCCATTCTGACCCACAGTTTGTCCGCAATATTCGCTGAATTGTTTGAAGCAATGTCTCTCGGAGAATAAACGCTATGTTGTTGTTGGATTGGTTTTGTTCCCCTTGTTTCGGGCATTTTGTGTGCGTAGTGAATAAAGGCGAACAAATAAGAAACTTTATTTTATGATATAGGTTTTTAAGTCTATTGTATTACTTATTTTAACGTTTATTCGGGATGTTAACACTTCAAGCGACAACGAAAAAACTTTGTTGCAAATAATACTGCGGTGTTGTGTAAATAAACTGGGAAAATTATCGAATACTTTGTTTATGCTACTGACTCATAGTGATTGACTAATATTCCTGAAGTTTATTTAACAACTATTTAAAAAAGTGGTCTGGGTGCGACCCGCAAGGTCCACACGACTAACTTCCCAGTGGGATCAATAAGATGTTTTTATTAGTTATTTATTTACTAACAAAAAACGGCTGGACCGATTTCGCTGGAAACTTAATCAGTTCCGAGTTACGTAATTACGCTTCGAATAAACCCGGTCCCATGTCAATATCATCTTTGGTTCTCCAGATAATCGTGGCCAAGGATAATTCCGAACGCACATACGTATACATACACACGGACAGACATCTCTATAAAAACGTTGAATTTGGATTCTGGTGACCTTGAAAAGTGGAGATATGTCAAAATCCGCGATTCACAAAATCGGCCCCATTACAAGAACTTCCACAGGGAATTTAATAATACACTTACCTACCTTTTTATAGAATAAAATTATTATTATTTTTAAATTAAGATATCTTTATACCCTATTCTAAGGGTATATTAATTTTGACGCATAGTTTGTAACATACCTTAATATTGCCCGTAGACCCCTAAAAGTTATTATATTTATGATCAGCATCGATAGTAATGTCGATCTAGCCATGTCCGTCCGTCCGTCCGTCTGTCTGATGTCAAAAATTAGGCCTTTAAACTGTGCCTAGAGAGCTAAAATTTTAACCATATACTCTCTAGGGTCCCGAAATAATCAAGTTTACTAATTTTTGAAATCCGCCCACAGACACGCCCACAAACTCAAAAAAACAAAATTTTGGAAAAAATCGAATTTTGAGCTAGAAAGCTGACATTTTTTAAATATGATCTATGACTCCTAAAACTGCTCGGGATATAAAATTTTCAAAATCCGCAAACTGACACGCCCACAATTAAATAAAACAATTTTATTGAAAAACCAAAATTTGAGCTAGGGAGCTGAAATTTATAATATATACTCTCTAGGGGCCCTTTAACCTCATGTATAAATATTTTCAAAATCTGCCTACTGACACGGCCACAATTTAAAAAAAAACTTTTTTTGAAAATCCAAAGTTTGAGCTTAGGGAGCTGAATTTTATAATATATACTCTCTACGGGCCCTTTATGCTCATGTGTTAATTTTTTTTAAATCCGCTTACTGACACGCCCACAATTAAATAAGTTTTTTTTATTGAAAAACCAAAGTTTGAACTAAGGAGCGTTTTTTTTACAAAAGCTTCGTTTTTTTTCGATAAAATTCTTTAAATGTTATATAACAAAATATGTAGACCGTAGAGCGTTCTTAACAATTCAACCATACTTAGACTTTTGTCACGCCCACTTATGAGGGATAGGAATAAGAATAGGGTATCCAACAGTTCGCCCAAGCGGACTGTAGCCCGTCCCTATGTTTTTATTTATGTTTGTTGGTCTCGAAGAAGCTTGCCCGGGATCGCGGAGGATAGAAGGCTGCTCGATAGATCGGATAGGAATGGTTCGTTCAAATATGGCATAAGCTTCAGTTGTTGTCTGTTTATTATAGTAGGAACTTAACTTGTAAAGGAAATGTTACTTCAAAGTGTGTCTTATCTTAACTGTGGTTGATAGTAGCTAACCGATTGTATTTGCTGATTCAAGTGTTTCAAATTACTTTGCCCTCTTAAAATTTAAAGTGGTTTGCTTTAAGGAAAGCCGCGCGGTACTTTTTTTTATGTAATTAGAGTAGAATATTGCAATATTAAAACAACTCTCAAGGGAATAGAGGGTAAAGTTCAAACACAAACAACCCAGATGCACCTCTATTCTCCATAAAAAAAAATATGCTTATACTTTTTGAGATCAGCAAACAACGATGGTCCAATCCAGGTCGAACGAAATAAGAAAAGAAACAAAATTCACCATATATACGAGTAGTTGAAACTATCGAAAAATAAATGTTTAAATCAAAGTTTGAACCGGCCTCTGTTTTGTGTTGTGGTTTTTTATTTTTATATCAGGACTTTGGCTGGTGGACTTACGGGTCATCTATAATAAACTTAAGTGAGCTTAAGCTAGTACCACAATTGAACGTTAAGCATCGAAAAAACGAAAAGTGACCATAACTGCTTCAAACTGTTGTCAAAGGTTTTGCATTGCCCACAAAGAGTATACACATACACAAGGAGAAGGATAGGCAACTGTCAAATTTGAAATTTCCGTACGTAATTAGCCACTTCAATCGCAAATGAACCAAACTAGACGAAGCGGATTATAGTGGCTATTATGGTTCGGTTTTCCTTGCCTTCTCAAACCTGGGGGCTGAAAGTCTGAGATCCTAGTGGCTGCAGCATTATTGTCTATTTGCTCGATGTCCATTTGATCGTTGATGATGCCAATGATGCCCTGATTTACTTTTTCTTTTTTCGACGGAGGATTCTTCTTTTGAAGGAACCAAATATTAACTTCCCTTTCCTTCTTATCCTATAGCACTCGGCACCATCAAGCAGAACTGACAAGATCCATGTTCTAAAAAGCATGCATTTTGGTCTTCTAGTCAGGAGTTTTGAACCCATTTGCTCTTTCAAGCTGAAGTGGCAGGGGTTTCCTAAGGTAGCCAATTCTCGGTAGGATCTCCATTGCGGTGTTATTCGTTAAGTTGATGTGAAAGTATACTGCAAGTGCAAGATTGATGAACTCCTTAACTACCTCAAAGTTATTGCTATCAACAGTGACGTTTTTCACAGGCGGTAGATAGCACTCGCCAATCGTGTCCACCCAAGGATTTGCATGCACACTAGCGGGACAGCTTTAAGATGTTAACTGTGTCGCTAGGCTCTTCTGGATGTTTAATTGCCTAGATGTGATTTTCCCCCTGAGTCGCCTTTTACGACAAGCGCTGTTTATCGGGGTCGCTGTAGTGATATTCCTAACCCGTCCCTACACGGGGCGCATTAATCTCTTATACCGTTTTAAATATATCCATTCGTCATTTTGAAACCAAGATCTCTCTAGCTAGTGATCAAGGGACAGCGAATATCGACGACACCTCATTCTCTGTATAGGAAGTACACGGCAAGAGTCACGAAGATCAAGTGAAGATTGTAGTACTGTCTAAAGTGCACATTTCTTTAAATAAAAATTCCTTATCTTGTGTATTATAGTGTATTGTGTTTTGCCTTCCCAAAAGAACGCTTTCTTTGTCCAAAACGTTCTCTTAGTTTCATTCATTGAGAGAGATCCATAATATGCTCTTTTTCCTTTCGAGATTAGACACTTTTCATTCAGAAAAATTTCTATAAGTTAATTGTAGGTTAACAAACATACTCTCTTTGTACTTAAAAAAGATTATTTTCAAGTACTTTTAACAATCAATACAATTATCAATGTAAACAAGTTATTAAACTATACACACTAACTATAATTCAATTACCAATTTCTGATTGAACTTCAAAAACGTAAGGAAGCAGTGAAACCTGCAAGACCTTTTTTCATAAAAAAAAAACAACATAAGGGTTAGCTTCAAAGATAAGATAACGAGCTACACTTTGAAGTACCCTTTTGGCCTATAAATGGAAATTGACATCTATCAAATCGAGTCAGACATTCTAGACTGTTCAATTTATCAGTGAATTGATATATTTTTTTTATAAAAATGTTTGCGTCAACCCATTGTTATGGGAGAAATTTAAGTGTCGCTTTACTGTTTTTAGTTGGATATTTAGCCGGGGTTAAAGGACATGGAATGATGCTGGAGCCGGTCAATAGGGCATCCTTATGGAGATTCAATCCTACTGCGCCAAAAGACTACAGTGACAACCAAGGATTCTGTGGGGGTTTTTATGTTAGTTCTTAAAGTGCTCTGAAACATCCGTCGACGTGTCTAATAATAGTGTCTTGTTTACAGACTCAATGGTCCTTATTCAATGGAAACTGTGGTCTCTGTGGAGACAGATATGGAGACAAAACTCCAAGAGCTCATGAGCATGGTGGAGTCTATGGTTCAGGTCTTATTGTTCGAAACTATACTGCCGGCGAAATCGCAGAAATTAGTGTAAGGATAACTACTAATCACAAAGGATACTTCGTTTTTCATCTGTGTAACATGGACGAGAGCCCAGAGTCCGAGGATTGTTTCAACGCGGAGCCATTGCAATTACTGGATGGCGGCTATGAATACCACTTGCCAAATCATAGTCCCGGCATGTTCCAAACCAATGTGATCATACCTTCAGATGTGATTTGTAATCACTGCGTACTTAGATGGACGTATACAGCTGGTGAGTTAAAAGCTTCAGTTTGTGTAACCGATAAGATTAGATATTTCAAGATCATAATCTCAAGGTCTGTTATATCGAACCTTGCAATTAGTTAATGCTCAATTGTTTACAGGGAATTCTTGGGGCATATGTGCCAGTGGAAAAGGTGCCGTTGGCTGTGGTATACAGGAGCAATTCAAAGGATGTGCAGATGTGGCAATTTTCCCTCCAGAGGATGCTTTCTTTAACATGCCATAATTGGATTATTAAGTAGTTTTTAAAATGCGATTCAAATGTAAATAATGTTCATATTCTTTTATAAGGTTTAGTCTAAAACAAGAATGACAAGTATCTACAAGTTAATTCTTCCTTCTAATGAATTGAATACAATCAATCGTCATCAAGTTCTCCGATTCGGATTGGCTTTGTTTTTTTTAAATATATTTTAACCTTCTTAATATCTCGCGAACTTCAACATTGCTTTATAAGTATTTGATTGAATTTCGCCTTTTAAATTACAGATGGTTAAAACTCCATACTATAAGATGAAATGGACTTTCGGTGGTTTTTAGTTTAGCGCAAGAAAATAAAGATAAAGTGGGATTCATGTCTAATATCATTTATCAAAATTTGACTTTGTTAGGTACTAAAATAGATGTAAAGTGTAGGATATACCTACTTCATCCGATTTAAATTATACGACATTGTTACGAGTATTTTATAAAAAAAATATATATTGATATATGTAGTTTTCTTTAAGAAAATGTAAAGGTAAATTGATTCCAGTTTATCATAAAATTGAGAGAAAAACGCCGCCGTTGAGCTGTCAAAATTACACAACAACAGTGTGGAAAAATGGGACCGTTTTGCGTTTATTCATCCTTATTATATAGAAACTTCTGGCACGCATTCTGTTTAAATTTTGATTACCTATAACAAAATATTTTGGACGGATTTATGTGAAAGCGTTCGGCTTGCGCAAGGATTGTCATATGAAGGTGAACACTTACACAGCAAAAGCTTTTACATTGTGGTTTCCCAGCTAGGAAGGAAGAGCTTCGCCAACTGTCACGTGACCTCTGGAATAGAGTTGTTCGCAATAACGTCAGTGTCAGTCACTGATGAATAACTTGTAGAAAAACAACGACATTTTTGTTTTTTTTTATAAATTTTTAGGAATAAAAAATGTATTATTTAGTGATACCACAGAAAGTGCGTAAAATCAAATAAAACTAATAAAAAAATTGCATAAACTATGAACTTGAGGCCGTGGCATTTGCCCGACATTGCAAGCTGTCTTTACGCACTTTCTCAGAGATCAGCATAATATTCAGCCCAACCCAAAATAAGGCGAATCTTCTTGTCTCTCCTAAACCCACAACGAACTTAAATTTGATTTTTTTTATTTAATTTGCTAAAAGTCCGTCAGAAGAGAGAAAACGTAATTGTGAAAGCGGTAGCTCCACGGAGTACCCTGTAGGGTATTTCACCAAACTATCTTTCGCAAATTTGCGATAATTTTTTTCTTTTGCTTTTATACATAGACTTTCTAAGACATCAATATTCAGCCCGTCCTAAAAAAAAATGGTGTGAGCCACGCTGCACTCACGGTATAGTTGATGTGTAAACATGTAGGCACAGTTGCGCGTTAGCTACCTAATTTGTTATCTAGTTAACGCCACAACTAAGTAACTAACGTAGTTAAATTAGCTGCGCTAAAAATGTAATCGATTTGGTGGTTAGCTATAATAATGACAACTAATTTTTTCTATTAGCTATTAGTTGCAGGTTGTGTAATCTTTCTTCGACTTTTAAGGACCTTTTTTGTTGTTGCAAGGACCTCTTAGACAAATAACATTGAACGCATATATACCGTGCGGATTCTAATGACATTTTGGAAAAATATCCTGTTTTCGACTATTAAGGACCTTTTTTGTTGTTGCAAGGACCTCTTAGTCAAATAACATTGAGCAGAGATATACCGTGTGGATTCTAATGGCATTTTGGAAAAATATCCTTTCTTCGACTTTTAAGGACCTTTTTTGTTGTTGCAAGGACCTCTTAGTCAAATAACATTGAACACAGATATACCGGGTGGATTCTAACAGCATTGTGGAAAAATATCCTTTCTTCGACTTTTAAGGACCTTTTTTGTTGTTGCAAGGACCTCTTAGTCAAATAACATTGAACACAGATATACCGGGTGAATTCTAACGGCATTTTGGAAAAATATCCTTTCTTCGACTTTTAAGGACCTTTTTTGTTGTTGCAAGGACATCTTAGTCAAATAACATTGAACACAGATATACCGTGAGGATTCTAATGGCATTTTGGAAAAATATCCTTTTTTCTACTTTTAAGGACCTTTTTGTTGTTCCAAGGATCTGTTAGTCAAATAACATTGAACACAATATAATGCACGGTTTTTTAGGAGTTTTTTGAAAAAAATGTTTTTTTCGGGCTTAGGGACCTTATTTGATTCTCCAAGGACCACTCGGTAGATAACCTTATTACAACTAAAAGTGACATTCTTAAATCGGCCATCGGTTACCGAAGTACAAATCGATATTTTTCCTCTTACCTTCAACTGATGTACAACAAACTTCAAGCTATACAATACAACCTCAATTATTCAAAACAAATCTACTTCCACACAACTTCCCGGTGTTTCGTAAGGACATACATACATAATAATCTCTAAAATCGAACATACCTAATTAAAACTGGAAAATACCTATAACGAAATAAATAAAATAAAAAATAAAAAAAAACAACGACACGCGGTTATTCTCAAACGATCACTCATCTACGTACTAACCGCGCCAAACGTCGTTTAATTGCGGTGATCTGTCGAGCAGCGATTAACTCACGTGGTAATGAAAATTAACGGGAAAATCTGACGATGATGGTGATGCTATTTATTTCCAACTAGCCCCTACCGAGAAAAAATATATTTATACATCAACGAAAGCAAAAATGTTTACACATTAAAAGGCGAATATTCTTGTTGGTTCCAGCAAGATGGAGCAACTACACATATAGCCAGACCGGTTTAGAGAAACTCCACATTCCGCTGGCCCCCAAGGTCACCTGACCTGACTGCACCAGACTTTTTTATGGGGTTATGTCAAGCAAGAGGTAGATATTCCAAACGAAACCAAGGAATTTGACTGAATAGAAGCAGTCCATTAAAACAATAATTGAGGCTATCCCGACTTCAACCCTTCAGGCAGCAATGAATAATTTTCTGATCAGGTGTCGCATATGTTTGCGTGGATGAGCACGGAGGTCATTTACGGTCTATTATCTTCAAAAACAATTAGTTATATAAAATAAAATTGAGTTTTCTATATAATAGAAAAATAAAATACATTGATTAAAAACAAAGTTATTTGAATTTCTTATTGTAGCACAATTGGTGCGCCACCCTGTATATCGTGAACGACCTTTTAGCAACACATTTCGCGAGCTATCAATAACACAAGCGCAAATTTTACACTTTTGTATTTTTCTGTTGCAATAGGGTCGGGGTATAGATTCAGTGCGAAACTGTTGCTACATGTTAGTCAGAACAGTTGTGGTGCGAGAAAATGTTGCGCTTGCGCAAGGATACTAGGCCAGTTGCATCGGATCGTGAATACCTTTATTCTCTAATAAAAAAAAAACTAAACAGCATTTCGAGACGAGCACAGAAGATAGCATATTTATACATTATTTATGTATTTTAGGTTATTTGTCGAGAATATCCCGCTAAATTAATTGTTCGCTTTTTTTACCTTCAATAATCCGTCATTCTGTTCTTTCGAAAATCACGATAATTCGTTATAAACTCTAGGTCCCTTGGCATTACGAATTATCGGGATTATACTGTATATATACGATTTCATTACCTACTGATGGGATCGATTGTTTTGATGGTGGTCAACAATCAAGTCCCTACTGTATTTTTAAATTAAAACTAAAAGTCCAATAAAAGTAAATGAACCACATAACACATTCATGCGAGTATTCCATGTTCCATATGGAACAAAAGAGACGCGACTATGAAACAAAGCAATTACGTCACGAAGCCACACCCTTTTCCTCACACACTCCAACATTAAATCGAACATTAAGCAGCTTCGCTCCCTATCACACTAGAAGCAAATATATTTTTCGCCAATGACTATTCAACTGGCATATACCATCCATCCAATACCTTACCCAAGAGGAACAAGCAAACAAAATGCAAAATTAAATAAGCGGGAAAAATTCAGCTGCCACTGCTTTAACGCTGCTGCTTGCTATTATTTCTGGTCGCTTGGTTGATTTTCGGCTTTGCGACTGAAATGCGACAGCGAAAGCGTGCACCCGCCGCTGTCGGCGTCTGCCTTGCTCGTGTGTTGCGATTCCGACAATGAAAACCGACGACTACTGCGGCAACGGCTTTCGTTCTTTGCAGCAAGCAGCACGCGCGGCAAAAGCGTCGCCGCTCTCTATAAAAGAGCAAACCCAATTTCCCACGGCTGCTGCATAGTGGTCGTGAATCGCTATGCGAATGCGATGCGCCACCACAAACCACGCAAAAAGGTAAAGTAAATCCAAAAAGGATTTACCGACGAAATTATTGGAACTTCAAGTCCGCTGAACAACTGGGCGAGCAGCAAAAACAGTACATGACCGTGGCATGTTTTGAATTTTTCCTTCCATTTCGATTGAATTTTTTTTGGATTCGGGTGATGGAAGAGACTTGGCATTGGAGTGTACGAGAAAGTGACGTCAATCCACACAGAAAGTCATCGTAGTTCGCATGAGCGAGAAGAGAAGGAATGTGGTAGTAATTTTGATTCCAAGTACAGTAGTAGGTAGCAGAACAGCCTAAGTGATTGAATTGTTTGGGATTAAGTTTTTAAATGCTAATTTCTACTATTTTAAAATTTTCAATAATAATGTTTGGGGAATTTTTCTAGGCTTAGCATGTGTAAATATTTTCAAAATTCGCCCACTGACACGCCCACAATTCACAAAAAAAAACCAAAGTTTGAGCTAGGGAGCTGAAATTTATAATAGGTATAGACTCTCCCAGGAGCCCTTGATGTGTAAATATTTTTAAAATTCGTCCACTGACAACGCCCACAATTTAAATTATATATGGTATGGAGCGAAAGAAGTTTTACTTCGGTCGTCGAATTAAAATTCTTAAAGGGTCTTAAGGGTAGTCTGTGGTCTTAAGCACACTCATTTTTTTATTGTTAAGACCCGAAAATAATTCGTTGCACAATTTCAGAATGGCATACTCTTTTGACAAACCTTCACGGAATCCAAATTGTGTATCGCTCTAAATATCTATCTATCGCTGAAAATGACCCTATGCGTGGTTTCAGTAGCTTTTACAATAATTTAGAAAAGGTGGAAAATAGGGAAATAGATCTATATTGGCCTGTTTGTTTTAGATTGCCTTTTGTAAACAAAGCAATAACTTCAGCAGCTTTTAACGACTTGAAAAATACCACAATTCACGCTCTAATTTAATATGTGTTATATAAAATGCAATGCGTTTAAGGAGACGAATTGTAATACCGTCGGAGGTATTGTCAAGACACATAATAGATTTATTAATTTCATATGAAGTAAAAGATTCGAAGACAATACTATTACTTTGAGACCTATCGCTTAATATATCTGGAAATAGGACACAACTACAATCAAATTACGTTAAGGAGGATTTTGATTCAGCGGCAACAGATATAAAAAAAAAATAATGAAAGCTTTAGCAACATCCGCTGGGTTTGAAACTGCAATATTTTCAATTTAGATATAGATCGCCTTCGTAGCGAAATGTAGTGTGAGCATCTTCAGTTATTCTTATTATTAGTTTTTATGAATTCAATATCAGCGGGTTCCAATTGTACACAGCTTTCATGAAAAACAACACTGCAGTCACGGCGATTAAATGGAGAAATTACATCTAGGCAATTTTAACATCTTGGTAATCCTAGCGACACATTTAACATCTTAAAGCTGTCTCGCAAGTGTGCATGCAAATCCGTAGGTTGACACAACTGCAGAGCACCGGTGTCGTAAATGGTCGGTCTAACAACAATCAATAAAGAGAGTATGCATGTGTCGGAATCGTAAGAGGCAGGACTAAAAATGCCTGAACCATCACACAAATGCAACAACACTGGCATCTGAGTGGCCTCAGTGATGAAGTCATCCGAGAGCTGGAAGATTGTCGATGTTTAGTAAGGTCAAACCGGCGAACCACATAGGCGGACCAGTAGGAGTG
This sequence comes from Portevinia maculata, assembly GCA_949715645.1. NCBI lineage: Eukaryota > Metazoa > Arthropoda > Insecta > Diptera > Syrphidae > Portevinia > Portevinia maculata. The sequence goes on from OX454528.1 coordinate 100,558,400, forward strand.
CAGTAAAGTACGAGGTTTGTGATCCCCTTAACCCTGATCATAGAAGAAGAATCCGCCAGTATGAAACAAATAAGCATAAACGAAAGACTCAAGTTCTGATATCAACCACTAGCCGGATTTCATATACATAAGTATTCAGTTATGAAACCAAAGCTCGATGCCTGCGCAGATTCACGCCGGCCGGTCCACACAGGGGCACAGTTTTCTACATCGTGGCTGAAAATCTGTGCTGTAGATGAGTTAGGATTCAAAAGGTTTTTATATTTTAAGTGGGTACTCCTGATGTTGTTACCGTCCTCAGACATTTACCCAATAGGCTGCGCTAAAAAAACGACAAAGATAGCATCAATGAAAGGTAAAATGCATAATGTTGCCGTAGCTCTCGCTTTTTTATGATGCCGCTGCGACTGGGTGACTATTCGGAGAGGTGCAATCACATTTTCATATAACGGTACGCCTTCAGTTTTCCCCAAAAATACCATTTTATTGACCTTCCATTCAATTTTCGATAATCTGCTGATGCAAACCACATGACTTAGACTTTCGCGTTTGGAATATTACGTTTCTGTCACGGGGACAAACTTGCTGTTCTTATCTTCTTATCCAAGCAAAACAATCGAAAATAACAATAAACAAGCGGTTCCCTGATGGAGAACGAACAATTTATTGGAATACTTTGCATTTTTTTACAATTCACTTACGTTTACAGTTATAATATTAAGTTACAATTTTATTTTCACATAAATGAATTTAATGTTTTTTTTGTTCATCTAATAAATGTTTTTTACTTCAAACAAATACACTCGAAATATATAGTTTGTTTTCTACAAGAGCGGCGTTTCTTTCTGTTCTATAAAATAAAAATAATAATACCGATTAAATGAACAAAAACTTTAACTTTTAATTCAACAAAAATAAAAAACGAAAACGAAACAAACAAATTTGCAGCAAGTTTACCGTATAAAGCGATATCAAATACGGACGAGTCTTTTTGTGTTGACAAATAAATCAATCAGCTATCGGAATGAATATGCGAATTGGTTTCTCACATTTATATAATTAATATATTTAAGGTTCGTATAATATGTACACAGAAAGATATCCATTGGTGGGACGAATATTTTCTAGTTTTTTTGCTTTTTGGCGGAAGATAAGACTATTTCAATGTAAAGATGAGAGAAACAGAAAATTGAAAGAAACACATTACACCTTGTCTCCCATTTTCACCTTGGAGGTCATATAGATTCCAACAATAAGTCCGAATAGACCGATGGCTGAGCCGAAGATTTCGACAATAAGAATTTTTACGAACAGTGCCGAGTTAGCAGCATCGGCTAGGGCAGCGCCAGAACCGACAACACCGACAGCAATACCGCAAAACAGATTGACCATGCCAACAGCGAGACCAGCTCCGAACATAACATATCCAGCTGTCCAGTTGTTGTTCATCACGGGTTGATTGTTGATGGCGACTACGGTCTGGTATTGTTCCAACAAACCCGACAGTACAATGGCTGTGATGAGTCCATAGATGGCGACAGCTTCACAGAAGATAACCGAGATAAGATTCTTGGTCTTGATGCGAGGAGCCTTAACTCCAGCGCCCACGATACTGGTGCCAGTAGTGTGTATGCCGAGGGCGGCACCGACCACAGATAGAGCGACAGCTAGACCAATTCCCAGGCATGCCCACATGTAGGGGGAGGTTGAGGCAAGGAACCAGCCAACACTAACACGTTCACCCTTGCCAGTTAGGACATGGTAGAGGATGAGAACTGTAACAGTGGCCACGAACAGATAAGCAAATGTTTGTCCAACAACGTTTCGGATTGATGCCATTTTGATTGTGCTGAAATGTAGGTGGATAGAAAATCAACTTATTATCAAGAAAAAAAAATATATTCACTAGAAAATTTTGCACTTACAAAATCTGAAAAGAATTCTTGTGACAACTTATTCCGATCGAAAAACTTTCTGCCTATCACATGACAGATTAGCGATGGTGGCGTGCTCAAGTGGATGTTGAGCGATGTTAGTTATGCGGATTTTGGTTTATAGTGTAGCAAACAGGTATGCAATAGAGGTAAATTAATTTTTGTTTTTTCTTTGTTGAGAAATTTTAAGCTATCGCTTACCATTTAAGTGGGGAAAATGTCTGAAACATAACCACGCTTTGGAGCCTCGCGTTCACAAACGCATCCAGTTGAATCATAGAAAATCCATGAAACCTATCACAAAGCTGCTTTAAGTTTGAACTTCAAAACGAGACTTGTAAAAACAGAACGTAACGTTGCTGTAAAGACCCGTGTGTCAACCCGAAGGTAGGGAAATGTATGGACTGTCAAGATTTTTATTATAAACGAGTCTTCGGTAATATTTGAATTTTTGGTTTGAGTCAATGGTCAAAGCGCACATAAAGCCTTTGGACGTAACGAAGGTAACTCACGCGTCAGAGTGATTGTGGTTTGGGCACTACAGAATTTGCCAAATAGAGCGTGGGCTGGAGTTGTAGAATATCAAATAAATGATCCTCAGTGTTTGCTAATGAACTATAGATTTTGAGTGAGCATTGTACCGTCAATGTTTGGGCTGATGTCAATTTGATCATAATTTTAACTTTATGCATCGTCGCCTGGATAAAATGTTGTAATATGTTACATTCGACTAGTTTTAGGAAAATGCAATCAAAGTTCAGACACTTTTTTCTCCAAAACCTTAGATTATTCTTAAAACAATATGATAATTGCAAAAAATATTTGGCAACGGAAATGTGTTAAAATCGAGTGAATATTGCACTTTAGAAAGCAATAAACTTTTATTTTCCCTAGTATTCCATTTTCGTATGTGTCGTTTCGACCAAAACTATTGTCATAAAATTGGTTCTTTAAAAAGTTAAGGAAACAAAAATTTTTTTCATTCATTAATTTTTTTTAAATTACAAATAAAAATTCGAAGTATTTTTTCTTAAAAATAAATACTTACTGAACGGGCTCCTGACCTTGCCTGAGACACTGCAGCGTTTCATCCTCTGCATCCTCTGCGATCCCGGGCACGCTGCTTTCAGTTGTCCAGACGAAGCTCTCTGGCATTCATGATGGCTATATTGTGCAATAGACATCAGTGCAATTTGAATTTTAAATGCTCGCTGCGCTCGCCAAAACTCAACGGTCATGGTCTTCAAAATAAATGCATTCAGTCAGTGAATTTGAGATAACCAAGTAAAAAGAGATCGCTTTGCGTGCTCTTATCAACTGCGTAATACGAGAGTGGGTGTGATAAGTAATAACAATAAGTGATTTGTGAATTCACATTTCAAATATGAAAAGCACTGCCAGCAGCCCATTTTTTTTTAATAAAAAAGTTGTTAGCTGGTGCAATAGAAAGTTGTACAAAATGCATTGCAAAACACATGTGGGCATTACGGCATTAGGCTCCGCTAAAATGCATTACAAGTAATGCTTTTGCATCACGTTCGACAGCACTGCTGCGTTGTCTTACACGTTCCTACCCTACTCTTGTTAATCATATACATATATTTTAAAGCCAATGCTTCTGGAACAATCATACCAAGCAGGGTGTTTTTCATAAATTTTGGACTCACCTGGGGCAAACATTTCTTCATTAATCCAATCAGCTGAGTAAGAGGCCGTACATCCGGTTTGGAGCCAGATTTGGCGGAGACTTCATCACTTTTACCAGCTGAATCAGGGATTTCTACATCAGTCCTCGAGCCTATATTTTACCCAATCATACAATCTTTGGACAAAATTGTTGAAGAACTGTTACCCCATTTTACGATTCATTTGGAACGGTGTTTGATGTATCATCCTTGCCTTGTGGGGACCTTCAAAGATCCAACAGAAAGAAGAACGTCGGACATAATAAGTATCTCTCAATTTAAGCAGCAACATAAAGAAGCGGCATTAATCACAAAAAGAACACAGCCAAGCTGCAAGCAAACATTTAAAGCCAGCCAAGACATCAACTAGGAGCCAATTGCCCTGTTCCCAGATGCAAGGAAATTTACTCGGGACCTTTGACTGGATAGAGTTTGCGGTAAGCAAGGATTGGCGATATGAAAAATGTAGTGCTTATTTTAATGTAAGCACTTTTACATGCGACTGAGTCAAGTAAGTTGCTGCCTACTCTTGCATTTCAGAACACGTTTTCTTAGACGCCCATGGATAAGAGTACGCAAATCTAATATTGTGATATTTTCTAAATTATTAATGGATATAATATTTTTTTGTTATTATCATTGTTTTTTTTTGTTGTTTAAATAATGAACTTTAAAATAAAAAAAAACATCACTTAATGTTCTTAGTTTTGTTTCTACTTGAAGTTTTACATAAAGTGCTTTCCTATACCACCCTAAGGCATCGGCCACGCAGTGAGCGGCTGAGCGATTGACCGACGAAAAAAAAATTAAAACAAATGGAATCGTATGGCGGTGGCCATAAATATTCTCAATGTGAACAAATTCCACCATTCTTTTCTTTGGTTTTGGTTCTAGTTTGACGTATATTTTCATGTCATGACAACAAATAAATAAATAACAACAAATTAAACTTAACTCTTGTACGAATGATTCCTAATTTGATCACCACCCCCACAGCAAACAGTAAATACACGAAGACAAGTAGTCTCCCTACTGTGCTAGGTGTTCGGTAACGGTGTTCAGAACGCCTCACTGCGGTAGTGATGCTGCATCAGCTCTGCATTGTGTTCAAAAATACAAACGTTTTGCATCACTGGGTTAACTGATGCGCAAACATGACAAAAAAAACTGTTTGATTCCTCAGAAGCGCATTTTCGGACTAAGCTGTGTATGTGACGGCTTATATATACATATAGGTAAAGGTAATAAAAAATAATATTGGCACAATGTAACAAGAATATTTGCCACTACAAATCGATTATCACGGTTACACTTGTAACAAAGCACAACGACAACACTGGACTGTACAGAGGGGTAGGGAAAGAACAATTATTGTGGATAGTACAGATAGCGATAGCGACACCAACGAAGATACTTTTGTGGTTGGTAGGAAGAACTGAACAAGTGATTTTTATAATTGGTTTAAGTGGCTATTTAGAGTTTCTAGTGTTATACACATTTCAAAATGAAAAGGACATTTTGGAAAATTTCCTTTTTTTATTTCGAAGGACCTCTGTGTAAAAAACCTTGAACACCGAAATAGTGCACTGTTTCTAAGGATATTTTGGAAAAATATACCTTTTCCTGTTTTCAACAACCTTTTTTGGTGTTGCAAGCCAGAAAAAATGATATTTTTCGTAAATATCCCTTGGAACCTGTATTCTTGTCTTAAATATTTTACGAAGTCCTTGGAAGACCAAAAAAGATTCATGATGCCTGAAGAAAGGATCCTTAAAAAACCCGTTGTATTCTTGTTTCACCAAGAGGTCCTTGAAAACCGGAAAAAGGATATTTTTTCCGAAATATAAATACATATATGTATGAGCAGGTATTTTTTTTTGTTTTTTTATAATAAGCGCGCACTAAAGGGATTTGTTGGGACCCTTATAATGTATTAGCTACACAGCGCGGGCGTTAAGGAAATTAGGGTGAGAGGAAAAGGACAGATGCCGATGCACGTTGGTTTTGAATGTCTGTAGGTTATAATGTGTAGGAAAAATGGAGCGGGGAAGAGCATTCCACATTCGTGTTGTACGGCTGAGGAAAGATTCTTTGAACTTCACTGTACGTCCGAACACAGGCTTGAGGGTGAACTGATGAGCATTCCTTGCATGGCGGGTATTGCGGTTGAAATGTTCAAGGGGAGGAATGCAACTGGCTATTTCGTTTGAGCACTTATGGTGGAAATAACGATAAAATAACGACAGGCAGGAGACATTACGACGATGACTAAGACAGTCAATCGATCTCGCGATGTCTCGGTCGCCAATGAGTTTTATCGCGCGTTTTTGGATCCTGTCAAGTAGCTCCAAATAAGTTATTGGTGCACCGGACCAGATATGAGCGTTGTACTCGAATTTCGGGCGAATAAACGCCTTATAAATTGTAGCCAGATCAGAAGGGGTGAAATATTTCTTACAACGCTTAAGGAAGCCTAGACATTTCGCGGCGTTCTTGGCGACATCGAATATGTGGTCATTCCAACGAAGGTTGTCATTAACACACATACCGAGAATGGAAAGTATTTCGGTTTCAGCGATGTAAGTGCCATTCATAGATAATGGCAGTGTGTGTGGGTTTTGCTTTAATGACAGGAGACAGCATTGAGTTTTGGAAGCATTAAATTCCACTCTATTGGTTTTACCCCACTGAGTTATGCTGTTAAGATCGGAATTTAATGAGCTTAACATACGTTGCCGTTCCAGTTCCACACCCGAAGATGAGGGGCGTGACCCAAGAAACGAATATGAGAAGCTGAGGGTACTGTCATCAGCAAAGGAATGGATGGATGGATGGAATGGATCAAAAGTAACAGACAGGAGATCATTTATAAAAATGAGAAAGAGAGTCGGGGACAGAACAGAGCCTTGGGGGACACCAGCATTTATTTGGTGAGTTGCAGACTTGAAACCGTCCAAAACAACTTGAATTGAACGGTCCGAAAGGTAATTTCTAATCCATTGAAGAAGAGTATCATCGATTCCAAATGCACGCATTTTCGACAAGAGAGCTTGATGCCAAACTCTGTCAAATGCCTTTGAAATATCAAGCGCAACGATCTTACTTTCACCACCTTGATGAAGAGATTGGTTCCACTTTTCGGTTAGATATGTCATCAAATCACCAGTGGACCTGTTGCTACGAAAACCATACTGCCGGTCATTAAGAAGTTTTCGCGATTCAAGATATTTTATTAGCTGACGGTTTATCAGCGTTTCCATGACCTTAGAAAGAAGGGACGTAAGTGCAATTGGTAGGTAGGAGGAGGGAGAAGAAGATTCGCCTTTTTTTGGTACAGGCTGGACAAATGCTGTTTCCATCTTCCCGGAAAGAGTCATGAAGAATAGGACAAATGGAAAAGCTTACGCAATGGTTTTGCCAGCGAAGAAGAACACCTCTTCAGAACGATAGGGGAAATACCATTTGGACCAGCGGATTTGTGAACGTCAAGATCTTGAAGTACTCTAGCCACTGTACGAGTGCGAAAGTGGATTGGTCCCATGGAGAATTCTACGCGCTCGAGTACAGGGGGAGACAAAGCACAATCTGGGAGCGTTGAGCTGACTGCAAAGTGAGCAGCAAGCAGATTGGCCTTATCTATAGAGCTGACAGCTGGAATGCCATTGTAAATGAGTGTCGGGACCGATGATGAGGTCGAATTCTTGATGTTTTTAACAAATGACCAAAAGTTTTTACTAACCGTGGGACTTTGTAGTATTTTTTGCCTCAACTTTTGGTAATAGGAGAATTTGACACGATTAATGTAGGCATTGCAGTCATTTCTGGCTCGTTTAAACTTTTTACGGCTTTCCTCAGATGGGTTGGCTTTGAATAGCCGAAAACTTACCTCTTTTAACCTGATAGCCTCTGCAGCTTGAGTCACAGGTATAATTGTCAACTAAAACTTTCATTAGCAAATTTCCATGTTGATTTAAAATTTTTTAATGACATTACGTTCTGAAAAGCCAACGAAATTTTTGCTCAACGATTGCTGACAATTTATATTAGGTGCTGATGCCGGCGGCAAGCGGAGTGGTATTCAGGGTGCAAATGCCAATGCGAGAATTGATATGCCCGGCAGAACATTGGCATTATTTGGTACAACTTATAATCTTATCATGAGATGGCATTCACATTCGCATAATCTCTAATAATAATAATAATAAGCACTTGACAATGGCATTTTCGCAACTTATCGCTCGGCGATGACGTAAATTGCCACCCGTAACGTAAATTGCCACCCGTCGCACCGACTCGACGCTCAGTCGCTCACTGAATGGCCGATGCCTAATGAGTTAGGTAAGGCATTGACGTCTTAGGCCGCAGAAGACTTACATCATGGTCTCCTTTTACCGGATTAAAAACGGCACCATACTTATGTTATGAAAAGAGAAAACCCAGGGTGGTATTAATTGCGTCCGTGGGGAGATGTTAGTCCGCGAGACTCGGAGACACCAAGTGGCTATGGCATGTCACTTGAAGGTACCTTCATAACGTATTCTTTCCCAAAAAAAATGTAGGTCGAATATATCCCACATTAATAAACACCAACCCTCGTATGAATGTTTTACTAGAAGTTAACCCTAACTCACTGTTTATTTAGTAGTTAAGCTCAAATTCTTATTAATATTAATATAACTGAAAGCGTGTCTACCCAGAATTAAGTTAAGCACGAACAAATCGTCAACTCAACAACCACTGCAAGTGCAAACCATGCTCCTAAAATGGTTGAACAAAATGCACCAAAACACTCCTCTCACTGGTGATTGTAACCGAAAGAAAAATCTTCGATAAATGTTTATTGCTAACGACTACGTACATTTGTATGGATTCATGATTTCCTGTTTTGCATTTGTTCAGTAATTTTGTTTTGTTATGAATCGAAGCAGGTCGCAGTGACTGAATGAGGTTAAGAAGGCGCACGCCATTATTCTCATTCGCCTTCATCGTCATCGTCGTCGTAATCAAAATCACCATAATATTGGGGTTTAGCTAGCTGCAAATGAAAAAGAATCTGATTATTAGGAGAACTCAACAACAAAGTAAATATTCCAACTTTTTGGTAAAAGCCCTTCCAGGCGGCAAATGCTCCCATCACTACAAGCGCCACAAGACCCGCAATGATCTTTGTTTTCTTTTCTGATTCCAGGAAATTACGTTCCGTTGGCGTCAGCATTGGGTCGTTAGTAGATAATTTTGCCGCCTTCTCCGAGTTAAATATTTCCTGCTTAAAGACATCTTTCGATATTCGATTGATGAAATTCACCAGGTTCTGACAGCTCTTGATGTGGTGCTGTAGTGGATTATTTGGCAGAGAAATGCTGTACAATATCGAAAGGTACGAATACACAATTGCATCGAATTCGCTATAAAAGTCTCCGAAGAACCATACTTTCTTTCCCAGCTTCTTAGCGAGCATGTTGACGCATTTTTTGGCATTGGCGACGAGCTGGAAAGAGAATGGAATTGATATAGCATTGGTTATTGTGGTAACTCATCAACAGGGCGGCATTCCGCGTTGGATTAAAATACGAATACAAATAAAATGAATATACTTAAGAGAAACGCATATAAGAAGCTGCAATGGAGTTTCAAAGTCGGGAAATATGTCAGCGAACTTTTTTTGAGGAGTATCGCATTCGCTAAGGGCCAAATATGTCGAGTGCAGTTCAATGACAGTGAAAAAGGTTAAATCCCATTACAGTCGATACTAGTTATGCTGGCTATGGTCCGCTTTACTGTAATAATTTAGGGCTGAAACTTAGAATCATATTCTCCTTAAACGACGAGGTTATGAACTGGATTAAAGGGATAATAACTCTCTCACTTCACTGCAGCTCTCCGGCCCACCTAATGTTCGCCGGCTTGACCTCTAAAAGTATCATCAAGTCTCCCGGATTCGAGTAACTTCGTCACTAACGACAACCAAACGCAGGTGTTGTTGCATTTATGTGATCCAGGAGTTTAAAGACCTGCCTATCTTTCGCTATTGCTAAGGACCATTGATTAAAATTGACTTTTTGGCGGGTTCGTAGGATCTCTCCTCTGAATATGACAGTACCAACTGAGCATGCGCGCTCTGAGATAGGTTCTTTAACATGAAGGCTTCATCGTATCTTTGAGCTTTAAAAAAATAAATAAATATAAGGCATTAAATATACAATTTAAAGCCGAATACGAACGGCAAATTTGAGAAACTTCTTATGGCAAGTGATACTCATGGATGTTTGTCAGACATTCGTAATAGGTGGGGCAGTGGAAAAATCTTTTATATGTAACTTGTCCCCGGCGGGATTTGAACCTGAGAACCTTAGATGAGTAGTCCAACACACTAACCTCTGCGCCACTGCGCCCACGTTGAACTTTCCATTCGATTAGTTTTTAGTAATCATGCGAATCATTTTCACCTCAGCTGAATTTTAATTGCCCTCAAACTTTTCATATGCGTTGGGGCATTATTCGGCCACAATGCCAGAGTTTTCCCGTCACTTCATCCGATGATTGACGGTTGATCCTCGCTCGACAATGAAAGACTTATAAGTATCAAGGGACTAAGGGCGTTTCCTTGTGTACACCGATTTGAATTGCGAACTTCTCGGTGACTCCAGTGTGTCATCTCATTCTTGTCTCTGCTCGCCCATACATTTCGACTATTGAATGTGCGTAGGTTTCTGCCAGTCGTAACAGATCTCTTGGTTTTCTATCTAAAGCCTTTTCAAAATCAAACAACCGCAAAAGCAAATCCTTTAAGGAACCACGATGATTTTTTCATCATGAACCTACAAGTATCCTAAGCTACCCTCTGCGTAATATGTATAATGATAATGCCTTGGATACTTTGTAGGCTCGATTTGCTCACTAATAATGACCTTTACTACGCCCGGACATGATTATTTATAAAAATTAAATTATTAAAAATATTTATCTGATATAAATATTTTAGTATATATTATATTAGGGACGGTTTAAGAATATCACTGCAGCGCACAACGATAAATAGCGCTTGTAGTCAAAGGAGGAAAATCACATCTCGACAATTTTACCATCCAGGTGAGCCTAGCCACACATTTACCATCTTAAAGCTGTCCCGCAAGTATGCATGTATATCCGAATTTTGAGTGCTCGTAGCTAGGAGCTTGAAGTAATGATGGTTAGCAATGAAAAGCGACCTCTTTGTGTTGAACAATCAGGATTCAGGCGTGGACCTTCTTGTGAAACGTCTTTGAGTTGGGTAACAAATGAATGGAAAAAGGAGATGGAAAAAGGCAACATCGTTTTGGCCATTTTTCTGGATTTACAAAGAGCATTTGAAACCATAGATAGAAAACTTTAAAAATATGGGTTCAGAGGAAAAGAGCTAGACTGGTTTAATAGCTATTTGGCGATGCGAACACAGAGGGTTATAAATTAAGTGTTTTCAAGTCCACAGGAAATACCTATTAGAGTTTCCCAAGGATCGGTATCAGGTGTATTACTTTTCCTTCTTTATGTAAATGATTGTGTTGGAGCTCTATCGATTTGCAAGTTTTGCATTTTTACAGATGATACCCTCGTATACATCAGTGGCAGACATTAGCGTCCTAGAACTCAGTTACAAAGGGAAATGGAGGGAATATACAATTGGCAATGTAAAACTAGACTGAAACTTAATGTTACAAAAACTAAGTGCATGTGAGTTAGCCTTAATGATTTAAGTGTAAATGTTGCAATAAATGGAGTAAATATTGAATGTGTAAAAGAAATTTATATTGACAATAAATTAAAATTCGGATTTCATGTAATTAAGTTATGTGCTAAAATATCAAAAAGCTAGGGTTTCTTAGACGAATTCGAAATTGTATCTCATTTTAATTACTGTTCATCTTTAATATACCAGAACCAAAGAAAGATGTAAATTCTTCAAAACAGAGCGATGAGAATTATTTTGAGGTGCAACCGATATGCTCCAATAAATGATATGCTAAGTACACTGGCGATCACAAGGATGAGTTCATACATTTTGCAAAGTAAGTCATAAATAAGAGGGTGGCGACGGTGTAGAGGTTAGTGTGTTGGCTTGTGACCCGTGCGGTGCAGGTTCAATCCCCATGGGGAACAACAACATACGCCACCCAATCACATGCCTCTTCACCAAAAGGAGGATTTCTGCCTGGTAGTACAATGGACCGTTACCGAGTCTGAGTGCTCTGGGATTTGGATTTCCTTTTTTATAAAAAAAAAGGCATAAAATTAAATTGTAAATAAGAAACGACCACTGGCATTTCCCAAGATCAAACAATGAACATCTTGAAAAGCGAATAAAAAGATGCGCCACTAGGATGAGACCACATGCGAATAAAATGTTTATATTTTATGGTTTTAAAAAAACCAACGACCATACCACGTCGAGTTAATCGGTTCTCGTCAGATCACCGTAATTAATCGACGTTGGGCGCGGTTAGTACGTAGATGGGGGACCGTTTGAGAACAACCGCGTATCGTTGGCCAGTCCCATCTACAGAGTTGAGATAGGTAATACATACGTGGTATCACAATGGACCTAAATTGGTCTAAGTGTGACAGCCACCTAAACCTAACCTAACCTAACCATGGTTTTAAAACATTTATTTATTATGTTTTTCTACATTAATAATGAGTATGCCGCCATTTTTCGATATGACCTCAAAAAGACGGTTCGGAATAGAATCATACAGTTTTTTTTAAGTAATTACGAAAAATTTTGGCCCAGACATCACGAATAGCTTCGATTAAAGTGTCCTAGTCTTCAATTGTCTGCCACCTTCATACACTTTACGAGATAAGCATGCCCAAACATTTTGGATTATGTTTAAGTTCGGTGAATAGGGCGGCCATGGCAAAAGTCTTCTGATTGAATCCAACTTCTAACAACCCTGGAAGTGTGGATAGGGTCATTGTCTTGCTGGAATATCCAAGACAGGGGTCCGAAAATGTTTTTCACTTTTGGAAATGACCGTTCCACCAAACATTTGTAGTGGTTTCCGTTCATTGTTGTGGACAAAAACTATAACTCGATTGTGCCATAGTGGGTTATAGTTCCCCCCACCATTACACCTGATGTACGGCTGTGATGCCTTGCCAAAATAAGTTCATCCTTTCTTAGATCATGGAAATAAACGTTGTAACCATCGGGGCCGTCAAGGTTAAACTTTTTTTCATCCGAAAAGACAACGTGTTTCCACGACTCACTGCTCCGAGCGACATGTTATCGTGCAAAATTCATTCGATGCTCATTGTTTACTTTCCTCAAAACTGGTTTCTTTTTAAGTTTGCTTCTCTATATAGTACCACTTTTTCGTATTATCCTTTGGACCGTTGCTATGCTGGCTGATACTCCGATGTTGGCCCTTATTTTAGTCACTTGTAGAGTCGAATTTGAGGCAAGTCGTAGAATAACCCACTTTTCTCGCAATGTTGTTGCTTCTGCTGTGCGTCCTTTTTGATTTTTTGATGATCCGCATAAAAACAGTTCTTTTCAACGCTTTTTTAAATATTTTTAACAAAATTTTGAAAAAAATCGCTGATGTGAACTCGTGCAACGAAATATGCGCCTCATCCTAGTGGCGCATCTTTTTATACGATTTTCAAGTAGTTCATTGTTTGATCTTGGGAAATTCCAGCGGTCCTTTCTTATTTACCCTTTAATTTTATGACTTACTGTTGGGAAAATGTGTACCTGTTCACAGGTAGAAAACTTTCCGGGTATAAAATTTTCAACAGGTATAAAGACTGAAAATCGATTGCAAAATGTATGGCTTGTTATCAACAGTGTATATTAGGATGGTTAAGTGTTATCCAAAGACCAAAAAAAGAATTAACGAAACATTGGAAATCGGGCGCGTTTTTTTGACGTTGGTAGGAACCGGTTCGGCTGATAACAAATTTAGTAACTTTTAGCGGTCTACGAGTCAAAATTATAACACCGTTAGAATACGGTAGATACAAGCACTCCTGTCGGTGGAACTGCGCGCGCACCTTCTGCGTGCCCTTCCACTAGAACACTTCCAGCTGATGTATTTCCAATGATTGGATTTACTCAGATTAACCTTCAACACTCCAAGGCTGCTACTGCACTCATCAGTAAGAAGCTTTCTGTGTTGAATACAAAAGCCCACATAACATCCATACAGGAGCCATGGGTGTGGAAAAATCGCATCTGTGGCCTTGGAGGTGTTCGTGGCAGTACGATACTCTGTGACGAGCGGTCCGAGAGACCAAGGGCTTGTCTTGCTGTGTCGAACCTTTTCTCAGCGACTAAGCTTGGACAATTTTGTGGCCAAGATTTGGTTGCTGCAGCTATTAGCTACGAAACGAATGGAAGTTGGAAGACCTTCATCGTGGCGTCAGCTTATCTCCCCTATGATTCAGTAGTGCCTCCACCACCGAGGGCAATTGCTGAACTCATTGACTATTGCGACACCAGGAAGATGGGCCTAGTTATATGCTGTGATGCCAATGCTCAAAACACTATTTGGGGCAGCAGCAAATGCAACATGCGAAGAAACCATCTCCTGGATTTCATTCTATCATCTGATCTTACTATCAACAATGTTGGCTCGCAACCAACTTTTGTGACGTCAAGAAGACAGGAAGTGATCGACCTAACTTTATCAAATAGATACTTTAAGGCGGTTACTAACTGGAGGGTCTCTTCGGAGGTGTCCCTCTCAGACCATAGATATATTGAATTCCAAATCGAATGCGAAGCCATCACTCTGCAGGAGAGGAGGAATCCGAGAAAAACCAACTGGATACGCTTCAGGGAGGAATTAGGGAAAACTCTCAAAACTCCAACCAAACTCAGGACGAGACAAAAGGTAGAGGAAGCTGTTCAAGACCTGAATAGTGCCATTACTAGCTGTTTTGAACTGACGTGCCCAGTAAGCAAACCCCCTGGCAGAACACCGGTTCCCTGGTGGAGCTCGGAACTGCAAAGAATTCGTAGAGAAGCTAGAAAGCTTCTAAATAGGTCACTCAAGACTGATTTGGAGACAGACTGGAATCTCTACCGATCGAAGCAGAAGGAATATAAGAGGCTAATTCGGGTATCGAAAAGTGCTTCTTATAAGAATTTCTGCGAAAAGATTGAAAAGCTGGGTGAAACTAGTAGGTTGGTTAAAGCTCTGAAAAAGGGCAAACCAGCCAAACTGGACTCACTTAGAAAACTTGATGGCACCTTCACTGAGACGAAAGCGGAAACTCTTAGTTATCTGCTGGAGTCTCACTTTCCAGGTAACCAGATTACAATTGGTTCACAACCAGCCCCGATTACCGAGACTATGAGTGAGCCAAGACAAACAACTCGGCGTAGCTGGTATATTGCGAAGGCCGTGGTGACGGACGAGGCCATTAAATACGCATTTGCGTCTTTTGACGGCTTCAAGTCGCCTGGTACGGACGGAATATACCCAGCCATGCTGCAACAATGTACAAACCAGCTGCTACCGACTATGAAGAAAATCTTCACCGCTGTCCTAGCACTGGCATACATTCCAACAGCCTGGCGTACAGTTAGAGTGGCATTCATACCAAAAATTGGCAGAAGTGACTACTCGCTCGCCAAGAGCTTCAGACCAATCAGTCTGACTTCTTTTTTGCTGAAAAGCTTGGAAAGGCTGGTCGAGCTTCACGTGCGCAAAGGTGCTTTGCGATTGCACCCACTATCTCCGATGCAACATGCCTATCAATGCGGAAAATCCTGCGAGACTGCGCTCCAAAATATAGTTGGTAGAATTGAAGGCGCGCTTGACAGAAAAGAATACGCGATGGGCATTTTCATCGATATTGAGGGTGCTTTTGACAATGCGACTTTTGATAGCATGTGCAGCTCCGCCAGACAACACGGAGTAGACGAACCATTGGTGTTGTGGATTAAAGCAATGCTAATGAATAGAACGTTGGTTGCGGATGCGGATTGTGGCCGCTATGTTATGGCGGGGGTAAACAGAGGCTGCCCGCAAGGCGGCGTCATGTCTCCACTGCTGTGGTGTATGCTGGTCGACTCTCTGTTGAACGCACTCAACAGTTCTAATATTTACGCTCAGGCGTACGCGGATGATGTTGCCGTGCTTTCTGTTGGATCATGCCTAGCGACTGTATGCGCCAAGGCGCAGGCGGCCCTTGACGTGATCGACGAATGGTGCACTAGGAATGGGCTCTCGGTCAATCCTCTTAAGACTGAGGTTGTTCTCTTTACGAGAAGGAGGAAGCTGGTCGGGTTGACTCAGCCAGTGCTAAAAGGCGTCACAATCCAACTCTCCAATGAAGCAAAGTATCTGGGAGTCATCCTGGATAGCAAACTTCTTTGGTCCAAACATGTTGAGCTGAAGACTGCCACGGCGCTGTCTATTTTCTGGCAGTGCAAAGGCATTTTCGGCAAGACATGGGGCTTATCACCGAAAAGAGTCCTATGGATTTATACGGCTATGATAAGACCATTTATAGCATACGCATCGGTTGTTTGGTGGAATAAGCTTTCACGTAAATACGTCACTGCTGCTTTTGCCAAACTCCAAAGGCAGGTATGTCTCGGCTGCAAGGGGGCCTTCCCCAGCACGCCTGGCTCCGGCCTAGATGCACTATTGAACCTTCCGCCGCTTGATGTTTACATCATGGGATGTACAATCAAGGCTATCTCACGTCTTACAAGAGGTGGCTTTTGGTATAACTCGCACTGGAGTTTTGATGAACTTGCGCAACGGTTGTCCTTCGACTCCTGTCTTATGGATATGCCGTCTGATGCGATGACACCGGAACTTCGGCTAGAGCGCAAATACGAGGTCGACTTTCCTCGCGTCCAGGACTGGCTCTGGCCGGACTCTGAACCTGGAAGGGAATGCAGTCGAATCTTTACGGATGGCTCCAAAACCGATCAAGGATCTGGTGCTGGTGTCTTCGTGGAGAGCGATAGCGTTAGACTTTTCTTTCCATTAGGCAAACATGCGTCAGTCTTCCAAACAGAGACTTATGCTATCCTAATGGCCATGGACTATGTTACGAGGAACAGGTGGAGGGGGCGAAGTATCTGCGTCTGTAGCGACAGTCAGGCTGCGCTTAAGGCCTTACTCAAACCCTTAACTACCTCCAAAATAGTACGTGAATGCAAGATATCTCTGAATTCGGTCGGAAGGCTGAATTCACTTAAACTTGTCTGGGTCCCGGGTCATAACGGGATCACGGGAAACGAGATCTCCGATGAACTTGCTAGACAAGGCTCAGAGGGGGACCTCTCAGGACCTGAACCAGCGATCTGTCTGCCTGCGTCCTCGGTCAGGGCTTCCATTGACGGTTGGGTTTCCTATGAACACAATCGCCGTTGGCATGACTCTCCAGGGTGCAGACAGACTAAGCAAATGCTCCCCGACGTCTGTGGGAAATCCGCGGCATTCTTGTTGTCTCTCAACAGAAAAGACTGCAGACAGACTACTGGCGTTCTAACGGGACACTACGCTTTTGCCAAACACCTTAAGGTGCTAGGCCTAAGCGACACCACCAACTGCGAAGCCTGTGGAGAAAGCGACGACACTGCGGAACATTTCCTCTGTGATTGTGCTGCTTTTGCTCGTATCAGGTGGCAGGTATTTGGTGCGGATATGGTGAGTGCTGTAAACCTAAGCTCCTTATCATTGAAGCGCCTTCTCGTTTTTCTTAGAAAAACGAGTAAATTCCCACAGTAAAATGTGGTGTATCTGCCTGGCAGTACAATGGACCAGTGAGTCTGAGTGCTCCAGTGCAGAAAGTTTCACACATCCCGACAAAAAAAAAAAAAAAAAAAAAAAATACGGTAGATCGACAATGGACCCCGACAAAACTGATCCAGTTGTGTCGCTGGAAGACACACTGTGCAATGTACAGTATGGAAATAGTTCTTCCGAACTATTCCAAACCTATACCGGCAAGGAGATGCGTTGTCATGTGACTTCTTCAATCTTGTTCTGGAGCAGATAGTGCGCAGGGCAGGTGTCAATACAGAAGGCACTATCTTCAACAGATCCGTCCAACTACTGGGATATGCGAACGATATCGACATCATCGGCCGATCTCAGTGTGCAGAAGCTTTCATACCGATTGAAGAACAGGCAAATTTGGTTGGCCCTAAATTCAACGAGGACAAAACGAAGTACTTGCATTCAACAAACAAACTAACATCTGTCCACCGACTAGGACAGGACGTCACTATTGATAGCAGCAACTTCGAGGTAGTAAGGGAGTTCACCTTCAACAAAGACTTACCCCAGGAAACCGTTGCTACCTCGGTTTGGCGAAACAAATGAGTTCAAAACTCCTAAGTGGGAAGGCCAAGGTAAGCTCTACAAAACACTGATACTGCCAGTTCTGCTTTACGGCGCCGAGTGCTGGACGATAAGCAGGAAACGAGATCTAATTTTGGTTTCTTTTGAAAGCAAAATACTCCGTCAGATATTTGGTCCGGTGTGCGAGGAGGCGAATGGAGGAGAAGATATAGCCTCGAACTAGGAGCTGTACTAAGATGTGGATGTAGAGCAAAAAGCTAAAATACGTCGACTACATTGCCTCGGATACATCGGTTCGAGCCAACAAGGAAGACCAAACCTCCGTTTTAAAGACCAAACAATAGCGGATGCCAGAGCGCTTGGTCAGAACAACTGGAAGCAGCGTGCCCAGGATCGGGGAGGATAGCAGTGTCTCAGTGAAAATAGTACATACAAAAGAGAAATAAAGACGGACACAAAACGGAGCCTCGCGAAATACCAACATTTATTTGGTGATCAGCAGACTTGAAACCGCCCAAAAGAACTTGAATTGAACGGCCCGAATTTAAATTTCTAATCATTTGTACAAGAGTATTATCAATTGCTAATGCATACATTTTCCGTGGTGGAGAGATTGGTTCTACTTTTCAAGTAGATATGCCATCAAATTATATTCAATTATGCCCCACATGATGGGTGGCGACGGTGTAGAGGTTAGTGTGTTGGCTTGTGACCCGTGCGGTGCAGGTTCAATCCCCATGGGGAACAACAACATACGCCACCCAATCACATGCCTCTACACCAAAAAGGAGGATTTCTGCCTGGTAGTACAATGGAACGTTACCGAGTCTGAGTGCTCTGGGATTTGGATTTCCTTTTTTTATATAAAAAAAAAGAAAAAATGCCCCACATGACTTGCAGGGAGACGAAGGCAAACACCAGGAAAACAATTACCCTTACAGCATTGGTCCAACATCCACGAAGAGCCAAGAACAGTGTAGAAATTAATTATATTCAATGAAGATCTTAGCTTCCAAAACGCACATCACGAATAAATCAATAATGTTCACTTACATAATCCGTTTCATGCGTGTCCACTTTGTCGTTCAAGTCGAATCCGCCCAAAATGCTGACAATACTGTGCGCCTCTCTGTGATACTTTCCGGGAAAATAGAAATTGAATGGGAACGGTGTCCTTTTTGCGTACAGGGCGCGCGTGTGGTCAACATTATTTGTATCACCAAACATAAAGTAATTAAAGTACGCGTGCAGATTATTGAACACCAAGTTTGTGTATGCGACGGAAAGAAATGTCTGTTTTGGAGTTAATTTCGCATCGACTGGAAACCCCTGTTTTTTGTTTTGTTAAAAGAGAAAAACAGATAATTCAATAATCATTCTGCCTATTTATAGATGTTATTGAACCTCCTTGTCAAGCAAATCTTTTATTTGCCGGTATCCGATAAATTTTTTGTTTCCTATTTGCAGATATGGCAGTTTGCCGCCTCCTGAACGCAGGGGATTGCTATTGGTTTCGATTTTAACCGGACAACGTGTGAACTTAATTAGGCACTGAAATAGAGGAAACTGATTTGTGATGCAACTTTTGAGTGATTCGAAGAAATTTACCAGTGCTCGCAGGCATTCGAAATCGACCGATGGAAGGCCCCATTCACCCTTGTAGACGTATAGTATGGCTCCCAGACGCATTTCTTGGCTTTCTTGTTTGACCAGAAGTTGCGAAGTATTCAACAATTATTACTTTTTCTGTTTATTGAATACAGAATTTCATTCTCACTGTAATAAAGTTTTAATTTTTCATGGAAAGACTAATTTATGAGGTTATGTTTTTTGTCATAATCAGCTGATGGGTGACAGTTAAGAATCCGAACTGAATTTTTTCTCAGATTTTCTAGTTAGGTGTATATTACACTTCAAAGGTTTGTTTTAGGGTTATGTATGAAGATAAGATTGCGACACTTACGATTTTTCACTTTGTTGTTGTAATTTTGACAATTCGGTGTGAAGTAGCCAGTGAAAAAAATTAAAAAAAGGCCTTTTTTGTCGTTTGCAATTTTGCTCCGGACAGTAGTCGAGTTTTTTACTTAGACTGTGATGGTGCATTTGTAATCATATTTTCAAAGTAGCCTTTTTTCGGAATGAAAGTACGCTTAACCACAAGAGTTCGTTTTTGGGGGCCATTTTTATTTTATTTTTTTGATTTTCAAAATATTCACTCCATTGGGCATTGATCATGTATAAAGTTAAAAAAAAAGTGGTAAAGAAACTAAAAAAATAGCTAATAAAAAACAGAGGGACGTTTTTACTTCATTAATGCACAGGCAAACAAAGTTCTATCTGGCGAAAGGATTCAGCAAGTGAAAAAATAAGATCAATTTTGATCATTCTCGGAATTGTATTGCAAATAGCTATGGCCATCCAACAAGAGATATCAAAGGTTGGCAAAAGGTTCTTATATTATTTTAAAAAAAGTTTGTAATTTGTTTACTTTTTATCCAGCTATTGTTTGGTTCCCAAAGACAAACACCAACTGATTAGCTTTCTGGGGCTTGCAAGTTACTACAGACGGTCTGTAAAGGACTTTGCAGGGATCGCAGAGAGCTTGTATCAACTCACAGAAAAGGAAAAACAGTTCAAGGTCAGGTGAATGCGAAAAGGGTTTCAAGGGACTCAAACACCAACTGTCTGATGCTTCCATTCTAGCGTACCCTATTCCAGGAAAAACATTTATTGTAGATGCCGACGCTAGTAATGTTGGGATTGGAGTCTTTCTTTCCCAGATCCATGATGGCAAAGAAAGTGTTTTTTCCTACTTCAGAGAACGGGAGATCCGGATATGGATGCGATTCTCGCCTGGAAGGAACATGCGGGCAAGCCGAAAACACTTTTATTGGGTCCACGCAAATATCTCTTGCAAAAGATTATAGTTACTTTATTTCTATAGTTTACGATAGAAAGCATGCTGTGCTCGCATACTCCTTATCTCATGGTAGAAACAAAAGAGAGGGGTCGTTCCTTGTTGTTAGTGCAGTGATGCTCTCCATGAAAATCGCTGCTTCTCTCTCTCTCAAACGAAAAAAAGTATTTTATGAAATGCCCAGCAAACGACATTTGATAGCTGCACTCCTTATGCTTTTTTTGTCTCTGCTTTCTGCTATGAATTCACTTCAACCTCAAGTCAAGTTTGCCTCGAAATTTTTGTCAGACAACATCCGAAGGAAGGCACGTTGAGATCTTTGGAGAGGTAAATAATCTAATTCAGCTTGGAAATGACCCGACACGAATACCGGACAATACACTAGAATAGTTTTTTACATCTTACCCTGAAAAATACACTATAAACGTATTATATACTCCAACTGCATAGTTATAGAAGAAACTCCCTAAAGAACCGTTTGGCAATATGAAAAAGCCATTGGGAAAAACGTAACGGTATCTTTTTTAACTGGTGGATTTGCTTCCTCGATAGCGACGTGGATGCTACTGCTGATATGATAACAAACATAATTTCACTGGGTATGCTTTATTCCTAACCGGATAAAAAGTATCAAACCCAAGGTAAACGCGTGGTGTGGCTCGAGCAGCAAAGACGCTATCACGTTGAAAGAGGTAAGGCCGACCCATCTGAGGAAAACAGAAAAGAGTTTAAACGAGCCGGAAATGACTGCAATGCAAACATTATTCATGTCAAATTCTCCTACAGCCTCCAATTCGGCCTATTTCCTCATTAGTTAATGCATTTTTTCACCAATAAT
Source organism: Portevinia maculata (assembly GCA_949715645.1). Lineage (NCBI taxonomy): Eukaryota > Metazoa > Arthropoda > Insecta > Diptera > Syrphidae > Portevinia > Portevinia maculata. The sequence goes on from OX454528.1 coordinate 100,580,083, forward strand.
TGTTGTTTCTATAAAAGTATGTTTTGAACTAAAGTCCCTAATACTCTTAATGCCTTTATATTTGATTGGGAATATGAAAACAGGTAGATTTAACTACTATTCGCAAACAGGTGGAACGAAAAAAAGGACTAATTTTATTACCTTATTGGGAAATGCATCATAAAAATTTGCCTAATCGCAATTTTTTTCAACATAAACATAATATAGCTTCTTCCTTATTGCATTTGGTTTTCCTCATATTATCGATGGATTTGAAAAATTTAGTAAAATTAAATCAAGAAACTACCTGTTCGCAAGCATGTGGAACGGAGTGTATAAACTTCCAAACATGCAAAAATGCGGACAATATGGTTCCATAAGTTGGGATAACTAAATGATTTTTGAAGTGCTTTGCATAAAATGTCAAAGTGCCAACTTCATTGAACTTGCTTTTAAAGTCGGTTCTTTACCAACATCGAATGATAATAGATAATTAATTTCTCTTTAGAGGTATGCACTGCAGCAACTTCTGTAATATTAAAATCCTTCTATTATACTGAAATACATGGCCCCGGTCACACAGATAGCGTTTTTAACTTCGAGTTGAATTCACCGTCGCGTTGCTTAAAATTACAGATTATATCCAGACCTCTGCGCCTAATTTGTCATTTCAATTATTTTTTGATTGATATGTAATAAAAAAATTGAATATTAATTTTGCTTTTTTGGGATCATGGCACGGAAAATAATAATAATAATTTGGCATGTGCGCTGGATTAATTAGATTAAGGTATATTTATAGCTAGTGCTCACAAATAATTATACATCTAGCCCGAGAGCCGTATCTTAGACGTGGCTGCTTTTACCGGGCCCAAATTCGTAAGTTCAATTCAAAATTTCAGATTTAAGAATCTGATGTTAATGTTTGTTTTCAAAAACTAAAGCAAACTTTCTGGCTGTTGATTTAAATTCATACTTAAATTAATTTTATTTTAGGATAGAGTTTTTGGAGCTTCTTTCGATTGAAAGCGTCACATGAAATGTTTAAAGTTAAGTAGAAACCGTGGTATAACGTCTCGAGTTAAAATTCGTAACGTAAGCGAAAATCAAAATGTCAGCCCAAATTTCGATAGTTTCGTCTTACAATTCGTTTTAAATTTTGACATTTAAAATTTCAGCGAAATGCTAAATTTTAAAGTATCAAAGGGCCATGCCCAAAAATGGTGCATTTTTTTTGATGGCACACCAACGCGACTTAGCAGGATGTGTAGAGTACTTCAATATAAACAATAGTTACCATCACAGCTCAGCTCTAAAGTACATCGGCCTTGAGTTATGCGCCCTAATCTAATAGGACGTATACATACGAGTAGTTTTTCTAATTACATGAATACGTGTTATAGATTAGGGCGCATAACTCGAGACGGATGTACTTTAGAGCTGAGCTGCCGTTCTACTTCTTCATAATACTACCACCTTATAGTAGGCAATGAAATAAGTCAACAATTGCATTGAATTTGTAGGTGCAGCATTGAAAAAATAACTTGCTGTGCCTTCCATACAATACAGGCAATATAAGAGTACTGTATCTATTACAGAAATTCAAGCTAAAATTATTGCAAGGTAAAAACGGCGCAACTACTTGCGACATTGTATATGCTTTCGATAAATACAATGCTTCCGATTCCGAAGTGTCAAATTAAATTTTCAAAATTCAGTGAAAGCGGTAAAATAGAATTTCGATATATTTTTCATGAAATTTCGCATTTCGGTTCGGTGGAAACGTAGTATAAAATAAATTTGTTCGTGAAATTTTGCATTTCGGTTAGGTAGTTAGAAACGTAGGTACTTTTAATACTTTTTGTTTATTGTTCTAAAAAACAACATCACTTTGCAAGACAACACACCTTTTGGAAAATGCACCTCAAATACCTCTTTTCACTTTTGCATAACACGCCAACAACAAACCGAACACACCCAGAAATATCCCAAAATTCCTCTACTACCACAAACCCAACAACACCAAACTGACACAACTCAAATGTAATGAAAATAAAAAGAAAACGAATTTTGTCAAAATGGCGGCAAGTAATATGTAAGGTGTTTTCTTCAACGAATGAAAATTATTCCTCAAAAAGTAACAATAACCGTGTATCTCCCTCGAAATGATTTCAACAAATAGTTTATCTCTGATTTTCCACTAACTGTGAAGTGTTTAAAGTGCAATTTGTTCCTAAAATTCGAGTAGTGTTTGAAAAATAAGAATAAAATATTCTGTAACTCGTCTCCCGTATGTGTTGTATATGTAGAGTTTTGTAAAAGTCGAATCACAAGTGTTATACGTACTTCTCCTCGGTTCCGTGTCGTCGCCGTGATTTTGTGTGTTAAAAAATTCGAATTTCCCCAAAAAAGGAAACGAATTGCGAGTGCCGTGTTTTTCTGTCTTTCAGCGCACCCACTGAATGGAGCAGCAGCCCCAGGACGCGCTTGGATATTGCATAGAAAATCCTCAGAAGGTGAGTTTTTTTTCGCAAGTTTTCCCTACTTAAGTGGTTGGAGTGGTGTGTGCATTAATTAGTCCAATACATGGGCGCACCTTTTTTCCACGACTTTCGGGAGAAAACGCCACGAAAATACCTACGACGAAAAATTCAATTCGATTTCGATGGCACAAGAGATCATTTTGCAAAGTTTTCATGGCGTTTTGTCGATTTATTTTTAATATTAAAACCTTTGGCATAATTACTGAACTGCGGCGGTGGCGGCGGCGGCGGCATTGTATGCATTTTGTTTTTGTATTTTTTGGGTCATGGCTGGCGATGGACCTCTGCTGCTGCTTGCCAGTGCCACCAAACGCGAGTGATTGTCGATTCGGGGGGGTGGGGGCGAGACGAGGTGCTTCTTTTACGCATTTTCTTTTGGGGAATTTCTTCACCTTCGCCAAGAAAACGACGAAGAAGAGAAGCAGAAGACTTTGAAGAGATGCCACAACTTCAAGCAAGATGAATAATTTCAGAATTTCGATTTCATCTTCGCTTGTTGTGCGTTGATTCGCTTTTGGGCGAAGTGGAGTGTGTGTGGAGGGAAACTCCTCGGGAGACACAGAAAAGTAAAGTTTTAGAAGTGGTACCAAGGTCCTTTTGTAATAGGGGTGTGCCGTCTTTGTTGCGGAAAAGGAGATGTGTACATTTTTTTTTGTATAATTTTCTCTCAGGCTGTGCAATTTCGTTTGCTCTGGGCATGTCCTTGGGCAGAATTTTAGAGGGTAGATTTGAGGACATCTCAAAAGGCGTACCGAATGTCGAGAATCAGCAGCTGAACACATTTCTGTGAAGGGGTTTAGGGGCTTCGGTTTAATGGCATTGTTATGATTAAATTGGGCCAAGTTGGTTACCAGACGGGGTGGGGTGATGATGGTGCATTTTACAAGTTATCGAGAATATGACACTTGGTAAATTTCAAGGTCATCAACAATTGTAGATGTATTTTAGGAAAGTGAGAGGAAAGCTATCTATTTATGTGGGTACGAAGGGCTATTTATCCTGAAAATTAGTGACCAAGTCCAGCATCTGTGTAAGTACACGAACTGGTCAAAGACAGAGCAGATAGTCTCCTCCTCCTCCTCGTTTATGCAGCTTCTGCAGAAGTCGTTTGAATAAACGATAAGCCTCGATGCGTGCCTGCCTATCAGACATTGCCCTGTAATGGCACCTATAGTGGAGCTAATATGCATTCGGTTTAGTGAGATGAGACTCTTAGAGCTTCTCAGGTCCAGCTTTGGCCAGATACGCTAAGTCGCAAGACATGAATTACTACTTGTCCACCTAAGGTTTGTTCTTTCGATTGCGAATAGCTTGAATAAAAGTTTGCAAGTAGCGATTGTTATACCCAGAAAACCCTTGTTAGGTAAAAGAGGTAGTTTGGTTCCCTTTTTGGCGAGTTCATCTGCCATGTAGTTTCCTGGAATATCTCTATTCCCCGGCACCCAACAGAGGTGAATGTTAAACTGCTCCGCCATCTCCCTAAGAGATGAACGGCAGTCAAGGGCTGCGATGGAATTTAAAGACACTGAATCCACGGACTTGATCGCCGCTTAACTGTCTGAGAAGATACCGATGTCAGGGCTTCTTTTATCGGCTAAATTTCCGCCTGGAATACGCTACAATGATTAGGAAGACGGAAAGAGTGAATAATATCTAGCCTTTCGAAGAAAACGCCTCCACCAACCATGTCACTTGTTTTTGATCCATCGGTATAGAAGTGGATCAATTTATCTTCCGCAAATACAGCGTCACCTCAGAATGATCTGGAAGGAATAGTGATTCGAAAGTTCTTTCCGAACTGTAATTGGTGTATGGTGTAGTCTATGTTTCCTGGTAGAGACTCAAATGAGTCCAGAATGATGGAGTTTACAATATTATTGTTAACCCACTGCAAGGTAGCTTTTAAGCGGACAGCAGAACAGGCCGCTGTTTGCTTGCTAAAAATGTCAAGAGGTATCAGATGTAACAGAATATCTAGTGCTGCGGAGGGGTGGTCCGGAGTGCTCCGCTTATGCACAAACATACAAGCTGTGCGTTGGACTTTGTCCAGCTTATCACAATGTGTAGCTTTACCTAGGGCAGTCCACCATACAGCAATACCGATGTAAGAATCGGTCTTACGACCGATACATATAGCCAATGAGTGATGCGGGGTTGTTGCCAATGGCTTTTTTGCAAGAGAAAAGTGCTACTGTGGCTTTTTGGACTTTTTCTTGTATATTGGGTTTCCAGCTTAACTTGCCATCAAAGATTAGACCCAAGAACTTAACTTTGTCGGAAAAAGGTAAGCTTATACCTGACATCCAAGCCATAACGAATAGCCCATTTCTTTAGCTTGTTGAGAGCGTTTTGCAGGAGTTCCTTTATAGTGTTGAGGTGCTTTCCAGAGACGGCAATAGCAGCGTCATCCGCATAGGCAATCACCCTGCAGCCCTCCCCTTCCATGTATATCAGTAGTTCATTCACCACCAAGTTCCAGAGAAGGTGGGAAAGACCTCTACTGGCAGACCTCCTGGCAGATGTATCGCCCAGTTATGAGTTGATAATCCGACTTGTGACCAGTAGATTAATCAATTCACCAAGCGAACCATCCACATTCAGTTCTGTTAGTGCATTTGCGATTGCAGATGTGCTCACATTGTTAAAGGCGCCTTCTATATCTAAGAAAGGCATAATGTATTCATTTTGATGAAGGGAGTATGCAATAGTGCGTACCAGAGAGTGAAAGGCGGTTTACAGTACGCATGTTGAGCCGCAGACAGAAGTTGCGTATTAATAGATGGATATCAATCAGTCGCCGCAGCGTTTTAAGGAGGCCTGATGATAGACTAATAGGTCTGAGGTCTTTTTTACTGACCACTTTCACTTCTCTCCAATATGCCAGATTCAAACAGCTATTCAGAATCATCTCAAGTGCTAGTACGGTGATATCCGAAGACATTTGTAGTTCGTCAGGTATTATGCCGTCTGGTCCTGCAGACTTGAAGGGCTTGAAGCTTTCAATTCAATTCAATTCAATTCATTTATTCAATAGTTTGTACATTAAGATATGATCTTTTATAGTACTTAGTATTTTACACATTAGTTATAATAATTCAAAATACTTAAATCTAATAACAATCTTAATCTAAGTGTTACATAGGATAGAAGCTGGCTTTAAGAGTAAATAAAGAAAGGGAATGGATAATGAGGGAAAGAATTTAAATGGATAAGTTAGAGAAATGATGAAAAATTGCACTTTTAAAATTGGTTGGATTTGAGATATTCTTCAATTGAGAGGGCAAAGAGTTCCAAAGCCTTACAGTATGGATAAAAAATAAGCGTGATGAGTTAAGGCTATTGTGACGATAGGGAATGAGGTTGATGGTTCTTGAGGAGCGAGTATAATTAAGTCTGTTGTACAAGTAAGACGGAGTTTGAGTTATCATAATTTTATGCAAAAACATACAATTCCTGGCGTTGATATATTGTTCCAAAGTACAACCAAGCAAACCCCTAGCAAACACAGAAATATGGTCATATCTACGTATGCCATATATATAACGCACTGCATCGTTAAAGGCAACTTGCAGTTTTCGCTGGGTTGAGGAGTCAAGACTGCTATAGACCACCTCAGCATATGTTATGAGAGGTAGGACTAGAGACAGTACCAGCTTTCGTCTTGTTTCCTGAGGGGTAAAATAAGCACTGATCCACAATTTGCGAAGGCATCCGTAGATTCGCCCCACGACCACATTTGTGTGATTGTAACCAGACAAATTTCGGTTGATAATAAGCCTAGACTAGTGACTGAGTCCACAGCTTTAATTTTGTTATTCATAAGGTAAACATCGGGAAGGAGGCAAAGGTCGAAATTATTTTTTGAAATGGGTATTATTTGAGACTTTGATGGATTGGCTACAGATCAGGTTGTAATATGTTTTAAGTCTCCATTGATGAGAAGAACAAGTTCACTGAGGTTACCAGAAGGCTTCGCTAAATGTAGTTGGACATCGTCAGCATAAAGGTGTACTGAAGTATATTTACAGAATGTTGGAAGGTCGTTAATAAACATGGAGAAGAGTATCGGGCCTAATATTGAGCCTTGAGGAACTCCCTGCTTTATTTCTTTCAACAGTGTAAAACGTTCACCAGAATTAACCCTTTGCGATCTGCCAGAGAGAAAACTGCTGATCAATTTTACTGCTCTTTCACTGAAACCAAATTGATTCTTAAGCTTCCAACAAAGAATTTTATGATTAACTTTATCAAAAGCCTTAGAAAAGTCTAGCAAACACAGAAACAAAACATAACCCCTGTCATAATCCTGCCTTAGTTCTTCAAAAAGGTTAACCATAGCTGTAGAACAACTGTGGTTAGCTCTAAAACCAGATTGCTGAGCATACAGCAATTTGTTCAGTGACAAGTGCTTCGTTATCTGCTTTGCCATAACCTTTTAAAAAACCTTTGATAGACAAGGTAGAATGCTAACCGGTCTAAAATCAGCAGGAGAAGATGCATTTGTTTTCTTTGCTATTGGCAAAACTCTTGCAAATTTCCAGAGCTGAGGAAAAGTTGACGTAATTATGCACCAGTTAACTACATGGGTGAGATGAGAGACCATTTCCGGTAAAATGAGTTTAACAAATCGAATTGGAAAGCCATCCTCACCTATCGAATTGGACTTTATGGCTGTAACGCATTGAATAATTTCAGCTTCCGTGGCTACTTCGAAACTTTCGAACGTTGGTACAGAGCCTACACAGTCTACTGTTCGATTAGAAGTTGAGCTACCAGCAGTGGGATCATCACCCAGGAAAAAATTATTCAAGTCATCTGGATCCAGATCACACGGAGAGTTATTCCTTCCAACAGACATACCGATTGTTTTTAGGTTGCTCCAAAGTTTCTTTGTAGGAAGGGAGGGATTTGGTTTAAAAGCATACAAGTTTTTCCTTGACGTGCGCAGGACGGTGGTTGAGTAATTCCGAGCCACTTTGTATGCGGACCAATTTACCTCAGATGGTCTATGCTTCCATTTACTGTATAATTTGTTCCTTGTCTTAATAGAGCAGACCACCTCCGAAGTAAACCAAGGACATGCTTTGTTCTGAACTTTCACTGTTTTCATAGGCACACATTCATCATACAATTTTAGTAGTATTGATTGAAATAGTCTAACTTTTTCATTAGGATTACCAGTTAATCGGCATTGCTCCCAGGGAGCAGAAAAAGTATCAACTTGAAGAACGTTAGCATCAATAGAATTAAAATCTTTATAAGTAAAAGTGTCAGGGATGGCAGTTTTCGAAAAATTTATGTCATAACAACAAAAAAGTAGATCATGGTCAGAAACATCAAATGAAAGTTGGTCAAACAAGAGAACGAGCGATGAACATGAAACAATTATAAGATGAAGAAGACTGGGTACTGTTTAGGAGAAAGCGAGCCTGTTTTGTTAAGCTCTCGTTGAGATAACAGCTTTTTTCCGATGCAATGCCCACATGTTGGAGACGTAGTTCAGTTACATTTTTCTTTCGGTAGTTGGCAGCTGATATGAGAACGGCATTTCGCTCAAGAGTGTTGTTGAATTTTATTATGATGGGAGATGTAATGGTGTTGGTATTGCAGTTTCGTTTTTTTGTGCGAAAAATATTTTGTATTGGAGGCGGCTACATTCAATAGTGTGACAGAGTTTTACAAATAAACTTTCGGGGTTCTCGTTTGGGAGTGCAGGTATTCCGAAGAGCACTGCATCACAAGCAACTTCCCTCCTTTCCAAAGCGTTCCAACGTCGATGAAGAGCAACAATCTCAGCGTTTTGCGCCTGTATTGCTGTGTTGGTGTCTTTTTTAAGCACATCAATGCGATCGATGATATTTTTTTTCATTTCATCGAAAAGTTGATTCGAACGAAATCTCCAAATTGCAGAACAAATTTCTAAGCAAAATAGACGCAGTGAATGCAATTTGGAGATTTCGTTTGTGAAACCATGCTGCATTGTGTCAGCCTGTCTTTTGAGATGTTCCTCTAGAGTTTTGGCGGTGAGAGGAGCATTACAATCACTCAGCTATTTTGGCGCAGATGCGGCTGATTGTACAGGTTGAGTGGGCGTTGATGGCAGGCCTTTTGAAGAGATCGGTCTTGTTCGTAGGTTGGGAGCGGACATGATTTGAGAGAATTTCGATTGGATGATGGTGTTAGTGGTAGGGCAATGATAAAACAGAATCAAAATGTTTACCCGAACTGATTTTCACTTAAAAAGTCAATTAATCCAAAGAAATTGCGGATTTAGAACCTTACGACACAATAACCGAAAGAAAAACTTTAAACTAATAGTCCCAAGGCTTTGTAAGAGTTTATTTGTTAACTTTAGACACTATTTTAGCAGACTTTTGCTGGACGATCATAAAATCGCGTCTAGTCGTGATTACTCATACTCAAACGCAGCTGGTCCCTTGTAATCAGACTTTGAGAATTAGTTACCTGTGATAGTGACCTGTTCAGGTTACTATATCCGGTAATGTTGGAGCTACCTGGGAAGTGGGTAGCAAGAATCAGATTGAGCGATTCCTCGCTAGATGTCGTCCAAGAGCCATCAGCTTTCTTTAGACAGCTAGGCATAGTTGGATTCAAAGCGAGGATTTTTCTCATGCCTCAGAGGATTCTTCTATTTTGCCACAGAAGAGTCTCTAAGATGATATTTTGGCTTACTTTGGTTCTTTTTTAGATAATTTAATAATTTTATATACAAATAGATTACCAAGAAAACACGCCTATTGAATTCATGTGTTTTCAATACATATTTGCAGTTTCAGCTACAGTGTGCAGTTAATGCAGCGTTGTGTTCAGTCTCAAGGTTTGGTCACATTTTGCGTGGAAACAAATAAGGTACCTTTATGACTCCATGTAACCTACCACCATGGGCAGAAACATAAAACATAAAATTGTGTCGTTGCTTTGATTTCGTATAAAGTTGCGTAAACTTAATTTAAAAAGTTAAGTGGGTGAATAGTCAATTTGTGCAACCAAATGGAGCACATAGTAGTTTACCTTTCCTGGTGCTCGATTTGTAACCGCCTTTGCCCTAATGGTATTATTTGAACATTTCTGGACATTAGGTCCGTTCTTGAAAACGTAAAACTTAATGCGAAATTGAAGAAAAACTGTGAATTGTGGTTTTATTTATACATTTTTTTACGCAGAGTTTCAACTGGTAAGAAAAAGAAAACTGTTTAAGGACCGTAGCTGGGGGTTCCGTCAACCATATAAGAAAAGGCAAACATTGCAGCAAAATTATATGCTTAGTAATCCAACTCACCATATGCTCAGAGGAAACCAACTTGTCAATTTGAGATGTATAGAGTATAGGACAGATAAAAAAGATATAGGATTGATGTTACATAACCAAAAACTTTGCCTCAAACTGTCGTCCAGCTAAATTTAGGACAAGTACTTCTGCACCCACTATCGAAATAAAGCAAACCCGACAAAGGTGTTAAGTGAGAAATGTTAAATTACATTTTTGCATGAGAGATATTAGGTCCGTCCGCGTAATTTTATATGAATAACAATTATAACTGTCAAATCTCAAAATCGAGAAAAAATCCTTTTACTTCGGTCAATTTCCATTGGGCATTTTTGAGAAATCTACAGCTCTTTTTTGGTCTGAGAGCAAGATTTCATTTTCAATTGGGCCCTAAAAGCATTTTTTTTACAGATCTAGAGAACTTTGCAAACATCGATTCCGGAGCAAGATTTACACTTACTTGCACAACAGCACAACATTAAACAACTGCCACTGAAGATTTTTTTAAAATTTTTATTTTGTCGTGTTTTTGCTCCTGCAAAGAATAAACTTAAAATATTTATGTTTTTACCTGCTCTTGTGGAATTAAGTAGATTACCGTAAATTAATGATGTGTGTTTTTGTTTCTGTGAAAACAAAACACAGTTAGTTAATATTTTTACTTTTTTGCTTCTGTGGAAGAGAAAAACACCAAACTATTTGCGTTTGCAGTTTCTGTGAATACGAACATTATTTACCAATAAAATAAAGCGTTTTTGTTTGCGACCTTAGAAAATAAAATTATTTGACAAGAATATTATGTCTTGCTTCCGTGGCAAATAAATCTATTTAACAATAAAATGTGTATGTTCTTTGTTCTGGGAAAAAAAAGAAACGAAATATTTGTTCGGCTCGCAATTTAAAAACAGAAAACTGTTTCATTAGACGTTTTTCTTTTTTAGCTCCGAGCTTCGAGCTCAGGGCTCGCTCGATGAGCTCGATTAAAAATGACCGAGCACATCGAGCGAAAAGCTGAGCGCGGCTGACTTCATTTTTTTTTTGTGAATGACAGAAAAAAAAAATCAAAGCAACGTAAATGGCGGACGAATCTGGTTGCTCTCTCAGTGAAGGTAAAGAAAAAAATAAGTTTTGAGCAGAATAATATAATTATTTTTGATATTTTTTATTGCAGGGGTGCTCAATTCTGTTTCTTAATTAGCTCGGAGCGCTCAGGTTACGTTCAGCTCGGAGCGAGCTCTGTTCGCTCGGGCCCCGCTCTGTTCCCCGTTCGGGGCTAAAAAAGAAAAACGCATATTATGAACGACAAACCTGACATATGAGAGCAAAATCTGAAAAGCCCAATGGAAAACGACATTAGGTACTTTAAAAAAAAGAATGCGAACACTTTCTCAGAGAAAAATGTCAAACAAAATAAAAAGCATATTTTTTTGCTATCAAACTCATTCATTTCTTACCAAGCGAAATTCTGTGTCATGAAAAATAAATAAAAATTCATGTTTTTCCATTTTCTCTGTACGCGAACGACTTTGTGAAGTTTTACATAAAAGTTTGTATAACTTTACGTTTTTAAATCAGTACGTGAACGGACTTACGTTTGACACTCCTACTGTTTGACACGAATTACAATAAAGTACTTCGCCCAGAAAGAGATAGCTTCGCAAAGTGGTCTATTGATGAAACTTTAATTAAGTGAAAATAACGAAGAACATAGAAAAAGTGAGCGTTTCAAGGGACATTTTGGAAAAATACATTTGTTTCCGGTTTTAAGAACCTCTTTTCGGTTTCCAAGGAGGTCTTTCCAAAATATTCTTCAACACAAGAATACTCTACTACTCTAGCAAATTATGGAAAATGTATTTTTCTTGGGTTGTACGGTCCTTTTGGTAAAATAAACTTGAGCACAACAACAACTGTGTGGTTTCTAAGCCTTTTTTGGACCGCTTGGTAAAGAAACCTTGAGCAAGGAAATACTGGGCGGCTTCTTCAGACATTCTGGGAAAATAACCCCTTAGTAATTTTTTTTCATTCATTTCATTTATTTATTTTATTTAAAGCTGACATGATGCTACAAGAAATTAATTAGAGATATATTGGATAGTAACAGGTGAGCACAGCGACCCATTTAACATCTTGAAGCTCTCCCGCAGGTGTGCGGGAAAGAGACAGCGAATGGTTTTACAAAATCTAGATGAGGAGTAACGTAGTCGGTGCATACATTACTGTCCCGTTGTACTGGGTTTGTAGTTTTCTATTTGGCTTAGCCGCAGAGCACTGTTTGCGGCAGATTCTTGTACAAAAAGGTCTAGGGGTTTTAGATTTAGGATCGCCTAAAACATCGCTGTGGGGGTGGTTCTCATTGCCCCAGTAGTACCAATACAGGCAATTCTTTGAATCCTAGTCATAGTCTTATCTGTTACATCAATAAAAATAATTTTAAGTATCGAAATTTTGTATTAATTACGTTTTCAGAAAACTATAAATGAATGGCAAAAGGAAAGTTTTTTCGATTTTATTTTCATTGTTATAATACGACTAATTCTGTTGCGACATGTGTAAAAATAGTTTCTCCCGAAATACGACGGACGAACTTATTCTCTGTAACTGATGGGGAAGAAAATTCCCCAAACGAATAGCTTTTAATAATGAAAGACCGCTCTCCAACTGTGTGCGTGAATCGCGACAAAATAAGCCTAAGGCCTCTTAGACCAAGAACCGATAGCATATTTTGGGAGTGGAGGTATAACCAAAATTTATTTACTTGTTTGTAAAGATACGAGGGCGGGTCAATAAGTCCGTGACTTTTTGAATTTCTGACCTCTTTACTGAAACAGCAACACTGCTCCTGTCAACAGGCATCTGTCAGTTGACTCCTGTCAAAATTTAAACTTGCTGCGTCAGTTAGTTTGTGTTTGACAGCTATTTTTATCAGACTACTCACTAATTTGAGGAGAAAATGGAAAAAAGTGAATTTCGTGTGCTTATCAAGCATTATTTCTTGCGAAAAAAAACCATTACCGAGACCAAGGCTAAGCTTGAAAAATACTATGGGGACTCTGCACCATCGATTTCAATGGTAAAAAAGTGGTTTACTGAATTTCGTTGTGGCCGTACAAGCACTGAAGATGCCGAACGTCCTGGACGCCCAGTTGAGGTCTCTACACCCGAAACAATCGAAAAAATTCACGATATGGTGTTGGCCGACCGAAGATTGAAAGTGCGAGAGATTGTGGAAGCCGTAGGGATCTCGCATGGCTCAGTGGTTTCAATTTTGAATGATCACTCGGGCATGAGAAAGCTTTCCGCAAGATGGGTGCCGCGTTTGCTCACAGTCGACCACAAACGCAATCGTGTAACAACTTCACAGGAAGGTTTGGCGTTGTTTAATCGCAATATGGAGGAGTTTTTGCGCCGTTTTGTAACCGTGGACGAAACATGGATCCATCACAACACACCAGAGACCAAACAACAGTCAAAACAGTGGGTTTCTAAGGGTGAATCGGCGTCAAAGAAGGCCAAGGTGGGTTTGTCAGCCAATAAAGTTATGGCGACTGTTTTTTGGGATGCACGCGGGATAATCCACATTGACTACCTTCAAAAGGGAAGAACAATCAATGGGGAATATTATGCCAACTTATTGGACCGATTCAATGACGATTTGAAAAAAAACCGACCTCATTTGGCCAAGAAAAAAGTTCTTTTCCACCAAGGCAATGCAAGGGTACACACATGTGCAGTTGCCATGGCAAAAATCCATGAATTGGGCTATGAATTGCTCCCTCATAAACCCTATTCTCCAGATTTGGCTCCGAGCGACTACTTCTTGTTCCCAAACCTGAAGAAATGGCTTGGTGGAAAAAGATTTGACTCCAATGATGAAGTCATCTCGCAAATAAAGGCCTATTTTGAGGACCTCGACAAATCATTTTTTTTGGAAGGGATAAAAAAATTGGAGAAGCGTTGGACAAAGTTTATAGAGCTCAAGGGAGACTACGTTGAAAAATAAAATTATTTTTTTTATCAAAAAATCTGTGTTTTATTCCAAAGGTCACGGACTTATTGACCCGCCCTCGTACTAGCATCGTGATATCAAATGCAGTCGTCTGGCAGGGTTTTTTTTCGCCGGAGCTGAGGGCGGGGGTTTGAAAACGCAGATTTTTCGGATTCAGGACATTTGTTATAAATTATTCCATAAAGTTTAATGATGGCTCCAAAATCATAATATTCGTCTTAACTCATTCCTGTTAATTCTAAATACATATATAAGATATTGGACCTGCTACACGTGTGGACTATACACATCGTTCACTACAAGAGGAGTAACATCAAATATGTAATGAGATTTCACTTCTGGAGCAAGCCATACCCAATGGTTAAACATGATTTACGTTAAGGCTATATTTAAATCACACCACAACTGAATACGCGACAAATCTTCATTCATTCTAGACACGCAGTCTTGAGGTGGTTGTCAGCTACACCCAACACACTTAGACCGAAGTGAGGTCCATTGTGATGCCACGTGGATCTGGAGGGTTTCTCCCTCTACCCTTTAAACTATTTAGAGATCCTAATGAATCGTGATAGACGTCTAACGTCTGTGTTTGCTAAGTCACTAAGATCATTAAGCAAGAAGGCTCCCAAATAGAGATTTCTTTTACGGGACAGTGCAGGACATGTACAAAGAAGGTGAAGTGTAGTCTCCTCCTCCTCGTCCGTGCTGCTTGATATTTTCATCTGTGCATCCTCAGATTTAATGTAATGTGAAGTTTATCAATTATGTTGCGAATAGCCGACTCAGTTGGTCAAATATGTTAACCATAAGCACTCTATAAACCTTTTTTACTGATCGCTGATCTTGGAAATGAATTCTCACAACTTGTAAACGCTGCACGGGCGAACCAAAATGATTGCCAAGCAAACACCACTGAATAAAACCATGGTGTCAGCTGTCAGATTAGCTTTCAGCTGTCTGAGTGTTGCCATATTAAAAAAATATGAAGACACCCTATATGAGAGAAAGCTAACAATGGTCAGGTCAAACATTTGATGAAACTTTTTGAATACAAATTTAAATTTTTGGCAATAACACTGGAAAAGTTCCCACACTTTTTCAGGGTTCATCTTGAGGTCACAAACTACAGCTAATGGACAACAACTACTACCTGAAATTGTCGTGCGGGTGTTCTTTGTTTCTATATTTAAAAGTAAGGAACTAGAAGCGTTCACTCAAAAAGAATAAGTCCATCAAATAAAGTGGACAAGTGGGCCATCTCCAACTGAGCCCATTCACTTGGCAACGCACGCTGCCCGCATTGTGTACTATTTTTAGAAGACGTCAGGAATTCTGTTTGTTGAATCATATTCGACGCCAACGTGTCGTCAACGAAACCTTTTATAAAGCTACACCGCAGTTGTTGATCCACTCCACACACACGAAACGTGTTATCAACTCGGACATTTTAGTTGAGCGAGTTCCTTTAATTTATTTGTTTTTTCCACACTCCCATTCTTCTTTGCCACTATCCACTTTGTGGCTGAGGAATGTGTTTATTTTTTGTTTTGTTGAAACTTCCTTTTGCACCGTCCTTGACGATCTAGATTCCATCGTCATCGCAGCGTAAGTTTTTCGCTTTTGACATGAAGGCGAGTGGTTATTCTTTAGCAAGCAAATAAATGGAATTGGAATGAAAAGGTGTGGGATATTCTTTTTATTATTATTTTTTTATAAAGGGAATGCATTTTGCCGGAAATACGCAAACAAAAATGAAAGAGACAACACCAAGCTAGTTAAAGTCCAACCGCTTTTTTGATAGTAGTTTCGGTTGTGTGTGAGATTGTGAAGTACGAATTGCTTTCGTTTGTTTGTCACGTTCATGAGTACGCGATGAAACGAACAAAAATAAACACTCCCCAACTAGCGTGTGTGCGAGTGTGAGTTTGCAGCGTGTCTTCTTCGCGTTTTATTCGGCAAATTTGCAGCATTTTGAATGGAATTTTAGTTAATTGTTTAAATCTATTGTTGGTGTCTGTCAGTAGCGTCGTAACGCAACGTTGCATGTATTAGGAAAACAATTTGTTTTTTTTTTGTAGTACCTGACTGCTGCAATGACAGACAAAGTGTTGCTAAATTTGCCCATACGATGAGCAAGTTATAGATGAGCAAATATTTGCTTATTCAAGTGTGTGTGTGCCTTAAATGTTGATAGTTACTGTTAGTACTGGGGGTAGAAAGTAAACGCAAATGGCAGCGCTACTTTGTGTACACGATTTAATCAATTTGGCTGTTATCCTTGAGTCTGAAAAATATGGCAATCTCTAAAGAGAAAGGCTGCGTAAGACGAAACGCAAAGAGACGTTTGAATTGAATAGAGTAAGTTAGGGTAATATGGAATATGTGGATAATATTGAATACCTACCATTGTTTCTCTGTAAATTCTATTGCGACATCTCTTCCTTCATGTTCACAACTTAGGTTACTGAAAATGTTTAAGCAATCTACTATTCAATTTCAAGTAGCTGTCAAACTGGCAACACGAAAAATTCAAAAGTAAAATTTGTTGCAACCATAACTTTTAACGTGTGGAGCTTTTACTTGAAAAAATAAATAGTAAAGTTACTTTTGATCGAAGTAAAACGGTTTAGATCCCAAACTTTGTAATTGTATTAACGTCTGTTGCTGGTTAAAATAAATAAACGGTAAGTTACTTTTGACTTTATTTCTGTAAAGTGTAAAATGTTGGCAATATGGAATACCAAGTTGTCGGTTAAATGGAATAGTAATAAAGCCTAGATTTTGTATGCAATAGATGGGCCCCAAAGACCCAAACTGGTGCAAAGCGCAAACAATGGAAACCAGAGGACATGAAACAGGCCATTAAATGCGTGCGTTTGAATCAAATGGGTTACCTTAAAGCTTCAAAAGCATTCAATGTCCCCCGCGGAACTCTGTTTAGATTGGCCATTTCTGCGAAAACTCCAACTGAATTATCATGCATTTCACTTGGAAGAAAACCCATCTTCACAAATGAAATGGAGTTAAATATACGAGGGCGGGTCAATAAGTCCGTGACTTTTTGAATTTCTGACCTCTTTACTGAAACGGCAACACTGCTCCTGTCAACAGGCATCTGTCAGTTGACTCCTGTCAAAATTTAAACTTGCTGCGTCAGTTAGTTTGTGTTTGACAGCTATTTTTATCAGACTACTCACTAATTTGAGGAGAAAATGGAAAAAGGTGAATTTCGTGTGCTTATTAAGTATTATTTCTTGCGAAAAAAAACCATTACCGAGACCAAGGCTAAGCTTGAAAAATACTATGGGGACTCTGCACCATCGATTTCAATGGTAAAAAAGTGGTTTACTGAATTTCGTTGTGGCCGTACAAGCACTGAAGATGCCGAACGTCCTGGACGCCCAGTTGAGGTCTTTACACCCGAAACAATCGAAAAAATTCACGATATGGTGTTGGCCGACCGAAGATTGAAAGTGCGAGAGATTGTGGAAGCCGTAGGGATCTCGCATGGCTCAGTGGTTTCAATTTTGAATGATCACTTGGGCATGAGAAAACTTTCCGCAAGATGGGTGCCGCGTTTGCTCACAGTCGACCACAAACGCAATCGTGTAACAACTTCACAGGAAGGTTTGGCGTTGTTTAATCGCAATATGGAGGAGTTTTTGCGCCGTTTTGTAACCGTGGACGAAACATGGATCCATCACAACACACCAGAGACCAAACAACAGTCAAAACAGTGGGTTTCTAAGGGTGAATCAGCGCCAAAGAAGGCCAAGGTGGGTTTGTCAGCCAATAAAGTTATGGCGACTGTTTTTTGGGATGCACGCGGGATAATCCACATTGACTACCTTCAAAAGGGAAGAACAATCAATGGGGAATATTATGCCAACTTATTGGACCGATTCAATGACGATTTGAAAAAAAAACGACCTCATTTGGCCAAGAAAAAAGTTCTTTTCCACCAAGGCAATGCAAGGGTGCACACATGTGCAGTTGCCATGGCAAAAAGCCATGAATTGGGCTATGAATTGCTCCCTCATCCACCCTATTCTCCAGATTTGGCTCCGAGCGACTACTTCTTGTTCCCAAACCTGAAGAAATGGCTTGGTGGAAAAAGATTTGACTCCAATGATGAAGTCATCTCGCAAATAAAGGCCTATTTTGAGGACCTCGACAAATCGCGTTACTTTAGTTTAACCCAAGCAGATGTCAGGTTACTAGTTGAAAAGGAAAAAGAACCTGATGTGTTTCCATCCTCTTCGAAATCATGCCGGAAAGGGAAAGGGATTCGCCAAACGCTTCATCTAGTGACTCTTCTGTAAGTTTTGTGGCTGATGACAAAAGTTCTGATGAATTAAGGTCAGAGTTCGATTCTGAACCTCGTGAAGGCGTAAACTGCTATGTCTGTGACGTATCCTATCCTGATGGTCTATTATGGGACAGATGTATTCAGTGCAACATGTGATCACATAAGAAGTGTTTCAAAACATTATATCTATATAAATGTTGTGATAATTCATTTATATAATTCAAACTCTGAATGTATCTAACAAAATAAATCTTACAAAGAAGAAAAAATCGGTGATTGGTAATATGGAATATTCCATATTGTACTCGATTTTTGGTAATATGGAATATTCCTTATAACACGCACATTTTGTTGAGCTAAGATATTTGACCTTTTTTATGTAAAAACCGTAGCAAAAAAAGGTAAATTTTCATATTGTGGCAAGTTTAGCGAAGGTACCTACCAGAAAATATTATTAGTCTATTGAAACATTTGACGGGAATTTTGGACCAAAAATGTAAGCGCAATTTCAAAAATAAAAAGGTGTATTCCATATTACCCGAACTTACTCTATCATATAAAAACCTTCACGTATAACTTTAGAGGATTTATTAATTCGAATTTAGATGTTCTTTGGGCGGTCTCTTGACATAATAAAAGGAACAACAATGACGACATAAATAAATTCATTATAACGCATTATGAGCCTTCCGGTGTTTGGTTGCAGCTACATTATAAAGATTCCCACATGCTTACCATGTGGTATGTAATTCAATTCCCTTGAAGGCAATTTTACAATAAATTTAAGGGCGTCTCTCATTAAAAAAGGATTATAACATTGTCAACGGAAACCTCAAACGATATACCTAGTCTTTCATTCCGACTTTGTTCATTCTCCTGGGGGATGTTATGTATGTCGTCGATGTGTAACGAAACCAGAATTGTGTTAATCTTTTGAAAAACTACCGACAAACCTATTCGTACAAGGGAAAGCCAGCATCCGCATCCCTTTATCGTGCGGTAAATTAAAAGGGGTATATAGCAAACAGAAACACTTGCGCATGCATAATTGTTTATTTACGGCTCTGTTTGTGTTAAAAGATGCAGAAAACTTGATCCAAAGAAAGTAAACGGATTATTAGTCCTTTGAAATAGTTCAGAAGCCGGCAATTTCCACAAGGACAGTTAAATGTGTTTATGCGTCTATCAAGTTGCGCGTTGTGGATTGTATGTGGAACGCTAGGGCATTTCAGAAAGGAATTTCATTTATTTTCAGAATTTCCTTAGATGAAAACTAGGTATTATGGTCTGAAGTGTAAAACAGTTCAGTGGTAATTTTTTTATGGACGTGATTGTGTATCAGATGGCATGACAAGCAATTAGCGTCGCAATAACTTTTTAAAGTTACCTCATCGTGTTGTCACTTGGCATTAATCGTTATCACTAAACTTGTGGAATTATTATTTTTAGAAACGATACTCCACAAATAGTGGTGATAATTAAATGAAAACGCAGTCTGTTGCTTTTGTTGTGCTAATTCAATTCGGAAACATTCCAATCGAACTCGTTCCCCAAACGAAGCTGTTTGTTTTCACCTGTTCCCATTTGTAGCTACAACACCTTAAACGGGCTATTTAACAAGTTGACAAATAAGTAACACTCGTTTGGCGATTATGAAGTTCCGAAATTAGTGAATGACTTAGACTTTGAGATTGTGGGAGATATGCGGTGCGGATACGTGAGCTGTCGGCAGGAATTCTCGATCTTTTGTAGCTCATCCCTTGTTGGGTAATGTGTTGAAATAGTAGACCCTGTTTGAGAATGAAACCGGCAAACCCGTTTTCGACCGCGTCATAAACGATGTTTTCACGTTAACACTATTTATTTTTTATTTTTATTTATTTATTTATTCATCTACCAAATAAAACACCTTAACAGTTTTCGCATACAAATACTAAAGGTACATACAGTAAATATAAAATTACAAAAACATGATAGGTAATAACATAAGTTAATGAATTAAGAAAGTTTAAAGTTAGAGCATTAAGAGCGTTGAATTTAAATAAATCCCGATTTGCGATTAAATCCAGAGCAGTACTCTATTCTGGATCTTATTAAGGAGCACTAAAGAGTTTTTGGCAGGTGGCAATGGTGCGATGCTGGTGTATTCACAGAGAGATTGGCAGGTCGTTTGTTCGAATCCCGGCCGGAGCCATGCTTTTTAAAATTGAATACACACAAACAATTCAAATCTCCCTTAAACAATTAAGGCGTCACCTGTGGAGAAAAAAACCTATCGCACCAAAAACTTCTTTCCTATCCTCCTATTCTTTCACTTGTAAGCAGCACCCAAAAACAGGCATTGAATCCTGTGCTGGGTCCTGCTGGCAACATTATAAGGGTACTGTATTAATTATAGAAAAAATGAAAAATCCCTTTAACGCACGCTAATTATACAAAAAAGTACGAATGGATCACGAAAGTCTTCACAATTTCTTCTAATGAAAGCCAGAAGGGAAAAAGATTTAGAGACAATGTAGTCGATATGCAAATTGAAGGATAATTTATACTATCGAAAATCACCCCAAGATCCTTAACTTCAGATACTCTACTAAAAGCATCACTTCCAGCTTAGTATGAGTGAAGCAAGGGACTATGAGAACGAGATATCGTGCAAACTTGACATTTAGGCAAACTAAGCTCCAAATCGTTTTCGGAACACCATTGTAATAATAGGTTCATCTCAAGCAGGAATGTTAAACAATTCGAGAAGTTGGAGACTTTACAAAACATTTTGAAATTATCTGCAAATACCAGACATTCGCACCTTGTGAAAAGCTGAGGAATTTCATTTACAAAGAGTACAAATAACAACGGCCCTAAATGGCTTCCTTGTGGGACATCAGAAGTTGCGGTTACTACGTTCGAGAAAAAACCATCAACTTCGACGATACATTTCCTATTGAAAAGATAAGAAGAAAGCCACTTCAGGATGTTAGAATGAAACCCAAGCTTGGCTAATTTTCCTATCAACAGTGAGCGATTGATTCTGTCGAAGGCTTTAACGAAATCGGTATACAACACATCAACCTGCACACCGCCTTTGATCGAATTAAGACAGAATTTAGAAAATAGGGCTAAGTTTGTCGAGGTAGAGCGACCGGAAACAAAACCATTGCATAGGAGATAAATGTTTCTTTACATTGAATTCGATTTCGAAGACCTTTGGGATAACTGAAAGCTTTCTTATAGGCCTATAGTTTTCAACTAATTGCTTTTGCCCGCTCTTATGATAGGCGATATATGAGCAATCGTCCAAAAAATCAACGGTAGAAAGTGAAAGGTTGAAAATCAATTTTAACGGCAGGAATAGTGAAGACGAACAGTTCTTCAAGAGAACGGGATGAAGCATGTCGGGACCAGCACCTTTGTTAGTATCAATACTATTAAGAGCAAGAAGGAGATCGTCATCAGAGAGCTCCAAATTGCCAACATGAGTGATGGTACTAATATGGCTAAAACAAAAATTAACTGCATTATTAGCGGGTAAAAGGTAAAAACGTAAAAGTAAAAATTCTACACACACAAATTAAATGAAAAATAATAAAAAAAAAAACCAAGCCATTTCGGTGCCACCGCGTTTATCGAGCGGGTTGAAAACAGTGTTTGATAGATACATATCTATGCATATTGCCGACCCGAAAGCGGCTGAAAGCTGGAAGTTTTGTTGAGTGCCAAAAATATTTGAATGAGCGTATAATTAGTCATAGTTCAGGCTCGCCAAGGCGATGAAAAGGGCACTTCGACCTATAAGATTTTATCTTTTGTGCCGTCGGTGACAACAAATATTTAGGCTAGTAGAATTTCTACTTTCCGTATAAAGCAGACGATTTTACCAGCAAAAGACTTCTTTATGTCTTCGAGATTCTGTTGTTCCCTAAGGAGGATTTCTTTTCTAGTTCCATTGAGGGCTGGATATTCATATATTATGTGTTCAGCTGTTTCGTCTTCTTCAAGAAATGTTCGGTACTCTGGAGAGTCGACTATTTGCATCGTGTTAAGGTAATCGTAAACCGTGGTGACCAGTTAAGGTACGATCAGACGGTCATCCAAACTTGTCATCCGGATGACATCCTGACGTCACTATGACGTAGAATTTATCCTAAAGTGGTCATCCCGTGTGATCGCCTGTCATCCGGCATGTCACTGAACGTGTCAACCGGATGACATACCAGATGACACGATTTCTATCTCATCCAGATGACTGAATTCATTGACCGTCTGATCGCTTGTCATCGCTATTGGGACTGGATGACCAAATATTTTTGACAGCGTGTCATGCGAATGACAAGGTCCCATGGATGACATTACTTGATTTTCCACATTGTCATCTAACATCGGATGACACGTTTGTATCGCTGAAAAAGTAAAAAGTTAATTTTGTTTCTGTGTTATGAGTGACAACGACGGTGAAGCCGATATTGAGGTCAGAAATAAAACACCCACGGTCTCAGAAAAAAAGGAGCAGAAAAATATTATTTTCCTGAGACCGTCAAACAGAGTCTGCTTTAATTGCAGCTGCTCATAATAATCCTGTCCTTTGGGATAGTGGGCGGAAGGATTATAAAATTCCGAACTCCAAAATTGATTCCTGGAAACAGGTGGCGGTCAATATAAATATTGAGGGTGTTGACGATGTCGAGGCGCGTCTTAAATGGCAATCACTGCGGAGCCATTTTAAAGCCCATTTGGGCAAATTTCGAGCCAGAAAATCAGGCCAATGGACAGGCGAAATTGCGAAAGCATCGTGGCCTAATCTAAGCGAAATGATGTTTTTGGAGTCTTCCGAACTGACACAATCGTGTCCATCGACGTCCACATTAGAATTGGTAGGTACTCGTACTTCAATTGATCTGCTTTCATGTATGTATGCATTCACACATTACTATATTCGTTTTTCGTTTTTCAGGAGGATGCGTACGATGATTATTCAATTTTAAATGAATTGACGCAGTTATCAAACGTTGAAACGTCCCTCGAAGCTGCCCAACCTACACCACCGCCGAAAAAAAACAGAAAAAAGAAACACCGAAAACGCCGTCGTCAACAGCAACGTCATCACCATCGTTGTGCTCGAATTCGAAGGTTTTTTTTTTCATTTGACACTGACGTTTATTTCAAATTGTCATCGGTGGCATTAGTGTCATCCGTGCTATTAGTGTCATCTTGTGTGATCGGCTGTCATCCGGCTATGTCATCCAGTCATGTCAACTGGATGATAAAGCAAGCGTGTCATCCATTTTGGGACAAAATGGCAATCGGATGACCGAACGGATGACACTGTGTGATCGGGTGTCATCTAGCGGATGACACGCTCGCAGATGACATGCAGATGAAAACCGAATTGCAAAAGTTCTCTGACGTCAGCATGTCATCCGGATGACGAGTTTGGATGAACGTCTGATCGTACCCTAAGATAATCAACTAAGTTTTTGAGATCATGCCTACTTAGATTTAGACATCTGTTGGCAAGGTTAGTGAAGGTCCAAATGGCACGTTTGACCTGTCTTAGACCTGGAATGGTCTTCCAATAAAAGATGCAGCTTTTTATTGCTGCGATTGCTGCCGATCTAGGAGTGCATCAGAATGGTTCGGAACCTGTAGATGGTGTTTTTGAACCCTCCCTGCCAATTTGTCGGCCTTTTCATACCATCAAACCGCTCATTGTCCGGAATCCCTCAGAGGTCTCGGAGAGATCCGTAAGTGGAACTGGTCTAATGTTTCGACCAATGAGTGTGCCTCATCTCAATTTTGCAATGCATGAATGTGTGAAGACTTCAACGGACTGAAAAATGGAAAGTTAACCTACTTTATCCGTCGACGTTCATATATTTATTGGTAAGTTGCCACCTTTCATAAGAATGTGTTGTAACGGGTCGAAAGATTACCTTAACTAACCCCAAACGACATTAATTTATTCTGATTCATTAGAATCTGTCAAATGCCTGTGAGTTGCTGTTGTTTTGTTTTGTTGCCTTATATCTTTTGTCCGTACTTTTTCAAGATGCTCTCTATCTGAGAGAATTTTATTCCCACTCTTTGAAATTTTACGTTTTTCGAGTTTCTGTACAAAAAGTACCCGAAGACAACTAATGTTTTGCAACCTGAAATTTAGTAGTTTATACCTTGTTAATTTTAATTAGCAAATACATAACTGTTTATAATATAATTTGATTGAAACTAATTACTACTTTGAAATGATTACACATAATTAATTGAATTTAAATTTGAACTCATTGGGTTTTATAGTTCTGTTACATATGTATTACCAACCATAAATTTAATTAATAGGTTGCATACTTTGCTGGGGTAAAATTGCAATTGAAAAAGTAAATGCCTTCAGAGCAAATTAAATTACCTCTTCTGTTAAAAACATAATTAACAAACGTATTTCTGCAATTTTTATCAGCTAAACAGTTACTTTGAAAGTATATACATAATACTCGTACTTGGCTTTCGACCATCTGATTTTGAGATTATTGATTGTAGGTTAAAATGCCGTACGCATTTATTGGTCGTCAAATGGAACAATTAGTGTAATCGCCTAATTTGTTGTGACAAATTTCTGGTACATCAGCATGCAGTAAGTAAGTTGAATAATTAGTTGTGCCACTCAGTATCTGCCAGTTTGCTATGTGGGCCAATTGCGTTCCACTAAAGAAGTTAAGTGTCACTTTTCCCAGGACATTGTTGTTTGTGCAGGGGCGGGCTAAGGATATCACTGCAGCGAACCCCGAAACACAGCGCTTATCGTAAAATGCGACTAAAGGTAGAAATCACATCTAGGCAATTTTAGGATTCAATTGAGTCTAGCGACACATGTTTATGACATCTCGAAACTCTGCATCTTGTGTGCATGCATGGTTGACGCGACTGGAGATCACAAACAAACAATTATCAATAACCTTAAACTTTGATAGATTTATTTGTTACAAGTTCAAAATGCAGAGTGCTAGGGAATGATCAAGTTAAGGCCACCTCAGAATTTATACACGATTTTTTATTTTGTGCTTTTGGTTTTTATAAAACTCATAACACGGAATTATATAGTGACAGGTCGTTTCTTAACAGGAATTTCACAAACCTTCATCGTGACTGTTTTAATTTTAACTGGAACGAAATATATAGTATGTACCTACACCTGATGTTATCAATAAAGGGCACGAGTTCGATAACTAGGGCGCCAAGAATTGATGACAGTTTTTTGTAGAAGGGTCAAAAACAAGTATTTTTTTTATATGGGACCTCCCTTCTAACCATATGGGAGGGGGGTCTAACTTGCCCCGTTTAGGAGGTAGGGGTAATTTTAGAAAAAAATGACTTAAATTGAAAATTATTAAAAAACAAAGGCAACACTTACAAATAAAGTTCCATTCCGGTTTTGGAAAGCCAGAAATAAATTTAATTTATATTATTTATGTCAATAGTTTTTGAAAAATTTGCATGAAAACTTAAAATTTTGATAAAAAAATGAAAAAAAAAAGTTTTGACCAATTTTTTTTTCAAAATTGTAAAATAAAGTGCTTAATTGGCTTTTTATGGTCAATGATACTAACAATTCTGAATCGAGCACAAAAAACTGGATGGTTTTATGTCTTCTAGTTTTTGAGAAAATTTAAAATTACTAAAACTACTTTTTTATCAAAAATTAAAAAATCTCATAAAAACGTAGTTTTAGTAATTTTCTATTTTCTCAAAAACTAGAACCATTCGCTTTTTTGTGTTCGATTCAGAATTGATAGTAACATTGGCCGCAAAAATTAGGAGCTTCGATAAATTACTTCGATTTAATACATTTGTCAACAGGCTGTAACATTTACAATGATTTTTCCATACGTTTTCTGCAAATTACTGAAACTGTGTCCAGCAATTATTTTTTGACGTTTAAACGTCAGAAACAAATTGAATGATAAAATTTCAGAAATTTGCACAAATCGTATGGAAAAATCATTGCGATTGTTAATTAAGTGTGTATTTAGGTGAAAACAGAAGCTATTGACGAATAAAAAGCACCAAGTTGTAGAGAAAAAAACTGCGAATGCTAAGGCAAAACAAAAAAAAAAAACAATAAAAATAGTGAACATGTTGACCAAAAACCCTTGTTAAGCTCTCGATGTAGCCATTTACAAACATTTTCACTCTTTTTTTTTGTACAACTTTGTTATTAATTAATTGTTGTTATTCTTTTGTATTAATAAGTATAAAATGTATGTATAGAAAATTGTTTAACTTAATTTATTTCTTAACTTTATTTATTTTTCCCGCCATACAAATTCGCCATTGTTTACCTTCAATTCATTCTCTGCTGGAAGTTTTTTTTTTTCATCTGCCACTGACGTTGTCGCGAAGTACTCTATCAAGTATGTTTTTCATCTCGAGTTACGCCGCGTCAAACAACGATAAACGACTCTGTAACGCTATTCGTAATATGTACCAATTTTTGAAAACTTATTTTTCGTTCTATTTTAACGACTAATACAATATGGGTGATTGTCTTCTTCTTCTTCCTTTAATGGCGGTAAGGGTATGATCAGGATTGAAGATACCATAACCCTCACACTTAACTGCGTCCCTACTGGTCCGTGGGGTTCACCGGAATAAGGCTGTTTGTCTACATAGTTAATTATTACTTATCATCGAAAAAACAATGATTTCATCAAAAACGTAAAAAAAGGCGTGGCAATCAACTTTAATTATTGTATAGGCGAATTGTCCCGGAAGACTTACTCTATATACTTTGCGCAGAATATGTCCTTTATTTCCATAGACTTCTTCTTTGTTTGTTTTTTAATAGTGGCAGTGTCAGTGTGCGGATTAAAAAAACAAAAAACATTTCGGGACACTAGAAAGTGACTATATGTTCCAAGTTTCAGCTTTCTAGGTTGAGTTTTTAAAATAAAAATAAATAAATATTGGGCATTAACTGCCCATATAGGACCTAAAACCCAGCTTCTCCAACCTTTTGCTTGTATAAAGTGGAAAGGGACATACAATTTAGAGCCGAATCCGAATTTGAGAAGCTTCTCATGACAATTGAAACTCTTGAATGTTTGTCAGACGTTCGCAAGAGGTTGGGCAGTGGAAAAAACTTTAAGATGATACTTGGCCCAGGCTGGATTTGAACCTGAGACCTTTATATTAGTAGTCCAAGACACTAAGCGCCAGGGTCTTGAAATCGTTGACGGGCAGACATGGCAAGATGAATACTGATCACTGTTGGGGGTCTACGACCAATTTAAAGCCATGTGTTATATACATATATATTAATATACCCTTGGTTGGTTGGAACCGGCCATCGATGATGATGCACTTAGACCAGTGGTAGGTCAATTGCGCTGCCGATGTGTAAGGTGGGTGGGTCAACCCTTTACTCAGGGAACCATTTGCTCCTCTGAGTGAAGGAGCTATTTGCTGTGCAGGCGTTGTTAAGAGCATTTAGATCTTCCTCCTCGTCCCTACAGCTTCTGCAGAAGTCATTGTAGGGAATGCCCAGCTTTTGAGCATGTCTTCCTATAGCACACTGCCCGGTAACGGCGTTTACTAATTTGGAGAGGGTTTAGGTTAGGTTTTATGTGGCTGTCGGCAGAAGCCGACACACTTAGACCAATTTAGGTCCATTGTGATACCAAGTATGTATTATCTACCTCAACTCTGTAGATGGGACTGGCCAACGACACGCGGTTGTTCTCAAACGGTCCCCCATCTACGTACTAACCGTGCCCAAAGTCGTTTAATTGCGGTGATCTGAAGAGAACCGATCAACTCGACGTGGTATGGTCGTTGGTTTAAAGGGAGAGGGTTCCTCTCTTATGCCCCAGAAGTCCGATGGACCTGGGTTTATTAAATGCCGGCCAGAGTAGCCTTGCGGTGTTGCACTGATCGAGTTGGTGCCAACGAAGGTTGGCTTTACCCACCGCATTGGTGTCTATGAGGTGTTTAACATAAGACGTTGGCGCCTCGATGGCTTGGATGCTGTTTAAACCAGAAGAGCCTCGTCGAGCCAGTTCGTCAGCTTCACAATTCCCTGGTATGTCACAGTGACCCGGCACCCAGCAAAGGGTGAGGCTATACTGACCGGCTATCTGGTTAAGAGATGCGCTGCAGTCTTTCACTGCCTTGGATCTCGTAGTGCTGGATGCAAGATATTTGATGTCCGCCTGACTGTCGTTGTATATTACAATATCTGATTTCGATATCGTATTGACCGACAGCCAATCAGCGGCTTGGCGGACGGAAGGTTAAAGGACAGGTGAATGTCCAGGTCTTCATAGAAGACTCCGGCACCGACTCCGTCCTCCGTTTTGGACCCACCTGTAAAAATTGACAGCCATTCGTGGTGTAGGACGTGACATTGTGTCCACTCGGTTCTGTCTGGGATGAGTTGTTCGTAGCCCAGGTTGAAATTGTATTCAGTGGGCATGTGGTCGGTGACCTTAGGAAGATGTCGATACATCGATAGTATTTTGGCATGTCTAGTGTGTTGCTCTTTCCATTGTTTGGAGCTTCTCAGTCTTATTGCTGAGCTGGCAGCCAACTGTTTGCTGACGATATCAATCGGGAGAAGGTGGAGCATGCGGCTTGGAGCGCCGCAGTGGGAGAGGTTCTCAGTGCACCGGTGATGCTGAGGCATGCAACTCGTTGAGTTTTGTCCAGTAATATACCTTTAGGATAAACTACAAACAGCGAGATGGATTTGACTGTGGAGTTTGTCTTTTTTATTTTCTTAAAATCTCATCTTAAAAAAAATGCGCAGCTAGTAGGGTGCAATAATAAACCCACAAACAATTTGAAGTCCCTCCACATTTTTTACCGAAACCTTACAAATGACGGGTAGACGCAATATGTTGAGTGCTACAACAAACTTTTGACCGTTGATTAACTTCACTACTTCGAAGTATCTATAAGCCCCAAACAATTAAAAAAAGAAATATTGGGCATTAATGGCATAAAACATCTTCGCCAACCATTTGTGTGTGCAAAATTATATATTTGGCACGAAAGCGAGGGACCTACAGTTTTACGCCGACACTGAACGGCAAATTTGAGAAGCTTTTCATGACAATTGATACTCTTGGATGTTTGTTAGACTTTCGCAAGCGGCGAGGCAGTGGAAAAAAAAAACAAATCAATTGCAATCAATTTAACTCTCCACCATGGGCCCAACGCACTGCAATGCAATTCCAGATTCCACTGAAGTGCAGAAAAAGTGGTTAGCGTGCTACAACTGTATACTCTTTCAGACAGCAACTGTGCCACTGGTGAAGTACTACATCTGTTCGTTCGGTTCAGTCAGCGGTTAGACGTTATTCGAAAATGTCGATTGACTAGAACTGCCTCCGTTTTGCACTGTAGATGCTAGTTTATATATCAATAAGCCGCCGTTTATACTATTTCGCGAACAAAGCAACAACTACGCGGAACGGTTTTAGCAATAAAAAAAGAAAACATTTAATTCGAGAATTAATCGATTCGATTGTTGTCTGTCAGTATAAAGATCGCAGTAGCATGAAGTTTCGTTTGTAACATCGTTTGCGCGCCAGTGAAATATTCAAATTTAATCGTTTACGTTAGAATGTTAAATAATTTGCAACATGGTGGTTTGGTTAGACGGTGAGATTTATGGCATCTCCCTGTGAATGACAGCAAACTGAAGTTTGACAGCAGTGTGTGCGTGTTTAATCAAAGTGTCGTGGCTCGTGCCTTAAAGCGTTCGATAAAAGCGTATCTATATGCCTCTAGGATACTTAAATTCGTTAAAATACAAAAAAAAAACTTTCTCCATAAACAAATTATTATAATTGCTTCATTCCAGCAGCTAATTTTTGTGTTCTTTGTGTAAATATGTGATAACGACGCATCATATTTCAATCTGGTACGCAATAACGAATTTCATTTGACAGTTGACATTAAATTGTATTCCCAGAATCGTCAAATATTCCCACACAGCAAATCGGATTAAAGCTCAGCCACCTCTCTTCGGTTGAACAAACAGATAGACTGTCTTTCCATTTTCTGTCGCAAAATTAATGAAAAATAAATTCAAGCGAGTTCAGAACAGAATCTGTTTTTCTTTTGTATTTGATGAAAGAACCAACTTCAAGAATTTGTGCGCGTAATCTAAATTCGGAATGTCGCGCAATTTTTTAACAACATCAGTGCGAGAGACGAACTTAATTTCCTGTCAACGCTGTTAATAGGTTAATCTCCGTTTATGGGACGGTTACAGTGGTTGTTGCGTGTTTTATTTTTTTGTGGATGCTAAGGCGTACATTGAGCAATTACTTACTTGATTTAAATTTTTAAATGAAACGAGATAAGATTACTTCATTTCAAAAAAAATATATTAGTTTTTAGGCCAAGCGGAATTTCGAAATAATTTTGAACTAAGTGGAACACATTTAAAATTATTGACTTCCTGTACGCTTTGAATGTCCTTTTTAAGTGGTTTTCTGTTGAGTGAAACACTTATGAGGTTTGAGTGCGGTGAATGCATCTTATATGTGAATTTTTTTTCGTGGGATAAACTTACATATGAGCTACGGAATGCAGGTTTCCACCTGGACAGTCCCACCATTGGTAATGCAGGAATATTTACTTAACTTACTTAACGCGCTCTGTCTGAGACACTGCAGCCTTCCATTCTCTGCGATCACAGGCACGCTGCTTCCAGTTCTCCAGACCAAGCGCTCTGGCATCCGCGATGGCTTGGTCTTTAAAACGGAGGTTTGGTCTTCCTTGTCTTCTCGAACCAGGGGCTGGGGGTCGAAGATCCTCTTGGCTGGAGCATTTTTTTCCATTCGGTCAATGTAGTCGACGTGATTTAGAGCCTTATTGCGAAGATCAATCGACAATTGATAATTGACTATTTTCAATGTGTGCTATTGTGAACGAACGATTCATTTGGTATTTTTGTCAATCGCAATTTTTTAATTGACTGCGATTGATAAAATCCTTTAGAATCGTTCGTTCACAATAGCACACATTGAAAAAAGTCAATTATCAACTGTCGATTGATCTTCGCAATAAGGCTCTTAGCTTTTTGGACTACATCCACATCTCGGTACAGCTCATAGAGTTCGCGGTTTTATCTTCTCCTCCACTCGCCCTCCTCGCACACAGGACCAAATATCCGATGGAGTGTTTTTCTTTTAAATGAACCGAATAATAGCTCCCCTTTTCTGCTCATCGTCCAGCACTCGGCACCAAAAAGCAGGACTGTAGGATTTAGGTTCGATAGAGCATGCATTTTGTCTTTCGAGTGAGGACTTTCGAACCCATTTGTTTTGCCAAACCGAAGTATCAGCGGGTTCCTAAGGCAAAAATCCGTTACATCTCCACTAAGGTGTCATTCGTGGAGTTGATGTTTACTCCAAGTTAGATGAACTCCTTAACTACCTCCAAGTTATTGCTATCAACGGTGAAGTTTTGTCCTAGGCGGTGGACAGATGTTTGTTTGATCGCATGTAGGTAGGTAGGTAGAGGTTCCGCTTCGGCCTGAACCCAAGTAGCACTATGTTGTGCCTTTTTGTTACCACGACTCGTGTGACCTATGTTGTAATGATTGCAGCGGATTTGGTGTGTTGCTATGTCCAACCTGTGGAGTTGAGGAAACGGGTAAGATCTTGTAGCCCTTTGTCCGACATATCGCTTAGGTAGTCAAAGAATTGTTGATTCAGTGCCCGCAGTCTGGCTCTTGCTAGTGCCGGACATTCTCAGAGGAAATGGAAGAGAGTTTCTCTTTCATTTGCATTCCCGCACCTTCGGCACTGGAGGTTAAATGGGATACCTAGTTTGGCCACATGGTCTCCAATTGGCCAATGCCCCGTGATTATCGCCGTAATTCTGGTGACATCGGGGCGGGTTCTGTTTAGAAGATCCTTTGTTCTTCTTGTGTCATAAGCAGGCCATATCTTTCTGATATGATGCAATTAGTTAACCTTCTCCATTGAAGATTGGCTTTCTGCAGGAAGTATGAGTGTATTTGTGTCTTAACCGCACCTAGCAGAATGTGAACGCTTGCCGCGAGTGAGCCGTCTAGAGCTGAGGCCAGCTCATCTGCACGCTTGTTTCCTGTTATGTTACTATGCCCTGGAACCCAGAATAGTGTAACCCTGAAACGTTAGCCCAATCGGGCAAACTCGTTCCGGCACTCCTGCACTAGCCTGCACCAGTTTAGAGGATATGGTAGCTGAGTCAATAACTTTGATGGCGGCTTGGCTATCTATGAGGATAGCAATGTTTTGATTGTACGTTGTGTCACGCCCTAGTTGCGTGCAGGTCTCTCTGATAGAAAGTAGTTTCGCCTGGAAAACGCTGGCAAAATCCGGCAGGCGGTAGGATATTGATATTTTTAGTGACTCCGAGTAGACACCGGCCCCCACACCACAGTTCATCTTAGATCCGTTGGTGTATATGACCGTGTCGAACTCTTTTATTACTTCGTCCCTCTTCCAACGAGCTTTGGAAGGAAACTTACTTGGAGGTTGGAAGCCTTTTTTGAAGTTTAGTTTGGGTGTGATGTATAGTCGGTTGGAAACGTGACCATGCCTTCTCTTAATCAGTTCAGGATGTTGCTGTGGCCGTATGGCCTTGCAGACCAGCACTTCGACTCCTTGAGTCTTACCGCACTGCATAGTGCGGTATCCTTTGTGTGTAGGTCAAGAGGCAAAAGGTGCAAGAGCACAGTGAAGGCGTCCGTTGGGGCCGACCTCAGTGCACCCGTGGTGAATAGGTACACTAGATGTTCTTTGCAATCTTTTCAGTTTTGTGAGGTTGTAACCTTTACTCAACGAGGGCCACCATACTAGTGATCCATAGGTGAGGATTGGACGTGCTACAGCTGTATACATCCACAAGGTCATCTTTGGTTGAAGTCCCCACTTCTTTCCAAAGGTTCTGCTACAGTCATAGAAGGCAATGCACGCCTTCCTCACTCTGTATTCAATGTTATGTTTCCAGTTAAGTTTTGGATCGAGCGTTAACCCAGATATTAAGCGCTGGAGGATATTGTAAATGGTTGACCGTTTAGGCGGGGGAGGGTAAAATGGGGTATTTTGGTTTTGGTAGTGAACAGCATCAGTTCGGTTTTGCTCGGGTTAACGCTGAGGCCACAACTTGCAGCCCAGGTGCTTGCCTTGTGTAGAGCAGTCCCCATGATTTCACTTATCACGGAGGGAAACTTCCTTGACACTAGTATCACTACGTCGTTCGCAATACGCGACAACTTTGACCCTTTCCCTGTCTAGTTTTACTGGGATTTTTTTCATAACCATTAGCCAGATTAGCGGAGAAATGACGCCACCCTGTCGCGTTCCTCTATGGGCAAATTTGATTAAGTGACTGTTGCCTAGTGTTGCCTGAATAACTCTTGTTCCGAGCATAGAGGCTATCCATTGACTAATAGACTCTCTAAGTCATCGTCGTAATGTCTCTTGTCTCTCGTCATTTTATCGTTATTTCCAGCATAAGTGCTCAAATGAAATAGCCAGTTGCATTCCGCTCCTAGTACATTTCAACCGCAATACCCGCTGTCCAAGGAATGCGGATCAGTTTACCCTTAAGCCTGTATTCGGGCGTACAGTGAAATACAAGGAATCTTTCCTTGGCCGTACAACACGAGTGTGGAATGCTCTTCACCGCTCCATTTTTCCTACACATTATAATCTACAAACATTTAAAACCACCGTGCATCGGTATCTCTAACCATTATTTCATTTTTTCAAGTTTTTTATAAATATTTTTTGTTTTATAAATATACACTCGACAGCAAATAAACCGGGCCACCCGCTACGTTCAAACTCTGATTCGATTTTCTTTTAAAGTATAAAACATACAACTAAAAAAGTAGTAGCAATAGAAAGTGCGTTATATGTTGAATAAAATGAATGGAAACTCATTGGGATTATTCAATTAATTCAGTGTATATTTAAGGTTATACAAAAAAGAGTCGTTTTCCAGTTGTGTTAATTAAAAAATCATAAAATGAAAAAAAAATTTAATCCAATAACAAGGAAAAAATTGAAAAAAAAAATGTTGGTTAATATCTGGTATTGCCTCCTCTTGCTTGGATAACTGCCAGCATCCTTGCATTCATCGACCTCACGAGCCTGACCATGAATAGCATTCTACTCCTCTTCAAGTCCGATTCATAGCTCTGGAAGCCTTGTTGGAGCAAGTATCCGGGCTCGAACCCGACGTTTCAGTTCATCCCATTAATGTTCTATCGGATTCGAGCTGGCCAGTCCATCGTACGAACGCCGACGTCCCGTAGATGCTGGGTCACCACATATGCAGCATGAGGCCGTGCGTTATCTTGCATTAACAGCATATTCTGCCCGATATATCCAGCGAAAGGTAACACATGGTCTGCGAGGATTTCATAAATGTAGCGATGAGAAGTCAATGCACGTGTACAGCCCTTGGTTCGATGAAAACTAAAGCTGTATGTGCGGTTACGGAGATGCCGCCCCAGACCATTACAGATCCTCCTCCATAAGCAACAGTTTCCTCGATGCAACATTGAGAATGTCGTTCACCAACGCGACGATATACTCTCTGACGTCGATCACTTACATGTAGACTCGCCCTGAACTCATCAGTAAAGATTACATTACCCCACTGCCCCAACGTCCAATCCCTATGCTCTGGAGCAAATTCAAGGCGTGCTCGACGGTGGGCTACGGTTAATGCTGGGCCTGTTGCAGCTCTCTTTCGAGTCAGGTTATGTTCAAAAAGTCTAATTCTGACGGTATCTGAACTTATGAACAGTTGGTTTTCGTCCCGCAGACTTTGTTGGACTTGGACTGCATTCAGGCGGCGATTTCGCAGAACACTAAGCTCAATAAACCGATCATCTGCTGCTGATGTAGCCCTAGGTCTGCCCGTACCTGGACGTCGATCGAATGCCCCAGTCTCTAGGTATCTTCTGTAAACTCGTTGCACCAAAGATCTACTTATTTGAAGTCTTCGAGCGACCTTACGTTGTGCAACGCCTGCTTCAAGTAGTGCTACAGCTTGAGCTGCTTCCTGAGGTGTCGTATCCACTATTAAAAACGTAAAAAAACGCTAAAATACACGCGGCTGAGCAAACACTGGACTAAATCTAAAAAAATTTATCAGCCTTATTGCGAAGATCAATCGATAATTGATAATTGACTTTTTTCAATGTGTGCTATTGTGAACGAACGACTCATTTGGTATTTTTGTCAATCGCATTTTTTTTTAATTAACTGCGATTGATAAAATCCTTTAAAGTCGTTCGTTCACAATAGTACACATTGAAAATATTCAATTATCAACTGTCGATTGATCTTCGCAATAAGGCTCTATAACAGACACTAACTAACCTCATTGTAGAAAAAAGAACGGTAATCGCGAAATCTAGACAAAATGTATGATGTCATGACCTAACTTAACCTCATTTTCTCATTCTTTTGATACATTTGGCATGAAACTACGATAGTGCCGCTTGTGTGGACACACGGTTACCACTGCAAACAATTTTAATTCTGAACATCTACTTCGCGACACAGTGTCGATAATTTTTTGATACACAGATATATATATGCACCAGTTATGAGTGGCGAAGTAAACGGAGTACAAGCACATAATATCAGGTCTCATTTTCCTTTTGCAATCTACGTTCATTGTGCCGCGCTTAGCTTTAGTTTGGTTATCAATGGCGCTTGCGGAGTATCCGGTATAAAAAATGCGTTAGGAACTATCGGAGCAATCGAAGCATTTTTCCACTGGCCGAAGAGACAAATCATTTTAATGGAACACATTTTGAAAATGCCGAAAAAGAGTGACCGGAGAAAAGAAAAATTGAATTCTTTCGCTGTTACAAGATGGGCTCAGTCTCATGAAGTAGTTTCAACTTACCTCGAACTTCAACCGCCCGTTATAGAAGCTTTGGAAGAAATAAAAAAGTGGAAAGATCGAGAGACTTCACAAAAGGCTTCTCAGATTTTTACCGCGATTTTGACAATCGAATTTCAAATCTCCTGTCATATAATGGAATCGATCAATTCTATCGTCTTGCCTCTAAGTCGGGGATTGCAGACGAAAAATCAAGATCTAGGAGAAGCCACAAAGTTAGCTGCTGATGCTACGAATGATATCAAGGAAAAGCGAAAAAACGTTGATTCAAATTTTCGTATCATTTACGACAATGTTTCTGAAATCTGTTCCGAACACAAAATTAATATGAAATTGCCTCGTCGTTCCAGTCAACAGAAAAACCGTTGCAACGTTGAAATACAAAATGTCGAAGATTATTACAGAATTGCCTTCTACATTCCATTCCTTGATACTTACATTTTTCATCTCCAAAGTCGGTTCGAAAAATCAACAAATCGAACTTCCACAGTTTCGGACAACTATTTCCTTCCAAGCAGAAGTTTGAGGAGCAAAAATGCGCAAATCTTTACAAGTTTTATGACCAAATATTAGACTGTTCAGAAAGGAATTTCATCTCAGAGGTCAGAATGTGGAGGCAACGGATCTCCGATCAAGATATTCAAAACAGCGAGTAACTTCAGATCGGAATTTTTACTTCCTGAATCAGGGGGGGGGGGGGGACCCGATAACCACACCGTGGATCCGCCACTGAGTGTATATATCGTCGCTTGAAAAGCAAACTGACATAAGTCAAAAAAAAAAATAATTTTCAGAAAAGCCATTTGAAGTTTTTCATAACTTAAAAAAAAATCATTTTAGTTTTGAATTTCAATGAATACCAAAAAGTTGTAAAGTAAAAAAGTATTATTTTTTTTTCTTCTTTCAAGTGGTATATTTAAGTTACTACAAAAAGCCGTTTTTCAAAAAAAATTTGACTTATGTCGTTTTACATCCAAATTGCTACTAATTTAAGAAAAAAGTCTGAAAAAGTATCGTTTTGTTTTGAAATAAAACCATTTGTATTTTTTTGCGTATTTTGTAGAAACAACCCACTTTAAATAGTATTAAGTTATATTAAAAAAAATATAGGAACTTTTAATGAAAAAATCGACTATAATAAAATTATATAAAAGAAAACCTAGCTTATTGGTAAAACGACACTTCTTAAAGTAATCAAAATAACTTTGAAGTTCATCAACTAGTTTCATTCCAAGGCAAAATGACACAACACGAAAAGTGTCACTTTTCAAGAAACTTATTTATCACGAATTCATAATTTGTTTGGAAGGTGAGAAAACAACAGGGATTTTTCCTTAAATTCAAAACGACACTTGTGCCCTCATGCTGTCAGTTTAAGAGTTATATTTAGTTATGACGGTTTGATAGAAAAATTGTATTTGCGATTCGTTCTGTATAGTTAACTCAAAATCGTCAAATTTTGACTTATGTTAGTTTGCTTTTCAAGCGACGATATATACCGATGGTCAATTTCCATTCATCAAAACCGATCAGGAATATCTTGTATTCCGTACAATTTTAGTGCCCCTGAGGCATTTAATTTATTGAACTGATTTCTGCCCAGTAGACCGCCTTTCTCATGTAAATAATAATTCGTTAATCAAGCTTTTGAAGCGGCAATATCCGAACCTCAAACATTTTAGCACTGAAATAGGAAGCGTGTATTTTATCTCGCTCCGTTTTTAGTTCCGCACAAACGATTCGTAAAGTTAAACAATTTTGTTGTTGGTACATTGTTTCTACACTACTTAGTTAATTAATATTTATTTTCTTAAAACCTGCTTTATTAAAGGCATCAGTTGTCAACAAAAAGGCAAGACTTTAATTCAATTGAAGTCCTATCAAATTAAAAATTGAAAAGGAGCTACCTTTTAAGCTTTAGATGCAGCGTACGTACCCTTTTATTTATTAATGTAAACCGTAAACAAATTCTTCTGATAAAACGCCTAGGGTAGGTAGGTAGATGGATGCCCTTGAGACGGGTGTCACGGCTCACTTAGTCCATTGTGTCCATTTAGGGATTCTTTAAAATTTTCGGGAACCTGAAAAGAGAGAAAGGAAACTGCTGTTTAACAGCTCGGTAATTCGCTTTAGCAGAACCACCCGGATTCATATGTGAATCTCAGGAGTTTCTTTAGCTCTAAAG
Source organism: Portevinia maculata (assembly GCA_949715645.1). Taxonomy (NCBI): domain Eukaryota; kingdom Metazoa; phylum Arthropoda; class Insecta; order Diptera; family Syrphidae; genus Portevinia; species Portevinia maculata. Next base: position 100,618,315 of record OX454528.1, read on the forward strand.
CAGCCAGATCCTCCAGCTACTCAAAGAACTATCATTCTTTAATCTTTTTGTTCAGGGCATTCGCATAGCAGGTGACGTATAGATTCTATTTCTTCAACGTCCCTGCAACTCCTGCAGTAGTCGTTGTGCAGTATGCCCAGCCGCTCCGCGTGTAGGCCCACTATACAGTGTCCTGTGAGGACCCCCGTCAGTGTTCGAATGTCTTTGCGGTTAAACCCGATCATGGTTTTAGATTTCGTTTGGTTGACCGCTGGCCAGAGCTCTCTTGTGTGTCTGCATGTATCAAGATTGATCCAACGTAAGTTTGCTTTACTCATGGATTCGGTGTCGATACTTAGCATTAGTGTGCTTAGCGGGGTTCTTATGGATTTTAGCGCCAGAGATACACTCATCTCAAATCCCTTCCTTGGTAGTTCGTCCGCTTTCTCATTGCCCAAGATGTCATTGTGCCCTGGTACCGAGAATAAGGTTACCGTATTGGCAGCTGATATCTCGTCTAGGTATTTTTTGACTGCTACTGACTCCATAGCTCTTATAGCCGCTTGGCTGTCAGAGTAAATGGTGATGTCTGATGTGTTTGTCGGCTATTTTTCGCCTCTGCACCTCAGTACGAGATTAAGTAGAACCTCCATAGTTGCAGTGGGTGTAGTCCTTAAGGACCCCGTTATCCCGAAGCAGGCTGTCCTTTGGACTTTGGTGAGGTTTGAAAGATAGCACTTATTTTCGGTAGCCTTATTTTCGGCCACCTTCCACCGCCGCGCCGTACTTGAGAATGGGCCTCACCACCGTTGTGTACAGCCTGTGTACCACATATGGTTTCAATCCCCACGTATTACCGAACGTTCGTCTGCATGCATATAGTGCCACGTACGCTTTCCTAACCCGATCCTCTATGTTTTCCTTCCAGATGAGTCTGGAGTCTGGAGCCTAGGATAACGCCCAGGTACCTTGCTGTCTTGGATATTTGCAGGTCCTCTCCACCCATACTTGCTGGTTTAAAGACAGGTAATGCTCTTCTTTTTGTGAACAGCAGAACTTCTGTGTTCGCTGGGTTTACCCCCAGTCCTCTGCCCGCAATTCAGTTGACAAGTAAGAGTTCGTAGCTGAGTGGTTCACTGAGAACTGGTATGAATTTGCCTGGGACTAGGATTGCTACATCGTCGGCACAAGCGCTCACAATGAAGCCTTCCCTCTCCAGCATCTTTAATAGCTCGTCTATTACCAGTAGCCATATGAGTGGAGAGAGGACGCCACCTTCTGGTGTTCCCCTGCTAACTTTCTTCTCAAGGCACATGTCTCCTAGGTAGGACTTAATCCGTCGTGTGCCTTCTTAGGCTGTGCATAATCGCGTCAGCCTCGATGTTGTTGAAGGCACCCTCTATTTCTAGAAACGCGCTCAAAGTGTATTCCTTGTGTTCTAATGACCTTTCCATTACTGACACTACCCTGTGCAGTGCAGTATCTGTAGATTTGCCCTTCATGTATGCGTGCTGTGAGTTCGAGAGGTAGTTGTCGCCTGTAGCCTCTCTTACATACAGATCAAGTAGTCGTTCCATTGTTTTCAACAGGAATGAGGATAGACGCGGGTGGCAACAGGTATTCACTTACTGAATGGAAGGTAGTGCGTTCGAATCCCGGTCAAGTCCATTATTTTATATCGAATACATGAAATCGTAATCTCCCTAAGCATCTTAGACACCACCCGTGGAGAAAAACCCTACAACTGCACCCAAACACTTCTTTCCTATCTCTCTATTCTTTCTAATAGTAAGTAGCACCGAAAAGCATGCAATGAAATACGATTGTGCCAGGTGTTGCTTGCTGTAAAAACACAAAATGCTTACGCTGTGTTACGCACTATAAGGGTACTGTAACAACAGAAAAAATCCCTTTAGCGTAAGCAATTTATAAAAAAAAGACTAATAGGTCTGTAGTCTTTCGGTGTTGTGTGCGCGGCTTTCCCTGCTTTGGGGATAAAACGCCAAAAAACCTTTCTTCGCAGTCTTCTTCTAACAAAAATACAAAACAAAGAGTAATATATCTGTTATTGACTTTTGCAAACGCTATACGACAACGTTGAGCCATCAGATCTTCCAATAATTCCAACAATCTGCTTGAAAAAGAGATTTCGAATGAAGCTCCTTTAGAACTATGTAGGAACCGCTAAAACTTCGCATTATAAATTTTATTGTATTTTTGCTACGTACATGTGCCCACCACGCAACAACAACATGTACATGATGAATCTTTTCAACTTTCTTAGCGCATGTAACTGTATTCCAACTCAATGATAAATCGGAAAATCCTAGTGAACAGTGTTTAGTGACGAACCCGACATTTTGCAATGCCACATAAGGCAGTCACAACCATCAGCATCATAATCATCTGTGCAGACATTCACTATCTCTATAATGGTGACAACAATAAAAATAACCTGTGACGGAGTATTCATCCAATCGAATTCGTATCTCTCCCCGACGGTAACAGAAGTCAAATCGCAGATCAGCTCGTTAGCACCCAGCAGTAGTGGGAAGGAGAAGCCCTCAGCAAAAGGCACAACAATCCGCGTCTCACCCAAGCAAAAGAGCAAACGTTATGATCCTAACGACGTGTACTTGTGCAAGCAGATCGTCTCAAAATCATCTCCAACATCTATCTACTCAAAGAGTTCGGTAAAGATATTTCGCAGCACGAGCAGTCTGACTGCCAAAGAGCAGAGCCTCCTGCTGCAACAGGGTAGCCCCAGAAACAAGTCACTGACTCATCACAGATACAAGAGACGCAGCCACAAGTTATGCCATGAACTTTTCATTTCAAAAGACCATATTGATGGTGGAAGTGGTAACAGCAACAATAGTGAAGTGAAAAAGGCCAAAAGCTGCATCGAGTTGAAGCGAAAATCATTTCCATCGAGAAAATTACCCGACAGTTACTATTTCTGCGGTGAAACGACTGCGGACAAACAGAAACAGCACCAGACACAAAAGAAAGTCGCATTGCTATCAGTTCCTAAGAACCCGGATCTCTTAACGCCGTCGTACGATTGTGGAGTAGATATTCCAAAGAAGGGAAATCATTATCGTCGCCATCGGGAGGAGAAGCAGCATCCACAACGATCCAATTCTAGTGAACCGAATAGAACAATTTCAGCTTTGCCTCCAACGGAGGAGAAAGTTGCATTTTCATCACCCACCACCGCAAATGGCAGTAGTAAGTATTTGTTTTTAGTTCTTGTTGGTTGAATGAGTTTCGTTATTCCCTTTCATGTTGAGTTGGGTTTGGGCGATACTTGACCAGAAGGTGATGGCATGGGTTGGTGTTGGGTTTTGTAAAACTCTCAAAAAGTATGTCCTAGTCTTGGACATTTTTATTGAGTTGAAAATGTATTGTATAGAGACAATTAAATAAAATAAAAACGGGAAAAAAAAACTCGGGACAGACTGTAAAAATACGGGACTGTCCGGGCAAACCGGGACGGATGCTCACCGTACATATACCCCTATAGTTTTCAACTTAATTTTTCCTAACTGATCTGTAAATAGGTACAATAAATGAATCTTTCCAAATGAATGGGAATGTTTCCATTCACAGCGATAGATTAAATATGTGGCAAATAATAATCTTAGATAATGATTGGGCACAGTTTCTTAAAAAACCGTAAGGTACGGCCAGGATTATAATTTAAATCCATTGAAATTAGATTCTCCATCTCCAATCAGAGATTTCCAGCCTTTTAAAATTCGGAGTATGTGATACATTGAGATAGCTAAAGAAATCTTCATCAATGTTTAGGACTTTGTCTGAGTAGACAGATTGGAAAAATTACCCAAAGTTGTTAAACACGGCAGAGGACGAATCGGCAAGTTGACCAATAAAAGAAAGGTAGCCGTCGCTTTTATTTTTTGAATTGATGAATTTCTAAAATTCGTTAGGCCTATATTTAATATGGTTTTGAATATCCATACTAATATTATAAATGCAAAAGTAACTCTGTCTGTCTGTCTGTCTGTCTGTCTCGCTTTAACGCCAAAACTACTGAACCGATTTAAACGAAATTTGGTACACAGATAGTCTAGAGCCTGAGAATGGATATAGGCTGCGTTGAAATGCTTCCTCCGCTGTCCAGAAGCGCAGATCTAAGCTGATATCTAAGAAAAGTTGTAACTCTCGAATGCTTTCTGGCACCTAGCTTTGGAATGACTCATCCGAATGAAATAGGTTTTTTTTTAATATAAAGTTCAATTATATACAAAGATTTTAAGATATAAATCATCTTTGTAGGTTATCCTGAAGTTGAACAATAAGCATTAAACTATAAATTTTATACAATTCAAAAAAGTAAAATGTTCGATTGAAGCTAGATCGTTGGATTTTCCCAGCCTTCAGTGGAGGAAAATTTGTGTGTGTGTGCGGCACAAATCTGTTTCTCTACCTGTACCTTTTGTCCAATGTGCTTTTTCTTTCTTTTTTTTATGCACCTTTTGCACTTTGTGTTGTTTTTTTATAGCGCATGGATATGAAATGTAAATGAGATTGAGAGGGAGTCACACTCAGGGTATATCCATATAATGATTAGGGACACTCTCGACGTTTTCTTTATCAGTTCTTATCAGCAAGTATTTTGTTTTAAATTTGAGAAGTGGCAGACTGGCAAAGCAAGGCGAACACGGGACAGCTAGTTATTTACATAAATAAGATAAGCCTAATGTAAGGAAGTCCTGAATATCAGACTTCACTTTTCTATACAGCGTATAGTCGTCGACCCATAGAGTCCTACGACATCTATTACACGCCCTGTTTTTTTGAGTTTTCAGAAATCGCGCTATTTCATTGCTAAAAGGACAGGAGTCTACCAGATAGTTTCGCACACGAACTGTGTATATAATTCGATTGCAACTAGACTACAAATATTATGAATACGCCCCAATTTGGTTGCCATCAACTATAAATCGGTTTGGCTATATTTTTTAATTACAATATGTTTGCCTGCATTTAGAGCTTCCTTACACTAATTTAAAGTTTCGGTCTTGTATCTTGTACATGGTATGTTAAAGCTGTGTCCTAAGCTCCTGTGGCAAATCAGCGTTGGTCTTCAAAGCCGGAGAACTAGGGCTACCGTGCCTTGAATTAAATTGGGAGAGCTATAAACCGCCTTTCAAGTCAATCAACTCATTAATTTTGGTAAATCCATCAACAGGAGAAGGCCAATACAAAGCGCCAGTCAGAGAAAGCACTTGATTGTATAACCCGGCTTCAATTTCAGCCTATAAATCACGCAACCTTACAAATATGCTCCTCATTTCGGTCATGCTATTTTGTGAATCATCAAATATGCGAATAGTTAATTAATTTCTTGTTTTTTATTTTGTTTTATTTGTTTTATGATAATTTATTGCCACTTGAATACCCATCTCTTGGCCAACATGAGTTGCTTGCTATGTGTTTGCTGTGTGAAGCAATTGATATGTAAATGATATTCAATGACTTCGTGCGAGATATTTGTGGGAGAATTTCCAAAACAAATTCATCCCCAGGTTAGTATTTGTTCAGTTGGAGAGTGCAGATACGTCGAGCAGTACCACAGTCTTGTTTATTTATTGTTCAACAGAAATTTAGCTCACGCTTTGTAACAGTATAACTGCAGTCTCGTCTTCATCTGACAGAGAGAATGGGTATTTTTTTTTAAATTAATTTGTTGATGGCATATAACACAAAACAAGTGCACCAGAAGGACGTGTCATGAATGGACAATTGTACTCTGGAGACTCAAGACGATGAAAACGTGGTGATATGCGGTCAAGCTACCTACATTGTTTTTTTTTTTCATTGGAAAATATGCTGCAAAGCACAGTTGCTTTGCATACCGAGAAACAGTCGGCTTGCATTTATTCCAATGGAATGTCTGAAAAGACATGGTTGTTTGTCAATTGTTGTGGGTGGTTGACGGAATCACTTACGAAATGGACTGGCAGTGGGACTATGACTTATACACGTTGATGACTCTTAAGTGTCATTTAGTTGATATTGTTTTGAGTTGACTTTAAGCTGAGATTCAGGAGAAAAAGATCTGACTAATCGACTGCATCATCACCAAAACCAAAATACCTGACTTCACACTTCCTCGCCTAAGCGGCACACCCCTCTCCCTATAAACCAGTGACAGGTATCTAGGAGTTGTCCTGCATCCTAAACTCAACTGGAAAATAAACATAGAACAATGGGTAAAGAAGGTATAGCCTTCTATGCCTGTAGCAAAACCTTCGGCAAAAAGTGCGGCCTGCCACCAAAATTTACCCAGTCGATGTACACAGACGTGTTACGACCAATGCTCACGTATGAGTCAATAGTATGGTGGCCGGCTCTGAAGAAGAACTACAATAAAACAAAACTTAATAAGGTACAAAGGACGACATGTATAGGCCCCACAGCCGCTCTACGGTCAAACAGTCCTACTGCATCTTTTACCTCTAGACACATAACAAACATCACAGCAGACAAATGTCTTCGGGGCTCATATGTTCCCTGAAAAAGATCTTCTTTCTAACTCCATTGAGGGCTGGACATTCACATAATATGTGTTCAGCTGACTCGTCCTCTTCAAGACAAAGTCGGCACTCAGAGAGTCTACTATTTTCATTTTGTTTAGGTGATATCTTAAACCATGGTGACCAGTAAGGTACCCTACTAAGTTTTTGACATCATGCCTACTTAGGTTTAGGCATTTGCTGGCATTATTATTGAAGGGCCGAATGGCTCGTTTGTCCTGTCTTAGACCTGGGATGTTTTCCCAATGAAAGATGCATTTTCTATGTTCCCAGCTTTTTATTGCTGCCGTTGCTGCTGATCTAGGAGTGCAGCAGAAAGGTTTGGGACCTATGAAAGGTGTTTCTGAACCTTTTCTGGACAATTCATCGGCCTTTTCGTTACCTTCTACACCGTCATGGCCCGGAACCCACCATAATTTGGTCTTGTTTTTTAACCCGAGTCTTTGAAGGGTATTGAAGCAGTACATGACTGATTTGGAGTCAATGGGGTGCGAGCTAAGGGCGTTTATAGCTGCTTGACTATCCTTGAATATATGGATGATTGCGCCTTTTATGCCAAATGAATAAATGTGCCTGGCGCATTCTTGAATGGCGTGGAGCTCTGCTTGAAATACGCTGGGACTGTTTCCCATGGGCATTGTAAAGCGTTTGTTTGGTCAGCGTAGATTTATTGGCCCATATAAATTAGCTCCCTACGTAGGCCGTTTTATTAAGGTGCGTTTTCTTGGGAAATATACCCACGGTTACCCAAAAGAACGATCCCAAGTAACATAGCCAGTAGCCATATATTTTTGTTTGCAACAGAAATTATTGTACGAGTATGTATTTGCAGTATATATTCAAAGCAGCTCTGCTGTGGATGATGACAACTATCCCAGTATTAGGTTAGGTTAGAGGCAGAGGCCGACACACTTAGACCAATAAAAAGGTCCATTGTGATACCACACGGATCTATCTTCTTCCTACTCGTTGAACCAGTTGGAGCTTTTGATGAAGCTTGACAGGCTTTTGATGTTGATGTTTATGAGATCGTTGAGATCATTGTAAAAGAAAGATCCTAAATGGAGTTTTCGTCTTTGAGAGAGAGCAGGGCATGTCTGCATCTTCTGCAGAAGTCATTTGAATAGACGCCGAGCCTTGTTGCATGATTGCCTATGAGACCGCGTCCAGTTATTACACCAATTGTAGCACCAATGTGCAGTCTGTTCAGAGATATCAAACACTTAGAGCGTTTCAGATCCAGCTTTGGCCGAATCTGTTTTGTCGCTAGACAAGTGTTGGCACTTGTCCACCTAAGGTTAGTTCTCTCAATGGCCTCCCTCATAAAAATGAGTTTGCATGTAGCAATTGTGATGCCTAAGGGGCCTTTATCAGGTGAAGGGGCAGTATGGTTCCTTTTCTGGTGAGTTCATCCGCCCTGCAATTTCCTAGAATATCTCGTGTGTCCAGGCACCCAGCATAGGTGAATGTTAAATTGCTCCGCCATCTCCTCGAGAGATGATCGGCAGTCAAGGACTACAATGGAGTTTGTGGAGACAGAATCCAGAGATTTTAGCGCAGCTTGGCTATCTGAGAAGATCCGGATGTCCATAGCGGATATCACGTTCCTCCCCTAGAATAGAGGCGTGGCCGATTTCATTCTCGGACCACTGGAACATTGTTCAAAGGCGGACAGCCGCTTGCTTACTAAAGATGTCGATGGGTGTCAGATGAAACAGAATGTCCATTGCAGCAGAGGGAGTTGTGCACCACATATGCAGAGATACGCAGATCGTTGAACTTTGCTTAGCTTATCGCGATTTATCGCTTTGTCCAAGGCAGTCCACCAAACAACCCTCCCGTACATAAGTATCGGTCTTATTACCGAGATATCTAGCCAGTTGGTGATGCGGGGATGAAGGCCCCATTTATTACCGATGGCTTTATTGCAAGAGAAGAGTGCTACCGTAGTTTTACGAACTCTTTCTTGTATTTTAGGTTTCCAGCTGAACTTTTTATCCAGAATGAGACCCAAGTATTTAGCTTCATCAGAGAAGACTAAGCTTGTGCCCCTGATTGAGGGGGGATCAATGCGTTGAATTTTATATTTCCTAGTGAATAGAAGAAGTACAGTTTTGTGGGGGTTAACACCTAACCCACAACGATCTGCCCATGTCGTTAACTTGTTAAGAGCGTTTTCGAGAAGTTCTTTCAGGGTGTTTCCTGAGGCGGCAATTGCAACGTCATCTGCATAGGCAATTACCCTGCAACCCTCCCTTTCTAGGCACATCAGCAGCTCGTTAACCACTAAATCCCCAGTACTGATGGAGATACAATTTTGTTGTTGTTTAACGTGTAAAATCGAGCACTCCTGTGGATACATTTCTCAAATAAACGCACCAAATCTTGAACTTACAAACCTTAAATTCATGTCGCGATTAAAGCTGACATACTATTTGTACATCAGTTAATAACTGGACGTCTTAATAATTATAATAATAAATTAGTTAGGGCTGCGACCTATTGGTCTAGTGTGTCCCCTGCTTGTACCTCGGAGAAGTTCATGTCCTCTTTCAGAGCCCCCTCTAGACATACTTCTTTTATGAAGCGTATCGGGGTATTTCTCTGATTTATCCTTGGTGGGTCACATTCCTTAGAGCGTCCAGTCCAGTTCCCTTGATGAATCTGAGAATGTGCTCTGGGTTCATGGTTTGTATGTCCTTGTCTGTTATTTGGTGCCTGCCCAAATATATCATCCTTTGTGGGCCCGTGCCCCACAGGATTCCAGTATGTGGTCTGGAGTTTCGGCGGTCCACTGCTATACCCATTTTCCTCAGGTGCTCCCTGACTCTGCAGTGCCCCGTGAGGAGGCCTGTTAGGATTCTTAGGTTGTTCTTGTTAAGGCTGATACAAGCTTTGAATCGTTTTTGGTAATAAATCCCTAAGAGTTTCTTTGCTTGCCTCAGACCTTGGAGGTTAAGAAAGGTTTTGGCCCTTGTTTCTTTCTCCAGTCTCTCGAACTCTTCGCGTAGAGTGTGTTCTCCTATCCCCCTTTTCTTGCCAGAGAGTCTGTAATGCCACCATGTCCAGGTACCCAGCAGATGTAAATTCGGTTGTTCTTACCTAGTCTGTTTAGTCCGTGTAGGCATTCCCACACGAGTTTTGATTCGATAACGTAGGCGTCAAGAGCCTTTATGGCTGCTTGACTGTCAGACATTATTGCTATGTTGCGATTCCTGTAGTTTTTCTCGAGGTTGATTCGAACACACCTGTCTATAGCACGTATTTCAGCCTGGAAGATGCTGGTACATTTGCCCATGGATTTGTAGTGCTTAGTTCCCGGCCCAAACACTCCCGCACCAGTTCCATCGTCGGTCCTCGAGCCGTCCGTGTACCACTTTGTTGTGTGGTTGCTCAGCCCATAAGTTTTGGATTTATTGCTTCAGTTCTGCTTATTGCTGAGCTTTATGTGGAAATTCTTCTCGAAGTTGAAAATTAAATTTGTGAACTGATTTGCTCCGAAAGCTTAAAAGCGATTCGAACATATTCGCCTCATCAACAAAGTTGAAAACTGGACGTCTTAGATCTACACTATTCTTCTGCGTTCTATACCGCACCGACCGTACCTAATGTGTTCAACACGAACCTATGAGAGAAGTGTTTCGCAAAGTGAATAACAGTTTTAACCTAAGATGAGCTACAAACACTACCCTCCCTTTGACCTGAACTAGCTGAAGGTATGCAGTCAAAATCGGTTATAACGACTTTCAAGCGACTGGCGAATTTGGTCGTTATATGCGATAGGTCGCTATAACCGATATCAAGCTATATATATACAGTCAAAATCGCTTATAACGACATCGGTTATAACGACGTATCGGTTAAAACGACCAAATTCTTAGGTCCCGAATCAGCGCCATTGTAATTCCATTGAACGACAATCGCTTATAACGACATCGCTTATAACGACATATCGCTTACAACGACCGATTTTACCCTTTTTTTAAATTTAATATCTGTTATAACGACTAAAATCGACGCAGCTGTTGGCGCAACAGATTTTTTTCTAGAACGGTAAACTGATTCTCTGTAGATGCGATGTATCTAAACTCGTAGAATCTGGGATATATTACAGTTACCGTTTGTAAACGTTATTTTTTTTTGCTTTTGCGTTTATTGAGTTTGTTCCACGTTGGGGAAGTTTTACTCAGTGCAAATTTTTCAGTGTGACAAGTGGTTGTAGAAGTTTAATATAATTTTGTGAGGCGAAAATTTATACCTTCTTATCGGAAAATGAGTCAAAAAAGAAAAATCTGTACTATGCAGTTAGATATTTCCACTTTTTTTAATAAACAGTTAACGTAAGAGGGCGGGTCAATAAGTCCGTGACTTTTGGAATAAAACACAGATTTTTTGATAAAAAAAAAAAAATTATTTTTAACGTAGTCTCCCTTGAGCTCTATACACTTTGTCCAACGCTTCTCCAATTTTTTTATCCCTTCCAAAAAAAATGATTTGTCGAGGTCCTCAAAATAGGCCTTTGTTTGCGAGATGACTTCATCATTGGAGTCAAATCTTTTTCCACCAAGCCATTTCTTCAGGTTTGGGAACAAGAAGTAGTCGCTCGGAGCCAAATCTGGAGAATAGGGTGGATGAGGGAGCAATTCATAGCCCAATTCATGGAGTTTTGCCATGGCAACTGCACATGTGTGCACCCTTGCATTGTCTTGGTGGAAAAGAACTTTTTTCTTGGCCAAATGAGGTCGGTTTTTTTTCAAACCGTCATTGAATCGGTCCAATAAGTTGGCATAATATTCCCCATTGATTGTTCTTCCCTTTTGAAGGTGGTCAATGTGGATTATCCCGCGTGCATCCCAAAAAACAGTCGCCATAACTTTATTGGCTGACAAACCCACCTTGGCCTTCTTTGGCGCCGATTCACCCTTAGAAACCCACTGTTTTGACTGTTGTTTGGTCTCTGGTGTGTTGTGATGGATCCATGTTTCGTCCACGGTTACAAAACGGCGCAAAAACTCATCCATATTGCGATTAAACAACGCCAAACCTTCCTGTGAAGTTGTTACACGATTGCGTTTGTGGTCGACTGTGAGCAAACGCGGCACCAGTCTTGCGGAAAGCTTTCTCATGCCCAAGTGATCATTCAAAATTGAAACCACTGAGCCATGCGAGATCCCTACGGCTTCCACAATCTCTCGCACTTTCAATCTTCGGTCGGCCAACACCATATCGTGAATTTTTTCGATTGTTTCGGGTGTAGAGACCTCAACTGGGCGTCCAGGACGTTCGGCATCTTCAGTGCTTGTACGGCCACAACGAAATTCAGTAAACCACTTTTTTACCATTGAAATCGATGGTGCAGAGTCCCCATAGTATTTTTCAAGCTTAGCCTTGGTCTCGGTAATGGTTTTTTTTCGCAAGAAATAATGCTTAATAAGCACACGAAATTCACTTTTTTCCATTTTCCATTTTCTCCTCAAATTAGTGAGTAGTCTGATAAAAATAGCTGTCAAACACAAACTAACTGACGCAGCAAGTTTAAATTTTGACAGGAGTCAACTGACAGATGCCTGTTGACAGCTGTTTCAGTAAAGAGGTCAGAAATTCAAAAAGTCACGGACTTATTGACCCGCCCTCGTATATTTGTAAATTTGTATTCTTATTATTTTATGGCTCAAAATCAAAGAAAAATTAGGGGAAAAAGAATCAGTTGCGCCAACAGCTGCGTCGATTTAGTAGTTATAACCGATATTAAATTAAAAAAAAGGTAAAATCGGTCGTTGTAAGCGATATGTCGTTATAAGCGATTGTCGTTCAGTGGAATTACAATGGCGCTGATTCGGGACCTAAGAATTTGATCGTTGTAACCGATACGTCGTTATAACCGATGTCGTTATAAGCGATTTTGACTGTACATATTTATTTAATGTTAGTTTTAAGAGATTAGTTGTAATAAGATTTAAGTTAAGTGAACTGTGATTCAAGCTTCCAATAAATTAAATAAATGCCCAACAATGAAAAACGAGTTGTTTAAAGCAAATAAACAATTATTAATACTTTTATAGCTGCTAATGTGCACTGGTCATCGTTCCCAAAACAGTGCGAAGAAACGCATCGACTTCATTTTAAGAATCTGCCTTATTGACGTTCCATGATGACTCTACTTCAACTTAGTAATATGGCTTTGAACAAGACAGCACACAAAACAAAATTATTAATGACTCATATGAATACCACAAAACCTACCCAAAACCAACATTGACGTAGGCGTTTGCCATCATCGCAAAGAATCTGCTAACTCAGCAACACAATCTTTTCTCGCTGACGATAGGAAGAAAACACCAACCCAGATAAATTGAAAGCCTTCCTTTCTAATGTGTGTTTCAATTAGTCATTCTCATCAACAATGCCTCCTCATTGTGTTAATTTCTCGTTCTCATCTTATCCCTTCCGTCCTGCCGCTGAATGGATGTAACTGACATCTATGAGATGAGAGGGATCTAATTTAGTTACAAGATACAATTATGCATTCTTCAATCAGAAACTAATTTCATTTGCAAATTTCCTCAGACTCTACGGGTATTTTTCTTCTGTTAGTGTGTTCGTGTGTGTGGGCCTTTTCCGGAAAAGTACAAGCAATGATGTACGTGAGAACGTCAGACTTCCTCATTAGGTTTTTGACGCCTGAATTTGATTGGGGAGCCACACAAGTCGGCAGACGTAAGAGGAGAACATTGAACTGAATTTTCCTTCTTCAAATTCTATTATATGAATTTCTTTTATTAATTTTCTTTTCTTCATTTGAGATTCGATTCCAGCGTCGACTTTGCCAATGAACTGCCGGCATCAAATGGTTGATACTTTGCTGGTGTACCTAAAGCAATCTAATTTCTCCTGGGTGTAAAGTAGATTAACGGAAATCATGAGTATTGATTACTTTTTCTTACTTTTTCCCCCCATTTCCTCAACGCACTCGCAAGTTCCTTGGAAGTAAAGGTGTTGTTAATATCTTGGGCGGTTTTATGCTCGAATCGATTAAGGAGTAGTACATCAGTACGATGGCTTAAGGGCCTCATGATTGCTGTACTTTGTGGGTTTTATTATTGCTACGTTGATTGATAAGAAGACATTTGGAAGTCACTAGCTAATGAGTGACAAATGAGGTTTGCTCGAAAGCACATAGTTTCAATGAATAAAGCGATGCGCAACTCTCTTTCCCTTACACAATTTTACCATGTGAAGAACATTTGAGGTTCGGAATCGGTGGACAGTTGTGGGCGCATAGGCTTTGTGTTAAGTGCGTTGGACTAGTGATCGAGGGGTTTCAGGTTCAACTCACGCCAGGGCCCAGTAACACTTAAAGTTTTTTTTCCACTGCCCCACCTCTCGCGAAAATCTAACAAACATCCAAGAGTATCAATTGTCTTGAGAAGTTTCTCAAATTTCTCGTTTGGAGACGGCGCAAAATTGTAGGCCCCTTCCACATCGTACATACGCAAATGAATGGAGGAGCTAGGTTTTTTGGCCCTCTATAGGCCGTTAATGCCATATATTTATACCCTATTCTAAGGGTATATTAATTTTGACTCATAGTTTGTAACATTTCACCATATTGCCCGTAGACCCCTAAAAGTTACTATATTTATGATCTGATCAGCATCGATAGTAATGTCGATCTAGCCATGTCCGTCCGTCCGTCCGTCTGTCGGCAAAAATTAGGCCTTTAAACTGGACCTAGAGAACTGAAATTTTAACCATACAACACTCTCTAGGGTCCCGAAATAATCGAGTTTAAGAATTTTTAAAATCCGCCCATAAACTCAAAAAAAAAACACAAATTTATCGAAAAAATCGAATTTTGAGTTAGAAAGCTGAAATTTTATATATATAATCTTTGACTCCTATAAATGCTCTGGAGATAAAATTTCTAAAATCTGCCCACTGACACGCCCACAATTAAATAAAACAATTTGATTGAAAAACCAAAGTTTTAGCTAGAGACCGTTTTTTTTACAAAAGCTTCGTTTTTTCGATTAAATCCTTTAAATATTATATAACAAAATATGTAGAGCGTTCTTAACAATTCAACCATAGTTAAACTTTTGTCACGCCCACGCCCATGAGGGATAGGAATAAGAATAGGATATCAAACAGTTCGCCCAAGCGGACTGTAGCCCGTCCCTATGTTTTTTTTGTTCATTTGTTCCAAAAATATGGAGAACCTAGGTCTTACCCTGTGCCCAAACATTATTAAACGCACTTAGGTTCACCATTTTGCTCATAACGAGCTAAGCCTCCAAATGATGAAATTCTGTGCGGCTTCTATATCAAAATTTTTTTTTTTAGAGAAAATGAGATCCAAATGCCAGAGCACAACGGCCCATTGTACTACCAGGCAGAAATCCTCCTTTTGGTGTAGAGGCTGGAGAATCGGTGGCGTATGTTGCTGTTCCTCATTGGGATTGAACCTGCACCGCATACGGGTCACAAGCCAACCCGCTAACCTCCACACCTTCGCCACCCTTGGTTTCTATACATAGTTCGATTGTCGGGACACATCCAAGAAAATTATTGCTCTGTATCGTTCATTGAACTAAGTTAAACAAGAATTTCGGCTTAGCCTGCAAAAGTTAAAACCTCCGGCTAGCGCACAAGAACTTGGACTTAGCAAGGTATATTCTCAGAACTGGAACCCATCCACACAAGACCCAGTTACTTAAAAACTAACTTACTTAATGGGCTCCCGACCCGTGAAGAATCTCTGCCTGCGACACTTCCTGGGAGTCGTAGATCCTCTTGGCTGGAGCATTATTGTCAATTCGCTCAATGTGGCCGAGCCAATGTAGTCGCCGTGATTTAGCTTTTTGGACTGCATCCAAATCTCTGTACAGCTCATAGAGTTCGCGGTTGTATCTTCTCCTCCATTCGCCCTCCTCGCGCACAGGACCAAATGTCCGACGGAGTATTTTTCTTTCAAAAACGTTCACACTGAAAATTAGTCCAACAAAATAATTTTATTCTTTCTTTTTGTTTATTATGGAAGCGGATTTTATTCAAAGGAAAACAAAGTATTTTCCGAAGGAATTTGTTAAAAAATACTCTTTAAATTACTTACTTCTTTCTTATGCTCGCACTATTTTTTTGGCATGCAAAACGACAACACAACCGCACACTCGGATCTAAGCCACTGAGTTGGCGCCTATCTCTTGCTGTATGCAGTTGATTGATTCGAAACTTATTAGCATGGATTTGTGTGACACCTAACCCAGCAAACAATATAAGCCTTACATAAGTCTTTTTGCAATGCAATATAAGGCTTAGTATATATGGCTTATGATTCATAAGGAATGATGCGACCATACAATATTCCTTATTTTAAACCTTATTTTAACCAAGGCATGTCATTGGACCTAAGGAATAAACTCAAACTCCTTATTTTAAGGCTTATTATAAGGCATAAATAAGCCGTCTGTACCTTATGTACACCGTATAATAAGGCATAAAATAAGCCATCTGTACCTTATCTACACCGTATAATAAGGCATAAAATAAGCCGTCTGTACCTTATGTACACCGTATAATAAGGCATAAAAGAAGCCATCTGTACCTTATCTACACCGTATAATAAGGCATAAAATAAGCCGTCTGTACCTTATGTACACCGTATAATAAGGCATAAAATAAGCCATCTGTACCTTATGTACACCGTATAATAAAGCATAAAATAAGCCATCTGTACCTTATGTACACCGTATAATAAGGCATAAAATAAGCCTTTCATAGGCATTATTATAAGGGTTACTATAGGCATATTATGAATTATGCAGCTAACAGGATTTAAAATCAAATAACCATTACATTTATTATACCAATTTTCTTTTATTCAAATTTATGTAATTCAATTTTTATTTATAACTATATAAAAAACAAATTTTATTCACTTTTACTTAGAACTATATAAAAAATATTATTTCACTTTTATTATGTACCTACATAAAAAAGATTGAAAAATCATTCTTCGAATGACATATATGCACCGGAACGGAACCTGCTTAGAGAAATAATAAATATATTATAACAAAACTTTGTAGATTAAATGTGTACAAATTATGAACTTACCATAGAGCGTCGATTTTGCAACCACAATGCACACAAGATTTTACTGAACTGCAATCAAATCGTTACCAAATAAAAAACAAAATATAAATTTCTTGATAAACAGTTAGGTATGTCTGCGAAATGTACAGAACACCTGAGTTAAGACATATTATAAGGCATAACTAAGGATACCCAGGTTGTCACTAACCACTTGTGACATATCACGCAAGCTGTGGCCAAAGTATGATAAGGGCCGAACCAACAAACTTTTACGTTACGACAGGGCATCGCTGTCAAAGTTGATCGGTACTCTTACTGGCCACAACCTGCTAAGGAATCACACAATGAAACTAAATCTCAAGGATGACGACATCTGTAGGGGCTGCGGTGGTTAGGAAACTCATGAGGACACACCTCACTTTCTCTGTCACTGTCCAAGCCTGTGTCACCTGAGGAACAGAACACTTGGAAGATACTTCTTCCAAGACATTCAAGAACTTTCTGATGTCTCACTAACAAATCTTTACAGGTTTATACGGACATCCAAATGGCTGGACAGACTGGAGTAAGAAGGAAACCAAGGAGGAAGGACCAAGGCCAGAACAGCGAGGCCAACACTCCCAACAAAGGGTATCACAATGGGACCACATGGACCTAAGTGTGATGTAGCAGATTTGCTCTGTTCCATCAGCCCGTTAACCTAACCTAACCTAAGGATACCCAAAAAACAGACACCTGTGCCTTAGTTATCACTTAATATAAGGCTTAGGTAAGGAAATCAAACAGTTAGGTTGGCGCCATGTACTGACTTGTTTCTGAGCACCTTATATTATAGCTTATCATAAGGCTTAAATAAGGAAACGCATTATTTAATTCTTTAAATCAGGCATAAATAAGAGACAATACTTGTAATCTTATTTATACCTTATAATACGGCTTATAAAAACCTTATTATATGGCTTATTTAAGACTTTTTATGGTTTTTCAATCAGGGTTATACTTTTCCTTTACCTTATTTATCCCTTAGCCTTATAATTTTTACTCGATTTTCTAAATCACATACTGTCCGGACACTACCACTGTCCTGATACAAGAGCATCCGCCCTACATTGACGCTTTTTTAACCCAGATAATGCCACCGTCTTTTTAAAGGAACGCCAAAAGTGGTTCGACTTTTTTAACAGTATTAATGTGTGGTCAAGTGCAAATACTTTTTTTTCTTAGTTTTTGCCAGTAGTATGAATAACAGTTACAAGTAAAATTGAGAAGAGCGCAGTACGGAGATCTTGTACTTGATTTTTAAGTGAAAACATTTTATTTTTTTGTTTTGTGTACAATGGAAAATCAAAAGTAAGAAAAAATTATTTGTGTTCTGAAAAGAACCTGTTTTGTTAAATAATAAATAATAAAAGTGGTGTTGTCTATGTGCAAATAAAAAAATCGTTTGATTGAAATTGTGCAGTATGTGTTTGTTGTTGCAAAACGTGCACTGTCCTTTTAAAAGGACAGTGGCAAAATATACTACAGCCAAGTTAAGTGTTTTCTTTATTTTTGTCCTTTTTTCAAGCTTGAATTATATGTGAAAGCCATTAACTTTGCTTGAAATATTCCCACCGATATTTTTATATGCCCCCCTGACGATGCGAATGCGTTAGTCACCGACGAAGATAGCGGGGAAGAGAATGAAGTATGCATAGATAATTTGCCGGGTGGCCTGTTGCGCGCGCCGGCAGAAGTTAGAAACGAAGATAGCGATGGTGGATTCGACAGTGATAACGACATTAGCTTAGCAACACTAGTCAAACGTAAGAAGATGTGTCTCGAAAAACCTAAGCGTGTTGCGCAAAAAAAATATGTGTGGCAGAAGAAAGACATTGTTCCGAGTTTACCTGACTGGGTGGCTGTTGTCGGACCCAAACGTGAGTTATCACCGATGGAAGCTTTTTTGAGTTTGTTTGACAGTGAGGTAGTAGAACTGTTTGCTAAATTTACAAATATGTACGCAAATGCTCATAACCGAACAGGAGACGTTGAAGTGAATGAAATCAGAAGCTTTTTCGGATTTCTTTTACTGAGCTTTTACGTTCCCGTTCCCGTTTCCAGGCGGGAAATGTATTGGGAAAATGCAAAAGATGCTAATAATCAGCTTGTTTGTGAAGCAATGTCAAGAAACCGATTTCGATTTATAATGCAGAACATTCATTGCTGTGACAACTCAAATCTGCAGATGGGGGACAAATTTTCCAAGGTGCGCCCAATTTTTAACCTTTTAGGCCAAAAGTTAATTGAATTCTCACCAGTTGAAGAGTGTCACAGTGTAGATGAATCTACGAGGGCGGGTCAATAAGTCCGTGACTTTTTGAATTTCTGACCTCTTTACTGAAACAGCTGTCAACAGGCATCTGTCAGTTGACTCCTGTCAAAATTTAAACTTGCTGCGTCAGTTAGTTTGTGTTTGACAGCTATTTTTATCAGACTACTCACTAATTTGAGGAGAAAATGGAAAATGGAAAAAAGTGAATTTCGTGTGCTTATTAAGCATTATTTCTTGCGAAAAAAAACCATTACCGAGACCAAGGCTAAGCTTGAAAAATACTATGGGGACTCTGCACCATCGATTTCAATGGTAAAAAAGTGGTTTACTGAATTTCGTTGTGGCCGTACAAGCACTGAAGATGCCGAACGTCCTGGACGCCCAGTTGAGGTCTCTACACCCGAAACAATCGAAAAAATTCACGATATGGTGTTGGCCGACCGAAGATTGAAAGTGCGAGAGATTGTGGAAGCCGTAGGGATCTCGCATGGCTCAGTGGTTTCAATTTTGAATGATCACTTGGGCATGAGAAAGCTTTCCGCAAGACTGGTGCCGCGTTTGCTCACAGTCGACCACAAACGCAATCGTGTAACAACTTCACAGGAAGGTTTGGCGTTGTTTAATCGCAATATGGATGAGTTTTTGCGCCGTTTTGTAACCGTGGACGAAACATGGATCCATCACAACACACCAGAGACCAAACAACAGTCAAAACAGTGGGTTTCTAAGGGTGAATCGGCGCCAAAGAAGGCCAAGGTGGGTTTGTCAGCCAATAAAGTTATGGCGACTGTTTTTTGGGATGCACGCGGGATAATCCACATTGACTACCTTCAAAAGGGAAGAACAATCAATGGGGAATATTATGCCAACTTATTGGACCGATTCAATGACGATTTGAAAAAAAAACCGACCTCATTTGGTCAAGAAAAAAGTTCTTTTCCACCAAGACAATGCAAGGGTGCACACATGTGCAGTTGCCATGGCAAAAATCCATGAATTGGGCTATGAATTGCTCCCTCATCCACCCTATTCTCCAGATTTGGCTCCGAGCGACTACTTCTTGTTCCCAAACCTGAAGAAATGGCTTGGTGGAAAAAGATTTGACTTCAATGATGAAGTCATCTCGCAAACAAAGGCCTTTTTTGAGGACCTCGACAAATCATTTTTTTTGGAAGGGATAAGAAAATTGGAGAAGCGTATAGAGCTCAAGTGAGACTACGTTAAAAATAAAAAAAAAAATTATCAAAAAATCTGTGTTTTATTCCAAAAGTCACGGACTTATTGACCCGCCCTCGTATGGTTCCGTATTTCGGTCACCACGGAACAAAGCAATTTATATGTGGAAAACCAATTAGGTGGGGATATAAGATATGGACAGGTACTACACGTCTTGGATATGTAGAATGGTTCGAGCCATATCAAGGAGCTTCGACGCCAGTAGCTGAGAAATATAAGCATTTGGGCTTGGGAGCAAGTGTGGTACTGCACTTTGCAGATGTTTTGCAATTACGATATCCTGAATTCCCATTTGATATATATTTCGACAATTTCTTCACATCTGTAAAGTTATTGGAGGAGCTAAGGTCAAGCAATTTGAAAGGAACTGGGACAGTACGAGAAAATAGGCTTGGGAAAGAGTGCGCTGCCCCATTCTCGAATACTGAAAAACAAAGCCCGAGGGTATTTCGACTACGTTTGCTCAGAGGATAACAATGTCGTTCTATGCAAATGGGTTGACAACAGCATAGTGACAATTGCTTCAAACAACGGTGGGGGTTTTCCAACGCATACAGTTCAACGTTATTCACAAAAGGAAAAAAAGAGGATAAATGTTCAACAACCAAAATTAATAAAAAAATATAATGACAATATGGGAGGAGTTGATAGATCTGATCAGAACATCAGTTTGTACAGGACATCTTTACGAGGAAAAAAGTGGTATTTTCCACTAATAAGTCAATGTTTAGATATGTCAACTCAAAATGCGTGGCACCTTTATCGAAACAGTGGAGGGAAGTTGGATCAACTAGGATTTCGTAGGCAGATTGCAACTGGCCTGCTGGAATCTTTTAAAAAATCATCCAAGCAGGGTTTGAGTAGACAAAGTTCAAACTTACATGTTCATTCACGATTTGACGTCATCTCCACTTTGATCCACATGGTAATCCTACAATTTGCCTTTCAGTAATTTCTTTCTCTCTTCAAACCCACAAAAACCGATTGAAAATGAATAACTTTGTATGCCATCACCGTCTTGATACATTATTTAAAAATTAAAACATGAAATGTGTGTTTTTATTTGTCAAATGAAAGTTGAGTGTATCTGCGTGATATCTTCATACCGACACGCCCGTTAATTTTTTCCTTCCAATTAACAAATGTCAATCCATGTCACATCCCCATCAAACCCTCATGATTTGAGTACTACCTCACTAAGTAAACAAACGCCAGCGCCATTTTCCTCCACATTTTAGTCTTTGATTCCATCAAATCCATACGGACAGAGAAAGTAACTGCAACTTTCTGCATATAATTGCAACGCTCTAACACAACATTACCTCTGCAATAAACTATCCTGCGACAGTGCAATAAAAACAACACGTTTCCGAATGAACCTCTAATCTTCTTAGAGGTTCGCTTGCCAAACAAGACTTTCCTCATTGTGATTTACTCGTTGCTTTGTACAAATTGACTTTTTGATTGAGCGAAAGACCACTCGAGATAAGATAGAAATTAATTTTGCTGATAAGATGAAGTGCCGCCTACAGGTATGGGAATAAATAATATCTATTAGCTCTTGTGGTGCGCATTAGATCATGCAACTGTACACAATGTTGTTTCCGGAATTAATTTCATGAATTTGATTCGAAACTCTTGGAGGTTGGGTAGATATATGGAAATAATGTAAGTCTGCTGCCAGACGTGAAACTCAAACACAAACACTTGCATTGTGTCTATTTTGAGATGAACTAGTTCACGTTGCGTGATCAGCTAGTTTTTTTTTTTACAATAAATACAATTTCTAATGACAGCAAATAGATACGCTTTTATATGACTTGTTGATTTTTTTTTGTGAAGGGAACTCCATTGTTGTGTATATCACGTTAAGATAATAGAAAGCAGAGTTTTAGGTTTACCAGATAATACTTGGACACAATTATGCAAGTGTGATAATAAATACTATGTACTCGTATGTACGTACATGTGTTTCACAAAACTTTACCTGAATTATAACAATTTATATAATTCTACAGGTGTTTTCAAATTATTTGCGGGTGTCAACAGTGCAGTGGTAGTGTATTCACTTGCTGATCGGAAGGTTGCGTGTTCAAATCCCGACCATGAAATCAATACTCGTATAAGTGCAGCGAATGCCTGCTCATAAGTGCACTTTTAGTTATTGTATAAGTTTCTGCGGATTAAACTTGAATACAAAACTTCAACATAATGCTCCCTAAGTTATTTACATAGATGCCACCCGTGGAGAAAAAAATGTGCTGTGTATACACATTATAAGGGTACTATTGTATCAATTACAGAAAAGAAACCCCTTTAGCGCTAATTATAAAAAAGTCACAATCTATTCAATTCAATTTAAACCCTGCCCATTGAGACCTGTAAAACTGGCTTCTACACATTTTTTAAGAAAAAAACAAATACTTGTGATACATTATGTGGTCAAAAGGCTAAGCATACCTTATACATAAGTCCATGATTTAAACTGTTATTTCTTTTGGCCACAGAAACTACTAAAAACAGCTATTGCATATTTATTTGTGTGGTCCTCATTTTCATTAATCGGTGCTTGTTGAAGTGACTCGTTGACATGACAGGAATTTTTAGATTTAGATTATTTTAGATTTTATTCATTTCATTTCAGTTACAAAAAAATATTTATATTAAATCTATCTTAACGACATGGCTAAAAGCCGTCTGCCAAAGACTGTCAACATACTTTTTACATTTCATTTAAAAATCTTCCTCCATAATTCTTTTCCGGTAAGCTAAAGTTGTTTCACAATATAATGTTAGAGCTTTCCAATTGGACCCGTTTAGTTGTTCCTGTATTTCTTCGGTTAACAAGATGACTTTGCCAAAGCAGAACCTTCTGATATCGCGGAAGATAGGACAAATACCTATAAAGTGCATGATATTTTACCTCTGGGACATGTTACACAATGAGCATAAAACCGGGAGGTCTTCTCTATGAGGCACGAAGTTTAGTGGCAATAACTCTCCCCTTGCGCGGAAAATTGTAGAGATGCATCGAATTTTATTCGAGTCCTTAAAATAGTTCAGCGACCCAAGGTTAAACTGTAGTGCCTTATAGATCTCCCTATGTGTTGACGCACTCGCTTGCTCGATACATCTTTGTCGAAAACATGAATCCACATGCGACAGGAAATCATATAGTCTATCTTTCCAACTATCCCTTGTATTCCAGTCTAGTTCCAAGTCGTACTCATAACTCTCTGCTAGAGTTAGCATCTCCTTATACCACAGACTTCTCGTAGTTACTGCATACCTGGATCGCTGTAGCTTTTCTACTGCATCATACCACCTAATGACCCCACGCTTGGGCTCCGTAAAAAAGAATTGATTTTGAGACTGCTTCGAAGACTTGGTATTTCATACTGTAAGGTATACTTCGGTTTTGGAAACTGTTTCTCCACGTTGAACTAATTGCACTTTTAGATTGCAGAAGTTGTTCAGCCAAATGTGGTCCCATATTCAGATTACTGGTAATTATTTAGTATTTTTATTTAGTATTTATTTATTTATTTAAATCGCTGTACATTTAAGAATATAAAGAATTCTTATAGTTTACATACAGGTTTTATCATGGTAATATTATAAAGACATCGAATGAATATAGAGAGAAAATAAAAACATAATGTTCAAATGAAGAGCTGCTAAGTAGACGTGTTTCTGATTCTGGTGATATTGTTTATTTGTAATTGGTCGACAACTCATTCATATTAACTTAAAAACGGTTTAAAATCTTCAGTTGTCTATCTTGCATTGTTTCTCAATATTTTGCAGTTACAGTGTTCAAGTTTCGGCTCTAAAAAGCAAAAATAAAAGTGAAAGTTTCTTTGTTCATTTTTTTTTTTTTTGTTCTGCTTTGTTGTCTAGTGCAAAAATTTAAACTATATGTGCATACACTGAGTTCTCTTAAACTTGATCTTTTCACCCACACAACCTTGTTTGCACTCATTATTCTTACACTCTGTCACATCTATTCGACATAATTAAACACACACATGTCATCCAACTCAACGAAGCGACCCATATCTCGCTCCAAGAACTCTGTAGTTGACTCGCCCCTTTCCTCTTTAACCCCTTTAAAAAAATCATCACAAAAAATCATGGATAACAACGATAAAACCTGGATGGACGAAAAGCTCCGACAGCAAAGTGAGTTAATTGTTTCACTTTTATCTAAGAAAATGGAGGAATCTAAAAAAAAATTACCGAAGAACTAGGGCGCGAGATTAAAGATCTTCAAAATAGTATAAGTGACATGAATAAAAGAGTGGTCCAATTAGAATCTTCACAAACTGATATGCAAACTCAAGTTGATTCACTTACCACCGAAGTAAACAACCTTAAATGTTCACTTTCAAATGTAACCTCTGAGTGCACTAATAACAAATCTTTGCTTGCTGATAATACAGTTGAACTCAAAAGTATAAACAATCAATTTTATCACACCGCCGATGAAATAATAAAAATAAAACATTCAATTGACACTTATGAAAACCGTATCGTCGCGAGAGATGCTTTCATGTTTGGTATTCCGTGCTTGCCTAACGAAAATCTAAAATCGATCTTCAACTTAATTTGCAACACAATTAATATTAAACCACCAACAATAGCTAATATTTACCGCACTCGCCCGAAACTCAAGTCACGTAATTCCGCGATAATGATCAAGTTCAATTCCCCGTATGACAAAAATTATGTTTTAACTTCCATTGCGAATTATCGGAAAATAAACAATAAACAGCTGTGCTTAAATGATATCCAACTTGCTTTTGATGGCAATGGTACCTCTAACTCCATATCTTCTTCTGTTATCCATGTACGTGAAAGCTTATCGCAGCATAACAGAACAATATTTAAGCGCGCTCTTGAACTTAAAAAAAGTAAACAACTTTCGTCCGTATACACTGCACGAGGAGTTGTATATGTCAAACGTCATACTGAGGACACAGCTGTGCCAGTTGAATGCATCGTGGGACTCGAAGACGTTGCCAGATCAGTGTTAAATTAGTATTAATTCAATCGTTTTTTTTTTTTTTTTTCTTTTATTATTTAAAATAAAATTCAAATAATAATCTTTAGCAAACTTGTCTCTTTCCTTTTTCTTTCTTTTCAACTCCTCTCTCTAATTTTTATTTATTTTTTTTTTTTTTTCCTCAATTTTTTTTTATTTCTTTTTTAATCTTTTCTTTTTCTGTTAGAGTTATAGTGTAATGATCTATAACAATACTTTGCACTCTATGATCAGAGTTTTGAGTAAACAGAATTGCGGTCTCCGCATTTGTCACATCAATGCGCAAAGCTTATTGCCGAAAATTGATGAGTTTCGTGATCTTTTTGCTGAATCGGATGTTGATGTAATCTGTGTTACGGAGACTTGGTTTAGAGATGAATTAAATGATGAGGTTTGTAGCTTAGAGGGTTATAACATTTTTCGTTTAAATAGAACGGGTCGTGTTGGGGGAGGTGTAGCAATATACGTCAAAACGGGTATTATATGTAGGGTCAAATGTTCATCAGACGCTCTCAGTAGTATCGAGTATTTGTTTGTAGACATTGTTGGGAGTGAGGGTGGTCTGCTCCTAGGTGCAATATACCGGCCAAATAGGTACATAGATCTTTCACCTCTTTACACACTGTTAGAGGATATCTCTCTGGTTTCCCCTAATATTGTCCTTTGCGGCGACTTTAACTGTAACCTTTTGGTCTCAAATGTTTTTATTCACAATATGCAATCGTTTAATTTGAGACCAGTAAACACTACCACTCCAACACACTTCTCTCGCACCGATGCAACATTATTGGACTTGTTTTTTGTAAGTAACACAAGCGACGTAGCTTTGTACGACCAGCTTTCCGCACCTGTTTTTTCACAGCATGACCTTATTTTCTTAACCTTGAAGTTCAGTTTTTACTACTCGTATAAAAAAATCACATATCGGGATTCCCATAACACAAATATTCTGCATTTAGAAGAGGACACTAGAGCCAAAAATTGGGATCGTATTTTGTATATGCCGTCCTCGAATAAGCAGTTACAATTTTTAACTGACAATATTACAGCATTATTTGATACTCATGTACCCTTAAAGTCCAAGTTCGTTAATCCTCGAAATAAACCCTGGTTCTCCCATAATATTCGTGTTTCAATGCAGAAGCGGGATGATGCTTACAAAAATTGGAAACGTTACAGGTTAACTGATTTACGGCGCACATATTGTTCACTCCGTAATAAAGTTGTAGAGGATATACGTACAGCCAAATCTCAAATATACTCCCACAAGCTGAGTACCTCCTTAAATGGGCGTCAATTGTGGACGAATCTAAGGAATATTGGCATTGGAAAGTCACGTAGCTGCCCAACTATTGATGTGGATGGTAATGCTCTAAACAAGACTTTTGTCTCTGCACCGTCACAACATTTACCTGCCGTGAGCATAGATCCTACTTTTACTCTTATGGATCAGTCGGACGAAACCGGTTTTGGTTTTTGTTCAGTAGATAGTGCTGAGGTGGTCGAAAGTGTACTCTCTATAAAGTCTAATGCAGTTGGGTTGGATGGAATTCACCCCAAATTTTTGAAAATGATTCTGCCGATTGTCCTGCCCTGCCTTACTTTCATCTTCAATACCATCCTCATGTCTGGTGTGTATCCGCGTCTTTGGAAGTTAGCTAAAATTATTCCTCTCCCCAAAAACGCCAAATGTGATGAATTTAGGCCTATCTCAGTCTTACCCTTTTTGTCAAAAGTCTTTGAAAGGATTCTGCAAAAACAGATTAGCGCTTATCTTTCGGCAAACTCGTTGCTCACTTCTAAACAATCTGGTTTTCGTGAAAAGCACAGTTGTATCACGGCACTATTAAGCGTCACTGAAGATATAAGGCAAGCATTGGATAAGGACGAAGTTACGTTTTTGGTGCTGCTTGATTTTTCAAAAGCTTTTGATACAGTCAATCACGTTAATCTGTGTAAGAAGCTTTTGCAAAACTTTAATTTTTCACCCAGTGCTACTAGACTCATCTTTTCTTATTTGACTAATAGAAAACAAGCGGTCCAACTTGGTGATTGTCTATCCGATTTTCTGCCTAATGTCTCTGGTGTTCCTCAGGGCTCAATACTTGGTCCTCTATTGTTTTCGATATACGTCAATGAACTTCCATCAATTATTGAGAACTGCTCCATTCATATGTACGCGGATGACGTCCAAATGCACATGAGCCGGCCTCTTGGGCTGATTGAGCATGCAGCTTTTTGTGTAAACAAAGACATTGAGAAAATTGTGAACTGGTCCCAGCTAAATGGTCTTATTCTTAACCCTAAAAAATCTAAGTGCCTGGTAATATCGAGGAAAAGTCTAGATCTTGATTATTTTCCTTCGCTTGTTTTGGGAAATGCTCCCATTGATTACGTGGAAACTGCTAAAAATCTCGGAGTTACTTTTAATCGCTACCTAACATGGGATATCCATATAAATTCACTTGTTGGCAAGGTATATGGGGCACTACGTACATTATGGGTAACTCAGTCGTTTACACCTGTTAAAACACGTCTATTGCTTGTAAAGACTTTGATAATACCAATATTGGTTTACGGCTGCGAAATTTATTGTAATTGCAACTATGTCAGCAAACGTAAGCTGAGTGTCGCGTTTAACAGTGCAGTGCGTTATGTCTTTGGCCTACGAAGATTCGACAGACTTGCTGGTCTTGATATACGGCTGCTCGATATGTCGTTAGATAATTATATTAAGTTTCGCAGTTTGTTATTGCTCTCCAATATACTGTTGACACACCAACCGCAATACTGTTTCGACAAAATTAGATTTGCATCCTCACATCGATCTCATCAATTAATTCATCCTCGATGTTCCAGCTTAACATCTGAGCGTCAATTCTTCGTAAACTCGGTACGTCTCTGGAACTCCTTACCTAGTCGCATTAAAGAAATACAAAACGCAACAAGAATAAGAAAAGATTTAAGAAAATATTATTCAGGAAATTTGTAAATTAAATTATTTGATTGTTTTTGAAGTAGTTACTTGGATTATTTTTTTTAATTTAATACTTTTTTATACATCGTTCGCTCTATTTGTAAAATTAGCTTATGACTAGTTTATAAGATATTGTATCTTACTGTTATTAAGCATTCTCGAAATAAATAAATAAATAAAATAAATAAAAATAGATATTTTACAACTTGCACTTGCGGATATAATAAATTAAGAAGAGAAAGAAATCGGAAAAATTAACAATAATTTAAAGTTGCAAAAAGAAGAGGGAGAAAAAAGAAAATAAAAACAAAAATATTTGACATTAACCAGATAGAGAAATTTCAATAAGTGTTTCTGAAAAAAGCACAGATTGCCTTGAGGAGTTTCTTGAGCTCAACATTAGACCTGATAGCAATGGGTAATTGGTTCCATAAACTAGTGGCATGAACGAAAAATTGTCTGCGCGAATTTAAGCAGGTGTGCATAGGCGGTCGCACTGATATGTAACGAGTCGATCGATTTAATGTAATTTTGTTGTATAAGTACGGTATATGGTATTTGTATATGACGTTAGCGAAAAAAGCACAACATTTACATTTAAGAAAGCTGTCAAGAGTGCAATCGAGAATTTGACGAGATTGCGGGGAAACATGATCGTATCTACGGAGGTTAAAAACATACCGAGCAATAGAATTAAAAGCCACATTAAGTTTTCGGGATGAGATAGAGTCCATATCAGAAAATATTTCACACCCATATGTAAACATCGGTACAAGAAGCACCTTGACCAATTTCATCTTTATATCTATTGGAAGATAATGTCTACTAACAGAAAGGCCGCGTAGGGAAGCATATATTTTAGACACGATACTGTTTATATGATCATCCCAAGATAGTTTACTGTTGAATAGTATGCCTAAGTTGTTCACTTTGGAGACCAATTCTACTTGCGACCCATTCAAAAGAATAGGTGGGAAGTCATCAATCAGAAGTTCTCGCTTAAAAATTGGGATTGCTTTTGTTTTGGCGGGGTTCAACATCAGTCTATTTTGCAGTGACCAGTTAGCAATTGCGGATAAGTCCTCATTGATTTTCGTGATTGCATCGCCGACACACCCAAGTGGGAAGCTGTAATAGATTTGCACGTCATCGGCATATATATGGAAGTTACAATAAGACAAAACGGACGGTAGATCATTGAGGAACATGGAAAAAAGAAGGGGACCAAGAACTGATCCCTGAGGTACACCAATAATCACAGGACGGTAGGACGACAGTAGCCTATTATGAGAGACGGCTTGGATACGATTGGTAAGGTAAGACAGAATTAATTTATTGGACGAGTTGGAAAAATTGAACGAAGTTGCAAGTTTATTACATAAAATCTCGGGGATAATGGAGTCAAAAGCTTTGGAGAAATCCAGCAGCGTTATTATTGTTAATTTATTCTCATCTATTGCTTTTCGGACATCATCAGATACCTTCAATAGCGCTGTAATACAGCTATGACCTGATCGAAAACCTGATTGAAGAGGACAAATTAGTTTGTTGGACTCTATGTAATGTTTTATTTGGCTACTAATTAGCGATTCAAAGACTTTTGACAAAAATGGGAGTACTGCGATTGGGCGGTATTCATTCCTCTTATCCCTTTTAGGAATTGGGATAATTTTGGCCATTTTCCATAGTTGAGGATAGTTAGATGTTGTTATAATGTGGTTAAAAATGTGGGTTATGTGGGATAGAAAATAGGGAAGAAGAATTTTTATGAAGTCGGGGTGTATATTATTTAGGCCAGTGCATTTCGACTTAATAGAAAAAATCGCTTCCCCTACGGATATAGGATCTACCGCAGACAAAGAAAAAGCATCTTCCGAGGAGTTTGACGGAATACTATTTATTTCACTATTTATTTCACTAGTACCTTCGTTCGTAAACTTAGCATTTAGTTCTTCGATATTGATATCGTCTTTGAACCCGAGCGGCTTTTTATTCAAACCAATCTGTCGTATTTGGTTCCATAAGAACTTTGATGACTTATTTGTATTGAATTGGTTTGAGTAGTGTTGATATTTGGCACGTCTTATCATCACGGTTACTTGGTTCCTAAGAACTTTGAAACTGTTGTACATATCCGTGCACCCATACCTTTTCCACCGACGAAAGAAAGAGTCTCTTCGGGCCATAGTATTAAGGATGGAACTGGTCATCCAGGGTTGGTCTCTATTTCTTACACGACAGGTTCGCAATGGGACAAATTTTTCAAAAAGATATAGGAGGTAAGTATTCAAAACGCTAACTTGATCATTCGTGTCAGGAGTCATATATATTGACTGCCAATTTAGATTAGAGCACTCATCGAAAAGACTTTGCAGATTTACATTACGGACTCCAAGGTATTTGTATTGCTTTACTGTTTCAATAGTAACACCGTTAAAAGTCCACCTTTCCACCCTTGCCTGTCTGCCTCCACCTCTTCTGAAAATCATCACATTTGATTTGTTCAAATTGATTTGTAAACTCCACAGCACACTATAATTGTAAACTCGGTTTATCATGAGTTGCAGGGTCTCTGGTGAACCTGCTAATACATGATAGGAATTGAAAACCTAAACAAATATTT
The DNA here is from genome assembly GCA_949715645.1 of Portevinia maculata. Classification (NCBI taxonomy): domain Eukaryota; kingdom Metazoa; phylum Arthropoda; class Insecta; order Diptera; family Syrphidae; genus Portevinia; species Portevinia maculata. The sequence continues at coordinate 100,649,149 of OX454528.1, forward strand.
TTTTTTTACTATTGTATATTTTTTTGTGAAACGCTTGTATAGTAGGGTGGGCCGAATTTGTTTTTTTTTTTTTAAGTTGTAATACTGCGAAAAAGTTGCTAATAGTAGAGACTAAAAAAGGGAAAAAAAAGAAAAAAAATCGGTTAATATCTTCCGGTCGCGCATGAGCTTTAAAATTTGCTGAAATTTGAAAAAAATTGTATGTTTAAGATATTTTTTTTTATTACTAATCTTGGTAACATTTGAATGTAATAGCTATATTCGACTCTTACTCGAACCGACAATGATTTAGGAAAAAAAATGGTTCTAATAGGTCAAGGACTTCCGCTCGCGCAACTACTCTCAAATTTTATAAATTTTCGTACAAAATAACATAAAATACCTGCTACTGATGTAAGGTTTGTTTACTTATAACGAGTACATGGAATAGGAAAAATTGGAGGGCTGGACTTGATTGAAACAAAGAAACTTAATAAATCATTGGAAAGGAAATGGCGTGCCATCGATTTAATTCTGGATGATATTTCAAAAACCTCGTTCTCACAATCATGTGTAAATGTTGTCGAAACTGGAAATTAAGACCAATATTCTTCTAGTAAAGAAAGCGATAACGACCAAGATTTTAAAGTGTTCACAAAAGTTTCCTCTAATAATAAAAAAACAGATGAGAATTCAGTTAATATCTACTGATCGCGCTACTGCTGCAATCGCATCAAGTGTTTTGCATGACTTTTGATTTATTACCGATTCTGACGTCTCCCAGGTTATAGACAAAAACAATACAAGAAGAGAAAAACAAAATGTTAGGGCTGAACTGTGTAGTAAATATGACGAACTTCCACTACAAGGTCTCTATTTGGATGGGAGGAAGGACGACACTTTAGTTGTAGATATAGCTCATTCGAAAAGGCTCCGCAGAGTAAAAAAAGAAGAGCATTACTCGCTAATTCAAGAACCTGGTGCAGTCTACATCGGACATGTTACGCTCACTTCTGGAAGCTCTTCAGACGTTGTCACTTCTATTATTTCCTATCTGTCTGGTCGTGGCATTTCTCTTGACAAGTTAGTGGTCATAGGATGTGATGGCACTGCGGTTAATACAGGTTGGAGAAACGGTCTGATTCGCCGAATCGAAATACATTTGGAAAAACTTTTACAATGGGCTGTTTGTCGTCTCCATTTCAATGAACTCCCGTTTCGACATCTGTTTCAATACCTAGATGGTAAATCTACGGGTCCAAAATCTTTGAGAGGGCCAATCGGCGAAAAGCTAAGTGACTGTGAAAATATCCAGTCATTGGTTTCAGGAGTATTGACTGTCAGATCCCGGCAAAAGACAGAAATATACTAAGTAAAGATCAGCAATATCTACTCGATATTTATACTGCAATAAAGTCGGGAATCTGTAAAGAGGATTTGGCTGTACTAGATCCTGACTCCTTGTCACACTCGAGGTGGTTGACAACAGCAAATCGAACTCTCAGATTGTTCTTAAGTGAAGAAAGTCCCACACCTCAACTTCAAGAAGTAGTTATATTTATTTTGAAGTCATACATGCCAATGTGGTTTAGAATTAAGACAAGTAAATACTTCACAGAGGGACCAAATCTTGTGTATGAATCAATACAATCTTCAAGATACCTACCTGATGTGTTACGTAATATTGTCGACCCTGTGATAAAAACGAAATGGCCATTTCGCCCATCCAGCACATTTAATGTTAGCCATGGCACAATACAATACACAACACTTAAGAGAGCTCGGACTTCGACGAATTCTAGGCGGGACAGATAGATCAAAATATAAAAACTATCAGAACGGTTATGCCGCCAAAACTGAATTTCAGCGCTCAAGATTACTCTGAAATTATAAACTGGATGGGCTGTGATTTATCCATTATGTATTAACAAATATCAGTGACGATGAAATTAAATCACATATTCAAAGCGGCACAGTCCCTAATTGGGATATAGCATTTAATGCATTCCCAGTCCACCCACAGGCAGTTGAACGATGTGTGATCGTTACAGAAGCTTCAGGAAAAGTTTGCGGAGCTGAGTCTAGCGATGGGTTTATCACAGCCACTCTGCTGTCAAGGTCAACAATGCCAAACTTTGACCATAAATTAAATTTCAAAGTTCCATCAGCTAAGAATGAATGAGATCCTAGATGATCATGATCAATTGTTTCACATGAGTTTCTTGGACTTACGACTCTTCACACAAAAACTTAAAAAAAAAAAATGTATTTACAAATATATAAACAATAATATTGGTCTAAAATAAGTTTTGTTTTAAACATTGTATTCAACAAAGAAAACCAAAGATAGAAACGTGAGAGTTGTTAGTATTTTTATCCTCAAACAGTGGTTTATCTTGTATTTTTTGCACGACCGGAAGATGTTGATGGATTTAAAAAATGTAAAAGCATTATTTTCTGTGGTAAAAATAGATAACAATTGGAGCTATTACATTCGGTAAGAGGATAATTTAAAAATGTTAAAAATTATCGTAAAAATGTGAATTTTTTCAAGAATTGTACATTGTAACTTTTAGCGAAATTGGTTGCTCTTGAAATAAATGAGGACAAGACTAAGTACATGCTATCAACAAACAAACAAACATTTGTTCACCGCCTGTTGACAGCAATACCTTCGTGGTAGTTAAGGAGTTAATCTACCTAGGAATAAACATCAACTCCACAAATGAAACCTAAGTGGAGATCCGACGGAGAAGTACCTTAGGAAACCGCTGCTACTTCGGTTTGTCAAAAGAAATGGTTTCGAAACTCCTCAATCGAAGGACAAAATGCATGCTCTATCGAGCCTTAATCCTGCCAGTCCCGCTTTATGGTGCCGAGGCCGACTGTTGGACGATAAGTAGAAAAGGCGAGCTTATATTGGGTTTCTTTCAAAGAAAAATACTGTGTCGGATATTTGGTCCTATGCTCGAGAAGGGGGAGATTGGTGGAGAAAATACAACCGCGAACTCTATGAGCTTAAGATGTGGATGTAGTCCAAAAAGCTAAATGAGGGAATGGACAATAATGCTCCAGCCAAGAGGATCTTTGACTCCCAGCCCCAGGTTCGAGAAGGCAAGGAAGATCGAACCTCCGTTTAAAATACCAAGCCATCGCGGATGCCAAAGCGATTGGTCTGGAAATTGGCGTGCCCGGTCTCGCAGAGGATGGAACGCTGCAGTGTCTTAGGCAGAGACTCTTCACAGGTCCGTAGCCCATTAAGTAAAGTAAGTTAGTGACTTGTAGTTTCGTGAAACAAGGCCCATGTATTTTCCTTGTTTTCGGGGGTGGTGAGCCAAAAATACGCTGACTGAAGATATTGCTTGAGCTATTACGTGGGCTCTGTGATTAGTTCGTTAAACTACTGAGCGACTAGTCAAGGTTCTAATACCACCCCGGAACACCAAACATTTTTGCCACTGCCTTAACTCTTGCGAAAGTCTGTCAAACATCCAAGGGCATAAACTGTTATGGGAAGCTTCTCAAAAATTCGGCGTTCGTGTCAAAAGTATAGCTTCGTGTGTGCGTCAAAAAATTGGGTGGCATTGGCGCGAGGGTAGTGTATTCACTAACTGATTTACAGGCAGAGTTGCACCAAAGTTAGTTTAACTAATAACTAAAAAGCTACAACTAAAAAACTCAACGTGTTTAGTTGTAAAAAATTAGTTGCCAGAGTGTAACTAACAATAATTTGCTTTAGTTTTAGCTTTTTAGCTATCGAATAAAAATAACTAATAATTTTTTCCCAACAATTTAACGAAAAAAGGCACAAGAGCAATTCTTTTATTTCGTTATACATTTTCCAGTTTTAATTATGTTCAATTATAGAGATTATTATGTCCTTACGAAACACAGGGAAATTGTGTGGAAGTAGATTTGTTTAGAATAATTGAGGTTTGTTGTACATCAGTTGAAGGTAAGAGGAAAAATATCGATTTGTACTTCGGTAACCGACGATAAATCGGCATTTAAGAATGTCACTTTTAGTTGTCATAAGGTTATTTACCAAGTGGTCCTTGGAGCACCAAATAAGGTCCTTGAGCCCGAAAAAACAGCCTTTTTCAAAAACTCCTAGAAAACCGCTCAGTATATTGTGTTCAATGTTATTTGACTAAGAGGTCATTGGAACAACAAAAAAGGTCCTTAATAGTCGAAAACAGGATATTATTCCAAAATGTCATTAGAATCCGCACGGTATATCTGAGTTCAATGTTATTTGACTAAGAGGTCTTTGGAACAAGGTCCTTTAAAGTCGAAACAAGGATATTTTTCCAAAATGTTTGTTGTTTCTAGGACCCCTTATTCAAATAATATTGAACTCATGTATACCGTGCCGTTTCTAAAGACATTTTGGGAAAATATCATTTTTCGGGCTTAAAGGACCTTTATTGTGGCTCCAAGGACCTCTTTGTAAAATAACATGATGTAAAATAAAAGGGACATTCAATCAATTTTTATTTTAAACGCAATATGCTTAGTAAATCCCAATAAATTATCACCATTATAGCAAAAAATAAATTTTGTTTTAGTTATTAGTTATTACCTAGACAGCTAAAAAGCTACAGCTAGAAAGCTAACCAACTTTTAGTTGTCATCCGCAAATAACTTTGGCAACCTAACGAGCTTAGTTACACAACCTGCAACTAATAGCTAATAGCTAAAATTAGTTGTCATTATGATAGCTAACCACCAAATCGATTTAATTTTTAGCGCAGCTAATTTAACTACATTAGTTACTTAGTTATGGCGTTAGCTAGATAACAAATTAGGTAGCTGACGTGCAACTGTGGTTTCTAGGACCCCTTATTCAAATAACATTAAACTAATGTATACCGTGCCGTTTCTAAAGACATTTTGGGAAAATATCCTTTTTCGGGTTTAAGGGACCTTTACTGTGGCTCCAAGGACCTCTTTGTAAAATAACATGATGTAAAATAAAAGGGGCATTCAATCAATTTTTATTTTAAACGCAAATGGCATTAAGATCAAAATTATTGGATGAAAAAGTGGTGGAATCAGCAACACATAACAAATCCCAATAAATTATCACCATTAAAGCAAAACAATCAATTTTGATTTAGTTATTAGTTATTACCTAGACAGCTAAACAGCTACAGCTAAAAAACTAACCTACTTTTAGTTGTCATCCGCACCTAACTTTGGCAACCTAACGAGCTTAGTTACACAACCTGCAACTAATAGCTAATAGCTAAAATTAGTTGTCATTATGATAGCTAACCACCAAATCGATTGCATTTTTAGCGCGTTAGCTAGATAACAAATTAGGTAGCTAACGCGCAACTGTGTTTACAGGTCGTGCTTTCGAATCCCGGCCAGGGCCATGATTTTAAATTGAATTCACAGTAATAGGGATTTCCCTAAGCAATTTAGGCGCCACCCGTGGAGAAAAAATGCTACACATGCACCAACATTTCTTTATTATCCTCCTATTCTTTCGAATAGTAAGCAGCAACATGCAATACAATACTTCATTGCTAGGTGGTGCTTACTGTTCAACAAAAAAAAGCGTGCGCTGTGTTTAACACTATAAGGGTAGGAAAAATACAAAAAAAACAAACCCCCCTTAGCATGAAGCAGCCTCGATTTACTTTGACATTGACGTACTGAGGACCCGATTCAACGACAATCTTATGTCCTGAAATGTATCAGTGAATTTGTCACCGATAGGGTCCAATTGGACGTGAGAAGCTGCGAAGTAGGCCAAATACAGACAATTGTATTCGAAACATAACGGCATGACCCATTCTTCAAAAGTTTTGATTCACACCCAATTCCAGTTATTATTAAAAAGCTCTTCAAAAAACACCCTTAAAGAACCGTACAATTCATTTAGCACTGTCTGATGAGTTTTAACAGGCAAACCAAAACTATACGTACTGGCTTGTCTTAATAAATGTAGCAAAAAGCAACCAAAAAAATCACCAGCCGTCTAGTTGTCCAAACCAAGCGCTGATCTTTTTTTTTTATTGTTACTTTATTCTTTTACAAAATAATGACAAAATTTCAATATAATAAAATATGCATTTTGAAAAGAAAAAGATTAATGGGATGTCATTCTGTAGCCATGTAAGACTATACTCTACCCAACAAAAATTGTCAGTACAGGCCTTATGGAGGAGCTTTTTTTCTACCAGTGGTGCCTGTAGATACTCTCACGGCACTCAAACGCAAGAATTGCCACTGAAATAAAAACCAAACCACTGTCATACCAAGGAATTGTTGTTGTAATTTTCCTAAAATTCGCATACAACCCACCACAACCAGTCTCCCACACAGCCGAATAGAAATGAGCATAATCGTTGTGTTTGCTTGCTATTATCATCCAACAAAATAAGCAGTGTGTGTGACTGAAGCACATCAGAAGAGTATTACCATCTCCACAATGAAGCATATCATTAAGGGTTTTTCTATGGACATTGTCAAAGAACTTTCGGTTTGGGTGCTTTTGAGAACGAATTATTACGTGGGGTGTTGCCATTCGGTTTTAATTTGATTGTATTTGTATTGTACAGCTGCACAAGTGCAGTGTTTTTTACCATCTGTTTAGGTATATGACATTGCGTCGTTGTTATATAATTTTGTATTCTAATTGCCTGATTGTGTCTACCTTTCACAATATACATATAGCGGAAAGGACTGGGAAATGTTTTTAGAAAATCTTGCTGATTGAGTTTATGTCGCAAACTGTTTAAATAAAAAAAAAACATAAATACATCCTTTCATCTCATTATGTACCTGTTTGTATGATGTCTTCGTTTTTCCGATGAATGACGCCTGTTTTGCCAATGAATACGGGAATTCCCAAAAGGAAGATCTCAAGTTAGGTAGGGATGCAATCATACAATGGGTTGCTTGAAATCGTTAAACGTTACAAAGCCAAGTATGAAACATATGTCCTGGATGAAATGGCTCAAAATGCGGGACATAAAGTGCTTCGCTTGCCGCCTTATCACTGTAACCTTAATCCAATAGAATTGGTTTGGGCTCAAGTGAAAGGCTTTGCAGCAAGCCAAAACAAGTCATTTAAAATGGCTGAAATGAGAGACTTACTAACGACACCATTTACAAGGGTTGACAAGGAAAAATGGCATCGATGTGTACAACACGTTGAACAGGTTGTTGAGCCAAATATGTGGGAAATGGACGTTGAAAGGTTAATAATAGACCTAAATAACGGGAGCAGTAGCAGTAATTACTCATAGGATTAGTTGAGTAGTGATATAAGAAATTAGTATTTTATGTTTTACAATATTTATAATGAATAAATTGGATTACAGTGATATATTTTTCGTTTTGATTTTTTTTGTGTTACGAAATTTATATACATATTTTGTTGGTCTACTGGAGATAAACTTAAAAAAAGCGCCTATTATTATCTTACCAGAAAAGAAAAAAGATAAACGGAATTTATTTCGTTCCGCAATATTTTTATTTTAAATTGGAAGATGGTAACCCTAATAGAATTGCTCTCTTAATTATGGCGAATTATCATACACACTACGTCAACTCTGTGAGAGCTTTAAAGAGGGACCGATTTATGTAACCAGAATGAGAGACAAACATCCTATCTTCCCTGTACTGACAATTTTTGTTGGATAGAGTATAGTGGCGAATGATTCTTACAAAAAATCTAATTACTATAGTGTAGAACGCAAAAAATTCATAATAAAGTTTAACAATTCATAATAATCAAATCAGTGAGCGCGAGAGCAAACTTTAAGAAAAATTTTACAGATTTGACAGACAATGGTTTGTAGTTTTTTTTAAACAATACTAACAAGCAGGTTTTTGACTTCAGAGCTATCTATTTTGAATAGCCATTTCTTTAATTTGTTAAGGAAGATGTTACATACATTTGATACTCTTAAGTCTTGTGGCAGTTTATTAAAAAGCTTAGGCGCTGTAATGTTAAAAAAGTTCGAATAGTGAGTCTTTTTGGATGTTGGTACATTAACAAGAGCTTTAGAATTGACTCTCCAATTGTATACATTGGAGCTCCTGATCGTGGAAGTGAAGCCTCTGCGGATGTAGAAAATTTTAAGAACTTTATACACATAAAGATGTTTAAGAGGCAAGATATGGAGATCCTGAAAGAGATTCCAACTGCTGACAAGTCTTCTTTTGTTGCAGATTATTCTAATGATATGCTTCTGTGCTATCACAATAGGCTCACGGGGCTGAAATATGTTCCTCCCCAGCAGGATATGCCGTACTGCAGTTTCGAGTGTACGAGTCCATGATATATCATAAGCAACAGATGTCTTGAGCAATATGGTTTTAGCAAAAACATGTTTCAAGTTACCGACATCATATATTTTTTTAAATCTGCTGCATGTGCCTTCCAATTTAAGGTCTTGTCAATTAATACTCCTAAATATTTGAAGCTATCTACGGATTCAATTTTGAAGCAGGTCGAAGAACAGAGGGTATCTGTTATAAATTTTTTTCTCCCATATGTGTGTAAGCTCATGCTTAATTTTTTACATGCAGCGGAGTGGAAGTAAACTTCATAGTCAATCAGATCTACATTTGAAAGACTGCAACCCATAATCTTAGGTTTTTCACTTATCAGAAGTTCATGCTTTGCAAACCACTGCCTTAAAATTTGTAGATCCCTTTGTAGTTTTATTACGGATTCAAACAGATTTTTGGTCTTTAAAACTAAGGTTCGGTCCTCCGTGTCTTTCGGTAAAGGTAAGATTTTTGCATTTCTCCATTTGTCAGAAGAAATACAGGTTTTTATAGTCGAGTTAAAAATATGTGAAATGTGCTTGCAAAGTCAGAATTATTTTAACTAGGCTGGGGTGTATACCATCGGGTCCAACAGCCTTTGACTTAACAGCAAGAATAGCCTCACCAACATTAACATTAGCAACACGTTGTAGGAAAAGAATTTCAATGGATAAGTAGCGTTGTTCTCAAAATTAGAAAAATCAATTGGATCACAATTGTATGCAGTGCTGTTAACAAATTGTTTGTCAAACTCATTTGTGTCAATGTTAACAGAGGTGCGCCCTTTATTGGCACTTATTCTGAAGTGGAAATAGTAATAATTAAAAACAACGCCGCGTAGCTACGCCCTGAATACCTGAATTGAGGCCGAAGTCTGACTGGTGTATGAGTCGAAGAGTGAATCCAAAAAAAAGTGTAAACATCCAACCTCAAATAAATTTAAAAAATTAAATCTGTTGAAGAGGCGCCTCAGTGCCCGGGTACTTCTTTCCGGTCGAATGTCTAAGATCTGTTTTGTGTCGTTTTCAATCATGGCACTAAAGGCCTTTACATGATACAGTAGAGACACGGTGTTCGCGCATTTCGAAAGTGTTTTTTTCAATTCGGGTCCGCTTATTTATATTGTAAACAATGACAGTGTGATCAATCAACTTTAACAGCCTTTTTTTTAATCATATCAATTATATAGTCAGAAATATTTTATCAAAGATCTTCGACTCCAGCCTAAGGGCTTCGTGTCAGAGTAAAGTCACTGTGTGCAAGGTTCGAATCGCAGCTTATAAATAAGCTTACAATGTACGTAGTTGTTAAAAGAAAGCCCTCGCCAATTCGACTTTCACTTGATACGCGGATACTAAAATTTCTCCATGTTTCAAGATAGAGACAGCTATTATTTCACCTTTAAAAACTGATTTACAGCTGCAAAGACGGGTACATGATGTGGGTTTAAACCATCATCGCAACTGCGTAAGAGTAGTTCAATTGGAAACACAAATTTCAAAGGCGACATTTCACTGCACTACATCGAGGAAAATTTGCATTCATAATAAAACAAATAAAAATAATAGTTCATGATTGTGGCGTCGCAAATGTTTGCGAATGATGTTTTGCACATTTTGGATTGTACATTTTGCACTCGCATTCAAACTAGTAGTCACCTACCTAGAGGTGTGCTTGTTTATATTTGTTTTTAATAAATCAATAAATTAAAATAAAAAATATTTTTCAAGTGCACACTAAAATAGCTCACTGACAAACAAGCTGTTTGTAGCATTCATCCCAGCAATTTGCATTTTCCCCTTCAATTACTGCTCGTATCTGTGGGTATGTGTTTTTTTTTGCTAGATATAGAACCCCATATGTGTTTAGATACGAGTACATGGGCAAACATTGAATCTAAAACTGAACAAATAATAATAATAAAATACCTACACCGACTGTAAGTAACAACGACGCTGGTGACGATAAAATTCACTGTCAAGGTCGGCCGCATTAAACGAACCAAATTTCAACGTTTCGTTTATCGCAAGTACTCGTACTTTTATACTCGTGGTTGTATCTGTCGTTAATGACACAAGTGCCTCAGGCACTTTTTATGATTGCTGTTGTGTTGATTATTTTTTTTTCTTATGCCTGTACCTAAAGATACCACGTTTCATGTGTCATTAGAATAGGTAGTTGCCGTATGAGATTCATCTCAAGTAGATGCTTATATGGTTGGTATTCGTTTAAAATATAAACACTTATAGACTACATTTCGTGAAAGGGTAATCTTAAATCTCTCAAATGACTCACTCTTGTGATGGAACAACAACTGATTCAAATTACTCACTGACAAGGCAAGGAAATTATACTGCTCACTTCCTTCCTTCAGTTGTGGTTAGGAAGAAGGGAGACTGTTCTATGGGAAGTTCTTTCCAAAAGTTACACAACAACACAGCAATTGACATTGAAGCCTCACAGTGTCACATAAGTCAGTTGGAGTGGGAATAGTAAACAGTCTGTATGTTGAAAAATAAACAAAAGATCTACATACCGATTCACAGATACACAGATACTATAAAGCGAGAAACGTAAACACGAATTGTTTTCCATTTTCGAAATCAAATATGCCCACAACTCCAAGTTTGATATGCAGATTCAAGTTTTTGCAATTTTTCACTTTTTTTTTTAAATTAGTTGCCGCGTAGTTTATTGCTTCCCTCAAATTCATTGGAGCTGAATTTTATTGAAATACTGGCGACTGAAAGTTACAAGATATTTGTGGTAGCCTTGTGGTTTTTTGGTGTTATCCGTTTTTTGGATGTAAAACAAGTTCTGATGATCGTTTGGCGTGAGTTGATAGCGCGAGAGAAAACTTGTATTCAAATTCATTCATAAGATGTTTTTTTTTTTTTGTTAAAAATGATGACCAATTGTCATTTAAAGAAGATACAGACACGCCACTTACCAGGTTATGTTGTTAATTAGTTGCTTGGAGACTTTTTCATTTTATTTAGTCAATTCATCATCTTCTCCAGCAACAGTCAAGGGGTTAAAGCTTTTTTTTAAGATTCAAAGTTGTATGTGATTCAATGTCAAGGTTACTAGCATTTGTTGAAATTTGTTGTAGGTTAATAATTGCACAATTGAGAGAAAGATGAATACATTAAATGGATCAGGGTGAAATATTTGAAAAGACACAATGCATGTTGCTTTTGGTAGATTTCTTTAGAACAGCTTTGGGATCTCTAGCAACAAGCTTTATTCCATGCCATCTTTCTCAACTTTGTTGATGATGTGATGGTGATAATTTTGCATATTTGCAATAAATGCTTTCCCTTTCTCTTTGCTCAGATTGTATCTACCACTTGGTTCTCTAGACACTTTTGTTTGTTTAGTTATGTTCGTCCCCGCCGCCATTAAATGTCTGTCCGCCCGGTGCCTCTACCAGGATCACTTTGCAATCTTTTACCCGAGGCTTCATGAAACGTGTTACCACATGGTAAACAATATGGGTTTCATTTCCGCCACTGTTGTAAGTGACCAGATGCCGGCTTTGTTTAACGAACATTTTATTTAGAACGGTAAGACCGTATGATTGGAACATGCTTGGGACATCTCACCCGGAGAGTTCCTGGTGCCTTATCCCTGTCCTCTATGGCAGTCTTCACAGACTTGGACTTTGAAATGGTTTAGACATTGCCACGTAGCTCTGCCGCAAGGATGATAACGATTCCGTTGCTAACCTGTTATGTCCGGTGGAAGAACATCTTGAAAGGTTTTCTGATAACGTCCAAGAAACGCTCCCGATTTGGACATAAGATGTCCAACACATAAGATGTCCACTCGCTTACTAACCATCATATCTTCAAACTCGTAGCTACGACCCCTCATACTTCCAACGTTCCAACTCGCGACCCTTAGGTTTCGCCTAAGCTTAAGCATTACTTTGCTATCCCCCGGAAACCGAATAGCTCTGACCCGAGCATTTCTGCCCGCCCCAGAATCAGTACTGTGATAAGTAGTGCCTGGCGGGGTAGTGAGTTTTCTGTTAGCGTACATTAACATAGTGCTTTAGTTTAAACGAGTTCGACATGTACATGTTATTATATTTCTTGTTTGCTCTTACTTTTACGACACCGGTGATCTCCATTCGTGTCAACCCACGGATTAAATGGAATAGATGTGATTTGCTTCCGAAGTCGCCTTTTACGACAAGCCATGTTTCATTCGTCCGTCAGGAGGCGTTACTCATTGTATCTTATACGCAATAAAAGTTATTCCCTGTACTTTCTATTGGGTTTAACTTTATTATACCCTATTCTCAGGGTATTATGATTCCGACTGCTACTTTATAACCTACCTTAATATTGCTCGTATACGGTATACCCCTAAGTTATTTTATTTGTTATCAGCATCGATAGCAATGTCGATCTACATATACTCTCTAGGGACCCGAAATAATCAAGTGTAAAAATTAAATCCACCCACTGAAAAAAAAGGTTTTTAAAATCCGCACAGCGCGTGTTTTTTCTTACTCTCTTCTGTTTGACTCGTATGAAGATACATATTTGATTCGGTCGTTGCTCACTAACATGAAATCTAACATGAACTTCTTCTTTTGAACGTCTTCTTCTTCTTCTTCCTCTTCTTCTTCTTCTTCTTTTTCTTCTTCTTCTTCTTCTTCTTCTTCTTCTTCTTCTTCTTCTTCTTCTTCTTCTTCTTCTTCTTCTTCTTCTTCTTCTTCTTCTTCTTCTTCTTCTTCTTCTTCTTCTTCTTCTTCTTCTTCTTCTTCTTCTTATTATTATTATTATTATTATTATTATTATTATTATTATTATTATTATTTTTATTATTATTATTCTTCTTCTTATTCTTCTTCTTCTTCTTCTTCTTCTTCTTCTTCTTCCTATGACCAAAATTAATGAGATCATAATTTTCCCACTTTACTGCATGATGACGAGGTAATGATCTGGATTAAAGGGATCAAAACCGTCCCACTTCACTGCATCTATACTGGTTCGCCTGAGGGTGTCGAAGGTGTAGAGGTTAGTGTGTTGGGTTGTGACCCGTGCGGTGTAGGTTCAATCCGCATGGGGAACAACAACATACGCCACCCAATAATGGAGAGAAATGAATGACAGCTTGTTTGGTCCAACCATTACACTAAAAAAAAAGATTTCTGCCTGGTAGTATATGATTTGGATTTCCTTTATTCAAAAAAAAAAAAAAAACCTCCGCCTGTGGTGACGCCGTTTCGACCTTAATGTGGCCCTTCTTAGTGTAGTGTGCATAGTGGTTAATCGGACTGATTTACGGAGGTTGGGGTGTAACAGAACGCAAACCGACATTTTGATAGAACAGAAATGTTCAATTTAGTAACCACGACCCACGAGTCATTTCTGTCAAACCAAAGTTAATACCTTTCGCTCTATCATTTTCCATTCGCTAATTCTTCATTTATTGCGCGCCTTTAATTTGGAGACTCGCAAACTGCGAAGTAAAATTTCTACATATTTTCTTGGCAAGATTAATTTCGAGTCTCTCACTCGTCTTTGTAAGGAATATTTTTTATTTCCATACTCTTCCCTTAAGTTTCTTGTGTTGGAGAATTTTCGAGTCTTGTTGGGCAACAAAATGCCAAGGGACTTATCTCATTCCTCTGCAGAAAAACCAAATAACTCCTACAACCAAATGGAAGTTAAATTTGATTAAAAATTTCCGGGTTCTGTTTCGTTTTTGTTCTTCCACTGTCGTATTAAAAAATATCTAAACACCACAAAAAAAAACTGAGCAGAGCTTTTCTGCGACTGTAACTGTTTAACCATTATACGTCAGCCTTACCTTGGTAAATTCTACGTTGAATCAGCGGACATCGCTGCCAGCTCAACCAAAGATGTAGTCACTTTTATAATGAAAATTACGGCATCATGGATGAGCTGAATCTAGACAACATCACAAAAGACCTACCTGCCATATTCAGTATGTTCTAATGTTCACTTCCGTCTTCACATTTATATTTATGTCGTATTTCTTATGTTTTCTAATAAAGAACCCCTGAAGGCAGCAACAAAAAAATAAGGCATTAACTGCATACAGGGCCTTATACATAGTTTATCCAACTAACAAGCAAATGTGCGAAGTGGAATGGACCTACAATTTTAAGCCGATTCCGAACGACAGGGAGAAGCTTCTCAAATGGTCCCGGCGGGATTTGAACCTGAGACCTTTAGATTGGTAGTCCAACACACTAACCTCTGCGCCCCTGTGCCCAAAAAGGCAGCAAACCCTGCCGAAACGTCGGGACAATTTATGATATGAACTGTTTCATTGGCTTAACATTTATGACAAAAAAAGCGGGTGGGAAAAGCATTTCCTTTAATAAAACACATAAAATCTTAGTTGTTCGCTTATTTAATATTATAATAAATGTATTTCTTGTTAATTTTTTAATACACATTAGGTGTATAACGTACATTTCCCTGAATTTGCTAATTTTATTTAGCCGTTTATATTTTAATTTATTTTTCAACTAATGTTTTTCGTTAAATGCTAGCCTTCATTAATTCTGTTATATTAATAATAAGCTAAACACTTCCTTAAAAGATAATGCATATTTCTGTGTACGCCTTCAAAATCAAATTAATAAAACAAAAAACGAAACAAAACCTGATCATTCTTCTCCCCTAGAGTTCCGTCTTCGTAAGATAGTAGAACTGTCGTGGGTTTAACGTAAGTTCTACGTTTCCTTGCCTCTTGGGATTACCATCTTCGATTTGTGGGAATCTCTTTTCTACCTGCCGGGACAGCGAAAATTGGATAGTTAACCTGCGCAATGCTTAAAACGTCGATAAAACGCGTTGAATGTGATTTCGGAACATATCACTATTTTCTGGAATTTCGTTAACAACCAAATAATGCTTGACGTAATCCCAATCGAAGGCTTTGAATTACTGTTAACAGCAAAAAAAACTAAAATGGCAAAACAATTATATATTTCGTCTGTTTTTCTATTCATATTTGGAACGTGGCGCATTAATTAAGCATTCATTAGAAGCGCATACTAATAAGTATCAACCTGCTTAATATTCCATGCAGGTGATATTCCTTATTCGAAATGTTGTTAGCAAGCCCGCCAGTTTTACTAAGTAGACGTTGCAATGACTTCCAAAACTCCGACTAGTCTAGTAAATTTTGCAGTTTTTTCTGCAGAACCATTTAGTGTGTGTGTGTTTTTTATTGTAATGTTCGATTTGATTGACAAACTTTCTTTCTTTCTTTTTTTCTAGATGCGGATGTAATCGCCAAAACAGCGGTGCAACGTCATCAACCTGATCGCTGCACAACAGTGGTTGATTTATCCGAGGAACTTGACCCTCCTCGCATCGATTTCACATTCAAGAAGCCACAAGAAAAACAAGCAACACGCAATCAACAGGAACACTGTTCAGAAGTAAAGGCTACGCAAAGCCCTAAAGCTGGCGCTATTATGAATAGTCACGCAACAGCAACGCAGGCACTTAATTTGCAATCCACCGCAGGTCAGACATCAGTTGTTGGTCATCATCGTGGATTCTCCCAGCCATCGGTTGTAGCCAATTCAGCCGGCGATCCATGGTTCCTACAATCAACTGGCCATCAAATGCCCCCAACAGCGCCAATCCGACATAATAAACGTCCAGCACCACAGCCTGGTACCGGCAATAGTTGCATTGCGGGAGGAATCAGTGTCACCAGTGGTCTGCTGCACCAGCAACAACTAAGCCAATCCCAACCACACATTGTACCACCGACAATTCCACCCCATCAAAATAACGTGGTAGTAGAATTGAATTTGCAATCTTTTTATTTGAAAATATGAATACCGCTTTCTCTTTTTTTTTTTTTTTTTGCACAGAATCAGCACATTCATGTCTCCTCTCACGCTTTAAATAGTCATAATTTAATAACCGCCGCCACTGCCAACCATTCGCCGAAGTCGCCCAATCAAGGTTCAATCGGACTAACAGTAGCCAGTGCGGCCGTAGTCGGACAACAACACATGCTGGGGCAGCCGACACATGCGATGGTCACATCGAATTCGGCCTGCCAAGCTCAGCTTTTAACAAACTCGTCCAACAACAATCTAATGTCGTCTTCATTAAATGCTGCTCAACTGCAGAACCATATGAGTCCTGCGGCTGCTGTTGCCGCTGCAGTTGTAAATTCAGGTGCTGGCCATGCAGTTAAAGTGCATCCTAGTGCAGAAACGCTTATGATGCATCCGACTATGCGACAGCAACAGCAGCAGCAGCAACAACAACAGCAACAGCAGCAGCAGCATCATCCAACGCAGCAATCGGCAATGTCTCTATCTGCGACACAATGTCCCCCAGTGATGCACGTTGCAGTGGGCAGTGGTGTTAGTGGTATTGGCATCGGTATCAGCGGAAGTGGCAGTGTCATGTCAACGTCGTTGCATAACTTTGATGCGAACGGTACTGCGTGGAACAGTACCTCATCTCTATCGCCCACCATATCGAATTCATCATCTGCCGTCAATCATCAAACGATACAACAGCAACAACAGTTACTGCCACAACAACAGCAACAACAGGGACTACTGCAACAACAGTTGATGCACAACCAGCATCAGCACCGGAAATGTGAAGTAAAACTTAATGCAATGCCGTAAGTGCTACAATTTATTTGGTTTCTTGTTTCATTTTAATGATTTATGCTACGCGTTTTTCGCATATATATTTATATATATTTTTTATTTTAAACAAATATTAGTTTATTCGCTAATTACGGGTCTTATGTGAATGTTTGGAGTGCATTTGCTTCAAGGAAATATCGATGGATGAGGTGGTTATCCATTTATATGGTACTACGTGATGTTGGAAGGGAATTTCATTTGTTAATGTGGTTGGCACTTAATATTTCTTTGACTCGATTGCTTTGGAAATATCGGAATGCTTGGATATAAAGCCTCACCTTTGCGAATGGGTATTCTAATGTTGGCCTATTGTAGCATTGTACTTCAGTAATAAGTTGACTATGTACTTCCCATTTAGTAATCTAGCTTAGAACAGGCTCCAAGTCTCCATTGGTATATCAATAGATGAGCAAGTTTGAGTAGAGAAGGTTACGTTAAAAGATCTTTTTTTCGTTTCTTGAATTCGGTGTATGTGAACCTACGCTCAATCTTACAAGTGGCCTGTGCCACCTACATTTATTTGCCATCATCAACGACAATCAATGCCACTAAGATGGTTCCCTTATATGTATATCGTGCGAACCAAGATTGCGTCGACGACTTGAAATTCCGCAACTTGATTGATAGAACCCCTCCCTATGCGTAGCTTTGCAATCAGCTTTTAACAATTCGCCTGAGGTTCCAATTGGTGACTAATAAAGAATTTACACACTCAGAGACGGCTTTGTATTCCACCAACGAGTTGGTTCACAAGATGTACCTATATCTTCATTATAGCATTACCAAAATAATCCCACGCTTTTGCTTCAGAGACGTTTTCAATTTGTGTGGCGCTACTCTGATCCATAATCACTTTAAATTTAAAGTAGTAATCAACAGGTAAAGAACCTTGAAATTTATTTGTTAGACTGCAACACGATCATATCTACGCTTTTCTACTGAACATTTCACGCCACTCAAATAACATAAATTGCCATAAAGGTCAACATTAGACACACAGGCGTCAGTAATTCAGATAGTTTCGGTATATTAAGACATCTATGACATTGTGAGATTAAGATAAATGGCAGTAGGTAGAGGTTAACTTGCGTAAAATAACAGAACTACAATACTCACTGCTACTTCATTTAACAAATGACAGAATCGCGTCGTTAAATAAATACCAATTGAGTTGTGTCGCATTCAATTTGAATGGTACAATTATGATTAATTCAAGGCAACTTTCTGCGCATCCTGCGACTTTATAAATATTAAGTATTTTGGTCCAAATCAATTGGAGTACTTTGTTCATCGTAAGCTGATGCCTAAGGGATCAGAAAACACGCTTACTGAATAGAAAGTATCAACAACATGCATTTGAAAGAATCTTTAGTTCGAAGCAGCCAAGAAAATGTACACTTGCCTTTGGCAACGTCTATGCTTACATCTTTCTAAAGATAGTTCCTAAAAAGGTATTACGGCGTAAATTTTACCCCTCTTTCTCCTACTGCAAACTATTGAGTAATAGGCGCGCAGTGGATGCTTTCACTCTTATCCGTAGATTCAGTATCTTGAACCTGATGTGCGAGGTACTTTTTTTTTTTTTTTTTTTAGAAAAAAAAAAGGAAATCCAAATCCCAGAGCACTCAGACTCGGTAACGGTCCATTGTACTACCAGGCAGAAATCCTCCTTTTTGGTGTAGAGGCATGTGAATGGGTGGCGTATGTTGTTGTTCCCCATGGGGATTGAACCTGCACTGCACGGGTCACAAGCCAACACACTAACCTCTACACCGTCGCCACCCAAGGTACTTAGTCATTGCAGTTTTTCGACGTTAAACCCTTCTATAATGTGTTCTTTCTCACATTTGTTACGTTTTTTGTTTATAGTTTGAACACAAATAAACAATGGTCAATCGATGAATGCTCATTTTTCTTATATTTAGGATACTAGGATAGTCATAGCGACATTTGATTGCTAAATAGTATAAAAATATAATTTGTTTGTTGTTGTTTGGAGCTCTGCACTCTCATTTTCATTTATGTTTTGTGCTGGTGTAAGTCGACTTCATTGCTTTGCGAATAAATGCAACTTGTTTTTCCCCGTAAGGTATCCCGGGTCCGCTGATATTTCATTATGTCGAATTGTTATGTGTAAATGTTTTTGGAAACGTTCAAAATGATGTAATGGAATTTGTGTACAAACCAGTGGTGGCACGTTATTGCAAAACAGTCACAGCTTTTCAGTTTAACAACGCTTGTTTTGTCGATGCAACTGTTAACATCTAAATTTAATACCACCATCAAAAGAGGCAATGCTGTACCCTCTTTAGAACTTTTGGAGCTACGAATTTCTGTGGTACTGTGTCATTCTTCTTCTTCTTTTCTTTTTCGGCGAGGTTGCGATCAGAATTAAAGGGATCGTAACCGTCCCACTTTACGGCAACCTCCTGGTCCATCTGTGGTCTTAACGCGGAAAAATACTTTATGTACTCGTACATCCATTAATCCAGAATCCAATGATCGTTAAGGCTAGTCCCTAAATCACTAGAACACTGAATAGATCTCAATGTAGTGGATAATGCAGACGGTTACATTCACCAAGTTGGAACTGCTGCTTCTGGCAAAGCTGTTTACGGCCTGTTACATTTTATTCGATTGTAGTTTTCTCACTTTATTCTAAGATCGGACTGCGAATAAATAGTGCATACATGTATGAGATGTAAGCGTTGGGCTTACAAGTTAGTGTGTTCGACTACTAATCTCATGTTTGTTACACATTCAAATCCTGCCAGGCCCAAAAACACCTAATTTTTTTTTTCCACAGCCCCACCTCTTGCGAACGTGTAACAAACATGCAAGAGTACCAATTGTCATGAGAGTTTCTCAAATTTACCGTTCGGATTCGGCTTTAGGTCCCAGCAAGCAAATGGTTGGAGAGCTATGTTTTATGCACCGTATGGGTCTGCCTAATATTTTATGTTATTTTACATGTGTAAGATTACGTCTGGAAAAAGCAAGGGGATGAACTCGCTATGTTAAATCTTGTGGGCTTTTGTATTGGCTCGCAAAAATCGTATTTAATAGCATTTACAGAATTTACTGGCATCATAAGGACTATCGTATCGCATTTCGCCCTGTACAGGAGAAAAATGGGCACATCCAAATGACGAAGCTGTTTGGTCTATTCCATAAACAGCTGTGACATTCTAGCACAATGCGATGATCAAAACTATATTTTGGATGCTAAGGGTTTTGCAGCCTTGACAAGATGTCGTTACAGTTGATTAAATCATTAATTTAATGGGAAAAATTCCGCATTCGCAAAGGTTACTTACTTTGCTTAATGGGCTCGCGACCCGTGAAGAGTTTCTGCCTGAGACACTGAAGCCTTCCATCCTCTGCGATCCCTGGCACGCTGCTTTCAGTAGTCCAGACCAAGCGCTCTAGCATGCGCGATGGCTTGGGCTTTAAAACGGAGGTTCGGTCTTCCTTCTACATCTTAATATTAAGACCAATATTCGCATTGGTGTTTGTGGCTTGGTTTATGCTTTATTGTGCCGAAATTTGTGGTTGCGATCTTTTACATTTCCTTTTGCATGGGAATGAAAAGTACTAAGAATTTAAGCTACACTTTTATTTTCTTAATTTAACAAGCCCATGTCTCTTGTAGTTAATTATGATGATGAATATTGAAAGAAAGGGTGGATGACTTATGATATAGGCTTTCTAGTTGTTGCTTCAAAGGGCAAATGTCGACTCTGAACATTGTTCGCTCGACTGTCCAAAGAGAAGAAGCTGCGAACCGCCAGAAAAAGAAATTCCACTTCGGGCGCCGTAGCAAGACTGGAGAAGCCAGAGTTTTTAGAGACCAATAAAATATAGAACCGGTGTCGCGACATCATCTAAAAAGAAAAAACCGTAACCTAACCCAGAAAAAGAGCTCGTGATATGATCTGCAAACGCTGCAACGCAAAACAAAACAACATCAGGAGGTTTTTTTTATTGTGTGGAACGCATGCTCTTTTAAACACACGCCGAAGGAACAGGGAGTAGTAGATTTGTTAAATGAGCACCATGTAGAGAAAGTGGGAGGAAGAGAAGAGAACCCACGTCTGCTTAATGAATAACCGATTCCGCACCCAGTACAGAAGAGGTTAGCATAGCTGTACAACATAAATATAAATATAAGGCATTTACGGCTCATACAGGGTTTAAAACCATTTACTTGTGCGAAGTGGAATTCAATTTTAACCGAACGCCAAATTTGAGAAGCTTTTCATGACAATTGACACTTTTGGATGACTTCCGCAAGAGGTAGGGCAGTGGCAAAAAACGTTTAGGTGTTATTTCTCCCAGCGTGATTTGAACCTGAGACTCCTGAATTAGAAGTCCCACACACTAACTACTGAGCCACTGCGTCCTTCCATTCAAGCTGAAGAAAAACAAAACCGCCGGCTCTAATGGCGAACCAGCGGAACCCATTACTTGCAAAACTATCGAGGCATATCCCTGGTAAATGTAACATATAAGATCCTATTCAACGTACTGTCTGAACGTGTCAACCCGTTCTGCATTTCATAATCGGCATGTGCCGGTGTAGTTCTCAGCCCGGCAGATCGACAATATACCAAATCTTCTCACTGAAGTAAATCCTTGTGTGCATAAAGCAGGTGTCAAAACGGGCGGCAATATCTTCAACAGATTCGTCCAACTAGTGGGGTATGTAGGCGATATGGTTATAAGCGTCCTTTCCCAGCGTGCCCTGGTAGAGGATTGAAGAGCATTAAAATGGATTGATCTTGAAATCAACGAACAAAGCCAAATACGTGCTTTCAACAAACAAGCAATCATCTGTCCGCCGGCTAGGTCAAAACGTCACTGCTTATGGCTGCAACTTTAAGGTTGTTTGAGAGTTCACCTGCCTCGCAGTAAACATGAACTCGAATACCACGTTAGGGGAGATCCGACGAGGAAATGCTTAGGAAACCGGTGCGTCATCGGTTTAACAAAATAAATGGGTTCGAAGCTCCAAACCCGGAAGACCAAGTGCAAGCTCGAAAAAACACTGATATTGCCGTTTCTTCATTTTGGCACCGAGTGTTCAACTTTAAGCAGAAAACATGAAACTGGGTTACATTGAATTGGCTGAATGAAGTGAGAACTGGAGTAACAGCGCTGTTTCACGGTTTGTTTCAGCCAATCATCAGACTTCTGAGGACTGGAGTAACAGAGCTGTTTCACGATTTGTTACAGCCAATTATCAGACTTCTTTTTTGTGGCGCTGCTGGTCTATTTTAACCATTTCTCTTGAAAAACGTTTCCCCCAGTGGGACTCGAACTTCAAGTGGTAGAAACAATCAGAAGTTGCTGCTGTTCATCCAACCATTTCAATGTAAATTGACGGAAGCTTGGCAGTCTTACTACGCGTGTATTCGCACACAAAAACCACTTGAACTGAACACACTCACGAGTGAATGTCCAAAAGGCATAGTGGTTATTATTGCCATCGCTCAATGAGAAGGTTTGGAATTACTGATTGGATTTTACCACTTATATTCCAATGGAATTTAGTTAACACGTTACCTTCAGCTTCAGCACAGTAATCCTCAAACAACATCACCATTACCATTATGAACTTGTAATCGGTGTCAATAAAGATTAATTCGCATTTTCCTTACAAATTTATTTGTTGGTAAATACGTTTTGCGCACATTAATTAAAATCCAATTATTTCCCCTCAAAAAAAAACACAACCATAGGATTGATAAGATTCTGCTCGCATACACGTTTATAATCAAAAAATAAACAAGTTGAAGGCAGATTACGCTATGGTTCTTTTTATCACCTGTGTGAAATGAACAAGAAAGAACACTTAATAAGGTTGGCAATTTGTACCTGTAACCAGACCTCAATAAAAATAACTCCCTTTGTTTTCACCGGTAACTGGTTGCGATATGAGGGTATTATGTCTTTTGAGACATTCGCGGATATACGATCTAAAGTGCGTTAAACGCCATCTGCAATCTACCCAAAACAAAATCATGTTTAAAGATTTTGTTTGTTTTCCATTTTCAGTTGGTTCCACGGAAGTATCTCAAGGGACGAAGCCGAGCATCTGCTACAACCGCGTGACGATGGACTATTCTTGGTGCGAGAATCTACCAATTTCCCAGGTGACTATACCCTATGTGTGTGCTTCCAGGGCAAGGTGGAACACTATCGAGTGAAATATTTAGAGAATAAACTGACTATAGACGATGAGGAGTACTTTGAGAACCTTGGCCAACTCGTAGCGGTAAGTTAGTCGCGTAGAAATCAAATACTATACGATACGTTATTTTGTTTTATTTTGCTCTTCAGCACTATGAGAAAGATGCTGACGGTCTGTGTACACAGCTTATTAAATGTTTGCCCAAAAAGGGCAGGCAGGAATTTTGTATCAATTCAAAGGACTTTGCAGATAAGGGTTGGGTCATACCCGAATCGGACTTACAGCTACGCGAAAGTATAGGAAAAGGTGAATTCGGCGATGTAATGTTGGGTATACTGCGTAACGAGAAAGTCGCTGTGAAAATGCTGAAAGACGACGGAGCGGCTCAGAAATTCTTGGCCGAGGCATCTGTTATGACGTGAGTTTATTTTTGATTCTTCCAAAATTGTCCACAGTTTTAATGGAGTTTTGTTTTTAGAACGTTGGAGCACGAAAACCTGGTTAAATTCATCGGATTAGTTTTCACCAGCAAGCATATTTACCTAGTAACCGAGTACATGAGCAAAGGATCACTGGTTGATTATTTGAGGTCGCGGGGACGGCAGCACATTACAAAAAAGGATCAAATTAACTTTGCCTAGTAAGTTTTATATTTTGCTTAATAAGAAATTGCAGAACGTATGACGTAGATAAGACGGAATAGAAATTTCCAAAGATTGTTGGGTTTAGCCGTGTCTAGAATTTGGAGAGAGAGGTTTTTAAGTAATGGAACGTTTTTTTATCGTCTTCGATAACGATTAACTCACGGTGGTTTTACCATGCTATAATTGCGCTTTAACTATCATACGGATAAAAACCCAAAGATCTTTGTCTGTCTGTGTACACAAAAGTGTAGGTTTTCGACAACCATGTTCGCATGTGTGAACATTTTTAATCTTGGTTTCTCAGAACTTTGCAAGAGGTAGGGCAGTAAACAAATGTTAGGTGTCCCTGTTGAGGATTAGAACGTGGGACTTCTCGGTTAGTAATCCAGCAAAGTAACTTTTAAGACACTGCGCCTGGGGGTGTGTTCACGATTTCTTGTTGGTGGATTACTCTTTGCGTGGTTTGGTTTCCATTGCGGTCAATTATTGCCTTGAATACCAGCACCAATTCTTCTTCAATGACGAGGTATCGGCAGTCCTCCCGATTTCGAATTACTTCATCCCTGAGGCCAATCCAATGCTGGTGCTGTTGCATTTGTGTGATCAAGGAGCCATAAGCTAACCTCTTTTTTGGGATTGTATATAAACGTTTAATTTAATTTAATTTATTTTTTTAATTTTGGTGGTCGCCCCCATTTATTCGGCTTAGGTCAAGCTATATGTCTTAAAACTAATTTAAAAAAAAAAACTAAGACTTATAGCTAAGATTTAAAAGTAAAACTTAAAACTAGTTAGGTAGAAGGATGGGGGTGGAGATGGGCAGATATGAGAGAAGAGGTGCAGCGATTCGTTTGACGAAACCAATGGTGGAGCTAGATTTATTGAATATTTTGTCAATACGTGATTTAAAGTTAAGCTCTCTGTCACAGTTAAATCCACTTCATTGCCACCTTCTTATGCAGAAAGTGTGACGGTTGGTGGTTGGTGCTGAAGGGGGAGGGTAAGAGACTTGCACTGGAAGGATAATGAATCGTACATCATACTTTCAAGAACCTATATGCTAGGCTTAGCAATTTTTCGACAGTTTGATACGTCATTCTTTGGTCCATTTTGTGAACTGGTAAAATAAAGGACGTTTTCCAGATCTGAGGAAATTTTCCAAAAGATAAAGAATTTTTTCAAGAGATCAGCAATGAAAGGTGAAAGAACCGCAGAACACTTTTTAGGAAGGATGGCTAGAAGGCCATCTGGGCCATGTAAAAATTCATTATTGAGATGAAGAAGTTTGTCGCAGACCATGGAATGGTCAAATGAGTAAGCCAACGATACCTATAGTTTTTTTTCAGATAACTAAAGTAAGAGTGATCCGGTTCTGGTTAGTGGTCGGCGAAGGACTGCTTGAACATGGTTGCACAAGAGTTTTCGATTGCAAATGGAACCATTGAGGACTCGCCTCTAAACAAGAGTGAGGAGGGATATCCATCAGATTAGGTGTTAAGAACTTTCAATGTTTGAGGAGTTTACAGGGTCAGTTGTGAAAACAAAATGCAACTGACGTCCCATATAATTTTTTACACCACTGACTTGACTAAGACCAGAATTAGTAGTTCAGCGGTCAACAAAAAGACTTTATTTACTAGATATCGGATTTAGGGGGTTAACGTTGATTGATATTGCCTTTTTGACGGCGTACATATGACCTCTCTTTTGAACATGACAGTACACTATAGACAGTGAACTGAACAAGTCGCACTCCATTTTTTGGGAGAAAGTTTCTTATTCTTATTCGATCAGCACACCTTCTTCTTTTTGTTCTGCTTCTTTAACAGCAATGCTATTATCAGAATTTAATTGATCATAACCTTTCCATTTTACCTACCAACGACCATACCACGTCGAGTTAATCGGTTCTCGTCAGATCACTGCAATTAAAAGACGTTGGGCGCCGTTGGTACGTAGATGGGGGACCGTTTGAGAACAAACGCGTGTCGTTGGCCAGTCCCATCTACGAGTTGAGGTAGATAACACATACGTGGTATCACAATGGACCTAAACTGGCACCCCTATTCTGCTATTCATCGGGGGGATTTTTCTTCAATTTTCACTGAACACTATTCTACTATTCATTCGAATTGAATCTGGATTCACCTCGTTAATGTCGGTAACATCGATAATACTGTCCGGTATTCTCTTATTCACGTGAACGCATTCGTTCTATACAATTCAAATCCGCATATAAAATGTTGCGGGTTTTTCATTTAATGGATCGTCTGTCTGGTTGGTGGTCAATAAAATGTAAATTTATTCCTTGATTATTTGTATAAATAAAGATTATTAACATTTTTAGAAGCAGAACAATAACCCGAGACCAATTTAAAACAATCAAAACAATCCACTGTTTAGAAGTGGAAAAAAAAGTCCAATACTATTCATACCTGTTTGTTTATATTTTTAATTTTATTGAACATAATTAATCAAAACAACATAATCCAACTTTCCAAAGATTTTCGTAAACAGAGATCAAATCGATTACATTAATTTCAATTTGCAAACAACGACCCTCGTATTATTTTCACATGAAAAGCTGTTAACTTGAATGTCAAATTGGGTTGGATAATGTAGTTCAACCGATGGATAGCAGAATGGAAAGCCAGAGTGAAAGGGAATCGAATGGGTGGATCGAATCTACGATTCACGTGAATAGCAGAATAGGCCTGTGGTCTAATTGTGCCGGCTTCTGCTGACAGCCACCTAAACCTAACCTAACCTTCCATTTTACTGCCTCCCTACAGGTCCGCCTTAGATTTCGTCGGTTTGACCTCAATAAACACGGGCAGGCCTCCCGCTTTCGGCTCATTTCTGCGGCAAAGCAGGATTGTGACACAGGCGTTTTCAGGCCTGCCTATTTTTTGTTACGATTTCGACACGCGCATGCTCCTATTTTTAGTTATTGTTTGGTCTTCCCTTTAAGACATCGGTGATCTCCAGTCGTGTCAACCCACGGATTTGGACGTACGCTTGCTGGACATTTTCAAGCAGTTAAATATTTTTTTTTGAAGAAAAAGGAAATCCAAATCCCAGAGCACTCAGACTCGGTGTAACGGTCCATTGTACTACCAGGCAGAAATCCTTCTTTTGGTGTAGAGGCATGTGAATGGGTGGCGTATGTTGTTGTTCCCCGTGGGGATTGAACCTGCATCGCACGGGTCACAAGCCAACACACTAACCTCTACACCGTCGCCACCCCATAAGCAGTTAAATATACTTCACAGTTAGTAAAATCGTTTTTTCCCTAAGCACGTACATTTTAAATTAATTTCCACTGTTAAGCAATAATCAAAAGACTGCGAAACGGGCAGTGTTCATCAATTGTCTCTTGAAAATTGCTCTAATCCAAATTTATCCGAATACATCGCATGCGTTACTTTGAATTAATTCTTCGGCAGAGCTCTTAATTTAATCTTGGTTGATGATTGTCAAGCTGTTTCTAATTTAATTTCCCAACCACCAATTGGGTTGATGTCTCTTTTTAAGTGCTCACAACGCGAGTTGTCTCCTACTTCTTTATGATTTTGTTTGCGGATGCTTTACTTGTAATTTTCTTCACTTGCCACTTTCGATATAGTGTTATCGCTATGCCATCATAGTTTATATAGTGTGTTGATTTGTTTGCCGTTAACGTTAGCTGAATAACCCAGGTTACCTAATTACCTTCACATACATTTCTAATTTATTTTAAAATTTATAACTTTTCCTTTCCAGTGACACATCGTCTGGCATGGAATATTTAGAAGCAAAAAAGGTTGTTCACAGGGATTTGGCAGCTAGAAATGTTTTAATTTCTGAAAACTGTGTCGCTAAAGTATCTGATTTCGGACTTGCGCGAGAGGAGTGTTATAACTTGGAAGTTGGAAAGCTTCCAATTAAATGGACTGCACCAGAAGCTCTTAAGAATGGAGTGAGTTCAATAAAACTAATTTGATTGACAAAATTGATACTAAGCTGAGTTTTTTTTTTTATTTTAGCGATTTTCAAACAAATCTGACATGTGGAGCTTTGGTATTCTATTGTGGGAAATCTATTCTTTCGGGCGTGTACCCTATCCACGAATTGTAAGTATTTTTTAATTGATTCTTAGTCTTGCCCAATGCTCGGCCTGCCAACCAGTAAGCTTTACAGTTCACGTTGCTAAGAGAACTTTTGTCAGAACAATTCAGAGAAGCCTCTTTTTTGGGCAAAGCCCCTATATGGGCTGTCAATAGACCGTAACGTGATCTTCCGGCCCTTTTGGGCGGTTCACGTACCACTACTCTGGATCTAAAGTAAAAGAGATCTGGAGTAAAAGAGATCATTGCAGACCTAGAATAGATCGGATGCAAAGTGACAGCCTACACGGATGACATTGCCATAGCTATATCGGGAAAATTTCCCCACACTATCAGAGACCTCATGGAATCAGCCCTCGGGAAATAATCCTCATGGTCCAAGCTGGTTGGTCTCAATATAAACCCAACTAAAACCGATCTGGTTTTATTTACTAGGAAAATTAGGATCCCGTCGATAACGCCTCCTACGCTTCACAACGTGCCACTTAAATCGTCTAACCAACTTGATATCTGGGAATAATCATAGACAGAAAATTTAGTTGCAAACTGAATGTACAGGACCGCATAAGGGAGGCGACGATAGCCATATACTCCTGCATGAAATCCGCTAGGCTCCAGATGGGGTCTGAAACCTAGGATATACTTGGCGGTTGTCAGACCAATCCTTACTTACGGTATCGTAACTTGGTTGCCTGCGGTATTAAAGAAATTCCACGTGAGCACCTTGGACCGAGTCCAAAGGTCAGCCTGCATCTGCATTACTGGAGCATGAAGGTCCGCACCGACTGCAACCTTAGAAACTATGGTTAACCTCCTCCCTGTAGATATCTTCAAAAAGCTGCTAGGTAAGGCAGCCCTCAGAATGAGAGAATAGCATGTGTGGCAAAGCTAACACATTGGCCACGCGAGCATCTTAATGGCACACAAGATTCCCTATAGTACGGACTACTTATTCCCAATAATCGATTTCATTAAGAAATATAGGACAGTCATCCCAGACCGGGCCGGCTGGGTGGCAGGTCAAATCTTAAACAAAGACGCCATTGAAATATACACCGACGGGTCAAAGACAGCGGACAGTACGGGGACAGGCATCTTCTCAGATGACCCTGAACTCAATGTCGCGCTACGACTTCCTGACCAATGCAGTGTATTTCAGGCGAAAGTTATGGCCATCCGCGATGCAGCGTACAAACTCTATGAGCCCTATAGACGGCAGAACAATCGTGATCTACATAGACAGTCAGGCAGCAATAAAAGCCCTAGAAACACCGACAACAATATCTAAGTTGGTAAAACAATGTCACGAATATCTAAATGAGATCGCTGACAGATGTCCCCAACTGCAAGGCGGATGGGTTAGCCAGGAAAGAAACCGCACAGGACCTTCCTGACAATAGTGAGGCACCGGCAGTTCCCATTCAATCACTAAAGTACAAACTATCAAAAAATGCACTGGTAGAAGTGAACAAAAACAAAAAGAACATTCAATCTCCCCTCCATAAGCAAGAAAAGTATAAGCTCTGTAGTTGGAGCTATCACTGGCCATTGCCTTATAAGCAGACATGGAATGGGAGTACCATTTAACGACTTCTGCAGAAGCTACAGGGACGTTGAGGAGGAGGAAACCATCACACACCTTCTGTGTAACTGTCCTGCACTAGCCAATACAACGAAACAAATCCTTGGCAGCTATTTCTTTGAAGATCTAAGCGATCTTAGCGAGATCAGTCTGGGGTTTGTACTGATAACAGTCACCCCACTCGGATCCTAACACATGGTCTCTGAATCAGGTTTTGCGCGACCGCACAAGTCACTCCTTTAGATATGCAGCCATAGTAACCACACACCGGTCCCTCACCAGAGATTTCGAACAACAGGCTGGGGTTCGACTGAGATCAGTCATACCAACCTGTAGTCCTGCGAAAAAAAGAGGACTGCCTGAGGTTCGACTTCAACAGTCACTTCATTCAGCACTCCACACTTAGGGCCAGATAAGCACTAATAAGACTGAAGCAGTCATCCTCGGTATGTTATTTTCCCCGCCGAGTAGAGAAATGGGACCAAAACTGGGATTCGACTGAAACAGTCACTCCACTCTGCTCCTTTCCAGGGGTATTGGAATCGTGTGCGTACTGCTTCTACTCTGCACTCTCCAACTTCCCTCTTAGATGTCATATCCATATAATCAGCACCTCACATAAGACAAACAGTTTCACAGCGAGGCAAGCGAACGCCTAATTCAATAAACCCCCTGAAGTCATAAATTACTTTCTTCTTTTGTCGAAGAATGATTTTCCCCTCAATATTTATTCACAATAATCCCATATCATATTTGTTTGTATTATTTTTTTAGCCACTAGCTGATGTTGTCAAACACGTCGAAGTGGGTTACAAAATGGAAGCACCCGAAGGTTGTCCACCAGAAATCTACGAAATGATGCGTCAAGCTTGGGATCTGAATCCAATCAAAAGGCCAACATTCGCCGAGCTAAAAGTGAAACTTTTACATTTGAAAAACTCAACAACGTGAAATGTATAATCCATCATCATAACTCATCCGATGATGATGTAGAAGTCATGTATTAGTTTTAAGAAACAAAAATAAACCCCCTCAAACACTAACTAAACAAAAATGAAGATGAAGCTGCAAAAGAAGGACTTTCCTTCTTAAAATTTATGATAATAATATCGAGGTAACATTATGATTAATTATAAATAAAACAAAAACGATAATCAAACGTACTAATGATAATAGTGCAAGGATATATCTCTATAAACATTATTTAAACATAAATTTACTACAATTGCTAAGTATTATTTATTTTTTTAATTCTTTTTTTATTATTTTTCTTCCTGATTTATGTTTCGTAAAAGCCCAAAAAGAAATTGCAGAAAAAGCAACTATCCTTGTTCTTAGTTTATCGTCAATCTATGTTAATGTGTAAAATTAAATTCAAATTAAATATATTTATATTTATTAAAATACAAAAAATAAAAACCACACACCATTAAAAAAAACAATCACTGAAAATGTTATTCTATCTCTCTTCTGCTTCTCTCTGAAACTTTCTCTCTTAAAATTACACAGGAATTCGGTATAGATCGTTTGACTCGTGCGCATTAATTAAAAACAAATTCTCGATAATAACTTAAGCAATGATTTAGTTAAATTATAAAAAAAATACAACACTATTGAGGTTTTGAATTTAAATAAATGAAACTTAACAAATTTTTGTGTCAACGTTGTAAATAATCAAAGACAAAATGTAAATTGAAAATTATATCGGTGATAGTGGAATAATATTGATTTTTATTTTATATTTTAAGTGTCCTTTTTTATATACATAATATACCTTAATTTTTAAACTATATTTTTTAATGTACATTTTAGTGTATGATATAAAGTGTAAGCAAAAGTAATAATTTTATGTAAAGGACGCATAACAATAATTTCTACTTAATATCTTCCTTTGATGCA
The DNA here is from genome assembly GCA_949715645.1 of Portevinia maculata. Taxonomy (NCBI): domain Eukaryota; kingdom Metazoa; phylum Arthropoda; class Insecta; order Diptera; family Syrphidae; genus Portevinia; species Portevinia maculata. The sequence goes on from OX454528.1 coordinate 100,680,524, forward strand.
CACACACTCCTACACATCATATTATATAAGCGTTTAACGTTAATTTGTCTGTAAATTTGATAAAAAAACAACAGAAAACTAAAATAGAATTCTTTAATCTCTTTTGATTTCCCTAAAGGGTAAGAGCGAAAGTATTTAAACGCTGTTACATACGTTGTCTCCGGTTTTGATATGTTCATATAACAGTTTCGCGGGCAGGTCGGCATATGCTGCTACATGCATGCTTTTCTCTACTTGTTGTTTTATGTGTCTCTTCAAAATGGTATTTTTTTGATGTAAAATACGGAGGATGATGGTATCCGTTACGTCCTTCAGGGTACGAGTCTTCGGATTATTTCTCCGACAAAACTTTACTCATACCGGTAGTCCACCGTTTATCGTGATGATATACGTTTTTTGCATCAGTTTTTGATATTCACATATCAATTTCTCTCCGATTTTCTCGGACAACTATTCGCCACGGAAATATGTTTAAAAATAGCAATGCCATCATTCACGTTCGGAAAACGAACACTGTAAACGTAATTGAGACGGCTAGATTTGCTTTGCAAGAAAATTAATTTCCGAACGGATACCATGATAGGGGAGAGTGTGCTGGCTTGTTACCGGTCCGGTGTTGGTTCAATCCCCCACGGGGAACAACAATATACGCCACCAGTTAATGGAGAGAAACGAATAACACATAGTTTCTCAAATCTCTACCCCAAGGATTTCTGCCTACAATGGACTTGCATGAGTGCTCCAGGATTTAGAGTGTTATTATGCCATGTCGGTCGAAAACCGAAGTTCAAACTGCACTGCAAGCATCGTTCAAGAATACATTTTTGTATACCTACTCATTTTAATATTCGAACTCGTAGGCACTCGTAGGCACCAGTAAACGTCAAGCTTTTCCAGTGATGCAAAATGTTTTGCGTTAATGAACGTGTGGCAGGGCTGATTGCGTTTCCAAATTTACCCTTTTTGTTCGCTGTCGCTTTTGTTCGTGCGATAAACTGGGTTCCTTTATATCTCTGGTGTGCATCGACTGAAGCTGGCTGATGATGGAAGTTGTCTCCAAACAATCAGATAATACTGTAGGCGAGCCCTTGAATGAGAGGCCAATAGGGGCGATTTCACTCATATTGCTTGGTTTCCTTAGAGTTGCATGTTGAGAGGCCTATAATGCGCTATTCTTTATTATAACGTTTTCTCTGAGCTGCCGGCTAAAGTTGGATTTTTCTGGGATCCATTCATAAATGCAGACTGCAAAGCATTTATCTAACGGTTTATCTTCAAATCAAATAATTGGAACAAAAACTGGTTAGCATTACATACTTGCGAAATAAATGGATTTAAGAATGGGCCCTGATTTTAAATTTTAGTCGTTTCTTTAAACGGTTCAAAGCGCATCAATGGAACGGGCTCATATGTTGATTTGGATTTTATTGTAGAGTTGACAAGGTATTTTGCCTGTTTTAAGCTGGGCAACTGTCTTCTGTGTTTGAATCAAGTTGGCTTTCTACGGATCTCGCGGCGTTTGATGACTGAATAAGTTTGAACTATGTTAGTCTGCCGTCGAGCACAGATCACTACTCAATTGCATGGAATGTAAGTGCCACGGTGCTCGATCTACTTGCTCCGTACTGTCAAACAGGATAGAAATAAACGCTTTTAAGATAATTTCCGTTAGCTGTTTATGCGAAAAAAAATAGAAAATTAGAAATTTATCTGAAGCTTTCCAAGAAAGTTTTTCGTCATAAGAAAAAAAAGTACTATGTGATTCTGCCGTACAACGTGTGTGGATGACGTGTTCTTCATATAACTTTGAATGCATGAATGATTTCAAGATGCTTGGACCTTGGATATATTATATGAACCGTTTGTGCTAAATACATAATTAACGGTGCCCCGACCCGTGAAGAGTCTCTGCCTGAGAAACTGCGGCCTTCTATCCTCTGCGATCCCGGGCACGCTGCTTCCAGTTCGCCAGACCAAGCGCTCTGGCATCCGCGATGGCTTGGTCCTTAAAACGGATGTTCTGTCTTCCTTGCCTTCTCGAATATGAGGACTGGGATTTGAAAACCCTCTTGGCTGGAGCATTTTCCATTCACTCATTCACCAATGTAGTCGACGTGATTTAGCTTTTTGGACTAAATCCACATCTTGGTACAGCTCATAGAGTTCGCGACTGCATCTTCTCCTCCATTCGCCATCCTCGAGCACAGGACCAAATATCCGACGTAGTATTTTTCTTTCAAAAGAACCCAAAATAAGCTCCCCTTTTCTACCTATCGTCCAGCAACTGGATTAAGGTTCGATAGAGCATGTATTTTTTCCTTTGAGTGAGGAGTTTTGAACCCATTTGTTTTGCTAAACCGAACTAGCAGCGGATTTCTAAGGTAATCCTCCGCCGGATCTCCACTAAGGTGTCATAATACATGTATAGTAATCTGTTGTAAGTTTTTATATGGGTTCTTTTGCTGTTGTTTTTACATGTGCTCAATAATTCCCATCATACGCTTCAAGAAGCATCTTTTTGTATTTATTTTTGTTGAAATTTTAATTTTATGAATCTCACCACATTAATTTATAAATAGATATATTTTCGCTACAAACTTTTTAAACGAAATGTAAGCACAGTTATCTACGTGGCTTTAATGCTAAAAAAGTTAAACATTTCTGTACAGTTGTGTGCTCGTTTAAAACCACCTAATTATAGTTGTTTTTATGCAAAACAGATCCAATTATAAACTTTTAAAAAAAGATAATTTGTTGTTTTCTTTATGATTTGAATAAAAATTAAAAAAAAAACATTTTTATCAACACAAACAAAGGATTGCTTTTCATTTATTTTTCAGTTCATAGAACTCAAAAGCAAAGGAAGTGCTCCAAATAATTTTATTTAGTAACAATTTTTACTTGCAGATTTCGTTTCTTTACCAACTCCGCACATTTTTACACAAGCTTACAAATTTTTATTTTAAATAAATTTAAATATTAGAAACAATAGACTCAATAAATACAAACAAAAAAAATACCATGAAAATGTTTTCGTTATTGTTTGTATTCGCCAGAAACAATAAATAAATAAAATAAATAAAGAAATAATAAGAACAAAAAAGGAAAATACGTAGAGTAAGTTGCTTGAGAATATATTATTATAAAACTAATATTAATAGTTAATAAAGTGCGCTTGTATGTAAAAGAAAGTAAAGTAAAGAAATCCACTGAGTAAAAAATCAACCAAAATTATAAATAAATAATAAAAAAAAAACAAATAAATAAATAAATTTTATAAAACAATTTAACCATATCCGGGATGGGATGATATTATGTGGTGGGCTAGAAAAAGGAAGTTGGGTAAATAATATAATACTTATTTTTGTTCAGTTTTTCGCTATACTTAAACGCCTTGAGGAGATGATACACTCGAAAACATTCATTTCAACGAGTTTATGGTCAAACAAGTTTTGTTATAAGTGTCTAGTTGTAAACAGGAGTTTCCTCAAATCTACTCGAGACACTGCAGCTTTCCATCCATTCAGTTATCCAGATTGAGATCTGTCGTCGGCAATGGCTTGATCTTTCAAACGGTGGTTTCGCCTTTCTTGTTGTCTCTAACCCGTGGGCCGAGAATCGAAGATATTTTTGGCTGTAGCATTATCGTCCATTTTAGCCAATATTGTCTACGTGTTTTTGGAATACATCTGAATCCTTAGGCAGCTAATAGAGTTCAAGCAGGACAAAATGTCCACCGGATTTTTTTTCTCCAAGAACGCGGTATCAGCAAAGTATTAGCGGTTTATTCCGAGTCAGTAGTACCAATAGTGACGTGTTCCTAGTCGGTGCAGAGAAAATACAATAACGTGATGAAGAAATTGATAATCTTGTTCTGAGAAGGCATATTAGGCATGCGTCTGTTCTAATAAGCCCTTCAACGGCCATGTACATGTAAATAATTACATAAACAGGGCAATATCAATAAACATTTTGTTTTTGATATTTTTAAATCGATCAACTGTATGCGTTTCTACTTCCAAATATTTGAAAATAAAATCATTTTATTAAAAATCGAAGTAACGAAAAAGTATTCAACAAAAATGTTTCTTTCCGTCAGTCGCCTTCCGTTTTTACATAACGACAGCTGAAAAGGTGTAGTTGGGCTAACGCTACCTGTGACCGTTCTCGTAACTTGTAATTGTTTTTCGGCAGTAACGATAGTCAGGGCCGTTCCCGAACAGCACATTTCGCGCTATTTTTGTTAGCGTCACTTTGACACATTTGAATCAGGTGAGGTAGCTCACTATCAGCATCACTAAGAACAGCTTAAAGTACTTCCCTAACACAAAAAATTGCGTTAAAGAGGCAGCGAGAGAGCAAATCATTTTCCCTCAACTGAAAAAGTAACAAATTCCTGCACAAGAAATTTCTTTGAGCAAGTTCTACAACAGCTGTCAACAGTATTTAATATGACAGTTTGTATTTCAGGTTGTTATTTTTTCTTTCATCATAACTCATCATCCGCAAAACTTTCTTCTGATTTACTTGATGGGCCAACTAATAACGTGATACTCAACTAAACATTTTCCCTTTATTAATTTTCAATCAATTTTTTTGTATTAATGTCGGTTTCACAAATTGTTTTGATTTTTCATTTAATATTTCTGCTGTTTGTTACTACATCTTACTACAAACGCGTCCCTTTACTTCTCCATAACTTCTTCGAACTCTGACAGAATTTATCCCCATTCCTCGAAATTTGAGAATTTACTTGAAGTTACTTTAAAAGTAAGGGACCAGGCCTATTGCTAGAAAAAATACATACATAGATAATATTACATGAAAGCAAACAACAAACAACACGGAACCAAGGTTATTTGATTCTAATTTTTGTTTTTTTTACAGTTTTTTACCACTCCCGGGCGATCTGGGATTACTTACTTTACTTAACGGGCTCCCGACCATTGAAGAGTTTCAGCCTGAGCCACTGCACCCTTCCATCCTTCGCGATCAAGAGCTCGCAGCTTCCAGTTTTCCAGAACAAACGCCTGGCCTGGTCTTTAAAACGGAGGTTCGGTCTTCCTTGTCGTCTCGAACCTGGGGGCTGATAGTCGAAGATCCTCTTCGCTGGAGCATTATTGTTCATTCTCTCGATGTGGCCGAGCCAATGTTGTCCACGTATTTTAGATTTTGGACTACATCTACATCTTGGTACAGCTCATAGAGTTCGCGGTTGTATCTTTTCTTCGATTTGCCCTCCTCGCAGACAGGATCAAATATCCGATGGAGTATTTTTCTTTCGAAAGAACCCAAAATTAGCTCTCCTTTCCTGCTTATTGTCCAGCACTCGGCGCCATAAAGTAGAACTGGCAGTATCAGTGTTTCGTAGAGCTTACACTTAGTATTCCGAGTTAGGAGTTTTAAACCCATTTGTTTGCTAAACCGAAGTAGTAACCTTCCTAGGGTAAATCTCCACCAAGGTGTCATTTGTGGAGTTGAGGTTTACTTTACTCCGAAGTTGTTGCTTTCAACAGTGACGTTTCGTCCTAGTTAGTATCGAGACAGATGTTTGTTTTTTGTTGAAAGCAAGTACTTCGTTTTGTCCTCGTTGACTTCAAGGCCAACCAATTTTGCCTTTTCTTCAATCGATATCAAAGCCTCTAACACGGCACGCTGGATCGGCCGATGATGTCGATATCGTCCGCGTATCGCAGTAGTTGGACGTATCTGTCGAAGATAGTGTTGATAACTTCCCTGCGCGCTATCTGCTCTAAAACAAGATTGAATAAGTCACTTGAGAGGGCATCTCCCTGCCGGAATCCGGTACAGGTTTGGAATAGTTCGGAAGAACTGTTTACATACTGCACACTTCACCGCGTGTTTTCCAGCATCATGCGACACAATTGGATCATCTTAACCGAGATCCCGGATTCGGACTTCGCGACGTAGAGCTCCTGGAGATGAATGCTATCATATGCGGGTTTAAAGTCGATGAAAAGATGGTGGGTTTCGACTTGAAATTCATTGGTCTTTCTATTTCCTGTGCTTCGGGGACTAGGTTTCTTTCTGTTTCGAAGAGTCTTCCATCTTCCGATGAGCGCACTCATCATCATACAACGGTCTCTTTATCTGGGGTGGTTGGAAACCTACGGTGCTCTCGGCTACCTCTTCGATGATGTCGCGATACCGGTTCCAGATACTGTTGGCGTCTGTGGGTGGTGAGTTCACAGCGGAAAATCTCTCGCTCATGCGGTCTCTTTAGGCTCTAGTTACTCCGGTCGTGCTAAGGCATCCAACGTCGGATTTCTTTTTCTGGTTGGTTCGCAGATTCTTCTCGTTGGACAGTCGAGCTCTGAGCTTAACCGTAACAAGTAAATGATCAGACTCGACGTTTGCCACTCAGAATGTTTTCACGTTGGTGCACTGGATCTGGGATTATTATGTAATTATTTAATGAATTGTATATGAGAGTCCAGGGGCCTGTAACACGAAACTACAAGTCGACTGGCAGCTCTCGAAGTGTAAAGGGCCAATGCTACAAGTGGGAAATTATGTTATTATCCCATTTCTGTAACTCAGAGCTGCAAGTGTAGAAAAAAAATGGACTTGTATTGAGAATCGCGCTGGTTATCTCTTTTCAAATCAACACTTGTAAGAAATAAACATATCTCTCGACTTTTAGACTCAGCTTACAAGTGTAAAGATTTTTTCAGTGTGACAAAAATAATCTACACTTGTCAGACTTATATAATCCTACAACTGACTATAGACTTGTACGCTTGTAGCTTTGTGTTACAGGCCCCTGCTCTGATTTTGACAAGGTCCCAGGCTTCTGTAATAGTTCTTTTATTCTGGTTTTACTTAATTACCAAAGACCTGACTGTGGTGCATCGTCTATGCTATCAAATAATTCCCATGAGTAAAATATAAAAGTGCAGTGAAAGCTTGGCAAACGACGGTTAGGATGATTTAGTCCAGATCTAAAAGATTGTATTTTACTATTGCAGAATTTTTTCGGCCGATTACAAATACAAACTTTATTACAACCTCCTTTTTCCAACCCAGCACAGAGTTTATAGATTGAAATCTCCTTTATTACATTTATAATGTCAAGTTGTTCCTTTTTATTGAAAAACAAAAAAAAATCGTTAAATTGGCTAGAAACCATTCAGAATTAAATATTTCTATTCCATTAAGTATTTGTGTTTATTTATTTACATGTACATTTTTTAAAAACGAAAAATCAACTGTTTTCCATTAGTGATTTGAAAAAAGTATAAATAAAGAAAATGACGTTATTTGAGAAAGAAAAAAAAATATTTGGAAGTTATTTGTAAATCAAACAATCATAGTAAAATTAAATTTTACGACAAAATTAATACTATCTAACTTGTGGTCGTTCAAAATTATGAATTAAATAGAAACAAAATCATAATATTGTAAAGTATATTTATGTATGAATAATTAAATTTATTAGTATACACATCAATGAGTGTAAATGCTTACTACTCTTATTCATTCGTATTCTATAATAAATTTGTTAATTGAAGAAAGTAAATCAAATCATAATAAAAATAAAATCGAATAAAACTAAAAAGCAAAAACACATATGTATTCGTGTGTAGTTTTTTATTACTCTTCGAAATGCTGAAAAACATATCTATGAACACTGAACACCATAATGAAAGAATTGGAAAAAGATATGCAGAAATTCGATTATTAGCTAAACTAGAATTTCTATTAGTTTCGAGGGGGTAGTGGCTCAGTGGTTAGTGTGTTGTCTACTTGCGATAAGGATAACAAACATGGTGAATGTCCTCTCGGTAAGGAAAGAGTCGAAGACCCTAGTGTCCTCTCCGGGCACCCCGCTAACTTCATTGGTTACCCAAAGTACCAAGAACTGGAAAAGCGAGTCCACGCCCGCAAACAGCAGGCTGAAAACGATAGGCGTCAGAAGAATCGCTCGTTCCCTAATTTTGTGGCACCCAACGTGTCCTTTGCCCAAATGGCAGCTGGAACGGGTCAAGCCAGAGGTGGACCTGGATTTGAAATCGATCCTTCTGTCTCTGCACGGAAAGATCGATAAGTTCCAGGCACAATTAAACGAACAAGCGGCCCGAATTGACTTTATCTATTTGGAGCTGTTTGTGGGGTCTGGTGTGCCATTAATCAAATGGCTACACTGGATGAGGAAAACTTAAAGATCCTTGCCGTGAATGTCAATTCATTGGTCAGGATCGAGAAACGAACGACACTTGCCAACCTGTTAAAACCCGAAAACCCGGATATGCTTTTCGTTAGCTAAACTAAACTAAATCAGAAGCACAAATTGGGATACAAAAACTATCATAATAGTAAGAAGAGACCGGCCTCCCTCTCATCAAGCTGGTGTGGTTGGAATCTTAATTCGTAAATGCCTGCGCCATAGGGTTATAAATAGCGGTGCCGTGCGTAGGTTCCAGTTGTTGGAAGCATGCGTCATATGTGTTCCTCTCCTTAGCCTCCTTAGCCGGAGAAGAATGTATGTGGTGTCGCTTTACGAACTTACAGCACCACCACCCAACCAATTTATGATAGAGCTCTGCTCTGACACTTTTTCGTAGCCTGCAGCTGAACTCGGAGGAGAATTATTACTTCTTGGCCGGAGATATTAATGCCAAACATGCGGCATAGGGAAATGTTGCTGAAAATCCCAGGGGCAACCAGTTTCACGATTGGTGGATGGTGGCGCCTCAATATGATTGAGTACAAACTGGAGTTGTGCCATTGTATAAACTTTTAAGTAAGGGAAAATGAAAAAAAGAGAAACAAATAAACTGTTGTCTATGAAACAGAGCCAAAAGTTTATTTAGTTCCATTTATTTCGATGAGGTATTTTGTATGGATTTGTATCATAAATAAGAATTGTATGATTGTATGGAATTTTGTTAGAGAACGATGCAGCTAACCAAATATGCTAGTTTGTATAGATGGATATCTCGCATTTTCGACTCTCTGTCTCTGATTTTCATTCTCATGGAAGTGTTAGTATATATGTTTCTTTGTAAAAGCCAAATACTTTTTGAAGATTTGTATTATTGCTTCGCTACGACAAATAGTATGTATGATGAGAGGGAGATGATGGCAGGGGAAAGGAAACATTTTTTTAAAGGATAAAATTGAAAAAAAGCTGATTTTGGTATTTTTCATCAAATAAGGAATTATGAGTTTATGGTGTGTTAGACTTTTGCTATTTTTGCTGTATCTCGTCCAAAAATGTACCGATTTCTATCATTTCTCCAGCATTTTATTCAGAAATATTCAACTTGTGTTGTATCAGCCATTATTTAAAGAAATAGTTTTTGGATAGGTATATTTATCAAGCCGTTTCCTCCCAAAATGTGTCTTCAACATTTTGTATTCCCTGAAACATTGCAATCACATCAACACCTCGCGTAGAAGGAAACCAAACCACCTGTCAAAATTCGGAGAAAAAACGCCGACCCAAATGACATTTCATCATTACAAATTTTAACATAAAATCTAGGCGCAAATTAACTAACTTTATAAAACAAAAATGTATGATATCAATCACAAAACTATTTTTGTGCTTGACCATACGCAATATTTCAGCATATCCAGCGAAGATTTCATCGATTTGGACTTTCTCAAATGCAAAGCCTCCGTCGATGCAATCTTGCCCCAGTTCAGTAAGAGCCTTTGGACATGTTCCGTGGAGGCTTCAGTGGAATATTGTCGTATTGTTTGGGATCTCTTTCCAAAGGGAAAGCTGGTATAACAAACACAGCATCGATTAGATAAACTTAACGTTTACGACTAACTTTTTCAGATCCGTTTCATAGTCAGTGACACCGCGGCGCATATAGTCAATACCTGGGGCCTTAACACTCAGAATATGTCGCACGTTCTTAACGCAATGGCAATGGTGGGTGTACCCCAGCGAAATACACCCCAATCGTCCGACTTTTCTGTTATTCATGGTCTGCGAGCGGCAATAGAAGCACTAGCTGAACCGACTCTGCATCAGAAGGACGTCCAAACTGGACTGGGAGAAAGTCCGAAGGTGCCGAATAAAGGTAGGGTCATCTGCATAACTTCAGCACGTGATAATCCGAGTATGAAAAGCCTCGAGGACATCTTTCATACGGTTCTAATGCAACAGAACACCTTAGCAGCCGCACAAAATAAATTTCTGAACATCGACCATTGCCATTTGGTAATTATTAATGTAGTCCCGCTGAATATGGAGTCGTTAGTCACAAATAGAGCTTTGCGGGAGGTATCGCCGGCGTTGTCAACGGAAATACACTCGACAAGTGCGCCGTCCATATCGAATAAGCTCACACACTTAATTTTATCGCACTACAACTTGGCCAGCACCACTGTAACCGGCATTCCAATGAAGGTAGGGATAACTGGTTTATCCAAACGACTTGGTCATGAACCCTTCTATTACAGGAGGAACAAAACGCGAACTCCAGCGCAAATTATGACGTGGAAATACTTCACGCAAAGAACGCGCATACAATTATCTGCGGTTCGGAGGCGCTGCTCCCAACCAGTGTAAAGGAAGGGGCTGAATACAACACCGTCACCTTAAAGTGGTGCACTCCACGGGGATGCGGCGCATCCGATATGCAACCATGCTTGGCTATGCATCGAGTGACGCCCGTTGACGTGACATCACGACCGAGTTCTTGCCTGATTAACTTTCTTTTGAATGGAAGATCCGTTCTCTTGGAGATGCCAAGGTGAGAGGGAAACCTTTTTGATATTTACCCATTTTAAAATGTACTTTTTTCAAGGAAAATCGGTGGCAAGCTTACAAGCCATTTGTTGTCCGCTCGTGGAAGTGAGATATTCATACACGCTTTGCAAATCACTCGATCATGCCTGGAGGACCTGCCATCAATATCGGAAGGAGCAGGTGGTCGTGTGACCGATTACCGTGTCAGTGATTTTGGTGCCTTCATTCGTGCTCATCGCTTTTACCCCATGAAAGCTGTTCCCGAGCATCCGCCTGATGAAAACTTACAGCGAGCCCGGACAAAGATGTTCCGCCGTTCAAGGTATTTTCCACTCACTCTGAGCACCACGATAGCCTACAATGTGCGGTACCTAGATTTCTTGCTAAAGAAGATCACCAAAGAGGACCTGGATGAGAGTGAGGTTATACAGTGCAAGCAAACGATATTCAATGTACTGGGCTCAGCGTCGCGGGGGGAAGCGCTGCCGTTGCCAAATATGGGAAATAGGTAAGATTGAAATCATATCTAAAAAATTATTTTCATTCGCTATTCTCCTATTCAAGACTGAAAGGAACGAAAAAGGACGACCAGTACAAACTGCTTTGGGCTGAGCTGGAACTACTCATACAGTGTAGCGGCGATTCGCCGCAGCATAAGTCAATACTGCAGTGCCTTCAGGATTGTCGCTCAAGGGGCGGTGAAACTGTTACCAAATCAGACTCTGAAAGTAGCCGTAAGTTCATCTTTGTTCTTGCTTCATCCTTTTATAATTCAACTGTTTGATTATAGGAGATACCGCGACGCGTAACATCATTCGGTCGACAACGGATTCGCCTTTATCACCTCCGCACAGCATTGAGGGAAATTTCCTTAGCAAAGCGAAGAGAAATCTGTCTTCGAATGGTCACCGGTAAGTGGGACAATAGCATTGTATATCAGTTTGTAGTTAGCCTTGCGTCCTTAGATCTCTTTTAGATATATTTGCTTCTGCGGAAAAGAGTCAAAATCAGAAGCGCTTGGATTTCACGGGACGTTTGTGCACACCACCTGGACAAGTGGCCAAGCTATATCCCGATCTGGGTATGAAAGAGACGCCGGTCAAGGACGAACCGGCGGCAAAGTAATGCAGGATAACAGTGTCCGTTTTTATAATTTTCGATTGTAGATTGTTAAATATTTAATTTTTAAAAAAATGTCTCGAGAGATCGGATTTTCATTCTGTTTAGTTCAGTTGTAGTTCGTTTTTATTTTTGTAGTTTTTGAACTAGTAAATATCGTTAGATTTTAAATTGGGCTCTAACGGACACATTTAACTACATACTGATATGATACATGTCTGAAACTCTGAAGGTAGGAATAAAGTTGAATTATTTTACAAAGTGATGACTGAGTGTTGCAAGGAGACTGATTCAGTTGCGGCAAATAACCATTCTAAGGTGGTGCAGTGACTCTCAGCTTAAGTTGTTGGTCACGGGTTTTTAATTAATCGAGAAAAAAAGTGCAGCGTGAAATGATTTCAAGTTGAAATTATTATTCTTACATCAAATAATGTATTTTTAAATGCTGCAGTTATGCGGTCCTTCAAGAGAAGATCTCAAGTATATGGAGACTGGAACGCTGTGCCGATTATGTAAAATTATTAATGAAAGAGCTGCTGCAAAGGGCACTCTTGAGCTTGCGGTGTATAAAAAATCGTAATCTCCAAAACGACGAAAATACCATTGAAGGAACGAAGACGATTATGCAAGTTGATAAAAGGCGATCAACATTCCGCTGTCTGGTAGTCTGATACATGCCATACAGACGACGATGGACATGAATTCAGTATTATAATAAATTTACGTCGGCTAATTTTCAATTTTTTAAAGTTGCGTGGGTAATTGCAATTAATCTCATAGTATGATGGCTGTTCGGATTCACCGTTATTATGATTGTTGATTGTGCTCTTAAATTTTTTGCAAATCTGGAAATAGTCTTATCTAGGCTTTTGGGGTTGTGAAATCAAAAAACATATTTTTTCACTGCGGTTGGCAGATAAAAATAAATACATATTGTGCATTAACGGCCCATAAATGGCCTAAACCCAGCGTCTTCAACCAATTGCGTGTGCGATGTGGAAGGTCCTGAACTTTAACACCGATTCCGAACAACACATTTGAGAAGATTCTCATGACTATTGATATTACTATGTCGTTTTCCATTGGTCCCCTCAGAGCACTATTTTTCTCGTCCGCGGATATACTCCCAAAATTATTTCGGAAGACCAAAATTAGTACTCCGAGTGGACCAATGGAAAACGACATTAGATGTCAGACTTACAAGAGGTGCTGTGCATTAACAGCTAGCATTTGGCGAATACATTTTCGCAGGGAACTCGGGTAAATCCAGGTACGCATCACTGCACAGTGCTCAATCAGCAACATAAATTCAGGAATAAAATGACTACATATTGACACCTAGTGGGAAATAGTGAAAACTTATTTCTAGATCTTAAAATGTGATCCTGATGAATACCGATGTACCTACGCTGAAAATAATTACCAAGTTTAACAAAGAAATGATTGTACATATAATGAATATTCTCACTGCTTATATTAATTCGCTACCATCCTCTTTATCATCTTTTACGTCTTTATGGTGCGGTTGTCGTTGAACTTTAAATGATAATTTTTACGAGGTACGCAGAAAATAATTAACAAGTTTAATAAAACTTTATGATGGATATTCCCATGGCTTAGATTAATTTGCTACCATTGTCTTCATCGTCTTTACACGCGGTCTCCACTTGCGATAAATAGATAGCATACATGCATGCTGCCATTATCTCAAGTGGACACCATTTTCGCCGCTATATTTCGAGAGTTTGCGAGAGAAAGCATGCTGTACTAGCATACTCTTTATCGCATGCTAACAACGAAAAAGAGCTCATGTTTCTTGCAGTTAGTGCAGTAATGCTCTCCATGAAAATCATTGCCTCTCTCTCTCTCTCTCTCAAACAAACCAAATTTGCGATGAAATGCTCACCAAACGAAATTTTAAAGCTGTTCTGCTTTGCTTTTTTCTTCTGCTTCTGCTGTCTGCTGTCTGCTGAAAATTTATAGTAAGTGGAGACGGCGTGTTATGGTGCGGCTGTCGTTGAATTTTGAATGAATTTGGCAAAAGGCACAAGTGCAGACCTTCCTTGATGTTGAGATATATTCAGGGGAATAGGTATGAAGATTTGCATAACATATGTGTTTGACGTCTAACAAACACAACTTCAAATCAACTTCAACTTCAAACTCAAATAAAATGTGCACTAGTTCCATTGGCATTCTGGATCGGAGAGTTCTTCAGATAAAATGGATGCTTTAAATGTCGTATCATGGATGTAACAGAATGTCAATTGATAACAGGACACGAAACACAAAACGCTTACCGTTGCTTATGGAAAAGGTGAAAGGGTAATTGATTTTTCCTTTATCCAAGAACTAATATCCATTTCGAATGGTATTTCTTAACCCCGAGTGCAGTTGAATTTCTGTCAGAGTAGTTATCGTTTTCTTTTCGTTTCAACACAAAAATCACCCTCAGAGCACTCTGTTTTTACCCCAGTTAAAAAAATAGGGTAAACACGTACTTGCGCTCATACTACCAAATTTGACATTTCTGCCGTACTTGAAATGATCGGAATTTGTACACTTTAAATAAAAGAACAAAACCAAAACGCGCTTCAAATTGTATCAATACATACTGTTTCCATGCGGACACACATTTTTTGAAGTTTGAAAAATTACCAATCGAAATCGACATACGAACTTTGTAATTTGCACATTAATCGAATTCGAGGTGGTGCCTGACTTTGAACAAACCTAGTTCAATTCTGAAATGCCATCCGAAATTGTCAAAAACAAAAACAAATATCTGTCAGAACGGTTGCACGTGCGTTTTTTGTTGAATATTTTATTGTGGTGATATATTTTTTACTTCTCCTTGTTTATCTGAAAAAATGGTTAGAACAAAAAAAAAGACTCCACCAGCAAAGGTAGCAAACCCAATTAATAATTATTATATCTCAATATTATAAAAAAATCCATTCTAGCCTGTGAAAGATGTTGTAATGGATGAAGACGCTGATGATTCCTATGAAGAGGAAGATCTCCACTATGACTCTATGATTGAGAACGGAACAAGTGAGGATTCTGATGGTGAATCTGACAATCAAAACGAGCAAAGTGAGGATGGATTTTCGGAGCACGAAGAGCCGTCAACTGCGGCACCACCTATCAAACGAAAGCAGAACAAATCCATGGATAATAATTCGGTACAAAAGCGTCACAAAGCGGTTGAAAACTCCGAAATATTCAAACAACCAACTGTGGAGGAGCTCAACCAGTTGAATGAAACAAAGAACCTCTTTCACTCCAATCTGTTTCGTATGCAAGTCAAAGAGATACTCGGCGAACTGAAGGTCAAGCAGAAGTACACGAAGTTCGTTAATTCGTGGATTGAAAAATTCACCACATTTCTGATGAAACTCGAGTCGGAGAAGGTAAAGCTAGATTCGAACAAATTGAGTTGGCTAAAGGAGAGCAGTGTGCAAACACCTCTTTTGCCATTTAAGCATCAAAAGAATTTTCAATTTCAATTCATTAAACCAACTGAGAAACCCTGTTTAATGGGCTCAATCAAACAAAATACCATGTTTGGACCAAAGCTATTAGTAGACGTGTGCGTGGTGATGCCTGGAGAATGTTTCCAAAAGGAGGACTACTTAAACCTGTTGTACGACCATAAACGATCGCTCTACTTGACCTATATTGCAATGAAGTTGATGGAGGCGAATACGGAAAATGATGAGTTGAACTTCAACTTCTTCAACAACAATCCTTTGAAACCAGTTCTTGAGATCACTCCGTCGGGAAGCGTGGGCAAAAGGTTGACTCTGCGAATCTTTGTCAGAGGTGGGGAATCCACGTTTAAGTTAAACCGTTTTGTTCCATGGAATAGCAACATCCGCGGAACGATATTCGGAGAGAAAAATGACGAAGACGGCGTTCTTCTGGCGACTCCACATTACAACGCCAACGTATTGTTCGACCTCGCAATGAAGAGGAATATGTCGGCTCTGGAGGAAACGCTATTAGCAAATAAAAACATTCAAGAGGGCCTCATTCTTCTCAAAGTGTGGCTGAAGCAGCGAAATTTAAATGTCGGCTTCGCTGGTTTTGGCAGTCACATTATTTTAGCGTTTGTTGTTTATTTGTTTCGGCAGCGCAAGTTGCACGCATCGATGAGCAGCTATCAAGTGACCAGGCAGGTGTGGAATCATTTAGGTGAGCGGAGGTCACATTATTCGTGAAGCGTTCTTAATTTGTTTGTTTTTTATCAGCATTGAGCGCTTGGGATGTGGATGGCAAGGGTATTACCCTATGCAATGACTTCTCAGCGGCAAATCAACCCACTTTGGAGCAGTTCTCTACAAGCTACGATGTGGTGTTTGTGGATTTTACTGGATTCTATAACATTTGTGCGAATCTTTCTCAGGACGTGTATTGTAGAGTGAAGTCAGAGGCGAAACGGGCGGTGGACATCCTCAACAATATGAAAGTGAACAGTTTTCAGTTGCTTTTCATGACCAACTGTCCGGTTTATACACAATTTGATCATATTTTAAAGTGAGAATGCGAGAGTAGGAGCGATTTTTTGCATCTTTACTGAATTTATGTTTCCAGAATTTCCGAAAAGCCTGTGATCAACAAAGTACTACAAAAGCATGCATCTCGTGCGGATCGGCATAACTTTGCTGGATTCTGGTTCCCAAATATGTTAAAAATCGTCACAAAGTGAGTATATATATTTCAAGCCTATTTGTTGATTTTTAAATGCTTTGCATCGGAACAGTCTCCTGCGCAAGGGTCTCTCTGACCGCATTTTTCATATCGTACCTATTGAAACGTCTTCCGCATCGTGGGAAATCACCCATCCACCTGAGAGAATTGAATACAATCTGCGACTTGGAATTATTTTAAACCCAGAGAGAGCTTATGAAACTCTCGATAAAGGACCACAGGCCAACGATGATGCTGCCGATGAGTTCCGCAAATTCTGGGGTCAAAAGTCCGAACTTCGTCGTTTTCAAGATGGCAGCATTACAGAGGCATGTGTTTGGTCAGCAAGCGGAGAAACATTTGCCCAGAGACGGCTTATAGTTAAACGGATAGTGGAACACCTTCTCGCCCATCACTTGACACTTAAAACTGAAGATATTCAATACCTGGCTGCGGAGTTAGATGTCGCATATAAATTGAATCCCTTATTTAAAGTGGAGAAACTGCTGACCGACGTGAATAAGGAAACAGATGCGGAGGCAACAGCTCTCGAAGTGATAAGGAGTTTTGATGATCTCGGCCAAAAGTTGAGAACTTTGGATGGACTTCCATTGGATATAACTGGGATTCAGGGAACGTCGTCGGTGTTTAGGTATTGCAACCCAGTGCCAATTCTACCTGATGCGAGGAGCAACAAATTTGGACTGATTAGCAGAATAGTTAACCATGGAATTATTCAATTAGGTAAGTGTTTAGTTCTTGCTATTTCTATTGAAAGCGCGACCTGAGATAAAGGGGCAGGTCTGAATGCTCGTGGAGCACACAAATGCAACACACCCAGCATTTAATAAGTCTCAATGAAAAAGTAAACCGAAACAGAAAAGTCTGCCCATACAGAGAATTCGGAGGGTTATGATCCGTCTAGTCCAGATCATAACTTCGTCGTTAAATTAACATTTATTGACATGCCTGATGATCCACTTTTTTTTTAGGGTTGAGTGGTAAATGGCCAAGTGAGGTGTCTGCATTGCGTGCTTTAAAGACTGCATTTTATTTGAAGATAGCTGAGGAGCTAGAGAAAAAACACAAGTTCCGAACACTGTTTCGATTCGACGGCGTTTTCGTCTTAAAAGATGGATTTGTGTTTCATGTGGAAATTGCGCATCCAAAGGAGATCGCACTTATGAAGAAGGAGGTTAATGAAAAGGGTATCACGCAATACAAAGACACTCCCGAGAGTGTGGCCCTGGAAAAACGACACGTATTACTGCCGAAGGTGGCAAGCGCTCTGCATGGACTGTACCAGTTGCATTCGAGCTTTGGACCCACCGTGATGATTGCCAAACGGTGGCTGTATTCACAGCTAATCGATTATGGACTATGGCCAGACGAGTGTACCGAGTTACTGATTGCTAGTCAGTACATGAAAATGGGTGCCCAAGCCAGCCCATCCACGCCTCAGATGGGATTCTTTAGATTCTTGCATCTATTGGCAAATACCGATTGGCGAACCGACATGACGCTCCTGAACTTTAATGATGAAATGAGTGGTATTTAAAAATTTGTATAAAATGTCTTAGAATGTAGATGAACATTTTTTTTTTTATCTCAAGAGGAGAGCATATCCGAATTAGAGAATCGTTTCAACACCGAGCGTGATACATTTCCACCGCTGCTGATCGTAACATCATACGATGAAAGACACTACGGAATTTGGAGCACGGATGCACCAATTGCCCCCGTCCTGGCACGCGTTACACTTCTAGCTAAACATGCAGTTAGCTTTATTGAATCGAAATTACTTGCTCTTTCAACTACCGTGAAGCCCAGTAAACTTTTTACAGCCTCGAAAGATGGATATGATGTGCTGATACGTCTAAAGCCCAACTGGGTACCCAACTGTATGGCAACTGAATTCTCGTCGACATTCTCTAAATGGAGTGATCCTGACTTCCGCCAGTTTCCAAGCGGTCAGAACTTTCTCAAAAGTGCAATTACCGAGCTGAGGGTAAGTTTGCTGCAGTTATTCCCTAAAACTATGGTCACGATTGTTTGCATTTTTAGGCTGCATTTTCCGAGTTCTGCCTTTTATTCAACAATCCCTGTGGTGGTCGTGAAATCCTTGTCATATGGAAGCCCGATATCTTCACGGAAAAGGAGTTCAAAGTGGCCGCTATGAATGGTTGTACACTGACTGGTGATGGAAACAAAGTTAAATGCAATAAGCCCGCACTGATTGAGGACTTTAAAATAGTTTTGAAAGATATGTATTTATCGATTGAGGAGCTGAATAAATAGGACTCTTGTGTGTGTATGCAATTAAATACCCATTGTGTCTTCAATCATTTTACGAATTTTCAGCATCTGTCTTGCACTCAGTGGCCCTTCTATGTGATCAGTGGTTGAATCAGTTTCCAGGGTGTTGCAGCCTTGATGGGTAACATATTTCGGTTTACAAGTACAGCAAGATGTCTGATTGGAGCAACATTGACACATTTGCAAACGTGGCATATCGTTCGTGGATGTGGTCTTCGAATATGTGAAGGGGTACTGCATGTGAAATGACGGTGACCATAACATAAAAAATTAGTAGATGAATTTAATCATATCCCATATAGGCATCCGTTCATATTTCCAACTTACCGCTGGTGTGGATATATTACAAGTATTTGTCCATTCCATTTGTTGTTGAATTGATGCTGTAGTTGATGGTTGTTGTTGTTGTTGGTGTGGTTGTCTACACAAATAAAAAGTTACAACACACATAAAGTATTCGTGTTTATTTGATTTACCCAGAACAACTTGCTAGCATGTCTAGCAAATGTCGAGATGCAACTTCACCCTGGTTTTGAGAATGAAATCTTGCTGCGTTTATAATGGCATCTTTCAATGCGTTTTCCTGTCCTATGACCGCTTGAACTGGAACAAGTTCCCCTTAAAAACAAACAATTAAAAGTCCGTTATTAAAATTCATTTTAAGAATTATAACTATTTAACCATTTGGACAAAGTTTGTGGTAAGAAATGAAGCGTATGTCCTCTATTTTTCGAATATCTTGTTGGGTTATTATAAAGCATTCATTGCCCAATACAACTGGAACTAAAGATACAAATTATAAAATTGCAGGAAAGTACTCGAATTTTTTAATGGTACCGTGAACTGGTTTCTGTACTTCTTCAGTGACTTGTATTAGTTTTTTAACTCCAGATGGGCTGGGCTCTGTTTCATAGTTCATTGTTGGTGGTTAAAAGAAATGGATCTCCAAAAATGTGATGAATTGTGTAAATTTTGAATTTTGACTGATGGCTAATGAAATTATGATTGCTTAATGCTTTGTTTAGGGTGCTACAGTAATTAATAATTTCATTAGATTTAGATTAGCCTAAACAATTAACATCATAAAGCTGTCCGTCAAGTGTGCACGTTAATCCGTGGATTGACGACGGAACCGGTGTCGTAAAGAATCAATTACAGGAGCATGCACGCGTCGAAATAGTCAAAAAAGGCAGGCCTTCTGGATCACACAAATGTACCAACACTATCTTTTGATTACCCTCACTGACGAAGTGACCCAAAACCAAGAAGCCTGCAGATACTTTTGGAGGTCGAACAGGCAAACCAGTAATTGGTTATACAGAATTGCAGATATATTATACAAAAATACGAAGTTTGGTTGTCTCCGCTCGAAGTCATGCAATTGATGGCAAAAAACCCAATCATAACTTGCAGTTGAAACACCAGATGCCGGCAGACCCAACCATTTGGTTCGTTTAATGAAACAGAGCTGCACAAAAAAGTACAGAAAAGATCAGACAAGTACAGGATTTGGTGTCCCTGAGTAAAAATCATGCCCCGCAGTGTTCTTCATTCTGTCACTTTGTGTTCCATGAAGCAGTGCAGATCAGTTTAGCAAAAGATTTACTGCACCTAGTTTTGCGGCAGGGCAACTGAGTAAAAGATATCAAATTTGAAAATTCAAATAGTACTGATGTCAACTGATTTATTTGTTTGGCATGTTTGAAACACGGACTTACATGAAAGAAAAATAACAAACTGAAATATCAACTGTCATTTTAAGTACTTTTGACAGCTGTTTTATAACCAGTCCAAAGAAATTTCAAAAACGGCGGAAACTCGTAACTTTTTCAGTTGAGTTGAAGTAATCACTATCTCTTTTACGAGATTTGTGTGTAAGGGCACGACTTTAAGCAGTTTTTAGTAACTTTGAGTAGCTAAAAGTTACTTGAAAAAGTAAGGGAACACACCTATTAAGTCTGTGGCCTTATTTTTGTAGTAAAATTTGAAAAGGCTTTCAGAATCGTAGTGGTGGGGATGTTGGGTGGTGTTAATTGGATCGAATGATTGATAATCGGCCCTAGCGAGGTATCCGTCGGAACGGAAAATTCTCCGATCTGATCGGAAGAATAACTCGAAGCAAAAATCCTCCGATTCTTATCAGATCGAAAATTTTCCGTTCCGACGGATACCTCGTTAGGGCCGATTGTCTAAAGGTAAGATTAGACTGTATGCCGAGTTGGCATTCAAATGACCACAGCCAAATGACAAGATTATCTGTCAAATGACTAAAAGTTCCGCGCTGTCAAGGTGGTATATTAGACTACGTGACCACAATGACCATTTTGGTCATTTTTGCCCTGCTGGTCATTAAAGGCATTTGTTGTGGTAACGCCGTACATGTTAAAGCGAAACTTAATTTTTCAACAAAATAAATCAAACAAATAATCGGAAACAGGAAAGTAATGCCTAGATATTACACAACAAATACTAAACAATGCACAAAAAAATAACAGCAAAACCACTAATAAACACTGAACAAAAGCACAATGAAAATGTAATTATTAAAACAATTTACGGCAAATGTTATCCAAAAATATTATTATTATCATGCCAAAATTGTATTATTGAAATATTAAATAATTGCACGCTTGGAAAAAATGACAATTTGCAGATCACAAAAATGACAGCAATGCCATAACCAAATTTCAATAAATTGCATATGGTCATTAGGTCATTATACTGGCATTCGTGCTTTTTGTCCGATTACACTGCTTGCGATTTTGTCATTTTTATCTGTCAAAATCAGCATGATCATTTGTAGTCATTTGGTCATTAGGTCATTTGAGATATGCCGATTACACTGCATGGGCCTATTTTGACAGCGAGAACTGTCAAAAAATGGTCATTAAATGCCAACTTGGCATACAGTCTAATCTTACCTTAAGCAATCGAATGAGTAATCCTCAATCCTAAAAGTAAGCAACACTTTTAAGGATTAAAATTGAAAAAATTTGTGACATAAGTAAGGAAAATGTATGCCTTTGTGTCAAAATGAGTGGTAATTATTTAATTGTAACCCCTCGCCTGTTGGGGCGCTAGCACTCAATTTTGACTCAGCGCCTGTTGAAGCACCGCTGTCGTTTTACCTCAAATCAACGCCTGGCCACAATAGAGGCTAGATACTCTAAAAAGCCTTCACCACGATTCACGCTATACATCATCGTATGCATCTAAAAAGAAATAAAAGAATAAAAATGAAAACTAAAATGTTAAGGCTATACGTCATAATTGGGGTACAGAACATATCCCTTCGTAATTTTCCTAGTCTTAAGCACCATATAACTCTGTGTAAATATCCGGACTTTTCTGTTCACTTCTTATTATCATTCTGGCAATTATAGTTTGTAACTCATCGCGAGACTAACTTACTAAATTACTTTTTTTTCTTGAAGTGTCTGAAATGGTCCAGAAAGACGACCATATTACTCATATTATATTTTTGCTTAAATAAACATAAACATAAACATAAGCATTTTAAAACAGTAGAGCGTACTCGCTCAACACAAGAATACTTTTCATAAGACAAAACCGCATATTGGCGAGAAGACATGAGTACTGCGTACACATTACCTCTCGACCTCACTTGTTATCCTAGTTTTTAAGTTAATGTTACATCCAGGCTAGGATTCGAAAAGATAAAACGTAACTCTATTTAATTAATCTTTATTAGTTCTCTTTCAATGTCTTTTACTTATTGATTATTATTCTAATAATTCACTTATTTAATTCAACAATTCACTTTCACAATTAATCACTTTAAATAAACAATCACTTTTCTCTTATTCATTATTCTCTATACTTTTCGCTACTGTCATCTACCGCCCTTCTTTATCGCGGTTCACAACTCGAATGTCTTGGGTGCTCCTGCGACATCTATTTATATCTCCTAGTGACACCTCGAAATTTCCAGATTCGTTGAGTATAGAAGGTTCGAGAACTACATAACATCTATTTATATCTCCTAGTGACACCTCTCGAAATTTCCAGATTCGTTGAGTGTACTAGTTATTCCACAGCTACTCAAACTGCTTTCAAATGCTGCCAAATCGGTAATATGGCTACTTTCTACTAGATGGCGCAACTTGACTAATTGATGCTCAATGACACAGTTTGAGCAAACATGCAACATTAATATAATGACATTAAGTCAAAAGTAATAGCAACATATCGAAAAACTGAGTAAGCAGGCCATACTTTACAGCCGCTGTCTATGTATATTTATATAAATATGTATTCTCACATGAAACAGAAATATGTACAAACTGTAACAGATATATATTTAGTCTCAATAAAGAAATGCCAAATGTCAATATTGAATTGTAATTGTAAAAAGTGTTGCCTACTTTTAAATGTTAATCATGTTAAATCACCAGAATGTTGTGAATATTTATATGCAAAACTCGTCGATGAGAAAATTACAAACGTAATCGTTTGTGAAATAGAAAAATGGCGGCCACAATCGACAATCACAATAAAAAAAAGGTGTGAGCCACGCTGCACTCACGGTATAGTTGATGTGTAAACATGTAGGCTCGTCTCGTCAGTGTTGCATGTGCAAATATCACAGAGGTTGTGGTTTTGATAAACAAGAGATTTGGGTATTGTATTGAAATAAAACCATGATATATATTTAATGTCAACAACAAAATTTATTTAATGTTTCACCGAACAAATAATTGGTTTGTGAAAGCTGAAGTAGGAGACGTACACCGTTGACTCAAGTGTGTCGATGTACCGGGAAAATATAGCATCGATTGTCGGTTAAGTGACATTCTTAAATCAGCCATCGGTTACCGAAGTACAAATCGATATTTTTCCTCTTACCTTCAACTGATGTACAACAAACTACAAGCTATACAACCTCCATTATTCAAAACAAATCTACTTTCACACAACTTTCCGGTGTTTCGTAAGGACATAATAATCTCTAAAATTGAACATACTGTTACATCCAGGCTAGGATTCGAAAAGATAAAACGTAATTCTAGTTAATTAATCTTTATTAGTTCTCTATCAATGTCTTTTACTTCTTGATTATTACTCCAATAATTCACTTATTCAATTAAACAACTCACTTTCACAATTAATCACTTTAAATACACAAACACTTTTCTCTTACTGGATACTTATACTTTTTCTCTATACTTTTCACTACTGTCATCTATCGTACCTCCCTATCGCGGTTCACAACTCGAATGTCTTGGGTGCTCCTGCGACATCTATTTATATCTCCTAGTGACACCTCTCGAAATTTCCAGATTCGTTGAGAAGGTTCGTTAAGTTCAGAAGGTTCGAGAACAACATACCAAGTTATACCACAGCTACTCAAACTGCTATTCCAATGCTGCCAAAATCGGTAATATGGCCACTTTCTACTAGATGGCGTAGTTGACTAATTAATGCTGAATAACACAGTTCAAGCAAACATACAACAATATCCCCCTCTTAAACTTGTTCGTCCCGAACAAGCACGTCAATATTTTCGCCATGGTAGCGATGGAGACGATCCACATGGACAACTTTCAGCTTGCCTCTTCCTCGCTGGATCCGGTAGACAACATCGTTGATGCGCTTCACTATCTTATAGGGTCCTTCCCAATCCTGCTGTAGTTTAGGTGACATGCCTTTTCGGCGATGAGGGTTGTATAGCCATACCAGATCTCCTTCCTGGAATCCTGTGGTGGTTGCTTTTGTGTCGTACCTCGTCTTCATGCGGTCGCTGGATATCGGATGAATATTTCGGTGGATTTCAGTACCCGGTACACACTTTCCAACCACCTCACCTTGCTTCAATTTGACGCTTTTGTGTTCCGCATTAAGAATTCATACGGGAACAATATTGTTCTTCGGCTCGACAAGCACTTTTCCAACCTCGCAGTTTCGGTAGTGGTTGTCTTTTGGCTCAACAAGAGAGAATCGGTGGCTTATAGGATCACCTTCCGGCTTTGTCCGAATTATTGCCTCTGAAGAAGGTGGTAGGACCTCGTCCTCACTATTGACTGTCCTCAGGGATGCGGCGTTCTCTTTCCCGTACACCATCGGAATCTCTACGTTCCGATACTTGAGTACTTGCATACCAAAGTCCAATACGACATCATGCGCCTTCATGAAATCGATTCCAATGATGCATTCGTCACATATATCAGCTACTAAGAAAGCGTGGGAGAATGCTAATCCTGCCAAATTTATTGTTAGCATGATATCTCCGTACACTTTCGCTGTCGCTCCTGTTGCTGTTTTCAGACAGTAACTGCTGGTGTTGTGCAACCAAGACTGACGGACGATGTCCCTCCTTATAATGGAAGCGGTGGCACCGGTGTCGATGGCTGCCACGCACTTATTTTGACCGATATAGGCTTCCACTGCTAAACTCTGGTTTCCTCGTTTGGTTTGGGAGACTTGAATTGTGGTCCTGGAGTCATCGATTCCGGAAATCCACTTCTGCTCCGAGAAGCTGCCCCTTACACGTTTCCCGACTGCTGGTTCTGCGAAGCTATATCTGCCAGATGCTTCTTCGTTGCGCCTCCTAGGCCCGCAATGTGGACAACTGCCTTGTCTGGGTGGAGCTCTGCACTGTCTCTGCAGGTGCCCTATTTTGTTGCAGTTCCAACAGCGCATTTGACCTCTGTTATCTCTGTTCCGGTCTACGATGTCTGTTCTTTGACATGAGCATTCAACGGATGTCATTTCCCTTACGCGGTGGAACACATGCGATGCCTGATCAGCAGCTTGCATTGTCAAGGCAAATGCTAGGGCCTCAGCGAGAGTTCTCTTTCCAGCCATTCTTACGGCCATTTGCAGTTGTCTATCTTCAATGGCTTGGATAAACGCCTCCACAGCCATTTCATTGATGAGAACCTCACCAGCATTAGGATATGACAAATGTGCCAGACGTTCGATATCTGCTTGCAGCTGTTGAAGTGTTTCTCCCCGCTTCTGGACTCTACTGCGTAGCTGGACCCTGTACACTTGCTGCATATGCTCATCACCGAAGCGCATCTCTATAGCCTTGACCAGGGCGTCGTAGTCATGTTGCTTCTCTTCTGAGACGGTTTGGAGTAACTCCGCAGCTGTACCTCTTAGTGCGAGCGTTAGCGCAATCGACTTTTCCTCGTTGTCCCAGCTGTTCGCCATTGCAGCTGCTTCAAACTGTTTCTTATAAATTGGCCATGATGTTTGACCGTCGAAAACAGGAGGCTGCATCTCTTTCCTTCTCGGGCAGTCCGCAGAATTTTCTCGAGCCTTCTGCTTCTTCACTTTCTCCAGCTCTCTAGCCAAGTTCTCGAAGTTTGTTTCATGCTTGCAAAACGTCTGATGGATTTCGTCGAATTTGGTTTCAACCTTCTCGAACTTGTGGTCAATTTCTTCGAGTTTTCCTTCGAGAACATTTTTAAAATCTTCCACAGCGCTCTTTTGGGCGGCAACTATGGAATTCTTTTGTTCTTCGAATTTAGAGTCCATTGACTCCAATTTCGAATCCAGAGAATTCTTCTGTAGTTCTAGGGAATTCTTCTGTTCATTGAACTGAGAGTCTATAGAATTCTTTTGTTGTTCTAGAGAATTCTTTTGTTCATCAAATTTAGAGTCCATACAGTCGAATTTCTGATCGAACTTGGCCAGAAGTAGTTCCATCATAGCAGTCATATCAACGGCTGTACTTACTTGTTCTTCTGCTACGTCGAACAAAACGGACTTGGGATTTTCTCCTTCGTTTTCAACAGCTTCCTGCAGTCGAAGCACCAGATCACTTTTTCCTCCAGCTGTGGAGAGATTCCGCTTTTCTAGCTCAGCTTTTAACTGCGGTATACTGAGCTGTAGTAATTTCAATGTGCGGCCCATTTTTCTTTCCTTTTTTTTCACTAAATAGGTTTTTTTTTTTTTTTTTTTTAACTAATTCACTTCAATTTAATTTCACACTGAATACGTTTTATCCCACTTCTGACACCAATGTTACATCCAGGCTAGGATTCGAAAAGATAAAACGTAATTCTATTTAATTAATCTTTATTAGTTCTCTATCAATGTCTTTTACTTCTTGATTATTACTCCAATAATTCACTTATTCAATTAAACAACTCACTTTCACAATTAATCACTTTAAATACACAAACACTTTTCTCTTACTGGATACTTATACTTTTTCTCTATACTTTTCACTACTGTCATCTATCGTACCTCCCTATCGCGGTTCACAACTCGAATGTCTTGGGTGCTCCTGCGACATCTATTTATATCTCCTAGTGACACCTCTCGAAATTTCCAGATTCGTTGAGAAGGTTCGTTAAGTTCAGAAGGTTCGAGAAAAACATACCAAGTTATACCACAGCTACTCAAACTGCTATTCCAATGCTGCCAAAATCGGTAATATGGCCACTTTCTACTAGATGGCGTAGTTGACTAATTAATGCTGAATAACACAGTTCAAGCAAACATACAACAATATATAATTAATAAAAAAAAAACAACGACACGCGGTTGTTCTCAAACGGTCATCCATGTACGTACTAACCGCGCCAAACGTCGTTTAATTGCGGTGATAATTGAACATACATAATTAATAAAAAAAAAAAAAAAACGACACGCGGTTGTTCTCAAACGGTCAGTCATCTACGTACTAACCGCGCCAAACGTCGTTTAATTGCGGTGATCTGTCGAGCAGCGATTAACTCACGTGGTAATGAAAATTAACGGGAAAATCTGACGATGTTTCCAACTAGCCCCTACCAAGAAAAAATATATTTACACATCAACGAGAGCAAAAATGTTTACACATTAAAAATAGAGAAATCGAAGACCATTGATCGAAAGAAGTCGTCCTTCGATCAAGAAATCGACTTACGTTAAAGTTATAGCGCATTTACACCATCACACACGCGCATTTTTGAAACAAAACCGAAAAGAGAGATCCGTTTATCCGCAGTCAATGCTAATAAGGTGTAAGAGTGAGATCACATACTTTAACTTGCTATAACATTTTTATGGAGATTTGACAGATCACATGTAAACAAACAAATTTATTTTCATCGCTTTTGTTGTGGTAGAATTAAAAAATAAATAAAAACATGGATCTCGTAAAGGCTGCCGTATTAATAGTGTTTTCCATCTTGAGTAGGTACTCGTACAATCGGCGATGTGAAGCAGAGAAATGTCAAAAATGTATTATGGCGATTAAAACATATGATAGCAGCGCCCATTTTGTTTTATAGGAAATCGAAATTTCGTAAGCCATCGCTATAAAAATATCAACATGCATAGCTTTCCCATAATTCCTACCACGTAAACAAGATGGCCGACCTGAATACGTGTCACGTTTTTTTGCATGTTAGGTAATGCTGTCCCTTTCAGTCACACGGATATTTAGTATTTAGCATCCCTTTAATCTTACATGTTAGGAATGTGTGACCGTGTAAATCAACCATTAGGAAACACTTTTGTCGTCAAAAGGGGTAGATGTTTTTTTTAATGAATTTAAGTTGTAAACAAGACTTTGAGTATCTGCGCTGAGTTTTGTTCGTTGTTTACGTTTCCAAAGAAATTTAGTTAATCGAATGCCCATGAGGTTTTGTAGCTCAACCAGAAGCTGACTGCACGCGGCGGAAGTGGGACTGCTTAATTTTGAATTTTGGACTTTGGCACGTAGATAGGGCGTAGTAAAGTACTTATATGTTTTTGTTAAATAAAGTCTTAAGGTTAGTTCTAAATATCTCAAGTAAGTCCCTTGCTATGCATTTCATCACCTCAATCACGCCAGCCCTATTTAAACTGCAAAAAAATGTCTCAATTTGGACATTTCTATACTTGATGTTATTTAGGGCCTTTCGTATGCCACATAAGGTCCGTTTGCCAACTAATATGCAAACGTAAATTTATATAAACTTTCGTGCAAAACTACATAAAACGCGTTCGCGTACTGAGAAAATGGTAAAAAGATGAACGAAAGAAAAATGTACTTTCGTTCATTTTTCTTCACACAGAATTTCAGCTGGCAAGAAAATGAAAACTGTCAAATGATGAAATCCTATGAGTTTGCCAGCAAAAAAAAACAGCTGTTGCTTCTTTTCAAGCCAAACTAAGATGTTTTTTTCAACTTTTAACATAAAAGTGTTCGCGTACTTTTCTTAGAAATGAGAGGATTCTCTCTCGATTTTGGAGATTTGACACTTTTCATTTTTCTACACATAAAGTACGCGAATGGACCTAAAGTACGCGAACTTAAACTCGACCGCTGATTGGATGAAATGGCTTAGATTTAAGGGCGATTTTTTGATAACTGCGTTAGGGACCTTAGGCAAAGAATTCTGCCTGCAATGAAAGGCAATCGAGCATCGTAAAAAAACATCCGTTATTATCCAGCAAACATTTTACGCCGTGATTGTGCTTTATCCGAATTTGTTTCGTTTTGTTTAAAAAATAAATATAAAATATCAATAAAATACGAAAACTACGAATTCGAAGTGATTGAGACTTTTGAAGTACAAAACAAACCTAAAAGAAATTGAATTAAAAAAACATTAATTGATTTAGATTTCATGTTCAAAATTATCAATTATAATCCGTGTGTTTCTTTATTCATTCTGAATATTCGGAGTGAGCCATTAACGTTTCTTTATTCAATGGAATATTCCGGATAATCCATTTTGGTGTTTCTTTATTCATTCTGGAATAAATGGAATGCATTCTTTTTATTGCTAGGGAAAGGTGGAATAAAAAGAATATTCCCTCGTTTGACAGATGCACTTGATCAACAAAAAAAATAGAAGCAACAGCAAACAATCAAATGGGTGAGCAGTTATTGCAAATTTATTGTCTTTTTTTATATTTTTATTTGTGTTGTTTTAAGTTAATTATTTTTTTTATTATATATTTTTAATTTCCTTTCAGAATCAAATATACATTTTTAAAATATTCTTCTGTGGGCATGAAATGCCGCATAGATGTTGGTAGTTGGTGACAAGATGATTTCATGAGCAGTGTTGCCACTTATGCTACATAAAAAGGAACTTGTACTAAATCCTTACTCGAAAGGACAACATATTCAATGTTTTACTTTTTTCCTTCGATTCAACATATTTAACATAATAACAAGACGAGAATATAATGTTATTCATAAAAATAATAACAATATCTTAGTAATAAATAATATATTATGCTTTATCTGAGCGAAAGTTGTTTATTACTGTATTGGGTACTTCGTTAAGAAACGCAGCTGTGGAAACTTAAATACGGACAAGTCGTTTTCCGCTACATATTGTTTTGGTTGTCGAAAATATTGATAGCTTTAAAATGCTCAGTCAATCACAAATTCGTTACTGACAAATAAATTTAGAGAATTCATTCGCTGTTTTTGTTTGTAAAACAACATTTTTAAAACGAAATGTGAATAGAATTGCTTTTTTGGAAAATAAAATAATATGCATTGAATAGATACAATCACTGGAACTTCACTTCCATAAATCTTATGAAGAAAAAGCAGTCACAAAAGCATGAGCTTAAACAAAACAACTAACAACAAAATAAAATTAAATTTTAATACGTTTTCCAATAGTAGTAGTCAGCTGATTAATTGAATAATCAAATTATTTGCGCTATAAAATTAAGAAGGAGTACCTAAACACTATTTTTGAATAGTAAAACGTAAAAAATATTGTAGAATTGTGTACGAGAAATAAAAATGAACTTTTGGCAAAAATGTTTTTTTTTTGAAACAAATTAGGTTGAACGAATTTGCTATATACATACTCGTATTTTTAATACTACTAAGTATAAACGAACAAAAACAATTAATTAATAACAAAATTGTACAAAAAAATGAAAATGCCTTTAAATTGCTGCATAAGTCATTTTGGTCAACATGTTAACAGTTTTTATATATTTTGTTTGCCCTGACATACTTTCTCAGGTTTTTCCTCAATAAGGAGAAAATTTCCCTTTGATTTCACCTAAATATACACTTTATTAACAATTGCAATAATTTTTCATACAATTTCTGCAAATTACTGAAATTGTATGCTTCAATTTTTTCTTGACGTTTAAGAAAGAAATGCGGCGCTTCAGAAAGAGATAGCTTTACGCACGTGCTCTATCGCATTTTGCTTGTCAGTGTTCACAATGGATGAATAATTTGATGATTGACATTCATAGTACCAAAATATCGATCAATTAATAAATTTTGTCAATTTATCAATAATTAATTTTTGACAACGATAATAAGGGTGTTTAATTAATTTAATGTAATTTGTATTACTGAGATATCGTTATTATTATTGTTTTTGTGAACTTAAATTGTATTTTCTTAAGGTTTCTCTTCTCATATTTGTTTTATTACTCGTATATATGTTTTTATTTTAGTGCTGTAGTGGAGTATTACCTCACATGTGAGTTCAGTAATAGAAAAAATATATTAATTGTAAGTACTCGTAATAAATGTTGTACTTGTTCTTGAACTAAGTGGCAGCGCTGGTCAATAGACAAATGGCTGTCATTCTATTCGGTCCATTTGTGTTTCTTTATTCATTCCATTCTGGATATTCCGGATAAAAAAATCGAATATTCTGTCTTTTCTATTCCTTATCCGGAAAAAATTAAGAAACACACGGAATATGTATTAAACTTTCTATTTTTTTTTTTTTTTTTGATATTTAAGGGTGTTTGGCCATTCAGTTTTACTGGTTAGGTTAGGTTAGGTTAGGTAAAAGACATACGGATTGCGCGCATTTATACAATAAAGACAATAGGCGTTTTTCTTTTTTAGCCACGAGCGTGGAACAGAGCGGGGCACGAGCGATCAGAGCTCGCTCGGAGCTGAACGTAACCTGAGCGCTCCGAGCTAATTAAGAAACAGAATTGAGCACTGAACTGTCATTAGATAATTTTTTTTTATTGTAATACGATTTTATTTTTTAATGTTCTAAGTTTAAACTTACTCTATACAGCGCTCAGAAGGAAGTGCCATCATCTGTCATATCAGCCAGCCACATTCATTTTTTGTATTGCGTGAAGTTAGTCGCATTCTTTGGTGGTTTCATTCAGGGCGAATACCGAAAGTGAGAGATTTATGAATGATTGGATATATGGCGGTATTAAATACTTTACAGTTCGGCCACCCTGACAAGATGATCGCCCTCGATCATTACCTTATACTAAATTTATCGATTATGTTAAATATCTTAAATAGTTATTATATTGCTGTCCTTATGTTCTTATTTCCCAATACAATCGGTTCTTTAGCTACTATTTAATATTAGTGTAAAAAGGTATATTATTTAATTTTAGAAACTTCTCAATGAGTATAACAAATAAAGAGCAATAATAAGCAATACACTTTTTGACTGACAGCTAATACACTAAACACGGCAGCACTTTTGTTCGTATCACTGGACACTTTTTGCTTTCTTTATGTTCCTCATATGTTGATGCATTGGTTGTGCGGAGGTAAACTGCGGCCGTCCCCTTTAGCAGACGTCGCATGGACATGAATTTAAAGTGTTCAGTAGCTGGAGTGGTCTGGAAGACACTTTCCAGATCCTTTAACCACTTCTCGACGGTATATGCGACATCGCCCGTAAATGGTTGGACTAGTCCCTCGACGTCGGCCATGCTGTACTTATGTATTTGGCTGCTGATGCTTTGAAGTTCGAGATTTTGGAGTTCTTGGCGGAGAGCGAGAATTTTCTTCTTTTTCTCGAGCTGGGCAATGATGTCGTCGTCTGAGTGTGTGCACTTATCATCCTGCGGAGGGTTTGATGAAGGTGGATCGGAAAGCGGAGGTGGAGGATTACATTTCGTGGCGTCTGCGCGTGTGCTACTGGCTGGTGAGTTTCGTAGAGGCAGAGACCGATGTGGAACATTTCCTTGGGGCGGAAGGTTATCCTGAAGCGGAAGATCTTCTAGATACGGAATGTTGTCCTGAAGCGGAACATTTTTTTGAGACGGAAGACTATTTTTTGACGGAAGATTTGCTGTATGCGGAAGGCTGTCCTGAAGCGGAATATTTTCTTGAGACGGAAGACTATTTTTTGACGGAAGATTTGCTGTATGCGGAAGGCTGTCCTGAAGCGGAATATTTTCTTGAGACGGAAGACTATTTTTTGACGGAAGATTTGCTGTATGCGGAAGGCAGTCCTGAAGCGGAATATTTTCTTGAGACGGAAGACTATATTTTGACGGAAGATTTGCTGTATGCGGAAGGCTGTCCTGAAGCGGAATATTCTCTAGAGACGGAAGACTATTTTTTGACGGAAGATTTGCTGTATGCGGAAGGCTGTCCTGAAGCGGAATATTTTCTTGAGACGGAAGACTATTTTTTGACGGAAGATTTGCTGTATGCGGAAGGCTGTCCTGAAGCGGAATATTTTCTTGAGACGGAAGACTATTTTTTGACGGAAGATTTGCTGTATGCGGAAGGCTGTCCTGAAGCGGAATATTTTCTTGAGACGGAGTGCTGTCCTGAAGCGGAAGAGTTGCCTGAAGTCTAGAGATATTGTCTGAAGGCGCAAGTTCGTCGAATGGTACATCCTCGTTATTCTCTGCTAGATTGAGTAGGTTGCGAAGCTGTTGTGGTGTAGCTGTTAGAGGAAATTCCACACCTAGCGTGCTTAACCTCTTTGCCAGTTCGGCGCGCGTTTGTACCATTTTCATTAGAAATTCCACGTAAAATAAAATTCAAATAATATATTTTCCGTTTTACTGACTTAATATTCGCGGTTTTCTTGTTCTGAATTTAGCGCGTGGTTACCCCACATCTGAGATGTAATACGATTTTATTTTTTAATGTTCTAAGTTTAAACTTACTCTATACAGCGCTCAGAAGGAAGTGCCATCATCTGTCATATCAGCCAGCCACATTCATTTTTTGTATTGCGTGAAGTTAGTCGCATTCTTTGGTGGTTTCATTCAGGGCGAATACCGAAAGTGAGAGATTTATGAATGATTGGATAGATGGCGGTATTAAATACTTTACATTATTAATTTTCAAAATAGTCAGGTTTGCTTCTGAAATTGGTGTTTGTCAAGGATTGTTCCATTTAAATTATAATTTCTAGTAAATAAACTATGGAAAAAGCACAAATAATGAATGAAGTCAGCCGCGCTCAGCTTTTCGCTCGATGTGCTCGGTCATTTTTAATCCAGCTCATCGAGCGAGCCCTGAGCTAGCTCTAATAAAGACAATAGGCGTTTTTCTTTTTTAGCTCCGAGCGGGGCACTGAGCTGTCAAAAAAGAACTGTGTTACTTTTTTAGCTCGGAGCACAAAATTTGTATTTCTTTTTTATCTCTGAGCTAGCTCAGGGCTCGCTCGATAAGCTCGATTAAAAATGACCGAGCACATAGAGCGAAAAGCTGAGCGCGGCTGACTTCATTCATTATTTGTGCTTTTTCCATAGTTTATTTACTAGAAATTATAATTTAAATGGAACAATCCTTGACAAACACCAATTTCAGAAGCAATCCTTACTATTTTGAAAATTAATAGAAAAAAAATTTGATGCAGCAATTTACAGGCATGTTTTTAATAATATAAAAATGTATGTATAGAATATTGTTCAACTTAATTTGTTTCCAAACAAAAAAAGTTTTTTCGCCGCAATAACGCGATTCCCACGGTTTAATTTTTTTTTTTGTTCACAACCCTATTGTTTAGTTATACGGTAGTATTTAAAAATAGTGTTTGGAAACTCCTTGAATCTGTAACTTTTTTTGTTATAAATTTGCTTTATTATAAACTTTTTGCAAAATATTCGCACAAAATGCGTCTCCTGCCATAGATATTTACCAATTTGTTTCTTCAATTAATTCAGCTGATATTTCTTTTTTACATTTGACACACGTTTTATGACGTTTTCGCGAAGTACTCATCTTCCTGCAAAATGTTTGTTTATTATTTTAAAATTACCTTTACCATTAACAAAACAGAATAATTCCTTCTAATCTTTGTGCAGTTGAGTGGGAATGGAAACGTAAATATTTGATATTGTACATATTTGTGCCAAGAAAAAATAAATAAAATTTCCTTTTTCAGTTCAACAATGTCAAAAAGGAAACGAATTGCTCTTGCTACTTTTGTTGTGTTGGTCGGATCCGAATTGGAGCTGCGGGCAGACGACGAGGAAAGCAAAAAAAGAAAGAAACCTAACTGTTGGGTGAAAGATTTGTTTCTCGACCGAGAGTTTTGCGGATATTATACGAAACTTTGCAATATGGAACCGAAATTTTTTAGACGCAAAATGCGTATGACTAGAACTGATTTTCAATTTATTTTGCAAAGGGTGAAACCATTCATCACAAAAAAGGACACATTCATGCGAAAAGCGGTGGGACCAGCCGAAAGATTGGCCGTAACAATTCGGTATTTGGCAACGGGCGCTAGTTTGCAGGTCATGTCAGATGTTTTTCGCCTTTCACCTACGACGGTATATCGGATAGTTCATGAGACTTGTTCGATCATATATGATACATTAAAAGACGAGTTTCTTAAGGTAAAACATATTTTTCTTATTCTTTGCATTCGCTTTTTATATAAGTTGTGGATTCTGCGGCTTCCAATTCAAATTGAGCATTGACTGCGCTCAGAGCAGCTTTGTATCGCCTAGCGAATACCAAATTTTCAAGAGACCAAGTGCGCGCGTTAGAAGAAATCATATTCCCCAAAGCATCCCATTCGTCGTCACTTTGAACATTTTTCATTAGCAATTCGTACGCACTTGTCATCATATTTGTCATGGCAGTTCGTTCCAATGAGTTTGGCTGATTTTGCTGCGATATTCGCGGACGCTTTAATGTTGAAGAGGGTAAGGAATCATTACTTTCAGAATCCACCGTAATTTGAAACGAACTTGTTGTTTCGGATGGACTTGGTGTCAGTGTCTGTGAATAAAAAAAAAACCATCAATCATTCGTAAACATAGATAGACATTTAATTCAAAATAAAAAGATTTGTTTTCTATTACAGTTACCATCGACTGTTAACGAATGGCGACATATTGCAAAAGTGTTTAATGAACGATGGAACTTTCCCAACTGCATTGGGGCCCTTGACGGAAAGCACATCAATATCCACTCACCTCCAAACCACAACGAAACGAATAGCATTGTTCTTATGGCAATGGCCGATGCCGAATACAAGTTTACCTATGTTGATGTGGCGGCATATGGACGTGATTCGGATGGCGGTTTATTTTCGAAGTTTGTTTCTGAATTATTAAATATTTTTTTTTTTCAAATATTCAGTTAATATTTAATTTTTATTTTCAGATGCTCCCTTTCGGAGATATTGAAGGAAAGATCGGCAAACATTCCACCACCTCAGCCACTTTTAGAAGGACAGGATCCAGTGCCATTTGTAGTAGTGGCTGACGATGCTTTCTCGTTAAAACCATATTTAATGAAGCCATATACGTTTCGAGATCAATTGATAACAAATCGCGTATTCAATTATCGCTTGTCACGAGCTCGAAGAATCATAGATAACGTGTTTGGAATAGCAGCCGCTCGCTTTCGTATACTTCGCAGAAACATCGATGTGTCCGCAGGCAGATCTATAAAAATAGTTCACGCAATTTGCGTGCTACATAACTTTTTAGTAACACGAAATAAAGTGGCGAATATAGAAGTCGATCAAGAAATCGAAGGTCGCGATGGAGAAATATCGGAAGGATATTGGCGCGCTGCTCTTCGCGAACAAAATAACTTTACAAATCTTGTAAATCATGACACTCGTGACAGTGAAGATGCTACCGATGTTCGCGAACTTTTTAAAAATTATTTTTCATTGCCAGAAGGAGAACTAGAATGGCAGTATAAAGCTGTGATTCGTGGCACACAACCAACCTAAATACATTAAAAATAGGTATAAATAAAAGTATTTAAAAGTATACCGTGTTTGACTCGCGATGCTTTAAATTGATTTTCATTACTGAATCCAAGAACTTCATCTGGTCGAATAGTGGATTGTGTCGCTGGATTTTAATAGCAGCCTGTCCGCTTTTGGTTTCGGTAACTTTTTTTACATACGTCTGCATACGAGGAAATAGTTTGTAATAAAATATGAACATTGGTACAAAAATATGGTATGCCTTACTTGGTAGTTACTGCGAAGTGCATTCCACCTTAACATGGCTTCATGTTTAGGAATGGCAAGAGTTTTGGATATGGTGTGCCAAGAGTTATTGTTCACATCTCTTTTTTTGTAAAATTTACTGTTGGCGTCCCAAATATTCTCAAATTGTTGGACTTGTTGAATAAGCGCCACTGAGGAGTCCATGCTCCAATCATAAGATGATTTCCGAATCCTTTTTTTTGTATCTTCACTGCCTTTATCTGGAACATCTTCTTCCGATGTTGAATAATTCATTATGCTTTTTGATAGAGGATTGAAATTATTTATTTAATTTTCTCGATTAGAGAAAAGAAAAATTTACATACCTTTGTCTTTTGTGTCTTTTGATTGACAGAATGACAGACAATTGAACACGATGACAATAAATGTTCACTGTCAATTATGCTACGTTTCCACATGTCGTTTTGAAATTGACAAATGACGTATTTTAACTGGCAACGAGTTTACATGACAAATAGCTAAGTCAAACAAAATGTCACTTTGTCTTTAATTGACAGTGAATATTGGGCGCGTTCAATTTTGTTCCTACTAGTTCAATCTCTGCCACTTGCCAAACGATGGTCAGTCAGGTGAGTTATTTGATCAATGAGGAAGGGTTAAATAGCCAATTAAATGACAAGTGGAAACTCAGCATTGTGCTTTGTTTCCTTTCGACGTTTTGAAATTTACAAATGACATATTTTTTCTTCTCATTGGCAAGTTGAACTAATGAAAAACTGTCTGTCATTGAATTAACAAACAGCTGTTGGCAATTGGCGCGGTTCCCTACTGATTAAATTTCTATCACTTGCCAAACGATGGTCACGTGAGTTATTTGATCAATGAGGAAAGGTAAAATAGTAGAGACTAGTAGTTGCCTTGCAAATTGAACGCGCCCAATGATTGACAACGAATTTCTATGCCATGTGGAAATAGCTGAGTTGTCAAACAAAATGTCACTTTGTCTTCAAGGCCTGATGTCGATTTGATCACGTTGTTCCATGTTATTTCTTTTTTAAATATTTTCTTATGAATTTTAACCTTAGAAATACAATATCTCATGCCAAACAAATAAATCAATTGACCTCGGTCCAATCTGAATTTTCAAATTTGACACTTGCTCTACACCAAAACTAGATGCAGAAAATGTTGCGCTTAACTGATCTGAGCAGCAACAGAAAGTGATAGAATTTAGAATACTTTAGGACGAGATTTTTACTTATGGAATACAAAATCCTGCACTTTTCTGTACTTTTGCAGCTCAGGTTCATTAAACACACCTACTTTCAACGAGGTACATTGAAAATTGGGGGATTGGTAAAGTTCAACTGCGATACTTTTCTTGATACTCACCTTGAGGAACCGGATATGTTTTTAAATTTCCTGTGGCCTGATTATTATTGAATTCGAAGCGAGTTGTTTTAAGTAGCGGATATGAAGTTTGGTTATTGCTTTGTTCGCCTCTTTCGTATATTCGATACTTTTTTTTTGCGGATTTGTTGCTTTCGATGCGCGGATGATGAATTAAAAAAAATGTGAGTGTATAATGATTATTTTGAAATAATTAGTTGTAAAAACTAAAAATTAATAAATAAATTCTTTAAATAAATTTAGTTGCCAAGAAAACAACACAAAAACACATCCCGATCGACTGGAAATATTGGAGGTGTATTTTTCGACTCGCTTCCAATTTAAAAACTAAGCAAATTGAGGCGGTAGATATGGTAAGATATGAATGCTGGTGATGAAAAGCCGATGCTTCCCCGGAAGCATAAGACTCCGTTTTACGTCCGCAAACGAAGTCAGTGACATGTGGCCGACTCCGTATACGAAGCAAAACAACGTTTTTCGGTTATAATGCTCAGCAAAAATAACGGTTATATTTATTCCATACACCAATCAGTGTGTACCTTTCTGAATGGTAGATGTAGTAAATAAAATAAATACAGCCCATTTTAGCCGAAAATCGACCAAACACGATTTTTAATTGGGATTATGGTACTATACTATATTGTATAAAGCACTTTATGGATTGGTGCAAAAAAAAAAGAGATAACAATTAAACATGACATTACGATGATAGGGAAGTAGAAAAAATGTGTTGGAAAATTCTGTTCGTCCGTCTGCCTGTTTGCAGATGCAGCCTAAGCGGATTTGCCGATTTGCACACTTAGTTCATAGTGTTTATTTAGTAGGCGTTGTTGAAATTCGAATTTTAGCTCTAAAACAATCGTATATGTCATATAACGGTTTGTTAAAACTTAATTTTTCTAAAAATGGCCTTAACGATTTAGATAAAACAGTCTATCTGTTGGTAAGGATGGATTGAGGATGAGGATGGATGGAGATTTATCTTTAAACGGTACCTGCTATAGAACCGATTTTTTAAAATCAGAATTTTTCGCTAACAACAAAACCGATTTCAATTAATTTTTAAAATTTAGGAAGGCTTTTATGATCAAATTCATACATAACTTTTTTGGTTTTTTGAATATGGTGGAAACGGGTAGGTATTTTGAATTTTTCCAAATTTTTTTCCAGATGAAAACTACAGATTTCCTTGTATTGAAATATGTACTCAAAAAATTGCAAAATATTTTTCAAAAATTAAAAAGAAAACGGTTTAAAAAAAACTGCTTTAACGATTTTCAATATTTTCTTTCCTATGACTATTGCTAATAAAATACTATTGCATATTTAGTTTTTCCAAGAAAACTCAAACAAATTTGAAAAACTAAAAGATTTTTCCAATATTTTTTTTAAAATTATTATAAGTTATTATTTATTAGGTACATATCATCATTCTTTAAGATTTTATTATTACAAAAAAAAATAAAATAAATAAATATTAGACATTAATGGCCCATAGAGGGCCTAAAACCTAGCTTCTCCGATCACTTTCTTTGCGAAGTGGAAGGGAAATTTGAGAAGCTTCTCATGACAATTGATACTCATCTTGGATGTTTATCAGACGTTCGCAAGAGGTGGGGCAGTGGAAAAAACTCAAGATGTTATTTGGCCCCGGAATTGAACCGGGGACCTTTCGATTAGTAGGCAAACACACGCCTTCTGCGCTGCAAATATATCTAAAACTTCCTCAGTGTCAATCTCAATTTGTCGATGAATTGACATTAACGCCAATCCTGTTAATCTTTCTTCACCGGTAGAATTTCTTAGATAAGTTATTAGACGTTTCATTGTCGAAAATGTTCTTTCCGCTGTACATGTTGAAACCGGTAATGTCGCCAAAATTTTAAGAAGCTTGTGGATGCAAGGAAACAGATCCTTATTGCATTCCCCAAGAGCTATTATTGCACTCTTGGAACGCTCTGTATCTTTTTGTGTATGGCATTTTGTCTTCCATAGCGTAAATTCACCTTTTAAGGTGTCCCAATCCAAAAAAGATTTATAAAATTTAAAGTTTTCTTCGTTATAATGTCTGATTGGCAAGTATGAGGGATCAAAAGAAAGCTTAAAAGATTGTCTTTTTAATGATTTATAATAAATTTACACAACCCATACAAAAATTGCCATGTAGGACCTTGGGAAGAACATTTCATTTTTTTTTTGGGCATACTTAAATGAAAAGTGAGTGAATGTTGGTTCCTCGTGACGTCGCATAAAAGAAAGAGATAGGATACCGAAATGCACAATGTATTACCTTGTTTTCTGTATATCTTGGCCTGAGACTATGTGTCGTTTGGGGTTGTATTTAAAAATTGTCAGAGTTACCTTACCAAATTCATCGAAAATTATGTTGGTACTACTTCGGCTTAAAACTAAAATCAGAAATTTTGAACATAATTAATAATTATTTGAGTACAAATTTCATACTGAAGCTTACAAGTATGATTTACAGATGCATTTTTCAAAAATTTCGAGGTGGGGGGGGGGTCAAACCCCTGTGATCCCCCCCCTGGCTATGGCCTTGATCCACGATATACCAAATTATTCCGAATCTGAGCTCAAATCAGCGAACTGCACTGACATTGGACTGATATCAACTATCCGTGAAAGTATACTTTTTTTTTTTTTTTTTTTTTTTTTTAAAAAGGAAATCCAAATCCCAGAGCACTCAGACTCGTTAACGGTCCATTGTACTACCAGGCAGAAATCCTCCTTTTGGTGTAGAGGCATGTGAATGGGTGGCGTATGTTGTTGTTCCCAATGGGGATTGAACCTGCACCGCACGGGTCACAAGCCAACACACTAACCTCTACACCGTCGCCACCCTGAAAGTATACTTAATGTGAGACGTGATTTTTCGTAACAACAAGATTACAAGATTGAAAAAATCAATGCAATGACCTGCAACATGGACGAACGAGTGGAAACGAATACATTTCTACAACAGAGTAAAGTATTGTATTGAAAATTGGACGAGAACAAATCAATGAAAAAGAACACGCAAACAATATATTTGGCAGCTAAGCTGTCAAAGCGTCTCGTGTGTGCTGAAAGAGTAATATCAAGGAAAACAATAGTTAGGAGTTACATTTTAAAAAGTTGGTAGATTGTTGGTAGGTTATTGACATAATAAATGGAGGTAGCTTCCTGAATATTTTTGCCGTCGTATATCAAAATGATGTTAATCGAAGCTTTGTAAATCGAGGTATTACTGTACTGTATGGCGTTTATTCACCCAAACTTTAGTATAACGCTCATATCTGGGCCGGTGCCCCAGTCATATATATGGAACTACTCAACAGAAAACAAAAACGCGCGATTTAACTCTTTGA
The DNA here is from genome assembly GCA_949715645.1 of Portevinia maculata. Taxonomy (NCBI): domain Eukaryota; kingdom Metazoa; phylum Arthropoda; class Insecta; order Diptera; family Syrphidae; genus Portevinia; species Portevinia maculata. The sequence goes on from OX454528.1 coordinate 100,722,253, forward strand.
TGATAGTTTTATCGCGAAAACGTTTGGCTCTCTTAGTCATCTGTCTTCTGTCTTTCGTTGTTTCACCGATATTTCCACTATAAGTGCTAAAACCAAATAGCCAGCTGTATTCCACTATTAGAACATTTTAACCGCAATACCCACCATGCCTAGGAATGCACATCATTTCAGCCTTAAACCTGTACTCCATCGTACAGTGAAATACAAAGAATCTTTCGTTAGCCGTACAACACGGATGTGCAATGCTCTTCCTCACGCCATTTTTCCTTCACATTTTAATCTATAAACATTCAAAACCAACCAATTTTCTTAAAGCCCGCGCTGTGTAGCTACTACATTATAAGAGTGCTAAACAAATCCTGTTAGTGCATTATAAAATAAAAGGCTTTCCTATTGCGGATCACTTCATCACTAACGCCAATCAAATGCTTGTATTGCTGCAGTTGTGTGATCCAGGAGTTCTGGGAGATGGAAGCGACAGTGATTTGCCATGCACTTTCAAATCTAAAAGCCCACCTAAATCAATAATCGAGACAACAGTTACAAAATAAAGCCAAAAAACACTAATTTAAAATATTTTTTTTCGGTTTTTATTGATTTTTTTTCTTTTCTTTTTTTCCCCTTTTCAATGAAGTTCCTCAAAAGGAATAATTTTACACAGGTTTATGTTCTTCTTAATTCATTTCGTAATCCATAAAAGATCATTAATTTTTTTTACTTTAAGTTTACTTTCTTTTTGTTATCTGTTACTCTTAGTTATTAAGTTAATTGTGTTCGCCTTTTTTACTTTTTTAAATAACTTCGTTTTTTATTTAGTCACTTTTTTTTAAATAATTATATTACAAGTATTATGTAGTGTTACTGAAAGAGATCTTCTTCAGTTGACTGATTTTAACGTTTTTCTTTAACTTTCTCCTCGTCGTTATTTAATATTTTGTTTGTATATTAATAATAAAACTGCCTTTCGCTTTTGAGTGTATATATAAGAGAGAGAAAGAGTTTAAACCATTCAAATTCAATTTTTTTAATGATTTTCAGTTTTTTTATTTTGTATTGTTTTTTATAAGTATAAATCAACTCACAATAAGATTTTTTGTTTTTATTGAAAAAAAAAAGAATGGAAAAATGATAGTATTTTTGTTGTTTTGTCGTAGGTGTAGTACTGATGTATGTATGTATGCTATGTTAATTTTTACTTAAAAATCAGCAATTTTTTTTGTTGTTACATAATAATTATCGAATTTTACATGTTGATTAAATTATTCACAATTGTTTTTTTTCTCTATACATTTTTATTTTATATTTATATTCTTAAATTATTGAAAAAAAAATTATTTAAGTAAAACATTAGCATTTTTTTGTTTTTCTTATTATTCAGATTTTTATATTATATATATATATATATATTTGTTTAATATAATTCACAATATATATGAACGATTTCTCAATGCAGATGATGGTGGATAGATTGAAGAGAGAGAGAACAAAAAGCGGGGGGTATGGTTTAAAAAATATAAAAATACGAAATGATAACAGGGAGTCTTGCATAAAGAGGAGAGCTGTTGTTTGAGGGGAACGTGTAGGGGTTAGGTATAAGTAAAAGATTTTAATGATAATAAATACTCGTAGTAGGTAACTATTATATTTTATATTTGTTTTTCTTTTCATTAAAATAAATTACTTCTTTTTTAGTTTTATTTATTGCAGCGAAATGTAACCTTTTTTGTTTTTAATTGGTGTTGTTAATGTGTTGCTCGATAGAGCTTTTATTTTTGATTTTGACATTTTACCTACGCGCGTTTTTTTCTGATGGTTTTCTTGTTGTATTTTTTTTATTTATTTATTTTAACTTAATGGTTTTTCACAATAATAATAATTAATAATAATTATAGTAAATAACTCAATATATAATAATAATAGTAATAATAATAATTAATTAATTATATTTTAATTACAACGGAAGTGTCGGCGTATTTGTAGTTGGTGTTGGCGTCAATATCGACGCGGATGGAGGATAACGCAACGTGTGTTGTGACGTTGCTTGCTGTATGTAATCCTGGCTAGGATTATTTAATACACTATCCCTTGAATTTGAATGTGACGTTGCACGAAGCAGTGTTACCGCTTCACGCTCTGGACTACATTGGACACCATCTAGTCATTTTTGACGTGATGATTTCTTCTTCTTTCTTTTAAAGAAGCAACAACATCTGGAAAGACACATAAACCATCTTTTTAAAATTGTTTGTATGAATATTAAATTGGATAAGAAGGGTTGGTAATGCCAAGGAGATGTATTTTAAAAGGGCTTAAAATAAAACTAGTTTGGAAAAACAAAAATACAGCCCGGTCTTTAATGTAAATAGTCAAAGGTTGCATCAATTAGAAACGGTCGCGGATACTCTATAAATGTGGTTTGAACAGATATGAGAAACGGCAACTATTGCTTTGTTTTTAAACTAATGTCTCCAAAGATTGTAGGCGACCAAATTTATGCATACGAGTAGCATAAACTTGATACGTATGTTTGCTAGATTACACAATAATTCCAAACTAATAACCGAGGCTTGTAAGTTTTAGTGAATAGGTTTAAAAATATTACGTTTCTTCCATGACCAAGACATAGGGGTCCACCTTGTGCTAAGCAGATTGTTCATAAATGTGCTAGTTGGCTGGCATCACCACTAAGCAGGCAGCCAATAATTGTGCGATTCAATTGCAATCGTTATGAATACTTAGACCTACTGTTGTATGCTCTGCAAGCACAGGCTTTGCCGTTGATTCGACGTTTTGACTGCACTGCTTTTCCTGCTTTGCAAGGCTAGCAACGGGTCCACAGAGTTACGATATAATGAATAATGGTTTGATATCTCAGATATTTCGTTTTGCATAAAGATCTATGTTTCTGTTGCACGTCTTCCCAAACCCAGCTGTGTTTGTGTAGAGCAGCCCGTATTAGGTTAAAGTATCTTTCAGGGAAGGACCGACGCGACGTAAATGCACGAGTATAAAAGGTCTATGGTGTTAGAGATACCAAAGTCCTATTTACCTTAAAGGTATGTCCACACCAAAGAAACATTTCAGAAACATTGTTCTTACTTCGGGGGCGCTACATTCCATGGTGGACATGGGCCTCAACCAACACGCCTCTTCACTTAGCCCGATCTTTGGCTAACCCCTCCAGTTGCGCACTCCAAGTTGGTCCCCTTTCACTAGTGCGCGCCAACCAAGGCGAGGTCTTTCTCTACTGCGCTGTCCTTCCGGGTTGGAATCAAAGGCTCTTTCGGCCGAAACGTTGGTATCCATTCGCTCTACATTTCCTAGCTAGCTTAGTTGACTGATACTTGACGTACTTTTCTCACCAGTTAGATGTCCCTGAACAGCTCGTAGAGTTCGCTGTTAAATCTCCTCCTCCAAAGGTCGTCAACGCAAATGGGACCGAAAATCACTCGAAGAGTTTTGCGTTCGAAATGACCAAGAAGATTTTCATTAGCTTTTGCTCATGTCCATGCTTCTGCGCCATAGAGCAGGACTCGGATTCAGCTGACTTCTTAGGGGAAAAAAACAGTGGTTAGTAAGTGTTCTTCGTTTGATTTCTGCTGTGGTGTCATTGTTAGAGGTTATCGCGGAGACGGGTAGACATAAACAATGACCCTAACCACCTCAAAGTTGTAGCTGTCTATCGATGTTGTGTGTCCCTTCTTATTGCCAGCTTGTATTTTGCTTCTGTGATTGATAATACTTGCAAACTTTTGGGAAATTGTGCCCCCAGTGTTGGTCTGCGAGTTTCGCACAGTTTTCTCAAGTCCGATTGGAAAAAATCACATGACAGCACATCACCTTGTCTAAATCCCTTGTTTTAGATCAAAGGTCTCGGTAAGATTATTTCCGACCTTTGTAGAGCAGCGAGCGTTCTCCATCGTCATTATGCACAGTCTGACAAGGTTGTGCAGTTTGGCAGGGATGCCAAAATTAGACATGGCTCTTTAAAGCTCGTCTGTATAAATGCTTTCATATGCAGCCTTTAAATCTATAACAAAGATGGTGAGTATCAATTTGGACTTCTTGAGTTTTCTCCAGGATCTGCCGTAGCGTGAATATTTGGTCGGTTATAGACTTACCGGACCTAAGACCACACTGTATGGGACCAATCAGTTCGTTGACGAATGGTTTCAGGCGTTTACAGAGTACAGCAGATAGGATCTTATATGCAATGCTGAGGAGCGTCTCCTTTCATGTGGATCGGGCAGACGATGATGAGTCTCTATTCATCAGGCATACTTTCCTCTGACCAGATCTCAGAGGCGAGTTGGTGGATGCTCTACACCAGTCATCTCCAGCTGCCTTAAAGCCTTAAAAAGTTCTGCAGTTACACCGCCGGACTGGGATATTGCTATCCTCTCTTCATTTTACTCAGGTGGACGGAAGTCTTGGCTTTCATCGCCCAGGCTTAGTGGTTCATTCCGTCTGACAGCGGAATCTGTGTCTTCTTCCCCGTTTAGCAGTCTGCAGAAATGGGGTTTCCGAGTCCTCAGCACCAACTGTGACTCTATTGCAAGATTTCCTTGTTCGTCTTTGGTCTATGTTAGGGTCTTATTCCTGTGACACGTTCTTTTGACCTTATGGTAAAACTTCCGAACATTGTTATTGAAGTAGCACCTCTCTATTTCCTCAATCGCACAAGATGTGAATGTAGTCAAAAAAGCTAAGTCACGTCGAGTACATTGGTTCGCCCACATTGAACGAATAGACAATAATGCTCCAGCCAAGAGGATCTTCGACTCCCAGCCCCCTGGTACGAGAAGGCAAGGTAGACCGAACCTCCGTTTTTAAGACCAAGCCATCGCGAATGCCAGAGCGCTTGGTCTGGAGTACTGGAAGCCGCGTGCCCGGGATCGCAGAGGATGGAAGGCTGCGGTGTCCCAGGCAGGGACTCTTAACTTTCCTTAAGTAAGTAAGTTAGTTGAGGGTCCGCCTTTCCTGAGAGAATACAGCTGCTTTCAATCGAATTCAAGGCGGCATATGATAACTTCATCGTCCTGAGCTTTAATTGGGCCGCATCCGACGCGGTGTAATGTGCAATCCCAACTATCTCATCCGTACTATTCGAAACTTGAAATGGATTTCGGCAAGCAGTGGCCCAATTATATGGCCTCTTTAATCTTATTATGGAGCAGGTGTCAGCTAATGGGGTATGCGGGCGATATCAGTATTATCGGCCAGATATCGCAGCGTGCCGTTTACTGCCATTGAAGATAAGTTGGAATTAGTCAGTCTTGAAGCTAAGGCCAAAACCAAGTACATGCCGACAACAAACATCTGTCCACCGCCTAGGACAAAACGTCCGTGTTGATAGCACTTTCTTCGAGTAAGTTAACTAGTTCATCCAACTCGGAGGAAAAATCAACAACAATAGCGCCCGATGGGAGATCCGACAAACATTTACCCTCGAAAACCGCTGCTACTATGACTGGGCGAAGCAAATGTGTTCGAAAATTCTGACTGGAAAAACAAAACGCATGCTCTTCCGTGCCTCTAAAACCTGGCAGTAGATTCTGGCAAAGTAGATTTTATACCTGGTAACTCTGAAAGAAAACTTCTTCGTGCGATGTGCCAGAAGGGCGATTGTAGGAGAAGCGACGAACAAATAGTTAAACACATCGACTATGTTGAATCCGCCACATTGAGCATATGAACAACAACACTGAACACTCCGTTCAAGAGGATATCTGATTTCCACACGTCCGAGACGAGAAAAACGAACCTTCATTTAAAAGTCATTGCGTTTTTTTCAGACCACTTAAAGCAGCGAATCGAGGATCTCAGAAGATGGAAGGCTGTAGTTTTTTGACAGAGACTCTTCACGGGTCGGGTGCACATTATGTAAAGTAAAGTAAATGAGTATAGTTTTTATCGTTCGTTCCGGATTACGTAGTTACTGAGGGGTATGAAATACTAGTGTTGTTGCATTTGTGTTATGAATGAGATTTTAGGTTTGTCTCTTTTTTTAAGATTTCGACTCGTTTATGGTCTTGTTATTGGTTTTTATTTGAATTTCCTTTTATGACAAGGGTGATCTCCTGGTTCAGTCGTGGCAACCCACGGATACACATATACACTTGTGCGACAGCTTTGAAAATGTGCCCCGGCAGGCACTGTTTATCGGGCCCTGCAGTGATATTCTAGGAATGTCCTTGCACGGGGTCATTTTGTTCAATAACGTACCCAACCCATAAAGAAAAAAACCTAGCAATTGTTTTTAAGTTCTTTGACATTTACGGCGAGCGATAATCTGTTGGACTCAGTTAGGTCTTTGGTAAGACCAAACCTCAGTTTCAAATAATATTATTAGGACAAATGTTTACTAAAACAAAATAAAACATCTCCCTTGCTTAACCATTTCAGAATCAAGCTTTTCAGTTTACTCACTTTGTTTCGTCCACAAGTTCAACCTCTGGCTGCTGTGTGATAGGAGTATTTGAGTGTCCGGCCGTGGGGTCGTCTGCGTTCAATTCGCCATTCGTCGAACTCACAACCTGTAAACAAGAGAATATAAAGTTTCAAAATGTCAAACATGTTAAAAGAAATTTTACTTTTTAAAAGAAAAACGAGAAAAAACAATAGAATTTCACTACACAATATATTTTTTTTTAAATGTAATTAAGAGAAACATTGAAGCTTTAATCATTGTTTGGTTTAATGGCATTTTGTTGTTTTAATACTTTTCACATTCGTTTTAAATAAATAAAATAAAATAAAAATAAAAAAACCGTGAAACAAATTACAAATATTGCAGTGGTGTATAATTCGATATTTGCGATGAAAAAATAAGATAGAAAAATAGAATTGACAAAGAAAAGAGAGATTAAAAACCAAATTATTTGCCACATCACACACAGAAGAAGAGACACCGAACAGTCAGTTTTTTTGTTTAACATTTAGTAGGTACATACGGATTAATTGTGCTTTAAATCTTCCGCTATAGTAATTTCTTATGAAATATTGCAACACTCTTTAATTTTTAAATTAAACTAGTTTGTATGGAAATTGGCTATTCGTTTATTATGTTAGGTTTGTCTTTTAGTTTCGTTTGATCTTCTTCCTTATCGCTCTTCTCGTAGTACGGATCGAAAGGTTCATCATCCTCATCGGAGCTTGAGTCTTCTGGATGTTTCTGCAAGTTTTGATTTTGATTTTTTGTTTTTCTGTGACAATTTGTAGAACATTCGATTGAAAAATTCCTATTTCTTGTTGGCAATGGAGAGATACAGATAGAAATGTAGAGCCACGAACTGGCATTTAGTCACGATGCAAAAATACTTCATTCAATACGAACTACACGAACTAAGCATTTTCGAAGGACGGATCGTGATTTCTATTGGTTGGAAGCTGTTGGAAATCACGACCCATCCTTCGAAAATCTTTTAAGGGTTATTAAACAAATTAAAAGTATACCTTCTATAAAGCAGTTAAAAACAATAATATCAAAATGCAAGGAAAACAAGTCCAAACAGATCTTTTGTTAAGCCAGGTGGATGCCCATATTGAGTGAACTGTAAATTAATAAACTTTTTGCGTCCTTGCAAGTATGAATCATACGATTGAAATAAATAACGGATATCTGTCGAAACCAAACAATGTCAATAGCTGAAAGGTTGCGTTAAACCAAATGTTCTTCAAGGATATTTTATAGTTGAAGAAAGGTCATGCGTTTGAAACGATGTGGTGATAAAGAGGAAAGAAAACTGAAAGTAAATAGGTACAAGAATAACTAAAGCAAACACGCATTCAAGTATAAATGTAGCCAATAGTTTGTGGTAATGGTTGTCATAATGAACGAAGCTATATACACGACGAACCCAGTCCCAATGAAATGCTTGATGAAGTTTTAATATGTACGTGTCCGGGTCGGGTGGAATTAATTTAAAGTGTAAGTATTTTACTTTGAAACAACTATGTATAGTTTCGAGTTGTGCGTTAAGAAAGTGAAGGATTGAAGGTAAGATAGAAGGTTGATGAGATATAGACCTAACTCTAAGAAGAATTAAGAAAAATGCCTAAATACATATTTATATGTGATAGTAAGACACAATTTCTCATATAAACGGAAGAGGATCTGACATTGGTCATTAAGTTTACTTAGCAAATCCTCGATGGCTTCAAAGTAACCTCAGACGATTTGCTAGCTGGTTGACTTAATTTGTTGTATGCAAGCGCTACCTTCTTTCCATCACATTAAATGTCGGATTGAGGTCACCAAAATTGCCGGGCCTCCATTTTACCTAAATGTTCCATATTATATAAGACAACCTTCTTAAGTTGTAATACAAATACCACCCCACATTTTGGGTACTCTATTGACACCTCTTTTCCTCAGTTGTGTTTAACAATACCGAATCTCAAATTACAACCCAATTAGGCCAGTGGAGTTTGCCGGTTTGACCTCAAAAAGCATCGGCAGGCCTTCCGGTTTCGGATCACTACGTTACTGCGGTTACGGAACTACACCACAAAGACTCAAAAATGCGATGAATGATTATTGAAACCTACTGCAGCTCTCTGCTCAAAAACAGATAAGTATAATGCAAGGCACCTTTAATGCCACAGCAATGAACCTCAAATCTGTAATAGGATTTGTCGCACAACGCTCAAGGCATTATGAAGGCAGAGTGAGACTCTGTTGGGTACCAGAAAACTATGGTACTATTGAACCCAACGAACTTCTAGCAATAATGGGAGGAGAATTATGCAGCAGTGAGGCAGTGGTCATCAAACCACCTCTGCGTGTAGTGAATGGTATTATTAGAGAGAAACAAAAAAAACAAATGTTCCCAACCTGAAATGAGCCATCGTTCTGCTTTTTCCCAGTGCTAGCACCTAATAGTAGGCAATAAAATACATCAACAATGGCATTGCTATGTATCTAAGACATTATCGTCACAAGAATCCAGGGAAATTCTTAAATTAAGCAGGGGGTACTGTCTTTTGAGGAAACATGACGATACTCAGACTGACAGCTTTGAACATGTTCACATACCGTAGCGACTTACAAGCTGTGGAGGACATAACAACACATTTTGTTGGATGAATTCAGAAACTTCAACAAGAAATGCGGTATCACTGAACAAATTACGATGCCGATGCCCAACACAGCTGATGCCGATGCATTGAAAGCATTATCGATTTTGTAAATGGTAGAAACAGATCAACACTTCACTGAACGCACGTTTTAGAACCAATGCTTTTTAATGAGATGGAACACATTGGCACCTCAACCTCAACTTCGACATTAACCGAAGACCTATATCCTCAAACTATTAACTATTAATGGACACTCATTTCCCTGGCTGTACGCCTATCCCTGGTCAAAGCCATGGTTGCCCTATACACATGCAAGAGGGCAGTAGGCTCATCATGGGGCCTACAACCGCACATAATGCATTGGCTGTATACTAGGGTGGATCGCAATTTTTTTTTTTCGATATCGATTTCGGCCATTGCTAGAAAGTTGCCACTATGGAAAACATTCAAAACGGTATAATAAAATTGTTCGATATATTCCATTTCATACTGCCCCAAGTGCTTTTAATATTTGAATGAAGGCCAGTTTTAGACTATTAACTTACATAGGAAAAAACAACCGCACACGCACAATGATCAAAATACGTGACAACATTTAAAAAAAAAAGGAAAAAAATGATGATCCTGTGGGTCCCAGGGCACTCAGGCATCAGAGGAAATGAACTTGCAGACACCGCAGCGAAAACTGCGTCTGGAATGGAACACATACACCCACCACTACTCCTCCATTAACCCTACAGCCGTTGCAGCAATGTACCCAGCAGACACGACACCTCGAATGAACAAATGCTTCTTGCGCCTTCGACTCGGCCATACCCAGATACCCACCGCCATCTTCTCAACAAGGACAACCCACCAATTTGCAACCTCTGCCAATCCGGTCACATCCTTACAATAAAACATCTGGTTTCAGATTGTCCAAAAGTAGACTACATATGTAAAACATTGTTTAATAAACATCTCATCGACCTTCTGTCTTCACAATCGCTACATAATATAAAAAATGTTTACAAAATTCTATTAATTTTAAAAATCGAAACTGAAATATAACAGTAGGCTAGGTATATACGGGGACGATCGGAGGCTGACTGGCTTTCGAGTTAGCGATCGTGCAGTCGATAATCCGTCAGGTTCGGACCGTCCCAGTACTTCATTCTTCATATTTTTCTACCCCTCATTACATATCCTAAACTTTACATCCCATTAGAAGTATCATTCCAGCCGACAGCCTTGGTAGCTAGCGCTGTTCAAAAAACATTAAAGTGTAAATTTATTTATGTTTTAATAAATAATAATAATAATAATAATAATAAAAAAAAATATTTATTTCTGTTTATAATTTTATTCATTTACTTTTACAGACGATCAGAAAAATCCCAATACACTAAAAAATCTTTTTTTAAACAGAACTCAAATAATAATTTCTATTAGCAACAAGGACTCAACAATTGAAAACTAAACAATTTTATAATATTTTTTTTGAATTAAAAATTATTTTGCGAGATTCAAGTCGTGTTCTTATGACTCCATCCCTTCTTGTAATACCGCAAACAGCAGCAGATGCCTCGGTAACAATTTTAACACACCTTTCAGTAGCTTGAGTGTGACAAATATATTTGTTTACAAGGGGCAAAATCAGTAAATCAACTTTTTCCGGCGATTGTATGCATTCCTTAATGACATTAGTGTTTAATTTTTTCAGCAGTGGTGGCTCGGTAACTATTACATTGTTCCAAGCAATGATGTCAATATAATCTTCAGCATTAAAATTAAACTCAGGTACATTAAAAACTCTCACACTAGAATCTGTTGAATCCCTAGATTTTAGTATCCTTGGCGTTCGCAAATTGAATTGCTTTTCGATCGTCTGCCAACATCGCCAGTAAAATATTTGCTGCATGCCTAAAGAATCCATTCCTTTGAATCACAGGATCTACAACAGCTTTTAGGTGATCTGGCAAATATCGTGAAAGGACAAACGTTTTATGCAAATATTTCGCTCAATAAATGCAACTCGACTTCGTTTTGATCGAAAACCACATCGATGCGTAGACTTTTAAAATTAAATCAACAAGATGTAACAGGTTGAAGAAATCGTTGAGCCATATAATCTCAGAATTCGGTTAACCGTGGTGAGTTATCTGGAATGAACAATCTTCCCGGGGATGTTTTTAGATAGGCTGTTATTGCAGTGATTAGAGTCGATAGCGTAGCAGATCTCGAAAAGATATAATTGATCCGCACTTAGATCCTTTGCATTTGATATATTTGGAAGGTTGCAACTAATTGCTTTAAATGCCACTAAAGTTAGACTCTCGCAATCCTTTAAATCTTTTCCTATTGGTCCTATAAAGCTGCGTGGTCCAGTCGTAGGACCATCAAGATATTCAAACAAATGACGCAAAGTAAGTTCATTTGCGTGTAATTGACAGATGAACCACTGTAATGGTTTTTGTAATTATTGTTCCAAGCATCGTATTACACCTCCTTTGGATCCTGTATTGGCAGCAGTTCCGTCACAACCTACTACAAGCAAGTTATCGCAGTCTACACTTTTATCATCTAAAAAGTTTTTTTTCCTTTCTCACTATGATTGCTATTCGGCTTGATACGGAAATATGTCCGATGTATTCCGAGCCTGGCTCTTTGTTAGGGTTTTGTCCTTGCGTCCATCAAAATATAGCCCAAAAGCTTCTTGGAGTAATAATGGTTTATTCATTAGAATACTTCTTTGCTTATCACGGGCTCGTCTTATCTTGCTTCGATCGATTACATTACTTGTGTCTTCCTTTTTTATAAGGCCAACGTCTTGAAGCTCTGCGGATACGATAGCGGCTGCAGCTCTTTCTGAAATACCGTATCTGTCAACTGCGTGAGCGACAGAAGGCATCGACAACCTTTTAAGTTTCTTCTGAGCTTCCAAAGAAGATGATGGTTCGAGTTCTAAGGACAGCTCTCCTTAAATTTCATTTTCATATGATCCTTCAGAAGATGAAGAAAGTCCAATTAAAGATAACTGCATATCATTAGACGTATTAGTTTCAATGGTGTATTTTTCTTGTCCGCTTTCATACTTTTTTTCTCATTATTTTCCTCATATTTTTCATGGAAGTTCTAATGTCCGTGTCTCCAATACCCATTTTTCATTTATTCCGTTGGTCAATCAAAAAAGATCTCTCTAATTTACTACTTTCAGTTGTTTTTCAATTTGCATGAATCAAAATGAAAAGAGATTTTGCATCATCCCTAAATAATTGAAGGCATTTTTGATATGAATCTAAACATTTTCTTGATTTATATGGTTTGAGTAAATTTCGGTAATTATCGTGGTACTGTTTTATCTTCCTTATAACTGAACGATGTTCGATAGTAGGAATCGACGCTTTCTCCTAAAGGTTCAACAACTTTTCGCAGATATTCTCACATATTTTATGTAGTAGCTAAGTTTTTATATTGAGTCTCACTATTTCGGCTTACCCACAAGTAACATAGTATGATATCTTCGTAAGTCGGCAACATGTAGGGCCTAATATCTTGTCGCTCTGCAGAGTAGACAGAGGCATTTCTTAATTAAACTGAAAACAAAATCACTCTGATATAATAACACTGCCGTCGCCGAGCACTAAAACCAATAAATATTCAAATTTTGTACGGGAAGATCATCGGCTACTAAAATTATTTGTTTTTTTTTTTTTCAAACGGGAGATCCCCGTTCAGGAAGGAAATACAGGTTGCTTGTTAATGAGTTTAAATATTAATAATAAGTAGATTTTTTTTTTTTTTTTTTTTATAATAAGCGCGCACTAAAGGGATTTGTTGGGACCCTTATAATGTATTAGCTACACAGCGCGGGCGATAGAAGCTATATGGAACTGAAAAAAAATTATATTGAAAAATGCTAATATATCAATAATAGGTTAAAACTTCAAGTGACTTGGGGCAGTATTAAACATACTTCAATTCAAAAAATATTTTGGATATAGTTAATATGTTCATGGATACAACTTTTGAATCACGGCCCATTCCGATTTGATAAAAAAGAAATTGTCATACTAAAGCGATCCACCCTACTGTACACGTCGGTAATAAGACCGATTCTCTTAAACGGTGTAATGGTCTGGGTGACCGCCCTGAAGAAGAAAACCATTCACTTAAAAATGGAAAAACTTCAACGAGCGGCATGTCTCAGTATCACGGGGGCACTGAAAACCTCTCCAACAGGGGCACTTCAAACCATGCTACACCTCTTTTCCATAGACATCATAGGTAAACAAATTGCTGCCAACTGAGCACTACGACTGAGAGACTCCCATCAATTGAGAGAACAGGACACTGGCCATGCCAACATACTTAAGATGCACAACTATCTTCCGCATGTTGGCAAAAGCGCATCAACTTCCGCAACTAACGCTTTTGGGAAACCTTTTTTGGATAAATTTAATTATCTTCAAAGTAATACTCTCTAATCTCAATGCAGCACCCCCGATGGTTCGAGCAAATTACTGGGGTCTAATCACGTAGGACGATGATCGTCTGACGAAATCGTTTTGAGGATGGTTTTGCTTCGTGTAACCTTTAAAATGGCTGTCGTCTCAACGTCATCGTTTCTAAGACTCATTTTGTGAACAAGTGTGAGTGAACACTTGACTTGAGATCTTTTCTTGAAATGCTACAGAATGTAGTCAATGCCATTTATTATAAATAATTTATTATTTATTTATTTATTTTAATCAATAAGAAATTAAAAATTAATTACTGATAAAATTTGTTTGAGAGCACTAGCAGCAGAGAAATAAGAAACTCTTTTTCATTGCATTTGTCCTTGCGATTTAGAAATGTCAAACAGACCATTGATCACCCGAAAGCATTCATACTAATTCAATTAGAACGGATAAATAGTAAAAAGGAAAACTGTTTTGGAAAGTTGAATTTAAAAAAAAATGTACCGGAATTATAAAATTGAGACTTGCTTTCGTGAATGTATGTTTAAAAAGACATTTGAGTTTCACCGAAAATGTGCCTTTTCGCAGAGTGAAAACAACGCCGTCTATGGCTGAGTAGGAAAATGATTTTAATTGGAATCGTAACAGATTTCTTAATTGGATTCTTATGCGATTGACGACAGACGACATGATGATGGTACAGTTACGTGCAGCAAACTGATTACGATATCGTTCACTATTGTCGAATTATGTCCGAAAGTTACGTGATGAGACCACTGAACGTGGAGAATGCTCTGAACCGGGCCTGATAAAAAACGAAACACAATTGAGCGCTTAGATTTGGAATTATTCATGCATTTTTTTAAGGGTATATTAATTGTTCTACATAATTTGCATATTAGTCGTAGAACCCTTAAAGTATTATATTTATTTGAGATTGCGAAAGTTATGTCGATCTATCAATTTCCGTCCGTCACCAATCTGAAAGTTGGAACAAACACTCTCTAAGCGCCCGAAATGATGATGTGTAAAGATTTTTCAAATTAACCCTCTCTTTAAAAAAGGTTGTGTTCTTCACAAAGTAAGTAGACTTTCTTAAAAATTCGCTCATACCAAGTTGCTTGCAACATCCCATTCAGAAAAAAAAACATAGGGACGGGCTACAGTCCGCTTGGGCGAACTGTTGGATACCCTATTCTTATTCCTATCCCTCATAAGTGGGCGTGACAAAAGTCTAAGTATGGTTGAATTGTTAAGAACGCTCTACATATTTTGTTATATAACATTTAAAGGATTTTATCAAAAAAACAACGCTCCCTAGCTCAAACTTGGGTGTTTCAATAAAATTGTTTTATTTAATTGTGGGCGTGTCAGTAGGCGGATTTAAAAAAAATTAACACATGAGAATAAAGGGCCCCTAGAGAGTATATATTATAAATTTCAGCTCCCTAGCTCAAACTTTGAATTTAAAAAAAAAAAAAAAATTAATTGTGGGCGTGTCAGTGGGCGGATTTTGAAAATATTTACACATGAGCATAAAGGGCCCATAGAGAGTATATACTATAAATTTCAGCTCCCTAGCTGAAACTTTGGATTTTCAAAAATTAATATACCCTTAGAATAGGGTATAAAAAAATTATTTTATTTATTTGTGGGCGTGTCAGTGGGCGGATTTTGAAATTTTTTTATCCCGAGCAGTTTTAGGAGTCATAGATCATATATACAAAATTTCAGCTTTCTAGCTCAAAATTCGATTTTTTCCAAAATTTGGTTTTTTTGAGTTTGTGGGCGTGTCTGTGGGCGGATTTCAAAAATTCGTAAACTTGATTATTTCGGGACCCTAGAGAGTATATGGTTAAAATTTCAGCTCTCTAGGTCCAGTTTAAAGGCCTAATTTTTGGCTACAGACGGGCGGACGGACGGACGGACATGGCTAGATCGACATTACTATCGATGCTGATCATAAATATAGTAACTTTTAGGGGTCTACGGGCAATATTAAGGTATGTTACAAACTATGCGTCAAAATTAATATACCCTTAGAATAGGGTATAATAAGGAAAACAGCAGTACAAAACCAAATATTAAGCCACAACCATTTTTTAAGTGCGTTGAACCCAAATTTTAATTGTTGGTCTTTTTGTAAAAAACGTATGCAAAAACACTGGACAAAGACTTTCAAGCCAGTGGCACCACCAGCTTTGGGGGAAAAGAAAGTTGGATAGGCGATCAAAAACTTCGAAATATGTTCCATCCTTTCAGTGTGTATTTCGCGAAGTCATTTACTGTTAAGTCAATTTGTTGTTTGATCAAGCTTTGATTAAAAAATAACTAAAAAAGAAAAACACCTATTCATGCTGTATGCTTTTGTAGAATCTGTTTCTGGCCCCTTAGACTTGATTTTTAACTTCCAATGTGGCTTAGCTGAAGAGCTAAAAGAGTAGGGGTGGTTCTCATTGTAGCCATTGCGGGTGGCATTGGTGCGATGGTAGTGTATTCACGAATTGATTGGAAAGTCGCGCGTTCGAATCGCGGCGGGTTCCATGATTTTAAATTGAATACTCACGTAAATACAGATCTCCCTAAGTAATTTAGGCGCCACCCGTGGAGAAAAAAACCCTACAAAAGCGCCAAACTTCTTTCCTATACTCCTGTTCTTTCGGATAGTAAGTAGCACCTAAAATCATGCAATGCAATACTTCATTGCTAGGTGCTGCTTACTGTTCAACAAAAAAATGCCTGCTCTGTGTTCCAACACTATTAGGGTCTGTACATATTTGACTCAACGCCACTTAAACTTATGGAAAGCTACCTTAAAGGCCGCAATCAAGCTTTGTATATATATCAACGAAACACTATCTGCTTTCCTTGAAACCAAAGCTGGTGTTCCACAAGGGTCAATAATGGGTACGCTGTTGTTCACACTGTTCAACAATGACATTCCATCAGTTCTGAAGCACTGCAAGATCCAAATGTATGCAGATGACGTGCAGCTGCATTTAAGCTAACCTTTTGGACTGGTGGAAGAGGCAACGGAACGATTCAATGAGGATCTGAATTCTATTGTTTTATGGTCCCGCAGAAACAAATTGACGCTTAATTCCGGCAAAATTCAGGCAATCGTTATAGCCCAATCACGTATAGATACCCTAACCATACCCCAAATTATAATTGATGGCTCACCCTTAATTTACGTCTCCAGCGTCAAAAATCTGGGAGTAACATTTAATCAAACTCTTACGTGGGAGGACCACATCACAAAAACAGTTGGTAAAATTTACGGATCGCTGCGAGCTCTTTATCAAGCGGGAAACTGTCTGCCCCTCAATATTAAAGCCATGTTAGTGAAGTCACTTCTGTTACCTATCCTTTTTTACGCCCATCCAGTTTTCTGTGATTTAGACAGCCACAGTTTCCATAATTTTAAGGTCGCCTTAAAAAGTTCAGTGCGATACGTCTACAATTTAAGTAGAAGAGAACACATTTCCAGCCGTGTAAAAGAATTTCTGGGAATGGACCTGCAACGTTATATGGATCACAGAACATTGACTTTCCTGTTTAATCTGAAAGGCAGCCAGGCACCAGATTATCTGTTCCAAAGATTACAATTTGCTTCTTCAGCTAGAAGCAGAATTCTAATTTTGCCGACCTATAAATATAATACAACGAAAAAACAATTTTTTGTGTACGCCATTCGACTGTGGAATATGCTTCCGGTTAACATTAGGAGATCATGAGGCTTCAGCGACTTCCAGAGAAAATTGAAAGAATATTTTTGCACATAATTCCAAACTTGTTTTGGGGTTTTTAGGGTTTTTGTTTTTTTATTTCATTTCATTCCTTTTTCTTTTTTTCCTTTTTTGTTCAACTTTTTTATAAGTATGTAGTTTTAATTTTGTTCTAAATCCTTGTTTTAATTTGAAATTATGTACTTTCGAAATTAACCTTTTTAACTGCTACACAATTAATGGATTTTGTATCTAAGTGTTAACACAATAGTAAATAAATAAACAAACAAATAAACATATATACAGAAAAACAAAAAACCCTTTTAGCGTAAGCAAGTTAGAAAAAAAACAGCAATGCTAACCAAAAAACGTCAACCTTCAAAAACAAAGCGGGTACGGATAGGTAACTTTCCCTCTGAAGTGCCCAAATAAATCCAAACAACATCAAGGCAATTACCCGTGGAGCACTGTAGTTATATTCTTTAGCTTCGTAACTTTGCACATCGCTTGCCACCAGATCAAATTGCTAGGTCAGCATCTGTAGGCCTAACTACCGACAAGGATCCCAGGTTTTGTCGAATATCAAATTGTAGATATAGAAGATTCTCATTGCATTCCTTGAACTTTTTATTAAATGTTAAGACTTTAATATCTAGGACCACTCCCAAAGGCGACCATTACAGTATCACAATTTTTAAGCGTCACTGGAGGCATCTAGAAAAGGATCATAGATATGCTTGTTGTGTGTTGCCCTGGTTTACTATAAGTTCCAGGAAAAGTACGTATGCTATTAAATGACACGAACCGCATTAGGGTAAAGGTGTCAACAGTGAATCAGTGTACACAGTGAATCACTTGCTCTCATAATGTCTCTTTTTAGTTTAAAATAAATCTTGAAAAGAGAAAAGAACCCATTTTCACTACCCTTCGCAACAGCAGCAGACTGATAGCTGCGCGGTAGTGTTGTCGAAGGTGGTTATCCGTGTGTGTTTGTGTTTTCTGAATAGGTAAGTAATTTTTTTTTTATACCCTATTCTAGGGGTAGGTATATTAATTTTGACGCATAGTTTGTAACATACCTTAATATTGCCCGTAGACCCCTAAAAGTTACTATATTTATGATCAGCATCGATAGTAATGTCGATCTAGCAATGTCCGTCCGTCCGTCCGTCCGTGCGTCGGCAAAAATTAGGCCTTTAAACTGAACCTAGATAGCTGAAATTTTAACCATATACTCTCTAGAGTCCCGAAATAATCAAGTTTACGAATTTTTGAAATCCGCCCACAGACACGCCCACAAACTCAAAAAAACAAAATTTTGGAAAAAATCGAATTTTGAGCTAGAAAGCTGAAATTTTTTATATATGATCTATGACTCCTAAAATTGCTCGGGATAAAAAATTTTCAAAATCCGCCCACTGACACGCCCACAAATAAATAAAACAATTTTTTTGAAAATCCAAAATTTGAGCTAGGGAGCTGAAATTTATAATATATACTCTCTATAGGCCCTTTATGCTCATGTGTAAATATTTTCAAAATCCGCCCACTGGCACGCCCACAATTATTTTTTATTTTATTTTTGAAAATTCAAAGTGAGCTAGGGAGCTGAAATTTATAATATATACTATCTAGGGGCCCTTTATGCTCATGTGTTAATTTTTTTTAAATCCGCCTACTGACACGCCCACAATTAAATAAAACAATTTATTAAAACACCCAAGTTTGAGCTAGGGAGCGTTTTTTTGGATAAAATCCTTTAAATGTTATATAACAAAATATGTAGAGC
This sequence comes from Portevinia maculata, assembly GCA_949715645.1. NCBI lineage: Eukaryota > Metazoa > Arthropoda > Insecta > Diptera > Syrphidae > Portevinia > Portevinia maculata. Next base: position 100,741,293 of record OX454528.1, read on the forward strand.
GTTCTTAACAATTCAACCATACTTAGACTTTTGTCACGCCCAGTTATGAGTGATAGGAATAAGAATAGGGTATCCAACAGTTCGCCCAAGCGGACTGTAGCCCGTCCCTATGTTTCTGTTTTATTTTCGATCTTATTAAAAAAGTGTGTATTGTAACGGCATTTGAGTTTAATATTTATACTTATGCTTATATAGACTTAATAATTTTTGTCGATTTGTTTACTTTGGTGAAATATCTTATAAATTATGAACATGTTTTTGTGAAATGAGAACAGTGTATACAGTGAATCAGTTTAAAGTGGTACACAGTGAGTCATTGATCCACTGTGTACCACTTTGATTCACTGTGTACCATATTATTTCTTATTTTGTTTTTTTAAACAACAAACATTTTTTTTTAAATTTCTTTAGAATAATGGCACGTACAAAAGCAGTCCGAAAAGTGGGTTCGCATTCTTCAGAGCAAATGCAAGCTGCTCTCGATATGATAAAAAGAAGCAAAAGCATCAGAAAAGCTGCTAAATGCAGGAATTTACCATTCGCCACTCTTTATCGGTATTATAAGAAAACTCAAAAGAATACAGAACAGACGAACATCAGACTTGTTCCAAATTACGAAGTAAATAGAATTTTTACCGACACACAAGAGCAGATGCTCATGACATACTTGAAAGACTCCGCATATCTGTTCTACGGGCTATCCAATATTGACTGTCGAAAATTGGCGTATGAAACAGCTATTTTCAATAAAATTAACGTTCCCGAGAGCTGGACACGAAATGAAATGGCAGGCATTGACTGGCTAAAAGGTTTTCGCACACGACACCCAGATTTATCTTTGAGAATCCCGGAGAGCTGCAGTTTAGCACGCGCAACGGGGTTCAACAAACATAATGTTGATACATACTTCGATAATCTGGAAATTGTTTTGAAAAGGCATCCCAATTTTTCAGACGGGCACTTTGTCAACGACTTGTGCTATAATTTGTGCCAGTGGAATAGCGCTTCCACCCGTAATAGTTTTTTCCAGGAAACATTTCAAAAACCATATGCTACATGGTAAGAAATAAATAATTATATACAAACCGTTAACTTTTTTTTAAAGAGGTATTTGTTTTAATTTACTATTAGGCACACCTCCAGGTACTTTGGGTTTGGCTACACCGAGTGGATGGATGAACTCTGAACTTTTTCCTGAAGTAATGAAGCATTTTATAAAGCATAGTTGTTCTTCTAAGGAAAATCCTTCCCTCTTATTGCTGGACAATCATGAGTCTCATCTCTCGATTGAGTCATTAGAATTGGCAAAAACAAACGGGGTAACTATGTTAACCCTACCACCTCATTCATCGCATAAGACTCAGCCTCTCGATGTGGGACTTTTTAAGCCATTAAAGCGTTTACAACGCCTGCATGGGCTCTTGGATGATGAGGCATCCAAGTCAGCCTGTTACGATATATGACGTGGGCGCTTTAATCGGTAAGGCGTACCAAAAGGCTATAACACCTACATCAATCACCAATGCCTTCAAAAAAAACCGGCATATACCGGTTCGATCGGAATGTTTTTGGTGAAATCGATTTTTTACCCAGTTCAGTCACTGATCGTCCTGAACAGCTTGAAAGTGGTAGTAATCCTGTTGATGCTGATCAATCAGAAGTGGAAAATCTTGATCAGACCGAGATTACTATCCATTAGCCAAAAGAGCTTGAAAATGTCATTCCAACAGAATTCGTACGTCCTTCACAGTTCAAACCACCCATGAAAGCCAAGCCAAGGAAAATAAACAGGCAAAATAGATTTAAGGACGAAGTTTAATCGCCACTGATACCCCAGAAAAGGAAGAAATTTCGCAAAGAAAGCTCAACAAGGTTCAACCAATGAAAAAAAAAGAAGATAGTAAGAAAGGTGTTACAGGAAATTTCCACTTCAGAATCGGATAGAAGTATGGTTCCTCGAAAGGGACGACATCATGACTGATGAGGAATCCGATTCTAATGATGATATCAATGGTGTTGACATAAGTCATGGACTAGACCCGGATGAACCTATTCGAGATGCTGTTCCAGGTGACTTCGTATTAGTCGAATTCAAAGGAAAACGAAATTTCGTATACTATGTTGCTAAGGTCATAGCATTGGAAGAAAATGGATACCAGGTAGCTTACTTACGAAAAAAATCAATAACTCAATACGCTTTTTCGCTGCCAGATGTTCCGGACAAGGCATCCGTCTTAAAATGGGACGTAAAAATTATTTTACCAAAACCCATTGAACATGGTAGCAGTTCGAGACTCAAGAATTCAATTTTTTCATTCCACGTTAATTTTGCAAATATGGATGTTCGCTAGAAGCTTACCTACCTACAGAATTAATTACGAGTTGCTCATTAGCAGTTCTATTTTATTTTCATACAAAGAAAGTACCTTACGTTTTGTGATATTTTTATTTTTTTTTTTTATTAACTTGGAGAGTTTTTATTTATGTTTTTATTCTTCTGTTTATCCCTTAATAATAAAATGAATTAATAAATATAAATATGTTATGAAAAAACGTATGTTTTTAATGAATAAATCGATTTTAAATCCCTGTTTCACTGTGTACCATGCACTGATTCATTGTGTACACCCATGGTACACAACGGATCACATGGGAAGGGAAATTTCAAATAATTTTTCACTATCTCAACATTAGTACAGCTTTGAGATATTGTGCTTAATATGAAAATAAAACATTGAAAAAGGTGTGTAAAAAATGTCATAACTATACTATTATAAATGCGAGCTCAACGATGCAAAAAGTAAAAAGTGATCCACTGTTGACACCTTTACCCTACACTTTAACACAAAATATCGCAGAACATAATGAAGGGGGTTTCAAAACAGCCCTGTTCTAGAAAAACTTCACGAAATAAGAGTCAGTTAAGAGTAAGTTCTGCACCATTATCCAATACACAAACCAAGGCGATGTGCATTATTTGTCAGCAATTGTTTTTTCAAAGAAGTACGCTTACACTCTTTAAGTAGGCAAACTGAAAACAGCAACAAGTTCGTTGTTAAAAACAAATTTAATAAAAACGTTTGTTGCTATATTTGAACTTTAAAACGGTTTACAACTGAGTATTTCCTTTGCAATAAAATATGCTCCATATGATGATATGAACGATGATCCAATATGCAGGATGGAAGAGTGATAGTCAAACTAGATGCTTCTAAATCAAGCTTTACATTCGAATAATAAATACATCGGTTGCTAACGTTAAAAACCATTACATAATTATTATTTTCAAGTGATAGCTGTGCAAATGAAGGCTTAAAATTCAATCTAAACACACAAAATTGATTACCAAAAAACATTACACACTCCATAAATATAAAAAATAAATAAATTCAAGACATTATTTTGTTTACAGTTATTTATGTTGCACTAGAAAACTTGATACGGTGAATTCGATTGCTGCAGTTGTTGCACGTTTGCTGTTTTTTTTCTAGCAGTGTTTTACTAACAGCCGTTGCATTTTATTATTTCAATTCAATGAATCATTCTTGTTAGTTGTTTACTATTAATTTATACTTTTTGTCGTAAATAACAAAATCGCATACAACAACTCTACATTTCTTGTACTGTACGGGTGCGGGTGATTTTTTTTTGTGGTAAATAATTATTATTGGAAAATTTTGTTTTGTTTTTTTCGATTATAGTTTGCGTCGTTGTTTATCTACTAAATACCTTGAATTTATGTAGAGCAAATCAAGAGAAAACATTAGGATTGAAAAGGCTAAAAATATAACAGTCTGCAATTATTGTACAGTGAAGAGAGACAAACAAACCAAAAGGGAAAGAAAATTCGTTTATTTACATTATTATATTTTTTATTTTTATATTTGATAATTGTTTAAAGTTTGAAATTTTGATAATTTGTGTTTGTGTTTACATTTTGGGTTGGTTTTAATTTTTCATTTGTGCATACTGGTGTGGTGCAGTTTTAAAGTTTGTATATTTTTATTCAATTTTATTTAATTTTATTTTATGATACATTCTTCGTAGATTTTTATCAGGCTTATTGGTTTAAACAGTCAATTTTTTGCTAAACTTATTCGTTCAGTCAGGTTCAAAACACGCCGGCACCAATTACACCTTTTTTCCAATGGTTAAACTGAACTGGAGGACGAATTGGACGATGACTTGAGCCCCTCCCGCTCCCCTCCCGCAGATCACCCCAAACCGATTCCCCTGCAAAGGAAAGGAGATCTCACTGAAGTTAGATTGTATCAGTCACTTCAGTCAGAACTCCACTCCGAGGGCGAGACAGTAATCCCGGCCTTGCTGTCTTCACGTTATGCAGACAAAACGAGAACAGAGTTGAGGTTAGATTGTAACAGTCACCAGTCTCTGTCTCTCTCCCATGCCTCAAAACCCGTACCACAAACCCCCGAACTCAGTCACCATAATCCAAATCGACTATCAAGGCCGCCCCTTGCTGCTCCCTTTCCGCGGAATGGTGTAACTTGAGGCTCGTACTGCAACAGTCGCCACAAGCCGCACCACCCCGCGATGCGTGTGGCACTCAGGGTTGGACCACCTTCGGTCACCCCCTCCAGCACAGTCTTTCAACCAACTACTTGACTGTGCAGCCGGTACACCCCGACCTCCCCTCCAAGGAATGTAATAGCTTGCTCGGGATTCGACTGTATCAGTCACCCCGGCACGTTGTTGCCTGCAAAGAGAGTGAAGAGCAGTTTGAGGTTCGATTGTAACAGTCATCTCAAAGGCTCTTCCCTCCCCCGGTGATCAGGTAGCAATAGCTGCCCCTCCGCGGCGCAGAATTTGGGATCGACCGTGGTTTGATTGCATCAATCACCTCATCTCGATCCCAACCCTTGGTTCGGATGTCGGGCGAGAGTCGCCACTGCACTAGTCACTCCAATACATCGCAACCCATGCGAAATACAGCCAGGCTGCACGCCCTGACCCCTTCAGGATTATCTCCCCCATAAAACCACTACCTCGCAGGAGGCAATCACAGGGAACGCAGTAGGCCGAGCGACGACCGGCAGAACACCCCCCCCCCCCCCTTTTTGTGGTATCACAACTCGCCGAAACTGCGGCCTAAGTGTGCCTGGGCTCACGCCCTCGCAGCCACCTTACCTACCTACCTACCTAATAATTTCCTATGGTTCGACTTGATGCGTGTTCTTACGCAACGCTCCAAGGCGTGTTTGTGTTTTAGGTATTATTCAATATTGTTTGGTAAATCATAAATTTATTTCCACAATCAGTGTTCAGTAAAAAATGTTTATAGGGTGATTCGCTAATTTTTCGGTTAACACAATCAATAGTCGGGTATCAATGGTGCGGAGGTAGTGTATTCACAAAGTGATTGGCAGGTCGTGTGTTCGAATCCCACAACAATTTAAAAATCTCCCTTAAGCAATTAAGGTGCCACCTGTGGAGAAAAAAACCCTATCGCACCAAAAAACTTCTTTCCTATCCTCCTATTCTTTCAAATAGTAAGCAGCACCTAAAAGCAGGCAATGAATCGTTTGCAGGGTGCTGCTTGCAGCAACACAAAATTCCTGCGATGTATTGAAAGGGTACTGTATCAATTACAGAAAAATAACAAAATCCCTTGAACGCGCGCTAATTATATAAAAAACAGGCGTTTTTCTTTTTTTCACAGCAGAGCAGAGCCTGAGTTTAAAAAAAAAAGTTCCTGTTTTTTATTAGCTCTGACACATCAGACCGTTCAACCTGTATTTCTTTTTTCGATTAAAACTTGATCAGAGCGCTCTATCAGCTCTGAACAAAGTGACTAAGCAGTCTGAGTAAAACAATTAACACAGCCAAGGACAGACTGAGAGGAGGCAAAACGAAATCCAAAACAATTAAAAATACGGTCGGCGGTTGTTTTTCTGGCATGGAAAGAAATACAATTTAATAAAATAACTTCTATTTGAAAACAAACATGATTTAATATTAAATGGAATCTAACCACTCAAGTGTGTTTCATAAACAAATCAGAACGCTCCTAGCACGCTCGGTTCAGAGCAGGTGCTTAGCTCTGAACTAAAAAAGAAAAACGTCTAATGAGTCCACTATTCGCAATTGAGTTCAAAAATTTCGCACTACAGTTACTCTTTTGGACTCCAACCTAGTGAATATAGAGAAGAAAACATCGCTGCCGTTGCGACCAGTGTTCAGGAAGATCCCAATTCATCGATTCGTCATCGTGCGCAAGAACTTGGCCTGTGTCCATCGACTTTTTGACGATTTTGCGCAAGTTCAATAATAATTGGTTAATTGAACGGTTGGAAGTCGATCCACTGTTTTATTGCCAAATTTTGATGTGATGCAGAGGACCGACCGAGTTTTGTCAGAAAGCAAATCCGTTGCATTTGAAGCGAACGAACAATGTCTGCAGGACATTTGGTTCAAACAGGATGGTGCCATAGGTCGTACTGCCGGCGATACCATCGAGTTATTGAAGGAAGTGTTCGATGACACCCTTACCTCCAGAAATGGACCAGTGGCCTGGCCTCCAAGAAGTGATTTGACGCCGCTTACTGTTGTCTGTGAAGGTATATGAAGTCGTTGGCTTATGCGGACAAGTCAACATCGACAACATTCGTTTAAACCTCAAGTGCACCAAAAAGTGGTCGAAAATTGGGGCTCCATGATGAGCCTCCTGTGGTGGTCATATGTCCGAAATCATTTTTTATCACTAGTGCCATACAATTATGTATCTACATTCTACATAATTCATTAATATTTTGTGACAATGTAAATTAAAAGAAAGAAACTCTTTCAAAGCTAAACGAGTATAGGTTTCTAAAACATGCTAATGCTACAGCTCCAGCAAATGTTTTTTATGCAGCAGATTTAAGGATTATCTTGGAGTGTTTCTACTAAAGAAAAATTAATTACTTTTCGATAATTTCTTTCCATATAATATGACAAATGTACACCAAACTTCCATCAACTGGTTGTCTAACAGATTTCTAGCTCTTAATTTTTAACAGGCGATATCATTTTTGACGTCTCGAGCTGTGGTGAGTTTGCGTAGAATGTGTTTTAAAACCACAACTTAACATATAAAAATAAAGGGTCCGCCATCTAACGTTTTTTTTTTTCAACTAGTGCTTATTTCGTGAGTGGTAACACTTAGCTCATGTCTGATTTGACAGATAATTAGTTTTATCCTTCCGCTGAACGAATATGGTTGTGTATACGCTTGAACAACGCTGGGAAATATAGCGACATTACTTTGAAAATCATGGTAATGTTGCAGAATGTGTGCGAAAATTGCGTACGGATTTTGGAAGAAGAGAAGCACCGTCAGCTTCGTATGTTCGTTATCTTGTGAAAAAAGTGAAAGAAACTGGCATCCTCATCGATAAACCAAAGCGTGAAAAGTCAAAAACAGTGCGTACACCCGAGAATATTGCTGCTGTGGCAGAAAGTGTGCGTGAAGCGCCATCAACATCAATTCACCGTCGTTCTCAACAATTGAACATTTCGGTGACATCATTGAGACGAATTTTGCACAAAGACCTTGGTATGACGCTACTATAGGCTACTGCATGGCCAGCCGAGGCAGCCATTTGAATAAAATTATTTTCCATTATTAACCGGAAGGATTGTACTTTCAAATAAAAAAAGAAATTTGAGAAAAAATTCAGTAGTTTTTTTTTATAGGATTTTTTAAAAAAAAAAAAAAGTTATTTGGCGGACCCGTTAGATTATTTCCAGATCAATCTTGCACTTAGCGGAAACAAATGCCGGTCACTTTATTTAAGCCCAAAGAATGAAGACATTGACATCGGAATGAAATGTAAGACTTTAATTTGTGCAGTACTGAGACTTAATGTGTCATCTATTTTCTTTTCCCGCGCAAAGACGGGCTTGGAACATCACAGCACCTACCCCAGAACAGCCCTTGTCATGAAAGACGACTAATAGAACGTTTACACAGACCCGAAATTCAACATTTCGCGACTAAATTTCGAAATTTCATTTCTCCGTTTACAATGAACGGAGAGCATTTCATATGACAGCTACGGTCAAAACTTCTTTGCGCTCGTTTTTTTTCTTCTGAAATCAGAAGTGGATAAAACAAAATGTTTAGTTCTCCAACAAAATTAACTTAAATATTTTATTGAGTGACTTGATTTGAATCCGTTTCTGTCCACTTTCTCTTTTTTTTATATATATTTTTCAGTCCATCTTTGTCTATAAGTATTTATATTTCGGCGGCTGTTTTCTGCCAATTGCGTTTTTATTCACAACGCGCTGAGTGACGTGTGGGTATACTTAAATGGTTTGTTTGATTTGACAAACTTTCCAATGCAGAGACGAATTCAAACCTTTCGCTGAAATTCAACATTTCGGAATAGCGAAATGATGAACAAACCGGAAAGCGTGCAAATATTCATTGAGATCGAACCGTCGAAACCACCAGACGAACCGGTAGGGATGCCTTAAAGTGGGAGGGTTATGATCCATTTTATTCTGATGATAACCTCGCCGAAAAGGAAAAGAAGAAGGAGCCAGCTAATTTGCAGACAGCGGAAAAAAGACATCTAAACTGGCTTCCACTGTTTCTGTTTTAAAATATCACTTAGATCGATTCTGCCCCGAATTCAACAAATTGATGAAACTTTTCGACCAGAAATCAAGCCCTTAGTAACTGAAATTTTGTGAAAATTGGGATTAATTTCAAGTGTGCGAAAGCACAACCAGGATAACTACTTGAGAATGATTTGAGGGATTTTACATTAATCAAATCCTGAGTTAAATACCTCAGGTTAGACCTCACCATTATTTCGAAGCCATTCCGCGAGAAACTTGTCAAAGTCTAACCTGGAAATATTCAGCATTATTGCGAAGATCAATCGACAGTTGATAATTGACTATTTTCAATGTGTGCTATTGTGAACGAACGATTCATTTGGTATTTTTGTCAATCGCATTTTTTTAATTGACTGCGATTGACAAAATCCTTTAAATCGTTCGTTCACACTAACACACATTGAAAATAGTCAATTATCAACTGTCGATTGATCTTCGCAATAAGGCTAATTTTAAAAAAGCTTCACAAAAGCAGGTTATGACGCTCAACACCTTTAAAAGGATAAGATGTCTTTTTTATACAACTCTTAAAAAACAGAGTACATAACTCAACTTAAATTGCGGCCTTCCACTATCAATTTCGAAATTCAATAAGCCCACGTTAAGTGTAAAAATGTTGTTGTTTTTTTGGTGATAGTCTTTCATGTCTAAACATTGACATTATTTACAAAACAAAAAAACAGGCACTCAAAAAAATACACAGTTAGTATGTACATTATATTTTTTAAAAACTAATTTGAATTTTTTTTTCTTGAATAAAAATAAAAACGTATTTATACCATAACAGAGTATGTACAACAAAAAACAAGACATAACAAAAAAAAAATTAAAAGACACAAATGCATACAAAAACTTACCTGAACTGAACCATGCCTGTCGGCTGGAGTTAGATTGCCCAGCGTGGCACCTGGTTTCGGTACATCAGGCCATGCAGCAACGCCTCCTTTGGCATTTGTCTGAAGAATTATTGTTTTTTTGATGTGATTATGACATTCGAAGAATTGTTTTTATTTATTTTTTTTTTCAATTTTGTTTCAAACATGTTATTTTATTTCTTTGTTTGTTTGATTTTAAATGAGTTAAGCAAATGTCAAAGATGTTTTGTTAGTTAAAATAAATATAAAAAAAAACATTAACTAATACATTTGTTTAGCATGTTATAAAGTTCACACGAATGCACTACAGCAGAAAGTAGAGGAAACGGTATTATACTAGAGAGCTGCAAGCTCGCACACAAGTCAACTATTAAAAACTAAAGCTTATAAGGATTACATAATATGTTTTCATGGATTTTTGAGGAATTGGTGTTATACTAGGTTATTATGTGGAAATTCACTAGCACCTAAAATGATATCGACGACGAGAAGTAGTGGTTTGCAGTTGCTGCGACTGATTTTAACAACAAAAATTACAATTTGCTGTTTTTTTGTATTTTTCTAACCTCCATAAATAAATATTCTTCAGCATCATCATCATCCGTATCAAAATCATCGGAATTCTTGGTTTTTTTTTTGTTTAGGTGCGTTGTTAATTTTGTTTGTCACAAGTTATTATCGAGTGTGTGTGAGTGTGTTTTTTTATTGTATTTTTAGTCGATTTTTTTTTGTTTTAAGCAAAAATAAAAAGAATTAAAAAAAACGAAATTTAATACATTTACACTATGGAAATACATTGTAAAGACAGCAAGGTTATTTTTTTTCGGGAGGATCAGATGAATCGTGGCTATTGTTTAAATGGGTATCAAACCAAAAGACGTTTACGAATATTAATAAATATTATAACCTGCCATGCGAACCCCGCAGGGGGACAATTAAAAATGCAGTGAAGTGGAAGGGTTATGATCTTTTTAATCCAGAACATAAGCCTCGTCGTAAAAGAAGAGAGGAAGAACCAAGTTCATCAAGAACTACGCATTTTAAATAAAACGTTGTGAGGCAATTTAAACGATCGAAGAGAGTGATACATTAGCAGCAGACGATTTCGACAGGCTTCTTTCTTTCTTTCTTTCGGCACATACCAGTGTGGCCTCGGTCCTGACAGACCGACAATATACCAATTCTTCCCACTGAGGCGAATTCTGGAAGAGATCAACGAATTTCAAGTAGAGCCCCACCATCTTTTAGTCGACTTTGAAGCCGCATAGAATAGGCTAGGTTATTCAGGGCTATGACATCGGTGCCACAGAAACACTAGGCAACATAATGGGCCCATCGCGATCACTCGGGGGAACCAACTATAATGCCAGTCATCATCCTAAACCTCTTAATCAAAGCATTTTATTTCTCTACAAAATCTCACTAGTTTATTGCAGTCAATCGACGCTACCTCTACTAGACTATCAAGAAATAGTTGCCCAGGCGTCTTCTTCTATGTCGAGCGATACCCTCGCATTCACAAAGTGTGTGCCTAATATCTTCCGAGACCCAAATATCATTGCAGTATCCCCAATCTTATGGCGTGCTTCCTTAAAAGGCAATGCCGATTGTCATTCTTAGCTGACATCTACTAAGTTTCAAAATCTCCCCAGTCTTCTTTTTGTTCATGTTGGGATACAGTTTTTTTTGCGTGTGCTAAAGGGAAGTGCCTTGGATACCTTGTGACTTTCTATGTGATTCCATCTTTGACTAACCATTCTTGTGGCCGCTTCCGACAACTTCCCTTTGACTACAGAAAGGGGGTTTACGTCCAATCCCTTGCTTTGCAGACGCAATTCTCCACCTTTTCTTACTAGCTCGTCTGCGAGATCATTGCCCAATATGTCGCAGTGCCCGGGCCACAATCTAACGCCTTGAGGGCGGCCCGACTGGAGGGAAGCCTTGATGATCAAGTGTATGCCGAAACTCCACTACATTCACTTTCGCACTTGGTAATCCTTCTTTACCTGGCTTTAAACCTAATCTTCAACTGAATCTACGAGTAGATAGTAACGTATTGTGTACTGTTTTTGACAAGAAAACGTGTTCGTCTCTCGGCCAATCAAATGTCATCAAGACCCACTCACATGGTATAATGAACGCCCGAACTTTCCGCGTATAGCATAGTTTGTCTCGCTCGAACCAAAAAACAAAAACTTCGGTGTTCGACCATAAATACCAACAAGCAGATGTAAAACAAGCGAATGCATAAGTTGATATGCAACCGCATACAGTATTAGGCACCAAAACGGGCTCATCGTGATCCCTGGGAAACCACTTGAATCTAAACCTTAAAAGGAAGAACCAAAACAATTTCCCTCGAAAAACACTCGATTTTCCTGCAGAATTCGATTGGTTTACTGTAGTTTGTCCAACTTAATTCCTGTATTTCCTCAGAGAAGACATTTTCTACCATTCCGCTATATACCCTCATACTCGCACAGTATAATGTGGTATGGATTCTTCGGCTTGCAGGTCAGCACATAATCTGCACGTGTCCGTGTTCACCAGTCTGAGCCGATTGGCATGCTTCATTACAAAAGAGTTTCCTGACAGAATCCCAAGCAATGTTCTAAGTTGCTCCCTACTCAATTTGTGAATTTTCCTAGACCTTCTCTGATCAAAATGCGGCCAAAGCGCCTTAGACACCCTATAGCCAACAAGACTTGCCCATCTTAGGTCAGGTACCTTGTATTGTACCAAATAATTACTTATATCTACGACTACCTCAATTTCAAAATGTGAGCCGAAACAATACAGCGTCTTACCATCTTCACCTAACACTGGCAAAAAAGCTACATACCGCCAACGCTGCTGTCTTGGATAGAAAATTTTGCCTACAGCGGTTCGATGATTACCTGTCAATTCAAGTTGTTTTGGACGGCTTCAAGTCTGCAACCCACCAAATAAATGCTGGTATTCCCCAACGCTCTGTTTTGTATCCGACTCTCTTTCTCATTTTTATAATTGATCTCCTGTCTGTTACTTCTAATACAATTCATTCCTTCGCTGATAAAAGTACCCTCCGCTTTTAATATGCGTTTCCAGGTTTACGTCACTCATCTTCTTGCATGGAACTGGAACGGCTCATTGAATTCCGACCAATAGAGTGGAATTCAATGCTGCCTTCTGTCAATAAAGCGAAGTCCGAACATGAATAGTACTTGCATCGCTGAAACCGAAGACTTTCCAATCTCGGCATGTGCGTTAATTACAACCTTCCTTGTAATGAAGATATTATATTCGATGTCGCCAAGAACGCTGGGAAATGTCTAGCATTCCTTAAGTGATGCAAGAAAAATTTCACCTCTTCTGATCTGCCTATAATTTATAGGGCGTTTATCCGCCCAAAAGCATAAGCGCAACGCTCATATCTGGTTCGGTATTTGGAGCTCCTCGACAGAATTCAAAAAACGAGCGATAAAACTCATTGGTGATCAAGACATCGCGAAATAACTCAACTCTCTTAGTCATCGTTGCAATGTCTCCTGCCTTTCGTTGTTCTCAGTATTTCCACTAATGTGCTAAAACGAAATAGCCAGTTGTGTTCCTCCCTTAGAACGTTTCAACCGCAACACCCTTCATGCTAGGAATGCGCATCAGTTCACCCTTAAGCCTATATTAGGCCGTACAAAGAAATACAAAGAATCGCTACTTAGCCGTACAACACCATGCTCTCTTTCCTTCGCATTACAATTTACAAAAAATTAAAACCAACGTGATCCGACATCTCCTCTCTCTTCTCAATCCAAATTTCGATTCTGCCCACACTAATGTAACTATTTACATTATAAGGGTCCACAAAAATCCCTTTCGCGCGTGCAAATTATAAAAGAAAACAGCGGTTACTGGGACCGCTTTCCAAAGTTGTGGTTCGGTAGAAAAATATTTTTCGTTTCAATGTACCTGCCGATTGCACCGCGCGTCGTCAGATAATGTGTATTCATGATTTAGTCAACTGAACACTCATATACGGAGTTTCATATTTAATCTCCTTTAAAATCTTTCATGAATCATGACATAATGTAACCGCAGTACAGGCAATTCGAAGAAGCGAAAAGTTCTCTATGCGAATATAATCCTTCTGCCAATGCAACTCAAGTGGCACCCAGACTGAGGTTATAATCGTTTGAGACATTTTGAAGTATCATCTAGTGAAGTCCCCGTAACAACCTACTATTCCTCTGCATTTTTTAAGTAGGTAAGTAGGAGCTATGTACATGAGTATACTTATAATTCAATTTTCAATACCCATTCATGTCCTTTAAAATGTTACCTAATCCACAAACTTTGTTACATCAGCCATAATCCCAAAAGAAATTTTACGCTCCATCGCAAATTCAATGACCTAAACGTTAAGTGGATTCCCATGGCTCAGTTCGTTCCAATATCTCCATTCAACTCTTTTCAAAACACTATCAACCTCAAAAGCATTAAAGCACTCAACTAAGCTCAGATTGCACTGGGTTTTACTTTACTTGATTTAATGTTCAATAAATGTTGTAAAGGACATTCACCTTCAGCAGAGCGGCTTTTATATTGGAAAACGCTTGGGACTCTTGAATATGATTAGTTATTTTGCATTTAGTGCCATAACCCATTTCGTGCATGTGTCCTAAACCTTGCTGTCAATACACCAGATTTCCAAATAAACAGTGTAACATTAGTAATTTCTCAAAAAATGTTAATTATTATTTACGAAGTGTGCAACTCTTTTAAATTACCTTAGCTGTAGCATTATGACGATCCTTATTTGGTGAAATGATGACTTCATGCCCAGTTTGAAGAGATCCAACAGGTGTTGACTAAAAACAAGAAAATGAAGTTAAGAAACAAAAGTGAGTACAAATGAATTCTGTTCGAGCAAATGAAGTTTTGTTATTTATAAACTTAGAAACAAACAAATGTTCAATATTATTGTAGCAATAAGTATAATTCTTATTCTTTTTTTAGAGAAGCTCAAAGCATATACACCTTATTTTTCTAGCAAAACATTGCTACGCATATTAATTTAAAATTTCAATCAAAAAATGAAACACGATAAATAAAATAAATTACAAAATAAAATATACGATCCAAAAATATACCTTTTCCGACATATTCTTGGCTAAATGAGAGGGAGGTGCATTTTTGATGGCCTTCATTGCCTCCATTTGTTGTTGTGTCTTTGTTAATATTTTATTTTCATGATTTATGTCATTTAATCATTTTTTTATTAGTTAAATTGTTAAAAACAAATGCAAACATGCAGCGTTTAAAATAATAAATCAAAAAAAGTAGACGAAAAAAAAAACAAAAGAAAACAATTAATTTTGTTTGTCCTTAAAAGTTTGTTTCGTATTAAGTTATGAAAAAAATATCGTTTTTAACAAAAATTAGTTTAAAAAATATATAATATGCATTTATTTAAATAACCAAAATTTGGTTGCTGAATTTTGTATCAGGTTTTTATTTGTTTGTTCTCTTGAATTTTCTTGATAAATGTGGGTGGGTGGGTCGCACCGTTTTTTCACAGACTATGTTTGCTGACCAGCTTCAAGGTATTTAGTGAATAATTGCGCAAACAAAAATGTTCAAATCAAAAGGAATTGGTTTTGTTTTTGAATGGAATTTTTGAGAGCGAGCGGGTTGTCATCAACACTTACCATCGTCTTCCCTGTCCAGTCGAATTCACCATCATCCACGTAGCCCTTACGTTCAAATAAGTCTTGAAACAGTCTTCGCAAGAAATCATAGTCGGGTGTTTCAAAAAAATCTAATCGCCGCACATACCTTAGATATGTTGCGAACTCCTCTGGATGACCATCGCAAAGCGCCTGCAAATGAAATTGAAATAAATTATTAGATTTTGAGTTCGAGGAGAATTTTTAATACTAAACAAATAAATAAAGATTTTTCTAGTTTTCTATGAGAAAAAAAAAACACTTCTGTGGTTCAGATTCGAAGTCGAGTTAGAGAAGGTTCAGATCGTGCTTAAAATGTTCCTCTCAGGAGCATTGCCGACATACCCGCCGTGGTTGAGCAGCTTATATCTCGCGCTGCGGTGGCGGTTGTGCAATACCAGGATACCATCCCTCGTCTATACGTTGATAATTGATGCAAACGCAATTTGTACATTTAATTGGGTTAATAAGCCCTAAAGATCGCCCTCACAAGGTGTCTTTGAATCAACATCATAACGTCAACAAGCTTTTTGACAGGCGTGTTGCTTTATAAACCAATTTTGTTAAGCATAACGCTCCACCATGGCTGAATGGTGACATCTCTGCTCTGATGTCGAGGCGAGTTGCCGTATGTCGTCAATGGAGCTGATACAAATTTGAGCATTTCCAACAAACGTTGCAGACTACGCAATCAAGTGATCATAATGATCAGAACGGTAAAAAGGCTCTACTACGAGCATAAGCTGTGTCCTTTAGCATGTGGCAAGAATACAACAAGCCACCCAACGACACCAATTATGATTCTCTTAACAAAAAATGCACCTCCACGCCACCGTCTTTAAATGTTATTACACCCAGTAGCTCCATAATTGAAGAGGAGTTTTCTGGTATCAACACCGCTCTCAATTTTTTAAGACAACAAGAGGAAGCCATTGATGAGGCAAAGCTATCGATCAAATTGAATGCTACTGGCTTGATCTAATGGTCCCAAGTTCGTAAAACTGTTGATTTCGTATATAAAAAATAAAAATAAATATTAGGCATTAACCTAATACAGGACCTAAAATTTAGCTTCGCAAACCATTTGCTTGTGCGAAGTGAAAAAGATCTACAATTTTAAGCCGAACCCAAATGGCAAATTTGAGAAGCTTGCCATGACAATTGATTGGATGTTTGTCAGACGTTCGTAAGAGGCGGGGCAGTGGAAAAAACTTCAAGGTGTTACTTGGCCCCGGGGGGGGGGGGGATTTTAGCCTGAGACCTTTAGATTAGTACTCCAACACACTAACCTCTGCGCCCACATTTATGTGATTTCGTATATATTGCGCTTTAAAGCCCATATATTCAACAGAATACTGACCACCTCAGAGTTCCCTTTAGAATGGAAGAAGGCTAACATTATCCCTGTCCCTAATAATAATAATACAAGTGAGGGTATAGTACACTGCGACGTTATGGTCTATTGTGTCCCCTGCCTATACCTTGGAAAGGTAAGTACAATCTGCCATATCTTTCTCTAGATACACCTCCTTTATGAATTGTATTTGAGTCTTGCTCTGACTTAGCCTTGGCAGGTGTCACACCTTAAAGCACAGCATCCAGTTCAGTTTCCTTGACGAATTTGAGATTGAACTGTTGATTCATGCGTTGTGTGCAGCGTTACCGATGGCCAATTTGAAAATGTAGCCAAAAAAAGTCGCCCGAGCCAAAAAATGCGTCCCACGTCATATTGTTTTTTTTCAATTGTTTTCATTTTATTTAAAAAAAAAATTAATCATATGTAGGTAAGGTTATAATGTAACATAAACAAAGCAATTCATAAACGAAATCACAATTCAATTTTTTGGTAAAATCAACTTCAGGTTAAAGGAACAGTTCATTTCTCTTATGAGAGAATAATAAATTTAAAGTACAAAAGTAAAAAAATATCACTTGATTTGTTAATAACAGAGACTTCAAGTTAGGTACTAGCAAAAACGTAAAAAACAGTTTATTTTCTTATTAAAAGAAACTTTAACAAAATAGGTAGTACAAGAATAAAAAAATTAATTTCATTTTCTTAACCACAAAACTTAAAGTTATAGCAAACAAAAAAAGTTTATTATCATAATGAAAAACGTTTAGTTACTAACAAGACACAAAAAATCAGTTCATTTCCTTAATCAAGAATCTTAAACCTATAAGCACAGAACGAGTATTATAAAAATAACATTTCGTTTTCTAAGTTAAAGGAACTCAAACTTAGTACCTACTTTAAAAAATAATAAAATAATAGTTCTTTTCTCAACAAAATAAACTTAAAATTTGTGAAAACAAATTATTTTCTACATATTTGTTATTTCGCTCTTATAGGCTTTTATAAGCGCTGCACTTGGAACCCACTCATTGAGCTTTTGGTTGCCAATGATATTCAATGCCAACAGTATTGAATTACAAGTGGCAACCTCAAGTCTATTTGTCAATCTGTTTTTGAGTAGCGCAAGCTTCGAAAATACTTGTTCTGTACACGCACTACCGTGCGGCAACGTAAGAATCTTGCGAACAAGATCGTAAAGGTTTCCAAATAGAGCCTCATCAAGCGCAAAATTTCAAATCGCAAAATTCAAATTTCCTATATCATTTATTTCAAAATATTTTTTAAATCATATTTCATTCGATTTGCTTTCAAGCAATTTATACTCATTTATAATACTTTCAGCATCCTCAGTAAAGTAACCATATTCGGACACTAGGTTAAAGTAGTTAAATTCTTTATTTGCTCTTATAAATTGAGGTTCAAAATAGGAAAAAGCTGTAAATTTTTTTGAGCTCAAATCTATTCTACTTGTTATTTCTGAGCAAATTTTCTGATAAAAAAGTAGTATATTACGAGTACTTTCAATTATATGTCTTTCGGCATCTGAAAAACTATTTCCGTTTAATGTAAGCTCTCCCTCCTGTCCAATATACATATACACTCTGCTTCAACTGAATAAGCACAAACATTTTCTAAGCTACGTTGTCCATTTTTTCAAAACCTTGTGCCGTTATATGTATATCATTTGATGATGCTAACTGTGTTTATGATGTTGACAAAATAAATCGGAAAGAATAATTCAAAAAGTACCGCTATTTTTTCCCTGGTTCCCTTGCAAAGCATTCAATATGGAAAAATGCAGTTTTATTTTGCGTCAACTGAATAGACACAATATTGAAATTGGAAATAAAAGTTATTGGGATTAAATGAAACAAGTTTTGTTTAAAATAGTTTTTTATTGGTTAATTTTAGTAGTGGGTACTGCCGCCTTTATTCGTAATAGTTTCGTAAATTCGATCCGGCATGGAATCGTACAGCCTCTTTATGTAGTCCAGCGAAATTTCCCTCCAGGTTAGTTTAATGGCTGCAATAAGGGATTCTCTGTCCTCAAACTGACGGCCAGACTCATACATTTTTCGTACCAACCATCCCCAAACGTTTTCTATAAGGTTCAGGTTCGGTGAGTGCGGCAGCCATTGAAGCAATTCCACATTCCGCTCCTCTATCCAATTGTATACTATGCGCGCCGTGTGGATGGGGGCGTTGTCCTGCTGAAAAGTTCAGTTTATGGGTCCAAAAATGCCTGAAAATTTAGGGAAATTACTTTTCAAATTTCCTTTATAACTTAGTGCAGTCATTTTTGAGGTTTGGAACTCAAGCTCAACAGTGCCATAGTAGGTAACTGCTCCCCATACCATAACACCACCTTCTCGACTATGATGCCACGCTAAAAATCGTTCTTCTTTCCTCACATCGTGGAACTAATAATTGAACCCATCAGGGCCATCAAAATTAAACTTCTTTCCATCCGAAAAAACTACGCGACGCCATTAATTTATCCAACTCATATAGAGTCTAGAAAATTCTAAGCGCATACGCTTCCGTTTCTCGTTAAGTGGTGGTTTCTTTTGAATATTTATTCGTTTTAGATGTTTGGCACTATTGATAACCCTTCGCACTGTTGAAACGCTTGCAGTAACACCGGCTTTTTGCTTTATTTTTGCCGCAGAGTCGCAAGAATTGGAAGCACATCTTAAAATTGCTCTTCGATCAACTGCTGTTGTTGCCGTTTTTTGACCTCCTTTCTTGTTTTTTCAATAAGAATAGACCACACTAAAACTTCGTCCAATTTTGTCAGCTATAGAACACCCGGCTAGTCCTTATTCTTTTAGTAAATCGATTTGAGCTCTTTCAACACTATTTAGAGATTTTGATCTACCTGTTTTTCTTTGGAATACAATTAATCAAATAAAATTCACTTAAAGCACTTCAACTGTTGATCTAATGTGTCAATCTCCACAGAATACTCATAAGCAGTGAAAATAATGACCTTGTGTCTATTCAGTTGACGCAAAATAAAACTGAATTTTTCCATATTGAATGCTTTGCAAGGGAACCGGTGAAAAAATAGCGGTACTTTTTGAATTTTTTTTTCCGATTTATTTTGTCAATATCATAAACAAACAGTTAGCATCATCAAATGATATATAACGGCACAAGGTTTTGAAAAAATGGACAACGTAGCTTAGAAAATGTTTGTGCTTATTCAGTTGAAGCGAAGTGTATGTACTTTTTTTACATGTTCTTTGCCCTTTAAATTTATAAGATCGACTCGACTTTCGAATAAACATTCTTTTTTTACAAAGGTTTTGTTGGCTAGTGTTTGACTATGGAATTGGAAGGTTCTTGTCTCGCGGTAGGGATTAAGATTTTTTTTAGATTTTTGTATATCTTTTGGTACGACAATTATGCAACACGCATGTGTAGAATTCTTTTGGGAGGAATAACGTGCAATTTGCTTTGGGCTTGAAAATGTTTGTGTTGTAATTTAAAAATTCAATCTGAAATTTATTAAGATTAAGATTTATATGATAATGCGTCCAATTGTCGCCCGTTTTTGCGAAAAGGGTCAAAAAAGCACTTATTTTGAAATGTCGTCGTCATGCGTTCCGAGAGCAGAAATGTCGCCATTTGGCGACATATGTCGCCCATCGGTAACCCTGGTTGTGTGTCTTTGTCTGTTATTTGGTGCTAGCCTAAATATCTTATCATATTGTGGGTCAATACTCGCAAAGGATGCCAGTATGTAGTCTGGAGTTTCAGCGGTCCCAGTGCAGAATCTGCAGAGTTCGTCCTCTGATATACCAATTTTCTTCAGGTGATCCTTGAGTCTGCAGTACCCCGCAAGGAGGCCTGTTAGAATTCGTAAGTTATTCTTGTTTAGGCTGATGCCAGCGTTGAATCTACTTAGGTTGTAGTTTCCCAGGAGTTTCTTTGCTTGTCTCAGAACGTGGAGGTTAAGAAAGGTTCTGACCGTTGTTTCTTTCTCCAGTTTCCTGCACTCTTCGCGTAGAGTGTGTTGTTCTATCCCGCAGAATGGTTCAGGTCCTATTAAGGGTTCCTCTGGCCCTTTTCTTGCCAGATAATCCGCTGCCTCGTTACCTAAAATGCCAACGTGGCCAGGTACTCAGCAGATAGTTACTCTGTTATGCTTGTCTCGTCTATTCAGTGTGGGCATTCCTGCACGAGTTCCTGTGCCTAAAGAGCAAGTAGGTATTGTGACCGAGTTCCGGCCAGTTGCCATTGTCCCGTAAGGTTTTTGAAAAAAACCATGCCGAATGAATAATAAAATATGAATAATTTTCAATTGTCGGCAACGTAGACTATGCGACCAGTCGCATATTAAATGTTGCCTATAACAAAATTGCCCGCTTTAACCTTAAATCTACGATGTTATGACCATGTTTCATTTTCTGCGGTTCAGTGCTGACAATTTATTGAGATCATCACCATCACTGAATTATATGCACGAAATTATTTAAACTCAATAGCCCGATTATATACAGAGTAAGCTAGCTGAATTTTCCTAATTCAACAAGGTCGTTTGCTCTTATACAACTTCGATACAATTATCATAACACCAAGCGTCAATTTTGTATCCTGTGGAAATCCCTGCCAATCTGGATGAGAAGAATCAGAAGACTTGAGGGTGTGTGACTTGCCAAGGCTAAGACAGAGCAAGACTCAAATAAAATTAATAAAAGAAGAGTATCTATAGGGAGCTCTGAAAGAGAGTACTGACCTCTCCAAGGTAAAAGCAGTGGTCACAATCGAACATAAGTTCGCAGTGTACTATATCCTCACTATTATTATTATTATTATTAGGGTTCTACGCCAGTTTATATCAAAAAACTACAGCTCTTGATTTGCCATGATGAACTACATAGTTCGAAATCGATATTGCTGATCATTAGCCGGCGACTTTCTCAATATTTGACCAATTCCACGTTTAATGCCTTTTCCATTACTTTTGTCAACAAAAGGGGGAGGGGTGGGTGGGGAATGTTCTAAGCTCATCTCTGCACGGTCGCTTTTTCCATAACAAATAAGATGTGATAATATTTGTTCATGAAATTAATTTAA
This sequence comes from Portevinia maculata, assembly GCA_949715645.1. Taxonomy (NCBI): domain Eukaryota; kingdom Metazoa; phylum Arthropoda; class Insecta; order Diptera; family Syrphidae; genus Portevinia; species Portevinia maculata. Next base: position 100,762,937 of record OX454528.1, read on the forward strand.
CATTGGTATTAGAAACGAACAAGAAAAAAACACAAAACTTACCTCAATAGGCGTTGCACGTTTAGTATCACCAATTTTCTGATACCTCTCCTTAAGTGTATCAGCCTTAAGACCTTGCCACGGCAGTGAACCCCTTAAAAAGTACATAAACATATGACCTAACGCTTCTAAATCGTCACGTCTAGATTGCTCCCTGCCCATGTGTGTGTTTATTGACATGTAACGTGCAGTGCCCGTTAACGATTTATGTTCCCGATATGGTATATGTCTATTTGTATCTAAATCAATATATTCTTTGGCCAAACCGAAATCTAGAAAAAAGAAGAAATTAATCAATTAAATTTCAAACGCAGAAATTATAATACAAAATGTATACAGTAATTGCGTTAGTTTGTTGAGAAAATCTGTGAATTAATCTTTGTAACAAACGGTAATAATTTTATAGTTTTTACTTTAATTTATGTTAAAGATGTAGATAGATAACTATTTGGTGTATGGGTAGACGTTTTGGAGGGGAATGTATATCATATTAACCCGAAAAAGACAGACTACCTGTAGTGCATGCTCCTCGATCCACTCCGTAATATTCGAGACATTTATGTGAATGGAAAAACGGCTCCCAAGTGCGAAAAGTTCAAATATCTGGAATCTTTGATTAATAGCGAAGCAACCTGTGATGACGACATCAATCATCGCGTATGCATAGGTAGAAGCAGTGGCGGGTAAACTGAACCGTCTTAAGTGACCGAAACATACCCCTAAATGCGATTCACAATGTTGGAGACCGTACAAAAAGTTTGCCGGCAAACTAACAGCAACTGAGATGAAGATGCTTCGCATGACAGCAGGACAAACAAAGCTTGATCGAATAAGAAGTTCAAAGACCTGAGCAACTCTCCATGTCAAAGAACCTACCTCAGAGAAAATTAACCTCAGTTGGTACTGTCATCTACAAAGAAGAGGTTTTCCGAACCCCGTCAAAAAAGAAAGACCTAAATCGCCTGGATAGCACAAATGCAACAACACCAGCATTTGATAGGCCTAAGCAATAAAGTGTTCCAAAACCGTGAGGCCTGCCGCTACTTTTTGAGGTCAAACTGGCGAACTCTACAGGTGGAGCAGTGGGGTTGTCATCCCTCTTGTTGTCGTTAAAGAAAAAGACGAATTAACTCCACATTTAATGTTCTTCCATAAAATATGCGCCGTTTTAACACCGCCACTAGAGGGACCTAGGACATCAGTATGCTTTTCAAATCCATCCTGTGAGTTCATGAATTTCAAAACATCTTGCCTATTTCTAAATTCTGATAGAACGTCGAAGAAATCTTTGCCGAGTATGCGATGTCTGGTTCTAGTTAGACACGGACATTCACAAAAGAAATGGTGAAGGGGTTCCTTTCAAGTGGGTTTTTGCAACTGTGGCGTGCGTCAAATGGTATGCCTTTCTTCGCAGCGTCGGTACTCACGCCATGGCCAGTACTAATTGCTGCAATTCTGGCAATATCATATCGGGTTCTGTTTAAAAGGTCGTGAGCTCTATTTGTATTATGGGAGGCTTAGGTGCTCCAACTGGAGTTCACGCTTGAAAGGAAGTGCTGGAAAATGTTTCCTTTGGCAAACCCTATGGGATGGGATGCAAGACTACCAATGCGACGTAAATGTCAAGGCTCAAGTGAAGAGCCGTGCCTTGCTAGCGTGTTAGCTTTTTCATATTCCCCCAACGTCAGTGGCAAATGAAAAAAAAAACTTGCAGCAGAATGAATTGAAGGAAAACAATGGCGAATTTGTATGACGGGAGACTACTTTTGCGCGAATATTTCGTAAAAAGTTTATAATAAAGCGAATTTTAACAAAAAAAAAGTTACAGAATTAAGAAGGAGTATTAAAACACTATTTTTTAATACTCAAAAGTTAACAATATAGAAGGATTGTGCACAAAAAACAAATGTAAAACCGTGAGAATCGCGATGTTGTGGCAAAAAAATAGTTTTGTTTGGAAATAAATTAAGTTGAACAATTTTCTATACATACATTTTACACTTATTAATACAAACGAACAATAGCAGATCCTGGAAAAAACTCAAGATGTCCAAATCGATACCCACCACCTATTCATCGATTTCAAAGCCGCATATGACAGCATTTATAGAGACGAACTATACAGAGCCATGTCTAGTTTTGGTATACCGCCCAAACTCGTCCGTTTGTGTAGGATGACGAGAGAGAATTCTCGCTGCTCTATCAGGGTCGTAAACGACCTCACCGACACATTCGATACCAAAAAAGGATTTAGGCAAGGCGATGCGCTGTCATGTGACTTCTTTAATCTGATTCTTGAGAGGATTGTGCAAAACTCCAAAGCCAACACCAGAGGCACAATTTTCCAAAAGTCGGTGCAACTACTAGCATACGCTGACGATATTGACATCATTGGTAGGACTCAACGTGATGTCATAGCCTCGTTTGCTAGTATAGAGAAGGAAGCGGCGAAAATGGGTCTAGCAGTAAATGAGGGTAAGACTAAGTATATGCTGTCATCACGAAAGGACTCACAACATCGACGAATTGGACAGAACGTCACCATTGACAGATATAACTTTGAGGTAGTACGGGACTTTGTCTACCGCGGCTCCGCTATTAACTCTGACAACAACATCTCGTCAGAAATTAAACGAAGAATTACTCTTGCCAACCGCTGTTTCTTCGGGCTAAGAAGGCAATTTAGTAGTAAAGCCCTCACTCGAACTACTAAGCAGATCCTATATAAGACCCTGATCATCCCAGTCCTGCTCTACGGCGCTGAAGCATGGACCGCATCAAAAGCGGATGAAGAAATCCTTGGTAGATTCGAGAGGAAAATTCTTCGAAAAATCTTCGGTCCCGTTTGCGTTGACGGGCTATGGAGACGAAGATTCAACCAAGAACTATACGAGCTGTACAGCGACATGCCCCTGGTCAAAAAACTCCGCATTGGACGTTTAAGATGGCTAGGACATGTAGAACGAATGGACACCAATACTCCGGCTCGCAGAGTCTTCGATTCCCAGCCAGACGTCGGACGCAGTAGAGGAAGACCTCGCCTTAAGTGGCGCGCACAAGTGGCAACCGACCTCAACCAACTTGGAGTGCGCAACTGGAGGCAGTTAGCTAAGGACCGGACTAATTGGAGAGGCATGTTGGTTGAGGCTCAGGTTCATTCCGGACTGTAGCGCCACTTAAGTAAGTAAGTAAGAACAATAGCAATTAATTAATAACAAAGTTGTGCAAAAAAAGTGAAAGTGTTTGTAAACGGCTACATCAAGAGATGCACAAGCGCTTTTGGTCAACATGTTCAATGTTTATTGTTTTTTTTGCTTTAACATACTTTCTTAGGTTTTTCTCTGTAATTTGGCACTTTTCACCTGTTTTCAGTTAAATATACACTTTATTAACAATCACAATGATATTTCCATACGATTTGTGCAAATTTCTGAAATTTTATCATTCAATTTGTTTCTGACGTTTAAGAAACGGACTCGGCACTTCAGAAAGAGATAGCTTCGCGAAGTGGTATATTTAAATGTATATCTAGTGGCCACCTAGAGGGTTATAGTCAAAACAAATTTGCAGATCATAAATTGTGATTCTGATGCAAAGCAAGATTATGTGTATTTGTCCATAAGCATACAAATTGATGATCTACGAGTAACTATATAAATCATTGAGTGATACAAAACGTCTATTGTTTGTTGACTTTCTGGCGGTTATGCCATTGAAACCACCACTCATAAAACCTTGCGTTTAAAAGCAAAAATACGTCTTATTTGACACGTTCGTTTGTGTTGAAAAGAAAGACCAAATATTTTTTTTTCTATAAGGAATATGTCTAAATTTTAGCTTTCAATTGTATGTCCCAACTTGTATTTCCAAATACATATACTGTTGTTGAACTTTTCTTTAAAAAAAAGTGATTTGTTTCTTATGCTTAACACAAATCTAGTCGCATTGGTTTTACATTCCGGAAAACTAAGAACTGTCAAATCTACAGATTCTATTGTTCAGTGCAATGGGCATGTATACATGTTTTATTAAGCAAATTCCAAGTCAACAAATGTGTAATCTTCTGTGTTTGTAATTATTCTGTGAAAGAAACATTCCCCGTCATACACGGAGTTATTTTCGAGAAGCTCCAATCTTATAATTAACTAATTATACGCGGAACAAATGTGCTTTCAAATGAAAAGTATCAAGATATGTATATTAAAATTGGAACAGATAATCATAGAGAATGACAGCTCATATGCGCAAAATGTACCAAGATAATAGTACAGATAGCCAGCCATCATGTAAAAATGTGTACCATTTCAGGAACCGGCAGAAGTGAATCTCGTCTCTTGGCTGGCAAAAAGCTTGGGTTCGTCAATTGGGTAGCTATGTGGTCTATTGCGTACATCGGATCACACTCTGGTATCCAAAGTTACTCAGTTTTCACAAGAATTTTGCAAATTGTACTCGGTCAAAACATCTTGCCTATTTCGGTCTCCAAATGTACTGCTCCATATTTCTGTCAGCAATCAACTACTTTAGCTCTACGATCGGAGCAGGGAGAGTTTACATGTTAATTGGTATAGTCTGATGTGACATTTCAAAATTTCGAAAGAAACAAATTAATTTATGTTTTTCTGGGGAGAATTAAAGCATATTGTAAATTTATGCCCGACCCAATCAATGTATATAGTGTGAATTTTGTTTGTATTTTATATGTGACCATTGAGATTCCGGTTGGGGTTTACATTCAGCAGAAAGACTGCGTTACATTCTACTTCAAATGGGAAGTACATACTTATTAGTGATTAGCTAAGCAAAAAGGTGTTAGCCCTTTTACTTGAAAACAAACTATTGCTAAACTAAGGAGCAGCTTCCATCAACCATCACGTAGATGCGGGTGACAACGGTAGTGAATTCGCTTACTGATTGAAAGTTCGAGCGTTGAAATCTCGGCAAAGTTCATTGCTTTTAGTCGAATACATGAAAACTAGATCTCCCTAAGTAATTTAGACACCAATCGTGGAGAAAAACCCTACAACTGCAGCAAATCACTTCTATCTAAGCAATGGTTGCGGGTGGCAATGGTGCGATGGTAGTGTATTCGCAAAGTGATTGACAGGTCGTGTGTTCGAATCCCGACCAGAGTTATGCTTTGTAAAATTGAATAGACAACAATTCAAATCTCCCTTAAGCAATTAAGGCGCCACCTGTGGAGAAAAAAACCGTATCGCACCAAAAACTTCTTTCCTATCCTCCTATTCTTTTAAGTAGTAAGCAGCACCCAAAAACAGGCAATGAATCATTTGCTGGGTGCTGCTTGCAGCAACAAAAAATGCCTGCGCTGTGGCAACATTATAAGGGTACTGTATCAATTACAGAAAAATAAAAAAAATCCTTTAGCGCACGCTAATTATAAAAAAAAATCCTATCTCTCTATTCTTTTTAATAGTAAGTAAAGCAGGCAATGAAATACGATATTGCCAGGTGCTGCTTACTGTTAAACACAAATGCTTGGGCTGTGTTCTTAGCACATTTTCCAGAAAAACCCCCTTTAGCGTTACAAAAAGATAAATTATTTCTTAACCGATTTAGGACCACTAATATAAATATAAAGAAAAAAAACAATATTCGAATTCATACTTAATTATTTAATTGACTGTTAATAAGCATTTCGCATTTAAAAAAAAATTCAATCAGTCACTCACATTTTTGCGGTGTTGCGTTAACGTAATTTTGGGATACAAAATTAATTAAGTGTTGCAAGACTTAAAACAATGAGAATGTAAAGAAATTTGATTGTTACACATAAAAAATACAGTTATGCTTTTACAAACTAAGTCATAAAATTAAAGGGTAAATAAGAAAAGACCGCTGGAATTTCCCAAGATCAAACAATGAACTATTTGAAAAGCGTATAAAAAGATACGCACTAGGATGAGGCCATTGCGAATATTTCATTAACATCATCGATGTTTTTCAAAGTTTTGTTAAGAATATTTAAAAAAGCGTTGAAAAGAACTGTTTTTATTTAGTTAAAAAAAATGGACAGCGACAGAAAGAGGAAAAATAGATGTTTTCAAGGAGTTAGGACTCTCAGCCCAAGAAATTGCAAGGAGGCTAAAAAGAAGTAAGACTGTTGTAAACAGTTATCAGATCCACAACTTACTTCCTTACTTGGGTGGGGCTACAGTCTAGGGTTTACCTGGGTCTCAACGAATACGCCTCTCCAGTTAGCACGATCTTTGGCTAACTGCCTCCAGTTGCGCACTCCAAGTTGGTTTAGTTCCCCTTCCACTTGCGCGCACCACCTAAGGCGAGGTCTTCCTCTACTGTGTTGTCCCTCCGGTTTGGAATCGAAGACTCTTCGGGCCGGAGCGTTGGCGTCCATGGGAAAAATCAAAAAGGACGTACGGCGGAAACAACAACATTGCGAAAAAGCGGGTTATTCTCAAATTCTACTCTACCAGTGACTAAAATAAGGGCCAATAGCGGAGTATCAGCCAGCATAGCAACGGTCCGGAGGATAATACGAAAAAGTGGTACAATACAGAGAAGAAAACTTAAAAATAAACCTGTTTTGAGGTAAGTGTACAATTAGCATCGAATGAATTTTGCAAGAGAACATGTCGCTTGCAGCAGTGAATGGAAACGAATGAAAAAGATTAACCTTGACGGCCCCGATGGTTACAACTTTTATTTCCCTGATTTAAGATAGTAGGAGCTTATTTTGGCAAGACATCACAGCCGTACATCAGGTGTAATGGTGCGGGGAGATACAAGGTGGCGCAAAAGTTGTCAGGTGGCGCAAAAGTTGTCACCCGATGTTCTTTCGCTGTAATTTTTTTTATGAATGAAAAACTTTGGTTCTGCTTTTGGATTATGTTAATTGGTGTCTTAAGTTTTTTCTGTATCAGTTAACTTCACAAATATCAAAGTAGAATTTACATTTGCCGCCATTTGCAAAAATTATGCTTCTTCCGATAGGAAGATGACTTTTGCGCCACCTTGTATTACCCACTATGGCACAATCGAGTTGGAGTTTTTGTCAAAAACAATCGGAAAGAACTACAAATGTTTGCTGGAACGTCATTTCCAAAAGTGAAAACCATTTTCGGATCCCTGTCTTGGACATTCCGACAAGACAATGCCCCTATTCACACTTCCAGGGTTGTTAGAAGTTGGATTCAATCAGAAGACGTGGAACTTTTGCCATAAGATGCACAATTTTTAACAAAATTTCGTATAAGGTGTTAACTTTGACCAATTTTACGGGCTATTTCCCGAATTGAAAAGCTGTCCGAAAGGTAAGCTTCAACTCTAACCCTTTCTTCCGAATGCAACACTTTTATTCTGCCCATTTTAATAAAATTTGTTAAAAACCTACTTGTTACACTTCCACATTAAATTTTCATTTTAACCGGTGCGTATAGGAAAAAGAGCGTAAAACTACCGTAATGTGGCTCTTACAAAATTGAAATTATAATTGCATTTTTCAGTATTTATGTTTTGCTGAATGCGTATTCTTTTCCCATTGGTGCAAATAATACAACAAAAAATTAATTTCTAAAACATAACTCAGGTGCCGCACTTGCGCTGGTGTTAACTTTGATCTTCTGATTACAGATCACTGCATGACAGGCATTTGGTTCAACACCTTAAATATGAGTCTCAGAAGAAATACCTCTTCACCCACCGTAACAAAGATTAGGTTTGCTCTTCTGAATAATATACTGCGTTTTGAGAACTGGGAGACACTTTATACTGAAAGCAATTCTGGTAGGGCTTATGATCTATTTCAAAATGTCGTAATTCTATGTTAAAAAGTTGTTTCAAAAAAAGTGCCAGAATGTGAACGAGAAAATCAGAATGTTCCGTTATAACTACTATTACTCTATGATGTGCAGTCGCAAGGCAACGCTAAAAGAGTGGCAAGCTATTAATACTCGTAGTATAATAATTAACTTCAATGTATCCAACAATTCTAATTCTATTATACTCGATAGCAATGGTGTTTTAATTGACGATCCTTCAACGGTCGCAAATAAATTAAATTACTTTTTTTCTTCTGTTGGTCTGATGTCCCACTGAAATGCTTTCTATAATCGTGTATCGGGGGTTGTACTTCACGTAGTGGTAGTTTCTACTTTACCCCAATCACTGTGTCTGAGATTTATGGATTAATCAACTCGGTCAACAATTCTTCTACTACTTACTTTAAAGAACATCGCTCTAATATAGCAGATATCTTAGCTCATCTGTTTAAGCTTAGTATGTTCACTGGGGTTAACCCCGTTAAACTAAAATCTGCTAATGTTATTACGATTTTAAAAAAAGGGGAGTAGTAACAACTACAGACCGCACGCAGTTCATGTTCAAGTTCTGGCAGTTCTTCGAGAAGGGTTTTAAGTTCCGGATCGTCGGTAAGCCTTAACTCGTTTAACTGTATTTGACTTGTTGCACTGCGGATCGCCACTTTTTGAATATACATATATGAGGAGAGGTGTTAGTCCTGTTATTGCCTCTATGGCAGCTGTTGGACAGGTTCGCATGGCTCCGGAGATACCTAGGCACGCAAGCCCATGAACCTTTTTGAGTTTCTTTATCGCGATCTTTTTTGTAGATTTTATCCCCCATACTATGGAAGCGTATGTTATAATGGGTCTTATCATCACTGTGTAGATCCAGTGAACGATCTTTGGAAAGATTCCCCAGGTTCAGGCGACAGACCCATAAAGCTCTATTAGCTTTAGTGATTTTGTTGTTACTGGGATCTATGAAAAGATTTTCCTTGATGCACCAGTCTATGGCTGTCTTTAGAGCATTTTTCATTTTAGATGCGACTCCAATTGAGTCTTCGCCTCTCACAATGATGACAATATCATCGGCAAACCGTCATTAGCAGTACATTTTATATAAAACCTTATTCGGACTTTAAAATATTGGAAACAGTAATATTTGGGATTTATAAACTATCTAGGGTTTTTCTTTGACATTTGTCAATTTTATTTTAGATATAACCAAAACTCCAAGAGCTACTACGCATACCAACAAAATTTGTAAGATGGTTCAAATATTCCCTAATGCAATAGAAATGAAAGTACATCAGTAATGTTAACGTTTTAGTTCGAACAAAATCAGCCCTATTGTAAGTTTCGCGTGAACAAGATTCCACCCGAAAAAAATCCCTTTTTTCTTTTCGCCTATTGTGAATTTCGGGCGAAAAAAATGTTCATGTTCGAAAGATTCCCCTTATTGGCAGCTCTCAATTCGGGCGGAATTAAACGTCATTCAGAGCTAAAATGTTCACTTATTTTTTTGGGGCGAACAGGATTTTAATTAATAGGTTTGGACCGACCAAAAACGGTACGTGCCAAAAAAGGCGGCTACAAATAAAATAAATGGACAGATATTTGTTTGTTTGTTGATAACGTCTCGTCCTCATTTACTTTAAGACAGTGGCGGATCTACGGGGGGGGGGGGGGGTCATCGGGTAAAGACCCCCACTAGGGAGGTCCGAACCGACCTGAATCTGAAATGCTGGTATTCTGTCGCCGATATATATATATATACATAAATCGAATATGCTTTAATTTTTTTTTGTGGACCCCCCCCCATAGTCGAGATCCTAGATCCGCCACTGCTTTAAGACCAACCAATTTTTCCTGTTATTCAATCGCCGAAAATGCCATCTCTATGTAGAGCTCTTGACGATGAATGCTATCATATGCGGCCTTAAAGTCAATGAAAAGATTAAGTCTCGACTTGAAATTTGTTGGTCCTTTTTGATATCCACCATCTGCAAAAACAACGTAAACAAGCTGCGACTTTCACGATAGGTGGAATCGCTTATTTTTGTTTGGACTGGTAAGCAAATCCAGCAAATATTGGAATGCTATTTTATAAACTCTTAAAATATCCCAGTACTTATTAAAAAAAAAAAACACTAAACAGCGACTGATGTCCCTGCGCCGTTAAATGTTTACATTTTTGGCTTTATTTCATTTGGCGTTTTTTAAGAACCGCAGTACTACGCAATGCAATTTAATACAAAATATTCTTAACTTCCCTATTTCTTTTTTGCATTTAATTTATTTGGCACTTTATAAAGGGTTTTTCAACAGGGACGCTACAAAAGTAGAGCGACAGGGACAGCAAACGACGCCGAATTTCTTGCCGCTCTTTTGACATTTCTCTTCAGTAAGGTTTGCCATTTCATGATGGAAAGATAAACGAGCCAACAACGAGTCGAAATTATTAAAATTTACTACCGAAAATCGGAGTCAGTGGCCTCAACGTTAAGAGCGCTACCAATTATTGGTCGTCATAATCGTCCTAGCAGATCAACAATTGAGCGTCTAGTGGACAAATTTGAATCCACAAGCACAGTAGTAAATGTTCCCGTAACAGTGAGACAAAGAAGTGCCCGTAGTGTCGAGAATATTGCTGCCGCTGGGGCTTCAGTTGAAGAAAGCCCAAATGTGTTTCTCACACGTCGTTCTCAAGCGGTGTGTATCTCTGTGACGTCGTGACCGAATATTTTTGGCCCCAATTGGATGATATGAACTTGGAGGACATGTGCTTCCAACAGGACGGCGCCACAAGCCACACAGCGAATGCCACAATCAATTTATTGGAAACCAAGTTTGGAAACCGTTAGACTATTTCCTGTGGGGCTACGTCAAGTCTATGGTCTATGCCAACAAGGCAGCGACGATTGATGAACTTCGTACGAATATCGAACGTGAAATTGCAGCAGTATCGACCGATTTATGCTTGAAAACCGTCGAAAATTGGGTTCAGCGTCTGGACTTCTGCAAGCGTGCCCGTGGTGGCCATGCAAAAGAAATCGAGTTCCATACATAATGGCATCGAACGTACTTTCACACGAATAAAGAATTTCATTGATATCCAAAACCGTTTTTGTTTTATTTAAAAAAAACTTTTGTAGCGCTCTTATTGAAAAACCCTTTATTTTAAAGCTGCCAAAACACAAATTAGGCGTGTTCGTCTGTGTTCAAAATGTCACTGTCGATTCGAAGTGAAATATCATTCGGGCGAAACTCACAATAGCTTTTAAAATTCCGGGCGGACAGAATTTCATCAGGCGAAATATTTTCCGGGCGAAACTCACAATAAGGCTGAATAGTTTTTTTTAATGTTGCGTTAAAGCAACCATGGGAATAAATGGGTTTAGGGAGAACTGTAATAGTCGGAGCGGTGCGTATACGGCGCCGTCCAAAACTAAGCGAAAACAAGGAGTTTGTGGTGATTGCTCCGTTTTGTCTGGGTTCGTTTACGTTCGAAAACGATCCCATTCGCACTTTACGTCCGTTAATTTGACAACCAGTTTTTTGTACGGGAAACACAGGCAATTACTTCCATTCACATTTTTCTATTTACTTCAGCAATTTATAGGTCGGAAGGAACGGTTCGTTCAAATAAAACATTAGCTAGCTACCGTTTTTGTCCGTCGATTATAGTTGGGCCCCTAACATTAAAAAAAAGAAAATAAAAAATCTAAAAATCATAGAAATTACTTTCAGCTAATACTGTACACATTAATTTTATGTTTTATTTTAAACTTACCAATTATGTGAATAATTTTTTCTCGTCTTGTTGATGTTCTACCAATTAAAAAATTCTCTGGTTTAACATCTCTATAAATTAAGTGTCGACTATGAACATATTCGATCCGGTGGAGCTACAGTAAAACAAAAAATAATTAGTATCTTTTTATTTTTCCAATAAACGTTAAATTAAATAAAAAACGTTATTATTTTCAAGTTGATAAAAGCAAATAATTATATTTAAACAAAAAATTAAAAAATTAATTATCATGCTTTGAAATGATTTATTTATTATTATTATTTTTTAAATTTATATTAAAAAAAAGAAGATATTTTATAGCAGTGTCTCAACTAGCGATAATGAGCATGAATGATTTGAATTTGAAATACTTTTGCCTGGATATACGAATTGAGTACGAGTACTAAGTATGTTCATACATAAATGTTAAAATTAAAATAAAAAGTAAAATAAATAATACAAAAAAAGCAATACATCTCTCGAGGTGAGGGTTATCCTGGAAAGGAATAAAAAAAATATTTGTCGCATTGACTGATGACATTGCATTGATATCCTCTTCCGACAACGACCTCTTTTATACATGAACTGAATTTTCTACTAATTTTTTTTTTTTTTTTACTGAGAACGAGAGCGCTTCTTGAAACGATTTTTCCTGAGCACAACGACGTGGTGGGAGTGGGAGATGAAAAACGAGTTAAAAGTCAGTTTTTTTATTTCTACGAATTGGACGATTGCCAAACGTTCTTAGGTTGTGAAAGTGGAAGGATACAATGTGTGTGAAAGAAAGAGCGCGAGAGAGATACTCGTAGATAGCGAGAGAGAGTGGAACGATATTCGTATTTCATAGTCATTCGTGGTGTCTGTTCAATCTGCTTGGTAGCTTTTCCAAATAAGATTGGGGTGAAATATTCTGATGTGGGATACGTGTTGAAGACAATGGGTATATGGGTGGATGTGGATGGATGGATGGATGGTGCTAGTGTAGTATAAGGATGCATTTCAACATCGTCTGGATTGATGAAAAAAGAAAACTTCCATGGTGGATATAGTTATTGACGGGCTCTACTTCAACATAGGTGTTTTATTTTCAATCGATTTTTAGTTCAATATGCACAGTAGTCGATAGGGATTGATAAACTAAAACATAGCAGGGGAATTGCGAGACTTTGACGTTTAAAGATGTCGTAAAATCAGTTAACTTTTTACTTTAAGTACATTTCCAATTTAAAAGTAATTGCGATAGTATTTTCCCACTTTCCATAGATTGCTACATAACTTATCAAATGTTATTGGAATGCAAAACTGAATTTTTCTTTGAAGTGAATGAACCCATAAAGTTTGGTTCTTTTTGTCATTATAGTGGAAGGAAAACGTCATAGGAAAACATTCCATCTTCCTGTTGACTTTTTTAGTTGCAAGGGAAACGTTGTAAGAAAACCGCCCATAACCCTTTTAAGAATTAAATGTCTTAAAAAAGGAGATTTCCATTATTGGACTTAGTTGTAAGGGCTAATGGGAACGGGACAGTGGGGACATTTGTCTCTTCACTCGCGGTTAATGATCTCATTGTCAGTTCCCCAAAATCAAACGCATTTTTACCCAAAATTCTTTATAAGATATAGCGCGTTTTGGCTGCAGTGTCTCTACGGGTCGGGGACCCGTTAAGTAAATAAAGCACGTTTTGGAACTTGTTGAAAGTATCATGTCACGAAATGCACCCTATGGGGGTACCCGAGAAGCCAGAAAATTCTGTTAGATCTCTTCATTGATGAATATTCTTGATCTTAAAACAAAATAAATAAATATAAGGCATTAACGGCTCATAATATAGGGCCTAAGGCTTGGCTTCTCCAACCATTTATGTGTGCGAAGTGGAAGGGACCAATTTTAAGCCGAATCCAACGGCAAATTGGAGAAGCTTCTCATGACAGTTGATATTCTTGGATGTTTGTCAGACGTTCGCAAGAGGTGACCTGAACCTGGATCTCATTTTGTTAAAGTTTTATTTGAACCAAAGTGTCCGCCAAACGGTGAGTCGTGAATCTTGTAGTTGTATTGCTGCAGCCGGTCTATCAAACGTGCCAACTGACTTTCGGGATTTTTGAAAGATAGCAATCAGTTGAGAGCGGCATGGTCAGTGCGTAAATTCCCGTCCGAACAAATAAACATGAAAATTGTAAACCGCTTTGATCATCGCCAACAGTTCTTTGCGGGTTGTGTAGTAGTTTCGTTCCTGTTTACTTAACACCCTACTGAAATACGCTATAACTCTTTAATTGCCACCCTGAATTTGCGACTAAACCGTGTCAACAACGAAGTCGCGGTATGGGAGAGCATGTCCCAAAACCGGTGGCGTTGTGAGACAAAGCTTTAGTTTTTTAAAAGCCTCATCATACACTAACACTAACCTCTGCGCCAACTTGATAAAGCCTTGATGTTAAATAAGGTTAGAAGTGGCACTCGGCAGAAGTTTAAACCCTTAGATCAGTTAAATGTCCTTCGTGATACCACGAGGATCTGAAAAAATTTTATGTACCGCACGAGATTTGTAATGTCAGTATTGGTTAACACTAAGATCATTATCGAGAAAGCTTCCAGATGAAATTTCCACAGTTCCCTGGAATGTCCCTATGCCCAGGCACTTAGCACAGGTTAACATTGAACTGCTCCGCCATCTCATTAAGAGATGATCAGCAGACTAGGGTTTCTTCGGGATTTATAAAGAAGAAGCGAATATCACGTTTCTCAATAGCCACGATTAGACTTCTTTAATCCCCATCACTTCCACCTGGAACACACTGCAGTGATTGGGAAGACAGAATGAGGCCGAGATTCAGTCTATATGAGAAAACTCATCTGGCGTAGAGAAGTTGATCGATTCATCCTCCTAGACTTGGAAATCTCTGTCTAACTGTAGCAGGGGTATGTTCCTGTCTTGAGTTCTTTCCATTTCCATCTCAGTCCATTTGAGAATACGGCTAAAAAAAAGTCCAAAAAGCTTCCGATAGTCCGAAAATATCCGGTTGGTCCTTAGGCATCAAAGCTCAGGCATAGATTTACGTTGACTTACGTCATCAGGTCACGATGCAAAGCTATTATTAAAGCGCCTTCAGGTCTTTTGCATTGTCATAGAGAGCGTTATTGGAGGCTATTCTTCAATATTCATAAAAGGTAACATCAGATCTTCAGATTTCTAGGAAAAGGCGTGTTGCACTCGATTAACCTGGGCCATATGTTAGGCCCAATCCAAACATAAAGGATCTTAGAACTTTTTTTTATAAATTGACAAATTGATTTTAATAAACCCAAACAGTCTACACTTACAAGAATTAAAGCAAGACGATCATCGTTTGCGTCATGATTTCAATGAAAAGGTTGGAACAGTTGAAAATCAATCCACTTTCCTTACCGTCAAATTTTGTTTAGATTCTGTTTCTTTTTCAATAAGTAAAATATCCGCTAGTGGAGCGAGGAGAATCCAAATGCGATTGATTAGCTACCTATGCAACAAAAATGCAATGTTTAGCGCGGTTTATTGGCTGTCGTTGTCATTGGGCCGTACTTCTTCAAAAATAAACATCATCAAATTGGCACTGTCAATGGCGCTTTGAAAAATTAATACAAAGGGACTAAAAGCTGTCTTCCAACCATCTGTGTGTGAAAAGTTATATTTTCGGCACAAAGAGAATTAAACTTCAATTTTAAGCCGACTACTTACGGCAAATTTGAGAAGCTCTCTTGGCAATTGATACTCTTGGATGTTTTGCAGACTTTTGCAAGAAGTGGTGCAGTGGAAAACACAACTGAACTGTTACTTGGCGGGATTTGAACTTGGGACCTCCTCGATCATTATTTCAACGCACTGACCACTGCGCCGGAGAAACCATCGAGTCATTAAAGGAAGTGTTGGACAAAAACATTATTAACGGAAATGGAGCTGTGGCCCGGCCTTCAAGATCGTGTGATCGGTGTTTGTGGTGGCCATACGCCCGAAATCATTTTTTAAATAATCTCATAAAATTATCCATTGAACAAAAAATGTTGGCTTATTTCCTTGATTTGTGAGCGCTGCGAAATTACGCTAAATGCATTGCACAAAACAAAGCTACAAAATTATGCTCGCAGCGCAATAACAACAAAAATATGGCGTATTTTGGGTGTAATTTAATTTTTTGGGGCTTTATTTTTTTTTTAGAATTGGGGTGCTATTTCATTATGAAATAAGGCCCAGCTTTCTGAGAATGAAATTAAACACAAGGATATTTTCTCGACTTTATTTCGCTAATTGGATTAATCTAAAAATGCATTCGGTGTGACCGCATCGCGGGTTAAAGGAATTAAACCTTTTTCCCGTATGGTTTAGCCCGCAGGTTGAAGGAAATTAACCCTTTTATTAATATCACGAAAATTCATTGCTCCGCTAAGGGTGGGGCTAGTTGTCTGGTGGGTGCCTATAAACCTGCGAAGCGGGCCACCAAAAACACTGTTTGATTCGATAAAGTAATCTATGAGAGGCAAGCCGTCCAAAAAGTTGCAGAAGATACCAAGTGTTCTTTAAAGTATTTTGGATGTATGTATTTTCATTTGTTTGAAATATATAGGTTCGAGGGTCTTCATTTAGTGTTTGTGTTTCTCGGTAATTTTCATTTTTTTGTTGGGTTAATTTCTACAGGCGAAATGGGGCCTAATTTCATAATGAAAATTAATCCAATTTTTGAGGGGTTACTTTTTTTATAATATACACGCTCTAAAGGGATTCATTAGAACCCTCATAATGTAATAGCTATACAGCGGGGGCTTTAAGGAAATTAGGGTGAGAAGAAACGGAGAGATACCGATGCACGTGAATGTTTGTAAGTTATAATGTGAAGGAAAAACAATGCGTTGAAGAGTATTCGACATTCGTGTTGTACGGCTGAGCAAAGATTCTTTGAACTTCACTGAACGCCCGAACACAGGCTTGAGGGCGAACTTGCGGTTGAAATGTTCAAGGGGAGGAATACAACTGGCTATTTGGTTTGAGCACTTATAGTGGAAATACCGATTGACGATTTTTCGCAGCGTCTGATTTGTGTGCGTTTTATTTCAATTTGAATCATGCAGCTCTTTAAAAACACCCTATCCTGACTTTGTTGACAAATATTTAATAAAGATTATATCCCCTTGGTACAGTTACAGTCCCTGGCCAAATTATTAGACGCACTGTAGGTTTTTAATATTTTTATGTTCATAAATACATATTGTTTCTATTACTATGAGGTTTTATTTGTGTCAAGAATTACATAATAAGGTTAATAATGAAAAAATATACATTGTATCTAGTAAGAAAATCAAAGCTGAATAAGATCACCTGATAATTAAGATTTTACATAGAACCTTACAGTGCGTCTAATAATTTGGCCAGGGACTGTATATAGTGTAGGCAAGTATATTTCCACCCAATGGAAAACTGAGAATGTTTAAAATATTAACAAGTATAAAAAGGAAGTAGACAAATGCCCTATTTTTGTTTAAAAACTCATTGAAAAAAACGGAACAAATGTGAGCCAAAAAAGTGATGAAATGAAAAAGTACCAAAGTACAATTATGTATATTTTTTACCACACTATGTCCACCATGAAATATATGTATATTTTGTTAACATAATATGTAGGATAACGTTTGGGTATATATATATATTATATTCTTTTAACATTCAAATAAAAATACATAGGTAGCTGCATACAATTTAAAAAAAAAAAAAAAAAAAAAAAACTGACTATTTAAATACTTATCAAAGCAAATGCATTCCAAAAATATTCTAAAAAAATGATTATGAACAAAAAAATAATTGAAAGATGTAAAAAAGCGCTTTAAGCCATAGTTAAACAAACAAACAAAAAAAAAGCTAAGTTAGCAGTATACTATTTCACTCAATTAAACAATATTTATATATGTAGATACAGAGTAGTTAAATGAAAAATTATCTCATTATTTTTGTAAAACTTTTATGTTTTGGTTTTTTTTTTTTGCTTATTTTCTTAAAATGTACTTACTAATTGTATAGCTATCAGTAGTACGGTCTTCAGAGTAAATCGTCTGCCGCATATATCAAATAAATCTTCAAGTGATGGACCAAGCAATTCCATAACAAGTGCATTATATTTGCCGCATGGTCCGAAGTAATATACTTCAGGGACACCCTCTGCTGTGTGTCATGTTTATGTGTGTGTATACGTGTGTGTGTTTTACATTTTTATGCAATGGTATGTTTGTGTTTTTTGTTTTGGTATATAATTCGCATTTAAGGAGAATATCGTGTGTACCGTTGGGAATTTGATTGTAGATTTAATTTTTATTTTTGGCGCGCAAAGTTTTGAAAATATTTTTATTTATTTTGATTTGTCGGAATATTCGCACGAATTTGAAAAAGAAGAAGAGAAGAAGAAAAGAACATTAAAACAAAACAATAAACAAATAAAATAATTGAAAGGAAACTCAAAAGAGAAATTAGTAACAATAACTGACAGGGAGTTGTCTTTTTTTTGTATTTTTATTTATGTAAATTGTATTCTACCTTTTCTATATTGTTTGTGATCTCTGAAAGGGGGATATACATTTTGTTTGGGATGGATTTAAACTTTCACGTGGAGCGGAGGAAGAGGAAACGAATCTGTTGTTCTCTGTCCCAGTTGGAAGTTTGAAAATAGAAATTCTCGAAGCATATTTAATTGTTCGTGGACAAAACTTTATTTTTTTAGCGCTCGCGAGCCACGGTTTTAAACAAAAATAAAAAAATAAAATAAACATATAGTATATGAATATACAAGTTAGCTATAAATACGTTATCGTATTAGATAAAGATACAAACGTGCACAGGTGGGTATGGTGGTGGGAAAGTTTAAAAAAAATAATAATAAAATCATCATCAAAAAAAGAAACACAATAAATGCAATTTTTTCGATTCAGTTTTTCTGAGGTTGGCGTCAACGATGCTCTCCTTAAAGTGAAATGATTTTGTGTTGATAGCGCGAGAAATAGAGATAAGACAGAGTGGGGGAGGGGAATGCCAAATGTGTTTTTTTTTTCAAATAAGCAAAACAAAAATATACATACATACTAATCAGAATCACAGAGAGAAACGGAACAAAAATAAATAATAAAATAAGATGATAGAATGAGAAAAACAAACAACGCACTACTAAAACAAAACCAAAAAATAAACAGTATCGGCTCAAAATAGTTAAGTTTAAATGCAAACAATAAATTCAACAAACTAGACAAAAACTCTTATAAGGAAAATAAAAACAAAAATAAGAACATTTCATATACAAGAACAGAGCAGCTGAGCTGTGGTTATGAGTGTTTTGGTTTCAATTTTAATAACAGACTTATAATAGACTTTTTTAATGTAAAAAAAACTAAACTAATACACGTATTAGTTGTGTGTATTTAGAAAGAAACCACACGCACACTAAAAATAACGTCTACAATTAATGAATTTGTTTAAGACAAAACGAAATACATAAATTTATTCATTTTAATTATTTTTGTTTTTCATAAATATTTCATTGAGTGTGTGAATGATACATTCGTTGAATAAAAATGCTATCCTGCTGGAGTGTGATTAGTTTAACCTTGATTGGATTTATTTATTTATTATTTTGCTTGCTATCAGCTGTTGAGACACTTAACGTAATAAAGTTTTCGTAGGCATTTTACTCAATGATACTTTTTTCTATTTATTACGATTGGAAGGTAACTCGTCGTTGTGTGGATTTTGGGGAGATAAAGGGACAAGCGAGGTGATTGGGAAAATAGCAAAGGGAAGGCGATAAGCTTCGGCTGAATTAAAAAATCAGAATACCTATCCCCCAAGCACGTTAAAACTCACAAAGAGAATGTTTTACCTAACCTGGTTTTTGACTTGTTCTCCGTTACATACATTTTGTGAGTCACCTCTCGCACAAGAGCCTATATATTTGTTAACGCGTGTTGCCCACACTTTATTGTTGATTAGAAATGAAACTCACGAACTTGCATGGTATAAATAAACCTGCTAAAAATAAAAACATTCCATTCGGTGCGGAAAATGTAAAGGCAAATGTGCACATACTGAACAACTTGTTTGTATTTAGATGTTTAATGTGATTAACGAATGTGCATGACAAATCATGCACTTACTTGGAGATCAAATTTTGGTTTCAGTTATGCAAGACAATTCCAACAACTGCGCCATCCATAGCGCTCAAAACAGCAAAGTAATTAAAGCTCTCCAAAATTGTTGAATCGAAATAACATTCGGAGGTTTTATACGAAAGCCAAGCAACTGGCTTGCTGTTTTCAGGTCCAAAACGCAGGTTCTGCGAAACAGCGAAGCAATGGGGAAAAGTACTAGTAGCAGCTGTTAAATTGACACCAAGTAAAAAGAGTGCTACGACCAAAATAGAATCTACGGCTGGTTTGCCGGGTATAAGATTATACGGGCTGTCGTTGTAAGCAATCGTAAAATAACAACCGTCTTCTCTAATATCAAGTTACACCTTTATTCACTTTCAAAACAATACTAAATTTACTTACATACTACTCAATGACATAAATATCGGACGATCACAATTAGTAGTCCTCTGGCGTTGCCATCTTGACAGTACAACGTCCAAACAATCAAGAAAGAGATTTGCGGAGCTATACAAAAGCTAAAGAATAGCAAGACCACCGGGTCTGATGGTTTACCAGCGAAACTCTTCAAAAATGGAGGCGTTGTTTTGATAGTGCGCATACAATAAATCACCAAGAAGCGTAGAAGAGAGCGACTATCAGCTCCTAAGCAACGTACCGTATTAACGTCTAAAGCCGTTCTGCAACACACTAACCGACACCTACCAGTGTGGCGTTTGGCCCAGCACATCAACCTGACTGAGGCAAATTGTTGAAAAGACCAACGAGTTACAAATTGTGACTCACCACACCACGCATCCCCAAGTTTGAACCTAGACTGCACACTAACAGCCGTATAAAATCAAGTCAAGAGAATGAGTTGCAGTATAAGGATTGTTGGAGAGTTGTTTGTATCCAATAACGTTCGAGAAACTCACTACTTTACGAAATGCCTTTTTTGCTCAATGTATCTAATGGAAAGTCCAAATCAACAGAGTCGATTGACTGTCAATTGTGCTACCAGGCAGATTTCATGTTTAAGGTGTTATTCGTTTTAATTTTTTTATGCGCCACGTTTTTTGTTGTACCCCGTGGGGTATGCTCAATTGCTCATAGCTGCTTTATAAACGCCGATTTGAGGTCCTTGTTTGAATCGATCAGAATTGAGCAGCGATGTGTAAATTGTAACCGCATCATCGACAGACCATTTTACTTAACTTATAAGGCTGTTTTGGAACTGCTAAATAAATAAAAAATTATAAGGCATTTATGGCCCTTAAAAGGCCTAAAACCTAGCTCCTCCAACCACTTTCTTTGCGAAGTGGAAGGGACCTACAATTTTGAGCCGAATCCGAACGACGAATTTGAAAATCTTCTCATGACAATTGATACTCTTGTATGTTTGTCAGACGTTCGCAAGAGGTGGGGCAGTGGAAAAACAACTCTAGATGTTACTTGGCCTGGAGGGAATTGAACCGGGGGACCTTTCGATTAGTAGTCCGACACACCACTGCGCCCAACTGCCAACTGCTTCCGTAAAGTAAAAGATAAAATCAAACTTATAATAATAACATTTCGGGCCATAAAAGCCGTGCTTAGCTACATTTTTCTTAGCACGAGTGTAGGTGACTTAAAAAATCATTGAACCCCTACGCCAATAACCACTGGGACAGTTCAAAAAGGCTGAAGTCCACTTTGACGAGCCTCCAAAAAGTGGGCGTTGAAAAAAACTTTGCATGCACTGTAAGGACTGTTTTTTAAATGGCTTCAACTGACACTTCGACACCTAAGAGAGTATATGTTCCCAATATCAGCTTTCTTGGTCGAATTTAACGGCCTCAAAGTTGGTGACAGACAGACATAAATAATCTATGTAGCTAGATCAACATAACTTTCGTACATATTTTTAATTTTAGAGGTCTACGGCCAATATATGATATACTTTATACTGAGGATGACTTGGATCACTGCCCACGGAGGAATTCAGAGTGCTGAAAAAGTCAAAACTTATGACAGGAAAGACTTAGCAGTTACCCTTAGTCTTCCACAATGGGTGTTGTTTTGTGATATCACTTCTACGTTTTCAGAGCATTGTATACAAGATTGGACGTACTACATGCTGACATTGAAAGAGGCTAATGAACGGTCTTAAAGTGAGCAATTCAAAATGTTTAATCAGAAGGATCTTAAAGTAAGTTTTTTTTTCTACCCTTTGTTTCACAAATCTCCTGCGACCTAAAATATATTTTGTTTCAAAGGGTAGCGCCTGGAATACAAGATGTGGCCTCAGCGTGAATCTGCGTAAAACTGAACTGATGCTGTTTACAAGATACCGACTTTCAATCTCTCTCGACTAAAAATAAAACACTCTTCTTATCTTCCGAAACTAAATATCTGAAAGCGAAATATAGAACACCGGATACTCAAAGCATGTGTCGCTTTCTACGCCCCTGTAGCAGAACTTTAGGCAAAAGGTGGGAACTCCGGCCCAAGATGGTGCTGTAGATGTGCACAGCCGTACTACGTCCCATCCTCACCAACGGGTCACTAGTATGGTGACCTGCGATAAGCAAAGCTTTTAACATCCATAAACTCAATCGAGTTCAGAGGTCGGTTGGTAATGGTGCAGCCGCGCTTCTTCGGTAGAGTCTGACCTATGCTACTAATGTTCTTTTAAACCTCCCCACTTTCGACCTTCATATCAGATTTACTGCATATTGTAGCGCAGTAAGGCTCAGCGAATCTGGGTTATGCTCATCTAAACCCTACGGTTACAGTAAGGAGATTGACTACCCGTGGATCATGCGACTGCTACAACACAACGTAAAAACATAACCTTAACAAAGCCGCCCAAATCTATTTCCCATCCAGAACGGAATAATGGAGCGTTCCAAATAAACCATGAAGTAGAGATTTTTATCGAAGGTTCGAAAATGTAATGCGGAGTCGGCACGGGCATATACTCAGCGGAACTGAACACATCCAAATCATTTTAACTCCCGGATTTCTCTAGTGCATTCCAGGCTGAAATACTAGCGTTCAGGGAGATTTGTATCATACTCACCCTTTTCCCCATAACCAATGGAGATGTTGCCATCTTTATTGATAGCCAAGTAGCTATAAAAGCTCTCGACCCACACTCCATATTATTGAAAGTATTCGCACAGTGTAAAGACGCAATCACGTGGTCCAAGCGACGACTTCAACATCAATCTCCTCTGGGTTGCCAGCCATAGTAACATAGAGGGCAATAAAAAAGTCTATGTGCTGGCAAGGCACGGCTCTACCCTTGGTAGCTTATTTGTAGAGACAGTCTCTCCTCTTAGAGGCGTTGTCAAAGGAAATATATGACATCACTAACTTTTTACGAGCGAACTCAAGATGGAGCACCCTAAGCAATTGCATCATATCCAGGAAGATATCGCCCTCCTTCAACGCAAAAAGAACTCAAAATCTAAGAAGCTGTACCGGACAGGAGATTGCTAGAATTGTGGCAATCAGCACTGGACATTGGCCCGTCGCCACACACGCTGCCAAGTTGGGCATCCCTTTCAACCTACACTGCCACAATTGCAAAGATCCAGTGAAAAAGGAAACCCTTCACTATTTCACCAGCGAATGTCCGGCCCTAGATAGAACCAGACAGCACACACTCGGCAAACCATTCTTTGATGATCTATCAGAATTAGGTCATATAAAATTCTACAATATCGTTGAATTCCTCAATTTCACAGGATGGATTTGAAACACAAATTGACACTCTTGGTCACTTGAGTGGTGGTATCAAAACGGCGTCTATGCGCTATTTGCGTCCTGGTGTGCTAACAGGCAGCCACTCCAACCTACCTTCCTAAACGTATTATAAAAGAAGTAGTAAGGAGCGCTTTTGACGGCTTTATATTTATATTTATACAGAGTTCATCCATTCTGCTCATATCCATTCTAAAACATAGCTTCTCCAACCAATTGTGAAGTATTTATATTTTTGGCACGATCGGAAGGGACCTACAATATTGCGCCGTCTACGAACGGCAAATTTGAGAAGCTTCTTATGAGAATTTATACTCTTATATGTTTGTAAGACTTTTGCAAGAAGTTAGGCAGTCTGGAACACATTCTCATACAATTCTTTAGTGTTAATTCCAAAGACTCTCGATTCCAGCTTTATTTTTTGATTAGTCGATGAACCAGAACAGATTTCTAGCCTCCATTGCCAATGTGTCAAGCTATATAATATTCCAAAACAGCATTCTCTAACCATAGCATAGTTCGGGGAAGCACAAAACATGGCCATTTTTGGAATTAAGCCAAATATTTGCAGGTGACTTGTATTCTAATTCGAGCTTAAAGCCGCATCTAGCAGCCGTCACTCTTATGAAGATTTATATGGATGAGAGCACAAAAACAGCTTCTAGTGCTGCCGTAGGGCTGGAATACCGAGACAGCTAATGCTCTTTAGTTTAGCTTAGTTGCCATTGTACGCTCAAGACCGTACGTATGAGACAATGGATCTAACCATCAAGATGTAGACCATCGTTTTGGGACCAAGACCCCAAGTTCTAACAGACAGGCGACTGATGGACCACATGGCACAAGCCTTGTATAGCCTTGTATTGTTTTGTTGCAGTTGACAAGAATAAAGCCAAACGGGTGCTTGTTGTTAACACGCATGCAGCAAATACGTCAAAATCGATATTCCGTTTAAATATTTGGAAAACTGAAAGCAAAGAGCACACAACCTACAAAACTGTCGTCAGTTAGAAAATTGCTTGCCTATGAGATATTAGTGTTGTTAATGCCATCTATGAGCGGACATGATATTTCCCCAACTACTACATTGGGTCTGTTCACCCATAGATCGCATAGAGGCATCTTTTTTTGGTCGTTCGCCGTCCGCGAACATGACATATATAAATGTAATCTTGTTTCTTATTTAGTCAGTCAAAAAAGTTCTCTAGACCGTAACGGCGACCACGCATCAAATATAACAAAAAAAATGTACTGACCACGCATTAAATATAACAAAAAGTTTGTACAACAAAGAATTAAAATAAAAGATCTAGTTTGTTCATCTTCGACGCAAACAGTCTGTTTTCTGAAAAGATCCATTGTGTATTCAGCATAGTAGCGTTGTCATCTCCCTTACTTGTCCACTCTATACAAGCTTTAAACATTTCAAATACATGAAATGCAATTTAGTTGCAAAAAAATAAGGATTCTGCGTTCATCACACGGCCCATTTGGAAGTAAAATTTTACATTAAAGCCTTAGTTTCTAATTTTTGTTTTATTCACATTGTTGAAGTACTTCAGTTTAACAGTTTTTTTTTCGCTACCGTCACTTAAAATATAGAGTTGCGATAACTCACAAATCATTTTAGTGACCATCTAAAATATACGCGTAGTTCTTCCTATTTTTCCACCACCACGACTTTACCTTCCAATTTGTATTTTTATGTTGTTTACTTTAACACAGACAGTGAACAAATTCTTGACTATCTTGTGAGTAAATTGCATTCGAAAACGTTAAAAATTTTTGTTTGCTCTAAAAAAACGAAAAAGAAAACATTTCTTTTTATTTTTATAATTTTTGAATTAAATTTAACAAGAAAAACGAGTACGAAAATAAAGTATGTAAATTAAAAAAGAAAAGCAAAATAAATAAAACTTACTAGTTGCTTAGCTATCATCAGAACAGTCTTAAGGGAAAATTTACGGGAACATATATTGAAGAGATCTTCTAATGATAGTCCCAATAATTCTAATACCATGGCATTGTAACGGCCACCACATGTGCCCAGATGATAGACACGTGGTATACCCTCTGGAAAATTATCTTCAAAAAGAGGAATAGTTCAAAAAAATGTTGGCTTTTTTTTCAAATTTAAATTGCATTTCTTTGTACATCTGATGGTCTTTATTTATCCCCGAAGAATATGCTTGAGAAATTCTATTTTTTTTGTTTTAGTAGGGAATTTACTAAGGGATTTGAATTTTTAAAAAGGGTTTGGAGGATTTTTATTTTTTTTTCAAAACAATTGGTGTGTTTACCAATAGTTTTTGTGGGGAAAAAATCAAAATGTAGAGTAGTGCAGGAGGTGTAGGTTGGTTGTACATTTTTATTGTTTCCGGCAAGTTTGTGGTAGTTTCAATGAAATAAACATTTGGCATTACCGGCCCATGGAGGGCCTTAAAGAAAGAGAACTACTATTTAAAGCCGACTCTGAATGGCAAATTTGAAAAACTTCTCATAACAATTGATACTCTTGGTTGTTATTCAGACTTTCGCAAGAGTTGGGGTGAACATTCATTTTGGCCAACTAGATCTTGAGACTCAGTTTTTTTTTTTAAATCTGGTTGTAAAAATGATTTTGAAAACTATAGAAGAGGAAGCTTTTCCAAAGCAACAAAAACGAAAGGCTACAGTCCGTTCGGGCGAACTGTTGGATACCCTCTGCCTATATATTTCTATCCACCAAAGTGAATTTGGTTTGAAAGTGGTGTTGGTTTAAGAGTTAGGTTAGGTTAGATTATAGTGGCACCCTGATTAAGAAAGCGCTGGTGAGATATTTTGCATGTTTGTCAGGGTTCCGCTCAGAAGTCTAACGCACCAACCACTAGGTTAGGTTAGGTTACTGGGTTGACGGGGCAAGAGAATCCTGCGCCCGTCACACTTAGGTCAATGTAGACCCATTGTGATACCCTGGAGGTTATGATTCCCTCACTTAGGAACCAATGAAAAAGCTATGAAAAACCTAGCGGGCTTACAAACCATCCCGATGCATTTATGAACTTGTGCAAGTCGTTCACAGACTTGCCGGAGAGTTCTTCTAAGTCCTGGAAGAAATGTCTGCCGAGAACATTGTTTCTAATATGACAGAGTGCAGGGCAGTGACAGAGAAAATGGGGGTATCCTCATTCACCTCCTCGTCACCGCATCCTCTACAGAGTTGAGTTTCAATTTTTTTTTTATCATTTGAAGCATTCTCTCGGTCTTTCGTTTGTTATATAGTGGCCATATTTTCCTGGTTATGACACAGGAGTCAAGGGCACCCCAACTTTCGTTTGCTGCCATCAGTGTTTTATCCCCAATCACCTGTTTAAGGTAACAGGGTGGCGGTTTTTACTGTAATGTCAGCCTCCCTTAATTCAAGGGATGATCCTTTTCTAGGCAACCACCAAGCCCATTGTGTTTGCGACATTCAATTCGACTACATCATGCAGTAGTTATGTTTTCATTCAGTTAACTTTGGCAACAATGACCTCATGCTCATGGTTTAGTGTGGATTTAACTTCGACAGTTAACGGCGGAACAACCAGACCGCAACGGTGTTGCCTATCAATGGCGTCCTAAAATGTCTGTACTATAATATGTATAAGAACATAGGTTAATCGTTCAACGGAATCGAATTAAATTAAAACAATTCAGAATTGTTTTAACGGGCTAAATACCTAAAATGTATTCTCTTGAATGATACACGTAAGATGTATTTTTAATATTTACCTCAGGCGACAACAAAACAAATGTACAACCAACCATTAAAAAAAAACAGCAACCCTATATTTTGCATATAAAATTAAGTATTGATGACCTTCATCATAGTTATTAAAATGAATGCGTTTAAAGGACTATACAACAGATAACGACTTACCATGTGATCCTAGTAATTTATAAAACCTATACTCTAAATGTAGTTGTGGAGCCTTTGATTTCATAGGCTCCATTTTTATTGCTACGTGTTCATTGTTGTAAAGATTTTTTCCTGTAAAGAAATAAAATGGAAAAATGTCATTAGTTCAAATATAATTTATGAAGTATTTTATTTATTTAATTGCATGCGACACATACATGCTTTAAAATGTTTTCTTTTTTAATGAGAGTATTTAGTATGTCTTGCGGAAATTGGAAAAGTTGTAAAAATTATTAATTTTTACACATAAAAAGTAAACAAATATTTGACTCGAATATCCATAAGGGTCATTCTTTTACAAACCGAACACCATACTGACCGACACATTTTTGATTTGCCTGACATTTTTTTTACGGGTTATATATCGAAAAAAAGAGACGTGTTCGAGGTTTTTTTTTTTTTGAAGATAGAAGGGTTACAAGTTTGAGATTTTCGTGATTTTTGCCTTGGAGACTCATTTTCAAAAATTCATAACTCCGGTTCTTTTTAAGCTAAAGAAAACTTTTTTTTTTCATTGTCAAGAGAAAAGAGTGAATTTTAAGAAAAAAATAGTTTCAACAAAATTTATAAAAAAATGTATATTGTTATAAACAATTTAATTGTTTAAATCAATTTTTAACAATGTTACCCACCACTTAGTCTGTTTTAAGTATAACCATCGTATTCTACGTCAAATTTTACATCTAAGCTGATTTTTTTATCGAAGGAGAAATGATAATTATATACTATTGCAAAAAAATTAAATAAACTAGCGCGGTGCCTGAATTCGGCGCACCAGTTGCAAAGTATACCTCATATTCTCGCCTCATACCGTTGTTTTCTGTATTATATGAATAATAGTATATATATAATTAATTGAACAATATTATTGATTAATAAATAAGGTTTTTTAAAAAATTAGGGGCAAATTTAAATAAAAAATAACATTATTTCAGGTAAAAAAGTGATATATGTATTATGATTTTAATTCATAAGTATTCTACATACATGTACATTTTTCTGTCTCAATATTATATCAGTCTAAATATTTATTATTATCATAATATTCATTGCTTACTTACTAATTTTTACAATATTTTTTTTTAATACAAAGACAATTGCTTTGCTTCTAACTCTTGAAGCGAGATTGGAATCATATAATGATATTTTAAAATTCCTTTTACGAGTATCATTAAAGCTTTTTGGAAACGTGCTGATAGTGATTTTTCTTCTTCGTTGTACTCATCATTGGTTGAATAGGAACACGTAACACTTGGTAGAGCTTCTATAGCCCAGTCAAATAACTCTTTTGGTGTACGGATCAAGATTATTCGCCCTTTGATGGCTTGCTCTAGCAGCAAGTCGTTTCAGAGTTCCACCTACTCCGTCACATGATCCTTTGCCATGTGATGTTGGGAAGAAGTGCCACTCAGCTGCCATTTTAAAATCTTCAAAATGCTGCGTAAGATTTATACAATTCTTTTTATTTTTATATTGTCCACTCGCACCGTCCGAAAAGTATATTGTTTTATTGACATATTTTAAATGTGTTTTTATAAATTTTACTAGTTGTCTTTGAAATAGATGAACAGCAATAGTATCATGACGTAAGCACTCAGTAACAGAAACAAAATTTTTAATTCGTTGTTGTCATTTTTGTAGTAAAAGAAAATGGATGTATTGTTACTTGATCATTATTCCAATGTATGCCCTGAACAGAATTTTGTATAACAAATGCGTAGTTTTCAGAAAAGTTGCAAATTACAATGCATTCATTTTTATCAATTTAGTTTTTTTGTCATTTATAAACTGCCTTTGCTTTTTTATTAAAAAAGAATGTAGCAACAATATACTTAAACCACTACTTAAAGATTCTAAAAATTCATCTACACTAGATATCAAAGTATGTAATGAAGTTCTCTCACTTGTTATCCACTGTTTGAAGTTGACAGTTTCAATAAATTTTGCCCACCTACTGCCTGACCAAAGTTGACGAAACTATCGTTTCCGAATACAGCCGGAAGTAAAGAATAGATGGAGCATTTGAACGAGTCATAGAGACTCAGTATTATGACTGGTAGCCGACGCTTTTCGGCGGAACGATTCATATTTAAAAACTGAGATTCTTTTTGATTTTAAGCGACAGATATTGCATGATCACTATTTTTTTATTTTTTTTTAATAAATAATATTAACTTAGATATTAAATAATAATTAAATTATACCTACAGTATACAATACATCATTTTTACACACTACACAGGATATGAGGCGAGAATATGAGGTGTACTTTGCGCCGACGTCAGGTACCGCGCTAGTTTATTTATTTTTTTCCAATAGTAATAACTAGGGTTCGGATTTTCATGCACTTAAAATCTGAAAATATGCGCTTAAAATATGCGCTTAAAAATGCAAAATATGCAGTTAAAATATGCACTTAAAACCAATTTAACTTAATTTCGGTTCAATTTAAAAACACATTTTCTTCAGTCGTTAACAATAAGTTCAATTTTATTAACTGAAATAACAACTTACAACGAAATTAACATTTAATAAAAAATACACAAAAATACAGTTAACGTAAACATAAACATCTTCATTTGTTTTATTAAAATAAATAATTCAAAATAACATAAAATCATGTTTCCTTAATTGTTCTAATTTTGAAAAGTTTTATTTGCATAGATAATTAAATTGTTCTTAAAGTTTTCGAAATCAAAACGTTGCCGATTCGGGCTTAAGAATGCCTTATACAACGAAAAAGATCGCTCGACGTCAACTGAAGTTAGCATTTTTTAAAGAACAAATCTTTCATTTTTTGCCAGAACGCACTGAAGTTTTTTTTTAATTACTTCTCCCATAATTTCTTCAACCGCATTTATATTTGCAACAACATCTTCAACTAAAACAATTTGATTTTTTAAGGTTGTCCTGCCTTCTAGCTTTTGTGATGGTGTTACATAGGACACCATGTGAAATTTGAACTTATAAATATTATTTGGCTTTTTAGTAACGGCTGGTTCATTACTTCTTTTGCATTTTTGATCGCAACTGCATCGGAGTCATCGAACCCATTGACAATGCTTTCAAACGCTTTATAATGTTTTGCGAAATACTTCAACCAAGTTCCCCATCTTGTAAAAATAGGCTTAAGCGGAAGAGGAGTCAAAGGATATCTTTCTTTAAAAATTTCGACGCGTGATGGTGCCTTTAAAAATATTTTTTTGCCGTTTTAAATATTATTTTTTTCTTCTGCAACTCGGTGCATGCTTAGCAAGTGACGTGCAACAATTTTGGATAAAACAGTGCTAATCCACGAGCTGCCTTTACCATAATATGGCGCAGTATCGTTAAAAAAGGAGTATTTTGCTCTTATCAATTTTAATTGAATTCGTGGATTCGTCAAATGCGCGAGCGATAGTAACATGGTTCGTTTTTTCATATATTTATTAAAAAACACACCCACAATCACGTTAGCAACAAAACGTCCTTGGATATCGGTTGTTTCATCAATAGAAACTCACAAATACTTATCTCTTAGATCAATTTACATTTGTTCAAATAGCGAAATATACATTTTTTTAATGTAATTTTTCCGCAAAGTGCAATCATTCGGTATAATTTCTTTTGTATATTTTTTAAAAAAAATCTTAATTCAGGGGTTCTAAGCTTACTTAAAGGTATATTGGCTGCAACAAATGCCTCACATAAATCCATGAAAAAGGTGTTAGCTGCATTGGTAAAGGACAGTAGTTGTTGGAATTTCTGGCAACCTTCAGATCTTCCTTCAAGTTCTAAGTGCTTAACACTTTTTAAAAACTGATTCACTTGAAATTTTTTTTTCAAAGCAAACGCTTTTGTTACAAACTTTGCAGAAATATGAATTAACTATTAAAATATGCAAAACTATGCAAAATATGCATTTATAGTAAAATATGCAAAAATATGCACTAGCGATTGAATGCCATTTTAAAGGAAATTTCCTGATTCGTATACATAATTTGTTGTCTTGCTTCCAAGGTGTTCCTAAAAAAATATGCATTTGCATGGAAATCCGATCCCTAGTAATAACCATTTCTCCATCGATAAAAAAATCATTTTAGATGTAAAATTTGACGTAGAATACGATGGTTATACTTAAAACACTAAGTGGTGGGTAACATTGTTAAAAATTGATTTAAACAATTAAATTGTTTATAACAATAAACCTTTTTTTTTTTAAATTTTGTTGCAACTATTTTTTTCTTAAAACTCACTCTTTTATCTTGACAATGAAAAAAAAAAGTTTTCTCTAGCTCAAAAAGAACCAGAGTTATGAATTTTTGAAAATGAGTCTCCAAGGCAAAAATCACGAAAATCTCAAAATGTCAACCCCTTTATTTTCAAAAAAAAAAAAAATCCTTAAACACGTGTCTCTTTTAATCCGATATAGAACCCGTGAAAAAAATTTCAGGCAAATCAAAAATGTGTCGGTGATTTTTTGTTCAAATCTGTACGGTTTGTAAAAGAATGAAAGAAAGCGCCCCCAAAAAACAGGGCTGTCGTACAAGGCGACTAAGGTTATGGTTACGCAGTGAGCGACAAGCGACAGGGCGATTGAGCGACAAATTCAAGCTACAACTGGCCGGAACTTGAACGGAAACTCTTGAGCGTCTAGTTGTGAAAGTGACTTTTCCAGGTGGCGTTCGCCATTGAGCTAGAGGAAAGTCGTCTGCATTGTTCATGGGTCAAGATATGGTGCGCTTGACAAAAAGAGATATGGTGTTCAACGAAAATTCTCAATTTATGGTGAAAAAAAATCGAAAAATAATAAATTCCAATAAGTCCCTGGATGAAAAGTACTCGAAATACTGATCAAGGGCAGAAAGGACATTACAAGGGCTACCCCCATACACACTTTTTCAATCAACGGTCCCAGTTTGCCTTTACGGCACCAACAACCTATTGTAAGGCCATCAAAAAATACAAAAAGAATTCATTAAAAGGGATTTTTAAATGTTATTCTTTTTAAAATCTTTTTAAAAATTTCTTTATAGGTAATGTACTTGCACTAAAGGAATGTTTTAGTAACGTTATAATGTAATTGCTACAAAGTGCGGGCGTTAAGGAAATTAGGATTAAAAGATAGGGAGAGATGCCTATGCACGTTGGTTTTGAATGTTTGTAGATTATAATGTGTAGGAAAAATGGAGCGGAAAGAGCATTCCACATTCGTGTTGTGCGGCTAAGGAAAGATTCCTTGTATTCCACTGTACCGAACACAGGCTTAAGGGCAAACTGATGATCCTTGCACAGCGGGTATTGCGGTTGAAATGTTCTAAGGGTGGAATGCAACTGGCTATATTCTGTTAAGGGCATATCCCTAAAGGTGGCAGAGAATGCGAAGTATCTGGGAATAATTGTCAATAGAAAATGTCAACGAAAGAATGAAGAAAGCAACCAATGGGTTTTACACATGAACCATAATCTTCCGCAGAAAATAGGAGTCACACCCCTAAATAATTCTGTGGATATATACGTCAATTGGTACAAAAATACTCACATATGGCAACATAGTCTAATGGCAAGCCACAGAGAAGTTAACCAATCTCAAGGCTTGACAAATATAAAAACAATATTATGTATCGGGACAGCGCGACACCTAGATAGAAGACGATTCTCAATATCCTACCGCTGAATTTATTTATGCAAACAAAAATGGGCCGTCTAAAGAGCATTGAGGATAAGCCAAACATACAGCTGGAACCCGGGCATGCACAAATTTTAAAGAAGTTTATGGAAAACAATGAAAGCTCTCTTCTTACTTGGCAACCATTGTTTTGCTCCTTTTCGAGCAGAAAAGAATAGGATATGAAAGAAACCGCAATCTAAAAAGATTTATCAAAAATGGAATGTGGAACCGTCGCCGGCCTATTCTCAGAGGACTAAAATACCTATACACAGCTCAATCAGGCTCCCTTATCACAGCAGTGTCTTCCACGCGAGGGTTCGGGCAATTACGGAAACAGTCTACATGGTGCTATATTCATGGCAATCAAGGGTACGTACAAAATAAATAACACAACTAAAAAATAAAATAAAAATAAAAAAAGGATATATACACTGGCGATCACAAGGATGAGGCCATAAATTTTGCAATCGCTTTTCATTTGGTATACCTGTTGGAAATTTTATACCCGGAAACTTTTACTACCTGTGAACAGGTACATATTTTCCAAACAGTAAGTCATAGAATTAAAGGGTAAATAAGAAACGACCGCTGGAATTTCCCAAGATTAAACAATGAACTAATTGAAAAGCGTGTAAAAACATAGGGACGGGCTACAGTCCGCTTGGGCGAACTGTTGGATACCCTATTCTTATTCCTATCCCTCATAAGTGGGCGTGACAAAAGTCTAAGTATGGTTGAATTGTTAAGAACGCTCTACATATTTTGTTATATAACATTTAAAGGATTTTATCAAAAAAAAAAAAAACGCTCCCTAGCTCAAACTTGGGTGTTTCAAGAAAATTGTTTTATTTAATTGTGGGCGTGTCAGTAGGCGGATTTAAAAAAAATAACACATGAGCATAAAGGGCCCCTAGAGAGTATATATTATAAATTTCAGCTCCCTAGTTCAAACTTTGAATTTTCAAAAAAAAATAAAAAATAATTGTGGGCGTGTCAGTGGGCGGATTTCAAAAATTCGTAAACTTGATTATTTCGGGACCCTAGATGGTTAAAATTTCAGCTCTCTAGGTCCAGTTTAAAGGCCTAATTTTTGC
Organism: Portevinia maculata; assembly: GCA_949715645.1. NCBI lineage: Eukaryota > Metazoa > Arthropoda > Insecta > Diptera > Syrphidae > Portevinia > Portevinia maculata. The sequence goes on from OX454528.1 coordinate 100,797,120, forward strand.
CGACGGACGGACGGACGGACATGGCTAGATCGACATTACTATCGATGCTGATCATAAATATAGTAACTTTTAGGGGTCTACGGGCAATATTAAGGTATGTTACAAACTATGCGTCAAAATTAATATACCCTTAGAATAGGGTATAAAGATGCGCTATACGGATCAGGCCATTGCGAATATTTCGTTGCAGGAGTTCACATCAGCGATTTTTTTTGTTAAGAATATTTAAAAAAAAAAAAAACGTTGAAAAGAACTGTTTTTATTTAGTTCAAAAAAAATCTGTTCCGGAAAGACTTTGACAGCGACAGAAAGAGGAAAAATAGATCCTTTCAACGAGTAAGGACTCTCAGGCCGAGAAATTGCCAGAAAGCTAAATAGAATTAAGACTGTTGTAAACAGTTATCTTGTGGATCCACAACACTATGGGAAAAATAAAAAAACAACATTGTGAGAAAAGAGGATAATCTACGCCTTGAATCAAATTCTACTCTACCAGTGACTAAAATAAGGACCAACAGCGGAGTATCAGCCAGCATAGCAACGGTCCCAAGGATAATACTAAAAAGTGATACTATACAGAGAAGAAAACTTAAAAAGAAACCTGTTTTGAGACAAGTAAACAAGGAGCATCGAATGAATTTTGCAAGAGAACATGTTGCTTGGAGCAGTGAATGGAAACGCGTTGTCTTTTCGGATGAAAAAAAGTTTAACCTTGACGGCCCCGATGGTTACAACTTTTATTTCCCTGATCTAATAACGGACGAGCTTATTTTGGCAAGACATCACAGCCGTACATCAGGTGTAATGGTGTGGGGAGCTATTACCCACTATGGCACAATCTAGTTGGAGTTTCTGTCCACAACAATGAACGGAAACAACTGCAAATGTTTGCTGGAACGGTCATTTCCAAAAGTGAAAAAGATTTTCGGATCACTGTCTTGGATATTCCAATGCCCCTATTCACACTTCCAGGGTTGTTAGAAGTTGGATTCATTTAGAAGACGTGTAACTTTTGCCATATCCGCCTATTCACCGGACTTAAACATAATTGAAAATGTTTGCGCACGGTTATCTCGTAAACTGTATGAATGCGGCAAACAATTTGAAGACAAGGACACTTTAATCGAAGCTATTCGTGATATCTGGGCCCAAATTTCTCTTAATTATTTAAAAAAAAAACTGCATGCTTCTATTCCAAACCGTCTTATAGAGGTCATATCCAAAAATGGCGGGCATACTCATTATTAATATAGAAAACATAATAAATAAATGAAGACCATAAAATGTTAACACTTCATTAATTTTTTAATTAATTTTGAAGATTTTGCATGTGGCCTCATCCTAGTGGCGCATCGTTTTATACGCTTTTCAAGTAGTTAATTTTTTGATCTTTTGAAATTTCAGCGGTCGTTTCTTATTTACCCTTTAATTTCATGACTTACTGTTCGGAACATATGTTCATGTTCACAGGTAGTAAAAGATTCTGGGTATAAAACTTCCAACAGGTATAAGGACTGAAAATCGATTGCAAAATGTATGGCCATATCCTTGTGATCGCCAGGGGTGGAATCGGCTAAGGTGATAGTTGATTGTCGCTTTTTGATTGTCGTTTTTGATTATCAACTCCTCTTTGCTCTGCGTAAAGCGATCACTAAGAAATGATTGATTATTGGCAGCACTTAGAGTTTTAAACGTCACTTCCTTGCCGACGCTGTCACTCCGAGCTAAAAACTGATTGATTATTGGCAGCACTTAGAGTTTTAAACGTCACTTCCTTGCCGACGCTGTCACTATGAGCAGCTGATGTGTGTTTATTTTTCATGATGTATATTTCAAATATGATTTTGTTGAGTCCTTAGGCAAAAACTTTATCATAAATGGACAAAGTATTGACTGCATTTTTTTATTTTTGCGGGTGGCAACAGGTGCAGTAGTAGTGTATTCGCTTACTGAATGGAAGGTCGTGCGTTCGAATCCCGGCCAAGTCCATTACTTTATATCGAATACATGAAATCGTAATATCCCTAAGCATCTTAGACACCACCCGTGGAGAAAAACCCTACAACTGCACCCAAACACTTCTTTCCTATCTCTCTATTCTTTCTAATAGTAAGTAGCACCGAAAAGCAAGCAATGAAATGCGATTTCAGCCGCCGTACTTTGACCCATTGGTGCAGCCCAGTCAGCCCCAACTTGTCTTTGATAGCCACCACCCCCAAGAAGATTTTAAGTTGCAGCCAATTGAAGGATGGCTGGAACATGCGTTGACCTTATTCCAGTTGGCAAATCAAGCAGTCCCAAAACAAACACAAACGCTTCTTTTGATAAGCGAAAGTTTTTCAAAAATCTAAAATACACAATAATAAAAATTGATTGCTATAACAATGAATATTAATTCTATGAATTCTTACATCGGGTTTGAAAGTTCCAAGATATTTGCTTTATTTCTCAGGTTTCTTCTTAATAGTTGGACATTTGTGTAATTATTTTCATTCATTTGTGTAGAAAAGTTCTAATGAAGTAAACATTGCACTTCACGAATTTTCCAATTTCACTTTTTTATTTGAATTTATTTAATACTCGTATATATTCTTTTATCACTACAGTGATTTTGATTGTCAACTATCAACTATCACCTTAGTCGATTCCACCCCAGTGTATATATTTATACCATAATTTCGATAGTGGGCGGATTTAAAAAAATCTTTAGTTGCCAGAAGAGTCATTTCAATGTCAATACTACACGGAAAACAGACGTGTGCAATCCAATTCAACTGAATGATTCCCAGCCAACCCTCAACTTTGCACAATCTTCTGAAATCTGAGTTCCTAACGAGTCCAGCCAAATTGTTCTAATTTTCCGCAGCAAGAAAGAAGAAAACACCATAAAACTACTCGAATAAAAATGCGACGGACATAAGGAAAGTATCTATTGATATAATTCTCTTAACACTACCTAAAGTATCAAGCAAAAAAAAACAAAAATCAGGCACATCACTGGGACAAACAAAGACGTAAACAGAACACCATGCCTCCAAAGACGTATGTACACAAATTGCATTCCGTTTATTTTTTACGAACCTGATCCAATACCCGAACTAAAAACGCACATACGGCGACCTGCCAAACATATGGAAATATAGATAGTTATGTATGTACACAAGCTCGTTAGTTTCTTAAGCTTATTTATGGGTATAAATGCAAAGACATACGACAATATACATACACTCCGTTCCAACTGAATAGGTGAATCTATAATTTGATGGTTTAACGGTGTTTTTTTCTGAATTTTAAGCCGTTTTAAATGATTGGCACTGTTTATCACTCTTCTTACCGTCGAAACACTAGCACTAACGCCCGCTTTTTGCTTTATTTTCGCAGCTGAGTCGCAGGAATTGGACGCACCTCGAAAAATTTCTATTCTATCAGCCGCTGTTGTGGCCGTTTTATAACCTCCTTTCATATTTTTCCCGTACGACTCTTTATTTTTCTCAAGTACGAATAGATCAAGTTAAAGCTTCGTCCAATTTTGGTAGCTATATCCCGCCCGGTTAATCCTTGTTCCTTAAGTAAATCGATGTTAGCCTTCTCAACACTGCTAAGTGATTTTTTTCTACCCATCGTTCTCCAAATTTACAAACAAATGGCAATTAAATAAATTATTTCACTAAGAAAACTTTAAAAATTGTTTAAACGGGTTAATCTTCTCGGAACACACATGAACAATGAAGATAATGACTATGTACCTATTCAGTTGACGCAAGAAAAAACTGAATTTTTCCGTATGAAATGCTTTGTGATAGAGCCAGAGAAAAAGTAACGGTGCTTTTTGAATTATTCTTTCTCATTTCTTTTGGCAACATTATAGACAAATAGTTTGCAGCATCAAATTATAGATTCATGTACATTATGTGGAAATAATGAGCCATATAGGTTTGAAAAAGCTTGTACCTATTCAGTTGGAACAGAGTGTATAGACTGGAATAAATGAGTATAAATGTGTGTAAGCCAGCTCATTAAATTCAGATCAAATATTATGACACCACACGCCATGAGCAATAGTGCAGCATCTCCTAAAGCCACAAAGCCCCCCACCAACTGCGGCGGGACCATAGTAAAAAAAAGAAGAAAACCTCCCATTTTCTTCATTGTCACTGTCGTATTTATCAATTGAGAATAGAATAGTATTGTATTATGCCCGATAGGCAATCTACAATTCATATAAAGTGTGCATGCAGTCCTAAAACTAGCAAAAAAGATTCTGCTGAAATGTATCCATCCATTTGCACATCGCATCAAAGTGCACAATTAACACCGAAACTAATTGAAATGTAATTGTTTCAATGACTGTGTGGTGGGGATTGCTTAAGTAGAATATTGTCGTCTCGTCTAATGATTGGTTTAAATGGAAAATATGAGAATAGAAATAAATATCAATTCGATTATCTGTGGAGCTCGCATTGTATAGACAGAGATGTTTTTTTTATAATTAATATGTTAAGTCCATAAAAAGGTCAACTACGTGCAAATTGCGAGAACATTTAAATTTTTAACAAAAAACTAATTTGGAGCATGTGACCTAAGTTCACGATTCCTATAAAATTAGTATTTTTTCCAGGAGCTGTTTTTGAATTTAGTTTTTACTTTTTATGTCTTTTTGAGGGTAGAATCCTAGTCCAACTCTAGCAAAAGATTGACAAACATAGAAGAGTATAAAAAGTCATGAGAAGCTTCTTAAATTTGCGGCTTGCAATCAGCGTTAAATTGTGTTTTAGGGAAACTTGGTTTTTAGGCCCTGCGTGATCTTTATCTTTATTTTGCAGTGCCTCTTTAGGGCCAAAATTAACAAAAAACTAATTTGGGGCATGTGACCTACATAAGTCCACGATTCTTATAAAATTAGTGTTTTTTCCAGGAGCTGTTTTTAAATTTAGTTTTTAAGTCTTTTTGAGGTTAAAATCCTAGCCCAACTCTAGCAAAAGATTGACAAACATAGACGAGTATAAAATGTTATGAGAAGCTTCTAGAATTTGCCGCTTGCAATCAGCATTAAATTGTGTGTTAGGGAAGCTGTGTTTTAGGCGCTGCGTGAGCTTTATCTTTATTTTGTAGTGCCTCCTTAAGGCCAAAATCAAAATAAACTTCAGCACATGCCCAATTATTTTGTATTTTTTTTTCCTATATCCAACTTTCCATCGATACTTTAGGCGGTTTTGGAGTTATACGAGCTCACAGCTCTGAAGCCATTCTCTCCCACTGCGTTTTAAGTACAGCCAAATGCTTCATGTATCAAAAAGTAGGCTACGTAATAACAATTAACTGCTTAGTTGGAAGAGTTTTCGCCTGGATGAATTCCAACCCAAGTGTACAGCTCCCTTCGCAACAGGGTTGCTATGAAGATCTGTATGGCCAAATATGGAAGTATTTTCAAATTGGCTAAGCCCTGCCCTAGACAGCCGACAGCTTTAGGATAACCCCCACAGCATTGACATAGGAAAGTCTAAGCACAACCAAACCGATAATATTGATTTCAATGGTCGCAATCGAAAATTTGAACCTGCAACCTCACAACCACATAATTCTATGAGGGCTCCTCCTAGTCTTCCAGAGAGTGAAACTGTAGAACAGTAGACTCTGCTCAAATTGTTGAAAGTCTCATCTTAAACAAGTCCTCAGCTGTAGGTCAGGACGAGATTAATCCTTTCTACTTGAAGATTTTATTGCCAATCTTACTTCCATCACTTTTTCTAATAAGTGTTCTGGGAACTTGACTCAGACTCTAATACACTCCATTCCACGTGTTTACGATCAGGTAGTTTCTTGGTTTAATTTTGCGGAATTTAAATCCCTGGATAATATGGGAAAAACCAAATGAAAGAAGGCTATAGAATTATGTAGTAAAAAAAATGGGATTAGGCAGATAAATTGAATTTTTATGATAAATGAGTCATAAAATGAGTCTTTTTCTACGAACAGTAACTAAATCTGTCTGTTATCATATTTTAAATCAAATATAAAGGCACTAAGAGTATACCAGAGACCTTAGTTCAAAACATAATTTCATAGAAACAACAACTATGGGTAAAATAAATTCATTAACCCAGGAGAAAAATAGACCAAATTCGAGCTGACAAGGAGCAAGGTAAATCTATCCGTTTTATACCAGGTTAGTGTTAATTTTGAAGTGGCATTTATCTCTATTTTTTTTTTTTACTATAAATTTAATAAAAAATGTCGCTAACTATTCTCCAAATTAGGATATATATACATAGTAAGAATTGTTAAGCAACTTAAACTAGATTTCCGAATTGAGAATAAAGACTAAAAAAAAAAGATAGGAAGAGGATCTTTACGATAGCTATGCTGTTGTTCATAGTTCCTGAGAACTATGGAAAACCGGAAAGGAGGAATAATCAGAGCAACAACCAGTCAGGATCGACGAATGATACTGAGAGCTGCTTCAAATTCATGACTTTCCCTTTACTAAGAGGCAGAAACTGCAGTTGAAGCTAGTAGATCAACTGTTTATCGCGTGATATAGCAGTCCAACCATATTAGACACAACAAAATGGAAAAGAAACCACCAGCAACTTGGTTTTGCAAAAGTCACATCAGGTGAAGTCGAGAGGGGCATACCGTTGTCTTTTCAGATGTAAAACGTTTAATTTGGATGGACCTGAAAGATATAATTATTATTTCCATGATTTGATAACCTTGCATAGGAGACACAGCAAGGGAGGTGGAGTATTGGTATGGGGAGCAGAAAGCTTTTACGGAACTACAAACCTTGATTCTCAAAGCTCAAGAATGACCGCCATCACCTACAAATCTATACTGCAAAGACCTTTTTCCTCATTTTTTTTGAATTGTTTGGTGGACAAGGATGGATTTTCCAATAGGACGTGTCCACTGTCCAGTAACGAATAATTTGCTTATTGACGATGCCGTTTAATCAAAAATGCGCTTCATTGCTAAAGATGATTTTGTGATGAAATTCTTCATTTTCTTCCATCATGTCCAGAGCCCAATTCGAGAACGTTTTATATGATCAAGAGGTTTTAGCTCTTAAGTCAGCTTTATCTAGTCAGGGTGTAGGCCAAGATCCTTACGCAAAATTCCATAATGTGGTCTGGGAGAGGTCCAATTCTTGAGAATTTGTAAACGTTGTTTCTTCGTGTACTTCACCATGATGAAAATGTTGGTTTTAATGAATATTTTGACATTGACAGTTCGGTAATCGGTTTAAGGGTGCGTTCACACTGAAATTTTAAAGTTGTCAAGTCGCTGATGAAAGACACTTTAGAACCAAAGTTAGGTGTATATGTACAATTTTTTTTTTTCAGTATTCAGAATGGATTTATTTTAGCAAATATTTCTATTCCAAACGATTCTACAATCTCACTTCCACTCTAGACGAGCTATCTAACAATACGGATATAGTCAAAGCTGACATCGTCATGATTCCTCCACCGGCTGACTACGAGGGCGGGTCAATAAGTCCGTGACTTTTGGAATAAAACACAGATTTTTTGATAAAAAAATAATTTTATTTTTCAACGTAGTCTCCCTTGAGCTCTATAAACTTTGTCCAACGCTTCTCCAATTTTTTTATCCCTTCCAAAAAAAATGATTTGTCGAGGTCCTCAAAATAGGCCTTTATTTGCGAGATGACTTCATCATTGGAGTCAAATCTTTTTCCACCAAGCCATTTCTTCAGGTTTGGGAACAAGAAGTAGTCGCTCGGAGCCAAATCTGGAGAATAGGGTGGATGAGGGAGCAATTCATAGCCCAATTCATGGTTTTTTGCCATGGCAACTGCACATGTGTGCAGTGCACCCTTGCATTGTCTTGGTGGAAAAGAAATTTTTTCTTGGTCAAATGAGGTCGGTTTTTTTTCAAATCGTCATTGAATCGGTCCAATAAGTTGGCATAAAATTCCCCATTCATTGTTCTTCCCTTTTGAAGGTAGTCAATGTGGATTATCCCGCGTGCATCCCAAAAAACAGTCGCCATAACTTTATTGGCTGACAAACCCACCTTGGCCTTCTTTGGCGCCGATTCACCCTTAGAAACCCACTGTTTTGACTGTTGTTTGGTCTCTGGTGTGTTGTGATGGATCCATGCTTGGTCCACGGTTACAAAACGGCGCAAAAACTCCTCCATATTGCGATTAAACAACGCCAAACCTTCCTGTGAAGTTGTTACACGATTGCGTTTGTGGTCGACTGTGAGCAAACGCGGCACCAGTCTTGCGGAAAGCTTTCTCATGCCCAAGTGATCATTCAAAATTGAAACCACTGAGCCATGCGAGATCCCTACGGCTTCCACAATCTCTTGCACTTTCAATCTTCGGTCGGCCAACACCATATCGTGATTTTTTTCGATTGTTTCGGGTGTAGAGACCTCAACTGGGCGTCCAGGACGTTCGGCATCTTCAGTGCTTGTACGGCCACAACGAAATTCAGTAAACCACTTTTTTACCATTGAAATCGATGGTGCAGAGTCCCCATAGTATTTTTCAAGCTTAGCCTTGGTCTCGGTAATGGTTTTTTTTCGCAAGAAATAATGCTTACTAAGCACACGAAATTCACTTTTTTCCATTTTCTCCTCAAATTAGTGAGTAGTCTGATAAAAATAGCTGTCAAACACAAACTAACTGACGCAGCAAGTTTAAATTTTGACAGGAGTCAACTGACAGATGCCTGTTGACAGGAGCAGTGTTGCCGTTTCAGTAAAGAGGTCAGAAATTCAAAAAGTCACGGACTTATTGATCCGCCCTCGTATCTAACGGATGAAGAGGATATGAATGAGGACAACATAAAGAAATTAGAGATACCATAACATATTCACGGTGAGGTTGAGATTTTTGGTGGAATCGTGTTTAAAATCAGCTGACGATGGATTCGACAGCGGGGATGATGTTCCCTTTTCCGAGTTAAAAAAGTCAATAGCTCCTCACTATGGACAAATTCAATTTTATCAACAAAAGAAATTTGACGAACAGAAAATTATTTGGAGAGAATCCAAAACTGTGCTTCAGAGTTGGTTGGGCTCAATGAAGTTCAAATATTTGAAAGACTGTTTAATGCCGAAGTATGAGAAATTATTGTAAGCGAAACCATGTTCTATGTGGGTCAAAAAAAATCAACACAGCTTTGCTTTCAATGAAGAAGATCTAGAGTTTTCATTCGATTCCTTTTATTTTCGGGAAAACTCTGAGCCAAGAGAATTCATGTATAGAAACAGCTTATACACATGATCCTATTGTTGCTAATAGTATGTATAGAAACAGATTCCAAGAAATAAAACGATTCATTCTCATAAAAACCATCAGGGCATCAGCGATAAAATGGCAAAACTTCGCCCGCTCAGTTCATTTTTATGTACAAACATTTTACGAATGGGGATATATGCACGATCATTTATCCATTGATGAATCACTTTAAAGCCAGGACACCATGAGTTATCTGTAAAACGTAGCATCGTGGAAATCACTGGGTATCACTTTCCCAAGGAAAAATTCCAAATTAACTAAAATGTCGCCAGTGTCATTGTAAATCGAAATGTGTAGTTACACTATGTATTGCTAGGTATTCGATTGTATCGGTCACTCGACTCGGAATTACCAGCAAAGAGAATAAAGAGCAGTTTGAGATTCGATTGAAACAGTTATCTCAAAAGGCTCTTTTTCCGTGGATCAGCTCCGAGATGGGATCAATTCAAGGTTCGATTCGACCACCCATGGTTCGGGAGTCGGGCGTAAATCCCGACTGCACTAGTCACTCTCAACATATCGCAACCATTATGCGATTTACAGCGGTTATGCGAATTAAAACCTCGCAGTAGGTAATTACGGGGCTCGCAGTAGGCTGAGAGACGACCGGCAGAAGTCTATCTAACAAAGTCGGTCTTACAAAGGTTACATAAAGGGGCTTAGTAGTGACATAGGGGTTACAGAATTCATTGGACCAACGTTTAACAAGGGTAGAGTTAGCTTTACGTATGATGCAGATTACACCTAAGTCTCTGCCGTTGAGATTACGGATGGCGTTTACGAGAGTAGGCTGTAGCTTGGCATTTATTTACGTTTAATTCAATGAGAATTTTTTGACACCGGCTACAAAAATTGTTCAAGTCAGCCTGCGTCTCTTGAGCATCAGCATTACATGAAATATGTTTAGAGATCCGCATGTCATCAGCGTTTCTAGGTCAGATCTTGAAAGAATAAGATCGACATCAGCAAGAAAATCAATGGTCTAAAGTGGCTACCTTGCGGAACGCCTTATGTTGCACGAATAGGATTTGAAGCGACCGATCTAAAAAGGACTGTATTCAGAAGATAGCTTAAATAAGAACTAAGCCACGATATAAACAGGGGTGAGAAACCAAGTGCGTTTAGTTTGTAAAGCAGAACATTATGGGACATTTTGTCGAAAGCTTTACTAAATCCTGTGGCGATTGCGTCTACTTATTTGCCTGCTTCCAGGCACACATGGTTTTGGACACGAGTTCTGTAAGATTAGTAGTCGTATATTTGCCTTTTAGAAAACCAAATTGCATAGGGGAGATAACTGACTTGCAATCAAAGAAGATTTTGCCGTTCACTAAGCTCTCAAAAAGTTTAGATATGAAAGAAAGTTCAGCTATGGGTCTATAGTTGAAGACGTCACACTTACTGCATTTCTTATGTATAGGATTTATGAAGGAGTCTTTCCATAATTTTGGATACAATTTCGGGTCTTCGGGTCGCAATTCCAAGAGTTGCTTTGCGCAAAAGCTCTCCGTCGGACGGTGGCCAAGCCAAGGTTTTCTCCAACAAGTACGGCGCTTGCATGCCAACTTGACGACGCAACGTTTTGTTGACTTGCGTCCTCATCTTTACTTTAAATAAGCGACTAAACAATCCCAACACTTTTTTTTCAACATTATATTGTCGCTGCAGTTCTCGCAACCAAAAAAGTGGGTTTTTATTATTTTGATGCAAATATATTAAAATAAACGTTCCGGATCTGAACGAAAATACATCGGTAACGTCGTTTAAATATTTTGAAATTTAAAATGCCAATACCTCGTATCCCAACATGCAAATTTGTTGCTGAAATACCTACCTCTTAACCCCGAGCCGAACAAATCCAATTTGTTTACGAATTTGTGTATGCCATAAACAAATGAAATTTGTGTATAAACACCAATCGTCTAATGTTAGCTTAAGTATTACCTTTTTGCCATTATTATGAAAAAACATAGGGACGGGCTACAGTCCGCTTGGGCGAACTGTTGGATACCCTATTCTTATTCCTATCCCTCATAAGTGGGCGTGACAAAAGTCTAAGTATGGTTGAATTGTTAAGAACGCTCTACATATTTTGTTATATAACATTTAAAGGATTTTATCAAAAAAAACGCTCCCTAGCTCAAACTTGGGTGTTTCAATAAAATTGTTTTATTTAATTGTGGGCGTGTCAGTAGGCGGATTTAAAAAAAATTAACACATGAGAATAAAGGGCCCCTAGAGAGTATATATTATAAATTTCAGCTCCCTAGCTCAAACTTTGAATTTAAAAAAAAAAAAAAAATAATAATTGTGGGCGTGTCAGTGGGCGGATTTTGAAAATATTTACACATGAGTATAAAGGGCCCATAGAGAGTATATATTATAAATTTCGGCTCCCTAGCTCAAACTTTGGATTTTCAAAAATTAATATACCCTTAGAATAGTGTATAAAAAAATTGTTTTATTTATTTGTGGGCGTGTCAGTGGGCGGATTTTGATTTTTTTTTATCCCGAGCGGGTCTACGGGCAATATTAAGGTATGTTACAAACTATGCGTCAAAATTAATATACCCTTAGAATAGGGTATAAAAAGGATAAAGATTGGGTTGCCTGCGATTAGTTTTTTTAGTAGGTAACCCAATTTTTGTAGGTTTATTTTGTTGAAATTAGAATATTTTGTTCTAAGAGCTGAGAAAAATCACCTTACACCTTTTAGGTAATTTTCAGCTTGAAAATCTCTTAAATAGGGATTTATTCCTCAATCTGACATCACTGCCTCACACCTTTCACGCCTATCCGGTCCTATTTCTCCTTTCTTATCAACGTTTATTGAACAAACAGCTTTCCAGCTTACCAACTAGCAAGCAACATAATATATAAATTCAAATCTCGCAAATTCAACCGTCTGAGCAGGAAAGTAAAGAACAATTTATCACCAAGGAAACGACAAAGACATGAATAAAAAAGAAAAAATAGGTCACAAATGTCTACCGATGTTTCCTTTCATTTTATCCAACTTGCCGCAGGAGGAATATGAAAATAAGTCCGCCGCTACCACCACGACTACAGCTATCCATGTTGAAGTAGAACATTGCCCCAAATAAAAGCAAGGACTTGTGTGTCGCTGTAATAATATCCTGCGGCAGTTATATTCGGCTGTCTTCTTCGCTCCGGTGTTTTTCTTTCTTTTATTTGCTATTTTAATCTTTCGCAAAAGCAATTCATGATTCGTATAAGAACAACAAAAAAAAACTCACCAATTGCAAAGTTGGAAAAGTTGACGAAAACCATGTTTTGTTTGACGGGTTCATTCTCCTTTAAATCCACATCGATCTAGCAAAACGAATGTAAATGTGCGCATGTGTTTGTGCTTGAATTATGCTTTTTAGTTGCCTTGGAATGGAGAGAGACTCATTTAGTTTATGAAATTCACAGAATGTTGCAATCATTGGATACAAATTCTATTCTTTTGATTCGAATTTTTTTTTTGATTTTAGCTTCCACGGAAACAAACAAAAACAGATGACCTGATTAGAAAAAAATGTGTCAACCCAGAGTTTGGATGCTGGATGAAATGGGGGAGTATCTAAAACAAGACAAAATCCACAGTGACTTGTTTCCGCACTTGCCTCCCTCTCTATCTCTCTCTCCCACACCTATGCCCTGAAGGCATAATATCATCGTTGATATATCTGCTGCTGCCTGATGCACAGTCTGCTTTATGGGCTGATTTATGAGCTTTGTCTAGTAATTCGTCGTAAGACGATGCCGATACACGGAGGCAGGTAGGTATACGTCGTATGACAAGTTATTCTCGTTTTTAGAATTTATTTCCTTTCATCGCCTAGTTGAAGGAATAGTTAAGTTACCATATGCATTCCATTAGAGAAATTAAACGTGTTCTTCTGCTTCTTCCTTGACGACGAAGTTATGATCAGAATGTAGAAGACCATAACACTCCCAATTTACTGCCTCCCTACTGGTCCGCCGGTTTGACCTCAATAACCATCGTCAGGCCTCTCGATTTTAAATCACTTTTCTACTAGGGTTAATCAAATGCTTGTGGCATTGGTTTTTTTTTAACCAGGAGTTTTTTTTTACGACACCGGTGCTTTCCAGTCGTGTCAGTTCACGGACTTGCATGCACACTCTTGTGAGAGAGTTTCAAAATGTTAAATTTTCGCTTTATTTATTTTGTTGGTTTGTACATTACGGATGACATCGCCTAGGCTAAGTTGTGTCGCTAGGCTCATCTTAACGTTGAAATTCCCTAGAAAAGTTTTCTCCCTTAGTCGCCTTTTACGACAAGTGATGTTTTGGAGGGCGCTGTAGTGATAATCTTAGCCGAGTGGCGTTTTAGTTGATCGACTCTTGTCGTGTCGGTTTTCTGTCGTTTTAGTGACAGTTTTTTCTGTGGAACGACACTCGAGGCGTTTCGCTCCCGTAAAACCGATACTAGGACACAAAACCGCTACGATTAAATGAAAACAAGAGTCGACCAACCAAATCGCTACTCGTAATAAGGGCGAATAATTTAATTGGTGTTAACAGTCGACAAATTCGATAAATTTCTCATCGTACCTAGCTTAAAATCTGGCAAAATAAATATTGGGCATTAACAGCTAAACCCTAGTTTCTTCATTGCTAGTGCGAAGTGGAAGGGACCTACAATTTTAAGCCGAGTCCGAACGGCAAATTAGAAAAGCTTCTCCTGACAATTAATAATCTTGGATGTTTGTCAGACGTTCGCAAGAGGTGGGGCAGTGTAAGAAACTTTTAGATGTTACTGGGTCCCGGCGGGATTTGCACCTGAGACCTTTAGATTAGTAGTCCAACACACTAACCTCTGCGCAACTGCGCCCACATTATAACATACTTTCACAATTATCAAAATATAGATTGATTTTGTAACACAGTACTAACTTCAGACTGGTATATCTGTCAAACCAATTGTCAGATTGCAAACTGTCAGTGTCCTTTTTATTCAGTAGGTAACCTTTTATGGTAAAATGATGGTTCTGTGAGTCAAACTTATAGAGCGCTTGCACCATATTACACGTGCTCGTGCACCCGACACAATCGACGACCATCTGAGTCCGCTATTCGCCGTATTTTTGACCGTTTTCGGACAATTTTTTTTTTTTAGCAAGATACAGCGGCACCAAGTAGCATATAAGAAGAGTGCGTTCGGAAGAGAATAGTTCAGGATAGCGTTGAAGAAGATAACAAATTTATCAATTCGACATTGTTCACAACTGACTTGAACTTTATTGAAATTTAGTTAAAGTTATTAATAGAAAATAAAAAAAATGTAGGACTCGTTTTCTCCAAAAACGCAAGCCACATTGAATTCGTCATTGCCTCTTGTCTTTTGAATTTGACAGTTCTCTTAGGGTGTGTTTCGTTACGGGTTGCGTTCAGATAGATTACCTTTTGTTGGCAGCATTCAGCTGACACAGTTTTTACGGCTATAATTTACAAATCAATTTGAAACATTACAACAAATGTGTTAAGTAATAAACACATATGTATTTAGTAATATTATTATTTATTTTATTATTGACCAAAATGGAACTTTTTAAGTGGTTCAAACATTTTCAAGTCATCATCATTGTCAAATATTTTTACATTTTGTATTAAAACACCGTTAAGTTGTAGAGAAGTAAAAATTACCGTGTATACATATTTGAATATGGGTAACAAGGAAAAATGATAATTTCAAGTTTCAAAGACATTCAAGTGTTTTTGGGTTTCGAATAGAAATATTGTTTCCAAAGCGAAGTACGGGTATTGCACTAGTGCAGCATAAACGAACTTTTTTTTTCGTTTTATAATTTGCGTGCGCTAAAGGGATTTCTTTTTTCTGTAGTGACACAGTACCCTTATAATGGTAAAACCACAGCGCAGGCATTTAGTTTGTTGCGCAAGTAGCTCCCAGCAATTCATTGCCTATTTAGAAGGATAGGAAAGAAGTTTGGTGCGATGGGATTTTTTATTTCTCAACAGGTGGCGCCTAAATTGTTTTAGGGAGATCAGTTTTTGTTGTGTGTATTCAATTTATAAAAATCATGGCTCTGGTCGGGATTCGAACGCACGACCTGCCAATCACTTTAGTGAATACACTACCATCGCACCATTGCGCTTTTTTTTCAATAAGAGCGCTACAAAAGTTTAATAAAACAAAAACGGTTTTGGATATCAATGAAATTCTTTATTCGTGTGAAAGTACGTTCGATGCCATTATGTATGGAACTCGATTTCTTTTGCATGGCCACCACGGGCACGCTTGCAGAAGTCCAGACGCTGAACCCAATTTTCGCCGGTTTTCAAGCATAAATCGGCCGATACTGCTGCAATTTCACGTTCGATATTCGTACAAAGTTCATCAATCGTCGCTGGCTTGTTGGAATAGACCATAGACTTGACGTAGCCCCACAGGAAATAGTCTAACGGCGTCAAATAGCACGACTGAGGCGGCCAAGCGACTGGACCATTTCGTGAGATAACACGGTTTCCAAACTTGGTTTCCAATAAATTGATTGTGGCATTCGCTGTGTGGCTTGTGGCGCCGTCCTGTTGGAACCACATGTCCTCCAAGTCCCTATCATCAAATTGGGGCCAAAAATATTCGGTTATCATTGAACGGTAGCGATTCCCATTCACAGTAACGTGCCGGTCTTGATCATCACGGAAGAAGTACGGCCCAATGACGCCGCCGGCCCATAAACCACACCAAACCGTAATTTTGTCGGGATGCAATGATGACTCATGGAGTACGTGTGGATTGCTGCCTGACCAATACCGCATATTGTGTTTATTGACGAAGCCATTCAGTCAGAAATGAGCCTCATCGCATGACGACCATAAATTGGACGTAGCGCTCTTAACGTTGAGGCCACTGACTCCGAATTTCGGTAGTAAATTTTAATAATTACGACTCGTTGTTGGCTCGTATATCTTTGCATCATAAAATGGCAAACCTTACTGAAGAGAAATGTCAAAAGAGCGGCAAGAAATTCGCAGTCGTTTGCTGTCCCTGTCGCTCTACTTTTGTAACGTCCCTGTTGAAAAACCCTTTACATAATATTCTCTATGTAAAAGCGACTTTAGTCTAGTTCGAGTTTGTCACCAAGAAGATGTTTCCAAGAACCCAATACCGGATCAACTCTGTGTTTGCTTGCAGAATGTCCTACACAAGGACGATCAATTCAACTTATGGTCGATGGTGTATTTGGGCTAGATAAGATTAGATTAAGCCACTGCTGTCATTAAAACACTAGGCTCCATAGTGGGCCCATCGCGATCCCTATGAAAACCAATTGCAGTCAGTCGTCCACATTGTAAACCTGTTCCTCAAAGCATTGTGCAATGCTGTCTTCTGCCATTAAAGGAAAATCGTAATACTTCGCCAATATCCATGAATAGCACCTGCATCGCTGAAATCGATCGACTTCTCATTCTCGGTATGTGCGATACTGACAACCTTCGTTGGAATGACCTCGTATTCGATGTCGAAATACCTTACCCACTCTGATCTGCCCACAATTTAAAAGGCGTTAGTCCCAAACTTGAGTGCGACGCTCATATCTGGGCCGGTGCCCCAAACAATACAAAGAAATCCGTACGATACGAATGTGGAATGCTCTTTACCGCTCTTTTTTCCTACCCATTATAATTTACAAACATTTAAAACGCATCGGCTTCTCCTCTGACATCCTTATCCCCACTTCCTTAATACCGGCACAATGTATCTATAAACATGTCTACATTATAAGGGTTCTAAAGACCCCCTTAATTATAAACAAAACAAATGGTACCTGCCTACAAAAGCCCACTTATTTGTTGCACTCAACCGACGCCAGATCTTCTGGATAATCGAAGAAAGAATTGTCCAGGCATCTCTCTTGATACCCGACCAATACCCTCGCAGTCACAAACTACGTGTTTAATTTCTTCCGTGACGTAAATTAAATATTATTGCATTATCTGCATGCTACTGTTTCTCAGAGCCCTAGCTTTTTGGCATGGTTCCTAAGAAGGTAGTATCCGGACAGGATACAAATTGCCATTCTTAGCTGGCATCTACTAAGGTTCGAGATCGCTCAAGTTCTCTGCTTGTTCAAGTTGAGCCCCAAGGCATTGGATTCCTTATGCCCCGCTATATCTCCACTCCATCTTTGACTCCATTCCTGTGTCCGCTCCCAATACCGTCCCTTTGGCCATGGACAGGTTTTATGTCCACGCCCGACTTCTTCAGCCGCATTGCCACTCCACATTATTGGGATACACCACTGTGTAGGCTGTTACGAAATCCAGCTTAGAAAGCATATCATTAAATCTCGTTTGATTGCCGACATTAAAAGCTTCTAGAATAGAGCAGTGACCTATTTAACTGCATTTGAAGACTCATAAATTGTGAAGACAAAGCGCACTAGTATTTCGCCTGTATGCCAACGGGCAGGTGTAGAAATATGTCCAGTGCCGCCGTGGGACGTTTTAGGAATTTTAACGAACAAAAAACATTTTTTTTGAATTGGTGCCCGGGAAGTAATACTTTGCCCTTGTTTCTCTCCTGAATATTGAGAATCCTGTTCAATTTTCTATCCAGAATATTGCAGAGGTGTTTTGCATGGTTTCATAGGATCAGATAGTCTTTGTGTTTGGACTAGTTTGCAATAAAAAGGCAGGAGTACTGCAAGGATAGATACTTTCTTCAGTACTGTTTATAAAATGTATATGTACTTTTGCTGATGTTATCAATTCTAAATCTGCGATCTTGAACTACGAGCCCGTAAACGACAGACTTCCTTATCTTCAAAGATGCTATTAGATCACCTTTCTTAACCAAGATCTAAATATAATACGCATGTAGGGTAAGGCCAATCTGATTGCATTCAATGCGAAGAAAACTCAATTGAGGACTGGTGATAGAAACCAGGCTGTCCACGAACTTAGACAAACCAGCTTGAATAGGGGCCAACCATTTTCAAAATAGGCGTTCAAAGAAGGAGGATTGCACAGGGCATCCGTTCGTAAAAGTTCATCAATAATGCTCAAGGGCTGTTTCTTGTGGATGGGGAAAAAATAGTACACAGCTGGCAGCAGTATTGTGAAATGAACAATTTCCTCAAATATATATTTTCCTAGAGCCTGTCGAAGAAGTAAGAAAGGCGGTCAAAGACTCCAAAAAACTGAAAGCAGTTGGGCCGGACGAGATACCCCCTGAGTTCTGGAAAAAGATGGGAGACATTGGGTCCAAATCGCTCATGGTTCTCATCTCCAAACTGATGAGAGGCGATTCAATGTCTAATCAGGTTAAGGAAATTGTTGTTCTTTCTTTATACAATACTCGAGACTGTGATAATTACCGTTTAGTCGAGCTGCTGTCACACACTATTAAGAGCCGTTATTAGATAGCCGAATTTGGAAAATAATATGGCTATCTGAAGACCAGTGCGGGTTTGTGGTAGATAAATCAATCACAGCTGCAATCCAAAGTATAAGGATCATGATGGAAAAACTTCGTTATTCTTTAAGGGATTTGCATATTGTTGGTTGATTTTGAAAAGGCCTTTGATAGACAACGAAGCGATCTGTTAAGGGTCGCGTTAAGACAACGAGGAGGACATGTATGAGGGATTTAAAGACAAGACTAAGATACCCCGTTGGGCGTCACCGAGGAGTTCTTAATCAAAGTCGGTATACACCAGGGAAGTGTCTTAAGTATTTTGATATTTATTACAGTCCTTGATTATCTGCCTGAAAGAAAAGTGGCGCACCGCAAAGTGCACCAGTTATTCTTGTATTCTTTGTTAAGGATGGAGCCTTCATTAGCGAGGATCAAACGCCCCTGTGAGCAGTTGATGTATGGGTGGAAGTTTTGGAGGGGAATGGGTATCGTATTAGTTCGAAAATATAGAATACTTGTGCTGCCCGTTCTCTGATCCACTCCGACCTTTTCCAGACATTTAAATGAATGGAAGAGTGATTCCCAAGTGCGAAAAGTTTAAATATCTGGGATCTATGATCAATAGCGAATCAAGCTGTGATGACGACATTAAGCATCGCGTCAGCGTAGGGTGAATGAAGTGGCGGGAAATCTCAGCCATCTTGTGACCGCAAAAATCCCCTAAGCTAAAAGGGAGGCCCTACACCGCAGTTGTGCTACCGGCGTTCACATACGGTTCACAATGTTGGCCAGCGTACAAAAATGGAGCGCGACCGGCTCAGATGGTACTGTCATGTTCAAAGGAGAGATCCTACGAACCCTGTCAAAAAGGCAATACCAACAATCAACGTCCCAACACAAACGCGAAAGAAAGGTAGGCCTAAAAACTCCTGGATCACACAAATGCAGCAGCACCAGCATTTGATTGGCCTCAGGGACGAAGTGATTCAAAATCGGGAGGACTGCTGCTTTTTTCTGAGTTCAAACCGGCGAACCCCACAGGCGAACCAGTAGGGATGCAGTTAAGTGGGAGGGCTATGATCCCTTTCATAGCTTCACCGTCAGTAAGGGAGAGGAAGATTATTCCGAACGAGACCATGCATCTTCTTGATGTTACAGTGAGCTCGGGACTAACTTGGCACTTAATCCTATAGAACTTTGCAAAGTTTGTCTCCGTAAACTTGAGTTACCTTTTTGGAGCAAGGAGGTACTTAGCTCCGTAGCAAATCCTCCTCCCTTGTAAAGCTCATCATAGGTCAGGGATTTCACATCTTAAGTTCGGCTTGAAAACATTCTCTCAAAAATACTCTACAGTATTCAAAATTCTAAGTTTTGTCTTATTGATGACCCAGAATTGTCTTCAAATCTCCAACCACTATCTTAACAGAGAATTATCGCAGACCTTTATCTAGTCTATAAACCATGGGCGATTTGAGATAATTCCTAGCAGACAGCTAACCATCACTATCTCACGGCGCACTTGTCAACAGCTAGGACGTCTGTATACAAAACAAAAAAAAACACACACACACTTTTTATGTAGAACAAGCAAACTTTGAAACTCCCTTCCCAGAGACATCTTTTCGGAAGAATATAATTTAGAACAATTTAAGAGAAGAAGCAACACTTATCTGAAAACATACCGAGGCGCTAGCTTAGTGTTTTCTGAGGGAAGAAATTAAAAAAAAAATGAAATAGGCAGCTTTCAAGGTACAAGCTGATATGTATTTGTGCTGTCAGGTGGAAGTGCTTAATTAGGTTTCGATTTCTATAACCCTCAATCTATGGGGGTTGTTTATACCCTATTCTAGGGGTATATTAATTTTGACGCATAGTTTGTAACATACCTTAATATTGCCCGTAGACCCCTAAAAGTTACTATATTTATGATCAGCATCGATAGTAATGTCGATCTAGCCATGTCCGTCCGTCCGTCGGCAAAAATTAGGCCTTTAAACTGGACCTAGAGAGCTGAAATTTTAACCATATCTAGGGTCCCGAAATAATCAAGTTTACGAATTTTTGAAATCCGCCCACAGACACGCCCACAAACTCAAAAAAACAAAATTCTGGAAAAAATCGAATTTTGAGCTAGGAAGCTGAAATTTGTTATATATGATCTATGACTCCTAAAACTGCTCGGGATATAAAATTTTCAAAATCCGCCCACTGACACGCCCACAAATAAATAAAACAATTTTTTTGAAAATCCAAAGTTTGAGCTAGGGAGCTGAAATTTATAATATATACTCTCTATGGGCCCTTTATGCTCATGTGTAAATATTTTCAAAATCCGCCCACTGGCACGCCCACAATTATTATTTTTTTTTTTTTTTTTGAAAATTCAAAGTGAGCTAGGGAGCTGAAATTTATAATATATACTCTCTAGGGGCGCTTTATGCTCATGTGTTAAATTTTTTTAAATCCGCCTACTGACACGCCCATAATTAAATAAAACAATTTTATTGAAACACCCAAGTTTGAGCTAGGGAGCGTATGTAAATTTTATAACGAATAAATGATCTATCTATCTATCTATCTTTAAATGTTATATAACAAAATATGTAGAGCGTTCTTAACAATTCAACCATACTTTTGTCACGCCCACTTATGAGGGATAGGAATAAGAATAGGGTATCCAACAGTTCGCCCAAGCGGACTGTAGCCCGTCCCTATGTTTTTTTTTTTTCTTTTTGCATTTTTCTATAGAAATTGAATTGGTCAAATCCCACTTTTTATTTATTTATTCATGTAATCTCATTAAGCACGACAAACAAAGTACCTTAATATCAAAAACATTTCTCCCTTCAACATCTAAAATGCTCCTGAAATGAAAACAAAAACTGCGATGAAAAGCAGAAACCATAACTATGCAGCACACATCTTGTTGTCTGCCTTTACCTGTTGTAAACAGAAACAGACCAACCCTTATCCAAATCTATTGCGTAGACAACCACAATCATTTTGTATCTGCTTGTGACACTTTGTAGGTACAAATAAACGGGTATTCACTCTGTCGAGTGTCGCTGTGCTACATTGGTAATCCACTGGAAAATTTATTAGGATTATATGAGCATGTTTGTCATATTGTTTATCATCTTTCGATTTAGTTATTTTTGTCATTGGTTTTGGAAAAGAAGGAAGAAAATAGAAAAAAGAAAATTCCCTAAATATAAACCAGAGAAACCAGGTATCCAATCTGTATGGCATGTCGACCCTCAACAACATACGCAGTTGAGTTACTCGTACCATCCAAACGCTAGACTATGCAAGATGCGGTGTTGCGGCGTGTTGTGCACGCTGTAGCTACTAGCAGTTATTTAATATAATCGATCGATTACGGAAGCCATTGAAGGGAAAATTGTGTTAAGAAGAATTTAGTGGGTTGTGCGAGCAGCGACGCACGGTTACCTGGCACGATGATAGTGATGATATAGCTATTCTCTAGAATGTTTTTTTAATGTTTCTTTTTTATCTAATTTGTTTCGTTTCGCTTTTGTATAGCATTACTTTCGCAATTTCCCCAACGGAAGCGTCGCAAAGTGGGTGGAAAAGATGATACAAGGACAAGGCAAAAAAAAAAATCCCAAGGTGGTTTGCAGCTTCTCCCCGCCGCTTTAACACTCTATGTGCGAGATAGGCATTCATTTTTCATTCATTTTACAAAGAAAGCTAATCGGAGATTGATCACTTTATCTTCGCTACTCCGGTGTGTCATTGTGGATTTATTTTTTTCTAGGAAAGTGGAAATTAATTAGTATCACATTGCCGGTGGAATATAATTTTTTTTTGTTTCGTCGGAGTGTGAGATTTTTTACACTGAAACACTGAGATTCTATACTGCCAGGAGGACGCACCACTTTTTAAAGAAATTTTCTCGCCTTTTTGAGAAAG
Source organism: Portevinia maculata (assembly GCA_949715645.1). Classification (NCBI taxonomy): domain Eukaryota; kingdom Metazoa; phylum Arthropoda; class Insecta; order Diptera; family Syrphidae; genus Portevinia; species Portevinia maculata. The sequence goes on from OX454528.1 coordinate 100,819,736, forward strand.
CTTAAGCCTAGCACCTTAAGAGGCTTGCCAAAAGCGTAGTGGTTCGTAAGAACGCCAGTAACTTGTCTGCAGTCTTTTCCGCTGAGAACCAACAAGAATGCTGCAGATGCGGAGGAGGCTTAAAAATGCATCTTGGGTCTAGTCAGGCGTGCAAGGGAAGGCCCCGTGCAACCAAAAAATACCTTCCTTAAGAGTTTGGTAAAAGCAGTAGTAACGTATTGGTGTTGAAGTTTATTCCAACAAACAACCGACGCACATGGCAGAAATCGTCTTATCATAGCCGTGCAAATCCGTAGATGATAAGCTCCATTCATGGCTTGCCGAAAATGCCCTCCATATTTTAAATATTTATTTAATTGAAACCTTCTACAAAGTAAGATATAATATCTTATAAGTTATTGCTAAGCTAATATAGAACTGCCAGAAAACCGACAGCAGTCTTTAACTCAACATGCTTTGACCAAAGAAGTTTGATATCCAGGATGACTCCTAAATAATTAGCTTCACCGCAGAGTCGGGTTGTGGCGCCATTAAGCTGTGGTTGGTTAGCTATGTATAATATTTATAAGTTTTCGATAGTGTCGATGTTTTTTTTTAAAACAATTGATAGTAGCGATGTTTAAAAAAAACTATCGATTGTATCGATGTTTAAAAAAACTATCGATAGTATCGATGTTAAAAAAAGAAAACTATCGATAGTATCGATATTGTACACGGATATTTTATTGATTTTTTTATTGAATTTAATTTTAAAAATATTTTTTGCTTTTAAAGGAGGAGCATAATAAGACTCTTTGCTTTTAATCGATTCCGTTTGTCGTTGTGGATGAGACCTGATTTGAAATATATCCGTTCGCTTGGAACTGAAGCCGCAGGTATGCGCAAATAGGGCTACGCAAACTTCTTAAACCCCTCTTAATAAGAATTGATGCAATGTTCTTCAGCACATTTGTCACTGCTAATTGAATCTTTTCCTATATATTTGCGAATGTCAATAATTGCATCAGTAAGCGGACTTCGGTTTCAGTCCGTTTATGTCACCACATCAGAGAGAAACAACACCTCGTTGGCCACCACATCAGAGAAAAACAATACTTCGTTGGATTTTTGCATCTTTAGCCCCGCTTTGTTCATTAATAGCAGCCTTGGGGATTGTGTGGTTATGAAGCTCTGAGGTGCTCTCGTCTCTTTTGTGGAACATCTCAATCAACAAGATTCTTAAATCCCTTGCAAGCAAAGCCATAAAGATAGTTGAGTTGTGTACGCAGTTGACAAAGTTATACTAATCACAGGAAAGTTTCCTTCCAGTATTAGTGAGATCATAGAATCGGCGCTAACAGAACTATTAAGATGGGGCGATGACATGGGGACTTGCGTTCAATCCCAAAATGACCGAGCTAATCCTGTTTACAAAGAAACACAAGATACCCACATGGAACCTACCGATACTGAAAGGTGTTCGCCTCAATCTCTCAAACGAGGTGAAGTACCTGGGCGTGGGTTTCAAGTCCAAACTAAATTGGGAAACGGAACACTGAAGAGAGAATGACAAGGAGATTGAATGCCTGTAGGAAAGCTTTTGGGAGCCTTTAAGACCCATTCTTACCTATGGTTCGGTCGTTTGGTGGGAGGCAAATCCTATCTCAAAAGTTTCAATAATGTACGAAGTATTGTTTGTCCGGGGATAACCGGTTCGAAAGAATCCACTCCCCAATTGGGACTGAAAACATTGTTGAACCAATAACAATTGGAGCTCTTCAAGAAGAGCGTGGCAGCCAAATGTGCTCCCAAACTGAGAGAGATCCCATTCGGACACTCTTACATACTGGACACCTTAAACCAAAGAGGGCTCATGCAACTAACTGATTTTTAGAAACCCAGGAATGACGTCGATAACAACGTAAACCTGCTCGACAAGACTGGAATTCCCCACCACGGTCACCAAAGGTATTTCTATCTTCACAGATGGCTGAAAGACGAAGAAGAGAACAGGAGCAGGAGTTTTCTCAGCTGCACTTAGTATCAACCAGTCCTACCGGCTGCCAGATCACTGCAGTGTCGTTCAAGCTGAAATCTAAGCGGTTAAGAAAGCACCGCCGATAGTCCTTACGGTGAAACTACCAGCAATGGAATTGACAATCTGCGTGGAAAAAATGCAGGTAGCTCTAAAAGCGATCGACTCCAACCTCATAAACGCAGAGTGACACCTGGCACTTAGAGCAATTAGCTATCACTCGGTACTACTCTGCTGGGTTCCTAGGCACGTTGGTGTGGCAGCGATTAAAAACCCCAAAAATTATCAAAATCATGGGGGCCGTTTTTCAGAAAACTAATGTTTTTTTTACAATTTTTAGTATCTTATACAAAAAAATTTGGGTGACTCTTCTAAATATTTGTATCAGGTAATGTATCGAATTTCATTGAAATTACGTCATTGGTTTTTGAGATATTATTGGTTTCCTAAAGAATCGTTAATTGAGTCATTTGGGAAAAACTGAGTAAGCCATCTTCTGACACTCGGCCAAGTATTCGAGACATTAAAATTAATCAAAATCGTTAGAGACCTTTTTGAGAAAAATTAATTTTTCAAAAATTCAAAAAACTGTTACATAAATAACAAAGTTATTAAAAACTATTTCAAAAATTTTAATACACAAATTCCTTCCAAATGGTAATATTATTTGGTGGGTAGATTTTCTTGGAAATAACTCGAACCGTTTTTGAAATATAGGCATTTTTGTAAAGTACCATTATTCGACTATTTTGGTAAAAAAACCTGGGCAGGCCATTTTCTTACGCACACCTCAATTATTTTATATTTCAAAATCGTTTAAGCCATTTTTGAGAAAATCGATGTTGTGAAAACCATTTGTATGTTAACTGTTATTTGAAATGATAGAATTAAAAAAAAAATGGCTGCGTTATAACCTACATAGTTTTATATTATAAGCCTACATACCCCATATACGAAGTTTAAAAGGAAATCTGTCCACCGATTGTGACTGGAGCCTTGGCTATAGACCGACAGAAATCAGGGACACATTTTTTTGGACTTTTGTAGAGTCGTAATATCATACCTCATACTCAGTTTGAGTTCAAAATTTCAGCCCGGTTGCAATATCTTTCTTTTTAGTATACTAAAGTATACTAGAAAGTTTAAAAACTTTAAGTGACATTTGTCGAACAGCACTGTAGGTCGGTGACATCCATTTCATTTGAAAATTAAAAGGAAATTTCCATAGATACAAGGGCGGGTCAATAAGTCCGTGACTTTTGGAATAAAACACAGATTTTTTGATAAATTTTTTTTTTTTATTTTTCAACGTAGTCTCCCTTGAGCTCTATAAACTTTGTCCAACGCTTCTCCAATTTTGTTATCCCTTCCAAAAAAAATGATTTGTCGAGGTCCTCAAAATAGGACTTTATTTGCGAGATGACTTCATCATTGGAGTCAAATCTTTTTCCACCAAGCCATTTCTTCAGGTTTGGGAACAAGAAGTAGTCGCTCGGAGCCAAATCTGGAGAATAGGGTGGATGAGGGAGCAATTCATAGCCCAATTCATGGTTTTTTGCCATGGCAACTGCACATGTGTGCAGTGCACCCTTGCATTGTCTTGGTGGAAAAGAAATTTTTTCTTGGTCAAATGAGGTCGGTTTTTTTTCAAATCGTCATTGAATCGGTCCAATAAGTTGGCATAAAATTCCCCATTCATTGTTCTTCCCTTTTGAAGGTAGTCAATGTGGATTATCCCGCGTGCATCCCAAAAAACAGTCGCCATAACTTTATTGGCTGACAAACCCACCTTGGCCTTCTTTGGCGCCGATTCACCCTTAGAAACCCACTGTTTTGACTGTTGTTTGGTCTCTGGTGTGTTGTGATGGATCCATGTTTCGTCCACGGATACAAAACGGCGCAAAACCTCCTCCATATTGCGATTAAACAACGCCAAACCTTCCTGTGAAGTTGTTACACGATTGTGTTTGTGGTCGACTGTGAGCAAACGCGGCACCCATCTTGCGGAAAGCTTTCTCATGCCCAAGTGATCATTCAAAATTGAAACCACTGAGCCATGCGAGATCCCTACGGCTTCCAGAATCTCTCGCACTTTCAATCTTCGGTCGGCCAACACCATATCGTGAATTTTTTCGATTGTTTCGGGTGTAGAGACCTCAACTGGGCGTCCAGGACGTTCGGCATCTTCAGTGCTTGTACGGCCACAACGAAATTCAGTAAACCACTTTTTTACCATTGAAATCGATGGTGCAGAATCCCCATAGTCTTTTTCAAGCTTAGCCTTGGTCTCGGCAATGGTTTTTTTTCGCAAGAAATAATGCTTAATAAGCACACGAAATTCACTTTTTTCCATTTTCTCCTCAAATTAGTGAGTAGTCTGATAAAAATAGCTGTCAAACACAAACTAACTGACGCAGCAAGTTTAAATTTTGACAGGAGTCAACTGACAGATGCCTGTTGACAGGAGCAGTGTTGCCGTTTCAGTAAAGAGGTCAGAAATTCAAAAAGTCACGGACTTATTGACCCGCCCTCGTACATAAATCATAAAAAAGCTATTACTGTAAATAAAAAACATTGAGGTTTTCGATAGTTTATAGCTATCGATACCATCGATAGTAATGACGATGTTTAATGAACACTGCCGGTCAGCTTCCTACTTCTCGTGAAGAGAACAACCTGAGTTTTAAGAGGATTAACTGAGAGCACCAAGCGTCGATCATATCCAGGGCCGTCTGCGTTTTGGGCCACATTCGATAGGGATGATGCAGCAGAAAGTACGGCAACATCATCCGCGTACATGAAATGTGTTCTAATAGCCGTTACGCGAAAATGGTTCCAATTATTTCCATTTATCGTCTTCTCCATCGTTTATTTATTTTCACTTGCTTGTCAAAAGCGCTTTTCTTGCGAAACTGACAGGAATTATGTGATGGAACCGACATCTAGCGAAAAATTCGGTAAGGATTGTGTTTATTTCAAGAGCTTTGCGAAAAGTGAAAGCTGGAACATGTTCGAGCTTTGAACGAAAGTAAAATTTTAAAATGAGAAGAATTTTACAGAGCGCACTATGCGATGAAGCAGTATATCCGATTTTTTTCACTTTTTCCCACTTTTGTTTCGATGTAGTTCAGGCTTAAGTCTGAGCGGAGCGTAGACATTAGCACTGTTGAGAGTGTTTAACAGAGAGTCAACCAGCGTGCACCCTAGCACTGAATACAGAATATCGCCTTGCTGTTTACCACCGCTAAAATAAATCGATCACAAGTTGCATCCGCTTCTGCAACCAAAGTTCTGTTCATAAGCGTTGGTTTGACCTACAGCACCAATGACTCGGGTACGGCTTGTTGTCTGGCAGAGCTGCATTATATGCTGTCAAAATTCGCATTTTAAAAAATACCCTTAATGTCGATGAAAATGCCCATCACGAATTCTTTCTTATCGATATCAAGATTTTGAAGCGCAGTCTCGCGATATTTTCCGCGCTGATAGGCATGTTGCATCTGAGCCAGGGGGTGCAATCGCAAAGCAGTTTTGCGCACATGAAGCTCGACCGATATTTCCATGCTTTTCAACAAGAAGCAAATCAGACTGATTGTCCTGAAGGTCTTGGCGAGTGAGTAGTCATGCCAACCAAATGTTGGTATAAATGGCACTATAACTGTACGCCAGGGCCTTGAGAGTGAATATACTCTTAAGAGTCGATAGCAACTGGTTAATACCTTGTTGCAGCATGGATGGGTATATTCCATGAGTACCAGGCGACTTAAAACCGTCAAACGAAGCAACATTACCACAGCCATCGCAATCTACCAGCAACGCCGCCGGATTGTTTGTTTCAGCTCACTTTCAGTCTTTGTGATCGGGGCTGATTGTGCACCAATTGTATTCTGGTTACTCTGAAAGTGAGACTCCAGCTGATGACTAAAAGTTTCCGTTTACTTCACAGCCAGGGTGCTTTCGGTTTTTCATTGGGTATTACAATTTGGCGGGCTTGCCTTTTTCAGAACTTTAACCACGCTACTGGTTTCACCTAGTGATCTTTTCACAGAAATTCCTATGAGAGGCACTTTTCGATACACGGATTAACCTCATATATTTGTCTATTTTGATCGCGTAAAATTCCAGTCTCTCTCCAAATCAGTCTTCCTCCTTTGCAGTTCCGGAAAAGGGTTTTTCTTTACTGGACACGTGAAAAATACATACACCCATTATACCGAATAAAGATCACGCATGTAGTGTTCAATTACTCTTGTTCATTGAACATTATATCTGTAGAGCGATTGATAAATCAAAATAAAATTAAGAGATATAGAATCAAATAAAACTGATTGCACAGCTATAAAAGCGTTTCATCAAGTTTTCAGTGTGCCTGACCGCATGAGTCATTTACAATTAACTTGAACCATAGTTGGCTGATGATGACGACAACACACACCAAACAACTATCATTGAAACAACCAGTTTAAAGCGGTATCTCAACCTATAACTATCCCACACTTGCTCTCTTGAACGATGCGATTGTGGTGAGCGAGCACACAGTACGCAACGCAACCATGAGGTACATTTTTTTTACTATTTTTAAAAAATATCTCTCATATGAATATACTCGTACATAGAGTCATATAAATACTCCCAAAGTTTGAGTAATGCAATCGGTAGTCAATTTAATGAGTTGTGCGAGCGATTAATATTAAAAAAAAAACGCTGGTTAAAAAAACAGATCCGCAGCAGCACGCTAGCCATGGAGATCGAGAGAGATCGCGAGCAGCTGGCTGTTTTCAAAAATATGAAATATTGATGATGAGAACTTAGTTATGCAATGTGGTTGTTTGTAGGAGTATCATGGTGAAATAAATAAAGTGATTTGATTAAATTGTTTTGAAATTATTGTTTTAAGGTCGTCGACTTGGAATGTACGATTAGTCCGGTTATTACGGAGTACCTATGAGTACTTCGGCGAATGTACACATCTATAAGCAGGAAATTACATTGCGTTAGTATTAAACAATCTATAGATTATCTGATGATAAAAATGTTATCTATGAGAGGTCATATCGCTCGCTCATAGGTACTTACATTCGCGTAATCTGCGGTTATTTTTGTTTTCTCAGAAAAAGCCACTCCAGGCAAAGATTTGACAGACTGGTCGAGTGAAATTAGCTGAGGTAAGATGACTTGCATATAAAAGGTTTTTATTTTTTTTATTTTTTTTTTCAATATGGTAATACGCATAAAGCTGATAGTTAATCTGACAGCTGATACCATTTTTTTATTTAGTATTATTTGGCAAAACATCATGCAAAGACTTACCCCCGAGCGGCGTTTACAAACTGTGGGAATATAGTTCCCAAATTAGTGTTCGGTGAAAATGTTTACATAAAGAGTGCTACGCCAATTTTACGGCTAACAGAACGAACTAACTGAGTGGCAACGATTGAAAAATTTCGAACAAAATTTACTCTTTTGAACTACAACCCACTGATCATTGTTTGCGTCTTGAGATCAGTGATTGATCGCATGAATACTTGCAAGTCGCTATGGTAACGAAATAAAGAAAAATTGCAAAATTTGAAATTTGGTCTTATTTCGTTTGGAGTTATTTTATATCACCGTATCATCAGCTATCGAGGTACTTCGAAAAATTCACTGTTTCATTCCGAAAGTGCGTGGACATGGTCTGCAGCACATTCACCTCGATTGCCGTTGTCGTTATCGACTCCAAAATACACGACTCTTCCAAATCTGTATTATGCTTGTCGTTTTACACGACAAAGGTCGGATAAAAATGTCACAATATCTTTATGTACTAGATTTGAAGTCGTCTCACGACTTTACTTTAATTACCTAGGAAAACTCAACACCACTAATGACCTTAAAAACGACCTTTTTTGTCGTCGCAATTTTGCTCCCAACAGGTAGTCGTGTGATTCAATTAGACTGTATTTCAGCGTTTGTAATGGATTTTATTTAAGCAGAATTCATTTTTTTTTTCGAATGGAAATACCCACACCATTCACGCATCCGTTTTTGAGTGGACAATATTCAGTTTATTTGCGTTTGTCCATTGATCAACTTCAACTGTATTAGAAATACCTAAAAATGGAAAAGAAATTAAAAATTACAAACAGTCAGAAGTTCTTACTTCATTAATGGAGAAGAATTTACATCTGGCAAAAGGATTCAGCAGAGGGTTAAATAAAATCGATTTCGAAAAATCTTGAACCTGCATTGCTACAAAAATTAACAGCTATGGCCCTCCAACAAGAGATGGAAAAGGTTGGAAAAAGGTATGTACCGACTTACAAATATTTGAGTAATAAATGTTGTAAACAGATTTTTTTTTTGTTAAGGTTTGGGCAGATTTAAAATATGTACAAAGTAAAAAAAATGAGTGCGCAACAAAAATGAATCACGTGCAACTGGAGGAGGCAACAACAAACAGGCGATACTTTCGCCTCAAGAGGAGGCTATTTCGAATCTGCTCTCGTTCTCTCCAACTATTTCAATAGTTCAGTCATAATCGCCTGATTGTAATATTAACTATCCGTCGAGATCGCAGGCAATTTCTACACCAATCAATTCTACGTGGAACGATTTTTCGGAATCAACATCCATAGCTCTCTTGCCAAACTCGCCAACAGCAGACATTCAATCCGCTCACTTTTCACATGAGGCTGAAACGAATCCAACTCCAACTAAATCAAGAATTCGAAGTGATTCAAGGAATCGTACTAAAACTCACCGCTTTAAGGAAAATAGAGAAAATTTGATAATTAAACAAACCAAAGTGCAGGAAAATTTGTACTCAGATGTAATGATCAATATACAATGAAGGACACCAAATGGAAAATGATGGACCTTGAGTTACGTGCGAAGCGAACTTTTCAAAATAAAGACACAATTTTTGACAGTTCCAAAAGAGTGATACCCAGTGATACCAATCTTTCTCAAAGATTTTATAACATTCTAGTCGTGTACAAATCTGCTACGAATTTGACGGTTCGTGTGCGTTAGGTAATAAGGATTGAAAACCGACACGACTCGGGAAACGACAAAAGACGTTTTCGACAAATGACAACGGTAATCGGGGTGATTATTTGGTTTCAGCCGGATGGGGATAGATGCCATACTGCCGGCTTAACCATCACCAATATCGTGTGATTTGACGACGCTGGACTATTTTCTGTGAAGTCGTTGGTCTAAGCGAACAAGCCAACAACGATATCAGCCTCGAAAGTCAGCATCGTCAAAGTGGTCGAAAATGTGAGCTCCAGGATGCAGTTCCTGAGGCACTCCCGTGGTAACAATTTGTCCGAATTATTTTTTTATCAGTAGGGGTTTTTCTTTTTAAGTTTAGATCAGAGTCTGAGTTTTCAAAAAAAGCTCGCTTTAAAATTGTATTTTTTTTTCCTCCGGTCAGAGCGCACTCTGCGTGCTAAGAACAAATTGACGGAGCAATCTAAGCAAAAAGCTCAAACAAAACACAGGCAACTATACAGTGACAGGAGGGAAATTGAAGGACAAACAAAAAATTCAAAACAATTCGAATGGTGGTAGGGGCGTTTCTTCATATACATATAAAAATGAAACGTTGTTCGTGTGTCCTTTAAAGACTCATGAACCGCTCGACGGATTTTGATGAAAGTTTGTATGTTTGTTCTTTATGGTGTCTGGATGAATTTTAACAAAGTGTTTATTTACAATAAACAGCGGTGTCCGAAGTTAGTAATATGTAAAAATTTGAATGAAAGAACACTATCAGTGATAAAAGAGAGATTTGTTTATAAAGTACATAATGTATATTTTTAACCTCAATTGTCGGTTCTTCATCAAGGCAGTGGCCATCTGAATTTTGAACTCAAAGATGTGGGGCAAAAACTGTTGCTTCCTTGCAGAGTCCTTTAGATGGCTTGAGTCCGACTTGCAAGAATTCTGTAGCTAAGCAGATAGTTTCCCAAGCGATTCAGATACACGTTGTTTTGTGTGAATACAAAAGCCTTGACAACAAAATGCCGCGAACAGGGGTCAGATTATGTCAATTGAAATCGATCAATCTCTGTATATAGGATAGAGACAGTCATCGTCAAACGATCATCTTCTTACGTGATTTGGTCCCAGATTGTGCAGCGAAATATTTTGCTTACTACGAGCAGAATGTTAAGTTCGTAATTTTCATTTAGGTGGGAGATAAAAAAAATAGCTATGTGAAGTTTGGATACACTAGAAACGCCAAGAGGGGCACCCAAACACTGATGATTCCAAAAAGTAAGCGGATAGAGGCGCAAGACACACAACTAGCATACCTACCCTTAGCAGAGCAACGAAGTTGAGTGAGCGGACTATGCCATGGGAAGACAAGAGTGAACACGAACCGATTTAGTAATCAGGCCTATCGCGAATAAATTTTTCCAGGGAACTGTTCAAATTCAGCAATTAAATTTACATTGCTGACAAGGGGAATTTGTTAACTACTCGTATAACTCTAACTATAACCTTCTAAGATTTCTTTTGCAATCCATCATGTCAAATCCCTATTGTCTGATGATAGGTATGCAGTGCAAAAAACTATCGATTGCAATTGCCGGATAAATAATTCGATATCTGTCTCACCAAGCACAGCTATCGCCGAAGCAATATCTCCTGTCTCCAATATATATTCGAAAAGTATATCCTAAATCAAAGACCGCAATAGGCAACGACTATAAGCTTTTAACAATATTAATACCAAACCTATGGTCCTTATGGGAGAACTCTTTTAAAAACACTGATGCCCTTTGCTGCTGGCACGGCACTCAACTTAAGAAATTGCCACTGAAATAAAAAACAGAATCACTGAGTTGCATTAAAATTGTAGGTGTAGGGGAAGGTAGTGTACCTTGGTCCGAGTGCCAATTTTCAGAAATATACAAAGCATGCAAAAAACGGTCGTTGTGTGAAATGTCGATCTTCTGTTCATTATTGTCTTCTCAGTTTCTTTTTGAAGGCACAGCTGCACGAGTCGGCAGAAAAAAAATAAATATAGTTTTCAGTGAAAAAAGTATTTTTTTTATCCCTTTTCTGAAGTTATGTAGTTCTTAGTTTACTGTCTCTTTTCTGCTACTTTAATCGATTTCGGTAAGTGTATTAATAATCTTTTGGAAGGAACACATTGTCCTTCGTATGTGGTTGGAATACTACGTTAAAATCTAATTTGTTTGGCTAAAGTGGTGTTAGTGTACCTTGGACCTATTAAAGCGCGTGTACCTTGGACCTTTGGTTTGTCCTTTAATGTAAGTTTTTAAATAATATTAAAGTGATAAATTTGTTTTTCTTTTATGTTGGTCCTTTGTTACGTTTTTTTTTAGTAAAAGAGTTTTTTTTATTTAATACTATTATTTGAATATTAATTAATTTAATAATATTTTTTTCTTAATCAAGCACAAAAACTTTAAGATAATGGTTTGGTTTCTGCTGCTTTTTTGAAATAAATAAAGAATGGTACCATTTTTACTTTTTATTGAAATAAATTAAAGTTTTCACCTTTAAACTATAGAAAAACTTTCAATAATATTTTCGGTCCAAGGTACAATACTCCGTGGACCAAGGTACAATCACGTTTTGTACCTTTAACCGTTTGAGGTTAGCATATAAAAGTAAAGTTTTCTAAGGAATGGTTAGCAATATCCTTTTGGTAGTTTCGCCATATAATAGAAAAGACTTCAGGTAATAAAAAAAAAAACTAATGAAAAAAACGACACATAAAATATTGGCAAAAAACTGAAATCCGGACCAAGGTACACTACCTTCCCCTAATCTTCATTGAGGCCACGTACATTCCACCACGACTTATCTGCTGAGGACATTAGTCCGTTGCGTACTTTATGTGTAGAAAAATGAAAACTGTCAAATCTTCAAAATCGAGAGAGAATCCTCTCATCTCAAAGAAAAAGGCGGGAACGCTTTTGTGCAAAAAGATGAAAAACGTCAAAGTTTAGCTCAAAAAGAAGCAACCGCTGTTATTTTTTTGCTGGCAAACTCATAGGATTTCATCGTTACATTTTTAATTTTTTTACCAACTGAAAATCTGTGTGAAGAAAAATGAACAAAAGTAAATTTTTCTTTCGTTCATCCTTTTACGTTTTTTTTTTAGTAGGTACGCGAACGCGTTTGTGTAGCTTCGAACGAAATATAAATAAATAAATAAGATAAATTTACGTTTGCATATTTTTTTTTTTTTTTTTTTTATAAAAAAAAGGAAATCCAAATCCCAGAGCACTCAGACTCGGTAACGGTCCATTGTACTACCAGGCAGAAATCCTCCTTTTTGGTGTAGAGGCATGTGAATGGGTGGCGTATGTTGTTGTTCCCCATGGGGATTGAATTGCATATTAGTACGCAACCTTAATTCGCTTTATTACAAAAAAAAAAACCTTGAATCAGAGTTGATGTAAATTCTTAAGGATGTTTCTTTAGTTTTTTCTATAGAGCTTTCAGTATTTAAGTTTTTTGAGAGCTTTTGAGAAAAGTTGTTGTCGCTTGGTGTTATTCTCTTTTCATGTTTTCGTTTTTCTTTTTATGTATGGAAAAACAGTTAAAATGCAGTTATACAATTATTTGCTATTTTCTTTTAGGAAAAATTACTATTTGATGGAGTTTGGTACAATAATTAAGAGCAATATTGATTTCGAAGGGTAAACAGTTTTTTTGTTCATAAAAATGCAAATAAAAAGAAAAAAGGTTTCCGTGACTGTGGAAAAAAAAAGATTTATATTTTTTTCGGTCAGCATATTTTTGACTGAAACAGTTTGTAACCATATCTTTACTTTTAAAAGCTCTACGGCAATTTAAAATGCTTACTACGATAACCCTGTAAGAACTTCAAAGTGAAGATTGCTTATTGAAATCCATTATGGTCAGAGTGAAAGGCAAATATCATAACTTCCCTTTACTGCAAATATAAATTGGACAGAGTAGGTATAGGCGCTTGAAGTGTAATAATAGATAGCAAACCTGCTCCTAATCCGAATAAATTACCATATCCAAGGATACCACTCAATGCGAGGTTGTATCTACTTCAAAACTGCTAGAAGTCCATCTAATATGACATAAAACAAGGAGTTCTACAAGGTTGTCTACTTACACGGATATGTTTCCAACAAATAAAACATTGTGAAATTCCAATAAAATGTACCCGTTCAACAACCGGATTAAATGCAACTTGCCAATAGTCTGTAGAAAGCTAAAACCACTCAGACTTACTAATTACTTCTCTATTTTACTTATCGTATGATAAAAGGTTAACAAAACCCGTCTCTCCTATTTATTAGAATGTGTTCAAAGGCGCATTAATACACAAAAGGATCTGTTTTAAACCTAACTACATAGGTACATAGAATAAATTAATTTTTCTTAGCACGTTAGCAACATCAGCAGCAACTACTGCACTATTATCAGGGCCACTACAATCCCCTAAACACTGTACTTTCGTCCATCGTGTAATAGCCCATTTCCGGGCGTTTTTTTTTTATTTTCGCAAGTGAAACAATCGACAACCAACTGCCGGCAGTCATTGCTGCGAAAGTGAGTTTATTTCGCTACGTTTGTAGCTCGCTGCTGGTATGAAAGTCACGTTTGTATGTAATCACGCATAAAAAAAAATCATATGTACACCGGCGTCCGACTGCCTCCTTTACTCATTCACTCACACTTGACTTGAGGAGTTTTTACAGAGTTTACAGAGTTTACACAGTTTACAAAGAATTTGTGCTCTTTTTATTTTTATGCAAAGCTCTAGTCTTACAACAAGTGGAAGCAAATGACACAAAGAACACAAGCAAAATAAACCAGAAATTCTTAAAGGAACAACTCTGGCTAATATGTACCGACTCGACTGTCGTTATTTCTTTCTTTTTTGAGGCCATGCTTGTTTTTTAAAAGAAAAATTAACATCCAAATCCGGGATAAGAGCAGACTGCTGCTGGATGGAGGACAGGCGAGCATGCATGCACAATCCAATCAAAAAAAAAAAAAAGGCGAAAGGAATCATACATAATTTTGCATTTTGAATTTTTCGTATTCAACAAATGGCAATTCATAAGGGTAACAGAAGAAGCGAGGAGGAACGAAACGGAACAGTGGCGCATTAGCAAGATATTCAACCGACGGACGTGTTACAACGTGCACAAACTTGAACACCAGCTTGTGTCGAGAGTTTATCCATGGTGTTGGATTTCTTTTGTATCTTTACTGTATTATGTGCAAGGTGCCGGTGTTTTACACACAGAAACGGTCTAAATAAACGGGTTATATGAAGGAGTTGAGGAAAAGAAACCGCAAAACACCATAATCGAGTTCAATGGAAAGAGAATAAATAAATAAATGTATGAAATGAATCATGCAGTCTCTATGTAGCTACATTTGTACTTTTTTGCCTACCCATTTTCGAAATAAATAGACAGAAAATGCTTTTCTGACAGTTGACATTCGTGGTAGGTTGGGCTTTGTTTGAATTCTCTGACACAACAGTTCGATAGATATTGGAACTGTCATCTTTGGTAAATTTTAATTGGTGGAAATTTGGTTGACATTTTTGAAAGTCCGGACATTTATTGTTAGGGAAATTTAAAAAATTACAGAAATGTCAATTCATTGTTTCATGTGAAATGTAAGAAGAGGAGATTTGTATGTTTGCACATAAAATATGTTGGGGGGATTTAATTTGTGTTCATGAAAGTATTATATATGTATGTATATAAAAGAAAGTCTTTGAAACATTTTAAGACAGAAATTAAGGCTCCTCGAAATTGGGTCCGAGGAAATAACGCCAGAATTTTTTTGTTTGAAAAAGAAAAAAAAACGCCAGAACGTCAGAAAACCGCTTAATTTAGCAAAATTTGAAGAAAAAAGGGCTGAGGTTTCCATTATGAACAGTAAGCAAATTCATTTTTTTTATTTTTTTTTATTTAAATTGACTTATTCTAAGATGTAATGTAAAAGAATTTTTCTGAGGAAACTTTTTTTTCTATTTTTTTTTTATTTTTAAAGTTTTCAATTTTCACTGAAAAGTGCACCTACAAACTGCACAAATGACGCGTTCACTTTGCATAACGCTTGTTCTAAGTGTTTTCTGTTGGTGTGGAGGGGGGTGGGTGGGGTGGTGAATGCAGTGAATGTTGGAAAATATTATAGGTATTGCCATATGTATGTCAAAAAGTTGAAACAATTTAAGTTAATTTGTCTTTTTTTTTTTGGCTGAAAATATACTGGTAAATACCCCAAAGTAAGTATATATAAACTTTAGCTCCAGGCGCCTGCCTGACAGTTGTTGACATACCCTTAGCGGAGCGATGAAGTCGCGTGAGCGCCTAAACCCTGCGGAAGAAAGGGTTAAAATCCTGTTAGCGAGCGAAGCGAGCCACCCACTCCATACTTTAAATACACAATACTTTCTTACAGGCGCCTGCCTGACAGTTGTTGACATACCCTTAGCGGAGCGACGAAGTCGCGTGAGCGGCTAAACCCTATCTAGGTGTATGAATTACATAAACATCGTTTTATTAAAAAAAAATTGTTAAATTTTAATAAAAAAAAAATCATTTCTTCAAGAAAAAAATATTATATTTATCTTTTTTATGCCATTTTAAGCAAAAAAAAAAAAAATCCCTTACTGTTCATAATGGAAAGCCGCCCCGAAAAAAGCTTACTTTCGCTATGACAATTATAGCCAGAAGTGTTTTAAATTATATCAGGCAGATGTGGAAAAAGAGCCGAAAATAAACAAGAAATGACCCTGTAAAATTAGACCTCCACCAAAAAATTTAAAAAGGACCCAAAAGTCTTCATATAAAATAAAAATAGCCCGTGAAACGATCCACCCGAACACTATTTGATTCGAAAACGTAATCCATATCGTGGGGAAAAATATATTTGTATTTTATAGGCCATTTGAGGCCAAATAAAATCTGGCCCCAATGCAAAATTTTCACAATTTCTGCGGGTTTTCTCTTATTTTTGGGGACTTAATTCCGTTTTTATAAAATTGCCCCAATTTCGGGGACTTATTTCATTTCGACCTTAGGGGTGTTATTTCGTGCGGCGTAATTTCGCAGCACCAAGAAAATCAATATTTTCCAAATCTCGTTTTGAAAAAAAGAACAAAGTGAGTAGAGAAACAACTCTTTTTCCTTTCCTTTTTCAAAGCAGGGAAATAACCGCAGTGGAAATTTTTCAGATTTCTCTGGCATTTCTGAAAATAATACGAGTAGCAGAATTCATTTCCTGGGTTCGAATTCTGGTGCATTTTTCGGGAGTCTAAAACAACAACTAAATGTATGTATGCATGAAGGTACAATTGCTAAGGATGGCGCGGGGAAATAACTCAACGGGAATCTACTTTCACATTTTCGGTGGGTTATAACTCCACACTAGGTGGGGTTAGGTTAACGTGGCTGTTAGCTAATGACCAACACATTTAGACCAATGAGGTCTGTTGTGATGCGACGTGGATCGGGAGTTTCGACCTCTACTCGCTTAACAATTTGGAGCTTCTAATGAAGCGCGATAGACTTCTAACATCTGTGTTAGCTAAGTCACTGAGCTCATTAAGGAAGAAGTGCAGTCTCCTCCTCCGCCTCATCCCTGCAGCTTCTACAGAAGTCATTTGAATAGACGCCAAGCCTTGATGCGTGATTGCCTACTAAGCTAGTATTACACGATATGTTGAATGAACATACGTATGTTCACAATGATATGCCAACAATTCTCAGCAAATAAACATATGTTCGTCTGGCGTATGATGGCCTATCACACGATATGTTGAATCTGTCCCAAAGTAGCAAATTGTTTGTTGACAAAATATGCTAACAAACAGTTTGCTATCATATTTTTTCAGCACACAGAAGACCTATCACACGATATGTTGAATTCAGTTTGCTGAAAAATTTGAAGACCCGTATGATTATATGCTGAACAAATTTACAGATCGCGATTTGTACGATTTGTATTTATCGATTTTCTGCGATTCTGGTGAAATGTACGTGTAGTCTATAAAACTGTAGTGTATAGTATAAGTTAACAAACGAAACCTAAGTTGATACCAATGTTGCCATATTCAAAGTTTTAAATGTAAATTACAGTTTTTTAGACAAGCTTACAGTTTTTAAAATTACCTCGTAGTACACATTACAGTTTTTTTTTAAATTTCAATAAAAGTTTATTTTTTTTTTTAAATTTCTTTAATACAAAATGAAAATGTGATTTAAATCGTAGTATGTACTATCGTATTTAAGCTTGTTATTTTATTTAAAATGATTTGTTTTGTGTTATTTTTGTTTAATAAAATTTAAAAAAAAAAGTTTTTGAAGGTTTTTTGGTCGAAAATACAGTTTTTTTTGGGAGTTTACAGTTTTATGAAAAAAAAAATCGACTTGATCCTCGTTGTGTGTATCTTTTCACTTTGTCCAGTGCGACCTGCTTTGGTTTTTTGGAAATGGTTTTATGATTCGTTTTTGTGATTTTTTTTTTTCAGTCGACTGTCCCTACTCATTGTAATGGATATACTCTGCTAATGACAAGCTGTTGTTACTGAACAGATGTTCCGAATGATAGCGTTCTATATCCATTAAAAACACTGTCCGTCTCTTTCTTTCTCGATGTCGGCGGCGTTGCCAGTCGCTAACAACAATAGAATTTGTGTTTCTATTGTTGTTAGCGACTGGCAACGCCGCCGACATCGAGAAACACGTGCGGAGCGTTCAAAATGTATCGAAACTTCAAAAACATCAAACCCGTATGCTGAAAAATGTGGCGTATGCTCACGAGCCTACTTTAGCTCGTCAGCACACATCATACGAGTCAGCATACGCCGAAAATTTGTCCGAATGTTAGCAAACGGTCCCAAAAGAGTTATCACACGATATGTTCAGGTCGCCAACATACATATGCTGACTAGCCAACAAATTCGTCAACAAACAACTTTTAGCATACGTATGACAAAAATTTCGATATCACACGATATGTTGTGATTGGGACACATTTTTCAGCAAACATTTGCTGATTCAACATATCGTGTAATACTAGCTTTAGACAGTGTCCTGTAATGACACCTATAGCAGAGCCAATGTGCAGTCGGTTTAGTGAGTTCAAACCCAAAGAGCGCCGCAGATCCAGCTTTGGCCAGATATGCTTGGTCGCTAGACACGTATTACTACCTGTCCACCTAAGGTTTGTACTCTCGACTGCGGATAGCTTAAACATAAGTTTACAAGTAGCGAAAGGCATACCTAGAAAACCTTTATCCGGTAGAAGCGATAATGCGGTTCCATTTTTGGCGAGAAAAAAAGTGATTTTTACTAGCCCTAGGGGTTCAATAAATACACATGCAGTTATTATTCCGCCCTGATGGGGACGTTGCCAACTGATTGGTTTAAAATGGCCATTATGAAATATAAAGTGACCAGAGAATGACACAAAGAACGTAGGATTGTTTCCTCTTCGTCTCTGCAACTTTTGCAGAAGTCAGTATAGGCCTAGGGGATGCCCAAACTCCAAGCATGTCGACCTATAGCATTTCGTCCGGATATAATGTTTTTTGTTGCATTTTATGTGGTCCAGTTTTTGGCATAACTGTCTAGCGATGCTGCACTGGTTGATTGGTTCCATCCATATTTTGATATTTGTCTACATCAACGGTATGGAAAAGCACTCAGCCCAGGCGTGCTGTCGGTAAATTGATGTGGTGTTTTTATCGGAAAAACTTGTCCACCCAATTTCCTGGGACATCATTATGACCTGCTAGCTGCTACCCAACAGCGGGTGATGTTAAACAGTTTGGCATTCTTTACTGACTAAGTTCTTAGCGGCAGTCACTTACTGACTTAGTTCTTATTGGAAACACACCTTGCGCGAAGATTTTAGGCAACTGAAGAAAGAACCAAGTGATAAGACCTTTCGTAAGCTCCAAGGTCTGAGACAAGCTCAGAAGCTCCTGCGTAACTATAACATAAAAAGGACAGAAAGAGAATGTCGGTGTCGCTGAAGGCAGCCAGGGGCTGCCCCTAAGGAGCGGTACTCTCCCCCCTTATCATGGCCACTGGTCATCGGCAATCTATAAGACAGTCTACACAGACTAGGCTATAACGCCATAGGTTATGCTGATAACCTGCGCAACCAGCACACTAGAAAATGAATATTTATAACTTAATTTTTTTCTGACATTTTTTCCTCATTTTCAAACAGATAAACTTATTCTATTGACGCATCGAAAAAGGAAAAGGTAATTTTCAATTTCTCTTTTATAAAAATATGTCCGTAAAAGGGCCAAAAAACGTTTTGTTAAGGTTTAAAGGTGAAAGAAGTTCTTCTTTGTTGTTTGTAGGGTGAACCTATTTTTTTCTTTTATTTTCTCCTCATTTCCCCTATTAAAACAGGTGAACCTCTTCTATTCATGCATCAAAAAGCCTTTTGAGATTTACCGTTATAGTAGTTTCGATTAGTCTCTTTCTTAAAAATAGGTCGGTAGAAGGGCACGCTTCGAAAGTGCATCCACAGGTAAAAGAAGCTCTTCTTTGTTGTTTGTAGGGTGAACCTAATTTGACTTAAATTTTTTCTTTCATTTTCTCCTCTTTTCCCCTAATAAAACAGGTGAACCTATTTTATTGACGCATCGAAAAAGCCTTTTGAGGTTTACCTTTCAATTTGTCTCTTTCTTAAAAATAGGTCGGTAAAAGAGCACGCTTCGAAAGTGCATCAACAAAAAAACTTTTGGTTAAGGTTTTCAAGGTGAAAGAAGCTCTTCTTTGTTGTTTGCAGGGTGAACATATTCTATTGACCGGCCGTGTATCTTTTTATACGTTTAAACTTGCTCTCTTTTTCTTCATGGAAAATATAGTCAAAGTAAATATGTGTCATGTCTTGCAATTTCCATTGCTGAAAGTCTCCAAAACGTAGTGCTGACCTGGCAGCACTTGTTGACCTATTTTTGCAGATTGAAAGGAATGTGAAGTGCCGCTGTCGGAGAGGTTCTCAGTGACAAGGAATAACAATAGCTTCGAATCCGATTATAGAGTCGTATCTTTCTGGCCTAATTTGGTTGTCATTAAGTAAGGTGAACGACTCAAAAGGAATAATTTCCGCATCAGAAATAACCGCTGCGGTATTTTTTATAGTTCGGAAACCCAAAGTACAAGCACTCATATAATCCACACATCTTAGAATATACCCCTTTTGTAGTTAAGTGTTAATTATTGACAGCCTCTTTTAAGAACCATTGGCCCTCAATCATTAAAAAAAAAAATTGAAATCTTCCTCCTAACATTTTCTCTACGCTAAATGTAAGCAAGCAAACTCAGTGTTCTCGTAAACAAACAAATAAATAAATCCCGACTGTAAAATTGATAAAAATAAAACCGCTTCACCACTTGTTTAGTGTTTCCGTCCAAAAATAGCTTACAACGCACAAGACGAAATAAAATTAAATTTTCTGTTGAATGCTCGGCGCTAATTTGTCATAATCCACTTGTGAATTTGTTGGGCTTCCATTTTCATTTACGATTAAAATACTACTTGTGTTGACATGTAATCTGAAGTTAGTTATTTTTCCTATCTATCTGGGTTTGTTCAAAATGTATGAAGTCAGCCTTCTGGAGAACAAAAGAATCGCAGATATCTGTAACACGAGGATACACTTTCACTTTTCTTGACCTTACAAACCGACCCAATGGTAGCGTGTTATAACGAAATGAAATGGAAGCACATTTATTTCATGGCTCACGAAATGTAGGCCTAAGTATGTATATTTTTCCAAGGAAATTATGTACACGTTAACAGATATTCCTGAGAGTTTTCTTATGTGAAGAGAAATTAATTAATTTCCTTGAATATAATTTAAAAATAGATTTATTCTATTTATGAGAGAGTTTGATGGGTGGTTTTGCTTATACAAATTGTCATATCTCTAGATTTGATGTGACCTATTGATTGATAGAAATGATATATGAGAACATGCATTGTTTGCATTACGTGGAAGTGTGCATTTCAATAACTCTTGGAATCAACAGGGTGTCATGCACAGAGTGGGTCTACCTAACAATGTTAAACACGTATAACTCTTGTAATAGTCATTTGATTCTTTTCAAATATTTAATACATTTTTTGGATGTCATATTGTATGAAATATGACATCAGGGCGCAGTTGAATCTGGTGAACGAGATGGCGGCCAAGGGAAATCTGAATTTTTGAAATCAAACGTGTGCGCTTCTTGTTGGAACCACAATTTAGGATGCAAAACTGGTCATTGTTCTGTGGGAAGCTCCGGAGATCATTTCTGGCGTTTCATCCTCGTTCTCAAAGAACGATGGCCGGTTACTTTTTCAGCCATTACACCGCACGAAACAGTGCCCCCAATCTACTGTTTTGCTGCTGTGTATGAATAAAAAAGTTAATCGTGTTTAACATTGGTTGGTCTTATTTGGCCCACCCTGTGTTTGTGTTCTGTAATCTACGCACCACTTGTACAAACAACAGAGGTTTACCCTACTTGTAACCCACTGCTTGCATAATTTAAATTTACTACTTGATTGTTCTAACACATTTTTGTACTCTTTGTATTTTCTTACTCTTTAACAACGTTTATTGTGTGTTTTTTCCTTTATGCAAATTAACCTATAATACTAATATTTACACTTGCATTATTGCTTTAACCTTATTGCACTGCATTACAAATAACTCATTACACACGCAATTATTGGGCGCGTTCAATTTGCAAAGGTAAGTAGTTATCCTGGGAAGTAAGTATCAAGTAAAAGTCAAAAACAGTCAGGAACTGCCAAAAATCACCCTCTGCTGGGTCCCCGGTCATAGCGACATCGTGGGGAATGAAAAGGCAGACGAGCTGGCAAGAACAGGGTCAGAACTTGACGCAATGGACGCCATTCCGTCAGTAGACATCCCAATTAGTGCAGCAAAAAGAAACATTGACCAAAAACTGAGGGAACAAATTAACACCACCTACGAGGGGCGTTCAATATATTCTCGGTATCGGGGTGAAGCTGTGGTTGTATATATAAATGGACTTATTCATCAAGTAATACTATTATTTTAGTGGATTCATGTAAAATTTCATATAAATGTGATTATTAATTCGCGCTTTATCTCTAGTTAAACAGAATCATAATGGCAACTGAGACGATGATGGTGAAAATTGAGCATCGCGCTGTAATTAAATTTCTCACTAAGCAAGGAAAAAGTTAAAAAACTATTCATGAAGAGATGGTGGCTGTTTACCAGGGTTCCGCACCTTCATTATCAACTGTGCCACTTTTGTCAAGTGAGTTCAAGAGAGGCAGAGAGAGCATTGAAGACGACCCCCGCTCCGGCGCCCCGGCTACTGCTTGTACGGGAGAAAGCATCAAAGAAGTCGAAAAACTTGTTCTTGAGGATGCCCCAATAAAGGTGAAAATGGTGGCAGAGATCACCATGCTTTCAATTGGTACCATTCACACCATTCTTCATGACCATCTTAACCTTTCAAAGTTCAGTGCAAGGGGGGTGCCACGAATTCTCACAGCGCCTCAGAAAAAAGTGAGAATCGCATGCTGTAGAGAGCTTTTGGAGATGTGTAGTGAGAACGCGGACGGTGTTATGGATCGAATTGTTACTGGGGACGAAACATGGGTTCACCACTATGACCCTGAAAGCAAACAAGGGTCCATGCAGTGGCATAAAAAAAGAACAGACCACCCGAAGAAGTTCAAAGTCACTCCGTCTGCCGGGAAGCTCATGACAGTGTTTTGGGACTCAAAGGGAATCTTGCTTATTGAGTACAAAAAAAAGATGAAACCATCAACGCCATATCCTACGCTTCCACTTTGCATAATTTGCGGGAGGAAATTAAAAAGAAAAGACGGGGTAAACTCGCAGCGGGTGTGTTGCTTCTTCATGACAACGCCCCTGTTCACACGCCGCGAGTTTCCAAGGCTGCTGCGCGAGATTGTGGTTTCGAAGAAATCCAACATCCACCCTATAGTCCAGACCTTGCCCCTAGTGTTTATTTCCTGTTTCCGGATTTGAAAAAATGTCTTCGTGGAAAAAGATTTTCGGATGATGAAGAACTCAAGTCGGCAATAAATGGGTATTTTGCAGAGAAAGAGGAAATTTATTTTTTTAAGGGTTTAAAAAAGCTTATCTCAAGATGTAACAAATGCATTGATGTTAGGGGAAATTATATTGAAAAATAAAGACAATTTAAATTGAATTCGCATTTTCCTTCATATCGATACCGAGAATATATTGAACGCCCCTCGTAGTCCCAAAGGCACGACTGTGTTATATCTCGCAGTCTATGACCAAGAATCGACGAGAAAAGAACAAAACAAATCCTGGAAATGAATAAACAAGAAATACGTATCCTAACCGGCGTACTGACAGGCCACTGCACCATAGGTGTAATGGCAAACAGGCTGGGCATTAGATCACCAGACTACTGCAGGAGCTGTCAGGATATAGAAGAAACCGAGACCATCAAACACCTGCTCTGCGAGTGTCCAAACCTCCAGACATCTCGACTTCGCTATATGGGCAACAGATTTTTCGAAGACCTAGAGGACGTAGCGCAGGTACCACTGACGGACACAATCAGGTTTGCCAAGAAGACAGGTTGGTTCCAATAGGCCAACCAACAAGAATAATTTAAACGGAGTATGGTAAGTGTTTTTATTGTAAGGGAAGATTTTTACCACAACAACAAGGGATCACAATGAACCAATGGGCCCCCGTGCAAGCACAGCAATTGATGTGCACCTCCCTTCTAACCTAACCTAACCTAAGTATCAAGTAGTAGATTGAGCGATTCCTCGCTGGATGAAGTCCACCAGCCATCAGCTTTCTTTAGGCAGCTAGGCATAGTTGGATTTAATGCAAGGATTTTTCTTAGCCTTGATGCCTCAGAGGATTCTTCTATTTTGCCACAGAAGAGTCTCGACGATGATCTTTTGGCGCTCCTAAGTTCTTTTTTATACAATTTGAGGGATTCCTTTTTTGAGGAAGTCCCAGTCAGTTAAGATTTTGAGCTTTTAGCACGATTGAAAAGTATCCTGCAATCATTTTTCAGTGGACCTTATTCTGGGATCCACCAGTGTGGCTTCTGGGTCATATGAGGGCGCAGAAACAGCCATCGCTTCGTTAAAAGTCATGGTTAGCTTATTGACTTTGTTGTCAAGCTCGTTGGAATTGCATGGGGGACTTAAGATTTCAGAGGTAACTAGTTTACGTATAGTGTCTCTATGTCTATGCCAGTCTATTTTCCGAGAATTCCGGAATGTGGATCGGCGGGGGGTGTCAAAGTTAAGGTTGAATTGGTCAGAGAAAGAATGGTCAGTCGAAAAGGAACACTAGTTGTGCGTTCATTTCTTTCACTTTTGGAATTCAAATTACGCGCTGTATGAGCACACGTGCCGTATATACAACGCCGCTCTGAGCAAGATCATGCATTGGAAATATATTCCGTTACAAAGTTATTGTTGAGCTACTGTGAAAAAGTGGTTTCATATTGGTTCACTTGAATAGAACCCCCCCATATAATATTAGTTTTCACATGCAAGCCAAGGCAGGTAGTTATGCAAAAATTTTCTCTAATATATTTTAGGTATTTTTAAATAATTACAGTCAAAATGGGACGTGGTAAATCATTGGCCGGGGACGAGAAAGCTAAAATCAAGGCTTGTCGCGAGTGTGACTTGTCTATTCACCAAATAGCTTAAAAAATGCAGCGAAGCCACAAGGTAATATCAACATGTCTACGCAATGAGTCCAACTATGGCAAAAACATGAAAGGACGAACTGTTTGTGCCGTTACCACTGCTGGCAGAAGAGCAATTTTGCGACTCGCGTCAAAGTCACACTATTTTGCAGTCAAAATAAAAGAAAAAAGTGGTTTGTAGCTAGTGTTTCTACGGTAAAGCGGGTTATTTCAAAGGCTAATCACTTGAAGCGTTTAAAGCTAAAAAAAAAAACCAACGCTTAACAAGTAACAACGTCTTTGTTTCTGGCGCGCTAACATGACCTGGAGTAAGGAATGGTATCGTGTTGTTTTCTCCGGTGAAAAAAAAAAATAATTTTGAGGGTCCTGATTTAACTACTACTTCCATGATTTGCGAAAAGAAGAGCATCAATTGGATCGATTACACAGCCGAGTGGGCGGTGTTATTGTTTGGGGAGCCATAACGTACTATGACACTTTAGAATTGCAGTTTCCTACTCCACGTATGAATGCGCAACCTTACATTGGCGTACTCGAGAAGGTTTTCCCTTCCATGAATGAGCTGTTTGGTGACTTTCCGTGGAAACTACAACATGATAATGCAACAATACACAACGCCAGAGTGGTAAAACTTTACCTTGAGCGCCAAAGTGTCTCAATTTTGGACTAGCCACCATAGATACTCGCCCGATTTGAACATCATCGAAAATGTTTGGGGATGGCTTGTTCGAAAGGTCTACGAATCAGGCAAACAATATTCAAATAAACTTATAGAAGCAATTAAATGTAGCTGGGCCTCCATTTCATTGGATTATATCAAGAAACTGTATAACTAATTTTTGTTATTTTGTTCTTAAATTTAATTTAAATTGTGTTCCTTAATATTTACCTAAACTTAAGAGTGTTAAACTATTCCTAAATGTATTTTTTATGTGGGGTTCTATTCAAACGAGCTAAAATTTAATACAAATATTTTGAGTCCTATCACTTTAAAATGTATAGTAAAATTATCGATTTCAATATAGACACAATTTTTTATTATGTTTTACAATTTTTATTTAATAAACTTGAATCGAAAAAAGAAATTGAGTTGTTTTCTTTATTAGTTGAACTTCTTTTTGATTGCACTCGATACCTTGGGTTTTTACTATTAATGTAGATGGCTCACATTTAAGATTCGATCTACTGCTGAATTATTTTGGTTAACAATAGCTTAGTTTATAGAATCGTTCGTGCCAAAATGTTCTTTATTTAATGACAGTTGAAATTCGTGTTTGTGCCTTATTTCCGGAGAGAAAATATCTGACCCTTCCTGAATTCCGCCTGATTATTTGTTTGGGAAGGATATTTTGCAGAGATTCCTCTAATTGGCACCCTTGGGGTGATGAGGTTGTGAGACTTTGCCCTTAGGGGATGTGGCCGGTCTAATAGTCACCAACGAAATGCCGGCGAGGATAAATAAAGACCCTTAGATACACCTTGGAAGATGGAAGATTTTGGACTTAAATTGAAGGCTTTAAAACCCCTGTTAGGCCATCTACTCTAAATGATTTATAAAGCAAATGCCAACCTAGCTACAGGCATATAATTACGTAACATCCTTCTGATCTTTAGGCAGCAGGAACCCTCCCAATTCGTCGAGCTTGAACGTGCTTAAGCTAGCGTGCCTGATTGCTGTAAGAGCTCGGAATCTCCTTACGCCTGATCTGCCATTGCAGGCCCCGGAAGTCCTGTAGCCTTGGGTTAGCTTAGGTTAGGTTTAACAGGAGTATGCACTTCGCATACAGCACCAGGCACCAGAAGGCATATCGCGATCCCTAGGGAACCGATTGAATCTAAACCTTCTAAAAGAGAAAAACCATAACACTTTCCCTTACAAAACATTCAATCTTCCCACAGAATTTTACCAGCCTCCTGTGATCTGTGCCGCCCAACTAATTCCTCGAGAAGTACTCTTCCAGAAACCTCCCACGATTCCGTGTTATACCCTCGCAGCCATGCAGTATGTGCGTTATTTCTTCCTCGGCCTGCAGGTCCTCACAGAACCTGCATGTATCTACATCTACCAGTTAAAGCCGCCTAGCATGCTTCCTTAGGAGACAGTGTCGCGACGTAATCCCAACTACTGTTCTAAGTTGTTCCCTACTCAATTTGAGAATTTCCGTAGATCTTTCCTTGTCCAAATGCGGCCAAAGCGCTTAAGACACCCTCTAAAATTTGCCATCTAAGGTCAGCCATTTCAGATTTTTTCATTAATTATTCCCTTGATAAAGACACGGGGTGGTTTGATGTACACACCTCCACTCCGGTTCCCCTCCCTTTCTCGAAAGCTCATCGGCTTGCTCATTCTCCTCTTTACCGCTGTGTCCCGGTACCCAGCACAGTCTTACTCGGTTCTGCCTGCATACTGCTTTTGGCATTGTGCGACAGTTTTTGGCTGTCTCAGAACTGATCTTAACCGATTCTAGTGCCTTAAGTGACGCCTGATTGTCAATGTAGATGGCGATAACCCTTCCGGACATTGATCCCATCTGCACTATCTCTGCCGCCCTTAGAACAGCCAGAACTTCCGATTGGAAGACACTGCTTGTGTCCGGGAGTCGTATAGACTCTTTCAAATCTGGATCAACAGAAAAGATTCCAGAACCCGTTCCCTCCCTTGATTTAGAACCATCAATGTAGATCGCAACCTCATTTGATATTGTGATTGCATCAAAGTTACATCTTAAAGTTTTTTTTTCCACTGCCCAACCTCTTGCGAACGTCTGACAAACATTCATGAGTATCAATGGTCATGAGAAGCTTCTCAAATTTGCCATATGTATTCGGCTTTAAATTGTATTGACCGTTAATGCATTTTAAATTATTATGTATTTAAAATGTCCTTTTACAAATAAACAGAGCGTTATACCCCTTTTCGAGGGGTTGACATTTAGTTTTCGACGGGGTTTACATTTAGTCCGCGGCTCTTAACCCAATTATTGATTTTCTTTAAGGCAGACTCTGTGACCTCACTTAAAGTATTTAAATATTTTCCCTGCACTAGTATAACTACGTCGTCCGGTGGCATTGGGTTACTTTGGTAGCATATGGGCGCAAGGGTTAAGATACGGTCACCTTTTTTTCTACGGTTCTTATATACGGTTACGTCTCACATCCATGCTATTTCGTTACAAGCTCTAGTAAACCATTTTTGAATCTTCTCAATCCTTGCAGAACCATGAAATATGGATTCCAAATAGCAGAGCAGTATTCTAAGGTAGATATAAGTATTTAAGAGTATGCGGGTCAGAAAAATCTTACGAGTTTCGCAAAATAAATCCCATCGTTGCCCTAGATTTTGCGACTATGTAGCTAAGTTCCGATATCATTTTAATGACAACTAGGTGGAAGGTGGTTCGGAACACTGACTGTCATCTAAATATTTTGTTATTTATAATCACAAATATGTACTGAATTTAACTAGAAGTCATTTTTTTTAAAACGATATCCGGAAAGCGCAGCAAACATATAAATGGTGTTAAATCTGATGGGCTCGATGGACTAGTTTTTTCTTCGAAATGCGGAGGCTTCTGTGAAGTCAACGTTTTTAGCTTTTAAATATTTAAACTATCGTTCTCGAGTTTTCCCAACAAAATAAACGGATCTCCCCTCAGAAAAATCGGACCCATGACAAGCTAATATTTAAAAATCATGAGTTTAATTTCATTCATTATGCGTAATCTATTAGCAGCGCAATTAGTACCCTGTATAAGCCTCAACTTTTGCATCCTGATTGACTTAATAATTATTTTCCTCATTATCTAAGAAGTAGACTTATCAATGGTTTTGTTTTCATTTATAAAAGTTTAGGGGAATGAGTTCAATAAAATCCCATGCAGAAATATGTATAAACACAGTGTGGAAGTCTAGGCTCCGCCCTCTGTTGCTGTTATTTTTCTATATTTTCATGACACATAGAGATGGATATAAATGTAAAAAAAATATAATAAAAATTGTTCATCGGTCTCTGAAGATGGTTAAGAGGATTTCGCGAATGAACTTTGGGCGGATAGAAATCGGGCGCTTTGGGAAAATGTTGTTTGGTGTGCAAAATTACAAAACAATGTGTGCAATGCTTTTTGATTGTTTTCTAATAGTAATCCCGAGGCAGTCCTATGAATCGGCGCCCTGTGAATTAAATACAAATGTTCTCTCTTTCCTTCAGAAACGAATATGCGTCACAAAAATTAGCGAACGCCTCTTCATAGTCTACCGAATATTCTCTTGTGATCCCCTGGGTAGCAAATTATCCCCGACTGTCACTGCAAGATCATTCATTTAGCCTACGCACAAGAAATAATTTAATCAGCTTTGCGAATCAATTCATCTTGGCATTTCGCCTTTATTGTTTTTCTGCTACTTTGGCTATTTTTAGGAAGTAGTATCAAGGGTGGCAAGACAATCATCATCGTCACATTCACATAAACATCATCATCATTATCATTGTTGCCGTCGAGGAAGTTAATTGACAATAAACCAACAAGAGCCACAAAAAAAAAATGAGCCACGTTCTATTATGCTTCAAGCGTCGGCGGCAATATAATATGTTGGAGGTTGATTTCCCGCTACTGTTTGCTGGCTGCCAATTTAAATTAAGTGCTGATTTCCTCTTTATTTACAAAACATCATCATCCCACAAGCAGCCCTCTACCGCCAGCCACCCGATTACCCCTTTGTGCACTTTGGTTAATTATATTTCTTCTTTCGATTGTTTTTTTTTTATACGAGACGAGAACGAAAGTAAAAAGCCACAAAGTGCTGATGCTTGTTTCTTCTCCAGCCTCTCAATTATTTGAATATAAACAATTTGAGTTTAGATCGAGCCGTGTCACATCATTTGCATGAATGATGCTACAAATATATAAAAAACAAAACACCAACAACTTGGCAACACTTACCTAAACGCAATTCTCCAAAATTACCACAGCCAATTTTTTTACCAACACGAAAATTCGGTCCAACCATTAGGACTCCCGTTGAGGAGCCCACTGAATGGCGGGCGGAATACATGTTGCCGGAACTGTTTGCTGTTCTAGCACCAGCTCCTCCACCACCGCCACCAGCAGCTGATGAACCGGGTGCTTGTGTTCCACCACTAGAAAGAATTAAAAGAAAAACTCAATTAATATGTAATTCACAGTTATACAGTAATAATTCAAATAAGGATACATAAATGAAGAGTTAGGCTTTAACCCATTAGGGCATCAATCAATAGAGCTTAGATCCCGCAACCCTATCGTATTCGGATTCCGAAATAACTCACTTTCCGAAGAATAAGTTTATACCTACTTGCGCAACTAAAAAAGACAGCTGAATTTCCTCACCTAAATATCTTATGCCCAGAAACTGTACCAATAATAACATCGCGTAGGAAGAATTCAAATCGCTTCCTCGGGAGAGAGCCAGCGGCACAAAGAAAGCGAGGCAATTGGCATAAGCAATCGGAAGACGGAAATAGAGTGGCAATCGAGGTGACAGAAGCTCGTTTTTTATTTAATATGTCAGGGCTGATTGTTTGCCGAAAACAATGCAACATACGAGTGGGTAGGGTATACACACCTCACTTCGGACTTACCACCACAACCATCACCAGCAGCAGCACCAGCACTTATCGCCAACAGCACAAAACAATGCAAAACATCAAACAACTGACACCTTCTTACCAGCAACAGAAGCAGCAGCACCCAGCACAACCAAACATTGACATAGCAGTACACTTTCACTTACGTGATGGTGTTGGTGGTACACGATACGAGCACGTAGGTCAGTGCTACAGTTGATGGCGGAAGTTTTGCACAACCATGGGAATGAAACGATTCCTCGAGATTTGTGAGATTTTTTGTTGCGAGGAAACGATTGCGGTTTAAGTTTGTTTAGGTCGAAACGGAATTTGCAGCGACTTTGGATTTAACTTTGATTAGGCAAAGAAGTGTTCCCAAAAGGGGGTATACAAATTTCCTTTAAGAAAATTACCAAATTTCTTTCAGAAATAGACTCGATAAGACGACATCTAAAAGACGGGAGCGGGTCGAAATTCTGCTTTGCAAAATTCTGACTTTTAACACAAAAATTCTGCTTTTTTTCTGTTCTGCTTTTCAAAATTCTGCTTTTCGAAATTCTGGCAGGCAATATTTTAAACAAATAAATTCTGCTAATTCTGCTTTTTTTCCAATTTACGAATTTTAGGCAAACAAATATTTTTCAACTGTTACAACAAATTACAATATATTTCATATAAAGAAGGTACACAGGTGGGTAATTAGTTTTTATCGTTTGACCTGCACATCAAATTCAATGAATTTGTTGTTGTTGTTAACAATTAACAGACAACTAATAGCAATATAGAAACCAAGAGAGCAATCTTAAAACCAATAAAAAACTACTTTTACCTCTTCTTCTATAACAAGTGAGTAGGTAGGTAGAATGTTTTACAAAATTCTGCAAATAAAAAGCGCGCGCTTTTTAACATTTTCCAATCCTTTTTTTTATTATTTGCAGAATTTTGAAAAGCTGAATTTTGAAAATAAGAATTCTGAAAATCAGAATTTTGAAAATAAGAATTCTGAAAAGCAGAATTTTGAAAGCAGAATTTTGTAAAACAGAATTTTGAAAGCAGAATTTTGAAAACAGAATTTTGACCTCGGCAGAATTTCGACCCCAACCCCTAAAAGACATTACAACAAGTCAGCTGGCTGAAATAAGAGATTTGAGAGGTAAAATATTTAAATCTTATCCCGACTTTCTTGGACAATAAATTACAAATTATTTCCGCTTTTATTCGTTCGTGTTGGGATAGTTAGAATATCCCAGTGAAATTTCGTTGGTTCTTGCATTTAGTAGTTCTATGAAGTTTTTCCACTTGGGTATAATATACTCCATATAATATATAAATGCTGAAGTTCCTACTATAAAGGGTCTTTCATTAAGGACTTGACAAGTTCTTTTTTAAATAAAAGGCAAACTACTGGAGATACGAGGGCGGGTCAATAAGTCCGTGACTTTTGGAATAAAACACAGATTTTTTGATAAAAAAAAATTTTATTTTTAACGTAGTCTCCCTTGAGCTCTATACACTTTGTCCAACGCTTCTCCAATTTTTTTATCCCTTCCAAAAAAAATGATTTGTCGAGGTCCTCAAAATAGGCCTTTGTTTGCGAGATGACTTCATCATTGGAGTCAAATCTTTTTCCACCAAGCTATTTCTTCAGGTTTGGGAACAAGAAGTAGTCGCTCGGAGCCAAATCTGGAGAATAGGGTGGATGAGGGAGCAATTCATAGCCCAATTCATGGATTTTTGCCATGGCGACTGCACATGTGTGCACCCTTGCATTGTCTTGGTGGAAAAGAACTTTTTTCTTGGCCAGTTTTCTTGGTCGGTTTTTTTTCAAATCGTCATTGAATCGGTCCAATAAGTTGGCATAATTGTTCTTCCCTTTTGAAGGTAGTCAATGTGGATTATCCCGCGTGCATCCCAAAAAACAGTCGCCATAACTTTATTGGCTGACAAACCCACCTTGGCCTTCTTTGGCGCCGATTTACCCTTAGAAACCCACTGTTTTGACTGTTGTTTGGTCTCTGGTGTGTTGTGATGGATCCATGTTTCGTCCACGGTTACAAAACGGCGCAAAAACTCCTCCATATTGCGATTAAACAACGCCAAACCTTCCTGTGAAGTTGTTACACGATTGCGTTTGTGGTCGACTGTGAGCAAACGCGGCACCCATCTTGCGGAAAGCTTTCTCATGCCCAAGTGATCATTCAAAATTGAAACCACTGAGCCATGCGAGATCCCTACGGCTTCCAGAATCTCTCGCACTTTCAATCTTCGGTCGGCCAACACCATATCGTGAATTTTTTCGATTGTTTCGGGTGTAGAGACCTCAACTGGGCGTCCAGGACGTTCGGCATCTTCAGTGCTTGTACGGCCACAACGAAATTCAGTAAACCACTTTTTTACCATTGAAATCGATGGTGCAGAGTCCCCATAGTATTTTTCAAGCTTAGCCTTGGTCTCGGTAATGGTTTTTTTTCGCAAGAAATAATGCTTACTAAGCACACGAAATTCACTTTTTTCCATTTTCTCCTCAAATTAGTGAGTAGTCTGATAAAAATAGCTGTCAAACACAAACTAACTGACGCAGCAAGTTTAAATTTTGACAGGAGTCAACTGACAGATGCCTGTTGACAGGAGCAGTGTTGCCGTTTCAGTAAAGAGGTCAAAAAGTCACGGACTTATTGACCCGTCCTCGTATCTCAAAAAAAATGTATTGGCTTGAATTACTATCAAAACATTTATGAATAAAATTGAACTTCGGTCGATACGTTAAACCCAATTTTCGATGGCCGCACATTTCGACCGATACGGCGGCTATTATCATTCAATATTTTCTCTGAGCTCTTATAAAGTCGCGGGCTTGTTGGCATAGACCAATGATTTGCCAGAGGCGTTAAATCACACGATCTCGACGGCCAATAGACGGGTCCGTTTCTCAAGATAACACGTTAACCGAACTGAGACTTCAGAACTGCTGTGCGGCTTGTGGCACCGTCTTGTTGGAACCGCATATCAGTGATGTCCAATTCGTACAATTGCTCAAAGAAATAACGTTCCAACATGTCTCTGTTTCGAATACCATTTACAGTAACGTGACGGTCATTTTCATCGACGAAAAAAAAAAAACGCGCCACCGGCATGAAAACCGCACCAAACTGTGGCTTTTTGCGGACGAAGTGCTGTTTCATGAAGCACATGAGGGTTCTCAATTGTCCAGTAACGCATATTTTGCTTATTGACGAAGCCGTTTAACCAAAAATGCGCTTTATAGCTGAAGATGATTTTGCGATGAAATTCTTATTTTCTTCCATCATGTCCAGAGCCAAATACGAGAACGTACGTCGCTTCATATGATCAACTGGCTTTAGTTCTTTAGTCAGCTTGATCTTGAAAGGGTGTAGGCCAAGATCCTTACGCAAAATTTGCCATAATGTGGTCTGGCAGAGGCCCAATTGTTGAGAACGCTGTGAAATTGACTGTTTTAGCTGGTTTGCGACGGACGCCTCTACGGCAGCAATATTCCCCACACTTCGGGCAAAACGTAGTCTCACTGGCAGGGCAACATCAAGCAGCGAATATTCTGACTAAAACTTTTTCACTACTTGTCTTGTCTACTTGGACGAGAATAACGGGCGAAAATTGGCGTTAACGCTCTTAAAGCTACGACCACCGACGCGGAATTTCGGTAGTAAATTGTAATTATTTGTAAACGTTGTTCCTACGTGTACTTCACCAAAACAAAAATGTCGATTTTACGGAATATTTTGACATAGACAGTTCGGGTTTAAGGGTGCGTTCAAACTGAAAGTTTAAATTTGTCATGTCGCTAATGTAAGACCCTTTACTACCATATAATATATAAATACTGAAGTTCCAACTCTGGAGACATCGGCGGCGCAGTGGCTCAGTGGTTGGTACGTTGGACTGTCTGTTCGTGCTCCTATTTGGCTTTCCCAAATAGGAGCACGAACTTGGCAAAACTGTTGATGCGGAACTGTTTATTATAATTTTAGAATACGTTCTGGATCAATTTTTACTTAAGGAAATTGAGGTTTTTCCATACAAATTTATTTAATCAATCGCCGACAAATGACAAAATGGCTGAATGGATTTGTGTATATGATAGGTGAAATGGATATTATCAACTTCGCACCTAGTCCAGGGGGCACTCAGACACTCAGCAAAATGCAAAGACTGGCGTGCCTGTGCATTACCGGAGCAATGCGTAGCTACCCAACCGCAGCCATGGAGGTGTTATTGAAATTAACCCCTCTACACATCATGGTGATGAAGGCGGCAGACAAAACAATCCTAAGGATGGCAAAGGATTGAATTGGAAGAAGGAAATGCATCGGCTCGAAAGAACACGGTGACTTACTCAAAAAAGTCACACTTCTTGCCATACCTAGTGATGAAAGCATCAGGAAATTTAACTTCGAGAAGAATTTCCAGATAAAGATCAGCAATAAGGAGAACTGGAGCAATGAATTCACAACTTATGGATTTTGCAACCACACAACACAGTGGTACACGGACGGCTCGAGGGAACAGGTGCAGGACTGCTTATGCCGGGAACTAAGCACTACGAAGCCATGGGCAAATGTACCAGCATCTTCCAAGCAGAAATATGTGCCATAGACAGGTCCGTTCGAATCAACCTCGAGAAAAACTACAGGAATCGCAACATAGCAGCCATTAAGGCTCTTGACGCCTACGTCATCAAGTCAAAACTCGTGTGGGAATGCCTACACGGACTGAACAGACTAGGCAAGAACAACAGAATTTCTATGAGGGGCAATGCAGACTCAAGGAGCACCTGAGGAAAATGGGTATATCAGAGGACGGGCTCTGCAGATTCTGCAGTGAAACAGCCGAAACTCCACACCACATACTGGAATCCTGTGGGGCACTGGCCCACAAAAGGATATGATATTTGGGCAGGCACCAAATAACAGACAAGGACATACAAACCACGGACCCACAGATCATTCTTAGATTCATCAAGGAAACTGGACTGGACGCTGTACTCTAAGAAGTGTGACCTGCCAAGGATAAATCAGAGCAATACCTCGATACGCTTCACAAAAGAAGTATCTAGAGAGGGCTCAAGAAACGAACCTCTACGAGGCACAAGCAGGGGACACAATAGACCAATAGGTCGCAGTCTAATATACCCTAACAAAATATTATTATTATTACTCCAGCGGGCAGCGTGGCCTCCATACACATTGCACTGGTCATGGGATCTACTTGTGAATTCTCAATGGAATTCGTTACCAGAGTGAGGTAAGTGAACCAATATTTTCAACACTTTGTTTTCGGATTTTTACACGTTTTCTAACGGGATAACTTTTGCAATTTTTGTTTTTTCTACCTAAAAAACAATAGTCTATTCGAAGTGCGTGCTCCTATTTGGGAAAGCGGTACTCAATTCGTTTGTATGTTTTTTTAGTTGGAATTCGGGTTACAGCGTACACAAATTCGGACTGTAGAGTACACAATGAGAACAAATTGTGATTCGGATAAGCGAGACAATACTGTATTTAAACTGTCATGAGAAGCGTGTCGTTCGGAATCGGCTGACAACTGTATGTATATAGGGTGCGCGATATTTCATGTCGGTACATACGAGGGGCGTTCAATATATTTTCGGTATCGATATGAAGGAAAATGCGAATTCAATTTAAATTGTCTTTATATTTCAATATAATTTCCCCTAACATCAATGCATTTGTTACATCTTGAGATAAGCTTTTGTAAACCCTCAAAAAAATAAATTTCCTCTTTCTCTGCAAAATACCCATTTATTGCCGACTTGAGTTCTTCATCATCCGAAAATCTTTTTCCACGAAGACATTTTTTCAAATCCGGAAACAGGAAATAAACACTAGGGGCAAGGTCTGGACTATAGGATGGGTGTTGGATTTCTTCGAAACCACAATCTCGCGCAGCAGCCTTGAAAACTCGCGGCGTGTGAACAGGGGCGTTGTCATGAAGAAGCAACACACCCGCTGCGAGTTTACCCCGTCTTTTCTTTTTAATTTCCTCCCGCAAATTATGCAAAGTGGAAGCGTAGGATATGGCGTTTATGGTTTCATCTTTTTTTTGTACTCAATAAGCAAGATTCCCTTCGAGTCCCAAAAAACTGTGGCCATGAGCTTCCCGGCAGACGGAGTGACTTTGAACTTCTTCGGGTGGTCTGTTCCTTTTTTATGCCACTGCATGGACTCTTGTTTGCTTTCAGGGTCATAGTGATAGACCCATGTTTCGTCCACAGTAACAATTCGATCCATAACACCGTCCGCGTTCTCACTACACATCTCCAAAAGCTGTCTACAGCATGCGATTCTCACTTTTTTCTGAGGCGCTGTGAGCATTCGTGGCACCCACCTTGCACTGACCTTTGAAAGGTTAAGATGGTCATGAACAATGGTGTGAATGGTACCAATTGAAAGCTTGGTGATCTCTGCCATCATCCTTTATTCGGGCATCCTCAAGAACAAGTTTTTCGACTTCTTTGATGCTTTCTCCCGTACAAGCAGTAGCCGGGGCGCCGGAGCGGGGGTCGTCTTCAATGCTCTCTCTGCCTCTCTTGAACTCACTTGACAAAAGTGGCACAGTTGATAATGAAGGTGCGGAACCCTGGTAAACAGCCACCATCTCTTCATGAATAGTTTTTTGACTTTTTCCTTGCTTAGTGAGAAATTTAATTACAGCGCGATGCTCAATTTTCACCATCATCGTCTCAGTTGCCATTATGATTCTGTTTAACTACAGATAAAACGCGAATTAATAATCACATTTATATGAAATTTT
This sequence comes from Portevinia maculata, assembly GCA_949715645.1. Classification (NCBI taxonomy): domain Eukaryota; kingdom Metazoa; phylum Arthropoda; class Insecta; order Diptera; family Syrphidae; genus Portevinia; species Portevinia maculata. The sequence goes on from OX454528.1 coordinate 100,856,895, forward strand.
ACATGAATGCACTAAAATAATAGTATTACTTGATGAATAAGTCAATTTATATATACAACCACAGCTTCACCCCGATACCGAGAATATATTGAACGCCCCTCGTATGTGCGGAAACTGCATTGTTTGATTTGCAGTGTGGCATGGCTCACCGTCTTGTTGAAACCAGCAACCGTTCAGATCTTTTTCACACATTTGTGGGAAGAAATAATGAGCCAACATCCACCGATATCGATTCCCACCGACTATTTCGCCTTTTCTAGAGAAAAATGGCCAAATGATGGTTTTGACGCAAACGCCGGCCCAAACAGTCACTTTGTAGTCATGCAATGGATTCATGGATCTCGTGTGGGTTCTCCGTTCCCCAAATCTTGTCAATTTTGCTTGTTAACGTCATCGGTGTTTGTTAACGTCGTCGGTCATTAAAATTTGATTCCAAAAATCAGGTTCAGTTTTCAATATCACTATTTCGGAGCGTCGTTCGGTGTGAAACGATTAATGGTTAAAATTGTACTGAATTGACGTTTCAAAAAACATGTCTACTCAAGTCAATACAAGTACTTCGCGACAACGTCAGTGGCAAATAAAAAAAAAAACTTATAGCAGAATGAAATAAAGGAAAACAATGGCGAATTTGTATGGCGTAAGATTGGTTTTGCGCGAATATTTCATAAAAAGTTTATAATAAAGCGAATTTTAACAAAAAAACATCCAGAATTAAGAAGGAGTATCCAAATACTATTTTTGGATGCTAAAAAGTTAACAAAATAGAAGGATTGTGTACAAAAAAAACCGTGAGAATCGCGTTTTTGTGGCAAGAAAATATATTTGTTTGGAAATAAATTAAGTTGAACAATTTTCTATACATACATTTTATACAAATTAATACGAACGAACGACAACAACTAATTAATAACAAAATTGTACAAAAAGAAGTGAAAAGGTTTGTAAATCGCTGCATCGAGAGCTGCACAAGCGTTTTTGGTCGACATATTCACTGTTTTTATTGTTTTTTTTTTTGCTTTAACATACTTTCTCATGTTTTTTTCTCTATAATTTGGTACTTTTTACTCTTCAATAGCTTCTGTTTTTTACTTAAATTTACACCTTATCAACAATCACAACTACGCAAGTTTCTGAAATTTTATCGTTCAATTTGCTTCCGACGTTTAAGAAATTGATGATTCGTCACCTCAGCAAGAGATAGGTACGCGAAGTGGTCTATCAGTTTATATATGTCAAAGTTATTTAATATTTATATACCGGCATAAAAGATTTTGCACCCTGTACATATCCAACACAGCTGATTGGTGAGCGGGAGCTCACATCCTTAAGAGACATCTGATGAAACTAAAACATTTTTTGTGTTCCTGCATTACAAGTGCGATGAGAGGAACTCCCAATGCTACTATGGAAGTTCTGTTCTGTTAACCTCCCTCAATTTTCATTGTTAATATTGAAGCCAGCAAATCAATTTACCGTACGAGTGTGGTTTCCGAACGACAGGTTAATTTCGGTGATGGAACCACAGGTGCCAGCTTCAGAGCTCTTTCGAGTGAAAAGAGTTTAATCTAGTCGTTGTGCTCAAACTGATTTTTGAGAGACGTTTTCGATTTGTCCTTTCAAAACGAATGGAATTGAACAGTGAGGAATGGGATGGCTTCAGGACGGTGAAACTATCAGATCAGACAATCAGGAGCCTTGGGTAAAGGTTAAAATGTGTTTTTATTGGACCGCAATCGTCCATAAGATGCTGCTCATCTGCTTACAAACCTGATATGACTCCAGGTTGTTTGACAAATTTCTTTAAGTGTCTAGACCTCGGGAGCATTTAAATAAGAGCCTCCCAATCAGTATTGCTAGTATATATTAGTATTCGATGATAACTTTAACAATGCTGGCATAGAAAAATGAAAATAGGCTTTGTCACCTTGAAACGACATCTTTTCCAGATCAAATTCGGTAACAAAAAACCAATTATCATGTTTCTGGTATGTTCTTAATTGACGGTAACGCGCTGAGCAGCTTCGATTTTAAATCAATACGGGCCAATAATGTCCCAAGGCTTTATGGCCTAACAACACGTTAACTCTCCTAATTACTGGCAATGGTCTCACGAAAACACTCAAAAAAGGACGTTGATATCCTCTTCTAAAAACTAACGTTGATATACCTTCAAGAAAAAGACAAACACAAGGTGTCAACGTATTTCAGCCATCCTCTAACGCGGAAAATAATTACTAGTTAAGACGCTTTCAGAATATTCCCACACAAAATTTATTTTTGGCACATGTTTTTATAATATTCACGTACATACTCGTACATACGAGTACTTTGGTACCTACCTACACGACACGTTTATTTTGACGATAAATATTCCTTTGTGTATCTTATTGCCAAGGGACTTTGTTTAGGTACACATTTAACACAATTATGTCGAATGAACGCCGAAAATAGGTGTAGCCTCCAGTGCTTTCGCTTTGTCATAAAATGAGGCACTTTGACCATATTTTTTTTAATGCAAAAAATAAAGTTAACTAGATTTTGCACATGGAGAGTTTGAAATTTACAACAAAAGAACAGGTTTGGGATCATCCAATAAACAGCCTGCTCATCTTTTTATGATGCTAGGTTTATTAAATGAATGTTAAGATGACAAGGTTCAAGGGTGTGAGTAACACTTAAGATGATTTAACTTCCACTATTGATCCCATATAAAAATGTTTTTTGATTAAAAACAAATTATGATATGAGCGGTACTCGTATTCGGAGAAAAAATAAGCAAAACGAATAAATGCAATTTTTCATCAACTCCAGGCGCAACCCTACTTATCCCTTAGGTGCAGGTGGTGGCGCCAAATAAGGTCAAATGTATGCATTTTAACGATTGGCTTTATTTCAATTTGTGAAGTGTCATAACCCCAATTTGGCATTATTTCACTTTCCATTGGTGTTATTTTCAATAATTTGCTTACAAATTAGACACATAGCACCTACACCAACCTCGCACCTACTCCAAATACTAAAACTAGCATGGAGCTTTGAAACACGCCGCGTAGCACCTGTCTGTGAGTGGAAGAGGTTTCCAGAGTTTTAAATCCTTTTACCCGCGAAGCGTCCCACCCAGGTACTGTTATCTGTTGAATTGTTTCATACCTAACAAGCTTTTGAAACATGCCGTTTGGCGGCGCCCTGAGCACCTGCATGTGAAGCCGAAGGCCGGCCGGTGTATGATTCCAAGAGGTGTCCAGAGTTTAGTTTTAAGTAGGAAGGAGCACTGATAACAGAACCTGTATGACACGTTTCGCGGGTAAAAGGGTTAAAATTCCGGACACCTCTTCAACTCATACACCGGCCGGACTTCGGTCTCACATGCAGGTCTCAGGGCGCCGCTAAGCGATGTGTTTTGGAAGCTATTATTAAAAAGTCCCGAAAAAAGACTTCGGGACTTATATCCCAGGGACTCATGTCCATAGCCGTTAATTAGACCTTATTCGTCAGCGTTACTGCTCTACAATAAGGAGGTGACCATATAGCACCAGACTAGGCTTTGATAGCGACTTGGCTATCTGAACAGATGTATAAGGCAGCACGTTTAAACCCTTACTCCAAAAAAAGGTTGAAGTCATATATGATCTTCACACAAGAATCCAGTTAAAATCTTGAACACGCCCCGAGCTCAAAATCAACACAGACAACACTGGTTTGCGAGTAATGTGCCGGACTTCATAACAATAAAAGATAAGTATTTTATAGAAGTACAGTCCATCGCTTTGTGCGGGGGTTAGGGAATCCAAATCAAAAGATAGACAAAATACACTTCGAGTAAAGCGAGGAAGAAATAATTTCAGTAAACGAGAATGGCGCCCAACGTGAGGTACTCTAAGTTTTGACTAATAGCCGATTTATTTATCAACTAACCCAGTTTTCGCGTTTGCTATGATTTTAAAAGGCTATATTTGGATGTTGTATCCAAATCAATCCGGCTTTCGCCATAACCATAGCTGCACGACAGCTTTAATAAACGCAGACGAAAAAATAAGTGTAGACAAGATCCATGTTACTTTTCTTACACTCTAAGATTTCTCAAAAACTTTCGACACCGTCAACCACTATCTTTTATGCGGCAAGCTAAAGAACAAACTCCAGTTCATGCCATCTTCAGTGAAACTTGTTCTCTCGTATTCATCTTTTAGATACCAAGCAGTGGTTGCTGTAAAAACCAAAAGTCTTCGTTTCTTCCGCTAAGCAGAGGTGTCCCTCAGGGATCTGTACTGGAACCTTTACTATTCACCATGTCGTCGCTTGAAAAGCAAACTGACATAAGTCAAAATTTGACGATTTTGAGTTAACTTTACAGAACGAATCGCAGAAAAATACAATTTTTCTACTTTAAGGAAAAATCCCTGTTGTTTTCCCAGCTAAATGACTTTTTTTCATTTGTAACACTTTGCTTCTAAAAAAATTTATGAATTCGTGATACATAAGTTTCTTGAAAAGTGACACTTTTCATATTGTGTCATTTTACCTTGAAACAAAACTAGTTGATGAACTTCAAAGTTATTTTGATTACTTTAAGAAGTGTCGTTTTACCAATAAGCTAGGTTTTATTTTATATAATTTTATTATAGTCGATTTTTTCATTAAAAGTTTCTATATTTTTTTTTAATACAACTTAATACTATTTAAAGTGGGTTGTTTCTACAAAATACGCAAAAAAATACAAATGGTTTTATTTCAAAACAAAACGACACTTTTTCACACTTTTTTCTTAAATTAGTAGCATTTTGGATGTAAAACGACATAAGTCAAATTTTTTTTTTTGAAAAACGGCTTGTTGTAGTAACTTAAATATACCACTTGAAAGAAGAAAAACAAATAATACATTTTTACTTTACAACTTTTTGGTATTCATTGAAATTCAAAACTAAAATGATTTTTTTAAGTTATGAAAAACTTCAAATGGCTTTTCTGAAAATGTATCAATTTTGACTTATGTCAGTTTGCTTTTCAAGCGACGATGTATATTAATGACCTCCCCTCGATTGGTTTCAGCTCGTCCTTACATAAATGTATGCTGACGATGTACAGCTTCGGTGTAGCTGTCCTGTAGTTCTCATTGAAAATGGTGCTTGCGAGTTAAATGAAGATCTATGTAAGATTTTGCTCTGGTCCCGATCAAATGGACTCTGTTTGCATCCATCCAAGATCAAATGTGTGATTATCCCTTCAGACACGTACTTTCCACAAATACTACTCAACAGTACACCTATTAGTAGTATTTAACAAAACGTTATCCTGGACCAACCGTATACAATTGGCAATCGGAAGAGTATATGGAGGCTATGTTATGGGCCACTCAAAGACTTACTCCAATCAAAACAAGAATGATACTTGCTAAGCCACTACTCATCCCCCTATCATTATTTGGGTGTGAAATTTTTAGCAGCTGTGATACCAGGCACAGGAGGAAACTGAATGGTGTACTCAACAGCGTGTAAAGGTATATTTTGGTCTGCGGAGATATGATCATATTTCCACATTTTCCAGTCAAATATATGGTTTCATTCTTGAAGACTTATTCGCTTTAAGGACCTTAACAATGCTCAACAATATTGTGCAAACACGAAAACCCCCACGTGCCTATATAGCACAATCCAGTTTTCCCAATCAAACAGAAGTTGTAATCCGACACCAGTACGCTACTCTTTACTTGTTTCGGGTGGTCAATTTGTACACGCGTTTTGGTTGTGGAATTCCCTCGCCCAAACAATAAGGATGTTAGGATGTAGCAGTCGGTTCATATCAAGGCTAAGGCAACATTTTGAGGCGCTTCGATGACAAACTTTAACCCCCCCCCCCCCCCCTCCTTTTACGTTTATATTTTTGCTGGCTTTTTAAAGGTAGCTTATTGCAAAATTCAATTTTTGTTTCTTCTTTTTATTTTTTGTTTTTTGCTTTGTATTTTTATTTTTAATTTTTATTTATTTTGTTCTATATTTTATCCTTTCCATGCATTTAATTATCAATCATGAATTTCTTGTAAACTTAGTTTTGACTCACTTTATGCAATAGTATTTTATACTGAAGCTTGCACCACCTTAAAAGATATTGTAATTGACTGTGCAAGTTAAGCCGTTATAAATAAATAAATGAAAAATCCCTTTTATGGAATGTACCTACAAAAAAAAAATCCGCCCACTATCATTCCTTTTGTAATCAAACAAGCAAATCTAGGTTGGTGTTCGATTAAAACTATTTGAGTACCTACCATCCATTTCTAGCAAACAGTAATCAATATGCCAAATTTAAAAAAAAGAACAAAACGAACAGTAAACAACCAATAAAAAAAACAAACAAACCTATCCATTTGCATCTTTTGTAAGTTAGTATGTGTCGCTGTCGCTGCAATAAAACCTCTTCTTTTAAAATACATAATATCAACGCTTAAACAGTACCTACCAACACAAAAAACAAGTGCAACAAAGTATATTGTTGGCGCATAAATGGCAGCACCCGTCACCATCAACGCCGAACCCAACACTTCAACAAGTGAAATCAATCCTATTGTTGGCCGCTAAACAGACTGAGCTGAGCTGTGCTTCACTTGACGGGTTTCAGTCGTTCGTTTTATTTTATTTTTAATCTTACGGTGTTTCGCTCAATGTACCCTTAAAAGACTCTACTTTCACATGTGTGTCAATTAGCCATCGACAGCTGAAACCGGCGGAGAGGTACTTTGTACCAAAAAGAGCTTTAAATGAGAGTCGTACTTAATGAGCCAAGCTCGATATGGCTGGGTTACTAAATTTACTGCAAAAAAGCGTCACAATAAATGGATTCCCTCTGCGCTTCGACTCGTCATCAACACGTCACGTCTACGACAGCGTCTAATAATGTATTTAATTGTTGTTAACGTCTCTTCATCTAGCAGACAGTAAACAGGCAGTAGGTACATAATGTGTTGTTAGCTTTTGTTGTTGCCAAGTGGTTAGCAAAAAAATGCAAGAAAAAAATGGCGCGATTGGCCAAAATTGCAGCTGATATGAAAGAGCATAAATGTGGGTTCCGACTTTGATTGTTACATGCATTTTTTTTCGAGCATACATACACTTGTGGAGAAACGTTTTGAAAGTATCTAACGTAAGATTAAAGCTCATTTGAAAATAAGACAGTAATAACTACCGAATTGCAATGGAAGGGAATTGTTTACATAATCAATGACGAAAGTGAACTATCGACCTTCACCGTACAATACAGGGGCAGATCAAAAAGAAAACTAGAGCACTATAAAAATGTGTGAAAGGGGCCGAACAACACCAATGGAAACAACAAAGAAGTTAAAAAGGTAGACGATTTTGGATCTTCTTGAATCCAGGGACGCTCAAATTGGGGCGACTACACAAATCATGTGTTTCATATAATGAGTGCCATATTGTATGTGGCTCACTACCAAAAACCAGACCCATTACCCATACGCACATCGGGAAAACCGCTAACGACATGAGACGCCAATCGTGGTTAGTTCCGACTCCGGTTGTTCCGAACGCCTGAATCCAATTATATTAAATACTATCCCAACAAGGTCCTATACGATGGGGCTCAGTTGAATAGGATTGACAATTTCCTCATTAAGGTGACTCGAAGGCACGTTGCAAGGGCGATGGCCAGCGGCAATAGTCTGATCTTTGGGGCTTACTACCCCAATGAAATGTACATAGAGAGTACGCTCCGGTCTGGCTTTATCCCGCCAGAGGCATTTATCCATATTGATGCAAAAGGGCTGGTACAGACGAGGGATGGTATCCCGGTATTATACCACCGCTACCGCAGCGCGAGAGATAAGCGGCTCATCCACGGCGAGGGCATCGCCAATGCTCATGAGCTCCTCCGTTTTAGTACCGCAATATCGGAAAGGGATCAATTCGACACGGAAAAGCAATTCGCCGAATTTTGGTGGCTTGTTGAGGGGGGAGGGGTCAACATGCCCTCCCAGGACGGTGCGTTACTCTAGGTAACATCCTTTTAGCTTATAAGTTAGATTAAGTTAGCTAGGGCGTTTTTGGGAGAGGCCGGGCTCGCCAACGTGTGGTGGTGCTTCCGGGAGTTGACTGACGCTGTAAGGCCTCAGTCGGCTCACGGCGGCGCGTGTGCACGTTGACGACTGCCAGGCGCTCGGAAAGCAATTGGGATTTTGACCACTTGTTGCGCAAGGCAACGAGTGTTCAGAATCCTAATTATAGTTAGAATATGTTAGGTAGTTTAAGTAAGTAGAATAGGTAGTTTGTAATTTGTTTTATATAAAAATATAAAATTTAAATAATGATGCCGAGTTTTATTTAATTTTCTCGAGGAACACATATGTAAGATTAGTTCGTAAAATAGTTTTTAGGCCGAAAGGCAATAATTATAAGATATAGTTAAGTTTAGGGCGTCCGCATAAGGATCAATAATCTAGAATAAGTATCCTGTTAATTTTAAGTTAGATTTAATCATTTTTGTCTAGTATGTAAGTTGATATAAGCTAATAATTAATAAAAATGAATTTAAAAGTCAAAAAAGTGGTTAGTTCCGCGGCTTGACACAAGCAATGAACATGCCAGTAACATCTCGACATGCTTTAACATTAATTGTCTTACTAACTCTGACAGCTATTAAGCTTTCCTTATATACAAGAAGATTGCGATAGATGTAAGCCGTATTTTTTGCATGCGCATATATCTACGCTAACAACAACATAACCTACATATGTTCGCCGAAGTAAACGGCGATATCTATCGGCGATTATTATATAAGCGGGCATTAATTTATACGGTTTCCATAAATCATTTTCTAACCATTACGACGTGTTCGTAAATTTTTGACCCTTATTGTGAGTGTGGATCAGCAACCGAATCGATAATAATGTCGATTGCGGCGATCGATTTTGCTTTTGGTATTGTGTAACTCATTCGATAGAGAAATAGATGATTGTGAATATTGTGAATGCATCATACTTTGACATTTGTTTGGTTATTGCTTTCGGTTGCAATCGAGGATCGACGATCGAAAGATGTGATTGTTTATCTTCATGTACAGCGTTTTTGAATTAATAAATATCAAATATCAAAATATCAAATATCATTGATCGATTATCGACACTGACAATAGGGGGTCTTTATTTAAAGCGTGCGAGGACAGTGCTGTGCATTAATGCAACATTTGAAGTTTGATGACGCCATGTTGGGTAGTATTTGTTCAGCAGCAATCAATAGTTTGGCGAAGTTTCAAAACAGTAAAGCCAAGTTTTTGCGTCGATTCATAACCATGGATGAAATATGGGTACATTTCTTCAGATCCGAGACGAAAGAACAGTCAAAACACTGGATTGAGGACGAGAATCGGCTCCAAAGAAAGTGATGACAGTTCCATCTACAGGCAAGGTCCTGGCGTCAGTTTTTTGGGATGCAAGGGGGAGATTTCAGCAGTTGTTGGGGTTCCTAAATCAACCGTTGCAAGGATCATAGCGTGAGCGTTGCTATACGATCCAAAGGTTTAGCATGCGGATTTGCCCAAAAAATCGATATTCTTGAACTAGAAATAGGTTAGGTTTGGCAAGGAAAATGGAACGCCTTGTTACGGACGTCACGGCTTAAAATAAATATTAGGCATTAACGGCCCATAAAGGGCCTAAAACCTTGCTTCTCCAACCACTTTCTTTGCGAAGTGGAAGGGACCTACAATTTTAAGCCGAATCCGAACGGCAAATTTGAGAAGCTTCTCATGACAATTGATACTCTTGGATGTTTGTCAGACGTTCGCAAGAGGTGGGGCAGTGGAAAAAAACTCAAGATGTACTTGGCCCCGGCGGGAACCGGGGACCTTTCGATTAGTAGTCCGACACACTAACCATTGAGCCACTGCGCCGGTCACGGCTTACTTGGAGCATACATTTTAGTCCATTGTGTACAATTTTAGGATTTTTAAGACCTGAAAAGGAAAACAAAAATAGAAATCGCTGTTTAACAGCTCAGTGATCCGCTTTCATAAAACCAATATGTGAATCTCAGGAGTTTCCTCGGCTCTATATCAACCAGATCCTCCATCCTCAATATTTTGGTTCTAAAGGCTGGGCATTCGAAAAATAGGTGGCGAATGGATTATATTTCTTCAGCGCCCTGCAGCTTCTGCAATAATCGTTGTGCAGAATGTCCAGCCGCTTCCCGTTAAGACCCATTGAACAGTGTCATGTGAGGACCCCCGTCAGTGTGCGAATATATATACGGTTTAGCCCGATCGTGGCCCAAGATCTCCTTATGTTTACTCAGTGCCAGTGCTCCCTTGTGTGCGTGCATGTTTCGAGGTTTGTTCTACGAAGGTTTGCCCTACTCCGGGATTCAACGTCGATTTTCCATGATAGTGTGCTCAGTGGAATTCCTATAGGGTTTAGGGCCAGATGTACATTTATCTGCGATCCGTATCGGCCAGTTTATTAGCTTCCTCGTCAGCCAAAATGCCCTTATGGCCCGGTACCCAGAATAAGGTCACCGTATTGATGGTTGATATCTCGTCTAGTTTTAATACAAGACAAGTGTTTAGAAATAAGAGAGGTGTTCAACTTTATCTCCTAAAATCCAAAATTGACGAATTATCAAATGCCTCAAGTCGCCAATGTATCGTACAAATTTGAATAAGGTGCCCTAGAGATTGGTTAATACTCTTTATGGTTTTCATGCCTTACTGTCTTGACCCATACAAATTAACTACACTCACACTGAGAATAAAAGGAAGATGAGAAAGAGAGAAATGTAGGCCATTACGAACAAAATTCAGCTAAAAGAATAAATTATTGTTGCCTGAAGCCATCGCCCACAGATGCAGGAAATTCTTGTATTATAATAGCAAAGCAAAATATGTCGAATTGAGTCCCTGATTTCTGCCAAAATTGTCCATTGTCATTATTTTATTTGCAATGATTGATTTACTGTAGGCGCAGTGTTTCAGTGGCTCAGAGGGTCACAGGTTCCAACCCCCCCTGTAACACAAAGTTTTTTAACTGCCAACCTAGCTTCGCAAACGCAAATGATTGGATACCAAAAAAGCAGATATTGGAGTACTAAAACCACCCAATTGTTGCACCTTCATCATTTCACCGTCGAAGAAATACTTTGGGACAGAAGTGATATCTTTGGACGACCGTCTTTCCTAGAGGATGCGTAGACGTACCAGAAATAAGGGCGCTTAAGCGCCCATTAGAGATCACCATTCACGAAACCTTGTAAATAGAAAATTGGAAAGAAAGCCTCAAAACCAACCTGTGGTGTTGAGGAAGCTAATATTTTTTTTAAAAGTACGCCAGAGATGACCGAGAGGTCATCAAAGAATGGTTAGCCGGGTATTTCCGCAAAGGAAGTGAATTAAATTGTGAATGAGGTTCTGTGTTCTATGTTTCTTGTATGCGGAATGCGAGCCACAAGTTTCTGGAAATGACGCAGTTTGTAAGATTCCATCACCTATTCTCTGCCTTCGAGGGGAAATGCATGTTTGTCTTTACGAAGAGTAGTGGTGGAAACTTCCTCCTCAAAGGGCCACGTCTGGCCAGTTCCTTGGCTCTTTCATTCCGCTCAATGTTGCCATGGCCGGGAACACCGAGGAAAGCGATTTTGAACCGCGCCGACTAGTCCGGGCGAGTCTCTCCCTGCATTCCTCAACTTGCTTTGACGAAGTCGTTCCTTAATTAAGAGCCTTGATCGCAGCCCGACTGCCCACGAATGTAGCTACATTGTGATTGATTGTCGCGTTATTTGCGAGTAACCTACACACTTCCCTAATTGCCAGGACCTCCACCTGGAAGACGATGTATGGCTTGCGGAGGCGGAATTAGATATGTTTAGTACCGTTGCAAAGACGCCCGCTTCCAATCCGCAATCCATTTAGGAATAATCCGTGAAGATAGATGCTTTTAACTTTTTGGCATCGGTGTGTGACTCCCATTACGTTCTGGATAGGAATCCTATAGACATATTTTTGGAGGTTAAGTTTTGGTGTTGTAGGCCATTACAAACAAGTAGTAGTCTCTTACCCTTTGTTACACGACGCTATTGCTTTGATATGCAGGTCAAAAGACATAGGAAGTTGAGAATGACGTTCATCGCTTTTGAAGGGGTTGACCGTAGAGCTCCCGTAGTTCCCATTCCAGCCGCTTTTTGGACTCTGTTCAATTTGATATTATAGGCTTTGCTCAAAACAGGACACCATATACCAGGGCCCCATAAATGAGGACAGGATATATCAAGGCTGTGTTCATTCAGAAAACTATTTTTGGTCCAAGCCCCTAATTTTTGGTTCGCCAGCTTTGCAAGCTTTCCTCAACCGGTGTTCAATATTTAGCTTCCGGTTGAATATGCCTCATGGTCATTGTCAAAATTGGAATCAAAAACAGTCACGTACGCAGACGACCTGGTTATTCTGGTATGTGAGATGTTCCCCTCAGTGATAAGTGACATCACAGAGAGTCATCAAGTTGTGACCTCAGCGTGAATCCCATTAAAACTGAACCGCCAAGTACAAGACACCGACTTTTACCCTCTATAAACCAAATAACCAAACACTCTCTTTATCTTCCGAAGCTTAATATCTAGGTATTATCCTAGATCCAAAACTAAGCTGGAAGCAAAAAATAGAATACAGAAGTCGCTACGCCTGCAGCAGAACTTTTGGCAAACATTTGGGACTCCTGCCTAGGATGATGCTGTGGATGTACACAGCCGTAATATGCCCTTTCCCCACCTGCGGGTCATTAGTATGGTGGCCTGACCTAAGTAAAAACGCAATCACTTGTCTAAGCGACCGCCTTAATATCACTATTCCCTTTCACTTCGCACAAGAGAGTGGTTGGAGAAGCGAGGTTTTAGGCCCTATATGGGCCGTTAATGCTTTATATATTTTATTTTATTTCAATGCAAAAAGAAATCACGATATAACAAACAGCACCCGACAGGAGATTGACAGAATTGGGGCAATAAGCACGGGACATTGGCCCCTCGCGCTGCCCAGTTGGGTATTCCATTCAACCTATACACCATTGGAAAAGGAAACCCTTCACCATTTCGTCTGCGCATGTCCGGCCAAAGCTGGAACTAGACATCGCACACTGGGCAAAACATTCTTCGACGGTCTATCAGAATTAAGTTATGTAAAATTCTGCAATATCATTGAATTCCTCAATTCCACAAGCTGAATTTGAAATACAAATTGACACCCTGGATGCCATCACTCATCAAACTGATTGCGTCCTGTTCGCTATCAATACATGTTTCAAATCTTTCCTGGGCCCAATTGGCTCAATACCGCCAACAGCTTGAGCTACAATGCAAATTCGCCGTGAAAGCTTTTTGACCAATAATGTCGAATGGCTACGCCGAATCCGTGATTTGACCTGACCTCCTCCATTTTTTCCCCTATGCAGGTTCTTGAAGCAAAAGCGTACCTGTACAACAAACGGGCCAAAGTCCGGATGCGAAGGGACAACATTAAAAAACAAATTGTCAAAAAACATCAGCAATCTGGGAGAATATTATGAATATAATTATTTTAAAGCGATCGCATTTGCAACCAATCCATTTCAGAACTGTGTTTCAATTTAAAATCAGTTTACAACATCAGCCTGGAACACAAAACGCAAACTGCACTTCCCCACCCCAGGTAACCTAATTTGAACTACTGAACCACACCCATTCATGATCTGCGCTTGACTCTACCTGATGACTTATATTGTCCATTAAATCCTTCAAAATGTGTCCATTTTATGAAAAAAGAAACATAGATATAATTACTTTCACTGTTTCATATACAATATTTTTTTCGTTAACTCAAAAGCTAGAACCCTGTAGAACCCTTGTCGTACTCGTTAAAAATGAAGTCATGCAAATTTGATGTCAATTTGTTATACTCCATCAATTTTTCAAAACAAAAGCTGTCGTTTGTTTTTGTTTTTATTATAGTAAGGGCATGTAAAATTTGTAGGACCAATTTATAAAAACGACAAAAAGACACCAATTCCACTCGTTTGAACAAAACACGTGCCTCTCCTAAATTCCACCTTGAACTTTAGGCAGATTTTATTCATAATCTCTATGCACTCTTTCATGGTGTGAATATTTAGATATACAACTCAAACTCTGTCAGTAGTAGTTAAGGTATTGTTTATATTTCCAACCTTCTTAAAACAACAAAAAAAAAACCCTATGAATATTAAAACGGTATTAAATTGTTCCCAGAAAAGAACAGGCCAAATTTAAGCGTGAATTTAATTTGAATTTTCTGACAGATGTTACTCAGAAAACGGAAAACCAATAGACTTAAAAAAATAAAACAATTTTGCACAATCTATGAAAGTATCTATCTAATAGTTATGTGGTAGGAAAAATTCATGATACAAAAACAGAGAAAAATGAAATGGGAAATCGTTACTTTTATAGAAAACGGTTGTAACAAGTTATACTTTTTTTGTCCTGTTTTTTGAAGGTTTTTCCTCTAGGCATCCATGTTTTGTTTATTCGATTTGTTGAGGCACGATGCTGTGTCATGCATTTTTATGCAATCCAGTGGATGCATTGTAGTTTATGGTAATGAGAGATAGACTTAGTGGAACAGTGAACAAGGGGTTTGTGCTGTATGGCCAGTGAACTGTCGGTGTTCAACAGCATTGGAGCGTGCCGCCAGTAACTCATTTTTTGTTTGTAGTATTTTGGCGAGGCAAGCAACATTGATGTAATATTAATCTATGGTGACTTTATGTTCCTTCTTACTTTGTGCATTCGTTTTTTAACAATACATTATAAAATGTATGTATTAAGCAGATGTTAAAAAAAAACAAAACTGTTAGTTTGTAGGTTATAACTTAGCTTAGCTCGTTGGTTAGATTTTCTTTAGGTTTGCCGCCACGGTAAGTTGCTTCGCATTTAGTTGATTTCAAGTGGAAACATACTCAATCGTGCAACCGGATTCTGAAAAGGTGCCACCCTAAGTGGCGTTCGTTCACTTTGTGGAAGAAAATTACTAAATAGGTACGTGAATTGAAAGAAAATGATTTTTAAACGAACGATATCCGTGGATAGCCTGCTTGTGAATGAAAGATCTCATGAAAAAGTTCCTCGATTTATATTAAAAATTTCAAATGATGAAGGATGGAAGCAAACAGATAAGGGACTAACAATAGGCAGGCGGCCAACAAAATATCTTTTTCCTTTCTTTAACGACGAGGTTTTATGTGGACTAAACGGATAATAACCCTCACACTTAACTGGATCCCTACTGTTCCGCACGTGTAGTTCGACGGTTTGACCTAAAAAAAAGAATCGCAGGCCTCCCGATTTTGAATAACTTCGTCACTGAGTTCAATCAAATACTTGTATATGTGATCCAAAAGCTTTAAGGGCTGCCTCTCTTTAGAAATTGTATATTAACGTTGATTGATATTAGGGATGTATCAAACTAGTGATGGGAACTATCGAATGATTTTCTTCAGAGAACAATTGAGTTCGGAAGATATTAAAAAGTCCTCTGATGGCACTATTATCCGCTTTATACAGAAAATAGAAATACTACTAACCTAAAACTATCCATGTTTATGAGGCTTCCCTGGTCTACACCGACTTTGATTACGAACTCCTCGGTGACGCCAGCTCTTGTCCTTACTCCATCCTGCATGTCCATGATTAAGTACAGAAACCCTACAATTGACGCATTATACTGGCAGAAAAGTGGAATGCGAAGCTTTAACAGCTGAAAAGCCAACTGAACAGTTAGTGGCGGATCTAGAATCTCGACTAGAGGGGGGGGGGGGGGGGGGGTCCATAAAATGTATGCTGTCATGACCTAACTTAACCTCATTTTCTCATTCTTTTGATACATTTTGCATGAAACTACGATAGTGCCGCTTGTGTGGACACACGGTTACCACTGCAAACAATTTTAATTCTGAACATCTACTTCGCGACACAGTGTCGATAATTTTTTGATACACAGATATATATATGCACCAGTTATGAGTGGCGAAGTAAACGGAGTACAAGCACATAATATCAGGTCTCATTTTCCTCTTGCAATCTACGTTCATTGTGCCGCGCTTAGCTTTAGTTTGGTTATCAATGGCGCTTGCGGAGTATCCGGTATAAAAAATGCGTTAGGAACTATCGGAGCAATCGAAGCATTTTTCCACTGGCCGAAGAGAATTCATTTTAATGGAACACATTTTGAAAATGCCGAAAAAGAGTGACCGGAGAAAAGAAAATTAAATTCTTTCGCTGTTTCAAGATGGGCTCAGTCTCATGAAGCAGTTTCAAGTTACCTCGAACTTCAACCGGCCGTTATAGAAGCTTTTGAAGAAATAAAAAAGTGAAAAGATCGAGAGACTTCACAAAAGGCTTCTCAGCTTTTGGCCGCGATTTTGACAATCGAATTTCAAATCTATTGTCATATAATGGAATCGATCAATTCTATCGTCATGCCTCTGAGTCGGGAATTGCAGACGAAAAATCAAGATCTAGGAGAAGCCACAAAGTTAGCTGATGATGCTACGAATGATATCAAGGAAAAGCGGGAAAACGTTGATTCAAATTTTTGTATCATTTACGACAATGTAGCTGAAATCTATTCTTAATATGAAATTGCCTCGTCGTTGCAGTCAACAGAAAAACCGCTGCAACGTTGAAACACAAAATGTCGAAGATTATTACAGAATTCCCTTCTACATTCCATTCCTTGATACTTACATTTTTCATCTCCAAAGTCGGTTCGAAAAACACAAATCGATCTTCCACAGTTTCGGACAACTATTTCCTTCCAAGCAGGAATTTGATGAGGAAAAATGCGCAGATCTGCGCAAGTTTTATGACGAAATATTGGACTGTTCAGAAAGGAATTTTATCTCAGAGATCAGAATGTGGAGGCAACGGATCTTTGATCACGATATTCAAAATGCTCTCGATGCACTATCAGTGAGTAACTTCAGATCGGAATTTTTACTTCCAGAATCAGTTTCTATAACCCATCGAATACTTAACTTTCAATGGTTACGTTATTTTTTAGGTTATCAATGAAAAATGTTTCAAAAACGTGAACACGATCTTACGAGTATTGGCAGAGTTACCCGTAACAACAGCAGCTCCAGAACGATCGTTTTCGACCCCAAGAAGGACCCGATAACCCCCCCCCCCCCCCCCCTTGGATCCGCCACTGGTTTGTCCTCATTTCACTGTCTTGCAGTGAAATTAAGTTAAACTATTAAAGAAATATTAAAAATAATGAGCGACTTTTCTTAATTTTGTGTTTTAATTTAAATGCCTTAAACAACATTACAAAAAAGCTGCATTAAAACGATAGAATTGGGAAGCTTTCTCATGTTTATTCTACCCTCCAATATCTGCCAAACGTTCGCGAGATTTGGGACTATAAACCACCTTTAGATATTATTGGGATTGCACTAGCGCCCGACGATCATTATCGAATATATTTTTTGTCACCAAGCAAACATATTAAGATTCATGTCTGTCCATCAAGGACACTCCCACTCCCACTTCCCAGAATTGTTGTGGCAATGCAGTTTGTCATCAATAATTCCAAGAACTTTCATTTGATTATGAATGATTTACCTTTGCCTGCTGTTCAAATACGAATTACAGAGTTTTTGCAAGCATTTGCGTCAGTAATGCACGTTTCAAGTCGTGAAAAAAATCTTTAATTAGCAGCAAACAAAGTCGAAGAAGCTTCATTTAAGTTGTAACAAAAAAACGGACAAAAACGTGCTTTCAAATACAACACGCATTCCTTACGTCAAATAAAAGAAAATAAGAGAAAGAATAACGCCAACAGTTTGTGTTTCAAGGCCAAGGGTTATTGTGCTTTCCAAGTTTCAATCACATTCTAGGTGTGGAGAAATTTTTCTTGTCGTGCGTCGTCATATTGATTAATATTTTCTGAAATTTAAAGCACATAGAAGAGTAACAAAACTTTGTGTTAAGGCGATTCATCTACTCTCATCTTGTCGGTTAAAACTCTGCGGAGAGCTACTCTCCGGATCGGTGGAGAAACACGTGGCTCTCGATTAAAAGAAATACAATAGAACCTAAAAAATGTGTATCGAGGAAAGATGTTGAACCTATAACGAGACTTACAAGAAATTAAGAAAAAGTCGCATCCACACATCCAGCGATACCATACCATAAAAGCAGCCAGAACAAAAAAGCTTACAAGCTCGATGACGATTTGACAAATCTAGCACATCCAATATCTCCAAGACACTTTCAAACTGACAAGGCTCCACTTATTGCTGAAGACAGTAAATAATAACTACCACACTAACAGGAAAGAGAGGTAGAAAAAAACTACAATGTGGTGTCCCATAAGTGTCAGCATTAGGACTCCTTCTATTTAAAATCATTTTACTTGCTCGAAACCTCCATGGAAAGCCCCGTCAACTGATTTGGAATGGACTATACGACCTGGTTCTGTGACTAAAGTTGTCACAAGAAGTTAAGGTAATATCAGCTGAGCTCAGCTGTTGTTGAAGAAGCAAAACACATTCAGGAAACTGAGTCAGCCACGGCCATTTCACGATCTAAGTGGACGCAAGCCAGAGCCTGTCTCAAAAAATAGTCGAAATCACTTGAACCCACTGTGCGATGCATCGAAAGACCAAAGCAGTAAAGGCAGCCTAGTGACACGAATGCAGATGGAGGGTGTGTTCGGGAATCTTGCCGAAAATGTTGAATAAAATAAAACCTGTATAAACACCGGGTTTTGGAGTCGCGGTTTGGGGACAAATGGTATAGGGCTGTATACCACAGCTAGCGTAAAATGTTTCTTTTCGTCTTTGGCATAGAGTCAAATAGAATTTATTGGTTTAAATACCTCCAATTAATGATTTGAAAACTATATAGCAACCGATTAAATTGTAGGACGATCTGACCTGGAAATAAGTTAAACGCTCATAAATGACGAAGGGCTTCAGGCCCCAAAAACTATGACAACTCAAATCATAGATCAGAAAAATGAATCGACCTTCTTGGCATAGATCACATTTTCTGGAAGCTGAGAAATCGAAAATTCGGGGTTGACTTGTTTTCAGATCATCAACAGGATTATTCAACCAAGATCAGAAAAACAGGGGGACCATTAAGATAGAACTCAAATCAACAATCGCTTAGAAAACATCCCGGGAGTCTTCTTGGTCTTTGAAAATGATTTCTTTAAACGGAAAAGCTTGCTTCGCGTGTTTCTTAAGCCAATTATAAAGGTTTATTCGAAGTGTCGATCAGCGATCAGCTAGGATCAGTTATCAGTTTCAAGATTGTCACGACTGGTATAGCGAATATTTGTACGACTTCCACAAATTTAAACTCATTTCTGGAATAACAAGACCTTAGCACAGGGTGCAAGATCACTTAAAATGAAAATGATCGAACGACTACAGCAAGCGCTGCAAGTTCTGTTCGTAAGAAATTCTGTCACTTATTTTGAATGCAGAATCGCTGCCGGTTGTTATTCTAAATAACCTTTTTTTTAGTTTATCTAAGAACAACTAGCCGCATTTGAAGGCAAAAGTTACACCCAAAACATTACAGATCATGCAACTCATTGTTAACACTGGACCAACGATCAATCACCCACCGATCGAATAATGGAACGCCGAGCGATTAAAATGGATTACCTCTCCTTTCACCATTTTCAAATCAGAATCTAAGTCCAACCAAGGATATCTGAAAGCAAGTTCTTGTGAAGATCTTTTAAGCAGATTTCGATAGGCAGTTCGGTTCATCGATCATTTGCATGCGGTGTGACTCATAGCAGCCAGACCCTTTTGATGTTCATAATTTAATAATATTCCACTTCAATGCGTAAGTCCTTCCCCCGACTTGTCTTCCCCACTGCAACATTCGTCACACACATGGTGTCGGTGTCCATCCCATAGTAGCGTAGCGATCGTTACTTTATTAGTTTCTTCGAAAGGAAAATCCGCTCCTCCAACCAGCAGTTGCACCAGCTTAGCTCCTGCTTGGTGTGCCATTTTTCTCATCGTCTTGTTCTTAATCATGTGAACATCCCGTTTTGTGTTGGAAGAAAAAATAAATGAAATACAAAATAAATAAAGAAAAAGCTGAAGAACAAGAAAAACTAAAGAAACATGTTTTAATGTTGTTGCACTGCTTTCAACCGGTTTTTCTCTTTCTCTCTGATATAAATTCTCGTTTTTCTCGATCATAAATCGATCCTATATCCTTTCCATTTTTTTTGTTTGCTGTTTTGTTTAAAGTTCGTTTCTTCACCCTGGTTAAATGGTTTTACTTTACAATCAAGTTCGGTCTTCGTCGTCTATCGCTCACTCAGAATTCGAGTTGGAAGTGTATCTTTTATGAATCAAGAACAAAATTTCACAACAAAAAACATTTTAATCGAAGTGGATCGATTGACAATGATCTTGTTGATGATGATAGTCTCGTTTGCGTTACTCCGCTACGAAATGGTCATTCTCTACTTATATTCGTTATTTTTTCTTATTAACCTCGGACTCAATTGAACTGTCGTGAAACAACCGAATTTATGCGACCCAAACTGACTGATCAAATTCAATATTCTGTGATCTTGCTTTGTTATTATTTTTTTCGGTTTTCAATTAGTCATTAGTGCTTTGTGGCATCGTGAGTCGATTGATGGATCGATGGCTCATTGATTGATGTGCGAGAAGATGATGATGATGATTCTGATCGAGAAGTGGTTGCGTTGGATAAAAAGTGTAATTATGTTTCATTGGGTTCTCAACTAGCTGAAGTAGGATCGAAACGATGCGGTGTCCGGTTTCTTGATAGTAGTGGCAGTGGCTCTCTAACGTATCTTGAATTGATTGTGATAACTACTGATCATGATCATTGTTCGAGATCTTTTGTACCTGATCCACAGGTCACTGTTTAAGTGGATTTGTTTTCTCCGGGAGATGAAATTTTTGGATATTGTTCAATTTTTATCTGCTCATTTACAGGGGATATCGAACAAAAGCGCTTTGATGTCACCGTTGGTTGTTGGGATATTTTTTGCATGACCCTTAGCGATGGATTAGGTGCCGGGGCATAGGGACATTCCAGGGAACTGTAGGACAGATT
Organism: Portevinia maculata; assembly: GCA_949715645.1. Taxonomy (NCBI): domain Eukaryota; kingdom Metazoa; phylum Arthropoda; class Insecta; order Diptera; family Syrphidae; genus Portevinia; species Portevinia maculata. The sequence goes on from OX454528.1 coordinate 100,878,029, forward strand.
TACCTTGCCAAAAAATGAACCGTATTACCTCTTTTACCTGATAAAGGTTCTCTAGCTATACTTTTCGCTACATGTAAACTTATGTTTAAGCTATTCACAATCGAGAGGACAGACCTTAGGTGGACAAATAGTAATACATGTCTAGCGAGTAAGCATATCTGACCAAAGCTGGACCTGCGATGCTCTATCTGTTTTATCTCACTAAACCGACTGCACATTAGCTCTACTAAAGGTGTACGAATGACTTATGTAGAAGCTGCATAAAGGAGGCTTAGGAGGAGAGTACACCTCACCTTCTTTGTATATGTCCTGCACTCTCCCATAAAATAAATCTGTATCTAGGAGCCTTGTTGCTTAATGACCTTAGTGGCTTGGCGAAATAAAGATTGGCAAGAGTTATTCTTCGTTTCATTTTTGATTAGATGTCGCTTTTAAGTGTGATAGCAGAGGCGAGGCAGACAAGGTTAGGTAAGATAAGGAGGATTGCATGCATAATTGTGCAAGTATCACCTAGAGGCTAAGCAAAAAGTCCCATTTTTAGTACCTACACTTTAGGACACGTAGCTCGCAAAACCATTTGGATCTATATATGAATCTATTGAAATCCGTTAGAGGTGTCCCTGCTAGGTCTCCCAAGATGTTACTGAAGCCATTTGGACCTGTTAATGAATCTATAAATATCCGTTAGAGTTGTCCCTGCTAGGTCTCCCAAGCAATCGAAGAACCGTACACTCATGCAGGAGAGCCGTCGTTCTTGGAGTACCGGGCAGTGGTTCAGGAGATGTTCCACAGATTCAATTTCCTCCTCATCTCTGTAGCTTCTTCAAAAGTCATTAGTGGGAATCCCTAGCCTGAGACAGACAAAGTCTCTGACCGTTCTGATTGATTCGCTGATGTTGAGTGTCCCCTCTTGTGGACAGCATATTACTAGGTTTTGCCTCGTTAACCACTTAACCTTCTTCTTTATATTCGCAAACAAATCATTTCGCATGAAAGTGGTTGAAGAAGCTAGGTTCTAGGCCCCGTATGGGCCGTTAAGGCCTAATATGTATGTAAACAAACCAGTGCAACGCTTTGTTCTTTTTTTTTATAATTTTGCGTACGCTAAAGGGGTTTTTGTTAGATACCGTACCCTTATAGTGTTAGAACACAGCGCAGGCATTTTTGTTGAACAGTAAGCAGCTCCTGCAATGAAGTATTCCATTGCATGATTTTAGGTGCTAAATAAAATCAAAAACTAATTTATTTACTGAATTAGGAAATATTGGAAGCTTCAGAAACCGAAAGAAGTTTTAAAATCGGTCGAAGGATTCGGATGACACAGGTAATCGAAGAAAAAATATTTGTCTTATGAAAAGTTTCAGAGTTTCGGCGTTAAAATCTAAAAACCTTGTTTAAAATTTTTTTTTTTTATTTGAGCTTGTAAAAAGGACCACTTGTATTCCAATTATGATTCATTTTTTTTAATTGCAAAATTTTAAGATTTTCGAAAAGCAGTTTTTGGCTGCATTTGTTGACTTTGAGTTGAGTTATAAAAAATCCTTTTAGAGTCTTTGGTCTAAACTCAACGGAAATTTATTCTTTGACTATTTCTGAAACATTTTTAAAGAAAACCAGCTGCCAGTTTTTGCCTATTTGCGGTTTAGAGAGATTTTATTAAAGAAGGTTATTTTTATTAATTTATGGCTTTTTTTTTATTATATCCTTAAAAATGCAAGTGGTCATAAAAACATTATTTTTACATGTAAAAATGTATTCTTAACAACATATGATAAATATTTTATGGCCATTTTTTGACTACCTCAAATTTAAAGAATTAGGACATGGGTTGGGTATGGCTAGGTAATATTTGTTTATGATAAATCAGAGTTTTCGTGATTTGTAAAAATCTATACATGTTTATGACAGATCAAGTTGTTTAATCCTTTTTATTTAATGCAATAAAAATGTTAGGTACCTATACATATTATCATCACAAAAGAAGTAGGTAAATAAATATAAAAAAAATTGTTTAAATGATTAGTTATAAAGCAAATATGTAATTGATAAGTCATAGACACTACTTGTATTTTAACAAACAAATTAAAGCATACAGAAGAAGAATTCATCACAAATGTAAATATAATATGTATAACCTTATAGCTGACAATTGGTCACTTGAAGGAATAACTAAATTCGATAAAAAAGTTGTCATAATTTTATCTAAACGCTAAGTCAAAACGAAATCCAGTCAATAGAACGAAACTCGTATTTAAAAAAAATGATTGTTGGTTGTCAAATGTTCTTTGCATGGAATTTGAAAGGACAGATGAAACTGATAATTTACCAAGTACATAAAATAATTCTAGAGGAAGGCCAAGGAAATCTATAACGGAGTGCTCGTCATTTACCAAGAAACAGAAATTGATCAATGCTACTGAAGACATCACCACTGAAAATCTTTCAACAGCCTAAGTTATAAAGTATAATAAGGATCATGAGAAGCGAAAGGCCGATATAACCAACGCAGTATCAGTAGCAAGTGCACTAAGACTTAAAAGGATTAGAGAAAGCATTCGCACTCCTCAAAGAGATTCTATCAAGTATGAAAGTGCAAACGCCTTAGCCTTGTTTATGGATCTGGGACTAACAAAAGAAAAGTATGGAATTTTAAGAAGTTCCTTAATGAGACACAACGTAAATGTTCTCCCATCTTATAAGACCATAACACTCACGAAAAAAGCATCAGTTCCAGATAATTGTGAAGTAACAGAAACATCTGCAAGAGTCAGCCTTCAAGACACCTTGAATCACACAACAAGAAGAATTTTAGAAACCAAGAGTGAACTGCAATTAATTGGACTTCCAAGAAATCTGACGTTACAAAGCAAGTGGGGCTGTGATGGATCATCTGGGCATTTTAATATGAATTTCTGGGACATCCTGTAAAGCATTTTTCTTAAATTTTATTATTTTATAGCACTTTCTCTATAACTTGACCTAAAATGTACCACTGAAGTAGTATATTTTCACTCTAATGTGCAGCAAAATAATAAAAAAAGGCTTTTGATACACCTGCAGAAATATTTGAAAAATTATTGTTTGTTTACTTTTATGCACCACTGTGACTTTGACTTTAAGACACCCTGTTTTTACTTCAGTTATTTACTAGTCCGTTTTCTATTGGGAAAAAGTCGTATTGAAACACATATTTTTTCTTAAAACTCACAACATGTATAGATTTGGAAATTTTCTTCAAGCTGAAAAAAAATTATGACGATATCTTTATTTGTTTACGAGCTATGATTTTTGCAACCAAAAAAGTCAAAATGCGCTACTGTGCGCCGCTTTGAAGGCGAGTGCGTTTTGCCGAGTGACGGTAATTTTCATCAAATCAGGTTTAAAAGATACCGTAAAATATACATAGTTGGATAGCCTTTCTTATGTCAAATTATATAATACACATTCACATCCAAACGTTTCATTTTTACGTTAAAGCTTCTCTTATATTTTAAATTTCTATACCAGATCCTAGAGACCGCCTGGATGCTTGGCGCATCGTTGGCTGTTTACCCCAAACATTTATTTTTCTTAAAAAGAAAAAAAATATCTTTCCCTAAATCATATTTAATAACATCAAAAAGTAGACAAGTACATAAAACACACTTCAAGTCGTATCTTACTTGCTGATAGTAGCGGTCTTGTTTTTCTTACCGATAAGATAAGAACGAATAATGTTCAATAGTTCCAGTGTGAGGTAGAGACCGTTTGCTCAATCTTATCTCGTAGAGATAATAAATTACATAAATAAACAATTCCAAGGAAAAACAAATAAGTCGTGCATTGTCGCTCTCTTTTACCCTTTGATTTTTTTTTATATTTCCCAAAATCCGAGGGCTCAGTGGTTATGCGTTAGACCAGTGTTTTTCAAAGTGTGGGTCGCGACCCCCAAGGGGGTCGCGGAGGAAATGTTAGGGGCTCGCGAGTTTCAAAATAAAAAATAATACTAAAAACATAAAGTTCAGTTTCGTTTTTATTTCATAATATTATGTGTTTTTGTTTATACAAGTGACTGAGGTGAGCTTGTTTTTTATTGACTAATTTGTCAAACCGTGGAGTTATTTTGGAAACGCAAGCGATTAAATCGTCTTCCAGTTCCAGTCTATTTCTGGCCTTAATCTTAATGTTCAACATTGAAGAAAACGTAAGCTCACATAGGTAGGACGTAGCAACCGGTACTAATAACCTGAGAGCTTCTCTTGCAAGATCTGGATACTCGTTCCTTCTTTTCATCCAGAAAACGTCTATGCTCTGCGAATGGAACTCGATTTTTAGCATTCCATCAGCAGAAAGTTCAATGAGTTTTTCCTTCACTTGCATATTAAGGTCAGCTGAATGTATGCACATAATCAAGAAACGGATTAAGGATCCACCTTCATTTATTGTCAATTTCAGATTCTTCAGGAAAGTAACTTATAAGCCGATTTTGTAAGGTCTCTAGGCCAATAATCATATCAGGGATATAAGCACCAACATTCAGTGTTTTATCATATGAAATCTCTTGAACAATCTTTTGAATGGAGGGAAACGATTCAAACACCATTTTTTGTAGAGAAATGATCCATAAAGCAATTTTTTTTTTATAAATCCATTGATTTTATCTTTGGCTGTTATGATATTTTCTTCACGTCCTTGGAGGCTCTTATTTAAAACATTCATATGTTCGAAGATATCAGTAAGATAAGCTAGTTTTAAAAGGCAAACGGGATCACAGAAAAAGTTGGCATATTGTGATATTTCACCTTGCAAGTACATTAGCAATTCGTCTTTAAGCTCCAGAACCCTCGTCAAAACCTTTCCTCTGGAAAGCCATCTTACATCTGTGTGAAACAGAAGATTTTGGTGAAGTGAACCCATATCTTGACAAATTTTTCGGAACAGTCGAGTTTGTAAGGGTTTACCTAAAAGAATTAAATACCTAATAGATTCACGTTCATAAATTTTTTTTAAAATGGAATCACCTTTGATCGAATTCACAACTTGGGTGATATTTTTGAGCACGTTATTCAAATCAGGTGGTAAACACTTGGCTGCAAGAGCTTGACGGTGGAGAAAACAGTGCATCCATCTGGCATTTGGCATCATTGATTTTAATCGCGCTATCAACCCACTTTTACGTCCAGTCATAGCCTGGGCACCATCGCTGCAAATACGAGGGCGGGTCAATAAGTCCGTGACTTTTTGAATTTCTGACCACTTTACTGAAACAACAACACTGCTCCTGTCAACAGGCATCTGTCAGTTGACTCCTGTCAAAATTTAAACTTGCTGCGTCAGTTAGTTTGTGTTTGACAGCTATTTTTATCAGACTACTCACTAATTTAAGGAGAAAATGGAAAAAAGTGAATTTCGTGTGCTCATTAAGCATTATTTCTTGCGAAAAAAAACCATTACCGAGACCAAGGCTAAGCTTGAAAAATACTGTGGGGACTCTGCACCATCGATTTCAATGGTAAAAAAGTGGTTTACTGAATTTCGTTGTGGCCGTACAAGCACTGAAGATGCCGAACGTCCTGGACGCCCAGTTGAGGTCTCTACACCCGAAACAATCGAAAAAATTCACGATATGGTGTTGGCCGACCGAAGATTGAAAGTGCGAGAGATTGTGGAAGCCGTAGGGATCTCGCATGGCTCAGTGGTTTCAATTTTGAATGAACACTTGGGCATGAGAAAGCTTTCCGCAAGATGGGTGCCGCGTTTGCTCACAGTCGACCACAAACGCAATCGTGTAACAACTTCACAGGAAGGTTTGGCGTTGTTTAATCGCAATATGGAGGAGTTTTTGCGCCGTTTTGTAACCGTGGACGAAACATGGATCCATCACAACACACCAGAGACCAAACAACAGTCAAAACAGTGGGTTTCTAAGGGTGAATCGGCGCCAAAGAAGGCCAAGGTGGGTTTGTCAGCCAATAAAGTTGTGGCGACTGTTTTTTGGGATGCACGCGGGATAATCCACATTGACTACCTTCAAAAGGGAAGAACAATCAATGGGGAATATTATGCCAACTTATTGGACCGATTCAATGACGATTTGAAAAAAAACCGACCTCATTTGGCCAAGAAAAAAGTTCTTTTCCACCAAGACAATGCAAGGGTGCACACATGTGCAGTTGCCATGGCAAAAATCCATGAATTGGGCTATGAATTGCTCCCTCATCCACCCTATTCTCCAGATTTGGCTCCGAGCGACTACTTCTTGTTCCCAAACCTGAAGAAATGGCTTGGTGGAAAAAGATTTGACTCCAATGATGAAGTCATCTCGCAAACAAACGCCTATTTTGAGGACCTCGACAAATCATTTTTTTTGGAAGGGATAAAAAAATTGGAGAAGCGTTGGACAAAGTTTATAGAGCTCAAGGGAGACTACGTTGAAAAAAAAAATTATTTTTTTATCAAAAAATCTGTGTTTTATTCCAAAAGTCACGGACTTATTGACCCGCCCTCGTAGCAATAAATTTTGTCCAATCGATGTTGTAGTCACAAGTGTTTTCCAAAAACATGTTGTACAAACACTCGCCAGTAGTGTTCGTGGGAAGTGCTTTGCAAAATAAAATGTCTTCCCATATACATTCATCCGCGTCGAATCGTATAAAAGCTACAAACTGCGCGCAACCTGAGATATCCGTAGATTCGTCAAACTGCAAACTGAATTTTGCGCTTTTGCTGACTATTTCGAATAATTGGGTACGAATATCATCTGCAATATCACTTATTCTGCGTTGCATGGTGTTGTCAGAGAGGGGTATGACTTTAAGTTTGTCTGCTTCAGGCTTTCCGAGCATTATCTCCACCATATCAAGGGCTGCTAGTAAAATCAAATTTTCGGCAATTGTATGCGGCTTTCCTGCATTGGGTACTCGAAATGCTACATAGTAACTCGCTAATAATGCTTTCACGTTTACACTGGATGTTTGATTTAGGGTAGCTTTCATTTTTCTTTCAAAATATTCCACTGGATTAACCTTTTCATTCGGATGTTTTGTTGTGAGATGACGGATCAGTTTCGAAGGCTTCAAGCTTTCACGAGAAAGTACTTCACAACAAATTACGCACTGTGGTTTATTATTCCTGACAGTAAATCCAAACTTTAAGTAGTTATAGTCATAAAGTCTATTTTTCTTCGTTTTCGGACCAACACTAGTTCTATCACCAGATGTCGAAGGCTGCTCAGATACAGATCTTTTGAGCAACTTGTCCATTTTAAAGTATAGGATGCCACGAAAAATTATAAAATCCAGAGTTCCAGTTTAGTTAAAGTTGCTTTAGTTTTGTCACTGTCTTACTATAAAAAGGTATTGGTTTTTTTTTCTAAAGCGTTTTAAAATATTAAAAAGGTTACCGTTTCCAAGAAGAGACATTTGACGTATCTGAACTTATAAAATTTGTTGGTGGTGCTCCTCGCACATACGTCTTTTTATGCAAAGATTAAAGAAAAGAAAATGTTGACAGTTGCTTTTGTTTTGTCACAAATCCGTTGCTAATTTTCATTCACGTTTATACAACTGCGCAAATGTAAAGAATGTACATATGTACATATTTGCGGTCGCTTAGTTTTTTTATGTGCTTAGGGGGGTCGTTATTCTAAATGGATTGAAAAACACTGCGTTAGACAATTGTTGAAATGATTGGAGAAGCTATTAATGAGCCGTAAATGTCATTTTATTTATTTATTTTAAAATCCGCGCATAACTCCAAAATATTATACAAAGAGCAATATTTTTGTTGAAAGCCCGGAACCTCTACATCTAGAGCTGGATGAAGACGACAACGTCAGCAAAATCAGTGAAAGTATTTACCATTCATTAGGATGAGTGTGCCCTTCAATTATGACTAATTACGAATCGACAATACGAGTACGTAATTAAGAAAAAAAAAAAACACTTGGAAACGTATTAAATTGACTGGTAAAAAGGTGTGTGGCTCTATAAATAACTTGTTTTTCACTCCACAGAGTATTTAAAGCGATAAAATATACGAAACTCACCACTATGTAAAGCAATATGTGCCTCCTTCGATAAGGCAAGAAACATTCAGAACACGATACCTCTAATTAAAGTTAAAATTCTTAGATCACGCCAACGCTACATCCTACCGAAATGTGAGTTTGCTTATGCACTCAGTTTATTTTTGAAATCGATAACTACTCGTATTTCATAGGAAATTGTTGCGATCGATAAAGCCCTCTATCCTTGGAGTGTCATTGATTTCGGTTATCTGCAAGAGTTCGAGTTCATATGGACTTTCATGCTGTTTTATTGGTTTACTACCTTTAAGGTAGTTTTTAGTGTGTAAAACATTCTGCTCGGTGCCTTATCTACTTAAGAAACGTGTCGAACTTTTATTGATTAAAAATAATTATTTTGTTTTGCACTGAAGAAAAATCGATATCTTGTGGGATATAATTGATTGAATGAATGGAAAGGAGTTTGCCCAATTTGCTTGTAAGATAAACCAACGATGGTTACTCACATGTCGTTTGAATGATGTGTTTCTCAGAAACGCTGCTGCCCATTGTCCAAAAAGTCAACTGACCAACTTTCAAAGGGTGGGACAGAAAAGCAATATAACTCTAGATGTGTAGCACGTGTCAGAGAACAATTATGCACCTTTAGCTTAGACAAAAAACTGACTATATAAAGTATACTGTTAATGTGGCTTATTGCGATAAATAGTAAATATAAAATCTCTCAGACGTAGAAAGGATGAACCAGAAGCTAAGGCTGAAAACACACCGGATAAAGCAAAACGTGTTTTTTTTTGTTCATGAAACAAGAGAACATTGTTTCTTATGAGACTACACACCCTAAAGAAAACGAAACAAAACACACATTTTTGTTTTGACGTGTTTCGAAGGTGGTTGTCGAAAATACATGCCATACGAGCAACACACACCGAATGCAACAACAGCCGTCGGTGACGATAATTGCCTACTTTCTTATGGCGCAACACACACCAAATAAAACGAAACATAAAAACCAAAGCAAAACAGAAAAACAGGTTTCGTTGCCGATAGCTGACCTGTTGTTTTTTGCAAAACAAATTGTTGATTCCGTTGTTTTTATTTTCTTCTTTCGTTGCACTTTACAGCTTTATTTGCTTCTACGTTTACTCTGTTATTTGTTTTTACTTACCGTAGAGTTATAAATAATCTGTCAGCCGGAGTTATACTTTTACGAAAGTTCGTATCTTGTTTTCTGATAGCATTTTCAATTAATCCCAGCAAATAATCAAAAGTTTCAATCTGCATTCTGGTGAAATTATTAAAATTTTCAGGATAAGTTCTTAATTCTGCTATTAAGTTTATTATCACATCCTTAGCATTACGTTTTAGAATATATGGATGCACCCACCACTATTTGCGTCCTTTTCCTCGTTTGCATCAAAAATTGTATGTAAGATTGGCACAACTTCATCGTCTGAGTCCGATCACATCGCACCCTCGCTCAAATAGTGTCACAAGTCAAAAAATCATTTTTTCGAGAAAAAAGCATTCAAATGTTTGGGCCGCCGTTACTTTTGCATTACATTACAATGAAATATTTGTGTCATCTAGGGACAAATATTCGAACAATAAATAATGACACTTTTTGAGATGATAGTTTAAAGTATGGGGGACGTAATGGTGCAATAAATGGGTTTTCTAATTTTTTTGAGTTATGACACTATTTGAGCGGAGATGCGACATGTTGAACAACACTAAAAGTCAGTCGCAAACTCAATTTTGTTTTATTTTAACGCACACCAAACGAAACAAGAAAACAAAACGTTTTGTTTTGTTACATTCTGTTTCGCTTGGTGTGTGTTCAAATAAAAAAGCGGTTCTTTGACTATCAAAAACGTTTTGTTTGATCCGGTGTGTTTTCAGCCTTAGACATAACAAAAACGCCATATATGGCCATATATGGCGTTTTTGTTATGTCTAAACCTAGCTTCTTTCACCATTTATGTGTCTGAAGCTATGTATATTTTAGACACGAATGAATGGGACCTACAATTTAATTCCAAATGGCAAATTTTGATAAGGTTTCCTTGACAGTTTATATTCTTGGATGTTTGACAGACTTTGACTAAAGGTAAAGAGTCAGTGAAAAAAGTGCTGTCTTTCTGGGTGGGATTCGAGCCTCGAACGCCTCGCTCAGATCCTAAGCTTGGACAAAGAACTGACTACATTCTTGAGTTGCATTATAAAGGTTATTTTGAAATATGTCTTGATTAAGGAGTAACTTTGGGTCAGCACACATAGAAGGAAAACTAGTCTCTTAACGAATGGCAAACTACCATCCTCCTCACTTATCAAAGAGATGTCTGCCAACGCTCCTTGAGCCTATCTCTATGAACATCTGCTAGTGTGACAAAAATTGGCAGAGAGATACCATTTCCAAGCTTTTCCCAGCAGTTATAAATGACACTGACAAGTTCAGTTGTGTGGACACCGCCTTGCGGCAATGATTTAAAAAAGTATGACTGGCCAAGCCAGTTCGGCAAAACTTAAGGAATCTCTCATTAAAGGATTATGCTGCTTAACTGGAACACCCTGTAGATTTTGGTAGTTATGTGAGGAAGATTATTCCGCGATCTCTGCTTTTATTTCTGAAGGTTAGTTTGCTCCTTAAGTCACACTATAGTTAATGGTAAAGTTCAATTTCCAAGGCAACACAAGTCGCCTTCAAGTTAGCTTACGGCTAGTTATTTGAACGCGCTGCCCAGCATCTGTTTTTTGCTGTCAAATTCTGTAAAAATGTATGCCATCTGCACTCGGAGCGGCTCATCAGACGAATACAAGATTCGTCCAACATCGAACAATCCTCTCCGCCTCATTATCCAGAAACGAAGTTTTCGGGATTATTCTTGAAATGTATTCATACATATCTACTGTTTTTTTTAATACAAGCGTATGCCTTCCGTACATTGCACATAATGCGTGTGAACGACAACGAGACGCTCGTGTGCAGGTGTCTTTAGAATACGAGTAATAAAAACACTAAAGCAAAACATTAAAGCAAAACATTTGTACTTTATTGACGAATTAGATTCGATTTCTTTCACTTGTTCGAAGAGGACATTTTCATTGAACAGCTAATTGTTCACATGCGACATTCAGACAATCAGCGGTTTACCTAGTAGGGACTCGTAGTTGCCTTGCAAATTGAAAGCGCACAATGACTGCTCCAATGAAAAACCTTTTAAGCATCCAACGTGTGTGCGAGCTTCCAATTTGATTTCTATGCTAACACCTATACAAATGTCACCTGTGTCCATAACGTAAACCTTCTCAAATTTCTAGATATGCCATCAGGCGCCATGCCGCGCAACGGATAAAACCAGGTTAGTTGGGTTGGAGGGCTATTCTAGAAATAAACTCGCGGGTGAATTTCTTAAAGCACGTAATACACATATTGGATCAGTTACTCGTATCTATAGCCCTTTTAAGAATCGGTGAAATAAGTCGTGTGCCCAGTGGTTGGTGAGTTGAGCTACTGAGAGAGAGGTTTGAGGTTCGAACTCCAAGAGGAACACCTGGAAGTTTATTCACTGCCTGCGGAAATTTGACAAACATTCAAGAGTAAAAGCTGTCGCGGGAAGCTTCTCATTCAAAATCGGCGTAGCACTTAAGAATGAAATGAAAATAAATATAAGTCATTAACGGCTCATACAGGACCTAAAACCTAGCTTCTGCAACCATTTGCTTGTGCGATTTGGAAGAGCCTACAATTTTAAGCCGAATCCGAACGGCAAATCGGAGAAGCTTCGCATGACAATTGATACTTTTGGATGATTGTCAAACGTTCACAAGAGATGGGCGATGGAAAAAAAATTAAGGTTTTACTGCCCGGCGGAATATAAACCTTTCAATTAGTAGTCCAACAAACCTGACTAAAAACTGAGCCTACGTAATGCTAGAACAGTGGTATAAATAAGTCGTGGGTTTTTCCACAATCTAATATATTTTGGGGATTGTATGGCTCAATCTATCGTCTACGAGTCACTTTTAAGGCTGGAACGTATAAAGCGGGCTCCTTAGCCTTGGCGGTTAGGTTTGCGAGATTTTTGGTAAGATGAATTCAGGCTGATGCTGGGAAAATGCTGCAAATAGTGATTCTATAAAAGGACCGTCCTAATTTAACACACTTTAAATGAGTATTTTAGTTACTTTTCTGTTAAAGTGGAGGTTTAAGAGAATTTAATAACCTGCCCTGTCCGTGCAAGTTGATTGCCTTTGATTCTAGACAGACACATGTTAGAACCGGGCTAACATGTAGTATGCAAGCATGATTTGTTAAAAAGCTTGTAGGACGGATTAATCGCTAATTAAATTCGATACGGTAAAAGTTAGTAAAAGCATAATTGAATGATTGCCATAGCTTTACAATTTTCGTTTGCTAAACCCGTCATGTTTATGATTTACCTTCTATAGAGGAAAAAATATGCAATATCGCGCCTTAAAATGTGTCTCATTTCACATTCTTCTTCTTCTTCTTCTTCCTTTAAGACGAGTTTATGATCAGAATTAAGGGGATCATAACCGTCCTACTTTACTGCATCCGTACTGGTCCGCCTGTGGGGTCTCTTTTCACTTTTAACACCGACGTTAGTTATCGATCAACGACCATCTGAAATTGTATTGAAAGGGCACGCCCTTAACACAATTGCGGACTCTAAAAATAAAGGTCAAAACGTGAGAAAATAAAGTAAATGGAAAATTAACAAGGGTACGCTACATTAGAACCTAATGCATTTTCTAATTGCTTGTTTATCGCAGAGGTTCTACAGTAGGCAACCATGGGACTGGCCTGTTTGTACCCTTAATCTTTAGGGTCAATATTTAGAAGAAACCTTTTGAATACAAATGTTGGTTACATTTTGACGAGTGACCAGTAGATATAGAAGAAAAAAAAATCAAATCTATAACATTTTAGCGAAAACTTAAACCACTCATGTTTGCGGAGAATCATTGCTTAATATTTTTAGAACCCTTAAACGAAGAATAATGATGAAGACAGATCCTCAAAATATTTCATACCTGTCGAAGGTTTTTTTTTTTTTAAATGCAGGAAATCGTATAAAATATATTAATTAACTAATCAACATCGTCACCTTGGACACAAACCACAAAAAAATGCTCTAATCGCTTAAATTGGCTCGCCAAATTGAATGCTTTCTAACTACACGTTGACTTTTCATATGAACTCGCAGGAAATATGTAAATTTCGTAGGCAATTACATAGCAATTTGAACATCTTCGCCTACTCGCAATTCATCCAACAGCTATAATTCCGCTCAGCTTATAGTCGCCTCCTACATAAATCATAGCAAATTGAAAGGACACCAAAACACTCATCATTCTTTGTTTTAATGTCAACTATGAGTGCGGACAGTCACCAAGTTGCACCTGAAACTAATCTTTGGTGGACAAATTGCCATGCATTAGATCCCCCAACTGATGTACTGTGTGCGAGGTTCGTACGTTGTGGTTCATGAAGTCTGAATTTCAATTTAGGTGGTTTGAGGTTAGAAAACTAATTAATTAGGGGTTTGTCTGAATTCAGCTTCGTTCATGAGGGTGGAACATGCAAAGGCCGTAAAAAAAAACTAATGTGAACAGGGTGTTATTTTTTGTTAGGGCAGTGCGGATAAGATGATGGCATTGGTCTGTTTCTCTCATTTACTCGGTTTTCAAGGAGATTTCTGGGAATCCAAGGTGATAAACGAGTAGACAATTAAATGGTGTTTTTTTTTAATGATAAATACATAGTTGCGAGGTGACCCAGTTTTGGAATGACCTTCATAGAGAAAAAAATTCGATCGAATGATTGATAATGTGTTAAGAGAGTAAGATTTTAGTTATATAGGATTTTTTTAACGTCTGATACATTCTAAAATAATGACGACAAAATGTAACCTCGTGGAACTCCAGGAAACGCAGTGGATCGAAATATGCCGATCTTTACGAAAGATTACTCAGTCAAATGCACAATCTGACCCATTAGCAGCTTTTATTCGGAGAGTAACAGAAGTATCTAACCATCGCAAATGGTGAAAGCCAACGTATTGGCAGCAAGTCATGGATGTGTCAAAGACATTGTGTCATATGGCATTGAGTGTCAAAGAAGTTTGAGTTTGCTCATCTATAAGATATTTGTTCAAAAAAAAAAACAAACTCATCACGTAAGGCTGACGATAACGTTTTCGATAGCAATGCGTTACGTAACACTATTGCATAAATGATATCGTTTCGACGATTCAATATTTACTTCACATAACCAACGAAACGTCAAAAATAACTATCGTCAAGACGATAGCATTTGTACGATAGCTAATGAATGAGGTATCGTCCCGCATCGATTTACATATTTAGCAGACATTTAAAGCAGTTTTCATGGTTTTTAAAGTGAACAATTGGATTTAGATCTTTTACGTTTAAGTGCGCAGAATGTTTTCGATGCAATTTCTTAAAAATAAGAAATTCTATTTAAATGCTATTACCCTTGCAACAGAAAAATGTCAAAGATGTAATTGTATCCGCTGATGTCGTATTTTATTTACCACCCCGCAAACATTCATACTTATTCTCTTATAAAGAAGAGTACACTGCAGTTTAGGTAGTATCCTGCTCGCACGTTAAGTTTTTTCTTTTATGTAGATGGGCCGCATGAAATGTCACTCGAGTATAACAAAACATGTTATACGTAGTACACAACAAAAAGTCTCCACTTTTTTATCTTGCAAAATAAATGTAGGCCACATTAAATCAGCGCTAAATTTTTGACATTTCGGAAGCAGTATCCTATCAACTATCAAAAATAGGCGATTTAAAGACTTCGATTGAAATGTAATATCTTGTTGAATACCTCTAAGAAACAGAAAACAAAAAAAAAGAATGCAAGAATAACAACATTCACCTGCATGAAGGAAAGGAAATTGGCTGGGCTGGTGGAGGAACGACCAGCCATTTGAAATTTGTCAAATAAATAACACTACTACATTGAGCCAGTAGACTCCTAGACTGGAGAAAAATAGCTGTAGATATAAATAAAACAGGTTAGCAAATAAAACTTGTGACGCGCTCAATTTAATTGAAATTTACTGTCATCTGTCAATCACATTTGAATTTTTGTCTCATCTATATCCTGCATAAAAAAATTAACGCGCATTTATATTTGGTGTGGAGAAAATAATTGGAGACTAGGGTCGCGCGATCAGGACTGGGCTCGTCTCCACGAGCAATATTTTATGGCTTATCGTCTGCCACTTTTCATTGAAAGAAAGAAATATAGAATACCATGAAATGTACGGTGGACATTTCATAGCTTACTATCCATTGAATGCTATTAACGGAGCAATATATAGAATGCAATTTTTCATAGAATACTATTTGTAGTTTCCACGAGCAATTTTTATAAAATTCTATATTGCAGTTTAGTTTCACGGTAAATCAGCTGTTTCGCGAAAAGGTGGTAACAACGCCGTCTATAGTTGGGTTTGAGTATGATTGTATTCGTAAGAGATTTCTGTATTGGATTCATACGCGATTGACGATAGACGACACGATGGTGGTAGAGTTGCGTAAAGAAAACTGATGACGATCTCGTTCAGTAGTAACGCTTGGACGACGACAATCGTGCGCTTTATGATAAGAGCTCAGGAAGTAAATCGCGGTTGGTGAGTGCAAAATAAATGTGAGTCAAGCACCAACACACCGAAATGGGAACTCGGCTCAAGACAATGCCAAGTACTCCGTACGAAATCGTTACAAGAATACACACAAGTAAAAGGAGTCGAATTTATGTTTACCATACCGAAAATGTTGGCAATGTCCATTAAAAGCCGGTGAAAACGCCACAAAATCGTGTAATGTCGGAAAAGAAGATCGTAGCCAGTCAGAGATAGATGCAACATTACACTTAAAGCAATTGAACGAAACTCACAACCATACATCAGAGTCGATGTTTTTAAAAATGCCTGCTGAATACGCCTTGATTTTAAGACATTCTTTTCCTTTCTTAGCTCAACAAAATTCTTTCGGTATCACTCCTGTTAATGTTGTTGATATCCGCAAAGGGCAGTTAAATTGGTTCTAATGTGAAATAAAATCACTCGAGTCCCATCACTATTGAACAGGATTTAAGTAAATACGTGGGAAACAATATTAACTCCAGATGTGCCTTACCTAGAATTTGAAGACCATTCTCTTATTTGTTTCCGAGCAGAGAAAAGTGGGTTACAAATCGTCATCTTTCTAAACACGTGGTCTCCGCTTGCGATAAATTGATTGTGTAGGACAATGCATGCTTCTTTTTTTATAAAGTACGCGCACTAAAGGGATTTTTTTAGTACCCTTATCCTGTAGCTATTAGAGTACAGCGGGGGCGTTAAGGAAATTAGGATTAGAAGAAAAGGAGAGATGCCGATGTACGTTAGTTTTAAATGTTTGTAGGTTATAATGTGAAGGCAAAATAGAGTGGAAGAGTATTCCACATTGGTGTTGCACGGCTGAGGAAAGATTCTTTGAACATCACTGTACGTCCGCATACAGGCTTGAGGGTAAACTGATGAGCATTCCTAGTGGAAATAACGATAAATTAACGAATGACAGGAGACATTACGACAATGACTAAGAGAGTCAATCGATCTCGCGATGTCTCGGTTACCAATGAGTTTTATCGCGCGTTTTTGGATCCTGTCAAGTATCTCCAAATAAGTTATTGGTGCACCAGAACAGATACGAGCGTTGTACTCGAATTTCGGACCGATTAACGCCTTATAAATTGTAGCCAGATCAGAAGGGGTGAAATATTTCTTACATCGATCAAGGAAGCCTAGATATTTCGCAGCGTTCTTGGCATTCCAACGGAGGTCTCCATTAACACACATACCGAGAATGAAAAGCCGGTTGGTTTCAGCGATGCAAGTACAATTCATGGATAATGGCAGTGTGTGGGTTTTACTTTAATGACAGAAGACATCATTGCGTTTTAGAAGCATTAAATTCCACTCTATTGGTTGTGTCCCACTGAGTTATGCTGTTAACATCGGAGTTTAATATACGTTTCCGTTCCAGTTCCACATCTGAAGAAGAGGGGAGTGACCCAAGAAACGAATATGAGAAGCTGAGGGTACTGTCATCAGCGAAGGATTGGATTGGATTAGGATTACAGACAGGAGATCATTTATAAAAATGAGAAAGAGTGTCGGGGTCAGAACAGAGCGTTGGGGAACACCAGTATTTATTTGGTGAGTTGTAGACTTGAAACCGACCAAAACAACTTAAATCGAACGGTCCAAAAGATAAATTTGTAATCCATTGAAGAAGAAACTGTCATTATCTCAAGTGGAGACCATCATAGCAACTATATTTCTACAGTTTGCGATAGAATGCATGCTGTGCTCGCATACTCTTTATCGCATGCTAAAAACAAAAGAGAGGGGTTGTTCCTTGCAGTTAGTGCAGTGATGCTCTCCATGAAAATTGTTGCCTCTCTCTCTCTCTCAAACGAACAAAGTATGCGATGCAATGACCAGCAAACAAATTTTGACAGCTGTTCTGCTCTTGCTCTTTTCCTCTGCTGTCTTCTAGGAATTTACAGTAAGTGAAGACGGCGTGTAATGGCAAAGTTATGAGAAGGACTAAAGAAATCACATTTTACTGCATCCCTTCCTACTGGTCTGCCCGTGGGGTGCGCCGGTTCGACCTCAGCAAATAACGGCAGGCCTCTCGTTTTTGAATCACTTTGTCAGTGAGGTGAGGACAATGATATGCTAATGTTGCTGCATTTGTGTGATCCAGGAGTTTTTAGGCCTGCCTCTCTTTAGCGTTTGTGTTGGAACGTTGATTGATATTGCCTTTATGACAGGGCTCGTTGAACATGACAGTACCATTATCTCAGCTGCCATTAATTTGCCCTCATACTTTTTGTACGCTCTCCAACATTGTGAACCTTGGGTGAGCGCCGGGCGCTCAACTGCGTAGAGCCCTCCTTTCAGCTTAGGGGACATTTTTCGGACACAGAAGATGGCTGACTTTTCCCGCCACTTCATCCATCTAACGGTTACTCGATGCTCAATGATACAAATTTGTTTGTGATTGCCTGACATCTTGAAATCTCGTTTGGACCGTTTACCATTTACCATTGACCCGAATAAAATATTCGTTGTCTGCTATTTTACTTTGTTTGTAGCTGTAGCTGCCTATAAGTTTTTTGTTTGTCCAACAAACTTAAAAATGTCTAAAAACTCCCTCAATTGGAACGTAAACAATTTTAAAATAGGAATGTGTAGCACATTCTCCAAAAATGATTTTGGAATCCAGATTTTAAAAAAGGGAAGAAGCAATCAAATAGCTATAATTCCAACAAAAACTCTCAAACTTATCCCTTAAATAACAAAGAAAATAAATAATACACATAATGTGAAACATACTTCACTTCAGCAGCACAGTGTTAAAAACTAGCTACCGTTTCGATGTGAAACTCATAGCTGGAGCAGCAATTGAAAGAAACAATAAAAATTCCCTCTCAAAGCGGCAGCAGCTGCAGTTTTCGTCGTCTCCTTGAATATGCTCAAAAATAATCCTTTCTCTGTTTAAATTCCAATAAGATCCCTTTGATGAACGGTGTTGTAACTTTTTGCAGTTGTTTGCAATAGAACTCATGCACCACTCCAAAACACAATATAGCACTGTAACTGAGACACTTGTAAGTATAGATACTCTAACTTTTTTTTTTCGGATATTTCTGAATTTCACTAGAAAATTATGCCGCAAATGATTTGCTCACAAACACAGTGCAGAAGGAATGAAATCAATTAAAAATGAATAGCACATACGACATACGAGCTTTTTTTTAGCCGCGCTTTCAATTTAATGACCGCGTACCGTTTTCATCATCAACAGAAATGATTGTGAAATAATTCAACCGTGTAGCGACGCATTTGTGTAACACACGTGAACTATGGTAGAAAGAATACTCAATTAGTTTTTTTTTTCTTTGTAATTCCCTCTCGACTACTGTTTGCTTTATGAATTTAAAAAAAATAACTATCTATCCACGAGAGGAAGTCATTTAAAATTCTGAATTCTGATTAAGACAGCGGAGAAAATAAAACATGCGGAGAATAAAAACATTTAAGAATGTCTCCAGATGCAAATGCTGCTGCGGAGAGGTGATTAATTTCTCAAACTAAAACTAAAGCAAACAACACATCGACGGGAGATACAATTCAACGACAACGAACGGCAAAGTTGAATTTTTTTTTGTAAGTTTCTCCATAAAATTTTCTTCAGCACTATTTTTTTTTTTTTGGAGAAAGAAAAAAACTATTTTTCGTCTTTTTAAACACACCACAGCTGACTTTCTTCTTTCTGTAAAACTCGATTGCCTTTTTCAGGTAAAGAGAAAGATATACCCCGAGTGCAAGAGTATGTATCTTTTATTTTTGTATTGTACGGTTAACCAGTTTGAATGGAAACACAGAAGTAATAACAAAAACAACAAACAAAAATACGGATTAACAATAGCGAACCAAAAAACAACTTATTAGATAAACAAAATAAATAAAAACTAAAGAACCGAGAAAATAAACGGAAAAAAGAAACTCCTTTATGAGGCCCTCGACGAGACACTTTGAAACGCGGAACCTCTGTCTAACTTCTTCTCCGGCAAGCGATCGAAAATAGACTAAAAGTCTAAAATCCCTCAAACAGTCCCATACGCATACATATTGGACTGGTGTTGGCAAATCGTTTTTTTTCTATTAATCATGTTTAGATACTCTATACAGTTGCACTAAGCGTATTAGTAGAGCTGGTAAATGATTCAAGTGTTAGTGGTTTGTTATAGCTGTGGTTGTTTGGTTTGGCAGTGTGTATACAAGAAATGACAATGAACAATGAACAACAAAATGCTCAATATAAAAAACAAAAAGTGCAGCGTTGCCCGCCGTTCCTTAAAAAACTAAAATGCTGTCTGAGAATCACAAGTCAGATAAAATTGTTACAATTTTAGAAATCCGGAATTAACTGGCAGCAGTTGTTATAATAATACGTGCATCTAAAGAGATGCACCCTTGAAGTGACAGCTACAGGAAGGAGATTGATATTGCTTGATGATGAGTTAAGTGGGATTGGGTCTGTTTAATGAAATTAAAATAAAACTGACAGTGACGCAGTGGATCAGTGGTTAGTGTGTTGGACTACTAATCTAAAGGTCCCCGGTTCAAAACCAGACGAGTCCATTAACATTTAGTTTTTTTTCCACTGCCCAACCTGTAGCGAACGTCTGACAAACATACAAGAGTATCAAATGACATCAGAAGGGTTAAAACTGAAGGTTCATTCCACTTAGTTGGGGAAGCTAGGTTTTAGCGCCTAATATCGTTAATGCCTAATATGTACTTATTTATTTATAATATTATATGTATTAATATTATTTGATCGTCATTTAACGACACCGGTAACCTCCAGTCGTATCAACCCACGAAATTTGCATGTACACTTGCGTGAGAGTTTCAAGATATTAACATACGTCAGAACGGTAATACTCGTACCTCGCTGCAAGCCTCCAAATGGATTTTTTACAAATTATAATTTATTTGCAACAATTCAAGACCAGAATCGATAAGTATCAGCCGTGGGCATAGTGGGCGCTAATATAGCCAATAGCGTGCTTCCGAAGGTAGCGCTATAGGCACACCAGGGTTAACCTGGGCGTCAACCAATAAGCCTATCGATTTTTAGCAAACAGCTTGCAGTTTCGCACTTGAGGCCCTCTTGAGCTTAAGGTCCTCTTTTACATGTGCGCGTTATCAAAGGTGAATTCTTTCCTTACTGCATAGAAATAATTGCGTTGTCCCTTCGGGTTGGAGCCGAAGACTCCGCGAACGAGAGCATTGATGCTCATTCAGTCGACATGACCCAGCCATCTCAAAAGCTCAATGAGCTGATTTCTGAATGGTCGAAGTCGCCGTACAGTTCCAAATTTTATGACTTACTGTTGGGAAAATATGTACCTGTTCACAGATAGTAAAAGTTTCTGGGTATCAAATTTCCAACGGGTATAAAGACTGAAAATCGATTGCAAAATGTATGGCTTCATCCTTGGAATCGCCAGTGTACTTCGAAAGTTATTTGGCTATTGTTTTCGTCAGCAATCGACGATCAATAGATGTCGATCATCGGTCAATTATCGACACTCACAATAATAGGGAGTATGACTGATAAATTTATCGTCAGCATCGTTTGTGCGATCCACAAGAAATGATACCCTTTAAACTTCGCAAATTATAGAGGCATCAGTCTTCTTCTTTCTCTTTAACGACGAGGTTTAATCTGGACTTACGGATTATAACCCTCCCTCTTTACTGCATCTCTACTGGTCCGCTTTGGGGTTGGTGTGATCTCAAAAAGAATAGCCCGGCCAACCGATTTCGAATCACTTCGTCACTAAGACCAATCAAATGCTGGGGTTGTTGCATTTATGTGATCCAGAAGTTTTAAGGCCAGCCTCTCTTTTGGGATTGTACTAGAAAGTTGATTGATATTGCTTTTTTGACGGGGTTCATAGGATTTCTTCTTTTAATTAGACAGCACCAATTGAGCCGGTGGGGATTTATTTTCTTTGAGAAAGGTTCTTCGACGTAAAAGCTGCCTCGGATCTTGGAATTTCTCATTCGATCAAGATTTGTTACTCTTGCTGTCATGCAAAGCATCCTCATTTCAGCTGCAGTTAATTTGCCCTCATACATTTTGTATACAGACCAACATTGTGAACCGTATGTGAGCGCCGGGCGCACAACTTTTGTGTTCATTCATTTCAGCTTAGGAGGCATTTTTCGGACACAGAAGATGGCTGAGTTTGATTGATGTCGTCATCACAGGCTGCTTTGGTATTAATCATAGATCCCGGATATTTGAACTTTCGCACTTTGCGTTGCCGTTGCCATAAACTGCTCGTTGCAAGGAAGTTTTGTCCGCACTTATGATGGCTCCGTCGTCAGCAAAGAATAACTGATACACTTTGGAGTCCGTCACTTTCTTGAAGCAGATCATCAAGGACTATAATAAATGTTAAGACGCTTCCCTGCTGAACACCGAATTTGATTGGGAACCTCTCGGTGACTCCAGCGGGTCTCTACTCCTTCATACGTGTCTATGATCATCTGACCGTAGGTTTTTGGACTCTTCGTTTTCTAAGCGCCCCTTATAATATTTGGTTTTCTATCAAAGGCCTTTTCAAAATCATCAAACGTCATATAAATATAAGCCCTTTAAGAAATCTCGATGTTTTTCCATACTGATTGCATTTGTGGTTGATGTACCTGTGACAAACCCACTGGTCATCAGATAGCCGTATTATTTTATATATATTCTTATAGCCGCCCAAAGATCTTCTTAGTGTGTGACAAAAGCTTGATCGAACGGTAATTATCAATCTTGCGGATCGCATTTTTTTTTTGTAAAAAAGAAGATGCGTTTTCCTCCAATAGTTAGGCATTGGATCGCTTCTCAGTTATTTTTCCTGAACTACGAGGGTATCTCGTCTGGCTCAAACGCTTTTCGTTTTTGAGTCTTTGATCCACTTCCTTAATACTAAAGCCGAGAGCTTCTTCATTGTTAGGAACGATTTTGGAAAGTATATCCGAGGCTTCTTAACATCGCAAACAAGATTTGCCGTATTGTGTGAGCGGCTGAAACCATTCCGCAACGAAAATATTAGACCCCACTTGAGAGGTTTCAAGCCCGGCAATCGACCAAACATTAACACTGCGGCAGATCCTGTAGAAAACCTTAAAAGTCCAGATCGATGCACACCATTTCTAAATGGATTTAAAAGACGCCTGTGGCAGCATATATGTATTTACAGAGATAAGCAATACAGAGACATGCTAGTTTTGGCATCCCTGTCAAACTGGTTCGATTGTGTAGACACCCCACTTAGAATCAGAAATGTAAAAGTAAATAACTTTAATGCACCCAACATCGAAGGTCCTCTCCTAAACAGCTAAGAAAACCTTTATGATCGCAGTCCTGCATAGACCCTTTTGCCGTTGCTATTGACGAGTTTTGGAAGAGACGATTTAACGACGAAATATACAGCAACCTGTATTCATTTCCAATTCCAAATGATAACTGATAATGAAGAATGTTCGCAGACTTTGGCGATAGGTAGTGCAAGGAACCCAAAATGTGCACAAGAAAGGGCATGTCAAAGAATTTCTGAAGGATTATATTAGTCTGACAAGTAAAGATTATTTCTGTAACACAGAAAAAAAAATTTACACTTGTAAGAAATACAAATTTCCCTCGGCTTGTAGACTCAGATTACAAGTGTTTACTTGAAAGAGAGATAAGATAAGCAAGGCGATTCTCAATACAAATGGGATTTACTTTGTTTCTACACAGAGTTACAGAAAGATGATACTCGTAATAACACAATTTCAAACTTAAAGCATTGGCCCTTTATAGCTATAGAGCTGCCAGTCGACTTGTAGTTTTGTGTTTCAGAAATGTGATACAACTGTATGATTCACTTGTACTACAAGTACTTATAGCATTGTGTTACAGGCTCCTGGCGGCGTCATGAGACCTTACTTCCTCCGAAATGAGGGAAGACGACGTATCCGTCAATGGCGATCGCTGCTCACTTTATAGTCATTCCCGAGTTTGTGTGGCCAAAACTTGAGAGCATCGATATCAAAGAGACGTGGTTCCAACAAGATGGTACTTTGTGCCATATAGCAATGCAACACTTGATTTGCTGAAGGATAATTAAGGCGATTGGCTCTTTCCACGACTAGGATTGGTAAATGAGCGCCCCGAGGTCATGCGATTTGACAGCGTTTGATTATTTTCCTTTGTCAAGATACCGCCGGCAGCAATGTTGGACAGAGATCAAAAATTGAAGCGATCGGGTGCGTCAATGTAAATAAAGCCGTGTTGGACATTTGAACGTTCCAAACAGAACTGCAATGTCCAAGGTTTAAAACCGAGCACAAACTGATGTTCTTGTTTTAAATTCAAACTACTTATCAGTGCAAAGGTCTAAACCAATTAGGCTAGGTACAAGTGGGTGTCGACGGTGAATATGAAGGTTAGGACTTGTGACCGCAGCGGTGCAGATTCAATCCTTCTCGGGGAACGACATGATTCGCCACCCATTAAAAGCGGAAAACGAATGTAGACTATAGTTTCTTCAACTTTCACATTCCACGAAAACCAAAGGATTTCTACCCCGTATAACATTGGGTCGTTATCAAGTCTTAGTGAGCTAGGATTTGGATTATCTTTAAATTAAAGACAAAACTAAAAATAAAAGCCTACAAACACGGGGGTTAGTCATCGACTTCGTATAGTGACAGGAATATTAAGTCACCGGAAGATCCTTTTCAAAGTTTGAGTAATCATCAACCTCCTTCCAGCAGTTAAGTGCTTACTTCGAAGACATCTGTGAGTGAGCGTTTCTAAAGGACTAAGTTTTGTTGAGTGATCTTTTAGTCCAAGACAAAGTACATGCTTTTATGTGTTCACAGCTTCCAGTTAAGCAACTATACTGCATACCTTAAGGCGCAAGTGTGATGAAAAATTAAAGAAAGAATCGTGGCGTTTAAAAACTAAACAGAAAATTCGGATCATCCTGTTCAGAGACGTGCTTAGAATATCACTCCAGTGGCCTCGGATAAGTTGCGCTTTTCGTAAAAGGCTGATAAGAGGGGAAAACATATCTAGCGATTTTAACATTCAGGCGAGCCTAGCTACACAGTTCATAGCCTAAAGCTCACCCGCGTAAGGGAGAATGCTAATCTGTCGGTTGACTCTACTTGATATTAAAGCAAGTAAAGTTCAGTCAAAACATAAGGTGCTCCGCCAAGGTTCCATTACCTGTATATGTTAAGTGCGTTGAGACTTTTTTAGGATTAACTAGACACCACTTTTTAAAGTTTCAAGAAATGTATTAAATATTTTAAGAATCAATCGGTAATAACAAATAAATCTGGCAATACTGAACCATCAGCGAGAAATTGGTTCGCACTCACACCACTTAGCATTCGAGAGGCAAATAAAAGGAAGAAAAACACAACTTTGACTATATACGTAGAACATGAACAGAATACAATAATTCAGCGTGTACTATCGCCGCAGTGTGCACCACTACATTTTTATCGCACATCTTGTTCGCCACATCTTACTCCGGTCTCTGTGCCCGTCTGCGGTATCCGGCATATTAATGTCATTACACTTGGAGCTGGAATATTTCTTCAATTAAATACACACATTACATACACTTTGCACTCGTGTATATAATTAAATGTATCTGCTGGCGGTACATAATAAATACTTATTCATTACCCATCGCCAGTTGCACAGGTGTTAAAGTTAAAGCTGGAGGAGGAAAGTTAGAGCTAGAGGAGAAAAGCTAGAGCTAGAGGTAGTTATTGAGTGTACAGCTTGTAGTTACATCCAAAGCTACTCACAAGCAAGCACTAGTAAACAAAAATAAATAAAAAACGAAAGATTTATTGTATGCGTAATCTTAACCACCGGGACATATCTCTGGTGGATGTGGCTTCCTAATATGACCGTCATCCATAGAACGGATGACATTGCAAAAGGCAGACTCGATAACACATAAACACGAAATTGGTATTTTGAAGAATCATTCTAAAGTTCTTCCAAAGAAATGCATAAAACCAGAGAACAGTGATAGACGACTTCGATGATGGAATGGAAAACCGTGCGTGTCACCGCGATTCGCATCGCACCGTGTAAATACCAGATAAATTTCTATGTGAAGCGATATCGTTGTGGTGATGACGATTCTTGTGCACCGATATATCACTTGCATCGTCGTCGTTGTGATCGTCGCATAATTGTATAGATGCAATGCAACACGTATGCGATTGGTTAGATATAGTTTCTTGAAAGATCTGGATTTGAGTTTAACAAAACGGAACGCAAATGAGTCAACAAAAAATAATGTGCATCGAAGGTAACATTATACTTAATTGGACATTATAGAGGAATGTCAGAATATTTATATGAGAAAGGATAGCAAAAGTACGACGACAACAGTGGCAGAGTTTTTACGGACACAAAAATGGGTGACTGGGGTGCGCATTCAAAAGAGAAGTGTGTGTGAATAATTCACCACTTTATATACAAAACACTTCGTAAAAAATTTAAATAAAACTACCCCCGAAACGAGAGCCTTAGTAATGAATGACACCATGTCGGAGGATTATATAACGATATGTACGAGGGCGGGTCAATAAGTCCGTGACTTTTTGAATTTCTGACCTCTTTACTGAAACGGCAACACTGCTCCTGTCAACAGGCATCTGTCAGTTGACTCCTGTCAAAATTTAAACTTGCTGCGTCAGTTAGTTTGTGTTTGACAGCTATTTTTATCAGACTACTCACTAATTTGAGGAGAAAATGGAAAATGGAAAAAAGTGAATTTCGTGTGCTTATTAAGCATTATTTCTTGCGAAAAAAAACCATTACCGAGACCAAGGCTAAGCTTGAAAAATACTATGGGGACTCTGCACCATCGATTTCAATGGTAAAAAAGTGGTTTACTGAATTTCGTTGTGGCCGTACAAGCACTGAAGATGCCGAACGTCCTGGACGCCCAGTTGAGGTCTCTACACCCGAAACAATCGAAAAAATTCACGATATGGTGTTGGCCGACCGAAGCTTGAAAGTGCGAGAGATTGTGGAAGCCGTAGGGATCTCGCATGGCTCAGTGGTTTCAATTTTGAATGATCACTTGGGCATGAGAAAGCTTTCCGCAAGATGGGTGCCGCGTTTGCTCACAGTCGACCACAAACGCAATCGTGTAACAACTTCACAGGAAGGTTTGGCGTTGTTTAATCGCAATATGGAGGAGTTTTTGCGCCGTTTTGTAACCGTGGACGAAACATGGATCCATCACAACACACCAGAGACCAAACAAAAGTCAAAACAGTGGGTTTCTAAGGGTGAATCGGCGCCAAAGAAGGCCAAGGTGGGTTTGTCAGCCAATAAAGTTATGGCGACTGTTTTTTGGGATGCACGCGGGATAATCCACATTGACTACCTTCAAAAGGGAAGAACAATCAATGGGGAATATTATGCCAACTTATTGGACCGATTCAATGACGATTTAAAAAAAAATCGACCTCATTTGGCCAAGAAAAAAGTTCTTTTCCACCAAGACAATGCAAGGGTGCACACATGTGCAGTTGCCATGGCAAAAAACCATGAATTGGGCTATGAATTGCTCCCTCATCCACCCTATTCTCCAGATTTGGCTCCAAGCGACTACTTCTTGTTCCCAAACCTGAAGAAATGGCTTGGTGGAAAAAGATTTGACTCCAATGATGAAGTCATCTCGCAAATAAAGGCCTATTTTGAGGACCTCGACAAATCATTTTTTTTGGAAGGGATAACAAAATTGGAGAAGCGTTGGACAAAGTTTATAGAGCTCAAGGGAGACTACGTTGAAAAATAAAAAAAAAATTTTATCAAAAAATCTGTGTTTTATTCCAAAAGTCACGGACTTATTGACCCGCCCTCGTACCTACACAGTTTTTTGGAAAGTCATTAAAATATGTTTCACATAATACAATCGCCAATTGTATTTATGAAAATCTAGGCGCATTTTGAATACCCTATTCTAATTTAATTTTGACTCACAGTTGGTAACATACCTTAATATTGCACGTCGACCCCTAAGAGTTAGGGGAGAGGTCGCATAAAAGAGCCAGGTTTTGAAAGAGCCACCTCTTGTATTTCCTAAATCAAAGCAGTCAATTTTTTAAAATAATTTTTGTTTCATAGCAACGCTTAGTAGCTGTCATTTACCGAAGTTTGTCAGTTACTGTCAAATGCGCGAAGAAGCAGAGCATCTTCAATTGTTTTTGTGCACGAACATTTTTTTTTTGTGGAAGTTCAAAATTTTTTTGTATTTTTCTGTGTAAACTGTGTATGCAAGGCGTAATACCCTATTCACACCGAGCCGAAAACTGGGTTTTCGCGAAAACACTCGAAAACTTCATCGAAAACATAAGTTTTCCCATACATCTTTCAGTTTTGAAAACGAGTTGTTTAAAGTCGTTTTCCACGAAAACACAACGAAAACGACTTCCAGACGTTGGGTTGTTGAAATAAACACACCTTTTGCAATATTCAGCAAATTCAGCAGAACAGCTAACCGAATGAAAGTGACAACTGACAATATAATTATTGTTTGTTGTTTTGATATTGCTTTTATAAGAATAGCTTTTTTCTTTTGGAGTTTCAGTAGGAGCAACATTTGTCGACGGCGTTTTTTTTTTGTATCGGCTGGCTTAGGAATCGAAGGCTGCTTCCAAAATATTGAATTCATTTTCCACACTTAATTGATGGGCTAATATTGTTTTTAAATGCTCTGAATTCATTTTATTTATTAATTAATGCGATCGAAATTTGTAACCAAAATAGTTTGCACAGAAGTTTCACGACTAGTAAGTGTCTCACAGCTGATTGAAACGTCAAACGAAAACTGGTTGGTTTTCGGTGTGAATGCATCGACGAGTTTTCGTAAACTTTTTGACGAAAACACGGTTTTCGATGCGGTTTGAATAGGGTATAAGTCTCTATTGCTTTCCCTTATATTTAACCTCGCGTCCACGAAAACAATTTGCTTTAAATCTTCTCGTGGAATAAAATAATTTCAAGTTTTTATTGAAACAGGATGTGTTTTGAAAGAGCCGGCCCGAGGTGTGATATAAAAGCCGGCTCTTTCATCACTTTTTGAACTGGCTCTTTGAGAACATCTTTTTGTGGGCTTGGTCTTATAAGCTAGTTTTTAGAATTATAGCATAATTTGCATTTTCAGGATGGATTCAAATAGAGGTGTGAATAAGAAAAGATGTGAAAGGCCGACAAGGAAACTTGTAAAAGAAGCTCTGCAAGTAGTTGTGGAAAAAGGACAGAGCATAAACCAAACAGGGTTTTCCTTAAATATTTCAAGAGAAAATTTGGCGAAAATAGTTAAAAAATTTAAGATGTCTGGTGAGCAATCCTATTCTCATACTCCCAATATAGGCAATAAGCGTGTTTTCACTACATGCCAAAAAAAGCTGTTGGCAAACTTCTTAAAAACAGAATACAAAATGTGGCATGGACTAACACGACAACAGACTTGAAAATGCACAAGCTAATTCCGTTTGTCCAGAAAAATGAAAAGGATTTGGCTATTAGGAAGCCAGAAAGTACCTCACTTTCGAGAGCAACTAGCTTTAACAAGACAAATGTTGGACTATTTTTTGATAAATTAACAGTTGTTTTTGCCAAGTAGCAATTTCCACGATATATAATGCTGATGAAACAGGTTGCAGCACAGTTTCTCTCTCTCGTTCTTGTTTTTACGCGGGTAAACTATAAAGACATAATGTTGGTGAATGGTCCACGGGGGGCATTGGGGCTTTCTAATCCATCGGGATAGATGAATGAAGACTTATTTTTGAAGGCGCTAGAACATTTTGTGCCGTAAGGCCTTCTAAGGAAAGCCCAGCGTTGATCTTAATGGATAATCACAGTTCACATGTTAATCTAAGAGTTATTAAGTTTGCAAGAGAAAATAATATAATAGTACTAACATTTTCACCACCCTGTAGCCATAAAATGCAACCACTAGATGTTACGGTCTATGGCCTATTTGAAATTCGATACAGGATCGCTATGATAGAGTGGATGTTATCAAATCCTGGGAAAAAGAATGATGATATACCAAGTCGGGTAGTTGGTTAAACATGCGTATTCAGCAGCATTTAGTCCTCATAATGTTGCTCAAGGTTTTACCAAAACAGGAGTACATATCCATTTAACTCAAATATATTTTCCGATGACGAATATCTCTCCTCATATGTCACTGATAGACCAGATCCTTCGTCAGACGGCACTCCAAGTCAGCAACAGTTAAGAGAAACATTACCACAACCAAGCACTTCCCAATATAACACAATAACACCTGGATTTTTACGTCCTTTCGCGAAGGCAGGTCCCAGAAAGAAAACAAAGCCCAACAGTCGTAAAAGGTCTTGTGCTGTGATCATAGAAACACCAACAAAATATACTCTTCATCAGATTCAGATAGTGAAGTGCTATTATCGGAACTAAGTGATTACCCAAGACAAGTTGACGCAAATGCAGACAAAAATGGTAGCAACTGTGTAGTATGCAATGGTAGCTACACCAAAAGCAAGCAGAATTGGTACAAATGCAAGGTATGTGATGGATGGGCTCATGAATCATGAGGAACCAAGGGAATTCGAAATTATTATTGCAATAAATGTTTCTAATGGTCTATTTAACCCAAAAACTTTACTCGGCTCTTTCATAACGAGGGCTGGCTCTTTCATTGCCTCATGGTTTTGAAAGAGCTGCTTTTTAACTTTTTTTAAAATGGAAAAATTTTGGATTTAACTTGTGTTATTAACTCCTTTTTTCTTACTTACTTATTAAATAATAAATGAACTAATCCTAATGAAGTTTTTAATTTAACAAAGTAAGTGGTACTATTTTTTAGGAATTTATTCCTGAAACTGGCTCTTTCATGCCACCTTTCCCCTACTATAGGGGAGTTTTATTGGTAAGTGTATACCCAGCTCAGCAAAATTTTACATCTTAAACAACAACAAACAAAAACTGAAAAAAAATTGGTCAGCACAAAAGCGAACATATATTTTATTTATTTATTTATTTATTTATTTACCGATACACAGTAAGATACAAAAAGCTACATGAGTTACAAAACGAAAAATTCATAAGCAATTATTTTCACGAAATTGTACAAAAAATCAATAAGAAATTTTAAGAATTCAAGGAGATACGATTTTAATTAATTTTTAAGTTTGGTTGTGTTATTTAAACTTCGGATAGAGTAGGGCAAGGAGTTCCACAACCGTGTGGAGTGAATAAAAAACTGACGCTCAGATGTTAAACAAGAGTACCGAGGAGGGATCAATTGAGCAGATCTGCTTGAGGTGGAAATCTTATTTTTTCGTATATATAGGTCGGTTGATGTGTTAGAAGTATGTCCGAAAACAGGCAAAGAGTTCGAAACCTCATATTAAAGTCAAAGTCATATTATAAAGTTGGCTGGAGTAGAGTGATACTCGATCAAATTTACACAATCCAAACACATATCGTACAATACAATTAAATGCCACATTAAGTTTCCTCTTGGATACATAACTACAGCTCGAAAAAATTTCACAAGCATATGTTAAGACTGGCATGGCTAGAATTTTAGCTAGTAAGACTCGTGTTTGAAAGGGTGTAAAGGATTGGGTCGCCCACAACGTTCGGATAACTCCATAAGTCTTGCCGACTGCAAGATTAATGTGGTCGTCCCAAGTTAAGAATCGATTAAAGGTCAACCCAAGGTTTTTGACGGATTGTACATACTCAATAAGAGCATCTTGGAGTGTGAGGATAGGAAAATAAGCCAGATCTAGGGGCTTTGACGAAATCACGTTGCACTCAGTTTTATTTCGATTTAATATCAGTCCGTTTCGTTGTGGCCACTGCACTATATCGGCAAGAGCATTATTAATCGATTGAGCGGCGTGCTCTATTAAACCCAGAGGACAGCTTATTACGAGCTGAGCATCATCAGCATAAAAATGAATTGAGCTGTTTTTGATGACATTACTAAGATCGTTGACATATAAAGTAGAGATAAAGGTATTGAAACCTCTTTAATGGAATGCAACATAAGCCGACACATATCCGAACCTTAACTAAGTTTTTCAACGTCTAGGCTAAGTTGCGGAAATTAAATTAATTTACTACCCCGCAACAATCCACCAAAATGAACTCTGTTAACGATTTAGAAGCCGTTGACATCAAAACTTCAAAACTAAAGTTTGAGAACCTGAAACCAAGTCTCAGAACCTAAACCATGTTTCAGACATTATGCGCGTATTTGCTAAAAAAAAAGTATCAGAATCAACTTTTTTCATCCAAAAATCAAAGAACGAAAATTTAAGAACCAGATTATAGAAACGGTGTTCCGGCATTTGGGGATTTGGAAAGATAAAAAAAGACACTTTTGGGAAAAAATAGGCAACAGTAGAATATAGAAATAACATTTATTTTTCTGTCTGCATAGGATTTGAATCGTACGAGGTTGTTTGTATCGATTTTGTTTGTTTGTAGCGTTTTCCATATGTGTTCCAAATTTGACATTTGAACTAAAGGTGAACATAAAAGTGAATATAGCGTTTTATTGAGATCTCTATTGCTGAGCTTGAAATAAGTTCCCATTAAAACGTGCCTTATATTCGTGATCAGCATCGATAGTAATGTCGATCAAGCCATGTCCGTCCGTCCGTCTATAAAAATCAGGCTCTAAAAGACGAGCTAGAAAGCGGAAATTTGAACCATGTACTCTCCTGGAAGCCCGAAATAATGAAGTTCAAAAAAATCGAATTTTAAGCTAGAAAGCTGACATGTTCAATACATTGTCTTTAGACCCCTAAATGCTCGTGTGTTGAGATTTTTAAGATCCGCTACTTTGAAAAAAAAAAACCTTTCACGAAGAAATCATTGTGGCAATGGTCCGATGGTAGTGTATTCGCAAAGTGATTGGCAGGTCGTGTGTTCGAATCCCAACCAGAGCCATGCTTTGTAAAAATTGAATACACACAACAATTCATATCTCCCTTAAGTAATTAAGGCGCCACCTGTGGAGAAAAAAACCCTATCGCACCAAAAACTTCGTTCTTATCCTCCTATTCTTTCAGTAGTAAGGAGCACGCCAAGGCGCAGGCGACCCTTGACGTGATCGACGAATGGTGCACTAGGAATGGGCTCTCGGTCAATCCTCTTAAAACTGAGGTTGTTCTCTTTACGAGAAGGAGGAAGCTGGTCGGGTTGACTCAGCCAGTGCTAAAAGGCGTCACAATCCACCTCTTCAATAAAGCAAAGTATCTGGGAGTCATCCTGGATAGCAAACTTCTTTGGTCCAAACATGTTGAGCTGAAGACTGCCAAGGCGCTGTTTGTTTTCTGGCAGTGCAAAGGCATTTTCGGCAAGACATGGGTCTTATCACCGAAAAGAGTCCTATGGATTTATACGGCTATGATAAGACCATTTATAGCATTTTTTTTTTTTTTTTTTTTTTTAAAGTTCTGGCTCGCTAAAGCGATTTAATATGGGGCACTTCGACCTAAAAAAGATTATAGCATACACATCGGTTGTTTGGTGGAATAAGCTCTCACGTAAATACGTCACTGCTGCTTTTGCCAAACTCCAAAGGCAGGTATGTCTCGGCTGCACGGAGGCCTTCCCCAGCACGCCTGGATCCGGCCTAGATGCACTATTGAACCTTCCGCCCCTTGATGTTTACATCATGGGCTGTACAATCAAGGCTATCTCACGTCTTAGAAGAGGTGGCTTTTGGTATAACTCGCACTGGAGTTTTGATGAACTTGCGCAACGGTTGTCCTTCGACCCCTGTCTTATGGATATGCCATCTGATGCGATCACACCGGAACTTCGAGGTCGACTTTCCTCGCGTCCAGGACTGGCTCTGCTCTGGCCGGACTCTGAACCTGGAAGGGAATGCAGTCGAATCTTCACGGATGGCTCCAAAACCGATCAAGGATCTAGTGCTGGTGTCTTCGTGGAGAGCGATAACGTTAGACTTTTCTTTCCGTTAGGCAAATATGCGTCAGTCTTCCAAACAGAGACTTATGCTATCCTAATGGCCATGGACTATGTTACGAGGAACAGGTGGAGTGCGCGAAGTATCTGCGTCTGTAGCGACAGTCAGGCTGCGCTTAAGGCCTTACTCAAACCCTTAACTACCTCCAAAATAGTACGTGAATGCAAGATATCTCTGAATTCGGTCGGAAGGCTGAATTCACTTAAACTTGTCTGGGTCCCGGGTCATAACGGGATCACGGGAAATGAGATCTCCGATGAACTTGCTAGACAAGGCTCAGAGGGTGACCTCTCAGGACCTGAACCAGCGATCTGTCTGCCTGCGTCCTCGGCCAGCGCTTCCATTGACGGTTGGGTTTCCTATGAACACAATCGCCGTTGGCATGACTCTCCAGGGTGCAGACAGACTAAGCAAATGCTCCTCGACGTCTGTGGGAAATCCGCGGCATTCTTGTTGTCTCAACAGAAAAGACTGTAGACAGACTACTGGCGTTCTTACGGGACACTACGCTTTTGCCAAACACCTTAACGTGCTAGGCCTAAGCGACACCACCAACTGCGAAGCCTGTGGAGAAAGCGACGACACTGTGGAACATTTCCTCTGTGATTGTCCTGCTTTTGCTCGTATTTGGTGCGGATATGGTGGGTGCTGTAAACCTAAGCTCCTTATCATTGAAGCGCCTTCTCATTTTTCTTAGAAAAACGAGTAAATTCCCACAGTAAAATTTGGTGTGTCTGCCTGGTAGTACAATGGACCAGTATTGAGTCTGAGTGCTCCAGTGCAGAAAATCTCACACACCCCGAAAAAAAAAAAAAAAACAGCACCCAAAAATAGGCAATGAATCATTTGCTGGAGCTGCTTGCAGCAACGAAAATGCCTGCGCTGTGGTAACACTATAAGGGTACTGTATCAATTACAGAAAAATAAAAAATCCCTTTAGAGCATCCCTTTAGCGCACGCAAATTATAAAAAAAAATAAAATAAAAATGAAAGACCTATTTTTCGCAAAGTATGTAGGTAAAGTTCACCAATTCCTATTTTGTCATGTCCACTTTTAATTAAAGGGCGTTTTTTTTACAAAAAAATTGTTTTTCCGATCCTTTAAATGTTGTATAACAAAATATGTAGATCGCTCTTAACAATTCACCCATAGTTAGATTTTTGCTACGCACACTTTATTAATGGTAGGCATAGGAATAGGGTATACAACCGTTCGCCCAAGCGAACTGTAGCCGTTCTCTATGTTTTTATCGAGTCTTAATAACGCTCCAAAACAAATGCATATGTCCCATCGAAGCCTGAACCAACACACATAATCAAGGCTCAACAATTCGACGGAGTAATGAAGCATGTTAGCATTTCCATGCAGATCCGGCATAAATAACTTAGAACTACAATGCAGTAGCAAGTCTGCATTTGGTACTCGATGTTTACACCAACTACCGAAGATAATAACCTTTAAATGACAAATTAATGGTGCAAAAAAGACCTACAATCTTTTAAAGTTAAGGGCTCAAAATAAATCCGGACATAACCATATCTATCAGTAAAATCGCTTTCGTTATTACAAAACTTGTCTGTGGTTAAAATTACTGTGGCAATGCTTTTCGAAAAGACCCTCCCACCGACCAATTGCAGTAACGTCTCTTCTTTCCAAGGTCATGGAAACGCTGATAAACCGTCGTGAAATATCTTTAATCCCCAAAACTAATTCTTAACACGTCGACTATATCGCGCGAATAGACAATGATGCTCCAGAGAAGGGGGTCTCTGATTCCTAATCCAAAGGTAAGATATGACCGTTTTAAAGACCAAGCGATCGCGGATACCTGAGTGATTGGTCTGGCACTAGACGCAGCGTAACCGAAACTCTCTTGTCGGAATCCCGTTCATTAAGTTTTTGAAGGGATTGTGGATACTTCACATACCATCAGAGTTTCGGTAGCAAGAGTAAAACTATTTACAGGTAACACATGGCAACGCCTTCGAGAGAATGTCACCTATGACCAGTACGAGTATGGGGCACTTTTTCGTTTACCTTAATGAGAAACCACGTTGTTGCTATCTAACAAAGAATGACTTCCTTCAATTGGTTCTTTGTTGAGCTTACACGATTGCTCATCAGCTAAAATCTTGCGGTGCGGTGGCTTATCTTAGTTACAGTCAATCCCGTCTCAAGTTTCAACGACGTATTGTACTGGCTTCACAGAATCAGTAGAATTAGAAACTTTTCTTCATCTTTTGTGATAATTGTTTTATATATGTACTAGCTGACCCGGCAAACGTTGTTTTGCCATATAAATTATTTCTAGTGAATATTTTCGTAGGGAAATGAAAAATAACTAACTAATAAGTGTGTTGGGATGAATTGAGCGCTGTGGACGTTTTGTCCCTTTCAGAAGATTAGCGGATATTGGAGAACGGTGTGTATCAGCAATGAACTCAAGATTATTATTTCTTCTTCAAATCACGATTTGTCGCGTCGCTGTACGGTCGCCAACCATGATTCCAACAAAGTCGTCAACAACAGGTGCATGAAATCCACGCATGTGCTCTACAGCTGGTTTTTATCAGGATTGATGACAAATGACAATAGCGTGATTGTCAGTTAGTAATTTGTAGATATTTTTGTTTGGAAGCAAAAAAGTTTAAAAGTTTTCTAAGCAAACATATACAATTGAACAGCGTTTTTGGTCAACATATCAACTGTTTTTATACCCTATTCTAAGGGTATATTAATTTTGACGCGAAGTTTGAACCATACCATAATATTGCCCGTAGACCCGTAAAAGTTACTATATTTATGATCAGCATCGATAGTAATGTCGATCATGTCCGTTCGTCTGACGGCAAAAATTGGGCCTTTAACCATATATACTCTCCAGGTCCCCGAAATAATCAAGTTAAAGAATTTTAGAAATCCGCCCAGACACGCCCACAAACTAAAAAAAAAAAACAAATTTATCGAAAAAATCGAATTTTTAGCTAGAAAGCTGAAATTTGTTATGATCTTTGAGTCATAAAACTGCTCGGGAGATAAAATTTCTAAAATCAGCCCACTGACACGCCCACAATTAAATAAAACAATTTTATTGGAAAGTCAAAGTTTGAGCTAGGAAACTGAAATTTATGATATAGACTCTCTAGGTGTCTGACGGGAATAAGAATAGGATATGCAAAAGTTCGCCAAACGGACTGTAGCCCGTCCCTATGTTAATTGTTTGTTTTGCTTTAACATACTTTCTCACGTTTTTTCTCTGGCATGGTGAATTGAAGTTATTGTAGCCGCAAACGTGCGTTTACGGAGTCCCAACCGCCCATAAAGTAAATTTGTAAAAATTTATGTGGTTCATTCGACATTGGCAGCAATGAGCCTACTTTGTGATAACCTTGGATTTTGATTTTGAATGTTGAATGGAATTGTTGACTATTTGCAGCATTTTTTTTTAACAATTTCTGTTGCTCCAAACGATGTCATTTGGAAACATAAATTAAATGTTCGAATTGACTCCAGGAACAGGTTAGAATTTGGATCCATACCGATAAGTAAACCGTTCAATCCAATTGTCTTTGTTGATTTCGTTCAGCTCGTGCCTCTTGTGATTGTGATTCACGAAATTGTGCCATGCTCATACGCACATCTGCATTATCTTGTTGGACTCGTTCGTCTGATGTTAGGGCTCTTCTATTTCGCATGTCTGTCGCTCTATTCGTTCGACGGCCCAAAGTGGTCCCTTTGCGTCTTGCTGGGATTGTTTATTACACACATAAATAGATTAAATTGAAGTACGAGTACTTAATGATGGAAAACAGTATACTGTTCTTTTTTTGGTTGTTGCCAAAATAAATAAATACAAAATGAAAAAAATCGAAAAAAAACCTGTCGTAACACGCTGGGTGACATTTTGAAATTTTTTTTTTTTTTTTTTATTTTAAATCATCAAAATCGGTTCGGCCAATCTCGAGTTATGGGATTACATCGCTTCGGACACTTTCTTTTATATATATAGATTTATTTCCAAATTAGTCACACAACCGCAGACGAACAAAAAACAACAAAATGTATTAAAAAACACATCGATTGGCTTAGGTAGAAAAGACCAGGTCCCTGTTTCATTTGACAATTGCGATAGTGACCGGTAATTTGTAAACCGATTACTCGACAATTGTCTAAGTTCTGTTTCATACATGAATAGACAGTTTTATAGAATTGTCGAACAATAGCCGACATTTGTCAAGTCCTAGTTTCATAAAAAAAATTATCGTGACAATAGGACCCGTTCGTGTGCCGTAGAAATGTTTAGAAAAATGAAAACTGTCAAATCTCCAGAGTCGGCAGAGAATCCTCTCATTTCAAAGAACAGTACGCGAACGCTTTTCTGTAAAAAGATGAAAAACGTCAAAGAATGGTTTGAAAAGAAGCAACCGCTGTTTTTTTTTGTTTGCTGGCAAACTTATAAGATTTCATCTTTTGACAGTTTTCATTTTCTTATCAGCTGAAATTCTGTGTGCAGAAAAATGAACGAAAGTACAAGTACAGACCTAATGAATTGTCGAGTACTGTCATGAATTCTCTAACGGATGTGTACTACGATTTTTTTTTTTTTTTTTAAATCCCAAGTATTTATTTTATACATCTGTCTAAAGCGACACTAAGTACATATATTTTAAGGACGTGTTTAGGGATGTGACATATATTTGATTTGTGACCAATGTCAACAAAATCATTCGAATGACTGGGAAGTTAGTATTATTACAATTTCTAATCTTAAATACAATTTGGTGTTTTTATTTTTCATATTGTCAAATCAATAGGTCTTGTTCTTTTCAGTCGTCTTCTGTTTAGCATTTCTTGTGTTGGGAGGGTGTTGACATCGCTGTTTGAGTGTAAATTTATTCTTGCTAAGTGCCGTTTACTCGTTTTGGATACTTCTTGCGCTACCGTGAGAATTTGAAGATCTTCATGACTATCGTTGTTTGTAATATACCATTCAGCATCAACTATTGTTCGTAGTATTTTAGATTGTTATCGTTGGATTATGTTTGTGTTTGATTTCGTTGCTGTTCCCCAGATTTGAGCTCCATATGTCCAGATTGGTTTAATGATTGCCTTATATAATAGGATTTTGTTGTTTATGGATAATGGTGAGTCTCGTTTAAGTAGCCAGTATAGTTGTCTGAATTTATTTTTTTATGGGACAGAAAAAAGGTATGAAAATTGACAATTGTGACAGGCGATTGAGTTTGAGTCAATTTAAAGAAATATACATAAATAACTGTCACGATAAAATCTTCGTATTACCTAGACAAATCTGTCATAATCTGGCATCGACAAAATAGTCATGACAAATTTGTTGTTGTATTTAACTGACAATAATGACACCTGTCTATATTTTATAATATGTCACCTGTCAAAATTTATGAAATTTCATTTAAAGTAAAAACGATCGAAAGACGCATAGTTTCGACAAAAAACAGTATCTGCTTATCTCCACAGAATTGAACGACAATAGCTGTCTCTGTCATATCGATAGAGATAGTGACTGATATTTTCGAATCGATATAGTTTTGGTGCGAGAGCGCGTAAAATGAAAACTATCGAATGATATCGTTTCAACGTTATAGTCGAAGCGATGTCGTTCGATTGCTTTTATTTAATCACGTTCATCTTTCAAATACGACAACGCTTTATTTTTAGCACCATTGATTGAATGACACCTACAGTTTTATGACATATAAAAACGACAGCTTTCTCGCAGGTAAGTTATAACTTCAAAAAGCTTGTCAGACATTCTCAAAGGCAGAACAGTAAATACAAATTTATTGATTTTCTAAAACTAGAATCTCAAGCTTTTGGCTCAGTAGTTCAACGCACGGATCCACTACACCCACACTGTTAACTATCAACCACTTTACGGACCCGATGAACATTTCGCTTTTAGTGCCATGAA
Organism: Portevinia maculata; assembly: GCA_949715645.1. Taxonomy (NCBI): domain Eukaryota; kingdom Metazoa; phylum Arthropoda; class Insecta; order Diptera; family Syrphidae; genus Portevinia; species Portevinia maculata. The sequence goes on from OX454528.1 coordinate 100,917,708, forward strand.
AACCATACATTCGTAGAATTGACCTATCCAATGAACTAGCTATTAACACATTAATCTGTAGCTGAGTGGTTTTAATTCTCGAGATTCGTAGATTCTTTTAAGAGAAGCCATTCAGAGAATGGCCCCATTTTATTCTACCCAAAATTCTCAACGCGTCAACCACCTCCACCATCACCGGGTGACTATTTGTCTGTTGTCGTCAATATCTTTACATGTTTACGCCATAAAAATTCAAAATTATTTATGGAAATTTTTGTATTCCAAAAATCTGTTTACTACCTACGCGTCAAGTTACGTCAGTTTATTTCAATTCCATTGCATAAATTCCGTATCATCATGAGATAACAAAAAAAAACACTTCACTTGACCGGGCGGAAATTACAACAGTAATGTTAATATGAGTCAAACTCAATTCGCCTGATAAGACGTCAGAATTGAAACTTGGTTTTTTTTGCATTTGACCGCCAAAAAAATAACTATTGCACCCCCATAATATGTTTGAGGCATAACGTTTTTAATGGCGTGATTGATTGATTTCCCCCGCTCCGAATGAAAAGAAATTAGCCAAAGGCCGATGAACTTCTTGGGCAACGCACGTACAAATGTATTGTGCGTGTAGGTTTTCCTCGCCGTATTAGATGATGTATTATTTTTTCCTCGTAACTGGTTTGTTTCTCTCTCTCTCTCTCTATCTTTCTCAAATGGTATCGGTGGAAAACAATTAATTGTTCTTAGTCAAGGGTTTAAGGGAAATTTACAGCAGAAAAAAACACAATAACACCAGCACACAAAGGTACGCCACACGCAATATGTATGTAAAAATAGTCCTTTGTTGGAATTTTAACTGAACTACGATTGGCGTGTATACATCATTTTGATATAACCTATTTTTGAAATGACAAAAAAAAAACATACAAGAACAAAATACGATATTCAAGACATTTACGACGACAACGCTCGCAGCGCGGTTCATAAATCTTTTCAAAAAGAGGAAACACACTCTTAATAGTGTCATTAGCTAGAAAATTGATTAGCAATATTAACCACGCACTGCAGTGACGCCAAGCAGAGGTTTATAATTATAGACTTGCATTGAACTGACAGAGAGCGATAGATAATGCTTATCGCTCCAATTGAACTTAAGATGTTCGGTTGGTTGATTATAAAACGTGGTTCGGTGAAATTTAAGAAAACAATTCCACATCAATTATTCGTAAATAGAAAAGGAAAATTTGAAATGGACAAAAATGCGATACATAAAAAATGTTTAATTCCTTGTGTTGTCGTTTTGTTTTCAGTGTTCGTTGCCAACCAAGGAAGTTGTATACATTTTTTTTTAAGGAATATAAGTCAAAAATAACAAAGAAATGGTCGACAAAAGCTTACTACAAAGGTCAGACGACCAACCCAACAGTCAAAGTTGGTTTCAGCTTCAATGAGCACGTGAGTTGAGAAGCAAAAGTCCCAATCAACTCCTACACGTACATACATTTATATAACAAGCGTGGTTGGCTCTTGTGACGTCATTATTCAAATTATCAACGTGTGTAGGCTTTATTTTCTTTGATGAGGCTATAATTATACAATCGTCGGCGTATGCGACTCCATAAATATGTTTTTTTTAAAGTGAATTTATCGACTATATTAAAATTGCTTTTATTTATTGCATGGTGATAGTGACAAAATACTCAAGCTATAGCCTATGGCTGTGATGGATGTTAGGTGGGGTAAGGTCTGTACCTCTGGATCTTTTAAAACGGATTATGTAGTTTAAAAGGTGTGGTGAGAGAAAATAATTGTACGAAAGAAACGTAAAAACGAAAGCATTTTTCATATGAAGGCAGGAATGCCTGAAGGGTGTGAGTCTTGTCCAACTCTAGTTCTTGAGAAGTACTAAAACAGAGTATTCCAAGGCGCAGAGTAGACAGATATGCTTCAACTGAATAATTTACCCTTTCCCAAATGGCCGACACTGCAACCTGCAAGTTCGATGGTATCTATAGGTTTCTATTATTTAAAGACTCTTACGGCCTCCATTATGAAGGTCGAATTTCTCTGTCTTCATAACTATTCGGGCTTTGATAATGAATGTAAAAAATATAAATATTAGGCATTAACGGCCCATACGGGCCTAAAACCTAGCTTCTCCGACCACTTAATGGACGAATCCGAACGGCAAGTCTGAGAAGCTTCTAATGACTTTTGATACTCTTGGATGTTTGTCCGACGTTCGCAAAAGGTGGGACAGTGGAAAAAAAACTCTAGATGGTACTTCGTCCCGGCGGGTATTGAGCCCGGGACCTTTCGATTAGTAGTCCGACACACTAACCACTGAGCCCGACAATGAATAATGAATGTGTTCTGAGGATTTATTCTCCTCCAGACAAAATCTACATTCTGTCGCTGAGCATAGGTTTAATTTGTTAAGATGATACCTCAAGCAAACAACGACCTGAGATAAAGCTCACCAGCTTCCTAATATTTGTCTTAACTGCAATATGGTTCTGGGCCTAAGAACGCGGATTCAGAGCCAGTCCTAGCTAGCTGATTCACAGATTCGTTGCCTGCAATACCCCGGGGCCCGAAACCCAACCAAGTCTAAGCTTATTGTGTCTGGCTATGTATTGCAACGCATCGCAGTAGCACTTGACTGTCCATTGAATCCATTGGAAAAGCTGACAATGCTTGGAGTGCAGCTTGACTATCTGAGAATATGTACATTATGGCGCCTTAACCTTTTCAAGCTTTATTCTGGCGCGAATCTTAATGGACACGTTCCCATTAGTTCCAAGACTGTGGTGTTGGGTCCAAAGACACCAACTTCTGCTGCAAATACCATTTTAGATCCGTTCAGTGACCCAGACCAGTAACCTGGGGTCTAGTGTAACACCATTGGCAGTGTTGCAAAACAATACTCCCTAAGCAAAGTGCCCGGGATGGAAGAAAAAATGTCCATTTTGCGAATTGAGTCAAGTATTTTTAGGTGTCCCACACGGTCACCTGGTATAAGCTTTTATTCAAGCTTATCTGCGCATCTAGTAGAGGTCTTCGTATAGAAAATTTATAAATGGGAGAGCCCAACTATCGCCACTAGTGATGTGTGGTTCGGCAGGTGCGGAACGCACCTGTGATACCAAGACAGCCATTTCGCTGCCCGTTCAAAAACTTTCGGCCAACAGATGAAGGCCGAGTAAGTGATACTGTGTCAAACCATTATCGTATAAAACCAGGACTAAGACCCCAATTCATGCCAGAAATGCGCCTGCTAGCCCATATGACTCTCACATTCGACGAACTTGAAGTGCGAGTTCCAATTTAGTTTTTTATCAAGGATAACTCCGAGTTATTTAACCTCACTTGAGTAAGTTTCAGTGGTGCCACTGAGGGATATTGGTTCAAAATGGGTTGGGTTCGATATCCCGCTTTTTATAATCCCGATTCTTAAAATCCCGCTATTATAATCCCGCCTTTTATAATCCCGCTTTTTATAATCCCGCTTTTTCAAAATCCTGTCTTTTAAAATCCCGCCTCTTATAATCCCGTTTCTTATTATCTCGTTTTTCCAATCAAAAGTAGTTGCTTTATTTTAAAAATCGCGCGATTTTTTAAAATAAAGCAACTACTTTTGATTGGAAAAACGGGATAATAAGAAAATTAAAATAAATTAAGCAATGAGTGTTTTTTTGAAATGCAGTTTATTTATCAGTTTTAGAGGAAACAATAAAATAAGAAATAAATAGTATCAAAACAAATTTTTAAGTAATAAATATGACAATCTTCAATAATTTAAAAAAAAATATAAAGTAATGTTATATGATATTCTGCAAAAGGGAACAAAAAAAAACTTCAAACCATTAACAATTTTTTTTATTTTGTTAGTTCAAGTGTATTATAAGCAATGCAACGCAAAAAACCTGTTTTACTCATTTTTTTTCTATTTCTCATTAATTTTTTTACAGCGCGTGACTTTATAACATTAATTTTTTTTTATATAATTTTTCTTGTCCATTTCGTAATTTTTGTATATCAGTTTGCACCACAATTGCTTCCTTTCTCAAATCTGCAATGAGTTTATACAAGAAAGCACTTTTTCGTCAAACCAAAACTTTGAGTCTGCGATGCCACGCTTCAACATTATTTTGTTTTCTCGGGAATTGTTTTTCTGCACTGTCATACACAAACCAAAAGTTAGGAGAGTACTGCACTTGTCTACTTCCACTACGAATGTTTTGTAAAAAAAACGGGATTAGCGGGATTTGGCGGGATTTTAAAAAGCGGGATTATAATAGATCGGGATTTTGAACAAGCGGGATTTTAAAAGACGGAATATTAAAAAAACAGTATTTTAGTAGACGGGATTTTAAAACATTTTTTCGGGATTTTTGAAAAGCGGGATTTTAAAAAGCGGGATTCCGATACGCTCCCGTTCAAAATTAACCAGTCTCCTTCTCTTAAACGCCACTAGAAAGGTCTTGCAAGGGTTGAAAGAGAGTTCATCATTATTGCTCCATTCTAAAATGTGAAGTAAAACATTTTGCATGTCACCGGTTCAAAAGATCATTAGCCCAGCCCTCGCAATAGAGTAGTAACCGGTGTTCTCAAAAGCTTCCTCAACGGCACAAACTGGTAATTTCTTAAGATATAAATGCTCTTTCTATATTTTCAAAAGATGTTAGACTGATAGGTCCATTGGATTAAGATAATTCTCTTGGCATATTATTGCCCGCAATACCCGGGTGGCGAGGTACCTACCAAGCTTCCACTTGCTATGTCTGGCTAGAGATTACAACTCATCGTAGCAGCACTTGACTGTTAGAGAGCTCATTGAACTGGACGACAAGGCTTGAAGTGTAACTTGCATATTTGGTTATTTATGTATATTCTTCAGCGCTTCATACCCTTCTTTATGTTTATTCTGGCGCAGATCTCAATGGCACGGATTTTCGGCCTGGTACACATTCCCAAAGGTACCGAGAACTAGGTTTTGGGTCCAAAGACTCCAGCTCCAACTCCAGATTCAATTTTTGATTCGTCGGTGAACTAGACCAGACTTCTAGGGTCCATTGCCGGAACACCATTGGCTCAGTTTGTGTGCTTCAATATTTAAATCTTCCTTCAAACAACAACATTTCTTAACCATAGTGTCCGGGATAAGACAAATCACGTCCGTTTTTGAGATTGAGTAAAGTATTTTCAGCTTCAACTAGGGATACATTCCAACTACCTGGATGGAGGTTAACGTGGTATTCGAGCGAAAACAATGGAAAGGATTATCGACGTTCACATCAGAGAATGCTTAATGAACAGCATGCCTCTACACCCATATTAATATGCATACCAGCGAGGCAAACCCCCGGAAGGCGCTCTGCTAAAAGAGATCGCATTAGGTGCATTTCTGGATATGGAGGGTGCTATTTACAACACTGGACATGAGTTCATATCAAATGCTTTGCACCATAGAAATACAGACAAACCCACTATTAAATGGATCAAAGCGATGCCAAAAAGTCATAGAATAACTTCGTCATCAGGAATCACCTCAGTATTAGTATCAGCCGTAAGGGGCTGCCTACAGGGAGTTGTACTTTCACCCCTCCTGTGGTCTTTGCTCATTGATGACAAATTTTTCCATAAAAACCAATAAGGCCTTCATTGTTCCTTTTACCGAAAGAAGAAATTTAGACCTAGTTCACTAAACTACACGGTCGTAGAGTACTCCGAAGAAGTCAAATATCTTATTGTATGGGAGAGAGCAGGACACGTAGAGAGAAGGCGAAGTGTAGGACCCTTCCTCCTCGTCAATGCAGCTTCTACAAGTCGTCTGAATAAACGCCAAGCCTTGATGCGTCCGCTGTAATGATACCTTAAGTAGAGTTAATGTGCGGTTGGTTTAATGAGACACTTAGAGCGTCGCTGGTCCAATTTTGGCCAGATATGCTTAGTCGCTATAGACATGTTGCACTATTTGTCAACCTGAGCTTTGTTCTCTCGATTGTGAATAGCTTAACATAAGTTTGTAGCGATAGGTATACCTAGAGAACCTTTATCAGGTAAGAGGTAATGTGGTACCTTCTTTGGCGAGGTCATCTGCCCTACAGTTCCCTGGAATGCCTGGGCACCCAGAGGTGAATGTTGAACTGCTCCGCTATCTCCTTAAGATATGATCGGCAGTCTAAGCCGTTCGTCGAAGCCCTGACGGAGTTTGAAGAGACTGAGTCCAGGGACTAAATCACGGCTTGACTATCCGAGAAGATACGGATGTCCTTATCACATTTTAATTGAGCCGCGACAAGGCTTCTATTATCGATATAAATTCCGCCTGGAACACGCTAAATAAACCAAAGAAGGAAAGAGAGACTTAGATTTAATCTTTCTGATAAAACGTCTAAACCTACCCCATCACTGATTCATCAGTGTATAGAAGTGGAACCTACAGTTTATCTTCCGTAATGTATCATCCTCCCAGAATAATCTGGTGGGCATAGCGATTTGGAACTTTTTCCGGAACTGTTCTTGGTGGAGCCCCAAATGAGTCAGGAATGATGGAGTGGCCAATATCCTTGATGATCCAATCTGTGGGTGGTAGCATTAAAGCGGACAGCTTGTATGTCATAATTGGTCTTACGACCGAGTGATGCGGGGTTGTAAGCCCCACTTGTTGCCAATGGCTTTTTTGCAAGAGAAAAGTGCTACTGTAGCTTTTTTGACTGTTTCTTGTATGTTGGGTTTCCAGCTTAACTTCCTACCGAAGATTAGACCCAAGAATTCAACTTCGTGGAAGCTTGTACCATTAATAGAGGGCTGGTCAATATGTGGGATTTTGCATTTCTTGAAAAAGTGCACACGTTCGGTGTTATGGGTTTACATCCAGGCAACAACGATGTGCCCATCTCGATAGCTTGTTAAAAGCGATTTACAGGAGTTCTTTTAAAGTGTTGAGGTGTTTTCACGACACGGCAACAGTAATGCCATCCGCATAGGCAATCACCCTGCAGTCCTCCCCTTACAGGCACATCAGTAGTTCATTCAGCACCAAGTTGCAGAGAAGGGGGGCAAGGCCGCGGCCTTGCGGCATGCCTTTACTGACGTTCCTTCTGATAGACGTTTCGCCCATTTCTGAGCTGATAATCCGACTTTTGAGCGGTAGATTGGTCATGAATTTGCGATTGCAGTTGACGTTGTTAAAGGCGCCTTCTGTATCAAGAAGAGCAAGCATAACTCCTTGTGATGAAGGAAGTATTCGATGGTGAACCAAGGAGTGAAGGGCGGGACAGAAGTTCCGAATTTATCTTCATACGAAGATGGATATTATTCAGACGCTCCAGCGTTTTAAGGAGGACTGGTGAGGTCTTTTGGACTAACATGGGAGTATTTGCCAGCCTTGGGTATGAGAACCACTTTCACTTCTCTCCAAGCCTGAGGTTAAAACAAGCTCTTCAGAAACATCTAAAGCGCTGGCAGGATGATAAACAAAGACATTTCTAGTTCGGCAGGCATTATGCCGTCCGGTCCGGCAAACTTGAAAGGCTTCAAGCTTTGTAGTGCCCAAAGCAGCTTGTCCCTAGTAATCAGACTGTGAGAATGAGTTACCTGTGCCTGTGACCTGCCCAGGTTACTGTAGCCGTTAATGTTATAGCTTTCTGGGAAGTGAATATCAAGTAGCAGATAGAGCTATTCCTTGCTAGATGCCGTACAAGATCCATCTGTTTTCTTTAGACAGCTAGGCATAGTTGGTGACTTCAAATAGTCTTCGTATTTTGCCACCCAAGAGTCTCCAAGATGATCTTTTGGATTTTCTTAGAGATCAGTATATTATTTATATGTAGTTATTTTACTGCGACGTTGATTAAGATCAAACTATAAAACTCTTGATTTACCACAAATGTTTTAATTTTAAAACCCCCTTCAAATATAAAATAATATATCTTCAAACGAAAACTCATGACCCAATTCATTTCCGCGCATTAATGTTTCCCATCTTATCACTTAAACTACACACACTCGTAATATACTGTCAGATATCAATTCCAGCATAACATCGCATCCGGCATTAAGCTCGTAAATCATTTATTTTCATTCACAATACGAGTATGGGGTTATACCAAAAATATAATATAAAATCGATTCAGGTCTAGGCCGCAAACGATAATAGCCGTGTTTCTTTGCACGCGGATATAGGGATAATTTGAAATTTGCATGTAAAATACAACAACAACTTATTTTATATACGCTAACTTTAGCGGGGATAGCTATCGCCGCTAAGTCAGTTAGCGGGGATAAATAGTGCTTCCAAAACCCATTTTCTTCGTTTCTGATGAACTCATGCGATGAATTTTTCAGGAAATCTCAAAGTTTGACATCCCTCCGACCACTAACACATCCCGCCAAATAAACAAACTTCATTATAAAGGTAATTGAATTTAGCAAATCTGTTAATGTGAAATTGTTTTTCATAATTTTAGAATATGCTTGGCATCAATTTCAATTGGCGGAAGTAAATATTTTTCAATTTCAGGATTTTCAATACAAATTTCTTAACTACAACTTACAGCTGTGTCACGGTGCATGTGTGCTGCCAAGTTTTTTTTTGATGAATTCTTAAGCGGCGATGGTCGTTTTCTGATGCCATCCCTATATCCGCGTGCAAAGAAACACGGCTAATGTCTTAATTTTGTACCACATAATCTTTTAGAAAATGACTGTTTGCATAGATTTTTAACTCCGTGATCTACGCAAAAAAAAAATATCGCGACAAAAAATCGTAATATCGCGAGTAGCAACGGTGCGGTAGTACTTGCTTACTAATTTTAGGTCGTGCGTTCAAACCCCGCCAAGTCCATAACTTTAAACAGAATACACGAAAACTTGATCTCTATAAGAAACTTAGACACCAATCGTGGAGAAAAACCCTACAACCGCACCAAAACACTTCTATCCTATCTCTCCATTCTTTCTAACACTAAGTAGCACCTAAAAGCGTGCAATGCAATACGCCATAGCAAGGTTCTGCTTGCTGTTAAACACAAATGCTTCCGTCTTCCGTGTTCATAGCACAATAGGCAACATTTACAGAAAATCACCTTCAGCGTAAGCAAATAAAAAAAACCTATGGTTAGGTTAGGTTAGGTTGAGGTGGCTGTTAGCCGAAAGCTAACACACTTAGACCAAAGAGGTGATGCCACTAGGATCGGGAGTATCTACCACTACCCGCTAAAACCATTTGGAGCTTCTAATGAAGCGTGATAGACTTCTAACATCTGAGTTAGCCAAGTCACTGAGTTCATTAAGGAAGAAGGCTCCCAAATAGAGATCTCCTTTTATGGGAGAGTGCAGGACATGTGCAGAGGAGATGAAGTGTAGTCTCCTCCTCCTCCTCATCCCTGCAACTTCTGCAGAAGTCGTTAGAATAGACGCCAAGCCTTGATGCGTGCTTGCCTATTAGACAGTGCCGTGTGATCACACCTATGACAGAGCTAATGTGCAGTCGGTTAAGTAGATCAAACTCAGAGAGCGTCGCAGGTCCAGCTTTGGCCAGATATGCTTGGTCGCTAGACACGTATCACTACCTGTCCACCTGAGGTTTGTACTCTCGACTGCGGCTACCTTGAGCATGAGTTTACAAGTAGCGATGGGCATACCTAGGAAACCTTTATCAGGTAGAAGAGGTAATGCTGTTCCTTTTTTGGCGAGTCTGCCCTACAATTCACTGGGATGTCTCTGTGCCCTGGCACCCAAAAGAGGTGAATGTTGAACTGCTCTGCCATCTCCTCAAGAGACGAACGGCAGGCTATGGCTAAGATGGAGTTTGAAGAGACTGAATCCAAGGATTTCAGAGCGGCTTGACTATCCGAGAATATGCGGATGTCCTTAGCGGATATCACGTTTCTCTTTAGCCACGACAAGACTTCCTTAATCGCCATGATTTCCGCCTGGAACACGCTACAATGATCAGGAAGACGGAAAGAGAGACTGATATTGAGAAAACACCACCTCCGACCCCTTCACTAGTTTTTGATCCGTCGGTGTAAAAGTGGATCGAATTATCTTCCGTGGAGTCAGCCTCCTCCCAGAATGATCTGGCGGGGATAGTGATTTGGAAGTTCCTTTGGAACGGTAGCTGGGGTATAGTGTAGTCGATGTTTCTTGGTAGGGACCCATGTGAGTCCAGAATGTTAGAGTGGCCAATTTTCGTATTGATCCACTGTGATGTGGCTTTTAAGCGGACAGCGGAGCAGGCAGCTGATTGCCTGCTGAAAATATGCAGTAAAATGTCCAGTGCAGCGGAGGGGGTCGTACGGAGTGCTCCGCAGATACACAGACAAGCTGTGCGTTGCACCTTGCTCAGCTTATCACGGTTTACCGCTTTGACTAGAGCAGTCCACCAGACAACCACCCCGTATGTCAGGATCGGTCTAACTACCGATGCGTATAGCCAGTGTGATATACAGGGCTGTAGTCCCTACTTATTTCCGATGGCTTTTTTGCAAGAGAAAAGTGCTACTGTAGCTTTCCTTACTCTTTCTAGTACATTGCGTTTCCAGCTTATCGAATATTAGACCCAGAAATTTAGCTTCATCGGAAAAGGTTAAGCTTGTACCGTTGATAGAGGGAGGGTCGATATGAGGGATTTTATATTTCCTGGAGAAGAGGACAAGCTCGGTTTTGTGAGGGTTAACCCCCAGCCCACAGCTTCTTGCCCAACTTGACAGCTTGTTGAGAGCGTTTTGAAGGAGTTCCTTTAGAGTGTTGAGGAATTTCCCTGAGACGGCAATAGCAACGTCATCCGCATAGGCAATCACCGTGCAACCCTCCCCTTCCAGGCATGTCAGTAGTTTATTCACCACCAAGTTCCACAGAAGGGTGGAGAGGACACCACCTTGTGGCGTGCCTCTACTGACAGACCTTCTAGCGGATGAAACGCCCAGTTTTGAGTTGATAATCCTGCTTGTGAGCAAAAGATTGATCAATACACCAAGCGATCCATCCACATTTATGTAGTTCTGTTAGTGCATTTGCGATAGCAGATGTGTTGACGTTGTTAAAAGCGCCTTCTATGTCTAGGAAGGCAACCATAGTGTATTCCTTGTGGTGAGGGGAGTATTCAATGGTGCGTACCAAGGAGTGAAGGGCAGTTTCCACTGATTTATCCTTAATGTACGCATGTTGTGCCGCAGACATCAGTTGCGGGCTTATATTCATGCGAAGAAGAAGAAAAAAACCTATACTCAAAAGACAAACACAAATAAATCAACATCAATTCGAATGTCATTTCTTCGTATTTTAACAAACAGTTCTTTCGAATTCAATCAGTGATAGTAGTAACACTCGTAGATGTAAAATAAAATACCTTTTTTTTATTTTTTTGTTGTATTATTATTATTTGTAAGCAATGGCACAATCTCTCAAAAACAAGCAAACTGATAGCAAAATCACTCTCATTCGAAAAGATTGCATTGGCTTTGCCATTATCGCGTATCACTTCATAGTTGAGGCACATAAAATGCTGATGGTGTTCCATTTGTGTGATTCGGAAGTTTTTACTTAGTTTACTTTACTAAACAGGCTCTTCCCGTGTAGAGACGGGTTAAGAATAATCTCTACAGCGCACCCCGATAAACAAAGCTCTCACATCTAGGCAATTTAAACATCCAGGTGAGCCTAGCGACAAATTTAACATCTTAAAGCTGTCCCGCAAGTGTGCCTGCAAATCCGTGCGTTGACACGACTGGAGATCACCGGTATCGTAAAAGAAAGATCAAGTAAGAAATAATAGGAGCATGTGTCGAACTCGTTTAAACTAAAGAACATTGATAGAAAGAAAAGGGATCTATATGGGTGGCGCTAAGGCAACGAAGAGTTCCAGGAATCTACGTATACGTACAGATGATTATGGACATGTATGAAGGAGTAAAGAAAAAACAAAGATGCCCCCTGGCGTCACCGAGGAGTTCGCACCAGAGAAGCGTCTAAGTCCCATGATATTTATTAGCCTTTGATTATCTGCTTGAACGAAGTGACGGACTCCAAAGTGCATGACTTATCCTTTGCTGACGATAGAGACATCATTAGCGAGGATCAAAGTCCCTGCAACGAGCACTTCATGTATGAAAGTTTTGGAGAATTCTTGTAAAGCCCGTCCTCTGGATGAAGTGGCGGGAAACCACAGCCATCTTCTGTGATCGAAAGATGCCCCTTAAACTGAAAGGAAAGCTCTATACCGCAGTTGTGCGCCCGGCGCTCACATACGGTTCACAATGTTGGACAGCGTACAAAAAGTATGAGGGCAAATTAACGGCGGCTGAGAAGAAGATGCCTCGCATGTTTTTTAGTTGTTTTTGAAAAGCACGGACGCCAAAAGAGATTCTATCTTATAAGGAAAATACGTTATTTAAAGAATATCTACCAACAACAAAATAAAAGAACAATTTTGTCTGAATAAAGTATGGGCGTACTCTGTTAATTTATTTCAGTTTTGCGGAGCTGCTTAAGTATAAACGGATTTCTGTAGTTATAGTTGTTTCAGTTAAGCGGGTTTCAGTTAAGAGGAGTACTTTATACGCAAATTGTAAACAAAAAATCCGCTATAAGTTTTTTTGTTTCAGTTGACACGCTGATTTTGTTTTTCAATTTTTCATACAACTTTACGTCGTCTGCATTCATAAGACAGTCACCCCTATTGCGAGTGTCAATCGACAATAATTGATAATTGACTATTTTCAATGTGTGCTATTGTGAACGAACGATTCTAAAGAATTTTGTCAATCGCAGTCAATTGAAAAAATGCGATTGACAAGAATATCAATGAAAATGATTCGTTCACAATAGCACACATTGACAATATAGTCAATTATCAATTGTCGATTGACACTCGCAATAGGGGTGAGTGACAATATTTTATGTGCTGAGCAATATTGTTATAAAAATATTAACCAGAAGTGGGCGCAAGTGGCTACCTTGTGTATCCCCAGAAGTGCAGATGATGGTACGCGAGCAGAAATTCTCAAGGGCAACCGTTTGGGTTCTTCCAACCAAAAACGAAGATATCCACTGCAGCACTGCAGAGTGAAAACCAAAACGTTTCAACTTTTCCAATAAGATCCAATGACTTACTGATTAGATGATATATCAAACAGCAGCAGTGGAATCAATCTCATCGCCATGGTCCATGCGCTTGATATTTCAAAGGCATTTGACAGAGTTTGTCAACAAGGCTCTTGTCAAAAATGCGTGCATTTGGAATCGATGATACTATTCTGCAATGGATAAAAAACTACCTTTTGGACCGTTCAATTCAAGTTGTTTTCGACGGTTTCAGGTCTGCAACTAATCAAATGAATGCTGGCGTTCCCCAAGATCCGTTTTGTTCCCACCCTCTTCCTTATTTTTTTGTAAATGGTCTGCTGTCTGTTACTTCTAATCCAATTCATTCCTTCGCTGATGACAGTACCCCCAGCTTTTCACATTTGATTCCTAGTTCATGGCCCTCATCGACGGGTGTGGAACTGGAACGGCAATGTATGTTAAGCTCATTAAATTCCGATCTTGACATCATAGTTCAGTGGTGTTGTTCAACCAATACATTAGAATTAAATGCTTTCAAAACACAAATGCTGTCTTCTGTTATTAAAACCAAAACTCAACAATCTGCCATTATCCATGAATGAACCTTTGCATCGCTATAACTTTCTATATATATAAAAATCAATCCATATTTGTGTTTGTTGCCGGTGTTTGGCCAAACGCGTTAACCGATTCCAATGAAATTTATAGGCATTTGAGTAAATACACATGTATATGTGCGTTGACATAGACGGAACGGGCAAAGCCGGGCGGGTGCAGCTAGTACTATATAATGGCAACCTTCGTATGAATGATGACATATTCGATGCCGCCAAGAACGCTGCGAAATATCTATTCTTTCTCAAGCAATGCAAGACATTTTTCACCACTCCTGATCCGATACAATTTATTAGTCAATTATTCGCCTTAACTTGAGTACAACGCTCAAAACTGGTCCAGTGCCCCAATAACCTGTTTGGAGCTACTAGACAGAATTAAAAAACGCGCAATAAAACTTATATGCGATCGAGATATCGCCAAATCACTTGACTCTCTTAAGGATCCTTCATATTAGAGCGACCAGTTACCCGCGTCTGAACGATTATTCTAAGTTTGATACTTTTCGTATGAAACATTTTTTAGTCGCGGATTCCAACTCAAAAAGAAACAGCAACTCCTTACGACATTTATTAAATTATCGGTACGCTGAATGCGGCCAAATGTAATTGATTGTCATTAATCCTGCAAAACTCGCGGCAAGGGTTTTATTGTTCTCGGCAAAAAGTTTGGAATTGGACTTTGGTTAATTAAACCGTACTGAACCCTGTTTTTTTAAATATATTTTAAAAAACTAGTCTTATGTCCCTCTTTTAGAAAATTATTATTTAAAATTTTATTTTTGTAAATGCATTAAAAGTAGTCTTCTTCGAAGTTTCTTTTAGTTCGATCTCGAAAGACGCACAAGTCGCTCTCATATGAACGTTCCTTTATTCATCGGCACAATGTCTCCTGTCTATAGCTGTTTTATCGATATTTCCACCACAAGTGCTCAAACGAAATAGCCAGCTGTATTGCACTGTTCGAACATTTCAACCGCAATATCCGTCTTGCCATGGAAGCACATTAGTTCACCCTCAAACCTTTTTTCGGACGTACAGTGGAATACAAACAATCTTTCCTTAGCCGTTCAAGACGAATGTGGAATGCTCTTCCCCGCTGTTTTTCCTACCCATTAGAATTTACAACCATTTAAGCGGTTTCTCCTCTGTCATTTGTATCATCATTTCCTTATGCCCGCACTATGTGCCTATTAACATGACCACATTAAAACAGTACTGAAAATCCTTTTAGGACGCCCAAATTATAAAAAAAAGCAACAAGTGTTGAAGGAAAAAGCTACTTTAAATTATACAAGAAGTTATTAGGTAATTTCCTAAGAAATTTAATGAATTGACATGAAAGATAAATAAAATAATAAAAAAAATTAAAAAATATATATAAATATTGTATATATAGGTATTAAATGAATATAATAAAGTTTATAAATAAATGAATATAATAAATAAATATAATATATGTATCTATGTAAATGAATAAAATAAATA
Organism: Portevinia maculata; assembly: GCA_949715645.1. Taxonomy (NCBI): domain Eukaryota; kingdom Metazoa; phylum Arthropoda; class Insecta; order Diptera; family Syrphidae; genus Portevinia; species Portevinia maculata. The sequence continues at coordinate 100,932,872 of OX454528.1, forward strand.
AATACATAAATTAATACAATACAATAAATCAATAAATAAATACATAAATTAATACAATACAATAAATCAATAAAGTACATAAATATATAGAACAACAAGTAAGAACATATAATAAATAAATAAAAACAAAAAATCATAGAAATACTGAATAAATTAAATAAATAGCATTTAAATGATAAATTTACAGCATGAGGACAATTAAATAAGTACTTATAGGGTGTTTTTTATGGAGGTATACAACTTCTAACTGGATAACTGTCAAACTAGCTGTCATACTAATAAAGTGTGTTCGACTTTTTTTCAGTATATGTTGGCAAATCACCATGGAAAGACTTACACCAGAACAACGTTTACTAATCGTGGAAATTTATTTCCAAAATTCGTGCTCTGTTCTCCAAACTTATAGAGCACTTCGTCAAGTTTACGGTGCGCATAATCGTCCATCTGAGCAGCTAATACGCAATACGCAATGGATCAACTCACCATATTTACTCTTTGTGATAATATTTATCCAAATCGAGCCTATACCGTGCGTTCAGAAGATACCATCGTCGCTGTAGACGTGAGTGTGAGAGAGGACCCGAATTTATCGATCCAAAGCCGTTCTCAGCAACTCTGTCTATGTCCGTCCACTACTTGGAACATTTTGAGAAAAGATCTTGGCCTACATCCATATAATATCCAACTCGTGCAAAAATTAAAGCCAACGGACCATCAATTGCGACGTGTGTTCTGTAAATGGGCTGAGAATCAACTGGAAGTTGAATCAGATATTTATCGTCAGATCATTTTTAGCGATGTGGCTCATTTCTGGCTTCACGGGTTTGTAAACAAGCAGAATTGTCCTTTTTGGAGTGAGCACAATCCTCATAAGACTCTTGAGACTCCATTACATTCCGAAAAATCACTGTTTGGTGTGGTTTACATGCCGAAGGCGTCATCGGCCCATTTGTCTTTAAATCCGAAACCGGGGAAAACATTACCGTGAATGGTGAACGCTACAGACAAATGATTCGTGATTTTTTATTCCTCATGTCATTGGAAATCGTTTGGAGGTGAAATGGTTCCAACAAGACGGCGCAACATCCCATACAGAGCGTGCAACCGAGCGTGACTTTGCTGAGCCAAAATTCAACCAACGACCATACCACGTCGAGTTAATCGGTTCTCGTCAGATCACCGTAATTAAACGACGCTGGGCGCGGTTAGTACGTAGATGGGGGACCGTTTGAGAACAACCGCGTGTCGTTGGCCAGTCCCATCTACAGAGTTGACGTAGATAATATACGTGGTATCACAATGGACCTAAATTGGTCTAAGTGTGTCGGCTTCTGCCGACAGCCACATAAACCTAACCCAACGTTTGGTGACCGAACCATCTCAAGAAATGACAGGTGAGTTGGCCCCTCGTTCGTGTGATTTGATACAGTTGGACTACTTTTTGTGGGGGTACGTCAAATATCTGGTCTATGCCGATAGAACTAGCAACGATTAATCACTTTGAAGCAAACATTCGAGGCACTATTGACGAAATAAGATCTGACAGGATGGCGTTCAAAGGCGCAGTCGCGGAGGCCATATGCCAAAAATTATTTTTAAAAATTAAATGCCATGAAATTTGTGAGCTAATAAAGCCAAAATTTGGTTATTCCATTTTTTATCATTGTTTTATTTTTAAAAAAAAAGTTGTATGCCTCCATAAAAAACACCCTATACATATAAAACATATGATTTATAAAACTGTACAACATGATGCAGGTTCATACAGAAATTAAATTATTACAAAAATAAATTGTAAGTAAGGGGTCTACGATCAACATTTAATCATGTAACAAACTATCATTCAAAAAAGCCTTGTGAGACACCAGCGTAAAAAAGGAATTGTGTTGAGAAGAGCTGTCGCCATTGAATGATAACTCAAAACGAACTCGCAATAAATTTACTAAACATGTTTCAAATCAACAACAGAAAAAGCAATAATGAGGAAAAGAGCACTTACATTTTGATCCCACTCGTAATTATGTAAGTATAAATTTATTTTATGAATGCAGGAATCACAAATGCAGTTTCGGCTGCCAAATTTTCGCCAACTCTCGTCGCAAAGGAGAAATCATACATTCTTAAAAAACCGTAGCTATTTACATACTATCTGTTTCAATTGAAAATTCACGTGTGCCGCAAATTCAATAATAAACATTTTAATTAAACGAATACCAGTACAATTAGAATATATTCTAGACAAGCACATGCTTAGTTAGTTTATTTTAAACATTAAATAAACGTACACAGATGATGCACAAAGAATCTTCTAACTTTTGTTTTGTTTTGGTAAACAATAGAAAAATATTTTTTTATGTTTTTCTCTACAGATTCAAGTTTATATACATTTGTATATATTTTCTGTTGGGTTTAAAATGTCATTGACCTTTGGGATGGCGCGTGCCTTCTTTGCAGTTATATTATATTTCTTTTTTTAATAGTATTTGGCTAACAAGTTGTACGCTTTCTTTGTTTATTTAAGATTGTATCTTTTTTTTTGTTATTGCTTGTGGTAAGTAATGAGGTTTATTTATTGGGTGTTCCCGCCATCTATGTTTGAATTGAATGTCTATTACCTAAAATAAACTATGTTCTGAACACTTCCTAAAAAGTAAACTGTCAAACAATAAAGATGGAAGGAATTTCCTAAAAGATTTCTTCACGATTAAGTCAGACACACGAGGCGTTTTTTCCTTTAATTAATCTCTTCATCAAGGCGAATATAATTCGAGGCGAAATTCATATTCAGGAAATCTTTGGGAATAAGTGCGAACATAATGGTCCTTCGTAGTCCGGATCTTTTAAGGTAAAGTAAATTATAAATAAAATTACCTACCTAAAAGAATTACTTACGCGGAAAATTTGGGGAAGCGGTCTGTTATAAGGTGGAGCTGTGCAACGGAGACATCGGTGGATTTACGATTGGAGTGCAAAAAGTAGCAGCTTTATTGCGGTTGCAGTGGAAAAGAACCAGATAGAAGCCGAGATTAGGAGAAATTGTGATTTGGATTAGCTCGAGTTGGATATCGCAGTGAGAACACACACCATTATTACATATATAGCGTTTTGGCGTTTATATTATACTATATACGAGACATGGAGAACTTACGCAAAAGGCGCGGTGTAGCAAAAGGGAGCCTCACTAGATTAGAGAAGTTGGTGGCTGAAGCCAGTGAAGGGAGAATGTCGGTAATCGACGCTCAAATAAAATTAGAAAAGGTGGAAGAAGTTATGAAATCATTTGAGAAAATTCAGATGGAAATCGAAATGTTAATGATAGATGAGGAGATAGAAGCCGAGATTAGTGTCAGGGAAGAATATGAAGCGAAATATTATAGCATAAAGGCGATTTGCTTACATCTTTTGTCACGTGGTACTCACAGAGCAGAATCCACGGGCATCAACGGTGAGGATAATACACATGTGCGAGGTAATGAAACGTCAAATTTAGAAGGTAGCGCTCAATCGTCAGGAGAAGCTCATTCATCTCGTGGCACCAATGAACACGACGAAACTCTTAGGCAGCTAACTGCGAGTCAAAATGCTATTGCGGCAGTGCTTGCGTCTATGTCTGACGGTGATCGTTTAAATCGGTCAGCTTTAGGACAGGGCTTATCTAAACTACCCACTTGCCCACTCCCGACATTTAATGGTGACTTTAGGGAATGGCCAACTTACAAGGATTTGTTCAAAACACGCGTTCACGAATCACCTAATTTATCGGGGGCTCAAAAGCTACAGTATTTAAAACTTTCTTTGAAGGATGATGCTGCTTCTGTCCTGAAGCATACTAATATTTGCGATGCTAATTACGATCAGGCCTGGAGGGATCTTTGCGCCATGAACGATAAGGAGAAGGTGAACATCAATACACACATAAAAACTATTATGGAGCAATCCGACGTTGGACCTAACCCTAGTTCAGCAGACATTCGTCGGCTTCATAATACAACTAATGAATCCGTTTCGGCATTAAAATCCTTAGGATTACCTGTAGAACATTGGATAGCTTGGATTATTTACGTGGTTTCTTCTAAATTAGACTCAGAATCAAGGAAGTTGTGGGCTCGGTCTACGGCGACTAATAATAAACCAGTGCTCAAGGATATTTTGGAGTTTTTAACAAATAGGCAGTTTGAACTTGAAGCATTTTCAAACAAAAAGGGTAATACAACATTGGCAACTAAAAACAATCGTCAGTCGGTATTGGCAGCAGTTTCATTAACCTGTTCTATGTGCGCTGGGGGACATTTTATATCATCGTGTCCTAAATTTAGTAACCTTGATCTGAATGGGAAAAGAAGTTTCATAGCTCAAAAGGGATTGTGCTATAATTGTCTTAACACTGGGCATTCAGTCAAGGCTTGCAACTCAGGAACTTGTAGGAAGTGTAAGGCGAGACATCACACGTCAATTCATACGGATGCCAAGTCCAGCTCAAGAAGTCCAGGTGGTTCAGCCAACGGCAGCTCACCTGAAGGCCAAATGCGAGATAAGTTATCACCGGAAAGTTCAAAGGCAGTTCTTTCAGTGAGAAGTGATAAGGAATCAAAGGGTGTCAAGGGCCATAATCTGCTACCTACTGCAGTTGTATTGGTGCAAAATAAATATGGAGAATTTAAACCATGTAGGGTACTTTTGGATTCAGGGTCCCAGGTAACGCTTATAACAGAAGCATGTGTGCAATATTTGGGATTGCCTAGACAAAAATGCTCAATGGCCATTAATGCAATAGGCGATTGTGAAGCCAAGGCTAGAGGGCAGGTTATATTGAATATTAAATCAAGGATATCCGATTTTTATTTGTCTTCACAAGCTGTTGTTTTGAACTGTATCACCAGTCTTATACCACAGGGTAGGGTGGACTACTACAAGTCATCTCGATTGGGGGACCTTCAATTAGCTGATCCTAGCTTTGGTGAACCAGGACCAATAGACATTTTGTTGAAGGCTGGAATTCTTTTTAAGGTTTTAACTGGGGGTAAAATCTACGACAACAGCAGTCATTTGGTTGCTCAGAATACTGAGTTTGGGTGGCTTTTGGCCAGTGGAGTGGAGGAATCAAGCAGCGGTCAGTTAAGCACGTTTTTCGCTGTTGAATAAAAAAACTCTCGAATGGACAAAATCTTAAAGCCAAATAGGCAGGCTAACAAACTCCTGGATCACACAAATGCAACACAAAGCATTTGATTGGCCTTAGTCACGAAGTGAACCGAAACCAGGATGGCTGCCCATATTCATTGAGCTGGAACCGGCGAACCCCACAGCCGGACCAGTTAGGATGCAGTAAAGTTGGAGGGTTATGATCGACCGTTAAGGAGGAAGAAGATTGTTGTTAAATATTTCTGTTTAAATTATTCATTCCATTATCTTTGCAATTACATAATACCCTGGGAAAATATTTACCTTATGAATTTACCCGATGAACGAGTAAAGTTTTTGAATGAAAACATATTAAACCTCTATAATACACACGTCCCACTAAAAACAAAAAAAATCTTTTGCGTATCCAAACCCTGGCTTACAACAGAAATAAAAGATCTAATGAATCAACGCGATCAGGCCTACCGAAGGTGGATACGTTTTCGAGTGCAAGAACTGCATGCAGCTTATAAAACTTTGCTAAACAAGGTTGTGCAAGAAGTTAGAGCTGCAAAAATATCTTTCTACTCCAACCGCTTAAATGTCCGTTCTGATACTCGTAAGCTATGGAGTAGTCTTCGGGAACTTGGAATCGGCAAGCAACGTACTCTATTGCAAAACAACATTGACGGTAATGAATTGAATCGTAAGTTTTTGTCTGCTCTCAGTACTGCTCCCTCGATTGATGTTGAACATCTCAATGACCCAACAACAACCCTCTCAGATTCCTCTTTTAGCTTCTCGTGTGTAAATGATTTAGATGTTTTAGAAAGGTTTCTTTCAATAAAATCTAACGCATACGGAGTAGATGAAATTAACCCAACTTTTCTAAAAGCCATATTACCTTTGTTGCTACCTTTTTTTACTCATGTGTTCAATACTGCAATTACTACTGGCATTTTTCCATACCAGTGGAAACTCGCTAAAATTATTCCAATCCCAAAGAATTCATTACGAGATGAATTCCGACCAATCTCAATTTTACCCTTTTTATCAAAAGTCTGTGAACGAATCATACAAAAGCAACTAAATGATTATATTTCACGAAACAACTTTTTAGTAAGCATTCAATCCGGTTTCCGTCCTAAGCACAGCTGTACAACAGCACTCATGAAAGTCATTGAAGATATAAGGGATAAATTAGATGATAATTGCGTTACCTTTTTGGTTCTATTAGACTTTTCCAAAGCGTTTGATATGGTCAACCACTCTGTTCTCTTAAAAAAGTTGCACCTTGAGTTTAACATTTCTCCAGAAGCCATTAAATTGATTTCCTCGTACCTTATGGAAAGGAAACAAGCCGTATGCATTGATAATCAGCTCTCTGAGTTCCTCCCGATTAAACGAGGTGTTCCTCAGGGATCGATTTTGGCTCCTCTGTTATTCTCTTTGTATATAAATGAAATAGCTTCCATAATACCAAATGTATCTAAGCATTTTTATGCCGATGATATACAATTCTATAAAAGTTGCTCCTTAGGTCTTTTAGAAAACTGCGTTTGCACTATAAACGAGGAACTAGATCATATTTCTACTTGGGCAGTTAGCAATGGTTTGACCCTTAACCCAACAAAATGTAAATGTATAGTTATCTCTAAAAAGATATTAGATCTATCCTGCTTTCCATCGGTGCTTCTGACCAGTATTCCCTTAGAATTTTAAACCACTTCAAAAAACCTTGGTATGGTATTCAATAGAACACTAACATGGACCGATCACGTTAATTCAACAGTCGGAAAAACATATGGAGTTCTTAGATCTTTGTGGGCCGTTCAGCAGTTTACCCCATTAAATATTAGAATGGTTCTTGCCAGGACCTTGGTAATCCCAGTTCTTACTTATGGTTGCGAAATATACTACAATTGTGATTCTGCAAGCAGGAGAAAGTTGCAAGTAGCATTTAATAGCACGATTCGTTACATTTTCGGTCTCAAAAAATACGATCATGTCTCACATCTATATCTATGTTCGAAAACTTTATTAAGTTTCGTGCGATGAACATACTTTTTACTATTATAATGACAAAACAGTCAACTTACTTGTATGAAATTCTTCGATTTCCAGCATCAAACAGATCAAACCATTTAATACTCCCTCGATTCTCTTGTCTCACATCAGAAAGACAATTTTTTATTGCTGCAATCCGTCTTTGTAATTCACTACCACAATACTTGCGGGAGTCAAGCAAAACTCAACAGTTTCAAAATAGACTGAAAATTTTCTTTATTAGTCAAAGCAACTAACTTCTTTTTTTAATTTTTTTTTCTTTTCTACCTTTATGAATCTTTCTACCTTTCAAAAATGTTCTACCCTTTTTCTTTCACCTTTTCTTTTTTATTTATATACTACATACGTTATATATTTTTCAAAACCCCTAAATAGTTACCTACGTCAATTCAATTTTGTTTTTTGTTTTTTTTTTCATTTTTCTTCTTTCTTAAATCATATGAATTGTTATATTTATAAGCAAAATCCTTGAATATTGAACTTTGTAAATCCATAAACTATCACTAGTTTATAAGATTTATCTTACCGTGTTAGTATTTACTCGAAATAAACTAAACTAAACTAAACTAAACTAAACATATAATGTTTTCTATTTAAATTTTAAAATAACCCTTTCAGTAAATTATATTAAATTAAATTGTAATAATACTTATTATCAGGATTACATTAATGGCATTATAGATACTTTTGTTAACTTTTTAATGTTAAATAAAGTCAATGTTAATATCAATACCAACGAAGTTTCTTAAAAATATGCCACTCGGAATCGGCATTAAACGGTACTCGTAGGTAGCTTAAATTCATATTAAAAATAACACTATGTTTAGAGAGAAGCTGGGTTATATGCCCTCTATAGGCTGTTAATGCGTTTATCAGAATTTCCATATAAATAAAACCTTCTGTTAAAAATAAATAATTAAGGTCTGTTTGACAAAACAAGTATGATCTTTAAATTTAAAGCTTTGTGAAATGAGCGTCTAGTCTAGCACACGCAGATGATGAAAAAGCGAACTCGCTTACCTTTTTGGCTGATTGGAATGTAATGCCAAATTAATTTGTGTTTTTTTTTGTAAATCGCAAGTGTAGATTTGTCCAGTGAAAAATGGTAGTGTCAAGAATTGTTCAGTAACTAAAATAAAAAGAAAATAATAAAACAGCTTATTGAGTTCGTCTGTATACCTCTGTAAAAAAAAGGTTAAAAGCGATAGCATTGCCGCACACAAATGTGCCCGTCACACCATGGAGCATTTTTGAAATGAAATTAAGATTTGGATTTTTTTTTAATACATAATTGCATAAGTTCGAAGTCGAACCCGATTTTTAATGATTGCGCGAATGGCTGAATATGATACGAGGGTGGGTCAATAAGTCCGTGACTTTTGGAATAAAACACAGATTTTTTGATAAAAAAATAATTTTATTTTTCAACGTAGTCTCCCTTGAGCTCTATACACTTTGTCCAACGCTTCTCCAATTTTTTTATCCCTTCCAAAAAAAATGATTTGTCGAGGTCCTCAAAATAGGCCTTTGTTTGCGAGATGACTTCATCATTGGAGTCAAATCTTTTTCCACCAAGCCATTTCTTCAGGTTTGGGAACAAGAAGTAGTCGCTCGGAGCCAAATCTGGAGAAAAGGGTGGATGAGGGAGCAATTCATAGCCCAATTCATGGATTTTTGCCATGGCAACTGCACATGTGTGCACCCTTGCATTGTCTTGGTGGAAAAGAACTTTTTTCTTGGCCAAATGAGGTCGGTTTTTTTCAAATCGTCATTGAATCGGTCCAATAAGTTGGCATAATATTCCCCATTGATTGTTCTTCCCTTTTGAAGGAAGTCAATTTTGTGAATTTTTCGATTGTTTCGGGTGTAGAGACCTCAACTGGGCGTCCAGGACGTTCGGCATCTTCAGTGCTTGTACGGCCACAACAAAATTCAGTAAACCACTTTTTTACCATTGAAATCGATGGTGCAGAGTCCCCATAGTATTTATCAAGCTTAGCCTTGGTCTCGGTAATGGTTTTTTTTCGCAAGAAATAATGCTTAATAAGCACAACGAAATTCACTTTTTTCCATTTTCTCCTCAAATTAGTGAGTAGTCTGATAAAAATAGCTGTCAAACACAAACTAACTGACGCAGCAAGTTTAAATTTTGACAGGAGTCAACTGACAGATGCCTGTTGACAGGAGCAGTGTTGCCGTTTCAGTAAAGAGGTCAGAAATTCAAAAAGTCACGGACTTATTGACCCGCCCTCGTACAGTAGGATGTCCCATATCGTGTAGGAACGGGCTAAAAATAACACTGCACCAGCGACCCCCAAAAAACAGCGCTTGCCATGAAAGGCGTCTAATACTAAAGGGAGAAATCACATCTATGCAATTTTACCATATTCATGTGAGCCTACCTAGCGGACCGTTTAACTAATTGAAACTGTCTCGCAAATGTGCATGCAAATTGCAAACCCGTGGTTTGAGACAACTGGAAATAACCTTCGTCGAAAAACGTATAGATCAATCAGAATACAATGAACATAAAGCACATATAGGGCCTAAAACTTAGCTTCTTCAGACACTTGCTTGTGCGAAGAGGAAGGCACCTACAGTCTATAGAGCTGACAGCTGCAATGTCATTGTAAATGAGTGTCGGGATAGATGATGAGGGCGAATTCTTGATGTTTTTAACAAATGACCAAAAGTTGTTACTACCAGTGGGACTTTGTAGTATTTTTTGCCTCAACATTTGGTCATAGTAGAATTTGACACGATTAATGTGCGCATTGCAGTCATTTCTGGCTCGTTTAAACTTTTTACGGCTTTCCTCAGATGGGTTGGCTTTGAATAGCCTTTTGCTTACCTCTTTTAACCTGATAGTCTCTTTGCAGCTCGAGTCACACCACGCGTTATCCTTGGGTTTGATGAGGACAAAACGAATATGCTGTCAACGAGAAAGGACTCTCAACATCGGCGACTCGGACAAAACGTCATGATGGACAGATACAATTTCGAAGTAGTTAAAGACTTTGTCTACCTGGGCTCCACTATCACTTCGCAAAATGACATCGGCGCAGCGATCAAGCGAAGAATCACTTTTGCCAATCGCTGTTTCTTCGGGCTAAGAAGGCATCTAAGAAGTAAAGCCCTCTCTCATAGAACCAAGGTGATATTATATAACCCCTTAATCATCCCGGTCCTGCTGTATGGGGCAGAAGCATGCACCCTGTCAAAAGCGGGTGAAAACCTTCTGGGATGCTTTGACAGAAAGATTTTTCGAGTGATATTCGGTCCAGTTTGTCACGATGGAGTGTGGAGAAGAAGATTCAACGACGAACTATACGGGCTATACAGCGACGCTTACCTGGTCAAATAGCTAAAAATACAACGGGTGAGATGGATGGGACACGTGGAGCGTATGGACAACAACGCACCAGACCGACGAGTCTTAGAATCCACCCCCGAGGGCCAACGCAGCAGAGGAAGACCCCACCTGGCGCGCACAATTGGAAAACGGCCTCAACCAACATGGTGTGCGTAACTGGAGGCAGCTCCACCCCGGACTGTAAGCGCCACCAAAAGTAAAACTAAGTTGTTAAGCGTAGGATGCGTTATCGCCGGGATCTGAGGTAACTTCTCATGCAGTGGAAACCTTGGATCAACTACATAACCAGCGGTTCAAGATAAAAAAAAAACAGTTCGACGATTTACAAGCCTTATAAAATATGTTGGCCGATGATTATCAGATTAGTTACGCCCTATGAATAATATTACTATTTTAAATAAAACTAAAATAAAATACAAAATTGATCAAAAGAAAACCTGCTAAGCCCTCCCAAGCAAAAAAAAAATTAAATCAGAAAATTTGCTAAGTCCAAAAAATCTTGATTAAATAAAGAAGATACAAGTTTTGCCTCTATATAATGCTAAGGGAGGGAAAAATACACAAGCAGGATTTTTGAACTCTTAGAATTCATCCTAATTTAGGTTTAAGGGGTTTTTTTTCACTCTACTGTAAAATTTGTCAAAGTGGACTTAGCAGCTCTGCACATTTAGCTGACGATTTAATATTTATCAAAGTCGGTCTCAATGTAGTTTAACAAAACATAACTCGCCTCGAGTTTAGATCAGAACCATTAAAAGTGATTTCAATTGCAGTGTAAAAAAAAGGAAGAAAAACTTACCTTGGCTGTCGATCACGTGTCTCTCGTCGCTGCATTCTTATTATTGGCTGAAATTTCCCAAAAACTTCTTGGAATTTTTAACAACCAAGAACCAACGTAAAAAATGCGCCAACACACTCGCGACGGAGCACTAATTTTGTTCGCATCAATTTGTTAGTCGTTTTTTTTTTTGTTTTTTTTTGTTAAGCGGACAAAATTAAAAATGCAATTTTATTTCCGTGTTAGAGAAGAGGGTTGTCAAAGTTTCGCACCACTCGAATGGAGTTCGGATCATATGTTGTCTGACAAACCGACGCGGCGTGTTTTCCACATTTTTTCTTCTTAAAATATTTTTTTATTTTTTGTATATTTTGATTTGACAGGATTTTTCAAAAAATATAGTTGCTTTGATTGATTGTTGTTGATTAATTACACTGGATGTGTGCGAATTAACTACAAACACACTTTGTATGGTTTTTGAATATAATTTTTATGTACATGTATTGAGAAGAACGGTATTTTTTTTTTATAAATCAAAAAGAGAACCGGAAGTTAAACAAATTGCTGGTTTCGATTTTGTATTTATTTATGTTTGGTGGTAGTTTATTGCTTGATGTTTGTCGATTTCTCAAATATTTTGTAATATTGAGCAGGTGACTTACATTTTGATGTTCTTTGTTTTTTGTTTCGTGTTTATTGTTTATCTGTCAATCACTGCACTTGGATTAAATCATTTTGACTTGCGTTACATTTACATTAGTTACCTTCATACATATGCATGGGAAATTAGATAGATGCATTTGTTTTAATTGCACACAGCAGTTTTACTGAAGAGTATCGCTAGCTCGTCCCTTGTTTTGTTTCGCTGTCTTTGTCGGTATGATGTCTGAAATTAAAAATTGGAAATTGTTAGATATGTATATCATTTTGATTTTTTTTTCGAGCGCTTCGCATTTGTTTTAAAACTTTAAGTCTGATACGCTGCTGATGCGAAAACGAATTTTAATGTGGTCCCCGAATCGACAGCAATACGTTTACGAAAAGGCAGCGGAAACATATGTTAGAAGAGTTCCAACAAATACACAAACAAAATTGAATTGAATTTTCTGTCAAAAACTTTAGATATTTGAAAAAACTTTTAGAATGAATAAAAATATCGATTTAAATAAATAATTTACGATTTAAAGTTACCAGTCAAAAAGTAAATAAATATTTGGCATTCACGGCCAATACGGGCCCAAAGCTTCTCCAACCAATTGCCTGAGCGAAGTAGAAGGGACCTACAATTTTGAACCGAATACGAACGGAAAATTTGAGAAGCTTGTTGATAGTCTTGGATGTTTGTCAAACGTTCGCAAGAGGCGGGCGTGGAAACAACTTTAAGGTGTTACTTGGCATCGGCGGGATTTGAACCTGAGACCTTTAGACTAGTAGTCCAACACACTAACCTTGGCGCACACGAAATTTACCAGTCAACAATTTCTAAATCAATTTCACATTCAACGGTCAAGGAATTCGTACTTACTTAACGGGCGCCCGACCCGTGGAAAGTCTCTGCCTGAGACAATGCAGCCTTCCAACCTCCGCGATCCCGGGCACGCTTTTTCCAGTTGTCCAGACCAAGCGCTCTGGCATCCGCGGTAGCTTGGTCTTTCAAACTGAGCTTCGGTCTTAATTGCCTTCTCGAGCCGGAGGGCTGGGAGTCGCCGTTCCTCTTGGCTGGGGCATTGTTGTCCATTCGCTCGATGTGGCCGAGCCAATGCAGTCGACGTATTTTAGCTTTTTGGAATACATCCACATCTTGGTACTGGTCACATAGTTCGGAATTATATCTTCTCCTCCATTCGCCCTCCTCGCACACAGTACCAAAAATCCGACGTAGTATTTTTCTTTCGAAAAAACCCAAAATTTGCTCTCCTTTCTTTCTTATCGTCCGGCACTCGATTTTGGACCCATTTGTTTCGCCGAACCGAAGTAGCAACGGTTTCATGGGGTAATTCTCCGCCGGATCCCCACTAAGGTGTCATTTGTGGAGTTGATTTGTATCCGAGGTAGGTGAACTCCCTTACAACATCGAAGTTATTGCTAACAACAGTCCCTTTTTGTACTAGTCAGTGGGCAGATGTTTGTTTGTTTGTTGAAAGCAAGTACTTCGTGTTGTCCTCGTTGACATCAAGGCCAACCAATTTTGCCTGTTCTTAAATCGTCATGAAAGCCTCTAACACGGCACGCTGAGATCGGCCGATGATGTCGATATCGTCCGCGTATCCCAGTAGTTGGACGAAACTGTTAAAGATAGTGCCTTCCGTATTGACACTTGCCCTACGGGACTATCTGCTCCAGAACAAGATTGAAGAAGTCACATGACAGCGCATATCCTTGTCGGAATCCGGTACAGGTTTGGAATAGTTCGGAAGCACTGTTTCCATACTGCACATTGCACAGCCTGTTTTCCAGCGTAACGCGACACAACTGGATCAGTTTTGCCGGGATCCCGAATTCATAGCCATCGCCAAGTACAGCTTCTGGCGATGAATGCTATCATATGCGGCTTTAAAGTCAATGAAAAGATGGTGGGTCTCGACTTGAAATTCATTGGTTTTTCCGGGACTTGTCTCAGTGTGAAGATTTAGTCTATTGTCGATCTGCCGGGCCGGAGCCACCCTGGTACGTGCCAATTAGTGTGTTGCTGACAGTACGTGAGATAGGATCTTATATGCGACATTTAGCAGATACATACCTCGATGGTTCTTGCAAGACATACGATCGCCTTTCTTGTATATGGGGTATGAGCTAATGGTCCAGTCATCGGGCGTGCTTCCTTCCACCCGTACTTGGTTGATGATATGGTGCATGCGTCCTACCAAAATATCACCTCCGCATTTGAAAAGCTCAGCTGGTAAACGATCAGTTGTTCTTTAGTTTTTTTACAGCTATGCTAACCTCTTCAATAGTGGGTGGAACTATCACTCTCTCTACATGATGCCCATTTATCAGTTGCTGCAAATGATGCTTGAACACATCTACTATTCCCTGTGCTTCGGTGACTAAGTTTCCTTCTCTGTTTTTAAGAGCCTGCGTTCCGGTCTTAAAGCCAGCAGCCAGCTGATTGGCCTTTTTATAAAACTCGGGATATTGTTTCGATCGCGAGACTCCTCGATTTCCTTGAGCTGGGAGATTGTGTATACCCTCTTCTTTCCACGCAAGATATTCTTCTCCTCCCTTCTCATGGCTTGATACTCTTCCCGTGTTGCCCTAGTTTTGCGTTGCAGCGTTTGTACATGTGCACGTTCTGTCACCATTTTTCGTGGTATGATGATAAGTGCATCATACCACGGGCTTTTTCTATGGGGTATCCTACGGTGCTCTCGGCTACCTCTTCAATGATGTCGCGATACCGGTTCCACATATTGTTGGCGCCTGTGGCTGAGTGCAGAGCGGAAAATCCCTCGCTGAGGCGCTCTCTGTAGACTCTGATTACTCTAGTCGTGCTAGGGCGTGCCTGAGGGGTGCGCAGCTTCTTCTCGTTGCACAGTCGAGCTCTAAATTAAGCCGCAACAAGAAAATGGCTAGAGCCGACGTTTGCCTCTCGGAATGTGTGCACGATCAAGATGTTGGATGCGTGACTTTCATCGATTAGCACATGGTCTATTTGGTTGGCGGTTCGGCCATCTGGAGAGCGCCAGGTTGCTTTGTGATTTCTGCCTGAACATCAAATATAATTATTTATATACGCAGTGGAACAGCGTACAGCAAAACGGAAAGAAGATGATTTCGTCGTGTCAGTTTTGTATTAGAAATTTTGTTTTTAAATAAAATTAAAAACAAATCTTCTTAGATAGCTTTTTCAGATCACACAATCATCATAATCTCCACCGACGGTTTTTCAGAGTTTTTTTTAACTTTAAGTTTTGGAAGTTAATGTTTAAAACTCCTCAAAGCCTCAAACACTAGTTGTAGTCGCAAGGATTTTTGAGTAAACTCACAGAAACATACAGAAAAACGGCTGGCCAGAAAAGCTTTCATACATTTCTTTTTTCTTTTTATTTTTCCTTGATGATTGGAAAATATTTTGACTCTCATAAGTTTTGTAAGTTGTTAGCAATAAGGCCTTGCGTCATTTGCATTAATATTGTTTGCTGACGACGGAGCAATAATAAGTGAGGACGAAACGTCCCTGTAATCAGCACTTTATGATTTTGTGGATGTTTTGGAGGGTATCGTATGAGTCCGAAAAAAGACTGTAATACTTTTGCTGCCTGTTCTCTGACCCCCACAGAGCTATCCCAGACTTTTATATGAATGATCTGGTATCTACGGTCAATAGCGAAGCAACCTGTGATGAAGACGTGGATGAAGAATAAGTGGAAGCGTTCTATAATCACACCAATTTATAAATCAGGAAGTAGGCAGGAAGTTTCTAACTATCGCCCCATTTGCAAGATTAGGTAATACAATTCCAAAAATCTTTGAAAAACTGATTTATGTAAGATTAACTCAAATTCTTAAAAGTACTTTTTCTCCCTATTTTTGCTGGTAGATCTTAGCACAAAGTTACACTTTTTTCCAACTACGTATTAAACGGACTAGAGAAAGGGTATCAATTTGATGCTGTCTATACATACTTCTCCAAAGCCTTCGATCGGGTTAGTTATGATACATTACTTATGAAGTTAAACAAAAAAGGATTCCACTCTAAACTCTTGAACTGGATAAATGCATACCTAAAGGGTCGTCTTCAGTATGTTCGTATAAATACCATTCTCTCGTCACCTATAAATGTTACCTCGGGTGTGCCGCAAGGAAGCCATCTTGGGCCGCTCTTTTTTTTTGTTATTTGTCAATGATATTCCAAACGATATTGCATGTCATTACAAGAAGATCTTGAGAGATTATCAAATTGGTGTTTGGTTAACTCCTTACACCTTAATATTGCAAAATGTCAAAGTTTAACGTTTTGTCGGAATCGTTCTTCAATTAACTTCTCTTACAAAATAAATTCAAAGGAGCTCTGGGATCCACACACGTTAAAATGTCTGTTTTTTGCATTTGTAAGATCTACTATTGAATATTGTAATACTATTTGGAGCCCTTTGTATGCAGTTCACTCTTTTAGAATAGAGAAAATATAAAAACGTTTTACAAGAGTATTAGTGAAAAGACTTCACTGGGACATGGATATGCCTTCCTATGGAACAAGGTTCAAATTATTTGGTATCCTGCCTCTTAACATTCGAAGAAAGTTCGCTGAGGTTATGTTCATTCGTGACGTATAGACAAATCATATTGATTGTTCCGATATTCTCGCCTTAATTAACTTCGATGTTCCTGCGAGGAGGCTTAGAAACCGATTGTTTTAACATTCCATACCACAGAACAAATTATGCTGCAAATGAACCATTAACTAGGTGCTTAAGAGAACCCAATACCGTTTGCATTCAAAAATAATTTGCTATTAATCTTAAGTAACTTTAATGGTGGCAATGTGTAATTTATTTATTTATTTTTCTTTTATATTATTAATATTATTATTATCAAGTAATCACTAAAGTATTATTGTAACTTTGTTTGATGAAATAAACTAAACTAAACTAGACATTTATTAAGCATCGCTTAAGCTTAGCGTGGATGAATTGGCGGGGAAGACTTGAATACCCCCTAAGCCGAAAATAAAGCTCTACACGACAGTTGCACAAAACGTATGAGGGCAAATTATTGGCAACTAATATGAAGATGACATGAAAACAACCTTCTTTTTACGACCATTAATATCGCGATTTCTTCCTCCGGCGATAGCACATGTTTCCATCAATGGTTTCTGTTTATTGCGTTGAGTTGAGTAATGGACAAATCCCGATAAAGTGAGTACACCTTCTTTGGCTCGTAGATTGCACGCTGCACTCCTCGTTTTGGTCGGTTCTATATGGCATATATTTTAACTGCTGAAGTTCGCCTCTAGCTTTAAAAAAAGGATTATAACCCGGTCAGGTTCGCCGGTTCGACCTCTTTTTGAATCACTTCGTGGCTGAGGCCAATCAAATGCTGATGTTGCTGCATTTTTGTGATTCAGGAGTTTTTAATCCCGCCTCTCTTTCGTGCTTGTATTGGAAAGTTGATTGATATGGCCTTTTTGGCAGGGTTCGTAGAATTTCTCCTTGGAACATGATATTACCATCTGAGCCCGTCGCGCTCTTGGAGATACATAAGTTCTTGGAAGTGAAGGCTTCCTCGGATCTGGAAACTTCTAATTCGATCAAGATTTGTTACTCTTGCTGTCATGTCATCTTCATCTCAGCTTCCGATAATTTGCCTTAATACGTTTTGTACGCTGTCAAACATTGAGTGCCGGGCGCACAATTGACGTGCAGGCTTGACATCTTAACAATCTCAGTATATTAAGGATGACCAATTTCCGATTTTAATTGTTTTTTTTTTGAAGGCATCAGTGATAAGGGGGAATACATGTTGTATACAAATATTTCCGTTATCTACTTCCTGAATCGTAGAATGTTCAGGTGTTGCAAATGTCATGTTAATGTCTTTTAAATTTGTATAGGATTTAAGGAAATTCCTTATAGAAAGTCATTAAAGCATTCCGGTTTTGTGGAACGCATGAGTCGTCTTTAACGACCGTATTTAATTTCCACCTTTTCCTATGCGACTCTCGTCCCACAAGCAGCATAACACTTTTTAGTTGGTTCTCAAAGATGTGCCGTTAGATTGTATACGTTAAGTTTTAAATGGACAAAGAACAAACGTCAGCTTTTTGGCATGTGTAAATATTTTGCACGTCGAGACAAAAGACAGGAATTGTGCTATTTCTGTCAGCCTTTCTATTAATACAAGGTGGCGCAAAAGTAATCCTCCTACCAGAAAATGCTATAAATTTTGCGATTGGCCCCTAATGTCAGTTCTGTTTCGACATTTGTGTAGTAAACACATGCGAAATACACGTTAATAAACAATGTTGCGCTACACTGCTCCAGAACGCGGAATATTGGTGACTATTTATTTGAGCAATAATCGGTCGGTGACTTTGGCACAACGTGAATTTCGTCGCAGATTTCCTACCCGTCCAACGCCTAGTGGTGAAACACTGCGACGTTTAGCCGCTCGCCTCGAAGAGACTGGCACAACACGAGATGCTGCCAGGCGTGGCAGACCCCGGAGTAGCCATTCTGCAGAGAATATTGCTGCTGTAGCCGAAGATGTCATGGAAGCGCCGTCGACATCGACCAGACGACGTGCCACGCAAATGGGTATCAGTCGACGGTCTTTACAGCGAATTTTGGTACAAGATTTGAAGATGTTTCCGTACAAAGTCCAGACGGTGCATCAGCTGTTAGCTGCTGACCGCCAATCGCGTCTAACATACGTTCAAGCCATCCTTAATTACCACCAAGAGGAAGATGATTTTTCATCAAAAATAATCATGAGTGATGAGGATCATTTCCATCTTAGCGGGTACGTAAATAAGCAAAATTTACGCTTCTGGGGCACTGAAAATCCGCGTGTAACCCACGAAGAGCCATTACACCCGCTCAAAGTCACTGTATGGTGTGCTGTTTTCGCTGGAGGAGTCATCGGACCTTTTTAATTCGAAGACGTCGCGGGCCAAACGTCGCGACAAAAACTGTGAATGGTGAGTTCTTTTTGCCGCAACTTGATGAATTGGGATTGGAAAACATGTGGTTCCAACAGGACGGTGCAACGGTACACACTGCACGTGCCACAACCGATATGCTGAAGGATGCATTTCCCGGGCGCCTAATCTCCCGTTTTGGCGATTTGCACTGGCCAGCAAGATCGGCTGATTTGACCGCTCCAGACTTCTTTTTGTGGGGCTTTTTGAAGTCGCGGGTTTATGTCACCAAGCCTCAGACTCTTGCAGCTCTTAAAGACAATATCCGTCAACAATGTGAGGACCTATCGCCGGAAGTTTTGGCCAAAGTGATGGAAAATGCCATAAAAAGGGCTCAAATGACAATCAACTGTGGCGGCGGCCATTTACATGACATCATATTCTCGACTTGATGTAAAAAAAAATAAAAGACCAAATAAAAATAATCCACAAGAAGAATCAAAGTTTTTCATTTTTTTTTTAAATTACAGCCAAAAAACATCGGAAGGTTATTTTTGCGCCACCTTGTATTTGAAAAATATATTTAAACTGTTTTCAGTAAACCACTGATCAGAATACTTTTCTTAAACACTATACAGTGGGTGATCAATTATTACGGCCACATGGAAAAATATAACTTTTTGAAAGATAGACCAACATAACTTTTGTGATTTGAATTTTTAAAGCTTTATTTATTTATTCATATTAGAAGTGACTTATAAGCTAATACAATAACGTAGTTTTAATAAGAAAGAGAACAGTAAAACTGAACAAAATTAGTATTTTGTTACATTGCCTTTTGCTGCTATAACAGCCTTAACCCTTTTTGACATACTTTCGATGCATTTAAAGCAATTAGTTTTAATATTTTCGCTCCTATGCCATACTTCGATAAGACGTTCGATCAATGCTCGTTTATTTGTAATTTTTTCCTTGCCTATTTCTCTCTTCAACAGTTCCCAAAGATTTTCTATGGGGTTAAGGTCGGGAGAGTTTCCCGGCCATTCCAGAACCTCGACATTTTTTTCCTGCAAAAATGCAGTCACTCTTTTTACCTTGTGGCAAGGTGCAGAGTCATGCATAAAAACAAAATTGCCATTTGGGAACCATTCCTGCACTTGTGGTAACATTTTCGATGATAAGACCTGAATGTACTGGTCTTGACGCATGGTTCCTTCAACAATGTAGAGACGTCCAGTTCTTTGCCCACTGATGATTGACCAAACCATAATGCTTAGAGGATGTTTCACACGTTCTTCTATGCATTCGCTTTTATATTTTTCGTTTGCCCTCCTCCTAACAAACTCGGACTTATCCGGCAAAATCTGAACCGTTAAAATGCGTGCCACGAAAATCGTTAAAATATCTCCAAAATATAAAAAAAAAATCTATTGAAAGCCGACATATTAAGTTCTCACCATTAACCAGTCTTCGGATGTCCAGTCCTTATGAGCCTTAGCCCATTTAAGGCGTTTTTCCACCATCGCCTTTGTAAGGAGTGGCTTCTTTGCTGGACGGCGGCAAGCAAAACCCATTTCTTTTAGGCGACGTCGAACTGTCATATCTGAAATCTCAATTCCTGACTCATATATCAAATTTGTTAGAACCTTACGTGGTTTCTTTCTATTCTTATCACAAATCTCTTTAATTTTGCGCTCATTTCGTGGCGTTGTTATTCTTTTTCGTCCAGATCTTCCGGCTCTCATAGGCGAAAGGGCAGCATTTTCGTCAACTTTTTTTTTTATTTTGTCCACAGAGGACTTTGCCACTCCTGCAATTACTGCTATTTTTCTCTGAAAATGCTCAGTGTTTAATAGCAGGGTCTTGATTTCAGAATTTTTTGCCGGCGGAAGGTCTTTTCTTCTACCCATGGCTTGAACGGTGTCCTTACCAAAAGAGCTCTATAAGAAATTTCACACCCAAACTGAATGCACACAAACTTAAAAATAAGTAAATACACAGCCTGTTTTTATCATAAATACCGATTCCGAAACAGCAACCTTGGATTTTAAAAAGAAAAGCGTTAAAAAGCTCAAGAAATGAAAAGCTTACCCCATAAAAAAATGAGGCATCCACTTTGAAAAATTGCTGCCAAAAAATAAGCACTGCTTAGTGTTGAGACTTATTATTTTTTTAAAAGCTTATTACCGATAAATCCATTTTTAAATAAAATAAATCTATTTTAAAGGTCTTATAATTCATTTATTTGCACTAAATCCTGAAAAATATATATTTTTTTAAGGTGGCCGTAATAATTTGATCACCCACTGTAGATACCGAAACCGGGACTACCAACTGCGCCAGTTATAAGCCTTACTGCGTGGATAAATGAAAAATAAATTTTCAATTTTCGCCTTACACTTTATTGACCGTATCTATTTGTACAGGGTTTTTATTCATCCACCGAAAACCCACTTTCGTAAATAATTCTTGATGTGGGAATGAAAGAACTTCGGAACCCGGTTTTTTTGTCCTTTCCTCAGCAAGTTGTTTTGGAAATCAAATTTATGTGTATCCACGATGTTCTGGAAATGACTTAAATTCTCATGACCGTGTGGATGGATTGCCAGACAATTCAAAAGGTGGAAGTACATACATAGAATATGATCTTAACGGAATTATGTGGGAACAAAAGTATAATTTAAATATTAGGAATTTGTTGATGTATGAATATGGGAATAACGTACTGTTGCTGTGGTGAGGGTATTCTTTGTATACGTAACTCACGCAGTGCTGCAAATAGATATTTGGCACATAAATTCTGGGCATAACCGCGCCATACACGAGCGATCGATGTAGTCGACTTCAAGTGGAATCAGCCCAAATTAGAGGGTAATTCAAGGCGCTTCATTTCAACTTTGTTTTTCAACAGACGAGTTGGAGAGGGAAACGAGCATGTCGTGGCCCCCCAAATTCATCTGAGTTCGCCCACAAGCGTTGAGTTTTGAATCGGCCGACAGGACATTTGGACTCTTGGATCGCACGGGTATGGGTTTTAGTCTAGGTACAGGTTTTTCGCATATCCAGTGTTAAAATGTCAAACAAATTCTTATCTTTGGCAGCGTACAATTCGAACACTTCAACGAGTTAATATAAATTATTTTGTTTTATAATTCAAAATCAATGGGCTTGCAGCGGTACCACGCTTTGCAGTCCTTCATTTCCGTCCAAAGGGAATTTAGGCGGGAGTTTGGCGGCACTCCCCCGAGTACATGAACCATTATGAGGCTGGTAAACATGTGTGTCAAATCTGGAAGCATCGCACGAAGACCGTACCATCGAGATTGGATCTAAACGGAAATGTAAATAAGCAAAATTGCCGTATATGTAGTGAATTTAATCCAGAAATACTCCATGAGGCGGTACTGCACCCACAATGAGTCACTGTGTGGTGCGCAGTTTCATCAAGGTGCATTGTGGGGCCATACTTCTTTGAAGAAAATGGTGTAACAGTTACTGTCAATGGGAACCAATATTTAAAGATGTTGAAGGAGTTTATCCAGAACTGCGCCGAAAAAGTATCCGAAAAGTATTTGGTGCGCCACCCTGTAGTTAAACCTCTGTGATTGGACGAATACCACATGGCAATATGTGGGGTTCACTGAAAATTTCCAGTTTGGGCAAGTGTAAGAAATCGACCCTAATTCCTCGGTGAGCTACAGATGTCAAAAATACGAGATTCCTTCTGCTTCAGTGTTCGTAGTATTCTAAGGACTCCTGCATACGACCGTCTCGTCGTCGAGAACTTGAATGCGTCTAAAGAACCGTTCCGTGTGCAGAAGGCATACGTCTTCACTACATCTGTGACAGCAATATCAGATGCTGGGCGACGCGTTCAAATAACTAGTTGTAAGCAATGATAAGCGCATTCGAATGATTTAATCAATTATAATGGATTATTGCAATATCTGGAGATATCTCGATTCTTTATTTCAAATCATTCGAATGATCTCTAGCAGGCGCTCGACTCGACACTAGAGCAAAATGTCTCACACACAACTACCAAATAAAACACAAAGAACGCACTTTCCTGCACGCACATACCAAGTCAACCCATTCGTCGCAAAGCAAATGTGATAAAAACCTTGTGAGTGTAAAATGATGTGCAACTACCCCAAGCCCAATAACTCGAATGAAAAAAAATAGTAACATTCATGAAAAAAATCAAGAACGTAAGGGGCCCTTACACGGTCAATCGGTCGACATCATGCATCGTGTATGTGTGGATTGACGCTACCCCTTACACTGTTCAATCGGTTGACGTGAAATTTTTAGTTTTTGTGAGTTTTCGTGGTGTACGGATGTGCGATGAGTGAAACGGACGATTGTATTGCATATATTGCTCTTGCAATATATTCTTGAATTATACTGCGAGATGAACACGGAGATCCGCTGTCTTTAATGAAACTAATTTCATTAAAATGCCAAAGAGTTGGTTCACTGAAATTATCAACACCGGATCAGCTTTTGTTTAATTCATTTAAACGTTTTAGCTCGCGCCAAAAATTCGTTCTCAACGTATTTGTTTTTCTGGTGACATCCGCTTTTTGTGCATCAGGATACTTTTCTTTATACTTTTGCAGTAAAACTTCATAATGTTGCATTTTTTTGTTTCGGTCGCAATAATCTTTTCCTTTGACATCCCATAAACTCTTTAATGACCGATATGTTTCAATTAATTCCGATACAAATGCTCCGTCTTCATCGTCCTTCAATTTTCCGCTGCCGCCAGACATGTTTTCGCTTCCGTGACACGGGACACAATGAAGTAATTACGTCAATCCAACCCTTACACATATCAATCAGCATGACGTTCATCATGCAAAATCAAACTTGATTTGATTTTCGTCAATCAGACTTCACCAAATGTGTGTGACTCATACAGATACATTTTCACAAACACATGCTAGTGATTGATGTCATTCGATTGACCGTGTGATGGCCGCTTTAATTTTGCTTTAATTTTAGAACAAAATGTCTCATCACAACTACATACTTAAACACCGAACACACTACCCACAATCATAAAGCTCGTGAGTGGTGACGGTGAGTTTGTGTGAGAAGAATACCTGTTTCTATATTATTTAAGTATGAAAAGATAATAGCTCATGTTCTCATGGCTTGCTCTGTGTTTTTGATTCGAATGATAAGCAGCTGCCTTTTTCGTATTACCCGTACTCGATCTCGAATGAAAAAAACAGTAGCATTACTATTTAATTTATAATTAGTTACTACTCTTCGAACGAATTGACATTCGAGAACTTTTATATGGATTACTACTTCACTCACATAATGTTTGCGATAAGTGCATTAGCCGTTTGCTCAACTGGTTGAACTCTCGTTGGCTTCGTGTTAGTATTAGTAATTGCTTCCTGTTGCTGTTTCCTTTTGCAAAATGTGTGTTGTTGTTTGTTTTTATATCTCGAGTGATCATTCGATTATTTAGATCACTCGAATACTAATATCTCGATTGTTGGAATCATTCGATTATGCCCATCACTAGTCGTAATCGTAAGTAAACTTGCAGGCGACTTTTGTTGCCTTGGAACTAGAACTTGCCCAATAGCATTATATTCTTGAAATCAAAAACCTTTTGGCAGTAGTGTAATTGTGACTCTCTTGTAAGCCAAAGATAAGTAGGTATCATAACCAGGTGGGGCAGAAGACGGTTTGGCAACAATGTCAAAATGTGAACTTGTCAAAACGTAGCATACGATTTGTGGAATCGAACAGTTCCACCAACTTCCCTTCATTTCTACTAAAGAACAAAGATAATCTGCACATTAATATAAGTACTTAGGTTTGTAAGTGAGTCAGGTGTCTTCAAAAACTTGACACGGCTGATTACGCTTGAAACACCAGAGGGCTGTTAAAAATTGTGTCTACTGCAAACGACCACAAAATGCAACCAACCATATAAACGCTCCCATGCACCGAAGTTATACAATTGAACTTGCTTCAACAGCAGCAAACAGTGGAAGTGTTTAATACCAAACAATACAAATTTAAAATGATAAACATTCTTTAATAATTTTGTTTGACTTCGTTCCTCTCGAAGAAATCATTACAAATGAAACGTTTTCGTTTTACTTGAATAACGACGACGAACCCAAACCCTTACACATACACATTACGTACTCGTACAAAACTTATCAATATAAATTGGTTTGTTATACGTACATATAAGTACCCTTTTCATACAGCGAAAAACCGAGTTTCTGATAAAAAGTTTTCGAAAGTTTGTGAGAGTATTCGCACCGAACACCGACGAGGTTTTGTTTGACGTTTGTCAATCACTTTTACACCTGATTTGACTTTTATTTTAATAAATAAAATTTCGCCCGTATTTTTTATTAAGTTGACGTTAATCATTAACTTTATTGTTTATAATGTATTTTATAATGGTGAAACGTATTACAACAAAAATCAGAACTTAAATGTCAACAAAAATAAAACAATTAGTCTGTTCGCCTATTTTTTGCAGAAACATTTGTTGTTTGTTGAATTTCAAAGAGTGGGACTGAAATTCTCTTAAATGTAAGTAAAATACTAAAAAGTAAACGAATGCATTGAACAAATTTCAGGTTAGATAGACAAAAGACACGAGCAACAACACAAACAGTCTGACACACCTCATTGTATTTCATTGATACTTTCGCGTGTACCTACCATTTGGCACGTCCGAATCTGTTCCACGAGTTAAATAATAAAACACAGTAAACACAGTATTTAAATAAACACTTAACTTAACTTTTTATTCACTAATGGTATCAACTACTTATATTATTTGAGATGTCGTAAGGACATAGTTTATGTATTTATGACAAGCTTATCGAGATGTGTCTCCCACCAAAATCCTTTTCCAACTCCCTATTTGATCACGCCATTCAAAAAACCCTCACCTTAACTGTTCGTTCAGTTTTAACGAAAACTCGCTTGACAGCCTAAGGAGCTGTTCGTTGTGAGTACTTTTAATGACCGCCACAATACTAATAAGATAATTTTGTTATATCGAATTGTTAAAATGTAAAGGACTTCGCGACCAAAATGAAATACTAAACCGGAATAGTGGTTAAATGGCAGGGTTATGATCATATTAATCCTGATCATAGCCTCACCGTCATTAAGGGAGAAGAAGAAGATCATTGACATGATCATCCTTGTAAGATGTGGAGGAAATTCATATCGTACAAGTTTATATTAGTATCCCCTCGATTAAAACCGTTTCGAAGGCTTTTTCGATATCCACTAGACAGTCAGCTTTACATCGTTTGGCATAAAGATTCAAAATTATATCGGAAACCAATTTTGTTATCGCGCCGGGCCAAATAATATCTTTTGGTTTTTTTCCATCCAAGAGTATCAATTGTCATGAGAAGCTTCTCAAATTTGCCGTTCGGATTCGGCTTAAAATTGTAGGTCAGTTTCAGTTCCACTTCGCACAAGCTAGGATTTAGTCCCTGTATGGGCCGTTAGTGCCTAATATTTTTTTCTTTATTTTGTTATAGCGTGCACAGCCGAGTGATTTTTTTCTTTTCTTTGACATTCGTTTAATAATGACTTACTGATTACTACTTTTACAATCTTTTCGATATAAGGCAGGAGACTAGTGGCATATAGCTGGAAAGATCAGAAGGACCTTCTTTTTTGATTATTGGATATATGTACCTTCTATATTTTGCAATAACTCAAGAACTAGTAGGTAGTTGGTTAAAAGACTATTAAAGATAAAAAAGTACGACCGTATGATTTCAACCGGAACAAGATTTAAAACAATGTTAGGAATATTATCTAAGCCGATGGAGTTCTTTTTGTTAAGTTTTCTGAATATATGTCAATTCGTCTAAAGTGGTGAAGTAATTGTCAGTGTTTTGTACTGTCAGTTCGTTCACTTTAAATCTATGTGAGAATCTCAACATAGTTCCTATTTTACTATTGTGAAAAGTCTACAATCCATCAAATACTTCGCTAGTCCTGCTGCTTGCGAAGTCCCCAGCATGATCCGTCTCAAAATGCGAGAATATCAGAATAAACTTATCAACCCCACCATCTATAACAAAATGGTTATCGGTGCTGGGGTAGTCCTGGATATTAGTCCCAGTCTGGGTCAGAAGCGTCGAGAAGGCAGTGGTAATCTCAATTTCAGAATATTGCCAACGTCACGTGGCTTAAACATTTTGTTTATTTTTGGGAACAAATTTCTTGCTTCCAGTAGTCATTTGCACTATTCCGAAACTGCTGGGTTAACGGAGTTTCCACATTCTTCAGCAGGGATTTCAATCTCCGAAGCTATAAATTGTGCGATACGTCTTGAAACTGGCGATGCATTCGATTTATCTGTGTGATAAGGAAGCCGATGTATTCGATTTATCTGTGTGATAAGAAGCCGATGTATTCGATTTATCTTTGTGATAAGAAAGCTCTTAAGTGTTTGACGGGTTTTTATGTAACGCTTTAGATAACATCCCATGCTATTTCGTGATTTTATTTTTAGAACGGATGACTCTATAGCTTGTAAGACCACGCTATTTAAGCTCCCGATATAAGAATTGCACTCCTCGTTGAATACTTCAAGATATAGTGCAGTTCCTATATTTTCTGGTATCGCATCGCTGGAAGCGGCACCAATCAGTCTGCCTAAAATTCAAATCAAGCACCTCTTGCCATGTTGCGAGGCTAAAAGCCGACTCACCAGTTAATTTTACCAGCATTTCTATTGCAAAATGGTTGCTATAATACGGTAGTAATGGAATTCTATTACTATGGGCCGTTTCTAAATATCTATTTGCAATCGGACGTCTGCGATGCAGATCAATGTACCTATACATTTCAGGACAGGAAAGGTGGTGTAACTGGGCTTTATAATATAATGTCCCTATTCGTTCGAAACTTTTGATCGAAATTGTGTGTCAAAATATGACCACTCTCTATTGCGAATAACCACAAAATATCTCCCGTACATTGTTTTTTAGGGGTTACGCCAACTCCAAAATGTCGGCATTCGACAGGTTTTTTCTTTGAACCTATCATTATGATATGATTGATTAATGCACTCAGTTATATAAAAGTATATTGCAGCCGTCACTGTTAAAGAGACAGGGTGCATAATATCACTCATGAATAACATCGCAAACGTCGTCCAGTGAAATGATATCAAAGTCCACATTGTTGAAATTAACTGATTTCGCCTTTTAGATAGAACGGTGTCTTTTTTGCGTTAAAACAAAACTACATGCTTATTCATGATTTTCAAGGTGCCAAAGTAAATACCTGTCATAAGCCAATACACCTTGTTACTTAGCTCCGAAAATGAAACATCCTCTACACATGATAGTTGCGTTAGCCATAAGTCTGTTTTCGCGAATTTTACTCCCTTCATTGATCATCCCTATCGATTTTACCACAACTCTTCAGAATGACAAATGATGCTGCTAATGCTGATTGCTGGCGCTTATTCCGAACTAAAAAAAAGTCCCAGTGTCGCGTTTGAATCTCAATTCCACTTGGGCATTCCATCAAATAAAAACCAAAGTCAAACCCCTTATATTTGTCATTTGCTTAATGAATGCCTTCCAGGGCGCTGTCACTAAATCATCTCCACCTTCACCCAAATAGTAATCTTAATCTTTTGATTAAACTATTCCAACAATGTTTTTTTTTTCTTTTGTGTGCTGACAAAACTATATAACCCACCACACATTAGTGCATATTACTTTCTGCTTCTCGCAACACAAATGAATAGCAAGGCATTAGAAGTGTGTACTTGTTCATTTTCTCTATGAATTCATCAACCTGTCTTTATGGCTATTTTAAAACAAGCGAAATAAATTCGAACAAAATGCAAATAGGGAATCATAGCGCAACTGCAAACTTGTTGTACATGTGGTGAGCATTATATGTGACGACTGTGGTGGGATTGTTTTTTTTTTATTCGACTGTCAGAAAGTGGGTGTGTTATCTTGCTTGAATTAAAGTTTTATTTTTTGCCATTTATATTAAAAGAATGCATTATTAAATTTTAATCTGAAGTCCAATATAACAAAACTTGCCAGTTTTTTTTTCCCAAATAGCAACGGAGCCTTAAGTGAGATAGAAAAATAATGACACTGACAGGTTCAACACGAACGAACGATAGAGAACACAGAACAAAATTAAATGCGCTGAAAAGGGAAAAACATTCATGTACACCTGACATCGATTTTATGACACTCTATCTGGACGTGTTCTTCTTTCGCACACACACGCACCCATCATACCCAAATAAGTCTTGAAGGGGTGGTGTGGTGAGGAGACCACTTAATGTTCCCCACTGAATCAACGAAAAATTCATGAAATAAGAAAATAAAATTCGTCATTCCGTCTTATTTACCTTTTTTGGGTATATAATGCACAGAAGGCTACATTTTTAAATATATATCGGCACGAACTTGTCACTTTTAGTAAATTGTGTACTTTCACATTCACATCACGAAGACGGGTTGGGCAAATCTGGAGCAGAAGGGATAAATTTTCACTGGAGGAAATCAACGATGATAGGAAAAGGGCGAACGAGAATGACACGCGATACCGACATGACGGCAAATTAAATGAAAATTTAATTCAAAACTAAGGGTTTTCACTTTTCTGAGCAAAAAAAAAAACAAAATCACAGCACACAATTTATATCCCTAAAAAACAATTTCTATCTACACACGAATCGCATTTTTCTCGGTAAAACTGAAGCAGCAATTTTCGTCCTCTTTAAAGAGGGAATTCTTGGATAATCACAATTATTTGTTACCGGCGAACGAAACTACGTCCAACCCAAGTGCTCGCCATTATTTTTCTCTTTGGATTGGATCAGACAGAATACTTTTTTTCCTTTTCACATGACGGCGACGGATTCAGCGGATACAGACGATTAATGTGCAAAAGAAGGACAACGGTAGAGGTTGTATTTTTTTCTGGTAAAAAAAACAACAAAAGCTCTTGATAATTTCGTGTATGTACACACAACCAAGTGTCGTATAAGCGACTCTTTCAGTTGCATGGATTTTGATTCACATTAGTCAGGCTTACTCACGTGGTGTCAGTTTGACATTTGGGTAGTTTGGTACTCTTCTGTTGAATGGATTACTGCGGCCGGTGGATGTCGCGAAATGTCATTTCCGCGAAAGAGAAACACTTCAACTTATGCCAGAGAATAGGGTGCAACGTGTCTTTCACACCAGATTTGGTACAAAGAAAATTCACACTGAATTTTTTCCAGTTCCGTGCAATTTTTTTTTTTGAAATAAATTCAAAAATTCTTCACGCGTGGGGTCTGATCGAACTGCGCTGGGGGTATGGGGACCCTAGTTATCAGTTTTATAAATAAAAGGAACGAAAAATTAAACAAAACCAGCTACTAGACGAGTGCTACTAGGCACGACAAACCGAATTTACCCACGGCACGACCAATACCAACGTTAGATGAGATGGCTAGAGGAAACGAGACCGATACCGATACCGAGACGGAGATCAGAGACCTCCGCCTTTTTGCGCAAAAATACAGGGTGACTATATACGGAGAGGTTTTGTTCGGAAGTCAAGTGTCATGTTTGAAATGTTTTTCTGCGAGGATAGTAGAAAATAATTGAAATGTTTACTCGAGAAATTTCAGATTAATTAGGTATACAGGATTCTGTTTTAAAGGATACATGTTACTCAACATCATCAACACCGTCAAATCTACGTACGCATACATAAAATGTCAATGTGTGTCAAACAGTAGGAAGGAATTATATAATTTGGATTTTCCGTAATAGTCCGTTTGTACAGACTCAACATTTCGCGACATTTTCGGAAAGATACGAAATTCGAAATGTTAACCATTTCGCCATACGCTTTCCAGCTGTTCGAAATGTTGAATTTCGCCTCTGCATTTGGAAGTTTGTCACATCGAACAAACCATCTAAGTATCCCCACACGTCACCCAGTCCGTGGTGAATTGCCCCCGCCACTCACAAATATTGAAAAATGCTTGTGTTTTATCCGTTATCACTTTGCGGAGTTAAAGTCATCGTACTCTGATTAAAATCTGTATAAAAACCACAGTAAACCAATAATAAAGATCACGATAATGCCGATTCATCAATTTTGTTGACCATCGTCAATTCTTGTCAAATGTCGTACGGATATTTGAGAACCATAATAAGGCCCAGAGTGAAACAAGCCTCTGGGCCCGCCAATTCGAAGAAATGTAATATACATAAGAATATGTTGAAGAGCAATCTCAAATAAGGTGCTTTGTAAATTTTGTTATTAAGATTATTTTGGCGTTTTTTGAGAACTGTACTTGGAGTTGGAGCACAAGTTTTTATTATTAACATGAACGACATAGAATGTAGTAAGATACTCACAAATAGCGCTACACATCGATGAGTGCAACTGACAAATTCAGGACTATTTAGATAAATATATAATATAAGAACAATTTGAACCAACGACCATACCACGTCGAGTTAATCGGTTGTCGTCAGATCACCGTAATTAAACGACGTTGGGCGCGGTTAGTACGTAGATGGGGGAGCGTTTGAGAACAACCGCGTGTCGTTGGCCAGTCCCATCTACAGAGTTGGGGTAGATAATATACGTGGTATAACAATGGACTTAAATTGGTCTAAGTTTGTCGGCTTCTGCCGACAGCCTCATAAACCTAAGAACAATTTGAGGGACGAAACGAAACGAAGCCGAAACCAAATCCGCATTGTCTGAAAAATATATTTTTTGTCTTTATTTCGCAGTTCTAAAATGGCACATCAACATCTTTCAAGCCGGTTTCCGCCCAGGTTTTTCAACCATGGATCATATCTTGGCCATTTCAAGCATTGCTCAACAATTTATAGATAGAAAAAAGAAACTATACACTTGCTTTGTTGATTTTAAAGCTGCATTCGATAAAGTCAATAGACAAGCTTTAATATACAAACTTTCTTGCATTGGTTTGTCAAGAAAGTTTCTCGAAGTGTATGCAAGTCTTATTTCGTCAACAAATGCAAGGGTATGGGACGGTTTCACATTTTCAAATCGATTTGATACAATTACAGGTGTTCCTCAGGGTTGTATCCTCAGCCCATTATTATTTGCCCTGTTCATAGATGATGTCTGCGAGCTTCTTCCGGGTGGAGTTAATTTTGCTAACATTATAATCAAAGTCCTGTTGTACGCGGACGATCTAGTCATGCTTGCTGATAATCCTTTCACGCTTCAATTGCAAATAAACCGTCTAAGTTCATTTTGCGAGTCTTGGGGCTTGCAAATTAATACCCAAAAAACTAAGATTGTTATATTTGAAAAGAGACAATCAAGAAGGCGAGCGGAAGAAAAATGGTCTCTAAACAATACACACATTGAGGTTTTACAAGAGTTTAAATATTTGGGTGTCCTCTTGACCTACAATTTAAGCTATCTAAAGCACTCCAACGAAAAAAGCAACGAAGCTAAATTGGCTCTTAATATAATGTGGCCAAAGTTTTTTTCGAACCAAAATGTTGATTTAACGTCCAAGTACAAAGTTTTCAACGCGACAGTAAATGCATGCATGGCATATGGCGTCCAACCCGTCGGATACACACACTTCGAAGCTTTTGAAACTGTACAAAGGAACTTTTTTAAGAGGATATTTCGTTTGCCTAACTCAACACCCAACTACGCCATATATGTAGAGTCAGGAATAGTCCCTATATATATACAAAATTTGAAGGCAAATGCGAACTTCATTACTAGAGTGATGAAAAGAAGTGAAACTTGTCTTCACAAAATCATCTTAAGAAAATTACTTCGAGTGAATGCTTCCCCGTTTAAAAACTGGAACGAACTAGCTTTATCTTACGAAACAAGTTTAAACTTAACAGAAACTAATGTGACCGATTGGCAGGCTCAGTTTTCTGATGTGATTGCTAAGGTGGATCACAAAATGTTTCTGGATAACCTTTCCAGAGCATCCTCATCTACTTCAAGAGCTATTTATAGTCATTTAAACCATGAACTGCCCTCGGAAGTCTCTTACTTTAGTAATGAATTTTCAGCCTCGGTTATAAGTATTATTTTTAGAGCAAGAGTTGAAATTTTAAATTTGAACTTTATACCTCATCGATCAGACTTGCCCCAGCTATGTGATCTATGTAACGGAAGAGTGAATGAAGATATATACCATTTCGTTGCTGCTTGTCCTATTCTACAAGAAATTCGCCGGTTGCATTTTCGGGAAAGTTTTATATCTTTGGACAAACTTTTTGAAATTTTAAATGGAGCAATGGGCTGGCTCAGCCTCTTTAAATATTGCCAACATGCTCTTTCTTACCGTAACAGTTTCACATATTAAACTTAGTCGATTACCCACTTATTGCAGTTTTGACCAAATTTTATACCTAACTATTTATTGTTTTGTTTCTGATCATACTAAATTTGATAATATCTCTTTTGTGTTTCAAATCACGTTAAAATTGATAATATTGTATAAACAGCTATTTCTAACCAAATTGTGTATTATTTTGTGTTACAAATCATGTTAAAATTGATAAAATTTTGTATAAACAGCTAATCAAATTAACCAAATTGTATAATATTTTGTGTTTCAAATCACGTTAAAATTGATAGCATTGTTTTATATAGTAATATTTCTTCATATCTTTTGTTAAACATTTTTTCTTTTTTTTTTCTTTTTTCCTTTTCTTTATATTTTAAAATTTTTGCTTTTTATTATTTCTTTTATTTTTAAATCATATTATGAAATGTCATCTCAGGCAGACGGCAGTATTGCCATGTCCTTATTCTTAAGTATACCAATTTGTAAACTTTATGATGAAAAAATAAAGAATCTATCTATCTATCTATCTATCTCTATCTGGCACATCAACCAACAATTTATATGAAAACTGTCTCTAGCGTCGAAGTCTGGGGTAAAAATAGTTCCTAATTACTCTGCTGAACCACTCAGCTCATAGGGATAAAGTACATACCTACTACAGTTTATCAATCGAACAATTTTTCTTTTCAATGAACGGAGGAGAATTTCAAAGGCCGAATTATTCTCGAAGTGAATAAACAGATGCTCATGTCTCGCAAAATCAGTTAACAAAAATATGCAGTAATTGTATGCTAGGAGATAACAATATTTTTAGTAATGCTGTCATTCGCAGACCACTCATTAATCGATTAAAAACTAAGTAGTGTTTTGAACACATGCATTTTTTTATTGAATTTGTATTTTCTGCTAAGCAACGTTCGTGTTGAGCAAGTAAAATTCAATATTAAATTTAATTTTACCTGTTTGAATTTGAATTGAATATCACTTTTTTAACAAGACTTGATGTATTGTCGTACAGGTCCCTGATTGGAAGACAAATGATTAAAACGATTCGCAAATTAACGTGTTCAAATAGATCCCGATTTGTTTACATATGAAAACTTTCAGCTATCAAAAATTAGGCACAGAATGAAATTTTATGGATCTCCAGAGCAGGCTAAAATAGTGAGTTCTATATTCACCACCCGATTCACATGTAAGGAAAGATAAGTCAATTCCTTTTCGTGTTTTTGGTATTTTACCAAAGAAGAAAGACGGTTGAACATGAAATTACTCAAACAAAATTAATTACACATACATAGTTCTTTTCTTTTCTCAAAACCAAACCCTCTTACCCTCACAAATCGATGAAGCAGTTTGATGTGAACACCATTTTAGTAACGTGTGAACTGGCCAATGAGATGCAGCCTAAGATTTGTGCCAGCTATTCACTAATCACTAATTGGGTTCTGTCTACTCGTTAGCCGTTTTTTATATTGACTTATGATCTGTATGGATTTGCCGACGATAATAAAATGGTGTGGTTCATTAAAGACGTGCACAGCTGTATTTCCAAGTTGAAATCTAGCTTAAAGTTAATATACAATCAAAAATGTCCATAAAATTAAAACTGTAGTTTTTCGACCTTTTTACATTTTTCGAGCAGATGCAGTACATGGATTGAATTTGACTGCAAACCTTTTTTATTTTATACAATCAAAAATGTCCATAAAATTAAAACTGTAGTCTTTCGACCTTTTTACATTTTTCGAGCAGATGCAGTACATGGATTGAATTTGACTGCAAACCTTTTTTATTTTATGTGACAATGGTTTATAGTCTTACGCAGCAATGCAAAAAAAGCGCGGTATAGGGATCCACACTTTATTGACAGATGTCAAATCGATGCCAAATCGAAAAACAACAACAGTGTGGAGGGTATTGTATTTGTATTTGTATTTGTATTTATTCATTTATCATAACTTAAACATTACTTAACAATTATTATAAATGGAATAATAGTTATCATTCCTTAACTTAAAAGTTAGCGGTGAATGACACATCTAGATTCATATTTCAGTTGATATTTGATGTGGGGTGACAATCAATATTAATGTATTCAATTCAAAAAAATAATAATTTAAACAAAGGATTCAATACTTTCATAGCTTAACGTAAACAACCAGTCTTTAACCTTTTTGATGAAATATGAAAAATGAAGCGTATCTCTTATAAATAAGGGCAATCTATTAAAAAAATGTGGAGCCGTATATGTATAAAAATGAGTAAAGTGTGTTCTATGTGCAAAAGGAACATTAACTAAACTCATATTGTTAACACGTAGATTGTACATTTGTATGTTCCTACTGGGAATATTTCCGCTATGTTTAAAGAACTCTTTTAGAACTTTAAAAGCATATAAATGTCTAATTGGCAAAATACCCAAATTTTTGAATAGAGGCCAACTCTCAGCTAAACGATTTTTATTAAAAACAATTCTTATTAAGTGTTTCTGAGCGATTAATAAGGATCTAACGGTATTAGTATACGAACCTCCCCAGCTTTTTATGCCGTACTGCAACTTTGAGTGGGCAAGACCATAATAGATAGTTGTTAAAACTTGTTGAGAACAAAAAGGCTTTATCAAGTACATTTTACGTGTGACCAACAACAAATAAGTAAACAAACAAAATAATTATCAGCGATAGGCGGGAAAATAATAGGAATCAGCAAACAAAAGTAAGTTTTTTTATTCATAATCAATAGTTTCTCGATATATTTTTAGGAAAATGGATTCATTAGAATATGCAAAGAAGTTGGAAGCAGTAAAGAGAAAGAACTGATCTGCAAAGTTGCCTTTATTTGCCAACTTTCAGGTGATGGCGAAGACGGAGCTGTGGTTTCGTGTGAATAAAGTGTTAAAGGCAGTCTTCTTGAAGATAAATTTAATCCAAATACCAAAACAGAGAGAAAATTCTCATCATTTTTCAAACGGCTGGTCAATGAACTCGACAAAGACCTATATGGACCCGACAATCATCTCGTAGATTGACATCGAAGGTATTTTACTCAAGAAACTGATGCCGTCCAAGTGAAACAACCTGGTGATATAAACGTTCATTGTATAATTCGCTTTCTATATGCCATTGCATTTCAATGTGGACCCAAGTTCGGCGCGTTTGCTGGGAGTGCATACTCAGACTCGTCCAGTAATCACATCAGGCGTTCGGCAATTTATTAAGACATATAAATTATAAGATGCACACGAGCGTCAATAAATAAACTGTGACAAATATCTGGGCAAATATTTGGTTATCCACGAATGAAGTTTGCTGATCACCGAAGCGTTTAAACCCACTGTTTCATCCCCAGATATAGTTGGGATCAATGATTGATTCACGCTCGTATGCATCTTATAATTTATGTGACTTAATAAATTGTCAAAGGCCTGATGTGATTACTGGACGAGTCTGAGTATGCACTCCCAGCAAACGTGCCGAACTTGGGTCCACATTGAAATGCAATGGCATATAGAAAGCGAATTATACAATGAACGTTTATATCACCAGGTTGTTTCACTTGGACGGCATCAGTTTCTTGAGTAAAATACGTTAGATGTCAATCTACGAGATGATTATCGGGTCCATATAGGTCTTTGTCGAGTTCATTGACCAGCCGTTTGAAAAATGATGAGAATTTTCTCTCTGTGTTGGTATTTGGATTAAATTTATCTTCAAGAAGACTGCCTTTAACACTTTATTCACACGAAACCACAGCTCCGTCTTCGCCATCACCTGAAAGTTGGCAAATAAAGACAACTTTGCAGATCAGTTCTTTCTCTTTACTGCTTCCAACTTCTTTGCATACCTAAATGAATCCATTTTCCTGAAAATATATCGAGAAACTATTGATTATTAATAAAAAAACTTACTTTTGTTTGCTGATTCCTAGTATTTTCCCACCTATTACTGCTAAATGATTTGGTTTGTTTACCCTCCATGGGTGTTCTGACATTTGTCAGGGGAAAAACAAAAAAAAAAACAAAAAATTTGACAGTCACATTCTCATTTCATGGAATATAAAATGGTCTAATAATGTTTGGCTCTAATTTGGTCTTTTTTAATATACCATTGAACTCTAAAGTGCGATCGTACCTTTAGAGCCACTCAACAGCGCAATATCGCCACCAGGGTGACCCATCATCGTTTGAAAGGCGTTCGAAATGTTGACGTTTTATTAAAAAAAATAAAATTGTTTACATTTCTTAACCGAAAGAAAATATTTACAAACTTTCTCTGGTACATAAAAAATAAATGTAATATATCTTATCCCAAAACTTTGTATATGATAATTCTTTACAATGGACAGAGACGTGGAATACAGTATATTTTTGCACATAATTGAAGGTATGGATTCGAAATCAAAATTTTTCAATTAAAATTCAAAATTTTCACTTTTAGGTATCGGTTTTAATGAAAAAAGCGGGGGGATTACTCTCAATGCAACTCTCAATGGTGTCAAATTCGAAATACAAGGTCACAATACAGAAACTACAACGATCTTCAACAGCAACTGCATATGGGAGTGCATGTACGAAGATTTAAGGAGGTGAGTTGGGTTATGGAACAAACAAAAGCTCTGAAAACATTTTCTTTAAGAATGAGGACAGACAATCGACCGATAAAGGTTGAGTGCTTTCACAAAGCCCCCCAGAAGGGCGACAAAGATACCAAAAAAGCTATTGGATTCTTCCTATTGCCACTAAGGACCGTTCAGGTGGTAAAAACGCTGAGAAACCTTCAGGTTAGTTGAGGATCCTTCAGCTATAATAACAGCTAATTGGCGGTCTCTTTGCAGATAAAACTCCATTGGCATAAAGTCTGTGGTCTGGCAGCCGAATGGCGTCAGGCGAAACCAGAAATATACCTTTCGGTGATAGTTGCTACGAATGAACTTATGAAAGCTGGACAGTTGGAGGAGTTTCTGGAACCTGTAAGTATTGGTCGCGTTAACAGGAACCTCGTTCATTGCTTTCCGTTTTAAGAAGCCAATTGACAACTCAAAATCCATATACATTCGACCCTCGGAGACCTCGCTCTTGCTGCAGTCTCAGCAAGGAATTTATGTGAAACTCCTTGAAGACGAGTGCCGCCTGCAAGTGGGAAACGGTCCAAATGACTGCGACACGTTTGTCGTTACTCTCACTTTAACAAATGCAAAGCACTTGTCTCAGTTGTCACTGGGATCTGGGAAGAACTCACTGTTCCGATTTCACTACGAATTCCTGGGCTGCCCATCTGATGTGGTTCTTGCTCCGAACAGCAACGGGTTGTACAGCATTAACGAGAAGATCTCTGTTAGCTTCAAATCGTCACTGGAAAGCTTGATGGAATACTTTAAACGGGTTTTCTACATCCCAATTGACTTGTACTACAACGACAGCATCATAGGTAAGTAGCTGCTTCTAAAATGTCCCATTCCTAGGCTCACAGCCTTGCTCCTCCAATAGGGAACTACAGATTTACATGCGATGGCATTCTGCCTTCTTCCTTGGAGGTCTTCAGGAATGACGAGCCATGGCTACTGAAGGACGAATTCGTGCTGCAAACGCTATTCGATATTATCGAGTCATCGGATAGACCAACGATTGAGTATGTCTTGAGCTTGAGTTACGTTCCTGCGGAAAACACGAAGCAGACTCTACCTTTTATCGACAAGAGAGCACGCGGCGATATGGCGGACGAGAACGTCTTCTTTGAGCTTCCTCAGACAATCCAGGCACCTGAGGCGGAAAAAGTTATGAGGTCTTGCCGCTCAGATTCTTTGGTTGCCAGCAAACCAACCCTTGACGGAGTAGAACCCGACGCTCATGCTCGAAGTGCATCCCAGAGAAACGAGAAATTGTACCGCTCGGATCCAGTAGTTATCAGCCAGCCAACACCCGAAAACCTTGCCTATCAAGTGATCGCTGAATTGGAAGACTGGAAGTGCCAGCAGATGGAGGAGTTCCTAGTCGAAATAAAGCGAAAAGAAGCCTTCCACTTGCGACAACTCTCCACCGAGTGGGAACGACAGAAGAAGGAGCTCACGCAGAAACTCCAGGATAAGCTGGACGAGTGCAGTCGCTTGACTGAGTCTCTGGAAGAAGCACAGGAGATAGTCCGAGCGAAGGGATTGAAGCAGTTTGAAGAAGAGCGAGCATTTGAGAAGACCAAGCATGAGCTGGACAAACGCTACACGGTGCGGTTCATGGAAATCGAAGAGAAGGCCAGGCGGATCAAGGACGACATGGAGTACCAATTAAAGTTGCAGGAGCTGCGGTTTAAGGAACAGCAAATCGAAAAAAATCGCGAGGCCGAAGAGATTGCGCAGCTGCGTTCGAAAGTTGCCCAATTGGAAGGAGATATGGAGGAAAGGCGGATGAAATGGCTTCCAAAAGAGCAGCTGGCAGGGTTGTTTGAGGATTTGGTTAGTAAGGAGAGATAAGGAAGGGTTCATTTTTCTGTGTAGAAGCATTTTATTTTGTTTTTTTTTTTTTGCAGCGTGAACAAAAGGAACGCTATACTGAGATGGAAAAGTCAAAGAGATTCTACAAAGAGCAGTGGGCGATGCTGATCAAAGAGGTTCATCAGCTAAAGCTGCAGTCGCTGAAGGCTCAGGAAGAGAAACTCAAGCAGACTGGTTGTATGGGGTGAGTGCGTGGGCGGTAATTATTTTCATTGATCACTTGGCTTGGTTATCTAAGCAGACGTAACTTGAATGGACTCGGACTCAACGGTCTCTAAGGAACACATCTGTGGAAAAAAAACAGCTCTATAGCAGAATGGCCTAAAGATGCACGTGCTTATCCTGTGAACTAATTTGCGACTAAGCCTCCTTATATACCAATACCAACCTTCTCACTTCCCCGCTTAAATAACCAAAATCTTCCTTTATCCATCAGCACAAAGTACCTTTTAGTCGTGCTTGACCCTAAACTTAACTGGAAGTCCAATATCGAACACCGAGTGCGGAAGGCAAGCACAGCTTTCTACGCCTGTAGTTAAACTTTCGGCAAAGATGGTTCGTTGGATGTACACTGCGGTAATACGTTCCATCCTCACCTACGGATCACTGGTATGGTGGCCCGCCTTAAGCAAAGCCTATAACGTCATTAATTTAGGTAGAGTCCAAAGAACAGCTGGAATTGGAATCTCAGGTGCCCTTTGATGAAGTCCGACCGATGCGCTAAATGTGATTCTGAATTTTCTGTCAGTGGATCTGCTTGTAAAAAACATTGCAGCGCTGTTAGATTAAATGTTGGTCCGAAAGGCCTTATGGCCATACCAGCATCCAACTGACATTGTACAGAAACTCAACTTCCATAAAAACTTCTCTGTTAGATTCCCCTCTAGATCAGAATGGGAGGAGAATGCGGTCGTAAATGAAGTCGACATACCTATCTTCGCAGATGGTTCCAAGATGAACTGTGGAGTAGAAGCAGACATTTTCTCAACAGAACTAGACATCTCTAAAACTCTTCGCCTTCCCAACGCAGCCAGCGTCTTTCAAGCAGAAGTACTTGCAATTACGGAGCCTGGTAGACTGCTCCTCAACATAGGACACCCAGAAAAAAATAGGCATCTTAATCGACAGTCAGGCCGCAATTAAGGCTGCCGGTTCGACCAAGTCAACGTCCAAGCTTGTTGTGGAATGCAGGGAGACACTGAACAGGACTTGTCATCGGTTTGATATCACTCTCGTCTGGGTTCATGGCCATAGGAACATTGAAGGGAATGAGAAAGCCGATGAACTTGCCAGACGTGGCTCTGCTCTGCGCGTGTCTCATGCGGAGGAAGTCTTCCCTCCGCTGGGATATGTAAAGAGAGAAATCCTCCCGCACTTTACCTCAAGGGCCGAGACTAGATGGATTAACCTGACGAACTGTGTCATTTCCAGGAAGATCTGGCCAACCTACGATGATGCCAGAACAAACAACCTCTTAGTCAGAACGCGTGTAGATGTCGCCAGACTAACGGCAATTAGTACGGGCTATTTGCCCTTAGGAACTTACGCAGCCAAGCTTAGAATCCCCCATAACACCCACTGTCGTAGCTGCGCTGACACAAACAAGAGTGAAACAGTGTTCCATCTTCTTTGTGAGTGTTCGGCCCGGCCAAAACCAGACGCACTGCACTAGGTCATCCTTTTACGATGACCTTTCGGCCATCGAAAGCATCAATTTCAACAAGATCATCAAATTTCTCAACTCTACAGGCTGGTTTTGAGCTCCCTTAACATACTTCTCCCCCCTTAATTTCAGGTTCCCTTAGTTGTGGTATCAAAACGGCGCTCCATGCATCATTTGTGTTTTTCCCCCGTCAGGAAACGGGGAATACAGCCACTTAAACCAACCAACCAAGCCTTCTTATTTTTAGGGCACTGCCAGAGAATGTCCAATCGAGGTTCCAGCCCCCTCTAAACTTGTTTGATAGTTGAGTTCTCAGGAAACAAGGCCAACCTCATTAGGTTCAACGATTTTTCCCTGTTCCAGTTGTGATCAGGATAATCTCAGCCCGATCTCCAACTTTGTTAAGCTCTGTTTTCATGCTCTCAAAGAGTTGGTAAATTATAACATGGTTTACTTCCCTATTAAGAATTCTCAGTAAGGAGTCGACCAAAAGGTTCCAGGTGGGGAGCACTCCACCTTGTGCAAAGTCTTTGACAACGCGCGCTGTTCTGACAACCGCCTACTGTACCGCTGTAACTTCGTTAATCCCAAACAACTCCAGAACCAATTTCACAATTGTGGGTTCGATAGCCTTCGATGACAAGGCAGACCCAATTTCGCTAAAAGTTGAGTTGCCAATCGCACCCTCAATGTACATGATAACCGCGAGTGCACAGAACCTACGGCCGTTAGCTTTATCAATTCCGTCTCAATGCACTTTTTTGATCGGCGTTTTGGCTTTCATCAACACAGCAACGACTTACCGCATCTGTTACGAGCAATACGTCACTGAATTATGTGAATTTTTAATGCAAAACTCATTGCAAAGAGTTGGAGGGAAGTATTCGTCAGATATATCCCCAAAGAAGGTAGCAGACCCATAGAACTGCTGATGAGTCTTTCCTCCTTCCCACTCAGAACCTTTTAAAAAGTCCTGGACAGACATTTCAGAGATGGGGCCCTTCACCTGAATCCTCTTCGCCACCATCAATATGCATATCAGCCAGGAAAATCAACCAGCCACGCTCTACAGAGACTTACTCCGTAATGAGAAAATCTGTAACTGACAAGGAGAAAGCGGTTGGCTGCTTTCTCGATGTTGAGGGTGCGTTACATAATACGGATTACGCCTAGATACGAGTATATCCATACATACAAATCATACTACCTACTTCACGCGCTCCCGACCCTGAGACACTACAGCCTTCCATCCTCTGCGATCCAGTTCGCGCAGCTTCCATCCTCCAGACCAAACGCTCTGGCATCCGTGATGGTTTGGTATTTAACACGAACGTTCGCTCTTCCTTGCCTTCTGGGAGTCGAAGATCCTCTTGGCTGGAGCATTATCTGCCATTCCCTCAATGTGGCCGAGCCAATGTAGTCGACGTGACTTAGCTTTTTGGACTACATCCACATCTTGGTACAGCTCATAGAGTTCATAGTTTTATTTTCTCCTCCATTCGCACTCCTCGTATACATGACCAATTATCCGACGGAGTATCTTTCTTTCAAAAGAACCCAATATTAGCTCCCCTTTTCTACTCATCGTCCAGGACTCGGCACCAGAAAGCAGGACTGGCAGGATTAAGGTTCGATAGAGCTGTATTTGTCCTTCGAGTGAGGAGTTTTGAACACATTTTTGTTTTGCTAAAGCGAAGTTGCAGCGGTTTCCTAATCTCCATTAAGATGTCATTCGTGGAGTTGATGTTGACTCCTTTGTAGATGAACTCCTTAACTACCTCGAAGTTATTGCTATCAACGGTAACATTTCGTCCAAGGCGGTGGATAGATGTTTGTTTGTTCGTTGATAGCATAAACTTGGTCTTGTCCTCATTTACTTCA
Source organism: Portevinia maculata (assembly GCA_949715645.1). Taxonomy (NCBI): domain Eukaryota; kingdom Metazoa; phylum Arthropoda; class Insecta; order Diptera; family Syrphidae; genus Portevinia; species Portevinia maculata. The sequence goes on from OX454528.1 coordinate 100,976,191, forward strand.
AGAATGACAAATTTTGCCTGTTCTTCAATCGCCGTGAAATCCTCCAACACGGCACGCTGGGAACAGCCGATGATGTCGATATCGGGAAATCCTAGAAAAGACCAACGAGTTTCAAGTCGAGCCCCAAAATAAAAACTTTTAAGCCTCATATTTTATCATTCATCGTCAGGAGCTCTACTCCTAGATGGTCTAAAACAGGATTCCGGTAAAGCTGATCTAGCTGAGTCGCAATGTGCCGCTTGGAAGTAGCTCTCCCAAACTTTTCTAAACTTGCACCGGATTTCGACAAGGAGTTGCGCTATCATGTGACTTCCTCAATCTTGTTCTGGAGCAGATAGTGCGCAGACCAGGTGTCAACATTGAGGGCACTCACTTCAACAGGAACTACTGGGATAAGAGGATAATATCAACATCATCGACCGATCTCAGCGTGCCGTGGTAGAGGCGTTCACATCGATTAAAGAATAGGAATAAATGGTTGGTTTTGACATCACCAAGGACAAAACTCCTAACTCCAAGTTTTAGCTCTAAAAAACGGTGATCCTGCCAGTGCTGGATGATAATCAGGAAGCGAGAGCTGGTATTAGCTTATTCCAAAGAAAAATACTTCGTCGGATATTTAGTTCTGTGAGCGAGGAGACGAATGGACAAGAAGGTTCAACCGCAAATTTTATGAGCTTTACCAGCCACATTGAGCGAATGAAAAAAATGCTCCAGCGAAAAGTGGATGTGGGAAGAGGCTTTAAAAACAAAGCTGTCGCTTGGTGTTGTATTGATGCATTAACGAGCGTCCCGACCATTTGCGAACACATGAAAACGTAGCATTGCAAATTTGGGCTTTCTTTGGAGGAAGCGCCATGTTGCGAACATCCGCTACGAGACGTACTTGGAAGATTTTTGTTTTTGTTTTGGGATAGGTATGCTTCCTTTAATCTTGCTATTTAGTTAAACTATCCTACCACTGCTATGAAGAGGATTGCCTTCCTTCTTTCTTGGTACGATTGCAGGCATTAGGTCTCCACCACTGCTCTGCGTTGTAGGAGCTTTACCTGTAGACAGCATGGTCCGTTTTAGACGAGATACCTGTCTTAGTTTTTCTTTCTCTTTGGTCCCACGAGTAGCGGAGAAAGGAGGTCCATCAGAACATAGATCCGCAATATACAGATAAGGCTAGCTAATCCGAATGGGTGCCAGGTATCCGGATATTGAGTTGGAGACTGAGCTTTATTTTATGGGCTCCCAGCCAAGAATGGGAGTTTGATGGGGAAAAGGAACGTAAGGGAGAGAAAAAGTGAAAAGGTTTGAGCAGTCATAAGTACGATGCCGGTCAATAGCCTGTCTGTCAAGGGTAATCTTTCTAGAGACTTCGTCTCCGATAGCTAAGCCCGTTGAGTCTTTTGCAATTAAAGCATCCACTCCGCAGTGAGGTTCCCATGAGTAAGGCTGGAAAGAAGTGGTCTGGCGAGGCAGCCCCGCCTTACTTGGGTAAGTCTATATACAACAGGCAAAGCAGACTGAGAGGCCAGGATAGAATCTAGAATGACATGCAGGCTAGTTATGCCGACGAAGGCATTCCAGTTTCCACATGTTAAACCAGAGGGCGGCAATAAGCCACTCTGAGGAGTAAAGAGTAATGACGGTGCTTCAAATTTCCGCAGATTGTTTGTTCTAATCTCAGGGCTGTAGCCATTCGTTCAGAGACTCGGATTAGTCTTAAGATTGCTATGCAAAGAAAGTATCCGAAGAGGCATTATCGCGACGCTTTTTATCTCGTCATGGTATGATCACCAGAGCAGCACCCACCAGCTACCACTTAAATGTATCATGAGCTAGACATTTTTTGATTGCACCCACAATAATTATATCACGTATTTTTAAATTATTTTTTTCCCGCAGAATTGATAATCTAATCGGCTTTCGGAACCTGATATTTGAAGAACGTACAGCTTTACTCACCGACCGCCAAGAGTTGAAAACAATTGCAGAAGCCCTAACCTCGGACAGTGAGGACTGCTAGAGTAGCTGCTAATCTTAGAAGTGATGCCAAACTACAAATTTTCTGTGATATTTACCTTATTTAGGTACAACTTGAATGTTTTTATTTTGAATATGTTTTCTTAAATATCAAATAAATCTACACAAACAATATTGGGTCATAATCATTATTTTCTTAACGTACTAATGAATTACAATAGCATTACGTTACATACAATTGAAATGCAGTTTAATGTTCATTGAATTGTAATTGTGAAATTATGGGTCTGTTCGTGCACTTGAGGAATCGTACAAAACTTTCCTTAAATCAAAAAAGTTGCTAAATAGAGTGTCATTGAGAAAGAAATGGGTTTCCCCTTCAGTAAAAAACTTGTAATTTTCTACTATCCATAATAGGATTTTAACTTACTTTTCAAGTAACTGAGTAAATTTTCAAATTTCGAGGAGTGGGTATAAATTCTCCAAGATTGAAGAAGTTATGAAAAAGTAAAGGAACGCTTATGCAGTAAGATGTAGTAACCAAACTTCATGACCGCAGTGACTCAAATGAAAAACCAATCAAAACAATTTGTGAAATCGAGATAAATAGAAATATTTGATTGAACATGACTTAGAGGGAAATTTTCAGTTTTGTATCGTTATTAGTTGGTTCATCAAGTAATTCGAAGAAAGTCATACGAATTTATATGAAAGAAAAAATAACAAACTGAAATATCAACTGTCAATTTAAGTACTGCTGACAGCTGTTTTGCAACGTACCCAAATACTTTTCTTGTGCAGAAATTCGTAACTTTTTCAGTTCAGTTCAGTTATATTTTACGAAATTTTTGTGTAGAGGACCAACTTTAAGTAGTTTTTAGAAACTTAAACTAACTTGAAAAACTAAGCGAACAGACTTATTTTCTATTGGTAGGTAAGGTAGGGTACAAACTGTCAAAGCACAGATTTTAAGGTTAGCTGCATACTCTAGAAAAATGTGGTCAAAAATTTAAACCGGTATTTGTTCATGGAAAAAATCATGTGCCTTTGGATGTGTCCACAAGTAGGTGTAGATTGCTTGTTCAACGAATCATAATAATTATTACTTCTTAGTCCGAGATCTTTATCCCAAACATGCGGCATGCGGAAATGTTTCTCCAAGGGAGGATGGCGTCGCTTCAATATGATTGAATACACACTTGACTTCTGCACACGGATATCCCTTTTTTTCCTAGTTGCAGCTCTTCCTGTATTTGGCCCTAACGGACATATAACAGATTATATCACGCGGATCGAGTGCGATAGTGATCACTACAGAGGCGCCGCCACAATACAGGGTACGAATGAGCGAAAGCTGCTTGAAGAGTTGGAAGCGATGCGTTCATTTAATTACCGAAAGGCATACGCATACTGGTCACGCTTCTCCAGATTGTTAAAGCAATATATATGTAGGTACACAGAAGTGAGACCGTTCCACTGAAATACGGAACATGGAAAACGATGACATTGATCGCTATTTGTTGAAAATAAACAACGCCATCAAAAGAACGTTGGATTGAACTTTTCCTCGGAAAGGACGTTCCGACGATGACGACGATGAAATTGTAGTCCGAATATGTTCTCACGGATGAACAAGTTGTTCAGGCAGAAAGATAACAATGATATTCCAGGTGTCCGACTCTCGCACAACAGAGAACAGATAGCCTGCTAGAATAACTGCGGAAAGGTCCAGGAGAAAGGAGATTTGAAGAGCCCATTCTCTTCGACGTAGTTATGACATTGAGCATGGAACTGGTACCCTAGATGCTGTAGATATTTTCGGCATACTGCTGTTGCATTGGAAGAACGAAAGTTAGCAAGATCTTTGAGAAAATAATCATTAGAGCTCTGTTGAATTGGGTTGAGGACAAAAACCTATGTCAATAATAACAGGTGTCCCATTAGAGATCCCGCTTCTGTGGAACTTGGTGGTGAATGAACTACTGATATGTCTGGAAGGGGAGGGGCTGCGTCGTGATTACCTATTCATATGACGTTGCTATTGCAGTGTCTGGAAAACACCTCAACACATTAAAGGAACTCAATCAAAAATATTGACAACATCAAACATATTGACCCACCCTCTGTTAATGGTACAAGTTTAACTTTTTCCGAAGAAGCTAAATTCTTGGATCTTATCTTCGATCGGAAGTTAAGCTGGAAAACCAACATTCAAGAAAGAGTCAAAAAAGCTACAGTAGCACTTTTCTCTTGCAAAAAGCCATTGGCAACAAGTGCCGCTTACAACCCCGCATCACTCCTTGGCTATACGTATCGATCGTTCGACCAATTCTTACATACGGGGTGTTTGTTTGGTGGACCGCATTGAACAAAGCGATAAATCGTGATTAGCTGGGCAAGGTCCAACATACAGATTGGTTGTGGATTAGCAGAGCACTCCGAGAAACTCCCTCCACTGCGCTAGATATTCTACCTTATCTGATACCCCTCGATATATTTAGCAGGCAAACAGCTGCCTGTTTCGCGTTGATACTACCTCACTTCCAAATCCAGATCACCATAAGAGGATGATGCATTTACGGACGACAAATCCACCCACTTCTACACCGATAGATCAAAAACTAAAGTGATGGGGTGGGTGGAAGTGTTTTCTTAGGACATAATATTAGTCTCTCTTTCCGTCTTCCTAATCATTCTAGCGTGTTCCAGGCGCAAATTATGGCGATCAAAAAAGGCTTGTAGTGGCTGAAGAGAAATGTGACATCCACTAAGCATATCCGTATCTTCTCGGACAGTCAAGTCACGATTAAGTCCCTGGACTGAGTCTCTTCAATCTCCAATGTAGCCCTTCCGTTAATCTCTTGAGTAGATGGCAGAGCAATTCAACATTCACTTCTGCTGGGTGCCAGGGCATAGAGATATTCCAGAGAAGTGTAGGGCAGATGACCTCGCCAAAAACGGAACCACGCAACCTCTTGTACCTGATAAAGGTTGTCTAGGTATCAGTGGCGTGGCGTGGATAATTTTAAAAGGGAAGACGTTGAAAAATTTAGTCACCTATAACCATAAAAATCTTTAAAACCTGAAATAAAATAATTTTTAATGGGGATATTGTATCTACATAATATGCATTCCACATTGACTTAGCAAAAATATTCTAGCCACATTTTTTATACTTCAAGACATTAATATTTCAATCAACAATGAGCTTAAAGCATAACAAAAGTGGATTCAAAAGAAGCCGGTCTTTACAGACGCATGATACAATAACTTAAAAAAATTCAGCATAATGTGGATAGTAATTTTAAAATAAGAAAATTCAGAAGAATTATATGGATAATTCTTTATATTTGTTAAAATATAAAAACGATACAAATAATAATGTCAGCAATAAAAATAAATCAAAATTAAAAACAGCTAAAATTCACACACTTAAAAAAAAAAAGTGAAAAGTTTTGTTAAAATATTAGTTCTTTATAATTATTTGTATTCTAATGCTATTCGACGATCTTTTTTGATAAACTCTGCCAATACCCTTTCATAGAAGTTTGGTCTATTTTTAATTTTAAGAAGAAGTCTTCTTTCTATCGATATGAGGGCTAAATCAGAGAGCCTATCCTCGCCCTGTGAGTTTCTTAAATAAGTATGAATTCTTTTTAAAGCAGAAAAAGACCTCTCAACGGAGGCGACGGAAATGGGAAGTGTTAAAAGTAAACTACTTAAGTTTAAGACTTGAGGGAACACTTCTTTCAATGCTTCACTATTCAAATGGTTGTGAAGGTCGAGAACCTCAAACTGCCGAAGTGACGACGAAGAATATAAAACATTAAGTTCATTTTGTAATGCCGTGAAGTCAAAAAATCTAGGAAAAAACTTAATTAGGGAAGATATTTTTACATCTGGACTGGAACGAGAAAAAGTGTCATACTTCAAATTATTTAGTAAATCCAAAAATGTAAGATTACTAAATGATTTATATCTGGCATTTATTTGGCTAACTATATTGTCTTTAATTTCAACAAAAAGGCGCTTATAATTCGTCTTCAAATCGAAGTCAAGCAAGCTGCGTTTACGTGGAGGTTCAATGCAATCATTTACGCTGTCATAAATAACTTCAAACATATTTAAAAAGTCAGAGCTTCAGCTTATCCATGACTCAAAACGTTCGATTTCTTGCTTGGCATAACTAACGTCTGTTTGTTTTTTTTGAATTAAATTAAATAATACATCGGTCTTTGCAAATATTTCAGAAAGGGTATGAAGCAAAAAACAGAATTCCTTGCTCTCTAATTTATTTAATAAACTTTCTGCCATCGAAAGTGTGTCAGTATCCCATTCCCTAGAGTCATTAATTATTTTACTAAAAGTTTCAATTATATCTATTCTACAGTTAAAGATTACGTTTATTATTCTTGAATGATAATGCCATCGAGTTTCCGATACTCCTGGCATGCGTCGATTGGAAATTTGTTTTAAAAGATTGGACCGCTTTGTGGATTTATTAAAAAATCGAACGATGCTATTAGTATAGCCAAAAAATAGTTTAAGTTCTGCTTTGTTTTCTAGAGATCGGGATAGTACTAAATTTAAAACATGTGCATAACAAGGAATAAAATTTGCCATCGGGCATTCATCAAGGACCTTCTTTTGAACACCACCCCCCTCGCCGGACATAACTGCGGCACCATCGTAGGATTGTCCTATTAACTTTTCCTTGCAGTCGTATGTTTCAAGAATTTTAAATATATGATTGGATAACTCATTTGCATTACGACTTGCGCTAACGTCAAAAAATCCAAGAAATCTTTCTTGTATACCATCCTCTGACAAGTACCGAAATATGGCACTCAGTTGTTCCCTATGACTCAAATCTGGTGTTTCGTCGATCATAATCGACACGAACCGAGCATCCTTGATTTCCGTTTTAATTTCGGATTTAATAACCGCCGCGATACTATGTATCAAATCGTTTTGAATATCGTTGGATAAACCTGAAAAAATTGGATTGTGTGTACTTGAACACTGCTCTAAATGGGATTCCAATAAAGTGTCATATTTAGATAAAAAATAAACCGCTTCGACATAATTGCCACGATTATCTGAACTAGACCTTTCATCATGACCGCGAAATGCTAACTCCTGTCTGCCTAATAAAATGACCGTGTCAATAAAACGTTCCATTAGTTTCCGATTTTTATCTACTTTTTTATTATGAACAACGAAAGAATTTCCTAAAGAAGTTTCAATGCGATTCGTGCCGAATTCGTGTAGGGATAAACAACAACGAATATGTTTTTCTGTCTTAATATGTTTTTTCGAAGAATTAACTAAATTATTTATATCAGTGAAACCCGTTCGGCTCCAAACACTGGCGGAGTTTGAAAAAAGAAGACAAGGAAAACAAAACATTTTATTAAGCTTGCAACTCCCAGTTAGCCACTTATATTTTTGGTATAAGGAAACATTAAAATGTGTCACAAAACCATCTCTCCTTTGGTAATTAATATTTATAAAAGGCATAGAGCGCCCTACGTCTATAACTTTTTTTTTATCAAGAAAAGATAGCTTACTAAAACTATTTGAATCCTCCAGGAGGAAATCAGTTAAACAGCAATCTACACTAATCAAAGACATTTCCAAAAAAAAATCTAAAACTGCACTAAAATTAAGAAGCTAAAATGTTTTTATCAGTAAATTGGTAATAAAAGAAACTAAAAAATTACACATTAACCTTCACTTTCACTTTCACATCTAACTTTTCACTATTTTAATTTAAGATTTTATCAAATTGGCTTTACAAAACACTAGATTTTTTCAAGTTATTGCACTTGTGCAACGCAGTCTGTCAATAAATTCCAACTGATTCTAAATTAAAATTTGAATTCCTGCTTAAAAAAAAAACAAGTGTCGGTATTTTATTTGACATGAACTTCTCTTAAGCGATATGCTGAATTTACTCTGCTGACAAATTGCCATAATATTCTACCATATTTTATTTCATAAGACAAAAGTATAACAATAAATTTGTAAAAACATCGAAGCATTAACTATCACAAGAGAGAAAAATGAAAGCTCAACTTCTTACATCAACACGCATATCAATATCAACATCAAATTCAAAATCAAGAATCAACCCACATAACACATTCAGATATTATGTCATAAGAAAAAAGAAATAAGTCAAAGAACACCGTGTTATTAGACACAATGTTGCAAAAAAAACAAGTCAAACGTAGCACCTGCATTCCTGCAACATGTTGATATAGTCCGTACCAAAACAGTTGGCCAACGGTCGATTGCGCAGAGAGAGGATTTAAGAGAACAAAAATGACGCGAAAGAGATTTAATCACTAAGCGTTTTTGCCTGTAATTTACAATGCGTAACCCAACTTTACAGTGCTTAGAACTAAAATGCTGTTGAATATCTAAATAAACTTAATTTTTTATTATGAGGTCGACTTTTATACATTTCTACCTAGAAGTCCGATTGTATTTGAAAGGGTTCCCAACCCTTTTTATGGTTGAACATTTCGTGGTTTAGCGCTAGGTACCTGTATGGGTGGTGTGCTTGGTTAGCATAAATTTTATGATGTTTGATTTTACCTGTTTGACTTAAGTGTAAAAGTTTTACGACATGATTAGTGTTTGCATTTGGTTACCTGTAGGGGCAAGGAATAAATTTGTTGCTTGGTTTTTAGAGTTTTTTTATTTTAAGATAACGCATATATATTATGGATTTCCTATTTGGAATTCACTTTCACGAAAGCAAAAGCATTGCTAGGACATAAGTTTATTAAAATAAAATAAATTGTCATGGATCTTTCAAGAAAAGGAAAACCAATAGGAAGTCTAGGACGTAAGATCGTTGTTAGGATATATTACAAAAAAATTGAAGAAGCTAGGAATTTATGTATAGATAATCCCATCCCATACGCAAATTCACAGACAGAGGAGTTTACGGGAATTTCGGCCCGAACAATAAGAAGGATAATTAAAGAATATGAGAAGAAAGGCGCTATTGAATCTCCAACTAAAAGAGTACCACATACAAAATGGAAAACTGGATTGGACGAATTTGGTATCACAGCTGTTCGGCGAATTATATACAACTTCCACATTGAAGAAAAAATGATGATAACATTAAAAATGTTAAGACAACGGGTGCAGGAAGATTTGGAGCTGAACCTAAGCAATATGTCGCTACATAGGATTTTAAAAAGAAATGGATTTTCTTATAGGAAAACGGAGAACAACCGTAAATTTCTTTGCGAAAGAAATGAAATCAAACTTTTACGAGTGAAATATCTGGGGAAGGTGCGGGAGTACAGGTCAGAAGGATATGAGATTATTTATTTGGACGAGAGCTATATTCACAGCTCTCACACAAGGCCAAGGGCATGGACTGACGGCACCAGTCAAGGTTTAAAGGCGCCAATTTCAAAAGGCCAAAGGCTGATAATGGCGCATGCAGGTGGAGCGAAGGGCTTCGTGAATAATGCCTTGCTTTTATTTAAATCTGGGTCGAAAACAGGAGATTATCACGATGAGATGAATTTTGAAAATTTCTCCAAATGGATGAAGGATCAAGTTTTAAATAACCTAGAGGAACCATCGGTTATTGTAATGGACAACGCATCATATCACAACAAATGGGAACACAAGCAAATCACTTCTGCTTCCGTTAAATCGGAGATGTTAGAATGGCTTTCCGTCAACAATATACCGCATTCTTCAAAAATGCTCAAGGCGAACTTTATGACCTTATAAAGCGACATCGGACTAATCACCACCCCAAGCATAAGATTGACGATATGATTCACGGCGCGGGACACGAAGTACTACGATTGCCACCCCATCATCCAGATCTCAACCCTATTGAAAAGATCTGGGCAACAGTCAAGGGAAGAGTCGGAAGCCGAAATACAACGTTTAGATTATCGGATGTTCAGAAACTAGCTGAAGAAGAATTTTCAAAAATAACAGTTGAAGATTGGCGCAAAGTTTGTGAAAAAATTATAAGGACAGAGGAGGAATACTTTTCACACGAGCAGATGTGGGACATAATGTCGGATGCAATAATTATCAATCCAGGAGATGATTCTTCAACCGATTATGAAACTGACAGTTCTTCGAATTCAATTTAATATACATTAATATTAACTATTTCATATATAGGTAGCAAAATCAATAAATATTTTTATCTTAGTACTAAAACGTGTGTGTTTTTACTTCTTAATTCAAACCAAACCGAACCACCCATTTGGTATACTGGTGTTTTGTTTTGCTGCTCGCTGTAAATCTGTTTTATATTTGCAATTCATCGTCAATTTTATCTCGCTATAATTTACACTTTTAATCAAGGTTACAAATTTAAAAGTGGTGGGTAGTTCAATAAGTTTTAAAAACTGCATTTCTTAAAAAAAATTATTGAAGAATCAAGAACGTTCACCATTTTGTCTTTAACGAACCGTTTAATACCCCATCCTCTTTTTTGTGACAGAAAATCGTGCCTATTGTTATTGGGCATAAAATCGTTTACGTTTCCAAAAAATTCCCAAATTGTAAATTTTTTATTAAATTTACCTACCTCGCCCAAATTCAATGATATAAACAAAAAAAAATTTGGTGTTACACTGCAATTTACTTTACTTTGCGTGCCAATATCAGTACCTACATGATCAATATGCACGACACAATTAATAATGATCAACGAAAGCATAATGAGCAAATAGGGTTTAAATCTAAAACCGTACACCTTCATACAGACACAGTCACACAATCAATTCATGTGCAATGTTTTGCTTAATCTATCCGACCGTGATCACATCATACTCCTACAAAGAACCGACAAGACAAAAAACGAAACAATATATTTGCCTCCAAGTAAAGTTGACATATAATGGTCTATATTTTTCCTCCGCTCCTAATTTCAGTATAAAAGAAGGAAAATGAAGAAACCACCCTCAGTGAGATCGCGACAGCGATCTTGAACACAAGGCAGGGTATACGTCGTTTTTTATTATGGCTCCGCCCATTTTCGTCTCTTTATGCTTGTTTTTGCAATTTAAGAGATTGTAAAACACATTTTAAGAGACCTGCGCAGTAGAATGGCCAACTGTTTTGGTACGCACTATATCTTCCGATTGAAACGCAATGCTAATCGCAAAAGGGAGAATGAAATGAAACAATTCCAAGTATTCAGCGTGAGATTTGGTTTATAAGACGAAATGTAGCGTCTTTTTCTTTGAATATAAAAGCGGGTGTTGAACAAAGAGGATCGGAACCGCAATGCTTGTATTTAGAAGAAAGGGATATAAAACAAGTAAATAAGACGGAAAAATATTTTTTATTCTATTATAGAGAGCAGCGGTAGTTGAAAACTTTTTACTAAGAGTATTTTTGTGACTCTTCGTTAGTTTGTTGTTTGTGATTTGTGGATTGTGGAATGTGGTTGAATCTTGATTCTTGAATGAAGTATGAAGATACAGACGAGAGGTAGAATGAAAATATTAAACTTATTCGATAGCTTATGTGTGAGTGTGTGTGTAGATTTTATTTTATAATTAAAATACGGGACGGGTTTCATTTTTCATATATTTATTTGGCAGATAGTGCTTACTTTTGGTGGATTTTTAAAAGGGAAGACGGTAGGAATCGTGTTATATGGACGCCACGCCACTGCTAGGTATACATATCGCTACATGCAAACTTATGTTTAAGCTATTCGCAATCAAGAGATCCTTAGGTGGACGTTATTAGTACTACATGTCTAGCGAATAAGCATATCTGGCCAACGCTGGACCTGTGACGCTCTAAGTGTCTAATCTCACTAAATCTGTACGTGTCCTGCCCTCTCCGATAAAAGAAATCTCTATCTACTATCCTTCTTGCTTAATGATCTTACTGACTTGGCTAATACGGACGTTAGAAGTCTATCGCGCTTCATCAGAAGCTCTAAATGGTCTAGAGGGTAGAGATAGAAACTCCCTATGTCCACGTGGTAACTGCAACGTGGAAACTTCACAAACGCGCTCGCGTACTGAGAATGGTAAAAAGATAAACGAAAGAAAAATGCACTTTCGTTAATTTTTCTTCCCACAGATTTTCAGCTGGTAAAAAAAAGCAAACTGTCAAATGACGAAATCCTACGAGTTTGACAGCAAAAAAAAAAAAAACAGCCGTTGCTTCTTTTCAAGCCAAATTTTGACGTTTTTCATCCTCTTACGCAATAGCGTTCGCGTACTTTCCTTTGAAATGAGGAATCTCTCACGATTTTGGAGATTTGACAGAATTAATTTTTTTAAACACAAAGTACGCGAACGGACCTGACATTTACTGATGAAATAATAAAGTTCTCGAAATCTTTTAAAACTGTTTATTCACGTAATGCAATTAGCAACCTGTGTTTACGAACAGACATTTATTATTCTCGGATAAAATATGGGAGCACATCAAGTGGTGCTGGGTAATCCATCAACCAACGGGGGCCTTTGTAAATGGTTCCTGTGTTGCCATCCTTCCATAGACCTTTGGGTAAGTAAATATCACGTTGTCGAGCTTGATCTTCTACAATTGGAGCTGCAATTATGTCATCGCCAAGGAGAAATTCTGTAAAGGGAAGTGTGAATATTGAGAAGAAAGTTGATAGAGAAGAAATGAAGGAAGTAAATATTAAGATCAGTCCTCAGGGTTTGCATTGGGGGACAACGGATATTAAAAAGAAATAAATTCAAAACCTTGAAAGCTGAGAAATGATTTGAAATAAACCAACGAAATCCACTTACGGTCGTAAATACTTTGCGCCACCCTATCCTCTGGATCTGCCCACCACAGTGGTGGGTTGACGGGCTCTCCAGTCTCAACCGCCAATTTGAATCGTTTCATTATCGCCGGTGCATACTCATAGTGCAAGCTGGTAAACTTCTGACTGATGGTGATTGTTTCTGCATCGAAATTCCACGGCACAAAAGAGAACTGCAAGGTCGGCATGAACACATTGGCTTGCAGCCAGCGAATGAACAGCTCCTTTGTTGGCGGGTGATTGTCGTATCCATTGCCACCGATCATGTCGGGCAAAATAAATGAATATCCGTTCATATTCAACTGCAACAGGGTTGTTATCAGAGTCACTAGGCCGTTGTTCCATCCCCATTCGGAATCCTTGTCAAGCATTCGCAGCCAAATCGGTAGGTCCTGTGTACCCTGCGCGGCTCGGACCTCAATCAAGGGTCCAAATTCTGACACTGCCTTTACGTAATCTCTGGTTATGGCACTTGGATGGAAGTTAGTCGGTGCCTGTAGAATTGGATCCGATGGCACCCAACTGGTCTCACCGGCGTCGAATTTAAAGCTGTCAATGCCATCCTCGGTTTGCAATCGCTTCAGTCGACTGGAAAACCACTCAACAGCGGCTGGCTTGGTAAAGTCAATGTATGCAGCTTCGTTTTCTTTACTGTTCCACCATTCTGTGTCGGGGTTCTTGTTGCGATCCAACACAAGGAATCCTTTCTGCAAGGCTTCATCATAGATGACTTTACAGTCCTTGTTAATGAACGGATGAATCCAGAGAGTCACACGGAATCCCTGTGCCTTGAGATCGTCTGTTAGCTTTTTAATGTTGGGAAACTTTGTCTTGCGGAACGTCAGGGCACCGTAGCAATCCTCCCAGTCATCATCGATCTCCAGTTGACTATTGTTGAAATTATTTGCCAAAATAGCGGACCCAAAATCTCGTACGGTCTGATCATCAATTTCGGTCTTGTAAAGCGCCCAAGTTGACCAGATGGGATGCTCGACCATCCGCTGATCGGGATGAGCGGAAGGTTTGCCGAGAAAATGTGAAATGGCGTACATATGTGCGGCTCTGGCATTCTCACCGATTCCTATTTGGTATTGAAGCGTTGCGTGTCGAACATCTCGGTTGTAAGGCAGCTCCAACTTAGCGCTGAAGCACAATTCGTTTTCGTGGCCCTCGGAGTTCTGATCAATAAAAAGGGGGGTTGCATCCTCAATGTAATAAAACATGCCGTCAGAGTTAAGCCAATAACGCTCAGAAACAGCAGCGTTATTCTCTTCCTTGGTGAGGTAGGCATAATTGGTAAAGGTCAGTCGCTCCACGGGCCAGTATTGATGATGACTTTGTGGGCCACCATACCAATGCAGCTGACCGTTGCCCAGATCGATGCAGTCCTTTGATTGAGCCACATTGCTTCGGGTCACTCGGAGGTGTGAAATCTTTCTGGATTTGTGGATCAGTTCGAAGAGTATGGATGAAAACTTCGAATGCAACGAGAAACTTCCGTTCTTGTTGCGTATGAAGTTGCTGTTGGTTTTGAAGTTTTCCATAGTGATAGTTTGCAGAGTTTGATTTCCTAAAGTGGGGATGAAATTGGTTAGTGTCCTAAATATTGTTCCCAGTTGAACTTACCTCTCATGATGGAATACTTTAGCTTTGCCGCGCGCAACAATTTGATCTGAATTTCAGAATTGGCGAACTGGAATCGTTCTTTGACACTTTCGGCAGATACTGACAGTGCCAGTAGAACTGCGCACATAAGAAGTGGCAGCCATGTTATTATAATTTGACGCATCTTGAACTAATGCTCGATGGGTACTGTAGGTTTTGCGGCCGGAAAACTACTTTTATAACCGCCGAGAGCCGAGGATGTGTGTCCCTACCACCTGCGTTGAATACGAAATCAATAACAACTTTAATCAAAACGTGATGCATATCGCAAGTGATAATGATGAAGGTTTTTTTATTTGTCAATAAAAATGAAAGATTAGGGTAGAATTTGGATTTTAAACGACCCTCGGGAAATACAGAAACACCACGTTGGAACTAACTGTGGGTTCTTTAGATTTAAGGCCGTTCTTGATTTCGCCTTTGCTGGGATTTGGACTTTGACACAGCTGTCATTTAAGCCCATCCGCCGTATCAAGCCGTCAACTCATGAGCTTACCTTGAACTTTGCAGTGTCACATACCTGGATGAATTGCGATGACTCATATTTTTTTTATTTTAGGAAGAAGAAACCCCATTTATTAACAAATTGCATGCATCTGGTTAAAGAGGGCAAACCAACTGATTTCACCATATCAATAATGTAGCACTTGAACCTGCAGTTAATTAAAGGCAATTACTGTTGACCTCTGTTTAATATGAGTGAAACTCGTTCTAATGAGGCATGATATAATAAATAATGTGTTAAGCTCTTGGTAAGTACCATAAGGAGAGATGGCAACAATCAATTTGCAGTGGATCTGTTTGATATCAACTATCAAATATTGACATATTAAATAATCCGCCAGGTCAGGGACCTGATTACGAATTACGATTCTCGTTGCCAGACTGTTGTTACTGCCAAAAGCGCAATTACAAGTTACGAGGTATCGTTAGCCCACACCATTTCAGCAGTCAAATGGAAGGCAAGTGACAGTGAAGGAAACATTTTTGCTGAATACTTTTAGTTTCTTCGATTTTTAATAAAATGATTTTATTTTAAAACTAGCTGACCCGGCAAACGTTGTTTTGCCATATAAATTATTTCTAGTGGATATTTTCGTAGGGAAATGAAAAATAGCTAACTTATTGTAAGTGTGTTGGGATGTGGTCTATGACTTAAAGAGGAATTGAGCGCTGTGGACGCTTTGTCCCTTTCAGAACATTAGCGGATATTGGAGAACGGTGTGATAGATAGATAGATATAATATTTATTTCTTATAATAATAAAATACAAAGGCTTTCTTTTTTTAATTTATACAAAATACTTAGAAAAACCTATAAGAAAAATTAGTGACATTTTTATTTTATATACAGATGTAATAAAAATAGAGTTAAATGCCACTTCAATTGGCGTATACAATACAAATTAATTTGTTTGGGTGGGGTGACCCATTAAGAAAAAACTATCGCAGAAAACTTAAATGAATTTAGGAGTTAGCAAATAAATAATTAATTATAAATAAAAGATACTGAATGAAAATGCAATATACACAAAGAAAAGAAACAAATATAAATTAAATTGAACTAAGGTTAAACCAGAATATCGGAAATAATAGATTCTAAACCAGTATAGTCAAAACGGAAGAGCCAAATTTTAACTTCCCTTATAAATGTTCCAGGTGTTGATAATGCCCTGATGGATTGCGGGAGTTTATTAAACAATCGATAAGACAAAATAGAAAAAAAATTACGATAAGCAGTGGTATGGAAATTGGGGACAGATAACACGTTTGAGAAGTTTACACGTAAATCATAATTAGAGATTAAACGAAAATTACGATGACCGGACTTCATGAAAAACGTTTTTAAAACCTTGAAACAATATAGATGACGCACAGGAAGAATATTCAGGTAACAGAACAAAGGATAGCTAGGATGTCTGCGAGGTTTACGACAAATTAGTCTTAGGATATATTTCTGCAAGATCAGCAGCGGATGTATTTTAGTTTGATATACGCCTCCCCAACAAGCAATCCCATATTGTAGCTTGGAATGGAAAATTCCGTAATATATTACCTTAAGAAGCTCAGTTGAGCATATATTACGCAAGTAATAAAAATATCTCAGAGTACATCGCAAATACTTTTTCAATGTACCTGCATGATACGAAAAACTCATTCTAGAGTCAAGGCAGAGTCCTAAGTACTTAAAGTTATCTACTGTTTCAATTAAAAAGCATTTATCACTGCAGATTATACTATTGCTGTAAGTTTGAGAGTTAAAACCGGACGTGCAATTGCAGTTAGTCATTTTGTATCTTTGACACTCAGGTGCGTGGAAATACACATTCGCTTCAAATTTTGACGAGCTAGATAAGTTGAAGAACATTATTTTAGTTTTAGAGCTAATAACTAAGTGATGTTCAGCAAACCAGTGTCTCAAAAGATTTAAGTCCCAATTTACATCAGACACCAAGTCCAAGGGACTGTTTGAGCCATAAGAGAAACCTACATCATCCGCAAAGGCAGTAGGTGATCCTTTGAAATTAAGAGAAAACAATGAATTGATGTAGACTAAAAACAAAATGGGACCCAAAACAGAGCCTTGGGGTTCACCGATATTGAAGAACTTGATTTTGCTCCTGACTTCATCAATTTTTACTCGTTGCGACCTGTTTTCAAGATACGACCTAAACCAACTTAGTATGAAACCACGGAATCCGGATTTTTCCAGTTTTCTCAACAGAATTTTATGGTTAACCATATCAAAAGCTTTGGTTATATCAATAAATAAGCCCGCCGTGCATTTTTTTACATCAAGGTTAGATATTATTTGAGAACAAAACTGTAACAGTGCATCTTCCGTCGACTTTCCTTTTTGAAATCCAAATTGAACTGGATTAAAGAACTTGGTTTTAGTAAGAAAGGTTACTATTCTATTTGTCATTAGCTTTTCAAAAATTTTGCTGAAGACTGGAAGAAGTGAGATTGGCCTATAATTGCAGATTTCAGCAGAAGAGCCTTTTTTGAGCAATGGAATAACCTCAGCACATTTTAGACCATCAGGAAAGACCCCATCAAGCACGCAACGATTATAAATATCAGCCAATACATCCACAATGAAACATGCAATTTGTTTTAGGGCAAAACTCGAGATGCCATCAGCTCCACAAGAATTTGATTTATTTAGACTACCAATGACGGTGTGTATCAGCAATGAACTCAAGATTATTATTTCTTCTTCAAATCACGATTTGTCGCGTCGCTGTACGGTCGCCAACCATGATTCCAGCAAAGTCGTCAACAACAGGTGCATGAAATCCACGCATGTGCTCTACAGGTCTACAGCTGGTGTTTTATCAGGATTGATGACAATAGCGTGATTGTCAGTTTGTAATGTGTAAATATTTTTGTTTGGAAGCAAATAAGTTGAAAAGTTTTCTAAACAAACATATTAGATATCTAAATATAATTAAACAGCGTTTTTGGTCAACATATCAACTGTTTTTATACCCTATTCAAAGGGTATATTAATTTTGACACGAAGTTTGAACTAAAAAGCTGCAATTTGTTATGATCTTTGAGTCATTAAACTGCTCGGGATATAAAATTTCTAAAATCAGTCAGTGGGCTGACACGCCCACAATTAAATAAAACAATATTATTGGAAATTCAAAGTTTGAGCTAGGAAACTGAAATTTATGATATAGACTCTCTAGGTATCTGCTGGGAATACGAATAGGATATCCAAAAGTTTGCCAAGCGGACTGTAGCCCGTCCCTATGTTAATTGTTTGTTTTGCTTTAACATACTTTCTCACGTTTTTTCTCTATTATTTGTTACTTTTTACCCTTTAATAGCTTCTGTTTGCACTTTCATATTCAGTTCATTAACAATCACAATGATTATTCCATACGATTTGTGCAAATTTCTACAATTTTATCATTCAATTTGTTTCTGTTGTTTAAGACAGGGATTCCGCACTTCAGAAAAAGATAGCTTGTTGAAAATGTCTATAGAGCATACAGCTCGCCGACGATGCGTCTGGCATATGGTGAATTGAGGTTATTGTAGCTGCAAACGTGCGTTTTCGGAGTCCCAACCGCCCATAAAGTAAATTTTTAAAAATTTATGTAGGCATAATGTGCCTAGCAGCTCAAACCTAAGTCCGAAACAGATTACGGTACAAAAGATCTTTTAGGTCGAAGTACCCCTCCCTTTAAATTGCCTTGGCGAGCCAGAATTTAAAGTCCGAAACAGCGAACAACAAACGTTAAACAATAATTTACCGTTCTCAAAAATTCAACTTTTACATTACCATATTTGGTCATCGCCATCAGCATTCGAATTGTTAAGACAAAAAGAAGAGAGACGAACGATGCAGTTGACCACGAAGAGCAACGGAAGGTTTTTTTAATCGATACGAAAGCTACTCAACGATACGCCCAAATGAAATTGTCCCGCGGTTTTTTCTTAATCTAATTTGAATTACCTACTCTTATTTGAAATAATCATCTTTGCCTAATCTAAATGAACCATTATAATAAAACTTACACACTAACACGAAAGTGTAATAAACTAATTAATTATTATATTCTTAAAGGAACGCGTTCTTTTTTTTAAAACCCCCTTCAACCCCTATCCCACATTTATGTGGTTCATTCGACATTGGCAACAATGAGCCCCAGTGTTGGAAAAAGGCTTACTATTGTACTGAATTCAGTACAATTTGATTTTCTCAGTACACAAGTACATCTTTGCCTATCTCAGTACAATTTTGAATTGTCTGTTAAAATTGATATATATTATTCCTTCAGTTGATTTTCTCTTATCTCCCTTGACTAAAAAAAATGTATGTGCGATGCGAACATTCCCAAAGCCCAATTACCCAATATCAAAATCTACCCTACATGAAATGAATGCGCCCATTTTATTTTAAATACTGACATCTGAACGTCATTCGATGACATTTGTTTTTTCCCTTAAATTTGAAAACGAAAGACGGAAAATTGTCGGTTGTTGCGTTCGTCTGCCGTGGTTCTGGTGTTTTGTTTTGGTGTCGAGTCGAGGATAATTCTGTGCAATAATGGAAAGGTAGTTTACATAATCTTACATTACTAAGAGATACATATTACATATTTTAGTTAAAAACAAAAGAAGAAGATTGGATTTTAAACGCACTTCAAAATTTCTCACAAAGTGCAGTGCTGGATGGTCAAGTTAACTCTATTGTTCAATTTGTATTAAAGTTTTTTCCTAATGAACACAAAAACATTGAAGTTGTAAACAACGAATATAGAGCTCTAGCTGACTGTGAATATATAAAACAACTGAGAAATCTTTCCATATCAGAATTTTGGTCAAAAATTGGCCTTTTAAAAAATGAATGCAATGAGTCTATGTTTCAAAATATTCATCGAATTGTTCAGGGTGCCTTTTGTGTTCCTCACGCGTCAGCAAACGTTGAAAGAATTTTTTCGTATCAAAATATAATTAAATCTAAATTAAGAAATCGGTTACAAGTTCCAACGTGTTCTGCACTTATAGAAACCAAAAATCTTGTAAAGAATGAATGTTGTCACAGTTTTAAAATTAATAAAGATCTTTTAAATAAAAATGTTACAAACAACCCTCTTCAAAAAGAAGAACTCTTAGATTAGAGTAAAACTCATATAATATTGATTAATGATCCTACCTAACTGTGTTACGGAGATCCTTCCGTTATTTATTAAGCTTTTTTTTACCTCAATATTTATAATAAATGATTTTTTTTTTGTTTTTGTTCTAATAAATAAATTTTGTTTTTGAATTTGTGTGTTTGTTTACAATCCATAAGAGCCCAGTACAATTTGGTCTTTTTCAGTACAATTTTGTTTCAGCGTTCAGTACAATCGAAAAAAGTCGATTTCCATCACTGTGAGCCCACTTTGTGATAACCTTGGATTTTGATTTTGAATGTTGAATGGAATTGTTGACTATTTTCAGCATTTTTTTATACCCTATTCTAGGGGTATATTAATTTTGACGCATAGTTTGTAACATACCTTAATATTGCCCGTAGACCCCTAAAAGTTACTATATTTATGATCAGCATCGATAGTAATGTCGATCTAGCCATGTCCCTCCGTCCGTCCGTCCGTCCGTCGGCAAAAATTAGGCCTTTAAACTGGACCTAGAGAGCTGAAATTTTAACCATATAATCTCTAGGATCCCGAAATAATCAAGTTTACGAATTTTTGAAATCCGCCCACAGACACGCCCACAAACTCAAAAAAACAAAATTTTGGAAAAAATCGAATTTTGAGCTAGAAAGCTGAAATTTTTTATATGTGATCTATGACTCCTAAAACTGCTCGGGATAATTCAAAATCCGCCCACTGACACGCCCACAAATAAATAAAACATTTTTTTTGAAAATCCAAAGTTTGAGCTAGGGAGCTGAAATTTATAATATATACTCTCTATGGGCCCTTTATGCTCATGTGTTAATTTTTTTTAAATCCGCCTACTGACAAGCCCACAATTAAATAAAACAATTTTATTGAAACACCCAAATTTGAGCTAGGGAGCGTTTTTTTGATAAAATCCTTTAAATGTTATATAACAAAATATGTAGAGCGTTCTTAACAATTCAACCATACTTAGACTTTTGTCACGCCCACTTATGAGGGATAGGAATAAGAATAGGGTATCCAACAGTTCGCCCAAGCGGACTGTAGCCCATCCCTATGTTTTTAACTATTTCTGTTGCTCCAAACGATGTCATTTGGAAACATGAATTAAATGTTCGAATTGACTTCAGGAACTGGTTAGAATTTGGGTCCATACCGATAAGTAAGCCGTTCAATCCAATTGTCTTTATTGATTTCTTTCAGCTCGTGTCTCTTGTGATTGTGATTCACGAAATTGTGCCATGCTCATACGCACATCTGCATTATCTTGTTGGACTCGTTCGTCTGATCTTTGGGCTCTTCTATTTCGCATGTCTGTCGTTCTATTCGTTCGACGGCCCAAATTGGTCCCTTTGCGTCTTGCTGGCATTGTTTACTACACACATAAATAGATTAAATTGAAGTACTTAATGATGGAAAACAGTATACTGTTCTTTTTTTGGTTGTTGCCAAAATAAATATTTTGTATTTATTTATTTGGCAATTTGAAAAAAAAAAAAAAAATGAAAAAAAAATCTGTCGTAACACGCTGGGTGGTCAAAATAAGACATTTTGAAATTTTTATTTTTTTTTATTTTAAGACCCGTACTGAGAAAATACCTTTCCAACAAAGTATAAATCATCAAAATCGGTTCGGCCAATCTCGAGTTATGGGGTTACATCGCTTCGGACACTTCCTTTTATATATAAGTAAGGGATCTTTTATTAAGAACTTGACAACTTCTTTTTTAAATAAAATACAAACTACTTGAGATATTTATTGGCTTGAATTACTATCAAAATGTTTATGAATGGAGTTCGACTTCGTTCATAATGTCCACCAGGAACGTATGTAGCGGTCGATACGTTGAACCCATTTTCGATGATTCGCCCGCACATTTCGACCGATACGGCCGCTATTTCTCGTTCAATATTGGCTCTGAGCTCCTCTAACGTCGCCGGCTTATTGGCATAGACCAATGATTTAAGGTAGCGAATAGATAGGTCCGTTTCTTGAGATAACATGTTCACCGAACTGAGACTTCAATAACTAATACTCACGTCAATAAGCAAAATATGCGTTACTGGACAGGTGACAAGCATCCTGTGCTTCATGAAACAGCACTTCATCCGCAAAAAGTCACTGTTTGGAGCGGTTTTCATGCCGGTGGCGTCATTGAACCGTTTTTTTCTTCGATGAAATTGACCGTCACGTTACGGTTAATGGTATTCGCTCCAAAGACATGTTGGAACGTTATTTCTTTGAGCAATGGCATAAATTGGACATCAGTGATATGTGGTTCCAACAAGACGGTGCCACAAGCCACACAGCGGGTGATACAATCGAGTTATTGATGTCTCAGTTCGGTGAACGTATTATCTCGGGAAACGGACCCGTCAAGCGGCCGCCGAGATCATGTGATTTAATGCCTCTAGATTTTTTTATGGAGCTACATTAAATTATTGGTCGATGCCAACAAGAAAGCGATGTTAGAGGATAAATTGAACGAGAAATAGAGGCCGTGTCGGTCGAAATCTGCGACCGAGTCATTGAAAATTGAGTTCACCGTATCGACCGCTACATACGTTCCCCTGGTGGACATATGAACGAAGTGGAATTCCATAAATGTTTTGATAGTAATTCAAGCCAATTAATCTCTATCTCAAGTAGTTTGCATTTTATTTAAAAAAGAAGTTGTCAAGTCCTTAATGAAAGGCCCTTTAGATATAGATATCATACATAGCATAAAGAGTCGTTGACTAACAATTATATTCTGTTTTCCAGTTTCTTCGTTTGAATTAAAAGACACGATTAAATCCAACTTTATAATGTGATATGCACCTATCAGTAGCCACTTAAAAGTACCTTAGCTAAGGCCAATTAATTTTACTTCGCAATCTTTTAAAAGTATTTATCTCCCACAGAATCGATAACCTAATCGACTTATGGATACTGGTATTTGAAGAATACCGACTGCCAGATATTTAAAGCCATCTCAAGACAAGATTAGACTATGACGCATTTTTTCATTTGTGTGCCTGCAAATATATGACTCCTTCAACTGCCAAAATTACCTTTTTACCTTACATTGCTTGCACTGTATTATTATCAAAACATTTTATTAAACACGAACAGCTGTCGAAAACTTTATTTGTCAATCATCTCAATACACGAATTATAGACTGAAAATAGGGCATTGTTTTATTTAAGGTATTTCTAGTTCTCTTAAAATATTGGGTAAACTATTTAAGAAAAGTGTGTCATTTGTGCAAGATGATAACTCTCGACGTGATATTCTTTTGTTAATGATGTTCTGGTTACCAATTTTGAATGTGCTTGTCAGAGATACAGATCTGCCCCTACACGTTTTGGATCAGGCGACTGTTGCCGGAAGAACCAATGCCCCACAAGCCTTTCCTTTGTTAATGGGCTATGGTTACCAATTTGAAGAGGTTTCTTTAATCTATACTCGTATGATTTTGTCATTTAAGAATCATGTTCCGCTGCAGTGTACACGTGCATTGCAGAGCTTTGAGCCCGCCCTACATGGCCCTTGCTCGTAAAGCATAACAAACAGATGTATGTTTTCTTGTTTATTATCATACTTATTATAGCTTCTTTTTCCTTAATGGCGCTGAGGCTATGAGCAGGATTAAAGGGATCATAACACTTCCATTAACAGCATTCCTATTGGTCCGCCGGTTCGACCTCTGAAAAAAACGGCAGGCCTCCCGATTTTGAATCACTTCGTCGCTGAGGCCAATCAAATTCTGATGTTGCTGCATTTGTGTAATACAGGAGTTTCTAAGCCTACATTTTGTATTTGTATTAGAACATTGATTGAGATTTCCTTTTGACAGGCTTTGTAGGATCTCTCCTTTGAACATGACAGTACCAACTGAGCCAGTCGCGCTCCATTTTTTTTGAGATAGGTTCTTTGACGTGGAGGCTTCCTCGGATCTTGGAACTTCTTATTCGATCAATCTTTGTTTCTCCTACTGTCATGCGAAGCATCTACATCTCAGCTGCCACCAATTTGCCCTCATACTTTTTTTATGATGTCAAACTTTATGAACTTCCTTTCAACGTAGGGGGCATTTTTCGGTCACATAAGATGTCCCGCCACTTCGTCCAATCTATACTTACGCAATGATTAATGTCGTCAGTGCAGCTACCTTCACTTTTGATCATAGATCCCGTCATTTTTTCTTCAAGCTGACAATCAAGGACTTTAATAGTTATCAAGGGACTTAAGACGCTGCCCTGGTGTACGCCGACTTTGATTGCGAACTCCTCGGTGACGCCAACGGGACATCTTACTCTTATCTTTACTCCTCATCCACTTCCACTATCATCTATACGTAGGCTTCTAAAACTCCTCGCTGTCTTAGTGCCACCTATAACAGATCCCTTGATTGTCTATCAAAGGCCTTTTCAAAATCAACCAACACCATATGCAAATCCTTTAAGAAATCACGATGTTTTTCCATCATGGTGCTTATACTTTAGATTACTTCGGTTATTGATTTGCCTGCGTCAAACCCGCACTTCAGATAGCCGTATTATTTTTCGCATTCGGTTATCTAATACCCGCTCAACGATCTTCATGGTGTGGGACATTAGCTTGATTGAACGGTAATTGTATCGCCTTTTCCTTTGTACAAAGGAAAAAGAAATCTTTCCCTCAATTGGTTAGGCATTGAATCGCCTCCCATCAGTTTGGAGATGAGAAACATGAGCCATTTGGACCCGATGTCTCCCATCTTTTTCCAGAACTCAGAGGGTATCGCGTCCGGCCCAACTCCTTTTCGTTTTTTGGAGTATTTGACCGCCTTCCAAATTTCTTCGAAAGTAACCCATGAGCCTTGTTGATGAGATTCGGCGAACGGATTTACTGGCCATTTATGCTTCTCTGAGCGGCTATTTTGAAAATGGTTGTGCACTTGTTTAAGCTGGTTTGTCGCAGTTCGTGGACAGCCTGGTTTCTTTCAGCAGCCGAACTCCCGATACAGGCCCTCCACATACTTTGCTTGAATTTGAGCGCACTTTCTCTTCGCGAGCCTCTAGCAAAGTCTGTATTCCAATTCGAGGCAAGCTTTTTCATCTCCATTATTAGTGAAGCACTTTGACCAGGCTTTGAACGCCGCTTTCCTGTCACTTATCACTGCTTTAGCCTCATCTGCCCACCACCATGTTTCTTTGACGTGTGTTGAGCAAGGTCGTATTAGGGAATTTCATAACTCCACAAGACGGTGTTGCTGGGCGATTCCTTCTCCTGGGATCACTTTGCAATCTTTAACCCGAGGTTTCATGAAAAATGTTACCATTTGGATTGGCGCATTACAACCATAGTGTGTCGTGTGCCAATAAATGTGGAAAAAGTCATCAATACGAGCACGAGGCCGCAGAAGCATAAATACGAGATAAGGCTAAAAGAGGTGCACTGCACAGTCGATATGTCTCGTTATGACATCCCTGGGAAACGTAATAAAACATAGGGACGGGCTGCAGTCCGCTTGGGCGAAATGTTGGACACCCTATTCTTCTTCCTATCCCTCATAAGTGGGCGTGACAAAAGTCTAGGTATGGTTGAATTGTTAAGAACGCTCTACATATTTTGTTATATAACATTTAAAGGATTTTATCGAAAAAACGAAGCTTTTGTAAAAAAAACGTTCCCTTGCTCAAACTTTAATTTACCAATAAAATTGTTTTATTTAATTGTGGGCGTGTCAGTAGGCGGATTTAAAAAAAAAATACGCATGAGCATAAAGGGCCCCTAGAGTATATTATAAATTTTAGCTCCCTAGCTCAAATTTTGGATTTTCAAAAAAAAGTTGTTTTTTAAATTGTGGGCGTGTTAGTGGGCGTCAGCTTTCTAGCTCAAAATTCGATTTTTTCCAAAAAATTGTTTTTGTGAGTTTGTGGGCTTGTCTGTGGGCGGATTTTAAAAAATCTTAAACTTGATTATTTCGGGACCCTAGAGAGTATATGGTTAAAATTTTAGCTCTCTAGGTCCAGTTTAAAGGCCTAATTTTTGCCGACAGACGGACGGACGGACATGGCTAGATCGACACTACTATTGATGCTGATCATAAATATAGTAACTTTTAGGGGTCTACGGGCAATATTAAGGTATGTTACAAACTATGCGTCAAAATTAATATAGGTACCCTTAGAATAGGGTATAAAAAGTGCGTTCTTCTGCACGATAGAGGCTTTAAGCCAATTATTGCACACCTACTATTATAAGGTGGTAAGGGAATGGACCAATTCAATTTTGGAAGCGCATATCTCGTAAATCGTTTTTAAATTTTTTCAATGTGTTGTAGATCTTTATTGAAAAAGGGAGCAATTTTTAAGCAAAGCACGAACTAACGCTATGAATTGTAATTTTAATGTAAAGGGTCTCAGCAAATCAGCGGAATTCTTGATTTTGTAGCTTATAATCAAAGACACTAGGCATTACAGATCTGGAAAAAGTAATTACGGCGCATCTATTACTATTTGATTGCAAGCAGTTTGAACAACACCATGCATTCAAATTAGTTATATCTGTTTGCAAATCACAGCAGTCTGCCACTGTTCTGATTGCCTTAAGCAACTTGACGTTATCTGCAAACATTAAACAATTTGACGCCTTAATCATTGAGTGGAGATCATTTACGAAAAGCAGGAAAAATAGGGGACCTAGCTGGCTGCCCTGTGGTACTCCAGAATGGTTTAGTATTTCAAATGATTTTCCAAACCAATTTTTACAAATTGAGAACGACCCGTCATGTTGTTGATAATCCATTCAAGAAAGGTAGAGTGAAAAAAGAGAAAGAAGAAGAAAGAAGTAAAAATAACATCAGTATGATATTTGTTTTCCATGTTTTTTAGGCAGAAATTCGTATAAAGGGTCAGGTTAGTTGTGGTAGATCGAACATGAACAAATCTATACTGATAATAAGATATATGGTTCCTAACAGCATTATACATTTTTTTCTTCACAATAGGCTCAGACATCTTAGGCCGCAACTGCAGTTTAACGATGGGTCCATAGTTTTCAACTACTTGCTTGGGGCCCGATTTATAGATGGGAGTGATGAAAGAAAATGTCCACAAATCAAGAAACTCACCACTAGCAAGAGACTTAATATGCAGAGGTTTCGACAAATTACATGCACACTTTTTTAAAAAAACATTGAAGGTATATTATCCGGACTCATGCTTAGGTTGCCATCAAGACCAGAAAGTTCTGCATAGATCTCCTCGTCGGTTATCGACATAGAACCCATATCAGCTTTTGGAGAAATACAAGGCAAAACTTCCAAAGAATCATCGAGAATAAAATTCGATTGAAAGAACGCTGTAAACTCATTACAGATGACAGACCGCTACTTATCTTTCCATTGAGGGAATCCCTACTGATTTCCTTTTTACATTATAGAATTGCCAAAAAGCCTAAGCATTATTTTTGATTCAAGTGACCATAAATATTGAATATTTAAAAACTTTTAAAGAAAATCATCCCTGCGCAAACGACAATAATGGTTTAGAAAACATAAATTGATCTTGCTTTTTTTACAAGCTTTAAATAATCCATTTTTTAATCGCATTAAGCCCGTTAAAAACCAAATCGGTTTATTAGACTTACCTCTAATAGCCTTTAATTTATTTATTTATTTCATTTCATCTACTAGCTAAGCTATACAGATTACAACATAGATATAAAAATTATATAAAAACAATGAGCTTAAGACTAAAATAATGTTGCCAAATTAAGTATAACACTTTTGAAGCGATCGCGAGAAAAATATAGATCAACAAAAATATAAACATCATTGAATGAAACAATAGCTCTGGACATAGGCTCATTATGGCCGTAATTAGTTCTATGAACAGGTCGAAGAAGAAGGTTTCTTTCCCTTAAAGGTCTAGTTGGCGCATAGATTGTCACTAGGGCTAAAAGAGATGGACATTTAATGTGATAGCATAGTCCTTTATCAGCATGATATCATGAGCTTTACTCCTAGAATATAAAGTTATGCCTAATAATTGACATCGAGTCCGGTAAGAAATTTCAAAATCCCAGCTCATTTTCTGGAAAATGTATTTTGTGAAACGTCTCTGGATTTTTTCAAGGCGATCTGAGTGAATTTTATAGAATGAGTTCCATATAACATCCGCATATTCAAGCAGAGATCTAAGGAACGAAATAAAAAGCGAAGTAAGGGTATGAGGATCCGAAAATGTCTTGCTATTTCGTTTTATAAAACCACAAAGCTTATTTGCTTTACCAATAACGTGATCAACATGAAGTGTAAAGGTGAACCTTGAATCAATTATGATGCCAAGATCTTTCACTTCATCGACTCTGTTTAGTCCAAACTGTCGATTTCGTAGTGAAACTCAAAATCAAAAAACCTTCCATAAAAGGATAGGTTAGGTTAGGTTTATGTGACTGTCGGCAGAAGCCGACACACTTACACCAATCTAGGTTCATTGTGATACCACGTATATTATCTACCTCAACTCTGTAGATGGGACTGGCCAACGACACGCGGTTGTTCTCAAACGGTCCCCCATCTACGTACTAACCGCGCCCAACGTCGTTTAATTACGGTGATCTGACGAGAACCGATTAACTCGACGTGGTATGGTCGTTGGTTGATTCTATAAAAGTATATTATACAGTATTTTTCAGGTGTAGACCATTGTTGACGCACCAAACCGATATGTTTCTTAGATCGTATTGTAAAAAACTGCCAGTCAAGTGAAGTTTTGATTTTAAGGAACAGCTTTTAGTCATCTGCATATATCAAGCAATGGCAATATTTTAATGCACACGATATGTCGTTGATAAAAATTATAAAGAGGAGCTGACCCAAATGACTACCTTGTGGTACTCCAGAACTGCGACCAAACGATCGTGAAAAGTTGCCAATTAAATAAGATGCTATCCAATTAACCATTGCTGAGTGAAATCCAAAACATTCAAGTTTTTGTAGCAAAATAAGATGATTGACGGAGTCAAATGCCTTACTGAAGACAGTGTAAGCACAATCGACTTGATAACTATCTTCGATAGCATTGATGGTATAATGAGAGAAGCACACTAAATTGGTTGTAGTGGACCTACCAGTGACGAAGCCATGCTGTGTATCACAAAAAGAAAATTACTTAACAGAAAACTTCAATTTTGATTTAACTATACTTTCGAAAAGCTCTGGCAAAGCGGGTAATATGCAATTCCTCTGTAATTTTCAATATCGTTCTTAGATCCAGATTTAAAAATTGGAATAAGAAAAGATGACTTCCATTCTTCAAGAAAAATACCGGAGGACAGCGCCAAGTTAAAAATTTGATGGAGGCGATTGGAAATTGCTTGTGAACATTTTTTTTTTAAATAATCGCAGGAATACCATTGGGACCTGGACTTGAATTGGGCTCGAGATTATCAAGAGCCAACATAATTTCGTGAAGGCTTAGTTGAATGAGGCCAATATCAATTCTGCATTCGGTAGCTGGTATAAAACTATGTGTATCGGGCTTTGTATACACAGATCCAAAGAATTTAGCAAAAAAATCTAGTATTGTATTAACATCTCTAGATTCAATATTTTCTCAACGGATGGATTTCGGGAGACCAGTCGATTTTCTTTTGCTATTTATGAAAGTCCAGAAGCGTTTGGAATCAGTTTTTATTTGGTTTTCCATTTGAATTACATAATTTGTCTGTAAAAATTTGCTAAAGACCATAAAGTCCTTACGCAGTTTGTCAAAATGTACATAATCTACAGGACTACCGGAAAATTTTTTTCGGTAGGAATTTCTCGAATAAGTCTTCAAATATTTTGATGAACATAGAAAAACTTGAGGATAAACTGTAATTAGACAAAAGAGAATCCCATTCTAATGTAAGAAGGTAATTATTAATGCAAATGTTATTTGCTATGCATGCCGGGCGAAAGCAAGTCTTGTATAACCGTCTTCATAATCAGGTTTTCTAAGACCTCATTTTCTTAGAAAATTATGATGATATTCATTTTTAATTGTTTAAATATAACTTTGGCAATTTTAATTAACCTAGAAGCAAATAAATTTAAAAATGTTATAAATAAAAATAAAACAAATATTAGGCATTAACGGTCCATACAGCGCCTAAAACCCAGCTATTTAACCCCTAAGAAAATAACTTTAACCATTTCACAAATAAATTTTAACCGACTGCAAATCGTTTTAATTAAAATAATCTATTTCAATATAAATTATAATATTGATAAAAGCTTATAATGTACTTTTAAGTTGAAAAATAAATTTATATATATTTTTAGAAAAGATTTTCTCCATTTTCTAGATACTTGTAAAGCTTAAAATTAGGAAATAAAATTACGAACGAATTTCTCTTTGTATCTGTTTCTGTTATTGTTGTCGTATAAAATATGGTAACAGATCAAGTGGCGCTGGGTAATCCATCAACCAGCGCGGTCCGTGATAAATCACTCCCGTGTTGCCATCTTTCCAAGTTCCCTTTGGCAAGTATACATCACGCAGTCTAGCGTTATTTTCTATAACGGGAGCTGAAATGATTTTATCGCCACAAAGGAATTCTGAAAAATAAAAAATAAAAATTGATTAAGCCATGGAAAAAGACGTATCGAAATAAGCCGTTGCATTGGATGCCATTTTGTGACAAAAAATATTTTTGTTTAAGAATACAAATTCTAGTTAATTTTGTTAAATGTATCAAAGTTAATTATTTAAAAAATTGCGTTCAATGCAGTTCTTACTGATCGGTAAAGTTCTCTTCATTTCAAGCCATAACACTGGCCACTACTTACGATCGAAAATACCCTGAGCGACCTTATCGTCGGGATCAACCCACCACAGTGGGGGATTAACGGGCTCTCCAGTCTGTACGGCCAACTTGAACCGTTCCATTATCACCGGTGCATAAGCGTAGTGCAAGCTGGTGAACTTCCGACTTATGGCAATCGTCTCTGCGTCGAAAGACCATGGGACATAGGAAAACTGCAGACTTGGCATAAACACATTAGCCTGTAACCAGCGAATAAGAAGTTCCTTTTTTGGCGGGTTATTGTCATACCCATTGCCACCAATCATGTCTGGCAGAACAAATGGATATCCGTTCATATTCAATTGTAAAAGGGTTGTTATGAGAGTCACGAGGCCGTTGCTCCAATTCCATTCGGTGTCCTTGTCAAGCATTCGGACGAAAATAGGTAAGGACTGAGTGCCCTGCCCAGCTCGTACTTCAACCATTTGACCGAATTTTGACACCGCTTTAACATAGTCTCTTGTAATGGTACTTGGGTGGAAGTCGGGAGGTCCTTGTAAAACTGGATCTGATGGGACCCAACTGGTCTCACCGGCATCGAATTTAAAACTGTCAATTCCATCCTCGGTTCGCAATCGCTTCAAGCGGTTGGCATACCACTCGACTGCGGCTAACTTGGAGAAGTCAATATATGCAGAATCGTTAGCCTCGCTATTCCACCATTGAGTTTCCGGACTGTTGTTGTGATTCAGTACAAGAAAGCCCTTATCCAATGCTTCCTTGTAGGGGGCAGTACAATGCTTATTGATAAACGGATGAATCCACAGGGTCACACGAAATCCTTTTGCCTTGAGATCATCTGTAAGCTTTCTTATGTTGGGGAACTTATTCTTTCGGAATGTTAGGGCGCCATAACAATCCTCCCAGTCGTCATCGATCTCCAGTTGGCTGTTGTTGAATCCGTTTTCCAAAATCTGTTTTCCAAAGTCTCTAACGATTTGATCGTTAATATTTGTCTTGTAGAGCGCCCATGTTGACCAGATAGGATGCTCGACCATACGTTGATCGGGATGACCAGAAGGCTTGCCTAGTATATTTGTCACAGCGTACATATGCGCCTCCTTAGCGTTCTTACCAATTGCAATTTGGTAGCGGAATGTGGCGATTCTAACGTCCCGGCTGTATGGCAATCTTAACTGAGCACTGAAACATAGTTGGCCTTCGTGACCTACGGAATTTTGGTCGATGAAGAGTGGTGTTTGATCCTCAACATAGAAAAATACGCCTTTGGAATTAAGCCAATAACGCTCAGCAACACCAGCATTATGATCTTCCTTGGAGAGGTACGAAAAACTGGTGAAGTTCATACGTTCCACGGGCCAGTATTGCCGACGATCCTGTGGACCGCCATACCAATGCATTTGACCAATACCCAAATCAATACAGTCCTTTGGTTGAGCCCCGCGAGCGACATAATTTCGGGATACTCGGAGATGAGTTACTTGACTAGACCTTTGAATCAGCTCGAATAATATGGATGAATCGCGCGAGTGAAGGCTGTAGCTTCCGTTGTTATTTAAAACGAAGTTACTGTTTGTTTTGAAGTTGTCAAAAATGACAGTTTGTAGAGTTTCACTCCCTGGAGTGGAATGGGAGCTGAGCTTAGTCCGTATAATATACTTTTCTCTTACTTACCCTTCATAATGGAATACTGCAACTTTGCGGAACGCAACAATCTGATGTAAACATCGGAATTTTCGAACTTGAAACGCTGTTCGATGGTTTGGCAAGACAACGCTGATGTCAGCAAAAGCGCACACACTAAAAGTGGCAGCCATGTTGCTATTACTTTGCGCATTTCTATAGAATAAGCGATCGGTACTGAGTGCTTGACAACTGGGCCAGCTACTTTTATAACTATCTCAAAGTCAAGGACACAAAATTAAACAAAAAATCAATTCCCAAGTGACCGTTATCATTGTCGATGATAACGATAAAAGTAAAATTCACTTCTCAGTCGCAACAAAAGGACTTTGAATGGGGCGGATGATGTTGGAATGTTAAGGAAAAGAAATGGGTAATGCGAATTTACCTTCAACCTTCATCAATACAACTTTGACCAAAAACCACGCAAATAAGTTTTCTGCAAAATATACATACGAGTACAATTCTGCCCACACATAGCAACACCGGACTGCTGTGAATCAAAGGAGTGAGCGAAGATGGAAACCAACGGTGCAGAGAAATAGAATAGAATAGAATCCGTTTATCCAATTCTCCGAAGTTTTCAATATACCGCTAGGTAGAATTCATTATTGTTACTATTAAAGATTCTTTGTTTAGAATAAGAAAGGATTGCAACGGATGTATGTTGTATATCTGTCGAAATAAACTTGACATATTCTTTTAATAAAAAAACAAATGTTTGTATAATAAAGTGAAAGCACAATTGAAGTTAAAAATCCTTAAAGTGAAATAGATTAAATTTAGAAGATAAAAATACAAAAATACAATTCCAGATTAAAAGACGAATATTCATTTAAGTACAATTTGGTGAATTAACAAGAATAGTTTTAAAGTTTAACAGGCTTAGCTATTTAAATTCTTATTAACAAAAAGATTTGCTTAAGCACGATCGCAAAAACTAAATAGAACTTTCCAACCAAATACCCCCAGTTTTCAAAAGGGAAAGGCAGCTCTACGCAATTCTTGCAGAATCGGACGGTTAGAAGTGGTAGTTGTCTTTGTTTTCATTTTTATTACAAAGATTACAAATTGGCGATATGCCTTCTCTATAAGGTATGTAGTTGAGTCATCGATTTTCAACTCTTGCTTTAAATATCGTACAGATTTGGGAAGGTTTGAATGAATTGCTGAAAAAGTTACTGGCACCAAGGAAGTGGTTTAATTCTCTGTACATACAGCGGCTTCATGACGACTAGGCGCTCTAAAACTAAATAAAGGGTGGTTAAATTGGGCCGATGTTGAATGTGAACCACACCTAAACATCAAGTTTTTTTCTGCATTTTATTTGACATTTCTCAATTTCAGACTAACTCAATTTGAACCATGGAAAGATACACAATCGAGCAACGCGTTAAAGTTATTCAGGCTTATTATGAAAATGGGCGTTCAAATCAAAATGCATATCGTGCACTTAGATAGATAGATAGATAGATAGTTTTATTCATTTCATACTTAAACTAGTAACACTATTAATGAAAGAGAAATATAGAATAATAGTAATCATTCTTTAACTACAAAGTTAGTGGTGAATAATACAGCAAATATTTAAAAATTCAAAAGGTATCTGATGTGGGGTGACAATCAGTGTATTGGTTAGGTTAGGTTAGGTTGATTGGTTACTTATAAATAATTATTTATGTATATCTTAGGCAAGAGATCTTTGCACATTCAAAGTATAAAAAAAAGTAACAGTTTATATAGTAGATACATTAATGAAGTACCAAGTTTAAAAGAACAACAATTATTTAGAAAAGTGCTTCAATGCCATCATAATTTAATGTGAATAACCAGTCTTTTACTTTCTTGATATAAGAGGAAAAACAAGATATTTCTCTAATACAGATGGGCAATTTATTAAAAAACTTTGCCGCTGTATAGGTATAAAAAAGAGAAAAAAGTGTTCTGTGTGCAAATGGTTCAATGACTAAGCTCCTATTATTTATACGAAGGTTATACATTTGCGAATTTCTGCTCGGTATATTACCACTTTGTTTAAAAAACTCTCGTAAGACTTTAAAAACATATAAATGTCTGATAGGTAGAATATGCAACATTTTAAATAAAGGCCAACTTTCAGCAAATCGGTTTTTGTTACATATGATTCTGATTATATGTTTCTGGGCTATTAATAAAGGTTTAAAGGTAATAGCATATAAACCGCCCCAGCTAGTGATGCCGTATTGTAACTTTGATTGCGCAAGTCCATAGTATATAGTGGTTAACACTTTTTTGGAGTAGAAAGGCTTTAATAAATACATTTTTCGTGTAACCAACATCATGTACGATTTAATCGCTTGAATATGAGTTTTCCAATTTAGATTACAATCAATTTAAACTCCTAAGTACGAGTACTTAAAATATTGAACCGATTCGATTTTAAAACAATTTTTGGAGCATTGTATATTATTTACAAAATTACTGCTACCACACTTGTGAACAGGTAAAGAAAACTGTTTACAGTCGCATGCGTGAAACCATAAATTATACTCGTGTAGACTATTACCAGTTATTATACCCTATTCTAGGGGTATATTAATTTTGACGCATAGTTTGTAACATACCTTAATATTGCCCGTAGACCCCTAAAAGTTACTATATTTATGATCAGCATCGATAGTAATGTCCGTCCGTCCGTCCTTCCGTCCGTCCGTCCGTCCGTCGGCAAAAATTAGGCCTTTAAACTGGACCTAGAGAGCTGAAATTTTAACCATATACTCTCTAGGGTCCCGAAATAATCAAGTTTACGAATTTTTGAAATCCGCCCACAGACACGCCCACAAACTCAAAAAAACAAAATTTTGGAAAAAATCGAATTTTGAGCTAGAAAGCTGAAATTTTTTATATATGATCTATGACTCCTAAAACTGCTCCGGATAAAAAATTTTCAAAATCCGCCCACTGACACGCCCACAAATAAATAAAACAATTTTTTTGAAAATCCAAAATTTGAGCTAGGGAGCTGAAATTTATAATATATACTCTCTATAGGCCCTTTATGCTCATGTGTAAATATTTTCAAAATCCGCCCACTGGCACGCCCACAATTATTTTTTATTTTATTTTTGAAAATTCAAAGTGAGCTAGGGAGCTGAAATTTATAATATATACTCTCTAGGGGCCCTTTATGCTCATGTGTTAATTTTTTTAAATCCGCCTACTGACACGCGCACAAT
Source organism: Portevinia maculata (assembly GCA_949715645.1). Taxonomy (NCBI): domain Eukaryota; kingdom Metazoa; phylum Arthropoda; class Insecta; order Diptera; family Syrphidae; genus Portevinia; species Portevinia maculata. The sequence goes on from OX454528.1 coordinate 101,011,963, forward strand.
TAAATAAAACAATTTTATTGAAACACCCAAGTTTGAGCTAGGGAGCGTTTTTTTTGATAAAATCTTTTAAATGTTATATAACAAAATATGTAAAGCGTTCTTAACAATTCAACCATACTTAGACTTTTGTCACGCCCACTTATGAGGGATAGGAATAAGAATAGGGTATCCAACAGTTCGCCCAAGCGGACTGTAGCCCGTCCCTATGTTTTTGAATGCCATCAACTTTGTTTTCTCACTAATGATCCACTTGTGGGCAGTAAACCACAACCTTAGTATTTCAAGATCTTCCTCTATCCTTGTGATACATTCAAATACAGTAAAAGTTATGTCGCCTGCAAATGCAGTTGAAATACCATTTACCTTGAGTTTGAAAAGGGAGTTTATGTAAATTAGGAAAAATAACGGGCCAAGAACAGAACCCTGAGGAACGCCGTTTTTCATGAATCGGGACTCACTCAGGACACCATTTACATTAACTCTTTGTTTCCTATATCTTAAAAATGATTGCAGCCATTTGAAAATTTTACCTCGAAAACCAGCATTATAGAGTTTGTTTAGTAACAAATCATGGTCCACTATATCGAATGCTTTTGTCATGTCTAGAAATAGACCCATTGTAGATTTATTGCCGTTTAAGCTACCATACAGTTGGTTACATACTCTCAAAATAGCATCCTCAGTTGACCTTTCTGCTCTAAACCCGAATTGGTTGCTACAAAAGAAATTAAACTTGTCTAGGAACGACAAAAAGCGAACTTTAAGGAGTTTTTCAAATATCTTTGAAATGGTTGAAAGAAGAGAAATTGGCCTATAGTCCGAAACAACTCTTCTGTTACCTTTTTTAAAAATAGGTACAACTTTAGCACATTTCAAATGTTCAGGAAAACAACCTCTCTCAACACTACGATTTAGTAAGACACTTAGTATATCAACGACATACAACGCAATACGTTTAAGAAGGGCACTTGAAATACCATCACTCGTGCAAGAGTTTTTATTTTTTAAGGAAAGGATAACACAATAAATTTCTCTCGAGGTTATCGGGTTAAAGACGAAACTGTTTGGTTGAAGATCCTCGGCAGGTAAACTAGAAGTAATGGAGCAACCGCAGTCAACATATGTTTCAACTATTGGTTTTAATTTTTCAGAGACTTCAGTGAAATACTCGTTGAATTTGTTTGAGATGCTAAGTAAATCAGATTCAATAATTCCTTCAACTTCAACACTATCAATTACAACACGATTTCTATTTAGTCTTTCCCAGAATGTTGTCAACCACTCTCCATTCTTCGCGAATATTTCCGTGGGCTCTTGCAAATAGATTAGTGTAGTAGTTGTTACGAGTTTCGACTATATTTGAATGAATTTTCTTGCACATAGAGTCATACTGTTTTTTAAGTTTTAAGTTATTGGGATGTTTTTTGCATTTTAAACTTAACTTTTTTTTCACTCTAATCTGGTTAAGAAGATTATTACTCATCCATGGTTTCAGGCGTTTATTGTTATTCGAATTTTGATTTACAAAGAAAGTACAAAACTCAATGTGGCTTAGTAAAATGCTAATAAAAACATCAAAAGCCACGGAAGGATTACTCTCCGAATAAACCGACTCCCAGAATTCATATTTTAATCGTTCTTTCAATAGTTTGAAATCCACGCATTTCTTCATCATTGTTGATAAGGGTGAGGCCGGTAAGAGGCTTTCAGTACGGTTGCAATCAGTAAAATAATTAAGGGCAATCATGTTATGATCAGTGATCCTCATGTCATAGACTTTGCCACTAAAAATGTTTTTGATATTTCTATGAGATCTAAGAAAAATGTAGTCAATGCAACTTTTGGTGGAATCGGTCACACGGGTTGGTTTATTTATAAGACTCTCAAGACCATTTGAAGTCATAGTGAATAAGTAGTTCTCCGTATCTTTGTCTAATTCATTAAGTATGTCAATATTAACATCTCCCAAAATAATTAAATTTTTTGCCTTAGCTGCATTTAAAATGTTGCTAAATTCATCTATGACAATAATTTTACTGAATTCGTGTAGTCTATATATGCAGAGAATAGTGTAAAAGTTATTATCATATTTAAATGACAATTTTAATACATCAGCGCTGGTCAAAATTAAACTACAGCAATTTAAATCTGACACATAATCATTTTTAACATATACAGCCACACCACCAGCAGAATATAAATTATTGCAATTGGCAAATGAAGTATAACCCGGTATATCATAGAGACTAAGTTCATTGTCATAAATCCATATCTCACTTAAAACTATAACGACAGGTAGATTAACCATCGACTCAATAGCTGTGTTTTATTATCCATGCGGATCTGGATCTGGATCAATTTAATACGTAAAACAAAAACAACACAGGATCTTGCTATTTATCGGGATCATTAATCGTGATCCGAAATTTAATTACAAAACTCACTACCTGTTTTTTCGTGGCGTTGCTTATTTCATTCTTAATGTTGGTGTCCCTGTAAATTACACAACAAGCGATCATATTATGACGTCACATTGTACCCTATATTTGCAATATGGCTGAGTGCCAATCGAAACTTGAAATACCTGGTATCGTATGTTATGTGTTAAAAACAACTGTTGCCACAACTTGCCACTGATGATCCAGATCGTTTTATTATCAGATCGGATCCGTATCAAGATCATTGGGATAATAAAACGCGGCTAATATGAGCTGCGAGAACAGAAAAAAATTTTCTCATGCTACGTATGTTTTGGTGTAGACAAAAACAATATTCAACAAGCCACGTTTGATCAACTGGGTAGTCACATGCATTAGTAACTAAGAATGGGACGGAGCTAACAGAATTCATATTTTAACGAAATCAGCAATAGAATTTATTTTAACCCTTTCATGCCAGGTGTTGTATGTATACAACACGTAGTTCATTTACTCACAATTCAGACAATTTTCGCACTTATAGATTAAAAATACCCTAAGTTTATTCTGAAACCAATTTTAGTTGACCCTATTCAGTATAAGATGTCTCTGAGTGCAAAAGAAGTGTGGCAGTCGTACCAGCGCCAACAATCCATCTATGAGCCATTAAAAGATACATGGCTCCTAACACCATTTAATTATTGGTTGCACGAAAATCTTTTTGACATTGTAGTCTGCTAGACAGATGTTTTTCAAAATTCAAATATGTATAATGTATATTCTAAAAGGAACTGCCTCTTCTAGATAGTTGCAAAAGCTTGTTATCACAATAATATAAAGTAAAAATATTGGAATTAAAAGTAAAGTCAGTGAACATATACAAAAGGAATCTCTTTTATTTTAAATCCATAATTGGTGACCCCGACGACGATTTAACAAGTTAAATTAAAAAAAAAAGCAAAAAAAAAAAAACAAGAATGCTGACGAACGACGAGGACAATGGCGACATGCCGAATAATGAGAATAAAATCGCCTTGGGAGCAGAGAACAAATTAAATACAAATGGTACAAGTCAGAACAACGTAGCCGTCGACACAGTGGGTATAGTCAAACTACCGCAGTTTCTATCGTCTGACCCTGAACTTTGGTTCACTCAAATTGATGGCTTACTCCACGTGAACAGAATAACGTCTGATTTGTCCAAGTTCTACACGGTGATCACGGCGTTGGACCCAGACACACTGCATCAAGTTTCGGACGTGGCGAAGAACCCACCGGAAACAGGTAAATACACACAATTAAAAAAAATTCTTATTGCTCGATTCGGCGAATCAAAAGAGAAGCAGCTTGTGAAACTTTTGACTGGGTTGGAGTTGTGCAACAAAAAACCAAGCCAGCTGCTGCGAGAGATGCGTGATTTAGCAGGCACAAATGTATCTGAAGATGCCATGTCGACGTTGTGGCTACAACGAATGCCCAATAATGTCAGATGTATCCTTTCTGCGTTCAAATCTGTATGTTTAAATGATTTAGCTGAAATCGCTGATCGTATTTTCGACAATTCTCCATCTTCGTCTTACGTCATGGCAACTACAACGTCACAAAGTAGGCCAATTCATCATGATGCAGCTGGTTCTTCACAAGTTCATGCACTTGATGCAAGAGTTTTGGCTTTGGAAACCTCTTGGAGCCAAGTCATCAAGATCTTGAGTGAAATTTCTGTAAGCCTTGCCACAAACGACCAACGCTCTCGCAGCGACAACAGAGGACGCAGCAGAGTCCAGCAAAGAAGTCAGTCGCGCAGTACACAGAAGGTTTGTCGGTTTCACATAAGATTTGGGCTGGCTGCTAGGAGGTGTGAGCAACCATGCGAATTCGTCAGAACATCAACTTCCAACCAGACGGAAAACTAAACGCGCTGCCGTCAGAACTTGCAGTTGGCGGCAGCACAGATGACTCCAGCATATCAGAGCTTAGACTTCATATACGAGACCGCAACAGCAACATCAAATTTTTAATCGACTCAGGTTCTGCCGTTTCAGTTGTTCCAAAAGAAATTCTTAGCTATAGTCGAAATGCACTTCCACATGAAGTTCAGCTTTTTGCAGCAAATGACACCATTATTCCAACCTTTGGCATCAAGCGAATGAAAGTTGATTTCGGGTTTCGGCGGTCGTTTACATGGAATTTCATCGTGGCCAGCGTAAAGTCAGCTATATTAGGCGCTGATTTCTTATCACATTTCGGACTTATTATAGTTTTAAAGGAAAAACAAATAATAGATCCCCTGACGTCACTGAAATCACAAGGCGGACTAGAACCAGCAATTCAGCAAAGTGTTTCAACAATTAGATCGTCTTCCAAGTGGTATAATGTAGTCAACCAGTACGTTGACATTACGGTACCAAACTCGTATCAGCTACCAACGTCAACACAAGTGTGCCATCGAATCGTCACTGAATGTCAACCGATTGCCGATCGCCCACGTCGCTATAGTGGAGAAAAGTTAAAAGCTATACAGGACGAGTTCGAGACATTGCTTCAACTAGGCATAGTCCGTCCTTCGAGTAGCCCGTGGGCTAGTCCAGTTCACCTTGTCAAGAAAAAGACGGGCGATTGGAGAGCATGCGGAGACTATCGAAAGTTAAACGCTCAGACATGTCCAGATCGATATCCTGTGCCACACCTCGACGGAATTGGTGAAAAACTTCACAACAAACGATTGTTTTCAAAGATCGACATCAACAAAGCATACTACAATATACCGATGCATAAGGAGGACATTGTTAAAACCGCTGTTAGTACTCCAATGGGATTGTTTGAGTTTACGGTTATGCCATTTGGTTTAAAAAACGCCACCCAAACATTCCAGCGCTATATGGACTCCATTTTTCGACATATAGATTTCGTATTTTGTTACTTGGATGACATCTTAATTTTTTCTGAAGAAGAAAGTGAACATCAAGTTCATTTTCAAATTGTATTGTCAAAGCTTAAAGAGGCTGGCCTGTCTATCAACGCTTCAAAATGTGAATTCGGTGTCAGTGAATTAGTGTTTTTGGGATACAGCATATCTCCGCATGGAATGAAGCCACCACAGGAACGAGCAGAAGCTATATCCAAGTATCCAAAACCCATAACCATCTTGGAGCTACGACGTTTCATCGGACTTTTAAACTTTTACCGAAAATGCATTCCAGGCGCAGCGAAAATGCAAGCACCTCTAAACAGCGTTTTGAAAGACTCTAAAAGGAAAGATCAACGAAAGGTTTCCTGGACTTCTGAAATGGAAAACGCTTTCGAGGCATGTAAGTCAAGCATTGTTAATCAAACACTTATAACGTTTTTAGCACCTGATGCTCCGCTTTGTTTGACAACGGACGCTTCCGATACTGCTGTGGGATCACACTTAGATCAGTTAGTTCTAGATGTATGGAGACCGATCGGATTCTTTTCTGCCAAATTGAAATCAGCTCAAAAAAATTATAGCACATACGATAGAGAGTTATTGGCTATTTACTTGTCGATTAAGCATTTTAGGCACATTTTAGAAGGACGAAATTTTGTAGTTAAGACGGATCATAGGCCTCTTACATTTGCCTTTATCCAGAAGCCCGAAAAGGCGTCGCCGCGCCAACTGCGATATCTCAACTATATATCCGAGTTTACAACGCAAATGATTCATGTCTCAGGATCCAATAATTTAGCTGCAGACGCCTTGTCCAGAATTAGTGCAATTGACATGCCTACTTCCATTTCATTGGCGGAAATTCAAGCCGCTCAGGCATCGGATTCAGAATTGAAAGACCTCATGAGTGATACGACATCCCTACGACTTAAGAAACTGAATTTACAGCCTGGAATCCAAATTTATTGCGATATTTCAACATCACAGAATCGCCCATACATTCCAAAATCTCTTCGGCGCAAAATGTTCGATTCAGTTCATTCACTTTCACATCCTGGAACGAGATCTACCTTGAAACAGCTCCTGCAAAAGTATGCATGGCCTTCAATCAAGAAAAACATTTCCGAATGGGTTCGTTCCTGCCCAAGTTGTCAACGTGCAAAAGTTCAACGACACAGTCATCTGGTACCAAAATCATTTACAGCAGTCGACCAGCGGTTTGACCACGTACACATCGACTTAATTGTTCTCCCAGAGGACAAAGGTTATAAATACTGTCTGACGATGATTGATCGTTTCACACGCTGGCCAGAAATTGTGCCTGTGAAGGACATGACAGCTGATACCGTGGCAACGAGTTTTTACTCATCTTGGATAGCCAGGTTCGGTGCACCAAAGTCAATAACCACGGACCAGGGAACTCAGTTTGAGTCGGAGTTGTTTAAAGCATTGGCAGCCCTAGTTGGAGCACATAAGATTCGAACCACACCATACCACCCGGCTTCGAACGGAATGATTGAGCGCTGGCATCGCTCTCTTAAAACGGCCTTGATGTGCAACCCAGAAACACCATGGACAGAACTACTTCCCACGGCGATGCTCGGACTAAAAACGTGTTTTAAGGAAGACCTAGGTGCGTCTGCAGCAGAGATGTTATACGGTGTAACTCTTCGTCTACCTGGAGAATTCTTCACAGATGTCGAAATGCCACGTGATACAGACAAGTTCATCTCAAAGTTTCGTGAATATATTCGATTGATACGACCTACTCCTGCATCACATCATATCAAAAAAAGCTCGTTTGTGCACAAGACCCTTCATTCATGTACACACGTATTTCTCAGATCGGATCATGTAAAAAAACCATTGGAACCTCCGTACAAAGGACCATTCAGGATCGTCGAAAGGATAAGCGACAGAGTTTTTTCTATCGACATCAATGGATCTACTCAAAACGTTTCGATCGAAAGACTTAAGCCTGCATTCTTTCTTAATGACCCAGATGACAAGCAGCCAGAACTAAAAACCTACAGCAAGAAAAAGAAAGTGCATTTCGCAGACTGCAGTTGAAACCATCATCAGTCGTGACATGGTCACTAAGGAGGGAATAGCTGTGGCAGTCGTACCAGCGCCAACAATCCATCTATGAGCCATTAAAAGATACATGGCTCCTAACACCATTTAATTATTGGTTGCACGAAAATCTTTTTGACATTGTAGTCTGCTAGACAGATGTTTTTCAAAATTCAAATATGTATAATGTATATTCTAAAAGGAACTGCCTCTTCTAGATAGTTGCAAAAGCTTGTTATCACAATAATATAAAGTAAAAATATTGGAATTAAAAGTAAAGTCAGTGAACATATACAAAAGGAATCTCTTTTATTTTAAATCCATAGAAGGATTATAAATCGTTGTACGTTAGTTTGATTTTTGTGAAGTGCAGTGTCCGTGAAAATACAACTTCTGGTAAGTCTCATAATTTGTGCTAAAATCACAAAAACAATCTGAAATAGCTTCCAAAGTGTTAAAAATATATTACTTTCTTATATAACTATGAAGGATAGTTGAAAATCTATTTTGCAAACCTATTTTTTATCGATAAATATTCATGTTGTTTGAAAACAACACAAGACATCTGTGGAGCCTTTGGATTTTTTTGACATGTCGTTTGTGTACAACAACGGTCACTTATCACAATGTATTTTTTTTAGCTAATATGTTCCTTCATCAGTCTACAGGATTTACGGATGCACAAATAAAGATGGTTATGGAGATGGAGTGGGAAAAATCTGACGATGAGGATGAAGCCGACGACACTTATGAAAATCATATCGAAAAAATCTTTGATCATGGCTAGGAAAATCAAATTCAGTTAGGGAATAGTGATGAAATTGAATTGATTAATCAAACAGTGGTAAGTCTTGAGGAAGTTGTTACTTGTGAGGACCAAAGCCTCAATCAAGATCCCGAAACCATTAATGAACCTGAAGAAGCTCCAATTGAAATTGATACAAAAAATTTAAAATGGCGGAAAGCACATTTCGAAGTTCCTGATTGTGAGTGGTTGGACCGACTTCCAGAACCAAGCGATTCGTATCCAACTCCATTGGAGTATTTTCGCATGCTAATAGGTAAACCAATGCTGCAAACATTTTGTGAAGAAACCAACAAGTATGCGATGCAATCGATCGGGCTAGAGCTCAAAGTTACATTAGAAGAGATTGAGATATATTGTGGTATCTTACTATACATGGCTATTGTTCGAATGCCACAGTATAGGATGTATTGGGGTGAAGAAGGAAAACATCTTATTATTTGGTAATCGATGCCTAGAGCCAGGTTCGAACAGATCAAAAGGTTCTTCCATATCAATGACAATTCATTGATGAAGGACAAATCAGATCCTTGTTTCGACAAACTTTTTAAAGTCCGCCCATTGCTCGAACATCTTCGACAAAATTTGAAATCTTTGCCTCCAGAAGAGCTTAATTCGGTTGACGAACAAATCATACCATTTAAAGGGAGGTCAAGCTTCAAACAATATATCAAAATGAAGCCTCACCACTGGGGCTTTAAAGTGTTTAGTTTAGCAAGCGTATCAGGAATCATGCACGATTTTGCATTATACATTGGAGCTGATACATGTAAAAACAGAGGACTTGGGTTCAGTAGTGATATCGTCTTGGAACTCACTTCGTCTTTGCCCAGCGGAAAGAACTACAAAGTCTTCTTCGACAACTGGTTTTCGTCAATAAAGCTTTGCGTGGCGCTTTTAGAAAGCAACATATTTTGTGCTGGAACAATCCGCCAAAATCGAATTGGAAACTGTAAAATGAAGTAGAGTTGAAGAAAAAAGGGCGTGGAGCTTTTGATTAGCGTGTTGAAGAAGAACATCGCGATGGTACGTTGGTTTGATCGCAAAGGGGTTTTGTTAGTTTCCACATTTTCCTGTGTAGAACCTACAGATGTGTGTAAGCGTTGGAACAACAAGGAAAAGACGCATGAACAAGTGGGTAGGCCTTCGGTTGTTGCAGCGTACAACAAACACATGGGCGGTGTTGATTTAGCAGACATGCTTATAGAGCTTTATCGAATTGATATCAAATCCAGTAAATGGTACACTAGAATTATTTACTGGTGCCTAAATGTAGCTGTTGTCAATGGTTGGCTTCTACACCGAAGGCATTTAAATCAAATTAAGGACACACAAAAAACAACATTGCTGGACTTCCATCTTCAAATTGCTAAGAATAATATGGATGGTTAAACAGCAAACAGGAAGAAGGGAAGGCGTTTGAATGATACACCACCTGTTCCAGATAAAAAGAAGAAAGTAACATCTTATGACCCAATTCGTGATGTTCGGTTGGATCAAATTGGACAATGGCCCCAATATGCCGAAAAGCAAAGCAGATGTAGGTATTGCAAGGATGGATATTCAACCGTGCAGTGCTCGAAATGCAATGTAACTTTGTGCTTTACAAAAAAGAAAAATTGCTTTAAATATTATCATACCATTGAAAAATAAATGTAAATAGATACCTACAAACATGTAAACCTATGTATATTACATAAAAGTAATTTATTTATTTTATTTTATATTAATATACCTACCTACCTTTTAAAAAATAAAAGTAATTTGTTTTTATTTATTTAAAATTTATGAGTTTGAGTATGATGTATTTTTAGTTACCACAGATGACCGGTGTTGTATAGGAACAACATTCTGTACCTAGTTATCCTTTCGTCCTTTAGATATTTTTTTTCCAGTTTTGGCTTGGTTTGACCATATTTAATAAGGTCAAAACAAAAAAATATTTTTCCTGAAGTTATAATAAGGGTCTGTCATGAAAGGGTTAACAGCAATATCACCCTCCTTCCGCATGTAAACAGTCCCATTTCTCGTCCATACGTATTTATACCCCTTCGTTGCCTTCATTGACGTTGCAGTGTTCAATAATTGCCTTGTTTGAGAAGTTAAGCATTCGTTAATAAACATCTTCTCCGATCTTGCTTGCGGGTGGAATAAGTTGGTGGTCAGCTGTTCTCTTTTATCTCGCCTTGCTTTCATGATTTCCTCCTTGCATAGATGAGAAACAAATTTAACATGAAGAATGTTTTTTATGTTCTCTGAGTTGCCATTTGAATGTGGTTTTGCCAGTTTAATTTTTTTCAAGTAGCACTTGTCAATGTCTCTTTCATTTATGTTCACGTTTAAGCCATCGCGAACTCTGAGAGCGACATCAGTGTTTGACAATGATGAGTTGTTGTTGGGAACATTAAATATTTCAATACTGTTTGAGATTAGTTGTTGTTCCAGTTTATTGACCTTTTCTTCAAAGGAACGAATGCGATTTTCACAAGCTTCATTTTTAGTGATGAGTGCATCGATTTGTGTTTTTTGGTTATCTTCAATTGAAACAATTTTAGCATAAATCATTTCCAGCGTAACTGGTGCACGATTTAACTCCAGTTGAGGCACAGTAGTGGTGTTTGTTGATAGATTGAGTGTTTGTTTGGCTGGAGTTAAAAGTGTCGATACTGATTGCGATGTGGTAGGTGCAAGAGTGGTAGGTGATGGGTGAGATAGGGATTCTCTTCGATGGTTAGTACGTGATGGGCAGCTCCAAGGCGATCTGTTTTTTTTTTAAATAATCCAGCTCGTTTGCGGTAAGGTTGACACAATTACTATGAAAAACTCCATTACAACTACTGCACTCCACTTTAATGTCAGATCTTTCGACTTTAGATTTACAGATTCTGCACGACATTTTAATAAATGTAAAGAGAAATTAGTATTTAACTGGGAATATTATTTAACTGAGAAAAGCTCTCGACACGTGTGTACCCCACAACGACCGCACAAGAACTCGTGAACTTCGTGATTTTTTCGGTCAATTTAATCGTCCAAATGTGCGTACAATCGGAAAAATCGTGCAAAAATTTGAGGGTCTGTAGGAGATGTGAAAACAACAGTGCATGCTCGTACAGCTCGTACTGCAGAAAATATTGCTGCTGTTCGCGATAGTGTGGCTGAAGAGCCGTCCACCTCAACTCGTCGTCGTGCCCAACAATTGTACCTCTCACGCTCGTCATTGATGAACATTATGTATAAAGACTTGCATTTACGCGCTTGCAAGGTGCAATTGGCTCAAGATCAGAATCAGATCAGATCAATGGTCAGAATGGTGGCAAGAAATGGCAACAGTGGATCATCAATTTTCGAAGAAAATCATCTTCAGTTATGAGGCACATTTTCACCTCAGTGGATTCGTCAATAAGCAGAATTGCCGCATTTGGGCGAATGGTAATCCAAGAGTGATTGTCGAAAAACCAATGCACCCACAAAGAGTGACTGTTTGGTGCGGTTTATGGGCTGGCGGCATCATCGGGCCGTTACTGTGAATGGTGTTCGCTATCGTAAGATGATACCGAACTTTTTATGGCCCGAATTGGAAGATATGGATGTGGACGATATGTGGTTTCAACAGGACGGTGCCACTTGCCACACAGCTAACGAAACAATGGCTCTTTTGCGCCACAAATTCAATGGCCGTATTATCTCCGTGGTGGCGATGTCAATTGGCCGCCAAGATCATGTGATTTGACACCGTTGGACTTCTTTCTTTGGGGTTATTTCAAAGAAAAGGTATACGTCGATAAGCCAGCAATAATTCAAGAGCTAATGGATGAGATAATTCGGCACATAAACGGCATAGAACCTCAGGTATGCCTTAGCGTCATCGAAAATTTGGACCATCGGATGGAGGTGTGCCGCCGACGTCGCGGCGGCCATTTGGCCGATATTTTGTTCCATACATAATTGAACCATACCAATATTATCATAATAAAAGGAATGACAATAATTTCCTAAATAATTTGTGTTTTATTCAAAATCAACATCGGCCCTTAAAATTTAACCACCCTTTACATAGCTAAAAGGATTCATCAACCTTTGGAATACAGTTGTAGACTTCATCACGCCAGTCGTCATTTGAGTTATAAGATACATTAGGAGCTATTCCATGCGCAATTCCAATATCATACCATTACTTGAACGGGGTGAATCTACACCGAAATTCATACTTCATTATCTGTTTTGCCGTTTGTGTCTCAGGCCTTAGCATTACTTTAAGGATGTTGTCTTCATTTGCATTAAAAATTTTCAGGTAAATTTGTGGAATTCCTGATTCACCAACCAAGTATAAGTCGGTGTTGATGTTGGTAACCTAAGGATGCGATTGAAGAGGAATCTCTGCAATATTTGAAACTATTCAAGAAACGTGTACCCAAAAACGTGTACCCAAAAACGTGTACCCAAAAACGTGTACCCAAATCTAGATAGTACATATTGGCATCCGGCACTTTCCAATAGTATCCACTTTATGAATACAGAAAAAATTACTCCACAGGAAATTGATCGCAGTTTTAGCAACTAAGCATTTTTCTTTAATATGGGGATGCAGATCTAGATTAGATGGTATTAAACACCCGAGATACTTGAATAGCTTAACAACTTCGCTGGGAATCAATTAACGGGTGACAATCTTCTACTATTTATTGACTAAAAAATCAATATTTTAAATTTAGAAGTGCGGATTTGTAAATCCCATAATTGGCAGAAGCTCTTTAGGCGGTTAATAAGAAGCTGCGGTGATGAAAGGTTATCTGCTAGCAAGACAAGGTCATCATCGTAGAGCAAAACCCCAATTTGGATGTCCCCCTTCGTAACACCGCCGGGAAAGATATTTGAAACATCATCAATGAACAGGGAAAAGAAAATTGGACTTAAAATACATCCTTGCGGAACGCCTGTTTCAATATTAAAATATTCCCACATGATGGTTCCATTCTATACAGGAAGTAGTGTTGGTGACCAGCTCTTTATGAGAAGCTTGGATGACGGATAGGTAGAATATAATATATATTGGGTGTTTTTAATGGAGGTATAAAACATCTGATAGGGATAACTGTCAAACTTGCTGTAGTGTGTTTGACTTTTTTTTCAGTATACTTTGGCAAATCATCATGGAAAGACCTACACCAGAACAACGTTTACCAATCGTGGAAATTTATTTCCAAAATTCGCCCACTGTTCGCCAAATGCGGCGAATGTGTCTTCGGCTGCCAAACCGTACGATGGATTCTATGGGACTGTTCCTTTAGTTAAATGCGTTAACTTTGAAGTTGGCGTCAAAGCAACGGATCGACGGATTCTATGGGCTGTGCCCTAAACTCTGGAACTCTGCTGTAACTGCAAGTCCTTGATTTCGATTGATAAATTATTAAGTTTTTGAGCCTACAAAGTGGTTCATATTAATCACTATACTTCACAGTAAATACCTACTCATGAAATCCATATTAATGATAAATAATTTGATTAGACGAATTCAACTCGGATAACAGTCAAGATGTTTACAAAATCAAGATAACGGCTATGACAAGTAGCTGCTAAGTATGTACATCACCGCGTGATTTGCAGCGTTACGCGACACAACTCGATCAGTTTTGCCGGGATCACAGACATTTTTTTATAAGAACAGAAATAATATAATAAAAATAACTAAAAATGAAATGTTGTATTGTTGGATCTCGCAATACTGCGTTTTTTTCATTTTTCATTTTTCATTTCAGATTGTTTTGTAAACGGTGTTTTTTTGATGATCGGTTAGTATCTAGCTCTAAAAGCATTTAATTAAACTTGTAGGTCAAATTTGTTCAAATATTTCATGTCAGTTTTCCTTCGAAATGACTATTCCAACTATCTGGGCTCATACCATCAACGATAATATGTTTACAATGCGCAAGCCAATCTTATAAGCGACCCTAAATCTTTTTTTCCGATTCGTCAACTACAAGAAAAAATCCGACGGTTACTCTCCATCCCTCTTTTACGAAAACATATCTTCAAGTGATCCACAAACCATTGCTAATTTTGTTGCCACCTTTTTTAAACAATCTCTTGCCGACAACTCCTTTGTACCAGATCCCTCTTATTTCAACTACCTACTCGACTACTCCATTGGTCCCTTTCTCTCTCAAACTTTTGAACCTTCTGTAATTGAAAATAAGTTGCAAAAACTTAATGATGAATATTCCCCTAGCCAGATGGTATTCCGCTATTTTTCTTAAGAAGTGTTTCCTCGTGCTCACCTACTCACTTTCGCTACTCTTTAAGCTCTCGCTATCTCAAGGCCACTTTCCTCAGATATGGAGTCCTCCTTCAAAACGCCGATTCATAAAAAGGGATTAAAGAGTGAAGTTACCCAAACTCCTGGAAAGCATTTTGTACGAATCCTTAAGCCAAGTCTTCAATTTTCCAAAACCAACATGGCTTTCTAAAAGGTAGATCAACCACCACTAACCTCGTTGAATTCGCGTCCTCTGCGCTATCGGCCTTAGAAAATGGTAAAGAAGTCGATGTTATTGCAACTGGTTTTAGTAAAGCTTTTGAAAAGATATCCCATAAATTATTTCTTTTCAAATTGTCCACCCTTGGCCTCGAGACAATAGAGCTGAAATGGATATTATCTTATCTGGAAAATCGTTTATATAGTGTTCGCTTCAGGTCCGTCCTATCTGCCCCATTCCTGGCAACCTCTGGTGTACCACAAGGCAGTCACCTAGGTCCCCTTCTCTTCATCTTAACTATAAACGATCTAGAAAGGGTTATTAAACACTCCTCTATCTCTCTCTATGCCGATGACACCAAATTTTTCAAACACATACCTTCATCACAAGACTCCTGCTTGCTACAACAAGATCTCGATAGTTTTTCTATTTGGTGTCTCAAAAACTGCCTAGAGCTCAATGTTGCGAAATGCCAATCCATAACCTTATCACGTAAATACAACAAGTCCCCTCCCGGTCATCTAATGATCTCACCTAATGATCAACCTATACCCATCGTACAATATCTTCGTGACCTTGGCATATTGTACGACCGCGAGCTTAATTTCCGTTCGCAAATTGACGAGATAATTCTCTGATCCCTATGTGACCAGATATCTCTACATTACTTTTGTCCGACCCCTCCTCGAATACACCAGCCAAACGTGGTCACCCTTTCAGCAAATTCATGTACCCAGAATCGAAAACATACAACGACGTTTTCTTAGATTTGCACTCAGCAGACTTTCTTGGAACGATCCCCTAATTCTGCCTCCCTATCAAGACCGCCTCAAACTCATTAACTTGAATAGCCTTGAAGACCGCAGGAATGCAGCAGACATTCTCTTCATTCATCGCCTCCTCTCAGGCTCTATCGATTGCTTTACAACTCCATCTTCTTTAGTACTAACCCTGGTAATTTAAGACATCCCCGTCTCTTCTATCTACCAACCCACCGCACGTTCTACGGCTCCAACGAACCAATTTCCGTATGCTTCGGAAGGTAAGTTCAAACATTTCCATTTTTGATTTCAACCGCAGCACTCCCTCCATTAAACTTAGCCTCCTTCTCCATAAACCTAGCTTTATTATAAGTTTTTCTCCAGCTTGTAAGTATTAGTTTTAAGTCTAGCTATAAATCTTAGTTTTGTAGTTTAAAGACATATAGCTTTTATTAAGCTGAATACAACGCTACATTTCTACAATAAGCTCTTCTTTAAAGTAGTCTATTCTATAAATATTTTTACCATGCTTGATTTCAAGCCACGAATAAAATCTTCAATACTCCAAGGATTTCTCCCTTCCATCCACCAAATTAAATTAATTAAACTTTACTTCATCACATTGGACAAACAAAATCACATGAAACTAATACGAAAGAAGTTAACAAAATTTGTTCATGTTGAGGGTCTATAAATTTAAAAAAAGAAAGGTTTTGTTTGTATTTATTTTCTAATAACGAACAATTGACAAATTAATTTAAAAATTCTGGCCACTTGATGGTTTACATCTATTATAATAAAAATATTAATTATCGGAAGGCTAAACCCTTTTCGGCGGAGTTGTATTTTTTTCGAGTACATGTCTCTCTTTGTTTACGTGGTAACTATTAAAATACAAGGTGGCGCAAAAATAACCTTCCGATGTTTTTTGGCTGTAATTTAAAAAAAAATGAAAAACTTTGATTCTTCTTGTGGATTATTTTTATTTGGTCTTTTAATTTTTTTTACATCAAGTCGAGAATATGATGTCATGTAAATGGCCGCCGCCACAGTTGATTGTCATTTGAGCCCTTTTTATGGCATTTTCCATCACTTTGGCCAAAACTTCCGGCGATAGGTCCTCACATTGTTGACGGATATTGTCTTTAAGAGCTGCAAGAGTCTGAGGCTTGTTGACATAAACCCGCGACTTCAAAAAGCCCCACAAAAAGAAGTCTGGAGCGGTCAAATCAGGCGATCTTGCTGGCCAGTGCAAATTGCCAAAACGGGAGATTAGGCGCCCGGGAAATGCATCCTTCAGCATATCGGTTGTGGCACGTGCAGTGTGTGCCGTTGCACCGTCCTGTTGGAACCACATGTTTTCCAATCCCAATTCATCAAGTTGCGGCAAAAAGAACTCACCATTCACAGTTTTTGTCGAGACGTTTGGCCCGCGACGTCTTCGAATTAAAAAGGTCCGATGACTCCTCCAGCGAAAACAGTACATCATACAGTGACTTTGAGCGGGTGTAATGGCTCTTCGTGGGTTACACGCGGATTTTCAGTGCCCCAGAAGCATAAATTTTGCTTATTTACGTACCCGCTAAGATGGAAATGGGCCTCATCACTCATGATTATTTTTGATGAAAAATCATCTTCCTCTTGGTGGTGATTAAGGATGGCTTGAACGTATGTTAGACGCGATTGGCGGTCAGCAGCTAACAGCTGATGCACCGTCTGGACTTTGTACGGAAACATCTTCAAATCTTGTACCAAAATTCGCTGTAAAGACCGTCGACTGATACCCATTTGCGTGGCACGTCGTCTGGTCGATGTCGACGGCGCTTCAATGACATCTTCGGCTACAACAGCAATATTCTCTGCAGAACGGCTACTCCGGGGTCTGCCACGCCTGGCAGCATCTCGTGTTGTGCCAGTCTCTTCGAGGCGAGCGGCTAAACGTCGCAGTGTTTCACCAGTAGGCGTTGGACGGGTAGGAAATCTGCGACGAAATTCACGTTGTGCCAAAGTCACCGACCGATTATT
Organism: Portevinia maculata; assembly: GCA_949715645.1. Taxonomy (NCBI): domain Eukaryota; kingdom Metazoa; phylum Arthropoda; class Insecta; order Diptera; family Syrphidae; genus Portevinia; species Portevinia maculata. The sequence goes on from OX454528.1 coordinate 101,029,428, forward strand.
GCTCAAATAAATAGTCACCAATATTTCGCGTTCTGGAGCAGTGTAGCGTAACATTGTTTATTAACGTGTATTTCGCATGTGTTTACTACAGAAATGTCAAAACAGAACTGACATTAGGGGTCAATCGCAAAATTTATAGCATTTTCTGATAGGAGGATTACTTTTGCGCCACCTTGTATAAATGGCGTATAAAGTAAAGGGTGTTTTTTATAGAGGCATAAAACTTCTGATTGGGATAACTGTCAAACTAGCTGTCATACTAATAAAGTGTGTTTGGCTTTTTTTTCAGTATTCTTTATGAAATCACCATGGATAGACTTACACCAGAACAACGTTTACTAATAGTGAACATTTATTTCCAAAATTCGCCCACTGTTCGCCAAACTTATAGCGCACTTCGTCAAGGGTACGGTGCGCATAATCGTCAATCTGAGCAGCTAATACGCAATAATATGGATCGATTCATGACCACATTTACTCTTTGTAATAATATTCATCCAAATCGAGCCCGTACCATGCGTACAAAAGAAGCCATCGCTGCTGTAGTCGTGATTGTGAGAGAGGACCCGAACTTATCGATCCGGCGCCGTTCTCAGCCACTCGGTCTCTGCCCGTCCACTACTTGGACATTTTTGAGGAAAGATCTTGGCCTACACCCATATAAGATACAACTGGTGCAAGAATTAAAGCCAGCGGACCATCAATTGCGTGGTGTATTCTGTGAATGGGCTGAGATCCAGCTGGAAGTTGAACCAGATTTTCGTCGTCAAATCATCTTCAGCGATGAGGCTCATTTCTGGCTTCACGGGTTTGCAAACAAGCAGAGTTATCGTTTTTAGAGTGAGCACAATCCCCATGAGACTCTTGAGACTCCATTACATACCGAAAAAATCACTGTTTGGTGTGGTTAACATGCCGAAGGCGTCATCGGCGCATTTGTCTTTAAATCCGAAACTGGTGCCAACATTACTTTGAATGGCGAACGCTGCAGGTAAAGCATTCTGGATTTTTTTATTCCTTATATCATTGGAAATCATTTGGAGGAGAAATGGTTCCAACAAGACGGTGCTGTACAGCGCGCAACCATGACGTTGTAGGGCCAAACGTTTGGTGACCGAATCATCTCCAGAAATGGACCTGTGACTTGTCCATCGCGTTCGTGTGGACCGACAGGATAGCGCAGTCGCGGAGCCCATATGCCAGAAATTATTTTTAAACATTAAATACCATGAAATTTGTGAGCTAATAAAGCCAAAATTTGGTCAATCCATTAAATTTGTTGTGTTTTATTTAAAAAAAAAGTTGTATGCCTATATAAAAAAACTCCCTATACTTGCAGCAGCATTGCTGTGGATACAATGTTGTTGTTGTTTAACGTGCAAATTTGAGCACTCCCGTGGATACATTTGTCTATCAAGAGTATTGTCGTCGAAAGAATTTCTCGCCTAATTGCTGTTGTTTTTATTTATCACGTTAAATCGAACATTCCTGTGGATACATTTTTGTAAAAAAACAGGCCTTATAAATACATATATGGGTTAATATTAATCTATACGTCTATACACAGTGCTCATCGCTAACCGCTCGACGCCATCCAATACGGCTTTTATAAAGCGCCGCGTCTAAATAGCCTCATCTCCGCCCCAGGTAACAGGGACCTCCGTTTAGTCTAGGATAAATTCAGACAAACACTTCTTATTAATTCAGATACATTGTCCTTTTGGGACAGCCCCTTAATCGAGATAAAACTATCAATCCCAATGTCTGCTTTAGACGTTTTTACTAAATTTGCGCCTATCGTTTTTCAAATCAAACTGAGCAATTCTTTTTTTTTCGCGATACTCATGCGAAAGTCCGTCAATAAAATTCCTAAAACTAAACCAGTTTATTTTCGTTCAGTCCGTTGCTCACAACACAGTACCACAGCGATCCAGCCAAATGAGGTTCCAGTCAGCAACAGCCGCATCACCATCATCCGAAACAGCTAGAAGTCATTCAGTTGCATTTTTGGTCAATTACAAGGTTTAGAATTTCAGTTTGGTCTGATTGCGTTTGGTCCAATTGCCAATCCTTATTAGCGGATATCCGTGCATTTGTCCCAAGTGCAACGTGTATCTAGTCATTGACAATCACCGAGTCATGCATTTATCTAATTTTAAAAACACAATTTTCAATCGATTCGTTTCAATTTGATGAATCGAAAGAATGTACACACCCCTTTTCGGGTGGAAATGTTTGATATCTGCGCTTGTACATTTTTAATTAAACTTTTTTACCACACCAGCAAATTTGCCAAAAATCCTGAACTAATAACTTTTGTTTAAAAACGTCCGACGACCGACGGTGGGTTATCGAAATTAAATTGAGTGAACAACAAACGAAGGCTTTTAGCTAAATTAGCTCCTAAAAGGTTGCACGACGAAGATAATTAAATTCCGGACGACGACAAAGGAATATATATTCGAAAATAATTCATTGTCACATCGAGGCAGAAAGGAAATAAATTTCATTTCCTTATTCGAGTTGATGCTTCCGATTTTATAACTGATAACTGATTTATGGTTAAACTAAAATGTTTAATGTCTTTGAGTATCTATGTAAAACATGATGGCTGTCTGCAGGGCCGTAGTTAGGAATTTTGTGCGGGGGTCTTTACATGGATATTTCTATTTTTTTTTTAGAGTTTTTAATATTATTCCCAAGCCATAGTAATATTAACGTTACTCTCAGCAAGCTGAAAGTTACCTATCCTGATTGAAAGCACGTGACTTAGAACCAGAACTAGGCTCGACGAAAATCTTACATGAGACCTTTCTCACTTAAGAAAAAAAAACACCTCCCTTCAAAACCTTCATACAACAACTAGGTTATTCCTATCTAGTAGTTTTATTTAAACTGCTAAATACGCGTTTGGCAGGCAGCTTCCCAGTGGAGACACCTGCTAATACCGTCGTAAGCACGCGGTTACATCTTATTGCGCTAATTCAAATGGTTTTATCCTTTTTAATCGGCGCACTAGGTTAGTATAGTCTCTAATTTATAGCGTGGTGTTATTGCAATGACCCTAAAGGCGTGTCTGTTGTTTGCGGGCAAAATGTTTTATTTCATCTACGACGGTAGCCATACTTAGGTCTCTGTAGATATCAGTGCTTCTGATAAACCATAATGCATTTACTATTTTTCTTAGCACTTTGTTTTGAAAAGTTTGTAATCTTTTGATATTACTGGATTTGGTACCCATTGTTGTATACCGTATAACGAAAAAAGCGAAAAAAAAGCAACAGCGTAGGGTTTTCCTTCCGTCCCCCATGCCTCTTCGACCTGTCGATCGATTATCGTTTGTGCACTTGCAATGTTTGGGTAAAGGCAGCATCGGGCGAATAGCGGGTCGTCAGTTGTTGATTCTGTTAGTGGACCAAACAAATTACCGTACGGGCATAACACCTGCGGTAGATTGTTTTGGAAATCTAACGTATATTTTCAATTCACGGCCTATGCTTAGTTAGCGTCGGAGTTGTTTTTTTTATGTTTGTTTTTTATAATGTGTAGGAATTTCGTTGTGGATGTCAGCAACATTCGTGGGTTGAGAAAGAATTTTTTTTCATTATACACCCATGTTTTTCACAACAAACCAGCTGTTTTGGCACTTAGTGAAACCCAGGTTAGCGTTGGCTCTGATTTAACAGAGTTTAGTCTACCTGGGTACAACTTAGTGCATTTATTCTTTCCCCATCGCGGTATCGCCGTTTATATACGTAGTGACGTAGCCTACCAACTTCAGCCTCAATATGGCCAATGTGCCAACCCAGAATTTAATTTCATATGGCTAAAACTCCATGTGCGTAGGCAATTAATACACTACTGTTTTATTTACAGAAGCCCCAACTTGGACAGACATTCAACTTATAATGAGTTTGATGCCCTGTCTGATTCTATTACAAGAATTGTGACCCTTCATCCTCGTTCTGAAATCGTTATTGCGGGCGATTTCAATATACACAATTCAAGCTGGCTTCGACATTCTGGTCAGACAACACCCGAAGGAAGGTACGTCGAGATCTTTGCTGAGGTAAATAACCTGACTCAGCTTGTAAATGAGCCGACACGAATACCGGACATTAGCAGCCAAACTGCCAACACATTAGACTTGTTTCTTACCTCTCACCCCGATAAATACGCTTTGAACGTATTATCGCCTCTAGGTTCGTCAGACCATTGCATCATATCAGCAAATTTCTCGTACTCCAACCACATAGTTAAAGAACAAACTCCTAAAAGAACCGTATGGCAGTACGAGAAAGCCAATTGGGAAAAATTAAACGGTTTCTTTAAGAGTTTTAACTGGTCGCTGTGCTTCCTCGACAGCGACGTGGATGCTGCTGCTGATATGGTCACAAACATAATTCATCTGGGTATGAAGGCTTTTATCCCTAACAGGATTAAAGGTATCAAACCCAAGGTTAACGCGTGGTGTGACTCGAGCTGCAAAGAGGCTATGAGGTTAAAAGAGTCAAGTTTTCGGCTATTCAAAGCCAACCCATCTGAGGAAAGTCGTAAAAAGTTTAAACGAGCCAGAAATAACTGCAATGCCCACATTAATCGTGTCAAATTCTCCTATGACCAAAAGTTGAGGCAAAAAATACTACAAAGTCCCACTGGTAGTAAAAACTTTTGGTCATTTGCTAAAAACATCAAAAATTCGGCCTCGTCATCTATCCCGACACTCATTTACAACGACATTCCAGCTGTCAGCTCTACAGATAAGGCCAATCTGCTTGCTGTTCACTTTGCAGTCAGCTCAACGCTCCCAGATTGTGCTTTGTCTCCCCCTGTACTCGAGCGCGTAGAATTCTCTATGGGACCAATCCACTTTCGCACTCGTACAGTGGCTAGAGTACTTCAAGATCTTGACGTTCACAAATCCGCTGGTCCAGATGGTATTTCCCCTATCGTTATGAAGAGGTGTTCTTCTTCGCTGGCAAAACCATTGCGAAAGCTTTTCCATCTGTCTCATTCTTCAGGACTTTTACTTTTAAATTCATTTTTATTAATTATTAGCTTATATCAACTTATATAATAGACAAAAATGAGTAAATCTAACTTAAAATTAACAGGATACTTATTCTAGATTATTGATCCTTATGCGGACGCCCTAAACTTAACTCTATCTTATAATTATTGCCTTTCGGCCTAAAAACTATTTTACGAACTAATCTTACATAATTATGTTTTCATCGAGAAAATTTTTAAGAAAACTCGGCATCTTTATCAAATTTTATATTTTTATATAAAAAAACAAATTACAAACTACCTACTCTACTTACTTAAACTGCTTAACATATTCTAACTATAATTAGGATTCTGAGAACTCGTTGCATTACGAAACAAGTGGTCAAAATCCCAATTGCTTTCCGAGCGCCTGGCAGTCGTCAACGTGCACAAGCGCCGCCGTGAGCTGACTGATGCCTTACAGAATCAATCACCTCCCGGAAGCACCACCACAAGTTGGCGAGCCCGGCCCCTCCCAGAAACGCCCTAGCTAACTTAATCTATCTTACAAACTAAGAGGATGTTACCTAGAGTAACGCACCGTCTTGGGAGGGCATGTTGAACCCTCCACCCTCAAAAAGCCACCAAAATTCGGCAAATTGCTTTTCTCTATCGAATTTATCCCTCTCCGCTATTGCGGTACTAAAACAGAGGAGCTCATGAGCATTGGCGACGTCCTCGCCGCGGATGAGCCGCTTATCTCTCGCACTGCGGTAGCGGTGGTATAATACCGGGATACCATCCCTCGTCTGTACCAGCCCTTTTGCATCAATATGGATAAATGCCTCTGGCGGGATAAAGCCAGACCGGAGCGTACTCTCTATGTACATTTCATTGGGGTAGTAAGCCCCAAAGATCAGACTATTGTCGCTGGCCATCGCCCTTGCAACGTGCCGTCGAATCACCTTAATGAGGAAATTGTCAATCCTATTCAACTGAGCCCCATCCTATAGGACCTTGTTGGGATAGTATTTTATATAGTTGGATTCAGGCGTTCGGAACAACCGGAGACAGGTCCTAAGACATTGTCTCTCCAAAACCCGAATCTTTTCCATATAGCTAGGCGCTATATTAAACCATAATAGAAAACCATAAGCGATGATCGGCCTTATAAGGGCCACGTAGCAAATGACCTTCACTCTGGAGTCAAGTTGACTGCTATGAAACAGTCTCCTTGTCAGAGCATAAGCCGTCTTGGCCCCAGCAAGACAAGCAACTATATGTCTATCGAAATATAGATACTGGTCAAGCCAGATACCTAGATATCTAACTGCGCTTCTCACCGCCAATGGCTGCCCATTTTGTCCAATAATGGCCAATTTTTTCCAGTTTTTTCTGGTATCCCTAGAGGCCCCAGCCAATGGAGTTCTGAACAAGATTGTTTCCGTCTTCTGAAAGTTGATTTTCAACTTCCAGTCGTTGCAATATCGCTTAATTTGATCGAAGTCACGCTGCAAAAGGATATTAATGACCTCGATTTTAGGACCTGATCTGTATGCCACCAAATCGTCGGCATACGCTATAGCATGTCTGAGTGAACCCACCAGATCACTCGTGTAAATGTTAAACAGGATCGGAGAATTGACCGCCCCCTGCTGTAAACCGTTTTTAATTTCAAAGACTCTGCTCGAAGTCACGTTGCCACATTTGACAACGAACTTCTTTCCCATAAGCATATTATAAAGTACATATAGCAAAGGTTTGTGCATCCCCCGCCTGGTCAACTTGTAGAAAAGTCCCTCTAACCATACGGTGTCGAAAGCCTTCTCAAAATCAACCAGACAAGCACCCGTGCATTGGTTCTTGCATTTATTCCACTGAATGTCGGAAACCAGTTTCGACGCGGCATGAATAGTGTCATGCCTCGCCCTGAAACCAAACTAGTTGTCCGGAATTATGTTATTGTCCACGACCGAGATTGGCAGGGTTCGTCCTATCTTTACCTTTTTTCGGGATAGGGTGTACCACAGCTACCTTCCAATGGGCCGGATAATGTGCATTATTCAGCGCATTGTTAAACAGCGTGGTGAAAATATCTACAGCCTCCAGAGGCAGGTGTCTCAATACGACGTTTGGGACACCATCCATCCCCGCCGACTTTTTATTCTTTAGTGACTCGAAGATGCACAGAAGATCATCCTTCGACACGAACAAGTGCGATGCATCTCGGCCATTGGCGACAACTGCATTAGCATGGTTTTCATCAGTGAACACGGTGAATCCGTCATTCTCAGATCGCCAATTCTCAAGTTCGGTGCGCAGATCGAAGTGGCTCACCAGAGCCCTATTCTCAATGTCGTGGTTACGGCGAACAGGATTGTTCACCGTATACACGGCCTCGAAACAAGCGCCCAGCAAATCCACTTTCTCCTGTGGGTCCTCGACCACGAAAAAATCGTCGTTTGAAGCGACACTTTCTGGACTTATTCCAGCAGTCAGTACTGTCTGTCTGTTCTCTGCTGTCTGGGAGATTCGAACACAAGGAATATCATTGTGATCTTTCCTCCTGAACAACTTATTTATCTGTGGGAACATATTCGGACTACAGGTTTTAATAGCCCGAATTTTATTGCCCCAATACAGACTTACAGATTTTCTGTAATTTTCTTTTATCAGCTGTTTCAGGATTCGGATCTCTGAATTCAGCATCCTTACCTCCGGGTCGTTGCGATCAGTAAATTGCCTGTACAGCCGTTTAAGCCTCGAGAGCAGTCTACTTTTCTGTCGGTATAGTGCGTCGATTGTAGGGTTTCTGTACTTTTCTGTCTGGTCGTCGTTGGAACGTCCTACTCGAGGAATAGTTCGTTCCATAGTTCGTTTGATGGCGTCGTTCATTTGCAATAAATGCCGATCAATGTCATCATTTGTCATGTTACTGTTTGTCGGTGGGTCGATCCCACTCGAACGTATATCTCGCTTTAAAAATCTGGAGAAGCGCGACCATTGTGCCCTCCGATAATCGAATGAACACACTGCTTCGTACTCCTCCAGCAGCGTTTGCTCGTTCGGGATCCGTATTGCGGCGGCGAGTCCGTAGTGGTCACTATCGTACTCAAACGCACGCAAACAGTTCCGCGTGTTTTGATCTATGTTATATTCTTCAGGACTCTTCCCGGGAAGTTGGAAAAGAGCATTTGTCCAGCCTGTACCAAAAAAAAGGCGAATCTTCTTCTCCCTCCTCCTACCGACCAATTGCACTTACGTCCCTTCTTTCTAAGGTCATGGAAACGCTGATAAACCGTCAGCTAATGAAATATTTTGAATCGCGAAAACTTCTTAATGACCGGCAGTATGGTTTTCGCAGCAACGGGTCCACTGGTGATTTGATGACATATCTAACCGAAAAGTGGAACCAATCTCTTCACCAAGGTGGTGAAAGTAAGATCGTTGCGCTTGATATTTCAAAAGCATTTGACAGAGTTTGGCACCAAGCTCTCTTGTCGAAAATGTGTGCATTTGGAATCGATGATACTCTTCTTCAATGGATTAGAAATTACCTTTCGGACCGTTCAATTCAAGTTGTTTTGGACGGCTTCAAGTCTGCAACTCACCAAATAAATGCTGGTGTCCCCCAAGGCTCTGTTCTGTCCCCGACTCTCTTTCTCATTTTTATAAATGATCTACTGTCTGTTACTTCTAATCCAATCCATTCATTTGCTGATGACAGTACCCTCAGCTTCTCATATTCGTTTCTTGGGTCACGCCCCTCATCTTCGGGTGTGGACCTGGAACGGCAACGTATGTTAAGCTCATTAAATTCCGATCTTAACAGCATAACTCAGTGGGGTAAAACCAATAGAGTGGAATTTAATGCTTCCAAAACTCAATGCTGTCTCCTGTCATTAAAGCAAAACCCACACACACTGCCATTATCTATGAATGGCACTTACATCGCTGAAACCGAAAGACTTTCCATTCTCGGTATGTGTGTTAATGACAACCTTCGTTGGAATGACCACATATTCGATGTCGCCAAGAACGCCGCGAAATGTCTAGGCTTCCTTAAGCGTTGTAAGAAATATTTCACACATTTCAAGTAGCTCCAAATAAGTTATTGGTGCACCGGACCAGATATGAGCGTTGTACTCGAGTTTCGGGCGAATAAACGCCTTATAAATTGTAGCCAGATCAGAAGGTGTGAAATATTTCCCATTGGCGACCGAGACATCGCGAGATCGATTGACTCTCTTAGTCATCGTCGTAATGTCTCCTGCCTGTCGTTATTTTATCGTTATTTCCACCATAAGTGCTCAAACGAAATAGCCAGTTGCATTCCTCCCCTTGAACATTTCAACCGCAATACCCGCCATGCAGGGAATGCTCATCAGTTCACCCTCAAGCCTGTGTTCGGACGTACAGTGAAGTTCAAAGAATCTTTCCTCAGCCGTACAACACGAATGTGGAATGCTCTTCCCCGCTCCATTTTTCCTACACATTGTAACCTACAGACATTCAAAACCAACGTGCATCGGCATCTCTCCTTTTCCTCTCACCCTAATTTCCTTAACGCCCGCGCTGTGTAGCTAATACATTATAAGGGTCCCAACAAATCCCTTTAGTGCGCGCTTATTATAAAAAAAAAAAAAAAAAATGTCCAAACCGGTTTTAGTACTTGCTTGTATAAAAGTAGCTTGTTCTGCATGCTGAGTTTGGAAAATCTACCAAGCAGCCAGTGTATTTGCTTACATCGAATGGCGAGCTCTTCGCGTTTCTTCTTGACCATTTTAATTTCGCATCGAGTATCATTCCCAAATATTTTGCTTCGGTTGCGTACGGAATTCGTACCGAATCATTGAAAATGGGTAAGTTGTCTACATTTCTATAAGTAAAATTCACGTGCGTTGATTTGGCCTACAATCACAAATTTTGTCAATAGCACGCTGTAGTTTATTAGTTGCTGATTCAATCGTATTACTGACCGCTAATATAGCTGTATCGTCTGCAAACGTGGCTACTGTTGTGCGTTCTACTTGCGGAATATCACAAGTGTATATTAGAAATAAAATCGGTCCAAGAACGCTTCCTCGGGGGACTCCTGCCGCGATTTCTTTGAATTCAGAGTAATCATTTCCGTGTTTAACACGAAAAAGTATGTCTGATAAGTAAAAAACTAAGGGTATCAGGTTACTGTTTCGGAAAAGCTCGTCTTAGCTTATGTTACAAACCCGTATGCCATCCTTAATCAAAGGCCTTAGAGACGTCGAGAAAAACACTAGAACATATTTGTTTCTCCTCTAGGGCTTTTTCAATCACATTGGTTATTCTGTAAACCTGGTCGATTGTAGAGTGCTTAATCCTGAATCCGAATTGGTGATCAGGTATTACTCGACGTTCTTCGATAACCGGATGTAGGCGCTTTAACAAAAGTTTTTCGAATACCTTCGACATTATCGGTAAGAGCGATATTGGCCTATATGATTTTTTGTCATTTAGTGAATTACCAGGCTTTGTCGTGGAACGTACAATAACCTGAACGATACATTTATAAGATAGGCGAACATGATTAAAGCTTTTCAATGTAACTTTTTAAGAACCTGTCCTGTGATTAAGTCATATCCAGGAGCTTTGCTTAATTTTAGTTTCTCTATTTCGAAACGTAGTTCGGGTAGCGATACACTTTTTATTCTATAATTGTCAGGTGCCACGGTTAGGGCAGGAATTTCGAGCAAAGGTTGACTACCAAATGGTTTAATTTTTTTTTGCGTGTAGCTAGGTGAAAATCGTTAAAAGACATCGCTTGCGAGCTTTGCGATAGTGTGGGACTTGAATCATCCACTAAAAACACACAGGGAAGGCATGATGTTACCATCCTTCCAGTAATCGCACCTAGTCTAAAGACTAATCAGCAATTTTGTTTTAACATTTGCTTATGTACTTATGTACTGTTTTTAGGAACTAACTTTGGTTTGTTACTTTTTTTTCTTAATTCATTATCACTTTGTTCGTGTGATTATGTTGTAAAACATATTTTTCTTTCCTAATTACCTAGTTAACTAGTTCAAATGGTTTAACTCTACGTAATCTTCTAACTAAATTGTTGTTATTAAGTAGTTGAACTACTTCTAAATTAGCATGGTTGCGAAGCCTAACTTCATGTCTTCTTGCGCCCTTCCGAACCTCGTCCTCTACCATTTCAATTTTTAGATCCCTATGTAGATCAGCATTACGTATGTACCACGGAGCATTTGTTTTGAAAGCATTGTATGCTTTGAAGATTTGTCTTGTGCACCCCCATAACTGGAGGCCATATGTCCAAATTGGTTTTAATATTTGCTTGTGAGAAGCAGTTTGTTGTAGATTGAGAGGCATGAATTCCTTCCTATGAGCCAATACATTTTATTGTATCGTACTCGTATATTTAGTTCATCTCGTTTTTTTTTGACATGTGTTTTCCAACGCAACTTTGCGTCCAAAGTCAAGCGTAAATACTTAGCTGAGTTCGAATGCAGAACTACTTTATTATTTATGTACACAGGTATGTGTTGTGCGTTTTTATTCGTAAAGTTAATATGAACCGACTTTAGTTCATTTAATTTTATTTGCCATTTTTTGGTCCATTTGGATCGTTTGTCCTTTGCAGTTTTTCTGTAACTTCCTGTGCATTTTTTCCTAATGCAAGTACAGTAGTATCGTGTATAGGAGGAACAGTACTGGTCCCAACACACTACCTTGCGGTAGTCCAGCTTTGATGTGTTTCAATTCGGAGCATTCATTCTCTTGCTTAATTCTAAATAATCGTTGCGTTATATACGACTCTAGTATTTCATGATACTCTTTTGGAAGATATTTTTGTAGCTTACGGATTAATCGTTTGTGCCAGACTTTATCAAAAGCCTGTGTTACATCAAGGAAGATGGCAGAGCATATTTGTTTTTCTTCTAAAGCTTTTTCTATTATATCAGTTATTCTGTGGACCTGATCTATTGTTGAGTATTTATTTCTGAATCCAAACTGATGGTTTGGGATCAGTGTCTTTTCTTCTAGAATCGGATGGAGTCGTTTTAGGAGCATTTTTTCGAATAGCTTTGACAGGATTGGCAGCAATGATATCGGCCGATATGACGTTACTTCACTGGGCAATTTTCCCGGCTTAGGTACCATGATAACTTCCGCAACCTTCCACATGCGCGGAACATACCTTAGTCTGAACGCAGCATTTATTATATGTGCTATTTTTTTCATACCTTTCTTAGGCAGTTTTTTCAGAATTTCACCCGTTATTAGATCAAATCCCGGGGCTTTTTTCGGGTTGAACTTTTCTTTTATTTCTTTGGCTATTTCCCTAGAGGTTACTGCTGAAATCGATCTCTCGTCTTCGCACATTTCTTCCGTTTGTTGGGAATTATCATTATGGTCGTAAGGTTTTCAAGATGTTCCGCAAATAGATCCGCCTTTAGTTTGTTTGTTTTAGCCCAGTTATCACTGCTGTTTTTCACTGGCGGAATGTATGCCGTTGGTCTTTTAATTTTTTTTGTAGCCTTCCACAGTGATTATTCTGTACTAGCATCGTTTGTCAGATTTGTAAGGTATCTTTCCACCGATGCGTTTTTAAATTCTGCTATCCTTTTTCTGAGCTTATTGTTTAAGCTATTAAGTCTACTTTTATCACTTGGAGCTCTTGACAGTTGCCATCGCTTGCGAGCTCGTCTCTTTTCTGATATAATGTCGCAAATTTCGTTGGGATACACGTTTATTTTTACTTTGCTATTTAATTCAGGCGTTGCAGCCCATGCAGCCTTTTGTATAGCTAGGGTGAAGGACTGTACTTCACTTTCTAATTGCTCTATTGTATTAATTTTTGTGGATAGTTCGATGCGTTCATCTATTAAATATCTGAAATATGTCCAGTCAGTTAGTTTGTTTACTAGACGTGGGTTGTATTCCTTCATTATAATTTTATTGCCAAGTGTTAGCAGCACAGATGAGTGATCTGAGTCAAGATCTGGCCCTTCCTTAACTTGGGTAGTATTTGAGGAAATATTCTTAGTTAAGAAGAAGTCGACAACATCCGGGATTTTGTTCCTATCTGTGGGCCAGTAAGTAGGATTTCCCGTTGAATGGTAGTTAACATTGTTTTTTTTAATATATTGAAGGAGTTTTCTTCCTCTTGTATTTGTTAATCTTGATCAACAAGATATGTTCTTAGCGTTGAAATCTCCGCCTATTATGAATTTATTTCCGAATTTACGGAAGAGGCTTTCAAAATTGTTTTGTTTCAGCCTGTAACTAGGAGAACAATATGCCGCTGCTACCGTTATCTGGCCGCTACTTGTTTTTATGTTTACGGATTTCGCTTGTATTTCACACGACTGATATTCTTCATTTTGTTTGCCCGTTTGCCCGATCCACAAAAAAGGAGACCCTCTGAACTGCGCCAACTACAGAGGCATAAGTCTCCTCAACATCGCCTACAAGATCCTATCTGCCGTAATATGTGAACGCCTGAAACCGTTTACCAACAACCTGATTGGCCCTTATCAGTGTGGTTTTAGGCCAGGAAAGTCCACAACCGATCAAATTTTCACACTTCGGCAGATCCTGGAAAAAACTCAAGATGTCCAAATCGATACCCACCACCTATTCATTGATTTCAAAGCCGCATATGACAGCATTTATAGAGACGAACTGTACAGAGCCATGTCTAGTTTTGGTATACCGCCCAAACTCGTCCGTTTGTGTAGGATGACGATAGAGAATTCTCGCTGCTCTATCAGGATCGGAAACGACCTCACCGACACATTCGATACCAAAAAAGGATTTAGGCAAGGCGATGCGCTGTCATGTGACTTCTTTAATCTGATTCTTGAGAGGATTGTGCAAAACTCCAAAGCCAACACCAGAGGCACAATTTTCCAAAAGTCGGTGCAACTACTAGCATACGCTGACGATATTAACATCATTGGTAGGACTCAACGTGATGTCATAGCCACGTTTGCTAGTATAGAGAAGGAAGCGGCGAAAATGGGTCTAGCAGTAAATGAGGGTAAGACTAAGTATATGCTGTCATCACGAAAGGACTCACAACATCGACGAATTGGACAGAACGTCACAATTGACAGATATAACTTTGAGGTAGTACGGGACTTTGTCTACCTCGGCTCCGCTATTAACTCTGACAACAACATCTCGTCAGAAATTAAACGAAGAATTACTCTTGCCAACCGCTGTTTCTTCGGGCTAAGAAGGCAATTTAGTAGTAAAGTCCTCACTCGAACTACTAAGGAGATCCTATATAAGACCCTGATCATCCCAGTCCTGCTCTACGGCGCTGAAGCATGGCCCGTATCAAAAGCGGATGAAGAAATCCTTGGTAGATTCGAGAGGAAAATTCTTCGAAAAATCTTCGGTCCCGTTTGCGTTGACGGGCTATGGAGACGAAGATTCAACCAAGAACTATACGAGCTGTACAGCGACATGCCCCTGGTCAAAAAACTCCGCATTGGACGTTTAAGATGATTAGGACATGTAGAACGAATGGACACCAATACTCCGGCTCGCAGAGTCTTCGATTCCCAGCCAGACGTCGGACGCAGTAGAGGAAGACCTCGCCTTAAGTGGCGCGCACAAGTGGAAACCGACCTCAACCAACTTGGAGTGCGCAACTGGAGGCAGTTAGCTAATGTTGAACCGCGGAAGCGATCCTCGATGAAATTTAATGCAAAGAAATAAAAATGCAACGATTTAGTAAGGGTTATAAATGTGTCTTTATTTCTTAACAATGAGTCTTACCTCGTTGGTTGATCGATACGAAAAAGAAAAAAATTGGTAAGAGAAAAAATTGTGAGGAAGGTTCTTAATACTACGGCAAATAAGTAAGCACCAGTGCCCTCTGTGCGTTCGAAACTTGAATAATATAATTAAGGTTAAGTGATAAGTAAGGGACAACAATGTCGGTGGTTTGACTTGAACATTGCCGCCGGCCTTGCAGGAATACATCTGCAATAACGTTGTACATGTAATATGAAATCTATGCCCTATATCTGAATTGGCAATTCAGATGGGGAACCTTTGTATTAAGGCCGAAGGGGTTCCACTCACTCCGGGGGGAAGGTATGTTAGTAAAAGGAAACTAACCTAAACAATATTGTTTAACTACATGTAGGTATCTTACTTACTTAAAAGGTAAAATAAGAAGCATCATATTTTGAGAAAGAGTAATAACAGAATGTGGGCTTTACCATTTACGTGCAATTTGGATACAATATCTAATTTGATGAGAAAAATAAAAAGAAATATGCAAATACACGAGAATGGTTACTCCGAAGGTATAACACAAAGCTTGACTATAGGCCTAGTAATTTCGCCCTGTTGAGTGCGCAACCTAGCTACCCTTACACGACCCTCACTTCCTGGAAAAACTGCCAGGACCCGTCCCAGTTTCCACTCGGTAGGCGGTACATTTTCCCTTCGTACCACCACAATGTCTCCAATCTGAACATTACGTTGAGGAAATTTCCATTTATACCTCTTATGTAATTCTTTGAGGTACTCCTCTTTCCATCGCTTGCAGAAGTGCAGATGCTGTAACTGGAGCCTTTCCCACCTTTTTACGAGGGACAAGGGCGTTTCCTCGAGGCCCGGTTCTGGAATAGAAATAAGAGGACTTCCGATAAGGAAATGACCTGGCGTCAGGGCGAGTGGCTCGCTGGCGCTTCCCGATATTGCCGTTATGGGACGGGAGTTCAGACATGCTTCAATACGACATAAGAGAGTGGCGAACTCTTCAAAAGTGTGCTTGGTACCGTCAGCAACCTTTTTAAAATGAGTTTTAAAGCCCTTGACAGCTGCTTCCCACAGGCCACCCATATGGGGTGCCCCTGGAGGAATAAAATGCCAAGTGAGACCGGGATTAGTGCTTTGACACATTTCCGAGGTTTCTTGGAGGCATCTTTTGAAATTTTCCTTAATGACTCTCTCAGCTCCTACAAAATTAGTTCCGTTGTCGGAAAACACCTCCTGCGGCAGCCCTCTTCGTGCGATGAACTATTAAAGGCGGCCAAAAAGGCAGCGGCCGACATATCGGAGGTTACTTCCAGATGTATTGCTTTGGTGCTGAAGCACACAAAGACGCAAACATGTCCTTTAGTGAGACGTACATTTCTGCCGACATACGTTTTTATGTCAAACGGCCCTGCAAAATCCATTCCGATTTTGGTAAATGGTCTGGAGAAGTCTGATCTTGCTGGCGGAAGAGCGGCCATGATCTGACTGCGCAGATGTTTTTTGTGGATCACGCACACTTTGCAGGGGCTTAGAAATGTCTTTATCAGGATTTTCAGCTTCGGTATCCAGTATTCTTTCCGGATAAGCATAACCATTAACTGATTTCCACCGTGAAGCGATAGCTTGTGGACGAAATCTAAAAGTAGGTTTACGTAATGGGATTTATAGGGTAAAATAACGGGATAGCGCTCCGCCCAAGACATATTTGATTCAACTAGACGGCCGTTGACTCGCATTATACCCTTGGCATCTAAAATTGGATTTAAAGTTAACAGGTTGCTTGAACGAGGTATGGGTTGCTTATTTTGAAGAGCTTGATATTCGAGTTCCAAATGAATCCTTTGCGAGAGGATTATTAGCCTTTCCTTCGCTTCGAAAATCTCTTCCTTTTGGATGACTCTTGTAGGATAAGAATATCTATGCTTGAAACGAGAGTTTGTTTGATGGAAAAACCGTAAGATGTAGGATAGTACTCTCAGCGCTCTACCTAAACAGGAAAACCTTTCCAGAACATCTTCCAACTGGATGCAACGAGTATGAAACAATTTGACCGGTTTGGACTCGAGGTCAGCTTCGTTGATTGATATGGGCGTGGAGAGGGGCCAAGTTATCTCCGGAGATCTAAGCCATTTTGGACCCTTCCACCAAAGATCATTATCAAGAAGTTCACCAGGAGCCATCCCCCTGGTCGCCAGATCTGCTGGATTGTCTTCCGAAGGTATATGTAGCCATTTGCGCTCGCCTACATAACTCCGTATTTTGCTGGTTCGATTCGCCACAAAGGTTCGCTATGAACAAGGCGACTTTTCGAGCCATGCCAGAACAATCGAAGAGTCTGTCCATAGAAAGACAGAAGGGTTTTGGGACCTAAACATCGGAAGTATCTTCTTCAAAAGTTTGGCTAACAAAACCGCCCCACATAACTCCAATCTTGGTAGTGTGACTGTATCAACGGGCGCAACTTTCGTTTTTGAACACAGTAAGTTCGAAACTCTTACATCAGAATTGACAAAAACTCGGACATAGACCGCTGCGGCATAAGCTTGCTCCGAGGCATCACAAAATCCATGAATTTGTAATAACCTGTGAGGAGAAGTTCCTGTCCATCGAGGTATTTGTAAACTGGAAAGGTCTTTGAAACTTGTCGTAAAGGATTTCCATATACCCAAACAATGTGGTGATATATGGTGATCCCATTCGGTTTTATCCTTCCAAATCTGCTGCATTAATATTTTGGCCTTAATTATTACCGGTGCCAACCATCCCGCAGGATCGAAAAGTTTAGCTACATGCGAAAAGACTTCTCGCTTCGTAGCGGACTTGGAAAATGGAATAGGGTTTATCTTGAAGGAGAAAGTGTCTGACTTAGCGTTCCAAGATACCCCCAGAGTTTTAACCGGACTCTGATCATGCAAATGGAGAAACTGATCATTCAGAATTTGGTCCCTAGGTAAATTTTGCAACAGCGCTGGATGGTTAGCGGTCCACTTTCGAAGCGCAAACCCGGCCGAATCCAATATTGAAATAATTTGGGACTGGGCCTCTTGGGCTCTCTCGAGTGAGTCCGCCCCATATAGCAAATCATCCATATAAAAATCCTCGCGCAGCATTTCAGCACCAATCGGATATCGTTTTCTCTCGTCATCGGCCAACCGCAATAAAGTGCGTTGTGCCAAGTATGGAGAGGCCTTTTGACCAAAGACTACTACTAATAACTCGAAATCTTCGATAGGGCTTTGCGGGGCAGGCCTGAAAAGGATGCGCTGGAATGGTGTATGAGCATCATGTACCCGTATCTGTCTATACATCTGCGTAATGTCGGCATTGAACACAAATTCATGCCCTCGCCACCGAAGTATTGCCATAACCAAATCTTTCTGTAAGGCAGGGCCTGCACACAAAACATCGTTAAGGCTGTGACCGTTCTCCGAAGGATTAGATGCATGGAAAACCACTCGCAGTTTGGTAGTAAGACTTTCTGGTTTAAAAACAGCGTGATGCGGTAAATAGTAGGACATTACTTTGTTATTATGAGTCAATTCCTTAGATTGAACTCGTTTCATATGGCCGAATTCTATGTACTCCCGTATGACGTTGTTGTAACTAACTTCTAAGGATGGATTTTTCCTAAGCCGTCGTTCCGCCGCCATAAACCGTTTTTCACAAAGATTTCGGGAAAATCCGAGGGTGATATCGTCAGGGAACCCAGTCTTAAAAGGTAGTTGGACAACATACCGGCCATTAGACTCGCGTTGAGTGGTCTTTGCGTACAAAGTCTCGCAATATTGGTCTTCCGGGGACAGAGGTCTGGGTTCAATTATCTCTTCTAGCTCCCAAAAGCGTTTAATCTCGTCCTCAAGAGATAATTGGTTAAAATAGGTGACAAACTTCGAGGAAGTAGATGGTATCGACCTATGTACGGGCCCAGAAATGATCCATCCGAAAATGGTATTTTGGGCAATAAGATTGCCTAATACATGGCGCTGTAGGCCATCTAGAATGATGTGTGGATATAAATCTGCCCCTATTAGTAAATCTACTCGCGAAGATTGATGGAAACGAGGATCAGCCAGCTTGAGGCCTGAGAGTTCTTTCAAGTCTATCGAATCTACTGACTGGGACGGAAGTCTACCCGTTGGATTCTCGACAACTAGAGCTTTCGCAGGTATACTCTCATTGGCATCTAAGTGGGATCCTAAAATGAAATAGCACAACCGCTTAGAAGTCGCTGCTAAAGCGGTGTTAACTCCAGATACCTGTGCCTGAATTGGAGTGAATGGAAGTTCTAAGCGACCTTGAGCTGCTTTGGATATTAACGTTACTTCCGACCCGGGATCAATAAGCGCTCGAAGAGTGAATTTCAATCCTTGGGTGTTAACAACCACCAAAGCTGTTGCCAAAAGGATTTGTCTCGTTGATGCCGCAAAGCAAGAATGCACATTTGCTGAAGTCGATGGAAAAGTGGACTGTATTTGCGAATTGGAGTTGAGATTAATAGGATGAGACTCGCTGGACGTAGACGGCCTATTTCGCGGCTGTTGCGGTAAATCTTGCACGTGATGAAGGAGCGTGTGATGACGGTTTTTGCAAATGTTGCAGTTGAATTGGCTTTTACACGCTTGTGCAGTGTGGTAAGATGCCAAGCAGTTGAAGCATAAATTATGAGTTTGGACTATCTCACGTCGAGACGGAATTGACATTTGCAGAAATGAGGGACATGTTCGTAACGAATGATTAGCCGAACATGCTGCACACGACTGTTTAACGGATTTGGTGTTAGTATGATGTGTATTGACCCTTCTCGCCGATGTCCCCGGCTGAACATTCATAATATTTTTAGGTTTGGCTACTTGTCTGATGTCACTAACCGTTTCCAGAACTTTATACCTAGCCACTAAAAACTTGCTCATATCTTCCCAGGTTGGTATCTCCGCAGGGTTTTCCAATCCTTGTTCCCAGAGTGAAAGAGTTTTCTCCGGAAGACGATTAGAGACAAAAAAAGTTAGAATTGCATCCCATGAATCGGTATTGATTCCGAAGGATCTTAGTGCCGATAGACAGTCGTTGACTTCTCTATGAATCTGTTTGAGAGCCTTGTCAGTCTCCGAATTTATGTTAGGAATGTTCAACAAAACCTTTAACTGGCTATTAACCAGAATCCTTTTGTTTTCGAATTGCTCCGTAAGAGCTTTCCAAGCGAGTTCGAAATTGTTATCGGTTAATGCGAATTTGCTAACAATATTCAAAGCTTCTCCTCGCGTTTTTGCTCGCAGGTGGAACAACTTTTGAACTGGACTGAGGCGTATATGTTTGATATATACCGCCGAAAACATATCACGAAAGGATGGCCATGACAAATAGTCGCCATAAAAGACTTCAGAGTCGCAGGGTGGCAAGGAAAGTGCATTACTTAGATTCGCAGATTGATTAGATTGATCACCAAATGCTTGCCCTTCGGGTATTTTACCTTCATATGAACTTTCTTGCCCATCGACAGATTTGCTCTCTTTCATTGTAGTACCTAACGATTTTGATGCCGTCAATATATATTCTAACCCCGCGAGATAGGTGTCTGTAGACGTTTTATACTTGGCTTTCACGGCAGCTAAATACTCGGAAGCTAATGGCTCTGTTTTACTACGAACGCATTCTGCATATGCACCTTTCACTTCTGACCACACATTTCCTAATTCTATCTGTCTAGCTTGCAAAGATGCTAGTGATAACGAATCCGCCGGCACCTCTTTGATATCCGCGAAAAATTCCACCAAATTATCCGCACAAAAAATAAATGTTTCCATGTTGGAACTTGACATCTTGCCCTAACCGCAATTATTCAGAAATCAACAAAATTTAAACAAAACTGGCCTATAATACTACTCGTGTAAGTGATATGCCTGTTTTATTCTCGGCTAGGCTTTTATACTTAAGATAGACGCTCTCTACGTCAAACTAATCATACAAAATTATAAATTGCACGAAAATATACAAAGCCCACGTACCTTTCTTAATCTAACTGATTAGCAGGAGTTATTGTAACAAACAAGTGGTAAGCCACCACTAGTTTTTATGACACTGCTGCTGCTGCCGCTTTGACGATGACCATGCGGGTTTTGTCCGCTGCAAACTTCGTTATGATTGTAGATCTTAGGTGCACTTGTTGGTTTCGCTTAACCTCTGTGGTTAATGATGATTTAATTTGTAGTTTTCTCTGCAGATTTTTGATGAGAATGAATTGTAGATATGGTTTCTGCATGTGATGAACTATGATACACGTTCTCTCGAATGATGATTAAATGCTGATAATTATGATGGTTTTTTTTTTTATATTTTAGCTCTATGAGTGCAATGGCATTAATTAATTGATGAAATGGGTGTTTTTCGATCAGTTGAAGCAGGTTTATTGGAAATAATCCGGCTCGTGTAGGACCAAATGTTGAACCGCGGAAGCGATCCTCGATGAAATTTAATGCAAAGAAATAAAAATGCAACGATTTAGTAAGGGTTATAAATGTGTCTTTATTTCTTAACAATGAGTCTTACCTCGTTGGTTGATCGATACGAAAAAGAAAAAAAATTGGTAAGAGAAAAAATTGTGAGGAAGGTTCTTAATACTACGGCAAATAAGTAAGCACCAGTGCCCTCTGTGTGTTCGAAACTTGAATAATATAATTAAGGTTAAGTGATAAGTAAGGGACAACAATGTCGGTGGTTTGACTTGAACAGCTAAGGACCGGGCTAATTGGAGAGGCATGTTGGTTGAGGCCCAGGTTCATTCCGGACTGTAGCGCCACTTAAGTAAGTAAGTAAGTAAGTAAGTATTCTTCATTTTCTTCGTGGCTAACATCTTCCTTAATTATAACTGCGGCCCCTCCTCTTGCTGTATTTTGAGGATGTGGGGTTTGGTATGTCTTGTATCCGCGAAGTTCGTATTTTGTTCCATATTTTAAAATGTGTCTCGGAGACTAGACATATGTCAATTTTGTTTATGTCGAGAGTCGCTTGAAATTCGCCTTTACGATTCTTGAGACCATTGGCATTCCATAATAAGATTTGTATGTTTTTAGCCATTATGATCTTTTAGGTACAGTTCTTTTATTACTGTTTTGTTTTTCAGGGAAAGATATTCTTTCCAGAATTTTCTTATTATTCTTTTCCATGTCTCCCATTCTGTTAAGGATTCTTTGCATGATATCCTCCATAGCATTAATGGGAGGCTTGGGGTTTCCAACTGGTTTTACAACGTTTTTCGAAGCAACCTGTGCATATGTTTTCTGTGGACCGGTTATGAGGCTTAAGTTTTCATTTTCGCTTAAGGGAAGATTTCCTTTAGCTCCTTTAGATTTCGGTCTCAAGTCTTTTTTGTTTCTTTTTTCTCCGTTTTTGTTTGCGTCTTTTTGAACAGGCTTTTGCATTTTCTTTTGCTTGTTGTCTTTTATCTGCTGTATCTCTTTTGCAACTACACACCCTCTGTAGTTAGCTGGGTGTCTTTCGCTACAATTGGCGCATTTAGGGGCAGCATTTTTTTCCCTTATGCAGTCTTTTGTATGGTGGTCTCCTGCACATTTAACGCATTTCGGGTTTGAGTTGCAGTATTTGTGAGTGTGACCATGCTTTTGGCAGTTCTTACATTGAGGAACTAGCTTTGATTTCCGCAAAGGATGAATTTGAAATTTCATTCCTAAGATATCTTTAATTTCATAAATTTTTTTGATGTCTTCATCTTGCTCAAAAGTAAGCATGAACATCGGGAGCGGTGCTTTACTCTTGTAATTAAGCATGTTGACAACTTCAAGTATTTTGAAGTTTTTCTTTATGTGCATGAGTAGTGTAGTTTCTTTGCAACAACTTTTATTGGTCTTGTTTGTTTATTTTCAAACGAGTACCATTGAACTTTTTTCTGGTTTAGCAATTTTGTTAAGTTTCTGTAGGATTCTTCGTTATCCACATTAATTTTAACATCATTGCTATTTAAGAGAGCTGTATTAGCTTTTATTTTATTTTCCTCTAAAATATTCAATAAGCCTTCGTACTTCGTAATACAGAGCACTATAATTGGTGGAGGCTTTATTGTTTTGAGTGGTTTGGTTTCTTTACCTTTCATCTTTTCTGGGCTTTTCTGGGTCACTTTTGGTGGTGAAAGCTCCGGAGACCTGCTCATTTTTTTTTTGTTCCTTTTTGTTCCCTTAAAGGGTGGTTCTGTCTCTCTTTGCAGTTCTTCTTCATCCGTAGAGTACACTACAGTTTTATGTATCTGCTCATTTTTATTGTTATTATTGACCTGTTCTTTAAGCTGCTGTAGCTCAAGCTTTAGTTTATCAATTTCGCTTGCGAGTTTTTTACTGAGTTGCTTAAAATTGTCTCTTTCTTCACAGGCTTTTTTGTAACAAGCTTCCAACATAGGATTTTCTCTTGTTTGTTGGGATGGTGGTGTTCTTACGAATTTACGACTCTTTATGAAAGGTTCATCTTTTAGCAATAAATGGTTCCCCCCAGAATCCATGGAACCGGCCTCCGAAGAGGGTGGATTTACCAGTTTACCTGGCGTACCACCTGGGGTAGTTATATCATTTGTTTTGTTCATTGCATATTTTGGTTTTTTTTTAACTTTTTTTAAAAAGTTTAAAAATTTGGACTTTAGTCGCCTCTTACGACAGGCATGCCTACCTCGGGTAAATTCTAACCCCTATCCCGAAGGGGGTAAAATGGTTTAAATGTTTCTTCCAGATGTTTGGTAAATATTTCGGCTTTTTCCTTGTCACTCTTCGCCCATTCTCCATTGATTTTCCTGATGGGTGGCGCTTGCGTTTTTGGTTTTCTAATGCCGTTCATGGCTTTCCAGAGAGAGTAATTTGTACTTTTATCGGCGGTTAGGCTTCCAATGTATGTAGAAATTTCACGATTTTTAAAGTCTCGAATTTCTCTCCTAAGTTTACTACAAAGATAGTTAAGATTTATCCTGTGAAGCGCGAGATTGTTGCCATCTTTTGCGCGCTCTCCTTTTCTTCTTTAACAATTGAGTAATTTCCAAGGGATATTTTATTTCGCAATTTGTGAGCATTGCTGAGCTGAGCATTGAATGACATCAATAAATTGATCGACTTCGTCTTCTAGTTCGTGGGGTGTTCGAAGAGACACTTTAAGATCAATTTTACTTTCACAGAACTTTTAAATTGCAGTAAAAATCTGTTTTTTTTATATTCTCATTCATATCCTAAGTATATTTTCCGTCTCAATTACGCACATAACAGGACAAAAGTCAGAGTCGCATTCCACCAACTAAGTGCAATGCTCCTATTTCCGCCACATGCACCCATAGGTTCCCACACTCGTTGCAGCCGAACGTTCACATGCTTGCTGCAATGTAATTCCACGTAATCTCAACTCCGATGCACCTGCAATAGTTATTCTCCGAAATAATAATCCAACCCAAGCTGCTGAGTCAACAACTTGTCGCATTGATGATGACCTTATAAATATTTGTAAATTAGTAGTCCCTAAGTAAAATAAACTTTGTTTTTTTCCTTCTCACCGAAAATAACCTCTTCACACTTGCCATTGTGACCGGAAGAGTCACCAAAACTGTTTCAGATATCTGATTGTTGGAAATCTGCTCGGGGCACAAAAATCCAAAACTTCCAAAACCCCGGCATCTTTCTCGAGTTCTGATAATTTTCCACACCAAAATGTATACTCAGCTATCACAGCGGGTTCTGAGACTAGATCATTAGAGTTTGAAGCAAGATGATCCAAGTCATCTACATTCTCAGTTGCAGCAAGTCCAGGGAGAAGTATCTGTAAGCTTGACAGTATTCCTGCAATTTTCTTCAGAAATTTGGCCGACAAATTCTGAATCAGCGTACCGATTTAGCAGATACGGTTTGATAATATTTAGAACGAGCTGTTTGCTTTAACGTGAGTCTCTGAACTCCGAAATCCTTACCGAATGCGTCTTTCGTTAGCTTTTCAGCTGCTCTTTAAAATTCGTTCGTTGCATTTTGATGAGTAGAATAATTTGACATTAACATTTTTTTTTTTGGATAAATTCTTTAGCCCTCTACCTTGGCTCAAAGTTTTGAGGTTTTGAAAAAAAATATTTTTTTTTGTTAAAGAAAAGATTTGTCCACAAGTTTGAAATACCTTAATATTACATCATTAATGAAATAAGAAAACAAAAATCAATATATATTACCTTTATTAGGACATGAAATTTACATAAACTTAAAAATAGAAACCTAAAAATTCATAATAAATAATTTAAAAAAGCTACCAATACATAGATCTTTATTATTTAATTTTGCACGTTATAATTTTTTTTTTATTTTATTTTATTTCATCAACAAGCTTAGCTTAATATTACGAATGTATTTTTTTAAGTACAAAAAACAAGAATAAAATAACGTAATAAGAGATAATAAATAATAAATAATAATAGGAAATTAAGCAAGCAATGCAAATAAAATTGACTTAAAACGCTGCCTTGAAATATGAAAATCTACATGTCTACTGATTTCATTAAATGATTTCAGAGATCTAGTAATTGGCTCATTCTGCCCGTAATTTGTTCGATGCCCCACACAGCAAAAGAAGTGACGTTCCCTTAAAACCCGTAAGGAGCATAAATAGGTAGCATCGATAAAAGTGCAGGACTCTTTATACGAGAAGATAGAATATCTCTAACAAACATAGTGTCATGTACATACCTTCTTGCGCTAAGTGTCATTATACCTAATAATTGGCATCTAGCTTTATAAGAAGGCTCAAAGGGCCAACGCATTTTAAAGAAAATGTATTTTGTAAAACGCCTCTGTACTCTTTCAATGCGATCAGAAAGGTATAGATAGTTAGGATTCCAAACTACATCGGCGTATTCAAGAATTGACCTGACAAGGGCAATGAAAAGGGACAGAAGTGTATAAGGATCAGGGAAATCTCTTGAGTTTCTTTTAATGAAACCAACTAGGGAATTAGCTTTAGAAACTATATACTCGACATGGGATACAAATGTTAATTTAGTATCAAGAAGTACGCCGAGATCCTTAATTTTGTCGACCCTTGTTAAGGGTATGGATTCAATACAGTAATTTAAACATTTTTGTATTTGAGATCTATTAAAAGATATAGTTGAGCATTTACGAACATTTAACTTTAAACAATTGCTAACACACCAAGTTGACCAATTGTTAAGGTCAATCTGGATCTTTGCACAATCATCGAAACTTTTTATTTTGAGGAATAATTTAAGATCAACCGCATACAGTAGATAACTACAAAATTCAAATTGACGAACAACGTCATCAATAAAAATAATAAATAGGAGGGGACCTAAATGACTTCCTTGAGGAACTCCAGAAGTGCAAGAAATTAATCTAGAGTAGTTATTGCCAAGGCATACTTTTTGAAACCTTCCGATTAAAAATGAAGAAATCCAGTTCAACATTGCTGAATGAAATCCAAAATTTTCTAGCTTTCTTAACAGCAACACATTGTTCACAGAATCAAAAGCTTTGCTGAAGTCACTGTATACGGCGTCGACCTGGCATCCACTTTCAACAGCATTAATTACAAAAGATGTAAAGTGGACCAGATTGGATGTTGTCGAACGGCCAGAAACAAAACCATGCTGAAACTCAGATATATGCTCTTTTGTGTGCAATTCAAGCTTATTTTTAACAATACATTCAAAAAGTTTTGGTATAGCGGAAAGTTAGCATATACAAGGTGGCGCAAAAGTCATCTTCCTATCGGAAGAAGCATAATTTTTGCAAATGGCGGCAAATGCTAATTCTACTTTGATATTTGTGAATTTAACTGATACAGAAAAAACTTAAGACACCAATTAACATAATCCAAAAGCAGAACCAAAGTTTTTCATTCATAAAAAAAATTACAGCGAAAGAACATCGGGTGACAACTTTTGCGCCACCTGACAACTTTTGCGCCACCTTGTACCTCTATAGTTTTCGATATCATTCTTGGAACCAGATTTAAAGATAGGCACCAAAAATGAGATCTTCCACTCATCAAGGAACAAACCCGAACTCAACGATTGATTAAAAATCCTTAACGGATGTTAGCAGATGGCGTTGGAACAGTTTTTTTTTTTTAAATTATTGCAGGAGACCCATCAGCCCCAGGTTTAGGATTCGGCTTAAGGCCACAGATAGCAGTCTCGATATCATGAACATTCAGAACTAATTCCCCAAAATCAATTTTGGGCATTGCGCATAGTTCAGGCAAAGTAGAAATCACTGGGTGAGAAAAGACGGATTCAAAAAACTGAGCAAATAATTCGACGGAGTTTTTATTAGACGCACAAATCTTATAGAACATTTCCTTAGGCAATCCATTGGAACACCTTTTTTGGTTTATGAAAGACCAAAATGATTTGGAGTCATGTTTAAGTTTGATTTCAATGTTATTTATGAAAATGTTATATAAAAATGTACTTAAGACCGTAAATTCTCTACGCAAATTAATGAAGATAACTCTATCACTATAGTTTCCAGATTTTTTTACTCTTTTATAAGCTTTGTTTTTTAAGTTTTTCAGGTGCAAAAGTCGCTTATTATACCATGGGGGCTTGGTATTATATTTCCTAGTGGAGCACGGAACAAACAAAGAGAAACCAACATTAATTATTGAGACAAAATGGTTATATGTACATATCACGTAGACATAGATTTTCAAATTCACTATCCCAATTGTAAGCGTTAAGATACTCATTTAAACCCGCAAAATTACATTTAACAAAATTTAAGGAATTAAAAGAGTTTGTTTCTTCTTTTGTGTAAGAGTATAAATTAATTTCAATTAGGATTTGCTTATGATAAATCGAATCAGTCAAAAGACGAAATGAGACTTCGGCAACTTCTGTTCTAACATCATTAACATTTATAAAAACAAGATCTAACAATTGCACTAATTTGACATAGATTTAACCCTTAAATGCATGAGGTCGGCCCCCAGTATGGAGACCAAGCTAACTTAATGTAAAACCACTCAATAAACACGAATTGAGCATTATTTTTTCTGGAAAATGCACCATTTTCCTGAAAAAGAGGAAAAAGGACAATTTGCGATGTGTACCAAATATGGTACACTATGCATGCACTATACTTCTATACATATTTAGAAAAACACAAAACTAAAATTATGTGTTAAAATTATGTGTTATTTTTAATTAATTAATGAAGAAAATATTTATAAAAACGATTGAATGAATGAAAAATGAACTAAATAATAATATGAGACGTTTTTAGTGTAATTATAATTATTAATATTCAGTCTTAGTGTGATAATTGATAATTGCGTTTATTGTTCATTCATAGATAAACATTACACTTTGCGCATAAATAGAACGGTTGTTCACTTGCTTGCTTTCACCGCCACATTTCAAATTTTTGCACAGAGCTCGTCCGTCATTAATTGGCAGGTTACCATCATGTCGCAAATCATTAGGCGGCTGATGTTCGGTTTGGCCTCGGGGGACTGACAAAGGTACGTCTGGCCGACAACCTTTCTTTCTCTTTTCTGTCATATTTCTCAGCACATAGGATACCTCTAAACGAAACTTCTTTTCGGTTATCAAAATTGAATGGTTTGCTCTTTTGAAAAGTAACCATGCATTAACCATGCAAATATCGAGTAAATGGTGGAACATTCTGATGTACCATTTTCGGCTTTTTAACCCAATCTTTAGGCGACCCAAGGAAGAATCCATAAGGTCTACACCGCCCATGTGCAGATTGTATCCTTTTATTATTTGAGGACAGGGAATCCTGATTACTTCGTGGTGCTTCTTATCCCATCGTTCAAAAGTAGAGACGTCGACAGCAACACTATGTTCCGCTAGCAATGGTTTCATGCCAACGAAAGTGGACACAAGGTTAACGACCTTTTTATCTTTCCAAGATATTGTTGTCAACTCCACATCTTGAATATCGGTTGTGAACTCTGCCGAAACGCCTCAATTCAATTTCATCATGATCTTTGGGTCAAGAAGTTTACAATTTGTTATTCAATTACGATTTATCGTTCCAATGCTGTGAATGCCTACGGTCCGCTGATAAATCAGTAATGGTATGGACGTGTAAAAGTTATCCATATATACTATGTAATTTTAAAAACGGGGAACTTCACGTTTCATACGTACTACAATATTAGCAGACGCCTCCAAATCAGGTTCTCCTGGCCATAAATGGTGGGCTTCTCCAGTGTAAATTTCAAAATTGTTCATGAAGCCGTTTGTATAGCAAATGGCCAAGAATTTTAATCCCAATTTCTTTGGTTTATTTGCGCAGTTGCGTAAGCATCTGCTATCTCTGCTTCCAATTTAGAGCCCCCAAGAAAAGTGATTTGCTCTTCGTACAACTGTAAGTTTCCTTTTTTTAACTAGCTCTCTCAAAATCATTGGAAGTTATGTCAATAACAATGCCGTTATACCTACAGCATTCTTCGCGTACGTGGCCCAACTTGTCTTTCTGATCACTAAAAGCATTTCCGGTGGCAGCTTCTGATTGTTGAGAAATACGCCAGAAATTGCCCCATCATCCAATATGGCGTAAGTGGTATCGGCCCGATTTCTCACGCGTTGCGATATTTGATTTTCATCAAATCATCCAATCCGTCATCTTCCCATTCCTGTTCATCAGCAGACAAATCAACATTGTAGGTATGCCTACCATTTCAAAATCGCCAGTATCACAAATCATATCCGCCACCTCATCAGCGTTGTACCTCTTTTCCACAATAATAACGAAATCCATGTCTATAATCTACAAACACATTACAAAAATAATAGTCAAATGCATGGTGTACCATATATGGTACATCCAAAAACAGAAAAAAAAACTATTCGGAAATATCAAATTTGATCAAGATTCTTTTTATTTAGCTAAAACAAAGCTCAATGTACTCATCAATACTTATTTCCACAGGAATAATAAATGCGATAATTTTTTTTCCACTATTGAAACTTACTTAAGAAATTACGTGTAAAAAGTGCATTCCACCACTTCGGCAGCTTACTGACAACTGAAACAAATCGTAAGTGAGCTAAAACAATATTTATATGAACGATAATTTTGTCTGTTACGATTTAAAGCGTACAATCACACGCTTCAGTTTAATTTACTAGATTACCGTATGATTAAAGATATGTACCATATATGGTACGGTATGCATTTAAGGGTTTTAAAGAGAACATACAATTAATAAGAGCAATTTCGTAATCTTTTATAACATTAAGTGGGATAAGCATTTTGTCTTCATCAGACCAAGACCAATTTACATCTCCAATATTAAAATCACCAAGTATACACAAGATATCTGATTCAGAACAATAGCGACTACTAAATTCAAAATTTTCAATACAATTTTCGCAAGCATCAAGTTTACTACCAGTGGCCTATTTCACCAACTTACAAATTTGTATTTACAAGCATTTTTTAACAAAATTTGTGATTTTGTTGATTTGTGTCGTTTCACCAAACTGTGGGTATTACAAATTTGTAGTTGTATTCTACAAAGGGAAATTTGTGGGAATATTTCCATTTTCGTTTCACCAAAAGTTATTATAGTTGTAATTTAAAAGTTTCAAATTTGTGAAAAGTTGACTTATTTGTGAGTTTACGTTTCATCAAAGAAAATTATTTTCAAATTTTGTGTAGTATGTGAGAATATTTTACAACTGAAAGTTGACGTGTAATTCCTCCTACAAATTTTGTTTCATATTGAAAGTAATCGAAAAAATGTCTTTGCAACGAAGGCATAGTAGTAGCGATAGTAGCGAAAGTGATGATCATGTTTTCATTTTAAGAAAAAAATTTAATTTCGGAGTTATTTGATTTTAATTAAAAATTTCGCCTGACTCGATGCATGTCAGAGGAAATAATTGCAATTATTGGGCCACAAATAGCCGACACTTCTGAAAAAAACTTTGCATTAACACCAAGGCAGCAGTTTCTCACAGGATTGGAAATGGAGGGCAATACCATTGTGTAGCAGATATGCATGGGATATCTAAATCGACCGTTTGCAGATGTGTTTTTCGCGTTTGTGCAGCAAATGTTAATTTATTGTTTGAAAGTGTTGTATGTTGGCCAAATGAACACAAAAGTATTTGTGAAAAGTCGAACAATATTGCAGTTAAACAATGTTTAATTTCTTTAGTTTTGCAAACAATTTTCTTTCTTACAAGGTATGCCATGTGTTTACAGATGTATAGACGGAAAGTTAACAAACATAAATGTCGCTAGCGAGTTTGAATCTGCATATGTGGACAGACATGGACAGCACTGCATAAATATTATGTTGGTATGTGGGCCGGACTATGCCTTTTATAACGCATATGTGAATTGGCCGGGAAGTGTGCACGAATCAAGGGTGTTACAAAGAAGTCCATTTTTTTCAAAATTTAAAAGTGGATTTTTTCTCATTCTGTTTTGCTTGGGGATACAGGATATCCTTTAATGGATAATTACCCCCATTTTAAAAAACCTAACCCAGCGGCAGATAGATAGTATTATTGAAATGTTAACCACATTGAGGATTTAAACGACGCAGATATTCAAAATGCTTCCTCAGAATATTTTTAAATCACTTTTCGTTAGCAAATATCATATTAAATAACGAGACTTTTGAACTTTAAATGAAATATATGTTTATTTATTTTATTTTTATTTTTAGTAGTTATTTAATTTTAAAGTGTTTTCTTCCAACACTTTTATCTTCTCTTCCAGCTCCGCAGTCCCCAAGTCGCGTTCCCTTTTCAAGGCATTCAACTGCAAATCATAAACTTCGAATTCAAGCCTCCTTTTCTTCAATCGAAGAATATCCACTTGGTCAGTTAGCATTTTGTTGTTGCGCTTGGGCTTTTTCGATGATACTTGAGGTCTGATTGAATTAAAAATACGTTCATATATTTTTAAAAATAATTCTGAGAAACAAGCATTTGCATTTACCTTATTCCGCTTTCAATATCCCATACGTTTGCGCACTGGGGTGGCAGTACCTCATCAACTATGCCTTGAACTGTTGGCGATTCTTTACCGATAATATCAAAAATGATATTATCGGGATCGGTTAAAATGCAGATCCAGTCATTTTTGAATAACCAAGTTTAAGCTAAAATATAGAAAAAAAATTAAAAAATTTAATTTATATGTATGTACCTACATATTATGTACTTAACAGAGTAGCCCGTTTTTAATTTTGCCACGCAATATCTCGAAGATATTTCCAATCCTTTCCATTTTGAATTAAGAGGATAATGAAATTAAAATATCTTACTTCACCCAAATAAAACCTCCTTCTTTTCTCTAATCAAGGAGACAAACAAAATCTTATTTTGCCCATTCATTTTAATTCCGGGATTGCACGACGATATTCCACAAATTTGTGAGAAAACACTTGTAGATTACACATTGCACAAAAACCCGGTGCAACAGGAATTTTTACACTTTTTTTGTCTAATCACAAATTTGTAGATTCATATATTTGTATTTGGTAAAACGGAAAACCAGATTACAAATTTCTAATTGTGATTCACAAGTACAAATTTGTGGTTATAATTTGTAGTTTGGTGAAATAGGCCCCAGATGGTATATAGGTCACAATAAAAATAAGTCTTTTACTCGCGGTATTCGTAGAAAAGCAGACCTGATCAGCATATAAATTCGGCAATGGAATCTGTTTGCCAGCAAAAAAGTCAACAAAACAGCAGCAAGAACTCCTCCACCACGCTCATCAGATGTTTTACAGCGATCATGTCGAAAAACATTATAAATTGACTCATCAAAAATTTCAATTGACCAGATATCGTTGTAAAGCCAAGTTTCCGTGATTGCAATTACATCATAATCTTTATGACTAGACGCAATAAATAAATCTGAGGTCTTCGTTCTGCATCCGCTCGCATTGTGGTAATAAACCTTTATGGGTTGTTGGTGAATATCACCACAATTAACATTAACATGGCCTAGTTTTTTTGCCAGAGTAAAAGAACGGATTTTAACACTGTTCGGCCAAAAGTTTCCATCGTAGACAGTACTAGCATAATGAGTTGGTATCCCAATTTTAAAATTCACAAACTTAAGTGAAAGTTGGCTGTCATTCACTTTAGTTAATTTAAAACACGTAATGCATTGAGACGCAACATGCAGTTTCGATGAGATATACGTGATTATTGCATCAGTGGTGGTGTCGGGGTGGAAGCTCGAAATGTGAAACCACTTCAGTTTACAACAACATGCAGATTAGGGTGGAGCGAAATTTTTTTTTGTTAATTGGTATCTAATAGTAAAAAAAATGTGCCTTATAGGCTTAAATATATAAATGCAAAATATTATTCGATTTAGGTAACGATAACTGCCTCCGCAAACACATTGAAACTCTTCTAAAAAACAAATTAAACCAAAAATCTACCTGTTCGTAATCAAGTGAGTAGGTATGCTATAAAATTCATCCAAAATAGAAAATATATGGCGATCTGCATCTATTCCGACTGTTACAAAAACCAGTATCATACAGATGTTGAAAGCATATCATTTAAAATACAAGAATTTACTAAAAACCGTCAAGAGACTCTCCCCAGAAAAATTAGAAAGTTTTTAGCGAAGTGGTAAGTTCCTTTTTGATATAACGGCATGCAAATGCAATGAATTCAATCACTGCACCTTCCTGAACCAAAGATAAAAAGGTTCCGAAACAAGAACAAGCTTTTTTAGCTGACCAAAGAAATGTTCGAAGTATGGCAATCGGTGGAATTGATGTTACTGTCACTAAAAGGCTGCGAAAGAGTTTGGGAAGAAAACAGACTCGAGAGAAATACCAAACTGCTATAAATACTGCTACCCCTGCTGTTTTGGAGATTAGTTCTTCTTTGACATACTCATCGTCAGCGCCTGAAAGTTCCAAAAGTACGGATAACTTCATTCAGCCCAAAGAAAAACACATTCCTGAGAAGAAAAGAATAATTTCCTCAAGCGTTGATTTTCCTACATTATCGAAGACATGTGATAGGTATGGAGTATCAGATATGGCAGCAGCAGCGATAGCGTCGACTGTTTCATTTGATATTGGGTCTGAAGTCGGGGTCATCGACAGACATAAAATACGAAGAGAGAAAACTAAAACCAGAGAGAAGTTATTGAACGAAAAGACTTCTGCAGAATTATTTCCATTATACTTTGATGGAAGGAAAGACAAAACCATAAAAAATCTACAAAACTAAAATTGTTGAAGAGCACATCTCTTTACTGCAAGAGTCAGGGTCTACTCGTATATACATGGGATATGTAGTTCCTAAGACTGGTTCGGCCAAAGGAGTACAAATTTCAATACGAAGTTTTCTATCAGATGAAGAAATTCCTCAACATCATCTTATGGCTATCGGTTGTGACGGTACAAATGTGAATACAGAAAAGTACAGCGGTATTATAAGACTACTTTAGACAGAACTTCAAAAACCACTTCAATTTATAATATGCTTAATACACATGAATGAACTACCCTTAAGACACTTATTTGGACATCTTGACGGATGTGCCAAACTCTTACACTGGACCTTTGGGAAAAGCACTTGAAACCTGTGAACAATTACCTGTTAAAACATTTCGAAGTATTGAAGGGAATGTTCTACCAGAAATAGCTAAAGATTTAAGTACAGATCAACAGTACTTGCACAAGATTGTGTCAGCGGTTTTATCAGGTGAGTTCCTACAAGATCTGTCAAATAAATCTCAAGGCAAAATGTCTCATGTGCGTTGGCTCACACGGGCCATCTTGGTTCTCCATCAAAAATAAACCATCGTCCAAGGATGGTAAACACCATCTTTTTAACATAGTTATGGCCTCCAGATATCTTCCAGATAACTTAAGAACGTAATCGATCCTGTCATTCAGCGGAATGGTTATTTTGCGCATCCTGAAAACATTCTTCTTGATATGGTAACAGATAACAATAAACATATAAGAGAAGTGGCAGCTCGGCGCATATTAAAAGCACGTAATATGCCTCGGTCTTCAACACCCAGGCTGTTTGAAGTGCCGCTTATTAACTTCAATGCATCAACGTATATCGATTTAATAAATTGGCAAGGAAAGGTTTCTGACCCACCGATTATGCAAAATTTGTGTGACCAAGACATTCGGAGCATCGTGGAATCTGGTGGTGAAGGTTAAGTTTTCTTTTTAAGGCTCCCGTGCTATACCAAAGCTGTTGAACGAGCTGTAAAGATAACAACGGAAGCTGCCACTTCTCAGTACACCAAAAAGGGCCGACTAGGCGCAATAAATGCCAAAATAGAATCACGGAAGACAATGCCTAAATTTGAGACAAAACAAGATTTTAAAGCATCTTAATTATAAAAAAAATAATGTTTATTGTTACGAATGAATTTATTTTTTGTTTATATTGAATTCAAATTCTAATTATCAATAGTATATTTTACGCACTTTTATCTATCTATTTACTTTTATATTGTTTTCAGTCACATCTGTTTACTAAAATGTTGTACCAAATTTTGGTTTTTCAAGTCAGTGCGGAGGCAGAAGATCTTTACCAATCTAATCAAAAAACAACATTTATTTTTCTTTTAGCATAACGCACCCCCCTATTAGAATTCCGAATCACAAAAAAAAATTTTTTCATACATCCGTGCTCCACCCTAATGCAGATCACAGTTTTGCTCACTTGTTCCCAAAATTACCTCTGGACGTTTGTTATGGGTTACCATTTCCTTGTTTGTGATACCCATAACAATAGGCTCGATAATTCGTTCATCGGAGCTAGCAGCATTCAACATAATATGTTTACCTGTAGCAGAAACAAAATTAACGTCGTCAATAGGTGTAGCAGCATCATCATCAACAACAGTAACAACAGCATTATCAGCACAGTGCACCTCGGGTTAATTATCCACAACAACACACTAATTTTTTTGTGTGTGTAAAAATGGTAATATATTTCGAGAATATATTTTTGATCTAATAAGTCCATCTCTGGCCTTTTCATCAACTACTGTGGTTGGAGCTTCGGTAACCATCCTCATAGAGCGCTCAACAGCTTGAGTGTGACAAGGGTAGTTTGGAAATGGCATGTCAATTGACGATTTGTTTTGCAGAAGTTCTTCCAGTTCCTGATCACTCATTCTATCCAGCAATGGAGGTGATGTGACTTGTTATTCATCCCAGATTATTAAGTCAAGATAATTTGAAATTAGCTTTAAAATTTATTTTTAGATTC
Source organism: Portevinia maculata (assembly GCA_949715645.1). Classification (NCBI taxonomy): domain Eukaryota; kingdom Metazoa; phylum Arthropoda; class Insecta; order Diptera; family Syrphidae; genus Portevinia; species Portevinia maculata. The sequence goes on from OX454528.1 coordinate 101,065,447, forward strand.
ATTTTTGTGGTTTTTAGAGTTTAAAAATTCTAGCTGAACCCCGAGCTCGCTGTTTTTTTCTAGCCGAGTTGATTGTTCTCAAGCCTAATTCTCTAATATGTGGTCTTTCATCGTTTAGCATTGCCATCAATATGTTTTCTGGGTGTGTAAAATATGAATTGCGTTGAATAACGGGGTCTATTATTTCCCTTACAACAGAACTAAAACATCTTGACAAATTTATTAACTTGAATACATGCTTTTGCGCATTTTTAAATGAATTGTCTTTTATAATACTGAACCAAACTGGACCATACACTTTTAATATATATTTAGCAAGTATTGTCAAATTATCATTTGGATTCGATGTGGCTACATAAAGCCTCAAGATCCTGTTGGTAGTTGTTAACCATCTCGAGTGCGCCATTTTCCCCGGGTTTCTGTTGGAGAGATCTATAGGATCTATAGGATAGGAACCTTTGCTTATAGCGTCACACATTTGAAACAAATATTTTTGATCCGTACTTAAGAAATCATGAATAGTTTTGTATAATATAGGTAGGTTAACTGGGATTGGTGAAAGCTCAACAACGGGATGGTCAGCACAATTTTCCAAGGCTTTTCCAATGGGTATCGAATAGAGTTGAGGTCCTAATGTAGCTCCATCCAATTTAATAAATAAATGAAGTAGTGGCAATTCGTTGGCATGTAGTTGACATATGAACCATTGCAACGGCCTCCGCAAGTTCAACTACATAACCCGGATAACCCAACTTCTCCATCCAGTGTTTGTAGCTAAACCATAGCAACCAATAACAGATAATTTGCTCAAGTCTAGGTGTATGTTCGAAAGAGTTTATCGAGTCCGCTATAGTTTTCCCTGTTGTAGAAGGTGTCCTAGGTAGTATGAACCTGGCTCGGTGATTAGTAAAATATACTCCTATACTTTGGTCACACCTGACCTCGTTTTTCACAAACCAATTTCTTGTCTTTTCTTCCATCGAAATAAACACTTTCTGTGGATGAAAGACATTCTTCAGTTTGGAGAACTTCACGTTGCCGTTTTCTGGCCCTACGAGTTTAACTTCAATCTATTACGTTTTCGATATTCTCTGCGGTTACCAAGCCAACATCTTGTAATCTTGTATTTTATTCTTCTAAATATTTACATTAAAAAAAATGATTTTAAGTGGTGACCTTATGGCGCCTGGTATCTCGAGAACGGCTTATCGTACATAAAAGTTTTTCATATATTTTTTATAGGAATTTGAATTACTCGTATCTGTTTCTTTTGTTTAGAATATTTTTTTTAAATTATTTATTCAAATTATAATTTCAAAGTTAAAAAAAATTAAGGTTTTTTTGCCAATTTTGCTAAACTTTGAGTTGCGGTAGTGGAATTTATTTTTTTCATTATTTTTTACGGTTAGTTTCCGTAATTATGCAACTTTTTAACGCTATTCGAAAACGAAAATCGAAAAAAAAATTGTACGCTCCACCCTTATGTCCATCCCTTAATGGAATTTTTTTTTTTCATAAGTTCTGGCTCGCCAAGGCGATTAAATATGGGGCACTTCGACCTAAAAAGATCTTTTGTGCCGTGTGGGCCAGAAAAATTTAGACTAGTAGAGTTTCCACTTTCCGTGTAAAGCGGACAATTCTACTAGTAGAAGAATTCTTTATGGTCTCAGGGCACATTTGTTCCCTGAAAAAGATCTTCTTTCTAATTCCGTTTAGGGCCGGACATTCACATAAAATGTGTTCAGCTGACTCGTCCTCTTCAAGACAGAGTCGGCACTCAGGAGAGTCTACTATTTTCATTTTGTGTAGATGATATCTTAAACCATGGTGGCCAGTAAGGTAACCTACTAAGTTTTTGATATCATGCCTGCTTAGGTTTAGGCATTTGCTGGCATTTTTATTGAAAGGCCGAACGGCTTGTTTGGTCTGTCTTAAACCTGGGATGCTTTCCCATAGATGGATACATTTTCTGTATTCCCAGCTTTTTATTGCTGCCGTTGCTGCTGATCTAGGAGTGCAGCAGAAGGGTTCGGGACCTATGAAGGGTGTTTCCGAACCTTTTCTGGCCAGTTCGTCGGCCTTTTCGTTACCTTCCACCCCGACATGACCCGGAACCCACCATAGCTTGGTCTTGTTACTTGTTCCGTAGGGTGTTGAAGCAGTACATGACTGATTTGGAGTCAATCGTATGCGAGCTAAGGGCGTTTATAGCTGCTTGACTATCCGTGAATATATGGATGTTTGCACCTTTTATACCAGATAAATTTATGTGGCTAGCGCATTCTTAATGGAATTAGAAAGAAGATATTTTTCAGGGAACAAATGAGCCCCGAGGACATAAAGAATTCGTATACTGATAAAATTGTCCGCTTTACACGGAAAGTAGAAGTTATACTAGTTTAAACTTTTTCTGGCCCATAAGGTACAAACGATTTTTTTAGGTCGAAGTACCCCCCCTACTTTTTCTGTAGCATATAAAAAAGATTTAAAGTTAATTGTTCACTTTAAAAATAATTCAAAAATGCCTTAATTGATTGCAAGAGAGGCAAATCCATTCGAGACGATACCTCATTAGCTATCGCGCAAATGACATCGTCTTGACGACAATTATCGAGCTGCGGAAAGCCAATAGTAAATGGTCGAAATGACATCGTCCAGACGAAAGATGATTATTGGTGTTAAGGATCAATTAGATGATAATCAATTTACGGAATGAACCCCTGGGTACTGTTACATTAGCAGAATTGAAGTTATTGAAAAAAACAACAGATTTCTAAGACTTAATTATTCCACAAGGATAGGATCTGCCAAGTTTACATAGTTTGTTTTAAATGACAACCATGCAAACCCTGGAATTATAACCACATATCCGGAAACGTTTGGACGCCTTTTCAAGAGACAGTTTAAATTAAATTTTAAATTACCAGTCTTATTTCCAGCAAGGACGGAAGAAAATAAATAATAATTTCCACAAGCGAACGTCCACCATAAGCGGATTAGTATTTTAAGTGCCCCACATCCCCAAGAAGTGAAGAATGCTCTGCACATGCACTCCAAGCCGCAAAGTATACAAAAAAACAAATTAACTGATTTTGCTACCAGCGGCAAACAGAAAAGAATTATCAGGACAAACTATTCACCCGTTTTGTTTTACCCCAGTTTGTTTTACCCCCAGGGACGGCAGTGCAGCAGTAACTGTCCTTTATTTTAAAATTATTTTAGCTAATATTCATCAAAAAACTTACACCCGCATGTGTATTCTTTCCCTGGTCAAATGTCCAGTCTGGCTACACAGTCAGCCCACACACACACTCGACCCAATTATTTATTCAACTCAAAGGCCATTTGCGACTGATGAATGTGTTCCGGGGATTATTGTGTGGCGAAACATTCAGTACTATTCTGCAAGCAGAGAGAATTGAATTCACGAAAGTTCTATCCTTCTTGGTGTAGTTCCTCCTCATTCTCAGCCCGATGAAGAAAATAAAATGATACAATATACCACGGAGAAATTCTATATTTGCGAAGTTAAAATGATCCTGATGCATTTCATTTCCCTCCCCCGAGCAGACCATTCAGAAACCACGCAACGAATCCCAGTGGATAAAATTGAGGGTACACACTGCTTAATGTGGGTGCAGAGTCATAGATGGTTTTTTCGCTTTAAAATTAGAACTCTCCATCGGTCGTCCTCACAGTCCTCCTATATCTGTATGTTGGCTGGTATTTACCGACCACTTAGTGTGAAGTGGAATACACTTTACTGATTTGATTATGAAATGGCGTTTTACTTGGCTTATGTTACTTCCCTGGTGCAGGATGCGGTTAAGTTGACTCTGGACAGTGTCGGACCCGCAGCTGGGTATCATATTCATTCCCTTTCTATTCGCCAAAAGGGAAGAACGAACGACGCAACCAACGAAACAATTGCAAGCGACGAAGGGTGTGTTCAGCGTTTCGAATTAATTACCGCCATATTGCTTATGGCGCTGTCAGTTAAATGACATATTGTCATTCGAAAATTGTCCCGACAGTTGTACAATAAAACCCCTAACTGGCGTACAATATTGAGTGCGACTTGAGGTTACCGTCACACTCATGTGTCTGTTTGTTATAATTAGGAGGAAGCTTAAAGAAGGGTGGTGGCGGTGTCCGGGTCATCAGAAGTTCAACTTCCAACCCCATTTGTTGGTTGGGGCATAATAGTGTGACTTTGGTCCCGTTTATCTGTATAGACATAATTCGGAAAGTCGACTTTTTAAGTTATGGGGGTTTTCAAACATTTAACTGCCCACGGTTCAAAGTTTACTGAGGATGGGCATTGGACATATGTGCACCTCCTTCTCCAGTATACATAGATATTAACTTTGGATTGTTGAGCAAACTGTGTGAATGGAACTTCTTCGCCTATGACCAAGAGCCGAACAAATTACACAAATTCAACCCGAAAGATTTAAATGAGCAGGTCAATATTTGTTAGGTAATTGTGAGGAATTGTGTGTGCAAACTTGAACGACAGATATTGGAAGTCTTGTGGAAGGTTCCCCATTTGGTATAATCAATGTTCTGAAGAAAGGGAAATAACTCGTTTTTGGGAGAACGGTACATTGAATGTATTGAATGAATGAGATGACGTGTGGAATGTAGAAGGGGATATATTCGCTGCGTACATGGTCTGAATCGGTAATTTTAATTGTTTAGCAACGAAAGGCCCTAAATAGTGATTGGCGAATTTTAGATGCGCCCTCAAAACATATATAGACAAAATATGATGCAAAACGAACATCCAAACTCCTCTCCATCAGCAGGAAAAATATTAGCTCGTTAGTTCACATACCGCATATGTAACCGCCCCGCATTAGCCAACAGAAGGAAACAAATTTTTGGCGAATATTTCTTCGAAGATCTAACCGATCGCAGCGAGACAGACGTTTGCTGCATCAGCAAATTCATCACAAAATCCAAATGGTTGAACTCATCTTGGGGATGGGCCCCCATGCGACGATTTTCTATGGCGAAAACCTGAGCCCTTTCGTGTAAGCTTATGTTTCGTCACAGCCTTCAGGATTCGCTAGCTTCAGTCAGCCCCTCAAGCACAGTTCTCAACCAATAGCTCGACGGTTCGGCCGAATTGTCCCGGCCCCACTCCCATGGAATCTGATAACGTATTCCAAGAGCGATTGTATCAGTCACCCGACTCGGAATTGCCTACAAGAGACTAGAGATTATGTTAAGTTTCGGTTAAAACAGTTATCTCAGACGGCTGTCCTTTCCGTGGATCCGGCCGCAGTGAATTGGGATCATCCAAAGGTTCGATTGTATCAGTCCCCTCAATCTGATCCTAACCCATGGTTTCGAGAGTCGGGCTAAGCTCGACTACAGTAGTCACTCTCGGCACATTGCAGCCACTGTAACCACACTGATACCCACGAGGGATTTGGTTGGGGTTCGGTTAAGTTCAGCCATCACAAACTGAACTCCTGCCAAAGTTACTGCTTCAGTTAATCCATCGAGCACAGTTTTTCATCCAACTACTCGACTGTGCAGCCGATGCACCCCGATTCCCCTCTCCATGATATCTAATAACATGCTCGGGATTCGATTGTATCAGTCACCTCACCCTGATCCTAACCCAGATTCGGGGAGCCGGGCTGAGCTCGACTGCACTAGTCACTACCGGCATATTACACTACCAGCATATTTGAGCGACGGGTTGGGGTTCGATTAAGTTCTGTCATCCCAACCTGTACTCCTGCCAAAGTTACTGCTTCAGTTACTCTCTCACACGGTTTTTCATTGCAACTACTCGACTGTGCAGCCGATGCACCCCGATCCCCCCTCCTTGATATCTAATGGTTGATGTGTGTCTTGGATCAATCCCTAGTGCAATATTTTATCGAAAGCTTGTGCGATATCACGGAGTAGTAGAGCATACCTTCCTCTCTTGAAATGCTTTTTCGATTCTATCTGTTATCGATGCACCTGGTAAATCGTGGAGTGTATGTTTTTCGAACCAAATTGATGGTAAGGAATAAGCGATTTTTCTTCGATAATTTTATGAAGACAGTTAATCAACATCTTTTCAAACAGCTTAGACAACATAGGCAGTATCGATATTCGTCGGTAAGAAGTGACTTCAGAGGGTGGTTTGCCCGGCTTTGGCTTCATAATTATCTCCGCCCCTTTCCACATCTTAGGTAGGGGAAGCTAGTGTACCTTGGTCCGGATTTCAGTTTTTTGCCAATATTTTATGTGTCGTTTTTTCATTAGTTTTTTTTTGTTTTTTGTTACTACCTGAAGTCTTTTCTATGATATGGCGAAACTACCAAAAGGATATTGCTAACCATTTATTAGAAAACTTTACTTTTATATGCTAACCTCAAACGGTCCAAGGTACAAGACGTGATTGTACCTTGGTCCACGGAGTATTGTACCTTGGACCGAAAATATTATTGAAAGTTTTCCTATAGTTTAAAGGTGAAAACTTTTATTTATTTCAATAAAAAGTAAAAATGGAACCATTCTTTATTTATTTCAAAAAACAGCAAAAAAACAAACCATTATCTTAAAGTGTTTGTGCTTGATTAAAAAAAAATTATTTCAAATAATAGTATTAAATAAAAAAAACTCTTTTACTAAAAAAAACTTAACAAAGGACTTCAATACTATTTAAAAACTTACTTTAAGGGAACAACATAAAAGAAAAACAAATTTAACACTTCAATATTATTTAAAAATTTTCATTAAAGGACAAACCAATGGTCCAAGGTACACGCGCTATGATAGGTCCAAGGTTCACTTACACCACTTTAGCCAAACAAATTAGATTTTAACGTAGTATTCAAACCACATACAAACGACAATGTGTTCCTACCAAAAGATTTTTAATACACTTACCGAAATCAATTAAAGTAGCGGAAAAGAGACAGAAAACTAAGCACTACATAACTTCAGAAAAAAGATAAAAAAAAAAATTTTCTTAGAAAACTATGTTTATTTTTTTTTTCTGCCGACTCGTTGTGCCTTCAAAAAGAAACTGAGAAGACAAATGAACAGAAGATCAACATTACATAGAAGGACCGGTTTTTGCATGCTTTGTATTTTTCTGAAAATTGGCACTCGGACCAAGGTACAATCGGACCAAGGTACACAACCTTCCCCTACATTTCTTATTCTGAGCGCGGCATTTATAATCTGCGCTGGTTTCTTTAAATCTTTTTTGGGAGTAGTTTTAGGATTTCTCCTGTTAACAAATTTTTTATTTTTTATTTTGATGCCTTCCTTTATTTCTTTGACAAGTTCGCTCACCGTTAGCGGTTGAATACGTCTCTCCTCCTTACAAAGAAATGGAAGCTCAGCACAGATGACCTCTGCAGAGGATGCGTGGACGAGGATACCAATCATTTCCTCTGTCACTGCCCTGCATTCTGCCATATTAGAAATAACGTCCTCTGAAGATATTTCTTCCAGAAGTTACAAGAATTCTCTGGCAAATCTGTAAACGACTTGAACAAGTTCATAAATGCATCGGGATGGATTGTAAGACCGCTAGGTTTTGCATAGGTTTTTCATTGGTTCCTAAGTATGGGAATCATAACCCCCAGGGTATCACAAAGGGTCTACATTGACCTAAGTATGACGGGCCCTGAATTCCCTTACCCCGTCAATCCTGTTTCCTAACCTACATTACCAAACCATATGTCTCTTCTATCGTTTCTTGGACTTTGTTTCACTTTTTATACTTTTTTTGGTGTTATTTTCGGTTGTTAGTTCTTTCTGACTTTAGGTGCGTCCCTTACAGAATTCAATTTTTAATTTTTTTGTGCTAGTTGAATCTGTTTTGGAACTGTCGTTGCGCTATGTACATTAAGGTTGTTCTTCTTTTTGTCTCATAGAAATTTCGGTATGGTGGTTTCCTGCAAACTTTACGCAACTTGGGAGAGAGCTACAGTACTTATCTGTAAGTCCACATTTTTCGCAGTTCCTGCACTCTGAGACTACTTTTGAATTATTTAAGTCATGAATCTCTTTTTTTATTCCAAGGATATATTTAATTTTATATATCTTTTTGATGGTTTCGTCATGCTCATAAGTATACAAATTGGGAGTGTTACTTCACTTTTAAATTTTAAAGTATATTGGCAGCTTCTAATATCTTAAAACTTTTATTTTTGAGATCTGTAAACTGTAACTATACTCTTTGGTGAGCATGTAAAGAGCAGTTTTATTTCCAACAACCTTAATTGGAACTGTTTGCTTGTTTTCATAGCTCCCTTTTTGCTTAAGTATTTTAGTAATATTTCTGTAAGAATCCAATAAGTCTGATGACATTATTATTAATTAGCACGGTGTTGGCTTTTATTTTCCTCCAATAGTTTGATTAAGATTTTTGTTATTTGCAGTGCACAAATTCGTGGATGAATGGTTGGCTTTGTATTTATAAAGGATTTGTCATTAGCGACTTGATAACTTCAAACTTCCAGTGTGAACGCACTCTTAAACCGATTACCAAACTGTCAATGTCAAAATATTCAGTAAAATCAATATGGTGAAGAAAACGAAGGAACAACGTTTAAAAATAATTAAAATTTACTACCGAAATTCCGAGTCGGTGCGCAACTTTACGAACACTTTAATTTTAGGCCGTAATTATCGTCCCAGTAGACAAACAGTTCATAGTCTAGTGAAAAAATTTGAGTCAAAATATATTCGCTGCTTGATGTTGCCGTGCCAGTGAGACTACGTTTAGCCCGCAGTGTGAACAATATTGCTGCCATAGAGGCGTCTGTCGCAAACCAGCCAATCAGTAAATTTTACGGCGTTGTCAAGAATTTGTCCTCTCCCAGACCACATTATGGCGCATTTTGCGTAAGGATCTTGGGCTACACCCTCACAAGATCAAGATGACTCAATAACTAAACCCACTTGATCATATAAGGCGACGTACGTTCTCGAATTGGGCTCTTGATAGGATGGAAGAAAACGAAAAATTTCATCGCAAAATCATCTTCAGCGATGAAGCATCGTCAATAAGCAAGGTATGCGTTACTGGATAGGTGAGAACGCTCATGTGTTTCATGAAACAGCACTTCATCTGCAAAAAGTCACTGTTTGGTGCGGTTTTCATGCCGGTCGCGTCATTGGGCCGTTTTTTTCGTTGATGAAAATGACCGCCACGTTACGGTAAATGGTATTCGCTACAGAGACATGTTGGAACTTTTTTTTCTTTGAGCAATTGCATGAACTGGACATCAGTGATATGTGGTTCGAACAAGTCTGTGCCACAAGCCACACAGCGGGTGCAACAATCGAGTTATTGAAGTCTCAGTTCGGTGAACGTGTTATCTCGAGAGACGGACCCGTCTATTGGCCGCCGAGATCTTGTGACTTAACGCCTCTAGATTTTTTATGGGCTACATTAAATCATTGGTCTATGCCAAAAAGCCGGCGACTTTAGAGGAGCTCAGAACCAATATTGATCGAGAAATAGCGGCCGTATCGTTCGAAATGTGTGGCCGAGTCATCGAAAATTGGGTTCAACGTATCGACCGCTGCATACGTTCCCGTGGTGGACATATGAACGAAGTCGAATTTCATTCATAAATGTGTTGATAGTAATTCAAGTCAATAAATTTGAGATATCTCCAGTAGTTGGCATTTTTTTTAAAAAAGAGGTTTCAAATACTTAATGAAAGACCCTTTACAACAGTAGGGGTATTTACGACCCCATGCAACTGGTCTAGAACAAGTGCGATTTCGTTTTCCCGTTTACACTGTACGGAGAACATTTCATATGACTGCTACGGTCAAAACTTTGTTAAGCCCTTTTTTTCTGAAATCAGAACTGGCTGAAATACACATTAAGTGACTTCATTTGAGTCCGTTTATCTCCACTTTCTTCTTTTTAATATATTTTTCCGTCCATCTTTGTCTATATGTGAATAAATATTTTGGCGGCTGTTTTTATTCCAATTGGTTTTTTGTTTGCCACGCCCTGAGTGACGTGTGAGTTACTCAAATGGTTAGTTTTATTTGACAAACTTCCAAATGTAGAAACGAAATTTAGCATTTTGCTGAAATTCGACATTTCGAAATGCTGGAAAACGTATGGCGAAATGATGAACATTTCGGGTGAAATGTTTAATTAAGCTGAAATAACGAATGTTTGCCGTTCTCTTTTGTGATTTTCTTCGGTTCAGAATTGGTTGAGTCGTCAATTTTTTGAGTGTCAACGCGTGGACTTCGAAGTAGGGACTTTTGACGGCGCTTAAAGAAGTTCTGACAAATTTTCTCTGCGACGTCAGAAAGCCATTGACCATTATCGTTGACCGTTACATTTTGGCGTAAGTTGGCATATATTTTTCAATTTTCGGGTGCAGTGGCTCAATGGTTAGTGTGTCGGCTTGCTAATCGAAAGGTCCCCGGTTCAATTCCCGCCGGGGCCAAGTAAAATCTAGAGTTTTTTTCCACTGATCCACCTCTTGCGAACGTCTGACAAACATCCAAGAGTATCAAATTGAAATCATGAAAAAGCTTCTCAAATTTGCCGTTCGGATTCGGCGTTAAACTGTAGGTCCCCTCCACTTCGCATGAAAGTGGTTGGAGAAGCTAGGTTCTGGGCCCTTTATGGGACTGTTAAAGCCATGTATATATTTTTCAGATCAAATGCTTTTTGAAAATAAAATTACGATTGCAATTCATGCTTTACCTAAAAAAAACGCTTTTGATACTTTTACAGACATACGAGTACTTCGGGGTGCTTAAAACAGGTTGCGGTAGATTAAGTCCAACAACAATGAACCCTGACTTCCACCTTACGCCAACTAAATGTCATTCACAAAAGCCGACTAATTGCTAAAAGTATCTTTTCCTCTAATATTCTTCTTTAAGCTGCACATTCACATTGAGTAAAATTTAGTATTAAAAGCAAACGTTTGTTTGCTCGTCTGCGCAGCGACTCATGTTCACTTTCGCTTTACCAAGCAGAAACCATGCATTTCTCCCACTGTTTGTATCTTCTGAACTCAACTTTTACATGAATGCCCAATGTAATACTTTTAATTGAATTCACAAAGTTGAATCAAAAAGTTAACCTGAATTAACAAATAGTATAAAGTTTGTTTTAACCGAACGCAATTTGTTCCCCTCGTATAGGGCCGCATAGTTACGAAAACAAAAACTCTTCTTTTCCACTCCTGAGGTGGGTTGGCGGTTTTTGGCGCTTATGTCGCCTGGCTGTTCATAATTGAACGCACCCTTAATTCGAAAATGTTTAAATATAACTTCGAATAAGTAATTAATATGACATATCGTCGATGCGGATTTATGCAATAGCAACGGGATCATGACACATTAACTTTCCCCATTAGCAGTCACTTTATTGGACCCACGGAAAAGCGTGGTTTTACCATTTCCCTTTCGGTAATTATTTGAATTTGAATTTTAAATGAAAATTATATGAGGATGTTTATTCAGAGTATGATTAAAAGGTAAACATAATTTGCCGCATTTGCGATATTCGAAAACTAGACATTAGCAAATAAAACTTTTCCGTGTCGCGCGGAAACTCATTGATGCTCCATCGATTTCGGGGCCAAGTAGGTACCATTGTATTTGCTACGGATCAAGGACGAAATAGCATATTTTTTACTGTTGTCATCAGTGGGGTTATGCCAAAGTACTTCACACAGTCGAAGGATGCAATAAAAGTTTATAGCTTCCCACGGTAATACATCATTCGTCCAATAAAAGGAGTTTGCGAAACCAATAATAGATAAATTGCTTGGTTTGGTTTTATTATTTCTATTTCATTATATAACATCTTGTGATATACATATGCTTCTGGTGAGAATTATATTTTATTAAAGGCAGCGTTGTGAGGAAAAAGTCATAAAGCGTCAACGGTCTTATAACCCTTTGGAGCCATTTTTTATGCTTCTTCTTTTGGAATCTAGTCAGGTGGACTGAAGTCTGTAGCAAAAACACAAGTATTGAATTACAGGTTTGCAGTTAAAATGAAATGGCGCATCTATTTCAGTTTTCAACAGAAGTTTTTGCACAATTTTCTTTTATCTGATAAATGAGCTAATAAATAATAATACACCCATAATTTATTAATGAAACCCAAGCAGACTACGTGGAGCTGAACAATCAGCGGTGGCCCATGGCTACCATTGGACAAAATTGGACAAAAAAAAAGAAAAACTTTGAAATTCACACGATGGATTTGTCATGAGCGAAAAACTTACGTTTTTGGGAAAAAAAAGCTTTTTTCCACTGACCATTAAGGTTCCACACACCGCCGCCATAGCGATAACTTTCACCGTAGCGATAATCAACAAAACAAAATAGTTACAAGTTTTTTCTGCGTTTAAATTGTGTTCTGAGAAAGGAAGACCTACAAGTTGGAAAAGTGTGTAGCACAAGCAATGAAGAAATAACGTGCTTTAGCAGACGAAGAACAAAGTTTGTAATTTTAATTATATGGATATGGATCGGTCTGATCAGAAATATTATAAAGGGTGATTTTTTTAAGGTTAGGATTTTCATGCATTAGTATTTGACAGATCACGCGGGATTTCAGACATGGTGTCAAAGAGAAAGATGCTCAGTATACTTTGACATTTCATCATGAATAGACTTACTAACGAGCAACGCTTGAATTTTCAGTGAATGGGCCCTAGAAAAGTTGGCAGAAAATCCGCTTTTTTATCGACAAATTTTGTTCAGCGATGAGGCTCATTTCTGGTTGAATGGCTACGTAAATAAGCACAATTGCCGCATTTGGAGTGAAGAGCAACCAGAAGCCGTTCAAGAACTGCCCATGCATCCCAAAAAATGCACTGTTTGGTGTGGTTTGTACGCTGGTGGAATCATTGGACCGTATTTTTTCAAAGATGCTGTTGGACGCAACGTTACGGTGAATGGCGATCGCTATCGTTCAATGCTAACAAACTTTTTGTTGCCAAAAATGGAAGAACTGAACTTGGTTGACATGTGGTTTCAACAAGATGGCGCTACATGCCACACAGCTCGCGATTCTATGGCCATTTTGAGGGAAAACTTCGGAGAACAATTCATCTCAAGGAATGGACCGGTAAGTTGGCCACCAAGATCATGCGATTTGATGCCTTTAGACTATTTTTTGTTTTTTTGTGGGGCTACGTCAAGTCTAAAGTCTACACAAATAAGCCAGCAACTATTCCAGCTTTGGAAGACAACATTTCCGAAGATATTCGGGCTATTCCGGCCGAAATGCTCGAAAAAGTTACCCAAAATTGGACTTTCCGAATGGACCACCTAAGACGCAGCCGCGGTCAACATTTAAATGAAATTATCTTCAAAAAGTAAATGTCATGGACCAATCTAACGTTTCAAATAAAGAATCGATGAGATTTTGCAAATTTTATGCGTTTTTTTTTTAAAAAAGTTCTCAAGCTCTTAAAAAATCACCCTATATTAGCGTCCGGTGGTTCGTCGTAACCGAAGTTTGTTATAAGTGATTATGGTAAAAAAACATCAACTTTTGTTCAAAGATCTCGTTTATTATTTTTTTTTGACTTTTTTCCCCTTGGAATTTGTTTGATTGAAGTGGTCCAGAATCTTCCCCCTTTTCTTCCACATTGTGCCAACAGTTGACTTAGTTACACCCATTTCCATGCCTAGGTATATCGCTTCACCTTGTTGTAAACGCTTTATTAAATCGTGTTTGTCTTTTTGAGAAACATTTTCCCCTTTATATTTGATGGTGTATCTTCCATTTAATTTAATTATTTTTAAGCGTGTAGTATCACTCATCAATCCAATTTGGAAATCAAATCCTTTGCGTTGTCTTTTTATACCCTACTCTAAGGGAATATTAATGTTGAATCATAGTTTGAAATATACCCCACAGACCCCTTAAGGTTACTAAAGGGTGGTTAAATTGTAAGGGCCGATGTTGAATATGAACCACACCTAAACGTCAAGTTTTTTTCTGCATTTTATTTGACATTTCTCAATTTCAGACTAACTCAAATTGAACCGTGGAAAGATACACAATCGATCAACGCGTTAAAGTTATTCAGGCTTATTATGAAAATGGGCGTTTAAATCAAGTTGCATATCATGCACTTCGTGATTTTTTCGGTCAATTTAATCGTCCAAATGTGCGTACAATCGGAAAAATCGTGCAAAAAGTTGAGCAATGTAGGAGATGTGAAAACAACCAGTGCATGCTCGTACAGCTCGTACTGCAGAAAATATTGCTGCTGTTCGCGATAGTGTGGCTGAAGAGCCGTCCACCTCAACTCGTCGTCGTGCCCAACAATTGCACCTCTCACGCTCGTCGTTGATGAACATTATGCATAAAGACTTGCATTTACGCGCTAACAAGGTGCAATTGCCTCAAGAACTAAAGCCTCTTGACCATTTCAAGCGTCGTCAATGGTCAGAATGGTGGCAAGAAATGGCAACAGTGGATCATCAATTTTCGAAGAAAATCATCTTCAGTGATGAGGCACATTTTCACCTCAGTGGATTCGTCAATAAGCAGAATTGCCGCATTTGGGCGAATGGTAATCCAAGAGTGATTGTCGAAAAACCAATGCACTCACAAAGAGTGACTGTTTGGTGCGGTTTATGGGCTGGCGGCATCATCGGGCCGTATTTTTTCCAAAATGAGGCCGGTCAGGCAGTTACTGTGAATGGTGTTCGCTATCGTGAGATGATAACGAAATTTTTAATGCCCGAATTGGAAGATGTGGTTTCAACAGGACGGTGCCACTTGCCACACAGCTAACGAAACAATGGCTCTTTTGCGCGACAAATTCAATTGCCGTGTTATCTAACGTGGTGACCGCCAAGATCATGTGATTTGACACCGTTGGACTTCTTTCTTTGGGGTTATTTGAAAGAAAAGGTGTACGTCGATAAGCCAGCAACAATTCAAGAGCTAAAGGATGAGATAATTCGGTACATTAACGGCATTGAACCTCAATTATGCCTCAGCGTCATCGAAAATTTGGACCATCGGATGGAGGTGTGCCGCCGAGGTCGCGGCGGCCATTTGGCTGATCTGTTGTTCCATACATATTTGAACCATACCAATATTATCATAATAAAAAGAAATGACAATAATTTCCAAAATAATTTGTGTTTTATTCAAAATCAACATCGGCCTTTAAAATTTAACCACCCTTTATATTCGTAATCAGCATCGATAGTAATTTTGATCTAGCCTTGCCCGTCTGTCCGTTCGTCGACAAAAATTATGCCTTTAAACTGGAGCTAGAAAGCTGAAATTTTAACACAGCAGTCGTTAGGGGACTAAAATGTCTCGGGATCGGGAGTTAATATTTTCAAAATCCGCCCACTGACACGCCCACTTTAAAAAAACAGTATGTAGCTTAGGTCGTTTTGAACAATTCATTTATATAAAGTTTCCTGACATGCCCACTTTTAAGAGGCGTTTTTTTACAAAAAACTTTTTTTTTCCAATAAAATCCTTTACTTAGATTGAGCAATAGAAATAGGAATGGGGTATCCAACAGTTCGCCCAAGCTGACTATAGCCTTCGCCTATGTTTAAATTTGTGGTTTGATGCAAGGAAAATGCAACATGGGAAGAACCGATAAAATCACGTTCAAGGAAAACAGTTTTTTTGTTTCAGAATGTTCATAAGGTCGATGTGAAATAACGCCGAACGACATAAGGCCAAATTTGAAATTTTGGGTCTTTTCTCGTTTTTAAAATCGAAATAATACCAATTTGGTTTATTTTTTTAGTATAACGAAATATTGGTAAAAATCTTATAAAAATAAGGACATATTTTGGCCAATCAGTTTTTTAGCTTAATTTCGTTTTCAAAATAGTCAAAACCTTTGGAATTTTTCAGTATTACTTTATAGACTTCTCAGAAATGAAACAGCGAACCGTTCAAGTTCAAAATTCCAAAAATAAACAATCGGGCGAAAGAAAAACTTATTTTGGGCGAATATTCATAATCATTTGGGCGATCGTGCATTTTTATATGTTGGGCTTTTGTTAGTAATGAAAAATTGCCCAAAATGCCAAAAAATCCAATATGGCCAGAAAGAAAAGCGAATAATCGCGCAAAACTAATGAACAATCGCCCTCCATAAACAGTGCATTAATAATGGGGGCTTGCTGGACCCGTGCGACCAAGTGCTTAGGCTTTCTTATTCTTGCTATGCACAAACGCCGAAACAATTCTGGGCGATTGTTCATTTTTGGAATTTGGGCAATTTTGTTTTGGGCGATTATTCATAGTTCAAAGGACATATTTAGGGTTTCATTTTTGAGTTTATTAAGTAATAGTGAACCATTCGGTTGAACTTTTCACTATTACTTTAAAACATAAAAATAAAATCTTATATAAAGGTTCTTTCATTAGCGACTTGACAAAATCAAACTTTCAGTGTGAACGCATCCTTAAACCGATTACCGAGCTGTCAGTGTCGAAATATTCCATAAAATTATTTTCATCATGGTGAAGAACACAAAGCAATAACGTTTACAAATAATTAAAATTTACTACGAAATTCCGAGTCGGTGATCGCAACTTTAAGAGCGTCAACGCTAAATTTCGGCCGTAATTCTAGTCCCAGTAGACAAGCAATTCATAGTCAAGTGAAATAATTTGAGTCAGAGTATTCGCTGCTTGATATTGCCGTGCCAGTGAGACTACGTTTTGCCCGAAGTGTGGAAAATACTGCTGCAGTAAAGTGGCCGTCGCAAACCAGCCAAATCAGTCAACTCACGGCGTATAAAGAATCGGACCTCTCCCAGACCACATTATGACGAATTTTGCGTAAGAATCTTGGCCTACACCTTTACAAGATCAACCTGACTCAAGAACTAAAGCCACTTGATCATATGAAACGCGTACGTTCTCGAATTGGGCTCTGGACATGATGAAAGAAACTGAAGAATTTTATCACATTATCATCTTCAGCGATGAAGCGCATCGCATTTTTGGTTAAGCGGCTTTTTCAATAAGGAAAATATGCATTACTGGACAGGTGAGAACCCTCATGTGCTTCATGAAACAGCAGAACAGTTATTTCTTTGAGCAATTGCATAAATTGGACATCACTGACATGTCAATCCAACAAGACACAAGCACACAGCGAGTGCAAGAATCGAGTTATTAAAGTCTCAGTTCGGTGAAGGTGTTATCTCAAGAAACGGACCCGTCTATGGACCACCGAGATCTTCAGCCTTATTGCGAAGATCAATCGACAATTGATAAATTGACTATTTTCAATGTATGCTGTTGTGAAAGAACGATTCATTTGGTAGTTTTGTCAATCGTTCAATTGACTGCAATTGACAAAATCCTTTAGAATCGTTCGTTCACAATAGCAGACATTGAAAATAGTCAATTATCAACTGCCGATTGATCATCGCAATAAGGCTCCTTGTGATTTAACGCCTTTAGATTTAGACGTTAGAGGAGCTCCGAGCCAATATTGAACGAGAAATAGCGGCCGTTCCGTTCGAAATGTGCGGCCGAGTTATCGAAAATTGGGTTCAACGTCTCGACCGCTGCATTCGTTCCCGTGGTGGACATATAAACGAAGTCGAATTCTATTCATTAATGTTTTGATAGTAATTCAAGCCAATACAATTTTTTTTGAGGTATCTCAAGTAGTTTGTTTTAAATTTAAAAAAGAAGTTGTCAACTGCTTAATGAAAGACCCATTACTTATGTCTTTTGCATTGTTGTTGAACACACAACATGTCCGCTCGCAAGCTCGTAGCTGCGACTACTCATATGTTCGACGTTTCGATTCGCGAACCTTATTTTTCGCCTTAGCTTATGTAGGTATTATGTTCACATCCCCCGGAAACCAAAATATCTCTCACTAAAGTATTTCTGCCCGTCCCAAGATTATAACCATGCGTAGCAGTATTAGTGCCTGGCGGGGTAGTGTCTTTTCTGTAAAAGTTTCTTTCCATGCTGCAAGAATTTAAACGATTTCTATCCGTGAATGCTCCTATCACTTGCTTTTTGATCTTCCTTTTACGGCACAGCCGATGTCCAGTTGTGTCTCACGGATTCGCATGCACACTTTGGGGACATCTTTACGATATTGGATGTGCTGCTAACGCTTACCTCGACTGAATTTTATTATTCATCTTTTACCACAAGCGCTGTTCATCGGGGGCAATGCAGTGATATGATAGCCTTAGCCCGTCACTGCACGGGGTTACTCGCAAATAACACTACATTGTTTTTATGTATAGCTTGCTGAAATACCTAAAATAATTAATTGACTCAATGTCAATTGACAAAAGGGAAGAGTATTCGTTCCTACTGGAGCTGAGTAAAATTGGGGTGATACTTCAACTCTGTTTTCTTTTAGCAGATATTCAGGTTCTCTACAAGTACTAAGAGGTTGCCAAATAAATGGACTTTGGTCAAATATTTACTGAAACAGTGACCCTTTCTGGAAGCCCTTCTAGCAAATTGTCTTTTTGTCTGTCTCTCTAAATTGAATTTCAAATTCAATCGACAAACCCAACTCTCGGCAACAAGTGCACTAGAGAAATATATGACCGATTAAAAAACAATTTAATTAACGTTGCTTTGAAATTTAATTTAATTACAGTTCGTGGTCACAGGCCCACGAAGATGCGGTTAAAAATCCGATTCCTGAATGGCGTCCTTAATTAACTAACTGCCACCACTCAAAAATTTGAGATTGTACAATTACCACCCTTAAGTGCTTCATTGTTGTAATTATCCCATTAAAGTTGCTCTAGGCAAATATGAACTTTGTGGAGTGTGTAGGCCGTTTGACAATGCAACGTTTATAACCATTTATTTTGAAAATGGCGTTTTAGTTCGAGGAAGGATTGTGGGTGCTGATGAAACTGTGTAAAAGTACAACTTGCGAGCGAACTATGTGCGTATGCAGCTTTGCATTCTTGACTCGGCTAAAAGATACGGAAAGCTACATACAGGGAAGGAAATCATTTTCGAAGCAAGAGGGGGTGAATGCAAAAGGGATATTTTCTGCTTGAAGGGTATTCTCTGACGGGAATTACAGCCGCATGTATAGTTCTGCATACAATTTCCAGCAAAATAATTCCATACTTCCGCACGAATAAGTAACAGGAACACTTTAGTTAAGTGAAGTAGAAATAACATTTGCCTTGCTCCTGGTGTTAATCCTTGTCGACAAATGCTTGTAATGAAACCAACAATTTAATATTACGTAGATCGGGCGTTTAATGGGGATCTACAAATTCTTTCTCATACTGACAGTGTTAAGCCGACAGAATGTTAAATTCTAAACGAGGTTATATGGCAGGGTTAGGTATTGCATTAAATGAGGCAGAGTCGCAGAACCACATAACATTGTATAAATGTCAAAGGAAGCTACTAGAAATGTAGTTCCCTCGGAAAAGTGCTACTAACACAATATATTATGTGACTCTGCACCCATTAACATTAGGGCTTTGACCATGTAAAGATTCACACTTTACAGTATCAAAAGAATTTGAGAAATTATTTTTTTTCAATCAGTAATGTGGTAAACTGTGGATGTAGTAACGCAGAGGTTAGTGTGTTGAACTACTAAACTAAAGGTCTCAGGTTCATATCTCGCCGGGGCCAAGTAACATCTCAAAGTTTTTTCCACTGGCACACCTCTTTTTTTTTTTTTTTTTTTTTTTTTTTTTTTTTTTTTTTTTTTTATAATTTGTGTGCGCTAAAGGGATTTCTTTTTTCTGTAGTGACACAGTACCCTTATAATGGTAAAACCACAGCGCAGGCATTTAGTTTGTTGCGCAAGTAGCTCCCAGCAATTCATTGCCTATTTTTGGGTGCTACTTACTGAAAGAATAGAAGGATAGGAAAGAAGTTTGGTGCTATGGGATTTTTTTTTTCTCAACAGGTGGCGCCTAAATTGCTTTAGGGAGATCAGTTTTTGTTGTGTGTATTCAATTTATAAAAATCATGGCCCTGGTCGGGATTCGAACGCACGACCTGCCAATCACTTTAGTGAATACACTACCATCGCACCATTGCCACCTGCAAAACGCCTGACAAACATCCAGGAGTATCAACTGCCATGAGAGGCTTCTCAAATTTGCCGATCGGATTCGGCTTAAGGCTGTAGGTCCATTCCACTTCGCACAAGCAAATAGTTGAAGGAGCTAGTTTTTAGGACCTGTTAATGCTGTGTACGTTTTGTTTTATTTTTTATTTTATTTTATTTTCAATCAAATGAGTACATCTACTGTTCTCGCTAGATTACTTTTACTTAATACAAAAATATACTTAAAAACGACCACCAAAGCCTAACAACAGAATTAATTTATTCCTAAATGAATCCCTACCTAAAATCAAATATACTAGAATATTTATTGGATTCTCTAAGACATCTAGAAATTGGTTCATTGTATCCATAATTAACTCTATGATAAGGTACATAAAATAAAAGACGATTTCTAAGAGTTCTCGAAGGAGCATAAAATCCAATTAATGATAATAGGAAAGGTCAATCGATATGACCATTTATCAAATCACGAATAAACATAATTGAAAAATATTGCCTTCGTTTAAAAAGAGGTAAGATACCAAATAATTTGCACCTACTCTCGTAAGATGGCATTTCAATATTCCATCGCAGTCTACGAACAGCTACTCTAGTAAGACGCTTTTGGATCTTCTCTATTCTAATAGAATGTACTTCATAAAACGGATTCCAAACTATACTGCAGTACTCAAGGTGAGACCGGACAAATGCAAAAAATAAACATTTGAGAGTATGTGGATCTTGAAAGTCTTTAGAATTCCGCAATATGAAACCTAACATCTGATTACCTTTGGCAAGCAAAGACTCAACGTGCTTACAAAAGCTAAGTTTTATGTCAAAAATTACTCCAAGATCTTTTTTGGACGAAATAATGGACAGGGTGGTATTATCGATTACGTACGTAAAGTGAATTGGGGAGAGGTTACGGTAAAAAAAAGGCTTTGACATTTAGAGACATTGAGATGAAGATCATTATTTTGACACCATATGGAAAGTCGTTCAAGATCCTCTTGTAAAAGAATACAATCGTGAACTGCACGTATAGGTCGGAACACTTTCAAATCGTCGGCAAACATTAGACACTGGGAACTCAAAAACAAGTCAGGAATGTCATTAATAAATAAAAGGAAGAGCAAAGGGCCTAAATGACTACCTTGAGGTACTCCAGAGGTAACATAAACTGGTGACGAGAACGTGTCATTTATGCGAACACACTGGATACGATCCGTTAAGTAGGAATGAATCCACTTTAGGAAATTGGAGTGAAGTCCTAAGCCAGTTAGTTTGGAAATTAATATATTGTGGTTAACGCGATCCAACGCTTTAGCAAAGTCCGTATATATTACATCACATTGCAAGCCATTCTCAAGGTATTTCAAGGCAGAATTACAAGAAATTGAGAGATTTGTGGTAGTAGATCTGCCTGCGACGAATCCATGTTGAAACGCAGAGATAAATCTCTTTAAGAGACTTGTAAGTTTGTCACAAACCAGTTTTTCAAACAACTTAGGAATAGTAGAAATCTTACAGATCGGACGATAGTTAGTAATATCATGTCTCGACCCAGATTTATATATGGGCGTTAAAAATGAGCTCTTCCAATTTTTCAAAAAATTTCCAGACCGGAGAGACAAATAAAAACTAAACAAAGAGGTACAGAAAACGCGAAGGAGCACTTTTGGAGTAAAATTGGCGGGATGCCATCCATACCAGGATTTTTATCTAAATTTAATAAAGAAAGAGCAGTTTGAACTTCAGGGATTGTACACTCTAACTTGCCGATATTAAAGAAATCCCAGGACATTGAGTTATTACTAGGGATTATAGGTGTAGTAGTACCAGAAGAATATACAGACTGAATGTGGTTAGCGAACATATTACAGATGGTTGAAAGATCAGATGAAGATACGTTATTTAGACGCATACAGTTAGGAATACCATTAGATTGCTTTTTGCTATTAATAAAGTTCCAAAAGCGTTTACTATTTATCTTTAAATTAGATTCAACAGAAAGAACATACTGTCTATAAAGAAACTTATTTAAGACATCGAATTGTTTATGGAGCGTCCGATAAACTTTCAAAAGTTCCGCGTCGTTATTGCTACGAGTATTACGGAATCGCTTATAGGCCTTATTTTTCCTATTATTTAAATTTATGAATCTATCATTAAACCAAATGGGTTTATTACCCTTGGTAGACTTTACTTTAGGTGTAAACAAATCAATTGCCATTTTTACAGTGTTCATAAATAAATTAAAAGAATTATCAAAATTACAATTATTAAAGATTTATAACCAATTCATGCTATCTAAATAGTTTGAAATGTTGCTGAAATTGGCTTTAGCATAGTTATATTTAAAAAAAGTGTCACCGGAATCTGGTTTAATAAATTCATAAAACTCAAACTGCATGAATAATGCTACATGAAAAACAGAATTACGAAAGAGTGGGACCATGGAGTTGTTGATACTAATGTCGAGTTTGGAATCAACAAATACCAAATCTAGGATATTATTAAATTCATTAGCAAAGTTATTTATCTGACGAAGGTCAAGCTGGGCAAGAGTATCAACGACTTCACGCTCATAATCTAAGTTAACATTGAATGGGAGAAGTCTAGAATCATCGCAGTCAAATGACCAAATTAGGTTGGGTAAATTAAAGTCCCCAAGAAGGATAACGTGCTGATGATCTTTTAAGTTATTTAAGATAAAGGAACAATTATCTATGTGCTTTATATAATAGGTAAGGACTCCTTGGTGGTATATAACTTACAATAACAATAACTTCAGTTGCAGAAATGAATTTTATTGAGACTGCTACTTGGTCAACATCCAAATCTGCTGCTGCTGGAGGTAGATTGATTTCATCACTGCGCAAAGAGGCCCGAACCGAAACCAATACTCCACCACCTCTCTCACAATCGGTTAGAACGGAGCAACGGTTTTTGCGGAAAACTTCGTACTGGTCTTTGTTGAACAATTCTTCGTTGTGATGATTCTGCGTAAGCCAAGTCTCAGTGAAAACAATAATATCATATTGACCAGATGAAGAGAAGAGCAAGACATCGCGGAGTTTTGTTCTTAGACCACCATTATTTTGGTAGTAAAGACTAAAGGCTGTAGGATCTAAACTATTTGGTTGGAGTTTTTTGGAAGGTTTTTTGGTTGAGTCTTCTTGAAGCTAGGTCTGCTCACGAATTCTTTTACATGAATATTTTTAGGCCAAAAGTTCGGGTTGACCAGCAGTTTTCCAGTTGGTTGAGGCGTTAAAAGTTTGAATGACGATGTCAAGCGACCTGTAAGGTTATCCGCTGTCAGACTGTGGCATTTTATATTGCTAGTATCAATGCCTTTCCCAGCAATGAAGTTGATAATTTTGGATGATGAATTTTAGCTTTCCAGCTCGAGTTTAAAGGCCTTATTTTTGGAGATGGACGGACATGGCTAGATCGACTTTCTATCGATGGTGATCACGAATGTTACAAACAATGAGTCAAAATAAATGTGCCCTTACAATAGCGTATAAAAAGGATTGTCTAAGGAAAAAGTGCGCAGTGGTTTAGTTTAAGTTTAAGTTTATGTAGTTTAAGTTTAAGTTTATTTATAACATGGTGCGTACAGTAAGATAACATCTTTTATAGTACATACTTAGATATTTAGATATAAATACATGATTACAATGGTATATGGAAGAGAGCAGAAAAGGGAAAAGGATTGGGCGAGGATTAGGGTTGAATTGAGAGGGACGAAAAGTGGAGAAAGATTGCATGTTTGAACTGTTTGTAATTAACTATTAATTTGATTTGAGACGGGAGCGAGTTGCAGAGTCTAACAGCACGTATGAAAAATAGACGGGAAGAGTTCAAGTAATTACTGAGGTGAGGATTAATATTGATACTTCTGGTGGACCGATTGAAAGAGAGTTTCGTAAACAAATATGATGAAGCGTTAAGATGAATTAATTTATGTAAAAATATACAGTTTCTTGCATTGATGTGTTGCTGCAGAGTGCAACCCAAAATTGGAACGTGGTCATGTCGTTGTAGCCCGTAGACATAGCGAACTACTTGTAATTTACGCTGAGATAGGCAGTCCAAAGCGCTGTACACGATTTCAGTATACGCAATTAAGGGAAGAACTAAAGAGAGTATCAGTTTGCGTAGGGTTTCAACAGGGGTAAAGTGAGCAGAAGGCCACAGTTTTCGTAGGCATCCATAAATGCGACCAATAACCACATTTGTATGTTTATAGCCAGATAGATGACGGTCTATAGTGAAGCCAAGGCTGGTGCAGTGATCGACTGCTATAATTTTAATGTCACGGAGATATGTCAGGTAAAGTGCTTATATCGAATTTTCTTTCTGATATTGCGATGACTTGAGATTTAGTTGGATTTAAAAGTAGGCCGTTAGCAATGGCCCAAGCATTTATTTGGTTGAGATCCTCATTAATAGCATTGGACAGTTCATCGAGCTGATGGAATGGCTTGGCCAGATGAAGCTGAACATCATCTGCGTATAAGTGAACCGAAGCATGTAAGCAACATGATGGAAGATCGTTGATGAAAATGCAAAAGAGTATTGGACCAAGAATCGACCTTTGGGGGACTCCTTGAAAAACAGGTCTTGGGGCTGAGCATTTCCCACTAGAAATGACCCTTTGAAATCTTTCTGACAGATAATCAGTTATGAGCTTACATGCCCGGTCGCCGAAGCCAAAGACGTCTAGGAGTTTCCACTTAAGAACATCGTGATTCACTTTGTCGAAAGCTTTAGAAAAATCAAGCAGGCAGAGGAGTTCTGTGGCTATTTAAGTAATGTGGAACATATTGGCTTTGTAGTTAACCAGGACAGGTGCATTGAACAAAAAACAATCATCTGATGAACCACACAAGAAAAGCCCCCGCTGTTGATAGCAATTATGACGAAATTCATGTGTTCTTTTTCTCCCCCAATGTCGGTGAGGCCATGATCAGGATAAATGGGATCATAACCCTTCGACTGAACTGCATCGATCCTAGTCGGCCTGTGCGGTTCGCCGGTTTGACCGCAGGCCTCCGGATTTTGAATCACTTCGTCGATGAGGCCAATGAAATGCTGGTATGCTGTATTTGTGTGATCCAAGAGTTTTTAGGCCTGCCTGTTTGTACCGGAACGTTGATTGATGTTGCCTTTTTGACATCGTTCGTAGGATCTCTCCTTTGAATATTAGATTAGATTAGATTCTTTATTTCATGAAATATATGTATAATAGTTTGTGTTTGAGAACACGAGCATGGCAGAAATAGCCGTCTGCCGGAAATGACAATTCATATATATTAAAGAAATTATTACATAGAAGTTAAATTGAAAAGGAAAATTGAAAAAGAAAGAAATACTTATTTACAACACAAGATTTAGGGTTTAAGCATAAAAGATTAATTCGTTATGTCTTTAACAATTAGTCGACAGAAAAGATAAAAGAAAAAAATGTATTTATATAAAATAAAAAAAAATAAAAAAATAAATGCAATTTGTACATCAGTATCTAAGTATAAAACTAGATTAAAGGAATGGATCAGCGAGGGGATCTACAACAATTTTGATGATTTGCAACATAAAGATTTATAATTTTGAAGTGATTTACAACACGAAAAAAAAAATTAGCAATTTTAAATGATTTGAAACATAAAAGAAAAATTATTAAAGTAATAACTTATGAAGAACGGCAAAAGTGGATTGTAGCTTGGACTTTTAAAAGCTATTACGATATAACAGAGCATGATTGCAGTATTTGTACAAAACAAGCCACCCCCTAGCTCCGTTTAGTATATCGTAAAGACCATTTACGGACAGATTGCTTACTCGGAAGTATAGTCGACGAATCTCTTGTAAAATAGGGCATTCCGCAATGAAGTGGTGAATATTTTCAGGCACTCTCATGTTGCATAGATTACACGTTTCCTCAAGATCTGTTCTGTGTGGCATGGAATTCAAATTTATTAATTCTGCTCTCGCTCTAAAAATGGTGCTTATAACTTTCGATGAAAAATTTATATTGAAATAACTTTCGTGAGATAGCAAATGATGGTTTAGGTTCCTATAGATTAACCTTGAAGCTGAGGAAGATGCTCTAATTAGGTGCTGATCGTATAATTTGTCATCCACTTTAGCAATGATCATTGCAAAAAGCCTCTGCCAGTCGTTAACATTAGTTAAAGTAAAGGAGACATTCAGTTCGAGAGATATCGCTAGCTGGTTCCAATCCTTAAATGGAGAAGCATTGGTTTGTAGCAATCTTATTAAGATAGTCTTGGAATGATTATTCCCGCTTCTCATTACCACTCTGGTTAAATAATCAGAATGAGCTTTCAAGTTTCGCACGTAGATGGGAGGCAAACCTGACTCTACATGAATAGCGTAGGTCGGAGTCGCATTTGGTAGCCGGAATAGACGCTTGAAAAAGAATCTTTGGACTGCCTCAAATTCTTCGAGGGGGCTCACACCAAAGGCCTGCACACCATAGCACATACAAGTATTAACTGTGGCGTTAAACACTTGATACTTCGAAGAAAGGTCAATGTTTTGATTGGCGAAGAACTTCGGCCACATCATGTTGAGTGCCAGTTTGGCTTCAATACTTTTTTCTCTGGCATGCTTGTTAAAGTTTAGATTATACGACAACAAAACACCCAGGTACTTGAACTCACGAACTACCTCAATTTGTTCGTTGTTAAGGCGCCAAGTTCCTACCCCAGGACGTCTTCTCTGCCGGTTCTCAAATACCATGACCTTGGTTTTTGCGACGTTGATATGGAGATCCCAAGTTTTACAGTAGGTTTGCAATCTAATAATTTGCAGTTGCAAACAAGAAGGATTTTCCGCCGGTAACACTAGGTCATCAGCGTACAGAAGTACTTTTATGTGATTGCCCGCAAAATTAACGCCACCCGGAAGAATATCAGATAGTGCATCAATGTACAACGCGAATAAAATTGGGCTTAATATGCAGCCCTGAGGGACGCCTGCAGATGTCTCAAACCATTCGGACAGGTTCGACCCATCCCACACAGCTGCGCAAGATGACGAAAGAAATTTGGCACACAACATTAAGAACTTTCTTGACACTCCAAGGGATGCCAGTTTATAAATTAAAGCTTGCCTTTTAACTGTATCAAACGCTGCTTTAAAATCTACAAAGCACACAAAAAGTTTCTTATTATTTTCAATATATTTTCTAGCGATGCTAGTCAGCGCCAAAATATGACCAACGGTGGAAAATCCAGCCCGAAAAACAGCTTGATACATGCTGAGGCGATTATTATCCTCTATCCACCTGGAAAGTCTTGTGTATAAGATCGAAGCAAAAATCTTTCTTAGGGAATTGAGAATAGAGATGCCTCTGTAGTTTTCTGGTCGACTCACATCACCTTTTTTGAAAATAGGAAAAATAAGCGCTTTGGTAAAGCACGTTGGTACACAAGCGCTGTTGTATATTAAATTGAAAAAATCCACAATATAAGTCTCGAGTTGGTCTGTTCCGTTTTTAAAAAATTCAATTGGAATACCATCGCACCCCGGCGCTTTGTTGTTTTTCATAGCCTGCAAGGAAACTTTAAGTTTTCCTAAGGAAATCGGGCAGACAAGTTCAGATACCATTGTGTTTGGTAATGCAAAGCTAAAACTGTGAAGACCCTCGTCCGTTGATAGCAGGGTTTTAAAATGAGCAGCTAACGTATCAGCTTCGACAGAAATCTTCACAGTTCGAATGCGCCCTCCCAATTCCTGAACATTATTCCAGAATTCTTTTGCGTTTTTGGACTGTTATAACCTAGTTGCAAGACTTTTGAGGTAGCTAGCTATTTTCAGACAGCATAACTTTTTAAATTCCTTATTGGCGCGCAGGTACAACGATTTGAAGGCAAAAGAGTTTGTAGCTCTAAAAAGTTTTAAGAACTTAAAAGAGAGTTTTCGTAAGTTGCTACATTCTCTATCGAACCATTTGCTTTTAGGAGTGAACGAAGGGGCGTTGTTCACAGGAGGAGCCGAAGCGTGGATTACCCTTGTAATACTGTCACCAATCATATCAATGTCGCTCTTAGGTTGCAGTGGGAGAGCATTACAATGGTGATTCAAAAGATTTTTGTACCGATAAACTCTACTTTCGACCCACTTAAGTTTGGGGAGACTAACTGGGATTCTCTGACGGGTATTCTCAACGAGATGGAACTTTACATCTAGTGGTAAGTGCGCTGAGAAACTGGCTATGGGCACCTGCAGATCATCAACCACGTTCAACCAATCTCCCGAGATCGCACAAAGGTCTATGACCGATTGACCTTGGCCGCTAATAAACGTCAGTTCACCGCTCACATCACCATTTGCTACCCCATTCAGCACATACAACCCGAAATCCATAAGTAATTCCGTCAGAAGCCTACCTTTACCTTCCCTATTGAAGGTTTGATCTTTCGAATTTCTATTTGTGCTGAATGAAGTAAATAAACTATAAGCAGGAGAGTTTTGAAAATTACCAATTCGAGCATTAAAATCACCGATTATCATAATATTTTCCAAGGAAGAATCGTTAAGAAAGCCACGTAAATTGTCGAAATCGTTTTGCCAGTTATTGCAATTTAGGTAGACAGGTACAATATTTAATTTAAATTGACTGTTTAAAATTTCAACAACAAGCCTATCTCTCATACGTTTGACATCAACGAAATAGTTGTATTTAAATTTCACTCCACAAAAAATACCCCCGCTCGCTCTTCCATGTACATTTGACCTAATTGCTGGAACAAATTTTAAGTTAAAATCTTTAAAATATTTACGGAAATCATCTTCCATTTTTTCTTCTAAAAAAGTCTCGATAAGTATTAATATCAAACTTTAAGACATATTTAAAAAAGTCTGGTTGCAAAAGTTTACTTTTTAGGCCAGAAATATTATAGAAGAGTATTGATAAATTAATAGTGATAATAATAATATTTTGGCAGACGGCATTATTTTCCTATTGTGTTATCGACTTAAGAATATGCGAAGATTCGCGGGCAAGTGACGTCAGTTGAGAGACCGATGGTGCTTGCTTATCAGCCGCAGCTAACTTAACTCCATCGCTGCAGTCAAAATAATCACGTGAAATGTCACCAAACAAGTTGTTGACAAAATGCAGCTCCGCCGGAGAGTTGACAACCAGACCACGCGCGAACTTGTATACAAAAATTTTGCTGTTTATTTGCATTTTGTCGCCTTTAATTGTGATTTTTACTTCGGGATTAATTTCAGAGAGTTCGTTTATACCCTATTCTAAGGGTATATTAATTTTGACGCATAGTTTGTAACATACCTTAATATTGCCCGTAGACCCCTAAAAGTTACTATATTTATGATCAGCATCGATAGTAATGTCGATCTAGCCATGTCCGTCCGTCCGTCCGTCCGTCCGTCTGTCGCCGAAAATTAGGCCTTTAAACTGGACCTAGAGAGCTGAAATTTTAACCATATACTCTCTAGGGTCCCGAAATAATCAAGTTTACGAATTTTTGAAATCCGCCCACAGACACGCCCACAAACTCAAAAAAACAAAATTTTGGAAAAAATCGAATTTTGAGCTAGAAAGCTGAAATTTTGTATATATGATCTATGACTCCTAAAACTGCTCGGGATAAAAAAATTTCAAAATCCGCCCACCGACACGCCCACAAATAAATAAAACAATTTTTTTATACCCTATTCTAAGGGTATATTAATTTTTGAAAATCCAAAGTTTGAGCTAGGGAGCTGAAATTTATAATATATACTCTCTATGGCGCCCTTTATGCTCATGTGTAAATATTTTTAAAATCCGCCCACTGACACGCCCACAATTTTTTTTTTTTTTTTTGAAAATTCAAAGTTTGAGCTAGGGAGCTGAAATTTATAATATATACTCTCTAGGGGCCCTTTATTCTCATGTGTTATTTTTTTTTTAAATCCGCCTACTGACACGCCCACAATTAAATAAAACAATTTTATTGAAACACCTAAGTTTGAGCTAGGGAGCGTTTTTTTTGATAAAATCCTTTAAATGTTATATAACAAAATATGTAGAGCGTTGTTAACAACTCAACCATACTTAGACTTTTGTCACGCCCACTTATGAGGGATACTAATAAGAATAGGGTATCCAACAGTTCGCCCAAGCGGACTGTAGCCCGTCCCTATGTTTTTGATTTCGAATAGTGTCTGCTATTTCTGCCTGTACAATAGTGTCTGCTCTCGGGAAATACTAATGGCAGTACCTTTGAGTTGATAAGCGACAGATATTATTTTTTCCACCTCATCTGGCGAGTGCAATTCTAAAAAGACAGTGCTCCTCTGTGCGTGAGTGTTTTTTATTATCCGTGCCTTTTTAAAGTGAATATCTTCACCTTCTTGTAACTTGAGAAGGCCACGGCAAGTTTGTTTGGCTACTTCAACTCCATCGGTTGCTCTGTCTAGAGGAAGGTGTACCACCATACAGTTTTCATTTGTTTTCCGCGAGATAATTTCAATTTGAGACTCTAGGAGCTCACACCGCTCCGTCATGGCATTTAGTTTTTGGCACAGTTGTGAGTTGGCCGTACGTAAAGCATCCAACTCGATAGTTAGAGATGCA
This sequence comes from Portevinia maculata, assembly GCA_949715645.1. Classification (NCBI taxonomy): domain Eukaryota; kingdom Metazoa; phylum Arthropoda; class Insecta; order Diptera; family Syrphidae; genus Portevinia; species Portevinia maculata. The sequence continues at coordinate 101,096,116 of OX454528.1, forward strand.
AAATCGTGTTTAGTTGCCAAATCTTTTATTTGGTCTGCGATCAAGTCACTGAGGAGATTTTTAAATTCGGCTATAGACATATCTCCGACTGTCATCTTGTGTTGTGGATATGAGCTATGCTTCTTGTTAGTGTAATTAGGCTCTGGTGAAGTGTTAGTTATTGTTCTTTTGTTGCCGTTCATAGAGGGATCCCGTTTACTTTTAGCGAAAGTTTAATTTTGCAAATTTTTTAGACTTAAAATACTTCCTACCTTGGAAATGCAGGTGAGATTTTTTTTTTTTTTTTTTTGGTGAGCAAGTTTTCTTTTAAATTCAACTAAAAACTGTGCAGAAAGAAGAAGAAAAACTGATTACGAGCTTACACTTTTATTACACTTCACAGTGACAGTTGCAATGTCAATCCAATTGGTACTATCATATTAAAAATAGTCAATTATCAACTGTCGATTGATCTTCGCAATAAGGCTCCTTCTTATTTGATTAATCTTTGTTACTCTTCCTGTCATGAGAAGCATCTTCATCTCGGCTGCCGTTAATTTGCCCTCATACTTTTTGTACGCTGTCCAACATTGTGAACCGTATGTGAGTGCCGATCGCATTTTTCGATCACAGAAGATGGCTAATTTTTCCCGCCACTTCATGCACCCTACGCTTAAGCGTAATTAAGCATCTTAATGTCATCATCACAGCTTGCTTCGCTATCGAACATAGAACCCATATATTTGAACTTTTTGCACTTTGGATTTACTCTTAAATTCACATTAATGTTTGGAATAGGTCGGAGTGAATCAGAGAACGCGCAGCACAAGTATTTAATTTTTTCGGACTTATACGATACCCATTCGCTTCCAAACCGTCCACCCATACATCAAGTGCTCGTTGCAAGGACGTTCGATCCTCCCTAATGATGACTCCATCGTCGGCAAAGAATAACTAATGCACTTTGGGGTCCGTCACTTTTCCTACAAGCAAATAATTAAGGACTGTAATAAATAAATCAAGGGACTTAAGACGCCTCCCTGGTGTACACCGAGTTTGATTGCGAACTCCTTGCAGTCTTAGCGCCATCTATAACGGATCCCTTGGTTGTCTATCATATGAATTTTCAAAATCAACCAACACCATATGCAAATCCTCGTGATTCTTGCGAGCTCTGATTTACGGCGTCGAATACTGTACTATAAGCTGTAAAGGACAAATTCTTTGCTGCTGTGTGAACCGAACTATGTATGTACATATATGTATGAGCTGAACCAAGGCTTGGTTGTAATCCAAAAAGGTGCAATAAGTCGAATTCATTGGCTCAGTCACATCTGGAAGTGTGCTTAACAGCAACATTTAATGAGCAGTGATCGCAGAGAGCAATAAATAAAAAGAGGAACAGTGATTTGATCACTGATAAGATAGCAATTATTGTCTAACGATGTGCTTGATATGATTCGGCTTCGATGCTCTTTCTCATGATAAATTAAGATAGCATACCTTATATTTATTTATAATTTGTATTGTTACATCCAGGCTAGGATTCGAAAAGATGAACCTGCATTCTATTTGATTAATCTTTATTAGTTCTCTTTCAATGTCTTTGTTCTCTATTATTCTGGTAATTCACTTATTTAATACAAAAATGCACTTTATAAAGGGTCTTCCATTATGAACTTGACAACTTTTTTTTTTTTTAAATAAAATGCAAACTACTCCAGATATCTCCAAAAAAATTTATTGGCATGAATTACTATCAAAACATTTATGAATGGAGTTCGACTTAGTTCATATGTCCACCACAGGAACGTATGCAGCGCTCGATACGTTGAACCCAATTTTTGATGACTCGGCCGCACATTTCGACGGAAACGGCCGCTATTTCTCCTTCAATATTGGCTCTGAGCTCCTCTTACGTCACCGAATTGTTGGCATAGACCAATGATTTAATGTAGCCTGCATAAAAAAAGTCTAGGGGCGTTATATCACACGATCTCGGCGGCCAATAGACGGGTCCGTTTCTCGAGATAACACGTTCACCGAACTGAGACTTCAATAACTCGATTATTGCACCCAGTGTGTGGCTTGTGGCACCGTCTTGCTGGAACCACATATCACCGATGTCCAATTCATGCAATTGCTCAAAGAAATAACGTTCCAACATGTCTCTGTACCGAATACACTTTACCGTAACGTGACGGTCGTTTTCATCGAGGAAAACAAACGGCCCAATAACGCCACCGGCATGAGAACCGCACGAAACAGTAACTTTTTGCGGATGAAGTGCTGTTCCATGAAGCACATAAGGGTTCTCACCTGTCCAGTAATGCATATTTTGCTTATTGACGAAGGCGTTTAACCAAAAATGCGATTCATCGCTGAAGATGATTTTGCGATGAAATTCTTCATTTTCTTCCCCAATTCCCAATGACCAATTCGAGAACGTACGTCGCTTCATATAATCAAGTGGCTTTAGTTCTTGAGTAAGCTTGATCTAGTAAGGATGTAGGCCAAGATCCTTACGCAAAAAATATCCTCCACTCTTCGGGCAAAACGTAGTCTCACTGGCACGGCAACATCAAGCCGCGAATATTCTGACTCAATTTTTTTCACTAGACTATGAATTGCTTGTCTTCTGGGACGAGAATTACGGCCGAAAATTGGCATTAACGCTCTTAAAGTTGCGACCACCGACCCGGAATTCGGTAGTAAATTTTAATTATTTGTAAACGGTGTTCCTTTTATTTAGTTAGTTAGTTTAGTTTATTTGCGGAGAGTACAAGAAAGACATTGCCTTTTTTAGTACATATAAATAACAAAAATACAAGAGCAGGTGATTTAACATTTTTAACATTAATTTAATTTTCCTTTGTGTACTTCATGAAAATGTTGATTTTACTGAATATTTGAACATTGACAGTTTGGTAATCGGTTTATGAATGCGTTCACACTGAAAGTTTGAAGTTGTCAAGTCGCTAATGACAGGCCCTTTACTTCATCACAATTAATCAACAATCACATCTCTGATTCAGTGTTTCCTTCTTTTCTCTATACCTTTCACTACTGCCATCTATCGCTTGAAATCGCACTACTTTTCCTAGTCCCGACATACATACATTTGTGATATTATGTCTGCGTATGCTCACACTATCAATTCCTGCTTTCATTGCAATGAAGAATAGCAATAGTACACTAAAAGCATTGAACAGTCGGCTGTGCTATCTGTTCCTTGAAGAACAAACACACTAAAAAGCAGTGAGTGTAGTATCTGCTCCGTAGCAATGCACTGCTCAGCATATTATGACTTAATATAGTGCCCTGAATCCTCACTTGAATATGATTGACAGCTTCCTCATTCAGGTGACTCGTGAATGCAAGATCTCTCTGAATCCTTTCGGAAGGCTGAATTCACTTAGACTTGTCTGGGTAACGGGTCATGACGGGATCACGGGAAATGAGATCTCCGATGATCTTGCTAGACACGACTCAGAGGACGACTTCTCAGGACCTGAACCAGCGTCCTCGGTCAGGGCTTCCATTGACGGTTGGCTTTCATATGAACACAATCGCCGATGGCATGACTCTCCAGGATGCAGACAGACTAAGCAAATTATCCAGGACTTCTGTAAAAAATCTGTGGCATTTTTGTTGTCTCTCAACAGAAAAGACTGCAGACAGCCTACTGGTGTTCTTACGGGCCATTACGCTTTTGCCAAACACCTTAAGGTGCTAGGCCTAAGCGATACCACCAACTGCGAAGCCTGTGGAGAAAGCGACGACACTGCGGAACATTTCCTCTTTTGCTCGTATCAGGTGGCAGGTATTTGGTGCTGATATGGTAAGTGCTGTAAGCCCAAGCTCCTTATCATTGAAGCGTCTTCTCGTCTTTCTTAGGAAAACGAATAAATTCTCACAGTAAAAGTGGTGTGTCTTCCTGATAGTACAATGGATTGAGTCTGAGTGCTCCAGTGTAGATGATCTTTGAGACTTACTACTTCAATGAAATGAACATAGAGAATACTCCGGTCTGACTTTAACCTTCCGAACGCAGCTTCAGCATATGTTTTGAACAGATAAATTTATTTTAGATTTGTTAGCATTTTCAAAAAGGCTTCAGGCTGCAAACTTACCTTCGGTCGGACTCTACACAGAAGCATTATTTGGAAGAACCATGCTTTCACACTTTGTGTTTTTAACTTGCCACACCGCTTTGGTTATTAGTTGGATACCTTTCTCACGTATATTGGCTATATTCAGGTCAAAAATACCAACAATGTCAGTGGGATATTGCTTTTGTGGTTTCCTCTCAAATCCTTCAGAGAGGATTCGGCAAGTCAATTAAATTTCAAAATCCTCTGAAAAAAAGCGTTTCCCAAGTCTTTTAAAAAAGGCACTTTATTTTCATTCAAATACTTTTCCTTATTCTAAATTTTAAACTTAAATGCAAATTGTAATTAAAAAAAAAATATAATAATAATAATAATCAAAATCAAAATTAAAAATTTGTGTAGTTTATAGTAGAATGCTTTGTCCTTTTGTGACACGTTCAACGCTTTAATAAATAACAACCAAATAGTTTTTACTTTTGTTTTAATATTTAACTAATGGAATTTGTTAAATTAAATCCAATATCCAACAAGTCTCATGAAAATATGTCAATCTCTGAGTCAGACGACTCGCTGTCAACAACAATATTTCGATGAGGCACTGCCTGTTCTCGGTTTGGTAAAAATAGCTGCTCGTTTTTCATTCGTTCATTAGGGTCTATTTCGTCAGGATCGGCATCTTCTGCTGCTGTCAGTGCGCAGGTTTCTTCATTTGATGGACTGAAGGCCACTCTGTCGTATGCGTAATCTTTACGAAACCCCAACTGTTTACCGGTAATCATGGCAATGGCTACAATCACAATAACCACCACAGATGGTACAAGAACAGCTACGAAAATCACGGGTGCACTTCTCCAGGCTGGTGTTGCATAAGATCCTTCGTCCTGATTATTACCGGAACTTCTTTCGGCAAATAAATAACAATGAGATTCGTGATCATCGATAACTCTTAGCTGACTTCCAGGGAAGCAAGCTGTGCAGTGTGAGGAGCTTGGTCCACTGCAGCGAAGGCAACTTTTATCGCATAGAGAACAGATTTTGTGCGAACCTTCATCGTCAGCTGGTTCGTTAAATGCCGAACGGGCGATCATTAGGCGTTGGACTTCTTCGGGGTCGGCAACGGCCATCGATGAATCATGTTCGGTGGTTAGCTCATCAGCTATGGGGTAGGTTTGGTCCGGACAATTCGTATAGCATCGACCGTCGAAGAGAAAGGTAGGTTCGCCGCAAGCTGTTTAAAAAGAAAGTTTATATGAATAAATTGAAATAATTTGCTGGTTGGAGTAAGTTGATGTAGTTAGTTTGCAAAAGCTACTTGTTAAATGGGATGCAAACAATGAGATAATGTAAGTTATACAACTGAAAATTTTAAGGCAATCTAACGAAATGGATCCAGCCATGTAGGTTTTTTATTCGGCGCAGTTAAATCGCATGCCTTTAGTCGAAAAAGTTATGATGAGCTTCTTTTCTCCACGGATGGTGTCTTAATAACTTAGTGAGCATTTGCTGCAGCTGTTTGTATTCATTTATAATCAGAGAGAGCGACTACGCAGCATGATGCCAATCAGAATTGCTAATGTTATACAAATATTAGGCATTAACGGCCCATACCGGGCCTAAAACCTAGCTTCTCCAACCATTTGCTTGTGCAAAGTGAAAGGGACCTACAATTTTAAAGCCGAACCCGAACGGAGAAGTTTGTCATTACAAGAGTATCTTGGATGTTTGTCAAACGTTCGCAAGAGGTGGAGCAGTGGAAAAAACTTTTGGATGTTACTTGGCCGCCAACCAACGACCATACCACGTCGAGTTTATCGGTTCTCGTCAGATTACCGTAATAAAACGACGTTGGGCGCGGTTAGTACGTAGATGGGGGACCGTTTGAGAACAACCGCGTGTCGTTGGCCAGTCCCATCTACAGAGTCGAGGTAGATAATATACGTGGTATCACAATGGACCTAAATTGGTCTAAGTGTGTCGGCTTCTGCCGACAGCCACATAAACCTAACCTAACCTACTTGGCTGCGGCGGGATTTAAACCTGAGACCTTTGCGCCACAACTAAAGCTAATGTTATGCAACTCACAAATTTCAAATTTTAAACGGGGACAAAAATGTCTGCCAAAGCCAAGAGGTGGAATTACAAGTTACTAGCTTAACGAAATTCAGGCAAAACTGATCCAGTTGTGACGCGTTACGCTTAAACACAAACGGTGAAATGTGCAGTTTGGAAGCAGCTCTTCCGAATTATTCCAAACTTGCACCGGATTCCGGCAAGGAGATGCGCTGAAATGCTACTTCTTCAATCTTGTTCTAGAGAAAACAGGGTCAACAGGGAAGGCACTATCTTCAATAGATCTGCCCAGCTACTGGGGTATGCGGACGATATCGACATAATCGACTGTTCACAGAGTTCCGTGTTAGAGGCTTTTTGGTGATTGAAGAATGGATAAAATTGGTTAGTCTTGAAGTTAATGAGGACTGGAAGACAAACCCGAGTACATGCTATCAACAAACCAACAAACATCTGTCCACCGCCCAGGACAAAACTTCATGCACACTTTGGGATAGTTAAGGCGTTCATCTACCTTGGTTTAAACATCAACTCCAGAAATGACACCTTAGTGGAAATCCGACGGAGAATTACCTTAGAAAACCGCTGCTCCTTCGGTTTGGCAAAACAAAAGGTGTCAAAACTCATGCATGCTCTTTCGAACCTTAATCCTGCCAGTCCCGCTTTATGTTGCCGAGTGCTGGCCGATAACTAGGAAGGGATTGTTTTGAAAGAAAAATACTCCATCAGATAATTGGTTCTGTATGCGAGACCGGCCAATGGAGAAGACGACACAACGCGAACTCCGTGAGCTGTACAAAATGTGGATGTAATCCAAAAAAATAAATCACGTCACCTTCATTGGCACGGCCACATCAAGCGACTGGACAATATTGTTCCAGCCAAGATATTCGCTTGTAAGCCCCAACTTCAAGACGGTATATAAGTACAGAACTCTGTTGCAAAGACAAATCCCACGTGGATGCCATATATCCTTTTGTAAAAGAATTTTCCTTGAAGGTACCAACTTAACCTTCACATGGACGAAAATTGAAATTTACCTACGTGGACAGCTCCTATCAGGGTAGATACAAAAAATCGCACACATTCTGTAAGAGGTTTTTTGAGCAGGTTTCAGTCTTTGTTTCAATATAAGCCTTTTGCACTCATTCTCTTTATTTTGTTACGTCTTTCAAGTTATTTTTTCTTCCAATGCGGGTGGTCTTGGTGCGATGGTAGTGCATGATTGGCAGGTCGTGCGCTCGAATTCCGGCCAGGGCCATGATTTTTAATTGAATTCACAGAAAAAGAGATCTCCCTAAGCAATTTAGGCGCCACCCGTGGTGAAAAAATACTACAAAAGCACCAAAACTTCTATCCTATCCTTCTATTCTTTCGAATAGTATGTAAGTAGCACCTAAAATCATGCAATACAATGCTTCATTGCTAGGTGCTGTTTACTGTTTAACAAAAAATGCATGCGCTGTGTTTAACACTAAAAGGGTACTGTATATATACAGAAAAAATAAAGCCCCTTTAGCGTAAGCAAACTATAGAAAAAAAATCTGCAATATAGAACAATTTATTCACTGTTACGAAACTGCATCAAAATCTAATAAAAACCGAAGACGAAAAACTCCGTGAGCTGTACAAAATGTGGATGTAGTTAAAAAAGCTAAACCACGTCAACTTCATTGCCCCGGCCACATCAACCGAGTGGGCAATAACGCTCCAGCAAACAAGATCCGTAAGCCCCCAAGTTCAAGACGGTATTTAAGTACGAATCTCTGTTGCGAAGACGAAGCCCACGTGGATGCCATAATATCCTTTTGTAAAAGAATTGTTCCTTGAAGGTACCAACTTAAACAAGTAGCACGGGGTGTACATGAAGTAGGGTGTTTTGTCACTCGGCAATGACATAAATTTAGCCGCCCATTTAAATGTTTATACGCAATATGTAATTTTGCCTATTCTACTAGTATATTCCGTTTTCTTTGTGTTGATCAAAATATTTATTTTCCATGATTAAAATTCATAGTAGCTAAATCCATTTCGTAAGAAATTGTAGAAGCTTAACATCCAGGTTAACACATTAGACATGCTAAATTTAGTACAAATTTAGTACACATTTAGTATTAGCGAACCCATTTGCTATGATCGGATTCTTTGGAGTCAATTTGCAAAAATTTTGCAATTTTGTGTTCGATATTGTTCCTGAGCTCATCTATCGTTTTTGGCTTGTTGGCATAAACCAAAGACTTAAAAAGACCCCAAAAAGAGATTTCATCGCATGAGCGAGGTTGCCAGTCGAACGGACCATTTCTCGAGATTACACGATAACCGATTTGAGTAAGCGCTCACAATGAAAATGTAAACCTTTGACATTGACAGATCATAAAAAAAGTTTAATGGTGCGTTTGTATTAAAATAAAAAATTGTTAGTACCTATTAAAAAAACCCGATACAACTACTGCAACAAAATATAAACCTAAAGCATTTCATTAAAAAAAAGTTACACAGAAAATAATAAACAAATAATTACTATATATAAAAAAGTGTTAATAAAACCATGCACAAACAAATTAAGTATTCGATGCATGCATATACAAATAATATGTGTTTACAAATCTACCAATTATAATGGAGAGAACATTTTGCACAGATTCTGTTCATTATTTTTTTTTTAAATATTTTACCTAAAAATTATAGGAGAGAGAAATTAAAAAAACAAAAATAAATTATTACATTAAAAATTACAACATTCAATTTTCGCTACTAAAAAATGTAAATGACAACAAAAAATAGCAACACAACTTTTGTTTATTGATTTTGTTAAAACTATTAAAACAGAACTAATACAAGATGAAAATTATTTATTGAATTTCTTGGTAGATTTTGCAACATGCTCCATAGCAGTTTAGGTTAGATGAACCTCGAGTCCAACGTATTGAGGCACTGCGTCCATTTCTTTCTCATCGATAAAAATGGCAACTGACATAATATCCTGTAATTTGAAGGAAGTATCACATTTTTAGCTCGAAACACAGCTAAAGGGTGGGACAGAGTAAAGAGCGCTGAAAAGCGCGGGAATCGTGGTCAGCTGATGGGAGGTGGTGGTGATACAGTCAGCCACGTTTCTGACACTAACGCATTCACTAGCGAAATCCCGATGGACACAGCATCGCGCGTACAATGTAAAAGCGTTTTTTTTTTTTCAAAACGGTAGTCCATACGTACAGGCACTTCGTGCTTTTCGCATGCATTTTCAGATTAATCGGAATCGATCGTTGCCGTCAGCCTGTGTGATCAAAGTGGGTTAAGAACTTTGAAGAGACTTCGTCAATGACATTAAAGAAGCAACCACAGACAGTGCATATTCTTGAAAACATCGAGCGTCTAAAGGTCTTTTTACTTGACAGACTTCTGTTAATGCATTTATAAACAGAAAATTAGAAATTGTATTATTCAAAAGAGGAATATGCGACTAGTTCAGCAAAATATATTAAAAAACAGGGTCCAGCACGGTTTGATTTACCAAATGTCGATTTCCAAACTCTTTGCCGCGAACAACAACACCCTTGCCGCGATTTGTCAAAATTTAGTCAAAATCTACAACATTTCGTCGCGTTCCATCTACCGACGAATCAAAATATCGTTCGAACTTAACCTAGAAATTTGAATAGCATTTGCTTGCAGTTTACGACCAAAAAATTATATCATTTAAATAAAATATCAAACTTTAAGAATAGTCTATAAGAGTGGCAATCGAAAGAAGCGCGAGTCGTCAGCTCACCGGCATCCTACTACACTTGGTTGTAGTATTGAAATAAAGGATACGACAGGAGGTCCTTCAAGTCCCACTGGCAACGCTGCGCAATTTCTACGACTGAACGGAAGTCATCTTATTGGAGTTATTTTAATAAGTTAGTTACATTTCGTTGTATTATTTAAATTTTCTTGAATGATTTTTTATGCGATTTAAGATGGTAAAACATAAATCAACATTAGCCATTAAAACCTATTATCCAACCATTTGCTTATGGAAAGTGGAAAGGACCTCCAATTGTAAGCCGACTCTAAACGGCAAAGTTGAGAAGCTTCTAATGATAATTGATACTCTTGGATGTTAATCAGACTTTCGCAAGAGGAAAAATTGTTGGATTTTTTTTTTTTTTAATTTTGACGACTTTAAAGACAAGTGATAGGTGTTCTGGATTTTACACTTTGCTAGATTTATTAATGGAGAGATGTATAATGTAATTTTCTGAGGCTTTCATGAGGATTACTGAATCATGCGACCTTGCATCCGTGTCTTGCAAGGTCGGTAACATGCATCGGAAGTAGATTAAAGAGTAACACATTGATTTGACCACCTGTTAAACCTTTTAGGTTGGAATTAATTCAAAGGCAATGATTGACACTGGGATGCTTTACGAAACAAGATAATCAACCGGTCGACCACTTAACCTTCGATTTCTTTTAAAACATTCCTTCAGAAATGTATCCCTCGTCTAAAGAAAACGCACCCAGAAAGTGCTTGCAGAAAATTACTGTACTCGGAATATACGTAACCCGTACCTACGGTTGGCATTTTTTTTTTATCAAGATTTCCTGAGTTCTGTGCTGTTTAACATGAACATCCCAACGTGCCAGTAACTTTGCAGCTTAATTCATCTTAGGCAACATTTTTGGGTGCACCAAGAATGTATCTGATAGCGATAGCAGGGTCATCGAATTTCATACGGAAAACCATACAAATTTGTAGGCCATTTGCAAAACTTTTATTTTACTTAATTCTCAGAAAACAAAATCTTATTTTGCTTTATTTTCTTTGTCTCGAAATTCCCATTTATGTGTCTTTCCAAATTAAAACTAAAAGTTTTGAAAAAAATATATTGATTCAAATTTGAAAAGAAAAATAAAGTATTCGCAATGAAAATCGCGCGAAGTATCGCTTTAGTTTTCTTGAATTCTCAGAAAACAAAATCATACGAGTATTCTTTCCTTTCTTTTACGCAAATTTTACTTTTTATGTTTGAGAAAAGAAAACTTTAATTGGACAAAATGTGCGTTTTATTTTCATCGTTGTTTTGTATAAAAAAATAACGTTTGCAACGTGCGTTTTGGACTTTCTACTTGCGAAATTATGGACTTATGTCCCATTATGGAGTTATGTCCCACCGGATTGCCGGTTTTTTTCTGGACTGAAAGATCTTCCATTAGGGATAACTTCAGAACCATATTTGACAGTTCTTTATCATTTATGTTCAGTATTATAACAGCAGGAATATAGTTCGCGGTGAGCTCTTGAACCGCTTTGAAATCGATCCTTATTTTTTATCGAAAAATTGTTTTTAGTAACGAGGCTCACTTTTGGCTCTTTGGGTTTTTGAACAAGAAAACTTGCCGCTTCTGGAGTGAGGCAAATCCACAGGAGACCGATAAGATTCAATTACATCTTAAATATTGCACAGTTTCGTATAGTCTGGGGAATTATCAGCCCTTGTTCTTTTTTTACAAAAATGATGCCGGAGCTAGCATTACAAAAAATTTCCGACGTTAAAGGACAAAGATCTGTGATTTTTTATTTGAAAATATGGATGAAACTGATATTGACTTACTTGAACTGATTCAACGATATTATACCGTGAAACCGACCGAATTTGGCACCGATATCGTCGGATTTGACAGAACTCGATTATTTTCTTCTTTTGCGGTTATGTAAGGTCTTTGGTGTACTCGGATAATCAGCAAACTAAATGCTCGAAAGAGTCGTCCAAAATTGGGCCGACAGGATCCGATCATCAGCAACAGGCTTTCTGCCTAAAATGATTCCCAAAATATCATGTCAGGAACCATTCTTTATGATGAATAACGATGTTTGATTCACATTGAATTCCTGTCTTTATTACTTAAAAAAAGTTCTTAACCACTTAGGAAAACAACTTGTATGTTTTCCTCTCAGGAAAGGCAAATATTGTACAACAGAGCACTGATATTCTGCACTTGAAGTTTCAGAAACCATACTCCTCCGGAGTATTGTCTTGCGCAAGCGAGTTCCGAAGTTTGCAAGTTCCACACAAATACAAGGTGGCGCAAAAGTAATCCTCCTATCAGAAAATGCTATAAATTTTGCGATTGGCCCCTAATGTCAGTTCTGTTTTGACATTTGTGTAGTAAACACATGCGAAATACACGTTAATAAACAATGTTACGCTACACTGCTCCAGAACGCGGAATATTGGTGACTATTTATTTGAGCAATAATCGGTCGGTGACTTTGGCACAACGTCAATTTCGTCGCAGATTTCCTACCCGTCCAACGCCTACTGGTGAAACACTGCGACGTTTAGCCGCTCGCCTCGAAGAGACTGGCACAACACGAGATGCTGCCAGGCGTGGCAGACCCCGGAGTAGCCGTTCTGCAGAGAATATTGCTGCTGTAGCCGAAGATGTCATTGAAGCGCCGTCGACATCGACCAGACGACGTGCCACGCAAATGGGTATCAGTCGACGGTCTTTACAGCGAATTTTGGTACAAGATTTGAAGATGTTTCCGTACAAAGTCCAGACGGTGCATCAGCTGTTAGCTGCTGACCGCCAATCGCGTCTAACATACGTTCAAGCCATCCTTAATCACCACCAAGAGGAAGATGATTTTTCATCAAAAATAATCATGAGTGATGAGGCCCATTTCCATCTTAGCGGGTACGTAAATAAGCAAAATTTACGCTTCTGGGGCACTGAAAATCCGCGTGTAACCCACGAAGAGCCATTACACCCGCTCAAAGTCACTGTATGATGTACTGTTTTCGCTGGAGGAGTCATCGGACCTTTTTAATTCGAAGACGTCGCGGGCCAACGTCGCGACAAAAACTGTGAATGGTGAGTTCTTTTTGCCGCAACTTGATGAATTGGGATTGGAAAACATGTGGTTCCAACAGGACGGTGCAACGGCACACACTGCACGTGCCACAACCGATATGCTGAAGGATGCATTTCCCGGGCGCCTAATCTCCCGTTTTGGCGATTTGCACTGGCCAGCAAGATCGCCTGATTTGACCGCTCCAGACTTCTTTTTGTGGGGCTTTTTGAAGTCGCGGGTTTATGTCAACAAGCCTCAGACTCTTGCAGCTCTTAAAGACAATATCCGTCAACAATGTGAGGACCTATCGCCGGAAGTTTTGGCCAAAGTGATGGAAAATGCCATAAAAAGGGCTCAAATGACAATCAACTGTGGCGGCGGCCATTTACATGACATCATATTCTCGACTTGATGTAAAAAAAATTAAAAGACCAAATTAAAATAATCCACAAGAAGAATCAAAGTTTTTCATTTTTTTTTCTAAATTACAGCCAAAAAACATCGGAAGGTTATTTTTGCGCCACCTTGTATATTACGAATGGGTCTACAACCGGTCCAACCCGGTGACTAGCTGGCGGTAAGAAATATACCACACTGTGATATCGTCATGACATATATCGAAAGGCAGGAAGTTTTGAAAGACCTCTTATCCGGCAAAAAAAGATGCAGGCGCATATCTCTTAACGAGTTAGTCAAACTGTTAAACATCACCCTTTGCTAGATTAAGATTCATTGTGAAGTCCAAGGGAGTTGTCTAGCTGACATTTTGGTTAGACAATATTGATACACCAAGGTAGAAATTTAAGTACCGTATGCGTTAGAAAAAGCAGGAGTTAGATGGTAACAGCTTACCCAGTGCAGCATTCCTAGACTATTAGACCAGAGGACACTTCCTTTTCACATGTGCTGCTTAAAATGCTACGATTGCTCAATACCTTTTCCATGATCTCAATTATGTCTGCATGACTGACTGACATAACAAAAACAGTAAACTTTAGGTGTTACTCAGCTTTATTTTAACCTGAAACCCCTCGGTCAGTAGCCCAATCACTAAGCCACCTAATCAGTTTGCTCTGAAAAGACAACTCAATTTGCACAGGAGTAGATCTTGCAATATGCGTTTGTTTGTTGATTATCATCACTTTCTGGTGGAAAGTGATTGATGTCGGATATTTCTTTGGGGTAGCTACAGAAGGCGACTAATTTTCCATTGAAGCAACGAGTCTCGACAGCGAATTCCATAATTTAAAAAAAAACGACTGCGGGTCAAATGATGATTAATGAATTCAAGTCAGTGCGCAGCGTGAAAGAATGCCAGAGAGGGAAGCCATTTATTGTTTGACGTATTAGACTCAAACTACTGGCTGCAATCAATCGCAAGACGGGCTCTAGCGTCATCTACGTCATCTGATTTCTGTAAGGGATCGCTAGTCTGCACATAATTTACTAAAAAGGACGAATAAACAACAATAACTTGTGTTTGCTACCACGTAAAGTGGGTGCTGGTGTTATAGTGCTATAAGCAATCCTAAGTTGTTGTATCAGACGAAAGCTAGGTCAATGTTAAATGGACGCAAGCTTGGCAGCCCAAGTGCTGGCGTGAAAAAAAAAATCACTGGAATTGTAATTAATTTACAAAAGTTTCCAGTACATGTTCTACTGAATACATTTTAAAATTAGCTTGAAACGAAACGTGACGCACATAAAATTCCTTGAGTTGTTTTTCCTCTTCAACATTTCAGGTTTACCTATACGTATATCACTCCTTTCATTAAATCCGTCAGGGGAATCTCAGATCCGCAACGGTTTAACTGCGTATTAGAAATGTCACACTTTGTATGAATCCAAACGTTTTTGATGATGGAGTGTCGGGGATGTATTCCCCCAGGTGGATTTAATGATCGATCTATAGGAAGCGAATTTGAAATGTTCTATTGAAGGTAAAATAAAGATAGCTACTAGTCACATTGTGAAACCATGTAAAGATAGCTACTGTGACTCATTTCAAGGCGGTGCTTTAAACTGGACAAAGCTCTATATGAAGACTCCGTGTGCCCATCACTTCAATGGACTCAATAGTCTTTTGTTTGAGTGCGTTTTCAGAATTTTAATTTCTTCCAAAGCACTTAGAATTGATGCCGCAAATTTTACAAATGTAAGGTCACTTTTAGTAATATGGTAGAAACACATCAACACCAAGTTTGACCTCGACTTTGACAAGAGCGAGAACTTCAGCATTTAAAGTCGATTGAAACACATTGAAAAATACAACTTCGAGAGCGAAACAAAAAATGGTTGCAAATAAAGAGAAAATTATGTCAAAATACAAGCAAGGGACAAAATTCAGTCAAAATATAAGCATTTGCATGTTGGGAAAACTGAAAACATCGCCTCAAGGTTGGTGGGATTTGCACTTCTTTGAATTTAGGATTTTGGTCTAACGTTGAAGTCGAAGTTGAGGTTGAAGTGCTAATGTGCCATCCCATTAAAAAGCATTGGTTCTAAAATGGTTTTCAAAGTTGAAGTACAAGTTGAAGTGTTTCTACTAATACCTAGGTGTTTTTCTTTTACTCAAGCGCACATAGGCTTAGATAAGAAGAGTAAAAAAACGCTCTACTGTGACTTGGCAGCACTTTGCTGCATTTGACATTTCGGCGGTTTCCTTCAGTCAAACTAGATTATATTAACGACTAAAAAGTGAATTCCAAAATACTACTCTGATTATTAATCAAATTATACCACCACATAGGGCAAGGAAATTGCATCTTAAAAATATAAAGTTAACCGCGATAGGACAAGTTGTTCGGAAATGGCACGGGCTTCAATGTGATTTTTGTATTTTAAGTCAAACACGTGCACATTAAACTTGGAAGTTGAATTCGAAAATACTACTAAGATTAAAAATCTAATTATATTTTTTTTTTATTTTTTATTTATTATTATTATTATATCAACGTGTAGGACGAGGAAATTTAAACTTAAAGGCATAAAGTTGACCTCAAGAGGTTTGGAAATGGCAGCGGTTCAATATTTTTTATGGTAAAAATAAAACTTCACGGAAGTATAATTTGAGGGAATGTGTCAGTTCAATAGATGAGAAATGTCACAGTTTTGACATTCGATAGCAAAAGGTATCGAAGAAAACGGTAGTGGAAGCACTGATCCATGTTCTCTTAGGGACTTAGTGGCGATAGTTATCCCCGCTAAACTTAGCGTATATAGTATACAAATTCTGAAAGGGATAACAGTCAAACTAGCTGTCATACTAATAAAGTGTGTTTGGCTTTCTTTTTCAGTATACTTCGGCAAATCACCATGGAAATACTTACACCTGAACAACGTTTACTAATCGTGGAAATTTATTTCCAAAATTCGCGCTCTGTTCGCCAAACTTATGCCAAACATGTCATACAGCGCGTGCAACCATGACTTTGTTGAGTCAAACGTTTGGTGAACGAATCATCTCAAGAAATGGACCTGTGAGTTGGTCACCTCGTTCGTGTGATTTGACACCTTTGGACTACTTTTTGTGGGGGTACGTCAAATCTATGTCATATGCTGATAAATCAGCAACGATTAATCACTTAGAAGCCAACATTCGACGCACTATTGACGAAATAAAACCTGAAATGATCGAAAAAGTGGTGCAACATTGGACCGACAGGATGGCGTTCATAAGGCGTAATCGCGGAGGCCATATGCCAGAAATTATTCTTAAACATTAAATGCCATAAAATTTGTGAGTTAATAAAGCCAAAATTTGATCATTCTATTAAATTTGTTGTGTTTCATTTCATAAAAAAATTTGTATGCCTCTATAAAAAAACACCCTATATAAGTGAAGATTTAAAGCTGAATTATGTTCTTAACGACTGAATCTATAGAGGTTTCGTTCTTTGTTTTGTTTAATGAATTTTTTTCACAACTATTCACTGGTGCAATTAAGTTTAAACAAAATGTGTATGCATAACAAAGTGAAAATTAAGTCAATTTGCCTTTAAATAATTAAATAATGATATTAATTTTTTTTTGTGCTTTTATTTTTTTTGGAGCGATAAAATTAGTCCCGCCGCCACAGTGCATTTGTTAATAATATTAATGTAACCAAACAAAATGAGATTAATAAACATCTATTTACACAGAAAAAGAAAGTATTTTAACTAAAAATCAATTCGAGACTCACCAGTATTTCTAAATTTTTTTTTCAATTTTTTTTAAACAATTTGTCAAAGTTGGGCGGGATCAGGGACGATTACCTAAGAAACCTCAATCTAATTTGAACTGCCTTAATGTTGTTGAATATTTGAAATGTTTAGCATTTTTTAGTAGCGATCACAATAACGGAAAATTAATTTCTTTTTTTTAATGAAACAATACAGTTTTTTTCTTGTTTTTTTTTTATTTTGTGAAAACATTATTTTTGTATCATATCTATTTTTTTTATTTTTTCTTTCAAATATTTTATGAATTTAAATTTGTTTTTACATGATATTCACTCTTATGTTTTTTTTTATTTATTATAATTTCGGGTTTAATTTTTGTTTATATTAATTGTTATTTATTTAATTGTTATTATTTTGTATAACAACATTTTTAGAAAACTAAATATGGTTTATTTATTTTACTTTAGATAATGTGGTAGGAAAAGTTTTCCGTTTTCGTAAAAAAAATTCTTTAAGATACAAGTGTGTTTGTTTTTGTTATTTTTACCATTTCCTGTGATGGATATTTCAAGTAATTTATTTTTTGGTGCCTTTGTTTAGTTATGCTTTATTTTTAACTCACCATTTTCCCCCCGAAATGCTTATGTATATATTTTAATGTTTAGTTTACAAATTATTGTTTTAGATTATGCTATTTTTTCAAAGTAGGTATATTTAACTATTGTATTAATATTTTTATATGTATTTTTTTGTTTGTTTGTGTTTAGAGTTGTTTTTTGGCTTTGAATATATGTATTTGTTTTTTACATCATTTTTTTTAACTTTTATTTAAATAGAAAAAGTACCATTGCCCTTCAAACTACAAAACAAAAAATGGAATAAAATTAAGAAATATCCTTAAATGCAAACCATTATTCAATTTCTAAGTGCACGAGATAAGTGAAATAAAAAATTAAAATAGAAAAACAAAGTCAAAATGATGGCGAAAACATTGTTAATGCTTTGAAGAAATAAAAGCAGAGATGATTGTGTCGAATACGTGGGGTTTGTTATGTAAAGAAGGATGTCACGTGGACAAACCAATAACAATAATTTTTTTTTTTTTGTTTAAAAAAGGAAATCCAAATCCCAGAGCACTCAGACTCGTTAACGGTCCATTGTACTATCAGGCAGAAATCCTCCTTTTGGTGTAGAGGCATGTGAATAGGTGGCGCATGTTGTTGTTCCCCATGGGGATTGAACCTGCACCGCACGGGTCACAAGCCAACACACTAACCTCTATACCGTCGCCACCCTGAATCATAATAAGGAGCTAAAGGGACTACAAATTTCAGCTCGACACTAAATTTGTCATTGGTACGGGCCATTGTGTGAGAGAGAGAGTGGCACAATGTGTGACGCGTAATAAGTAAAAGCACATCAACGGTCTATCTGAGAAGCACACCGCAGCCTAGTTAGGTGACAAGCCACAGTCAAGGTAGCCATCCTCAAATCAATGACAAGCTTGCAAAGGGGCAAGCAGCGCAACAAGAAAAACACCCGCGCGCCACTAGGCTGGAGACGATTCTTACTTTTCTCTGGATCTATACATGCGAGAATCAGCTTTCAAAAGTGCATTGAGGATTAGTCAAACGAAAAGCAAATATTATTTATGGAAAAACGGTTAACATTATTTGTTGGTCCAATTTTAACATTTAACAAAATTTTTAATATGTAAGAAACGAAAATATAAAGTGTTGGATTGGTTGCGTGGCATTTTCTTGTTATTTTTTTCTTTTCGATTTTTTCAACTGCTTATATTTGCCGGGAGTCCTTTTTAAGAAATGTTGAATGTTTGCATTACCCAGGGTGCAGCGCGAGGAGCTTGTCTATTGGTCACTAGTATCCAGGTATTTTAAGGCATGCATGCATGAATGATGTAAGCCCTGACTACTTGTCTCCCTACCCTGATTTTCCAAAAAAAAAACATTTTTCTTGCACCTTTCCTGTGAGGGAAAGATCGGACTTCAAAAAATCCGCAAAAAAGGGAATCCATATCTATCTCCACAGATGGATCAAAGATGGACTGCAGAAATGGTGCCGGATTGTACTCAGGTAAACTAAACATGCAACACTCAATCAGCTTCCTGATCAAAGCAGTGTTTTCTCAGCTGAGGTCCAGGCAATCACAGAATCGGCGTACGCGGTATAAGTGATGGAAATACCACGTTATGATATTATCATTTTTATTGATAGCCAGGCGGCCATAAAATCTATTCTACTGAAATTAAATCTGAGCTAGTTTGACGCTGAATCGAAGAGCTTAGGGTTCTGGACACAAGGCCATAACAGGCAATGAAATGGCTGACGAGCTGGTGAGAAAAGGGTGTGCAATGGATTAAGATCGGCGCATCAAACCACTACTCTGTAACCTCAGAGAACGAGTGGAATAGAAGATCCGAATGAAAGCCAATAACAGGTTGAAATCACACTTTTGATATGTATAATGGAAACTTTGGCCAGCATTCGATAAGAGCAGGACCAATTAACTTTTACGTAACGATGGAATGCCGCTGTCTAAATGCATTCAAAATGGCTCCCATCAATTGAAAAATATATGGCGATTACAGAGGCGAACACAAAGCTCAAGAGCTGCAAACCAGGCCAAAGTAAATTCACGGGAGACGATGAGGAGCAGAATGAAGAACAATTAACATAAGATTGGGGCACAGTACAGCTGTCCGTTCATTAATTGTAAGCGTATGCGATTAGAGCCAAGATCATAGAACCTCTAAGTCCCCTTAGCAAAGCAAAGGAGACTAGCAAGCTCGATCTCAGTTATCTCATCTTCACGAAGGAAGTTTTTGCTCAATACAATTATCCTGGAACTTGCAGAATTCAACAATGAAATGCGATTTCGTCCACCTTCAGGTAGCAACCACATAGGCTCGAGCGTCTTAATCTAAAAGTTTTTATATGCTTGCTAAGGGGACACTTAACTCAGTGAGTATACCGAACACGGATCTCGAGTTCAGTTTTATTTTTGGACCATCAACAAGCCTTTGTGGGTAGTATATGGAGTGCCTGCATGAGACGAACTCATGCCGATATTCGATATGTTACAGACGTAGAACCTCATTCATATCACGTTTCTCAACAGACGAACAGCATCCTGTTGATTGTTGCGGGCCGTTAAAGGGCGATCATGCGCAGTTCCTGGCAGAGTGTCCGTTCATCCACTACCTAGAGTTGGTGATAGGCCAGGGTCTTATGCATACGACTGAGTTCAAAAAGGATACCTCTAGGTAATTTTGATTTCCCACTTCTATTCCTGTTGATTTATTGTCCTTATAACATGGCCAACAAGATGCTTGCATTATTTAACACGGATTAATGGATTTACATTACAAACCCCAACGGGGTTAATGAGGGTTATGAATTCTTTAGTTCAGATTATAACCTCGTCCTTTAAGGAAAGAAAAATGAGTTTATGTTAAATGGAGTACAGTTTACGAAATGAGGCAAGCAAAGTCAGTGTTGAAACTACAAAAGCATCCTTCAGTTTTACAAATACCTTATGCTT
This sequence comes from Portevinia maculata, assembly GCA_949715645.1. Lineage (NCBI taxonomy): Eukaryota > Metazoa > Arthropoda > Insecta > Diptera > Syrphidae > Portevinia > Portevinia maculata. The sequence goes on from OX454528.1 coordinate 101,116,846, forward strand.
GAATGACAAGAAGGTGAAACAGCGAATAGTTAAAGTTCTACTAGTAAACGTGGTCAAAGATTTGTTGTACCTGCCACCACATTAAACTCCTCTTTAAGTGGGTTAGTAGTTCCACGGTTGTTATGGCTCATACTAATAAGTGACGCTCCAGCTTAAGAGCGATAATCGCATTCGCAATCCCTATAGTCCACTTCATCCTCCCATTAATAAAAAATCAACAAATTAGAAAGCAATATCATACCATAGTGTAAAACACACAATTGTCCATAACTGCAGGCCTATTCAAATATTAACACCCACACATCATCTATTTGAGTACTTAATTGGTCATCAAATTCAATTCACGGCTAATGCCAATAACAAACAAAACTACTTCAAAGGCAGGTAATGAAAATCATTTACGAGGACCTAATTATGTTGTTATATAATTAAATTTTTGAAATTAAAATATCAAGTGCACTCAATAAATCTATATATATTGAAATAAACAAGAAGGTATGTATGTATCAACAAAATTCTAGTGGTTACTAAAAATCATAAATAAAACCATAAATTAATTATGTATTTGTATAGAGTATACAGGGTGGCTATAAAGCTAAACATTCGACGTTAAAGTATTTTGGAATTATGTTTTTCAAATAAAAAAATAAAATAAAATTTAGAAATAAATTCATAGCCACCCTGTACATAGTAAAATTGTTATCATTTCTATTATAAATATATATAATTTAATCACTATGATGCAACAGATAATTATATGAATAAAATTAAAAATTGAACTAAGAACAGTTTGTTTTGTATATTAATGTTAAAAATAAAACTATTTCCATAAAATAGTCAACAACAAAAAACAGAGAGTGCAAAAATGTAACTACATTCATCGCTATGTTTACGATGACTTTGTGGATATGTTTAAAATATAAACACAGAATTGATAAATAGTTTTTTATCGAATGTAATAACAAAGAAATGTACAATTATTTCTATTTGAAATATATTTATGTATTTCCTCAAGGTAATTTGACATAATTAAATATTTCTTTTGACAGTACAGGGTGGACCAGAAAAAAATAAATTGTAGATAATATCATTGGATCTTAGGTCTGTGATTTTCGAAGGTCATCACAAAACAGTTTGTCAAGTGCCCGATTTCCGGCTGTGGCAAGTACCGAAAATCCGTAAAGAAAGCTAAATAAAGTTGTTCTCTTGTTTGCAGCTCCGCATCTTCGACAATGGGTTGTATATGGAAACTAGAGTATGCCACGAAATATTAAATGTCTCTCTATTATGACATTTCATCTACTCGATTTAAATTCCCCGCCGCCGTGACAGACGCACATACAAATTATTTTGTCCAAAATTCTACACAAGGAAAAAGGTTTCAAATTTTGAAATTGTAATTAAAATTTTTCCTTTCGGGGCAAAAAACAATGAGCCGACTAGAACGGGAAGCATGTTTCGAAATGTTGCCGCTATAGACCAAATTATAGGCGACTCCCTTTGAACGAGTTTTAGAGCGAGTTTAAGAAATTTTGGGCACCCTTAAAATTAAGAAATAATGCGGGTATTAAGGAAGTGAGGAATGAGATGATCGGGTGAAATGCCGACGTATGCTGGTTTTGAATGTTTGTGGCCTATAATGAAAGGAACAAACAGAGCATATCATATTTCAAAGTAAGTCCGAATATAGGCTTGAGGGTGAACTGATGCGCATTCCTAGAATAGTGCTTATTGTAGAGTTTTGGAATCCTGTCAAAAAGCTCGAAATATTTTCATGGTGCCAGCTGTGAGCAGTTTACTAAAGTTTGGGCTGTATCAGCACATTATCAATTGTGTCCAGATTTGTGGGAGTAAATTAGCTCTAACATTGGGTAAGGAAACCTAGACATTTTGCAGGCGATGTCGAATATGTGATCATTCCGACGAAGGTTGTAATTAGCACACATACCGAGAAAGGTAAATCGTTCACTTTTAGCCATCGGAATTAAATGAGCTTAACATACGTACGTGGACATGAACGTCGAAAATGAGGGAAGTAAATCTAGAAACCAATATGGAAAAAAATTAATCAGCGAAGAAATAGGTTCCTAACAAAAAAATTAATATTTCGAAATTTCAATCAAAAACGCCAACAATTTTGTAGAAGTGAATTGTTAGAATCATATTGTCTACCTGCTTTGTGAAAGGAAAACCAATGTTAATGTCACCTAGCTCGTATTCCAGGGCCTAAAAATTGGTGACGGACGGATATGGCTCAGCTGATCACGATCACAGGGTGGCCAAATAAGACCAACCACTATTAAACACGAATAACTTTTTTAATTATATAGAGCACAATTGAAGATTGTGGGGCTCAGAAGATCCAAGGGCAACACACCAGCATCAGTTACACCCATCCAGACGCAATGTTTGGTGTTATGGCCCACATTCGAGAATGAGGACGAAACGCCAGAAACGATTTTCGGGGCTTCTTACAGAAAAATGATCGACAACTTTTTGCCCCCAATGACGGAGCAGTATCCAAAGTTGTGGTTGCAACCATATGGAGTGACTGCGCACACTGCTAGGCAAACTATGTAAACAATTTCGAGAACTTGTGATATTGGAAAAATTTCGATTTCCCTTGGCCACCTCGTTCATCGGATTTCACTGCGCCCTGATGTCATAGTGCTTTAATTTCCATAAAATGTATTTAATAAATAAAAAAAAAATAATAAAACAAATGATTATTACTAAAGTTATACGTGTTTAACATTGGTAGGTCTTATTTGGCCCACTCTGTAGTTATTTTTAGGGATTACGATCAATATTAAAGCATGTTAAAATTTTTGAGTCAAAAATATAATACCCCAAAGAAAGAAATAGAGAGTCAGAGACAAAACAGACCCATGTGGAACACTAGCATTGATTTAGTGACTCGCAGACTTGAAACGGCCCAAAACAACTTCAATTAAAGAAAGGCAATTTCTAGTCCATTGCACAAGACTTCCATCGATTCCTGTACTGCAATGTAGTCATCGCTGGGAAAGATTATATATCTTTTTTATTCACTTTCTTTAAAACTTGGGAAAGACCATATTTGGACCTACTACTACTACTCTTCTACGATCCTCCTTGCCATTGTCGCAATGTCTGCGGCCAATTGCTGTTTTATCGATATTTCCACCACAAGTGCTCAAACAAAATAGTCAGCTGCATCTCACCGTTAAAAAATGTCAAACGCAATACCCGTCATGATATGAATGCACATCAGTTCACCCTTAAGCCTATTTTCGAACGTACAGTGATATACACGAATGTGGAATGCTCTTCCCCGCTGTTTTTTCTACCCATTGTAATTTACAAACATTTCCAACCACTGTGCATCGATTGCTTCTCTGTAATCCTTATCCTCATTTCCTTAATTTCCACTGTATAACTATAAACACGTGTCTACATGTGTCTACTTAAAATCCCCTGAGTACGCGCAAATAATAAAAACAGAACATATATGAAGCGCAGCGATTTTTACTTTCACCACCACTGTGAAAAAAAGGTTCCACTTGAATATGTCATCTCCTGCTGTTTCAAAATACATATTACCGGTCATTAAGAAGTGTTCGGGACTCCTTATAATTAATTAGCTAATGACTAATCAGCGTTTTCATGACCTTCGAAAGAAGGGTCGTAAGTGAAATTGAACGAACAGAGGATGAAGAGGATTCGCCTTTTTTTTGGAACTGGACAAGTGTTGTTTTCCACCTTCCGGGAAGGAGCATGGTGAACAAATAAACAAGCTAACGCTGTGGATTTGCTACCATAAAATAAAATAACACATCTCAGATGGAGAAACCATCTGCACCATGCGATTTGTGTAAATCAATTTGTCACCAAAGAATAACCCCTCGCCACTCATATTTCAATTCAATTTAAAGTACTTCGCCTGTTGCATTCAATTTATATAAATTAAATATTTACATATGAATTAAATCAACTTATCACCATTACCCACCCTGTATTGCATTAATTCATTTTTAAATATATATTTATTGTTCTGCGTGTGATTTACTAGTGGAAAATAATAACATTAAAAGGTCTCCTTAATACAAACAAATAAAAATAAATAAACAATTCAAAACAGATTATATACAAAATTGAATAAATATTATGTTGGTTCTGTGGGAACGCATCATAATGCTGTTAACTATTATAATTGTATTTAACTGAGTATCTATCTTTCTGTATCTTTTTTCCAATTAATTTCTATTATTGAATCTACGAAAAAGAAATAAAATAATTGCAAACACAAAACAATCACAAAATTTGCATGGAAGAAAAATGTTTTATCATCATCATCGAGAACTATTTGCTATTTGAAATAATTCATTACTACAATAAAAAGAAAATAATAGAGCATAGATATATTATTTATTTGTTAAACACCTAAATGCAATTTAAATTAATTTGTTTTTGCTTTTAATTGTTTACTCAAATTAAAATTACAGAAAAAACAACACAGTCAATAATATTTTATTTAAGGGCTCTGCTCTTTTCTTTTTTTTTGATATGGAAAAAAATTCTATTTTTGTAAGAATAATATATATATAATTTTTTGTATTTTTCTTTTATTTAACAACAAACACAACAAAAAAGGATGTATGCATATTATAACGAACAAAATTGATTTATATCAAATTTAGGAGTAAAGATATGCACGAATTCAGATATTAGACAGAGTGCGCGAAATTACTGTAAATATATTAAAATATTTTATTGACATTCAAATGATATGAAAAAAGAAAAAAGTTTTCCTTTCAATTAATTTTCTTTAAAATTATTTTTGATTAAAAAAAGTACAACACACGTGTTCAGTAGAATTATTATTTTTTTTTCACTTTTCTTTTACTCGATTTTGTGCGCTTCCAGGAACTTTTTATGTACATAATTATGCTTATGTATATGTATTGTGTGATTATCTATTCCGATCCAAGTATTACTGTTTTTTAAAACATTAGATTCATTTTATTTATTTTTTTAAAAACTTATTTTTGTATTTAGTTTTTTATTTCTTAATTTATTTATATAAACAGTCTTAATTGGCGACTTTAAACGTTTAATAAAATGTTAAAAATTATAAATAATTTTCTTCTTAAATTGGCGATTAAAAGTTACAACTTTATGTGGGGTAAAAAATAAGATTTTTTTTTAATTTGTTTAATATACATAATATTAAATTGAGCAGGATTTTGAAAAAATAATATTAAAGTCACGTAAGTTCTTATAAAAATGCGGATCTTGTGTTCATTTCTTAATAAAATTAAGGGCAGGGCCTGTGTCAATTATAAAAATTATACGAAAATCCTTTGGCTTGGAAGGTTGTATTACACCTTTAGGAATTTACAAATTTTAATTACGGAGATATTGATAGTAAAGTTATAGATAATACATTTCTTAGTTGCTGCATATTCAAAACCGATAGGTTAAGTTTAATTTAATTTTTAAAATTCGGTTAGGTCATTTACTTTTGGTATAAGGTTTCAGAAGCTTAAAATTTGCTTTGAAAACTAAATATGTGATATCCAATTTGTCAACCCAATCAAAAGCAATTTGTTGTTCATCATCGGACTCAAACTTCGCTGAACCCCTCACTTAATATGTCAACGTTTGAACCACAAATTTTAATTTCTTAAAAATCGTTCAATTTTGTCAGAGAATTTTTTTTTTGTGGTGGATCGTGTGAGCTCAGAAGCTTTTACTATTCTATCTGTAAGAATACGTTTAGAACTCTCAGTCATCGTCGCTCAAAATAAATAGCCAGGGGTCTAATCAAGTAAGACGATGATCGTCTGATGATATCGTTTTGACGATGGCTTTGCTTCGTGTAACCTTTAAAATGGCTGTCGTCTCAATATCATTGCTTCGACAACTCATTTTCCGCTTTACATAACTCACGAAACGTCAAAACACCATCGTGAAGACGATAGCTAATGTGGTATTGTCTCGCATCGATTTACATATTTTGCACACAATTAAAGCAGTTTTCATGGTTTTTTAGAATGAACATTTGACTTTAGATCTTTTATTTAAATGCTACGGATTCTAATCAATGCAATTTATTATTAAATCTATTTATTATTAATCTATTTTATTGCTTTTCCATTTGCGATTCAAAAGTGTCAAACAAATATACGTATCCGCTGAAGTCGTCAGTGGGTTAGCTAAGACGTTAAAAAGGTTCGGACATTAAACGAAAGCATTCATACTAATTCACATACAAGGGATAAATAGTAAACAGGGCCCGCATCACATAAAGCTGACGATATCATTTTCGGCATCAACTTCGATAGCAATGCTTCACGTAACACTCGCGTCTGAATGATATCGTTACGACGATTCAATATTTACTTCACATAACTCACGAAACGTCAAGTCTTTGTCGTCGAGACGATAGCATTTGGGCGATAGCTTATAAGATATCGCCTTGCATCGAATTATATATTAAGGCCACCATTAAAACACTTTCATGGTTTTTAATGTAAACAATAGGATTTAGATCTTTTCTTTATATGCTACAGAATGTTGTCAATGCAATTCATTAAAAATAGGAAACTCTATTTCATTGCTTTTCTCCTTGCGATTTAGAATTGCCAAACAAATATAATGTATCCGCTGATGTCGTCAGTGAGTAAGCCAATACATTAAAAAAGGGTTTGGACATTGAACAAATTTACTACCCCAAAACCATTCATATTAATTCGCTAATAAAATTGAGACTTGCTTTCGTGAATATACGTATAAAAAAAAAACGTTTTAGTTTCACCGAATATCAGGTGTTTCGCAAAAGAGTGGAACAACGCCGTCTATAGTTTAGTAGGAGTATGATTCCAACTAAATTCGTACCAGATTTCTTAATTGGATTCTAATGCGATTGACGATAGACGACGCGATGATAGCAGAGTTACGTGAAGCAAACTGATGACGATCTCGTTCACTATTGTCGCTTGGACGATAATCTGAAAAGTTACGTGATGAGACCACAATGCATTCCACCATTCGAATATTTTAACTAGAATCACCCTCAATGGCAGGAATCCTTATCAGTTCACTTTCCAGCCGATATTCGTACGTAGAGTGAAATGAAAAAAAAGTATCCTTAACCTGAAAACACGAATGTGGAATGCACTACCCCGCTCGGTTTTGCCTGCCAATTTATGAGTACAAAAATTTGAAACCAATGTGCATACCACTCCTTGCGTAACTAATAATATTGTAGTCCTCTGTATGCTGCGCCGAATTGTAAGAAAAAGTTTTAAAAAAACATTGTCAAGGTTACACATACACATACGAAATTTTACATCGAATTTTTAACAGCATTTTCTTGACAAAAAACGGATCCAAACGCGGTATCAGACATGCAACATTTACGTACCTACTTTTTATGGCGAATGGTGTGATCTGGAATTAAAAAATGTGAAAAGCATTTTTTACGAGCAATGAGCTTGAATTTCAGAACTAAGTTTCTCGATCAAAGATTCCTTTCCAATGAATGTTCAAAATCATCAGTTTTTGGTGCAGAAACGCCTTGAACGTACCAAAAATTGATACAAATACAAATTGAGTGAGAAACTATACGCAGTGGTGGACATAATAGTTGCACCCTATCTTCACACGTATTTCAAATTGCATTGGTGGTTAATATGGATCATTGGATATTGCTTAGCCTTTTCGATGAATTTTGTAAGCCGAAGCATATTGCCCCGACGAAAACCAAATCTAACTAACAGTCTCGAAATTCCGTACGAGGTAGAGATATGTTTAATATTCTGACTTTAGTTTACAATGACAAGAAGACTGATGTTTTGAAATTTTTAAGATTGATCCGCTTTGAGCGGACCCAAAATTAGTACAACCCCAAAGTGAATCAGAAAAGAAATATGCGAGAAGGGGCCACCTCTAGATTTAGTGCAATTCAAAATGGATCTTTAGGATCCTCAACGATTTTTAAAGCCGACATCCATTGAACTTCGGTATAAGAAAATCTATACGTGATAGGTATCTGTTCCGATTTCTGAATTTATTTGCGAACGACAGTTAGGGAAGATTTTCGTTCTTTGGTATAATCCCCAAGTGAATCAGAAACATTATGTATTGTTTAGAACGATACATTTTTCCAAAAGATATCCGAAAATCTTCGTTCATATTTTAAGGGGACCTAACCCAATTATCAAAAAGAGGTATCGGCAGTAGAAACGGACTTTTGTATTGTGAGTTTGTCCTTAAGAGACAAAATTTCTATTTTCTAACAAAAAAACGAAGATGTTTATTGTAAATTGAACACCGAATTTCGTTCCTAGTTCATGTACTCCAGTTACTGATGAAGAGCTCTGAGCTTTTTTTAAAAAGAATTTTGCTTGCGATGGGCTCCCAGAAATCCAACAAAAACAATGCAAGCGATCCTGTGAAACAAAATGTTTTTTTCTATTCTATATCTGCAACCATGTCTGTCAACCGATTCCAAAACATTTTACACTTTAACCGTTCGGACAACCATTTCCAAAGAGCGATTCGCCAACCTGAAGATAAGGCAGTACCGATAAGGGATGTTTTCGAGATGATCCGATCGAATCTGAGTTCCAATTTCAGACTTTATGACCAAATATAGATGCCACACTAGGTTCAATCAATATATGCTTAATATGGTACAAAGACCTGGGAACTGTTTGATAAAAAAATCATAATTGCTACAAGTGACAGGGTGACAATTTGTATAAATTTACAACTGGACAATTGTCAAGTTTCTGTTTCATAAATAATGAGACAATTTTGAAAATTGTCGGAAAATAACCGCCAATTGTCGTTTGCATAAAAAGTTTGTCGGAAATTTTTCGAGAATCGTCGTGAATTTTAACTTTTTTATGAGACAGACAAAAATATACAATTTACAATTTGTTCGTGTAATTGACAATTGTGACAGGCGATTGAGCTTCGGTCGAGTATTAGATGTGTTAAATGAATCTGAGCTGCACAGAAAAGTGGCAATGAACAAGGTGTTTTAAAAAGTTCGATTCAATATTGCGTCAGAAGTTCGGCGGCCTGCTGAAAATATAATTTCCAGATCACAGCCAATCCATCCAATCAGGATCAATCAAAGGGGATAATAAAATACAGCTAACGTTACCAATAATTTGTCAAAAATATGACAATGTTAAGATCGTCATGGCAAATTTGTAATATGACAATGACAAAATAGTCATGACAAAGTTGTCGTTGTAATGGGCGATTTTTTAAGCGTTTGGTTTTTAACTGGCAAACAAAAATTCGAGTTGATAAATCAATGCTTGCCACTTACTTTTTATACCCTATTCTAGGGGTATATTAATTTTGACGCATAGTTTGTAACATACCTTAATATTGCCCGTAGACCCCTAAAAGTTACTATATTTATGATCAGCATCGATAGTAATGTCGATCTAGCCATGTCCGTCCGTCCGTCCGTCCGTCCGTCCGTCCGTCCGTCGGCAAAAATTAGGCCTTTAAACTGGACCTAGAGAGCTGAAATTTTAACCATATACTCTCTAGGGTCCCGAAATAATCAAGTTTAAGAATTTTTGAAATCCGCCCACAGACACGCCCACAAACTCAAAAAAACAAAATTTTGGAAAAAATCGAATTTTGAGCTAGAGAGCTGAAATTTTTTATATATGATCTATGGCCCATAAAACTGATTGGGACATAAAATTTTCAAAATCCGCCCACTGACACGCCCACAATTAAATAAAACAAATTTTGGGAAAAATTGAATTTTGAGCTAGAAAGCTGAAATTTTTTATATATGATCTTTGGCCCATAAAACTGCTTGGGACATAAAATTTTCAAAATCCGCCCACTGACACGCCCACAATTAAATAAAATATTTTTTTTGAAAAACCAAAATTTGAGCTAGGGAGCTGAAATTTTTAATATATACTCTCTAGGGGCCCTTTATGCTCATGTGTAAATATTTTCAAAATCCGCCTACTGACACGCCCACAATTATTTTTTTTTTATTTTTGAAAGTCCAAAGTTTGAGCTAGGGAGCTGAAATTTATAGTATATACTCTCTAGGTGCCCTTTATGCTCATACTTAAATTTTTTTAAATCCGCCTACTGACACGCCCACAATTAAATAAAACAATTTTATTGAAAAACCAAAGTTTGAGCTAGGGAGCGTTTTTATTTACAAAAGCTTAGTTTTTTCGATAAAATCCTTTAAATTTTTGTCACGCCCACTTATGAGATATAGGAATAAGAATAGGGTATCCAACAGTTCGCCCAAGCGGACTGTAGCCCTTCCCTATGTTTAAAGATTGTTTTATGTAAATGTTGACTTTGACTACGTTTTAAATGATCCGTACGGAGAGCGCAATTTGAGTCACTTTTTCCAGCTAATAACACGTGTAATGTTGTCTTTCAAGAATGAAATTGACGCTGAGTTATCGGCATAGACAATTTGACGCCTTTTTTTTTATTTGTCAAATACTCACAAAAAAAAATAGTCTAGCGGTCCAAACAAGAGATAAATTGTTTACCGAACTCATTTGTCAATTAGTCCACCATTTTCACAAAGCACGAATTTTGACAATAAGTTCAATAATTTGGAAGCATTGTTCGGGTGCAAGTCTTCCCATGATGAAATGGCAATGCTAACTGAGTATGTTTGATTTTGACACATGTCACGAATCACGCATGAGCTGTCAAAAATAGAACACTGGGAAACCAAACAGCAAACAAATCCTTTTAACTGCCAATAATATAACCGGTCAATATTTTATGAAATAAAAATTGGTCAAATAGTTGCGACAAATTTGTAGAATTATCACCTGTCAATGTTTATGATTTGATTTAGCGCCCTGGTGAACTTGCTATGCCTCAACGTATTTTCTGCCAAGTTTACACTGGAAAAGCAGGTAATACCAGAGACGTTAGCCAAGGCAAGCTGGCAAAAGAGCTGGTAAAAGATCTAGTTGCTTCCTACAAAAAAAAAAACAACGCTAACTCAAACGATCGCTCTCATTTCTCGAGGAATTCATAACTTGGGAAAACATTTGTCGTTGGCAATTTGAAGAAAAACAAGCGGTTTGTGCCCGAGGAAATCAACGCGTCGTTATTAGAAAATAAAAACAGAATTATTAAAAATTGGTTTAAATTTTGACAATATAATTTGCCATTGATTTTTAAACTCAACACAACCGGCCAGTTTAAGCCGGATACGAATGCAAAGCGTTTCAGTTATGAGAAAACATTTTTAAAATTTTCTTTCAAACTGTCAAAAAAGTTAGAAAAATTTTTATACGATTTTTATTGCTTTACTTTTTTTGAAGGAAAGAAACAAGAAATTCAATTTAAGAAGAATCTAATTGGTTCAAAAGCTGATATGTTCGAAAATATATTCTCAGGCATGCATTTTAGGCATATTTTAGCAGACGAAATTTCGAACAAAATAAGTTCGTTAAATTGGAAAAAGGCAACGCATAAGAATGGCAAAACTTTTTAATGCCACGCCCTCCAAACACATTTATTCTTTTTTCGCAGAAATCCTTCCATCGTGCATGTTCCCTAAAAAAGGATATAAATTCCTTCCATTAAATCATCATACAATGGCTTCGCTTATTCAAATTATAGCAAAGCAATAAATGCTGAATTGATAAAATACTTCAATTGAAGACCCACTGAGCCATACAATAGATCTTATAGACTTCTGGAATTGTCCAACATTGTGAATGACAAGCTGTTTCCATGGGCATCGATTGGGCTCTCGCTGTAACCTGCCATAGAGACTCCTTTTAAGCAAGATGATGTCCGTATTCAATAAAATGTTAAAAGATCTTTTCTTCGTAATAGAATGTCAAATAATGGTCGATTCCTTTGCATTATAATTTCTTTTTTTTCTCTTTCTTTTATGCTTCTTGGGAGGATAGGTCCTTTAACAACGATTTTGTTGTCGAACTTGCGACCTCTCAAAACTCTTTCGATTGACAACATTGTTTCATTTGACAAAAGGCTACCTTAATAGTTTCGAAGCCTGTTTCCGATTGTTGACTGAAAACCACCAGAACCCCAGCACTCCCTATCATTCTTCATTTTCTCGTCCAAGGATCTATTACCCATATTTTTCTTTGCTTTATTAAGTGCAAATGCGAATCGTGACAGAGCATACGACTCTCAGGTCTCATCAACAGATTTATGAACGAATTATAATGATGAGGAGGGCATCATCGAACAGATTTTATTTTGAGACATAAAAACTTGTCCAATTATAAATTCCTCACACTTAACTGCCGTCAGAGTAATGCCACTCCCTGATACCAACAAAATGAGGAAGTGTCTCATCTCCATTCCTTGGTCGTCATTTTAAATGGAAAATAACGATGACAAAATCTACACATAATCACATAACTTCTTACTCAAAAGTGGATATAGACAGGACATTGCTCTCCATTGTCCATCTGGCAGCACATTGTTAGATGGTAGCATGCAGGACGCTATCATGCTGTGCTGGTGTGTTCATTTCATTTTCTTTCATATCGAATGCAAAGGGAAACATAGGGACGGGCTACAGTCCGCTTGGGCGAACTGTTGGATACCCTATTCTTATTCCTATCCCTCATAAGTGGGCGTGACAAAAGTCTAAGTATGGTTGAATTGTTAAGAACGCTTTACATATTTTGTTATACAACATTTAAAGGATTTTATCAAAAAAAACGCTCCCTAGCTCAAACTTGGGTGTTTCAATAAAATTGTTTTATTTAATTGTGGGCGTGTCAGTAGGCGAATTTAAAAAAATTAACACATGAGCATAAAGCGCCCCTAGAGAGTATATATTATAAATTTCAGCTCCCTAGCTCCCTTTGAATTTTCAAAAAAAAAAAATAATAATAATTGTGGGCGTGCCAGTGGGCGGATTTTGAAAATATTTACACATAAGCATAAAGGGCCCATAGAGAGTATATATTATAAATTTCAGCTCCCTAGCTCAAACTTTGGATTTTCAAAAAAATTGTTTTATTTATTTGTGGGCGTGTCAGTGGGCGGATTTTGAAAATATTTATACATGAGCTTAAAGGGCCCATATAGAGTATATATTAAAAATTTCAGCTCCCTAGCTCAAATTTTGGTTTTTCAATAAAATTGTTTTATTTTTTTGTGGGCGTGGCAGTGGGCGGATTTTGAAAATTTTATATCCCGAGCATTTTTAGGAGTCATAGATCATATATAAAAAATTTCAGCTTCCTAGCTCAAAATTCGATTTTTTCCAAAATTTTGTTTTTTTGAGTTTGTGGGCGTGTCTGTGGGCGGATTTCAAAAATTCGTAAACTTGATTATTTCGGGACCCTAGAGAGTATATGGTTAAAATTTCAGCTCTCTAGGTCCAGTTTAAAGGCCTAATTTTTGCCGACGGACGGACGGACGGACGGACGGACGGACGGACGGACGGACGGACGGACGGACGGACATGGCTAGATCGACATTACTATCGATGCTGATCATAAATATAGTAACTTTTAGGGGTCTACGGGCAATATTAAGGTATGTTACAAACTATGCGTCAAAATTAATATACCCCTAGAATAGGGTATAAAAAGACAAAAAAAGAAAGTTTATTTCGCCGTTCATTTAAGGTACATAACGTGAAAATTATTCGCGATAAAATTTCTTCTTCCTTTTTCCTTCGCCTACCTAATACTGAGTGAAATAATTCCCTGTCATGCATCTGTCGTTTGGTAGTAAATTGTTAGCGACAACAATAAGCTGTCCTGCTGCATATAGTTTTTATAAATTTTTTTTTCGTCCGTCATCGTTCTGGTGTTTTTTTGTGGCCTCCTTTCACCCAGTTAGTGGCAAAGAGGAGTTTTTTTTTTTGGTTGGAGAGGGAACCACCGGCTAATACAAAAAAAAGGATGGATAACAGAAAATGGACTTTTGCCATTAGAGCGGATAGTTGATGATGGCGTTCGTCAGCATGGACATTATCATCATCATGAACGTCATCGTCTGTGCCATCTTGGCCGTCATTAGTAGTCAGTGAGCCACTTCTAAAAGTTGAAAAGAGGAAAAACGAAAAAAAAAACTTTCATGATGGTTCTTCTTCATTTGTACTACCTCTGGCGTTAGAAATAGTTAGTTCTGGTGTTTGTTTTTTGCTTTCGCTTTGACTCTCAATAATCGGAGACAATTTGTCATACGACTTGGGCGGTGCGGCACACAAAACTTCTTGTCTAACTTTAATGTTGAGTTTTTGCATTTTCGACCGAGATGGCGAGAGTATTTGTCCGCCAAGAAGATGTCTAGTTAATAAAAATGCAGGTCCGTTATGAAATACAGTCAAGGGACATTCTTCACATTGAATTGCAGAGTTTTTTTTTTATTTGGAATATCAAATGACAATACTTAGGCAAATGAGAGTCAGCCACTTTTGTAATACCTAATGATACTAATTTCAATTGGGATTTATTAGGTCGAAATTCGTTTAAATCTGGTGAGACGGACAGAACCACGAAAATCTTAATTTCCGAAAATCTAACAACTCGAAATCCTGAAAACTCCTCATTCCGAAAAACTAATGTCCCGAAAGTTAAAAAAAAAATCGGAGAATGTTATTGCAGGGAAAAAACTTCAAACAAACATTAAAAAAAAACAAGACTCGATCTCCCATCTCGTTCTGGGTTATCTCAGAGCAACGATCTGCCCGAAATATTGAATTTTGATGGCTGTTGAACATTTACGCATTTTGTTATTTGTCGGTAAGCCACTTCTAGGCAATTTTATCATTCAGGTGAGCCTTGCGACACATTTAACATATTTAAGCCGGAGATCACCGATGTCGTCAAAGGAATCGAACAATAATCAATAATGGCAACATGCACATGTCGAAATCGTAAGAAACCTAACAACTCCTGAATCATAACACAAACGCAACAACACTAGCATTTCATTGGCCACAGTTATAAAGCGATCCGAAACCAGGAAACGTGTTGATATTTATTGAGGTCGAGCCGGCGAACCCCACAGGCGGAACAATAGGGATGCAGTTATTGAAGAAATCGTTGGAAATAAAAGTCCTATTCTTCGTAAAGTATGTAGATAAATTCGATTTGAACAAATCCATCATCAATAGTTTTCGGCCATGTCCACTTTTTAGGGGCATTTTCTACGAAAACTTAGTTTTTTCGATAAAATCCTTTAAAAAATGTACAAAACAGTTATGTTTAACGAAATATGTAGACCATATACATCCTTACAATTCACCCATACTTAGATTTTTGCCACGCCCGTCTTATGGGCGAATTTGGTAGGAATACGAATAGGGCCTCTCCCTAAGTTATGATTTGAAATTGTTTTGCAAAGTGATTGGCTCTCCTCACCTAAAAAAATAAAAAAAGCTAAGAAAACTCGATTTTTTACAGGAATGTTTCCGTTTAGCCAATAGATGAACCACAAAATTCGTTGATTCAAATCATCTTTCTCTAAATTCTTTCTCGGGAACATAATGTCTACATAATATGTATCTATAGGCGCATTTTATTGGGAACTTAACTCAAGCTCAGCAATAGAAATCCCAATAAAACGCCATGTTCACTTTTATGTTATATTAGCTTTTATCTACATAGGTAGCACTATTTCTACTCTTTTGTGAAACAGCTGACTTTGGACGAAATTAAAATGTATTTTTAGACATAATGCATATTCCCGAAAGTCTCAAATTTATTATTTCCGTTAATTTAATCTAATTTTACTTTCCAAATCAATTTTCCCTTCCACTATTTATCTACTGTGAGCGAATGATTGTGATTGTTTGCGGGGTAGTAAATTTATTTAATTTACTCAACTTAGCTTAGACATTGAAAACCTTAGTTAAAGTTCGGACACCCGCTTATGTGTCATTCCATTCCAGAGGTTCCAAAACCTTTATCTTTTCTTTACTGTAAAAAAGATGTAAAATTTTGCTGTGCCGGGTATACACTTCCCAATAAAACGCGCCTTATTTTGAAATTGATTGCATTGAAGAATTAGATTTATGGGAATTTTTATTTTTTTTTGAGGCTCTTCTGGGTGAATTGGTAATCGTCTATATATTTTGTGTGGAGCACAACCTTCATTTTTCCGCGTACTCACAGTGGACGTTTTTTGCCTCTGGGGTGATACTTACACTATTGTGTATGCAACCCTTCCTAACCTTCATTTCGCGCAACTTTTTCTTTAAAACTTTTTTTTTTAACGTATCAGTTTTTGGATTATGAGAATTATTGATCATTTCGGTTCCCTAGATAGTATATGTTTAAAATTGCAAGCTTCAATTTCCAAACCTTAAAAATAGTGACAGACCGACAGAAGGACATGTCTGTATCGACATACCTTTTGGTGCTGATCATGATGACATTTTCAGTAGTCAACGACCAATATTGAGGCATGTTAGAGACTATGAGTTATATTTATATACCGACGAAGTAACGATCTGATCTAAGGGGATCATAACACACTCCCACTTCAATGCATCCCTACTGGTCTGTCTGTGGGGTTCGCCGGTTTGACATCTCTGCAACTAATCAAATGCTGGTGTCGTTGCAACTGTGTGATCCAGGAGTTTTCAGGCCTGCCTCTTTTACGCGATTGTTAAGGAACATTTATTAAGATTGCCTTTGTGAAGGGGTTCGTAGGGTCTCTCTTTTGAACACAACAGTTCCAACTGGGGATATTATATACACTTAGGATATGGTATAGAAATATACGCAAAAATAGGAGTTTGGAGTGGTTTTTTAAGAGTTGTTTTGGAATTACGATAAATCGACCAAAAATTAAAAATGTTAAATCGACGAAGAAATATTTAAGGCTATTTGTAGCTCAAGGATCAAAGTCCCTCTCTCAAGGATCAAAGTCCCTCTCTCAAGGATCAAATCCCTCTATCAAGGATCACAAACCTGATCTCAAGGATAAAAATCTCCATATTTAGGACCACGATCTTCCTCTCAAGGATCAAAATCCTACTCTGAGTTAGCATTTGTGTACATTTTCTGCGTCATTTAGAGTTCTGACTAAACGTCCCTTACACACACACACCTCCTGTGTAACCGGAAAAAATCTCCTTTCGAAAAATCTCGTTCCGAAAAAATCATTCCGGAAATATTCGCATTTGCAATAAATTCTTCCGGAAAAAGTCACCCTGCAATAAGGTACTGTTATCTGTTGAACCGCGGAGCATCATCCGGAGCAATCAATTATTAGAATATATTATTTTTGTGAGTCGAAGAGGTGTCCAGAGTTTCGAACCCATTTACCCGCGAAGCAGGCAACCCAAGTACTATTATGTGATCTGCTTGTAATATTTATGGTAGATTTTTGGTGAATTTGTTTGAGGGATTTTGGGATTTTGAGGAGAGTTCGTTCAAGCAGTTTTTTGTCACGGGAGATTTTTTCCGGAGAAATTTTAGCGGTGGACTTTTTCCGGCAGATTTTACCGGGAAGTTTGATTCCGGGAATCCACCTCCTGTGCAACAGCCCTGTATGTGCCAATATAAGGAAAAAAAACTTCTAGGAGATTGTTCCTTTTAAGATTTAACCAAGTGAAGCTACGCCGTTATTTGCTGCACCAGTAAATTCATTGTCAAGTCCAAATAACTTAGTGCCCTTCCCTTTGATGGATAGGTTCATCTGCTTGTTCGGTTGCATACGTCAACCCACTCTGACCTTCTTTCATAGATTCAAGAATTGTTGAGTGTCAATCATTGCTCTACTCTCCATACACCTAAGGCGTTAATTTCGGTGTTGGATAATGTACTAATTTCAATGTCGTGATACGAAAAAAAAACCGAAACCATGGTGCCAGTGAGCTTTGGGCTTTGTACTGTAGCTTACATTAAATTAGTTGATATCAGGCATTAACGGCCCATACAGGGCCTGAAACCTATCTTCCCTAACCATTTGCTTGTGCAAAGTGAAACGGACCTACAATTTTAACCTGAATCCGAACGGCAAATTTGAGAAGCCTCTCATGGCAATTGATACACTTGGATATTTGTCAGACGTTCGCGAGAGGTGGGGCAGTGGACAATTTTTTTTAGGTGTTACTTGGTCACAATTGATTTGAACCTGAGACCCTTAGGTTAATAGTCCAACACACCAACCTCTGCGAGACTGCGCTCAAAACTCAAATGTTGCCAATCTATAAAAAAAACATTGACCTCACCGCAAAGAACCTTTCTTTTATTGCAAAATGAACACAGTAGCTGAAATAAAATGTCCGAATTTATGATACCTCTCCGAAGTGTCTAGCTAAAATGACGCTCTGTGCGAACGTTTCATAAGATCTTCACCGAGGGTTTCATTAATCAGTGAAAATTAATTCCGCGACAAATCTGAGAATTTTGATCAGTTCGTTTTGACATTTTCCATTTGATGATTTTCAATTAAAAATAAATCATCGATTTTTGTGTGTCCCAAATTTTTTTTATCGGATGTCTGACTGTGTGGAGTATGTGTGGAGTGATCATGCCGTGAATGCATAAGTAATTGCACTTAATTAGTAACTTAAATGACGTATTTCACCCTATATATACTATTTTTTCCTTTAATTTCCGTTTTGTTGTTGTTTGCTTTTATCTAATCCGAAATCTTACGCCTAAATTTATGTGTTTTTTTTTAAATTTAATTCCTAAAAATTACCCTCATCCCTTACTCCTTGTTGTTGTTTTTTGTGTATTGATTTTTTTTCTTTTTCATCTTACAAAAAGTGTAGTTGGCACAGTTCTTCTTTTTTTTTGTTTACTTTTATTCTTATATCAATATCTAAGTTAAATGCTATGCTTAAATTTTTTACACTTTTTTGTTATTTTACATTCATTTCTTGTTTTTTTATTATTAGTAGCTGTATCTATTTTTTTTTGCAAATGTTTGTCAAGTAGGACATGACAAACATTTTTGTATCTTTCGATTTTTGTACAAATAAGACATTGAGTGTTAAGTTATAAAACATAAAATATTAAAAAAAATAAAAATGTACATATCACCTATTCGTTTTGTTTTATTATTATTTAAATGTAAAAAAGAAAATTGAACTAAAAATTATTTAGTAATAGAACATATAATAGATAAAGAAATTGAAGGTATTTGTTTATTTTATTTTACACTTAGAACGTAGTAGTTTTTTTCTGTTTTTTTTTTGTTTAGTGTTTGTCGGTAGAGAATCCGGTTAAAAACAAATACAAAAAGGATTTTGTTGTTATTGTTTTGTTTTGCGTTCTATTATGGTTTCGCAGTAGTTACGAGAAATTTGTTGGTATTAGTAATTGTCTATTGCTTGGAATAATATTTCTACTAAGTTTTGTATTAGTCAATTTTGATTTAACGCATCTGCTTGTTGATATTGTTAAATAAAGTTGTGATAGAACGAAAAGTATAAAACACAAACCTATGCATCTTTGGTCAAGTGTTACCCGTAGACATGCGGTGCTGGTTTGATCGCGTGAATGCTGAACATCAGCAAGAGATTCACCAATCTGGAAATGTTGAGAAAAAAAAGTTTGAATATTTGATTTGATTATTGGGATATAAAAGCTAAAGAACAAATAGGCCGTGTGCTTGTTGACTAGTGGACTCTTCAAATCATCAACCAATGATTGTTGGAGGCGCCATCTACAAAAAAGGCGATTCTATGTCCTGCAAGAACCATCGAAGCATATCCCTGCTTAATCCTGTCAAATGTGCTGAATGAAGGTAAGTCAGTACCTGGTTGTACTACACAAAGGCCCAATTAGCGCCTATGCGCCGTTTTGATAGCACAGTTCAAGTGACCTAGGGTATCAAATCCGTGGAGTTGAGAACGTTAATAATGCAGCGGAATTTCATTTTCCGTAATTCTAATTGGTTGTCGAAGAAGACACTCAGCAAAGAGTGTGCGTTGTCTAGTTCTAGCTTGACTTGGACATTCGCAGACGAAATGGTAAAGGGTTTGCTCTGTCAGTGGGTTCTTGCAACTGCGCCAGTGCAAGCAAGGTCTTTGAAAAAGTGGCAACCGATAGGGCAATGGCCAGTGCAAATCGATACATTTATGGCAATCTCGTGCCGGGTTGTATTTCTTAGATCGTGAGTTCTATTTGCGTTAAAGCAGGCCATATCTTCTTAGATATGACACAGCTGCTTTAGGTGGTCCATATGGAGTTCGCCCTTGAGAGAAAGTACTCGGAATTTTTCCTTTGACAAGCTCTATGTTACTATGATGGAAACGCAGAGGAGAGTAATATTGAAGTGGTCGCATACACAAGTGATTTCGTCTTTTCACTGTGCGACTAGTTTGGATGATATGGTTTGTTTAAGGAAATATATCAACATCTTTCTTGGTTGTGCGGTAACGGGTGAGTATCTTACAAGCCTCCCTGATCGCTAATAATTCAGCATGCAACACACTGGAGGAGTCCCGGAGCCGGAATAATTTGGATTTATTCAGTTCGGCTGAGAAGATTCCATAGCCGAATGCGTACTCTTCTTCGAACCGCCGCGTAGCTAAAAACCAATACCTGGTGCTTCCTTAAGAACGATCCATATTTCAATTCCGTCCTGGATGGGAAATAGACTTGGGCGGCTTTGTTCAGGTTGTGTTTGGGCGTAATGAAGTTGTAGTCGCAGCCAGGTCCCGGGTAACAAGTGAAGCACCTAATTAAGACGGTAGAGTTTTTATTGACCAGAACCCGGATTCTAAGAGCCTAACTGTGCTGCAAGATGCAGTAAATATGATGCGAAGATCAGGATGAAGTAGGTAAATAAGTACATTGAGGGCTTCAGTCGTACTGGACTAAAGAGCCCCGGTTGCACCAATAATTGCAATTTAGTTTAGTAATTTTTTAGGCTTTGCTTAAGGCAGAGCACCATAATAGCACCCGTAGGTAAGGATGGGTCATGATGGTGACTCCCATCTGGGCCTGAATGCTTCTGGCATTGATATGATCCATATTCAAGCAAACCCTCTAGACCTGCCGTGGTGACAGATGTTTCAAAAGATTTAATATAGACGGTGATGGAAGCTCCTTAGCTTAGGTGCTTTATGCAGAGCGGCCTCCGTGGACTTGCCTTTGAGGTAGGTATGTTGGAATTTTAAGAGAATTGTCACTCCTATCTCGGATTTGAATATCTAAGATGCGTTTACAGGTCTGAAATCCTTCTCAGATTCATGACCGCGCTTACCAACCTTTGGGATGACAACTACTCGAACTCTTCTCTAACCGAGCTTAGGTATATTACCGCTAGCGAAGGCATAACTTGCTTTTGGAGCATATCCCGTCAATCCCTGGTGACTTATAAGAGGAGAAGTTGCCGATTGGCCATGAAATATTTGCATTAGCGATGATGGACATAATGTCGTCCCATGGTGTAAGTTGAGGTATTGTGGGATTAGCACATTTGCGCAATAGTCTTTACATCCAGGGAAATGACTATTCAATAGAAGTGCCAACGGTTCTTCTGCGGAATATACATACACCGTCAGTTCGTTTAATGACCGACGAGTTGAGTTGTTTAACACGGATTTTATTTAGCAGCGCCCTTAATAGTTTTAATATGCTGGAAGAACTCTGATCAGGTCTGTGACTTGTCAACAGTTTTGTGTGAACGTTTCAAGCCATTCTGCAACACATTAACTGGCACCTACCAGTTTTCGCACTGACACAAATCATGAGGAAAACCAACCACGAATTTTGTTGCCTTTAAATCTGAATACAAAGGAGACTAGCGAGATTGATCTCATTTAACTGACCTTCATGCAGAAAGTATTCATCAAAAATATCCAAGCTGCTTTTGGCAAAAGTCGCACATTCTCACTTATATAGGCCCGAGCTTCTTACTCTGACAGTTTATAGATGCTTGATATCAAGACTCTTCTATTTAGTCCGATCAGATACTTTGCCTTCCTGGTACAAGGACCGTCGACCAGCTTCTTCTGATGTCTGCATAAGTCGAGATCATGCTAATAGTCGGTATGCTGTAAACGAACATGCTAATGCAGTTGTCACCAACGGACGAGATACATCGCACTTGTTCGTGTCAAAAGATGATCTTCTGTGCGTCTTCGAGTCACTAAGGAACAAAAAAACCGGCGGAGGTGGATTGTGTCCCGAACGTCGTATTAAGACATCTGCCCCTGGAGGCTGTAGATATTTTTACAATGCTTTTTAACAATGTGGGATAGAAGATCTTTGCCAAACGTGGCAACGTGACTTCGTTCAGAGTCTTCTGAAATTAAAAATGGCTTACAGCAGGAGCGGTGATCTGGTAGGGTCACTGAGACATGCTTGATGCTTAAGCGTACACTAAGGATTTGGTGGCATATAGATCAGGTCCTAAAATTGAGGTCATTTACATTCTTTTGCAGCGTGACTTCAATCAAATTAAGGTATATTGCGACAAATAGAATTTAAACGGAAAGAAGACGCAACAATCTTGTTTAGAACAACATTGGCTAAGGCCTTTAGGGATACCAGAAAAAACTGGAAGAAATTGGTGATTATTGGACAAAGTGGGCAGCCATTGGCGGTGAGAAGCGTAATTAGATACCAGTGTGTCTGGCTCGAACTATTTCTACATTTCGATAGATATAAAAGTGCTTGGCCAAGAAGGCAAATGGTCAAGGAGACTGTTTTACAGCAGTCAACTTGATTCAAAAGTCAAGGTCATATGCTACGTGGCTCTTGAAAGGCCGATCATCACTTATGGTTGTCCATTATGGTTTAATATAGCGCCTAAATATATGAAAAAGATTCGTGTTCTCGAGAGACAACGTCTTAGGACATATCTTTCGAACCCCTGAATCCAACTATGTAAAATACGATCCCAACAAAGTAATATACGATGGAGCTTAGTTGACAATTTGATCATTAAAGCGACTTGAAGGCACGTTGCAAGGGCCATAGCAATTCACCGAATTTTGGTGGCTTGTTGAATGGGAAGGGATCAACATGACTCTAGGTAACATCCTCTGGCCTGGCTCGCTAACCTGTGATGGTGCTTCCGGGAGGTGACTGACGCTGTCAGTGCGCTCCGCTCTTTATTAAACTGGATACCTTTTTATGAGCTAGGAACACAGGTCAATGTTACAGAGTTGGAGCCGTCTCAGTTTTTCAGCGGATCCAAATCCTCAACAAAATTGGATGTGATCATAAAAAGATGGTGGTCCAAAGTGATCTGAATTAACCACAATTTGCATCCCGACTAGTTCAGCTATTCATCTAATGAAAATGGTAAGGGCAAGGTTTTCTTGCACACACAGCAAGTTTCTGACATCTGCAATATAAACTTATTTTTAAATTAAATGAATTCTCGTCATGAAATACTTTTAGGGAAATATCAATTGGAAACAGTTGATGAAAGCCCGCAATAGCGCACAACTGAAATGAAAGCTAACAATAGTCATAAAATTCTAGTCCTTTCAATAAATTGCATACTCCATTCAATTTCAATTCAAATCGAAAAGATAACAATCGGACTTTTTGTCAAAGGCACTCTGTTATATAACTTGCATCACTAAGCATTAACGATGACAGAACTTTCATTAAAATTAAAATGGAAAAAGCCGTTCATATAAAGTGACATTCAGTAAAGCGTTGCACAGCATCGAGGATAATTTCATACAAAATTCACTGTGCCAAGGCCATTCAACTTTACTAGAGTGCAGAGTGCTCTGTCCCTCTCAATCTGAAATCATCCTCCCAGTTTGCTTGCTCTGTATCCATTTTGAGTCGTTTTGTTTGACTTTAACACCGAAAATCAACTCAAAAACAACAAATAAAAATATAAATTTATGGAAAAGCATTTATAACCCAGCAGAGATCCTTTTTCGCTTTCGTTGTATTCAAACACTACCACCAATACAAGCACACTCATAGATAACAATTGAAAAGTTCTTCAAACTAATGGCAGAATAGTATGCGCGCTATTTCCGCCCATTCCAGCAAGTTTTAGCCGCCTTACCACCTTCTATCTAGTGCTGAAAATTCCTGGCACAATGCCCATTGGCATCCTATGCCACATGAACAGGCTGCTCCTCTATAGGTGCATACACATGTATAGAAGAGTTGACTCCTGAAGAAGATAATTTCAAAAATTCCAACACAGAATATAAAAAAAAAGAATTCGCTTTCACAGCACAAAAACTTTTCTCCATGCAAATTTATTCCCACTATTCCGCTAGATACTGTCAAAGTGTGACCCAGTGGTAGCTAGAGCAGTGCATCACGATTGATTATTAATAAAAAAAGAAAAAGAGAACAAATAAATTTAAATTGAAAAAAAAAAAAAAAAAAAAAAACCAGGACAAGGCGAATAAAGATATCAATCTCTTCAGCCACAATCGCAAACACATACCTGCTGCACATTTCTCCATTGACCGCTGGCCGTATCGGGGTCATACTCAAGAAGATTGTGTTCCATATCGCCATCGCTGCCAAAAGACGACCCAAATTGTCCGGGACTGATTTGAACAGGATCATCTGGTTGGGCGGGTGCCTCAGTTCCATAGAAAATTAAGTCCCATTGTGTTATTTGAGCTGTTACATGTAGTAAGGACATAACATGGAAGAGAGATTGAATGACAAAAAAAAAATCATTCATATGCAAATGCAAATGTGAACAATATAGAAATAGGAATACATTTTGTGTGAAATAAAAAAGAGAAACATCTACAAAATGAAGATGAAATGTAAAAGTAACAAATAAGGATATTATGAAGGATGCCCTCTCTGTTACACCTACTAAATTTATGTTAAAGCCTTCTATTAATACTGAGAAATACATGAGTTGACCTTAAATTAGCATTATTGGCGGCGCAATAACATCAATGACAGATGAGTTTGACGTTGACCCAATGGCATTTGGATACTTACTCGTTGTGTATTTCTTTTGTCCTATGAGCATTGGGACACCGTTGACTAGTTTGTTTGATTTTGTTTTTGACATTCGAAATTTCGTATAACATTGACTAATGGAATTCTCATTGGTTGTACATAAACATTTATATCCAAAGTGAGGCTGGCTTGGTAGGGCAAGCAATAACTACATATAATTCGTACCTAGGGCGTATACGTAACATTTTTTCGATATATCACATCGATACCTAAGGAAATTGCTGCACGGACTATCAAATCATCGTGCTTCATCGACAAAACTTTTAAAATAGCTTCCCAAAACTGGTATTAAAAGGTGAAGCTCAAAAGAAACACCCACAGTTCACCAAACATAAGACATCGTATACTAAACGTCATAAATGTGGATAGCAGAGGAAACAACTTCAATGCATAGGTACACATATCCGCATAGGGATCGGAATAGATGTCTTTAAATAGAAGGATTTCTTCTCAATGAATCTTAATTCGCATTAGAGTATCCGATTGATTGTGCATTCGGATTTGTGTGCATCGATTTTATACGATTATATTGCTGTGTCAGGAATCTAAACCTTCCAAATTGGTTTCACAAAGAAGAAAATAACTTTCGTGTACTTCCGACGAGTTCTAATAAGAGCAAAATTTTCAAAAAGAAACAAAAAAAGTAAAAAGTGTGTGTTCGAGTTTCTGCGGTCAAAACATCAAGACATGATTGAAATCCTAAAGTGCGTTCTCGTTATTACAATCGTTTCTGTCAGTCCGAACGGATGACTTGTGCAGAAAAGGTGGGCTCAATTCTTATCACTTGCATTTGCACGTAGGGCGTATACGTACCATTTTTCAGCTTAAATTTAACTTCCCGGTAGGGATAACCTTCAAGCCTACCTGACAGCAGTTATTGACATTGATGTTAAGTATATTCTGGCAATTATCAGAACAGTTTCACGCTGGCAAAAACCATCAGCTGATCGAAATTTAATGCAAAAATCGACGACTTTTGATCTATTCAGCGATGAGGCTCATTACAGGTTTTACGCGCATTTATATGACCTAGATTGCCTGATATATATATTTGTACATACCTAAACAACAGGTGCACTAGGTAAACGAGGAAATGGAAAGGACAAGAAACCGTTGCACGTTGTTTTTCCAAAAAGATAAAACACGTCGACTAACTTGGATTGGAGTTAAAGCAAATAAACAATAATGCTCCAGCGAAAAGAACCATCGACTCCCAGCGTTTCTTCGGACAGAACCTCCATTATAAAGATCAAAACATCGCGAATGACAAAGCGCTTGATCTGAACAACTGGCTGCAATCATCAACGTTGAGAATGAAAAGTTGCACTTTCTAAGGCAAAGGCAATTCACGAGTCCAGAGCCTATTAAATATGGGCTGAACGCAAGAGTTAGTAAAATGGACGCGCGTGAAATAATTAATCCTTTTTGTTTTTTTGATCTAGTTCAGAAAGAGAATCAGAGGTCACTAAGAGTTAAAAAAAATCGAAAAAAAGTCCAAGACTGAGCTAGTTGTCTTTTAGAAAAAATAATGAGTCGCCTTTTAAACTGCGTAAACTTCGAATCAATCAATAGGGAATTTCTGTTTCGGAGAAACCGAGAAACTTTGCCGTAATCGTAACAACGGCATGAATTATGAATGCTATTAATGCCCTACAATGTCGCGTGACACTTGAAAACATGCTGTGAAATCTGCAGTTTGGAAGCAGCTCTTCCGAATTATTCCAAACCTGTACCGGATATCAGCAAGGAGATGCGCTATAATTTGACTTCTTCAATCTTGTTCTGGAGAAAACAGTGCGCAGGGCAGATGCCAACACAAAAGGAACTATTTTCAAAAGATCCTTCTAACTACTGGGGTATGCGAACAATATCATCATCGGCGGTTTCCAAAGTGCCGTGTAAGATACCTTTTCTGTGATTGCGAAGAGACGAAATAGGTTCGTCTTGAAGTAAATGAGGACAAGATTAAATACACGCTATCACAAACAAACAAACGTCTGTCAACCGCCTAGGACAAAACGTCACTGTTGATAGCAATCACTTCGAGGTCGTTTTGGAGTTAAACTATTTTATGCGAAGTGGAGGGGACCTACAGTTTTACGCCGAATCCGAACGGCAAATTTGAGAAGCTTCCTCATGACAATTTGATACTCTTGGATGTTTGTCAGACGTAGGAAAGAGGTGCCAACAGCACGCGGTATTCCCAGGTGTCCCCCATCTAAGTACCAGACACGCCCTACGTCGTTTAATTGCGGTGATCGAACGAGAACCGACTGATTCGGCGTGGCAAGGTCGTTGGTTTGGCCAAACAAATGGGATCAAAACTCCTCATTCGAAGTACAAAATGCATGCTCTATCGAACCTTAATCCTGACAGTCCTACTTTATGGTGCCAAGTGCTGGACGATGAGAAAAAATACTCCGTCGGATATTTGGTCCTATTTGCGAGGAAGGCGAATAGAAGAGAAGATACAGCCGCGCACTCTGTGAGCCGTACCAAGATGTGGATGTAGTCCAAAATTCTTAATCACGTCGACTACTCTGGTTCGTCCACATTGAGTGAAAGGACAATAATGCTCCAGCCAAAAGGATCTTCGACTCCAAGCCCCCAGGTTCGAGAAGGCAAGGAAACCGAACCTCCGTTTTAAAAATCAAGCCTTCGCGGATGCCAGAGCGCTTGGTCTTGACAACTGGAAGCAGCGTGCCGAGGATCGCAGGAGTTGGAAGGCTGCAGTGACTCTTCACGTCTCGGGAGCCCGGTAAGTAAGTAAAGTAAGTATGATACCCTACAAAGATGAAGTGCAGTAATTGAATTGTTTCATGTGCTGAATGGCATGTCGCACCGTCTGTTTGAAACCACATGTCGTCCACATCAATATCATCCAGTTTAGGCAGAGAGAACTCTGTTATCATGTCGCGATATGGAGCGACAGTAACAGTCCCTGCTTGAACAGCCTCATTTTCGAATTTTCGAACAGTGGGCGTTAAACTTTTAGTATTTGTGAAATATTGTTCAACAATAAAAACACTATGGTCTCTCGTGTAATTCTCCATTATTACTAACCCTAAACTGTCAGCTGCCTAACTGTTTTTTTAAGGGTTGCCAACACTTTACTACACAACTGGCGGCGAATTCAAATCTTGCGTTCATTTTGGGATACCCTTAAGATGCATTTTGATTCATGCAAAAGAAGCAAACCAAACACCAACGTTCCGAAACGAATTGTCTTCAAATCGAACCAAGACGACTAGACGTCTTGCACTAAAACATAGCCGTAGATATCAATCAGCTACGAGTTCCAAAAGTAACAAAAATAGTGAACTACCAGTACAGTATCGAGAAAAGAGGGTGGCATTTTACAACAGAGCAAAATATGTCTAAATTAGAAATTAGTAATCCCTTTTCCTTTCTCCTGTTTTCCAAAGGAGATTGATCAAAGTCTAGGGACATCTTGGGTTGTCATTATAGAGATTCGGGCTCGCCACTTCCCTTTAATGCGACAAGTTAAGAACTATACTGTTATCTCCATACCGAAGTTTGTTCAATTTTTCAATATGTACTTTTCTTTTTTCTTTTATTATTCAACCTAATGTTACTCAGCTTTCTTTGAAATATCAACTAGATACTGAATTGTATATTGTAGGTATTATAGGCCAACTGAACAAAAAAAAAACTCACTTAACACGTATAGGTACTTCTTGAAACCTTAAAAATACGAATGTCACAAATGACACATCGAAAAGCAAGCACAAATAGAATAACAAAACAATTTTAAACATAAAATGCCACTCAAGAAACAACACTAAATGAACGAACCAAATATTTTTCAAGCGGTTTTATCACCCTGCAAGTTCGAATCTTAAAACAAAAATTCAATAAATACTTTTAGGTATTTACTGAAGTCTCTAAATTCGGGACATACGAATGACTAAACATGTGTCTTGTCCAAAACAATATTCTGCCAATGTGCGTAATTTTTATATATAAAAACTGAACTTGTCCAAAGCCATTGTCTGTCAACGCCACCTGAAAATCTGAAAACTAGAATCTCGTGGTGGTAAATGCACCCAATATCCCTTAATCCAAGACACATAACCGAAGAGATTTCACCGTCATTCAAAAATAAATGCTGCAAAGGACGAACTTTTTGAGAAAATGAAAGATTTCTTTTTTTTTGTAAATCAAATTAAATTATAAAAATTTATTTTAATAACTTAAAGGCTAAAACAGAGAACAACAAATCAAATATACAAAAAAAAATAAAATAAAATTAAGTCCATTTAACATAAATAAAATGAAAAACAATTAAGGAAAAAACAAGGAATAAAGTCTAGTGGAGTTAAAAAAAAAGAGTTCGACGCAATAAATATATCAAATTAATTTTGTTTCAAAAAAATATTCGCTGTACCGTTAGTGCTTTTCCGATTCGGTATGTACATTTTTTCACCCGGTCGTTGTGTGACTGTTCGTGGCGGTGGTGGTGCTCCTGACAGTGGCTGCTGTTGCGACGACAGCTGTTTCTGAGTTAGTTGCTGCTGCTGTTGTTGTTGATATCCGGTTGGTGGAGATGATTTTTTTGAATTCTCTCTGGATGGCTTGGGATTCGTGACAATACTACCGCCAACTCTGCCATTGCCAATACCGGAGGAGGAGGAAGAGGAGGAGGAACTTCCACCAATACCTAAACCAGCACCAACTGATGAATCATAGAATTGAAATTGTTTCCGATTAGGTCCCTGCCTAGTTGAAGAAGACAAGGACGATGATGCCGAACCAGAGGAGGAGGAGACCGATGCTGATGGTACTCCCGAAGAGAATAATGATGGCAATGATGATGTTGCATCTTTCTGTTGTTGTCCACTGCCACCACCATTAGAGGCGCCCATATAAGGATGGAATTCTGGGAAAATTTGCTGAATTTTTTCATAATGTTCGAAAAGTTTCGGTATCCGGTGATTTGTCTTTTCTGGCATCGACAACGATGTGGAGGACAATGATGATGACGAGGACGACAACGATGAAAATGATGATGATGATAAGGGTACGGATGCGGATGCTGCACTACCAGATGCCAATCCCTTTGATGTAGCTATTTTTGTCGTTGGTATGGAACCGACACCAGCACCACCATTGTAGGCGTTATTATCCTTTACTTGTTTTGGTGCCTTGATTGGAAGTTTACCAGCTGTCATCGTTTGTCCGACACTCTGACCGGACTTATCGGATGTTGACTTACTGGAAGCGCCCAAATTCGAATTGTAATTCGTTTGTTGGGACATTTTGGGTCGTTGCGTTGACGGTTGTTGCTGCTTTGATGATGCGGATTTGCCATTTGAACTCGGAATGCGATAGAAGTTGTTTTTCGATGCAGTCGACGCTTGTGGCGATTGTTGGGCATTTCCAGGACGATTGGATGATTTTGAACCTTTGTTCTTCCCACCACCGCCACCGGAATTGCCATTCTTTCCGTTCTTTGATTTGTTTTTGGCAGAGCCCAGGATAACACCATAACTTGCTGACACTTGATGGTATTGCTGCTGCTGTTGTTGTTGTTGCTTCTTGCTGCCACCACTCGCACTCGTTGAACCATTCACACCCTTCGCAGCGGTAACCTTCGCATTTAGCTTGCTCTGTGTGGCAAATGTATTGAAATTGGATGGCTGTAATCGAGGATATTGCGGCGAGTAGATCTGATGTAGATTCGTTGACGTTGACGACGATGATTGGGATGACGACGACGATGTGGTTGTGTCTTCGGACGGATTAGTGCGAATCGATACCGGATCGTTGGGATCGATTGTTAGTGTTGTACCGTAAAATATAAGCGACCACTCTCGCAGTAAGGCATGACCTACTTATTGTTTAAATGTGTTATTTACAAGAGTTTTTTTTTTTTGGTTAAGAGAGGAACAGTAGTTACAAGCCGCCACCAGTGGAATGATAAATCCAAGAAAGCAGCATGAAAACGTTAAATATGGTTAGTTAGGAATTTTTGTTTTGTTAAAGTCAATTAGGCAAATAAAGAAACATTAAGGTGAATCCAATCGGATAAGAACTTACCCATGTAACGTCCTTCGTTGTGAATTTCAAGCTGCCAATTGCCGTGCGGCGATTCGCCCCACGTGTGCACGGACATGAATGGCCATTGGTTGAAGCCCGACCGGGAGACATCGTGAACTCTACAAAAGAGATTTTTGGTTAATTTATTGCTTATTAATAAAAAGGTGTTTGGAGACAACTTATGTCGTTATATATCAGAAATCCAACTGATCGCCCTCCACGATTCAATCTATGAAAAAGCCTTACGCAACAAGTGGCATAAATACAAATCGCTTTCCGAGCGCTGGTAGTCTTCAAAGTGCGCACGCTTCGCCGGAAGCAGACTGAAGCCCTACGCGTCAGTCACCTCACGGAAGCATCACCACAAGTTGGCGAGCCCGGACTTCCAGAAACTAAGGGATGTTACCTAGAGTAATACACCCTCCATTGTGTGTTACTTTGTTGGGATCGTATTTTAAATAGTTGGATTCAGGCGTTTGGAACCACCGGAGACATGGCCTAAGACATTTTCTCTAGAAAACACGAATCTTTTCCATATAACTAGGCGCTAGATTAAACCACAATGCACAACCATAAGCGATGATCGGCCTTAGACTGCTGTGAAACAGACTGCTGTGAAACAGTCTCCTTGTCAAAGGATAATCCTTCTTGGCCCTAGCAAGACAAGTACCTATTTGCCTATCGAAATATATATACTGGTACCCCGATATCTAACTACTTCTCATCGCCAATGTCTGCCCACTTTGTCCAATAATGGCCAATTTCTTCCAGTTTTTTTTGGTATCCCTTGAGGTCTTAGCCAATGTTGTTCTGAACAAGATTGTTTTCGTCTTCTGAAAGTTTATTTTGAAATTCCAGTTTCGCAATATCCCTTAGTTTGATTGAAGTCACGAATTTTATTGACCGCAATTTTATGACCTGATTTATATGCCTCCAATACGCTATAGCATGTCCTAGTAGATTACCGCTCCTGCTGTAAGCCGTTTTTAATTTCAAAGACTCTGCTCGAATTCACGTTGCCACGTTTGACAACGAACTTCTTTCTCACAAGCATATTATTAATAATATAATAGCAACGGTTTGTGCATCTCCCGCCAGGTAAACTTTTAGAGAAGTCACTCTAACCATACGATGTCGAAAGCCTTCTCAAAATCAACCAGACAAGCACCCGTGCATTCGTTCTTGCATTTATTCCCATGAATGTCTGAAACCAATTTTGACGCGGCATAAATAGTATTATGCCTCGCACTGAAACCAAACTGGTTTTCCGGAATGAGGTTATTGTCCTCGACCCACTTCAACAGGACTGTATTGACAACCTTTTCAAAGAACTTAATATTCAGAAGCAAACTAATCGGCCGCAGATTAGCAGGGTTCGTCATATCTTTACCTTTTTTGGGATATGGTGCACCACAGCTGCCTTCCATAGCGCCGGGTAGTGTGCATTATTCAGCGCATTGTTAAACAAATGGTAAAAATACATAGAGCCTCCAGGGCAGGTGTTTAAATACGATGTTTGGGACACAATCCATCCCTGCCGACTTTTTATTCTTAAGTGACTCGAAGGTGCGCAGAAGATCATCTTTCGACACGAACAACTGCTATGCATTTCGGCCATTGGCGATAACTGCATTACCATGCTTTTCATTATCAAATACGGTGAATTTGTTTTTATCAGATCGCCAATTCTCAAGTTCACTGCGCAGATTGGTTCACCAAAGCTCTATTTTCAAATTCGTGGTTATGGCAAACAGGATTTTTCACCGTATACACGGTCTTGAAACAAGCGGCTAGCAAATCTACCTTCTTCTGCAGATCTTCGACCACGAAAAAGCCCTCGTTTGAAGCGATACTTCCCGGGCTTATTCCAGCAGTCAGTACTGTCAGTCTGTTTTCTGCTGTCTGGGAGATTAGAACACAAGAGATATCATTGTGATCCTTCCACCTGGGCAACAAATAAGGATATTACATTTGAAATTTCAAATCGCAGGATGACACCTCCTAAGTCACAAAGAAGGGACAAACAAAAATGTGGAATGATGGCAGATCGTGCCAAAGGAAAACGATGGATCGACGTAGTTTCGGCCATAGCGATCTATAATAAATAATCTGGACATCTGCCACTAAAATTCTGATGAGAGTAAAAACAATTGTTAAATTATTAAACATGTAGCTTGTACCAAACATCCTTCGGCTCTACCACGATTGATTTTTTTTAACGATGAATAGTGAGCCAATTAAGCTAGTAAAATGCCGTTTGTCAACCAATTGAAACCTTTCAATCTCGCAATGGGACGATCTCCGCCCTAATAGGACACTGCAAGTATTTTACGACTTTTTCAAACCTTAAAACCTGACCTCAAAATCGAGCAATCAAAGGATAAGGCAGTTCAATTGTTTCGAGCACTTAGGCAAAGCAAGGTCAAAACGGGTAGACTGAGGCTTATATCTTGAAATAAATACTATGTCAGAGGCCCTCAAAATCCTTTATCCGGTTCGACTTTTTTCGAAACCCTAAGAATACAAACTGAACTCACTGGTTAGTTTCCGACACACTTCGAGGTTACCGAATTCCACCACCAACGCCTAAAAGTAATCTCTTAACGAGATAGCTACATAGTATAACACTACACTTTGCTGGGTACCAGGATATAGTGATGTCCAAGGGAACTGTGAGGCTGATGAATTTGCTAGACAGGATCCTCTGGTACAAATAGCATAACTATAGACAACATTGATGTACCAATGTCGTCTGCTATGTACTAACTAACCTTCGATGGAAACAACTTAGCCAGTGTAGCACCGCTAGATAAATATGGTCAAAGCTGGACCAGAGAAGGTCAAACAGACTTATAAGACATAAAAGAGGAACCCTCTCTACCCTGACAAACATAATCACCGGACACTGTGCAATGGGAAGACATGCTCAGAGACTGGGCATTCCCTATAACGACTTCTGTAGAAGTTGCAGAGATGAGGAAGGGCAAGGAGACAGTCCTGCACCTCCTATGCACGTGTCGCGCACTAGCCAACATCAAGATGGCTACTTTAGATAAATTCTTCTTCCAGGATCTAGATGATCTTAACAATGCCTGCACGGCTGATATAAACAACTTCATAAAGAAAAGTAGATGGTTTTAGGTTCGAGCAGCGTGACCCACCTGCCCCTTCCCAAATGGCATTACAATGGACCTTTTCTGGTCTAAGTGTACCTCATCGAGGGCCTTTCTAACTAACCAACCAATCTGCCTGCCCGAGATCTTGCGAACGAAAGACAAATATCCTTAAGAGAAGCTCAAATTATCGGTTTAAGAGTGTAATAAGTCCCTTTCAATCGTGCCACAAATATAACTTGGCACAGACCAATGGTTGGAGATACTAGGAACTAGCGCGGAGGGCTCTGGTTTTATCGGTAAACTGCCTTAGTTTCTTTTGAATTAAGAATACTCGTTCTGCCTATTTAGTATCCAGCAAAATGTCACCGTACCCTGACTTTTGATAGATCATCTTTACTTAAACGTGGAGTCGTCAGTGAAGACTATATATCTTGAGTCCGCGAAACATACTTTAGGCACCAGAAAATCAAAGTAAATCAGGAAACAAATGTCATGTTTGTATGTAAGCCATCTTCCAATCAGTTCTAACTTTACATACATTAATTTCGCCATTTGCTTTCTGGCACAATTCCGTTAGTAAACTTCCAAATCCCAGTGGAACAACTTCTAGTCCCTAATCCGGCTGGAGCAGAATTTAATAGTCTATCCGCAGTTGTTGTCGCAGCCAGATGAAAAGCACTAAGCGAGTATATAATAAATTTCCTATATATCAACCGAAAGTGATGTTTTTATGGACTCCTTGCAGGCAGCTCTCTCTCTCTTTCTCTCATAAACACACTAACATCATCTTTATTGCCTCTGCTCCACAAGAACATTATTCAACGGGCGTCCGCATTGTACCAGCTGACACCGAATCTAAATCTAAAAATAATGAACCTTTCGGTCCTAGTGTGGCACGGTACAGTGGAAAAAGTTTTACCATTTTCTTCCCAATTTGATTATTCCACCTTCAATTGAAATTTATACCATCATGCCTGCTCTGATTGTTGCCAATGGAAGGAAAGCAGTCAAGAAGGAAGAAAAAAATAAACTTTTTTACGACTTATTAATTTGCTGACACTTAAAAGTCCATGGGACATGGACGTTGTCCCTTATCTGTATACACCATTGCCCTCTTAATCCTTTCACCGCGAAATGATAGCTGGGGCTTCGCTTTGAATGCCCATTGAATCGCTCTTTATTATTCTCTACGCTTTCAGTCTTTTCCATTTTTGTCGGTTCTGCATCCTTTTTCTTAGAAACATTTTCTCTGACGAACAAAAACTCCATCGCCAAGGATCTGCTGCTCAATGAACCAAGAATGAGTGCTGTGTTTTTTTTTGCGATTTCTATTGAAAGAGAATAAAAACTTTAAGATGCATGGCACAATCAAGAAACTTTCCTTAATTAACGCGAAGAAAATTAAAAAAAAACACACTCTATCCTTAGAAAAAAAAATCGGCTAGATATCCTTGGATTTGTTTTCACCGATTGTGCCTGAAAAATAACTAAAAACAAAAGCCTTCGGTTCGTTGCTGAGAATTTTTCCGAGATAAAAATATATTTCAAGTATATCCCTGCAGCAACAACTATTTTCCAAATGGCCACAGACGACAATATCAGAATGAAAGCTCTGCAAAATTTATTGCAAATCGCTGAGCAAATAATGGCATTCATAGAGACTGAACGGAATAACCCAACTATTGTGACCACCCCTAGACAGAGGGTAACGACAAATCACCGGTGGATGCCCTATAAGCAAGGAATTGCAAGGACATCGGGCATTTTACGAATACAACATCAAGATTCCAATGCAAATTCCAGATTTCGGGGCCGTCGACAGAGTTTAACGGAAATCGTAGAGCAGCAAAATGAAAGGCTCAGCAACAATAGCACCAACAAGCAGATGTGCGCCATCTGTTTGGAGCCATACCTGAACAACATACCGGTGGTGACAATTTGTGGACATGTGTTCTGTAAAACCTGCATTTATACGATAATAGAATGTTCCGCACTATCAAGGTGTCCTCTATGCAATACGATCTTAAGCCGTTCGAAGACTTTTAGAATATTTTTATAGAGATTTTTGAATTTTGGGAAAGTTTTTTAAGTTTTCTTTTTGTGTTACTGAGGGAATGAAAATGTATTTTTAATGTTTTCTTTATTTGCTTTTGCTGTACTTATTTATTTATTTATTTATTTGCGTAGATGATTTTTGTTTGTATGGAATTTTATGAAATGTTGCATTTTATTTTAGTTATATAAACGAGCTAATTGGTAACATTGCTTTGAGTTATTCTTGCTCAGGTTCAGTGCA
This sequence comes from Portevinia maculata, assembly GCA_949715645.1. Classification (NCBI taxonomy): domain Eukaryota; kingdom Metazoa; phylum Arthropoda; class Insecta; order Diptera; family Syrphidae; genus Portevinia; species Portevinia maculata. Next base: position 101,153,217 of record OX454528.1, read on the forward strand.
TGATTTTTCCACTACTCTGATCGCTCATAAAATAGAAGAACCATCATTTCAAAACAGACATCATTCCACAGAAAATGTAAATTAAGATTTTGAAAGCAGTTGGAACATTTTACGTGCCTTCTTCGGTATCCTCGAGTTTGTCTTCTTCCTTTTCGGGGAGGTTATGATAAAGATTAAGGGGATCATAACCCTCCCACTTTTGAAAATATCCTCGAGCTCGTAAACGCAGTAATCTGTGAAAGCCCAACCGCATGCTTAACTAAATCGAAAATATATTCCTTTTGCACGCAGTCGACAAGCAGGCTACACTTTGTGGTTTTCCATTGGACCAAAATTATTACTCTGTGTTCCGGGAAGTAAAAGCACTTCAAAATGTTCCCTACGAGTTGGACTTTAGAGCACTCTGGAGTATTCTATTGGGAGTGCTTATGGCAATTTTCTTCGAGATTTCATTTGAAGGTTCGTTTCAAAACCATTCCATAAATGACAGTATTTCCGTTGAAAGAGAAGAAAGATAGTAGAAGAGTAGCTGAAGAATAAATTTTAAACCGACCGCTTGGTACAAGAGAGATTATGTTGTAATTTAGATTTCACGAAGTTTTTCTGTCTGCCAAAATGTCTTCCATTACCCCCGTTTTGTTGGAAAAGCTATCCGAAGTGAAGTAGGATTTAACACGTCGTCGCCTGAGAATTGTTTTGTTCCATACGCCATTGGCACTTTTTCGAGAAAAACGCATTTAAAGGTTTGCGTACTTGGTACTCCGAAACTGTGTGATACGATTTTTTTTTTTATTTTTTTAATTTGAAGTTAGTCTTATAAAGAGTTCACCTACCAATTTCCAAAGTGTTTTGCCAAACCGTTAAGAAGCCACGTTAATTAACGTAAAAGTCTCCTTTTTTGACTTGTGTCCCACCTCCAACATTTTGAAATTGATTTTTTTTTCATACACGTGGAACACAAAAAAATGGATATGGCACAAAGCAATTCTCATCCAAAATATCTGAAAGGCAAGAAAGCATGGAGTTGGATGCTACAATTTAAAAAGAAAAATCGATTTTATCTTTTTTGTTAACAAAGTTTTTATTCAAAAAATACAATAAAATAAGAAAATTATATTATAGCATTAAACCAGTGAGTGAATAATGTCAGATCAAATCAGATCAGAAAAGTACAGCTTCGAGTCCTAATGTTCTCCTCTCAGCTGCGAAATTTCAAATAGATAATCCTCTCTGTTTTCTAGTGAATTTCGGGTTTTGAGTGAGCATTGTACCGTCAACGTTTGGCCTGATGTCGATTTGATCACAATTTGAACCCGTTCCATGTTATTCTTTCGATTTTTTTTTCATATTATATGCGAATATTTGTAACATTAAACTAAGAAATACGATATCTCATGCCAAACAAATAAATCAATTGGCATCAGTACAATTTGAATTTTCAAATTTGACACATTTCACTCACTTGCCCCACCTCAAAACTAGGTACAGAAAAACTTGTGCTAAACTGATCTGCACAGCATCATTGAATACAAACAGAATGTAGAACACTTTGCGGCAAGTTTTTTACTCATGGAACACCAAATCTTGTACTTTTCTGAATTTTTCTGTACTTATCTGTGCAGCTAAAGCGGCCCTTACACGGTTAATCGGTTGACATCATGCATCGTGTATGTGTGGATTGACGCTACCCCTTACACAGTTCAATCGATTGACGTGAAATTTTTAGTTTTTGTGAGTTTTCGTGGTGTACGGATGTGGGATGAGTGAAACGGACGATTGTATTGCATTTATTGCTCTTGCAATATATTCTTGAATTGTACTACGTGTTCATCTCACACGGAGATTCGCTGTCTTTAATGAAACTAATTTCATTAAAATACCAACGAGTTGGTTCACTGAAATTATCAACACCGGATTCGCTTTTGTTTAATTCATTTAAACGTTTTAGCTCGCGCCGAAAATTCGTTCTCAACATATTTATTTTTCTGGTGACATCCGCTTTTTGTGCATCAGGATACTTTTCTTTATACTTTTGCAGTAAAACTTAATATTGTTGCATTTTTTTTGTTTCGATCGCTATAACCTTTCCCTTTGACATCCCATAATATCGGTAATGACCGATACGTTTCAATTAATTCCGATACAAATGCTCGGTCTTCATCCTCCTTCAATTTTCCGCTGGCGCCAGACATGCTTTCGCTTCCGTAACACAAAGCACAATGAAGTAATTACGTCAATCCAACCCTTACACGTATCAATCAGCATGACGTTCATCATGCAAAATCAAACTTGCTTTGATTTTCGTCAATCAGACTTCACCAAATGTGTGTGACTCATACATATACATTTTCATAAACACATGCTAGTGATTGATGTCATTCGATTGACCGTGTAAGGGCCGCTTAAGGTTTATTAAACACATCTATTGAAACCATATGCATTCAATGATTGACTGCTCGACGCTCGTACGTCTGCAAATAGGTTTTCGCGTTTGCAGCACTATTCATCATCGCACCGAATTCATATCTTCATAATATCGAATATTACATATCTACACAACTGTAATGGAGGTGGAACAAACCAATACTAAAATTTTGTTTGCGATCAGTGTTCCACATACATAGCTTTTCTTTAACACGAGTGCACGTAGGACAAACCAATTCTCAACTTTGTTAATATTATCTGTATCTCTTGTCGCAGTGATATGCACGTGGAACAAAACAATTCTCACAAAAAAATTGCGATAAATTATATGGAAAATTTGTCCGAAACGCCAAAAAATGGTTTATGGCACAAAACAATTCTACAAACTGTTGATTTTGGTGGATATGGGACAAAGTCGATGTTCGATATCTCGGGATTGGAAAGACTAAGAGCAAAACGAATCACAGATTTAAAAAGAGCATACAAAATTACCATAGAATCCTTTCCTAATTCAAAAACGACAAAAGTGGCGTATGGAACAAAACAATTCTCATGCGACGACGTATATTACAAATACAAGTGAAATCCTGCTGCGAATAGGGCTTTTCCTTTTTGACAGATGACAGTTCTCAAATGTAAACAAATAGAAGTGGAGGTTAAACAAACGAAATAATTATCAGTAATAGACCGGAGAATCAATGGAATCAGGAAAGAAAAGTAAGTTTTTTATTAAAAATCAATACTTTTTCGACTTTATTTTCAGGAAAATGGATTTATTTAAATATGGAAAGAAGTTCGATGCAGTAAATGGAAAGAACTGTACTGCAAAGTTATCTTTATTTGCAAACTTACAGGTGATGGCGAAGTAAGAGCTGTGGCCTCATGGGAGTTGAGAGTTAAAGGCAGACTTCTTAAAGATAAAGGTAATCCAAATACCAAAATAAAGAGAAAATTCTCATAATTTTTCAAATAGCTGGTCATTGAACTTGACAAAGATCTATATGGACCCGATAATCGTAGAGTGATATCGAACGTATATTACTCAATAAAGTGATGCCCTCCAAGTGAAACGACCTGGTGATATAAACGTTCATTAGCCGTGTTTCTTTGCACGCGGATATAGGGATGGCATCAGAAAACGACCATCGCCGCTTAAGAATTCATCAAAAAAAACTTGGCAGCACACATGCACCTATGACATGCACCGTGACACAGCTGTAAGTTGTAGTTAAGAAATTTGTATTGAAAATCCTGAAATTGAAAAATATTTACTTCCGCCAATTGAAATTGATGCCAAGCATATTCTAAAATTATGAAAAACAATTTCGCATTAACAGGTTTGCTAAATTCAATTACCTTTATAATGAAGTTTGAAAAAAAATAATAATAAAATCACAAACAAAATATTCGGCGGGATGTGTTAGTGGTCGGAGGGATGTCAAACTTTGACATTTCCTGAAAAATTCATCACATCGGTTCATCAGAAACGAAGAAAATGGGTTTTGCAAGCACTGTTTATCCCCGCTAACTGACTTAGCGGCGATAGCTATCCCCGCTAAAGTTAGCGTATATAGGATAAGTTGTTGTTGTATTTTACATGCAAATTTCAAATTATCCCTATATCCGCGTGCAAAGAAACACGGCTATTGTACAATCATCTTTTTGTTTGACTATCTGCCATTCCATTTTTGTTTGGACCCACGATTTGCTGGGAGTGCATGCTCAGACTCGTCGAGTAATCATATCAGGTTTTTGGCATAAGACACATAAATTACAAGATGTACACAGTGTGAAAAACTATTGTTTTTTAATGAAAAACTTACTTTTATTTCCAGATTCCTTTGATTCTCCCGCCAATTACTGCCAATTATTTTGTTTGTTTACCCTCCAGAAGAGTTTCTTTACATTTGGAACACAACTAAATAAATTTTTGACAACTAGCGCCGATACTCTAACTCTATACGAGTAGGTTGAATGAACATTGAATGAACTTGGGGTTGGCACGTTTTTATATGTTGGTACAATTGATACAATTTATACTTTCTTCGTAGAGTAGCGTTGAAATCTCGATGCAGGTTTTCAACTCAAGAGTTAAGATATTAGAGCTGTGTCAATCGTGATTGATTCGATCTTTTTGACCCGATCACAATAAAGTATTGGTGATTGCAATCACAATGCCCGAAGTCAATCGTTCATCGAGTCAATACTTTTGTTCTGTTCTGACTAATTCATTTATTTATTACTGATTTCTTATCTACGGAACCAATAAATGTGTTAATATATCAAAATATTTTTATTTATTTCGGCTTATTTCGTTTTACCAACACATATTTGTTCCTAATTTCCTAATTATTCAAAGGCGTTTTGGTATTTTTGAATGTATTCACTCTTACAATCCATTCGAATGTATCTGTCTCTATCGAAACTAAATTGAACAAATGATGATTGGGGTTTTTGATTGTATTGAAATTGAATGGAGCAATACAATACTCCCATGTCCCATCTGTCATTGATTGATTGAATGATTGATTGAAATGACCGAATCATTTTTTCAACCAATACTTGAACGATTCGATCATTAAATTTGAACGATTGACACAGCTCTATAAGATATAGTAGACGTGATAGAAAATAGAAAAAGGAATGACATTCCTCTACATATCACTACGCTCACTTATCAAAAATACAAATGTATTTGTACACACAGACATGCAACTGTACGAAATCAATTTCAACTCAAGACTCTTATGCGAAGAGTTTCTACTTCGAACATACTCTACGGACGTGCTCTCCTAACTTGGTGATCTTGTTTATATAAAACAGGTGATATCATTTCGCGAAAAAAACATCAAAACAGGAAAAAGGGCAAAATTATAAAAATTGCCCATTGTACCTAGTTGAATAAAAAAGTTAGATTTTGTTTATTATTTAAAACTCTAGCTAGTTTTGCCTTGGCACGGATCTATTTGTTGGATTTGTTGATTTTTTCTGCAAATTATTCTGACAGCTCGAAGCTGTTACCTTGGTAGGAGTACCAAATTTCAAATATAAACATAGGGGCGGGCTACAGTCCGCTTGGGCGAACTGTTGGATACCCTATTCTTATTCCTATATCTCATAAGTGGGCGTGACAAAAATTTAAAGGATTTTATCGAAAAAACTAAGCTTTTGTAAATAAAAACGCTCCCTAGCTCAAACTTTGGTTTTTCAATAAAATTGTTTTATTTAATTGTGGGCGTGTCAGTAGGCGGATTTAAAAAAAAATTAAGTATGAGCATAAAGGGCACCTAGAGAGTATATACTATAAATTTCAGCTCCCTAGCTCAAACTTTGGACTTTCAAAAATAAAATAAAAATAATTGTGGGCGTGTCAGTAGGCGGATTTTGAAAATATTTACACATGAGCATAAAGGGCCCCTAGAGAGTATATATTAAAAATTTCAGCTCCCTAGCTCAAATTTTGGTTTTTCAAAAAAAATATTTTATTTAATTGTGGGCGTGTCAGTGGGCGGATTTTGAAAATTTTATGTCCCAAGCAGTTTTATGGGCCAAAGATCATATATAAAAAATTTCAGCTTTCTAGCTCAAAATTCAATTTTTCCCAAAATTTGTTTTATTTAATTGTGGGCGTGTCAGTGGGCGGATTTTGAAAATTTTATGTCCCAATCAGTTTTATGGGCCATAGATCATATATAAAAAATTTCAGCTCTCTAGCTCAAAATTCGATTTTTTCCAAAATTTTGTTTTTTTGAGTTTGTGGGCGTGTCTGTGGGCGGATTTCAAAAATTCTTAAACTTGATTATTTCGGGACCCTAGAGAGTATATGGTTAAAATTTCAGCTCTCTAGGTCCAGTTTAAAGGCCTAATTTTTGCCGACGGACGGACGGACGGACGGACGGACATGGCTAGATCGACATTACTATCGATGCTGATCATAAATATAGTAACTTTTAGGGGTCTACGGGCAATATTAAGGTATGTTACAAACTATGCGTCAAAATTAATATACCCCTAGAATAGGGTATAAAAACCGGGCTGCTGCGGATGGTTTTGGTGGGAGTTCCTACTTCACTATGGATAGTTTTCCAACAAAACAGTGGTATTGTATTTAGGCTCAAAGGCTGCCCCATTAGTGATTTCTCCATTCCAATAGGGAAAATCGTCTAAAGCTAAATATCAAATGTTTTTTGCTTTCGGTTTTGACATTTCTCATCGTGAGTTCATTACAAGTTGAGCCATGAACACGTGTACAGTTGAACAACGTCCTTTATGCGTTAACGCACTTAAGGTAAGTTAACTTTGACTTGCAATTAGGGTTGTGGACGGAAGCAACAGTACACGAATAATTTTGGGTTCAGGTACATTGCAAAGGGGAAGGGTATCAACGAGGGCAAATATTACCTCACATAAATGAGTTCGGCAAAGAAAAAGATAACTGGCGACTGTATGACGACAAGCAAGAGGGATCGCAACTGCTCAAAGAAACCAGAATTTCTTTGTACATAGAAAAGGGAAAGGGTGAAAGTAACGGGTAGTTGGGATTTTACGACCTGTGTATTTTGTGAAAAGGGTGAAATATTTGCAGGATCTTTAGCTTGAAGCTTGGTCATTCAGTTTGTGTCTTCTGTCTTTGTTCAAAGTGCTGAGGTGGAGCAAAGGTTACTGGTAGTGTAGTCAGTTTCAGTGGAAAACAACATCAGTAATTGGAATTAAAGGAAAGGGTGAGTTATTCACTCAGTCCTTTTTGTTTTGTTTGATTAAGTGCAATAATATTTTTTGTCAGTGCTTATTATATTCTTTGCTGGATCAAGTACAATTTATTAAAGTATTCTTGGATAGGAAAAGTGCATGTAGGTGTTTTGTTAAGGCAAATAAAAATCAATTGCTGTATGGCAATAATTTGCGCGCGTTGTGTGATGGAGTGGCGGTGCGAGAGACTGTTGGACAGTCTATCTTTCTTTAGCCAAATGGACTGGTGGAATCAGAGAACCCAATCATCTGAGCGAGGTTATGGGTGTGTTACTTCCCTATCCAGCTCATGTTATATGATTTGTGAACTCCCGCTAACCGTTTGTTTCATCCTCTCGCTGGGAGTTTCCGCTTGTCTGACAAATTTATTCTGTATTCTTTATTCACACGTAGATGTGCGTTTTGCTGCTTCGTGTGCTGAGTTGGTACGTCGAAAGTGAAGAGAGCCCAACCATCCGGGCGTGGTTAGGGGTGCGTTTTCCTCCCTATCCTGCGCCAGGGGTTGGGTGAAGATCGGCTCGCTGGGCGTTTCCGCTTGTCAGATATTTCTTATCACACGGGGTGAGCGTTTTCCTGCCTCGTGTGATTCATACTTTTTCTTCTGACAACTCTCATGCATCACTCCTTTCGTTTTGGTTTTTTCGTTTTAGTCCTGCTATGTGTAATAGTTACTATCTCAATTTGTATAATGAAACAATTTGAGCTCATGTGGTCTTTTTTTTTTGTTTTACAGTTGATGGTGACGGACCTCTACCCACGAGCGTAGACGACCTCGTCGTGGAAAAAGCAATGCGGAATTCCACCGTTGATAAGTCCCTCACAAAATGATCTTCCATACGCAGAAATCACAGCAGTACTTGGCAACATCGACATAAGTGTCACTGCCTCCAGAGCCACACCATAAGGTGGATTCCCCTTGCATGGGACCCCGTCGTTAATGAAATAATCTTGAAATTCTTTGCACTACGAAGATGATGTAGTATGGCTTGCAACAGGAAAATTCTTACCAACCCTGAGCGAACCGCAAGCAAACTTGTTACGGACACAAAATAATGCAGTCTTGGGGTCAATCCCCAAAAAAATGCAGTGGTGCTGTTCGCAAATAAGAGAAGCATACCAAAATTCAGGCCACCAGCGATTAATTATCCGTGGGAATTATCCTCGACAGAGAGCTGAATGTTAAGCCAAATGTAGACGACAGAGTCTTGGATGGCTTGGGAGGAAAATTCTTCGGCTGATTTTCGGTCCCGTCTGAACAAACGGTGAGTGGAGGAGGACAAACTGTAAGGCCTGTATAGCGACATTGACTATGACAGAAGAATGAAGGTCCAACGACGAAGGTGGCTGAGTCATGTAGAGGGAATGGACACCTATGTTCCAGCATGAACAATCTTCGAATTCACCCACGAAAGACGGCGCCGTCGAGGAAGACCGCAACTGGTTGGTTGAGGGCCAGGTCCACACCGAAAAGTAGCGCCACCCATAGTAACCTCGATGGTAGCGTTAAAAAAAGCAGCGAATGCTTTCTACGCGTGCATCCGGAACTTCGCCAAAAAGGGGGACCAAATCCCAAAAAAAATTCTGTGGATGTATACGGCAATCGAGCGACCAACATTTACATAAGGCAGCTAAGTCTGGTACCAATTCACGGCCAAGGTAACCAACCCAAAGGCGATGGCGAAAATACAAAGACTAGCATGTATAGGGACAACTAGTGCAATAAGAACGACACCAACGAAGTGATATTCCCATATTTACTGACAACCAGGCGGCCATAAAAGCGGTATCAGCCACCGAAATTAAATCTTAGCTTGTTCGCCACTGTCTCACTCCGCTGAAAACTCAAGGCTCCTGGCTCGCAACCATCTGTTATGGGTCTTTGGAAACAGGGACATATCCGGCAATGCACGTGCTGATGGACTGACAAGAAAAGGGTCTGCATCTGCGATGCGCAACAACTGCCACTTCAGTCGGTCAAACCACCACTCTTAAATCTCAGAACGAGTGGAATTCAAGATCCGAATGAAAGCCAACAATAGTTGTAAATCATTAGCCATATGTGACATATCACGCAAACTGTGGTCAAAATAGGACAAGAACCGGCCGAAAAAACTTTTAATTTATGACAGAACATCACTGTCCAAGTTAGTTGAAACTCTAACCATTTGTAGTTTGCTATAGAACCAAAAGCAATCTTACGGATGACGACATCTGTAGAGGCTGCGGTAATGCGCAGATCCATGAGGAGACACCTCACTTTCTCTGTCACTGTTCAAGCCTCTGTCACTTAAGAAACAGAACACTTGGAAGCCGATGCCAACACTCCCACCAAAGGGTATCAAAATGGTCCACAGGGACCTAAGTGCGGTGTTGCAGAGTCACCATGTTCCATCAACCCGGAAACATAACCTAACCTAACCTATGCAGGGTTTCGAAAACATATAAATGCAAAAATATCAGCTTTTTCCAGCAAAAGATACGTCGAGTTAGCTGATAAGTTGATTTGGGTTACGTTGCATTCTAGGATATGAGGTTTCTTGTCCTTAATATGTTCGTGGACACAGTTAACATTAATAGCCATATTAATAAAAAAAACACTATCCACTCCTTAACACACGAGTTAGCTGGCACACGGATAGCGAACCTGTCCATGTGATAACTTTTCTGATTAATAAACATACTCGTATGTTTTCCCTGTGTTAGCTGTTTGCTCTTTATCACCTACAATACGGCAGCACTTTACCGAATTATACTCAAAAATCAGTGTATCTGTCATATTTCGTCAGTTGACACTCATTTCTGTGTATTTCATTCCAATACTAGTACCATAGTATGGAGCCAACGCATTATGAAAGAGTAATATGCCCAAATGGGAGACAGTGTTCTCTCTCATCCCCTCAATGTTTCCACAGATGCTCGCACATCCTCTCAATTTGTGAATGCATGAACTACAATCTGAGAATGTGTAAAGTTATCCGCTCTTTATACTCCGAATTCGAGGAGTTAAGTTATCCACTCGTTATCACATGTCAGTAAAAGCTAACACACGTTTATTAATCAGAATTATGAGTTAACAGATGTGCTTGTGCTAACTCGCTGCTTTCAGTTGTTTATTAATACGGAGGTAACCATATTAAATACTAACTAGGCTTCTGATATTACAAAAACTCACTGTAAAATTTGCAATAATTGGGTCCTTAGTTTGAAATTGTGTAGCGTTATATTATTGGTGTGAGCTTAATGCTGTATAATGTATAAATATAATTGTTTATTAAGAAACCTTACTCCAAATGCAAAAGGAAGATTTCAAATGAAGGAAGATACGCCTATAAGCATATTTAAAGCTTCTCATCTTCGACCTAATTTAATAATTGAACAAACTTGTACAAGCCTTTAGCTACATAACATTCCTGTTCCCATCTAAAACTGTTGCAAACCATGGTTGTCTAGTGAATCTTGATACTGCATGTTTCTTAAATCATCCAATCGCTTAAAGTCCCATTCACCCACAAAAGAAAAGTACTTCAATCTGAACAAACCGTGATAATCAAATTATTCAAATTTATATTATAGTCAAGGCAATTGTGTATTTTCGTCCATTTAAATCATTCCGGGACAACAGACGAAAAACGTGGCCTGTTCGCTACGCACGTAATAAATCAAAAATGAAATCCCACTGTGAGTCGGTGATACAGAAAAAACACTTCTCATGACGACAAATAGAAGAAAATCTTCAAGAACCAAACACCAAGACTTACCGCGATGTCAGAAGTGTCACTTTCGTTCCAGCTGGTGACTTTAAATAAAGTTGTATATCTCCTCGGCGGTGGGATGTGAGCGTGATTTTAGCTTGAACATGCTCTAAATAATTCACAGATAAGCAATGCTTAACCGTTAGCTGCAGTGTGATGTAACCTCTTGCTGGAATTATCCTAAAATAAATGCGAGAACACATTAAATTTGAGTTACTCAAATCATCAATACCTACTTGTCAACGTGTGGTGCATTTATTTCGCATCTTTGCTGTTCGGGTACAGTCCTCCAGCTACGTGCCAGCTGTACCATGGCAGCAGCATCCATAAGCCCGTAGCCGAATGAGTGACTTATTCGACGTCCCACTCCGTTCTTCGACCAAGAAGAGTCTTTGAGATTAGCTGGCTTTGCTGTTCGAACGACTATATGCTGCAGATCACGCCATGTAAGGTTCTGATTAGATTCGAGGACTAATGCGGCTATACCGGCCGCCAGAGGCGCTGAAGCTGATGTTCCAGTGTGGGAGACGGTACAGGAATGATGCAGATCTGTCGTCACAACCTGTTTTTCACTTTGACCGCCACTGCTGTAGGTGGTCGCTAGAGTGGAGCTGCACTTTTCCGAATACCATGGGACATGACCCTCCTCTGTGGCACTAGAAATGGACAGAGTCCATATTGAATTCGTATATCCATCACAGTTGCAGTTGTCTAATTCGCGTCCACCATTGCCCGATGCCCAAATGAAGATACTGCCCTTGCCGCTACGACCTTTGGTCACACCTTCAATGAAGGCTCTTGACGCCAGCTCACCGGGTCCGTCGACGGTTTTGCCATCGTCATCTGGGCCCCAGGAGGCGCTGTAAATGTCAATGTGCTGCGGGTTCAAGCTCAGCGATCGAGCTTCAACGGCATCAGTCACATCACCGTCTAACATGCGAACGCCACCAACGCTAGCGCCATACGCAATGCCAACAGCACATATTGAGTTGTTTGCCGTTGCGGCTACCTCACCAGCGCAACGGGTGCCGTGGCGATTTGAATCTGTCATATCGTAGTGCGGCATTGGATCCGGGTCGTGGCCGTTGACGTCATATGAAGCTTTGGGGTCCTAAATCGGGTTGGAGGTAAGAATTAGAAAATGATAAGGATGCAGTGTCTGATTAAACTTACATAGTTTGCTTCAATGTCAGGATGATCTGACTCCAGGCCATCGTCGAGTATTGTCACAACCACACCTTTGCCCGTAATTCCTGACTTCCATGCTGGTATCACGTTCATGTCAAGACCACCGCCTCGATTCTGGAAAATAAAACAATGTTATTCAGTGAATTAGGAGAAGTGAATTGGGGACACTTACCAAGTACCACATTTGCGCCCATTTAGGGTCACTAAATTGCATGGCGTCCACCAGCGACAGTGATCGTGACGACGTTCTTGAAGGCCGCATTCGAATGAAGTCCCGTTTTTGTCGCCGTTTCGCTGTCTGCTGCTTGGACCAATGCACTCGATCGTCATCATCGAGGCGTCTTTGATGATGAGCCGCTGGCTGGAGTGAACGTTTTGATACCCTACTATGCGCGAAGTGATAGTGATTGTCGAAGATCTAAAAAGAAAGAAGAGGAACAGAAGAACATAAGCAGTTGAAAATTTGAAATTTTAATAGTTTTACATTGATGGAGGTGGGTGGCCTTTATAAGTGTTTGTGAAAAAGGCTTTCACGTGACATACATATCTGGCATCATGCTATATGCCCTATGATGCAACGGAAGGACCACCGTCAGACCTGACCCACCTTCTTGTTCAACGTGCTACACGGGAAAAATGGGACCTGGTGATGGGATGTGATGCCAACTCCCACCATGCCCTATGGGGTAGCTCAAATACAAATACAAGGGGTGAGTCACTTTTTGAATTTCTTATAGATCATAACTTACTTATAGCTAATAGGGGTTCAGAACCAACTTTTGTTATTAGAAATAGGCAAGAAGTAATCGATGTTACAATACTAAGTAACTCGAATACACTCACAATAGAACAGTGGAAGGTATTAAAGGAGGAAACATTCTCTGATCAGAAAATCATTGAATTCCTGATACCAGACACGAACGATTCCCCAAAATCATATAGGAACCATATAAAAACTAACTGGGACCTTTTCAATATGGAAGTGGGAAAGAACTTAAGAACTCTCCAGACAGATGCTGCGTATGCACCAGAGAGTACAGACATGAATGCCGAGAATCTAAGAAAAATCCTAGGTAAAGCGCTCGAAAAATCATGTCCCCTACAAAAGAGGAGTAACAGAAAATCGACTCCTCCATGGTGGACAAAAGAACTGTACGACATTAAGAAAGAAACTAGAAAACTTTTTAATGTAGCAAAACGTACAAGACTAGACCACGACTGGGAAACTTACAAATCCAGTCAAAGAAAATTCAAAGCAGTAACGCAACAAGCAAAGCGATCTTCGTGGAAATCCTTTTGTAGTAAAATGGAAAGCACCGCGGAATCAGCTAGGCTCAGGAAACTACTTGCTAAGGAACCAGTAGCCTTGGGATCTCTCAAGGACCCCAACGGCAACTGGACAGACTCCTGCAATGAAACACTCAAGCTCCTCCTTGAGACTCACTTTCCGGGATGCATTAATGAGCATAACAATCCGGAAGAAGAGCACTACACGGAGCACATAACAACAGCGGAGATTATTACGGAAGAAAGGATAAAATGGGCCATTAATTCCTTCTCTCCATATAAATCTCCGGGTATTGACCCAAAGCTGGGAAACCTAGTCACACTACCGCCAAAGACTTTAGGCCAATCAGTTTAACCTCTTTTGTTTTAAAAACTTTTGAGAGACTGATTGACATTTATATTCGTAGTAAACTGAGTCCAGAGGTATTATCCCCAGCTCAGCATGCGTATACGAAAGGCAAAGGTGTAGAGACAGCACTCCGCAGTGTCGTCAGCACCATAAAAAGACACTAAGGGACAAGGAATATACTCTAGCCGCCTTCTTGGGCATTGAAGGTGCCTTCAACAACGTCCAAGGGGTAGTGGTAGAAAGAGCCTTAGTAAACCTAAATGTGGAGAATACCATTATTAAATGGATAATGTGCATGCTTAAAAGAAGATGCATCTACGCAGAGTTAGGTGGTGAAATAATTAAGGTGTCAGCATCTAGAGGAACCCCTCAAGGCGGAGTCCTATCACCCCTTCTTTGGGTACTCGTTTTAAACGAGATTCTGATTGAACTTAGACTTAGCGGAGTCAAGGCAGTAGCATATGCTGACGACTTAGCACTGTTAGTGACAGGAAAATTCCCATCCACTCTAAGTGAGCAAATACAGGACGCCTTATCTATGGTTGGTAACTGGACCAGAAGCTGCGGACTTGCGGTTAACCCACAAAAGACAGAACTGGTCCTCTTCACCAATAAAAGGATTATACCGCAATTTAATCAGCCATCTATTGAGGGTACTCCACTACAAACATCAGAATACGCAAAGTATCTTGGCGTGATTCTGGATAGAAAATTAAATTGGAGCCTCCATATAAAAGAACGAGCAAAGAAGGCAATAATAGTCTTATGCGCTTGCAATAGAATCTTCGGCAAAACCTGGGGACCTAGTCCCAAAATTATCATGTGGTTGTATACGGCGGTGGTTAGACCTATACTCACATACGGTAATTTAGTCTGGTGGCAGGGGTTGTGCAAGGTCAACAACCTTAAGACTATGACTGGAGTCCAAAGAATTGCCTGTATTGGCACTACTGGGGCTATGAGATCCACCCCTACAGCGGGGCTGGAGGTAATTCTCAATCTTAAACCCCTAGACCTTTTCGTACAAGAATCTGCAGCAAACAGTGCCTTGCGGCTAAGCCAAACAAAAAACTGGAAATTCAGTACAACAGTGCATGCACAGATTCTAGAGAAATTTACGGGTAGAAATGTATGCACAGACTACATTACTCCCCAAACGGATTTTATAAGACCATTTACTGTCTCTTTTCCCTACAGGGAAGAATGGCATGATAATCAAGTACCAATCCAGGCAACAACGATCCCCATCTATACAGATGGCTCCAAGATGGATACCGGCGTTGGCGCAGGTTTCTACTCAGAAACGCTCGGAATACCTGGCTCGATCAGACTCCCCGACCACAGCAGCGTCTTCCAAGCTGAGGTTCTGGCGGTGACAACCGCCGCTAAGCAGGCTGCAATGACGGCAATACCACAGGCTGATATTACCTTCTTCATTGACAGCCAAGCGGCAATAAAATCGACTTCCGTCATAGAAATAAAATCGAGGCTTGTAAGAAGCTGTCGCGAAGAGCTGCAGGCTCTTGGCGCGCAGCACACTGTAAGACTCTGCTGGGTCCCCGGGCACAGTGGTGTCCCAGGAAATGAAAGAGCCGATGAACTGGCAAGAAAAGGATCTTCCCTTGAATTAAGGGATGCTGACACTACAGTAAAAACCCCACCATGTTACCTTAAACAGGTGATTGGAGATAAAACACTGATGGCAGCAAGCGAAAGATGGAGTGCCCTTGATTCCTGTGTTATTACAAGGAAAATGTGGCCACTATATGACAAACAAAAGACCAAGAGAATCCTTCAAATGAACAAGAATTCTTTGTCCTCTCTTACAGGTGTTATCACCGGACACAACATGCTGGGCTACCATGCAAAGAAATTAAAACTCAGCACAGATGAACTCTGCAGAGGATGTGGGGACGAGGAGGCGAATGAGGATACCCCTCATTTCCTCTGTCACTGCCCTGCACTCTGTCATATCAGAAACAATATCCTGGGCAGATATTTCTTCCAGGATTTAGAAGAACTCTCCGGCAAGTCTGTGAATGACTTGCGCAAGTTCATCAACGCATCGGGATGGTTTGTAAACCCGCTAAGTTTTTCATAGGTTTTTTTTGCATTGGTTCCATATAAGGGAGGCATAACCTCCAGGGTATCACAAGGGGTCTACATTGACCTAAATGTGACAGACGCAGGATTCTCTTGCCCCGTCAGCCCAGTAACCTAACCTAACCTAACCTACATATATGAAAGATATGGGTGGGATTTCTAAACTTGGAAACTTGGATGGACCGTCATAGTTTAAATGTATTTCAGAGCTTAGAAAGTTTGAATATTTGCTGAGTTTATTTATTTTACGTCACAGAAACTTTCGTTTCTTATTTCCTGAAATTCAACTAACAATGTTCGGAAAAAACCAAACTCATCTTGTATAATAAAAGATTCCAAAATGGAAGCCACCCAAATTGAAGGGTATTCGCTTTAGCCTCTTTACCAAGGCCAGAGTGTTATATTCAAATCCAAGCTAAATGGAAAACAGGATATAGAAGAGAGCATAAAAAGGGATTTTCGATGCCTTTTACGCAATGCTATGCAATGGTTGTACATCGTGACTGTAAAGCACATTACTTATTACATTATGTTGTTTTATGGCAAGCGGTTTACATCTCAGCAAGGTAAAGAAGAATTACTTGTCGGGATAAAACGGGGTCTCCATAGTCCACACGAAAGATCTGAAACTGGACTACAACCCGTAATGCTCATTACGAAGATCGTGTTAGCTAAAGGACCTCTTAGATTAAGAAATAACATGAATAAGAATCCCAGCTCTTTTGAAAATCGATGCTTGCAAGAGAATTAAAGGTCTGAATTCAACAGGAATATCAAAGTCGTCATAGCAGACAAAGAAGACGGGAATGCTCTCAACCAGGAGTTTTGGTTCCACTTGTAGCAAACTAAAGAGCCAAAGTTATTGGTGAAGGAAGAGGTAATATAAATTCTAGTAAAACTTGAAGGGAGACTCGAATCTGGGATTGCTTTTGACTTTGACATTGACTTTGAGTGAGGCGAACGGAGGAACTTTGAGGAGGTGCTGAGTTAATGCAATTTTTAGCGAAAGGAAGGTGGAGAAGAACTTGTGCCTGAAGTCATACTGGAATTGGTTTGGCAAATGCGTGGGAAGAATAGAGACAAAGTTTTAACTTTGAAGCTCCAGTTTGGATCAAGGTTCGGAGTTATGCTAATCAGACTTACGTCTACGTTTAATAAAGTTTAGTTCTAGACTTATAAACATTACTATTGAAATCATAGACATTACTAGGCTAGTAAGGACGAGCAAAAAGGAGCAAGGCCGGAATAATCAGTCCAACGCCCCACAAAAGGGTATCACGATGGACCTAAGTATGGTATAGCTGTACTGCTACATCACCCCGCTAACCAACCAAACTTAAGTGAGCGCCTAAGGATATTGGCAGAAGACGGCCATTTGGTGGTATCCGGCGTTAATGAAGGTGCTTTTTTCAAGGTTATTACGGATGTTGTTGTAGTCGTCGTTGATTTTGGTTAAAGGTTTTTAATTATGGTTTCCAAAATAACATCTTCGTGACGCTCTGTGGGTTCTCGCACTTCAGCGCTTACCGATATATTGTAAGGAGAACTCAGCTTGTTTTAGGTCAGACTTGTGTCTTTACCAATATCGCTTTAATTACACGAGAAGCTGCTTCCGCGTGCTGCTATCATCTTATTTATTTATTTATTTATTTATTTTATTTATTTCAAATATAATGTTCTCTGTACATATAAGAATCAGATTCTTTTAGCTTATACAGGAGTTTATAAACAGTTAGCAGCACAATAGCAATAATGAAAAATAAAAATCCGAAAACAAGATTAATTAACAGAAAAATTACAACGAATACCATAGAGGAGAAGCTTCAATTTTGAATAGATAAAAACGAGAATGCAGATAATAGAAAATTCTTTCTCTGGTTGATTTTCCGTCTAACGTTAAGAGGTAAGTTATTCCAAACACTTACGGCATGAACAAAAAATTGTCTACGGGAAGTTAAACATGTATGAACGGGCGGGATTAAAGAAAAGCTACGACCGGAAAGCGGAAACAAGATTTTCTCAAATAAATAAGTTGGTTGCTGCGTATGGATAAGCTTATGTAGAAAAATAATTACTCTATAGTTTAGAAGACTCTGGAGATCGCATCCGAGGAGTTGACGGGTGAAGGTGGAGACGTGGTCGTATCGTCTGAGGTTAAAAACATATCTTGCAATTGAGTTAACTGCAACTTTAAGTTTACTAAACGACTCTGAGTCGCAGTCAGCAAATAATTCGCAACCGTAAGTAAAAACTGGCACAATGAGTGCTTTAACGAGTCTTAACTTTGTTTTAACCGGAAGAGAACCTCTGGTTAAGGACAGGCCACGAAGTGCCGCATATATTTTACCTACCACGCTGTTGATGTGGTCATTCCAACTAAGCGAGTTGTTAAAGGTAATTCCTAAATTTGTAGTTTTAGAAGCAAATTGAATTGGCGTGTTATTAAGCAAGATTTGGGGGATGGACTGTAACTGTAGATGTCGTTTATAAATCGGGAGAATCATTGATGAAATAAAACTGTCATTTGACGGGATTTAGAAGTAAATATCTAGTTAGCGATAAAAGTTGAGAGAGTCATAAGTCATTAACAAGTGTGAAGCCAAAGTGGTAGTTTTTAGTTCGAGAGGTGTTTTTATTTATGTCGTCACTTACGCACTTAATCGAGAGCACTGCATGCGATAGAGAGATATCTCTACACTGGCGGTTATTGATATAATATTTTATGCGATATTAAGCAGGAGTTTGCCTCGATAGCTCTGCAAGACATATAATCGCCTTTCACCGAAAGAATATCGTCTTCACAAACGAGGCAGAAAGCCACGGGAGCAGAAGTATTTTCAGTAGCACTGAGTATAAAGCCGTCCTTTTGACTAACAAATTCCTGTGGTGTTTTCCATGCTACTCAGTTAAGAAACCAGCTTAGGCCGTCCTATAGCAGTGGATCTAACAGCAACGGAATGCGATTAACTTTAAAGTGCAGTGTCTCTTGCCATCATGCTTGGCTCCTAAAAACATTAGAGGGACGGAAATGAATTGGACATGCTATCAGCTGACAGACAAGTACTAAGCCTTCAATACAGGTAAGAGCTTCATTGGTATTGTCACAATAATTTTGGCTATAGAACAACGAATAAACACTGGTGGCTGTGCCAAAGCCCATAATTTGTGCCTGACAATCGACATTAAAACATCAAATATCCTTATATTTTCTTATCCTGCATTCCCCATTCGACCAATTATATTAAAACTTGGTTTAATAAACAATGCAAGGACGCTACAGCTGCAAAGAAAAGAGCCTTTAAGGGTTGGCGTTTAAATTCAACTGACCGAACAAGATAAAATCGTATAAGTCATCGTCATAGGTGCAACCAAACCATGGAAACTACAAAGTCATATTACAATGTGAGAATACCGAATACTTTTTGAATGTTTCAGTGGATCAGGCCCTTTTTGGCCAATGACCAAAGTGATTAAAACAATTTCAGCTTCTTTTCGTTCCTTCCCTTAGTGACGGTTCGCCAGGCAGTCAACAAAACCACAAGAAAAAGCTGATATTTTTGCAAATATGTTTTCAGAAAATTTTAATCATGATCCCGGATGCAATTGTCACTGAGAAATTGCATCCATTCGCTACATTGAGCGAATGGACCATAATGCTTCAGCCAAGAGGATCTTCGACTCCGAGCCCCCAGGTTCGACAAGTCAAGGACCAAGCCATCGCGGATGCCAGAGCGTTTCGACATCTCCAAAGCTTTTGATTGAGATTGGCATATTGCCCTGATGAGCAAACTGACTCCTTGGGGAATACCAGATAAACAGTAGTCGACGTAAATTAAAATGTAACGACAGCACTCTTACATCTCCCTTCTCGAATGTCAAGCCTGTAATTGCAAGCATTGATTATCGTAAAAGAAGCGAGAAAATAATTTCTTTTAACCCATATCTGGATAAAATACGCAATGTGGGGCAGAGCTAATCTGCATGGCTCCTGTATGGCTCCTGTTATATCGAAACTCGCAATACGTTGAAGCTTCTGGAGCTTGTTTGCCGTTGTCGGTTCAAGTACTTTCGGCCCCCAAACGATAGTGTCGTACGTGATAAAAGGTCTTGCCATCATCGTATACAACAAGTGTATCATTTTGGGGCTAAGACCCTAAGTTCTGCCCTACAGGCGCCTACTAGCCCACATGGCTCTAGCTCAGTAAGGGTTGCGCTGGTCAGGACATCAGCATAGCCTATGGATTTATAGCCTAGTCTAGTGTAGACTGACTAATAGACTGTCGATGACAAGTGACCATAAGAGCGGGGAGAGTACCCCTACTTGGGGACAGCCGCTTGCTACCGTCACAGACACCGATAATCCTCCGGAGGAGAAGGTTATAATTCGACTTTCCAACATGACTCTGATCTATTGACATGTCGTATCCTCGATATCTTTACTACTGATCTGCCTGGCAATCGAGTCGTATTCGGTGTTATCGAAGCACCCTCAACGTATTGTCTAATATTTTTATATGTTTAGCTCGAATAAAGAGTTTTCTAACATTTTTCCTGATTTTAGCAAGTTGGTCTTTCCACCAGGGAACATAATGTTTCTTCATACCGGTTTGAATAACACAACTACTATGGTAGGAGGTTATCAACAACTTGCTGTGCGTGCACTCAGTCGATGAAACTACCATATCCGTTTTTGAGAGGACTCATGGTCTCAGTGGTTAGTGTGTCCGACGGCTGCAGGAAATAAACCCCCAATGAAATAACCCCCCAAATGAAAGATGAAATAACTCCCCAAAATTTGTATGGAGGTGGGGATTTATTTCATCATTAAGCCCCAAAATTGGGGACTTATTTCATGGGTTTATGGGGACTCATTTCATACTTCAAATTGGGGGGGTTATTTTACAGTGAAATAAGCCCCCAAATTCAACTATGAAATAAGTCCCCAAATTTGGGGACTCAAAGTGCAATAAGGCCAAGTGCTAAAATAAAACCTCGCAACTAATCCAAATCAAACAGTGACCCCAAGCAGGGGGGGGGGGGGGTTGCAGGGGGGCAGCATGGGATGGGATCCCATAAACAGTGCAATGCGTGCGCCCCCTGCTTGGGGTCACTCTTGGATTTGGAGTAGGTGCGAGGTTTTATTTTAGCACTTAGCCTTATTGCACTTTGGGTAAATGAATTCGTATGGCCTTATTTCACTTTCAGAAAGCCATAGTGAGTCATAACACCTTGAACACTTGAAATCCATTTTAGGGAATTATTTCATACTTATTTGGAGACTTATTTCATACCATTTTGGGGAATTATTTCATCTTTGATTTGGGGAGTTATTTCATTTTTCATTTGGAGGGTTATTTCATTGGGGGGTTATTTCCCGGAGCCGTGTCCGACTACTGCTCGAAAGGTCCCCGGTTCAATTCCCAAGTAACATCTAGAAATCTTTTCCACTGCCCAACCTCTTTTTCTTGTGGCAAACAAGAGTATTAATCGTCATGAGAAGCTTCTCAAATGTGCCGTTCGGATTCGGCATAGAATTGTAAGTCTCTTTCACGTTTAGGCCCCGCATAGGGCTTAATATTTATTTATTTTTTTTTTTGTCTGACAGCGAGACTTCATCGGACACATGCCAATTTTCAATCAAATTTTCTATAAATGGACTAGCGAGGTCAGTAACTTCTTCGCGAATCGCATTTATAAAGGTTGGTTTTGAACCTTTAGTAAGAATTTATTGGCTTGAATTACTATCTAAACATTTATGTATGGAATTCGACTTCGTTCATATGTCCATCACGGGAACGTATGCAGCGGCCGATAAATTGAACCCAATTGTCGATGACTAGGCCGCACATTTCGACCGTTACAGCCGCTATTTCTCGTTCAATATTGGCTCTGAGCTCATCTAACGTCGCCGGCTTGTTGGCATAGACCAATGATTAAATGTAGCCCCATAAAAATAAAGTTCAGAGGCGTTCAATCACACGATCTCGGCGGCCAAAAGTCGGGTCCGTTTCTGAGATAATACGGTCACCGAACTGAGACTTCAATAACTCGATTGTTGCACCCGCTGTGTGGTTTGTGGTAAAGAAATAACGTTCCAACATGCACACTACAAAATGTAGCGAATACCATATAAACCGTAATGTGACGGTCATTTTCATCGACGAAAAAAAAAACGGCCCAATGATGCCACTGGCATGAAAACCGCACCAAACAGTATTGCGGATGAAGTGCTGTTTCATGAAGCACATGAGGGTTCTCACCTGTCCGGTAACGCATATTTTGCTTATTGACGAAGCCGTTTAATCAAAAATGCGCTTCATCGCTGAAGATGATTTCGCAATGAATTTCTTCATTTTCTTCCATCATGTCCAGAGCCCAATTCCAGAACGTACGTCGCTTCATATTATCAAGTGGCCTTAGTTCTTGAATCAGCTTGATCTTGTAAGGAGGTAGGCCAAGATCCTTAGGCGGAATTCGCCATAATGTGGTCTGGGAGAGGCCCAATTCTTGAGAACGCCGTGAAATTGACTGATTTGGCTGGTTTGCGACGGACGTCTCTACGGCAGCAATATTCTCCACACTTCGCGGGTAAAACGTAGTCTCACTGGCACGGCAGCATCAAGCAGAAAATATTCTGACTCAAATTTTGTCACTGGACTATGAATTGCTTGGCTACTGGGACGAGAAATACGGCTGAAAATTGGCGTCAACGCTCTTAAAGTTGCGACCACCGACTCGGAAATTCGGTAGTAAATTTTAATTATTTATAAACGTTGTTCCTTCGTGTACTTCATCATGATGAAAATGTTGATTTTACTGAATATTTTGACATTGACAGTTTGGTAATCGGTTTAAGGGTGCGTTCACACTGAAAGTTTGAAGTTGTCAATTTGCTATTGAAAGACGCTTTATATCTAAATTTAAAAGTTATAGTCGATTTTAAATCATAGAATAACCTTTGTTTCTTAAAATACTAAATACAAAACAAACTTATCACGCTATCTGTTATTCGGTGTTTATGACGTATGAACGTCAGCGTCTAGAACGCCATGCCGGGCCTTGGTGACTTCCTCTTTTATAATGTTTTCGATGCAAATTTGTAAGGTGTCATCGCAGCTTTGTCTGTTTACGTTAACGAGGTTGGTTGAAGTCTTTATTTGTTAACCGAAACACATTTCCAATGTTGTTTTATTTGGTTATTTGGCAGACAAGATATGATTATAGTTATATCTTTTTTTGTTTGCTAGGGGAACCAGTATGATATGGGAAACCAGTCTACCACATGCACATGCTGATAATACTTTTTAGTTCACCACGATGTAGCATGGTGTGGCGCCACTCAATACACTTAACATAAAATAAAGTAAACGCATTGATTGAATAAAAATTCCACAGGGCAGGTATCATTAAGTATCTCATCCATGCTTCAAATATTTATACATATGTAACTGCCACTCGAGTGGCGCCACTGAAGTAGTATTTATTGACTTTTATCTAATTAGCACTTGAAGTGGCATTGTATTGTATTGTATGTGCAGTGGGGTCATCGGTAGATGACAAGCACTTAGACCTATTGGTCCATTGTACTTCAGCATAGCTGCCCGCTCGCTGGTTATTGGCGATTAGTAAGATATAGTGAGGGAGAACCTACCAGTAGCCTTGGCAAAGCGAAGAATGTTACGAGTAGCAAGTTCAATGTCCCCCATCTCATCTTCGTTGACGAATTGTTTGCCTATAGTGGTGAGCCTGGTTCTGGCGAAAGCCGGACATTCACAGATGAAGTGAGATACCGTTTCATCCGCCTACAGGCAGCACTCACATAGGCCCGAGCTCCTAATGTGGATGGTTTTGAGGTGCTCGTTAAGAGGACTGAAATCGGTGACGAGACCAATCAAGGGTCTCAAGTCTTTCCTGTTTAGTCCAAGCAAAAACTTAGCTCCGCTGATTTTCGGACCGTCCACTAGCTTCTTCGAATACCTGCATGAGACCAGATCATGCCAGTATTCGGAATGTTGTTGGCGTAGAGCCGAATCCATTTCACGTTTGTGGACGGATGAGCAGCATCCTATAGATGGTTGTGGGCCAATGAAGGCTGTTGAAGAGCCCTTCCTGGCCAGAGCATCCGCTCTTTCATTTCCCTCGATACCTGTATGCCCAGGAACCCAGGCAAGTGATACCGAGTTACATCTACCCAGACGGTAAAGCTTAACCATGGTTTCCTCAACTATTTTTGAGTTGAGAGAACCAGCCGAACAGGCTTTGATAGCGGCTTGGCTATCTGAGCAGATGTATAAGGTTTTACCCTTAATCCTTCTCCTTAACAGGATATTTGCGGCAGTAGCAATCGCAAAGATTTCTGCCTGAAAAAAAGGTTGTTTGTCTACCCAAGGCTGCAGATAGATTTATCCGACAGTCTCTAGAGTAGACCCCGGCTCCGGAGGTACCGTCAATGATTGAGCCATCGGTATAGACGATGACATCACCCGGCTTAAAGCCATTCCACCCCTCACTGTTCCATTCCTGCCGTTCAGGAAGGATGACCTGAAAACGGCGCTCAAAGACTTGCTTCATGCACACAGTGTCAAGTGCTCCTCCCCGATGGCCAGGTAGGCTGTCATAGAGAGCTCTGTACCTAGCACCTCTGGCCCCATCGCCGAGATTGACCTGCCGTCCAAGTACTACACACATACGGTATAGTGATTTTCTGGCCTCACTCTCAGCAAGGAACTGCAAGGGAGGTAAACAGAGCAACACTTCCATAGCAGCAGTGGGAGTTCCTCTCATCGCACCTGTAATGCATAAGCACGCAAGGTGCTGTAGCTTCGACAGTTGACGTTTGAGGATGTGAGCTCTAGCCCACCATACAATCGCACCCTACATAAGGTATGGCCTAACGATGCACGTGTAAATCCAGTGAACCAGCCTGGGACTAAGTCCCCAGGTTCTGCTGAACATCCTACGGCACTGCCAGAGAATGTTAGTTGCCTTCGAAATCCTAGCAACCAAATGTTCAGAAAAGTTAAGCTTTGGATCTAACACAATACCCAGATACTTAACCTTGCTTGATAGCTTTAGTTGAGTGCCCTGGAAGTAAGGCCACCTCACTTGAGGTATTGCCCTTCTACTCGTGAACAGCATCATCTCAGTCTTCGCTGGGTTGACTGACAGAGCTTGCTCGCGGCACCAACTCCCAACAATATTGAGCGCTGTTTCCATCTGCTCACAAAGAGTTGGTAAAAACCTGCCGCTGACAATAATGCACACATCATCAGCGTACCCAATAACAGGGTGACCTTCCCCATCAAGTCTTCTCAACAAGGAGTCGACTAACAGGTTCCACAATGTAGTGGAAAGTACACCGCCCTGCGCAAAGCCTTTAATAGCGCGCACAGTTCTGACGCAGCCGCCAACAGCAGCTGTAACTTCTCTGCTCCTAAGCATTTCCAGGATCCGTTCCACAGTTGTGGAATCGACGCCCTTCAGTGTTAAGGCAGACTCAATTCTGCAAAAGGTGGGATTGTCAAAGGCACCCTCAATATCCATGAAGACAGCAAGAGCATAGTTCTTGCGGTCGAGCGCCCTACGCACTCTGGCCGTCAGATCCGTTAATGCCGTCTCAGTGGACTTGCCTGAAGTGGCAACTTAAAGCAAAAATGTTTTTATCTGACGCCACCTGTTTAACGGAATAAGCCTAAATTCACGCTTTAACAGTGATTGCATTGCTTAACTAATCGTGCCTTCTCATGGTCTAGTACGATCCGGTTTGAAAGAACGCATTTGTAAAGGTTATGTGATGTCGAAACTATCTGACTTACGTATTTTCACCACGTTAAAGCGCCCTCGGCAGTCTTGTTTCATCACAAGGATATCGCCTGAAAATCGAATTAACCCAATTGACCCAGCCTAAGTCAATTATTTGCTCCCTTTGTGTGTTTCACAGTCAGTCATGGCTTAAACTAGTTAACCCATTCTCCCATGCCTGCTGAATACAAACTCACACGTATTTATCATGGCAATTCGTTATGCTTAACCATTCGAGCATACCTTTGTATCTTCACCTTTCACGTGCATATGTATGCCTTACGATATCAGAATACCAATGACCTCTTTCCTAGCTGAAAATAAATGTAAGGAAAACGTCTATCTAGGTGTACAACATTAACCTATAGCGAAGTCAAATATTAAATTTTATGAACGCTATCCCGGAGGCGGTTGTATCTCCATCTCTTCTCTCGTTACTGAGCCGCATTTTCTCCTACAGGGCTGATTTGGTACTTATCGGTGAAGACATTTTTATAAAATTGTATTAACCTGACTTGTACGTTGTTGTATTCGCTTCGTCCTCGCATCGTACACCTAATTTTCAATATACCAATAACGATGTCAGATGAATTCTCTTACTAGGTCAGTAGGTGTGCTCTGGAATGTTTTCGGCATGTAATAGCTTGAAATTGAAGCTCACATCGATTAATGTACACAAAAAAAAAAAAAACTGAAAGGCATTCCCTTGCTGTATAATTATCCTTTCGGCGAGATACAAACGATTCTTTGAAGGTGAAATTAACTTTTCTTTATCGTTAGGAAAAAACGACTTCTTTCAAGAGCTTTCCTTTGAGTAGACGTCATCATGATGCTTCTCTCGCAGTGCATGCAACTAATATGTACTTTCATCACCGCACGATGCTTCCAAGGACCCTTTCTTCTACAAAAGAGGTGGAGTTAATGAATTATTTTACAGGCTCTATTGTGTGCTCTGAGTGGTAAGGTTTTTCCATATTTACAGAAGGCAAAAGCCCGTTCATTCTTAGCGGAAAGGAGAAAAAAAAATCAGCATGGCCCTCTCACAGGAAGTACACTTAACTTGTATGCTATATGCCACCCGACATACAGCTTGGCAGAGGAAATCTATTATCCTTTTGAATACGCGTGCGGTTACAAGAAGGGGAATCTGTTTCTTTAGCACACTTTTTCAAAGGAAATATTGTTTTGTGGTAATTGCTTCCGAAGTTGGATGTTGGGAATCGTTAGTGCTGGTGTAGGTCAAGTGATGTCAAGTGTTGAATGGAATGGAGAAAGAATTTTTAGTTGATGATATTATTTGACAGAATATGATTGACAATTAGGGCGGTGTTGTGGGCGGTCTGAGCGGATGGAAAAGCTACAACCAACTGAAGACTTCTTCTCAGCGGTCATTATTTTCGTATGCATTAACCCAAATCCCTATTATTATTTATTCACTATTCTTTATTTAACAAACTTTGTATTTACTTAGTCTACTATAACAGTATTGAAAATAAGAATAGGTAGTGAGAATAGTATTTGTACAGTAACAAATAGTGATAATGTCACTTCATAAAAAATAGTTTAATTAATTAGGTAGGATTAACATTTTATAAGTTTATACAGAATTTTACAATAAATTAACAATAAAAGAGAAATAAAACGTTAATATAAAAGAATATTTGTACATAAACAGCAATAGAACAATTTACATATTTAGACAGCACAGGGCAGGAAAACTTGAATTTCGTGATCAAAATCAAGAAGCCACATTTTTACACATTTTAGGAATTGGGACAAAGATCTTATTCCTCGGATATTTAGAGGAAGTTGATTAAATAGTTTGCACGACACGATGGAGTAAACGTTTCTGAATATAGTAGTACGGAAAGGAGGAATATCGACAGCATCAGTTGAAGTGCTTCGCAAATTGCGAGTATTGGAAATGGGGCTCTGTAAATAGCCACCTCTGATAAAAAAGATTTTCGAAACTTTGAAATAGTACAAATGTTTTAGTGGCAGAATTTTCAATGGTCTGAACAAAACTATAGAAGGATTGACCTTACATACTTTTCTTAAAGCACATTTTTGCAAAACAGTCAATGGTTTAATATTTGTTTGGTAAGCCCCACCCTAGCAACTTATCCCGTATTGGAGCTTTGATTGAAATATACCATAATATACCATTTTTAAAGTTTTTTTGTCACAAAATTGTTTAAGGCGATAAAAGTTACGTACGGTAGATCGTAAATATTGTTTCAGAATCGAAATGTGTTTAGACCAACTCATATTTTTGTCGAAAGCAATGCCTAAATATTTAAACTGATTAGTTGTTTCAATTTTAAAACATAGGGACGGGCTACAGTCCGCTTGGGCGAACTATTGGATACCCTATTCTTTTCCCTATCCCTATCATAAGTGGGTGTGACAAAAGTCTTAGTATGGTTGAATTGTTAAGAACGCTCCACATATTTTGTTATATAACATTTAAAGGATTTTATCAAAAAAAAAAAACGAAACTTTTGTAAAAAAACGCTCCCTAGCTCAAACTTTGGTTTTTCAATAAAATTGTTTTACTTAATTGTGAGCGTGTCAGTGGGCGGATTTAAAAAAAAAATAACACATGAGCATAAAGGGCCCCTAGAGAGTATATATTATAAATTTCAGCTCCCTAGCTCAAATTTTGGTTTTTCAATAAAATTGTTTTATTTAATTGTGGGCGTGTCAGTGGGCGGATTTTGAAAATTGTATCTCCCGAGCAGTTTTAGGAGTCATAGATCATATATAAAATAAAATTTCAGCTTTCTAGCTCAAAATTCGATTTTTTCGAAAAAATTGTTTTTTGAGTTTGTGGGCGGATTTCAAGAATTCGTAAACTTGATTATTTCGGGACCCTAGAGAGTATATGGTTAAAATTTCAGCTCTCTAGGCCCAGTTTAAAGGCCTAATTTTTGCCGACAGACGGACAGACGGACGGACATGGCTAGATCGACATTACTATCGATGCTGATCATAAATATAGTAACTTTTAGGGGTCTACGGGCAATATTAAGGTATGTTACAAACTATGCGTCAAAATTAATATACCCTTAGAATAGGGTATAAACAGCGTGTGTTACAAGATGCCTGCTCAAATAATATTGTCCTTGTGGATTCCTCAGTACAAACACAATTTGACACATTTGACCATTCGCAATTGTTTGCATGAAAGGAAATTTCAAAGCTAATGGACTCTTGCATATTAAGTTTGAATTGCATTAATTTAGTTTTATTGCTAACAACTAGTTTGTGTTCCGAAAACCAAAATCCCAAGATGTGAACATCATGATTTATGTCCGCGCGGTTAAGAGGACTATCCGAGCGGTATGCAATGCCAAGATCATCTGTAAAAGTTGTTGCTTTCCCTTTGAACGGTTGGCTAAATAAGGAGTTGTATGTAAATAAGGAAGATTATGGGACCAAGGACTGATCCCTGAGGCACACCCAAGTTCATGCTTATCGGTCTGCTAACAAAGTTACATACTACAACTTTTTGAGTTCTATCCTTTAGTTAGGACTCAAACCAGTTGTGTATAAAACCACGAAATCCTGCATAGTGTAATTTGTTTAGTAGAAGTCTGTGGTTGACCATGTCAACAGCTTTGGTAATGTCTACAAAAAGTCCGGTGCAACATTTTTTGTTATCCAGAGCTTTATAAATGAAGGAGCAAAACCCCAAGAGGGCATCTGCTGTAAAAAAGACCGTCCCTAAAACCAAACTGAGCAGGACTTAGGAAATTTACTTTTGCCAGGGAACTCAGCACTCATTACATTATCTGGGAAAACAACGGTCGAAATACTTAAGTTAAAAACATAGGCTAATATGTTTACAACATTAAGTGCTATGCTCTTGAGGGTGTGTTGAACATTCCATCATAACCACAAGATCTTGAGCTATAAAGTAAACAGATAATTTTATACAGTTCTGTTATTTCCTCATAAAAGAAGCTATTATTTAGTGGACGTCCAATATAACGAATGATTAATATTTGAGGTCGTTCGTTAAAACGAATGTGTTCGTTATATCGAAGGTTTTTTTTTACGTTTTGATACATATTAGGTTGATTGAAAAATGAGTGTGTATTTTATATATTAGATGAACATCTTCTTTTTATTTAAAATTTAATTATACATGAGAAAAAAAATCGCAGATTTTTCATGATCGTTCCTTTGGCGAAGAAGCCATTTGTACAATCGATTTTCCATGGTTGGAAACTCTCCTTTACGCATGGACTTCCTTTGAAAAGATCTATATGTACGAGTATATGTAAGGATTTTTTTTTTTAATTCTACAAACTGTCGACTTTGGCACACCGAATAGTAGAGAAATTTCCTAAACTTTGACACCTTTATTACAATTATTTTAATGTAAGTCGATTACGTTGAGTTTTGGAATTCATATTTGTAAGAAAAAACGACCGTTCAGTTTGACTTCATATATTAGAGTAAGTAATAACAAGAAAGAAAATTAAAACTTAGTACATGAGATAGGTAAATATGACAATATTATATATAAGAGCATGAGGGTTGCCACTTTACATTATTATTGGAAATAATACTAATAAACCCTTCCTCAACCCTTCCGCACCAGACAAAAATAAAACCAATCCACTATAGGACTTCCGATCCACCAGATTGGATCCCCAATCAGCATCTGTGAAGCAAAGAAGATTTGGATTTAATGCTTTATAAGTTAACATACCCTTCGGATAAGTTTTTAAATAACGAAGAACATGCTTCGCCGTGGTAAAATGTTCTTGGTTGTGGATGGCTGTGAAATTGAGCCAATTTTGACACAGTGTGGGCGATATCTGGCCTCGATACAATGGCTAAATATGTAAGTCCTCCAATTAAAGCCTGATAATGTTTCACGCTGAAACCGGAACAATTCTTTTCTTCGCACTTCTGCAGCATTGTTGCACGAGGAAGAGGTGTAGTAGCTCCTTTACATTCCAGCATGTTCCAACGTTGCATAAGTGTAGTGTCATATCCGGCTTGATGAATAGTTATTTCACCTCGTAGTCCCTTTCGTTCGATTTCCATTCCTAAATAGAATTTTATAGGTCCTCTATCCTCCGCCTCGACTTGTTTAGTTAACTTTGCTATAATCTCTTTCATCGATGTCTCCGAAGTACATGCGAGTATGATGTCATCTATGTACAACGCCATGATATTGATTTCGTTCTTTCCCATCATGACATAAACGCAACTGTCAGCTTTGCATCTCGTGAAACCCATGTTGGTCTGTATCAAATTAATTTTCGTATTCCAATATCTACCAGATTGCTTGAGTCCGTATAATGACTTTTTAAGTTTGCATACTTTGTTGGGATTACTTTTGTCCACAAACGATTCTGGTTGCCGCATGAAAACTTCTTCTTCTAGCTCTCCATTCAAGTATGCTGCAACGATATCAATTATGGTTTACAAGTAGGGAATATTGGGCGGCTAGCGCAAGGATCATGCGTATAGTTGAATACCTTGCAACAGGCGCATAAGTTTCAAGATAATCTTCCCCTTCTTTTTGCAGGAATCCCTGTGCAACTAAACTGGCCTTGTACTTACTTATCGAGCCATCTGGATTTGACTTTGTTGAAAATACCCACTTCGAGCCAATAATATTTTTTTCTGGAGGACTGTCAACTAACTCCCAAGTTCCACTTTTTATTAACGCTTTATATTCGTTTTTCATGGCATTTAGCCACTCTTGACCATTAATAGATCCCAGCGCTTCTGTTACTGAAACCGGGTTTGCCACTACTCCAAAAAGAGTCTCCGTTATTAAGGAGTTAAAAAACGTTTTTCCGCTCCTTAATGTTCTGACTTGCCTCCTTTCCTCTTCCTCTTCTTGGACATTTGAAGTGGGCTCCTTTTCTCCTGACTGCCCTTCCTGGCCCTTATCGTCTTCATCTTCCGTTGTATCAGCAACCGCATCTTCTTTTTGGTTTTTTTTCTCTATATCTTCAGCATACAGAAAAAATTTGTCATTTGGTTCCTGCTTATTCGAGTCTATTCCTTCCTGGGAAAAGGTGTCTTCGAAAAATTTAACGTCCCTAGCTATAACTATTGATCTGGTCGTTCTGTTGTATAACCTGTATCCTTTTGTTGTATCCGCATATCCAACAAATGTATGCTGAGTTCCCTTGGGTAGAAACTTTGATTTGTTTCGTCCTTTCTCGAGTGCTACTACCTCACAACCGAACGTCCTGAAATGCGAAACTGATGGCCTTCTTCCCTTCCAACACTCATAGGGTGTCATTTGACCTAAAACTTTGGTTGGTGACCTATTTCTAATGTATGCAGCTGTGTTGATTGCCTCGGACCATAAACTTTGAGGGAGCTTTGATGACTCCAGAAGACAACGTGCCATTTCCACCAGCGTACGATTGGCTCTCTCAGCTATACCGTTCTGCTGAGGAGTGTAGGTGACAGTGGTCTGATGAAGAATACCATTTTGGGCTAAGAAACTTTGAAATTCGGAACTAAGATACTCTTTATCATTATCGCTTCTCAGGCATTTAAGTTTGCAACCTGTTTGGTTTTCGGCTTTGACTAAAAAGTGTTTGAACGCAGAAAATGCTTCTGATTTGTTTTTAAGAAACTGGACGTGAGTAAAGCGTGAAAAATCGTCAATGAACGTAATAAAATATCGAGACCCACCTTGTGACGAGATACGCATAGGGCCGCAAATATCGGTGTAAACCAGTTGAAGTTCTTTGGTTGAATTGACGTGGGAAAATACTGGGAAAGGCTTTGCACTAATCTTACAGATTGCACAGGTGGTACACGAAAAATTTGACTTAGGGTTAACCTTCAACCCGCGAGCCATATCACGTTTCGACAACGACAATAAATCATTAATGTTTAATTGGCCAAATCTTCTATGCCACAAATGTAAATTCGATTTTGAATTCTTTAACCCGACCACAGAGCTCACACTTTCTTTCGAACAGTCCAAGAAAGGCTTTATACAAATTCCGTTTACTTGTTCCAAATCAAATAAAATTTCACCAGATGGTTTCTTAACGAATGTCCTTTTGCTACCAAACTCCACAATATTTCCATGGCTTATGATTTTACTCACCGACAGAAAATACGAGTTCAATTCCGGTACATATAAAACGTCTTTCAGCAGCAAACAATTTTTACCGGTCTTTGCTTTGACATTTCCTATCCCTTTCGCAGTTACACAATCACCAGATGCCAGCATTACCTTTTTGTCGTATGCATATAGCGATGAAAACTGTTTTTTAGTGCTGAACATATGGCATGATGCCCCACTGTCTAAAATCCATGTATTGTGCTCTTCTTCATTTATAGGCGGCTGTAAGACAGCGAGAACTGAAAGAGATGACTCATTATGGTTACTATATCTACATTGCGCGCGTACGTGACCTCTCTTTCCACAACTGTAGCATTTAAACTTACGCATGTCCCGTATGTTACCGTTTGCTGTACCTTTTGAATGTTGACCAATGACTTCCGGTTCACCACCCGAATTTTTCTTCTCCGTAGCCCTTTTCCACCGAGGTGATTTTGCCGCAAACACATTTTCACAATTAGACATATGCTTCTCCGTACGTCGATGCATTTCTTCTATGACACGAATCTTCAACTGCTCCAAAGTTGGCAAATTATCCCGGCTTTCCATAGCTACCACGAAGCTATCCATTTCTTCAGGCAAACTGCATAGAAAGAAAATGCTAATGAGGTCATCCGGAATATCTACCTTTATCTCCTTCAGATCATCGACTGTTTTGCAAAATTCGTTCACTTCTGTTGCAAACTGCTCTCCAGGCTGTAGGCGAAACCGAACAAGCTTTTTAAACAGAGCGACTTTACATGCAGGACGATCACCGAGATGGACTTCTCGCAGCGCGTTCCAAGCGTCTTTGGCAGTTTTGCACTTTTTCACATGTATCAGTTCCGATGGCTTAATACACAACATTAATGTAGCAAGCGCTTTTTGGTCCACAATTTCCCACTTTAGCTTCTCCGGAGCTTCGGTAGGGCACTTCACAATAATTGGATTCCATAAATCTAACGTTATCAATAGACTTTTCATCTGTATGACCCACGTAGAATAATTCTCCGCGGACAACTTTTCTATTTGTGCAATCGCACTCATTTTTATCGACCAACGACAAAATTAAAAACACTTTTAATTAACAAAGAAAAAACGTGTTTGAGCTGGGCCCATAACCAATGTAAGAAAAAACGACCGTTCAGTTTGACTTCATATATTGGAGTAAGTAATAACAAGAAAGAAAATTAAAACTTAGTACATGAGATAGGTAAATATGACAATGTTATATATAAGAGCATGAGGGCTGCCACTTTACATTATTATTGGAAATAATACTAATAATATTAGAAGTAAAACAAAAAAGGAACACCAAAGAAATTAAAATCAACCGCACGAGACTGGCACGCTTTCTTAAATGAAAACATAGGGACGGGCTACAGTACGCTTGGGCGAACTGTTGGATACCCTATTCTTATTCCTATCCCTCATAAGTGGGCGTGACAAAAGTCTAAGTATGGTTGAATTGTTAAGAACGCTTTACATATTTTGTTATATAACATTTAAAGGATTTTATCAAAAAAACGCTCCCTAGCTCAAACTTGGGTGTTTCAATAAAATTGTTTTATTTAATTGTGGGCGTGTCAGTAGGCGGATTTAAAAAAATTAACACATGAGCATAAAGCGCCCCTAGAGAGTATATATTATAAATTTCAGCTCCCTAGCTCACTTTGAATTTTCAAAAAAAAAAAAATAATAATAATTGTGGGCGTGCCAGTGGGCGGATTTTGAAAATATTTACACATAAGCATAAAGGGCCCATAGAGAGTATATATTAAAAATTTCAGCTCCCTAGCTCAAATTTTGGTTTTTCAATAAAATTGTTTTATTTTTTTGTGGGCGTGGCAGTGGGCGGATTTTGAAAATTTTATATCCCGAGCAGTTTTAGGAGTCATAGATCATATAGAAAAAAATTCAGCTTCCTAGCTCAAAATTCGTTTTTTTCCAAAATTTTGTTTTTTTGAGTTTGTGGGCGTGTCTGTGGGCGGATTTCAAAAATTCGTAAACTTGATTATTTCGGGACCCTAGAGAGTATATGGTTAAAATTTTAGCTCTCTAGGTCCAGTTAAAAGACCTAATTTTTGCCGACGGACGGACGGACAGACGGACGGAAGGACGGACGGACGGACATGGCTAGATCGACATTACTATCGATGCTGATCATAAATATAGTAACTTTTAGGGGTCTACGGGCAATATTAAGGTATGTTACAAACTATGCGTCAAAATTAATATACCCCTAGAATAGGGTATAAAAAGGAACAATTAACTGCCACAATAGGATCAAAACAGAACGAAACATGTACATAATTATGTATGGATGGATACACATCCGCATTCTTTGGGACCAAGAACAATTCAATTCAATTCAATTCAATTTATTTTAACATAAAGTACAAGTAAGACATAGTCTTTATAGAGCACTAACAAAATTAATTTTACATTAGTTTTTCACATAAGTAGGTAGGTATGCATATTAAAGTTATTATATTCCCAGAAAGAAGATTAACAATTTAATTTAAAAGAAGAGTAAAATTGAGTGGAGAAAAGAAAAGAAGAGAAGAATAAAGAAGGAAAGAAGGAAGAAACCTCTACTGCTGTTCAGAAAAATATTTAAATATAGCTGTCCTGAATTTCAGAGTTCCCGATGTTCGCTTAATGTGTTCAGGCAAGGAGTTCCATAGCTTAACGGCGTAAGTAAAGAATAGACGCGACGAGTTATTATAATTATAAGGCTGAATTATTAAGTTAAAATTTCTATCCGACTGTGTGAATTGCAATTTCTCATAAAGATATCGTGGTGATTTTGAGTACAGTAAAAACTCTTTTATCCGGAATGCTTGGGACCGACAGTGTTCCGGATAATCGATTTTTCCGTATATTAGAGGTTACGAGATTTCGAAAATAAAACAGTTTTTTATAAGTACATACATATGTACATTTATATGTTTCTCAATTTAATTATTATATTTACATATATGTAAATACATTTCAGTGAACATTTCGCTACTATGTACAGTACATACAAGTGTTTTTTTAAAAAGAAATATATCTATCCAAGGTTTGTTGTCTTAGCAGTTTCGGTTTTATAAGTTTTATAAGTTTGTCTTGCAATCTGTAAAGCTGCATCACTTTTTGTTGGGAAATAAAGTTTTTTTCTTTGCGGTAATGAGGCTTTAGACTTATTATTACTCCCTGGTCCATCGGCTGAATAAGGGACAGTTGGGGGGGGGAAATTTGACCGGAACGCACAATTATCCAATAAAAGAATGATTTTGCAACCGACTGGAAGTCCTACTTTTATGTCCTACTTTTTATGTCTTCTCGCTTCAGTAATGAAGTTACAAGCCGTGGATTCCATGTCGGTTCTTAGTTCTTAAATTTTTCAAGCCAACCCTGAGAATAATTGCACTCAGTTTCAGTTTTCATATGCTCATGGAACCTTTTAGCTTTTTCTATCAGGATTGGTCAAGATACTAGAATACCTTCTCTATGCCGTTGTCGAAACCATTCATAAAGTGCCTCGTCTAATTTGGGATTCTCAGCTTTTCGCATAGTCTTACGACTTTGATTCGTCTTTGTGGAATAAGTATTCGCGTAAAACTTTTTAATGACATCCTTATTTCTTTTTATGTCGTAAACTGTTGATTCTCCTATCTCATATGTGCTACAAATTAATCGGACGCTTGTGCCATTCTCCAAATCGATTACAATTTCAGCCTTTTCTTAAATTTGAAGAACATTACGGGCTCGTTTTGTCGACATAGCGATACAAATGCTTACTGCAACGTCAAACACCACGAGTGCTCACGAGATATGCTATTTGGTGAAGGGAAACAAAACTTAAAGTCTGCCTTTTAGTCTAAACGACAAACGGTAAACTTATTTTTCAGACTAAAACGCAGACGGTAAATTTTTGAACATATACATGAAATCATCAGCACACAGCATTGCGGATATTAGAAGTTTCTCCGGATATTAGAGTGTAAATTTCACAAATATTTTCTTTAAAAAATTCCGGATATTAGAGGTTGCCGGTTATTGGAGTTCCGGTTAAAAGAGTTTTTACTGTATATTATTTTATGCAGAAAAATACAGTTTCTAGCATCAAGAAATTGCCTTAATGAACATCCTAATATACTATTTTGGTAAGCTGATACATGGTCATATCTTCTTAGTCCAAAGATATAACGAGTCATTCCGTTAAAAGCAACTTGAAGCTTAGTTTGTGATAAGGAATCAAGCATACAGTAGACAACTTCTGCATAAGTTATAATGGGAACCAGTAACGTTTTCATTAATTTTAATTTCGTATCGCGAGGGATAAAATTGGCACATGTCCATAACTTACGAAGGCAACCATAGATACGGCTGATGACATAATTGACATGGTCATTGCAAGAAAGACTACTATTTATTTTAAATCCTAAGGTGGTAACTTTTTCAACAAACTTTATTTCTACGTTGGACAGAAAGAGAGGAGGGAACATTTCTGGTGTGTAAAACTTTTTGGATATTAAAATTGCCCGAGTCTTAGATGGATTTAAAGTAAGTCCATTTTCAACAGACCAGCTGTGTATAGCTGAGAGGTCAAGGTTTATTCGATGGAAAAGATCCTCAAGTAATCCGATAGGTCTTGAGAGGTAAATTTGGACATCATCGGCATAAAGGTGAATAGATGAACTATTACATACAGGAGCAATATCATTTATGAACATACAAAAAAGAATGGGTCCTAAAATAGACCCTTGTGGCACACCCTCCCGCAGAAATTTGACATTCGACAAATGGTCACCAACCAGAACTCTTTGAGAACGATTGCTTAAATAGCTACTTATTAACCGGACTGCCCTATCACTGAAACCAAAATAATAGCGGAGCTTTGTACATAAGATCTGATGGTTGACCCTATCAAAAGCCTTAGAGAAGTCTAACAAACATAAGACCGTTAGGTAACTTCGGTCATATTGTTGCCTTATATCGTCAAGAACTTTCACCATTGCAGTAGCACAGCTGTGCCCGGGTCGAAAACCCGACTGAAAAGGAGAAAGTAAAGCATTACCATTTATATGACCTACTATTTGTTTTGCCAGTATCTTCTCAAATACTTTTGACAGGGTCGGAAGAATACTTATCGGGCGAAAGTCATTAGGAAGCGAGGGTTGCGGTTTCTTTGCAACAGGAATTATTTTGGCAGATTTCCAGTTATCAGGGAAACTAGAAGAAGCAAGGCAATGATTAATAATATGCGTGAGTGACCGTAGTATAAAAGGTAAAACCATTATTAAAAAGCGGAGTGGGATGCCATCCTCACCTGTTGCATTCGATTTAAGATCAGCAACGCTTTCAATGACATCATTCTCATTTACTGATTTAAAATCACAATCAAGCTCGCATAGAAGTTCTTCTTGCAAGGAGAACTGAGGATTTCTTCTACCGGTACTTGAAAGGAATGCGCAATTAAGGATATTGGGATCCAAGCGACAGACTGTTTCTACTTTGTTACCAACACCTATCTTTCGTAAATTAGTCCATAGCTGTTTGGAAGGAAGTGAATCCTTTAATGTCCTTGAGAAATAGTTAAATTTAGCGCGGCGCGTAACAAAGGTGGACTGATTACGCGCTACACAGAAAGCTTTCCAATTCCTTGAAGTAGGGCTACGTCTCCATTTACAATAGTACTTTCTGCGCTTATTTATTGCATCTAATACTTCTCGGGTGAACCATGAGCATTTCAAATTTCTTATTTGCACAGTCCGCAGAGGGACATGTTTGTTAAAAAGCTCCTCAGTCTGCGACTGAAGAAAGTTCAGCTTGTTGTTGACATTTTCTAGATACAAACAAAGTTCCCATGGTATTGTACGAGGGCGGGTCAATAAGTCCGTGACTTTTTGAATTTCTGAGCTCTTTACTGAAACGGCAACACTGCTCCTGTCAACAGGCATCTGTCAGTTGACTCCTGTCAACATTTAAACTTGCTGCGTCAGTTAGTTTGTGTTTGACAGCTATTTTTATCAGACTACTCACTAATTTGAGGAGAAAATGGAAAAAAGTGAATTTCGTGTGCTTATTAAGCATTATTTCTTGCGAAAAAAAACCATTACCGAGACCAAGGCTAAGCTTGAAAAATACTATGGGGACTCTGCACCATCGATTTCAATGGTAAAAAAGTGGTTTACTGAATTTCGTTGTGGCCGTACAAGCACTGAAGATGCCGAACGTCCTGGACGCCCAGTTGAGGTCTCTACACCCGAAACAATCGAAAAAATTCACGATATTGTGTTGGCCGACCGAAGATTGAAAGTGCGAGATATTGTGGAAGCCGTAGGGATCTCGAATGGCTCAGTGGTTTCAATTTTGAATGATCACTTGGGCATGAGAAAGCTTTCCGCAAGATGGGTGCCGCGTTTGCTGACAGTCGACCACAAACGCAATCGTGTAACAACTTCACAGGAAGGTTTGGCGTTGTTTAATCGCAATATGGAGGAGGTTTTGCGCCGTTTTGTAACCGTGGACCAAACATGGATCCATCACAACACACCAGAGACCAAACAACAGTCAAAACAGTGGGTTTCTAAGGGTGAATCGGCGCCAAAGAAGGCCAAGGTGGGTTTGTCAGCCAATAAAGTTATGGCGACTGTTTTTTGGGATGCACGCGGGATAATCCACATTGACTACCTTCAAAAGGGAAGAACAATCAATGGGGAATATTATGCCAACTTATTGGACCGATTCAATGACGATTTGAAAAAAACCGACCTCATTTGGCCAAGAAAAAAGTTCTTTTCCACCAAGACAATGCAAGGGTGCACACATGTGCAGTTGCCATGGCAAAAAACCATGAATTGGGCTATGAATAGCTCCCTCATCCACCCTATTCTCCAGATTTGGCTCCGAGCGACTACTTCTTGTTCCCAAACCTGAAGAAATGGCTTGGTGGAAAAAGATTTGACTCCAATGATGAAGTCATCTCGCAAATAAAGGCCTATTTTGAGGACCTCGACAAATCATTTTTTTTGGAAGGGATAAAAAAATTGGAGAAGCGTTGGACAAAGTTTATAGAGCTCAAGGGAGACTACGTTGAAAAATAAAAAAATTTTTTTATCAAAAAATCTGTGTTTTATTCCAAAAGTCACGGACTTATTGAACCGCCCTCGTAGTTGCTTCTCTATGTAGTGAGTTTATATCAACAGACTTAAAATCTCTGTAAGAGAAAGTATGCGGAATGGGATCATGAGAAAGATCAATATTATAGGAACAAAATAACAAGTCATGGTCAGATATCCCTTCAAGAGCAAGTTGATCCAAAAGAAGAACATTTGAAGCATCAGAGACTAAAACCAGGTCTAACAAACTTGGTTTAGAATTTGGAGCATATCGAGTTGGATAAGAGTTGCTTATAACGAGGCCATTTGAAAGCACTAAGTCAATGAGTCGGCGCGATAAAATATCACGCCTTCCCAAATCGGTGTTGAAATCTCCACAGATAATAAAATGTTCAAATATTTGGGCATAATTAGTTACCTCAGCGAAAAACGGATCAGGTAAGAAATTTCGACTTGGATTATACACACAGGATACAATACATTTTACAGAACCATCGGTCACCTCTAACATTAAATATTCAATTCCGTTGCCAGCGGATCTACCAACTACCTTGCATTTTAAGGTTGATTTGCAATAAATTGCAACCCCACCTCCTATTGTGTTAGTTATTCTATCATTTCGGAACAACTTATAGCCAAACATGTCGAAGATATGATCATTAATATCAGGCTTAAACCAAGTCTCACTTACACAAATCACATCAATTTCAGAGCCCTCGAAAACATATCTTAAGTAATCTAACTTTGTGTTGTTAAGACTACGGGCATTCAAGTGACACACTAAAAAACCCGAACGAATCCTAGATAGAATCCGTATCATAGTGCGCACAGTATTATTGCTCACGCCATTAGCCACGGACGATATACTACTTGTACTTGTCATAGTCAAAAAAACGAGCATCGGAACTAAATATTAAAATTTTCAACATTCTTTGAACAGCCGAAGAGGAACACAGAAAAGTCGTAGGAAAAAAATAGTTAGAAAGAGGAAATAGAATAGGAATAGAATAGAAAAAGAGAAAACGCTTTGAGATAAATTCATTCATACTAAAATTACGATTACGTTATCTAAATGTCATTCCCCCGCAGCAGCAGCATTCATATCCTCGGGTCTGTCTTTCCTTCTTCTATTGGCAGGTACTTTTACGAAGTCATTCAGCTCCTCTAGGTGGTAAATCTGTTTGTTTCTCCCATTAGCAGTTGATCTTACAAAAACTACTTGGGTATCGATCTATCCAGGAAAACGGACTACTTAATTCCCAAACGAAACTTTGAGAAAAACTACTCCACATACATACCCCAAAGAGAGAACTGGAACACGCACGTCAACGTGCAAGAAATCCACATCTATACGGACGGGTTGAAAATGGAAGTGGGACAGGAGCGGGAGTTTTTTGCGAGCCCCTAGACATAAAGGACTCGTACAGACTTCCCAATGAATGCAGCGTCTTTCAAGCTGAGATTGTCGCCATCGACAAGGCAGCAGAAACTATCTCCGCGAAGAATCTGGATCCTTCCACGATCACAATCTTCGTAGACAGTCAGGCGGCTATCAAAGCACTAGACAGCAAAACTATAAAGTCAAAAACAGTCAGAAACTGCCAAAAATCCCTCAACAAAATAGGCGAACGACACAGGATCACTCTCTGCTGGGTCCCCGGTCATAGCGACATTGTTGGGAATGAAAAGGCAGACGAGCTAGCAAGAATCGGGTCAGAACTTGACGCAATAGACGCCATTACGTCAATAGACATCCCAATTAGTTCAGCAAAAAGAAACATTGACCAAAAACTGAGGGAACAAATTAACACCACCTGGTCCCAAAGGCACGACTGTGTTATATCTCGCAGTCTATGGCCAAGAATTAACGAAAAAAGAACAAAAAGCATTCTGGAAATGAATAAGCTAGAAATACGTATCTTAACTGGCGTACTGACAGGCCACTGCACCATAGGTGTAATGGCAAGCAGGCTGGGCATCAGCTCACCAGACTACTGCAGGAGCTGTCAAGATATTGAAGAAACCGAGACCATCAAACACCTGCTCTGCGAATGTCCAAACCTTCAGACATCTCGACTTCGCTATCTGGGCAACAGATTCTTCGAAGACTTAGAGGACGTAGCGCAGGTACCACTGACGGACACTATCA
Source organism: Portevinia maculata (assembly GCA_949715645.1). Classification (NCBI taxonomy): domain Eukaryota; kingdom Metazoa; phylum Arthropoda; class Insecta; order Diptera; family Syrphidae; genus Portevinia; species Portevinia maculata. The sequence goes on from OX454528.1 coordinate 101,195,227, forward strand.
GGTTTGTCAAGAACACAGGTTGGTTCCAACAGGCCAACCGGCAAGATTAACCTAAACTGAGTATGGTAAGTGTTTTATTGCAAATGTAGGTTTACCACATAAAACAATAAGGGATCACAATGGACCAATGGGCCCCCGTGCAAGCACAGCAGCTCTGCTGTGCACTTCCCTTCCAACCTAACCTAACCTAACCTACAAAAACACTGCCGTATTTTGGGTTAACCAAACACAGCTGATTTTCGCGCTTGAGGGTCATTGCACGCTGTAAGATCGCGCGATTTTTCCTAGTCAGACTGCAGTTGATGTAAACAAAACAATACGGACTGCATGGAAAATTTGTGCCGACGTTCGCTATTTAGAGATGTCAATATTGTTTTAGTAAGCGTTCGTTCTATCGAAAGTTCGCTATATTGGCATTCGTTATACTGGACGTCCACTGTAGAAGATTCTCTAGCAAAAGACAACTGACCAACCGAAGAAAGGAAATCATTAAATATGTTTGAAACTATTGTAGGATCCTCAATAATAACACCATCATTGCATAGACCTATAGCTTTGGAGATATTGGGAGAGTTGCTGTCAATGATACTGTTTTTAGCCTTCCATTCCTTTCTTGGATTACCAAGTGCGTTACGGACCTTAGAGTAGAAGTATCTATTCCGAGCTGTCCTTATGTAGGAGTTTACTTCCTTGAACAATATTCTGAAACGAGTTTTCAGCGCTGTATTAAGAGGATGTTTGAAGCTCTTTTTTCTTAATTTATTTTTAAGCCTAATGTTTTTTAATAACCCAGAATAAGTTATCCAAGGCTTTAACCTTTTATCAGATTTTTTACGGACGCGAGTATATGTAAAATTACTTATGTAATTCTGAAGAAATCTTAAGAACAGGTCATTATGTCACTCTCATAACAAAATCCTTCCCCACTTGTTGAAAAAAAAAAAACAAAAACTATAACCAAGTCACCCATTGCCATGACAAACAACAACGTCAAAAACTAGAAAACTCAATTTATTGCAATTTCATTCAATCAATTTTGAAAAATGTCAGCCGTCAGAGCAGCGTTTAAAAAAGCATGCGGTAGTTTCTATAACCACCACCTGACGCGCGTCAAAGCGTCCTTGGCTCAGACTGCTATTCAAACTCTGTTCCATCGATGGAAAAGTACGTATCCCACCAATTAGCAACTATTTCCCAACCCCAATTTCTCTTATAGTCGTGACGCCCCCTTCGACAGAAAAAAACACGACTCACATCCCGCAATTGCAAGGCAAAGCTTGGTTTCCCGACTCAAAGTTTATGGCTGAGAGTTCCGGCGCAGTATTTTACCCCGACGAGAATGCAAAAGATTGCAAGCGAAGCCCATTTACTGGAAAACTATCCCCACAAATCGATAAAACCATTCGTAGCACTTTCATCAACTTCGGTCCAACACATCCGGCAGCGCACGGTGTTCTGAGATTGGTTTTAGAACTCGACGGTGAGCAAGTTAAAAACGCCGATCCCCACATCGGTCTTCTACATCGTGGCACTGAAAAACTCATCGAGCACAAAACTTATCTACAAGCTCTGCCCTACTTTGATCGACTGGATTACACCTCATGCATGTCCTGCGAGAACTGTTATTCGCTGTCCGTGGAGAAGCTACTCAATATTGACGTTCCACTAAGGGCCAAATACATTAGAACCATGTTCGGCGAGGTTATGCGGCTCACCAATCATATCGTAGCAGTGTCGTCGCAGGTACTCGACTGCGGTGGAATTACTCCGTTCTTTTGGCAGTTCGAGGAACGCGAAAAGTTGTACGAATTCTGCGAACGTGTGTCAGGCGGACGGATGCATAGCGCCTACATTCGTCCAGGTGGAGTCGCATCTGACATTCCCATTGGTCTTTTGGATGACATCTACGAGTTTTGTGTCAAGTATCCCGAAAGACTGGATGAGCTGGAGGACCTCATCACCACCAACCGGATATTTCAAGCAAGGACTGTTGGCATTGGGCGGATTTCAGCTCATGACGCGTTAAATTACGGCTGCAGCGGTGTTGTGTTGCGCGCAACCGGCATAAAGTGGGACCTTCGCAAAACACAACCCTACGACGCCTACGATCGCATCGAATTCGACGTACCGGTCGGTTCAATGGGCGACTGCTACGATCGATACCTCTGCCGGATTGCAGAAATGCGTCAATCCGTGCGAATTATTGAGCAGTGCCTCAACGCAATGCCAGCGGGTGAAATTAAAATCGACGACCACAAGATCTGTCCACCGAAACGTGCCGAAATGAAGACCTCAATGGAAGACCTGATTCATCATTTCAAGTACTTTAGCTCGGGTTTCGCAGTGCCACCAGGAGAGACTTACACAGCCGTTGAGTCGCCAAAAGGAGAATTCGGCGTGTATCTAGTGTCAAATGGTACCTCCCGTCCGTATCGATGCAAAATCCGCGCCGCCAGCTACCCCCACTTGGCACTGCTGGCATCCATGTCACGAAATCATCAACTCGCCGATATTCCGGCAATTCTCGGTTCTCTGGACATTGTTTTTGGTGAGATTGACCGTTAATTACCAAAATATAAAAGTAGCTATCTATGCCTTGTCATTAATAAAATTCCAATAGAATACGTAAATCGTTCTCATTATCCTTTGTCCTTCGATGGTAATTACATCCTCGTCAAGTAGCCAATTATCACAACTCCTGACAATTAATTATCTAATCCTAGAGGCACATACAAAAAGTTACCACCCACAAGAGATAGGGAAAAATAGAGAAACGCTAATTAATCAACTTGGAGGTGGGATGGATTAATTGAATTGAACCATTCGGGATTGGGATGTTTATGTGCGCGAGTGTGTATATGTGTCCAGTCCATCAGTGAGTGACATGACAAGGGACATTTCTTAAGTTGACAGTTTGATGAAATTGTTATTCGAAGTTCAGAAAAATGCCCAATCAATGTTTCAAATGAGATAAAGAGTTATCGGACCTTAATTGGAGGTTGGCCAAATTTGAGAAGGATCGATCTGGGAAGGTGGTGATTACAGAAGTTCAAGTGGATTACTAGGAGCGATTGAGACACATAGACACGGATCCTTGTGACTAATTTGTGACTAGGATTTAGGATTTCAGCTTTTGCTAACTTGCAGAGGAGAAGCCTTCTATTTATTGTTGCCAACTTTTGAGTTGTGAAGCTTGCTTCAAATTCCTAAAACAATTAACATTATTTTAATACTGTAATATCTATAGATACTTATTTCTATACTTTTTATACTTTATTTATATTATAAAGCTGAAAAGTTTGTTGTTTGTTTGGTTGAACGCGCTAATCTCAGGAACTACTGGTTTGAATTGCAATTTTTGTTTTGGATAGTTCATTTATCGAGGAAGGCTTTAGGCTTCATGACATCACGGTGCGACCAATAGAAGCGAAGCAACTAAGGAAAATGATGCAAAAACGGGAAAAACTATTCCTTTTTGAGAGCTTCCGTTGCGTGCGCTGCGTAAACGGTTTAAGTTACGCCAGAATCATGTATGATGGAATTGTTCACCTTTAAAAGTTCTAAAAAAAAGTCCGCGACTGCATATGTCTATCTTTTGAGATTGACTCACTGTTATTTTTTTTCCCTATACTTTATATTATAAAGCAGAAGAGTTTGTTTGTTTGTTTGGTTGAACTCGCTAATCTCAGGAATTGAAAATTTTGTGTTGGAGAGCTCATTTATCGAGGAGGGATTTATGCTTTATCACATCACGCTGCGACCAATTGGAGCGAAGAAACTATGGAAAATGATGCAAAAACGGGAAAAACTATTCCTTTTTGAGAGCTTCCGTTGCGTGCGCTGCGTAAACGGTTTAAGTTACGCCAGAATCATGTATGATGGAATTGTTCACCTTTAAAAGTTCTAAAAAAAAGTCCGCGACTGCATATGTCTATCTTTTGAGATTGACTCACTGTTATTTTTTTTCCCTATACTTTATATTATAAAGCAGAAGAGTTTGTTTGTTTGTTTGGTTGAACTCGCTAATCTCAGGAATTGAAAATTTTGTGTTGGAGAGCTCATTTATCGAGGAGGGATTTATGCTTTATCACATCACGCTGCGACCAATTGGAGCGAAGAAACTATGGAAAATGATGCAAAAACGGGAAAAACTATTCCTTTTTGAGAGCTTCCGTTGCGTGCGCTGCGTAAACGGTTTAAGTTACGCCAGAATTATGTATGATGGAATTGTTCACCTTTAAAAGTTCTAAAAAAAAGTCCGCGACTGCATATGTCTATCTTTTGAGATTGACTCACTGTTATTTTTTTTCCCTATACTTTATATTATAAAGCAGAAGAGTTTGTTTGTTTGTTTGGTTGAACTCGCTAATCTCAGGAATTGAAAATTTTGTGTTGGAGAGCTCATTTATCGAGGAGGGATTTATGCTTTATCACATCACGCTGCGACCAATAGGAGCGAAGAAACTATGGAAAATGATGCAAAAACGGGAAAAACTATTCCTTTCTGAGAGCTTCCGTTGCGTGCGCTGCGTAAACGGTTTACGTTACGCAAAAATCATGTACATATAATGAAATTTTTCCTCTTTAAAAGTTTAAAAAAAATGTCCGCGGTAGCATATGTCTATCTTTTCAGATTGACTCACTATAACATTTTTTATGGTAATCAAGTTTGTTCGAAATTAATGCATTATTAGCGAAGGAGTTTTATCAACATAATATTAATCCTTATCCAAATAAATATGTTATTAATCACAATTATTTAATTGTGAACAAAATTGTCCTTGACAATGACATCACTTGTTTTCAATCAACTGATCTGATTGAAGACATGTGCGTGCTCATGTGCGGCAGCCTGCTGTCGACATTGCGAATGCCAGCGCCAAATCGTTCGATGCACTATGCATTCAATCGCGAATTGCAACGGGAGCAAGACTATGATCGAGATGAGCTGGCCAAAAGAGTTCGAACAAAGGTGCCGCTGTGAAATTGATGCGAGAATGCAAAATCATCATTTGGGATGAATGCACGATGGCGCATAAACGAGCTTTGCCGCCAGTTGACCTAACGATGAAGGATTTACGGGATTCGAGACGATTTGGTGGGGCTACGATATTGCTCTTCGGAGATTTTCGTCAAATGCTTCCCGTCATCCCGAAATCTACTCCTGCCGATGAACTTGATGCATGCCTTAAATCGTCGTCTTTGTGGCAGCATGTCAACAAGTTGAAATTGACCACGAACATGAGAGCCGCATTGCAGAACGACCCATCGGCTGCTGAATTCTCGAGACAACTGCTGGCGTTTGGCAATGGCCAAATTCCTGTTGATGTTTCGACTGGATTGATATTGTTTCCGGCAAATTTTTGCGAGTTCGTTGAAGGAGGAACTCATCACAAAAGTGTTCCCCGGCATTGCACAAAATTATAAAAATCTCGATTGGATTAGTGAACGAGCAATACTACCAGCGAAGAATAAGGACGTCAAAGTCAAATCGCTGGAGAACGTTGAAAGCGTGACCGACGAGGATGGAGTGACCAACTATCCGACGGAATTTTCGAACTCACTTGACATGCCAGGAACTCCGCCGCATAATTTACAGCTGAAGGTGGGATCGATCATAATCATGTTGCGAAATCGGAATCATCCGAAATTGTGCAACGGTACGCGGTTGTCCGTTAAGTAACTGATGAACAATGTGATTCAAGTGACGATCATCAAGAGCAAATTTAAATGAGAAGACGTTCTTAACCAATTCAAACGGATTCAGTTCGCCGTTCGATTGGCTTTTGCGATGAAAATCAATAAATCGCAAGGCCAATCGTTGGAAGTCTGTTGCCTGTTCGCGTGTTGGCAAACCGTCTTTGTTGTTTGTTTTTGCGCCAAAAAACAAAACTAAAATTATTATATCGCTCTCTACTGATTTCGATTCCATTCAAATAAAAATCGCATTGAAATTTGAACTATCTGTGTTTTTTTATCACTCTGGAGTTTAACTTGAGGCGTTAAATTGGGGCGAGGCGAAGTTCGCCGGATCCGGTAGTTTATCATAAAAAAGAAGAAGAATTTTTCGAACTTTGTTCGCTTTTCGTTCATTACTCTTAATTAAAAAATCTTTGATCAAACTACTAAACTTAAGCGTTTACTTCTTCAAGGTAGCAAAGGCTAAACAAGACTGACTGTTCATCATCCGGAACAACTGACAACTGCTTCTTATGTATATATATATAAGGTTTCATCTACACTTCACAGTTTAACTTACTACAAATACAACTCCCATCTTAATTTTAGTTTATTTTTTTTCAATTGATAATTTCTAAATAGACTTTGCGCTGCTTAATTCGCCCATCTGCCATTCATTCAAATTATCATTTTCCTTCTCCTTCACTGACAGCACACAGGTTTGGCCTGCGCTTGGCGGATTTCAGTACCACTTATGACAGCAGGGATGTCATTGCGTTATGGATGGGTTCCACTGCCACTAGTGATATTCCGGGGTACGACAATAATTTATGATCGGAATACAACTCTTATCCCCGACATCACTGCAAGGACTCCAGTCCCTGTCTGCGCTGTCGCTCTCCGTACTTGGCGAGCAGTCTGCTTTTTGGCCACGAACTCCGTAGGGATCTGTCATCTACGATGATTACGATGTCTCCTGGCTCCATCGGTTTTGGTGGAAGAAACCACATCGTTCCCGAGTCAATGACGGAAGATACTCCTTCACACATCTGAAATGCGTTCGCGTAGCACTGAGCCGTCATGCAGTTCGTTCAAAGGATCTGCATATCACCACTAAACTCACCGATTGGCCATCCATCGATTTGACGTCCAGAGCGGCAAATGGTTCGGGCTGAGAGCTTCCTGACGAACGTCTTCTACTGACATGTATGTTAGGGGTCTGGAGTTTATCACATTATCCAAACTCATCCGAATTGTTACGCTAGTCATGATTGCGTAAAGAGTTGTCTTGATGGAGCGGATAATGCGCTCCTAACTCCCGACAATGTGAGAAGTAGCTGAGTGGTTGTACGAGTACATCCACTTAATGCTTGTTGAACCAAGCTCAACCGCAAAGTCAACCGATTTCACAGTGGCCAGAGCTATTCGGGGTGTATGTTCACCTCACTCGGAGATCCCGTTCGTGCGATAAAGTTACGTAGGATTGCTCGCGTATTTTAGCAGGTTACCAGCATTTCCCATATTGTTCAGATCTTCTTCCAGAAGCAACAGTGAACGGGGCAAAGTAGTCCATACCGACATTAGTGAAAGGCCGTGTAAAGGTTGCCAGTAGTAGTAGAGTAAAGGAGGATTTCTGCCTGGTAGTACAATGGAACGTTACCGAGTCTGAGTGCTCTGGGATTTGGATTTCCTTTTTTTATAAAAAAAAAAAGGTGGACAGGACCTTTTTTTTTTTTTTTTTTAACGGGCTCCCGACCTGTGAAGAGTCTCTGCCTGAGACGCAGCAGCCTTCCATCCTCTACGATCCCGGGCACGCTGCTTCCAGTTGTCTAGACCAAGCGCTCTGGCATCCGCGATAACTTGGTCTTTGAAACGGAGGTTCGGTCGTCCTTGCCTTCTCGAACCTGGGGGCTAGGATTCCAACATCTTCTTAGGTGGAGCATTATTGTCCATTCGCTCGATGTGGCCGAGCCAATGTAGTCGACGTATTTTGGCTTTTTGGACTACATCCACATCTTGGTACAGGTCATAGAGTTCGCGGTTGTATCTTCTCCTCGCACACAGGACCACAAATCCACCGAAGAATTTTTCTTTCGAAGGAGCCAAGTATCAGCTCTTCCTTTCTGCTATGCAGAACTGGCAGGATAAGGGTTTTGTAAAGCATACATTTCGTCCTCCGAGTTAGGAGTTTTGAACCCAGTTGTTTTGAAAAACCGAAGTAGCAGCGGTTTCCTAGGGTAATTCTTCGCCCGATCTATACTAAGGTGTCATTCGTGGAGTTCATGTTTACTCCGAGCTAGATGAACTCCTTAACTACCTCGAAATTGTTGCTATCAATAGTGACGTTTTGTCCTAGACGGCGGACAGATGTTTGTTTGTTTGTTGATAGCATGTATTTAGTCTTGTCCTCATTTACTACAAGGCCAACAGATTTCGCCTGTTCTTCAATCGCCGTGAAAGCTTCTATCACGGAGCGCTGTGATCGGCCCATAATGTCAATATCGTCCGCATAACCCAGCAGCTGAACGGACCTGTTCAAGATAGTACCTTCCGTGTTGGCACCTGTCCTGCGCACTATCTGCTCCAGTACGAGATTGAAGAAATCGCATGATAGCGCGTCAACTTGCCGAAATCCGGTGTATGTTTGAAATAGTTCGGAGGAACTATTTCCAAACTGCAAACAGAGTCACGCGACACATCTGAATCAGTTTTGCCGGGATTCCGAATTCGGCCATCGCCATATAAAGCTCCTGACGATGTATACTATCTTACGCGGCTTTGAAGTCGATGAATAGTTGGTGTGTCTCGACTTGAAATTCATTGGTCTTTTCCAGGATTTGCCTCAGTGTGAAAATTTGGTCTATAGTCGATCTGCCTGGCCGGAAGCCACACTGGTACGTGCCGATAAGTGTGTTGCAAAACGGTTTAAGACGTTCACACAGTACGTTGGATAGGATCTTATATGCGACATTAAGCAGGGATATGCCTCGATAGTTCTTGCAAGACATAGGATCGCCTTTTTTTGTAGATGGGGCATATGGAGCTGATAGCCCAGTCATCGGGCATGTTTTCTTCCACCCATACTTGGCTGATGATTTGGTGCATGCGCCCTACCAAAACATCACGACCGTATTTGAAGAGCTCCGCTGGTAAGCCATCAGAGCCTGTGGCTTTGTTGTTCTTAAGCTTTTTTATAGCTAAGCCAACTTCTTCTATACTGGGTGGTGGAACTAGTTCTTCATTGACAGTGATGGTTTCCTCCTCCTCCTCCACATCCCTGAAGCTTCTACAGAAGTCGTTGGAGGGTACTCCCATTCTGGTGGCGTGCCTGCCTATAAGGCAGTGATATAATGGCCAGTGGTTAATCCAACTACTGAGCTAATATTTTTCCTGCTTCCTGAAGAGGAGATTGGATGATCTTTTTGCATCGTACTTAGTCCATATCTGTTTGGACCAGTGCTTTTTCAGATAGGGCCGGTGCCTCACTGTTTTCAGGAAGGGCTTATGCGATTATTTCCTGGCTAACTCATCCGCCCTACAGTCGCCTGGAATGTCACTGTGTCCGGGGATCCAGCACAGGCAAATGTTGCATTTGCATTGATTCGCGACATTGTTTTAACAACTTAGATCTTGGTGTGAATGTTTCGATGCCTTTTTTGCTGCCTGACTGTCTATGTAGATCACGATAGTTCTGGCGTCTATCGGGCTCATAGAGATTTTGCAAGCTGCTTCGTGGATGGCCATAACTTCCGCCTGGAATACACTGCAGTAGTCAGGAAGTCGTAGGCCGACATTGAGTTCAGGGTCATGGGAGAAGATGCCTGTCCCCGTGCCATCCGCTGTCTTTAACCCGTCGGTGTATATTTCAATGGCGTCTTTGATTAAGATTTGACCTGCCTCCCAGCCGGCTTGGTCCGGGTGGACCGTCCTATATTTCTAACTGAAATCAATTGTTGGGGCTAAGTAGTCCGTGCTATATGGAATCTTGTGGGCCATTAAGATGCTACTCCGACCGTGGTATCAATCATGTGTAATCAGATCCGAAAAAGTCTGGTATTGGCGTATATGAGCTTCCGGATGAACCAGCAAGAAAAGTGAGAGAAATGAGTTTGCAAAGCGCAGGAGTGTGGTCAAAGGGAAGTTAGGGAATGGGTTGTCAAACAGGTAGTCACATAGCGGAGAACAAGGTATCCAAGGCCCTGAGGCCCAACTTGTACAAAAAGAAAACTGCGGTGATTTTGAAATTCCGTAGATGCCAGACTAAGGGTGATAATCGGCATCTTGTTCGGACATTGTCTGCGGAGGAAACACGCCTAAAGATTATTGCTGTTAGAAACGGACACGTGCAGATACTGAAAAGATATTTCCGTCACGGAAGACGTTTCGTACATACTTTGTGAATGCGAGGACATCGCTCGATATAGAAGAAGACGCCTGGGTTTTTATTTCTTTGATAGTGTTGCACTTTTATTTGGGGTTGAGTAAACGAATTTAAATGCGTGAAAAAGCAAACTCTAGGGTATCGCTGCCTGTCCTGCCACTTATCTCCTCCACTCGTCTTCTGCCACGAAATTTAAAAAAAGCTCAAAAAAAAGTCAAAGTCTAAAGTAGACTACTTTTTAATTTTAAATTTGCTACTCAAACTCGCTCGATTCTCAACACTGAAAAAACTGTCTAAAACTTCTGATGGTCAACCAAGAAGTGCCGGCTTGTCCACTTCGAGGATTATTTTGTCCGTTCATGGACCATTCTCTCTCTCACTCATACCCCCACATTCAGCAATGACGGAATCCACTACGGCGATCACTCAGTCACTTTACTGTAGTGTGCCACCGTCTCCGTCTCACTCACTCATCCGTTTTTGAATTCGCCCAAACTCTGAGGAGGTTTCTCAGGCCGAACGATTCGATGGGCGCATTCACACAACTCCCCAAAAGATCCTAATGGGACGAGTTCACAAACACTTAAACAATTAGACAAGACACTTAGTGTGAGAATCGAGAAAGTAATTAGAACGCGAAAATGTCCAAACGAAAGAAAAAGCTAATTAATAAAAAAAATAAGAGAAAAGAAAACGCGAAGAACCGAGTGAAGTTAGATTCTTGTTTTGGGACTATACCAGCTGATGTCCCAAATTGGAAAACCTGTGAAGTGTTTGAGAAGAAGGAAGCTCAAAATTACTCTCCGCGAAACTACGAGTATTATAACCCGGTGGACTCTCGAGCAGATTTGGGGGAAGGGGAACCTGGACAGCCTGCCATTTCTTACAATGTTTGTATTCGTTGGGCCTTGGCCATTGATGTCTTCGTTTCGATGTATTATTCGGTGTTTGTTCTTCAGTTTTGCGTTCTGTTAATAGTTTTATGTGTCAATTTGGCTACCTGCCACTGCTCGTTTGCGGTTTGAATAGGGTGAATATTCAGGCCGTCCGCCACCACCTTTTAACCTGTGGGCCAACTGCCCTAATGGGTTTAGCTATGTTCGTTGGGGTGCTTCTTTAAGGGATATCTACCCACACCCTTCGCCGATTCGTTGGGGTATCGTGATGGATCTTTCTGATTACCCTTTCTGTTCGCGTTGGGGTGTGCCAAGGGATCGTCCTCCCCCACCCATCGTTGTCGCAACACCAACCGTCCGTTGGGCACGATACCTGCTTTTGTCGGCCCCAGAACTCATGAAAACGAGCGACCTTGATCGGAATCAATCAGAGGCGGCCAGTTAACCAATCTCCCAGTAGGAACGACAGAAAAATAGAAAGACCGGGGCGAAAAAGTGACTCGGGTATGGAAGTGGATTGGTTGGGAAGAAACAACACTTTTGTAGCGTTTTGTAACGCAACAATAGTATAGAAGAGGTAGCGTCCGTTGACAAATTTGTGCGTTTTTGAAGGGAAATAATATGTTTTGATGAAGAGGATTAGGATGACGGCCGACACTATAGTTGGATCCCCAAGAGATTGCGATGGGCCCATTATGTGATGACTAGTGCTTATATGGAAGTTATGTCATGGCCCTGGTTTACCTTACCTTACCTAGGCTCGCTGGCATTAAGGATGAAGAAGAAGAATGCCATAAAATTATCTATCGCTTGTTTTATTTCAATTTCAAATCCTTAAGTCGTAAAAAAACACTCTAATGTACGAATTTAACAATAAAATAAACTGTCAGACAGAACAGGCTACTGCCAACATGATCCTTTCATCCCAGGGCAGCCAATAACGAATTCGGCAAACGTAAACACTGTCCCAGAAGTGACAACTGATATTCATCTGGCAGACAACATTTATTACAGCTTTATCCTTAAGGCAGCCCTCCGCTTGTCGTCTTGTTATACAAATCACTTCATCTAGGCTCACAACTATGTACTTATTGCCTGGTCAAATGTTGTTAGAAATGATATGCCTAAGAAGGCAACAACACAGAGTAATGACGAAAAAGCAAAAACTAATCCAGTTAGATGGTGAGGAAAACCATTCAACAAAGTCTTCGTTACCCAACAATAGTCATTCATTTTGCAAGCGCTTAAGAAATCCTAACGCCACATATCCAAGGACTTTTTCATTCTTTCGGTGATTTTTTTTTCTTTTTGTTTGGTTTATTTAAAAGAGAATTCCAATAGACAACAGCGGAGAGAATGACAAAAAGAAATGATAATAAAACAAAAATATAAAAACACAGAGAACTTGACATGGTTGTTAAGTATCTAGGTCATAGGTGGAAGATTTTTCTCACACACATCCAGTAGTGCGGGTGGTTGGTGATAGATTGAAGCATACCAGAGGAGTTAAGTTGAAAGAAATCGGTTCAATGTTCAGCTCCAAGATGATTTGATACTATGTAGATGTTCTTGTTATTCTGTTTCCCATTTAAATGAATATAATCATTTGAACTTGTTTTCAAGTTTGCAAAGCATGGAGGGCTGTGCGGCTTAAGCCGTTTTGTAAAATAATTTTTTGAATTTCTTTTTTTTCCCCCGGGTAAGAGCTACATAAAAATCGCTTTACGAGCTTATTAACTACAATGGAATGTATTTTTTATGCGAAATTTTGTCTGTTATATGTGTGTATGTATCCAACGTTTTATTTTTATTTTGTGAGGGCTTTACGAGGGAATTTCCTTGATGTAATAGGAATTTCATGTACAGGAGGGTCGTTTGTAAATGAAGGCGTTTTGTAAATTTAGCTCCTTGCGCTATTGCTTATGGCCTGAGTTGATGACCCATCACCACTTCGTTTGGCGTTTCGCTTTGGGATAATAAAATAAAATAGCGACAGCTTCGGCGATTAAAACAGACCATTTACCTACCATTCCCGCGGCTGGGGAGGTTAGGCATATAAACGAACATTCATTGAGTGTTCATCTTAGTAGGAAGGGAGGATTCAATGTGCAGCAGAATCGCAAGTGGTAATCAAATGTATTCCTTATTAATGATTATGGACTTCGATCCCATTCCTTCCGGTATGGTGGGATATAATTTCAAAATACTATTATGGACTTTTGTCCCTCTTCATTATGATTTGATCACGGACTAATGTCCCTGCGCCGAAATTCATTTGATGGATGGAGACTTTCTTGAAATCACTGTCCAGTAGCATTAGTCGAACCATTTGAAGGTAGACACATAATTTAATGTGGTGTTTATCTTAACGTAATTTGGCTGGTAATAGCTGTAACGGGTCCGAGACTCACCATCTTTTCATTGACTTTAAAGCCGAATATGATAGCATTGAGCGTCACTAGCTCTACATGGCGACGGCCGAATATGGCATCCCGACAATAATGTCGCATGACACTTGAAAACACGCTGCGTAATGACTAATGTGCAGTTTGATTCCAAACCAGCACCGGGTTTCGGCAAGGAGATGTGCTATCATGTGACTTCTTCAATCTTGTTCTGGAGAAAATAGTGAACAGTAAAGGTGTCGACCCGGAAGGCACTATTTTCAATAGATCGGTCCAACTACTGGGGTATACAGATGCACCGAAAAAAATATTTTGATAAAACAACTGTGAAATTAGCATTTTTCGGTGATAAAAGTGATCCAATATTAAAAATATCACTTTTGATATACTGATCATTTGATCATCACTATTACATTCACGATATGGATTTACTATGAAAATTCATATATTGAAAATTAAAATGTTAAAATGATAAAATCGTTTTAACATTTCTTAGTTAAAATTTTACATTATAAATGCCAAACTGATATGCAAAAATTGATATTGCTGATGCTAATTTTTTCTTTTTTTTTCTTTGCGAAGTGGAAGGGACCTTCAATTTTACGCCGAGCTCGAACGGCAAATTTGAGAAGCTTCTCATGACATACATACTCTTAGATGTTTGTCAGACGTTCGCAAGAGGTGGGGCAGTGGAAAAAACTCAAGATGTTACTTGGCCTCGGCGGGAATTGAACCGGGGACCTTTCGATTAGTAGTCCGACACACTAACCATTGAGCCACTGCGCCCGACTAAAAATATAATTTAGAATATAATATAGTTTAGAGAACGCAATCATGTTGATATTTTAAGATATCAAAATAATCTTAATTCACAGCCTTTTGTACATCAAGTTAATATTGTAATAGCGTTAATATGATATTAAAATTGTAGAAATATGGTTAAATACAAACCAAATTTTGATATTACTATTTGATATTACAATATAGAAAATAATTTTAATTTTTTTATATTTTAATATCTACCTTACCTTATAATTATTGATCTAATATTTTAATTTTCATAAATACAATCTTTCGTATCATTTTTTGAGAAATTGATATGATATGCTATTTGATATTAATAAAATATTAAAATGATATGTCGTTTTTTTTTCGGTGTGATATCGACATCATTGGCCATTCGCAGCGTACCGTGTTAGAGGCTTTTTTGGCGATTGAAGAACAGGTGGAATTGGTTGGTCTTCAAGTAAATGAGGACAAGCTTAAATACAAGCTAGGTTAGGTTAGGTTAGGTTAAAAGAGGGGTATGCAGTTCGCATACAGCACTAGGCACCAGAAGGGCCCATCGCGATCCCTAGGGAACCGATTGAAACCAAAACTTCAAAATGAGAAAAACCTTAACACTTTCCCTGGACAAAACATCCAATCTTCCTGCAGAATTGTACCAGCTTCCTGTGGTCTATGCCGCTCAGCCCCCTAATTCCTCGAAGAAGTATTCTCTTAGAAAACTCCTACGATTCCGTGCTATACCCTCGCACTCACACAGTATGTGCGTTATGTCTTCCTCGGCCTGTAGATCACCACAGAACCGGCACGTATCCACATCTACCTGTCTAAGCCGCCTAGCATGCTTCCTTAGGAGACAGTGCCCCGACATAATCAAAACTACTGTTACCTGCTCAATTTAAGAATTTCCTTGGATCTTTCCTTGTCCAAATGCGGCCAAAGTGCTCTACACACCCTATGCCCCTCTAAATTTTGCAATCTAGGGTCTGCCGTTTTTAAGATTTTATCATTAATTATTCCCTTGATAACGCCAAGGGGTGGTTTAATGTCCACACCCCCCACTATTCTCCAGTTTCTCTCCCTTTCTCGCCAGGTCATCGGCTTGCATACTGCTTTTAGCAATGTGCGACAATTCCTGACTGTCTCAGAGTTGATGTTCACAGATTCTAGTGCCTTAAGTGTCGCCTGATTGTCGATGTAGATGGCGATATCCCTTCCGGACATTGATCCAATCTGCACTATCTCTGCCGCCCTGAGAACAGGCAGAACTTCCGATTGGAAGACACTGCTTGTGTCCGGGAGTCGTATAGACTCTCTCAGGTCTGGGTCACAAGGAAAAAAGTCACAACCCGTTCCCTCCCGTGTCTTAGAGCCATCAGTGTAGATAGCAACAACATTTGCTGCTGTGACTGCAGTTCTTTGCCACTCTTCCCTTCCCGGATATAACACCTCATAAGACATTTCAAAGTCGACCAAGGGAGAAAGGGCCAAAGCGCTATTGCCAGCAAGTTGTTTTATTTTGAAATCTAGTCCAGTGCTGCCGTGGGAGTAGTACGGAGTTAACCTGTGATGGCTATGCTAGCCGTTCTCTGCACCATTGCTAGTTTCCCAATTATGGTTCTTTTGTTAGTTGACAGTTGATAGTGGACAGTTGACAGTTGACAGGTGACAGTTGACAGGTGACAATTGACAGTTGACAGTTGACAGTTGAGTTGCCCTCCACCACACAAGTGAGCCATATGTAAGTATGGGTAAAACCACTACTGTATATATGCAGTGTACCATGTCGGGTTTCAGACCCCATGTTTTGCCTATTGTTCTTTTACAAATAAAGAGGGCATTATACGCTTTCTTAATTCTGTCCCTAATGTTGAGATTCTAATTTAATTTTCTATCTAGGATTACGCCTAGATATTTCGTCCGTAAGGGACAGTTCCGCTCCGTCAAGTTTCGGGGGATTGAAGAGCTGTATTTTGTGTCTTCTCGTAAACAGGACTAACTCCGTTTTCGAGGGGTTGACATTTAGTCCGCTATAAGCCGAATTACTAATTTTCTTTAAGGCGGAAACAAAAATACATGCTATCAACGAACAAACATCAGTCTACCGCCTAGGACAAAACTTCACTGCTGATAGTTATAACTTCGAGGTAGTTTAGGAGTTCACCTTCCTTGGAGTAAACATCAACTCCACAAATGATACCTTAGTGCAGATCCGACGGAGATTTACCTTAGATAAAACTCTGCTACTTCGGTTAGGCCAAAGAAATGGGTCCGAAACTCCTCACCAGAAGAACAAAATGTATGCTCTATCGAACCTTCATCCTACCAGTCTTGCATTACGGTGCTGAGTGCTGCAGATCTGCTGCAGTCTTTTGAAAGAAAAATGTTCCGTCGGATATTTGGTCCTGTGGGCGAGGAGGGCGAATGGAGAAGAAGATACAACCGCGAGCTCTATGAGATGTACCGAGATATGGGTGTAGTCGAAAAGCCAAATCACTCTTCCACTAACATCCCCAAGTTTAAGATGGCAAGGAAGACCGAACCTCCGTTTAAAGACAACGCCATCGCGGATGACAGAGCACTTGGTCTGGACAATTGGAATCGCAGAGGATATTTTTTTATATATATAATTAGCATGCGCTAAAGGGTATTTTTTCTGTAATTGATACAGTAGTACCCTTAAGTGTGTTTACACAGCGCAGGCATTCAATGTTCCTGGACGTATTTCATTGCCTACTATTAGGTGGTCGAACTAGGAAGAAGTAGAATGATAGGAAAGATAGGTTTGTGCATTGGGTAGCATTTTTTCTCCACGGGTGGCATCTAAATATAACTTAGGGAGCATTATGTTTGTATTCAAGTTTAATCCGCGGAAACTTATACAATAATTTACAGTGCACATATTATGAGCAAGCATTTGCTGCACTTCTATTGATTTTTATTCTGCGGATTTTTGCTTCATGGGCATGGTCGCGATTTGAACACGCAACCTTCCGATCAGCAAGTGAATACACTACCACTGCACAGTTGCCACCCGCAAATGGCAAGGATGAACGGCTGCAGTATCTCAGACAGAGACTCGTCACGGGTCGGGAACCCGTTAAGTAAAAGTAAGTAAGATCATCAAGGCCCTTTTAAATTTAGATCAGTTTCCATTAAATATTGAGAAACGGGATTTAGTTCAGTGTGTAATATTTCTCTTTCTGTTGGCAACATTCCTCATGTTAGAACTTTTTTTTACCGCTAACCTGAAGTACGTTTGCCGCCCTGAGCTATAGCTCATTCAGCTCATATGTAATTATGCGCCTAATGACCACCAAAGAATTGCAGGCAACGATTGTGCCGGCCCTCTGCGCCTTGTATTGTTGCCCCACCTGTGTTAGCCAGTCAAGGATTTAAATCATACGAATATTTACTTTACTCTTTTTTTGTTTTATTTCATGTAATACTCTTAGCAATATTAATTATTAACAAATTTACAAGCGCGTCCGACTGGTTTGGCTTCTGAATTTATTCTGAAACCTTTAGGCTTAGGAAAGTGACAAATGTACCTGTACAGTACACATAAAGTTGTACAATATTAAATGGTGGTACAGGGTGCTACAAAGATGAACTCTCTATAGTTGGCGTAGAATCCGCGTTCCTTACACAAGCATTTTAGATGAACTGGGCTAATGACCTAGGACTGATTTATAAACTTTCCAATCAAACACTCCTAAACATTGGTCAAGGATTATTCCTAACATATTTGTTAGTACATAGCCAAAACAGAGTTGCTTTTACGGCACAGGTACATGATATAGATCCGCAAATTAAGACAATAATCGTTGTACTGAGAAAAACCAATAATCCAACTGTCATTACTTTGATTGTATCAAGTACACACATTAATCTATTTTTATACGACAAATCTGAACATTTAATCCGTCATTGAAAAAAAAAACATTAAATAAATTTAAGCACTGAAAAGGACGTGTCTCCAGGTCCTTGAACAAAAATATCAAAATGAGATTATCTAAAGCCATTTCCACGTTTAAAAATGCACAAACTGTAGACCTTGTTCAATTTTGACAAAAAAAAAACAAAACAAAAATACTCGGATGATAATAATATCATCGTTCCACAATTTAAACTAGGACTAGACCTTTCTTGCTAACACCAGGTTTGTGCTTGTTTTTTTTTATATTTTTTCTGCGGGGTGAACTCATGTTGTGACAATCAGAAACCTTCTCAAAACAACACCTACAACTGAGGTGACATTTTTCACGAGACAGTTTCATAGCAAATAAAAATAAGAATTACTTGTCATGTTTGCCTATCTGCACTATAAATAAATACAAAGAAAAAACATTGATAAATATTCAACAAAACATGAACAAGTATATCAGAGAACGCCTGCATGTGCATTTGTGGTGGGATTTTTATTTTCCAAAATACACATTCCCTTGTTTTGATATTTGCAATCGTTCATCCTTTTGATGCTATTTGCATTCACAGAAAAAACATCTACCACAACGAGGAATCCATGGTATATTTGTGCCCACTCATCGCAGGTGCTATGCAATGTGTTATGTAATTGTGTAAACGTTTTTCAAGGGATGATTGTGGGGCTAATTTAAGGGTGTTTTTCCAATATCCACCAAGATACTGATGATTTGGCAGACCTTACTTTGACCCAACCGGACCCACGTTAGGCTTAAAAGCTAAGTGAATAATTTACTTAACAGAAGTCTCGAGTTTTAGAAGAAATAATAACCCTTATGTTGGCATATAGTGTATATCGATTTGTTATCGATTAACTATTTCACGTTTAAGAAGAGGTGGGTTTTGGTACGATTCGCACGACGGTTAGCCTTCGACTCCGATGCAATAACAATGTTACTTCGGCTGTTGCGGAGTTACGAAGTCGAAAATCTTTGTGCTTAGCCTTTGAGGCTGAAAAGGAATGCCGTCGAATGTTGACGGATGGCTCCAAAGTCAGTCAAGGATATAGTGCTAGTGTTTTCGTGGAAAGCCTTGCTCAACCCTTTAACCACCTCAAAAGTAGTTTCTGAATGCAAGACCTCTCTGAATTCGGTCGGAAGGTTGAATTCACTAAGTCTTGTATAGCTCCCAGGGCATAAGCGTAAGCTTTTCTATCTGACCTACTCTTCCGGGCATTTTCCGAGGAGATGGAAAACAGCATTTGTCCAGCCTATAGAAAAAAAAAACTAGAATCTTCTTCTCCCTCCTCTAACCGACCAATTGCACTTACGTCCCTTCTTTGTAAGGTCATGGAAACGCTGATAAACCGTCAGCTCATGAAATATCTTGAATGCCAAAAACTTCTTAATGACCGGCACTATGGTTTTCGCAGCAACCGGTCCACAGGTGATTTGATGACATATCTAACCAAAAAGTGGAACCAATCTCTTCACCAAGGTGGTGAAAGTAAGATCGTTGCGCTTGGCATTTGAGAGAGTTTGGCTTCAAGCTTTCTTGTCCAAAATGTGTGCATTTGGAATCGATGATACCTTACTGAAATATACCCATTCGGACCGTTCAATTCAAGTTGTTTTAGACAGTTTCAAGTCTGCAACTCACCAAATAAATGCTGGTGTTCCACAAGGCTACGCTCTGTCCTCGACTCTCTTTTTCATTTTTATAAATAATCTCCGGTCTGTTACTTCTAATCTAATTCATTCTTTCGCAGTAGCCTTAGCTTCTCATATTCGTTTCTTGGATCATGCCCCTCTTCTTCGGAACTGGAATTTATAAGGCAGCCGCCTGAAACTCGAGTACAACGCTCATATCTGGAAGGTGCACCAATAACTTATTTGGAGCTACTTGATAGAATCCAAAAACGCGCGATAAAACTAACTCCAGATCGATTGACTCTTTTACTCATCGTCGTAATGTCTCCTTCCTTTCGTTATTTTATCGTTATTTCCACCATAAGTGCTCAAACGAAATAGCCAGTTGCATTCCTCCCCCTGAACATTTCAACCGCAATACCCGCCATGCAAGGAATGCTCATCAGTTTACCCTCAAGCCTGTGTTCGGAATTACAGTGAAGTTCAAGGAATCTTTACTCAGCCGTACAACACAAATGTGGAATACTCTTCCACGCATTGTTTTTCCTTCACATTATAACCTACAAACATTCAAAACCAACGTGCATCGGCATCTCTCCTTTTCTTTTAATCCTAAATTCCTTGACGCCTGCGTTTTGTAGCTATTACAGGATAAGGATACTAAAGAAATGCCCTTAAACGGGATCACAGGAAATGAGATCTCCGATGAACATGCTAGACAGAGCACATACTCGTAGGTGGACTTCTGAGGATCTGAGCCGGGGTTGTGGCTACCTGCGTCCTTCGTCAGGGCTTTCATTGACGTTTGGCTTTCATATGAGCACAAGTTATGGCATGGCTCTCCAGGGTGCAGACTCAAATACTTCCCGACGTCTTTAAAAAAATCTGTGGAGTTCTTGTTGTCTCTCAACAGAAAAGACTACAGACAAATTACTGACGTTCTCACGGGCTACAAGGCTTTTGCCTTTGGGCACTAACTGCAAAGCCTGTGCAGAAAGCGACGACGCTGAGGAACACTTCCGCTGTAATCGTCCTGCTATTGCATGTATCAGGTAAGGCGGTAGGTGAGTGGTGAGTGATGAAAATCTAAACTCCTCATCGTTAAAGCGCTTCCTCATTTTTCTCAGAAAAACGAGGAAATTTTATTAAAAGAGGTATGGTTTCTCTTCCTCGCAGTGCAATCTATCAGTATTGACTCTGAGTGCTCCAACGGAGAAAACCTCGCACCCCGACAAAAAAAAGTCCCAAATACTTCACAAAACACTTTCGCACAAGTACATAACACCCTCTATATGTGTGGTGCATGCACCTTCTGTTCGTTTTTTGAATGATTGTGCGAACGCAAACTGGCAGCGGTTGTCATTTCGTGTTTGGAATCTGAATAATCGAATAGGGGCAAAAATAAAAACAATATTTTTTATTATTTATCGGAATGAATTTGTCTTCGTTTGGGGAAAAAAAATAATCGAAATATTTACCCTTTGGACTTGATTTGTCTTATTTGGGATATAAAATCCACACCAACTGGAATGGAAATGATGAAATATGTATTATTGGATACAGCATACAGGAATCAGGATATATAGAGGAAGAGCAGACAATTTGTTAAGTCCGACAACAGAATTTAAGGAGAATTAACAACAGCATTTTATAAATTTCTCGGCAAGGGAACGCCAACCACAGGAGTATTTTCAACCGATTGAAATGGAATTCTCCAGCTATGCTCGGAATGTTGTTGGTACATATGGAATGAGCCCCAACCGATTTTTAATTACATATTTATGATCCACCATTGTCTTTTAACAATCGGATCTGATTTCAACATTTTCGCGGACATTTATTTATTTATTGACATTTATTTTAATTTTAATAAAATCGTTTATAAATTAAATAATAAAAATCATATTTGGCTCGGGAGAGAGCTCTCGGTTCGGGTGAAATAAACGATATACAAATGTGAAGAATTGCAAGTATTAACTCACACGAAACACACAATCGGATTCAATGTTTTTGATATTTATGTATCTGGAAAGTGGACAGTCTTTGTCAGGGCTTAAGCCAACCGTAACGATTGGGGCTGCAAGGAACTCTTTGTAAATAACCTAGTTTCAAATAAAAGAGACATTTACTTAATTTTTATTTTCCACGCAATATAGAATTGTTTTTTATAATTTACTAACGCTAAAAGGGTTTTCTGTAAATCTGATAGTTCCCTTATTGTGCTAGGAACACAGCGCAAGCATTTTGTTGTTTAACAGCAAGCAGCACCTAGCAATGGTGTATTGCATTGTATGCTTTTAGGTGATACTTACTATTCGAAAGATAGAGATATAGGATAGAAGTGATTTGGTGCAGTTGTAGGGTTCTTCTCCAAGGGGTGGTGTCTAAGTTGCTTAGGGAGATTAAGGTTTCCTGTATTCGATATAAAGTAATGGACTTGGCCAGGATTCGAACGCAGGACCTGCCATTCAGTAAGCACCTACTGCACCGTTGCCAGTGATGACTTATCTAACCGAAAAGTGGAACCAATCTCTTCACCAAGGTGGTGAATGTAAGATCGTGATATTTCAAAGGCATTTGACAGAGTTTGGTACCAAACTCTCTTGTCGAAAATGCATGCATTTGGAATCGATGATAGCTTTCTTCAATGGATTAGAAATTACCAGATAGATAGATAGATAGATTAGATTCTTTATTTCATGAAATATATGTATAATAGTTTGTGTTTGAGAACACGAGCATGGCAGAAATAGCCGTCTGCCGGAAATGACATTTCATAGATATTAAAGAAATTATTACATAGAAGTTAAATTGAAAACGAAAATTGAAAAAGAAAAAAATAATTATTTACAACACAAGATTTAGGGTTTAAGCATAAAAGATTAATTCGTTATGTCTTTAACAATTAGTCGACAGAAAAGATGAAAAAAAAGATAAATATATTTATATAAACCCTTTTTTATTTTTGTTCGTCTCCGGTTGTGTTATATTATTGAAGAAAGAAAAGATATTCAATTTATTGTTGAAATTTGCTTTTATTATGTTGTTCTTTTTTTGGGTTTCACAACTTTTTATTTTTTAAATTTTTGTGCTGTCGCGACGCGTTTCGGAGATTTACTCCATCATCGGGCGGCTTGAGTTTCTTGACTCAAGAGACTCAAAAGACTCAAGTCAAGAAACTCAAGCGGCCCGATGATGGAGTAAATCTCCGAAACGCGTCGCGACAACACAAAAATTTAAAAAATAAAAAGTTGTGAAACCCAAAAAAAGAACAACATAATAAAAGCAAATTTCAACAATAAATTGAATATCTTTTCTTTCTTCAATTTATATAAAATAAAACAAAAAAAAATAAATAAATGCAATTTGTACATAGTATCTACTCATAAGTATAAAACTAGATTAAAGGAATTAATTCCTTTAATCTAGTTTTATACTTATGAGTAGATACTATGTACAAATTGCATTTATTTATTTTTTTTTGTTTTATTTTATATAAATTGAAGAAAGAAAAGATATTCAATTTATTGTTGAAATTTGCTTTTATTATGTTGTTCTTTTTTTGGGTTTCACAACTTTTTATTTTTTAAATTTTTGTGTTGTCGCGACGCGTTTCGGAGATTTACTCCATCATCGGGCCGCTTGAGTTTCTTGACTTGAGTCTTTTGAGTCTCTTGAGTCAAGAAACTCAAGCCGCCCGATGATGGAGTAAATCTCCGAAACGCGTCGCGACAGCACAAAAATTTAAAAAATAAAAAGTTGTGAAACCCAAAAAAAGAACAACATAATAAAAGCAAATTTCAACAATAAATTGAATATCTTTTCTTTCTTCAATAATATAACACAACCGGAGACGAACAAAAATAAAAAAGGGTTTATATAAATATATTTATCTTTTTTTTCATCTTTTCTGTCGACTAATTGTTAAAGACATAACGAATTAATCTTTTATGCTTAAACCCTAAATCTTGTGTTGTAAATAATTATTTTTTTCTTTTTCAATTTTCGTTTTCAATTTAACTTCTATGTAATAATTTCTTTAATATCTATGAAATGTCATTTCCGGCAGACGGCTATTTCTGCCATGCTCGTGTTTATTCAGCGAGGGGGTCTACAACAATTTTGATGATTTGCAACATTAAGATTTATAATTTTGAAGTGATTTAGAACACAAAAAAAAAATAATCAGCAATTTTAAATGATTTGAAACATAAAAGAAAAATTTTGGATTATTAAAGCAATAACTTAAGAAGAACGGCAAAAGTGGCTTGTAGCTTGGACTTTTAAAAGCTATTACGATATAACAAAGCATGATTGCAGTATTTGTACAAAACAAGCCACCCCCTAGCTCCGTTTAGTATATCGTACAGACCATTTACGGACAGATTGCTTACTCGGAAGTATAGTCGACGAATCTCTTGTAAAATAGGGCATTCCGCAATGAAGTGGTGAATATTTTCAGGCACTCTCATGTTGCATATATTACACGTTTCCTCAAGATCTGTTCTGTGTGGCATGGAATTCAAATTTATTAATTCTGCTCTCGCTCTAAAAATGGTGCTTATAACTTTCGATGAAAAATTTATATTGAAATAACTTTCGTGAGATAGCAAATGATGGTTTAGGTTCCTATAGATTAACCTTGAAGCTGAGGAAGATGCTCTAATTAGGTGCTGATCGTATAATTTGTCATCCACTTTAGCAATGATCATTGCAAAAAGCCTCTGCCAGTCGTTAACATTAGTTAAAGTAAAGGAGACATTCAGTTCGAGAGATATCGCTAGCTGGTTCCAATCCTTAAATGGAGAAGCATTGGTTTGTAGCAATCTTATTAAGATAGTCTTGGAAAGATTATTCCCGCTTCTCATTACCACTCTGGTTAAATAATCAGAATGAGCTTTCAAGTTTCTCACGTAGATGGTCGGCAAACCTGACTCTACATGAATAGCGTAGGTCGGAGTCGCATTTGGTAGCCGGAATAGACGCTTGAAAAAGAATCTTTGGACTGCCTCAAATTCTTCGAGGGGGCTCACACCAAAGGCCTGCACACCATAGCACATACAAGTATTAACTGTGGCGTTAAACACTTGATACTTCGAAGAAAGGTCAATGTTTTGATTGGCGAAGAACTTCGGCTACATCATATTGAGTGCCAGTTTGGCTTCAATACTTTTTTCTCTGGCATGCTTGATAAAGTTTAGATTATACGACAACAAAACACCCAGGTACTTGAACTCACGAACTACCTCAATTTGTTCGTTGTTAAGGCGCCAAGTTCCTACCCCAGGACGTCTTCTCTGCCGGTTCTCAAATACCATGACCTTGGTTTTTGCGACGTTGATATGGAGATCCCAAGTTTTACAGTAGGTTTGCAATCTATTAATTTGCAGTTGCAAAGAAGAAGGATTTTCCGCCAGTAACACTAGGTCATCAGCGTACAGAAGTACTTTTATGTGATTGCCCGCAAAATTAACGCCACCCGGAAGAATATCAGATATTGCATCAATGTACAACGCGAATAAAATTGGGCTTAATATGCAGCCCTGAGGGACGCCTGCAGATGTCTCAAACCATTCGGACAGGTTCGACCCATCCCACACAGCTGCGCAAGATGACGAAACAAATTTGGCATACAACATTAAGAACTTTCTTGACACTCCAAGGGATGCCAGTTTATAAATTAAAGCTTGCCTGTTAACTGTATCAAACGCTGCTTTAAAATCTACAAAGCACACAAAAAGTTTCTTATTATTTTCAATATATTTTCTAGCGATGCTAGTCAGCGCCAAAATATGACCAACGGTGGAAAATCCAGCCCGAAAACCAGCTTGATACATGCTGAGGCGATTATTATCCTCTATCCACCTGGAAAGTCTTGTGTATAAGATCGAAGCAAAAATCTTTCTTAGAGAATTGAGAATAGAGATGCCTCTGTAGTTTTCTGGTCGACTCACATCACCTTTTTTGAAAATAGGAAAAATAAGCGCTTTGGTAAAGCACGTTGGTACACAAGCGCTGTTGTATATTAAATTGAAAAAATCCACAATATAAGTCTCGAGTTGGTCTGTTCCGTTTTTAAAAAATTCAATTGGAATACCATCGCACCCCGGCGCTTTGTTGTTTTTCATAGCCTGCAAGGAAGCTTTAAGTTTTCCTAAGGAAATCGGGCAGACAAGTTCAGATACCATTGTGTTTGGTAATGCAAAGCTAAAACTGTGAAGACCCTCGTCCGCTGATAGCAGGGTTTTAAAATGAGCAGCTAACGTATCAGCTTCGACCGAAATCTTCACAGTTCGAATGCGCCCTCCCAATTACTGAACATTATTCCAGAATTCTTTTGAGTTTTTGGACTGTTGTAACCTAGTTGCAAGACTTTTGAGGTAACTAGCTTTTTTCTGATAGCATAACTGTTTAAATTCCTTATTGGCGCGCAGGTACAACGATATGAAGGCAAAAGAGTTTGTAGCTCTAAAAAGTTTTAAGAACTTAAAAGAGAGTTTTCGTAAGTTGCTACATTCTCTATCGAACCATTAGCTTTAAGGAGTGAACGAAGGGGTGTTGTTCACAGGAGGAGCCGAAGCGTGGATTACCCTTGTAATACTGTCGCCAATCATATCAATGTCGCTCTGAGGTTGCAGTGGGAGAGCATTACAATGGTGATTCAAAAGATTTTTGTACCGATAAACTCTATTTTAGACCCACTTAAGTTTGGGGAGACTAACTGGGATTCTCTGACGGGTATTCTCGATGAGATGGAATTTTACATCTAGTGGAAATTACCATTCGGACCGTTCAATTCAAGTTGTTTTGGACGGTTTCAAGTCTTCAACTCGCCAAATAAATGCTGGTGTTCCCCAAGGGTCTGTTTTGTCTCCGATTTTCTTTCTTATTTTTATAAATGATCTCCTGTCTGTAACCTATAATCCAATTCACTCCTTCGCCGATGACAGTACCCTCAGCTTCTCATATTCGTTTCTTGGTTCACTCATAACTCAATGGGGTGTAACTAATAGAGTGGAATTCAATGCTTCCAAAACGCAATGATGTCTTCTGTCATTAATCAAAATCCCAAACACGATGTCACTGGCCATGAATGGTACTTGCATCGCTGAAACCGAGCGGCTTTCCATTCGCTGCGAAATGCCTAGGCCTTCTTAAGCGCTGCAAAAAATATTTCACCCCCTTCGAACTGGCTACTATTTATATATTTATCCTCCCGAAACTTGAGTACAATGCTCATATCTGGTCTGGTGCACGAATAATTTATTTGGAGCTACTTGAGAGGATATAAAAACGCGCAATAAAACTCATTGGTGACCGTAACATTGCGAGATCGCTTGACTCTCTTAGTCATCGTCGCAATGTGTCTTGTCCCTCGTTACTTTGTCGTTATTTCCACCATAACTGCTCAAAAGAAATAGCCAGTTGCATTCCACCCCTAGAACATTTCAACCGCAATACTCGCTGGGCGAGGAATGCGGATCAGTTTACCCTTAAGCCTGTATTCGGACGTACAATGAAATACAAGGAATCTTTCCTAAGCCGTACAACACGAATGTGGAATGCTCTTCGCCGTTCCATTTTTCCTACACATTATAATCTACAAGCTTTCAAAATCAACGCACATCGGCATCTCTCCCTATTTTCTAACAATAATTTCCTTAACTTCCGCGCTGTTTAGCTACTACCTATTACATTATTAGGATATTAAAAAATCCCCCTTTATTGGGAGTACATTATAAAAAAAAAACATGCATACGGTGGACGTCCAGTATAACGAATTATATAATGCATTGTATAAGTCAATTCGTTATATCGACGTCTTTTTTCTGTTTGCTAAATACACCAGAATATAAAAATTAAGTAATTTTTACAGTGAAATTTATGTATAAATGTTCATTTATAAGAAAATAAAGATGAATTAGTAAGTTTTTTAGTAAACAAAACAATTATGATTTGGAAAAGAGGTCTCTAATATTAGTTTGCCTTTTGGTTCCAAGTTCATCAGCAGTTAATGAAGACTAAAATAGGTTTTAAAACCTTAGTATTATTAACAAATAACAATTGAAATTTGTAAACCCACCTCCGAAAAAACTTTGTTAGCTAGACTGAGTGTTTGTCTGAAACATAAGACTTCATCCTGATTCATTAATACTGCCACCGGAATTTCATCTACTTCATCAAAATCCTCAATCTCCTTAAAATATTCCTCCAACACTTTTTTGATGTTTCTGCTGATATTTTCTGTCAAGCCAGGGCAATTAAAGAAACCACGTCATATATATCGAGTTAGTTTAAGTAATCCACAATGTTTTCGGAACCAGTAGCTAAAATTTTAGTTAGTAAACTGTTTTTATAGTGCAATTTCACTAGCCGAATAGCATTCTGGTCCATCGGTTGGAACAGAGGAGTAACGTTTGGTGGCATAAAAATTACCCACATGTTTCCTTCATCAGTTGTCTTTATAAGATCGTTGGCAGGTGGATGAATCGGTGCATTATCCAGAATAACCAATGCTTTTTTTGTAAGTTTATTTTAATTTTTAACAAACGGCAAACACAACCGACTGGAAATACTTAGATAGATAGATAGATAGATAAATAATTTATTTCCATATAATATTACAATGCATATCACAATAATAAAACAGTTTAACATAGGTATGTAGATTATACGAAAATTTTGAGACATTCTATATTTTACTTACAAAAGTAATAAAATAGTTTTGAATGCCACTTCAATGAGTTGATTGAATTAATAAATAAAGTTTAAGGTGGGGTGGCCATATAACAAAAATAAAAAATTAAATTCAATATAATTCAAGTTAAAAAAAGTATGAAGTACATAATAATGGAGTGAAAAAAAGAAAAATCAAGTTTCACAATATAAAAAGCAGAAAATACAAATAGAAAGCCAAAAAATAAAATGATTCTAACAAAAAATCAAGATTCAATATAAAATCAATCATTCATACTAAGGCAAGAATAGGCAAAAAATAAAAATCATCTATAGGAATTAAATCAGAATGTCGGAAGTAATAGATTCTAAACTAGCGTAGTTTAAGTTGAGAAGCCAATTTTTTAAAAGTTTTAGAAACATTCCAGGTGTTGACATTGCCCTGATTGACTGCGGAAGTTTATTAAATAGACGAAATGATGAAACAGAATAAAAATTACGGTAAGCAGTAGTGCGGAAAAAAGGAACGGATACCATATATGAAGTGTTTCCACGTAAATTGTAATTGGAAATTAATCTAAAATTACAATTACCAGATTTCATAAAGAATGTCTTTAATACTTTAAAAACGTACAGATGACGAACAGGAAGAACTTTAAGGTCGCAGAACAAAGGAAAACTTGGATATCTGACAGGCTTTCGGCATAATTTTCTTAATATATGTTTTTGCAGAACTAATAAAGGCTGGATTTTATTAAGATAAGCACCTCCCCAACAAGCTATTCGATATTGTAGCTTAGAATGAAAAATGACATAGTAAATTTTTTTTAGGAGCATTGTTGAGCACACAGTTCGTAAATAAAAGAAGTGTCTAAGTGTGGAACGGAAATACTTCCTTAAAGATTCTGTGTGTTTCGAGAAACTCATATTGGAGTCGATTATAAGCCCAAGATATTTGAATTCATCTACCTTCTCGATTAGGAAACATTTATCACTGCATCCTAGATTGCTACAAAAAGTGGGAGAATAAGATCTATAGGCACAGCTACAATTCGCCAATTTGTATTTTTGACACTCAGGTGCATGAAAGTAAATATTCGCTTCCAAATTTTGTGGTGATGACAAACTGAAAAACATTATTTTTGTTTTGGAGCTTATAACCAAATTGTGATTCGCAAACCAGTTTCTTAACAAATTCAAATCCCAGTTTATATCAGCAACGAGATCCAAAGGACTGTTCAGACCATATGAAAAACCTATGTCATCAGCAAAAGCAGTAGGTGAGCCTTTGAAGTGAAGTGCAAAGAGTGAATTAATGTAGATAAGAAATAAAATCGGACTCAAGACAGAGCCTTGGGGTACACCCAAGTTAAAAATTTTGATTTCGCTCCTTATCTCATCTAACTTCACTCTTTGTGACCTATTTTTAAGGTCTTCGCGAAATGAAAGGCGTAAAACATCCAACAAACTGAAGCAGTTTCTTTTAAAATTACATTTATGTACATGTTAGCATAACTGATTATTATTATTATTAACAAAAAAAAAAAAAATAGATACGCTCAATAGATGTTACCATCAGAAGTAAGGATACATACAAAAAATTGCAATATCTGACAAAAGTAAACTTGCGTCTACACGAATTCGCAAGGCATTCGTTATATAGAGCCTACAATTTTTAAGCCATTCGTTATATAGAACCATTGATGGGAAACAAAAAATTTGATTCGTTATATTGGAAATTGCACCATTCAACCTGGACGATGAAGACCACCAATTCCGTCCACCCGACCTGGACGAAGTGAAGATAGCCATATCTAAGCTTAAGTCCAACAAAGCCGCTGGAGCGGATGGCCTAACCGCCGAGCTATTCAAGGCGGTAGGCGATGACTTGGTTAGGAGCATGCACCAACTCATCTGTAAAATAAGGTCGGAGGAAAGTATGCCCGATGAGTGGAACCTCAGCATTGTTTGCCCAATCCTCAAGAAAGGAGACCCTCTGAACTGCGCCAACTACAGAGGTATTAGTCTTCTTAACATCGCCTACAAGATCTTATGTGGCGTGCTGTGTGAACGCCTGAAGCCTTTCGTCAACAACCTGATTGGTCCCTATCAATGTGGCTTCAGGCCAGGAAAGTCTACCATCGACCAAATATTCACACTGCGTCAGATCTTGGAGAAAACCCAGGAAGTCCAAATCGATACCCACCACCTTTTCATCGATTTTAAGGCCGCCTATGACAGCATTTATAGAGACGAGCTATACAGAGCTGTATCTAGTTTTGGCATCTCTGCCAAACTCGTCCGTTTGTGCAGGATGACGATAGGGAATGCACGCTGCTCCATCAAGGTCGGTAAAGAACTCACCGAGACCTTCGATGACAAAAAAGGATTTAGACAAGGCGATGCGCTGTCATGTGACTTCTTCAACATCGTTCTTGAAAGAATAGTGCAAAACTCAAATGTTAATACCAGAGGTACAATCTTTCAAAAGTCCGTCCATCTACTCGCCTACGCCGACGACATCGACATAATCGGCAGAACACAGCGGGATGTCACTGGCGCGTTGTTTATTGCTTGTTTATTGTTTATTGTTTATTGTTTAC
The DNA here is from genome assembly GCA_949715645.1 of Portevinia maculata. Lineage (NCBI taxonomy): Eukaryota > Metazoa > Arthropoda > Insecta > Diptera > Syrphidae > Portevinia > Portevinia maculata. The sequence goes on from OX454528.1 coordinate 101,226,226, forward strand.
AAATTTGCTTGCACAGTTAAATTATCGCGAAACGCGTATACTAAAAAATAAACGCGGGCCGAAGCCCGCGCGAACACCAACCGTTCGCTAATTTAAAACACGATAAGTTATAAGTAAATATAGGATTTATTCAGCGAGCTCCGCACTATACAATCTCAGAATTAAGACTAACTTAATAACTACAATATCTTCCTCTGGATAGCTCTGTTCCCAACATCAGAACTGTTGACTCCTCTATTCCGGTAATCGCACGCGCATCCGTTGAGTCGCGCATGCAGGTAATCCGATTCCATGCACTGTGATCGTGAGAACAAGTCTGTGCATGAAAGTGTCAACTCAGCGAATACCGTATGATTCGCTAGCATGCACCTGACTCGTGCATCGTGTTAACTTGCACATTAAGATTTACATCTTTTAGTTTGTGAAGGCTTTAAGAGCAATTCAAAGAAAAAAATATTTAGTTAATTAATTAAATTATAAAAGTTGAAAAGAAATTTTAAAATATAAAATATAATAACGGGAAAAAAATGAAAATTAAAGTACAAATTTAACAAGACGTTGAATTAAAGTGATGCCAGATTATCATCGGCCAGGTGCTGTAAAAGAGAGATTATGAATTTGTTTGTGTTCTCAATTCGTCTGATTGTTATGGGCAGTGAGTTCCATAGGAGGCTGGCATGGACGAAGAAAGTACGCTCTGATGCTAGGCATTTAAATCTTGGTCGTATTAATACTAAAGATCTAAGGGAAGCTGCAAAAACGAGTCTATTGTAAAGATGTTCTGGTTGACGAGTCTGCATTATACTATGTAGCATAATTATGGATTTATATTTCAATACATTGTCAAAGGTTATACCCATTATCTGTTTAGAATAGGTGGAAATATGGTCGAAGTACCTGACATTGAAGACATATCTGGCAATATTATTATACACAACGTTCATTCGTCTCCGGGAATCATAGTCAAGTTTGCAGAAAACTTCGCAACCGTAGAAAAGGATTGGCAAAAGGAGGGCCTTTCCAAGTAGCATCTTAACTTTTGTAGGGATAACATTTTGGGTGGCCCAAAGAACGCGCAGACCACTGTAGATTTTTCCAATCGAAGATGTTACATGGTCACTCCAAGTCAAGGTTTTATTAAAAATTAGTCCTAGGTTTCTTGCCGAGTTCGCATAAGCTATGGATGAGTTGCCGAGTCTAATGGGTGGAAAGTTTTTGACGTATCAATTTCCCTCTTGTAGATGCATAACGCCACTGATTTTTCTGCATTCAAGGAAAGCTTATTTTCCTTAGACCACTTCGAGATACTTTTTAAATCTGTATTCACAAGACTCACCGCATTGGGGACACCATTTAGAGGAAAACCTAAGAGCAGTTGAACATCGTCTGCATATAAATGCATGGTGCAGTGTTTGACTACCGACGGTAGTTCATTGATATATAGGGAGAACAGCATCGGACCTAAAATAGATCCTTGTGGTACTCCTGCGATAACATAAAGAAAGGAGGATGCTCTACTTCCTACCACAACACTTTGCCGATGCCCTGAAAGGTACGGGTATGAATACACCAGTTTTGTTGCATGTGAAGAGAAACTAAAATAACTTAAAAGCTTTTTACATAGTACCGAGTGGTCCACTGTGTCGAATGCCTTAGAGAAGTCGAGCAACGTCAGAAAGGTTGGTGAGTTCAGATCGAGGGACTTGCGACCATTGTCAACAGTGTCCAACAAGGCAGTTTTACAGCTTCTTCTTGATCGGAAACCTGATTGAGCAGTACTTAGTAGGTTATTGTTATTTAAGAATGCCTGAACTTGCTTCATTAAAGCCTTTTCAAACGCTTTTGACAAAAATGATAGTATTGCTATAGGCCTGAACTCACCACTTTTAGCTTTGGGGATGGCAATTATCTTAGTTACTTTCCAAGACTTGGGGTATAAACAGGTGGTTAGAATACTATTGAAGATATGTTTGATGTGTGAAAGGATATACGGAAGGAGGAGTTTAAGAAATTTAGGGTTTATTTCGTCGAACCCGACGGCATTGGATTTGATAGACAATATGGCCTCGACTACCTCACTGTCAGACAGTGGAGTAAATTGAAATTTCACCTCATTTGTTTCACTGTCCTCGGAAAAAGGAGGAACGAATCTTCCTTGACTATTTTGGGTAGACCTAATATTATTGGCAATAAACTGGGTGTTAAGGAAGTCACAGTCCATATCATTCGGAATACCATTGCGTTGGTTTGCAACCCCAAGTGTCCGCAACCTTTGCCAAACCTTTTTTCCGGATTGGCTACCCAAGTCAAGTGTATTCTCATAGTAAGCGCGTATAGAGATTCTAATTCTAGTAACCACCAGATTGCGTAGGGACCGGTACAAGTCATAGTGCTCTGACAGTTTGTATCTTTTCCATCGGATATATGCTGAATTGCGTTTTTCCATTAATTGCAGTATAGATCTACTTAACCAAGGTGGTGAATTATTGCGTACGATCTTGGTCCTCAAAGGGATATGTTGATTAAAAAGACTACTTATTTGGTGCTCTAGAAAAGCAACTTGTTGGTCAACAGATGTCATAAAATATGTCGTCCCATTGGGTATCCTCCACGAAGGGTCAGTCACCTTGTCGAGAGTACCATTCCTTCTGAATGGTGCCGGTGTGGAGGCTTAAGGATGCTGATTCAACGGGCTACACTGTCGACGACCTCCGTCGTCAGAAGGGTCACCCATGGCAGGCTGGCCGTTGAATCAGCATCTACTAAGAACTGCCCATAGGACATTCCGTCCGATCCCACTCCCCCTCCATCCTTTCCCTCCCCTAGCTCTCTCTCACTCTCCTTTCTTCCTCTCACTCTCCTTTCCTCTCAATCTCCCTTCCTTTATCCACTGGGCTGGACTTAAGGTGTCACACGACCCGTGCCGATAGTCAGCCTGGCTGAGGGCCCAGTTTAATAAATAGCTCTGTCGCGAACGGAGTATCCGGATACCTGGCGACATCCGGATCAGCTAGCCTTATCTGTACAATGCGGATCTCTATACAGACGGACCTTCCCTTCCCCGCTACTCGTGGGAACATAATTATGAACAAACAAAAACAAAAACAAAATATTAAGGCCGGTATCCCTTAGAAACCGGACGGTAGTACGGGACGAAGCTGTCTATCGGATATGATCATATGGCAGCTGATAGCGGAACTGTGGATAATCGTGGTTCCTCCGTCAGTACTTGCGAGCAAAGCAAAAATTTTTCCGGCAGAAGCAGGACTGTGCATAATGGTCCCACCTCTGCTGGCAGCACCCCACCAGGCAGTGCTCTTAAGCTGCCCCCTGGTATCACCCCTGCTACACTTGTCAGGAACAAGACTGTGGAAATTCATGGTCCTTCCACTGGCAGTATACGCACGGATGCTACCCAACACAAACATCTTCCTAGTGGTAGTGGGACTGTGCAACATGGTCCGTCTTCCACTAGCGCGTCTTGCAGTGGAGGAGCGCCTCGCCGCAACCCCTCGAAGTTGAATTACAAAAACAGACGTAATGCCAATCGTATAATTGGCTCTATCGGCGCTATCCCTGAGATAGATAGATCCCCTGCACAGATCAGCAGACTGGTCTGGGCACAAAATATCATTTCAGGTAAGGACAAAACCAGCGGAGACATTGCGTCAAAGCGACAGAGATCGGTGGAGGAGGTCGCTTCGGCCTCCAAGCGCCTGAGGATGCACAATACCTGCATTCCTCCTAACGCGTCCATCGTCAAACCTCACAAATCTTTCAGCTATGTCCTCAAAAAAGGAATTGTGGTCGCAGTCATCGACCGCAGTGACGCCGACGGCAGGATCTCACTTGAATGGTGGGATCTCATCATGCTCACCCTACTTGAAAACTTCGCCGACTTTTATAAGGACATCCAGGACCACCGCCAATAATTCACGATGGCGGTTGGCATCAGGGCCGCGTGAAACTCATCGCCTGCGATGATCAACGATCATTGGATCTTTACAAGCTCGAGATCAATAAGCTTGGTGAGCTATGGCCAGGGGCCAAGCTTGAGGTTGTTGCGAGAGAGGATATCCCCTGCCGACCTAGATCGCGTGCCTGGATCTCAGTGAGCCCTTCATCCCCTGAGAGAATTCTCCATCTGATCAAAATCAGCAATCCATCCCTTCCGACTCATGATTGGAAGGTCGCTAAACTGGAGGAACAAAGGGGTTCCTACCGATATGCTGTCATTGTCATCAATCAGGAATCCCTTGCTCATCTGGCGGCGACTGCAGGCGTGATTCGGTTCGGATGGAACGACATCACGCTGAGAGTTTATAAGAAAGACGAGGTAGATGCTGACAAGCGACCTCATCATCCCTCTGAAACTGATGTGTCGGGTGTTAGCGCACCTGTCACCTTCCCCTCCTTAGAGGTTGACATTCCCGAGCCCTCTACAGAACCCACCACGTCTTCAATCCCTGTGATTGACTCTCAGTCGGTCATGGAGACGGACGAAATTCCTGACAAGGATCTTCTGAGGGAAGACGAGCTCCTGAGTTCGTCCTCTGTATTGGAAGACATGTTCAGCAAGGATCTTCTGAGTGAGGATGAGCTTCTCAGCTCGTCCTCTGAATTGGAGGACCTCAACAACACAGTGGTGGGGGTTTCTCTACAAGATTGTAGCAACAATGCTGCAGATCATACAGATTAACCTCCAACACTCCATTAAGGCTTCGGCCGCCCTTATTCTCCTGTTAAAAAAAACTGGAGAAGACTTAGTCTTGGTCCAATAGCCCTGGGTTGTCAACAACCTGGTTCGTGGACTTAAGACCTCTGGATACTACCCACTATATGTGTCCGACAAAGGTAAACCTAGATCGTGGATATTGGTGAAGAGTACTCTTAATGCATATTTGCTCCCTAATTTCAGCGATCGAGATACGACGGCTGTCAAACTAGAGACTGCTGGTGGCATATACTGGTTGGCATCAGCGTATCTTTCCCACGATAACATGGGACCTCTCCCTGGTGGTAACCTGGAGAGCTTTATCGCGGAAGCAGAGAGGCGAAAAGCTGCACTCATCGTCGGATGCGACGCCAACGCGCATCACACTGCATGGGGCAGCACTGATATTAACAATAGAGGTGAGTCGCTTTATGAATATATTTTAAGAACTATCCTCATTGTGTGCAACACGAGTAATGAACCCACCTTCATAACTAAAAACCGACAAGAAGTCTTAGACATTACTCTTGTTTCCGTAAGCATCCACAAAATGATATCGAGTTGGAAAGTTTCGGCTGACCATTCTTTCTCCGACCACCGATATCTCACTTTCAACCTTGACAACGCTGACACCCCTCGCCAATCAGCATTCCGAAACCCTCGGAAAACAGACTGGCCCAAATTTAGGGATGTTATGCGTGAACTTATTACCTCTGAACTATTAAGTCCCCCTTGCAATCCTAGCGAGCTTGACGACAAGGTTAATAAGCTCACCAGGGCTTTTAATCTAGCGATGGCTGCTTCCTGCCCCCTCATACTACCCAGTGGGAAAAAGAAACCTCACTGGTGATTACCTGTATTAGGACCACTGAGAAATGATTGCAGGAGACTTTTTAATCGCGCCAAAACCTCAAGCTCCAACACTGACTGGAACTCCTATAAGACATCCCTCAAAGCATATAAAAAAGAACTTAGGAGGGCTAAAAGATCATCGTGGAGACTCTTCTGTGGCAAAATAGAAGAATCCTCGGAGGCATCAAGGCTAAGAAAAATCCTTGCTTCAAATCCAACTATGCCCAGCTGCCTAAAGAAAGCAGATGGCTCGTGGACTACATCTAGCGAGGAATCGCTCAATCTGCTACTTGATACACATTTCCCAGGTAGCTCTAACATAACCGATCATAGCAACCTAAACAGGTCACCTATGTTTTCACAGGTAACAAATTCTCAGAGTCAGAGTCTGATAACTAGGGACAAGCTCCTTTGGGCGCTACAAAGCTTCAAGCCCTAAAAGTCTGCAGGACCTGACGGCATAATACCAGCCGAACTTCAGATGACTTCGGATATCATCCTTCCAACACTGGAGATGATTCTGACAAATTGCTTAAAGCTGATTCACATTCCACAGGCTTGGAGAGAAGTAAAAGTGGTTTTCATACCCAAAGCAGGCAAATATTCCCATGTTAGTCCCAAAGACCTCAGACCTATCAGTCTATCATCTTTCCTCCTCAAAACGCTGGAGCGTCTGATTGATATCCATCTTCGTATGAACATAAACCCGCAACTGCTGTCTGCGGCCCAACACGCGTACAATAAGGGTAAATCGGTGGAAACCGCCCTTCACTCCTTGGTACACACTATTGAATACTCCCTTTGCCACAAGGAATACACTATGGTTGCTTTCCTAGACATAGAAGGCGCTTTCAACAACGTAAACTCATCTGCAATCGCAAATGCACTGACAGAACTGAATGTGAATGGCTCGCTTGGGGATCTGATCAATCTTTTGCTCTCAAGCAGAATTATCAATTCGAAACTGGGCGATTCATCCGCTAGGAGGTCTGTCAGTAGGGGTACGCCACAAGGTGGTGTCCTTTCCCCCCTTCTGTGGAACTTGGTGGTGAATAAACTACTGACATGCCTGGAGGGGGAGGGTTGCATGGTGATTGCCTATGCGGATGACGTTGCTATTGCCGTCTCAGGAAAATACCTCAACACCCTAAAAGAACTACTTCAAAATGCTCTCAATAAGCTGACAAGTTGGGCAAGAAGATGTGGGTTGGGGGTTAACCCTCATAAAACCGAACTTGTCCTCTTCTCCAGGAAATATAAAATCCCTCATATCGACCCTCCTTCCATTAACGGTACAAGCTTAACATTTTCCGATGAAGCCAAATTCCTGGGTCTTATCCTTGATAGGAAGTTAAGCTGGAAACCCAACTTACAATAAAAAGTAAAAAAAGCGACAGTAGCACTTTTCTCTTGCAAAAAAGCCATCGGTAATAAGTGGGGCCTATAGCCCCGCATATCTCACTGGCTATACGTATCGGTAGTGAGACCGATTCTGACATACGGGGCGGTTGTCTGGTGGACTGCTCTTGATAAAGCGCTAAACCGTGATAAGCTAAGCAAGGTGCAACGTACAGCTTGTCTGTGTATTAGCGGAGCACTCCGTACGACCCCCTCCGCCGCACTGGACATCTTACTGCATCTGACACCCCTGGATATTTTGGATACTTGGGTCCGTACCAAGAAACATCGACTACACTACACCCCAACTACAGTTCGAAAAGAATTTGCAAATCACTATCCCCACCAGATCATTCTGGGAGGATGCTGGTTGCACGGAAGTTAAATCGATCCACTTTTACACCGATGGATCAAAAACTAGCGAGGGGGTAGGTGGGGGTGTTTACTCAGAAAGACTAAATATCAGTCTCTCCTTCCGTCTTCCTGATCATTGTAGCGTGTTCCAGGCGGAAATCATGGCGATTAAGGAAGTCCTGTCGTGGCTGAAGAGAAATGTGATATCCGCTAAGGATATCTGCATTTTCTCGGATAGTCAAGCCGCGCTAAAATCCCAGGACTCAGTCTCTCCCAATTCCATCGTAGCCTTAGACTGCCGTTCATCTCTGCAGGAGATGGCGGAGCAGTTCAATATTCACCTTTGTTAGGTACCGGGGCATAGAGACATCCCAGGGAATTGTAGGGCAGTCGAACTCGCCAAAAACGGAACCGCATTACCTCTTCTACCTGAGAAAGGTTTTATAGGTATGCCTATCGCTACTTGCAAACTTTTGTTCAAGCTATCCGCAGTCGAGAGTACAAACCTCAGGTGGACAGGTAGTGATACATGTCTAGCGACTAAGCAAATCTGGCCAAAGCTGGATCTGCGACGCTCTTTGAGTTTGATCTCACTCAACAGAACTCAGTGACTTAGCTAATACAGATGTTAGAAGTCTATCGCGCTTCATTAGAAGCTCCAAATGGTTTTAGCGATTAGGGGTCGAAACGCCCGATCCATGTGGCATCACAACGGACCTCATTGGTCTAAGTGTGTTGGCTTTCTGCTAACAGCCACTTCAACCTAACCTAACCTAACCCATTGGGTATTGGCAACATTAGATCGAAGAAGTGGGTAATTAATATTTTTAAAATCTCTGTATGAAGTCGTAGACCTCTCCGAATCAACTTGAAGATCGTATGTTAAAAATATTAAATCATGTCTGGAGAACCCTGCTGCAGAAATTTGGTCAAAAAGGAGGGATTTCTGTTTTTTCCACAAAGTAAACGTCTAAAAGTGTGGCATAATCATTTGAGAAATGCGTGGGTGTAGATAAATTAACTGGGCTGAAATTCATGCTCGCAAAATTATTCAGTAGGGACGTGGAAATTGGTAGATCTAGTAAATTGCAGTTTAGGTCACCACAAATGATAACGTTGGGAGAAGTGCATGAGATTCTCTCTAGAACGTTAAAAACCGGTGATATGTCAATACTCCTATTGGGTCTATAAATTACTCCTATCAAAGAACTGTCCATACCACAAAATATACTAATAAACAAATATTCAATAGCACTGCTTGCATCTGATTTGCACACCAGTTTACAATTAATTTCACTACGTATATAAATGGCCACCCCACCGCCTATTCTATTGTTTCGGTCCGCACGGAAAAGCGTATAACCTTCTACATTGCAGAATTGATCACTATAATTTAATGAAAACCACGTCTCAGAGACGCAAATCACGTCAACTTTAGAATTTATAAACAATAGGCGAAACTCGTCTAGCTTAGGAGGTAAACTCTGAGCATTTATGTGGCAAATGTGCAACCCCTTTTTCTGTGACCTCAAAATACGGATCATATGGTACAAATTCCCGTCCAAACCATTGTCGCCAGAACCACTGCTATGCAGACCTGAGGGCATAATACTCAGGTGAAAATATATTAAAATCGAAAAAGAATCGAAAACACAAACAAATGCAGACAGGAAAATATTCCAAGCAACACAGAAAAAAACATACATTTGGCCGTAGAAAATTCACAAGGGAAAGTGAAAAAAGAGAGAAAAAATTATAAAATAAAGGGAAAGAAAGTCAATTGAGCACATATTGTAATAAAAATAAACAGGAAAAATTAAAAAAAAGTGAATATACGATATAATAGGTAATTTTTAAGAGTTTTCTGCATTATCATCTCTGAGTACACATCTCTCGGCAAAAGCATTCAAGTTGTCCAGGTCTTCAATTAAGAGGCCTTCCCCTCTCGCACTGGTTTTGGCGTAGAGTATTGAGACGGAGGCGGCGAAGATGGGTTTGGCGATCAATGAGGGCAAGACAAAGTATATGCTGTCATCAAGAAAGGACACCCAACACCGACGTCTCGGACAGAATGTCACTATAGACAGATATAACTTTGAGGTGGTTCAGGACTTTGTCTACACTGAGGGAAAAAATGAATTCTAAAATTAACTATGTTCTATTTGATTTTACGTTGAATAAAATTATCTGAAGCATATTTAATTTAACGTTGAAAACTATTTGATTTAAATAGGCAATGTTATTTTAAATATAGGCAACATAGATTCAAAGTGAAACGTGATCACTTTTACATTGAAACCATTTTTTGTAATAGTTAAAGTACTCTCAACGTTGCTTTAAAGTGCAACATGCTAATATTTGTCAAAAATTAAGTTTCAAAGTGTCATTAACGTACTTTCAAAGTGCTGCATAGTTATTTTAAAAAGCCATCCACTTCAAAATGTTGCCTATTTACTTTTGTGTTGGTATTTAACGGTACAAATAGTACTAACATACATTTTTTCCCTACAATTTAACTTCAAATTTAGATTATTGTTGATTTAAGGTGTTGCATATTCAGTTTAAAGTGACAGCGATGTAGAATCAAAGTAGACCATGTTTATTTTTACTTTGATGTTACTCATTTTATTAACGATCAACGTAGATTAAAAAAAAACTGTTCATTCTTGTGAAAAGGGAAATACAGCTAAGTGTCGCGGTAGCAAGCTCAATCGTGTTTCTCGTGCAAAGTGCAAAGATGGAAAAAATTAGTTTCGTTGACGAAAATGGACAATTATTGGATATTTTTAATTTTAATCAATCGCAAGACCTTCAGCTGCCCGAAGATGAAGAAAAAGTAAAAGATTTGTTAATCAAATTTGAAAGAAAACCTTTTCCCATTGCTAAAATGTGAGTTTTGTGTGATTTGATTAAATTCTTTAGTAAATATTTGAAATAAAAATAAGTGCATTAAATCGAAGACTATATCTACAAAAAGAATGTATAAAGCTAATCATGTGTGGAGTGAATATTGTGCAACTTGAAAGTGAAAAAATTATTGCTTTCAGGCTTACGTCATATTTACTCATTGACCTCAGGGTAGAATCAAGTAAATACCTACAAAAAAAAAACTAATAAAGCAATTAATAATAATCCACAAAACAAATTTTTTTCCACATTACTGATAGGAAAACCTATAATTATCAAAGGATTGCACTTAGTTTTATAACTTTTTGTTTAACATATCTGTTAACCTATTTAAACAGAATTTTATTTCAGCTAATGACATAACATTCACAAGATTAATTTACTTGACAAACGAAGACATAACAAATACTACACCTAGTATCGGCCAAAGAGCAGAATTCAGAGCAAAATTATTTAGGTGGAGAAAAAAGGAGGTAAGAATTATTGACGGAAAATTAAAATTATTAACGGATATGTATAAAATGCATTATAGTACTCGTATCTAACTAAGGACGATTTGGGGTTTCTTGATTCAAATGTTCTGAATTAGTTGAAACACAACTTTAAACCAAATTCATTAGCAGCCCCAGAGTAGACAAATTCACCGACAGCTTCAATTTCATATGAGGCTAAAATAGTAAGTAAGACAAATTAATCATAAAAAAGGATTTTGCAAATAAATACCTACAATGTACGAACTTAAGTAGGATATTCCATCTTTAATTCATGGTTGCTCTAAAGACAAACATTTAATTGATTTTTATGAAAACAAATCATATCTGCAAAATATACACAGGGACGAAATAATAAAAATTACTGTGGAAGAAGCAAACTGCAAGGACATTAATATAAGACCCTCGGACTACCCCGGTCTAGTTGATCAAATTATTTCAGTTTTCCCTTCTGAAATTGAAGTCAAGGTACATAATTATAAAATTCATTTGGAAAAATTGTTTGTTATATTTTTTTTCTTTTTAAGCATTATTACCAAGGCAGGGTAAAAAGAACCCAACAGGAAAGCTCTATTCGAAATACACAAACAGCAGGTCAAAACGGTTAAAATACGATTTGTTAAAATCAGAAGACAATACTTGTGACGACCCTAATGTTTGTTCAACAAAAATTGATGAATCTATTGCATTAGCCCTTAGAACTGCACTCAACAGAGACATTGCAAGTTGGGATGTTGTTTGCGATAAATGGGAAAAAACTTTTAGTCTTCGCCAAAGAGACTTAAAAACATTGCCAAAAGAAGAATTTTTTAAAGCTTGGCCAAAATTATCAGATGCTAGGGTCGCTGATTTGGTACGTATAACACAAATGCATTTTTTTGTTTTTTAAACTTGAAGGGTACTGTTTTTAGATTAACATTAATTTCAAAATCGTATATCCTGATAAGAGTCATTTGCTTTTTAGTAAATGGAGTTTGTTTAAAAAAAACTATTGAAAAGCATTATGAATCAAGTATTCATAATGATAGCTGAAAACAACTATTTTTAACGTATTTTATTTTAGAGATAGATACATTAGTAAATAAGATATTTTAGTAAATAAATTTAAGAATTTTATGTAATTATGTTTGTTGGAAATAAAATTTATGAATTCTGAATTGCTGTATTTTTTTATTTGAAAAAGATGTATTTACATTAATTTTAAATTTACCGACGAATTTATTCTACAAATATTTAGGAAGTTGTAAAATCAAACTTTAAATATATGAAGATATGATAGAGATAATTTTACATAGAGGCTACTACTCGTACTTTTAAAGTTTAAAACATTTGGTTTTACCAGGATCTATGGTTGGATTAAATATTAAATGTGATATTTTCAAAGTCGAAAGCAGTAAGGTCTACGATGCAACATGGTTAGATTGAAGTTAAAAAATACGAGTACTAATTCAAAATGGGTTCACTTTAAATCAATACTTGAACGAAGTTAAATTGAAGTTGAAACATTGTATATTCAAAATTGGGTATATTTGAAACTAAAATGCACTGTGATTAAATCAAAATGTATCCATAGTGATTTTAAAGTCGGACGCATTTGAATGTACGATGCTTCATTATCAAATTAAAGTTAGAGCATAGTATTTTTAAAGTTGAATGCATTTTAATCTAAGATGCATTACGGTTGTACGAGGGCGGGTCAATAAGTCCGTGACTTTTTGAATTTCTGACTTCTTTACTGAAACGGAAACACTGCTCCTGTCAACAGGCATCTGTCAGTTGACTCCTGTCAAAATTTAAACTTGCTGCGTCAGTTAGTTTGTGTTTGACAGCTATTTTTATCAGACTACTCACTAATTTGAGGAGAAAATGGAAAAAAGTAAATTTCGTGTGCTTATTAAGCATTATTTCTTGCAAAAAAAAACCATCACCGAGACCAAGGCTAAGCTTGAAAAATACTATGAGGACTCTGCGCCATCGATTTCAATGGTAAAAAAGTGGTGTACTGAATTTCGTTGTGGCCGTACAAGCACTGAAGATGCCGAACGTCCTGGACGCCCAGTTGAGGTCTCTACACCCGAAACAATCGAAAAAATTCACGATATGGTGTTGGCCGACCGAAGATTGAAAGTGCGAGAGATTGTGGAAGCTGTAGGGATCTCGCATGGCTCAGTGGTTTCAATTTTGAATGATCACTTGGGCATGAGAAAGCTTTCCGCAAGATGGGTGCCGCGTTTGCTCACAGTCGACCACAAACGCAATCGTGTAACAACTTCACAGGAAGGTTTGGCGTTGTTTAATCGCAATATGGAGGAGTTTTTGCCCCGTTTTGTAACCGTGGACGAAACATGGATCCATCACAACACACCAGAGACCAAAAAACAGTCAAAACTGTGGGTTTCTAAGGGTGAATCGGCGCCAATGAAGGCCAAGGTGGGTTTGTCAGCCAATAAAGTTATGGCGACTGTTTTTTGGGATGCACGCGGGATAATCCACATTGACTACCTTCAAAAGGGAAGAACAATCAATGGGGAATATTATGCCAACTTATTGGACCGATTTAATGACGATTTGAAAAAAAAACCGACCTCATTTGGCCAAGAAAAAAGTTCTTTTCCACCAAGACAATGCAAGGGTGCACACATGTGCATTTGCCATGGCAAAAAACCATGAATTGGGCTATGAATTGCTCCCTCATCCACCCTATTCTCCAGATTTGGCTCCGAGCGACTACTTCTTGTTCCCAAACCTGAAGAAATGGCTTGGTGGAAAAAGATTTGACTCCAATGATGAAGTCATCTCACAAATAAAGGCCTATTTTGAGGACCTCGACAAATCATTTTTTTTGGAAGGGATACAAAAATTGGAGAAGCGTTGGACAAAGTTTATAGAGCTCAAGGGAGACTACGTTGAAAAATAAAAAAAAAATTTTATCAAAAAACCTGTGTTTTATTCCAAAAGTCACGGACTTATTGACCCGCCCTCGTATCAAAGTAGATAAACGTTGTTTTGAAGATAAATGAATTTGATTCAACGATGATTCAACCTCAAATCAAGGTAAAAACGTGGTTAAATCAAATTTGAAATACATTCGTTTTAAAGTGGGAAAGCATTTTAAATTAATGTCATATCACATTGATTTTAAAATGCTCGTATTCGAAGCTAAATCGTTCCGAAAAATCTTTGATTTAAAGTGGTTTACTTTGATTTTACGTTGTTTTTTCTCTGGGTGTACCTAGGCTCCGCAATGGACTCAGGCAATGACACCAGCGCTGAGATTAAACAAAGAATAACTCTTGCCAATCGCTGTTTCTTTGGGCTAAGAAAGCAATTGAGTAGCAAAGCCCTCTCTCGAACAACTAAAGTGACCCTTTATAAGACCTTAATAATCCCTGTCCTTCTCTATGGTGCTGAGGCATTGACTGTAGCAAAAGCGGATGAGGTCACTCTTAATTGTTTTGAGACGAAAATTCTTCGGGTAATTTTTGGTCCCGTCTGCATAGACGGTGAATGGAGGAGGAGATGCAACGACGAACTGTAGGGGCTGTACAGCGACATCGACTTAGCCAGAAGAGTGAAGGTCCAACGACTGAGGTGGCTGGGTCATGTAGAGCGAATGGACGTGAATGCTCCAGCCCGGAAGATCTTCGAATCCACACCCGAGGGACGGCGCAGTTGAGGAAGACCGCGACTCATGTGGCGCACGCAAGTGGAAGGGGACCTTAACCAACTTAGCGAGCGAAACTGGAGACAGCTGGCCAAAGATCGTGCTGGTTGGAAACGCTTGTTGGTTGAGGCCCAGGTCCACCCCGGACTGTAGCGCCACCCTAAGTAAGTAAGTATATTGGAAATTCGTTATATCGAGCATTCGTTATACTGGAAGCCCACTGTAATTTGATCCCAATAAAGTATCACCATTATAGCAAATAATAAATTTTGATTTAGTTGTTAGTTATTACCTGGACAGCTACAAAGCTTCACTTAAAAAACTCACAAACTTTTAGTTGTCATCCGCAACTAACTTTTGCAACCTAACGAACTTAGTTAAACAACCTGCAACTAATAGCTAATAGCTAAAATTATTTGTCATTATGATAGCTAACAACTAAATCGATTTCATTTTTAGAAAACCAGACGGCGCTGAAATCAGTTGAAGCATGGGCAAAAATGTCGATTTTGAGCCATGGTTACCGATGGCCAATTTGAGAATGTCGCACAAAAAATACGAGTAGTCGAATACCAAAAAAGGATCTTATTGAAAAACATGTGTATAACTAAAAATGGAAAATTTATCAAAGATATTGAAATTAATAGGAAAGGAAAGGCTTGTGGTTTTTTGCATTTTGACAACATAAGCTTAAATATCTGACCTCAAAAATGCAGTAAATAGGAAACGTTTATATTGGGTTTTTTGTGACATACGAACGTAACTTCTGATTACATTATATGACCTTATATGAGCCTTAACTGCAGCAGTAATAAAATGCAAACTTGTGAAATGATGTCGCGAAGAACTCAAGGTTCCTGGTACTCAGCATAAGGTATCGCTCTGCTGGATTCCGGGACATGAAGGCATTCTGGGCAACGAGAAAGCGGATGAATTAGCAAGACAAGGTTCGGCAGCTGTGTCAGAACCAGCTGATCAATCTGTACTCATCCCGCCTTGCACACTCAGGCTTGAAGCAGGGAAAATGCAATAAGAGAGGCGAACTTTAGATGGACATCACTCGATACTTGCCACACCACAAGAATGCTATGGCCAACCTTCAATGGAGCCAGAACCGAGAGTCTCGTGAAAAAGGATAGGAAATCATTATCCACCCTCGTAGGTATATTAACGGGGCACAATACTCTGCGGTACTACATGCAGAAATTGCGCTTGACGGAACAATAACTCTGTAGAGACTGTGGCGACGAGGAAGCTCTGGAGAATACAACCCACTTCCTATGTCACTGCCCGGGTCTCCAACACATCGGGTACAGATTCCTGGGGAGACATTTCTTCTATGACCTAGACGAGCTCCCCAGCACACCGATAGACAGGATAATGAACTTCACCAAATCCACAGGATGGTTTATATCAAAAAACACAGTGAGTAATTAATCTCAGTTTTTGTAGACAGAGTTAAAAAAAATTAGAAAGGGACAACCTTCCTCCCCCGATGGGCATCACAATGGGCCAGTATTGACCTGAGTGTTGCACTAAGCCAGCCCGCCTACCTTACCTAACTTATATGACCAAGTGCCATACTTATCTGTCAAAATCAGCCTGCTCATTTGTGATCATATTCATCAACTGGTCATACGAGATATGATGATAAGATTGTATGACAGCGACAGATTTCTGTCAAATATGACCAACAATTTGGCCACTTGGCTTACAATCTAATCAAAGCTTTAGTATATGAAGGCACTTTGTGTGCCTAATTAAACCATAACTAGTGATTTTTATAATGAACATTCTAAATTATACTTCAATTACAGCAACGAAAGTCGCAAAAAAGGGGACAGAGTCGCAAGAAAGGCGACAGAAGTTACATATCGGTAGCCCTGCCGGGTACCCGTAAAACTTGTTTTGGATTTTTTTCCCCAATGAAAATAGAGTGAATTTAATTGTTTATTCTGATCCCAAAGAGTGAGTTACTACAGAGTTGCAGAAAGCACACTTCTTACTCTTATGTATTGATTAATATTCTTTATTAAAAAAAATATTTAACCCTCTACTGCATACGAAGCCAAATATGGCTTTTCACTTTTTTTCCTTTTTAGTCCTTATTCTCACAAAATAAAAGATCTTTATACAACACAATTCTCTTCTATGCATTTCTGAGAACACATAGCGCTACTTTTCGCGCGAGTGCGACAAAAAACAAGGAAGATATTCCTGCTTGTAGGTCAGTGGTTTGCCTGTTGTCGTTGAAAACGAAAGCGTGAACAAATTTCTGATTTGAAAAAATTATAACTTTGGTGTACGGTGAGTTAAGTGGTCATAAAAATATATTTGTGATTGGATACTTATTTCTCTTTGCCACAAATAAAATTTTATTAAAAAAAAAATATTATCTTGCTCGTTTGAGAGGTAAAACTGCAGAAGCCATATTTGGCTTCGTATGCAGCAAGGGGTTGTAAATCTACACATTTTGTTCACTTGACTCTTTCTTGTTGTGGTGCACATGTTTTTTCGTTTTTTTTATCGTTTAGTTTTTAGATTGAAATACAGTAGGTATGTTACTTGTTTGCTTAAAAAAATGGAATGTCGTCGTTTTTATGGAGGATCATCATTCCTTAATCCCATTCCAGGAGACGGATCGCGAAGCGATGATAAATTGGCTGGAGATTCAGATGTGGAGTTGGAGACAGAATTGCATATCAATGATCGAAGTGTCAACCTTACGGTTGGGGAAACGGAATCAGATTCAGATGATGAGCCTCTTGCAGCGTTGAAATCAAAATCCGTGAAAAGCAAGACAAAAAAAGGACAAGTAGCATGGAGAAAGGGACATCTTCCTGATTACGATGAAGAGCTTTTCAAATTTGCAGGATCGGCCGAGCTTCCAGAATATGTAAAAAAAAACTAAAGACACCATCAGACTTTTTTAAAAAAAAAATTTCTGTTGATTTATTGGCCTTCATTATAAAGGAATCTAATAAAAAAAAGCCCGCCAAGATCACAAAGAACGAAATGGAACAATTCATCGGGATGGTGATATTCATGTCTTGTTGTCAACTTCCATCGACCAGACATTACTGGAATAAGACGGTAGGACAACAAATAAAATATGAAACAATGACGTGCAATAGGTGGGAAACTATCAAAAGGTCAACGCATTTCAACGATAATCAAAACTTCAAAACATTGGGAACAGAATAACATGACAAACTCTTCAAAGTAAGACCCCTTTTGGAGAAAATAAGGAAACGTTTGCTGTTGATTCCAAAAGAAGAGTTCCTCGCCGTAGACGAACAAATTATTCCGACGAAATGCCGCCATGAACTTAAGCAATATAACCCAGCTAAGTCACATAAATGGGGCTATAAAAATCAACTCCTTAGTGGAATTTCGGGATTAAGTTACGATTTTGATTTATTTAACGGACACCAAAGCAATAAGTATCCTGACGGAGCGCCAGATCTGGAGGTCAGTGGTAACGTAGTCACAAGGCTTACGTCAACAGTTCATGATTTTCTTCGACAACTGATATAATAGTCCAAATTTGCAGGTTTATTCGTTGAAAAGTGGACTTTTGAAACTAGGGACTATAAGACTCAACCGAGTGCCAAACTCCAGAATTCCGAAGGAACAACTGATGAAGCAAGGACGTGGAAGTATGATGGAAAAAGTGGCAGGAATCAGTGGAGTAAAATTGAGTTTGGTGTCCTGGTTTGATAACAAAATAGTAACTTTAATGTCGCCTTATGTTGGAATGAATCCAGTTATAAATAAGAGCCGTTACTCCAGAAAGGATAAGGAGTATAAAATTATTCCTGCTCCATAACCTGTTGAGGTCTAGGTATAACAAATAGTATGGGTGGTGTCGACTTGCTAGATTCGATGTTGGGCTTACATATATCGCATACAATTACGATCCAAGAAATGGTATAAGCGAATATTTTTTCATATGATTGATCTGTGTATAGTAAACGCTTGGATTCTTTGACGTCGTCAACATGATTTACCTTTATTTGATTTTAAACTAGAAATGGTCGAATATTTATGGAAAGCTGAAAAGCAACCTTTGAAAAGACGTGGACGACCCTGTATTGGATCTAGACTTGGATCTCCTTCAAAACCAAAGAGAAAGCGCCCTGAAAAACATGAAGATTTTCCATTGTTATCAGTTCGATTCGACAACGTCGGTCATTTCCCACAAATAAAAAAGAACCGCCAAATTTGTCAAAACTACTGTACTTTTCGTTCATTTACTTTTTGCCAAAAATGTAAAGCTTATTTGTGTTACAATGAAAAGAGAAATTGCTTTTCTAAATTTCATGGCGTATAAACACACAACTTTCAACCATTGTTTTACCTTTTTATGATACAATGAATTGTTATGTTTTGTTTCATCTATTTATTTATTAAATGAATTGTTCTGTTTTGTTTATAAATATTATTTTTAATGTGTAAACATTTTTGCTCTCGGTAGGGGCTAGTTGGAAATATTTAGCGTCAGATTTCGTCATCGTCAGATTTTCATTACCACGTGAGTTAATCGCTGCTCGACAGATCACCGCAATTAAACGACGTTTGGCGCGGTTAGTACGTAGATGGATGACCGTTTGAGAACAACCGCGTGTCGTTGCTTTTTTTTATTTTATATACATATTTCGTTATATATTTTCCAGTTTTAATTATGTTCAATTTTAGAGATTATTAATATTATGTAATTACGAAACACCGGAAAGTTGTGTGAAAGTAGATTTGTTTTGAATAATATTCAGGTTGTTTGGCTTGAAATTTGTTGTACATCAGTTGGAGGTAAGAGGAAAAATATCGATTTGTACTTCGGAAACCGATGGCCGATTTAAGAATGTCACTTTTAGTTGTACATAATAAGGTTATATACCAAGTGGTCCTTGGAGAACCAAATAAGGTCCTTAAGCCCGAAAAAAGCATTTTTTTCAAAAACTCCTAAAAAATGTTCAATGTTACTTGACTAACAGATCCGTGGAAAACAAAAAGGTCCTTAAAAGTCGAAAAAAGGATATTTTTCCAAAATGCCATTAGAATCCACACGGTATATCTGCGTTCAATGCTATTTGACTAAGAGGTCCTTGAAACAACAAAAAAGGTCATTAAAAGTCGAAGAAAGGATATTTTTCTAAAATGCCGTTAGAATCCACACGGTATATCTGTGTTCAATGTTATTTGACTAAGAGGTCCTTGCAACAACAAAAAAGGTCCTTAAAAGTCGAAAAAAGGATATTTTTCCAAAATGCCATTAGAATCCACACGGTATATCTGCGTTCAATGTTATTTGACTGAGAGGTCCTTGCAACAACAAAAAAGGTCCTTAAAAGTCGAAGAAAGGATATTTTTCCAAAATGCCGTTAGAATCCACACGGTATATCTGTGTTCAATGTTATTTGACTAAGAGGTCCTTGCAACAACAAAAAAGGTCCTTAAAAGTCGAAAAAAGGATATTTTTCCAAAATGCCATTAGAATCCACACGGTATATCTGCGTTCAATGTTATTTGACTGAGAGGTCCTTGCAACTAGAGATGTAACGGATATCCAGTTAGTATCCGTTATCCGCCTATCCGGACACTTTTTTTTCTATCCGGCCGGATTGCCGGATAGAGAGTAAGTATTCGGCGAATACCGGATAGGTAAAATAAATTGGGGATCTTTTGCTCAGCGGTTCCATTTCACTTTATTTGCTACAGGAAAGTTCAATAAGTATGTACCTATCGTAATATTTATTCATTACTAGCTGCACGCGTTCGGATAACAAAATAGGTGACGTCTGCACAATGGTTTTTTATATGTGCGGTGTCTGTATCCGCATCGGAATTTACATGCATACGCACATATGCATGTGTGCTCACTCAAATGACCATAATTCACACACCGATGCAGATACAGACATCGCACATAGAAAACATCCTTTCTACAGACGTCACCTTTCATGGAAATTTCATTGGAATCGGTTAACGCGTTTGGCCAAACACCGGCAACAAACTCAGATATGAATTGATTTTTATATATATAGATTAATAACTAACGTAATAAACAAGGAATACAAAAATGTAAAGAACACAAAAATTTCGCAAACGTACAATAAGCGTCTTAGTTCGACCAGTAATTTATGCCAACTGTGTGTTCTACTGATTCTCCGTAGCACTCTCCACATTCAACACACTTGCCGTACAAACATTTAACGGAACCAAACTAGTTACAACTTGTACACGTGCCGTGTTTGAACTAGAAAGCATTGCTATGAATGTATTCTGCTCTCGACAATATATTCGGCCGCCGGATATTCGGCTATTCGGCCAAAGTATATGCCGAATATCCGGTATCCGGTATTTAGCGAAATCGCTATCCGTTACATCTCTACTTGCAACAACAAAAAAGGTCCTTAAAAGTCGAAGAAAGGATATTTTTCCAAAATGCCGTTAGAATCCACACGGTATATCTATGTTCAATGTTATTTGACTAAGAGGTCCTTGCAGCAACAAAAAAGGTCCTTAAAAGTCGAAGAAAGGATATTTTTCC
This sequence comes from Portevinia maculata, assembly GCA_949715645.1. NCBI lineage: Eukaryota > Metazoa > Arthropoda > Insecta > Diptera > Syrphidae > Portevinia > Portevinia maculata. Next base: position 101,247,156 of record OX454528.1, read on the forward strand.
AAAATGCCGTTAGAATCCACACGGTATATCTGTGTTCAATGTTAGTTGACTGAGAGGTCCAACAACAACAACAAACAAGGTCCTTAAAAGTCGAAAAAAGGATATTTTTCCAAAATGCCATTAGAATCCACACGGTATATCTGCGTTCAATGTTATTTGACTGAGAGGTCCTTGCAACAACAAAAAAGGTCCTTAAAAGTCGAAGAAAGGATATTTTTCCAAAATGCCGTTAGAATCCACACGGTATATCTGTGTTCAATGTTATTTGACTAAGAGGTACTTGCAGCAACAAAAAGGTCCTTAAAAGTCGAAGAAAGGATATTTTTCTAAAATGCCGTTAGAATCCATACGGTATATCAGTGTTCAATGTTATTTGAATGAGGGGTGCTAGGAACAACAAACATTTTGGTAAAATATCCGTGCCGTTTCTAAAGACATTTTGGGAAAATATCCTTTTTCGGGTTTAATTATTGTGGCTCCAAGGACCTCTTTGTAAAATAACCTGATGTAAAATAAAAGGGACATTCAATCAATTTTTATTTTAAACGCAATATGCATAATAAATCCCAATAAATTATCACCATTATAGCAAAATAAAAAATTTTGATTTAGTTATTAGTCTTTAACGTTAGGCAAAAAGGTCTTAAGTCAAAAAATTGCATTTTGGGTTTTTGATTGGGTTTAACTCAAATTTGGTTTAACAAAAAACTGCAGTTTCTGACTTAAGACCTTTTTGCCTAACGTCAAAGAGTTATTACCTAGGCAGTTAAAAAGCTACAGCTAAAAACTAATCAACTTTAAGTTAGTTACACAACCTGCAACTAATAGCTAATAGCAAAAATTAGTTGTCTTTATGATAGCTAACCACCAAATCGATTGCATTTTTAGCGCAGCTAATTTAACTACGTTAGTTACTTAGTTGTGGCGTTAGCTAGGTAACAAATTAGGTAGCTAACTCGCAACTGCGCCTACATGTTTACACATCAACTATACCGTGAGTGCAGCGTGGCTCACACTTTTTTTTTATATTTTGCTGCTTTTTTATATATTCTATTTACTTACTGAAATCAAAAATGTTATAGTTTTACAACCGTTAATGCACACGAAGCCATATTTGGCCTGTATTCTTATTATTTAAACAAATGATTTTTTTTTTTGGTTTTTTAATAAAAGATGTCTTAAAACAGCCCAAAGAAGCTATTTAAAAAGTATTTTATTTTTTTTCTCTTTAAATAATAATTCATACAGTAGAGGGTTAAGAAAAATTCGAGGAAATATCAATAAGCTATTTATTTATTTTAAACCGAAACGATTAAATCTTTGTGAAATTTGATCATTCTCCGTTTCATATTTCAGTTTTTCTGGATTTTTTTGCTGCTCCTCCATACAAAGCGCATCACTGTGCTTCGGTTCTCCCTGGCTGCTGCGACAGATTAGATACCCCAAATTCCTCCAGCTGCGTCCCTGATGTTTGTGCAAATGAAAGACTCTTCAACTGTATCATTCCTTAAACATATGCACCCTGCCTACTCACAAGGCAAAATAGTCTCCTCCAATATTAACAACCATGATCCTCTTAGCATCCTTACTGAATTTGTGCTGAATATTCTTTGGCAAATAAAGAACAAAAGCTTTTCAGGCTGTAGGTTTATCCATTAAGCCGCTCTTACGACTTCTTAAAGCACTAATCTGGCTTAAAACCCTCTCATATCAATTAGGTTCCACATAAATTAATATGAACGCAAAATAACATTGTCCTCGAACATAAACGAGTCTTATTCCTCATATGTAATCCACGACATCCTGTCTTATCCCTTTCAACCGTTTTACTCGGTACATTTACCTACACTCAAATCTGAAGCAGCATCAGCGCAATAAAAATACTCCAACCAAACACCACTACCACCACTCAAATTGTCATTCATATTAATAAGCAAGGACTGGCGTGCTCCTCTCCTTTTCAGCATCTAATGTTTCTGTCGGAATGTTTTCGAAAAATTATACCTCATTGGAGATGATTTAAATTTTATGTTTTGCTAAACGTCCCAGTCGGGACGCGTCTTGAGCTTGAGGTGATACAAATGTTATTCCTGAATGTGTGCGTGCATGCAATCAAAAATAAATAAAAGAAAACGGCGTCAAGGAAACTAAGAGCGAAACACCACTATCATAATGTATTTTTTTTTTGTTTGCCCTTGTTGCTGTGAGCTGTGCTGATGTCCCGGAATCCTGATCCTGTTTGTAAGGAAAACAATGAAATTAAATTAAATTTCCTCATTCGTGTGTGTTACCTAGCAGGGACGGAAATACTCGTATGTTTTCATTTCGTCCCTTTTTTTGGGGCAAAACAAAAAAAATCCAAGTGATGTGAAAGATAATTAATGCATCATCCCTGTGGTGTGGCGAATTCTGCTTTTGAGCAAATATTTTGTGGTCCATCTGAAATAGGGTTTCCCGACTCAATCCATTGAATAAAAATAATCTCAATTATTTTTGCGTGTGTAGGAGGACGACCTGCTTACCCTTCATTGTAATATACATCTGCAGCCATTAACATTATTATGCTTCCGCCCAGAGGACAAATAAATTTTGCAATTCTTTAATAATGCAGAGGGCGCACCACGCCGCGCCCCCAACGTGTGTCAGTGAGGAGAGTCCTTTTGTATTTTAGCCTTCTTTATACCGGCTCTGACGATATATTTTCAGTCTTTTTATGGATTTAAGTACGCACCAGAGGGTGGCACGTAATTGTGTTGCCGCTTGATTCGAGGCTGTAATGTGCATTAAAGGGGCGAGCAAGATCCAGGGGTGAATAGAGTTATGTACTCGTATATATATTCAGCTATAAAATAAAGTTGAAGGAACTGTTTCCATTTTCTTTTTGTTAAGATAAGCCGAAGACGTGATCTGCCAAAGGTGTAGCATGGTTTTTATGCTTAATTGAGGCATTCTGGCTTGCAATTGTGATAATGGCGCTTATATTGTGACAAAAACTTATTTATGTGATGCTTAAGGACAAAAGAGAAATGGATTCCAGTTGCAGTTTTTATGATTTTCGCTGTGAGCAAAGTTTGTTAGTTCCTTTGATACATCTGTCGGGGGTTTTATGACCTCATGAATGAAGAGTTTTAGTGGCATGATGTTAAAAATGAACTTTAGGGAGAACAATGCTTGAGCGCAGAATAAAGAAACTGTCGATATTTCAACGAGTCCTTTGGTATTACTCACAGCGCCAAAGTGTTAATTTCTGCATTATGAAGCTTTGTCATGGGGAGTTTGACGCAGGTCAGATTTATTGCATTGTCAGTGACTAAACGGTCTTTTATAAGGTTGGTATATATTAATCAATTTGAACAGAAGCGAAGTGCAGGGAATAGAGGAAGTTTTTTGACCAGAATTTCCAGTATCTGCCAATTGCCGAATTCAACCGCAATACCCGCCATGCAATGAATGATCATCAGTTCACCCTCAAGACTGTATTCGGACGTACAGTGAAGTTCAAAGAATTTTTCCTCAGCCGTACAACACGAATGTGGAATACTCTTCCACGCTCTATTTTTCTTTCACATTATAACCTACAAACATTTAAAACCAGCGTGCATCGGCATTTTTCCTTTTCTTCTGATCCTACTTTCCTTAACGCCCGCGCTGTGTAGCCAATACATGATAAGGGTACTGAAAAAATTCCCTTTAGTGCGTGTACATTATAACAAGAAAATGGTATCATGCCGAGGTAGTAAAGGAGCAAGAAGAGAACCCAAGTCCAGTCAATGAAGAACCGTTTCGATAGGTGTTTCTTTCCGAGGATTCGATAAGCCATCTGGGGTTCGATCGCTTAAGTTACCCGGGCAGTTGCGTCACTCTGCTCCTCTCCCATGGTTCCGATGAAGGTGTGAGTGCGTACGCTTTGGTCGCCTCCGCTCAGCTCCATCCAATTATACTTACCTACTTAACGGGCTCCCGACTCTGCCTGAGACACTGCAGTCTTCCATCCTCTGCGATCCCACGTGCGCTGTTTCCAGTTCTACAGACCTAGCGCTCTGGCATCCGCGATGGCTTGGTATTTTAAACCGAGGTTCGGTCTTCCTTGAGTTCTCGAACCTGTGGGCTGGGAGTCGAAGATTCTCTTGGTTGGACCATTATTGTCCATTCGCCAATGTGGCCAAGCCAATGTAGTCGATGTGACTAAGCTTTTTCGACTACATCGACATCTTGGTACAGCTCATAGAGTTCGCAGTTGTATCTTTTCCTCCATTCTTGGTAAATATAGAATTCTCAGCTCTTCGCAATTTGGATTCATGAAGGGTAAGTCTACCGAAGATGCAGTAGTGACTCTCTTGGAAAGCATCAATAATGAACTCGATAAATCAAATAAATCTTGTGCTCTGTTTCTTGATCTGACGAAAGCATTTGACTTAGTCGACCATAAACTTCTTTTAAATAAACTTTACAGATATGGATTCAGAAGTAACATTTTAAATTGGTTCTCATCCTATCTTCAAAACAGGTCCCAGCATGTACGAATCGGTACAACTATGAGTGATTCGATCACTAGTGCATGTGTAGGCGTCCCCCAAGGATCAGTGCTCGGGTCTTTACTTTTTATTGTTTATATAAATTCAATTTTTCAGTTGCCTTTGAAAGGAAATATGGTTGCTTTTGCTGATGACTTAGCCCTTTCGTATGCTGCTCCTTCTGTCGATAGAATAAAAGCCTTAATGAATAGTGATCTATCTATTTTGGCAAACTGGTTTAAGTATCATCAGATGGTGCCGAGTAGCAAATCCAAGATTATGTACTTTTCCTTGTCAAATTAGATTTTTATTGAAAATGTTGGTCTTCATGACGCAAGCTGTGATCGTTCTAGTTGTACCGTTTCTTGCATGCCACTTGAATGTGTAACAGAATTTAAATACCTTGGCATAATACTAGACTCAAAACTGAACTGGAAGACACACATTATGAGTGTTAAAAAAAATATGTATATTGTTTTGAACAAAATCTTTCTCTTGCGAAAAATAGTACCAGCAAACCTACTAACATCTATTTACTATGCATTAGCTAACTCTCGCTTAGAATATGGTATTTCCTGTTGGGGTAATGCATTTGTCAGCAATCTACAGCCTTTAATCACAGCCCAGAAGAAGATCATTAGAGTAATGCTTCACAAACCTAGATGGGAACCATCATTTCCGTTGTTTAAATCGCTCAATATATTACCACTTCGGCATCTCTATGTTTATAAGGTATTGACACTGTTCTATCTGCGGGGTGGTCACAATTCAGTAAGAAGAAATGCCATAAATCGCTCGTTGAGATCATCAGCTTCTACTGTGACTATCCAAAGAACTAGAACAGAGTATCTTAGACGCTTCTGTACTGTCATAGCTCCATTTATATATAATAAACTTCCAGCAGTTATATGCAACAGCAATGGCCAATGCCACAGGTTCTTCAAAAATCTTAGAATTTGGCTCTTTTCTAAATCAGATGTGGAAGACCTAATGCGTGTAGTAGCTTGACCTCTTATACCACGACAACCTAAACCATAAAGATAATTTTACTTGCTTTATTTAAATTAATTGCCATCCATAATTTTAAATTCATATCTCATTATAAATTCATATTCTCTCTCACATATTCCTTGCCCAATCCTAAAATCTTCATCTGTTGCGAATATATGTCTTTTTTCTTTTCTTCTTTTGTAGTGTTCTCTCACTCTCTTACAGCAATAGCTTCGACGCGGCTCTTCATCTAAATTAAAAGTATATCTAATGAAAACGCACTTTACACTGGTATCCGTACCACAAAGTGCATGATACCATTTCATTCTATAATTCATGGTCAAATACTCTTTTGTTTTCTATAGTTTTCATAATTTTAATTTAATGAGTAATGATTTTTATAATACATTATGTACAAAATATAATTAAATACTTATTGTTAACTCTACGCTATTAATTATTATAATTAAACATTATTTTGCTAAGACAATAATTGTAAAGATGAAATGGAAATAAATCTAAATCTAAAATCTAAATTAGCCGTCCTGGCACACAGGACTAAATATCTGACGGAGTATTTTTCTTTCAAAAGAACCAAATATTAGCTCACCTTTTCTACTTATCGTCCAGCACTCGGCAACAGAAAGCAAGACTGGGAGAGTTAAGGTTCGATAGAGCATGTATTTGTCCTTCGAGTGAGGAGTGCCTAAGATGTCATTCGTGAAGTTGACGTTTACTCCTAGGTACATGAACTATTTTACTACCAGAAGGAAGATTGCTATCAATAGTGACGTTTTTTCTTAGGCGGTGGACTGGTGTTTGTTTGTTTGTTGATAGCATGAACTTGGTCTTGTATTCACTTACTTCAAGGCCAACCAATATCGCCTGTTCTTCAATCGCCGTAAAACGGAACGTTGGCAACGGTCGATGATGTTGATATCGTCCGCATACCGCAGTAGCTGGACCGGGTCCAGGTGCGGGTCCATGATGAACGAATGCGAAATACCGAAACCAATAGATACACCTCCTATTTCTTAACTCTTACATACATACATACTCACACCATATCTAAGTCCATGATGTCCTTCATTCGATTTGTCAAGAACCATTCCAAATGGAACAAAGCATGTTATTTAAATAGGGTATTGGGTGGCACGCGGTATATCTCAAATTTTAACTTTTTACCTCGAATTCAAAGGCCGCGAAATTGTTGACGGACGGACATGAGTCGATATATTTTTTTTCGTTTTTTTTTATTATTATTACCCCTGCCCATATGGGTGACACTGCGACCTGAAAGATCTATTGTATCTAAAGGGTTAACTATTCCAAGAGACGTACTCTTATGAAGGTCAGCACGTCCTTTGTAGCAGAGTTTTTCAGCTCTGTGTCGAACGTATTTCTCTGTGTTCAGAGGATTCTTCCTCCTCCAGGCCAAACCGACATTCTATCTCCGAGCACAAGTTTATTTTGTTAAGATGATATCTTAACCCACAATGGCGTGTCAGGAAACTCACCAGCTTCCTACTCTTTTTTAATTAAACAAAAGAAATCCAAATCCCAGAGCACTCAGACTCGGCAACGGTCCATTGTACTACCAGGCAGAAATCCTACTTTTGGTGTAGAGGCAGGAGAATGGGTGGCTTATGTTGTTGTTCTCTATGGGGATTGAACCTGCACCGCACGGGTCACAAGCCAACACACTAACCTCTACACCGTCACCACCCTACCAGCGTCGTACTACTTGCTTTATCTAGTATAAGAATTTCGTTTGGAATTTCTGAGTCCCGGAAAATGTTCCCAATGGGCTAGACGAAGTTGGTGTTCCCAATTATTAATCAGTCCTAGAGCTGTTATCCAGTTGACTCTGCAATAAGGTTCTGATCCTATGAATGCGGATTCTTAGCCAGCCTTAGCTAGCTTACCCGCAGATTCGCTGCCTGCGATGTCCCGGTGGCCAGGCACCAAACAAAGTTTGACCTTTTTTTGTCTCGCTAAGGATTGCTGCGCATCGTAGCAGCATTTGATTGTCAGAGTCCATTGAATTAGACGACAGTGTTTGAAGAGCAGCTTGACGGTCTCCTGGCGCCCTTAATACCCTTTTTATACCCTATTCTAAAGGTATATGAATTTTGACGCATAGTTTGTAAAATACCTTAATATTGCCCGTAGACCCCTAAAAGTTACTATATTTATGATTAGCATCGATAGTAATGTCGATCTAGTCATGTCCGACCGTCCGTCCGTCCGTCCGTCGGCAAAAATTAGGCCTTTAAACTGGGCCTAGAGAGCTGCCATTTTAACCATATACTCTCTAGGGTCCCGAAATAATCAAGTTTACGAATTTTTGAAATCCGCCCACAGAAACGCCCACATACTCAAAAAGACAAATTTATCGCAAAAATCGAATTTTGAGCTAGAAAGCTGAAATTTTTTATATATGATCTATGACTCCTAAAACTGCTCGGGATATAAAATTTTCAAAATCCGCCCACTGACACGCCCACAAATAAATAAAAAAATTTAATTGAAAAACCAAAATTTGAGCTAGGGAGCTGAAATTTATAATATATACTTTCTAGGGGGCCCTTTATGCTCATGTGTTAGTTTTTTTTAAATCCGCCTACTGACACGCCCACAATTAAATAAAACAATTTTATTGAAGCACCCAAGTTTGAGCTAGGGAGTGTTTCTTTCGATAAAATCCTTTAAATGTTATATAACAAAATATGTAGAGCGTTCTTAACAATTCAACCATACTTAGACTTTTGTCACGCCCACTTATGAGGGATAGGAATAAGAATAGGGTATCGAACAGTTCGCCCAAGCGGACTGTAGCCCGTCCCTATGTTTGAGGTTTATTCTGGCGCAGATCTCAATGGCATGAATTTCTACCAGGAACAGAGTGGGATACATTCCTATAGGCACCGAGACTTTGGTTTTGAGTCCAAAGACGCCAGCTCCAACTCAAGATTTCATTTTTGATCCTCGGTGAACCAGACTAGACTTCAATGGTCCAGTGCCGGAACACCATTGGCCCAGTTTCGGCGATCCAATATTTGAACCACAAAAAGCCTTCCAAAAACAATACACCCTGACCATAGCGCCCGGGTTGGAGCAAAACATGTCCGTTTTTGGAAGTATTTTCAGGTGTCCCATGATCATCTGGTTTAAAGTTGTATTCCAGCTGTAGTGTAATAGCGCATTTAGCAGCGTCTTCATAATGAAGATTTGTAAGGTTGATAGGCCAACAATAGCTTCTTGTACTGTCTTTGAGCAGGTGAACGCTCTGGGGCAGACTTGTTGTGCGCATTCCAGTTTAGTCTTTTATCGAGGATGACGCCGAGATATTTGACCTCCCTGGAGTAGCTCAAGGTGGTACCTTCAAAATAATATCAAAATTGACCAGTCTCCTTCTTGTAAAGGGCACTGAAACGGTTTTGCAAAGGTAAATGAAGAGTCCTCTATTATAACATCATTCTGAAACGTGAAGTAAATCATTCTGCAAGACCCCAGTTATGGTCGTGCTATGCTTACTACCTAAAGTTATCGACAGGACATCTGCATCCTAATGGCGTTATAGCCCAGTCTCTGAAGCTAAAATGCTGTCGATGAGAAGTGACCACAGGATGGGCGGGAGTACTCCTCCTTGAGGGCATACTTTGACTGCCGTCACAGACACCGACACTTCTCCAGATGAGGAGGTTATTTTTCGACTTTCCAGCATGGCCCTGATCCATCGATTTGTCGAATATTCAATACCTTTACAACTGATTGCCCATGCAATTGAGTCGTACCCGGTTTTATTGAAAGCACCCTCAATGTCAAGGAAGACACAAAGGGCTATATCTTTGGCTTGAAGCGTTCCATCTATCTTTTTAAGAAGACAGTGCAGAGCACCTTCCGCAATCGAGAGTACAAACCTCAGGTGGACAGGTAGTGTCTAGCGACTAAGCATAACTGGCCAAAGCTGGATCAGCGACGCCCTTTGAGTTTGATCTCACTTAACCGACTGCACATTGGTACTGCCATAGGTGTCATCACAGGACACTGTCTCATATGCAAGTACACATCAAAACTTGGCGTCTATTCAAATGACTTCTGCAGAAGCTGCAGTGATGAGGAGGAGGAGGAGACTAGACTTCAACTCCTCTGCACTCTCCCATAAAAGAAATCTCTATCTATGAGCCATCTTCCTTAACGAACTCAGTGACTTAGCTAACAAAGATGTTACAAGTCTATCGCGCTTCATTAGAAGCTTCAAATGGTTTAAGCGAGTAGTGGTCGAAACTGCCGATCCATGTGGCATCACAACGGACCTCATTGGTCTAAGCGTGTTGGCTTTCAGCTAACAGCCACCTTAACATAACCTTCCGTGGATTTACCCTCTCTGTACGTATTCTGACTCAAGTGTAGAGGGATACTTAATTTTATGCGGTCTCTAATGTGAACATTGTTGTTAAGATATTTAGATATTTATTTATTTAATTAAACAACCATATACAAAAGATTACAATTAAGTATCTATAAAGTGTAGATGTGATCAAAAAGAAATTATTTTAAATAAATTGATTATAAAAACAAGGAAACAAAAAAGGTGTTTACATTTAGTGTGCAATTGAATATTATAAATTTATGAAAATAAACCTATCCTAAACCTACGATCCATTTATCCTATTATTGCCAGCCAAATATGTGAAGAGAGAATCAGCAAAACCACCCACAAAACAAAGTCGTCTAATACCGAGAGGAAGTAAAGTCCATAAGCGAATAGCATGAATAAAAAATTGCCTATCAGTAGTTACACAGGTAGTGCGCGGAGGAATTAAGCTCAGAGATCGTGATGAATTAGAAAAACGAAGTTTTTCATACAGATAAGCAGGTTGTTTAGTTACAATGATTTTATGCAAATATTTTAAAGTACAATATTCTAAGTACACATCCAAAGTACATCCAAGAATTTTCTTTTTGAATGTCGATATGTGATCATAGCGCCTCAGTTCATAAACGTAACGGTTGTTAAATGCAATATCAAGTTTTCTCTTGGTTTCCGCCGAACAGTTACAATAAACTTCGCAACCAAAACTAATAATTGGAACAATTGGGGCTTTAGCAAGCATCAATCTTGTGCTTAGGGGCGTAAAGTGTTGTGACATAGACAAATTTCTTAAACACCCATATATCTTTCCTATAACGGTACCAACATGGTCATCCCATCTTAATCGAGAGTTAAACCAAATCCCCAGATTCTTGGCTTTATTAGTAAATTCAATTATATCATTGCCTAAACTAACAATTGGTAAACAAACTGTATCCACGGCATATCTGGATATAACCAAGCATTTCGATTTCTTAGGATTTAGCTGTAAGCAATTTCTTTCGGACCAAAGGTTAATACTATCAAGATCTTCATTTAGTTTAGCAACTGCATCCTCAATAAGTCCGTACTTACAGCTTAAATACATTTGAACATCGTCCGCATACATATGAACTGATGACTGAGTTAAACAACCAGGCAGATCATTAATGAAAACTGAAAACAGTAGAGGACCCAAGATAGATCCCTGTGGTACCCCCAAAAAAGTTGGTATGAAATCTCACATTCTATCATTTACTACGACAGCTTGACTCCTGCCTGACAAGTAAGAGGAAATCAATTTTGCAACGCTCATTGAGAAATTGAAAGAAGTTCTAAGTTTAAAGACAAGTTGAGAGTGACTCACAGTGTCAAAAGCTTTAGAGAAATCCAACAAAGTCAGAAAAGTGATATGATCTTTATCTAGAGATGACCTTATGCCATCTGACACTTTTAACAGCGCAGAAGTACAACTGTGTTGCAACCTAAAGCCAGATTGGTATCTACATAGTAGGGCATTACGCTGTAAATAAGATGACATCTGATGATGGATAAGTCTCTCCATAACTTTTGATAAAAACGGCAAAATGGATATGGGTCTGAATTCAGGGGACAATTGTGAAGTTCCCGGTTTTTTTTTTAGAATGGGGACTATTTTTGCAATCTTCCAGGCACTTGGGAAACCGGAGGTCATGAGTATAGTATTGAAAATGCGTGTAAGTAGAGGAAGGATGTGAGGTAGTATAATCTTAACAAAACAAGGATGTATTTCGTCGAGACCCACAGACTTCGATTTGATACTCATAATAGCTTTAACTATATCAGTTGGCTCAACACACGAAAACTCAAATTCAGACATGCTGGAATCATTAGATGATTCAACTGACCATGCGTTAGCACTGGCTGGTGAATGAGTTTTGACAAACTCGTTGTTAAGCTCATTAAGATCAGTATTCCTGAAGTCAAAATCGCTACGCCCACCAACACCTATTTCACGAACGTTATTCCATAAGGTCTTCGATGGCAAGTTAATATCTAGTCAACATAAATAAGTCTGTCCGTGGTTTTAAGAACGAACGAATCTAGGTTAATAGATCTATATGATTTAGGCAGTTCAATTGGCTTATTACCAGGCTTGGGGATAAAAATCACATTCACCTGTCTCCAGGTCAACACAGCTTTCGGTGCTGTCCATAAATAAAATATACACCCCTATTGCGAGTGTCAATCGACAATTGATAATTGACTATTTTCAATGTGCGCTATTGTGAACGAACGATTCTAAGGGATTTTGTCAATCGCAGTCAATTGAAAAAATGCGATTGATAAGAATATCAATGAAAATGATTCGTTCACAATAGCACACATTGAAAATAGTCAATTATCAATTGTCGATTGACACTCGCAATAGGGGTGTATAGTTTTAGGGATCTACAAATACATATTAAGAAATTTTACAAATCATGTATCAAATTTGATATTCCCTTAAAAAAGGATAAACAAAGGAATCAAGTTACCATATACAAATATTGCTTATGCAATCAACGTCATGCGTCAGGAAGTCAACTTACTTATACCTTCACCTACACCTTTAACGCATTCATAACCTAGCGTTGCTTCAACTTTGTGCCTTGTTCCCGAAAATATTTAAGACAATGCGATTATTTCTGTAAATGAAAAAGTCCTTCTGCATTGTGCATTGCCCTCTTAAAAATGTCATCCATTGTTTCTTCCCTACAAAACGGCAGTCCTTACCTTTAACAACTGCTTTCCCACTCTCACTTCTTAAATAACGCGAAGCTATCATCAAGATTAAAGGCAACCTTCCCACTTTACTGCATCCCTGCCTTACACTTACACTTTAAAAAAAAAACTAATCAGATCTTTTAAACGAATTTCTCCATTTTGCCTCCGTTCTCACTGTCCGCAAATTGATTTCAAGAACGCTCGTCCTTGCAAAATTTCAAATTAATTTCATTTCTCATGGCTTGATACCTCGACACAATTTTACAATATAAAACAATAACCTATCTGATCTTCTGCCTATCGGCCCACTGTCCATCCTTTTATCTAAAATACTCATGTCCTGTTCATGTCTTCTAATTTTGCATTAAAAACCATCGTAGCTTATCACGGGATACAGTTTATTTATTCTACGCAAGTACAGATTTCTTATACCAAATAACAAGTCCAAGTTTCCATTTCCTCAAGTTCTGCTTTACTTTTCCTTTTTTTTGAAGTTTAATCATATTGCGGACGTATGAATTGGAAGACATTCTGATCCTTTTCTCTTGATTTCGGGGTGAAAACTCAACTGGAATATACTCGTACAAGTATTATTTTTATACTCATCTTTTTCATCTTCCTTCTTTCGACTCGGAACGGCATCAGCCTTATCTGTCCTGGACCTGGTCCTGTCAGAAGCTGATATTTTTTCCCTACACCTCTTCTGGCACTGTCCTTGCGTTGGTATTAACTAACTGGTATTCTATATTTCGTTCACTTTATATATCCCTAGATACAGGCATCATTTTTATGTCAAGTTATAGAAATTCAAAAGCCCGCACAGGAGTGAAATTTTCGTAGAAAAAAAGGAAGGAAAATAACCACTTTTTAGGATCCGCACAAACATAAAGTGTATATGTATATAAGTATCTGCAACGCGCGTTATGATTGTGATGTAGTTTTCATTTGCTTTTCAGGGTTGAATTGCTGTTTTTGAGATTTCAGTTTTCTATGTCTTTGCAAATCAAAGGACGAAAAATATTAAGAAACCGAAGTAAGGGAAAAACAAAACCCACGTACCGGTATAAAACAGCTCGATTAAAATATCCTACTACCTCCTTAAACAGTAAAAATGAAAGTAAATTGAGAAAAAAATGTTGGAAGAAAGTCACGTTCCCAGGGCTACATTCTTTCAGCTAGGGTATAACGTTTAACTGACTTTCATGTTTGAGGTGGGGATTTTTTTTCTTGTTTTATCAGTCCTAGGGTTGGGTTTTTTTTTCGGTGGACATTTGAATTTCTGCTTTTCAGGTTTATTTATTATTTTCACGTGATTGTGTTTGCTCATCTAGCACTTAGAAAAATCTGTTAAACAATTTGAATTCGATTAAGAGAGAAAGTTCCTTGAAAATTACTTGCTTGTTTGGTGGCCAAATGGTATTTTTTTTGACAATGCTCAAGGCTATTTGGAGATTAATTGGCAATAACATGGAGTATGATGTGGATATCCTAGAAATTACCGTAGCATCAGGTTGCTGATGGTAGACAGTATGACTGTATACATGTTATCTGGAGCTTAAGGGATGTAAACATCGCGATAACGAAGTTTTATTTCTTGTACGAAAAGTATATGTATGAACCTCTGCACGCCTACAGTTTTTCGGTAAAGTTAGCAAAGTGGAAGCCTAACAGTTGGAAAAAAGGATATTGAACTCGAACATCCTTCAGGCACAACCGACGAACCGCTGAACAACTGCAGAATAGGAAAAGGCCAAAACTAAATTTGATTTAGATATTTAGCTTAAAACTGTAAGTGCAAAGCTGGGGTAACTGCTTTATTTGCTACATTTCGCCTACGCCTTGTAGCAGTTCTCAAAGGCGCGATTACACATTCTTTTTTTATAATCTGCACGCACTAAAGGGATTTTTTGGGACCCTTATAATGTAATAGCAACACAGCGCGGGCGTTAAGAAAATTAGGGTGAGAGGAAAAGGAGAGATGCCGATGCACGTTGGTTTTGAATGTTTGTAGGTTATAATGTAAAGGAAAACAATGCGTGAAAGAGTATTCCACATTCGTGTTGAACGGCTGAGGAAAGATTCTCTGAACTTCTCTCTCTTCTCCGATCCTGTCAAGTAGCTCCAAATAAGTTAATGGTGCACCGGACTAGATATGAGCGTTGTACTCGAGTTTCGCCTTATAAATTGTAGCCAGATCAGAAGGGGTGAAATATTTCTTGCATCTCTTAAGGAAGCCAAGACATTTCGCTGCGTTCTTGGTGACATCGAATATGTGGTTATTCCAACGGAGGTTGTCATTAACACACCTACCAAGAATGGAAAGTCGTTCGGTTTCAGGGATGCAAGTGCCATTCATGGATAATGGCAGTGTGTGTGGGTTTTGTTTTAATAACAGGAGACAGCATTGTGTTTTGGAAGCATTAAATTCCACTCTATTGGTTTTACCCCACTGAGTTATGCTATTAAGATCGGAATTTAATGAGCATACCTTGCCGTTCCAGTTCCAGTTCCACGACCGAAGATGAGAGGCGTGACCCAAGAAACGAATATGAGAAGCTGAGGGTACTGTCATCAGCAAAGGAATGGATTGGATTAGAAGTAACAGACACGAGATCATTTATAAAAATGAGAAAGAGAGTCGGGGACAGAACAGAGCCTTGAGGGACACCAGCATTTATTTGGTGAGTTGCAGACTTGAAACCGTCCAAAACAACTTGAATTGAAAGGTAATTTTTAATCAATTGAAGAAGAGTATCATCGATTCCAAATGCACGCGTTTTCGACAAGAGAGCTTGATGCCAAACTGTCAAATGCCTTTGAAATATCAAGCGCAACAATCTAACTTTTACCACCTTGGTGAAGAGATTGGTTCCACTCTTCGGTTAGATATGTCATCAGATCACCAGTGGACCTGTTGCTGCGAAAACCATACTGCCGGTCATTGAGAAGTTTTCGCGATTCAAGATATTTCAGTAGCTGACGGTTTATCAGCGTTTCCATGACCTTAGAAAGAAGGCACGTAAGTGCAATTGGTCGGTAGGAGGAGGGAGAAGAAGATTCGCCTTTTTTAGGTACAGGCTGGACAAATGCTGTTTTCCATCTTCCCGGCAAGAGTCCTGAAGAATAGGGCAGATGGAAAAGCTAACGCAGTGGTTTTGCCAACGAACGAAGAAGAACACCTCTTCAAAACGATAGGGGAAATACCATCTGGACCAGCGGATTGGAGTATGTCAAGATCTCGAAGCACTCTAGCCACTAGACGAGTGCGGTATTGCGGAGATTGGTCCCATGGAGGCTTTGCTCCGATGGGTTGGCTTTGAATAGCCGAAAGCATACCTCTTTTAACCTGATAGCCTCTTTACAGCTCGAGTCACACCACGCGTTAACCTTGGGTTTTTGATAAAACTATTAGTAAGAATTCCTGCAAGACGCAGATTTTAAGGAAACGTGCTGGCCCTGGCTTAAAGACAAAGTGCAACAAGGCTTAAATTCGGTCCAGTACAAAGAAATATGGTGTTTGGGGACCTTCACCTTCATCTTCATTGTTAACGATTGTGTGAGAGTATCTTTTCTGTACAGCTCAGGTTCAATAAATAACCCTAATGTCTGCTATTGTCAGTCAGTAATCGAAGTAAACTTCACCTCCACGAATGACAAGAGTTGGGTTAGGTTAGGTAAGTTAGGTAGGGTTGCATACAAAATTGTGTAAGTATCACCCAGAGGCCTAAAACGGCCCATTGCGAGTTCGTTTTTTCATTTACATGGTAGGACACGCATCTAACAAAACTATTTGGATCTGTTTAAGAATTGATTAATATCCGTTATAGGTATCCCTGCTAGGTCGCCCGCACAGTTTAAGAACCATGCTCCCATGCAGGAGAATCGTCGTTCTTGGAGTGCCGGGCAGTATCATAGGAGTTGTTCCACAGATTCAATTTGCTCACCTCTGCAGCTTCTGTAGAAGTCATTTGTAGAAATCCCTAGCCTACTGGGCATGTTCTCTATTATGCAGTGCCCGGTTAGTACCCCGACGATCACACGGGTTTGATTTCTTTCAAAGGCCAGAAGGGACTTAGTTTTCTTTTTGTCAATGACGGGCCACAGACTACGAGTCATGACACAATATGTAGTGTTTTCCTACATTTCCATAAATAGTCTTGCCGTGATACCGTCGCTGAAGCTCCTAGCTGTGGCTAATTCAGACAGGACCTGCACATCGGCCTCAAGTGAGTTCATATCAGAGCCGCAGAGTAGTACCGAGTGATAGTTTATTGCTCTGAGTGCCTGTAGGCAATCTTTGACGTGTTTCGCGTTTATGAGGTTGGAATCTATCGCTTCCAGAGCTGCCTGACTGTCCACGCAGATGGTTAATTCCATTACTGAAAGTTTTATCGCTAGGACAGTGTGTGCGGGAAAAACACTGTAGTAATTTGGCAGTCGGTAAGACTGGTTGATACTAAGTGCCGCTGAAAAGACTCCTGCTCCTGTTCCCTTCTCCGTCTTTGAACCATCCGTAAAGATGGAAATACCTTTGGTATGGTGACCATGCTGGGTGGATTCCAGTCATGTGGAGCGGGTATATAGACTTTGAACTTCTTATTAGTCATAAAAGGGTTTCACATAGTCAGATAGTGGCATGAGCCCCCGTTAATTAAAGGCAGTACATGGGAGTGTCAGAAGGTGTACGGCTTCCAATTTCGAGCTGTCTCAATCCGAG
Source organism: Portevinia maculata (assembly GCA_949715645.1). NCBI lineage: Eukaryota > Metazoa > Arthropoda > Insecta > Diptera > Syrphidae > Portevinia > Portevinia maculata. Next base: position 101,264,479 of record OX454528.1, read on the forward strand.
AGCGCACTTGGCTGTCACGTTCTTCGTGAAGAGCGCCAGGGGTTGTGGGTTCAATAATATGTCCAGATCCAGGGGATTTTATAGAACCAGTTATCCCCAAACTAGCAATCCTTTGTAACTTATTCAAGTTTTTAAGGTAAGATTTGGTGTTAACTGCCTCCCACCCGATGATCGAGCCATAGTCGAGAATGGTTCTCACAATCGAGGTATACAAAAAGTGTACTATGTGCGGCTGTATAAGTCCCATTTCTTCCCAAAAGCTTTCCTACAGGCGCAAAAGCCATTCAGCCCCTTTTTCATTCACTCTTCGGTGTTCCGTTTCCAGTTTAGTTTGGAATTGAAGACCATGCCCAAGTACTTGACCTCAATTGAGAGATTTAGGCGAACACCTTTCAGTTTCGGTATATTCCACATGGGTATCTTGAGTTTCTTAGTAAACAGAATGAGCTCGGTCTTTTTGGGGTTGACCGCAAGTCCTTTGCCATCCGTCCACCTTGCTAGTTCTGATAGCGCAGATTCGATGATCTCATTAATAGTGGAAAGGAACTTTCCTGTGGTAAGTATGAATTTGCTGGTCAGGGATCCGAGAATCTTGTCGATTGAGAAGAGGGGAGAGTAGCGCCCCCTTGCGGCGTTCCACAGGTAACATATTTCTTTACCAAAAGACTATTGCCATGTCCTGACTCAGTTTGTCAGATACCAAGTTCCTCGAGTGAGGATGTGATGGTTTCCGTATTTAAGTTGTTGAAAGCGCCTTCTATATCTAAGAAGGCATCCAACGAAAATTGTTTTTGGTCGAGGGCCTTCTCGATCTTTCTGGTGACTTTATATAGCGCAGTACCCACTGATCTGCCTCTGATATATGCCTTCTATGCAATACAGAGAGTTTCCTCAAGGTTGTTCCTTAGGTAAAGATCCAAGAGTCTTTCCAGTGTTTTCATGAGAAATGTTGAATGACTAATTGGTCTGTAGTCCTTGGGTGTGGAGTGACTGGGACAAGAACTATTAACATAGGAAACTGTTGCTACTTCGGTTAGGCAAAACAAATTGGTTCAAAACAAATTGGTTGAAAACAAATTGGTTCAAAACTCCTTACCCGGAAGACAAGCTTTACTTTTTTTCTTCTTTCTTTAACGAACGACGAAATTATGATCTGGACTAAATGCATCAAACCCTCCGACTTCACTGCATTGGTCCGCCTGCGGGGTTCGCTTGTTTGATCTCAAAAAGTATCCCCGACCTCAGGCTTTCAAGTCACTTCGTCACTGAGGTCAATCAAATGCTGGTGTTGTTGCATTTGTGTGATCCAGCAGTTTTTTGGTTTCGTAGTCTCCTTGGAACATGACAGTAGCAACCGAGCTGGCGGCGCTCCATTTTCTTCGACATAGGTTTTTTAACGTGAATGCTTCCTCGGGGATTCTTACTTCTTATTCGCAAGCTTTATAAAGTAGGGATATTTTCACTTCTGCTTTATGGTGCGGAGTGCTGGACGATAAGCAGAAAAGGAGTGTTCAAACGGGGTTCCCTTGAGAGAAATATACTCCGTCGGATATTTGGCCGTGTGTGGGAAGAGGGCGAATGGGGTACAAGACACAACTCTTTGAGCTGTAGCAAAATGTGGATGTAGTCCAAAAAGCTAAATCACGTCGACTTCTTTGCGGCCACATCGCGCGAATGGACAATAATGATCCAGCGAAGAGAGTCTTCGACTCCTAGCCCCCAGGTTCGAGAAGGCAAGGAAGATCGAACCTCCATTTTAAAGACCAAGCTGTCGTGGATACCAGAGCGCCTGGTCTGGACAAGTGGAAGCAGCGTGCCCGTGGTTTAAGTAAAGTAACTATAAATTATCTAATGGATCAAACGTAGTTTAAAGCATCTTTTCTCTTTATCTTCTACTTTAATGGTGAGGTTATTATCTGGATACTCACCCTCTCGTTTTACATGCCTACTCTTGGTTACCGGTTTAACCCCAAAAATAATCGACAGGTCCCCGATTTCGAATCACTTCTTCACTGAATCGAAGCAAATACTTGTGTCCTTGTATTTCTGTGCTTCAGAAGTTTTTAGGCCTGCTTCTAATCCGCAATTTTGTAGTACCTTTGGTTTATACTCCCTATTTATTCTTTTTTGACCTTTTTTTTTTAAAAAAAAGGAACCACTTTTCTATAGTCCTTTATTTCGTTCGAAAGGATTGCCCAAAAATTTCATTCGCTTAATACCATTGAATTACTCCTTAAACCATCAACCACAGTGTGGTGCTTCGTACTACACCTAAAACAACAATCTCTAAGTAGTAACCTGATAGGTAAGGTTGATGTGGCTTGTATCAGGAGCCGACACACTAGGGCCAATAGAAGGTCCGTTGCGGTAAAAGAGGGTAGGAGTAACCTGACTATGGAAGATTTTAGTAAAGCCTCACCTTTTCTTAATCCGATAAGAATAAGTAATTAATAGCCCTGCTAAAACACTAACCAAAAGCTTTAGCCTTACACCTTTTTCGCAGAGAATTATACGTTAGAATAATCACACAAAACAGTCAGCGATGTGGCTCCGATTTATTCATATACCTTGGACAGCAGTGGTTGGACAGCAGTGGTTTGCCTCATCCTATAAAGTCCAAAAGAATTTTCAACAAAACCCACCTATCTGATTCCATGATGGTCTGCGGCTTACAGCAACACTAATACCCTCGCCTCCTTGGGGTAATCACGTTTTATTATTCAATCCCAGAATATCCCAGCTTGTATCGCATAAACTATAATACTACGCTCGAGTTGAAGGGATTCCGGAAGGGCGTTCATGCAACCGAATGGTTCATCCCTCAAGGGATTACATCACAGATTTCCTGGAGGAACTAGCTTAACTACCTTCCGATAAAAGCACAACAGAAGTTTCTACAATTTCGTTTAACAAAGTGCGAAGGATTTGTTTTACCTTTTTTCCAATTTCAATCTTTCTTTTATTTTCTCTGAAAGGTAAACTCAAATCAACCTATTCTGCCCTTTGTAAAGGTACTCCATTTTATTCCTTTCCATCAAATAATTGGACTTTGGTTGTAAAACGAATTATTGACTACACCTCCAGGGGAGAATGTTTCGTAAAAAAGGTACACGATGGAATTGCATGTATCCCCTTTACAGAGAACACATACATGCGCGCATTCACATTCTCTGAACAAGCAATTCACTATTACTGCCTCGCTGTCATCCTTATCATCTCACAATTGTCCATCATGTCCACTCTAATGGACTATCGGTCGTATGGGTATTATATGCAGATATGCGGAACAAGAGGAGCCATGCCGTGCCGTGCTACACAAAGAGGACACATACTTTACTCTCTGTGTAAAATGTTCAATCGCTTGCATGAGTTCATCTACATGTATCTAGATGAATTTCGCTAAACAAGGATATACATTTTAATATACATATATGAGGAGGTCTTAGTGTATGTATGTGTTTTTTGTGATACGAATTTACCGGACATTTTATGAAATGAAAACATTTTAATATCCTTTCACGCATTCGCTCGGTTGATATCGGTCACCACCCACCAAGTCCCTCTCCGCCTTCGGTTTGAGAGCAAACAACAGCTGGGAGCAATCTTCTTGTTTTCCCCATTCGAAAGGATAACAACATCTTCTTTGCCTAAGCAAATATCTTTTCAAGTGTTGAACTGGAATGTGAAATGAAGGAGTGTGGTCCGTCTGTGGGAACTTCTTTAATATCTCAGCATGGACAGCAGGCCAAAATTCTATAAACATTTTTTTTCCCATCACAAAATTGCTGAAATCTGGAAATTGATAAATGTCCTTGAAATGAGGGATAGAGATGCAGTCTATGAAATGGATGGATAATCGGGATATCCCTGGCATTTTTTATGCTTGTTCGACAATTTTCTCGTCTTGGAAGATTTTCCTCTTTTTTTTACGACATAGGAGTAACGTGTGTTGGGCTTGGTGGGAACGGGAATAGTATCAGCATATATGCATACCAAATGGAGTGGGACATTTATTGACACTAATATCGGGGAAAAATAATTTTGCAACGAAAAAACAATAATGTTCCAATGTCATTTACATGATATGATGACATTGGGATAGTGGATGGCTTTAATAATGAAGTTGTAAGCGATAAGGAAATGAAGGATAGATGGAGGATTGTTGCCAGAATGTATGATTGCAGCCGTCAGGGAAAAATACACATGGACGGAGGCATGGCTGACACTAAATTCAATAAATTCTTTTTAAAGTTATGCCGCTGGCAAGAAACATTTCTGTAGCTATCAAATGTCAATGCAATGACTCCTTTTTAAATTGCAGGGATATACGGAAAATCCATATTAATATTATAAATGCGAAAGTAACTCTGTCTGTCTGTCTGTCTGTCTGTCTGTCTCGATTTAACGCCAAAACTACTGAACCGATTTAAATGAAATTTGGTACACAGATAGTCTAGATAGAGCCTGAGAATGGACATAGGCTACTTTTTACCGCGGGAAAATGCTTCATCCGCTGTCCAGAAGCGGAGATCTAAGCTCATATCTAAGCAAAGTTGTAACTCTCGAATGCTTTCTAGCTCCTAGCTTTGAAATGACTCATCCAAATGAAATAGGATTTTTTTTAATATAAAGTTCAATTATGTACAAAGATTTTAAGATATAAATTATCTTTGTAGGTTATCCTGAAGTTGAACATTAAGCATTAAACTATAAATTTTATACAATTCAAAAAAGGAAAATGTTCGATTGAAGCTAGATCGTTGGATTATCCCAGCGTTGAGTGGAGGAAAATGTGTGTGTGTGTGCGGCTCAAATCTGTTTCTCTACCTGTACCTTTTGTTTTTGTGCTGTTTGCTTTTTCTTTCTTTTTTTTATGCATCTTTTGTAGTTTGTGTTGTTTTTTTGTGGCGCATGGGATTGAGAAAGATATGGTATGAAATGTAAATGAGATTGAGAGGGAGTCACACTCAGAGTATATCCATATAATGAGTAGGGACACTCTCGACGTTTTCTTTATCAGTTCTAGCAGCAAGTATTTTATTTTAAATTTGAGAAGTGGCAGACTGCGAAGCAAGCCGAGCACGGGACAGCTAGTTATGATATATGTCTGACTACCGCCTTCATTATTGGCTATCACTTCTTCGATGAGCCCAGGAACATCATTATCCTGGGTTTCATAACTTATTTACTACCAGTTATCCAGACCTATCACTCCGGCATCCGCTTGGTCTTTAAAACGGAGGTTCCATCTTCATTGTCGTCTTAAACATGGGGGCTGGGACTCGAAGATCCTCTTCACTGGAGCATTATTCTTTCGCTCGATGTGGACGAGCCAATGTATTCGACGTATTTTAGTTTTTTGAACTACGTCCACATCTTCGTACAGCTCATAGAGTTCGCTGTTATATCTTCTCATCCATTCGCCCTCCTCGCACACATGACCAAATATCCAGAGGAGTATTTTTCTTTCGAAAGTACCCAAAATTAGCTCTCCGTTCCTGCTTACCATCCAGCATTCGGCGCCGTAAAGCAGAACTGGCAGTATCAGTGTGCTGTAGAGCTTACACTTGGTCTTCCGAGTTAGGAGTTTTCAACCCATTTCGTTCGCCAAACCGAAGTAGCAACGGTTTCCTAGGGTAAGTCTTCGTCGGATCTCCAGTAAGGTGTCACTTGTTGAGTTGATGTTTACTCCGAGGTAGGTGAACTCCCTAACTACCTTGAAGCTGCTGCTATCAACAATGACGGTTTGTTCAAGTTGGTGGACAGATGTTTGTTTATTTGTTGAAAGCAAGTACGAGCTCGTACATACTTCGTTTTGTCCAACCAACTTTGCCTGTTCTTCAATCGCCAGAAAGCCTCTAACGCGGCACGCTCAGATCGGCCGGTAATGCCGATATTGTCCGCGTATCCCAGTAGTTGGTCGGCCTTCCGTATTGACACCTGCCCTATTCACTATCTGGTCCAGAACAAGATTAAAGAAGCCATTTGAGAGCGCATCTCCTTGCCGGAATCGGGTACAGGTTTGGAATTGTTCGGAAGAGCTGTTTCTACATTTGGCCTTATTTAGTTTGGCGTTATTTCACTCAATCGTTTCATTCACCCCGCTGAGTATTTCAAAGGCAACTGCAAGGGAAGGATCTTAGATTCCCGTGGCCGAAAAAAATGGCTCCTTTCTACAGGCAAGTATACATGCTTGATTGAGTATATGCTCTTATATTTTTGTAAATTGTATTCGAAAACTTTTTAGCGAAACTGTTGAGTTTTCAAGTGAAATTTTTGGGTGTTCACATTGACCAAAAACAAAGTTGGGACTCTCATATTAAATAATAAAAATAGACAAAGCAGATTTCGCTTCAAAGTCTACTTAGGAAAAAATGTGAATTTAGCCCCAGAATGACACTGCGGATGAACGCTGACATTGCTAGCCCCATGATTGCCTATACTGTCCCCTGATGTTGTGAAAAAACGAATGAAGAATCAACACAGGGTAAACTCAATAAATTAAAAAGAAAAGCCCGTACAACGGGTGCAATGAAAACAGCACCTACCGCAGCGTAAGAGGTTCTATGCTGAACCTCCCTCCTCTTTATCATACGGAAAGAAGCAATGGCAAATAGCTTTAAGTTCATCCCAATGGATGAACGCAATTCCCAACTAATTCACTCAGACCTGGTACACGAACTCAGAAGGAAAGATTAACTAGGAATCACCTCCACCGACAACTGTCTGAAAAGATACAACTTCAGTTAAAAAGTCAAGGAAAGCTTTCTGAAATGAAGGGACTGGGAGCTTAACAACCCTTCATTTGATTAGGATTCATTCGTATGGTACACGGATGCTATATTTTCTGTTGTCAGTGGACTCGTTCAATCACTAAAATGCTTTTGACAAGGTCTGAAAAATACAATATCTAAAATGTGTGGGCAGCACGAAAGCATGCTTCCACGGAGTTTTCCATTGGACATTGTTTGGTTTTCAGCACGACATTATCATCGCCTTATGACGTCACCTCACCAAAACTTTGCATCGAAATAAAGCAACAGATATCTTCTACGTCATTTTTGGATAAAATTCGCCGCCTCCTTCTATCCATCCCAACCCTCTGCTACACAGTCTTATACTATCAATCCAACGATAATATCAGCCATTATCCCTGAATATGTTACATAACACAACACAATACACTGTGACAGGATAGACTACCTTAAACCTCATCGTACAACTTTCTAAACTGTAACTTGAATGATTAAACCAAATGGTTTAAACATGTGTCACACTTCTCCACTTCAATGTACTCCATCAACAGCAGCAAGAAAAAAAAAGAAAAAGCTTTATCAACAAATTAAACTTGAGGTACCTCCTTTCACCATAATGACTTCCTTTCTGCATCGCCGTCATAGCCAAAATGAATCCCTCGTAAAGTTCCCCAAATTACCCCCGCTCGCATGTCGACCGCCCGTTTTGCAAGAAAAATGAATTAATAAAGGCAACCAATTTAGTACATAATTTGAGTTTTAATCTTCTTTCGGAAGTAAAAGTTCTTACACTCGGCGCTATATACAGGATATGCCAAGTCAGCTTTCGTAGTTTGGCTTAGAAATCGCTTCTGCAGGAACACAAATTGCACCCGATACTAGGAGCAGCAACAACTACCAGACCATTTTGAATGTGGCACTTAAGAGAAGCGCACACACAATCAACTTCAAGGATGCGTTTAAGCACAAGGCACAAGTACCAGTAAACCTCACATGAACGTAGTTATTACATGCTCGTCTATCCTGTTGCAGATACACAACCAAACTGACAGTAACCTATCATCGTGCACAGCTGGAGTTGAAGGGCATCCATAGAGATACATTTTGCGATACCGACAATAATCTTTAAAACGATAAATACTTTGGAAGATTTATCAGATTCGCCCGTAGCTATAGTTCAGGCTGGTTCGGCATTGTTTTGAGTTCAGGTTCGGTTCGGTTTTGTGTGGTTAATGTGTGATGAAAATCGTTGGGGTCTAAATCCAAAACATGCGACTCAAATACGTTACACAGCAGACAGGAATGAGGATTCCATTTGAAGCTCTTTAGAGGTTATCGTCAATTGATTATGAGCGTAGTACAACAATTTATTGTGTTCCTTGATTGGAGGGAATGTCATTTATGCGTTATCCTTGGTAAGTGTGTGTGGAATCGAAAGGATAATTAAAACTTCTACAATCTTACGTGCCTACTGTTAGCTAACCAACTTTGAACAAGGAATTCAAATTGAGTTTACCTCCAAGATGTACCTACGGAATGTACCTTTGTATGCCTATGGACTTTGTAGACTCTTAATTACGGATTTGTAACAGGAAAATTCATTATTGATTGAGTAAGTGCGTATATACGTCAGCAGCTGTGTTATGGATTGATTTGATTGCAATTAAGTTTAGCACGACTGATTTTGAATTGATTTCATATCCAGTGAAAGCACGTCTCGTAAAGTTTCTCACAGCATCAACCACAACTATCCAGGAATTGGCAGTTGACCACGTATGCGTGACCGGAGGTGAGAAAACATATTGGGCAGACGCATCATTATTTACATCAGCACCCAAGCTCATCAATTTCATAACCCATACGTACTGCGGTAGTAGATTAAATGTAGCAGGTTGCTTCTGAGAAATTTAAGGTGGATTCGACAGATTCATAGGAACGTAATTTGTTGCTCATGCGGCGGCGGTTAGATGGTTAATTTTCACCAAGGACAGGAAGGCCCAGCGATTCGATATGGAAAAACAATTCACTAAATTTTGAAGGCTGATGCCGAGTTTTCAAAATGTTCTCGATGCATACATAATATGTAAGATTTATTTTATAAAATAGTTTTTAGGCAGAAAGGCAATGATTATAAGTTTTTTAAGTTAACTAATTGTTAGAGATTTGAACTTACTTTATACTTTATGGCTTTAAATCCAACATGTGATAAAGAAACTCTGCACATGTACATGCACATGCACATGTATTTTATTTATTTTATTTTTTTTTTATTTATTTTTTTTATTTAACGTACAATCTATTGTTAGAGTGACAAGTGTTGAATGTACAAGAAATCTATCAATTAAATTGACACAAATAATTGTTGATAGGGAATAACACAAAAGAAAATAATGGCAAAAAAAAAACTAATACAAATATTTTATTTAAAAGACAATGAAAGAAAAAAGGAAAGAAAATATACATACACCAGACATTCAATAAACAATATACATAAAAAAAAACTATTTGTGGCTGAATAGTCCAAAGACAACAACCATTTCTTAACACCTTTTAAAAATACATTTTTAGCCCTCTCACTAATTACATCTGTAAGTAAATTAAACAAACGTGGTGCGGTGGCATAGTAAAATCTTTTAAAGTATGCTTTATAAATTATAGGAACAGTTCCCAAACTTCTAGTATTGACCGTTTCTTACAAAGTAAAAACCCGAGTTTTCGAAAAATATTTTTAAGACTTTGTAGCAGTAAAGATGCCTTAGCGGAAGAATTCCAAGGTTTTTGAACAAAGAAAAACTTGGAGTTCTGCGATTCAGTTTGCATACAATCCGTATTGCATGTTTTTGTTTTATCAATAGTGGTTCCGTTTTATTAAAATATTTACAGATTGTCTCTCAGACTCAAACGTTAAGCAATTAAGTGACGTCAAAAATAATTTAGGACGCCAACTTGATCTCATTTTTAGGGTTCCGTAGCCAAATGGCAAAAAACGAAAGCCTTATAGATTCGTCATGCCTGTCTGTCTGTCTGTCTGTCTGTCCGGGAATGTCACAGCCACTTTTCTCTATAAGAGCTATACTGTTGAAACTTGGTAAGTAGATGTATTCTGTGAACCGCATTAAGATTTTCACACAAAAATAGAAAAAAAACATAGGGACGGGCTACAGTCCGCTTGGGCGAACTGTTGGATATCCTATTCTTATTCCTATCCCTCATAAGTGGGCATGACAAAAGTCTAAGTATGGTTGAATTGTTAAGAACGCTCTACATATTTTGTTATATAACATTTAAAGGATTTTATCAAAAAAAAAACGCTCCCTAGCTCAAACTTGGGTGTTTCAATAAAATTGTTTTATTTAATTGTGGGCGTGTCAGTAGGCGGATTTAAAAAAAATTAACACATGAGAATAAAGGGCCCCTAGAGAGTATATACTATAAATTTCAGCTCCCTAGCTCAAACTTTGAATTTAAAAAAAAAAAAAAAAAATTAATTGTGGGCGTGTCAGTGGGCGGATTTTGAAAATAATTACTCATGAGCATAAAGGGCCCATAGAGAGTATATACTATAAATTTCAGCTCCCTAGCTGAAACTTTGGATTTTCAAAAATTAATATACCCTTAGAATAGGGTATAAAAAAATTGTTTTATTTATTTGTGGGCGTGTCAGTGGGCGGATTTTAAATTTTTTTTATCCCGAGCAGTTTTAGGAGTCATAGATCATATATACAAAATTTCAGCTTTCTAGCTCAAAATTCGATTTTTTCCAAAATTTGGTTTTTTTGAGTTTGTGGGCGTGTCTGTGGGCGGATTTCAAAAATTCGTAATCTTGATTATTTCGGGACCCTAGAGAGTATATGGTTAAAATTTCAGCTCTCTAGGTCCAGTTTAAAGGCCTAATTTTTGGCTACAGACGGACGGACGGACGGACGGACATGGCTAGATCGACATTACTATCGATGCTGATCATAAATATAGTAACTTTTAGGGGTCTACGGGCAATATTAAGGTATGTTACAAACTATGCTTCAAAATTAATATACCCTTAGAATAGGGTATAACAATAAATTTTGGGGGTTCCCCATACTTAGAACTAAAACTCAAAATATTTTTTTTTCATCCAACACATACGTGTGGTGTATCTATGGATAGGTCTTCAAAAATTATATTGAGGTTTCTAATATCATTTTTTTCTAAAGTGAATAGTTTGCTCGAGAGACACTTCCAAAGTGGCAAAATGTGCCCCCCCCCCCACCCCTTTTTTTCTTCTAATGCTGACATTTGATTTAAAATACAAAGTGATCAGGATCACCTACACTCTAAATTGGACCCCTACCACCCTCCTCGACTTCTCACATTTTCTTATGATTCTCATAAACCATGTCTATGTGAAAGTTCACCGACTTTTAAATTTTGTAATACCAACTTTCTAAAACTCAATAACTTTCTAAGCTCTGTTCATTTCAATAGTAAAGTTCGATGTGATGATATGAACACAGCCCTCAATAAATTCTATTCCAATATTTTCCGAGTCTTGATCCCCTTCTTGGTATAAAAGTGATTTACATTTTTTAAGAAACAAAAGAAATAATATATAATATATCCCAAGCGCTACCTCCATTTCATCAATGGCAAAAGAAAGTTTGATAGCTACCTATTGACTTTCATTTATCTGAATTTTAATTCGGAAGACCCCAAAACAATTGCAAACTTCTTTGCTCAATTCGTCCGCCTTTTTCCTTTTTCATCTTTTTCAGATAGCACCCACCTTACCTACAGCCTTCTTTGGAATACTTCTCCTTCCTAAAATCTTGCACAGAAACGCCCTTAATGTCAATTTCAATGCTTTGTGAAATGGTTGAACAAAAAATTAATAATCTGAAGGATGATTGTTCTGCGGGTCCTGATGGAATTCCTACAACCATTTTAAAAAAGTTCCGCTTACATCTAGTTAAATCCTTTAACACCTTTATTTCAACTTTCAATATAACTAGGAGTTCTTTCATTCCTTTGGAAAAACTCTTTTCACGAAAAATCTTCTAAGACAACATCTGCAACTACTGCCCTATTGCTAAACTCCCTTGCATTCCTAAGCTTTTCGAAAGTATTGTCTACGATACAATGGTCTTTCACTGCAAACAAATCTTCTCCCCTAACCAACTTGGTTTCTTAAGGGAAGGTCAACCGCCACTAATTTATTAGACTTTGTTTCGGGAAATCTAAGCACTGTTGAGGTTGGTTGTGAAGTTGATTGCAACCGACCTCAGCAAAGCATATGACAAAATTTCCCACTCTCTGATCTTTTAAAACTTAATGCGCTTGGCTTTCAACCCACCATGATTCCATGGGTTCGATCCTACTTAACCGATCGCCAATATAAAGTCTTATTTAAATCCTCTGAATCTGATCCTCTGGTGTCCCACAGTGAAGCCACCTAGGCCCAATGATTTTTGTTCTCACAATTAATGATGTCGACGTATCATAAAATACTCTTTTTTATCAATCTACGACGATGACAGAAAGATCTACAGGGGCATAGCCTCTCTCTCCGACTCTTACCTACGCCAAAATGATCTTAATCGATTTTCAACCTGGAGCCTTAAAAACTTTCTTGAGCTTAATGCGAATAAGTGTCATACGAGTATCTATTCGAGTATAAGATTTGCACTTCCTCCTAGAATGTACACGAACAAATATCTCCGACTCCGGCGCCACCTATTTTATGTGGATGATACTATACCCGAAACGTCTACGCAAGTGCAAGCAACAACTGTAAAAATGTTCAACTCAATCCGATGAACGGTGCGCTATTGCACATTGCTATTATTATTGTCAACAACAAATGCACAAATTTTGAACTTAATTGGATTAACGATGCCCGAACTCAAAGATCAAGGAAGATGAACACACAAATATTAATTTGTATATGTGTAAGAAGAGAAGAAGAATAACCCATTCAGGAATGGGCTAAAAGTCAAATAAGGCCAAACGAATTCACTTACTCAAAGTGCAATAAGACCAAATGCTAAAATAAGGTCTTTTTTCACGACTACCCAACCTTGCAACTACTCCAAATCCAACAAGCAGGAGGGACCCAAATAGGGATTGCAAGTTTATGTGATCTACTTGGGATTTCGTGAATCTTCACCGCCATGAATATCAGAAGCAGATCCCATAAACAGTGTTCTATGTACGAGGAGGGGATGCTGCCCCTGCTTGGAATCAGTGTTGGATTTGGAGTAGGTGCGAGGTTGGAGTAGGTGCAATGTGTCGAATTAGTAAGCACATTGTTTAAAATAGCAAAAATGGAAAGTGAAATAATGCTGAATTGGCCTCATTTCACTTTCACAAAGTGAAAGAAAGCCAAACGTTAAAAATTTGACCTTATTTCACTTTCTCAAATGCATACATTTGGCCTTATTTCTTATTTCGTTTGGCGTTATTTTACTCCACCGGAAAAATTACTTGCAGCCAATTTAAACCTTTAGGCGAGCCTAGCGACACATTTTACATCTTGAAACTGTCCCGTGTGCATGGAAGTCCCCCTTTAGTCCTGACCATGGCTTCGCCGTTAAGGAGGAAGGAATAAGAAGATGGGCGAAAATTTGATTTTAATCTTAGACCTCAGTTCATGAGGCCCAACCATATTTGCTTCTGGGTGCTGCTCATAAAAGACACAATGCTATGTTTCGTTCAGTTTCGTTCACTTTCACGAAATTAAGTGGGAGCGATTGAAATGGCTCATTACGTACGGAAGCTTCAAATTTGACAGTTGTGTGTGTATCCCCCTTTTTTGTTGCGATGGAAACAAAAAACAAAACCCATCCGCGTCGCCACATCGAAGCTGCGATAATGGAAGCGATAGTCATTGTTTTTTTCAGCAATTTTCGTAGTTTTTTTGTCTTTCAAAATTAAGGAGATGCGCAGAGAAAGAATGGCCAAGTGGATTGGTTGGCGCTATAACAGTTGTTTGTTGTCAGAAGCAATTATGGGCACTTTTCGTTTTGACGATGCTTCTGGTAGCTTATCGTTCGGTTTTGACACTAGCCATAAGTTCATTAAGGTCGGCCGTTTAGCTCCTACAGTTGATAGAGCATTTTTTTATTACGTTAACCTTCCCTGAGAAATTCAGATCATACTAGTGAAAACCGTATCCGAATCCGTTCATTGGTCTACGAGATTTGCAACAACACACAGACAGACACTTTTTATGGATTTTATGGTATACTACAGGGTGGGTCAAAAGTGACTTCCTAATTTGAAAAAATCAAAACTCTTTTGTTTTTATACCCTATTCTAAGGGTATATTAATTTTGACTCATAGTTTGTAACATACCTTAATGTTGCCCGTAGACCCTTAAAAATTACTATATTTTTCATCAGCATCGATAGTAATGTCGATCTAGCCCTGTCTGTCCGTCCGTCTGTCGGCAAAAATTAGGCCTTTAAACTGGACCTAGAGAGCTGAAATTTTAACCATATACTCTCTCGGGGCCCGAAATAATCAAGTTTAGGAATTTTTGAAATCCGCCCAGACACGCCCACAAACTAAAAAAAAAAAACAATTTATCGAAAAAATCGAATTTTGAGCTAGAAAGCTGACATTTTTTATATAAGATCTTTGACTTCTAAAACTGCTCGGAAGATACAACTTCTAAAATCCGCCCACTGACACGCCCACAATTAAATAAAACAATTTTATTGAAAAACCAAAGTTTTGAAGGGTTTTTTTTCTTACAAAAGCTTCGTTTTTTCGATTAAATCCTTTAAATGTTATTACGAGTACAACAAAATATGTAGAGCGTTCTTAACAATTCAACCATACTTAGACTTTTGTCACGCCCACTTATGAGGGATAGGAATAAGAATAGGGTATCCAACAGTTCGCCCAAGCGGACTGTAGCCCGTCCCTATGTTTGATTATTATTTTAACCCAAAGACCTTATCGGCGTCTGGTGGCACGATTTCGATAACAAGGAACTGTTGATTTTCCTCGAGTTGGGAGACATCGCAGCGCCCGAATCGAAGCGAATGTGGAACGCATTCTTGCAAGTGTTGTGGAGAGTCCAGAAACATCGACAAGAAGGCGCTCTGGTCAACTCGGTGTGTCCCGCAGTTCATTGCGAAGAGTTCTAAGAACCGAATTGCAGCTGTTTCCATACAAAATCCAATTTGGGCAAGAATTAAAGCCAGAAGATCCTCAAAAACGTGTTATTCAGGATTTAATTGGCCTCCGCGTTCTCCGGATTTGACTGCACCACACTTTTTTCTGTGGGGTTATTTGAAGGGTAAAGTGTACGTAAATAAACCCACCATTATCCCGCAGCTGAAGGAGAACATTCGTGCTGAAATACAGGCGCTGAGCCCAGATATCATACGAAGTGTTATGGAAAACGCTCTAGAAAGAGCACGTCTCTGTGAGCATGAAGCTGGTGCTCATTTGAGGGACATTATATTCCATACTTAGCCGAAAAAAATCTCCATAAAATTAATAAAAAATTAAATCTATATAAGTTATTATCACTTTAAATTAGGAAGTCACTATTGACCCCACCCTATATGTATTAATGATAACATTTAATTAAATTTGTAAAATGGTGTTTAGGCCGAACAGCAATAATGAAAATGTTATCGTTCATTTAAGAGCGTCCGCATAAGCTAAGCTCAAACCTTATTAAAAATAATTTAAGTAAAAAAAAACAGTTACCAAACACGGAACTAGTGATGGGCATAATCGAATGATTTAAAGAATCGAGATATTAGTATTCGAATGATTTAAAGAATCGAGATATTAGCATACGAATGATTTAAAGAATCGAATGATCATTCGAATGATCTTCGAAACAATTTTTTCCACCTATTTTTTCATTTTGAATCACTGCCGATTACACAAAATATCTAATATAAATCACAGAAAACTACTGATTATAATTCATTTTTTCTACCTTTATTGCTTTCTAAAAAAATTAAACATAGGGCCCATTCATAAATGCAAGGTTTGCAAGGCAATAGCAATGCAAAGCATGAAGTATTGCGCAAATTGAAATTCAGAGTTTCCTGCAAATCATGCGCTTGCAAAGCACATTTCAGATGTTTATGAACGAACAACTGCGTAAAACTTAAGTGGGACATAACTTCGAAAATTGATTTGGGACTTATGTCTACTTAAGTGGGACATAATTCCTAAAAGTAAAAGTTGGGACTTATGTATCACCAATCACATCACATCTATGCAATTTAAACATACAGCTGAGCCCAGCGACACATTTAACATCTTGCTCGTTGCAGGGACTTTTGAACCTCGCTAATCCATCGCCAGCAAAGAATAACTGATACCAATTAGGATCCGTCACTTTTCCTTCAAGCAGATAATCAAGGGCAATATGATTGGACTTAAGACGCTTCCCTGGTGTACACCTCTTTGATTGCGAAATCCTCGGTGACGCCAACGATACATTTTACTCTTGTCTTTACTCCCTCAAACATGTATACATGTCCATGACCACCCGTACGTAGATTTCTGGAACTCTTCGTTGTCTTAGCGCTACCCATAACAGATCCGTTGGTTGTCTATTGCAGGACTTTCCAAAATCAACCAAAACCATATGCAAATCATTCAATGCATCACGATGTTTTTCCATCATGATCCTTATACTTTGGATTGGATCTATGGTTGATTTATCAAATAGCCGTACTATTTTTCGCATTCGGCTATTTAATACCCCCTGAAGGATCTTCATGGTGCGTGACATCAGTTTGATTGAACGGTACTTATCAGTCTCGCGTATCGCCTTTTTCTTTGTACAAAATAAGAAGAAAACTCTCCCTGCACGGGTTAGGCATGCTTGGGGTCACTGTTTGATTTGGAGTAGGTGCGAGGTTTTATTTACGCACTTGGCCTTATTTTTTGGGATTTATGTCCCATCTCCGACAAAATATTTTGAAACTTATGTATGTCCCGATGGTGTGGGACATAAGTCCTAAATCAATTTTGGGAGTTATGTCCCACTTAGATGGGACATAAGTCCCAAAAGAAAAAGTTGGGACTTATGTTCCTGCACCGTATTTTCACCCATTTTCAACAAAAAGAAATTAAAAAGCAATACGATTCTGAAATCTGCACGATTGCGCTCAAAATTGCGCAATAAATAAAACTCTACTACATTTATGAATTCTCTGTATAGCAGTGATAAAAATTGATGCATTTGTGAACTCTCTGCTTAGCACATCTTGCGCAATATTGCATTTATGAATGGGCTCATAGACAAAACATTCATAAATCACTCTTATCGTACCTTCTTCTTCAGACTTCAGCACAGAACAGAACAGTTAATACAAATAAATTAACAAAAACCCAACACAAAAAAAATCATAACATAACGATTCTCGCTTCTCGCCTTTCGTTTACAATTCAATATTCAACTTCAACCCTCAACGATGCATCGACTACGAAAATGAATATAAAAAAATATATAAAAAAAAGTCGTGAATACACACACAATAACCAACTTCTGGAGTTCTCGATTTTGTGTTTTTTTTTTTTTTTTGTTCTTTCCTTCTTTCGTTCAATATTCTCTTCTCGGTCTCGAATCGGCACTCGAGTATCGAGTTCTCATTTCGCATAGAGTAAGTAGAAATTAGAAATCATTCGAATGATTTGAGTAGAGAATCGAGATATCTCGAAATGTTGTCTGAATCGATTATAATCGATTATATCATTCGAATGCGCCCATCACTACACGGAACCCTCTAAACGGCATCAAGGGAAGCTGTTATCATCCATTTTTTTTAGTAATCTAACTGAAATATTGCAGTTAAATGTTTAAACACCTGCCAGTTGCCATTACCCTTACAAATCGCCCGAGCATTTTTGGGAGGTGAAAAAGCACTTTTAACGGCAGCCATCTTCGCCCTCCCACCAACCCACTGTTCATACTCCCCCCCCCCCACACATATGTATGCATCTAAAAATGTCAATTACACATAAGTGGTATCATATTGCCATGCAAAATTGTATTTCATTGTTAATTCGACAAGGATGCTGTTGAGGATATATAAATGCGAGGCAAGGATATGAGTGTGCTTTCCGTTTTCCTGTGCTTGCATTACAATCTTTCATACTCGTGTCCTCGTGGAACATAACTTGTAAATGTTGTTGCAGGTGAGATGGTGGTGAGCACTTCATCATCAAAGTACCTTTGGCGAGGTTTTGTATTTCATTTTTTTTTCATCCCCGCATCGCATATGAAATGCTTGGTCCTGATTTATGCTTACATTACATCAGCCCTTCTGACCGTTTCGCACTTTTTGTAAAAAGAGTGAGTTTCTTTAAATAATCGCTGCTCTCCTGATGGGTGCCATTCCGCTCAGCAGATTGTTCATCGTTACTTAGAGAACACCCGTGTGCGCTGTTGTTTGTTTGTTATGAGTGTGTGTTACGGACAGGTCTGAAATTTTCCTCTTCTGCTGAATAAGGATATCGCATTCATGTTGATATAATAAATTGCATTTCCACGTATACGCGCGATCTATAGGTATCCTTTTATAGATTTGCAGGGCGTACTTATATACAACAAAAATGCATCGTACAGCTATGACCGCTTTGGAGTTTTTGAAATGTTTTGCTCACTATGTTGCAAACAGTGTATACAGGAAGAAATATTTTCCGCTGGAAAAGTGGAAAATCCTACTGGATAAGGTGAGGAAATTTAATCACCTAACATGGGACTAATAAATTCTTACTTTACGTAATAATTGTCAGCGGGTGTGCCGTTACAACATGTTGCTGATTAATATATTTATGCGCCTGTTGCAATTACGTGTCCTTAAGTGAACGTTGTCAGTGGATTAATTGAAAAATTGCGTAACAAGGAAGTCGCAAGAGAGATGTTAATGTATGTGGCAGTGTTTATGCAATCTTCAGGCGTGCTGAGGGTAAATGGTTAACAAAAGAAGCCACTGTGGTGGTAGATAATAAAAAAAAGCACGCAACTTGAAAACGTAACAGGACCTTCGTCGTATTAAATGGAATGGAACGTGACTTGTTCTAGCTTTAAATGAGGCAGATTAAAAGCCATAAAGAGAACATTAGGGTCCACATAAAAACATTTCGATTATTTTCGCACAGCATAAAACTTACAGTCTCTTTAAACTCATCGAAGATTGCTTTTGAAAGTTTGGCTCACTCTAAAGACTTATACTTGACAAGAAATCAAAAGTGTAATTTTTGCTGGCTCACTCTAAAAACTAATACTTAAATACTTACTGATGGTACAGTAGACCTTATAGGTGGCAGTGCCTTTTTCTTCGCCTTGGCGAGCGCTACAGTCCGGAGTGGACCTGGGTCTCAACCAACACGCCTCTCTATTTAGGTCGATCTTTGGCTAACCGCTTCCAGGTGCGCACTACAAGTAGGTTGAGGTCCCCTTCTACTTGTGTGCGCCACCTTGGGCGAGGTCTTCCTCTACTGCGTTGTCCCTCCGGGTTAGAACGGAGCGTTGGTGTCGATTCGCTCTACATGTCCTAGCCATCTGACTCGACTGATATGTACTTTTCTGACCAGGTCGATGTCGCTGTACAGCTCCTAGGGTTCGCTTTTAAAACTCCTCCTCCAAATCTCTTCAACGCAAATGGAACCAAAAATCACTCGAAGAATTTTGCGTTCGAAACGACAAGGAAGATCTTCAAATGCCTTTGCTAACGTTCGTGCTTCTGCGCCATAGAATAGATAAATGTATCCGAAAATAAGGATATCGTCAAAAGTAGGGTATGGAGCCTCGTTCCTGGATCTTGCGAAATTCAACCCGATCAGATACCTCATTTGTTTGCCGAGTTTGAAATTAATTAGGTTGGTCGAGTTCTGAACAAAATAACATATTTTATGCTTAATGAATTCATTTCTTATAAGAAATAAAAATTCAATCAATCAATCAATCAATCATAAGGCCATTAGTTAAAGATTTACCAAAAAAACGGCTGGACCGAATTTAGTATATTTTCTTTCACATCAATACGCGTCGATTGGGACCATAACGAAGTCGATATCATTTTATACGCGAGAAAACGTGAACGTGAATATGTTCACGCACGAACGTAAGCACATAAGTACGTAACATGTCCCAAAATGATGAGGTCCATTTTGGAGCACCTTACACCCCAAAAGACCAGCTACCTTGTGCTGCATAATGAGAGAAGTCAATCCAGAGTATATCCCACGAATTACCCTGGAAAAACTGCTAACGGCGTGTAGCAAGATAGGCGACAAGAAAGCCCTGGTCCCAATGGCATCCAGAAGAAGGCAGTAAAGATGGCTTTAAAAAGGAGGCCAGACTTCTTCATGGCGACAATGCAGAAGTGCCTTGAAGAAGGAAACTTTCCTGAACAATGGAAAACACTACAGCTGGTCATGTTACCAAAAGGAAAGAAACAACTAAAAGAACCATCGTACTATCGCCCAACATGTCTGTTGGACATTATGGGAAAAATATTGTTTAGTCAAACCAGACCCAGTGGCACAACAATTGAATTTGCCGCCGAGTTCTGGCGGAAGTGGTCAAAGGACTATGTTTGGGGTCTTCAGGCCCGGAACAAATGGGAGCATCAGGACCAGCCCAACCTCGTCGTCGGAAATGTCGTCGCAATACACGAAGACAACGCCCCTATAAAGCAATGGAAGATAGGTCGAGTCGTGGCAGTCGTCGCAGCGCAGGACGGAAAGGTCAGGGTGGCCGAAGTCAAAACTAAAAGGGGAACAATCAGACGACCAATCGTCAAATTAGCTGTTCTGTCTGAGGGAATTTGAAGCCTGCAGCCCTTCAACGCGACCGGTGTTTAGTCAAACCAGACCCACAACATTTGAATTTGCCGCCCTTCGGCCATCTTTATTAATTTAAGAAACAAAAAAGAATAAAAGAATGAACAAGTTTCGGCACTTGATAATAAACAACCAGAGTCATCGGTCGTGAAGACGTCTATCGTGTTGTTTTTTTCTCTTTTTTTTTGGATTCGCTGACTTTGAAAAAAGTGTCGCAGGTTAAATAAGTTTTCTCTTCATCGGTTCGCAATAGCAAAACCAATCCGCAAAAACTGTTGCGAATTTGCAAATATGTTTAGACACGAAGCCATTTCTTTGATAAAGGACTGGCTTTTATCCTAGGGACTAGGCCAACCATACAACAGAAGCTGTTCTTATATCAGGTAAAAAAACCGTTGAGTTAGTTAATTTTCAGGTGGATAACCAAACCATCAGGTCAAAAGAAGCGGTTCAATATCTTGGAGTAGTGCTGGACAATAGACTGCAGTTTAAAACTCACATTGACTACCTAGCCAAAAAGGGAGCGCAACTACAGGAATCGGTGAACCTGGATACGCAAGAAAGATGCTCCTCCCCAGAGTAAACACCTCCGTTTTGTTACATGCACTCCAGTCTGGGTGCAGGCACTTAGGACAAAGGGGACAAAAAAGGATTGCCATCCATATATCGCCTCTGTGGGCTAAGAACAACTAGCGGCTTCCGTACTATCTCAGACAAGGCTGCATTT
Organism: Portevinia maculata; assembly: GCA_949715645.1. Lineage (NCBI taxonomy): Eukaryota > Metazoa > Arthropoda > Insecta > Diptera > Syrphidae > Portevinia > Portevinia maculata. The sequence continues at coordinate 101,285,768 of OX454528.1, forward strand.
TTTATTCCTGGAATAGCCCCCTTCCACAGTCTCGCAGATGAGATGTCCAGGTTAGGTTAGGCTAGGTTGATGCCACGTGGATCCAGGGAGTTTCCCCTCTACCCGCAAAGCCATACATTTTCTTTGAGATAGGTTCCTCAGAGATCTTGGAACTTCATAAAGCGTTGCCTCTGGGATACTCTACTTGGGCTTGGGCGCTGCGAGTTCAACGCGTTTTTCAAATCGTCGATAAAAAAAAAACTATAAGGAACCCGTTTGGCCACCAATCACCTTAAATGTAGTTGTCGACGTAGAGAGAGAAAGAGCATTTGATAATGGTGTCTTCAATTCGATGGACCTTTTAGATTTAAGTGTTAGAAAAGATAATGAAACAGTATATGTTATACCTTCTTTTAACATAAGGCGCAATGCAGTGTTTTTAAAACGCCAGCCTTTAACTCGCGGTGGTACTCACATCATTTGTGAATACTTATGTAAGAAAGTCAGGTAAATTGAAAGTAAAACTTTAATAATGTTGTTTATCTGGTAATACTAATTATAGTTTGAGGTTTGTTTTTACTAATTTGGCAATGCCGCAGAATTCATTAATGTATACCTAGTTATATTTCGCGATACTCACAACCCTCTCTCTCTGTGTTGACTTTCTCAGTCAGTTCAGATCCCCTGCGAGAGTGATACTCAATGGTGTGTGAGGTGGTCGCTTGGTTTACAGGTCTCGGATATAGAATTGGTGTAAGTCCCGATTTATACGCTGCGTGCTTTGTCGTACGATATTTCTCAATTCTCTTTTGGGCACGCGCATTTATACGCTGCGTGCTTTCACTTTCCGCGCCCTGATTTTCAAATTATTTTTGTTTCCTTTATTTCTTATTCGTCGTTCGCGGTGGTAGGTTTACTTTATTTTTATCGGAGCAAGCCAAGATTTTTTTTTGGACGAAATGAGTAAACAGAATTACGAACTAGTTGCGGATTTACTAAATTTAACTAATTACATTACAATAGGTACAATGCAATAAATTGGAAACTGTTGGTTTTCTTAGAAATACAAAAAATCGAAAACAATTGGTTTTCTTGGAAATACAAAAGGATACAAATAAATTACAAATTCAATAATCGTTAAAATATTGATAGCTTGCAATTATCAAACGTAAATACTATTGCTTTGTTCCGATGTATTAATTCTAGGAATTGAAAGAATGCCTACCTAAGCAATTCTCAATGAAGGAATGGGGAAATCCTTATTACCCGTAGGTGCGTATAAAATCTGAGCAGATAGAGAATGCACACAATTTCATTCAAATGTCTAGCGCGAACGTAACACGACAGAACCAAATTCGAAAATAAAGCAAACACAGAAAAATACGAAAGAAGGCCAAAAGAGAATACAGGAATCGGATGAGAATTCGCGGCCCATCCGTGTTTGGCTATCCCCTGCACTTTTCATCCCCTTTACCAACAAATTTAGGGCACGTACGACAAAGCACGCAGCGTATAAATCGGGTCTAACATCCATCGTCTACCCTGCGAGTGTGATACTCAACGGTGTATGTGTTGGTCGCCTGGCGAAGGAAGAGAATCCTGCAAATGGTGTAAGTCCGATGACTGACGGCCGCCTGGTGTAGTGGTAGTATGAGTAGTAGTACCTGCTTTGAAATTGTGTATCGTGCAATTTAAGAGTGTTAGAATTAAGTAGACGCCTGTGTGGATGATTATATTCATAGGCTTTTCTTTATTTCTTTACAGGAGAGTTTCTGTCAACGGGAGAGTTGCCACTTCATCGGTCATATCCACGTTTTATAACCATTTATAATCAAAGTAAAAACAAAGTTTAATTTAAGAAAACTTTATTCAAAAACTTTTCTTAAAGATAATTCAGACTTAATCAAATGTCAAAAAATTAAATGCCTAATTGCGCATTTAGCAGTGAATTAACTTTCAATTTCCCGTTGTGCTCAGAAAGAATATAAAACCAGATAAATATGGCAGATACGTTTTCGAATTTTTTTGATAATTTTAATATATTGAACAATAATATTGGTAACAGAAGGCGTTTAAAAAACTATAAACCACGTTTTAACCCTTTTGATCTCAATGAAAGTGAATTCAGAAATAAATATAGATTCTGTAAAGAAAACACGAAAAAACTAATTGAAATCGTTCGAGGTGATCTGGAGGGTGACCCGAGAGGTGGGCATATCGATTTTGAACTTCAGGTAATGGCAGCTATTCGAAATTCAGAAGTATCAAAGGATTTCCTGATGCAATAGGTGCGATTGACTGTACTCACATCAAAATTCAAAAAGTAAAAGGAGATGCAAGTCAATACTAGATAAATAGGAAAGGATATTACTCTATAAATACACAAGTTCGTTGCTGTTAATACGTGAATCTAATCATCTTAAAGTAAAATTATTCTTTAGGTTGTCTGCTATTCGTGTCTACAAATTAGAGATATTGTTTGTCATTGGCGCGGAAGTACACACGATTCTCGTATATTTCGGGAAAGCTGCATTAAAAAGCGTTTTGAACGCGGAGACTTTAAAGGACGTCTACTTGGTGACGGCGGATATACCTACTTGCTCATCGTATCTGTTTACTCCCATACTGAACCCTCGAACAGAACAAGAACGTAGATACAACGCTTCTCATATCGGCACGAGAAACGTTGTTGAACGATGTTTTGGAGTCTGGAAGGAAAGGTTTCGCATACTGCTCAATGGTATGAGAGGGCCTATAGATTCCGTTAAAACTACTGTAATAGCGCTAGCAGTTCTTCATAACGAACCACAAGGCAATAATACCATTCACAGTTCATTTCACCACTTAATATCTACCTTTTTTACTACCTTTATAGAACCTTATAATCGAGAGGAAGCTGAAGCAGATTGGCCAATATTGTTAAACCCAAGCCGACGAGAAATCAATCGTAGATTATTTGTTCATTTACATTTTTAATGATTGTTTTTAATAAAGCTTATTAAAATAATACAAATAACAATTGTTCATTTATGAGAAAATTTCTTCATCGCCGAGTCATGCTCTTCTTGAATACATTTTATCCGCAGTTCCCTGATCATCAAAATCGATTAAATTTTTTCCGCATGTTCTTCTATTATATTTCCCTTCGTTTGAAGAAAAAGTTTAAATTTGTGACAATAATTCGTTCTTTGTTTTCTTTTTCAAATTTATATGAGCTGTCAAAATTTAAAAGTAACACAGAAGACCGAGAGTGCTGCCAGATTTTCAGCTTAGTTTCGCTTAATTGATTGATTAGCTACTACATGGCAAAATAAATTTTATGAATAAACTTTTTTGAGATCTAAGTTAAAGTCAAATTAACTCATTTGACGTGACTTAGTGGAGACACTGTTAATCAGTTGATTAAGGAAATCTAATGAATAGGGCAGTAAGTTTATAATATTTTCTTATACTTATTTAGGCGTTTAATGATGATGTTTGCTGACTGGCATATTCCTATAGACAATTCGTTGACGCAAGTATAAGGGACTAAAGTCAAAGGACCTTAAAACTGGACAACCGCTTTAACAAATCAGTATTTTTTAAACCGTAAATGGTGTGCTACGACTCAATCATTTGAGTTACTTAATGTCGAAGAATTAGTAACTGAACTTTACCATAATTGCACGAGTCAAGGGAGCTTCATTTCAATTGGTTGGATTCGATCAACTCACCTGAAACAAAAAAGAAAAATATTATTTTAAAAAGGTTTGTCTCTGAATTATTATATATATATTTTTTTTTTTTATTTTAATTTATGTTTTTTGACATAAATGGCAACTCTGTGATTTACCATTTACCAAAATACTTGTCAGAATAGGATGAAAGATAAGAGGTTCTACTGATATAATAGATATTCCGACAGCTGATCTGACTAACAAAGAGCAGGAGAGGACGAATGAAAGTTTTGTTTATTTCAAAAGTGTGGAAAAAAGCCACAGTATTGCAAGGTGGAAGACGAGGACCCACGCGTGTGCCACCCATGGAAATACCACCACATCTGCTTTAGTTCCGTAAAGTTATCTTGACTTGTTTCGCAACTTGGCAGATGATTCGGGAAAGATTTTGTGTGAACTAAATAGCCCTCACGTTCTGGTGGTTAAGTTTTAGTTTAAGTTTTATTTGTTTTGACAAAAGAGACAACAATGCTAACAATTAATAAAAAGATATGTTACTCGTATTTTAACAATTCTGGAGTCATATTTATCAGATGGATTCTTCAGAATTTAAACAGGCAGCAGAGTACTCAACATTGAGAGAAATTAAAACTGGTGTACTACAAGGCAGTGTACTATGTCCAGTGCTATACTTTTTACTAACTAGCGATCGGCCTGAAAGTGGAGAAACCACAATAGCAACTTCTGCAGATCAAACTGTAATACTTGCTGTGGAAGCAATCGAAATAGCAACAAAAAAACTTCAAATGGCAGCACTTTTGAAAATTGGCGTTTAATGAGATTTAATTTGCCCTCATGCATTTTGTACGCTGTCCAACATTGTGAAGTTAACTGTGTCCACCAACATCTTCAGGACAAGAAACCTCATATCGTAGCCTTGACCAAAATCGAAATCAACTCGTCAACAGAATCGACGTATCTTCGTTGTCCTAGCTATGAACTACAAACACCTCTTTTTATCAAAGGACGTGATCATCGAACTGACTTGGCTGGTTTTAGAGAAAAGTTGAAGGACTCGGCGCAGGCAATAAGTATCGAACTCATAAGTTCCTACTGCAGACGGCAGTATTGCCATGTCCTTATTCTTAAGTATACCAATTTGTAAACTTTATGATGGAAAAATAAAGAATCTATCTATCTATCTATCTATCTAATTGAATACGAGACTTGTCTCGATTTAAATATTTTTTTTTAGATATAATGTCCAAAGACAATTTAAGAAGGCTACGCTGAATGCTGCCTGTAGAGACGGGTTACGAATATCACTACAGCGCCCGATAAACAGCGCTTGTCGTAAAAGGCGACTAAGGGGAAAATCACATCTAGGCAATTTAAACATCCAAGTGATCCTAGCGACACATTTAACATCTTAAAGGTGTCCCGCAAGTGTGCATGCAAATCCGTGGGTTGACACGACTGGAGGTCACCGGTGTGGTAAAAGCAAGATCAACCATTTACTGCAGAACATGCAGAGCCCGTCCTCTGATATACCCATTTTCAGGGCCTGTGCAAGGTTCCTCTGCCCCTTTTCTTGCCAGAGAGTCTGCTGCCTCATTGCATGTAATGCCAACATGGCCAGGCACCCAGCAGATGGAAATTCTGTTGTTCTTGCCTAGTCTATTCAGTCCGTGTAGCTGTAGGCACTCCCACACGAGTTTTGACTTGATGACGTAGGCGTCAAGAGCCTTTGTAGCTGCTTGACTGTCAGACATTATTGCTATGTTGCAACTCCTGTAGTTTTTCTCGAGGTTGATCCGAACGCACCTGTCTATGGCACTATATGCCAGGAAGATGCTGGTACATTTGCCCATGGATTCGAAGTGCTTAGTTCCCGGCCCAAACACTCCTGCACCAGTTCCCTCATCGGTAATCGAGCCGCCCGTGTACCACTCTGTTGTGTGGTTGCTCAGTCCAAAAGTTGTGGATTCATTGCTCCAGTTCTCCTTATTGCTGAGCCTTAACTGGTAATTCTTCTCCTGATGCTATCGTCCATGGGTATGGCAAGAAGTGGGAGTTTTTTTAAGTAAGTCATCGTGTACTTCCGAACCGATGCATTTTCCTCTTCCAATTCCCTCTTTTGCCATTCTTAGGATTGTTTTGTCTGCCGCGTTCATCAACATGATGTGTAGGGGGTTAATTCCAATAACACTTCCATGGCTGCGGTTGGGCAGCTACGCAGGCAAGCCAGTCTTTGCACTTTGCTGAGTGTCTTCCTTGTCGTGGCTAGACTGGTACGTTTCGCCCATGATACTGCTCCGTATGTGATTATTGGTCCCACAATTGCAATGTACATCCATCACAGGGCTGCATCCCCATGCCTTCCCCGCTAGGCTCTTACATATCATGAGAGCGCGGGTGGCCTTCTTGGATATCTCCTCTGTATGTTTTCGTCAGAGGAGTTTACTATCTAGATGAAGTCCTAGATACTTTACTTCTTTGACTGGTATCAGTGTCGTGCCTGATAGGCTAATGTCCTTAAGTCTTTGAAGTTGTCTTTTCCTTGTGAATGGCACTATGGTTGTTTTCGCCGGATTGACAGTATGGCACGATTCCTTGGTTACACTAGGCCCCCTTTGTATGATATCACCAAGGGTTTCTTCAAACGTACCCCTGGCAATGAGTACAATGTCATTGGCGTACGACTGACAGTTGATGCGAAGGTTGGTTAATTTTTCCAGCAGTTCGTCTACAACTAGGCTCCACATTAAAGGTGATAGTATTCCTCCTTGCGGACATCCTCTTGTTGTGTTCACTCTGATGGTTCCAGATGGTGTTTGCGTCTCTGCTGATCTAGTGCTCAGCAGCTCACACATCCAGGTGGATACTGTACTGTTAACGCCTTTCCTATCCAGGGATCGTTTGATCGCCTCGTGTGAGTTGTTGTCAAATGCTCCCTCAATGTCTAGGAAAGCTTACAGTACTATTTCATTTGCCTCCAAGGCACTTTGAATTATCTCCGTCAGCTGATATAGGGCGGTCTCTGTAGATCTGCCCGCTCTGTATGTGTTCAATACATCTTCCGTTAAATACTTGTCCACAACCTTTTCTGTCATCTTCAGAAGAAATGACGTAAGGCTGATGGGTTTGTATGATTTTGGCTGTGCGGGGTCTTTTTCCCCTGCTTTTGGTATAAACACAACCCTTGCTCGCCTCCATTGCATCGGTATGTGGCCCAATGCAATACTGCTGCTTGTTATTTTGTGCAGGTGTGGTATTAGTGCACCTTGCCCTTGTTGTAGTAGGGCGGGTATAATGCCGTCCTGCCCTAGGACAAATAAGCCAAAATGGAATTAATATTTGCTGAAAGGTTCCTCGATTCAATATCAATAACTTCCCAAGTTTATTTGAGCAATATGATCTGCGACTTTATGCCCCCGACTATGATCTATTTTTATTCGTGGGATTATCCCTTCACGCGTCTGTGCAATTCCTTCTTTTCGAGTTGTCGTCTTCAAAAGGTAATCTGTGGAACCAATTTGAAATGCAATATCGTCGACTAATCGCACAGAGTGTGAGTCAAACTTGAAGCGCGTGTCCTTAGTCAACCCTCGGCTGTTTCAGCGTACATAAATGGAATGGATTTTCTTTTTTTCCCCTTTTCCTATTATTTACTGATTTTCTTTGCAAATCCCTTTTTTGCTGCAAAAAAGAAAATGAAAGGAAAACCAAATATAATTGAACCGTCACCCTGCATCATCTCAATGCGTCGTCGTTTTCTATTCTCACCGTGCGCTCGAGCTCGGTGCGAGTATATCACCCCTCCGATGCAACCCTACCGCCTTGAGCGAGGTAAAATTGAATCCACAATGACACACCCTTTGCCGGCCGCCCGCTCTCTGCCCTCAACGCAAACGTTTTGTTCGGTTTCATTGGCAAAGTAAAAGCCAAGTGGGCGATAGATGAACGGATGGCGATGAATCGGGGTAATATTAAAAAGGAAAAAAAAATCATCGTTCCATCCGAGAAATCTTCCCCCCATTACTTTCCGTTTCATTCGTTGTCTGAAATTGGCAACGTTTATTATATTCAGGTTGAAATACACATTGCTGTAGCACACTAGTGTAAGGGACTTCATCTTTTCTGTAATATTCCATTTATCCACCCTCGCGGGGATGAGGAGCATCTGTTATTATTTCATTGAGTCTGACGGATGTGTAGTCAGTGTAGATGTGGGTGCGTGCGAGTGTGAATGACAATCGCAAGACATGACAAAACGAAATTTATATTAAAATGAGTTTAGGGAAACGAGCCCGCTAGCGTGACAAATTCAAATCCGGAATATTTCAGGACACCAAAGATGCGTAAATGGTTTTAAAATGAGTAGGTGATGATTATTACCGTCGTCGCTATGCAACGTCAAACCAAAAACATATGTTAACTGGGGAAGGGGAACAGAGTGCCGGTTTGAAGGACAGCGCTACTTAAGGCAAGTTTAAATGCAAATTGTAAGCAGGCCCTGAATATAATTGTGCCGAGGGGGAGTTGCTTTGGAAACTTTATAAATTTCTGCTGAAGGTTGAATAAAATCAAGGAAGTGGAGGCGATTTCAAGGAAACAAAATATATTTTTTAGCATAACTTTTGGCGACAATTATGTATATTGATTTTTTTTTAATGTTTGCTGATGATGGTGATTGTGGTCTGGAATTGTGGTGAATTCAATTTCGCCTGGGGATACGGCTTCTGGGAGGACATTTCCAGAAATTACTTGATTTACAGAAGAATCACTTTGTTGCCAAATTTGAGGCTCCATTTCTATTTCGATTTGCAACCAATTGAGAGGTTCTGTGTAATAGGCGCGTGTTGGAGAGAACATAATAAAGGAAATAGTGGTGTGAGAATTCAAACTGTTATGGAGGTGTTTTCGTATTTGTGATTTAGTTTTATTATGACTTTCTGGAATCGAAATTTCCATAACAGAGCTGCTCCAAACATAGTCTGTGTACAAATTTCCCTTCTTCTTCTTCTTCTTCTTCTTCATTAACGACGAAGCTATGATCATAATTATAGGAATCAAGGCCCTTCTACTTTACACTGGGCCGCCCAGTGGGGTTCGCCGGCTAGACGTCGATTAATTTTGCAAGGCCTCGCGGTTTCGGATCACAACTAGTTTTTGCGCCTGCTTATTGTACGATTTGGACACGCAAATGCCAGGCTAACATGAATTGTCTTGTTTTTTTTTTTTTTTTGTCTTTCAAAAATAGAATACTTTACAATTTAATTTACCCGCGAAGCTTACTGCTTTTCTGTAGGTGGTTGAAATTCTTGTTTGTACATTGTTAAGAAGTTTTTTTTAATAGTTTTAGTACATGCTTAGATTACGATTTTAATATTCGGTTCTAGGTTTTGATTGAAGTTAATTCATGAAGAGATTAATCTATTACAAAATTGTGACGGAAAAATTCTTTAATTTTTTTCTTACGTTTTTTAAAATTTATGATGTGTTTTAGGTAGACTGGTACTCGATTCAGGATTGTTGGTATTGCATAACTGAGTTGAGTCGTCTTCCGTAGACGTTGAAGTTTTCAGGAATTTCCAGAAACCCTCGTGCTCGTCTTCGTGTGTTTAGGTTGTGGCGTATAGGTTGCTGGAAGCGATGGTCATCGTAGTATTCTAGAATCGATGTTCTTCTAAAAACACCGTTAACATCTAAGACCTTGAATGTATGGTTATTAGTATTAATTACTTTAATTATTCTACGAGTATGTTGAAGATCATTAAGATTATCTAGATGAGTTTTTGATGCATTCCCCCATGCTAGTATCCCATATCTCAAACGAGATTCCACCAGTGAATAATATACCTGTTTTTGAACATCTGTTGATGTATATCTCTTGAGATACACCATCGCAAACAAAGCGCTTTTGAGTTGTGACCTGAGTTTGCTTATGTGATCTTGCCATAAGAAGTGGTCATCAATCTTGATCCCCAGATATCTTATCGTCTTTATCGTCTCCATTGATTCACTTCTTCTTGTTGTTGGACAATCAATGTTTTGGGAGTATATTTTAATGGAGGTCATAGGCTGGCGTGGTGAACGAATGTGCATTAACTTAGTTTTGGCAGCATTGACTACCAAGCTGTTGTCGTGGCACCATTTTGTGAGTTTATCGAATTCTTCTTGCATTATATTTGTTGCAGTTTCAAGGCATTTGTGTCTAACGACGATCGCTATGTCATCCGCAAAAGCAAACGCTGTGGCCCGTTTAAAAACGTGAAGAAGCTCATTCGTGAAAAGTATAAACAGCATTGGCCCTAGTTTAGAGCCTTGCGGTACCCCAAAGATAGTTTTCTTTTCCTCGCTGTTATTATTTAAAATTTTAACTTTTGTCTTCCTTCCTGTTAAGTAACTCTCCATCCATTTTACTAGGTTGCCTCTCAGCCCTATTCTAGCTAAAGCCTGTAGGAGTTTAGTATGGCATATAGTGTCGAAAGCCTTACTAAATACATAACAAGCACGTGATGGTTTTTATTTAAGCTCACATTCACCGTGTTGGTAAACTCCGCCATCAGTTTCCCTGTATTTTTTCCTTTTTGGAAACCATATTGGTTTGCGTGTAAAATGCTGTGCTTTGCAATAAATTTGTTTAGTCGGCGTATCACAATTTCTTCCAAACATTTTTCTATGACCGGTAGGATTGCAATAGGTCGATAATTTTCGTATTTGTTTTTTATTCCGCTTTTATATATTGGTCTTATCAACGATGTTTTGAGTAGCGTAGGAACGCAACACTGGCTTAGGCTTTGATTTATTATTGTTTTTACAATTGTGGCTACTGATAATGCATTTTGTTTTAGATCAATTGCTCTTATATTGTCTGCTCCTGCACCTTTATCAGTTTTAAGACTAGTTAAAATGTTTAAGATTTCCACCTCACTAGCTCCCTCCATGTAAATGGACTGTGTAAGATACCGATTTTGGTGATTAAGCGTCCTGTGGTTGCAATTGTGTACAATTTTTGAAGCTTGGCTTGCGAATTCTTCGGCTATAGCTTTCTGGTCCAAGGTTGCGGGAAAGTTGTTGATAATAACTTCATCTATAGATTTCTTCTTCCTTCCTAGTATCTCGTTTAATAATTTCCATGTCTTTTTAGGGTAATTTTTTGCACTGAAGAACTTGCTTTTATAAAATTGACATTTTATGTTTTGAATATTTCTGTTCAACGAATTTCGAAATTGCTTGTATTCTAACTCATAGCTTTTGCTTCCAGGGTTATTTTTCCACTTCCTATATAATATACTCGTATCTCTCGTTTTGCACAATGGGATAATTTCAGCAGTTATCCAATGTTTCTTTTGACGATTGTTTCTATTTCCTGTCACTATAGATTACGAATAAATGCTATTCATTTTTTCCACACACATATTGTAGACATTCAACATCATTTTCATAGCACAGTTCCTGCCAATTTGTTAGCTGTATTAGATGGTTAACTTTGTGCTGGCTAATTTTGACATTTATTTCAGCGTCTAATATACGTTTCGCGGTGTTTGTTGTAGCATACATGGTCGCGAAGTGGTCAGATATATCAGTTTCTATTAAAGCGGATTTGGTATCTTGCTCTGAGATGGTAACAAATATTATGATCTATTAAAGTAGACGAACCTGAGCTTACATCAATGCGCGTAGATTGCAGGATTACATTTGTTAGACCCTTAGATGCCATAACTTCAATATACTTCTGAACTTGCGAGTCTGATGAATTTTTTAGATTTATATTCATATCTCCTAGAACAATTTTTTCCCTTTCATAATTTATATTTCGGTCTATTTCTTCAATAAATTCGCCTATCTTACGTTTCGGAGGTCTGTATACCACATGAATATGTTTTGTACCCTCTTCATGTTCTATTTTTATATTTAAATCTTCTTTTATGTTTTTTTCAACTAAACATATAACATCCACACAACATAAACCATTCTGAATTTCTGCGAAAAAAGTATTCCAGTTTTTTCTAATAGATCTTATGTTAAGACAAATACAGCAAAAATTGATATTATCCATAAAATGGGTGTCGATTCCAGTAAAGCCTTGTATTACCCTAAATTCTACAACAGTTTCACTTTATTGGTTTTGCATCATCATAATGTTTATTTTGTTTTGATCTTCTTGTTCAGTTATTTTAATAATTTTTATGCAGTAATTTTGTTTACATCATTTACTGTAGCTATATGTATGGCGTCACCGTTTTCGGTTTTCCTTGCAAGTATTTTGCCAGATGCCTCCCACACAAATCTCCAGTTACATTCTCTGGCTTTATTTTTGGCGACCCAAAGTAAATGTTTGTTGGTTGGAGTCAGCTGACTATTTACAAATACAAGTGCCTCACCATATGTCTTCCCGTGTTGTTGTTCTTTGTTTTGGTCAGTTCGCATGCACTCTCTTACACCGCGTCGCCACGAGCAATATTTCATAGAATGCCATATAGCATACTATGAAAATTGCTCGTGGAGACAACAAATGGTATTCTATAAAAAATGGTATTCTATCTATTGCTCAGCTCATAGCATTCTATTGATAGTATTCTATGGGCTGTAATTTTTGTGAAGTTTGACACTTGTGTTTTTTTCCGCGAAGTTTGGCACGAATGTTTTTTTTCCGCAATGGAGTGGCGATTGGACGAAGTTCTCAAATTAATTAATAATTATCGAAAATTCAAGTGCTTATGGAATTACAAAAGCATGGACTACAAAAGGTTGGACCAAAAAAAAAAAATGCGTGGCTCCAACTATCAAAGGAATCTGGGAAACACGTCGAAGAGGTGAAGAAAAAAATGAAAAACCTATGAACAGCTTACGTTGTCGAAAAAAAAGTGGACGGAACAAAAAAATCGGGGTCATCGGCGGAGACAGTGCATCAACCGCATCTATTTTATTACGATGACCTACGGTTTTTGGATTCCGTCATTGTTTTAAGAAGAACAAAAAGCAATTACCCATTGGTACGAAAACAAAAAAAGCAAAAGCAATTGTTTGCATAGTATTTATGTATGTATACATATATTTACAGGATGACGGCGTTGAGTGTGCTACGGAAGCAGTGGAGACGGATCTCAATGATTCTGTTTGTAGGGAAGATGAAGATCTTTGGTGGAACAACCATCACCTTTACCTGCATTGCAACCAAAACCCTGTGTGTCGGCGTCACCATCCCCAGCAACATCAAAACCAAGAAATAAAAAGAGAAATGTTTCTAAAGTTAACAACAAGTTTGACATTGCGATTGATGCAATTGTTAACTTTGCAAAAGAAGAAGAAAATGTTTACTCTTCATTTGCAAAAAGTATTGCAATACAGTTGCAGCAATTAACGCCGGTGGAAGCAGCGGAAATAATGGGTGAAATCCAACAGGTGACAAGCAGGAGAGTAGTGCAGTCCATGCTGTCGAGAAGTTCACAAAATTATTCCTCGTTGTCTTCATCAGCGAGAAGTAGTGGAAGTGACAAGCTGCATACAGCCTTATTGGATGCTGACATCCAATTCGACGAAGATGACTTCTTATGATGAATGTGTTGTGTATTTGCACTTTATATAAATGTTTCTTTGTTTTATGTTAACTATTTAAAATGTTTTTAACTTGACTAGACAAAAGTGGTTGCGTTTTTTTAATTTAAATAAGTCAGTTTTATTCTTAAAAAGTACAATAAATATGAAAGCTTAAGATATCGTTTGTTTTTTAATTTTATCCCATTGATATGGAACGTCGCCGTCCGTAATGCAATATTTTCGGATGTTTTCTCGTACTTCACAAGCGTATTTATACTTGTTGTATTGTTGGGTTGGTAATGAGGTTATTGTTTCCGACAAATTTGGGAATTGGTTTACTTGGTCGCCATTAATTGTGAAGCACACAACATGCCCTCACCAGGTCGATGCAACTATCCACGTGAACTTCTATGGGACGATGAAAAATTCGAAATCGAGATGCGAGCCTTCCAAAAGCCGCGCACGACTAAGGCGATAGTTGAAGACTTCTTGAGACGTGTTTAAATTTCCATTTCTATTATAGGCTTTCATGAAGTTGCTATCCAAGCCAAAAATGTCATCACCAATAAAATAAAATGGTGTTTTTCGGCATTGTCCCTTTAAAGGCCTCGAAGGTGGGATGTTCAGCTTTCCGGTCATAAGTCCGCGATACAAACTGCAGTTTTTAAGTACAACTACATCTGACGCTCTTCCGTTACCGCCCACGTCGATATATAAAAATCGACTGTGTGCATCTGTTGAAAAAAGTTAAATATTTATTCAATGTTTTAAAGTAACAATGATGCACCCTGTTTCCAAATCTATTTTTTTCTTTATATACACTCTAAACACTACCCGCTATTCTTTATTATACATTACTTACATAACTTTGAATTCTCTGTATGTACTTATTACTTAATAAATCAGTTCCTCTTGTAACGTAAAAGAAAACGGTCGTTTTAATAAGCAACAGGTTATGGGCCCAGTTGCGTGATATGTAATACGTACATAAATGTTTTTTCATAATTCAAATCTGTGCAGATTAAGAGGAACAGTTTTTCCAAAAAAAAAAAACGGAAAAGTAGAAAGTTATACGGTGTACTGAGACGCAAAGTAAAAATTAATTGTGAATTTGCTGACGATTAGTATACGAGTAGGTATGTGTATTATAATTTCTGCACAGAATTCAATTTTAATTATTGGTTTTTTTTTGCATGACCTTTGTATGAACTTGCATGCTGGACGGTTAATTTTTTTGATAACTGCGGGATAAATTGCATGAAACATGATGTTATCAGAGAACGATGTTATTAAGGTGGAAAAATTAATTAATGGGGACCAGTGGAATATCTGGAAGTTCCAAGTCAGGATAACATTAAGTTCTTCAGATCTCCTAAAGTATGTGATGGGGGAAGAATTAAAACCGGTATTATCGGCTGATGTGAAACCGGAAGAATTGCAAAGAATGTGAATGTGGGTCCTGGGTGACAGTAAGGCATAAAGAGTAATTGCTACTTCAATTGGTCCACAGCCACTTCTCCATATAATGAATTGCAAGACTTCGAAAGAAATGTGGGACAAATTGGAGATTGTGTATGAGCTGAAATCTAAAGCTAACATCCACATCCACATGCTCCAGCAGGAATTTTACAGTTTTGCTAAGGATCCGCAAGATGACATTGCTGTTCACATTTCTAAGTTGCAGACGATTGTGCAGCAGCTCGCAGATGTAGGAGAAAGAGTCTCAAATTCCATGGTTATAACAAAGATTCTTATGACGTTACCGGCATCTTATAACCATTTCTATAGTGCATGGGAATCTACGTCATCAGATCAGCAAACGTTGGACAACCTCACTACTAGGTTAGTTATGGAGGAGGCGCGCATGAATTCCCAGAATTCATTAGGTGGATTAGATGGTAGTAATGCTTTGTTGGCGAGAAAGCAAATTTCATCGAAAAGGTATGTCAACAAGAGCAAACAACCAGTGAAACCAGGAAAGTGCTTCTTTTGTAAAAATAGTGGACATTGGAAAAAGGACTGTCCTAAAAGGAGAGAAAAAGAGGATTTTATCAATTCCGTTGGGAAAAAAGGTAACGCGTTTCTGTTGTGAAGCGTTGCTAGCTGAGGAAGCTGGTAGTTCTGATGACTGGTTTCTGGACTCTGGGGCAAGTGACCACATGACGAGCCATAAAGAGTGGTTCATTAATTATAAACAATTCAAACAACTGATTGTTGTTAGGTTAGGCAATGGGGACACAACAAATGCCTATGGTAGAGGAGATATAAATGTTATGTCGTGCAATAATATCAGCTGGAAGGAAAATCATTTAGCTAATGTCCTCTATGTTCCTGATATACGGTTAAACTTGTTTTCGTTAAACTGTGCATTGGATAAAGACTTAAAATTCTGTTCGGATAATGAAAAATGTGAGCTTTACAAAGGCAGCACTGTTTTGGTAGTGGGAGTACGGAAGTCAAAGTTATTTAAACTGCTCATGAAGGTTACAAAGAGCTCAGAGCTCAGCGCTTGTGCAAATCTCGTTGAAGGTAAGAAGGTGTCGTTACGTAATTGGCATGAGAAACTAGGACATCAACATGTTGCCCATGTAAGAAACATATTGAAAGCCAGGAATATTACTTTTGACGATGAGGAAAACTTCTTTTGCGAGGCTTGTTGTGTGGAAGCAACATCGGGCAGTATTTCACCACAGCCAAAATAAAGCTTTTTTTTTTTTTTTAAGTTCTGACTCGCCAATATGGGGCACTTCGACCTAAAAAGATCTTTTGTGCCGTGTGGGCCAGAAAAATTTAGACTAGTAGAGTTTCCACTTTCCGTGTAAAGCGGACAATTCTACTAGTAGAAGAATTCTTTATGTCCTCGGGGCACATTTGTTCCCTGAAAAAGATCTTCTTTCTAATTCCGTTTAGGGCCGGACATTCACATAAAATGTGTTCAGCTGACTCGTCCTCTTCAAGACAGAGTCGGCACTCAGGAGAGTCTACTATTTTCATTTTGTGTAGATGATATCTTAAACCATGGTGGCCAGTAAGGTAACCTACTAAGTTTTTGATATCATGCCTGCTTAGGTTTAGGCATTTGCTGGCATTTTTATTGACAGGCCGAACGGCTTGTTTGGTCTGTCTTAAACCTGGGATGCTTTCCCATAGATGGATACATTTTCTGTATTCCCAGCTTTTTATTGCTGCCGTTGCTGCTGATCTAGGAGTGCAGCAGAAGGGTTCGGGACCTATGAAGGGTGTTTCCGAACCTTTTCTGGCCAGTTCGTCGGCCTTTTCGTTACCTTCCACCCCGACATGACCCGGAACCCACCATAGCTTGGTCTTGTTACTTGTTCCGAGTGCCTGTAGGGTGTTGAAGCAGTACATGACTGATTTGGAGTCAATCGTATGCGAGCTAAGGGCGTTTATAGCTGCTTGACTATCCGTGAATATATGGATGGTTGCACCTTTTATACCAGATAGATTTATGTGGCTAGCGCATTCTTGAATGGAGTGGAGCTCTGCTTGAAATACGCTGGGACTTTTCCCCATATCGTAAAGCGTTTGTTTGGTCCGTATATTCCCGCTCCTACCCCCGCTTCCATTTTAGAACCATCAGTATACCACTTTATGCCGTTGTGGCTGTTTGGTGGGTTATTACTAACCCATGCTTCTCTCTTGGGGATCTCCGTGGAGAACCGTTTGTTGAAGCATAGTGTTTTTTGAATGCGGTCTGTGACCGCGCAGTTCATGTTAAGTTCTGGTAGTTCATCGAGAAGGGTCTTTAGATCCGGGTGATCATTAAGACTTATCTCGTTTAACTGTATTAGACTTATTGCACTGCGGATCGCCACTTTTTGAATGTATATGTGGAGAGGTGTGATTCCTGTTATTGCCTCTATGGCAGCTGTTGGACAGGTTCGCATGGCTCCGGAGATACCAAGGCACGCAAGCCGTTGCACCTTTTTGAGCTTCTCTATTGCGATCTTTTGTGTGGGTTTTGTCCACCATACTATGGAGGCGTATGTTATAATGGGTCTTATCATCACTGTGTAGATCCAGTGGACAATCTTTGGAGAGATTCCCCAGGTTCTGCCATATGTGCGTCGACAGGCCCATAAAGCTCTGTTAGCTTTAGTGATTTTGTTGTTGATGTGAGAGTTCCAGTTTAGTCTTTTGTCCAGGATTACTCTAAGATATTTGACTTCGTCGGAATACTCAACGGTCGTGCCATTTAGTGAAATCTGAGCTAAGCTGAGATTTCTTCTTTTTGTGAAAGGAACTATGATAGCTTTACTGGGGTTTATGGAGAGATTTTCTTTGACGTACCAGTCTATAGCTATCTTAATGGCGTTTTGCATACGTGAAGTAACTACGTTTGATTCTTTGCCCCTAATAATGATGACCAAGTCATCGGCATACCCTATTATGTCGTAGCCTAAATTACTTAATTTTTGAAGTAGGTCATCTATGACCAAAGACCACAGGAGGGGTGATAAAACTCCTCATTGCGGAGAGCCTTTTATAGCTGAAACTGATACTGAAGTCTGTCCTGACGAAGCAGTGATTTTCCGACTTTCGAGCATCGCTTTTATCCAGTTTATGGTGGGAAAGTCTACCTTTCGGTGAATTAAAGCATTTGATATTTAATCATAACCGGTGTTATCAAAAGCACCCTCTATGTCAAGAAAAGCGCATAGTGCAATTTCTTTGCAACGGTAGGCGTTGTTTATGTGATTTGTTAGTTTTAACAGGGCGCCTTCCGTTGATTTGCCTTTTTGATACGCATATTGACAGGGGTGTAGAGGCATGCTAAAAGTAACGCATTCTCTGATATGAACGTCAATTATTCTTTCCATTGTTTTCAGGAAAAACGATGTCAAGCTTATGGGACGATAGGATTTAGGTAGTTCACTAGGTTTGTTACCTGGTTTGGGGATAAATACTACATTGACCTCCCGCCAAGTGCGTGGTATGTAGCCCCAGTTGAAACTGAACCTAAATAAGGCAATCATGTTAGGTAGGAAGAATTCCATACCCTTTTGAATGAGGGCTGGACAAATTCCGTCATTTCCTGGTGCCTTGAATGGTTTGAATGGGTTTATGGCCCATTTTACCTTATCTGGACTAAATAATTTACCAGATAAACTATTATTTCTGCTGAGGTTAGTTGGATATGAAACCTCAGTAGTGTGATCAGTTGTGTGATCAGTTGTGTGCAACTCTTGGTTGTATTTGGTTAACATGGATCGATATTGATCCCATACGCCGGTGCGTTTCGATTTATTGAATTGTTTTCTCACCTTCTTGCGGATAGTTTCCAGGTTCTCATTCCACCATGGTACGCTTCTTTTTACCACGGTGCGCTTTACCTTACAACTATTCCTAAAGGATGAGGTAATGATGTCGTTAAGCTGACATTGTGCAGCGTCCGCATCACTCGGTGTTAAAGCTAAAGCTAGTCGTGTTGGAGAGCTTGTGCACTCAGACGTGTGTGGACCCATGCAAAAGTCTTCAATTGGTGGATCAAAATACTTCGTACTATTTAAAGATGTTTTTTCGCACTTCAGAACGGTTTTCTTTATTAAGGAGAAATCCGAAGTACACCATATGGTGGAAACATTTCTTAAGCTTGTGGAAGCGGAGACTGGTGCAAAGGTAAAGATTCTTCGGACGGACAATGGCTTAGAGTATGTGAATCAGCATGTTCGAAATACCCTATCTGAACATTGTGTCCTTCACGAGAAGACAGTTCCATATACTCCTGAACAAAATGGTTGCGCCGAACGTGAAATGCGAACTATTGTGGAGGCAGCACGAACCATGATTCATGGGCGTAATTTAGAGCTGAAATTCTGGGCTGAGGCGGTAAGTACGGCCGTGTATGTTCTTAACCGTACTGGAACTAGTCCAATAAAGGGTAAAACGCCGTATGAACTGTGGTTTGGACGTTTAGCTAATATAAGTGATTTGCATGTCTTTGGAAGTAATATTTTTATCCACATACCACAGCAAAAGATACGCAAATGGGATCCTAAATCCAAGAAAGGAATTTTTGTGGGATATGCAGACGGTATTAAAGGTTATAGAGCATACATTCCAGATTGCAACAAGATCGAAATTTGCAAAGATGTTATTTTCCACGATGATGACGGTACCATGAGACTCGATAATAAGGATCCTTCAGTTCCAATGTTGGAAAGTTATAACGAAACAGAAAGTGTTTTTTCCTCAGCTGATGGAGACACTGAAAAAGTTTCCGATGAAAAAGGAAATGATATTGCTGTTGTTGATTGTGGCACTGTCGGAGGTAGGAATGGTAATGATTCAGATGAAACATTCGAAGAAGCTGTTGGTGGAGATGAAGGAGGAAATGATTGTGATTAGCCAGTTAATGACAATATCAGGAGTCGCTTGAGGAGTAGAACGAAAAACGGTTATGGGCACACTCAAAGTGAAGTCAATTGCTGTACCTATTGAGGAAAGTTTTGCTTTTCTAGCCGAATCATTCATACCGGTTTCCTTTGAAGATGCTTTAAAGGGCAGTAATTCTAGAAAGTGGAAAGCAGCTATGGATGAAGAAGTTAACTCTCTCAAGAAAAATAATACTTGGAGCTTGATGCCTTTACCGAAAAATCGCAAGCTGGTGGATACCAAGTGGGTATACCAGATTAAGGGGCCAACGGAAAATGAAGGTGAACGTTTTAAAGCAAGATTAGTTGCCCGTGGTTTTAGTCAACAACTTGGAGTAGATTATTTTGAAACATTCAGTCCAGTAGCAAAGTTTTCATCAATTCGCACCATTTTAAGTATTGTAGCATCTGACAATTTATACATACAACAATTTGATGTTAAAACTGCGTTTTTGTATGGCGATATCAAGGAGGAGATTTATGTTCGTCAACCACGAGGATACGATGATGGGACCGGTAGAGTTTGTTTGCTGAAGAAGAGCTTGTATGGTCTTAAGCAAGCATCACGTTGCTGAAATCAAACATTTACTAAGTTGTTGAAGGATTTTCATTTTCGTGCATGTAATGCTGACTCCTGTGTGTTCATTAGCCAACATAATGAGACCAAGATCATTTTGGCTATCTACATAGATGATGGCTTAGTGGCATAAACAAATGCGGATGGAATTTCAAAACTCTGCGAATATCTTAAGCAGAATTTTGACATCAAAGTTTTTCCGGCGAAACATTTTTTGGGCTTGGAGATACGAAGACTTAATGATGGCTCAATCCATGTTAACCAGTCAAAGTACATTAAGAGGTTATTGCAAAAATTCAACATGGAAGACTCCGTTCCAGTTTCAACTCCGGCAGATACATCGGTCAGTCTGAACAGTGGTCCAGAGTATTCATCAGAGAAGGTTAGGTTAGGTTAGGTTTATGTGGCTGTCGGCAGAAGCCGACACACTTAGGCCAATTTAGGCCCATTGTGATACCACGTATGTATTTATCTACCTCAACTCTGTAGATGGGACTGGCCAACGACACGCGGTTGTTCCCAAACGGTCCCCCATCTACGTACTAACCGCGCCCAACGTCGTTTAATTACGGTGATCTGACGAGAACCGATTAACTCGACGTGGTATGGTCGTTGGTCAGGTTCATCAGAGAAGATACTCTTTCGTTTTCGGCAAGCGGTGGGCAGTCTCATGTATTTGATGGTGGCTACTCGCCCCGATATAGCGTTTGCAGTTGGATGCGTTAGTCGATATTTAGATAGTCCCTGTCAAATTCACGTCAATATGCTGAAGCGCATTTTGCGCTATATAAAGGGCACGGCAGATCATGGTATGCTTTTTAAAAATTCACAATGTAATTTTTATTGTTTCAGTGATGCAGACTATGCTGGAGATGTCATAACAAGACGTTCTACCAGCGGCTATGTTCTGATGATGGGATCGAGCTGCATCACATGGGCTTCGCAACGTCAGAAATGCGTGGCTTTATCGACTACTGAGGCAGAGTTTGTAGCGGCATGCCAGGCAGTAAAAGAGATGGTATGGATGAAACAACTTTTGAACGATCTGTTGGGAAATCGGAGTTTGAAGCCAACTTTGTACGTGGATAATCAGGGGGCTATCAGACTCATAAAGAATCCTGAATTCCATAAACGAACCAAACATATTGATGTCCGTTTCAACTTCATCCGTGAGAAGTTTGAAGAGCAGTTCTTTCATTTGGAGTATGTTTCTACACATAATCAGATTGGGGATATCTTAACAAAGGCTCTACCAAAGGAAAAATTTCAGAGATTTCGATCCATGATGGGCATTATCGATTTAAATTTGTAACTATTTAGTTTGAGTTTTTGAATTAATTTTTTTTAAAACATTTATTAAAGTGGCAGTGTTGAAAAAAGTTAAATATTTATTCAATGTTTTAAAGTAACAATGATGCACCCTGTTTCCAAATCTATTTTTTTCTTTATATACACTCAAAACACTACCCGCTATTCTTTATTATACATTACTTACATAACTTTGAATTCACTGTATGTACTTATTACTTAATAAATCAGTTCCTCTAGTAACGTAAAAGAAAACGGTCGTTTTAATAAGCAACAGCATCAACAACAGCAAACAAAACGATACTAAAATACCCTTTGTAATTAAAATAATCCGATCCCGATTTTGGCGGAGCTTTTATCCGTATGTGTTTGCCGTCAACCGCACCTAAAGTGTGCGGGAAGGCCCAAAAAGTATTGAAATCTTTCGCGATTGAAGACCATTCGTCTTGCGTAGTACATGTCTAAAAGAAACAATTAAAACAATGAATGCAGGTAAAAAGAAAAAGAAAAATAGGTACTTTTAAATATTGGGATTCCATTGCGTTGTTACTTCTGCATTCAGTACTTCTGGTACAAATTTAGAAATTGTCTTTCTTGAAATATGCGCCAAAAACTCAAGGGATCTATATGAGTCCCCAGTAGCAATGTACCTCAGAGTTATAGCAAGCCGAACTCTTGACGTAATCGCATAACGCATGACCTACTGTGTCTTTTTTTTTAATTTCGGAATCCACCTGCGAATTAGAAATTAAAATTAACCTAATATAGGTAACCAAACTAAAATTGACATCTAACAAGTGCTAGAACCTCCTCAAACTTGTTGATATTCATCCTACAAAAGTTGCGGAACGCATTGTCATCTTCCCACAAAACATCTTTCAATAAATGCTCCTCTAAATTATGTAATTCCCTTTTTTCCAAAAAAGGATTTACCCAAAACCTGTGTTTCCTTTTTTGAGTTCGTTTCTGCAACTCTTTTAATTCTTTTAAGGCCTCTAATGCGAGAACGCAACGACATGCACTGCTCAACGACATTTGAACGAATAAAATAGTAAGCTATGAAATGCCCACCCTACATTTTATTGCATACTATCGTTCTTTCTTTCTATGAAAATTGACAGATGGTAAGCTATGAAATATTGCTCGTGGAGACGCGGTGTTATCTTCTCTAGCTCAACTCTGCGCAGCGATTTTGCTTTTTTTATCACATTCGTTTTGCAAGCGTAACTTGAGAAGGATGCGATATAGATAGTTGATCTACTTGGATTTTTTGTTTTGGTTCTGAATACGTCAGTAATATCAGAATCGTTTATTTCACAATTTTTGGTTTTGCATGCAGCTTTAACCATGTCTATTAGATTTTCATTTAATGTCGGTGGAATATTTTTGATCTCTATATTGTTTATACCCTATTCTAAGGGTATATTAATTTTGACGCATAGTTTGTAACATACCTTAATATTGCCCGTAGACCCCTAAAAGTTACTATATTTATGATCAGCATCGATAGTAATGTCGATCTAGCCATGTCCGTCCGTCCGTCCGTCTGTAGCCAAAAATTAGGCCTTTAAACTGGACCTAGAGAGCTGAAATTTTAACCATATACTCTCTAGGGTCCCGAAATAATCAAGTTTACGAATTTTTGAAATCCGCCCACAGACACGCCCACAAACTCAAAAAAACAAAATTTTTGGAAAAAATCGAATTTTGAGCTAGAAAGCTGAAATTTTGTATATATGATCTATGACTCCTAAAACTGCTCGGGATAAAAAATTTTCAAAATCCGCCCACTGACACGCCCACAAATAAATAAAACAATTTTTGTATACCCTATTCTAAGGGTATATTAATTTTTGAAAATCCAAACTTTGAGCTAGGGAGCTGAAATTTATAATATATACTCTCTATGGGCCCTTTATGCTCATGTGTAAATATTTTTAAAATCCGCCCACTGACACGCCCACAATTTTTTTTTTTTTTTTTTTTTTTTTTTTTTGAAAATTCAAAGTTTGAGCTAGGGAACTGAAATTTATAATATATACTCTCTAGGGGCCCTTTATTTAAATCCGCCTACTGGCACGCCCACAATTAAATAAAACAATTTTATTGAAACACCTAAGTTTGAGCTAGGGAGCGTTTTTTTTGATAAAATCCCTTAAATGTTATATAACAAAATATGTAGAGCGTTCTTAACAATTCAACCATACTTAGACTTTTGTCACGCCCACTTATGAGGGATAGGAATAAGAATAGGGTATCCAACAGTTCGCCCAAGCGGACTGTAGCCCGTCCCTATGTTTTTAATTAGTTGTTGTTCGAGTGTGTTTATTTTTGTTTCCATTGCAGTGATTTGTTCGTCTTTCTTCAAATTATTTTCTTTTAGCTCTTTAATTTCATTTGAGAGTTTCTTCAAAAGGTCGTTGTTTACAGTTATATGTTTGATAATTTGCTCGTATTTATTCGCAACAAACTCGCAGCTAGATTTAATTTCAAAAATTTCGTTTTTCAAGCTTTTCATTTCATCTAGCAGTGTAGAGTTGATATTATTCATATTTCGGGTTGTGTTCCCCTCCGGGGAGCTTGTACTCCTTGTTCTCTTAGATGGTGGCTGAGTTGGTGTCGTTACCGTTGGTATGGTCTTTGAGTTGCCGTCTATCACAATACTTGGATTTGCAGCTTCTCTTCTACAAGCAGCGCATCTCCATTCCTCCTTCTTCGATGTTGACATCTTGCGATAAGATTTCTCAGAGAGCGTAGAGCACCCAAAGTGCATTTTGCGATCACACCTATGGCAAGTCACAAAGTCCCCTTCGACGGGAAGGTTTTCGAAGCACTCACTGCATACATCCATAGTTTAAGATACTAAGCTATATTTGATTTATAAGTGTATTTAATTATATATGTATGTGCTAAAAATCCAAGAGACTGAACCAATGGCTTAGAAATTAATAAATCTTTATAAATCTTTAACCAAAAATATGCACAGATTGCCTATATGTGATTTCTCCCATTAGTCGCCTTTTAGGCCAAACGCTGCACTGATATTCTTAGTCCATCCCTGTTCGGGGAACAAAGCTATATTTCCCTCTTCTTCTTTTCATTTAGGTGAGGGATTAAAGGGATCGCAACCCCCTACTCTGTCGCGTGACGCTGGAAAACACGCGGTGCAATGTGCGGTATGGAACAGCTCTTCCGAACTATTTTAAACATGGATTTTTCAAGGAGATGCGCTATCATGTGACTTCTTCAATCTGGATCTGGAGCAGATAGTGTACAGGGCAGGTGTCATAACGGAAGGAACTATCTTCAACAGATACAACCAACTACTATTAACACCATCGGCCGAACTTACCGTGCCGTGCAGGAGGCTTTCGATAAGAAAACAGATGAAATTGGTTGGCCTTGAAGTCAAGGAGGACAAAACCGAATTCTTGCTTTCAACAAAAAAACAAAGAAACAAACATCTGTCCACCGACTAGAACGAAGCGTCACTGTTGATAGCAATAACTTCGAGGTAGTTAAGGAGTTCCCGTACCTTGGCTAATAGCAGCAATGATTTAGTAAGGGAGCTCACCTAGCTCGGAGTTAAGCATCCGCTCCACGAACCACGAATGACATCTAATTGGAGATCCGACGAAGAATTACCCAAGGCAACCGTTGCTCCTTCGGTTTGGCAAAGATATCCGGAGACCAAGTGTAAGCTCTACAAAGCACTGACACTGCCAGTTCTGCTTTATGGCGCTAATATTGGGTTCTTTCAAAAGAAAAATACTCCGTCGGATATTTGGTCCTGTGTGCGAGAAAGGCGAATGGAGAGAATATACAACAGCGAATTCTTAAAGCTGTACCAAGATGTGGATGTAGTCGGAAAAGCTAAAATACGTCGCTCCATCGAAGAAGATATACGACTCCCAGTCCAAAGGTTAGAGACAACAAGTAAGACCGAACCTCCATTTTAAGGACCAAGCCATCGCGGATGGCAGAACGCTTGAACTGGACAACTGCGGGTGGCATTGTTGCGATGGTAGTGCATTGATTACTGATTGGCAGGTCGTGCGTTCAAATCCCGGCCAGGGCCATGATTTTTTATTGAATTCACATAAATAGAGATCTCCCTAAGCAATTTAGGCGCCACTCGTGGAAAAAAAAAATACTAAGCACCAAAACTTCTTTCCTAACCTCCTATTCTTTCGAATAGTATGTAGCACCTAAAATCATGCAATACAATACTACATTGCTAGGTACAGCTTACTGTTCAACAAAAAATGCAGGTGCTGTGTTTAACACTATAAGGGTACTGTACATAAATTATACAGAAAAAACAAAGCCGCTTTAGCGTAAGCGAATTATAAAAAAAAACTGAGTTTGCCCGGGATCGCGGAGAATGGAAGGCTGCAGTTTTTCAGGCAGAGGTTGCCCATGGTCGAGAGTCGGTTAAGTGAGTAAATAAGTGCGTAAGTAATAATTTTTTTGAACCAATACATTTCTCCGTTCCGATTCCTTCTTTTGCCAATTAAGGTTTTTTAAGGGTATTATAATTTTGACTCATAGGCCCCTATTGCGAATCTCGATTACCAATCGAAGCGACATTTGTCGATCCGATCGACCGATTGGTATTGTCTAAGCAATCGAATGTGCAATGCTCTATTGTGAAAGGCTGGCAAAAACATTAACATCTAAAAGTAAGCAACACTTTTGAGGATTAAAAGTGAAAAATGTTGTATCACATAGAGGATCGGGTTAGAAAAGCGTACGTGGCACTATATGCATGCAGACGAACGTTCGGTAATACGTGGGGATTCAAACAATATGTGGTACACTGGCTGTACACAACCGTGGTGAGGCCCATTCTTACGTACGGCGCGGCGGTATGGTGGAAGGCTACTGAAAAGAAGTGCTATCTTTCAAACCTCACCAAAGTTCAAAGGACAGCCTGCATCGGGATAAAGGGGTCCTTAAGGACTACACCCACTGCAGCCATGGAGGTTCTATTTAATCTCGTACCCCTGGACATCTACTGTAGCAGTAAAGCTGTAAAAACCGCCATCAGACTCAGAGAGTTGGGACTGTGGTCTTTTAAACCGTACGGACATGCCTCCGTGGAGACACAATGGAGTGCATCGAAAAAGAAAGTAGCTACTGACTACTTACCCCACACCCTCGTCTTCAAAAGGAGATTCGATATCAGAATCCCCGAAAGAAGCGAATGGAGTAATAAAATGGTCACGAAAGAAGAGGAGATAGCTATCTACACCGACGGATCCAAGATGGACGTGGGTACTGGTGCAGGCATCTTCTGTGAGTCTCTGGACCTGAGAGAATCATTTAGGCTCAGCAATGAATGCAGTGTGTTCCAGGCAGAGACAGCTGCGATCACTCAGGCGGCCAAGGAGGTACAGAGGCGAAAAATAGTCCACAAACACATCACCATTTACCCTGACAGCCAAGCGGCTATAAGAGCTATGGAGTCAGTAGTAATCAGGTCAAGGGCGGTGTTATAAGGCAAAAAATACCGAGACGAGATATCAGCTGCCAATACGGTAACCTTATGCTGGGTACCAGGCCACAATGACATCTTGGGCAACGAGAAAGCGGACGAACTAGCAAGGAAGGGATCGGAGATGAGTGTATCTCTGGCCCTAAAATGCATAAGAACCCCGCTAAGCACATTAATGCTAACTATCGACACCGAATCCATGAGTAAAGCAAACTTACGTTGGATCAATCTTGATACATGCAGACACACAAGAGAGCTCTGGCCAGCGGTCAACCAAACGAAATCAAAAACCATGATCGGGTTTAACCGCAAAGACATCCGAACACTGACTGGGGTCCTCACTGGACACTGTATAGTGGGCCTACACGCGGAGCGGCTGGGCATACTGTACAACGATTACTGCAGGAGTTGCAGGGACGTTGAAGAAATAGAATCTATACGTCACCTGCTATGCGAATGCCCTGCCCTTAGAACAAAAAGATTGAAGATTCTTGGCAGCTACTTCTTTGAGGAGCTGGAGGATCTGGCTGCTTTAGAGCTAAAGAAACTCCTGAGATTCACATATGAATCCGGATGGTTCTGTTAAAGCGTATTACCGAGCTGTTAAACAGCGGTTTCCTTTATCTCTCTTTTCAGGTTCCCGGAAAATTTTTAAAAGAATCCCTAAATGGACACAATGGACCCAACTGTTGGTCTAAGTGAGCCGTGACACCCGTCACAAGGGCATCCATATACCTACCTACCTACCTGTATCACAAGCTAAGAAAATGTATGCACTTGTGTCCAGGTGAGTGGTAATTATTGAGTTGTAATTGTACAAAGTGTTGCCTACTTTTAAATGTCAATCATATTAAATCACCAGAATATTGTGAATATTTAAATGCGTAACGTGTCGATCAGAAAATACCAATCGACAGCAAACGTTTGTGAAATGGAAAAATGTCAACCACAATCGACAATCACAATAAGCATAAGAGAAATCGGCGATCGTTGATCGAAAAACGTCGTTCATCGATCAAGTAATCGACAACCGCAATCGGGGCCATAGTTTGTCTATATGATTGCTCGTAGACCCCTAAAAATTTAATATATTTTTTTTAGGCATCGATAGTAATGTGTTATTACTCACGCACACAATCTTAAAATATTCCTGTCCAGGCTTTTTTAAATAACGGATTTATCGAAAAAATCGAAATTCGAGCCAAAAATCTGAAATTTGGAATAAACAGTCTCTGGGGGCCCTAGCTGCTCATGCGTAAAGATTTTTAAAATCCGTCCGCCTGCTGATAAGCCCACGATTTAGACTATATATTCTATATCTATAGCCACCCGAAATTCTTTGGTTCAAAGATTTTTTTAAATCCACCACGGACACGTCCACTATTAAAAAAAAAAGTTTTATTGAAGAAATCATTGATACTCGTAGGTAATGAAAATCCTATTATTCGCAAAATAGATATATAGATAAATTCCATTTAAGAATTCCTCCATACAATAATAATACGATACTTATGGAAATGTCCCCAACTAATTTAGAGTTTTTCCACTGCCCCACCTCTTACGAACGTCTGACAAACATCCCTGAGTATTAAATGTCATGAGAAGCTTCTCAAATTTGCCGTTCGGATTCGGCTTAAAATTGTAGGTCCCTCCGACTTCGCACAAGCAAGTGGTTGGAGAAGATATGTTTTAGGCCCTGTATGGGCCCGTTAATGTCTCATATTTATTTTATGAATACGATCAGGGTCTGCAACGGCTTGCCCAAGCTTATGTTTAAAATTGATTTGCCCGCCGCATCTCTCGCATGGGTCTTGGAAGCCAACTAATTATTAATTGATGAGAAATCAGAACGCTTTCAAATTTGTTAAATTAGATTCTTTTTTTTAATTTTGGGTGGTAGCCGTCCCGGTGCACTGGTCTAAATGTTCTCCCCCCATCGTTCTTAAGAGGTATTCTTCCACGCTAGCAAAACTATTGAGTAAGCTTTTCAATCTATCCTTTTTTTCAGGGCTCTTTCCGAGAAGATGGAAAACAGTTTTTGCCCTAAAAAGGTGAATCTTCTTCTCCCTCCTCCTACCGACCAACTGCAATAACATCCCTTCTTTCCAAGTTCATGGAAACGCTGATAAACTGTCAGCTTATGAAATATCTTGAATCTCGAAAACTTCTTAAGGACCGGCAATATGGTTTTCGCAGCAACCTAACCTATCTCTTCAGTTTCTTCTTCTTCTTCTCCCTTAATGACGGTGAGGCTATAATCAGGATTAATGCGATCATAATCATCCCACTTAACTGCATCCCTACGGGTCCGTCTATGGGGTTCGCCGGTTTGACCTCAGAAAATGACGGCAGGCCCCCAGTTTTGAATCACATCATCGCTGAGCCCAATCAAATGCTGGTGTCGCCGCATTTGTGTGATCCGGCAGTTTTTAGGCCTGACTTTCTTTCGCGTTTGTATGGAAACGTTGATGGAGATTGACTTTTTGACAGGGTTCGTAGGATCTCTCCTTTGAACATGGCAGTACCAACTGAAGCCAGTCGCGCTCCGTTTCCGTCGATATAGGAACCAAACTCTTCACCATGGTGGTGAAAGTAAGATCATGGCACCTGATTTTTCAAAGGCATTTAACAGAGTTTGGCATCAAGCTCTCTTGGCAAAAATGCATGAATTTGGATTTGATGATAATCTTCTTCAAGGGATTAGAAATTACATTTCGGGCCGTTCAATTTAAGTTGTTTTGGACGGCTTTCAGTCAGCAACCCACCAAATAAATAAATGCTGGGGTTCCGCAAGGCTCTGTTTTCTCTCCGACTCTATTTCTCATTTTTATAAATGATCTCCTGTCTGTTACTTTTAATCCAATTCATTCCTTCGCTGATGACAGCACGCTCAGCTTATCATATGCGCTTCCAGGTTCACGTCCCTCATCTTAGGGGGTGGAACTGGACCGGCAACGTATTTTAAGCGCATTGAATTCCGACCTTGATAGCATACTTAAGTGCGGTACAACCAATAGAGTGGAATTCAGTGCCTCAAAAACGCAATGGTTTTCCTGTCACTAAAGCGAAGACCGAATCCATTATCCATGAATGGTTCTTGCTCTTGAAACCGAAAGACTTTCCATTCTCGGTATGTGTTTTAATTATAACCTTCGTTGGAATGACCATATATTCGATGTCGCCAAGAAACCTGCAAAATGACTAGGCTTTCTTAAGAGATGCAGTAAAACTCATTGAGACATCGCGAACACACTTGACTCTCTTTCAACCGCAATACCCGCCATGCTAGGAAGGCACATCAGTTCACCCTTAAGCCCGTATTCGGGCGTACAGTGAACTACAAAGAATCGTTCCTCAGCCGTACCACACGAATGGGGAATGCTCTATCTTTCCTTCGTATGACAATTTACAAACATTTAAAACCAAAGTACATCGACTACCCCTCTCTCTCCAGAATCCAAATTTCCCTTCTGCCCGCGCTGTGTAACTATTTACATTATTAGGGTACGCAAAATTCCCTTTGCGCGTGCAAATCCAACAAAATGAACTGTTCAGGAAGGTGATCGATGGGAAAGGATACATTTCGTTTCCCATCGAACATCAGTTGTAATTGGCTTAAAAAATATGTGCTCGATTCCCCAGAAGGGAGACAAATGCTTGAAACGCCAATAGACGGCCGGGCGTGTGCGAAAAATTAAGGAAATGTTTGCAAGGTTGTGTCGCGAATGTACTAGGTTTTTTACTACCTACCTACCTACCTAAGTTTTTTATAAATCCTCTGTTTCGGATAGATGGCATGAATGCCAATATGCAATGATTTAAATCCGCGTAATTCGCATGAACACCTGCGGAAAATCCTCTCAGCCGGCCGTTACGTATGAGTTAATCTGTCAACTGTCACTAAAGTATTCACAATTTCCTCCGCAATAACATTTTTTTCAATTTTTATTACAATTCCCATAACCGCCAGTAATAGTTCGTTCAACAGCAAACAGAGTAATCACTGTCGCTGTCGCTTTTCCCAAGGATTACTGTAAAATATTAGAAAAATGGGATTTTCACTAAAAAAAAAAGCATTTTAAATTTAATATATATCGCGAGAATGCAAATAAACACCTGCCTGCGGGTAAAATGAGAAAGAAAGTGTATAGATGTGTATGCAAGAAGAAGTACCCTCCCAAGGATACACAATACAACACATCATCGAGGTAGGTGAATGTGGCTTTTCGCACTCGCACACAGCGTAAAATTGGAGTGCGAAAAAGGGTGAAGTTTTTCTGTCTGTTTTTTATTGGTTTTGGTTCTTTCGCGATATGAAAATCCGCGTACAACTTTTGTACACACATAAGAGCAGGTCCTTTTTCAGAATACCAGAGATACATTATATTATTCGTTGAAGAGTAGATGGGTGGACTTTTACTTCTACTCAGTACAGCAGTTGAGAGGGTAGTTCAAGGGTGAGAATTCATTTTCCTGGAAAGCATGGATCCTGTGAATTTCAGAGAATGTTGGAATTTTATTACCTGTTGAGGTCGTCCTCAAACTCGTATATTTATTTTGGTTGTTATTTTTTTATCAATTTCTCCTCTTGTTCGGTTGCATGTGTCCATTTTGTTGTTATTTTACTGTTAAGCTCTTTAAATATTCAGACAAATAATAGTGCAAAAGCATTCAAATGCAGAAAGGAAAGTTTTTTCCTCCAACATATAAATTTTTTCTTTTTTGCATTTTTAATGTGCAAATATTTTACGAGAACGATAAGAGAATAAGAGAACAGGAGTTGTGTAAGTTGTATAAATTTATTGCATACCAAGTTAAAGCGGAACTTTTTGGAAGAAGAGAAACTTTGGAATTAGATTTTGCGAGGCCTTTTTGTCCTTCCATTGGAATTTCATTGGTTGAATGCCATTGAAGGCAGATGCGAGTGAATGTGAGTTTATTGAAGTGTGATCTAACCCTTCGAAGGTTTCTTGTTTTTCTAAAAAAAAATGATAATAAAAAAGCTGGAGTGCCTATTGAGAAGCTTGGCATTGCGTGAGATATATGTCTGTCCAGTCCATGCTTGCACACACTTTCCCGGATGCAGCAATACTATACTTTATCCAACAAAAATTATCAGTACAGGCTTTATGGAGGAGCTTTTTTTCTACCAGTGGTGCCTGTAGATACTCTCACGGCAAGTCAAACGCAAGAATTGCCACTGAAATAAAAACCAAACCACTGTCATACCAAGGAATTGTTGATGTAATTTTCCTAAAATTCACATGGAACCCACCACAACCAGTCTCCCACACAGCCGAATGGGGAATGAGCATGATCGTCTTGTGTTCGCTTGCTATTATCATCCACCAAAATAAGCAGTGTGTGTGACTGAAGCACATCAGAAGAGCATTACCATCTCTACAATGAAGGCATATCATTAAGGGTTTTTCTATGGATTTTGTCAAAGAACTTTCGGTTTTGGTCCTTTTGAGAACGAATAGTTATGTGGGGTGTTGCCATTCGGTTTTAATTTGGTTGTATTTGTATTGTACAGCTGCACAAGTGCAGTTTTTTTTACCATCTGTTTAGGTATATGACATTGCGTCGTGGTTATGTAATTTTGTATTCTAATTGCCTGATTGTATTTATAAGGTGGAAACAATGGTTGGTATCTAAATCGCTGATAGTGCATCTAAGCATTTGGTTTACTTTATTGTTTATATGAATAAAGAGACAAATGGCTACAAAGTCTTCAAAGGATCTAAGTGTAGAAAAGAAACAACAAATTGTTGATGCAACTGCAAAATTCGATGGCCTTTTTAAAAGTAAATCGGAACCCGTTGGAAATGCAGCTAATATTTTGTCTGTTACGGTACGAACTGTGTACAGGCTTTTAAGGGAAAAAGCAATCAAAGGCCACAATTCACCACCAAAGAAGAAAGATAAATCCGGTATCAAGAGCAAGGTCGATGATTTTGACAAATGTGCCATTAGGCAGATAGTCCATCAGTTTTTTTTTATGGATAATGACCTTCCAACGCTGGACAAGATTTTATTGGAAGTACAAAAAAATGCAAATATAACAAAAATAAGCAGATCAACTTTGTAACAAAAAGATCTCGGACTTAAATTCGTCAAACGTCAGCGAAAGAATCTGTTGTTGGAAAGAAGTGACATTATTTCTTGGATTCGAAGATATTTGTGCGAAGTAAAAAAAATTAGAGAAAAGAAAAGAAACATTTTCTTATACTGATGAGACCTGGCTCAACGAGGAAGTTCTACAGGTTTCGTCGACTTTTATGCTTCATTTCGGGAAAAACCGGAGAAAGGGTTTAAAGATATTTTAATACGCGTGGAACCCAACTCCGTCATAGTTTTAGACAATGCTTCCTATCATTCCAGAAAACAAAATAAAGCACCATCCACTTCCACGAGAAAAGATGAAATAAAAAAGTGGTTGAGGTCTAATGCGATAAGTTTCGAGGATGATATGGTTAACCCTTTCGACCCGGCTGGTACATTTATGTACGACCAAAAGTATAAACAGACCTGAAAGTCACAAATTGCATACTATTTGGTCGAAATCTGTACCACAACGTCTTTTAACGTTCTGTTAACGGTATCCAGGTGTACATGCAGGTGATACACGCTTTGGCGTATTTAGTTTTGAATGTTTTCGATGGCAATTGAAGTAATAATTTAGTGGAGTGTTGACGTTTCGGTTGATTTTTTCAGTGTTTTTTAAAGTTTTTGCGGTGAAACAAGCAGGATATTATAATATCAATATAATACATATAAATTTGTTTTATATCGTAAGTATTTGTTATTGTTATACTGAAAAATGCATGGTTTTTGGCAAGTGGTACTTATATGTACCATTCGTCCTTTTTGGTGGTACAAATGTGTACCAACAGTCATGTATATGCGGATATTATCCAGGAGTGTTACTTTGCTTTATTTAGATAATGTCGCATCGTTTGAATCAAAATGAAATTGAAGAGATTATAAACGACGGCTTTAGTGATAACGACGACACAGACGATTTTTCTTCAGGCAGCGGAGATGATTATGCACCAAATAATTCAAATACTGAAAATGAAGGATCTACTTCGGATGACGATTCTAGTCAAGAAAATGCAAGCTTGGGCGATTCTGAAGAAGAAAGTGTAGCTGATATTCAAGGAGGTAAAGCTAATGTTCCGATAGATAACGGTTTAGTCTTATGGTCGTCAGTTGGAAAAAAATTCAACCCTAAGAGAATGGTGAGCGGTCCTTACCAATGTAATCTATGGCCAGAGTTGAACCGCAGCTTATCCATTATGGCCATTTTCTATAAGTTGCTACCGAAACCTGTATATGCATGTATATTGCACAATGCACAAACGAACGCCTTGACATATTTGAGCAATCAAAAAAAAAAAACGTCAAAAGATAACTAAAACAAATGCTGGTGAAATAGAAGTTATCGTTGGATGTATGTTTATCATGTGTTACAATCGATTACCATGGAAAAATGTCTTCTATCGCCTTGTAATGATGACAGCAGTTAACGCATGGGTAATATACAGTGATCTCAACCGAAAAAAGATGTCATTCAAAAAGTTCTTGGTAACATTGGCTGAGCTCCTTGTAGAAGAAGGTCTGAAATCGGTTCCGGTTCTTAGGTCCTTGAGGCCAGGGCGTAGGCCACGGGAGGTTAGTGGCATCAAGCATTTGCCAATAGAAGGAACGACTAGACGTCGGTGCGTAAGTTGCAGTCAAGCAAAAAACAATCGCACACCAAAATGCTATGTCAAGAATGCGGAGTACCGCTATGTAAAAATTGTTTCACAACCTATCATTTGTTCACTTTCCTTATTTTTTCCTTTACTGTTTTTTTTGTTAATGAAATTTCTTTTGTTCAATATTATTTGTGTTATTTTTTTAAGTTTTCTGTTGAAATAAATGAACTTCTAGAATGTAGATCTTTTTATTCAATATAGCCTAAAGAATACGGTTGGTACAATATTGTACCACATAACATCCCGGATGGTACATTTTTGTACCACCGCCCACCGGCCACACCCTCTAACCTACTGACATTTTGTTGTGCTGAATCATTTCTTCTGAAGGTTTTGATTAGATGTAAATCACAAAACTTGTCTGGAATTGGTCCCCCGAAAGCCGGGTCGAAAGGGTTAAAGCAGAGTTGCTTGAAATCGTTAAACGTTACAAAGCCAAGTATGAAACATACGTCGTGGATGAAATGGCTCAAAATGCGGGACATAAAGTGCTTCGCTTGCCGCTTTATCACTGTGACCTTAAACCAATAGCATTGGTTTGGGCTCGAGTGAAAGGGGTTGTAGCAAGCCAAAACAATCTGAAATAAGAGACTTACTAAATACTTAATTACTCATCGGATTAGTTCAGTAGTGATATTAGAAATTAGTAGGTATTTTATGTTTTACAATATTAATACCCCCGTATTAATAAACAACGGATAGCGGCGAGTTAGCACTAGCACACGTGTTAACTCTTAATTTTGATTAATAAACGTGTGTTAGCTTTCACTGACATGTGATAACGAGTGGATAACTTAACTCACCGAATTCGGCGTATAAGGAGCGAATAAATTCACACATTCTCAGATCGTAGTTCATGCATTCACAAATTGAGAGGCGCATCCTCTCTGTATGTGTAGAAACATTGAGAGAATGAAAGAGAACACTGTCACCCATTTGGGCATATTACTCTTTCATAATGCGTTGCCTCCATAGTAGTCCCATAGTATTGGAATGGAATACACAGAAATGAGTGTCAACTGATAAAATATGACAGATACACTCCATTTTTTAATATAATTTGGTTAAGTGCTGCCGTATTGTAGGTGATAAAGAGCAAACAGCTAACACAGGGAAAACATATTTTTATTAATCAGAAAAGTTATCATATGGACAAGTTCGCTATTCGTGTGTCAGCTAACTCGTGTATTAAGGAGCGGATAGTGTTTTTCTATTAATATGGCTGATAACGAATAAATATAGTGATATATTTTTCGTTTTGATTTTTTTTCGAAATGTATATATTTTGTTGGTCTACTGGAGATACCCTTAAAAAAACGCGCCTATTATTATCTAACCAGAAAAGGAAAAATATAAACGGAATTTATTTCGTTCCGCAATATTTTTATTTTAAATTGGAAGATGGTAACCCTAATAGAATTGCACTTTGAGTTATGGCGAATTATCATACACACTACGGCAACCCTGTGAGAGCTTTTAGGAGGGACCGATTTATGTAAGTCATTGCAACCAGACTGA
The DNA here is from genome assembly GCA_949715645.1 of Portevinia maculata. NCBI lineage: Eukaryota > Metazoa > Arthropoda > Insecta > Diptera > Syrphidae > Portevinia > Portevinia maculata. The sequence continues at coordinate 101,322,007 of OX454528.1, forward strand.
GAGACAAACATCCTATCTTCTCTGTACTGACAATTTTTCTTGGACAAAGTACACTACGGAACCCAAAAGGTCTCGGCAAGTACAACCTGCTCCCAACAACAATATCACTTCAATAATTTCCGAGGAAAAGATTTTATGGGCTATTAACAGCTTCTCTCCGTATAAGTCTCCGGGGCCTGACGGCATAATGCCTGTCATGCTGCAGAAAACGCAAAACCTATCAATACCTTGGTTAGCGTGGATCTTCCGAAGCTGTTTAATACTAAACCACGTACCACACTCCTGGAGACGCGCTAGGGTGGTGTTAATACCGAAGGTGCCCAAATGCGGGCACGTATTCGCGAAGTACTTCAGACCAATAATCACAGCACGCCTATCTCAAGGGCAGATCCATGGAAACGGCTCTCCTTGAGGTAGTGCGAACAATTGAAAAATCAATACACTAGAAAGAATACACCCTAGCCTCCTTCTTCGATATAGAAGCTTGAATCTCTGGTCGGACTGGGCATATAGGAATCTATTAGGCAATGGATAGCTTCTTTGCTCGGAACAAGAGTTATTCAGGCAATATTAGGCAACAGTCACTTAAAAAAATGTGCCCATAGAGGAACGCCACAGGGTGGCTTCATTTCTCCGCTACTCTGGCTAATGGTTATGAACAATATTTTCGTAAAACTGGACAGGGAAATGGTCAAAGCTGTTGGGTATGCGTACGACGTAGTGATACTAGTGTCAGGGAAGTTTCCCTCCGTGATAAGTGAAATCATGGGGACTGCTCTAGACAAGGTAATCACCTGGGCTGCAAGTTCTGGCCTCGGCTTTAACTCGAGCAAAACCGAACTGATGCTGTTCACTACCAAAACCAAAATACCCGATTTTACCCTCCCCGCCTAAACGGTCAACCGCTTACACTATCCTCCAGCGCTAAGTATCTGGGTATCGCGCTCGATCCAAAACTTAACTGGGAACATAACATTGAACACAGAGTGAGGAGGGCGTGCATTGCATTCTATGCCTATAGCAGAACCTTTGGAAAGAAGTGGGGTCTTCAACCTTGTGACCTTGTGGATGTATACAGCTGTAGTACAGCTCACTAGTATGGTTGAGTAAAGGTTACAACCTCACAAAATTGAAAAGATTGCAAAGAACAGCCAGTGTAGGCACCACGGGTGCACTGAGGTCGGCCCCAACGAACGCCCCACTGTGCTCTTGCACCTGTTGCCTCTTGATCTACACACAAAGGATACCGCACTATGCAGTGCGGTAAGACTCAAAGAGTCGGGGTGCTGGACTGCAAGGCCATACGGCCACAGCAACATCCTGGACTCGTTACCAGAAGGCATGGTCACGTTTCCAACCGACTGCATCACACCCAGACTAAATTTCAAAAAAGGCTTCCAAGTAAGTTTCCCTTCCAGAGCTTGTTGGAAGAGGGACGAAGTAGTGAAAGAGTTCGACACGGTCATATACGCCGACGGATCTAAGATGAACTGTGGTGTGGGGGCCGGTGTTTACTCGGAATCACTAAAAATATCAATATCCTACCACCTGCCGAATTTTGAAAGCGTTTTCCAGGCAGAACTACGGGCTACGCGAGAAGTCTGTACGCAACTAGGGCGTGACACAACGCACAAACAAAACATTGCTATCCTCAGCTCATGGATAGCCAAGCCGCCATCAAAGCTATTGACTCGGCTACAATATCCTCCAAACTGGTGGAGGAGTGCCGGAACGACCTTGCCCGACTGGGCGAAAGTTTCAGGGTTACACTACTCTGGGTTCTAGGGCATAGTAACATAACAGGAAAAGAGCTGGCCAGGCAAAGCTCAGTTCTGGACGGCTCACTCGCGGCAAGGGTTCACACTCCGCTAGGTGCGGTTAAGACACAAATACACTCATACCTCCTGCAGAAAGCCAATCTTCAATGGAGAAGGTTAACTAACTGCATCATACAAGGAAGATATGGTCTACTTATGGCAGAAGAAGAACAAAGGATCTTCTAAATACAACTCGCCCCGATGTCGCCAGAATTACGGCGATAATCACGGGGCATTGGCCAATTGGAGACCATGCGTCCAAACTAGCTATCCGATTTAACCTCCACTGCTGAAGTTGCGGGAATGCAAATTAAAGAGGAGCTCTTCCATTTCCTCTGCGAATGTCCGGCACTAGCAAGAGCCAGACTGCGGACACTGAATCAACCATTCTTCGACGATCTTAGCGATATATCGGGCAAAGGGATACAAGATCTTATCCGTTTTCTCAACTCCACAGGTTGGATATAGCCACACATCAAATCCTCTACAACCACTACAACATAGGTCAAACGAGTCGTGGTAACAAAAAGGCACAACATAGTGCTAATTGGGTTCAGGCCGAATCGCCACCTCTACCTACCTACCCACTCATGCTTGCAGGTATATACGCAATTCTTTTTTCCAGGATTGATACGTACGCTTTTTCCACTTAAGAGACCCGCCCTAAACCATCCCCAAATAAAACACACGCTTCGCAACAATATTTCCATAATTATTTCCACCACCGTCCCATCCCCTTAAACCCTACTCTTTATCTCATCGATCAATCGAAACAATTTGACGAATTTCCTATCCACTGCTTCGACGAACGCCTTGATGTCATTCCGGACAATAGCTAACTCCAGCACAGATTCACCGCCTTCGGTACACTTCTTGGATGTCTTATTATTCTCATACCAGCACGCCACCCCGTTCACGTAATCATCCACCAAATCCGGCTCGAGATCGTCTTCGGCAAACGCAAGGTCCTTGCGTTTCACAAAAGAACTCATCAACAGCTGCAAAAAGTCACAGTTCCAGTTGTTCTGATGGAAGTAAAAGTACTGCAGTTCCTTGAGGCTGTCAAATACACTCACTTTCAGATTGTACAGCGAATTGTTCGAAATATCCAACAGCTTCAGTTTTGTTTGCTTTTTGAACACACCCTCGGGAAAATCGTGCAAATTCGTCCGACTAAAGTTGAGTTTTGCCAGACCAATCAAACGTCGCAGAGATGTTGCCTCTAAACTTGCAATCGGATTGTGTGACAGGTCCAGCGAGGTGACATTAGCCGCATGCGGGAAATTCGGAATATCCTGCAGGGAATTGTTACGCAGCTCTACTTCTTTGACGTAGCCGTAGATTGTCAGTTTGTGCAAATCACAGTCGTTAGCAAGAAAAGTGTCCAAGCTGTCAAAATTGATTGTCGTCTCGGTCAGCGGATTGCCAGATATGTCAAGTAGCGTCAGTTTCTGATGATTCTTGAAGTATTCCGATTCGAATTTGAGGAATTTGTTGTAGCCCAGCTGGACTTTAGTTAGATTGGCGGTCTTGTTGAATATACCCTCCGGAAGAACTGACAGTTTGTTGTTTGACAAATTCAGCTCAATTAGCTTCTGCATGGGAGAAAACACACCCGCGGGCAGACTCTCCAATTTATTGCCTGACAAGTCGAGGGAGTGCATTTCCTTGAGAGCGTTGAAGCTGTGATTGTGCAGCTGCCGCAGTTGATTGCCCGCCAGGGAGAGCGTGTTCAGGTTGTCAGCGCCGAGGAAAATGTTCTTGGGAATTTCACGAATCAAATTGTTGGATAGAAACAGCGCCATCAGATTGCTGGCTCCCTCAAACTGCGGCTTCTCAAATGTCTCCACGGAGCAATTGTCCATTCGGAGGATTTGCAAGTCGGGAAACGTGTCAAATATCAAATGCGGGATTTTGGCAATTGTCGAGTTAACAAACGTCAAAATGATCTGCTTCGTAATGGCTGTGTTCGATAGAATCGCGTAATCATCTCGCGATATGGTGACACCCTGACAAAGCCCACTGACACAATGATCCTGCAGCCAGACGCGTTTCAACTGTCCACCGTGCACCGACGAAGACAAAGCGGATACACTGAGAACTAAAGCGAAAATTACAGACTTCATCGTTCCAACCGATTGCCATTGAAAATGGAATTGAACTGACTTCTGACCGATGGAATGGTTATGTTGTTTCTTGTTTGCCTGTGATGCACTGTCAGATTGATTTGTTTGCTTCTGACAGAAGGGAAATCAACGATTATGTAGTAGGGGTGGCTCAACACTGTTGTGGGGGAACGCAACGTTTTGTTTGATTGAAATTAATTTCACTTCAGCATTCCAATTTCGAAGCAAACATTCAGATTGCCAGCTTTTGTTAATCCGCAAATCAACTGGTGTGTTGTGCACGCACACTTGATGTACACAACTTTGAGTTGAATTTACTGGTTGCCTATGCCTTGACCATAGATCTTGATTTGTCGTCCATCCAATTGACGGGCTGGAGCAAGACCACAACATACGCACAATGAATTTATCCGAACGCAATTCCAACGGCTGTGGCGCCGTCATCCTGTTGTATCTGAATCTAACACTATATACTCCGACTGTGTTATGCGTAATGGGATGGCAGACGCCGCCCGGTGTCTCATCGCAACTAGCTACATTGCGTGCACATTGTCAATTTGCAATTGGCAGCTGCAGTGTTCTTCTTTAATTTAAACATAAATTGAGCGATTGAAACATGGACTTGGAGATGGCTTTGCTGTCGTTCACAGTGAGAGGTTAACCGAAGCGGGTTAACAACTCGGCGCACAAATGTGGGTATTTTGTGTGGAATTTGAATTAAGGAAATCAAGACCTCAAATTGTCATCCAGCTTTCAATTTCAATCAAAGCTCGAGTATAGGTACACATTCTTCAGTTTTAAGAGAGTGTGTTTGTGTCAAGCCGTGTTTTTTCTGAGCTCCAACCTAAGGTTAAATATTGCAACTTCGTGATAAGCTGGGCAAGGTCAAACGTACAGATTGTCTATGCATTAGTGGAACACTCCAAACAACTCCCTCCTCAGCACTAGACATTCTATATCATCTGAACTCATTTGGGTCTCTACCAAGGAACATACTCGTAGACTACACCAAACCCCGATTACAGTTCGGAAAGAACCTCCAAATCATAATCCCCACCACCATTTCTACACCGATGGATCATCCACGAGTGATGCGCTAGGTGGGGGTGTTTTCTCAGAAAGATGTAAATATAAGTCTCTCTCTCCGTCCTCCTAATCATTGTAGCGCGTTCCAGGCGGCAATTATGGCGATAAAAGCAGTCTTTTCGTAGCTGAAAAGAAATGTGATATCCAGTAAGGACATCCGTATCTTCTCGTATAGTGATAAAGGTTCTCTAGGTATACCTATCGGTACATGTTAACTTATGTTTGACCTAGTCGCAATCGAGAGAACAAACCTTTTTTTTTTTTTTTTTTGAAATTCATTTTTTTTATTCATTGATAAATATCTACTTACATACTAGACAAAAATGATTAAACCTAACTTAAAATTAACAGGATACTTATTCTTATTTATTGGTCCTTATGCGAACGCTCTAAACTTAACTATATCTTAGAATTATTGCCTTTCGGCCTACGAACTATTTTACGAACTAATCTTACATATATATTTCTCGAGAAAATTTACTAAAACTCGGTATCATTATTGAGATTTTATATAAAACAAATTACAAACTACCTATTCTACTTACTTAAACTACTTAACGTATTCTAACTATAATTAGGATTCTGAGCACTCGTTGCCTTGCGCAACAAGTGGTCAAAATCCCAATTGCTTTCCGAGCGCCTGGCAGTCGTCAACGTGCACACGCGCCGTCAGTCAACTCCCAGAAGCACCACCACACGTTGGCGAGCCCGGCCTCTCCCAAAAACGCCCTAGCTGACTTAATCTAACTTATAAGCTAAGAGGAAGTTACCTAGAGTAACGCACCGTCCTGGGAGGGCATGTTGACCCCTCCCCCCTCAACAAGCCACCAAAATTCGGCGAATTGCTTTTCCGTGTCGAATCTATCCCTCTCCGATATTGCGGTACTAAAACGGAGGAGCTCATGAGCATTGGCGACATCCCCGTCATGGAGGAGCCGCTTATCTCTCGCGCTGCGGTAGCGATGGTATAAGACCGGAATACCATCCCTCGTCTGTACCAGCCCTTTTGCATCAATATGGATAAATGCCTCTGGCGGGATAAAGCCAGACCGGAGTGTACTCTCAATGTACATTTCATTGGGGTAGTAAGCCCCAAATATCAGACTATTGTCGCTGGCCATCGCCCTTGCAACGTGCCTTCGAGTGACCTTAATGAGGAAATTGTCAATCCTATTCAACTGAGCCCCATCGTATAGGACCTTGTTGGGATAGTATTTTATATAGTTGGATTCAGGCGTTCGGAACAATCGGAGACAGGTCCTAAGACATTGTCTCTCCAAAACCCGAATCTTTTCCATATAGCTGGGCGCTATATTGAACCACAATGGACAACCATAAGCGATAATTGGCCTTATAAGGGCCACGTAGCAAATGACCTTCACTTTGGAGTCAAGTTGACTGCTATGAAACAGTCTCCTTGTCAAAGCATAAGCCTTCTTGGCCCCAGCAAGACAAGCAACTATATGTCTATCGAAATATAGATACTGGTCAAGCCAGATACCTAGATATCTAACTACGCTTCTCACCGCCAATGGCTGCCCATTTTGTCCAATAATGGCCAATTTCTTCCAGTTTTTTCTGGTATCCCTAGAGGCCCCAGCCAATGGTGTTCTGAACAAGATTGTTTCCGTCTTCTGAAAGTTGATTTTCAACTTCCAGTCGTCGCAATATCGCTTAATTTGATCGAAGTCACGCTGCAAAAGGATATTAATGACCTCGATTGTAGAACCTGATCTGTATGCCACCAAATCGTCGGCATACGCTATAGCATGTCTGAGTGAACCCACCAGATCACTCGTGTAAATGTTAAACAGGATCGGAGAATTGACCGCCCCCTGCTGTAAACCGTTTTTAATCTGAAAGACTCTGCTCGAAGTCACGTTGCCACATTTGACTACGAACTTCTTTCCCATAAGCATATTATAAATTACATATAGCAAAGGTTTGTGCATCCCCCGCCTGGTTAACTTGTAGAAAAGTCCCTCTAACCATACGGTGTCGAAAGCCTTCTCAAAATCAACCAGACAAGCACCCGTGCATTGGTTCTTGCATTTATTCCACTGAATGTCGGAAACCAGTTTCGACGCGGCATGAATAGTGTCATGCCTCGCCCTGAAACCAAACTGGTTGTCCGGGATTATGTTATTGTCCTCGACCCACTTTAACAGGGCTCTATTGACAACCTTTTCAAAGACCTTGCTAATATTCGGAAGTAAGCTAATTGACCGGAGATTGGCAGGGTTCGTCCTATCTTTACATTTTTTCGGGATAGGGTGTACCACAGCTACCTTCCAATGCGCCGGATAATGTGCATTATTCAGCGCATTGTTAAACAGCGTGGTGAAAATATCTACAGCCTCCAAAGGCAGGTGTCTCAATACGACGTTTGGGACACCATCCATCCCCGCCGACTTTTTATTCTTTAGTGACTCGAAGATGCACAGAAGATCATCCTTCGACACGAACAAGTGCGATGCATCTCGGCCATTGGCGACAACTGCATTAGCATGGTTTTCATCAGTGAACACGGTGAATCCGTTATTCTCAGATCGCCAATTCTCAAGTTCGGTGCGCAGATCGAAGTGGCTCACCAGAGCCCTATTCTCAATGTCGTGGTTACGGCGAACAGGATTGTTCACCGTATACACGGCCTCGAAACAAGCGCCCAGCAAATCCACTTTCTCCTGTGGGTCCTCGACCACGAAAAAATCGTCGTTTGAAGCGACACTTTCTGGACTTATTCCAGCAGTCAGTACTGTCTGTCTGTTCTCTGCTGTCTGGGAGATTCGAACACAAGGAATATCATTGTGATCTTTCCTCCTGAACAACTTATTTATCTGTGGGAACATATTCGGACTACAGGTTTTAATAGCCCGAATTTTATTGCCCCAATACAGACTTACAGATTTTCTGTAATTTTCTTTTATCAGCTGTTTCAGGATTCGGATCTCTGACTTCAGCATCCTTACCTCCGGGTCGTCGCGATCAGTAAATTGCCTGTACAGCCGTTTAAGCCTCGAGAGCAGTCTACTTTTCTGTCGGTATAGTGCGTCGATTGTAGGGTTTCTGTACTTTTCTGTCTGGTCGTCGTCGGAACGTCCTACCCGAGGAATAGTTCGTTCCATAGTTCGTTTGATGGCGTCGTTCATTTGCAATAAATGCCGATCAATTTCATCTTTTGTCATGTTACTGTTTGTCGGTGGGTCGATCCCACTCGAACGTAAATCTCGCTTTAAAAATCTGGAGAAGCGCGACCATTGTGCCCTCCGATAATCGAATGAACACACTGCTACGTACTCCTCCAGCAGCGTTTGCTCGTTCGGGATCCGTATTGCGGCGGCGAGTCCGTAGTGGTCACTATCGTACTCAAACGCACGTAAACAGTTCCGCGTGTATTGGTCTATGTTTGTCAGTTGAAGTCTTGCGTCCGTTAAGGCCAAGTCCAGGAAAGCACCGCTTCTTGGGAAGGAAGGGATATCCGTCGCGTACAACTCGAGTTTGTACTCAATCATATTGAGGCGCCACCAGTCGTGAAACTGGTTGCCCCTGGGATTTGCAGTAACATTTCCCCATGCCGCATGTTTGGCATTAATATCTCCGGGAGAGAACAAACCTTAGGTGGACAAGTATGCCACATATTGGATGGGTACCTTCTGAGGATGATTCTCATTTCATTCCATCCTTTGACTCTGCCCAACAAGAGCTCGCTTTACTAGACAACATTTTGTCTTTTGACTTACAGCAAACAAGCTGTATAAAATCGAACTCTCGATCTTGTTTCCTGTTCTGACTCTGTTTTTTTTTTTTTTTTTTTTTAATTTCTGGCTCGCCAAGGCGATTTATAAGCGCGGGGGTACTTCGACCTAAAAGATCTTTTGTACCGTATGGGCCAGAAAAGTTTAAACTAGTAGAATTTCCACTTTCCGTGTAAAGCAGACAATTTTACCAGTAGAAGAATTCTTTATGTCATTGGGGCTCATTTGCTCCCTGAGAAAGATCTTCTTTCTAATTCCAATAAGGGCTGGACATTCACATAAAATGTGTTCAGCTGACTCGTCCTCTTCAAGACAGAGTCGGCACTCAGGAGAGTCTGATATTCTCATTTTGTGTAGATGATATCTTAAACCATGGTGACCAGTAAGGTAACCTACTAGGTTTTTAATATCGTGCCTGCTTAGGTTTAGACATTTGCTGGCATTTTTATTGAAGGGCCGAATGGCTCGTTTGGCCTGTCTTAGACCTGGGATGCTTTCCCAAAGATAGATACATTTTCTATGATCCCAGCTTTCAATTGCTGCCGTTGCTGCTAGGAGTGCTGCAGAAAGGTTCGGGATCTATGAAAGGTGTTTCTGAATCTTTTCTGGCCAGTTCGTCGGCCTTTTCGTTACCTTCTACCCCGACATGACCCGGAACCCACCATAATTTGGTCGTTTCTTGTTCCGAGTGTTTGTAGGGTATTGAAGCAGTACATGACTGATTTGGAGTCAATGGTATACGAGCTAAGGGCGTTTATAGCTGCTTGACTATCCGTGAAAATATGGATGGTTGCACCTTTTATGCCAGACAAAATAGTATGGCTGGCGCATTCTTGAATGGCGTGGAGCTCTGCTTGAAATACGCTGGGACTTTTTCCCATGGGTATCGTAAAGCGTTTGTGTGGTCCGTATATTCCCGCTCCTACCCCCGTTTCCATTTTAGAACCATCCGTATACCACTTTATGCCGTTGTGGCTGTTTGGTGGGTTATTACTAACCCATGCTTCTCTCTTGGGGATCTCCGTGGAGAACCGTTTGTTGAAGCATAGTGTTTTTTGAATGCGGTCTGTGACCGCGCAGTTCATGTTAAGTTCTGGTAGTTCATCGAGAAGGGTCTTTAGATCCGGGTGATCATTAAGACTTATCTCGTTTAACTGTATTAGACTTATTGCACTGCGGATCGCCACTTTTTGAATGTATATGTGGAGAGGTGTGATTCCTGTTATTGCCTCTATGGCAGCTGTTGGACAGGTTCGCATGGCTCCGGAGATACCAAGGCACGCAAGCCGTTGTACCTTTTTGAGCTTCTCTATTGCGACCTTTTGTGTGGATTTTGTCCACCATACTATTGAGGCGTATGTTATAATGGGTCTTATCATCACTGTGTAGATCCAGTGGACGATCTTTGGAGATATTCCCCAGGTTCTGCCATATGTGCGCCGACAGGCCCATAAAGCTCTATTAGCTTTAGTGATTTTGTTATTTATGTGAGAGTTCCAGTTAAGTCTCCTGTCTAGGATTACTCCAAGATACTTGACTTCGTCGGAGTACTCTACGACCGTGTCGTTTATTGTGATTAGGCCTAGGCCTAATTTCCTCCTTTTAGTGAAAGGAACGATGACGGCTTTATTGGGATTTATGGAAAGATTTTCCTTGATGCACCAGTCTATGGCTGTCTTTAGAGCAGTTTTCATTTTTGATGTGACTCCAATTGAGTCTTTGCTAGAGCTGTGTCAATCGTGATTGATTCGATCTTTTTGACCCGATCACAATAAAGTATTGGTGATTGCAATCACAATGCCCGAAGTCAATCGTTCATCGAGTCAATACTTTTGTTCTGTTCTGACTACTTCATTTCTTTATTATGCCCCTATTGTATAACACAACTCAATACAACTCAACTTTCACACAACCAAACTATTTTTTCGTATTATGCAAGAGCAAGACAACCTTTTTCAGTTGCAATCGTGAAGCGTTGCATATGCATACACACAGACAACCACCGCCATCTTGGTTGTCTGTTGACAGTCAACTTTTCGCTTAAGGTTGTGTTTGGCAATACCGAATTTTGAATTACAACCAAGAGACAACTCAACTGTTTTACACAATAGCGGCATTACTGATTACTGATTTCTTATCTACTGAACCAATAAATGTGTTAATATATCAAAATATTTTTATTTATTTCGGCTTATTTCGTTTTACCAACACATATTTGTTCTACAAAAATATCGCTTCTGTTCAATAATCTTCATTTCCTAATTATTTGTTGCAGTTGCAGTTTGTTGTTATTGAGTGTATTCACTCTTACAATCCATTCGAAATTCGAATGTATCTGTCTCTATCGAAACTAAATTGAACGAATGATGATTGGTGTTTTTGATTGTATTGAAATTGAATGGAGCAATACAATACTCCCATGTCCCATCTGTCATTGATTGATTGAATGATTGATTGAAATGACCGAATCATTTTTTCAACCAATACTTGAACGATTCGATCATTAAATTTGAACGATTGACACAGCTCTAGTCTTTGCCCCTGACTATGATGACAATATCACCGGCGTACCCAATTGTAGTGTAGCCCAAATTGCTCATCTTGTGTAGCAGGTCATCGATGACCAATGACCACAAAAGGGGTGAAAGTACTCCCCCTTGTGGGCAGCCACTTACGGCTGTTACTGATACTGACGTCGTTCCTGACGAGGCAGTTATTTTGCGACTTTCCAGCATCGCTTTGATCCATTTAATAGTTGGTTTGCCTATGTTTCTATGGTACAAAGCATTTGATATGGATTCATATCCAGTATTGTTGCTGACTCTGTTAGTACTGTGGTTCTGGAATCCCACTTCAGTATAACTAACATAGATAAAAAGACTTAAACCATGGATAAGTACTTCATTAGTAATAAAAATAAAGTACAAAAACAAACTTAGGATTAAATGTTCTAAACATCCATTGAACAGAAATTTGAAAAAAAGGTATAAAAAGTTGTGTTCTGGTCTAAAAAAGGATATTCCGTTGTGTAGAGATAGCTATTATAGAAATCAGTTAAATTTTGCTAATGGAAATATTAAGCGTGAATGGCAGATAGTAAATAGCATCTTGAATAAGTCAACTGTTTTCAAAAGGCCAACTCTGCTTCGGATCAATGATGAAGTAATTTTTGATAGAAGAGAGATTGTAAACAAATTTAATTGTTACTTTGCTACGATAGCCGAAACTTTACAACCACAATCCAGTATTATGATTTGTACCCATTCTCATTGCTGCAGAAATGACATTGAACCATTCCAACCAAGCAGTTTTTTCTACGAACCTATAACCGCCTAGGAACTTTTGAAGATAGATAGATAGATAGATAGATATAATATTTATTTCTTATGGTTCCATAATACAGAAGAAGTTTTTATGATTTATAAGTTTTACAGTATTCATAATAACTAAGAACATTTAAGAAAATTAAGTGACACTTTTTACTTTTATATACATAAGTAATAAAAATAGTAATACAATATAAAAAGTTTTGGGTTGGGTGACCCTTTAAGAAAAACCAACAAAATGAAATCAGGAGTTCGAAAGAAAACATTAGAGGTAAGATGCAAGATACAGTATGAACAAGGAGATGCAAATAACAAAAGAGAAATTAAAATTTTACAAATGTTAAAAATGTAATTAGAAAGTAAACTAAAGTTTAAATTATCCGAATTAAATTAAACCAGAATATCAGAAATAATAGATTCTAAGCCAATATAGTCAAATCGTAAGAGCCAAATTTTGATTTGCTTTATAAATGGTCCAGGTATTGATAATGGTCTGATAGACTGCGGGAGTTTATTAAACAAACGATAAGACAAAATAGAATGAAAATTACGATAAGCAGTGGTACGGAAATTGGGAACAGATAACATATTAGAGACGTTTACACGTAAATCATAAGTGGAAATGAGACGAAAATTGCGATTACCAGACTTCATGAAAAACGTTTTTAATACCTTGAAACAATGCAAATGACGAACAGGAAGAATATTCAGGTCACAGAATAAAGGAAAGCTAGGTTGTCTACGATGTTTACGACATAATAAGTCTTAAAACATATTTCTGCAATATTAGCAGCGGATGTATTTTATTTAGGTACACACCTCCCCAACAAGCAATTCCATATTGCAGCTTGGAATGGAAAATTCCGTAGTATATAACCTTTAAAAGCTTAGAAGAACATATATTTCGCAGGTAATAAAAATATCTAAGTGAACATCGCAAATACTTTTTCAGTAAGTTTGTATGAAACGAAAAACTCATTCTAGAGTCCAGGCTGAGTCCCAAGTACTTAAAGTTGTCTACTGCTTCAATTAAAAAGCATTGATCACTGCTGATTACACTATTACAGTAAGTGTGAGAGGAAAGACCGGATGTGCAATTGCAATTAGTCAGTTTGTATTTTTGACACTCAGGTGCGTGGAAGAACACATTTGCATCAAATTTGGCCGAGTGAGATAAATTGAAGAACATTATTTTAGTTTTGGAGCTAATAACTAATTGATGTTCAGAAAACCAGTGTCTCAAAAGATTAAGATCACAATTTACATCAGACACCAGGTTTAAAGGGCTGTTTGAACCATAAGAGAAACCTATATCATCCACAAAGGCAGTAGGTGATCCTTTGAAGTCAAGAGAAAACAGTGAATTGATGTAGACTAAAAACAAAATGGGGCCCAAAACTGAGCCTTGTGGTACACCTAGATTAATGAACTTGACTTCGCTCCTTACTTCACCAATTTTTACTTGTTGCGATCTATTTTCCAGATACGACCTAAGCCAATTTAGTGTGAAACCACGGAATTTGATTGGTAGCATAGAGAACTCCAACTCTTGCGGTATAGATGGTGTGTCTAATCGAGTTCTAAAAAATATTGCTTCGTTTGTAGTTGATATTTTAGCTTTTATTTTTAATAAAAGCGTTTTCACTGGAAGCTTTCCTGAAGCACTTAAATGTGTGGATGTAGTACCACTTTTTAAGAAAGGGGAAACAGATTGCATTCGAAATTACAGGACTATCTCGCTCCTACCATCTGTAAGTAAAATATTTGAAAAAGCAATTAAAAACATAGGGACGGGCTACAGTCCGCTTGGGCGAACTGTTGGATACCCTATTCTTATTCCTATCCCTCATAAGTGGGCGTGACAAAAGTCTAAGTATGGTTGAATTGTTAAGAACGCTCTACATATTTTGTTATATAACATTTAAAGGATTTTATCGAAAAAAAAATGCTCCCTAGCTCAAATTTGGGTGTTTCAATGAAATTGTTTTATTTAATTGTGGGCGTGTCAGTAGGTGGATTTAAAAATAATTAACACATGAGCATAAAGGCCCCCCTAGAGAGTATATATTATAAATTTCAGCTCCCTAGCTCAAATTTTGGTTTTTCAATAAAATTGTTTTATTTTTTTGTGGGCGGATTTTGAAAATATCATATCCCGAGCAGTTTTAGGAGTCATAGATCATATTTAACAAATTTCAGCTTTCTAGCTCAAAATTCGATTTTTTCCAAAATTTTGTTTTTTTGAGTTTGTGGGCGGATTTGAAAAATTCGTAAACTTGATTATTTCGGGACCCTAGAGAGTATATGGTTAAAATTTCAGCTCTCTAGGCCCAGTTTAAAGGCCTAATTTTTGCCGACAGACGGACGGACGGACGGACATAGCTAGATCGACATTACTATCGATGCTGATCATAAATATAGTAACTTTTAGGGGTCTACGGGCAATATTAAGGTATGTTACAAACTATGCGTCAAAATTAATATACCCTTAGAATAGGGTATAAATAGGGTTGTAAAGTTCTTGAATATAAACAATTTCTTTAATTCTGTTCAATTCGGTTTTCAAAAAGGCAAATCTACGGAAGATGCTCTTTTAGATGTTTGCTCCCAAATTTATTCAAATTTGGATAGTACAAAAAATACTTCTGCTTTGTTTGTAGATATAACCAAAGCTTTTGATATGGTTAACCACAACATATTGCTAAGGAAGCTTAGCAAAGCAGGTTTTCGTGGATTTATGTTTAACTAGTTCAAATCATACCTGCAAAATAGATCGCAGAGGGTGAAAATAGAAGACACTAGGAGTGGATTACAATTAATTAATATGGGTGTGCCTCAAGGCTCGGTGCTAGGACCTATCCTATTCCTAATATACATTAATTCCCTTTTTGGGCTCAATTTTAAGGGAGTGCTAAGAGCGTTTGCTGATGACATAGCTTGTGTGTATGGCGCAGATAGTTCTCTGAATCTAGTCGCAGAGATTAATTGGGACCTGGATTTGCTAAGATCTTGGTTTGCTGAGCATAAATTGCTCATAAGTCCTAAAACAAAAATTATGTTTTTTAGTTTGGCTGGGCAAAGCAATTTCGATACCGATATTTTTTTTCATGCACCGGAGTGTCCCAAATTTAGACTCATAATTGTGCTGTGTATTCCTCAACTACTTTCTGTAGCGACCTGAAATGTAGTGAGAATTGTTTTCCTGTTGAAAAAGTAGATGAGTTCAAATATTTGGGATTAATCTTAGATTCCAAAATGTCTTTTTATAAACATACCGAGGCGTTGAGAAAATATTTAAATATTTTCGCCTGATATTGAGATATTTTTTTTATTTGAGAAGTGTGTGTTCTACGAAATTATTGACTTCAATATACTATGGGTTATTCCATTCAAAATTGCAGTACGGTATTAGTTGCTGGGGTGGAACCTATTTTAATAAAATCCAACCCCTTCTTACTCTGCAAAAATATATCAAAAGAAAAATCTGCTTAAAAAATCGCATTCGGCATAGTTTTCCACTGTTTTGTCATTTGAAAATTCTTCCAATTCGTCGTTTATATTGTTTCAAAGTGTTAAAAATATTTTTTGGAAGATTCGGCAACCTTAATTATAGAGTTCTTAACAATCATAATCTTCGTGGTAATTCCTTGAATCTAGTGTCTGTGCCTGCATTTCGTACTACATCTTTTCGTAATTTTTATTCAGTGCTTGTTTGTCGTCTATTTAATAAATTGCCTCAGTTCCTTAGAGAAATACGCTCACTAAATATGTTTTTGACACAACTAAAAAATTGGCTATATAGGTTAAAATTTGAACTCTTTTAAATGTACAGTCCTAAATATTTAAACAATTTATTATATCGTGGTAGTTTCAAATTATCTTAATTTTTCTTTTCGGGTTCAATCTATTCTTCTTTCTCTTGCTGCAAATTTGTATTTTTACGATATTTTCTTTGTATTTATATGGTATTTTATCTTTGTTAAATTATTACTTTTTTATTGTTATATTGTATAATTTCTTTGATTTAATAGTCTTTAGTCACCCCACCTTTATTTAAATTTTGTTAAGCCCGTTTTTGTTGAGGTGACAGTTAACACTATTTTTATTTTTTTAATTAAAAATATCAACTGCCACTATAATTTCTCTATGCTTTTAATATTATAGAATATGCATTCCTAGGCTAAGATGTATTATTATAATATTGTTGAGAAATAAATACTTACTTATGTACTTACTATAGATAACAATCATCCACCCTTGGATGTACATATTTATTGAACTAGGCGCACATTTGTACGAAAATAGTACTTCGTATGACCCCTCGCAATCTTTTGACTTTCGGAAAGCAAATTTTCAAAGGCTTTCTGATGAAAATAACAGCTTTAATTTTAACCTCTCTGCTCTTTAAAATTGAACCCCAAACTTTTCTGGGGTTTGGTCAATACTAAGAAAAAAACCGATGGTATCCATCGAAGCTTACTTACAATAGTTCTACAACTGCTGATTCGCTAGACGCAAGCAATATGTTTGCAGATCATTTCAGTAAGTCATTTAGGGAGACCCCTCTTCACATTGATGATCAATATTTTAGTTATCTAACTATGTAGCTGTTCCCAAATAAGTTTTAGTAGTATCTCATTCGATTTGGAAACAATTTTAAAATGTATTTCTTCTCTCAAGAATGACTATTCATCAGGTCCCGATGGCATTGCACGGATTGTTCTTAAAAAATGCAGTCATGCAATTGCTCCATATCTTAAGAATCTGTTTGAATTCTCCATTAGTACAGGTAAATTCCCTAATCTATGGAAAAGTGCTTTTATCACATCTGTATTTAAAAAAGGCGAACGTGGTGATATCACTAATTATAGGCCTATTTCAAAGCTTTCGTGTATCCCTAAGCTTTTTGAAGAAATTGTTTGTGAAAAGTTAATTTTTCTTTGTCGCAATTTCATTTGTAATGAACAGCATGGAGTTGTAAGAAACAGATCCACAGTCACTAATCTATTAAGTTTCTTGCATGATTGTTCTAAAGCCTTAGAGAATAAGGACGAAATGGATTGCATATGCACTGACTTCTCTAAGGCTTTCGACCAGCTGTCGCATGAAATAATCGAATTTAAGGTCACAGCTCTTATTTTCCCACCATGTTTTATAAAAAAGGGTTAATTCATGTCTTAGATCAAGGGTTTATCAAGTCAAATTTAGAGGATCGCTATCTGTATCTTTCACAGCCCAGTCTGGAGTACCCCAAGGAAGTCACCTCGGACCAATTCTATTTATAATAGCCATTAGTGATGTTGCATGTATAAATCACAGTAATATCCTGATCTACGCTGATGATATGAAAATATATAAATCTATCACTAGTCAGCAAGACAGAATTCTTCTTCAATCTGACATTATTAGCTTCGCCAATTGATGTGACAAAAACGGTTTATCCCTGAACCCTACTAAATGTCAACACATGACATTCTCTAGAAAGAATATCCCTTCCACCTTTCAATATTCTCTGTTTCAACATATTCTTTGTAATGTTGATAATTTTAAGGATCTTGGGGTTTATTTCGACCCCAAACTGGTTTTTGCTAAGCATATTAATTCTATTATTAATAAATCTAATTCTATGCTGGGCTTCGTAAAAAGGTGGGCCAAAGAATTTAATGACCCTTACATTTCTATGTCATTGTACAATTGTTTTGTCCGTCCGATTCTAGAGTATGCCTCTCAAGTTTGGACACCGTTCTACAACATTAATAATAATAATAATAATAGATTCTTTATTTCATGAAATATATGTATAATAGTTTGTGTTTGAGAACACGAGCATGGCAGAAATAGCCGTCTGCCGGAAATGACATTTCATAGATATTAAAGAAATTATTACATAGAAGTTAAATTGAAAAGGAAAATTGAAAAAGAAAGAAATACTTATTTACAACACAAGATTTAGGGTTTAAGCATAAAAGATTAATTCGTTATGTCTTTAGCAATTAGTCGACAGAAAAGATAAAAAAAAAATATATTTATATAAAATAAAAAAAAATAAAAAAATAAATGCAATTTGTACATCAGTATCTAAGTATAAAACTAGATTAAAGGAATGGATCAGCGAGGGGATCTACAACAATTTTGATGATTTGCAACATAAAGATTTATAATTTTGAAGTGATTTACAACACAAAAAAAAATTAGCAATTTTAAATGATTTGAAACATAAAAGAAAAATTATTAAAGCAATAACTTAAGAAGAACGCAATGAAGTGGTGAATATTTTCAGGCACTCTCATGTTGCATAGATTACACGTTTCCTCAAGATCTGTTCTGTGTGGCATGGAATTCAAATTTATTAATTCTGCTCTCGCTCTAAAAATGGTGCTTATAACTTTCGATGAAAAATTTATATTGAAATAACTTTCGTGAGATAGCAAATGATGGTTTAGGTTCCTATAGATTAACCTTGAAGCTGAGGAAGATGCTCTAATTAGGTGCTGATCGTATAATTTGTCATCCACTTTAGCAATGATCATTGCAAAAAGCCTCTGCCAGTCGTTAACATTAGTTAAAGTAAAGGAGACATTCAGTTCGAGAGATATCGCTAGCTGGTTCCAATCCTTAAATGGAGAAGCATTGGTTTGTAGCAATCTTATTAAGATAGTCTTGGAAAGATTATTCCCGCTTCTCATTACCACTCTGGTTAAATAATCAAAATGAGCTTTCAAGTTTCTCACGTAGATGGGAGGCAAACCTGACTCTACATGAATAGCGTAGGTCGGAGTCGCATTTGGTAGCCGGAATAGACGCTTGAAAAAGAATCTTTGGACTGCCTCAAATTCTTCGAGGGGGCTCACACCAAAGGCCTGCACACCATAGCACATACAAGTATTAACTGTGGCGTTAAACACTTGATACTTCGAAGAAAGGTCAATGTTTTGATTGGCGAAGAACTTCGGCTACATCATATTGAGTGCCAGTTTGGCTTCAATACTTTTTTCTCTGGCATGCTTGTTAAAGTTTAGATTATACGACAACAAAACACCCAGGTACTTGAACTCACGAACTACCTCAATTTGTTCGTTGTTAAGGCGCCAAGTTCCTACCCCAGGACGTCTTCTCTGCCGGTTCTCAAATACCATGACCTTGGTTTTTGCGACGTTGATATGGAGATCCCAAGTTTTACAGTAGGTTTGCAATCTAATAATTTGCAGTTGCAAAGAAGAAGGATTTTCCGCCAGTAACACTAGGTCATCAGCGTACAGAAGTACTTTTATGTAATTGCCCGCAAAATTAACGCCACCCGGAAGAATATCAGATATTGCATCAATGTACAACGCGAATAAAATTGGGCTTAATATGCAGCCCTGAGGGACGCCTGCAGATGTCACAAACCATTCGGACAGTTTCGACCCATCCCACACAGCTGCGCAAGATGACGAAAGAAATTTGGCATACAACATTAAGAACTTTCTTGACACTCCAAGGGATGCCAGTTTATAAATTAAAGCTTGCCTGTTAACTGTATCAAACGCTGCTTTAAAATCTACAAAGCACACAAAAAGTTTCTTATTATTTTCAATATATTTTCTAGCGATGCTAGTCAGCGCCAAAATATGACCAACGGTGGAAAATCCAGCCCGAAAACCAGCTTGATACATGCTGAGGCGATTATTATCCTCTATCCACCTGGAAAGTCTTGTGTATAAGATCGAAGCAAAAATCTTTCTTAGGGAATTGAGAATAGAGATGACTCTGTAGTTTTCTGGTCGACTCACATCACCTTTTTTGAAAATAGGAAAAATAAGCGCTTTGGTAAAACACGTTGGTACACAAGCGCTGTTGTATATTAATTTGAAAAAATCCACAATATAAGTCTCGAGTTGGTCTGTTCCGTTTTTAAAAAATTCAATTGGAATACCATCGCACCCCGGAGCTTTGTTGTTTTTCATAGCCTGCAAGGAAGCTTTAAGTTCTCCTAAGGAAATCGGGCAGTCAAGTTCAGATACCATTGTGTTTGGTAATGCAAAGCTAAAACTGTGAAGACCCTCCTCCGCTGATAGCAGTGTTTTAAAATGAGCAGCTAACGTATCAGCTTCGACAGAAATCTTCACAGTTCGAATGCACCCTCCCAATTCCTGAACATTATTCCAGAATTCTTTTGCGTTTTTGGACTGTTGTAACCTAGTTGCAAGACTTTTGAGGTAGCTAGCTATTTTCAGATAGCATAACTGTTTAAATTCCTTATTGGCGTGCAGGTACAACGATTTGAAGGCAAAAGAGTTTGTAGCTCTAAAAAGTTTTAAGAACTTAAAAGAGAGTTTTCGTAAGTTGCTTCATTCTCTATCGAACCATTTGCTTTTAGGAGTGAACGAAGGGGTGTTGTTCACAGGAGGAGCCGAAGCGTGGATTACCCTTGTAATACTGTCACCAATCATATCAATGTCGCTCTGAGGTTGCAGTGGGAGAGCATTACAATGGTGATTCAAAAGATTTTTGTACCGATAAACTCTACTTTCGACCCACTTAAGTTTGGGGAGACTAACTGGGATTCTCTGACGGGTATTCTCAACGAGATGGAACTTTACATCTAGTGGTAAGTGCGCTGAGAAACTGGCTATGGGCACCTGCAGATCATCAACCACGTTCAACCAATCTCCCGAGATCGCACAAAGGTCTATGACCGATTGACATTGGCCGCTAATAAACGTCAGTTCACCGCTCACATCACCATTTGCTACCCCATTCAGCACATACAACCCGAAATCCATAAGTAATTCCGTCAGAAGCCTACCTTCCCTATTGAAGGTTTGATCTTTCGAATTTCTATTTGTTCTGAATGAAGAAAATAAACTATAAGCAGGAGAGTTTTGAAAATTACCAATTCGAGCATTAAAATCACCGATTATCATAATATTTTCCAAGGAAGAATCGTTAAGAAAGCCACGTAAATTGTCGAAATCGTTTTGCCAGTTATTGCAATTTAGGTAGACAGGTACAATATTTAATTTAAATTGACTGTTTAAAATTTCAGCAACAAGCCTATCTCTCATACGTTTGACATCAACGAAATAGTTGTATTTAAATTTCACTCCACAAAGAATACCCCCGCTCGCTCTTCCATGTACATTTGACCTAATTGCTGGAACAAATTTTAAGTTAAAATCTTTAAAATATTTACGGAAATCATCTTCCATTTTTTCTTCTAAAAAAGTCTCGATAAGTATTATTATATCAAACTTTAAGACATATTTAAAAAAGTCTGGTTGCAAAAGTTTACTTTTTAGGCCAGAAATATTATAGGAGAGTATTGATAAATTAATAGTGTTAATAATAATATTCTACAATATTTATACATACAATTAATGTTCTACAACATTTATTCAAATCGAATAGAGGCCATTCAACGTAAATTTATTCGATTTGCACTTAGAGGACTTCCATGGGATGATCCATTTAACCTTCCTCCTTACAGTCAACGTATCAAGCTTCTTCAAATGTTACCCCTTTCTCAACGAAGGCCTAATAGCGATATCATTTTTTTACAGCAGCTTATATCCAGTCAAATAGATGCACCTGCCTTTTTTTATAATTTGTGTGCGCTAAAGGGATTTCTTTTTTCTGTAGTGACTCAGTACCCTTATAATGGTAAAACCACAGCGAAGGCATTTTTAGTTTGTTGCGCAAGTAGCTCCCAGCAATTCATTGCCTATTTTTGGGTGCTACTTACTGAAAGAATATAAGGATAGGAAAGAAGTCTGTCGTCTATTGGCTTTAATTTTCGTGGTGGTGCCCATAATTTACGCAGTGTTAAATTATTGTTTAGCCCCCATCATAGAACGAATTATGGGAGGCATGAGCCTATTAGTCGCATGAGTAGAATCTATAATCTAAATGATCTGTGATTGACTTACATGTTAGTAAAATTAAGCTTAAAAATATTTTGCGAAGTAATGCCTTAATGTCTTAAATTATTTGCATGATTTGTGTCTGTGTTAGTATTTTATAGGTACATAATTATTGTATTTTTAATTGTTTTGTCCTTACTAACACCTGCACAAAATGATGAACCTGTGAGAGCACTTTTAGTGCCGGCAAATTTCTGCTCGTGATAGTTGCTTGCTTTAAGCACTTCACGACACAGAGCTGATAGTGTATTAACAACAACAAAAAAAAACAAGTAGTACAACATGTCTATGGCGACTAAGCAGACCTGCGACGGTCTAAGTGTCTAATAATCACTAAATTGACTGCACAACTTTCCTATACGGGTCATTAGAGGGCACTGTCTTATATAGGCAAGCACGCATCAAGGCACTCTCCCATAAAAGAAATCTCTATCTTGGAGCCTTATTCCTAAATGATCTTACTGACTTGGCTAAGACAGACGATAGAAGTCTATCGCGCTTCATAAGAAGCACTAAATGGTTTAACGGGTATAGGGAGAAACTCCATAGATCCACGTGGCATCACAATGGAGCTCACATTGGTCTAAGTGTGTTGGCTGTAGCTGACAACCACCTCAACCTAACCTAAGCATAACGACCACTCCCTTGACGAGTGTACCACCAACATCCTAGTCAACGTGCCAGCTTCGAAATCCAATAATGACTACGACTAGTAAACGAGCCCAAAATAAACAACCATCTCCTTTAAAAGCACATTTGAGTATGGAATTCTTCAAACTCACACATGTGAATTTTATTGTAAGCTTTTGTTGGAAAACATTATTATCGCTTATCCGTTGGAAGAAAATTTCAACTTCAAGTGTTTGGTTTTCCATATAAGCAGTTACCTGCGGCAAGTAGACAACTCCATGAGTAACTTTGTACACCACCTGTTCGGTGCGATACGATAACTTTTGCCTCTTTGAAGCAACATAATCCTATTTAACCAATAACAAACTTTGATACAATTTACCTATCTCTATGACAGATACTTTTGCTCTAACCGAAAATAGAAGATAACAAAATCAGAGTTACTTAAATACTTGCCGAGGAGATGGAGCAACAAACGCAGTCGATATTATTTCAGATACTTCCTGAACTTGGGTTTGCTACCATCAAACACTAAACGAACAGAATGAGATTATTATGTTGGAGATTAATACCAAAGCAGAGCAGATACACACATACAACTTAACTATGGCATCGAATTTAAATGTAAACGTCTACATATGTTTGGCAAATGAACTCAAATCCAATTACCCGTATGTGTACAAACGACCATCTTAAAGTCACTTGGATAGTATTCATTCATTTTTATGGCAAGTGTATCCCTTCGTCCTTTTGAAAATCGGAATTAAAAGCGGCCACTTGAGTAAAAGTAATTTTCTCATCACGGACAATGCTACGTTCTAGATTGTTATCCACTTGAGAGATACTCTGCAACTGGAATAAAAGCATCGAAGGATATCTTGCTGTACAATGTAGTAGCAATCGAGAGGTAACTTTCAAATTCAAACTATAAGCAAACACACATCTTCCACTACATATATCGATCAAGGAGTTTTCAATTAAAATTTGTTACCTCCAAGGAGGGCTTCGGAAGATACTGCCTCATTGGTAGCATAGAGCAATCAAAGACAGACTGGGAATGAAACTCAAGGCAGAGTATCTATTCGTACAGGGAGATGTGAATGTTTGCTACATGCCACGTAGTGTGTGACTCTCCGATGGCATTTTAATGAATACTTTATTCTAAAAACACATGCTACTGTTTATTCCTAAGGTTTGTTTACTACTTCATTGACGGAATGGAATTTTATTTGATTTAGAAATGAATGTAAATGTGGTTAAATTGCAAACATGTATGTTTGGCTTGGGTGTCAGGTGGTATCGGATAGTTGCCGAAGAAACTCTGTATTCCTTGATATTCCTAGGATTTTATACCTCAAATGAGAAATTCACAATTATTAGCTGAAGTTGTCGACAAATTGTACTTAAAATCATGGAGCAAGAAGTTTATTCCAATCGGAATCAATATCGCAATTTCGGGTAAAAGCCCAACCGGAAGAAGGGTGGAGGGTGGAGGTGGTGGTGGCGAGTTTATAAATACATTTCTAGTTACTATTTGTTTGAATTTGATAAAGTTTGTGCGCAACAGAAAACTGCAACATGCAGATCATTTTATGTGCCACTAGAAATAATCATTTTCTTTTCTTGTTTTTGTTATAATTTGCACGCGTGAAAGGGATTTTTGTGTACTCTTACAATGTAAGAGCTACACTGCTCGGCCAGAAGGGAAAGAAAGAGGAGATACAGATGCGCGTTGGATTTAAATGTTTGTAAATTGTAATGTGAAGGAAAGATAGAGCATTGTAGCGCATTCCACATTCGTGTTGCATGGTTAAGGAACGATTCTTTCTATTTCACTGTACGCCAGAATATAGGATTAAGTGTGAACTGATGTGCATTCCTAGTATGGCGAGTATTGCAGTTGAAACGTTCTAGGGGCGGAATACAATTGGCTATTTCGTTTGAGCACTTATGGTGGAAATACCGATAGAACAATGGAAGGCAGGAGACATTGCGACGATGACTAAGAGAGTCGAGTGATTTCACGATGTCTCGATCACCAATGAGTTTTATCACACGTTCTTAACCCGCCAATGGTGACTTATTGGTCTGTGAGACCGGGTGTGTTAAAAAAATCGAATAACTTTATTCTCCGTTAATATTTTTTGCTGCAATTTCGAGTAGCTGCCGCAATGCACGTCCCTCACCATTAGTTTACGTCGAACCTGCTTAGTGAGCACACGTTGTTTATTTTTTTTACTATCCGGTGCGTGAGATCGTGTGTCACCGTGTATGTAAGTAAAATATTTTTTTATTATTCGCGTATTTTACATATAGATGATGCACCTGGGACATCGGGTCCTTCAAGAATTGGTCGGTGCTGTGAGTGTGGATAGAAAAAAAACAGAAAAACCAAGTACTCTTGCCACGAATGTCAAAAATATTTGTGTCTTGTACACGTAGTGCCGTATTGCAGCAGCTGTTTACCTGTAGAAATTTAATTTTTGAGATGTTTTTTTTTTGTTATTTTTTGTTTGGAAGGATACAAATTTTTGTTTATTTTGTAAAAGTTCCGAATGTCGAAAGACTAAAAAACGTAATTTTCCTTAATGGACATGTGATCTTTTATTTTTTTCTTAATTTTAAAAATTGTATTACTAAAAACTTTGTTATTTTTAATGCTCTAATAAAAAAATTTTGTTAATTTAATTATTCAAATAAAAGAGCTTAAATTGATTAAATATCTTTGTTTTATTGTTAAAGAGCATAAATTTAAAAAGAAACATGAACTATTAGTAACACGTTTCGAAAAATCTTCATTTGAAAACCCCGGTACGTGAGACCGGCGTCACCATTGATCAAAGTCAAATTTGCGTCACCATTGGCGGGTTAAGTTCTGTCGAGTAGCTCCAAATATATTATCGGTGCACCAGATGTGAGCGCTGTACTCAAGCTTTGGGCCGATAAACACCTTATAAATTGTGGCCAGATGAGAAGACGTGAATTATTTCTTGCATCGCTAAAGGAAGCCTAGACATTTCGCAGCGTTTTTGGCGACATCGAATATGTGGTCATTCCAATGAAGGTTGTCTTTAACGCACAGACCGAGAACGGAAAGTACCATTCATGGATAATGGTAGACTATTCAGGCTTCGCTATAGTGACATGAGATAGCGTTTTGGAGACACTGAAGTCCACTCTATTGGTTGCACCCCACTAAAATATGCTAGCAAGGTCGGAATTCAGCTTAACATACGTTTCCGTTCCAGTTACAGAAGATGAGGGACGTGAACCTGGAAACGAATATGAAAAGCTGAGGGTACTGTCATCAGCGAAGGAATGAATTGGATTAGAAGTAACAGACAGGATATCATTCATAAAAATGAGAAAGTTTCCGGGATGCAAGATACTTCCTACGCTGACGGCTAATTTGCGTTTCCATGACCTTGGAAAGAACGGATTTAAGTGCAATTGGTCGGAAATTAACATATTTTTCAAAGTATTTCTGGATAAAGATACATCTAATTCTGAACATTACGTATTAAACATTTTGCTGCACAAAGAGATAGGCTCACACTGACCATACAATGTGTAATGACGAGATACAAATAACAGTGGCCTCGGTCTTAAAGACTCAGATAGAGCATACAAATACAAACGATTGAACAG
Source organism: Portevinia maculata (assembly GCA_949715645.1). Lineage (NCBI taxonomy): Eukaryota > Metazoa > Arthropoda > Insecta > Diptera > Syrphidae > Portevinia > Portevinia maculata. The sequence continues at coordinate 101,348,297 of OX454528.1, forward strand.
ATTCTCACTATCGACCGTTGCACATAAAATATCACGAACAAACATTACTTGATACACTTTTCTCCTGGATTCAAGAGTTTGCATTCCAAGTAAAACTCAGCGAATGATAGGAATGATGCACCTCAATATCGTTATTAGGAAACAATTGTCTGAGGGCAAATCTTAAGAATTTCTTTTGAACTCTTTCAATCCTTTGAACATTCAGGACAGTTGTAGATCCCTAGACGACACAAGCATACTCCAAAATGGGACACAAAATGCTGCAAAATAAAGCTTCAAGAGTGTAAGGATCCTTGAAATCTTTAGAAACAATGTAATTAATGTGTAAATGAAATTTTAATTTGACATCAAAAATAACACCGAGATCCCTGAAATCTTCAGCTATTCTTATTTGAATATTATTTATTGAATAACGTGGAAGAATATTTTGAAGCGTTCTGTTAAAATTCATGCAAGCGCACTTGTCAACATTTAAGAGTAAGTCATTTGACTTGCACTACTCACTGAATGAATTTATGTCATTTTGTAGCAGCATACAGTCATTTATTGTTGAAATTTTAGCACACAATTTTATATCATCGGCATACATAAAGCTATAGCAGTGCTTTAATATATTTGGCAGATCATTTACAAAAAGTAGGAATAAAGATGGACCAAGATGACTTCCTTCCGGAACACCAGAGGTAACTTGGATTTCTTTAGAGAAAAAGTCTCCTATAGTAACATATAGCTTCCTACAATATAAATATGTTTTAAACCATTGCAGCAATGGACCATAAAAACCGGATGCTTTCATTTATTCAAGGAGAATCGTCAAATGTACTCTACTAAAAGCTTTCACGAAATCAGTATAAATCACATCTACTTGTTTACGGTTCTCTAAGGACTTAATACAGAAGCGTGTGAATTCTACTAAATTAGAAGAGGTTGATCTACCCTTCCAAAAACCATGTTGATATTTACTGACAAAAAATACTGCTTCATTTCAGATAACACATATACGAAAGCAAGTCACATTTCATTGCGCACAAAAGTGAAGTGTTAACTGATGTGGGTTAACAGGTGAACCGTTTACGTCTACATGTGAATGACAAGAAATTAAATACCCCTTTACCAATAGCGAATCGAACGTTCGACTAGCTAAGAATTAACAACTAAAAGTAGGCAACACTTTTGAGAATAACAATTGAAAAGGTTATACAGGGTGGGCCAAAAGTGACTTAATAATTTTAAAAAAAATCATAACTCTTTTGTTTTTAATTTTAGTCTTTTATTTTTTAAGGTGACCAAACTAATGGAATTTTATTTTGAAAATAATCACTCGATTATTTTAACCCAGAGAGCTTATCGGCGTCATTTTAATCTGCGAAATCAACCCTCTGCGCACTGGTGGCACGATTTCGTCAACAAGGAACTGAAGTTGATTTTCCTCGAGCTGAAAGATCTCGCAGTGCCCGAATCGAACGAATGTGGAAAGCATTCTTGTAAGTGTTGTGGAGAGTCCAGAAACATCGACACGAAGGCGCTCTGGTCAACTCGGTGTGTCCCGCATTGTGAAGAGTTCTAAGAACCAAATTGCAGCTGTTTCCATACAAAATCGAATTTGGAAAGCTAGGAGATCCTCAAAAAAGTGTTGTTTACGCAGTTTGTTTACAAGAAATGGCAAGGCAGCAAAATGTATTTATTCATCATATCATAATGAGTGATGAAGGTCATTTCCACTTAAATGGATTCCTTAATAAACAAAATTGCCGTATATGGGGTAATGAGAACCCAAAGTTGATCCATTCGCGGGAATTGCATTCACTTAAGTGCACTGTCTGGTGTGGTGTAACTTCAGATACAATTATTGGGCAATTCTTCTTTAAAGACGATGCCGCCAATACTGTAACCATAAATGGTGAAAGGTCAGGATTTTTTGAGGCCAGCGATTGCTGATAGTCCAGAGATGTGGTTTCAGCAGGATGGTGCAAGATTATATTCCATACTTAGCCGAAAAAATCTCCATAAATCATACGTTGTGATTCTAAAATAAATTATTAATAAAAAAATAAAACTATAAAAGTTATTATCACTTTCAATTAGGAAGTCACTTTCGACCCACACTGTATTATATGAAAAATGTATTCAGTTGTGTCAAAGTTCTCAGAGTAGAGTTGTAGTTGTTAAAAGTGTTGCCTAATTTCAGATGTTAATTCTTAGCGAGTCGAACGTTGGATTTGCTATCCATAACGGGGGCCTTAAGCTCGTTTTCATTTGATTTTTGTTTGAATCAAACTTTTATGCGCAAACGAAGCATGTCATAACGCATTTTTGCATCGTGTAAGTGTTTCATTTCAGATAACTTATGCAAGTATATTTCATTGGGCACAGATGTGTGCTTTTAGTAACCTGTGTGCGATTAGCTGTGGGTCATCCCACAATAAATTTTAAATAACATTTTCACTTGATTTTGGTGGCATTGCATACTATGCAATTTATTGCGCACGAAGAAGTGCGCTTTCACTAAATTGTGTGCGCTTACGGTGAATAATAAACTTAAGAAATAAACCCAGTTTAACTAGCTTAAAGTTTGCAAACATGTGTTTAAAATTAATTGTATTACTTGATTCGTTTGTCGCAATGACTATAAGTTGTCGAAGATACTCTTCTCCTTCTTCCTTTGCGACGAGGTTATGAACAAAATTAGAAGGATCATAACCCTCCCACTTTACTGCATCCCAAGTGATCCTGATGTGACCTCATCCGCTTTTGGTAGAGTCCATGCTTCTGCACCATTTTTTTTTTTTTTTTTTTTTGTAAAAGGAAATCCAAATCCCAGAGCACTCAGACTCGGTGTAACGGTCCATTGTACTACCAGGCAGAAATCCTTCTTTTGGTGTAGAGGCATGCGAATGGGTGGCGTATGTTATTGTTCCCCGTGGGGATTGAACCTGCACCGCACGGGTCACAAGCCAACACACTAACCTCTACACCGTCGCCACCCTCCTCTGCACCATAGAGAAGGACTGGGATTATTAAGGTCTTATAAAGGGTCACTTAAGTTGTTCGAGAGAGGGCTTTGCTACTCAATTGCTTTCTTAGCCCAAAGAAACAGCGATTGGCAAGAGTTATTCTTCGTCTAATCTCAGCGCTGGTGTCATTGCCTGAGTTCATTGCGGAACCTATGTAGACAAAGTCCTGAACCACCTCAAAGTTATATCTGTCTATAGGAACACTCTGTCCGAGACGTCGCGTCGGTGTTGGGTGTCCTTTCTTGATGACAGCATATACTTTGTCATGCCCTCATTGATCGCCAAACCCATCTTCGCCGCCTCCGTCTCAATACTCACGAACATCCCGCTGCATTCTGCCGATTATGTCGATGTCGTCGGCGTAGGAGAGTAGATGGACGGACTTTTGAAAGATTGTGCCTCTGGTGTTAGCATTTGAGTTTTGTACTATTCTTTCAAGAACGATGTTGAAGAAGTCACATGACAGCGCATCGCCTTGTCTAAATCGTTTTTTGACATCGAAGGTCTCGGTGAGTTCTTTACCGACCTTGATGGAGCAGCGTGCATTCTCCATTGTCATCCTGCACAAACGGACGAGTTTGGCAGGGATGCCAAAACTAGACATTTCTCTGTATAGCTCGTCATAGGCGGCCTTAAAATCGATGAAAAGGTGGTGGATATAGATTTGGATTTCCTGGGTTTTCTCCAAGATCTGCCGCAGTGTGAATATTTGGTCGATGGTAGACTTTCCTGGCCTGAAGCCACACAGATAAGGACCAATCACGTTGTTGACCAAAGACTTCAGGCGTTCACACAGCACGGCAGATAAGATCTTGTAGGCGATGTTAAGAAGACTAATACCTCTGTAGTTGGCACAGTTCACAGGGTCTCCTTTCTTGAGGATCGGGCAATCAATGCTGAGGTTCCATTCATCGGGCATACTTTCCTCCGACCATATTTTACAGATGAGTTGGTGCATACTCCTAACCAAGTCATCGCCTGCTGCCTTGAATAGTTCGGCGGTTAGACCATCTGCTCCAGCGGCTTTGTTGGACTTAAGCTTAGATATGGCTATCTTCACTTCGTTCAGGTCGGGTGGACGGAATTGTTGGTCTTCATCGTCCAGGTTGAATGGTGCATTCTGCCTGACAGCGGGATTTAGTTCGTCATCTCCGTTAAACAGTCTGCAGAAGTAGTTCTTCCATATCCTCAGCATCGACTGCGATTCTAATATGATGTTCCCTTGGTCGTCCTTGTGGGCTTCGGTTCGGGCTCTGTAGCGTCGGCAGGTACGTACCCTTTGGTGAAATTTCCGAACCTCTTTCCTGCTGTAACATCTCTCTGTTTCCTCGATCGCGCGCTTCTCGTGCTCTTTCTTTTTTGTCCTGAGAAGCCGGTGTTCGTCTCTTCTTTTCTGCGCGTAAAGCTCACGAGCAGCCCTTGTCTTTCTTTGCAGCGCCGCTTTGTATGTCTCTTGTTTCGCTGCATGTGCTTGCCGGCACTCTTCGTCACTCTTGGTTGTTTTGAGAGGAAAATTCTTCGGGTAATTTTTGGTCCCGTCTGCATAGACGGTGAATAGAGGGAACAACGATGAACTGTATGGGCTGTACTTAGCAAGAAGAGTGAAGGTCCAACAACTGAGGTGGCTGGGTCATGTAGAGCAAATGGACGTGAATGCTCCGGCCCGGAAGATCTTCGAATCCACACCCAAAGGACGGCGCAGTAGAGGAAGACCGCGACTCAGAAGGCGCACGCATGTGGAAGGGAACCTTAACCAACTTAGCGTGCGAAATCGGAGACAGCTGGCCAAAGATCGTGCTGGCTGGAGACGCTGGTTTCGGATGACTTCATCTATGAGTCCAATCAAATCCGGGTGTTGTTGCATTTGTGTGATCCTGGAGTTTTAAAGCCTGCCTCTGTTCTATGATTTCGAGACGTGTATGCTTTGATACACTAAGCACGGGAAAGATTCCCTTAAAGTCGCTTAAAATCGACCACCCTGCAAACGAGACCACAGTATCATTTTCAAACTCCCAGCAGATAACGCAGCACAAGACCACCTGCTCTTCGCACATTCTAGAAAAACTCTCAAAGCCATTTGGTCCCAAAATACAAAAGCCAGGATAATAAGTAATTCCATGAATTTGTTCGGCCCCCCGCATACCTACCCCCTATCAATGTCGGACATTGCCACAAAAGTTACAATATCTCCATGGCAGTACTCCGATGAACTCGATGAAAGGTTTATTCATTGCATTCCTTAACCATAAAGCGAAACGAAACGGATACTCGATCAGAACAATACAAAATAGAATCCAATTCGTCTCACATTGTATGCTCAAATTGCCAACAAAGGCGAATCGTTATGATGCAGCACAGTAGCACTGAGACGAGGTATCCTGCCTCCATACCATCTTTAAAATTTTATTGTTCTCTATGTCGCCATCGATTTATCCAATTGAATCCAAAATGCTTCTTACATTATCATCAAATGGCTGGTGGGGGACATGAAGACGAGAAGTCGAGGAAAACCGAAGGAAATCCATCAATCGACTGAAGATTGGAAGAATAGATATTGCCGCTTCAACTTGGCTCCTGCAGCTGGAAATTCCAAGGATATATAAGGATGAAAGTTGATGCTTCCACGTTCGAATTCAGCACCACTCTTTCCAGCGGGCTTAATAATTTTAAACGAAGACGACGCTATTTTTAAAGCCATTCTATTGGGATTTGGCATGGAAAGGAAAACTCATATCGCTGTGTGAAAATGTTATTTCCTTGAAATGTTCCTTAGGCATATTATCTTCAGGATAATAGAATTTTTGTTCGCTTGCCTTCGTCCTTCCGCGTAATTCAGTTAGAAGAAAATATTCTCCTTCTCTTGGTATATTATTTTAATCATGAGCCACTCGATGCATTGTAAGTTTTACTTTCCTTCGTTGAATTTCAATCAAAATTCACTCGCTAAGGACGAAGAAGGGAATATTAAATTAAAAATTCAATGCTCAGATGCAGTCAATTGAATAAAAATTGACCTCCACTTCCGGCCATTGATAGTATTGAGAACATTTCCATGGCTAAAGAGCATTCGATGAAAAAAACACAGTCACACTGTTGAGGGGTGACCCAATGTGCAAAGGATCAGAAGGCAATTACTGCGATTAAATAGAGTTTTTTTTTTGTTGTTGCTGTGATGGCTCTCTTCTAAGAAATTCCAAAAGACTTTGATACTTTCAGCTGTGTTTAGGAATTGATTTTATCCTCCTTTTGGCGGAACAAATGACAATGGCTTCATGGTGGTGGTTGTGGTGGTGGTGCAAACTTTTAATGAACTTCCAGCAAATTTAAGTTAATTCTTACAATTTTTGTCCAGGCATTTGCCGACCATCGACCCACTCGGTATCGCTGTAAATGAATGCATAAACAGGGCGGATTTTTACCCTCACTTGACATTTAAGTGCAATTTTATTGGGTAATGATGCTGGAGACACGAAATTGGGGTATTGGGGCAAGGTATATACACAAATTACATTTTGTATAAAATTTAATAGAGTTTTGTCGAGGTCGGTGAGGTGGACACAATAAGGAAGGGAACAACAGGACCGACGAGTTCGTTGGAAATTTGAGTGACACGGGAATTGATGGTGAATCTGAAACGTAAAGCAATAAAGTGAAATAAGTCCTGGGCAATCTTTAATGAAATACTTAAGTTGCCGGTTGCCCGAAATCTACGTATAAGGTCAGTCGACAAACACCACCTTTTACCAACCCTTAATTGACAAAGTCAATTCGCCGTACAAATATGCTTGGCTGTTGTTCGATTAGGGTAACCAACTTGGCGATTCCCGGTGTTGTAACTATGAATGCTCAATTGTTCTTATTTTATCTCATCGTGGTAGCCCCCGGGTAATGATAATTTAGACCTAGACTTGTCTTTCTAAACTTGTAGCAAGATTATAATGCGTTGTCGCGAATCACTGGCCGATGAGTCTCAGAAGTATTAAATGAGGAGGACGGCGAATCGACGACGGATTCAGGACCCACGCTACACGTACCATAGAAATCTGACGATACACCGACTTATTCCAAACAATTAAAGTCCTTGAACTGGAAATAGAAACATAATTTCCTGGCTGCGAAGCCGGTAATAGAAAAGTGTGTCCTAACAGAAATATAGCTACAAATGAACAGTGGCGGGCGGCGCGCGGTGAGAGTTATTAGAGGACAAGAGTTTACTTCTCTCCTTTTAAAATTCCTGAATCTGACGGCATTTATCCTACAGTCTTGAAAAAAAAGTATTGGGCTTTAACGGCCCATATAGGGCCAAAAACCTAGCTTCTCCAACCACGTTCTTGTGCGAAGTGGGAGGAACCTACAATTTGACGCCGAATCCGAACGTCAAATTTTTTGAGAAGCTCTTGGATGTTTGTCAGACGTTCGCAAGAGGTGGGATAGTGGAAAAAACTTTAGATGTTACTTGGCCACGGCGGGAATCGAACCGGGGACCTTTCGATTCCGACACACTAACCACTAAGTCACTGCGCCCGCACTCTTGCAAAAGGGTATAGAAATGTTCGTCACAATGCTAGGATCAGCGTTGCTTTGGGACATATTCTTCTAGCTTAGAGGAAAACAAGTCAGGGGAAGCGCACCTGTGACATTTACAAAAGCTTTAGGACTTCTTATTCCTATTATCTGTTAAAAGACTTTGCCTTGAACAATTGATTTATGTCCGACATGAGCCGAATATTCCAGCATCGTTGAGTAAACTTGGCACCCATAAATGAAGGTCCACTGAGATGGCACTGATCGATCTAACGTGTAGGGTGCGTTTGGAAATCTGACTTTTTGCAGAATTAAGTCTGCCATGCCATCGAAGGGCATAGAACTTAAAGGTAGAAACAACGTGTGAAAACACCAAAATTCGAATAGCTGACCTTCAGGCTTGTAGTAGAGTAGAGTCACACTCGACGCTGCAATTGTTGAAAACCCACTTCTGCAGACAGTTTAACGTTAAAGACGACCCGAATTCCACCTAAACTTTCTTTGCACCCAACCAAAGTGAGGATAGCAAAACCTATATCTGGATTCGATAGCATGCTAATAAAAATAGCAGGAGTGGACTTGGAAGAAGACATCTACGAACCCATTTACAAGATTTGGTAGAAGGAAAGTGTATCTGAGGACTCGAACCTCGGTGGCGCAGGGACATAAGTCCCCTGGATATAACCCCCCCTGCTTGCGTCCACTGTTTGGTTTGAAGTAGGTGCAAGGGCAGATTGTTGAAAGCAGCACCAATGGATCGCCAAATTGGCCTTATTTCACTTTCACATCATTTGGTGAGACATAAGTCCCAACTTTTACTTTTGCGAGTTATGTCCCACTTAAGTGAGACATAAGTCCCAAAAGAAAAAGTTGGGACTTATGTCCCTGCGCCCGCAATTTCTCGGCCTGAGAGTCCTAACTCCTCTATTTTTCCTCTTTCTGTCGCTGTCAAAGTCTTTCCTTAACTCAGTTTTTGTTAACTAAATAAAAACTGTTCTTTTCAAAGCTTTTTTAAATATACTTAACACAACTTTGAAAAAAATCGCTGATGTCAACTCCTGCAACGAAATATTCGCAATGGCCTCATCCTAGTGGCGCATCTTTTTATGCGCTTTTCAAGTAGTTCATTGGTTGATCTTGGGAAATTCCTGCGGTAGTTTCTTATGTACCCTTTAATTTTAGGACTTACTGTTGGGAAAGTATGTACCCAGGTAGTAAAAGTTTCCGGGTATAAAATTTCCAACAGATATAAAGACTGAAAATCGATTGCAAAATGTATGGCCTCATACTTGTGATCGCCAGTGTACAAACGAACCAACGGTTTTATATATTAAAATACAAACGCAATCTTAAACTTTTTTTATGATCTGTCAATTTCAAGGCGTCAGCCAATGTTTACATTTTTAGCGTGTTAAAATTCACAAACGCAGTAGAGGAACACCTCGCCTTAGGTGGCGCGCGCAAGTTGAAGGGGATCTCAACCAACTTGGAGTGCGCGACTGGAGGCAGTTAGCCAAAGATGTGCTAACTGGAGAGGCGTATTGGTTGAGGCCCAGGTCCACCCCGGACTGTAGCGCCACCTAAGTAAGTAAGTAAATTCACAAACGAGCAACGTTTGGAAATTATTAAAAATAAATTACTTCCGGAAGTCTGAGTAGGTGATCGCAACTTTATGTGCAAATTCCATCGAAAAATCATCTTCAGCGATGAAGCTCATATTTGGCTTAATGGCTTTGTCAATAAGGAAAATACGCGTTATTGGACAGAAACAAACCCACATGTGCTTTAAGAGACAAACCAACGACCATACCACGTCGAGTTAATCGGTTCTCGTCAGATCACCGTAACTAAGAACAACCGCGTGTCGTTGTCACCGCAAGGTGTCTATTTCATGTCAGAACTGTGATTCTTCCGTATTTTTTTGGCGATGAAAATGATCGCCATGTTACGGTCAATAGAGTTCACCATGTTTGAAGGCTATTTTTCGCCGGGATTGGATGGTCTTGGCATCAGTGATGTGTGGTTCCAACAAGATGGGGCCACAGGAAACACAGCTGGTCAAACAAATGATCTATTGAAGCGGAAATTCGGTAATCGTGTGATCTCGAGAAAAGGTCCGGTCCAATGGCCGTCTCGTTCATCCGATTAAACGCCGTCGGATTTCTTTTTATGTGGTTACGTTAAGTAGTAGGTTTTGTGCGAACAAGCCCACAATGTTAGAGGAGTCCCGGGACAATATCGAACGCGAAATGGGAAACGTTCCGGCCGATATTTTTGTGGAAGAGTGATGCACAATTGGCTCCAACGAATTGATCGCTACAAATGCGATCACGTTGGTCATAAAAACGAGATCAATTCCATACTTAAATGTAACATGTCTACTACACCTGGAATAAATTTCAGCCCAATATTTTAATTATTCTGTGTTCTATTTGAATACAAAATTGTAATGTCCTAATTGAATAACCAGATATAACAATTTTTTTTAAAAAATTACTTTCAAAATATGTACATTTCCTGAATCTTCAAATATGAACTTCTGAATGGCCAGTTTGATGTGCCTCTTGTCGTTTTTGAAACTTTTTTTATTTCATTGCCACAATGAACAGTTTGTTCTTAATATTTTTCTAAGTACGGCCCTACAGTCCTTGCAGAAAGACGTTGATTCCGGTATTGAATGATCGCAAATTGAATTGAATTTAACTCCTCAAATTTGACATCAATACCTTCAATATTCGTGGGTTAGGTTTTTCCATTGACTTTTGTTGATATTAAGAGAACTCACCTGCAAAGAAAAAAAGAAGAAATTTATGTATAAGTAAATGACATTTAAATTTTTGAAATAATATATACGAAAAGGTTTAAAATTGGACTCTAACGTCTTCAAGAATTTTAATCATAGCTGTCATGTTCCCGAAAACCAGACTGTTTTGGGGATATCCGAAAATATTGATAAAGATAATTTAAGATTTGATCTGAATACGAATTGGTCGAAAATCGGTTGCCGAAAAGCGCTGAAGGTTTTTGGTAACAGGAATGAGGTTTGCTTTTTTGTTTTGTCGGGGTGCGAGGCTTTCTACACTGGAGTAGTCAGACTCAATACTGGTCCATGGTACTACCAGGTAGACACACCACTTTCACTGTTTAAATTTACTCGTTTTCCTTAGAAAGACAAAAAGGCTCAATGATAAGGAGCTTAGGTTTACCGCACTCATCACATCAACACTAAATACCTGCCACCTGATACGAGCAAAAGCAGCTGCTTTAACCTAGCACCTTAAGATGCTGGGCAAAAGCATAATTGCCGGTAAGAACGCCAGTAATTTGTCTGCAGTCTTTTCTGTTCAGAGACAACAAGATTGTCGCGGATTTTTTACAGACGTGGGGGAGAATTCGTTTAGTCTGTCTGCACCTTGGAGAGTTATGCCACCTGCGATTGTGTTCATATGCAACCCAACCGTCAATGGAAGCCCTGACCGAGCATATAGGCAGACATAATGCCGGTTCAGGTCCTGAGAAGTCTTCCTCTGAGCCCTGTCTAGCAAGTTTATCGGTGATCTCATTTCCTGTGATCCCGTTATGACCTGGGACCCAGGTAAGCCTACGTGAACCTTCCGACCGAATTCAGAGGTCTTCCGGTCACGAACTATTTTGGAGGCGGTTGAAGGGTTGAGCAAGGCCTTAAGGCTTGACTGTGGCTACAGGCGTCGATACTCCGCCCCCTCCACCTGTTCCTCACAACATAGAGCCTTATTGCGAAGATCAATCGACAATTGATAATTGACTATTTTCAATGTGTGCTATTGTGAACGAACAATTCTAAAGGATTTTATCAATCGCAGTCAATTAAAAAATGCGATTGACAAAAATACCTGATGAATCGTTCGTTCACAATAGCACACATTAAAAATAGTCAATTATCAATTGTCGATTGATCTTTGCAATAAGGATCATAGTCCATACCTATTGGGATAGCATAAGTCTCCGTTTGGAAGAACGACGCATGTTTGCCTAACGATAACAAAAGTCTGATGTTGTCGCTCTCCGTGAAAACACCAGTACCAGATCCTTGATCGGTTTTAGAGCTATCCGTGAAGATTCGACTGCATTACTTTTCAGGCTCAAAGTCTCGCCGGAGCCAGTCTTGAACACGAGGAAAGTCGATTTCGTAATTCCGCATCATCCGAGCTTTCGGTGTCATTGCATCAGACGGCATATCCATAAGACAGGAGTTGAAGAACAACCGTCGCGCAAGTTCATCAAATTTGTACCAAAAGCCACCTTTTATTAAACGTGAGATAGATTTGTTTGTGCAACCCATGATGTAAACATCAAGTGGCGGTAGGTTCAATTATGCATCTAAGCCGGAGACAAGCGAGCTAGGGATAGGCCCCGTGCAGCCGAGACATGCCTTCCCTTGGAGTTTGGCGAAAGCAGCAGTAACGTATTTACGTGAAAGCTAATTCCACCCAACAACCGATGCATATGCTAGAAATGATCTTATCGTAGCCGTGTAAGTCCATAGGACTCTTTTCGGTGATAAACCCCATGTCTTGCCGAAAATGCCTTTGCATTGCCAGAAAAGCGACAGCGCTTTGGCAGTCTTCAGCTCAACAACCAAAGAAGTTTGCTATCCTGGATGACTCCCAAATATTTTGCTTCATTGAAGAGTTGGACTCTGACGTCTTTTAGCACTGGCTGAGTCAACCCGATCAGCTGCCTCCTTCTCGTAAAGAGAACAACCTCAGTTTCGAGAGGATTGATTGAGAGTCCATTCCTAGTGCACCATTCGTCGATCACATGACGTTAGAACTGTTGAGAGTGTTCAACAGAGTCGACCAGCATGCACCACAGCAGTGGAGACAGAACGCCATTTTGCGGGCAACCTCTGTTTACCCCCGCCATCACATTACGGCCACAATCTGCGCCCGCAATCAACGCTAGCACCAATGACTTATCTACGCCATCTTGTCTTGTTTGGCAACACATGTTGTCAAAAGTTGCATTGCCAAAGGCACCCTCAATATCGATAAAAATGCCCATCGCGTATTCTTTCTTGTCAAGCCCTCCCTCAATTTTACCAACTAGATTTTGGAGCGCGGTCTCGCAAGATTATCCGCGTTGATAGGCGTGTTGCATCGCAAAGCAATTTTGCGCAAAATGAAGCTTGACCAGCATTTCCATGCTTTTTTGCAAGAAGGAAGTCAGACTAATTGTCTGAAGCTCTTGGCGAGTGAGTAGTCAGTTCTGCCAATTTTTGGTATAAATGCCACTCCAACTGTATACGCCAGGGTGTTGGTATGTATACCAATGCCAGGACAGCGGTGAAGATTCTCTTCATAGTCGGTAGCAACTGGTGTGTACCTGGCACCAGCATGGCTGGTTATATTCCGTACGTACCGGGCAACTTGAAGCCGTCAAACGCAACAGCGTATTTGATAGCCCCGTCCCTTACCACAACCATCGCAAATTCGCCAGCTCCGCGGAGTTGTTTGCCTCAGCTCACTCGTAGTCTCGATAATCGGGGCTGGTTGTGGGCCAATTGTTATCTGTTTACCCGGAAAGTGAGACTCCAGCTGATGACTAAGAGTTTCCACTTTCGTCTCAGTGAAGCTTTCGTCGTGATTCCAATTTGGCTGTTTTTCCCTTTTTCAGAACTTTAGCCACCCTACTAGTTTCAACCAGTGTTTCGATCTTTTCGCAGAAATTCCTATAAGAAGCACTTTTCGATACCCGAATTAACCTCTTATATTCTTTCTGTTTCGATCGGTAGAGATTCCAGTCTGCCTCCAAATCAGTCTTGAGTGACCTGTTTAGAAGTTTTCTAGCTTCTCAACAATGTCTATTATCAATGTCAAAGTCTAATTCGTCGATTTGACAACTGAAACACTCAGATTGAATATTGAGATTTTTAATAAGACAAATCCATTTTACATTTGAAGATTGAAGTTTTCAATCTAACAACCAATTAGACAACTGCAATTTTCAATATGACAACTTAAATTTTCGTATGAAGATCGAAATACACTAGGACTCTCAGGCCGAGAAATTGCAAGGAGGCTAAATAAAAGTAATACTGTTGTAAACAGTTATCTTGCGGATGCACAACACTATAGGAAACATCAAAAAAGGACGCACGGCAGAAGCAACAACATTGCGAGAACAGCGGGTTATTGTACGGCTTGCCTCAAATTCTACTCCAAGGGCCAACAGCGGAGTATCAGCCAGCATAGCAACGGTTCGAAGGATAATACGAAAAAGTGGTACTATACAGAGAAGAAAACTTAAAAAGAAACTTTTTTTGAGGCAAGTACACAAGGAGCATCGAATGCATTTTGCAAGAGAACATGTCGCTTGGAGCAGTGAATGGAAACGCGTTGTCTTTTCGGAGATGAAAAAAAGTTTAACCTTGACGGCCAAGATGGTTACAACTTTTATTTCCTTGATCTAAGAAAGGAGGAGCTTATTTTGCCAAGACATCAAAGCCGTACATCAGGTTTAATGGTGTGGGGAGCTGTTACCCTCTATGGCTCAATCGAGTTGGAGTTTTTGTCCACAACAATGAACGGACACAACTACAAATGTTTGCTGGAACGGTTATTTCCAAAAGTGAAAAACATTTTCGGACCCCTGTCTTGGATATTCCAACACGACAATGCCCCTATCCACACTTCCAGGGATGTTAGAAGTTGGATTCAATCAGAAGACGTGGAACTTTTGCCATGGCCTATTCAGTAAAACACAATCGAAAATGTTTGGGCATAGTTATCTCGTAAAGTGTATGAAGGCGACAGATAATTTGAAGACAAGGACACTTTAATCGAAGCTATTCGGGATCCCTGGCCTAAATTTTTCTTAATTATTTAAAAAAAAACTGTACGATTCTATTCCAAACCGTCTTATAGAGGCTACTCTTTATTAATATAGAAAAACATAAAAAATAAATGTTTCAAGACCAAAAATTGTTAACTTTTAACTAACTCATTTTTTCCTTTCTTTCGAAGATTTTGCATGTGGCCTCATCCTAGTGCGCATCTTTTTATGTGCTTTTCAAGCAAAGTTCGCAGAACGATAAAATATGATTCGTGTTCTCATGAAAAGTTCGCAAGGGAATTTGATTTCTGATTCGATCGCGAACCTTATTTTTCGATTCGTTTAAAAATAAAATTCGTTTTCAGGATCGAATCAAATCTGTTGCGATCTATTAAATATAGTTCGTTCCCGAATTTATCACGTGCGAACTATTGGAAATCCGTTCGCGAACTGTTCGAATAAGAAAAAAAAACTAATTTTACATGAAAATTATATTACATATTTTAATATTGAAAGAACATAAGTTAAAAGTATTTTTATTGCATACCACGATTTTGGAATATATTTGCATTCAGTTTAACTAACAAAACATTATTTATTGTTTTCTTTGGATAATTTGATCCTATTTTTTATCAAAAAAAACTGATAGAACCCGTTCAACAGAGATTTGAGTTGATGGCACTGCCAGCTACAATCAAAAAAATCACTCTTCTTCATGTCAACTAAGACCGATTTAAAAAAAAAAAAAAAAAAAAAAAAAAACGGTCTTAACTGACATAAAGAAGAGTAATTTTTTGAATGTTGCTGGCAGTGCCATCAACTCAAATCTCTTTTCTCTCTTCGAACTGACACACTTCCACTTCCACTTCCTGATGGTTGCTCATTAACGCCCGAATCATTAAAATTGACACTATGTACTGTTGTATAGTGTCTTTATATATTCTGTTACTTTTCCTTTCAATTTTCTCTCACAAAGTAAGCAAATTGATTCGTCAGCTTCTTCATTATAAGAAACCTATTAATTTAACTGAAATGTCTTTATTTTCCCAAATTTCAACCAAAATAATAACTATTGAAAATATAAATCGCTTCACAACCCTACTGAACGGATACTTGATAGAGAATGATTTGTTTTATGGATCTTTACGGATCCTTATCGTGAGCGAACCATATTTTATATGATTTTTTTTTCCGATCTCTCACAAACGAGAGATACAGAAAAAAGGATACAGTTCGTTCATGAAAGAATTATACATTTTTAAAGATCGAACATTTTTTATGGTTCGTAAGAACATCGATAAAGAACGATAAAGATCCTTTTTTATCGTTCGAGAGCGATATTTTACGAACCCTATTTTCAAGTAGTTCATTGTTTGATCTTAGGAAATTCCAGCGGCCGTCTCTTATTAACCCTTTAATTTTATGACTTACTGTTGGGAAAAAAGTAAGTCATAGAGTTCTGGGTATAAAATGTTCAACAGGAATAAAGACTGAAAATAGATTGCAAAATGTATGGCCTCATCCTTGTGACCGCCAGTGTATTCAATCGTGCAAGCTTGCTTACTTACTTAGGTGGCGCTATAGTCCGGGGTGGACCTGGGCCTCAACCAATACGCCTCTCCAGTTAGCAAAATCTTTGGTTAACTGCCTTCAGTTGCGCACTCCAAGTTGGTTGAGATTTCCCTCCACTTGCGCGCGCCACCTAAGGCGAGGTCTTCCTCTACTGCGTTGCCCCTCCGGGTTGGAATCGAAGACTCTTCGGGCCGGAGCGTTGGTGTTCATTCGCTCTACATGTCCTAGCCATCTTAGTCGACTGATTCACACTTCTTTGACCAGGTCGATGTCACTGCACAGTGCACAGCTCGTAGAGTTCGCTGTTGAATCTCCTCCTTCAAAGCCCGTCAACGCAAACAGGACCGAAAATCACTCGAAGAATTTTGCGTTCGAAAGGCCAAGAAGATCTTCATCCGCTTTTGCTAATGTCCAGGCTTCTGCGCCGTAGAGCAGGATTTTGATGATGAGGGTCTTATAGAGTCTCCTTAGTTTTTCTAGACAGGGCCTTACTAATCAATTGCCGTCTTAGGATAAAGAAAAAGCGGTTGGCAACTGTAATTCTTCGTTTGATTTCAGCTGTGGTGCCATTATCAGAATTAATAGCGCAGCCGAGGTAGACAAAGTCCCTAACTACCTCAAAATTATAGCTGTCTATCGTGACGTTCTGTCCGATTCGTCGATGTTGTGTATCCCTTCTTGTTGACAGTATACATGTTGTTTTGCCCTCATTCACCACTAAACCCATTTTGCTGCTTCTGTGCTAATACTTGCATACGCACCAGTGACAGATCGCTGTGTTCTGCCAATTATGTCAATGTCGTCAGCATATGCAATTAGTTGCACAGACTTTTGCAAAATTGTGAATCTAGTGTTGGCTTGCGAGTTTCGCACGTATGATGTTGAAGAAGTCATATGACAGCGCATCACCTTGTCTAAATCCTTTTTTGACATCAAAGGTCTCGGTGAGATTGTTTCCGACCTTTATGAAGCAGTGGTCGTTCTCCATCGTCATTCTGCAGTTTGGCAGGGATGCCAAAACTAGACATGGCTCCGTATAGCTCGGCTCTATAGGTGCTGTCATATGCGGTAGGGTGCGCCTTATTTTGAAACTTTTGATATTACCTTCTCCCAACCCGCTAATCGGTTCTTTCACATGAACAAACAATTCACAAAAAGAACTATCCAAATCGGATAACATTTAGGGGTCGCTACCAGGCTTTGAAAATACAAAAAATCAGTTAATCAGCTGTTTTTTTTTTTTTTTTTTTTTTTTCAAAAGTCAAGAATTTTTCAAATTTAAAATTTCCCTTGACTTAAAATAAAGGTCTTAGAGCTCCAATCAAAACACAACGAACTAGTTTGAAACATAATATAATTGTTGCATTTGTCTGCTGCTGCTGAGACCGGTCGGCTCTTATAAGCGTTTTTCAGCAAATTTTTATTAAATTACGGTTCTATAATTGTTCTGCCTTTGTGAATAAAACTGTGAATTGAATAGTGAATATGGCGATAACTAGTTGTAGTTCTAACGTTGTCACTAGACAAAAAAACCGAGATTTGGTTAATTGGACAAATATCATCAAGTCTTAGTGAAAGAATGTTACCTTCCAAGAAGGAAGTTATTTCATTGTTCTTCTTTAATTACAAAAAAGTGTTAAAACAAAACATTAAAGAAGCATGTCCGTTCCACTGCTAACAATGTAATAGAAATCTGGCTCGAGGCCCGTATTCCGACAAAGCGGGATGATCATGTGGTTGATAAAGTGGAACTCATTTTCAGAGAATGGGAGAAATTAAAAAAAAAATAAAGACAACAAGGCGAAGCGTTCAGACGGACTGCAAAAAAAAGAGGAAGACTGGAAGGAGGAACTAGGTAATCTATTCGATATTGCCCATGCTAACGCATTAGGAATGATCAAAATTGAGGAGGACAAGATGTTTCTAGCTGCACAACGTGAAAAGGGGCGTCGCGGGAAAATTGGTAATATTGATTCAACTCTGGCGAAAAAAGAATTGTTCTTGGCGAAAAAAAAAGAAAATTTAAAGAAGAGGAGGCAACTAGAAGAGAAAGAAATAAAGTCTTGCCAAGAGAGGGTAATTTTTGCTTCATCATCTGATTCAGAGGTGGAAGTAGATCCTGAACATCGCAGAGTCATTGATCGACCAGTTCAGTCGCCATCCGGAGTTCCGCCTTCAAAGAGAGGTCGAAAGAAAATATTGGATGAAAACTTGGCGGCTAGACTTGACGTTACTAAGGTAAGTGATCGGAATGCAGCATTGGTTCTAACTCCTGTGCTTAAACTTCTCGGACATGACCCCGCAGAATACAATGCCAATCCAAACGCCATTCGTCGAGAGCGTGCGAAGCACCGTTTGCAGATTGCTGAGAGTTTAAAAGTTGAATTGACCCCAGAAGCTCCATTGACAATTCACTGGGACGGTAAACTTCTGGAGGATATAGTTGGAAGTGACATTGTTGAACGCCTTCCTATTTTAGTAAGTGGAAAAGGAATAGATCAACTTCTAGGAGTCCCGAAGTTAAGTTCTGGCACAGGTGAGGCTGCAGCAACGGCGGTCTATGAGGCAGCAGCAGAATGGGGAATCTGCGATAAGGTAAAGTGTCTGGGATTTGACACTACATCAGTGATACGGGAAGAAGAAATGGGGCGTGTATTCTTTTGGAACAAAAAATGGACAAAGACATGCTGTGGTTGGCATGCCACCACCACATCTACGAGATCATGTTGGAAGCAGTAGTTATGACAGCACTAGGGCCAGCACAGGTCCAGACATCCTTATTTTTAAACATTTCAAGAAATCCTGGTCTAACATCGATCGGAAAAACTACGAAACAGCATTGTCCAATGAATTTGCCACAGCCGCAGTTATTGAAGTCTCAGAAGAAATGATTGCCTTTTCAAAATCTCAGCTGCAAGAGTTCCAACCTCGAGATGACTACAAAGAACTTCTGGAACTGACAATCATATTCTTAGGAGAACTTCCTCTGAAAGGAGTATCATTCAAAGCTCCGGCTGGACTACACCGTGCTAGATGGATGTCCAAAGCTATCTACTCTCTTAAGATATGGATGTTTCGTAGTCAGTTTAAGCTAACAAAGAGAGAAGAACATGGAATTCTTAATATTTGCCTCTTTGTTGTAAGACTGTATGTTAGGGTCTGGACGACTGCCCCTGATTCTACGTCAGCTCCACGAAATGATCTTGAGCTGATCCAAAACCTTGACAACTACAAAAAAGTAAATTATGTTATTTCAAGGGTTGCTCTTCAGAAGTTCCTTGGACACCTCTGGTACTTGTCGGAAGAACATGTGGCTTTTGGATTTTTCGATGATGGAGTCTCCAATGAAACAAAAAAGAAGATGGTTTCCGCCCTCGAAATTGAGGGAGTAGAGAACCCCTTAAAGCGAATAACTGTCGACATAGCCAATATTCAATCAAAAGGTTTCGAGGATTTCGTGAGCTCAAATACACGCCGATTCTTCAATATCACAGGATTATCTTCACAGTTCTTGACTAAGGATGTGGTTGAGTGGCCCAAAGACAGGGTATACAATGAAGTGAAACATGAAGTACGCAGCATGAGAGTAGTCAATGACATCGCTGAGCGAGGAGTAAAGTTTATGGATGGCTACAACAAGCTACATACTACGAGTAACAACGAAGAACAGAAGCAGTTTCTATTATTGGCGGTTAAAGAATATAGAAAGAAGTATCCTGACAGGAAGAAATCAACATTGCTGAAGTGAAGTTATCATCTTAATTTAATTTATCCATTAATTTATTACTTGTATTTATGTTTTTTTTAAATAAATTAAATCTAATTTATAAACCAAATTTTAATTGTAACTTTTTATAATTTATCCATATCCAGGATCACCCTGCAAAGTTTGGTGGGTGGTAGCGACCCCTAAATATCATCCTATTTGTATAACATTTTCAGAGAATTTTTTTTTCATGAGAAAGAACAAAATGACGGGTTGGGACGGTCATAATTAAACAATTTTTTTTTTTGGTTCAAATAAGGCGCACCCTAATATGCGGCCTTAAAATCGATAAAAAGATGGTGGGTATCTATTTGGACTTCTTGGGTTTTCTCCAGGATCTGCCGTAGTGTGAATATCTGTTCGGTCGTGGACTTATCGGGCCTAAAACCGCACTCTTAGGGACCAATCAGGTCGTTGACGAATGGTTTCAGGCGTTCAAACAGTACAACAGACATAATCTAATAGGCAGTATTCAGGAGACTGATGCCTCTATAGTTGGCACAGTTTAGAGTGCCTCCTTTCTTGTGGATCGGGCAAACGATGCTGAGGTTCCATTCATCAGGCATACTTTCTTCTGACCAAATCTTGGAAACGAGTTGGTGTATGCTTTCCACCAGGTCATCTCCCGCATTGCAAGTGTAGTTTTCAATTTGACAACTGCTGTCATCAGATTGACAAATTTCAAATTTGATTACTTGATCTGACAACCAAAGTTGTCAATATGAAAAACAAGTGAATACGTTTTCATTTCAATGAAAAATGACTTAAAGAATTGTCAATATGACAGCATTTTTTGGTTCGGCGTAGCACAATAATCTGCAGCGGCGCCTTTTCTTTAACTGAAGTCACTTTTTGAAAAAAAAAAATCGTGTAAAACTTCAAAGCCGTAGACCGGGCTATTTTCTGACAATAAAAGCAATGGAGTGAGAGGGAAATGCCTGTTCACCCCAAAGTTCTCCAAAACAACCAAATATTTTAATAAAAACATTTTACCAACAATAGCATAGGTCAGGAAAGAACAACAAGTCTACAAAAAGCCCCAAACGACCATGTCTTTGTTGATCTCGGTAAACAAAAATGTTGGCCGAGACTCAACCTCCGAGAGAGAGAAATAAATCTTCAAGATAAATTTTTAATTCAAACGAAGAGAAAGCTTTCCTTCATCAACTTTTCGCCAGCAGGAAAATAAAAGAAAATTCCACGCTGAAGATGTACACAACACACAGACATTCAGCAAAGAAGAATATTTATCGCAATTATCGTACTCAAAAGGACTTTCACAAATTGTCAAAGAGCGCTAGAACGATAGAAAACTTTTAACATTTAAAGAATGAATACCGCCATTTTCTTTACACACAAAGGCGAAGGTCCTTTACTATTTTATGAAGACTTTCTTAAAATTCCTTCCAATTGGCCGGCACACAATCCAGTCTGAAACATACGTGCAGCCACTTCGCCAAAAACTCAATATGGAAGGAGGGCTCCTCTGAAAGATCCTCCTCTTTGATCCTGACACAGTTACTCATCGTTTTGCAAAATGCATAGGGCACACAAATTTCATGCATATAGTACCTGCCGATAGGTTTCTTTCATTCTACGATGGACATTTACTCGATGCATGCACTTTGACTGTCAAGGCAACGAGTAAACACCACATACCCACACGTACCCAAAAGGACAACAGATATCTTCTTTACACATGAGGAGGATACGATGCATAACTTGGGCTTTATTAGAGTAGTGCTGCAGAATGTTCTGGTGCCGTGTTTCGCAGGAGGAACTTTGTTCAAAAGCAGCACAAAAAACTACACACACAAACAGGATGAACAGTGTTGAATCCATTGAAATTGGATTTTATACTTTTTCCTTGCATATGAATATACTCGTACATAGTATAGGTACAAAAGGTTAAGGTTGTTCATCTGGTTGTCGTGCCGCTGCACAGTGTTTCAAGATACAGAATAAACCTGGATTCTTCCCTCCTGCTCGATGTTTGTAGGTCGAACAGAAAATGACATACCAGCGAACAGCAATTAGAAAGGGTTCTTCTTTGAGAAGGAGGAATTGCAAAATGCACTTAGGTTTACTTAAGGACCGCACTTGGTTTGGCATATTTGTGCAAATGTGGCGAGGGCACCCAGAGTGTTATGTGTGGCGACAAAACTTGCGCCGCGTTGCACTTTAAGTACTCAATGGGCGACGCGTTAAAGCAATTCCGGATTGACTTTACTTACCCAAGGTGCAAGGACAGACGCTGGAGATAGGTCCTTTTGATTGCTGGTATGTGTGGCATTTCGCTTTGATGCGCAATGTACTTGACAGAAGCAGCATTCCTTTTGTATGAATATTGTGTATTTAAATGCTACTTTATTGAATGTGAGAATACGTGGGGTTTGCTGTGAATATTTGACTTTGTTTGTTTGGGCGGCTCTGGGTTGGTTGATTTTATTGTACAAACCATGGATGTGGAAAATTGTCGCTCTTGCCGCCAATAATTTTAGTTGGTGTGACGAAGACTTTTAGATACTTGGCAACGAATGCTCCAAACATTTCAATACGTTTTATTCGGTGTAGTGAAATAAGGCCAAGTGAAATAAGGCCAATTGAAATAAGACCAACTTTCAAAAGTGTAACCATCAAGAAAATTGCAGATGCTTTCAATGCATCAGCATCAGTTGTGTTGTGCATCGGCATCGAAATTGATGCCGCATCAATGCGCATTTTGTTGGCGTTTCCGAATTTACCCATATTCGAAAGTAAAGCTGCACTGTACGTCGATAACCACTGTTTTCTCAGGCTAAGGATTCGAATGTAGACTTCGTACACTAGGACGGGATTTTTTATAGGACTCCCCTATGCCTTTTTAACCCTCCGATGAGCGGTGGCATATTAGGCGGTAAATGGAGCGTAAAGGGTCTGCCCAGACCCATACATATTAAATGCGTAATTTCAGGACAACGAACGGGAGATGACCAGAGATGCACTAAATGTGTGGGTGTGTGTTAGTATATGTGGCTCGAGTGTATGCATGTGGGTATGGTTGTGTAAAAATATGATAAAACGAATGTTTTAGTCCGTTTGAAAAGGTGCGGGTACATTAATTTATTACTAAATAAAAATACATTATGAAGAGCATTCTGGTTCGTCTCTCGTTGGCCACCTGGTGGTTTTCCGGTATAAATTATTCCTTTCAGGGGATAATTTGATACGGAATCGCAGACCCACCAAACCTTTATTCCGTATTTCGCGGCCTTACTCGGAATATATTGAGTAAACCTATTTCGTCCGCAATACGGAAATAACTGCTCATCGATAGTCACTTGGCAGTCAGGGGTGTATGCTCTCTCTAAATTAGCCATCAGCATGAGCCATACATCGTCTATTGCCACAGATTTGTTTTGTTGAAGGCTCTCCGCACGAGTGTTACCGTTATCGAAGCAGATGTATGTGGTCTAGTGCTTGAAATGGTTGAAGGACATAGTGCCTTTGTAGATGGGCATATTGTAACTCGCCCACAATTCTGCGAATTGGCGTGTAGCACACCAGCAAACATACCAAAGAAGGCATACATTTCGTCCTCGTTGGTCATCATCCAAACTCGCTGTTTCTTATTGGGATGCGCTTTGTACCATAGTCGAAAGAATTCCAAGGCTTTTCGATTAATTTTCCGCACTATAATGTTCACGATTTCGGGTGACAACAACGATTTGAAGATGGCTCGGTGATGCGGCAATGTTATTCGTAATGGCCCTTCTTGTAGTCGTTGGCACATTATGCGAACGTGGCCTTCCAGAAGGTGGTGGATTCGCATTCCATATCTTGCCATCTTTCAAACGGTAAGCCACTTCCTGAACAGGAGCACCCACGTAGTCTGGTGCAACAGCACTGGATAAGGGAATTGCCGTTGGTGCTTCTGTGTATAATTCCTCCGCATAATCATCATCGTTATCATCCAAAACGGCCTGTAACTCAATCTCTTGTTCAATATCAATATCGGATGCCTCATCCACATTTTCATCTTCGTCTGGCACGTAGTTTTGATCGTCCAAGTCGTCACCTGATTCGAGTGGGTCGAATTTCGACCCCATAATTTGTCCAATTTGCGTCTCAAGTCGCTCTCGTTCTTCCAGATTCAAATTTGGTGCATTAAGTTTACGAACCAAATTTGTCATAATATCAACCTCACTGCCTTCTCGCTCCATTTTACTGGAAACGAAAAACACGAAAAAATTGACACTCGAGTCAAACACTATTCACAACCGGCAACAAAATATCTCCTAAAATAATCACAATATCTCCTAAAATAATCAAAAACAGGGGGGCAGCATGGCCCCCACACGCATTGCACTGTTTATGGGATTTCCATATGGGATTTCCATAATCAGTGCAATGCCTATGGGGAGGCATGCTGCCCCCCTGCAACCCCCCTGCTCGGGATCACTGTTTGATTTGCAGTAGGTGCGAGGTTTAATTTTAGCACTTATTGCACTTTGAGTCCCCAAATTTGGGGACTTATTTCATAGTTGAATTTGGGGACTTATTTTATTATGAAATAACCCCCCAATTTGAAGTATGAAATAAGTCCCCAAAAACCCATGAAATTAGTCCCCAATTATGGGGGCTTATTTCATATGAAATAAATCCCCATCTCCATACAAATTTTGGGGAGTTATTTAATTTTTCATTTGGGGTGTTATTTCATTGGGGGGTTATTTCCTGCATCCCAGTATTACTAACCTGCAATTTTGTCGATAGAAAACTAAATAACACTTGAAAATAATCCAATATCAAATCACCAGCCAGTTTACTTACGATATTCGCACTATGAATCCTACGGATCTACTGTGGGTCTACTCAGACCCATGTGTGTATGATTCACGAAAGTCGTTTAAAATTAAATTTTTCCACTATAAATATATCGAAAACGTATTGTATACCGGTACTTTGTGTTCACCTCAGCATATTTGAAGAAGTCATGGACTGCTGCTACTCAGAAATACCAAGAAAAAAACTTAAGCACATTTAAAAATCGATTTGGTCTGACCAGACCCATACGCTCATCGGAGGGTTAATATACGCCGAGCCGCTAGTCGTCTGAGTTACACATAGCGCGGGCATAAAGGAAATGGGGAAAATGATGACAGGGGAGAAATCGATGCAAGTTGGTTTTAAATGTTTGTAGATTATAATGGGTAGGAAAAGTAGACCGTGGAAAAGCATTTCACATTCGTATTGAACGGCTAAGGAAAGATTTTTTGTATTTAACTGCAAGTCCGGAAAAAAGCTTGAGGGTGAACTGATGTGCATTCATGGCATGGCGGGTATTGCGGTTGAAATGTTCTAATGGTGGAACGCAGCTGGCTATTCGAGCACTTATGGCGGAAATACCGATAAAACAGGAATAGGCAGGAGACATTGCCCACGATGACTAAGAGCGGCAAGCGATTTTGCTATATCTTGATCGCTTACAAGTTTTATCGCGCGTTTTTTGTATTCTGCCAAGTAGCTCCAAATATGTGATTGGGGCACCGTCCCAGTTATGAGCGATGTACTCAAGTTTGCGGCGAATAAACGCCTTATAAATCGTAGCCAGATCAAAAGGAGTGAACAATTTCTTACATCGCTTGACGAAGCCTAGACATTTCGCAGCGTTATTGGCGACATCGAATATATCGTCATTCCAACGAAGGTTGTCAAGAACACACATAACGAGAATGAAAGGTATTTCGGTTTCAGCGATGCAAGTGCCACTCATGGATAATGGCAGACTGTTGAGGTTTCGCTTTAATGACAGAAGACAGCATTGTATTTTGGGAGCATTAAATTCCACCCTATTGGTTGTTCCTAACTGAGCGATGCCGTGAAGATCGGAATTTAATGAGTTTAACACACTTTGCCGTTCTAGTTCCATACTTGATGATGAGGGACGTGAACCAGGAAACGAATATGAAAAGCTGAGGGTAATGTCATCGCGAAGGAATGAATGGGATTAGAAGTTACAGGCAGGAGATCATTTATAAGAATGAGTGGGTCGGAGACATTACGCAGCCTTGGGGAAGACCCGCATTTATTTGGTGATTTACAGACTTATAACCGTCCAAAACAACCCGAATTGATCGGTCCAAAAGAGTATCATCGTTTCCAAATGCATACATTTTTGACCAGAGACCTTGATGCCAAACTCTGTCAAATGTCTGTGAAATATTAAGCGCAACGACCTTACTCTCACCGCCCTGGTGAAGAGATTGGTTCCACTTTTCGATTAGATAAGTCGTCAAATCACCTGTGGAAATGTTGCTGCAAAAACCGTACTGCCGGCCATTAAGAAGTTTTCGGGATTCAAGATATTTCATAAGTTGACGGTCAGTCGGCATTTCCATGAACTTGCAAAGAAGAGGGAGAAGAAATTCGCCTTTTTGGGACAGGCAGGACAAATGCTGTTTTCCATCTTCTAGGTAGGGTAATCTCAGTAATTAGATCCGTCCTAGCGTGGTAAATGAACGCCTTGTAATTCTCTGATAGAATAGATGAAGAAGTAATCCCCTATGTCTGTCTAAAAGAGATCTGCACAAATATTCACAACCTATCTAATAGAAAATCACCAGGTTATGATCTAATAACTGCCCAAATCCTGAAGGAACTACCCTTCATAGCACTGTTAAAGCTCAAGCTGATACTTAATGCTTGCTTTAAACAAAGATATGTTCCATATCTCTGAAAGATAGCAGAAATTACAGCTTTACCTAAACAAGGTAAGCCCCTATCAGAAGTCGCCTTATACAGGCCAATCTCACTTTTGCCTGTATTATCAAAACTTTTCGAAAAACTGCTTCTTAGAAGACTAGATAGAATCATAGACCAAAGAAGGCTTATTCCCACCCATCAATTTGGGTTTAAAAATAAACATTCGACAATAGACCAAGTGCATCGTATATTGTTCTTCATTATTCCTAGACGTTGCACAGGCTTTTGATAAAGTTTGGCATAAGGGTTTAGAGTATAAACTTCATAGGGATCTACCTAGACAGTACTATGAGATACTCAAATCTTATATAGCAAATAGATTCTTTAGAGTTCGCTATGGCACAGCGTATTCTGAACTCAATGAAATACAAGCAGGCGTTCTACAGGGAAGTGTTCCAGGACCCACCCTGTATTTATTGTATACTAGTGATATACCGCACGCGAATGAAACGATGATAGCCACATTCGCAGATGACACTGCCCTTCTATCAACTGATAGATGCGTGACTAGGGCAACAGAAAAGCTTCAAAATGCAGTTGCCGAGATATGTGACTGGTTGCGTCCATGGCGAATTCAACTTAATGAGTCAAAGTCAACCCACATAAACTTTACAAATAAAAAAATAACGAATGTTCCTGTGGTTATTAATAATCAAGTAGTTCCTTATTCTAATGTAGCTAAGTATCTGGGTATGAATCTGGATGCTAAACTGAAATGGAAAGAACATGTGAACAAGGAAGTAGGAGAGCTAAATATTAGGTATAGAAAACTTTATTGGCGTATGGGACATAATTCGGAAATGTCCACTGATAATTAAATCGTATTATACTCGTATAATCAGATACTAAAACCTGTTTGTACATATGGTGTCCAATTATTGCATCGTGATTTGCAAATTGATCTTGTAACGGAAGTAATTAAAAAGTAAGCAATTCGTCACAACGATCGTCTGCGGATAATAATAATAATATTTAGTTAGGGTATATTACACTGCGACATATTGGTCTATTGTGTCCCCTTGCTTGTGCCTGGGAGAGGTTCATGCCCTCTTTTAGAGCCCTCTCTAGATACTTCTTAGTGAAGCGTGTCGAGGCATTGCTCTGTTTTATCCTTGGCAGGTCACACTCCTTAGAGCACAGCGTCCAGTCCAGTTTCTTTAATGAATCTGAGAATGAGCTGTGGGTCCATGGTTTGTATGTCCTTGTCTGTTATTTGGTGCCTGCCCAAATATTTCATCCTTTTGTGGGCCAGTGCCCCACAGGATTCCAGTATGTGGTCTGGAGTTTCGGCGGTTTCACTGCAGAATCTGCAGAGCCCGTCCTCTGATATACCCATTTTATTCAGGTGCTCATTGAGTCTGTAGTGCCCCGTGACGAGGCCTGTTAGGATTCATAGGTTGTTTTTGTTAAGGCCGATACAAGCTTTGAATCTCTTTTGGTTGTAATTTCCTAAGAGTTTCTTTGCTTGCCTTAGACCTTCGAGGTGGAGAAAGGTTTTGGCCTTGTTTCTTCCTCCAGTCTCCTGAACTCTTCGCGTATAGTGTGTTCTCCTATCCCGCAGAATGGTTCAGGTCCTATAAAGGGTTCCTCTGTCCCTTTTCTTGCCAGAGAGTCCGCTACGTCATTGCCTGTAATGCCAACATGGCCAGGTACCCAGCAGATGGAAATTCTGTTACTCTTGCCTAATCTATTCAGTCCGAATAGGCATTCCCACACGAGTTTTGACTTGATAACGTTGGCGTCAAGAGCCTTTATAGCTGCTTGGCTGTCAGAAATTATTGCTATGTTGCAATTTCTGTAGTTTTTCTCGACGTTGATTCGAACGCACCTGTCTATGGCACATATTTCTGCCTGGAAGATGCTGGTACATTTGCCCATGGATTCGTAGTGCTTAGTTCCTGTCCCAAACACTCCTGCACCAGTTCCCTCCTCGGTCCTCGAGCCGTCCGTTTACCACTTTGTTATGTGGTTGCTCAGTCCATAAGTTATGGATTCATTGCTCCAGTTCTCCTTATTGCTGAGCTTTATCTGGAAATTCTTATCGAAGTTGAATTTCCTGATGCTGTCGTCCCTAGGTATGCCAAGAAGTGGGAGTTTTTTCAGTAAGTCACCGTGTTCTTTCGAACAGAGGCATTTCCCTCTCCCAATTCCCTCCTTTGCCATCCTTAGGATTGTTTTGTCTGCCTCGTTCATCACCATGATGTGTAGAGGGGTCAATTCCAATAACACCTCCATGGCTACGGTTGGGCAGCTACGCATTGCTCCGGTAATGCACAGGCACGCCAGTTTTTTCACTTTGCCGAGTGTTTCTCTTGTTGTGGCTAAGCTGGTTTGTTTCGCCCATGCTACCGCTCCGTATGTGATCATTGGTCTCACGATTGCAATGTACATCCATCACAGGTTGTTTGGGCTGCATCCCCATGCCTTCACCGATAGGCTCCTAGATATCATGAGAGCGCTGGTGGCCTTCTTGGATATCTCCTCTGTATGTTTTCGCCAGAGGAGTTTACTATCTAGATGAAGTCCTAAATACTTTACTTCTTTGACTGGTATCAGTGTCGTGCCTGATAGGCTAATGTCCTTCAGTCTTTGAAGTTGTCTTTTCCTTGTGAATGGTACTATCGTTGTTTTCGCCGGATTGATGTTAAGTCCGGCAGTATGGCACCATTCCTTGGTTACTTTAAGTCCCCTTTGTATGATGTCTCCAAGGGTTTCTTCGAACTTGCCTCTGGCAATCAATACAATGTCATCGGCGTACGCCTGGCAGTTGGATGCCGAGGTTGGTTAATTTTTCCAGCAGTTCGTCTACAACTAGGCTCCACATTAAGGGTGATAGTACCCCTCCTTGTGGACATCCTCTTGTTGTGTTTACTCTGATGGTTCCAGATGGTGTTTGAGTCTCTGCTGATCTGGTCCTCAGCAGCTCACTCATCCAGTTGGATACTGTACTGTTAACTCCATTCCTATCCAGGGATCGTTTAATCGCCTCATGTGAGGTGTTGTCAAATTCTCCCTCTATGCCTAGGAAAGCGCACAGTACTATTTCTTTTGCTTCCAAGGCACTTGGAATTATCTCCGTCAGCTGATATAAGGCGGTCTCTGTTGATCTGCCCGCTCTGTATGCATGCTGACGATGATGTAAGCGGGATGTGTTCAGTACATCTTCCCTTAAATAATTGTCCACAACCTTTTCTGTCATCTGTGTGGAGTCTTTTTTCCCCACTCCGGCAGATTT
This sequence comes from Portevinia maculata, assembly GCA_949715645.1. Classification (NCBI taxonomy): domain Eukaryota; kingdom Metazoa; phylum Arthropoda; class Insecta; order Diptera; family Syrphidae; genus Portevinia; species Portevinia maculata. The sequence goes on from OX454528.1 coordinate 101,377,965, forward strand.
AAAAGGCTGAAAGGAATTTATTGCCCATTTCAGTCGTCCCTCAGAACAGATGGTTGATGTTCTTTCCCAGTCTTCCCTCCGAGGTCTGATTGAAGTGGTATTGATTCCTGGCTCAGTACTAGGCGAGCTGCCAGGAAAGTGAGTTTCTAGTAGCAATAGTGGCCTTTGATCTTCATCTTCCGTGAACTCGTCATCTGGTTTCTTCAGAGACATCGGCACTCCTCCTGACTTCGCAAGAGCTTTGTGTAGCCTTGCCGCAGTGGGAGTACTGGTGATTGTCTCACAGAATTTCCTGAAGCTCTTTCTTTTAGCTTTTCTGATTTCCTTATTATATGTAGTAAGGGCCATTTGGTAGCTTTGCCAGTCTCCGCTGCGCTTTGCTTTATTGAAAAGCTTCCGCACCTCGGATCTTAGTTTTGACAAGTTATTGCTCCACCATGGCGTCAGTTTCCTGTCCCGTTCTCTACTTATAGGACAGTTTTCTTCGAACGCAGAGATGATGGCGTTTGTTATGCCTTCCACTGCGCTCTCTAGCTCTAGGGGGTGGCCCGGAGCCTTCCTTAAAACAAGGCGCCCCAGATTGCTCTCTAGAGCAGTTCTATAGGTTTCCCAGTTGGTTTTCCTTGGGTTTCTTACTGGATTTCTCGTGATACTTGTGCTGTCCAAGTCGAATACTATTATTCGATCGTCTGCGGATGCATACTGATCCTGAAATAGAAGACGTCTTTAATATACGATACAATATTCGTAGATTAAGAAGAACTAAACCTCACGAACTCATATTTTGAAAATATATGAGAACCCGTATTTAAATTAGAATACATTCTCAAACGCAGCTGAACGTTGGAACTAAAATCATTTGGCGATCTTTTTAGATTGGTCATCTTTTTTTTTATAATTTGCGTGCGCTAAAGGGATTTCTTTTTTCTGTAGTACACAGTACCCTTATAGTGGAAACCACAGCGCAGGCATTTACTTAGTTGCTGTAAGTAGCTCCCTGCAAATGCATTGCCTATTTTTGGGTGCTACTTACTGTATGAAAGAATAGAAAGATAGAAAAGAAGTTTGGTGCGATGGATGTTTTTTCTCCACAGGTGGCGCCTAAATTGCTTTAGGGAGATCTGTTTTTGTTGTGTGTATTCAATTTATAAAAATCATGGCCCTGGTCGGGATTCGAACGCGCGACCTGCCAATCACTTACTGAATACACTACCATCGCACCATTGCCACCTGCATGATTAGGAGGTGTTTTTAGTGCGGTTAGAGTCCCACACTACTCTGGGTTTCTAACCCCATTGTGTCTTTCGAGATTTTCACCTACACTAATAAAAAAAAAAAAAAAAAATCTTCTCGGGAAGAGCCCTGAAGATTCGGACAGATAGGAAAGCTTATGAATTGGTTTAGTCAGGGAAGAAGAACACCCTTTAGGGGAAATACCATCTGACCAGCGGATTTGTGTATGTCAAGATCTCTAAGTACTCTCGCCACTGTACGAGTGCGAAAGTGGATTGGGCCCATGGAGTATTCTACGCGCTCGAGTACAGGGGGAGATAAAGCACAATCTGGGAGCATTGAGCTAGCTGCAAAGTGAGCAGTAAGTAGATTGGTTTTATCTCCAAGCTAATAGCTGGAATATCATTGTAAATGAGTGTGGGGATAGATGACGAAGCAGAATTCGTGATGTTTTTAACAAACGACCAAAAGTTTTTACTATCCGTGGGACTTTGTAGTATTTTTTGCTTCAGCTTTTGGTCGCAGAAGAATTTGACACGATTAGTGTGGGAATTGCAGTCTATCCTGGCTCGTTTTCGGTTTTCCTCTGATGGGTTGGCCTTTTATGACCGATGGCTTATCTCTTTAAAAGCCACACCATGCGTTTACCTTGGGTTTTTATCCACTTAGGGATAACGCATTTCATACCCAGTAAAATTAAGTTTGTTATCATAGCAGCAGCAGCATCCACGTCGCTGTCGAGGAAGCACATGAAGCACAGCAGTCAGTTAAAACTTAAACAAAAAAACTGTCGAGTTTTTGCCAATCGGCGTATTGCTATACGAGAAAATCGCTGATATAACATAGAGGCGAACATAGAGGCGATAGTACGTGTATATCGCATTTTTCAGGGTGAGAGGTAAGAAACAAGTCAATTGTGTTGGCGGTTTGACTCCTAATGTCTGGTATTCGTCTTGGCTCATTTACAAGCTGTGTCAAATTATTTACCTCAGCAAAGATCTCAACGTACCTTGCTTCGGGTGTTGTGTGACCAGAATGTCGAAGCAAACTTGAATTGTGTACGTTGAAATCGCCCGCAATGACGATTTCAGTTTGAGGATAAAGGTCAACAATTCTTGTGGGTGGCATATCTGCAGTAGTAGTGTATTCGCTTACTGAATGGAAGGTCGTGCGTTCGAATCCCGGCCAAGTCCATTACTTTATATCGAATACATGAAATCGTAATCTCCCTAAGCGACTTAGACACCACCCGTGGAGAAAACCCCTACAACTGCACTGCACCCAAACACTTCTTTCCTATCTCTCTATTCTTTCTTAATAGCACCGAAAAGCATGCAATGAAATACGATAATGCCAGCTGCTGCTTGCTGTTAAAACACAAATGCTTACGCTGTGTTCTTAGCACTATAAGGGTACTGTAACAACTCCCGTTAGTGAAAAAATCCCGTTTGTGTAAGCAAATTATATAAAAAAAACTATTATAAATTGAGTACCTGTCCAGATTTGGGCTTCCATAAACGAAACAATAGTGGATTAATTGCCTACGGACATGACATTTAAGCCAGATGAAATTGAATTCCCTGTTGGAGTATTGGCAGTATTGAGGTTGAAGTTGGTAGGCTACTTCACTACGTATATAGACGGCGAGATCGCGGTGGTTAAAGAATAATGGCACGAAGTCTGTGTTTCACTCAGTGCCAAACAGCTACTTGGTTACGAAAAACATGAGAACAAATTCCTCCTTAACTACACATTATACAAAAAAAATTATCCGACGCTACCTGAACGAAGCCGTAAAGCGAAGATCGGCAGTGTTTTCCAAAACAAATTACCGCAGGTGTTATGCCCATACGACAACTTGTTATCGTCCACCAACAAAATAAAATAGCAACACTACCCGCTATCCGCCAGATACTATGTCTACCAAGCCATAGCCATAACAAGTGCACGCTTAACCATACTACACTTTTTATATAGTCAAGCAAGGAAGCAGCAAACAAACGGGATTGGGACAGAGGGGACTGCACTTACACTTACCCTTTTCTTTTAATTTTCCTTTTCGGGCGCAGTCGATCGGTGGTTAGTGTGTCGGACTACTAATCGCAAGATCCCCGGTTCAATTCCCGCCAGGTCAAGTAACATCTAGAGCTTTGTTTCCACTGCCCCACCCCTTATGAACGTCTGACAAACATCCAAGAGTATCGATTGTCATGAGAAGCTTCTCAAATTTTCCATTCGGATTCGGCTTAAAATTATAAATATGCCTAATATTTATTTTTTTTTTTTTTTGAAAATTAAGATGTTCAAAAGCTTAGTATAACTCTTAAACGCCACGAAAAAAAATGTTTGAATTCGGACCCGGAAAGTAAAATCTTGCCAGTTCACCGGGCGTAAAATTCTTTGGAATGTCCCTATGTCCCAGCAGTCACACAGGTGAATGTTGACCTGCTCTGTCATCTCCGCGAGATGATCGGTAGTCTGGGGTTACGATGGAATGAATAGAGACCTGAATCTAGGGATTTTATCGCAGCTTGACTGTCTGGGAAGATACGGATGCCGCTTACGGATAAAACGTTTCTCTTTAATAGTAGTCCTTTTATCGCCCTTATTTCCGTCTGAAATACACTGCAGTGATTTGGAAGACAAAAAGAGAGACTTTAATTCAGCCTTGCTGAGAACACGCCTCCACAAACCCCATCTCGTTAAGAAATGACGATTGAAAAGACTAAAATTACCAGCGCTTGGTCATCAATTTTTAAACCTAGCAAGTCTCGTCTTATCTATGACAAGGCAGAAGGAAAACCTAAAGCAGCGGCCTTGCATAATTGAAAGGGCGAATAAATTGTGTAGTTTGCAGATGATCCTGCTTGGATTACTCTTGGTAATGGCATTTGCGCGGTAACCAAAGATCTGTTCTTAATTCTCCGTTCACAATCGCAAGTGTACCTCAAACAAATTGACAAGGATCTAGTCCTTGGTTGCTGCTATAGTTTTAAGTAAATAACTTGGCTTTCTCCCTTTCAATTTTTTAGTTGTAATAGCAATTCAAAATCTGATAAGGTCACGTTATTCAACATTCTCACAGGATACAACGGAAGACTCCGACAAACGCCCATCCTCTTAACGGCAGTTTTTATTGATTAAAAAAAATAAAGAAAAAGTAATTCAAGTAAACAATTTCTACTGACTTCCATCCCCAGATCGGCATGCGTGCCCAAGGCCATCATCGTTGTTTCCATTCGTCCATTCATTGCAATAGAAGTAATATAATCCGCCTTAGGGTCCATTCACATTCATTATGATGGCTGGCGATGAATAAAGAGAAAAGGACACATTACTTCTCGCACACATAAACATTTACTTGACTTCGCTTTCATTAAACTGTATACACCGTCAGGTGAATAAAATCCGGCCACGGTGAATGGATTCCCCCATATAGCTTATGGGGGCTTTTGGAGGCACAATCTATGTCCTTGATGTTTGCAGGACGAGGCTTTGGATTTTATTTGTATTTATTAATTTATTTTTTCCGTCGAAATTGTAGCCATAAACTATGAACTCACCCATCACAAGACTAAAGCTGATTTTTTCACTCACTCTCCCGCACTCAAATATGTCATCGACAGAAAGGTCAACAATTCAAAAAAAAGGAAGGTAATGCTTTAAAGAAGCCGAAACGGAATTCAATGTACACATCATACAGTCAAGGATTAGCGGGAGGAAAAAAACTAAACAAAAAAGGAACTGAAATAAAAGGATGAATCCCCTACACGAATGCCTGCCTATCTGCTGGCCATCTCTCTCTTTCTCTATCTCCTAGTTTTCGAGCTTTCACTTTAATTTTTAATGCAAATACGAGTACTAAAAACGGCTGTGTGCACATAACTTGAATCTCTTTTAACTATAGATACATTGTTATCTCTACTCTAGTCCTTAATCCGTGGAATGGGAGTGGAAAGAGGGCGAAGTAGGCACTTATCATCATCAACCACCCCAAACAGTAGGTGGAATAAAATTATTTAAAAATAAGAATTGAGGATACACTATATAGAAACCGTTCCAAATGAAAGGATATCGTTGTAGAATGAGTGGATGGCGTATGGGCATGGCAAAAAGTGGAATCGCTTACCTTGAATCTTTGAATTTTCCGCACAACTTGATTGCTTTTGTGAAAGCAACGAGGACGAACGAGGATAAAAAAAAAACAACGGCAATACCACAGAAGGAAAAGACAAAGAAAACAACGTGGAATGAAATGGAGATTGAGAGTGAATAAGAAAAGAAAATAGAATATGAAATCCTTTTATTTGCAAAGGGAACAGATGAACAGATTTATTTTCTTCGTTTCTTTTTGAGAAATCAAATTGTAAGCAAGAGCGGCAAAAAAATAAATATTGCAATATGGACGGTGTTTGCCTGTGGGTTTAGTTAACGGTCTATCCATCATCTCGAAAGAGCTACAGTGGCGACCAACAATAGTGTGTTTTATTTTTGGAACGATTGGATTCCGAATCCAACATTTTCGGGCCGTCTTCAACTCGGCGGCACATCTGCAATTCGCTGGTGGCTGATTTTGGGCACAATAGCTGCACTTAGGTTGGTTAGCAGAATGTGAGTTCGCCCTAAAGTTCTAGAAGAAAGAAATAAGATGATGGATTCCTTCGTCCTGGATAAAAATGCATGGTTGGTTGGTTGAAACCGGCCCTCGATGAGGATGCACTTAGACCAGAAGTAGGTCCATTGTGCTGCCGATGTGTAAGGTGAGTGAGTCACCCTCTTACTCAGGGAACCATTTGCTCCTCTGCATGAAGGAGCAAATTCTTGCTGTGCAGGCGTTGTTAAGATCGTTTAGATCATTGAAAAGGTATTCACCCAATGTAGCCTTCCTAATGTTGGCGAGTGCATGACACGTGCAAAGGAAGTGACTGATGGTCTCCTCTTCTTCCTCGTCCCTTTAGCTTCTGCAGAAGTCATTGTAGGGGATGCCCAACCTTTGGGCATGTCTTCCTATAGCACAGTGCCCGGTGAGGGCGTTCCTCTCTTAGTCCGATGGATCTGGATTTGTTTAATGTCGGCCAGAGTAGCCTTTCGGTGTTGCACTGGTCGAGTTGGTGCCAACGACGGTTGGCTTCGTTCACCGCATAGGTGTCTATGAGGTTTTTAACATAAGACGTTGGCGCCTCTATGTCGGTGACGCTTATGCTATTTAAACCAGAAGAGCCTCGTCGGGCCAGTTCGTCAGCTTCACAAATCCCTGGTATGTCACAGTGATCCGGCACCCAGCAAAGGGTGAGGCTATACTGACCGGCTATCTCGTTAAGAGATGGACGGCAGTCTTTCACTGAATTGGATCTTGTAGTGCTGGATGCAAGGGATTTTATGGCCGCCTGACTGTCAATGTATATTACAATATCTGATTTCAATATCGTATTAACCGACAGCCAGGCAGCGGCTTGGCGGACGGCGGTGACTTCGGCCTGAAAAACGCTGCAGTGTTCTGGAAGGTTAAAGGAGAGGTGAATGTCCAGGTCTTCAGAGAAGACTCCGGCACCGACTCCGTCCTCCGTTTTGGACCCATCCGTAAAAATTGACAACGATTCGTGATGTAGGACATGACGTTGTGTCCACTCGGTTCTGTCTGGGATTAGATGTTTGTAGCCCAGGTTGAAGTTGTATTCAGTGGGCAGGTGGTCGGTGACCTTAGGGAGATGTCGATACATCGAAAGTAAATTGGCATGTCCAGTTTGTTGCTCTTTCCATTGTTTGGAGCTTCTCAGTCTTATTGCTGAGCTGGCAGCCAACTGTTTGCCGACGATGTCGGTCGGGAGAAGGTGGAGCATGGCTTGGAGCGCCGCATTGGGAGAGAAAAATGCATGCGACATGCATTAAATGCATATAGGATAGACATACAAGGTGGGCCAAAAGGGATCACCCTATTGGAAGATGCTCTTATTTTTGCAAATGGCCGCCAATGTCAAATCTGTTTTGACATTTGTGGACTAGACAGATGTAGAATACAAGTGAACAAGCCATGGAGCGATACACTCCCCAAGAACGCGGAATAATCGAGTCTATTTTTTGGCGTAACAATTCGTCTGTAGTGTTGGCGCAGCGCGAATTCCGTCGCCGATTCCACGGCCATCCGACACCGACTGCGCAAACACTGCGCCGTTTGGCCACCAACCTTGAAGAGTATGGGACCACACGAGATGTTGCCAAGAGTGGCCGGCCCCGGAGCGCCCGTTGTGCCGAGAATATCGCCGCTGTTGACGAGGATGTCCAGTTGTCGCCGGAAATATGGACCAGACGCCGTGCCTCGCAATTAGCCACCATCCGGTCGTCCCTAAGGCGAATTTTGGTCAAAGACTTGCCCATGTTCCGTACAAAGTCCAGTCCGTGCATCAGCTGCTGCCTGTCGACCGCCAAACGAGTGTAACCTACGCCCAAGCCCTCCTCAATCTCGAGGACGAAGTGGACGATTTTTCGGCCCATTTTTTTCGAGAACGCCGCTGGTCAAACGACAACAGTGGATGGTGCGCACTATGGGGCCATGTTAACCGAGTTTTTTCTGACGCAATTGGATGAATTAGGACTGGAGGTCATGTGGTTCCAACAGGACGGAGCTACGGCACACACTGCGCGAGCCACAACCGATATTCTGAAGGAGGCGTTCCCGGGTCGCATCATCTCTCGTTTTGGCGATTTGCACTGGCCCGCAAGATCGCCTGATTTAACCGTTCCAGACTTTTTTTTGTGGGATTTTTTGAAGTCCCGTGTTTACGTGAACAAGCCCGAGACCCAAAAAGCCCTTAAGGACAACATTCGACACGAGTGCAAGAATCTGTCGCCCGAAGTTCTTGCCGAAGTGATGATAAATGCCATAAAACGAGTCCGTATGGCAATCAATTGTGACGGCGCCCATTTGGCCGATATCATTTTCTCGACTTGACCAATAAAATTCTAAAGGTTCAAATAAACATAATCAAGAAACAGAATCTAAGTTTTTCATTTAGAAATGAGAGCCAAGCAACATCGGACGAATTCTTTTTGCCCACCTTGTATACATACAGTGCGAGAGGGTAACTGCCCCGAGATGAACAAGTTGTTTAAGCGTAAGGATCACAATGATGTTCTAGCATCGGAATATTCCAGACAACACTACTGATTGCTGGATTATATACGAGTATATAGCTTCACTCCAAAAAGGGGTAACGATAGGACGAACCCTGCTTGACTTTGGTCAAAATCGGTCTTCTTTTTTTAGGCGCAGCAACATACGCCGGATACCCGCTATAGACAATTATAAGGAAGTCTACTCGAACATATTGGCCAATAGAATTCTCGGGCACGGGCAAAGCCGGGCAGGTGCAGCTAGTATAGTACGAGTATATAGCTTCACTCCAAAAAGGGGTAACGATAGGACGAACCCTGCTTGACTTTGATCAATTAGTCGGCTTTCGAATGTTATCAAGGTCTTTGAGAAAGTTGTCAATAGAACACCATCAAAAGAGCAGGTTGCGAAAATGAACGTCCGTCCGGAAAACCAGATTGGCCTTGGGCCTATAAGATAACGCAACAAGTACCTGTTGAACTAAATATATATGGGTCATTCTTTTACAAATCGTACAGATTTGAACAAAAAATGACCGGCACATTTTTGATTTGCCTGAAATTTTTTTCACGGGTTCTATATCGAATAAAAAGAGACACGTGTTTAAGGATTTTTATTTATTTATTTTTTTTTATTGAAATTTTGAGATTTTCGTGATTTTTGCCTTGGAGACTCATTTTCAAAAACTCATAACTCCGGTTCTTTTTAAGCTAGATAAAACCTTTTTTCATTGTCAAGATAAAAGAGTGAATTTTAAGAAAAAAATAGTTGCAACAAAATTAATAAAAAAATTTATATTGTTATAAACAATTGAATTGTTTAAATCAATTTTTAACAATGTTACCCACCACTTAGCGTGTTTTATGTATAACCATCGTATTCTAAATAAAAACTGGATGAACTGAAACTCGTGGCTTCAATGACGCAGTGCATGAGTGCTTGCCGGAGCAGACACTGGTCTAGGTTCGAATCCCAGTGGAAGTGATGGATTTTCGGGATAAAATGAAGGAAGAAGACAGCCCAGCACCATAGAAGGAGTCTGATGATCGGTTGTGGCGAATCGTGAAACAGCGCTGTAACTCCAGCCGTCCACTTCACGTGGTAAGGATTGTAAGATACGAGTATATGGTTGTTCATTCAAAAACAATTATAAAGGAAATTGACGGAAAACAAAAACAAAAACCAGGAAAAATTGTGAGCTATCACATATAAAAAACCAATTACATTGTAATAATATATCACTTGTTAGCAATCATATAAAACGAAAATGGCAACCCTGCTTCATGCGACAAAAAGATATACGGAAAGACAATGTAAAAGTAGTAGTTGATTTTACGCAGTCGTATTGAGAGGTCCGATTATTTTCAATAAAGAGTTTGTGTCCATTTAAAATTATATAGAACGTCTTTATATTTCTCGGAACAATTATTTAGCTAACAATTCAGAAGTGGGATTGCTTTGTTCCCATAAATAATAGTTAATTTCTAAAAACTTAAAATTTCTATTGCTTAATAAAAGAATAGGTTCTCGAAATTCTTGTCGCGTCGCAGTAAAATCATCATGCTGTCGTCGAGGGATGATAGAGCAGCAGATCGGGAGCGAAGGAGGAAAGAGTTGGAACATGCACAGCGTGCACGAGAGGAAACAGAACCGGTTAATCAACAGCAAAAAATTGGTGCAGAAATTTGTGTTGGTGGTGGTGGTGATGCTGCGGTGGACGAAGGTGAAATAGCTGCGGGACAACAAGAGATATCTGTTCAGCAACAAGAACCGGAATTACAAAATAATGTAAACCGAGAAATTCCAAGAATGAGACAACATGATTCTATAAATCAAAACGGAGATAATGCATTTCCAGAAAATTCTGGCGGCATTGGTCAATTTGAATGGATGATGCAATATATGATGAGCGAAAATCGAATGCGCAATGAGCAGATTCAAAGACGTGACCAAACTATTGATCTTTTGGTAGAACAAATTCAAGGTTTGACCCAAAGTGTTCATCCAAATGCCAGGAGTACTCCAAAAGCTCATGAGGAAACACTTGTCGCCTGTCAAATGATGCCGGATTTGATCCGAAATATAGAAAAATTTGATGGAGATGGCGACATGGTATCGGCAAAAACTTGGCTCAAAAATATTGAAAGCATGTGTCTACATCGGTGGTCAGAGGAATACGCTTTAGACGTGGCGAAGATGAATTTGGTTGGTGGTGCCAAGCGTTGGCTCAATGCGAGAACTGACGAAATCAAAAATTGGTCTCAGTTCAAAACAGCCTTTGAAAGCACATTCTACGTCAGGGAAATCATGTCTACAAGATGGCAACGGATGGCAAGTCGTTTCCAGCAAAGGGGTGAAACATCGAGCACTTATTTTCATGAAAAGTATGACCTTTGTAAACAACTCAAGCTCAAGTTTGATGAAACAAAGGAAATGATATTGACTGGATTATGGACAAGAGAGGCAGCGAATTCCTTGATGGGCTGTCGACACTTAGATGCTGATGATCTGCTACATGACATCCTAAAATTTGAAAGAATGAGTTCCTCACGTCCTAATCACGACAGATACAAGACAAATGAATCTAACGAGTCAACGTTCTTTTCGAGGAACAATGAAAATAAAGATGCCGACATTCGTCCCCGGAATTTAAAGGAACTGGTATGCTACAATTGCAGGAAGGGTGGTCACCTATCACGAAATTGTCCAGAGCCTCGACCAACTCCTACATGCTTTCAGTGCGGCCAAAAAGGACATATGTCTCGAACGTGTCCAAATCAACAAGGAGCAGTCAGGCAGATAGATGGGTTGCCGCAAAATGGGATCGCAAAGTATTTGAAGACTGTTTACGTTGGTGAGTGCAAACTATCTGCTTTTGTTGACATGGGTAGTTCCGAATGCACGATTAAAGCAACAACAGCCTTGCTCAATAAGTTTAAAATTCAATACGGTCTGATGGAATTAAAATCATTTGGTCCAGCTGAATTTAAAGTAATTTCACCTGGATGGATCGTATCGTCACTCAGTGTTGACGGTGCATTAGCTGAGAATATCAAATTTCGTGTGGTTTCAGACGAAGTACAAAAATGGGACGTGCTAGTTGGACGCACATATACTGAACTGCCTTACATTACCTATGCGAAGATTGATAACTCGTTACAGTTTACAAGGAAAATGGAGGAACAACCATTTGCAGAGTTCTCGTATGCGGATCGTGAAACAACGTCGTGGAAGGCTGAAGAAACAACCATACCAACCGGTTGAATTTCGTTTATATCGGCGGTACAAGGGGGAAGTAAAATAAAGGGTGATTTTTTAAGAGCTTGAGAACTTTTTTTAAAAAAAAAACGCATAAAATTTGCAAAATCTCATCGATTCTTTATTTGAAACGTTAGATTGGTCCATGACATTTACTTTTTAAAGATAATTTCATTTAAATGTTGACCGCGGCTGCGTCTTAGGTGGTCCATTCGGAAAGTCCAATTTTGGGTAACTTTTTCGAGCATTTCGGCCGGAATAGCCCGAATTTCTTCGGAAATGTTGTCTTCCAAAGCTGGAATAGTTGCTGGCTTATTTGTGTAGACTTTAGACTTGACGTAGCCCCACAAAAAATAGTCTAAAGGCGTCAAATCGCATGATCTTGGTGGCCAACTTACCGGTCCATTCCTTGAGATGAATTGTTCTCCGAAGTTTTCCCTCAAAATGGCCATAGAATCGCGAGCTGTGTGGCATGTAGCGCCATCTTGTTGAAACCACATCTCAACCAAGTTCAGTTCTTCCATTTTTGGCAACAAAAAGTTTGTTAGCATTGAACGATAGCGATCGCCATTCACCGTAACGTTGCGTCCAACAGCATCTTTGAAAAAATACGGTCCAATGATTCCACCAGCGTACAAACCACACCAAACAGTGCATTTTTTGGGATGCATGGGCAGTTCTTGAATGGCTTCTGGTTGCTCTTCACTCCAAATGCGGCAATTGTGCTTATTTACGTAGCCATTCAACCAGAAATGAGCCTCATCGCTGAACAAAATTTGTCGATAAAAAAGCGGATTTTCTGCCAACTTTTCTAGGGCCCATTCACTGAAAATTCAAGCGTTGCTCGTTAGTAAGTCTATTCATGATGAAATGTCAAAGCATACTGAGCATCTTTCTCTTTGACACCATGTCTGAAATCCCGCGTGATCTGTCAAATACTAATGCATGAAAATCCTAACCTTAAAAAAATCACCCTTTACTACTACCAATTGCTAATATAAGCGAAGAAGACGTGACTGTTGGAGCTGTTTTCAACATTGACAATGGCAATATTAAGGATGGGAAGCATTATAGTTCTAAAGTGGCAATCGAATTAGGCGATGTAAACGTTGATACCGAAAATGTGTCATCTGAAAACCTTCAGGAGTTGCTAGATATTTTGAACCAATTCAGGGACTGTGTTGCTATCGATACCAGTGAGATGGATGTACGAGTGAACTTAAAATGGAAATCCAGGAAATACCAGGAAGCAAGCCTCCATACTCCAAACCATATCCTGCCAGTGATGCAGAAAAGAAAAAAATACGAGATATCGTCGATGATTGGCGAAGATTGGGTATAGTTACAGACACGAGCTCTTCCTACGCGAGTCCTATGTTGTTGGTGAAGAAGAAAACGGGTGAGTCCAGACGCTTGAATAACCAGACCATAAAAATAAACTTTCGGTTGCCGAATATGGATGACCACATCGCGATGCTTGGAGATTCAAGTCTTTATTGTCCTGGATCTTACTCAGGGCTTTTTGCAGTTGCCAATTGATCCAGCGGACAGACACAAAACGGCATTTATTACCCCAGAAGATACCGGTGAGTTTACACGAATGATTTTCGGGCTTACAAATGGACCGTTTTATTTTGCTAAGCTTATGCAAAAGGTTTTGGGGCCGCTACGAAATCGAGTTGTATTTTTCTACCTCGATGATATTTTTATACCCGGATTAGACTGGAATGACCTGAAGGAACGTTTAGTCATCGTTTTAAAAGCGCTTCGGAAGACAGGCCTAACTGTAACACTGTAAGACTCTCCAAGTGCGAGTTTCTCAAGAAGTGAGTTACTTATCTCGGATTCCAAATATCTGAAAACGGTATCGAACCAGGTCAAACCAAAGTCCAAGCGGGGTTTCCACAGCCAAGAAACGTCCATGAGGTGCGTAGATTTTTGGGACTTGCCGGATTCTTTAGACGTTTCGTTGAGAGATTCGCGATCCGAGCAGCTCCACTCTATGACATGTTGAAGACCTGGTATATGGAATAGCTAGTGGTTGTACAGAGTTATTGAGAGATTTGAGACTGTGCTTCGGCCCAAAACAACATCTGCATCTTTTCCAACTGATCTTTGTAAGTTTCCCCCGGCAAGAAAACGAAGAGCTGCAGCTAACTGAAACGAACAAGGAATCGAAGATTGTTTAAGATGCGGCCTAACAATTTGAAGCACCATTAGGAATGCATATTTATTAAGTCGGTAGTATGATATGAATCTAATGAATCTATATATATAAAAATCAATCCATATTTGTGTTTGTTGCCGGTGTTTGGCCAAACGCGTTAACCGATTCCAATGAAATTTGTTTCCATGAAAGGTGACGTCTGTACGAAGGTTGTTATGTATGTGCGATGTCTGTATCTGGATCGATGTGTGAATTATGGGCATTTGGAGTACACATGCATATGAGCGTATGCGTGTAAATTCCGATGCAGATACAGACACCGCACATATAAAAAACCATCGTACAGTTGTCACCTATTTTGTTATCCGAACGCGCATATGAAAGAGGGAGAACACACGAACGTTTCAAGCCTATTGTGGTGTTTGTGAGCACTTTCATTCTTTAGACATCGTGTGTTCAATGTTTTATTCAAATAACTTGTTGATTTTTATTGCATTTTTTTCGTGAATCGAAAATCGGAAAGTTGCTTTTCCCACATTGATAACAATCGGTGTGAAAGTGAATGAAAAGTCATTCTATCGATTTTGTTTACTTTCGCTTTGTTGCTTGATTCGCACAAGTAAGCTGACATAGGCGCCTGCCAGACAACAAGCACCTACCCTAAACGGAACAATGAAGTTGTGTGAGCGACCTAAGCCATGCAGACAGTCCCTTTCACCGGTTGAGCTTAAATCAGGCAATCTTCGGTATTGGCCTGAGAGTGTTTCTGTGGTTTTTTGGTCAAAATCGGTCTTCTTTTTTTAAGCGCAGCAATACGCCGGATACCCGCTATAGACAATGGGTAATGAGGAAGTCTACTCGAACATATTGGCTAATATAATTCTCGGGCACGGGCGAAGCCGGGCGGGTGCAGATAGTAACAAATAAGTAAGAAAATTGAACTTTCATTTGCAATAATTGTAATTATATACAGCATCTGTTATTAATTTCCAATGGATTTGATTGGTCTCTCAGCATACGCCTTTTAATTTTTTCTTCTGCATACTTTTCTTTTTCGGTTTGCAACACCACGGCAATTAACACAGCACTCATCATTTAAATAAATTAATACGGAGTTGCCTATAACGTGTTTCCCCCCTTTTTTGCTATTATACGTCACATATATATGCCAACTCTATATATATTTGGGTAGGGGGCAATACATAGAAGTGCACAATACAAAAATTATCCACATATATAACACACATTATGAATTACAGCAGGTAAAATGAAGCGAATTTAATGAAATTACAACAACAACAACATTACTGTGTGAGGCAATAATCTGCCAATCGGAACGGAAAAATTTTATACCATGAAGTTACTTGAAAATGCTTGAAGTTACTTGAAGTTACTTGAAAATGCTTGAAGTTACTTGATGTTACCTGAAATTGCTTGAAATTACTTTAAGTAAATGCTTGAAAACTTGAAGTTACTTGATAATGCTTGAAAACTTGAAGTTACTTGATAATGCTTGAACATACCTGAAATTACTTGGGCATTCTTGAAGTTACTTGAAAATGCTTGAAGTTACTTAAAAATGCCGGAAAATTTTATATCATGTGTAATCAGAGAATGCAATGTCGAAAAATTTCATTCTCCGATTAATACGATTAACAGTCGACTTTTTTTTTTTTCAACTTATAGAATAAATTGGTCGAATTTCGACCATGGGGCGACCCCTAGTTTAAATAAATCGCGAAAACGAGACAAAACATAAAACAAACGAACTATTTTATCAAAATTATATTTTTGCGACGTTTCAAATGACAGATATCAGCTGTTTTACATTTCATAGAAAGTGATTTCGAAAAATGTTCGATGTGAGAAAATCGGTGGAAATGTGGAACACTCAAATCTAACTTACTCGATTGAAGTTTCACATTCAAGCAGTTCTGCGTATAGGTAAAGTAGGCATTGGTTAGTCTACAGTTAAGGTGTCTATAGATAAGTCTGTAGAATATCCTCTCTGATAGAGTTCATAAATTTAAAATTTCCATGTTACTCTGTTAAATTAATGGATCGAGTTCAGTTGTGAGAAAAACAACCTTTTAGACATTTCAGAAAAATCAACAAGACGCGTGAACCAAATCCGTCCGTCAAATATAGGAATTCAGCGCGTGACTAGGGCGTGTTGTGTCCGAAAGAGCCTCCAAACGCACTTCAGTATGTAAAACTGTAAAAATATGCTGGGAAAACCTTGTTGCGGCAAAATAATTGATTTCCCTAGTGAATGTTCAATATAAATAAAAGGACCTCTCTAAATTGAACTCAAAGTCCTATTTACCAGGAATATTACCGAATTGGGTGATCATCCTTGCGGATATCCACCGATGAAAATTAGAATCGTATCTGGTACGGTCCTTTCCTCAGGGATATCATTCCATCAACTATTCAGATATTTGTCTGTAAGTCAGTCAGTCTCCTTACGATAATGAAATCGTTTCCAATTTCCCCCGAATTCAATTAAACACGTTTGACCGTTTTCAACAATAAAATACTAAATACTTAATACCTACACAACATAACCTACTTCAATGCAACAATGAAACTAAAAATTGTCCCACCCGCCCGGAAGCAATTAAGTCTCCTTAACGATTTCCCATGCAAAGTCGACGACTTGCATGAAATATGTGTTCAAGCTTATTTTTTTAGTTAGTTAATTGAACGCACACTTTGCCTTAATTGCATAACAAATCGGTCCTTGTATACACACGTCGCAATATCCTGGACAAAAATGGGCGGAAAACACGCGACATTCTACCACCTCGCGTCGAAACGATTTAGATCCTAAATTAAGATATTCATGTGTAGGTATTGATGTTATGGTTGGGTATAAACATCTCTGTGTCGTCCTTGTTGGATAATGTAATAAACATGAGGACAATAGAATTTAAATTGACGTTTAAGGAGCTTATGCAATTTGCAAGGTGCCTGCTTGCACTATATTTTTTAATGATTTTTCAAAACCTCATTAGGAGAATCTGAATTCCTAATTAAACCGTAACTAACAGTGAATTACCGCCACAAGAGGTTTAATCCCTCCAGCCCACACCCCGTTCGGCTATAGTCTGGCAACAAAACACAGAACACATAAGCACTTAATCCCGTAATTATACATTGCTGCCCTCCTTGTGTTGGCATAGTGCTGTGAAGTCCTTCGTATAAGATCCTGCCAAACTACCCACAAAGTGCGGTATCATATAAATATTAAGAAAATTCTCATAAGTACTGAGAATCCCGCAATGTGTTTAAATCTGTATGTGTGTGTGTGTGAACGTTTTGTCTGCCTTTGAGGATTGAAAAAGTTTAAAACACTTCCAGCAGCTCCTTCACATACGAGTATATCTATCTTTGATGAACACAAACAAAATATCCCAACAAAAATATCCTCGTATAATCTGTTCAATAAGTAACAATTTACACTGAAAATAGAAAAAAAAAATAACAACGATAAACGAACAACTAGGACGAAGGAAATTCGTATAAATGATGGTTGCCAAGCGGGCGGGGATAATGGAAAATCCCCAATACTCCAAGTCAGTATAAGTCTAAATTATAATGGATATCCTTAAATTGCCTTTATACTTTAAAAGAAGCAAGTGAACAAAAAAATTGAAGATAGCAAGTGCACCCAAAGAGGAGGATCAGAAGAAACACGAGTGCTTAACTTTCCACCGACGAAAGTGGGGAATAGTTGAATGAAAATATTTTGAGTTTTCCACAACATGGAAGCAGTGCAGCAGGAGCCAGTAACCCTTCTATTGGGTGTGCTATCCTGTGCAGGTAAAAGACTTAAACTTGCTTAGTTTTGTAGTTGACTTACATCACACCCAATGAGGGTTAAAAAGCGGTTATGCCACTTTGTGCGTCAAACTATTGAATTGGTTCAGAAACGAATTGCACCTTTTTTTATTTTGGAGTATTTTGAGGTCGTTCTGTTTCAGTTGAAAAAATTAATTAACGGTGAGTAGCCTTAAATAATAACAAGTCTCGTCGATGGCATTGGTGAGTAGGCGGTTCATTAGGTTAGATTAGGTTTTTAGGGCGAGGTGGTATACTGTATCCAGATCACTGCGGTCGCTTGTGGGCCTATTGCGATATCCTCCATTTAGAGCTCGCCCATGATGCCGCAGTTTTTTTAGAAAGGCGGCTAAATCTTTGGGAGAGCTGGCATGTCTTCTGCTTCAAGGTAAAACTTACCTAGAAAACGTTGACGCGTTTTGATTAAACAGTTGAATTAACATAATACAGTCGAACTTCCATAACTCGAACTTCCATAACTTGAATTTCTCCACAACTCAAAGTTTTATGGATAACTTTGCCTTTTCGACTTTATTTGTTTGAATTTCGCCCTCCATAACTAGAACTTCTGGTAACTCGAATTCCTCTCTAATTCGAATTTTTTTATTGCGTTTGATGGCAAAAAGTCTCTTTAACTCGAACTTTTTCTCTAAGTCGGGGAAATCCCTTTTATTTCAATTTATTGAAATCTGTCAGTTCGTTCTTAATCAACTCGAAGTATTGCTCCGAATCGGGAAACCCCCCTTTAAAAATTTAATTGGGTCTACTATGATGTGATTACATTTTTCGGAAGTTTTTTTGAGGAGTAGGGATGTGTTGTTTCTTTTTGTTAACGATTTGTATGCTTCTCAGTTCTCACTTGAACTTCGATTTTGGACGGATATGTTCCAAGTTTTATTTAAATTTTCTTATTCATTTTAAAAAGTAATGAACAAGTCATTATGTCGGGAAGAAAAAAACTTTTCAACAAAAACTAAAGATCATCAGTGAAGTTGAGAGTGGTACAAAGAAGAAAAATGTGGCCATAAAATATCGTTTACCTCCAAGTACACTATCCACTATACTGAAGAACAGAGAAAGTGTTAAGAAAAATGCTGAATCTTCACGAAACGAAAAAAACTCAATGAGAAAAAAAACTCTTACATATGAAAGTGTTGACAGGGCGGTCTCAAAATTGTTTGCGGAAGCCCTTAGTGTAAACTTGCCAATGTCAGGCACCATTATAAAGAAGAAGGCTAAGAGCTTTGCAATTGCATTTGGAGAAACTAACTTTGCTGCAGGTTGGCTTGACAAATTTAAAAAAAGGTAAGTTCAGCGTGGGAAGAAATTGCACATAAAAGTTTGCTGTACAAGATTTTTTATCAATTAGAAATGGCATTGTTCAAAGAACACTTTCTAGAGAAAGTGCCTCAATAAATCAAGAAGACTGCGAGCATTGGAAAAAAAACGTTCTACCTAAACTAATCGAAGGTTACAGCGAAGATGACATCTTTAATGCAGACGAAACAGGTCTTTTTTATAAATGTCTTCCAAACAAAACCTTGGCGTTCAAAGGCGAAAATGTCACGGTGGCAAACATAGTAAGGATAGGGTGACATGTATGATTGCTGCAAATATGAGTGGAAAAGAAAAACTTAAAATTCTTTTGATCGGCAAAAGCAATAAGCCACGATGTTTACAGGGAGTTAAATCCTTGCCTGTTAAGTATCGAGGAAACAAAAAATCATGGATGGTAACTGGCTTTTTTGAAGAGTGGCTAAAAGAATGGGAAAAGGTATTTTTTAATCAAAAACGAAAAGTCCTGCTTTTTGTTGACAATTGTAGTGCCCACAAATCGCCAACAAATTTAAAGTCTATAAAGCTTGTTTTTTTCCACCGAACATGACAGCAGCTTTACAGCCAATGGACCAAGGAGTGATACAGAATTTTAAGTGATTCTACAGAAAAAGAATCATTAGCAAAATTCTTACTTCGCTGGAAGAAGGGAATGTTAGTCCAAAAATTTCTTTACTCGACTGCATACAAAATGTTTCAATGTCATGGAACTGCGATGTAAAGAGCTCAACAATATGAAATTCTTTTATTTAATTCACGCAGACTTTGGTGTGCCCATACCTGAGTTCAGAGAAATGCAAGATAATTTTTCGCGAATACAAAATACACAAGACACAGGGTGCAGCCTTTCAGAATACATTAACTTGGATAATGAGATTATTGTTTGTCATATGCCGTCTGATGCCGAAATTTTGCTTTCGGTAACACCTGAAGTGGAAACCGTTAGTGAGGATGAAGTTGATGCTGATGCTGATCCAGTTGATGACTTAATCGTACAGCCAAAGCAAGCTAAAGTCAATGAAAACTTTGAAACAATACGAGATGCTCTTCTTACTGAACCCGATACGCCGGATCGGCTTTTCAATATAATTCACGAAATCGCAACGTATTATAAATCAAAATGCAATAAAAAAAAACGTCAAAGAATGATTACTGACTTTTTTTTAAGGCTTCTGTTACTTAACAACTTTTTCTCTCTTTGAAATATCCTTATAATAAAATAAAAAAAAAATATCAAGTTTTTGTTTTTATTTCTCTAAGTCGAATTTTCTATAACTTGAATTTTTTTTCTTACATTTTGAGAGTTCGACTTATTGAAGTTTCACTGTATATGTTTTGCTGTTTCCACGTCCTCGTTGCACAATCTGCAGGTATTGTCTTGTGCTATGCCCAGCCCATAGTCATCAGGTGCTTTTTTGACACGGCAGTGCCCTGTGAGGAAGCCTGTAACTAAAATTTTTTTATTTTTTTTTTTTTTTAACAAAGGAAATCCAAATCCCAGAGCACTCAGACTCGGTAACGGTCCATTGTAGTACCAGGCAGAAATCCTCCTTTTGGTGTAGAGGCAAGTGATTGGGTGGCGTATGTTGTTGTTCCCCATGGGGATTGAACCTGCACCGCACGGGTCACAAGCCAACACACTAACCTCTACACCGTCGCCACCCCGTAACTACTACTTAGTTGTAGTAGTTGTTTCGTTTTTTTGTGGGAACTATTTGGCATAAAGTTTTTAGCTTGCCTGTTTCCTTTGGTTTCCCTCCAGAAATGAAGCTTCTTTTCCTCGAGCCAGGTTTTAATACAACTTTTTATTGGCATCATGAATGGGGATGCAAATCCGGTTCTGGCTAGTTCGTCTGCTTTTTCATTGCCTTCGTATCCATTGTGTCCAGGCACCCAAATCAATTGAACTTCGTTTGTGGTGCCCAGTAGTTGTAGTAGTTGGAGACAATCCCAGACCAGTTTTGATGTTATTTCAAAGGCGTTGATTGCGAGTAGGGCCGCCCTGCTATCGGAGAGAATGTAGATGTTCTTGTTTTTGAAAAGCCTATTTAGATTCTCTCGAATGCATAGCTCATCCATTCCATACTAGTGTATAGGCACGTTTAAGTGCGAGGGCCGTATACTCCTGCTCCAACTCTTTCATTTTTTTTCGATCTGTCTGTGTACCATACATGTGAATCTTTGGCAAATGTAGGTTTATTCTGTTCCCAGTTTAGACGGTCTGGGAATGTAACCTCGAAGATGTGTCGGAAGTTGTATCTTGGTAGACATTTGTCTGTGACGTGTATTTTAAGTAGTTCGTGTTTTCTGAGTTCCCATAGGATTACAGAGTGAGCTATGTTGGTTCATCTTCTGTGATGAGCGTATAGGCATTTACCATCGCCCTGTTTTTTTTTTTTTTTTTTTTTTTTTTTTTATAATTTGCGTGCGCTAAAGGGATTTCTTTTTTCTGGAGTGACACAGTACCCTTATAATGGTAAAACCACAGCGCAGGCATTTAGTTTGTTGCGCAAGTAGCTCCCAGCAATTCATTGCCTATTTTTGGGTGCTACTTACTGAAAGAATAGAAGGATAGGAAAGAGGTTTGGTGCGATGGGATTTTTTTTTCTCAACAGGTGGCGCCTAAATTGCTTTAGGGAGATCTGTTTTTGTTGTGTGTATTCAATTTATAAAAATCATGGCTCTGGTCGGGATTCGAACGCACGACCTGCCAATCACTTAATGAATACACTAGCATCGCACCATTGCCACATGCACCACCTCTTTCATGAGTTCTAGGTGAAGTGGAGAGATGCTTAGAATAATTTCAAGTGCAGCTGTTGGTGTAGTTTTCATTGCACCAGTTGCACAGACACAGGCTAGTCGCTGTATTTTATTGAGCTTAGCATGTGCTGACCTCTGCGTTACTTTGTGCCACCAAACGGCGGCTGCATACGTGATAATAGGTCTTGTAATTGCCATATACATCCATAGTGTCATTTTGGGGTTAAGTCCCCGTTTTTTACCAAGTAGGCTTTTGCTGGTCCATCATGAGGTCCTGGCCTTATCAATAGTTTTGGTAAGGTGAGAGTTCCATGTAAGTTTTTCGTATAGTGTGATTCCTAGATATTTAACTTCCGTTGAGAACTCTATTGTTTCACCGAAGAGTGTAGCACTTCTGAGTCTTCCTCGCCTTCTTCTCTTGGTGAATGCAACTATGGTGCTTTTCTTGGGATTGATTTTAAGTCAAACCTTTGTGCACCATTCAGCAACCAGGTTCAGAGTTCTCTGGAGGGTTTATTAGGTTAGGTTAGGCTGAGGTGGTTGTCAGCTACAGCCAACACACTTAGACCAATGTGAGGTCCATTGTGATGCCACGTGGATCCAGGGAGTTTCTCCCTGAACCCACTAAACCATTTAGAGTTTCTAATAGAGCGCGATAGACTTCTAACGTCTGTATTAGACAAGTCACCAAGGTTTTAAAGCAGAAAGGCTAATAGATAGAGATTTCTTTTATGGGAGAGTGTGAAGTGCAGTCTTCTCCTCCTCCTAGTCCATGCAGCTTCTATAGAAGTCGTTTGAATAGACGACAAGTCTTAATGCACGCTTGCCTACTAAACAGCACTTAGAGCGTAGTTGGTCCAGCTTTGGCAGATATGCTTAGTTGCTAGACATGTAGTACTACTTGTTCTTGCCCACCTAAGGTTTGTTCTCTCGATTGCAAGTAGCTTAAACATAGGTTTACATGTAGCCATGGGTTTTTTTTTTTTTTTTTTAATTCTGGCTCGCCAAGGCGATTTATAAGCGGGGGGGGGGGGGGGGGGGGGGGGGGGGGGGGGGTACATCGACCTAAAAGATCTGTTGTACCGTATGGACCAGAAAAGTTTAAACTAGTAGAATTTCCACTTTCCGTGTAAAGCGGACAATTTTACCAGTAGAAAAATTCTTTATGTCCTCGGTGCTCATTTGCTCCCTGAAAAAGATCTTCTTTCTAATTCCATTAAGGGCTGGACATTCACATAAAATGTGTTCAGCTGACTCGTCCTCTTCAAGACAGAGTCGGCACTCAGGAGAGTCTGATATTCTCATTTTGTGTAGATGATATCTGAAACCATGGTGACTAGTAAGGTAATCTACTAGGTTTTTGATATCATGCCTGCTTAAGTTTAGACATTTGCTGGCATTTTAATTGAAGGGCCGAATGGCTCGTTTCGCCTGTCTTAGACCTGGGATGCTTTTTCAAAGATAGATACATTTTCTATGTTCCCAGCTTTTAATTGCTGCCATGGGTATACCTAGAGAAACTTTGTCAGGTTAAAGAGGCAGCGTGGTTCCCTTTTTTGACGAGTTCATCTTCCCTACAGTTTCCTGGAATGTCTCTATGCCCCGGCACCCAACTGAGCTGTACATCGAACTGCTCCGCCATCTTCTTAAGAGATGATTGGCAGTCTAAGGCTACGATGGAGTTTGAAGAGCTTGAGTCCAGGGACTTAATCGCGGCTTGACTATCCGAGAAGATACGTATGTCCTTGCTAGATATCACATTTCCTTTCAGCGACGACAATATTTCCGCCTGGAGCACGCTACAATGCTTAGGAAGACGGAAAGAAAGAATAATATTAAGTCTTTCTGAGAACACCCCATCACTAGTTTTTGATCCATCAGTGTAGAAATGGATCCGTCATCCTCCCAGAATGATCTGGTAGGGATATTGATTTGAAGTTCTTTCCGAACTGTAATTTGTATGGTGTAGTCTATGTTCCTTGGTAGGGACCCAGATGAGTCCAGAATGATGGAGTGGCCAATATTCTTACTGATCCACTGTGAGGTAGCTTTTAAGCAGACAGCAGAATAGGCAGCTGTTTGCCTATTAGATATATCGAGGGGTGTCAGATGAATTAGAATATCTAGTGCAGCGGAGGGAGTTATACGGAGTGCTCTGCTAATGCACAGACAAGCTGTGCGTTGGACCTTGTCCAGCTTAACACGATATATTGCTTTGTTCAATGCAGTTCACCAGACACTGTTAGAATTGGTCTAACGACCGATACATTATAACCAGTGAGTGATGCGGGGTTGTAAGCCCCACTTGTTGCCAATGGCTCTTTTATAAGAGGCTCTTTCTTGCACAGGGTGGCGCACGAATCATGATTCAAAAATAAAACGAAATAACTTTTTTTCTGTGTGAGTATCGGCTTATTTTTTTTATTTGGGATACGGAAAAGAGGATTTGGATAATGCAACGGTACCATGCTTTGCAGTCCTTCATTTCCGTCCAAAGGGAATTTAGGGGAGAGTTTGGCGGCACTCCCCGAGTAGATGGACAATTATGAGAATGGTAAACATGTTTGCCGAATCTGGAAGCATCGCACGAAGACCGTACCATCAAGATCCCTATGTTCGAGTTTAATACACAATCGCGGCTGTTGCATCGTCAATTCAGGCAAATCCTAGCGTTTCGACTCCAAACTTATCGGCGCAAATTGGAGTTAGCAGACGGTCATTACAACGGATAATTCATAATGACTTAAACTTGTTTCTCTGGATTTGCTTATTCACCTGGAATTTTGCCAAAAAAATATTGAAATAACCGAAGAAGACAACAGCTTGATAAATTGCTTGTTTATATCTGATGAATCCCATTTTGATATAATATGGAGTGAATCTAATCCAGAAATCCTCGATGAGACGGTACTGCACAGAGAACGAGTCACTGTGTGGTGCGCATTTTCACAAGATGCATTCTGGGGCCATACCTCTTTGAAGAAAACGGTGTAACAGTGACTGTCAATGGGGACCGTTATTTAAAGATGTTGAAGGAGTTTTTTTTTACCCAGAACTGCACCGAAGAAGTATCCGCTTCAACAGCATTTATATTTATATATTATGACGGAGCTCCAATGAAAATCCCCAAAGAAATTAATATCCAGAAACTCCACTTTCAGCTGGCACCCAAGTTCGCCTGACCTGACTGCACCAGACTTTTTTATGGGGTTATATCAAGCAAGAGGTGTACAAAACGAAACCAAGGAATTTGACTGAATTGAAGCAGTCCATTAAAACAATAATTGAGGCGATCCCGACTTCAACCGTTCAAGCCGCAATGCATAATTTTCTGATCAGGTATCGCATATGCGTTGATGAGCATGGAGGTCATTTACGGTCTATCATCTTTTAGAACAATTAGTTAAATAAAATGAAATTGAATTTTCTATACAATAAAAAATATAAATGAAATACATTGATTAAAAAAAAGTTATTTGAATGTTTTATTGTAGCACAATTCGTGCGCCACCCTGTATGTTGGGTTTCCAGCTTAACTTCCTATCGAAGATTATACGCAGGACTTTAGGTTCGTCGGAAAGGGTGGGTCAATATATGGGATTTTGTATTGCCTGGAGAAAAGGACAAATTCTGTTTTTTTGGGAGCTTACACTGAGGCCACAACGATTTGCCCATCGCGTTAGCTTGCGTTTTGTAGGAGTTCCTTTAAATTGTTGGGGGTTTTTCCAGACACGGCAAAAGCAACGTCATCCGCATAGGCAATCACCATGCAGCCCTCCCTTCCAGGCATATCAGAAGCTTATTCACCATCAAGTTCCACAGAAGAGGGAAAAGGACGCTGCCTTGCGGCGTGGCTCTACTGACAAACCTCTTTGCAGATGTTTCGCCCAGTGTTGAGTTGATAATCCGACTTATGAGCAGTAGATGGACCAATTCACCAAGCCAGCTGTCCACACCCAGTTCTGTTAGTGCATTTGCGATTGGAGATGTGTTGACGGTGTTGAGAGCGCCTTCTTTTTCCAGGAAAGCAACCAAAGTGTGATCCATAATACCAGTACCAAAGAGTGAAGGGCGTTTTCCACCGAATTGCCCTTGCAGTACGCATGTTGAGCCGCAGACAGAAGTTGCGAATTTATGTTCGTGTGAAGATTTATATCAATTAGTTGCTCCAGCGTTTAAAGGAGGAATGATAGACTAATAGGTCTGAGGTCTTTTGGACTTACATGGGAGTATGAAAACCACTTTCACTTCTCTCCAAGCCTGAGAAATATTAGCCAGATTCAAACAGCTCTTCATAATCATCTTAAGTGTTGGTATAATGACATTCGAAGACATTTGTAGCTCGGTGCTGCAGATTTGAAGGGCTTGGCGGCTCATTAAAACGCAAACTAGCCATGAGTGCCGTTTTGTAACCACAAACTCACGTAACGTGTGCTTAAGCGTTTGTAAAGGGTTTTTCAACGGGGACGCTACAAAAGTAGAGCGATAGGGACAGCAAACGACGCCGAATTTCTTGCCGCTCTTTTGACATTTCTCTTGAGTAAGGTTTGAAATTTCATGTTTGAAAGATATACGAGCCAACAACGAGTCAAAATTATTAAAATTTACTACCGAAATTCGGAGTCAGTGGCCTCAACGTTAAGACCCCTACGTCCAATTTATGGTCGTCATAATCGTCCTAGCAGATCTACAATTGAGCGTCTAGTGGAAAAATTTGAATCCGCAAGCACAGTACAAAATGTTCCCGTGCCAGTGAGACAAAGAAGTGCCCATAGTGTCGAGAATATTGCTGCCGCTGAGGCTTCAGTTGAAGAAAGCCCAAATATGTCTCTCACACGTCGTTCTCAAGCGTTAGGCATCTCTGTGACGTCGTTGTGGCGAATTTTGCGAAAAGATCTTGGCCTACATCCTTACAAGATTAAATTGGCGCAAGAACTGAAGCCGATTGACCACCAGAAGCGTCGTATGTTCGTGAATTGGGCTGAGCAACAACTTGAAAATGATTCGGATTTTCATCGAAAAATCATCTTCAGCGATGAGGCTCATTTCTGGCTGAATGGCTTCGTCAATAAACACAATATGCGGTATTGTTCAGGCAGCAATCCACACGTACTCCATGAGTCATCATTGCATCCCGACAAAATTACGGTTTGGTGTGGTTTATGGGCCGGCGGCGTCATTAGGTCGTACTTCTTCCGTGATGATCAAGACCGGCACGTTACTGTCAATGGGAATCGCTACCGTTCAATGATAACCGAATATTTTTGGCCCCAATTGGATGATATGGACTTGGAGGACATGTGGTTCCAACAGGACGGCGCCACAAGCCACACAACGAATGCCACAATGCCAAAACCAAGTTTGGAAACCGTGTTATCTCACGAAAGGGTCCAGTCGTGCGATTTGACGGCGTTAGACTATTTCCTGTGGGGCTACGTCAAGTCTATGGTCTATGCCAACAAGCCAGCGACGATTGATGAACTTCGTACGAATATCGAACGTGAAATTGCAGCAGTATCGGCCGATTTATGCTTGAAAACCGTCGAAAATTGGGTTCAGCGTCTTGACTTCTGCAAGCGTGCTCGTGGTGGCCATGCTAAGGAAATCGAGTTCCATACATAATGGCATCGAACGTACTTTCACAGGAATTAAGAATTTCATTGATATCCAAAACCGTTTTTGTTTTATTTTGTAGCGCTCTTATTGAAAAACCCTTTATATGGAGGCCTCTAGCCCCAACCTTTGCAATTAAGGAACATTTTAGTTTGGCTCAAAAATGGATATGCTTGTTTCGTCAATTGAGTCCATATGAGACCTGGATGAAGTAGCATACCAGCTTAATAATGTGTTGCTTAGCTAATATCATAGCAGTTGTATCACGAAAACTGGTTTGAGTAAACGTAAGGTTTAACCAACGACCATATCACGTCGAGTTAATCGGTTCTCGTCAGATCACCGCAATTAAACGACGTTGGGCGCGGTTGGTACGTAGAGGGGGGGGGGGGCCATTTGAGAACAACCGTGTGTCGTTGGCCAGTCCCATCTACATACAGAGTTGAGGTTGATAATCATACGTGGTATCACAATGGACCTAAATGGGTCTAAGTGTGTCGGCTTCTGCCGACAGCCACCTAAACCTAACCTAACCTAAACGTAAGGTTCGCTGGTGGAATGACCAACTTGCTAAACTCAGGAAGAAGGTTAGGAAACTTTTTAATCAAGCTAACCACACAAAAAAGTGGGACAACAACAGAGGCACTTTCGCAGAATATAAACGATCGAAACGAGCTATTTTAAGAAAATTCTGCGAAAAGATTGCTGACAAGACAGTAGCAGCGCATATCCATAAAGCTATTGGAAAATATCGTGAAGCAATATGGACCAAATGTACACTCCCTTATGTGGGCAAGTGCCAGACACGTGCGTAGGAAGTGGTGGACCTCATCGTGTTTTTCCAATCTCTACGCATTGTACCGAAATCGTTGTAGTAGATAGTCAATCTCTGAACATGCCATACGTATTACACAGTGCCCGGTTGTAGTGTCTTACTTAGAGTTTTTATGGCAAAGTTTGTATCAATCTTGATACGGACTCAATAGCGCAAATAAATGTGAGATATTTAATAGTGCCTACTCGTTATCAAGATTGTCAAGACGTGGTCGAAGTTTCGCGTAGTGCAAGGAAAAACAAGGCATTGGCGACATTTCTCCGCTTATCATATATATCAAACGCTCTTCTCCACATTCTAGTACAGCTAGCTGGGAAAAGCAAAAGCGGCATCTTACGATAAATAACATATGTATTTCGATTTGAATGGTTGAATGAACAACAGTAACTTGTGATTGCTGCCACGTGGAGTGGATGCTCAAGTCCACAAAGCCGCAACAAACGATCATCAGATTCCACTTTCTGTGGTGCTGGTTTTTTTCCCATTCATTATTCTCAAAACAACCAGTTCCTCCACTGGGACTCGATACTTGACCAGCGTCTTCTCAAAAACACTACGAACTCCGCCATTTAAGCCACGAGTTCGGCTCAGTCTGAAATGCGGTTTGATTGATTCTCGATTTGTATAAAATGCCAAAAAAAAATTCAAATTCAAGTCTCATTCAAAGTAAATTGACGGAAGCTAGTCCCATGTGAACTGATCGAATCCTTGCCAGCCTAACTGCAATTATAAAAACACATCAAAAAACCAATTGAACAACTTATTTAGTCGGTCGAATTTCGCTAATTTTCACATTAGATAATGAAACTAAATCAATTGGCCAAATAGTTGAAGCAAACTTCTAATGTGACCAATATAAAAGGCTTACTTACTTTACTTAACGGGCTCCCGAAGCGTGAAGAGTCTCTGCCTGAGACACTGCAGCTGGAGCATTATTTGCCATTTGCTCAATATGGCCGAGCCAATGTAGTCAACGTGATTTAGCTCTTTGGAGTACATCCACATCTTGGTACAGCTCATGGAGTTCGCCGTCGTATCTTCTCCTCCTTTCGCCCTCCTCGCACACAGGACCAAATATCGGACGGAGTATTTTTCTTTCAAAAGAACCCAATATCCCAGCACTCGGCACCATAAAGTAGGACTGGTAGGAGTAAGGATCGATAGGGCATGCATTTTGTCCTTCGAGTGTCAACTCAACCGAAGTCGCAGCGGTTTCCTAAGGTAATTCTGCGCCGGATGTTTACTGCTAGTTAGACAAACTCCTTAACTACCTCGAAGTTATTGCTATCAACAGTGACGTTTCGTCTTAGGCGATGGACAGATGTTTGTTTGTTTGTTGATAGCATGAACTATGCAAGATAAAAGGCATGAGTATTTAAAACTCCGCTCTTCAGCAGAATGGGCGAAATTGTTCAAAATCTGTAAGAGCAAATTTTCAAAGGTCGACATAAAAACTAAGCTGCCCACAAAAACTTTATTCTTACGCCGAACAGGTGCAGTACCTGAGAGGCGAACCCCACCGCCGTGCATCATTTTAAGAAAAACAAATAAAAACACTTTGGCACTTGACCATCTAAGGATAATCTTTAAGTGCGTGCATAAATATTTGGCCCGGAAATATTGCCTTCCATGACGGAAAAGGAACACTGCCCCTTCCTCCATCGTTCCTGCTGTCAAAGTATTCAAATTATAGACAGCGAAGGAAGTGAACAAAAATAATAAAACGCGAAATGATGGCACTTACATGATAATAAACACTGGAACAGTTCCGTGATCATAAAAGTGTACGTCTGCAAAATCACTTCTACGACCTCAAGCCTACAATTCACCAACCCCGAGACACCGCAAATATTCAAATAAAACATTTTATGAGTCAGAATCAGAAGCTATCAGCTACCTTCTCTAAAGTTTACCAAATATATCCAATAAAACCCAGCCCATGCCTCACCTCTACGACCTAACCGTGCTACCATCTGTCGAGTTTATCATATTATTTTGATTAAAGAAAGGACATATCCCCACAGAGCCCACATAAACAAAAAACAACAGCTGTACCTAAGTGAAAAAGTTTTTTATAGGGGAACGAAGCCGACTACTGACTTTTCTCATGACTTTGATTAAGCTTTTTGCCTCCGTTTCCATGTTACTCATTACTTCCAAAGTGAAAAAAAACAAAGAATATCAGAAGTCACTTAAAACAAATGAGAACGAAAAGAAAAAAGCTTTTAACTCGGGACAGGAAGACACCTTCTGCTATACACAATAAGTACAGTGACGTACTTAGTATTGACAATTTTCTTTGCATGCTTTCCCTGGATATAGCTTTTCTGTTTTTGTGGGAAAGATACGACCTGTTGTGTGACTAGTATCTATTTTTTTTTAAGCCAGTACTAACTTTGACTTCGACCATTTTTTCAAGGACTTCTTTTTCAAGCGACCCCGAATCGATGAATTTGGATTTTCTTCAATACTCTCCTGAACAGATTCATTGGAACGTTGGCAGTATGAGTGGTCGTAGCTACGAGCTTGAAGAGATGATGGTTAGAAGGCGAGTTGACAATTGACATTTTATGTGTTCACGAAACGAAATAGCGAAACAACGAATCGGGCGCGTTTCCTGAACGTTAGGAAAAACACTTTCAAGATGTTCTACTACGGGACGGAACAGGGTGAAAACAGAATCGGTATCACAATTGCAGCACAGCCACTTGGCAGCGTATTGAGCACTTCAAAGTCCAGTGATCGTTTGATGTCTCTCGAACTGCTGATGAAAAGTGAGGTGTGGAATATTGTGAGTACATAATATGCTCCCCAAGTTGGATGCAAGCAGAGAGAAAAAGATACATTCTTGCCAGATTTTCACAACCTCATCAAGAACATCCCCAAAGAAGAACTTTTCTCTGTTGGCGGAGATTTGAACGGGCATGTCGGGAAGTCGAACGAAGACTATGTAGACCGCCATGGAGGACTGGGATACGGCACCAGGAACTCTCCGGGTGCAGATACCCTGAGCACGTGCAAGTCATACGGTCTTATCGTTCTAAAGGGTTTTTCAATAAGAGCGCTACAAAAGTTTTTTTTGTGAAAGTACGTTGCCATTATGTATGGAACTCGATTTCTTTTGCATGGCCACCATGGGCACGCTTGCAGAAGTCCAGACATTCGATATTCGTACGAAGTTCATCAATCGTCGCTGGCTTGTTGGCATAGACCATAGACTTGACGTAGCCCCACAGGAAATAGTCTAACGGCGTCAAATAGCACGACCGAGGCGGCCAAGCGACTGGACCATTTCGTGAGATAACACGGTTTTCAAACTTGGTTTCCAATAAATTGATTGTGGCATTCGTTGTGTGGCTTGTGGCGCCGTCCTGTTGGAACCACATGTCCTCCAAGTCCATATCATCCAATTGGGGCCAAAAATATTCGGTTATCATTGAACGGTAGCGATTCCCATTGACAGTAACGTGCCGGTCTTGATCATCACGGAAGAAGTACGACCTAATGACGCCGCCGGCCCATAAACCACACCAAACCGTAATTTTGTCGGGATGCAATGATGACTCATGGAGTACGTGTGGATTGCTGCCTGACCAATACCGCATATTGTGTTTATTGACGAAGCCATTCAGCCAGAAATGAGCCTCATCGCTGAAGATGATTTTTCGATGAAAATCCGAATCATTTTCAAGTTGTTGCTCAGCCCAATTCACGAACATACGACGCTTCTGGTGGTCAAGCGGCTTCAGTTCTTGCGCCAATTTAATCTTGTAAGGATGTAGGCCAAGATCTTTTCGCAAAATTCGCCACAACGACGTCACAGAGATGCCTAACGCTTGAGAACGACGTGTGAGAGACATATTTGGGCTTTCTTCAACTGAAGCCTCAGCGGCAGCAATATTCTCGACACTATGGGCACTTCTTTGTCTCACTGGCACGGGAACATTTTGTACTGTGCTTGCGGATTCAAATTTTTCCACTAGACGCTCAATTGTAGATCTGCTAGGACGATTATGACGACCATAAATTGGACGTAGCACTCTTAACGTTGAGGCCACTGACTCCGAATTTCGGTAGTAAATTTTAATAATTTCGACTCGTTGTTGGCTCGTATATCTTTCCATCTTGAAATGGCAAACGTTACTGAAGAGAAATATCAAAAGAGCGGCAAGAAATTCGGCATCGTTTGCTGTCCCTCTACTTTTGTAGCGTCCCTGTTGAAAAACCCTTTAAATACCATGTTCATCAAACTAAGCCGGGAGCTGGTCACTTTCACCAGCGGCGGAAATGAAACCCTGATTGATTGCCATTTGTTAACAAGTTTCATGAAGCCTCGGGTTAAAGATTGCAAAGTGATCCTAGGAGAGGCAATCGCCCAGCAACACCGCCTCCTTCTGACTGATTTTGAGCAACCTTATAATTTGAATAGTTACACAACATGGGCATTAAAATGAAAAAGTAGGAAGGACGAGAAACGGATGCACGTTGATTTTGAATGTTTGTAAATCATAATATGTAGGAAAACCCAAGCATGATAGAGCATTCCACAATCGTGTTGTACGCGTTGTTCTCAAGTTCGGGGCAATGCAATGGTGGCAATGGTGCGATGGTAGTGTATTCACTAAGTGATTGGCAGGTCGTGCGTTCGAATCCCGACCAGGGCCATGATTTTTATAAATTGAATACACACAACAAAAACAGATCTCCCTAAAGCAATTTAGGCGCCACCTGTGGAGAAAAAATCCCATCGCACCAAACTTCTTTCCTATCCTTCTATTCTTTCACACAGTAAGTAGCACCCAAAAATAGGCAATGAATTATTTGCTGTGGGAGCTACCTACAGCAACAAAACAAAAATGCCTGCGCTGTGGTTTCCACTATAAGGGTACTGTGTCACTACAGAAAAAAAGAAATCCCCTTAGCGCACGCAAATTATAAAAAAAAACCCTTATTAATTGTAGCCAGATCAGAGACGTGCAAATATTTCTAGCATCGCTGAAGGAAGCCTAGACATGTTGCAGCGGGCATGGCGACATCGATGTGCTCCTTCCAACGAGGGTTGAGACAGATACCGGGAATGGAAAGTCTTTCGATTTCAACGATGCAATATTACATTTAAGGGAGGAACACCGACTTCTCAGAAGGAAAAAGAAGGAGCACGAGAAGCGAGAGGTCGAATCAATTGAGGCACGCTACTGCAGAGGCAATGTTCGAAAGTTCTACCAAAGGGTAAAACGATCCACCCAAGGATACAAGGATCGAACAGAAGCCTGCAGAGATGAGCATGGGATGATTTACAGTCGGTGCTGAGGATTTGGACAGAACGCTTCTGTAGACTGTTAAACGGCGGAGACATCCAACAACCCGCTGTCAGGCAGAATGATCTGTTCAGCTTGGACGATGATAGCCAAAACTTCCGTCCAGTCGACCTATACGAAGTGAGGATACAAAGCTGCTTGATCGGATGGCATTCCGGCCGAGCTTTTCAAAGCAGCGGGAGATAGCTTGGTAAGAAGCATGTACCAACTCATCTGTAAAATTTGGTCGGATGAAAGCATACCCGACGGAACCTCAGCATCGTGTGCGTCATCCACAAGAAAGGAGATACTCTGAACTGCGCCAACTACAGAGGAATACGTCTCCTGAATGTCTCGTATAAGATCTTGTCGGCTGTATTGTGCTCACGCCTAAAACCTTTCGCCAACAACCTGATCGGCCCATATCAGTGTGGTTTTAGGCCAGGAAAGTCAACCATCGACCAAATTTTCACACTCCGACAGATCTTGGAAAAAACTCAGGAATTTCAGATCGATACACACCATCCACAACTATGATAGCCTATACAGGGACGAATTATACAAAGCCATGTCAAGTTTTGGCATCCCCGCCAAACTCGTTCGTGCAGAAATCTCTCTGCTCCGTCAAAGTCGGCAAGAACACCACCGAGCCATTTGATGTCGAAAAAGGTTTGAGACAAGGCGACGCGCTTTCATCCACTTTCTTTAACATCGTTCTTGAAGCAATTGAACGGAACTCACAAGCCAACACCAAAGGTACATTTTTTTAAAAGTCCGTTCAACTACTTGCCTATGCTGATGATATTGACATTATTGGTAAAACGAAGGCGGCGAAGATGAGTCTGGCTGTTAATGAGGATAAATAGGAGTATATGCTGTTAACGATAAAGGACTCTCAACATCGGCGACTCGAACAAAATGTCACGATGGACAGATACAACTTCGAAGTAGTTAAAGACTTCGTCTACCTGGGCTCCACTATCACTTCTCAAAATGACATCGGCGCAGAGATCAAGCGAAGAATCACTCTTGCCAATCGCTGTTTCTTCGGGCTAAGAAGGCATCTAAGAAGTAAAGCCCTCTCTCATAGAACCAAGGAGATATTATAAAAGACCTTAATCATCCCGGTCCTGCTGTATGGTGCAGAGGCATGGACCCTTTCAAAAGCGGATGCTTTGAGAGAAAGATTCTTTGAGTGATATTCGGTCCAGTTTGTGACGATGGAGTGTGGATAAGAAGATTAAACGATGAACTATACGGGCATTGCAGCGACGCTGAACTGGTCAAAAAGCTAAAAATACAACGGCAGAGATTGCTGGGACACGTGGGGCATATGGACAACAACGCACCAGCCCAATGAGTCTTCGAATCCACCTCTGAGGGTCAACGCAGCAGATGAAGACCCCACCTTAGTTGGCGCGCACAGTTAGAGAACGACCTCAACCCACTTGGTGTGCGTAACTGGAGGCAGCTAGCGAGGGACCAAGCGGGTTGTAGGGGCTTGTTGGTTGAGGCCGTGGTCCAGCCCGGACTGTAAGCGCCACCAAAAGTAAGTAACTAATAGCTTTAGGTCCTTTTACCCCTTTGATCCCCTTAGTGCTGATCATAGCTCGCTGTAAGGGAGGAAGAAGATAGAGCAAGCATGCTTCCTAATTAGACCTGTGTTCAACATTTCACTACATAGCTGTTTATAATATACCCAAGTATTACTTATTGATGGCTTTCCATTATATTAATGGTTCCTTGAACAGCATTCGTAATTAAATCATTAATTTAACTTGCCTCAAAACCACCCATGCAAACATTCTACTCCATCAGATCCACCATCAAAGACCAATCATCATCAACCTTTTGGTCGATGTTTAATTTAATCACCAAGCCAACATAATTCTTATGAACTTTTGATACTGCCAATTCAATTTCCTTTCAGAATGACTAGCTTCGTTGGATGGAGGAGGATTTTCCCGTGATTACTAATTATTGGTCCCTTTTGTGTTTTTGCCCAATCAAACAACAGTTTGGAACTGAGCCCAGATATTAGAACCACACCACAAAATCATCCATTTAGTAAAACATTCATCCGAAAACCCACACCACATTAAACATTTAAACTGGCTAATTAATTCGTTGCCCTGATGTGCCTCACAGGTATTAATACTCGTATAACAGAAATCCTTAGAAAATACCAAAACGAACCAATATGGTGTGTAGCATCAGTTATTGGAAATTTGCCCAAGTGCTATTTTTTTTTAATGAACCAAAGGCAATGATATTTCGATTGTTCAAAATCAATGATGTACCAAACCGATGACGATTTCAGTACGAGGGTGAAGGGCCACAATTCTTGTGATGGAACAGCCAGGGGATCAAACTCATTATAAATTTGGGCTTCTGTAAATAAGACAGTCGTTGATTAATTGCATACGGACTTGGAATTTCAGCCAAATGAAATTAAATTCCGGATTGGAACATTGGCCATATTGGCGCTGAAGTTGATAGGCTACGTCACTACGTATATAAACGGCAAGACCGCGATGGGAAAAGAATAATGGCACTAAGTTGTAAGCAGGTAGACTAAACTCCATTAAATCGGAGCCAACGCTAAACTGTTTTTCACTTAGTGCCAAAACAGCTGTTTATTGATGGGGACTTCGCGAAGCTATCTCTTTCTGAAGTGCCGAATCGCTTTCTTAAACGTCAGAAACAAATTAAATGATGACATTTCAGAATTTTGCACAAATCGTATGGAAAAATCAGGATCATGACGTAATCTCGAATGACAAAAATCCCGAAAAAAACAAATTTTTAATCTAGAATGCAAAAATCTCGAATGCACAAAAATCTCGAAAGACGATATCTCGAAAAAAAAGTTAATTCGAGATTTTTTTTCTTACCTATTTAAAGAGTTTAAACTTAGGGAAAATTCATTACATATTTAGTTTATTCAGCAATTTTTTTCGGTAAATTACCAACAACAAATCAATATGCAACAAAAAAAACCTTTTTAAAAATTGTAAAAATTCCAATAGTAAATAAGGTGCCGTGAAATAACGCTTAGTAAAATAACGCCGAATTATGAAAGCGAAATAACGCCGAATTTCCATGTTTCGCTTTTAATTTATTTACACAATCAGATAAAGATTCCTAACCGTTTTCAGATTTGCACCCCTGAAAACCTCGCACCTACCCCAAATCAAACAGTGACCCCAAGCAGGGGGGGGTTGCTGGGGGACAGCATGCCCCCCCCCCCCCCCATAGGCATTGCACTGATTATGGGATGAGTTGCGAAATCTCAAGTAGAATAAAGTCGATCTCCGAAATCTTATTTGATATATTTGATTATACGAGTATATTACTCTGTTGTTCTACTACACAATTGGAAATAAAGTCGAGAATAGAAAATGGTGAATTTTGACATTACTTCCGATTTCTTATGCAAATAAAGTCGATCGACATTATTTCCGTCTACTTTATTTCACGGCACCGGTAAATAAATCCATCGATTTCGATTTGAATATTTCCTTTGTTTGTAATGAATTCATTTACTTTCATTTTGATTGTTTTTATTTGCACTCGCGTTGTGATAACACACGAGACACGATCCCAAACAACACTAATTTGAGGTAACTTTTTTACAGTTGCATGGGCAGCTTACTAGTGAATCGTGGATGTTAAAAAGAGTAGTAAATAATCTCGAATGAATATATTAATTTTTGAGACACTGGTTACAATTCGTGCGCGCGGATTGTAACCATTGTCTCAAAAATTAATACATAAATGCATTCGAGATTTTTGCATTCGAGATTTTTCTTTCTAGATTTTTGTATTTCGAGATAATGCTTTCGAGATTTTTTCAATTGTAGATTTTTGTTTTCGAGATTTTTACTTTCGAGATTTTTGTTTTCTGGATTATTGCTTTCGAGATTTCGTGGTAAACCCGGAAAAATCATTGTGATTGTTACCAAATTGTATATTTAAGTGAAACGGAAATTTGAAGAGTAAAAAAATCCAAATTATAGAGAAAAAAAACTGAGAAAGTATGGTAACGCAAAAAAAGAATAAAAACAGTGAAAGTTGTCCAAAAACGCTTGTGCAACTCTTGATGCAGCCATCTACAAACATTTTCACTTTTTTTTTGTAGGATTTTGTTATTAATTAATTGTTGTTGTTCGTTTGTATTAATTAGAATAAAGTGTATGTATAGGAAATTGTTCAACTTAATTTATTTCCAAACAAAAATATTTTTTTTTGCAACAACAACGCGATTCTGACGGTTTAACTTTTATTTTTTGTATGCAATCCTTTTATATTGCTAACTTTTTAGTATTCAAAAATTGTGTTCGAATACTCCTTCTTAATTCTGAAACTTTTTTTTTTGTTAAAACTTGCTTTATTATAAACTTTATACGAAATATTCGCGCGAAACTAGTCTCCCACATTTCAAATTCGCAATTGTTTTCCTTCATTTCGTTCTACTGGAAGTTTTTTTTTTATTTGATTTGCCACTAACGTTGTTCTCTATCTTGATGCAAACCGATTTAAGTAACTCGGTTGGACGCAAAATCATTTCTCAACGGAACGGTTTAATAAGACACACTGCTCAATTGAAGAGGTTCAAAAAAGTATGTTTTGTAATGTGTCCTCTCTCTTAGGTTGAACACACACCGGATAAGGCAAAACGTTTTTTTTTTGTTTCGTGAAACAAGGGAACATTGTTTCTTATGAGAGCGCACACACCAAAGAAAACGAAACAAAAAACCGGTTTTTGTTTCGAAGTGTTTCGGTGGTGGTTGTCGAAAATACATGCCATTGTATACGAGCAACACACACCGAATGCAACAAAACTGTTTCGACCCAGCGTCGTTGATGATAATTGCCTACTTTGCCTACACACCAAATGCAACGAAACATAAAAACAAAATAAAACAAGAAAACGTGCTTCGTTGCCGATAGCTGACCTGTTGTTTTCTGCAAAACATTGTGGGGTTTTTCTTACTTTTAGACGCATCGACTTGATCCTCGTTGTGTATAAGTTTTCACTACGTGCACTGGTACCTGATTTATTATACCCTATTCTAGGGGTATATTAATTTTGACGCATAGTTTGTAACATACCTTAATATTGCCCGTAGACCCCTAAAAGTTACTATATTTATGATCAGCATCGATAGTAATGTCGATCTAGCCATGTCCGTCCGTCCGTCCGCCCGT
Source organism: Portevinia maculata (assembly GCA_949715645.1). Taxonomy (NCBI): domain Eukaryota; kingdom Metazoa; phylum Arthropoda; class Insecta; order Diptera; family Syrphidae; genus Portevinia; species Portevinia maculata. The sequence goes on from OX454528.1 coordinate 101,416,631, forward strand.
CCGTCCGTCCGTCCGTCCGTCGGCAAAAATTAGGCCTTTAAACTGGACCTAGAGAGCTGAAATTTTAACCATATACTCTCTAGGGTCCCGAAATAATCAAGTTTACGAATTTTTGAAATCCGCCCACAGACACGCCCACAAACTCAAAAAAACAAAATTTTGGAAAAAATCGAATTTTGAGCTAGGAAGCTGAAATTTTTTATATATGATCTATGACTTCTAAAACTGCTCGGGATATAAAATTTTCAAAATCCACCCACTGCCACGCCCACAAAAAAATAAAACAATTTTTTTGAAAATCCAAAGTTTGAGCTAGGGAGCTGAAATTTATAATATATACTCTCTATGGGCCCTTTATGCTTATGTGTAAATATTTTCAAAATCCGCCCACTGGCACGCCCACAATTATTATTATTTTTTTTTTTTGAAAATTCAAAGTGAGCTAGGGAGTTGAAATTTATAATATATACTCTCTAGGGGCGCTTTATGCTCATGTGTTAATTTTTTTAAATCCGCCTACTGACACGCCCACAATTAAATAAAACAATTTTATTGAAACACCCAAGTTTGAGCTAGGGAGCGTTTTTTTTGATAAAATCCTTTAAATGTTATATAACAAAATATGCAAAGCGTTCTTAACAATTCAACCATACTTAGACTTTTGTCACGCCCACTTATGAGGGATAGGAATAAGAATAGGGTATCCAACAGTTCGCCCAAGCGGACTGTAGCCCGTCCCTATGTTTTTTAAAATGGTTTATGGCTGGTTTTTCTGATTATTTTTGCTAATGATTACACCTAATTATGAACCTCTACAATTTTCGACTTGATCCTCGTTGTGTGTAACTTTTCACTATGTGCACTGTGCAGTGACAGCTTAGATAGCCCGGCGCTTGACGAATTGTTCGATGTGGACTCTACAGCTGCGGAAAGTATGAACTTAGCGCAAAGTACTTCCAGAATGAGGGCAGTGTCATCCAAAAGGAGTAGCCCGTCGACCTCCGAAATAATAGCTGGGCCAATGATCGAGTTTTTGAAATCAAGAACCAGAGAAAATACACCGGAAAGTGCGAATGTATTGTTTTTTAAGAGTCTCCTGGTAGACTATGAAAAATTATCCAATAAAAAGCAAAGATCATTCAGATTGACAATGCTAACCAAAATGAATGAGTTGCAAGAAGGGGAAGAAAATGAAGCCTCTACTTCCAATGCGACATTTGAAGATTGGCAAGATTAAAAGCTTTTCTCTTTTCTTATAAATAAACACATAATGCCTATTTTGTAAACGCAAAATTGTTTTTTTCTTTTTACTTACCGTAGAGTTATAAATAATCTTTCAGCCGGACTTATGCTTTTACGATAGTTCGTATCTTGTTTTCTGATAGCATTTTCGATTAATCCCAGCAAATAATCAAAAGTTTCAATCCGCATTCTGGTGAAATTATGAAATTTTTCAGGATAAGTTCTTAACTCTGCTATTAAGTTTATAATCACATCCTCAGCATTTCGTTTTAGATTATATGGATGCACCCACCACTCTCTACTATTTGCGTCCTTTTCCTCAATTGCTTCAAAAATTGTATATAAGATTGGCACAACTTCATCGTCTGAGTCCGACCACATGTTGAACAACACTAAAAGCAAGTCACTAATTCAATTTTGTTTTATTTCAACACACACCAAATGAAGCAAGAAAACAAAACGTTTTGTTTTGTTACATTCTGTTTCGCTTGGTGTGTGTTGAAATAAAAAATGTTTTCTTGACTATCGAATCAAAAACGTTTTGCTTTATCCGGTGTGTTTTCAGCCTTAGTCCATTCATATATATTTACATTTTTTGCATGCTTTGAACCTTCATTTGTTTGCAGATAACACAGAAGAGAAAAATAACGCTTTTTGTAAAACGGTAAATTAGAATTTTGTTTTTATCATTATATTCCCCAAAAGCAGTGCATTTTTTTTGGCTCATCAGATTAGGTTCAAGGGCAATGACTTCAGTCTGTGATCTTAAGCGATAACGTATCGACGTTAATTTTTTCTTTTTTTAATTGAAAGTACCTTCCACTATTTTTTTGTAAAATGATTCGTGGGAAGCAATTGAACGATTTTGAAAACAAATACAGGGGTATTTGTAATCTGGGCTAAAACAGCGCGAAATTGCTAAAAAAAAGGTCGGACCCAAAATTTTGTTATTCATTTCATTCGTAATAAATCCCGTTATGGAAATAATATGACAGGACGTGTTTAATACGCAACAACAACAGCAGATAGAAGACTTATCATCAAAACTGCCTCAAATTCTCAACGTTCTGCTGCCAAAATCAGGGAAGAGTGCGGAGTTAATGCAAGTCAACTGTAAAACGGATTATTCGGAGTGCCAAGCATTTGAAGAGGATAAAAGTAAAAAAAAAAAACACCTATCTATGATGTGTAAAGCTACACACCATCGGTTTGCTCGAGATCATATTACGTGGAAAAAGGAAAAAGCAGGGTTCGCAGAACGATAAAATATGATTTGTTCTTTCATGAAAAGTTTGCAAAGGAATTTGATTTCTGATTCGATCGCGAACCTTATTTTTCGGTTCGTTTAAAAATAAAATTTTCACGATCGAATCAAATCTGTTGCGATCTGTAAAATATAGTTCGTTCGCGAATTTATCACGTGCGAACTATTGGAGATCCGTAATAAGAAAAAAAAAAGTAATTTTACATGAAAATTATATTATATATTTTAATATTAAAGGAACATAAGCGAAAAGTATTTTTATTACATATGTATTCAGATTTTGCAATAAATTTGCATTTAGTTTAACTAACAAAACATTATTTATTGTTTTTTGGATAATTTGTTTCTGTTTTTTTTTGTCAAAAAAAACTGGTAGAGCGCTAAAAGCCCGTTCAACAGAGACATGAGTTGATGGCGCTGCCAGCACTACTTGTGCAAGTTGTCCTAGAAGAATCTCTTTGCTGCTCAATGTTTTCCAATGCACAATTTTCTCTCACAAATGGCGCGTTCAATTTGCAAGTTAACTGCAAGTTCACTACTAATTAAATGTCTATCACTTGCCAAACGATGGTCACGTGAGTTATTTGATCAATGAGAAAAGGTAATATAGTAGTCACTAGTAGTTGACTTGTAAATTGAACGCGCCCAAAGTAAGCAAGTTGATTCGTCAGCTTCTTCATTATAAGAAACATATTTATTTAACTCAAATGTGTTTATTTTCCCCATTGCAACCAAAATAATAACTATTGAAAATATAAATCGCGAAACGAGAATGATTTGTTTTATGGATCTTTACGGATTCTTATCGCGAGCGAACCATATTCTACCTGAATTTCTTTTTTCCGATCTCTCACGAACGAGAGATACAGATCAAAAAGGATGCAGTTCGTTCGTGAGAGAACTATACATTTTTAAAGATCGAAAATTTCATCGTTCGCGAACTTTTTTTTTTATGATTCGTGAGAAGATCAATAAAGAGCGATAAAGATCCTTATTTTATCGTTCGCGAGCGATATTTTACGAACACTGGAAAAAAGGACGAACAAAAATTCAACCTCAATGAACCGGACGGCTACAACTACCTTTTCACGAGGAACGCCATTTGTGCAGGTGGCGTAATGGTGTCTGGAGGCAATATCGTATTATGGGTCTTGCGAGCTGCAGTTTGTACCATAAAAAATGAAAGCAAATGCATACAAAACTGTACAAAGACTTTTCACGTTTCTCAAACGTTTTCGGACGAATTCAATGGACAGCCCGACAACGCTTCATACAGCTAGGGTAGTGAAACAGTGAATAAACGAGCAAAATGTAAAATTGCTTGAGTAGCCGCCGTACTCCCCGGACATCAATATTATTGAGAACGTTTGGGGCAGTTGTCCCGAAGAGTTTATAAGGGCGGGAGACAATTCGACGATTCTGCGACCCTGATTGAAGTCATTAAAAAGCCTGGTCTACGATTTCGCTTAGGGATATTGGAAAATATTATAAGTCTTTGTAAAACCAAATGTAGGAAGTTATTTTGAACAAAAGAGGGAGTTAAAAATTCTAAATTAGCATGAAATACATACTATTATACTTATATTAACAAGAAACAAAGCTGTGCTTTTTTTTTTGATTTTTAAGTTTCTGAACCTATTGATCCAAAATAAATCGGCTTTTTTGTTATGTGTCTGAAAAAAATAGGTAGTGAGTAAATACGTGTGTTAGACACTGCATACATTTGTGTTTCATTAATAATTAATTAATTTATGCAAAAAAATTATTTCATTAAAATCGGTAAGTTGGTTGAAGAGATATTGCCATATTACTATTTAGAAGTATTGAACCTATTCAGTTCAGCGCGAGTGTAAGCAGTTTTATAACAATTCCTCCAGAAAAAGTGCAGTGCCCACTTTTTAGGTTTTTTTTTTTCTTACAACCAGATTGTTTTTTTTTTCCGATAAAATCCTTTAAAAAACCCACAAATCGTAGACCATATACTTCTTAAGAATTCACCCATACTTAGATTTTACGATTAGATTTTAGATAAAGTGCAATGGACGTAACATTTTTAATGATCGTTTTTTTTTAAGAACACAGCAAAGGAAGGCGGAATAAACGTTGGATTAGAACAATATCGCGTAATACCCTTAGGGTGAAATTTTTAAATTACTTGGAAGCGTGTCCAGCGCTTTTTCGGGGATTTTTTGACACACTACTCTACCGAGATCTACAAGATCAAAACCTCAACGATCACAAAAAAAACCCTACTTTATACCATATCCCAACGGTTTTAATTATGACGAATAGTTTGTAACTTCCCTTAATAGTGATCGCAGACCCCTTAGAGTTACTATATTGTGATCAGCACCGAAAGTAGTGTTGATCCGTTTGACACATTTAAATTCATATGGGCGGCGCTAAGGAAACAAGTAGTTCCAGAATCCAACTAGAAATGAAAATGAAATGAAACCTATGATGGCGACCTCTGTTTATATCCTCTTAAATTCTCCTTTGAACTCACTCCCCTCAAAATCCCTCAAATAAAGTTAACCCAAGCATATGGGATGGACCATAAATATCACAAGTAGGTCCCATAATAGTACATGGGTGGTCCGCTTCGAGGGTAAAAGGGCTCTGTACACCTCTTCGACTAACGAAAAATAAAACTCTGGATACCTTCAACTCACAAAAAAAGGATATTTTGACCTCTAAGATGAAAGAAAGGCTCTGCACAGCATTTGTGCAGCCGGCGCTGTCATGCCGTTCATGGAACGGCGTACACAAAGTTTGGGAGTAAATTAACGGAAGTTAAGATGCAGTTGCTTCACATGCCAGCAGGAGTAGCCCTTCACGTTAAAGAACCTATCTCAGGAAAAATGAAGCGCGACCGGCTCAGTTGGTACTGTCATGTTCAAAGAAGAGATCCCAAGAGCGCCGTCAAAAGTGCACTATCAAACAACGTTCCTATGCAATCGCAAAAGAGAGGCAGGCTTTAAAACTTCAGGATCACACAATGCAACACCTTGTATAAAATAAGAAATCAAAAATCAATTCAATACCACGCCCATTTTGGGAGATAAGAATGTATTATTCGTTTGCTATGTTTATCTACAACCTTGCCGAAACGGCTGACACTGAGATCTTTTTTTTTTTTTTTTTTTTTTTAATTTTCATACAATTTTATACAAATTAAAATGTTTTACATTACTCATTTAAAAAATAAAAGGGAGTATAAAATAGTTACTACAATCAGTTGTTCAATGACAAGTGTCGAATGTAGGACGGATCTATTGTATCACAAGGGTTTGCTACTCCAGGAGACCGTCTCCCTTATGAAGGTCCGCACACCATTGTAACATTGGCGAACGTACACCTCTGAAGAATATATGTACGTCTACTGTCCAATGTAATGCCGGATTTTTACAGAGGAAGGGTTTGGAAGATTCATCTTCCCCCAGACGCAACTGAGAATATTATGTCTCTGAGTACAGGTCCATTTTGTCCATTCAGCCACAATGGCCTGACAAGAAACTCACTACTCTAATACTTGTGTTTTTTTTTTTTTTTTTTTTTTTTCTAAAAAGGCAATCCAAATCCCAGAGCACTCAGACTCGGTAACGGTCCATTGTACTACTAGGCAGAAATCCTCCTTTTTGGTGTAGAGGCATGTGAATGGGTGGCGTATGTTGTTGTTCCCCATGGGGATTGAACCTGAACCGCAAGGGTCACAAGCCAACACACTAACCTCTACACCATCGCCACTTGTCTTTCCTGGTATAAATGTTTCCTTATAGAAGTAAGGCTTGATTAATCTTTAGGATTGTCTGAGCCCCGCAAAATGTTCCCAATGTTTAGACGATGTTGGTGTTCGGAATTATCAACCAGTCCTAGAGAGGTAGTCCAGTTAACTCCTCAATTTGGTTCTAACAACGCGGATTCTGAGCCAGCATATGGATAGGGTATCCAACAGCTCGCTCAAGTGGACCTTTCGTTATGTTTTTTCATTGCTTCTCCAATCCTTTGATTCCTACTAAATTCTCGTTGGATTTTAGTCCCGCTCAAAGGAAAATTACCTCCCCCAAGCTTAATTTTCTTCTTTGGATTGGCAGTCGAGCACTTGCACTTTACTGCTCTCTTCTCGACAAATGGTTTTAATATTTTCTTCACCTTGGTACCAAAGCTCCCTCACGCCTGGGAGGGTAAAATGCATAAAATCCATAGGACCAGGTACCATAAAGCATAACTAAAAGCACTGGACCAGCAAGAGTTCGCTTTCTTGTTTATTTACTTACGCGAATCTATCTCGGTGAAGCCGTGCGCAGATTTGTAGTATTAGGGAAGTGCCGACTGTGTGCGATTCCTCAAATGGATCTTTGCATGCCATTTTCAAAGGTTTTTCTGCCACCATCGTTAGGTTAGGTTAGGTTAGATTAGGTGGCTGTTGGCAGAAGCCGACACACTTAGACAAATTTAGGTCCATTGTGATACCACGTATGTATTATCTACCTCAACTCGTAGATGGGATTGGCCAACGATACGCGGTTGTTCTCAAATGGTCCCCCATCTACGTACATACCGCGCCCAGCGTCGTTTAATTACGGTGATCTGACGAGAAACGATTAACTGGACGTGGTACCATCGTTTATAGTGTTGAAATGAAGTGATGTTCATCGCTTTTTGTCGTTTGTGTGTTGTTGTGTGTAGTGTTGCGGGTGGAGTCACCTGAACTGGATAATTAGGTTGTCTTCGAGACCCACTTGTCCACTCTCGACGAAGCTGGGCCGTACGTCTGCATTCGAACGTTTTGGGCATCCTGCTCTATGCCCGAGTCCACCTTTAGTGATCGCTCGCCAAGGCCACTGAGAAATGAACCAAAGGAAGTGCGATTTGAAAGGCCGTAAAATTTGCCGTAACAATACCAAGATATCGCTTCTACTCCTTCTTCTGTTTCCCATTTCATTACCTCAAACGCACCCCAAGAGAAAACACGATAGTACTTCAAAAAATGGATACAAAAGCGATTTTTCTTTTCCTCTTTCGTCCATGCAACAAAGCCGTGATGATGGCACACAGAAGTAGAAGAGTCAACGTAAAGAAGAAGCCAACCATTTCATCCATTCATTTTCCAAAAGGTTAAACGCGATTTTAATTTAGACGCTCTCGACTTCTTTTAATTATAATTTTTGCGTCTTTTGTCATAGTGCCTGGAGTAACTGGAAAATATTGCACCCGTCTCCTAGCCCTCAGCATCTTCCGATGAATGTTAAATGTGTCTTGATGCCTAATTTGTTTAATTAACTCGTACTTTCTGGGTTCTTCGCTTCCAAGTCCTTTTTACTGTCAAAAAGGCTTCACTCTGAAAATAATTGCAAAGCAAAAGAAAAGAAATACTTTGTTAACCCTTAAATGCTTTAAATCAGAGGATAATATCAACCAGCTTCTCAAGCACCGACTACCTTTTTCTAAGTCCAACCATCATTACTGCTGCGGCGAGTTACTTGCAGGCTTAAACCCTGCCTTGAAGGCTATGTGCTGCGTGCACCAGTAATGCCAACAACTTCGAGCTTAACCGTCCCTAAGGGTGTTTTGTGAAAATTACAATTTAATTTGTTTGCATGGGAATGGGGATGGGACAGAATTCAGTGGTAAGCCCGTCTCCCAAGAGTATGTTAGTTATTTTTAAATTATCCTCGCCACGCTTTCTGCCTGAATTTTGTTGCTGGAGCTGGTGGCACCGTTCTCGCGCCAGTTCTCATAAAACTTTTGTAATATCTTTTCAAGTCTGATGAATTAATTTTCTAAACGTTTTCGCTTCGTTGTTCTCGGTGAGAGTTGGAAGTTGGGCTCTTAGGGTCGTTGCCGCACTGCTGGCTGCAGTGCAGTTCGCATGAAATGATTTCAATTTTCAGGTGACACAAGCATCGTAATAGACTTTGTGAATGTTATCATGGTATCAACAGAGGAGCTAGATGGGGTTGTACGGCGGAGGTTAGGTGTATATCAACTTGACAAGCGCTCTCGGTTGTATGCCTTGCAAGTGGCAGTTGATGTAAACATTTTAAATCGGTTTCGTGATTCTTGGGAACAGTAAATGCTTAAGCTGCCGGAAATGAAACTTTTCTAACGAAATTAATCTCAAGTGTTGACATACTAGAAGATGTAGGCGACCTGAAAAGACGTGTTATATCCCTTTGTTAGGCAATCGGGGTGCCCTTATTACCTGATACCGGTGATGCCTGGTGCTTTGCACAGAAAATCAAATAATGGCTAGTATTCTCCCCTCAGGAGTTTAGCTTTATTGGCAACTTGTAGCGTTTAGGAGTTTAGCTAAACTTAAATTGTAGCGTAACCTTTTTCCGTAGCTGGAGTTAGGCTACTCTCGTTCTTTGTAGGGCCTAACTAGACTGGGAAAACCCTTGGTTTGAGCGGAAAACTTGCAATTTTTTTTTGTTTACTGTTTGAATAAAACTGCAAACATTAAAAATAAGAAAAGTTAATAAACAATTTGTTCTAATTTCAAAAGGTCTATAGCTTTATAGGTTGGTTAAAGTGCGACCAATGCAATGTGTAAATAATTTTGCCAGTGACTGTACACTTGGTGTTGCCCTCATTGATCGTTAAACCCATCTCCGCTGCATCCGTTTTAATACGCATGATAGCGAAATTGACATCACGCTGCATTCTTCCGATTGTATAGCTCGGTAAATCTCGTCTCTATAAATGCGGCCTTAAAATTGATGTAGAGGTGGTGGCTATCGATTTGAAGTTCCTGGGGTTTTTCCAAGATATGCCGTAGTGTTAATATTTGGCAGATGGTGGACTTTTCTGGCCTTAAGCCAGACTGGTGTGGACCATTAAAGTTATTGACAAACGGGTCAAGACGTTCACAAAACACGGCAAGATAAGACCTTACAGGCGATATTATGAAGACTAATGCCTCTGTAGTTGGTGCAGTTCAGGGGGTCTCCTTTCTTGAGGATCGGGCATAAATTGCTGAGGTTCCATTCATTGGGCATATTTTCTGTTGACCCTATTTTACGGATGAGTTGGTGCCAGCAACCAAGTCATCGCCTGCTGGGTTCGGCAGCTTGGCGGGCACCTCCAGCAGCTTTGTTGAACCTTACTTTAGTTATGGCTATCTTCAGTTCCTCCAGATCGGGTTGACGGAATTGTTGGTCTACGTCGTCCATGTTGGATGGTCCATTCTGTCTTACATATGGGATTCCAATCTTCGTCGCCGTTATACAGTCTGCAAAAATGATCCCTGCATATCCTCAGCATCGACTGCGATTCTACTACGATGTTCTCTTGAACGTCTTTTCAAACTCCGGTCTATAACCTTGACTGGTTCTTTATATACCCTATTCCAAGGGTATATTAATTTTGACTCAGTTTGTAGCATACCTTAATATTGCCCGTAGACTATTAAAATTTAATATATTCGTGATCAGCATCGATAGTAATGTCGATCTAACCACAGCCGTCCGTTGGGAAAAATAAGGCCTAAGACTCGAGCTAAAACGCTGAAATTGGAACCATATACCTACTCTCTAGGGGCCCGAAAAAATTAAAAATAAACATTTTTAAAATTCGCCCACTGACACGCCCACAATCTAAAAAAACAAATTTATCTTCTCAATCCAAATTTGGGCTAGGATCTAGGAAGTTGAAATTTCGAATATCTCTAGGGGCGCTTAATGCTCATGTGTAAATATATTTAAAATTCGCCCTGGCACGCACAGTGTTTGAAAAAACCGTTTATTGAAGAAATCATTGCAAATGAAAGCCCAATTCTTGGCAAAGGATGTAGGAAAAGTCGTTTTGAACAACTCCTTCATATAAAGTTTTCTGCCATGCCCAGTTTTGAGGGGCGTTTTTTTTTACAAAAACTTTGCTTTTTCGATAAAATCCTTTAATGGTGTATAACGAAATACTCGTATGTAGACCCTTCTTAACAATTCTCCAGTTCGCACGCCCATTGTATGAGGGATAGGAATAGGGTATCCAACAAGCGGACTGTAGCCTTTCCCTATGTTTATGCTTTGGTTAAACTTTCGAACCTCATTCCAGAAGTGGCATATCTGTATTTCTTTATTCGCGCGCTTTTCATGCTCCTTATTCGTGTTCGTCTTTTTTCGCAGCGCACCTTTGCATGCCTCTTGTTTAGCTGCTTTACTATGCTTCACTACTGCCGATGAGCACAAAAATTGAATCCACAACTCCTCCGCTGATCACACCTTAATAATCGAAAGCCCAACATTTCAAAAGTCAATGTCGACATCTGTTTTGGGAATATTTTTTTCTCTCCCAAAATAAAATCAAATTAAATCAGAAACTTTTTAAGGAAAAGTACTTGAAACGGGAGTAAGAAAACAATTTCATGTCGTTTTTGAAATAAGGCAGGCCAAGGCAGATTAATGCTGAAACTTTTCAAGAAAAAAATTCAGATATTTGGGTCGCATAATGAAGGGCAAATTATTTAAATTGGTTTCCTGATTCTAAAAGATTTTGCTTTGGAAAACAGCAAATTTTAAGGATGACTTGATTCCCAGTTGGGTAATTTTTTCCTCTTCATATTTGCAGTGGTTTTCAATTAAGACATTTTCGCTGATTTTTTTTCTCTCATAAAGCATTCCTTTGTCAAACAAAATTTCGAAGAAGAAAATTATTCGCGTACGCAAGTTGAATACGAAATAATTATCTTAAAAAAAATAATAAATCTAAACAAACACAAAGTATTTGTATCTGCGGCTGCCCATGTCATAGTTGTATAAATAGAAATACGAAAAGTTCAGCAAACTATAATAATTGTTAAGATGTTTTAAAACGAACACACAAAGAGCTACTTTGAGAGGACCGATTGTTTTTGAAAATAAAAACAAAACACAAAGTTGATTCATAATTTCTGCAATCAACACAAATTCTCAAAAACTTGTTGGTTTTACTTTTTTTTTTATTTATTTATCTTATTTTTTTTTCTCATGTTGATGTATTTATTCAGATTTGGGAAGAGTAAAAGATGCATTCTTGACTTATGGGAAAGTTTGGTTTGCTGCAAACTTTGTGATATAACTTGTTGTTGAAGAAGTTTTTTATTTGGCAATTATTTTTTGGAACGAGCATTACAATCATTTAGATGTAACTATCTGCATTTGATTTGATATAAAACTGCAAGCAATAGCACAATTTTAAAGTTAAATAGAGTTTCAGAGTTATGAAAAGAGTTTACACAAACGAGTAAGTGATTAATCTCGAAGGAGAGGAGGAGTGTGTAGTTTGCAGAGTTATTTTTTGTATGCCACAAAAATGGGTGGAGAACTTAATGGAATACTTCATAAGTTGTTGTAATTTGTAACCGTTTAAGAGCAAGCAGTATCTGCATACATGTCAAGGCTCTTTTTCGTCTTTTTCTTCTTCTTTAACGGCGAACACATGATTAGATTTACGGGAACATAGCCCTCCTCGATAACTGCATCCCTACTCATCCACCTGTTTAGTTTTCCGGTCCATCTCAATAAATATTACCAGGTCTTACAGCCTCCCCAATGGTGGGATTGCATTGGTGTGATCCAGGAGTTTTTAAGCCTGCGAATTTTTAAACGATTTCGATTCGACACGTCGTCAGGTGTGTTTTCTAGCGTCAAGATTAGTTTTGCCGCGATTTCTAGATCGGCCATCGCCATCTAAATCTCCTGAAGATGAATGCTAAAAGAGACGTTTACACACTGATTTCCATAGTATCTTATTACGCGCGACATTAAGAAGGGATCGATAGTTTTTGTACGATAAAGGATCACTTTGCTTGTAGATGAGACTTTTTTTTAAAATACGCACGCACTAAAGGGACCTTTTTTTAGGGTTCCGTAGCCAAATGGCAAAAAACGGAACCCTTATAGATTCGTCATGTCTGTCTGTCTGTCTGTCCGGGAATGTCACAGCCACTTTTCTCCGAAACTATAAGAGCTATACTGTTGAAACTTGGTAAATAGATGTATTCTGTGAACCGCATTAAGATTTTCACACAAAAATAGAAAAAAAACAATAAATTTAGGGGGTTCCCCATACTTAGAACTAAAACTCAAAATTTTTTTTTTCATCAAACTCATACGGGTATCAATGGATAGGTCTTCAAAAATGATATTGAGGTTTCTAATATCATTTTTTTCTAAACTGAATAGTTTGCGCGAGAGACACTTCCAAAGTTCCTACTATTAGGTGGTAGAACTAGCAACAAGTAGAATGATAGGAAAGATAGGTTTGTGCATTGGGTAGGACTTTTTCTCCAGGGGGGAGCATTATGTTGAAGTTTTGTATTCAAGTTTAATCCGCAGAATCTTATACAACAATTTAAAGTGCACATATGAGCAAGCATTCGCTGCACTTATATTGATTTTTATTTTGCGGATTTTTGCTTCATGGACGGTGCCGTGACATAACCCCAAGCGCCATAAGCCCAAATCACGAAATTTGGCCTTTTTGAAATTGACCTAAAGTCCAAATTCTAGCATTTGGTATTATGTCACTTTCACAAAGCGTCATAAGGCCAAATCCGGAGAGTGACATAAAGCCAAATTTTCGAAACCGTACCTCGCACCTACTCCAAATCAAACAGTGACCCCAAGTAGGGGGGTTGCAGGGGGGCAGCATGACGAAATCGCTAGTAGATTCCATAAACAGTGTAATCCCTATTGGGGGCATGCTGCCCCCTGCAACCCCCCTGCTTGGGGTCACTGTTTGATTTGGAGTAGGTGCGAGGGCAAATTGTTGAAAACAGCACCAAGCGAAAGTGTCATAAAGCCAAATTGGGCTTATGACGCTTTTTCAATGTGTCACAATACCAAATGCTAAAATTTGGGCTTATGACGCTTGGGGTTATGTCACGGCACCTCATGGACATGGTCGGGATTTGAACGCGCAACATTCCGATCAGCAAGTGAATACACTAACACTGTACTGTTGCCACCCGCAATATAATGTAATAGCTACACAGCACGGGCGTTAAGGATATTAGGATTGAAAGATAGGGAGAGATGCTGATGCACGTTGGTTATGAATGTTTGTAGATTATAATGTGAAGGAAAATTAGAGCGGGGAAGAGCATACCCCATTCGTGTTGTACGGCGTAGGAAAGATTCTTTGCATTTCACTGTACGACCGAATACAGGCTTAAGGGTGAACTGATGTGCATTCCTGGTATGGCGGGCATTGAGGTTGAAATGTTCTTAGGGTCGCTATTTCGTTTGAGCACTTATGGTGAAAATATCGAAACAATAGCGATAGGCAGGAGACATTGCGACGATGACTAATCCAAGTAAAGCCGTCATCGTTCCTTTCACCAAAAGGAGGAAATTGGACTTAGGTATAATCACAATTAACGACACGGTCGTAGATTATTCCGAAGAAGTCAAGTATCTTGGAGTAATCCCAGACAAGAGACTTAACTGGAACTCTCACATTAAAAACAAAATCACTAAAGCTAATAGAGCTTTATGGGCCTGTCGCCGCACATATAGCAGAACCAGGGGAATCTCTGCAAAGATCGTCCACTGGATCTACACAGTGATGATAAGACCCATTATAACATACGCCTCCATAGTATGGTGGACAAACTCCACACAAAAAATCGCAATAAAGAAGCTTAAAAAGGTACAACGGATTGCGTGCCTTGTCCAACAACGGCAATAACAGGACTAACACCTCTCCAGATATACATTCAAAACGTAGCGATCCGAAGTCCAACAAGTCTAATACAGTTAAACGAGATAAGGCTTAAGTCACAGACGGCATTCAAAAAACACTATGCTTCAACAAACGATTCTCCGCGGAGATCCCTAAGAGAGCATGGGTTAGTAATAACCCACCAAACAGTCGCAACGGCATAAAGTGGTATACGGATGGTTCTAAAATGGAAACGGGGGTAGGAGCGGGAATATACGGACCAAATAAACGCTTTACGATACCCATGCGAAAAAGTCCCTGCATATTTCAAGCAGAGCTCCATGCCATTCAAGAATGCGCCAGCCACATTTATGGCATAAAAGGCGCAATCATCCATATATTCACGGATAGTCAAGCAGCTATAAACGCCCTTAGCTAGCACACCATTTAGTCCAAATCAGTCATGTACTGCTTCAATACCCTTCAAACACTCGGATTTAGAAACAAGACCAAATTATGGTGGGTTCCGGGTCATGATGGGGTAGAAGGTAACGAAAAGACCGACGAACTGGACAGAAAAGGTGTAGAAACACCTTTCATATACCTTTGCGGGTGGCAATGGTGCAGTAGTAGTGTATTGCTTACGGAATGGAAGGTCGTGCGTTCGAATCCCGGCCAAGTCCATTACTTTACACCGAATACATGAAATCGTTATCTCCCTAAGTAACTTAGACACCACCCGTGGAGAAAAACCCTACAACTGCACCCAAACACTTCTTTCCTATCTCTCTATTCTTTCTAATACCAAGTAGCTTAAACTGTGTTCCTAGCATAATAAGGGTACTGTAACAACAGAAAAAAATCCCTTTAGCGTAAGCAAATTATATATAAAAAAAAAAAAAAAAAAATAGGTCCTGAACCCTTCTGCTGCACTCCTAGATCAGCAGCAACAGCAGCAATAAAATGCTGGGAACATAGAAAATGTATCTATCATTGGGAAAGCATCCCAGGTTAAACGAGACATTCGGCCCTTCAATAATAATGCTAGCAAATGCCTAAATCTAAGCACAGGCATGATATCAAAAACTTAGTAGGTTACCTTACTGGTCACCATGGTTCAAGATATCATCTAAACTCTCCTGAGTGCTGATTTTGTCTTTAAAAGGACAAGTCAGCTGAACACATTTTATGTGAATGTCTAGCCCTTAATGGAATTAGAAAGAAGATCTTTTTCAGGAAACATATGAGCTCCGAAGACATAAAGCAATCTTCTCCCGGTAACATTATCCGCTTTACACGGAAATTAGAAATTCTACTACATAATATAATAATACAAAAGATCTTTTAGGTCGAAGTGCGCCCCTTTTAAATCGCCTTGGCAAGCCAGAAGTTTAATAAAAAAAAAAAAATTAAAACAAAGAGTCAAACGTTGCCGCGATATCCCGATCGTCAAAAAGTTTTATCGCACGTTTTTGTATACTGTTGAGTAGGTCCAAATACGCGATTGGGCACCGCCCCAGATATGAGCATTGTACTCAGGTTTGGGGCGAATAAACGCTTCATAAATTGTAGGCAGATCAGATGGGGTACTTGAAGGATGAACATTCGAAAATTCATTTGCCGAGAAAATCACTGAACGACGGGCTTTTTTTGACTTTGAAATTCATTTTGTATTCATTATTACATATCTACTTAAATACTAGACAAAAATGATTAAATCTAACTTAAAATTTACAGGATACTTATTCTTCTTTATAGGTCTTTATGCGGGCGCTCTAAACTTAATTATAACCTTATAATTATTGTCTTTCGGCCTAAAAACTATTTTACGAGCTAATCTTACATATTATGTTTTAGTCAAGAAAATGGTTAAAAAAAACTCATTTTTATAAAAAACAAATTACAAACTACCTTCTCCACTTAGTTAAACTGTACTTAACATATTCTAATTATTATTAGGATTCTGAGAACTTGTTGCCTTACGCAACTAGTGGCCAAAATCCCAATTGCTTTACGAGCGCCTGGTAGTCGTCAACGTTCACACGCGCTGACGTAAGCCGACTGAAGCCTTACAGCGTCAGTCACCTCCCGCAAGCACCACCACAAGTTGACGAGCCCGGCCTCTCACAGAAACGCCCTAGAAATCTTAGTCTATCTTATAAACTAAGAGGATGTTACCTAGAGTAACGCATCGTCTTGGGAGGGCATAATGACCCCTCCCCCCTCCAAAAGCCACCAAAATTTGGCAAATTGCTTTTCCGTATCGAATTTATCCCTCTCCGCTATTGCGGTACTAAAACGGAGGAGCTCATGAGCATTGGTGACGTCTCCGCCGCGGATGAGCCGCTTATCTCTCGCGCTGCGGTAGCGGTGGTATAATACCGGAATACCATACCTCGTCTGGACCAGCCCTTACGCATCAATATGGATAAATGCCTCTGGCGGGATAAAGCCAGGACGGAGCGTACTCTCTACGTACATTTTATTGGGGTAGTAAGCCCCAAAGATCAGGCTATTGTCGCTGGCTATCGCCCTTGCAATGTGGCTTCGAGTCACCTTAATAAGGAAATTGTAACCCTATTCAGCTGAGCCCCATCGTATAGTATAGGACCTTGTTGGGATAGTATTTTATAAAGTTGGATTCAGGCGTTCGGAACAACCGGAGACAGGCCCTAAGACATTGTCTCTCCAAAACCCGAATCTTGTCCATGTAATTAGGCGCTACAATGGACAACCATAAGCGGCCTTATAAGGGACAGGTAGCAAATGACCTTCACTCTGGAATCAAGTTGACTGCTATGAAACAGTCTCCTTGTCAGAGCATAAGCCTTCTTGGGCACAGCAAGACGAGCAACTTTATGTTTATCGAAATATAGATACTGGTCAAGCCAGATACCCAGATATCTAACTACGCATCTCACCGCCAATGGTTGCCCATTTCGTCCAATAATGGCCAATTTCTTCCAGTTTTTTCTGGTATGCCTAGAGGCCACAGCCAATCTTGTTCTGAACAAGATTCTTTCCGTCTTCTGAAAGTTGATTTTCACTTCCAGTCGTCGCAATATCCCTTAATGTGATCGAAGTCACGCTGCAAAAGGATGTTAATGACCTCGAACTCAATTTTTTTGGGAGAAAGGGGGCTATAAGAGATTATTTATCGAATGACAAATGGAAGGGTTAGCAAGAAACAAGGTGAACTGCAGAAGGAAATAACTTTAGACGATACGCGAGTGTGACTAAAACTAACCGGGCTAACAGAGAACAAAACGTTTCCGGATCTACAAGAAAGCTTGGTGAAGTGAAATAACGCCAAATGAAATACGACCAGATTTGTGCATTTGGCCTTATTTCGGTTTGAGAAAGTGAAATAAGACCAAGTTTTAACATTCTATTTCATTACGTTTGAACTTATTTCATTTGGCGTTATTTAACTCCACCGAAAGCTTGCCTGCTTCACTAAGCCTTTCCGCACCACCGCCTAGGTTAGGTTACCGACACATTTAGCCCAATTAAAGGTCCATTGTGATTGCACACGGATATATCATCTTCATACTCGTTGAACCAGAGTTGGAGCTTTTGATGAAGCTCGACAGACTTTTGATGTCGGTGTTAATGAGATCGCTAAGATCATTGTCAAACTTGTTATTCTTTATTATTATTTAATTGAAATATATGAATACCAAATAAATAAATAAATGAATTATCTTAGAACAAATTATAAGGGGAAGAGGTGTTAGAGTTTTCTTCTTTTGACAGTTTAAAATATCAAATATAGATTGAGAAATAAATAACTCACGGAGTGTAGACGCGTTTTATTTCAACGACATATCTGGACACAGGGGATATAACTACGGGCTTGCTCAAAGACTTATTAATAAATCCGCCTTCATGAGAGAGCTTTTAAAACAAGCTAGATGTGGCCGCTCGTCGAGCGCAGTGGCTCAATTGTTAGTGTGTCGGACTACTAATCGAAAGGTCCCCGGTTCAATTACCCCCGGGGCCAAGTAACAACTTCAGTTTTTTCCCACTGCCCCACCTGTTGCGAACGTCTGACAAACATCCAAGAGTATCAATTGTCATAAGAAGCTTCTCGAATTTGCCGTTCAGATTCGGCGTAAAGTTGGTTGGAGTAGCTAGGTTTTAGGCCCTCTATGGGCCGTTAATGCCTAATATTTATTTATTTTTTCTGGATGTGGCCGCAGTGATAAGGGTTCTTAGTCTTACCTAGTGCAATCAATACAGCCCAAAGGGGATGCCACTAATCCGTAAACTTTTGTTCAATGCTGTATCTGGAATCTTAAAGCTTACTCGAGCAGCTTAAAATGCTTGAACGTAGTGCCAGTGGATCGGGCTCATGCTGCGAAAGACCGAAGGCTTCAAAACGATTCTAGCAGAAGCCCATGTGGAAGATAAGTCGGTCGGCCTGAGGGATCGGGTTCACAATATTGAGGCACATCCATTCAAACCGAATACAGATCCATCCCTGCAAAATGGGACAGCGCTCCCTAATAAAAACGCTCATTAACCGACTTAGTGCAAGATATTAAAAGCAGATAATTACCAACAAACTTTGCTGCCAATGCCTGTTACAGAAGTTACCCCATAAAGGTGGGTTTTCGGTGCTCCACCAGCACGGTGCTCCTCCAGCACGTACAAATGACGCGTTAAGTCATAAAATATTCTTACCTTTCCGAAGTGAATACCTATTGTTTGCAAGCAGGCTAATAGCACAAAAGACGAACTAGTTGTAATTAAATATTCTTCAGACTTAGGTTCATCCTCTTAAATTGCCCGACTTAGTTCCATGTGACATCACCCACATCGGCCTTATTGCTCAAACAGAAACCTGTCCATATATTTGAAGGTTGGATTCTCAAGTCAATCTCTAGCTACGTGCGCAAAAAGATGCATGAAAGGCATAAAAGTGCCGATCCAAAGTTCTCACCACGTTCACCGTAACTTAATTCCCCGCAGGACAATATCTAAATAAAACGGATCCTTGCCAATTCCTCCGCTATTCCCTGCGGAAATGTATAAAAGTTATTCCAACGAATTGTCAACTTAATTCCGGTCCACCAGCACCTACAATACCATTCATCCATCATCTCAAAAATCATAAAGACCAGACATTCGTATCACCCCTGATGGGATTCCACCTCCCCACATATATATTTTCGATAGTTTCTTCAACTCGATATACTTTCATACTTGCCATTGTCCCACAACACCCCCAAAGAAAACCAAATACATTTCCTCATGTAGTCACCGGGATGTGCAAAATGCCAAGAGTGACAACCTAACCCAGTCCAACTTTCAAGGGTAACATGCATGTCCTTATCATCATCTTCAGTGGCCTCGAACGTATGTAAGTTGGTATCGTATCCTCATCATCATCATCATCATCATCATCATCATCATCATCATCATCATCATCATCATCATCATCATCATCATCATCATCATCATCATCATCATCATCATCATCATCATCATCATCATCATCATCATCATCATCATCATCATCATCATCATCATCATCATCATCATCATCATCATCATCATCATCATCATCATCATCATCATCATCATCATCATCATCATCATCATCATCATCATCATCATCATCATCATCATCATCATCATCATCATCATCATCATCATCATCATCATCATCATCATCATCATCATCATCATCATCATCATCATCATCATCATCATCATCATCATCATCATCATCATCATCATCATCATCATCATCATCATCATCATCATCATCATCATCATCATCATCATCATCATCATCATCATCATCATCATCATCATCATCATCATCATCATCATCATCATCATCATCATCATCATCATCATCATCATCATCATCATCATCATCATCATCATCATCATCATCATCATCATCATCATCATCATCATCATCATCATCATCATCATCATCATCATCATCATCATCATCATCATCATCATCATCATCATCATCATCATCATCATCATCATCATCATCATCATCATCATCATCATCATCATCAGCATCATGCTCATCTTTGCTCTTTCATCGCACGGAAGGGAAAAGAAAACTTTCCTTTCGGATGCCAAATTTAATGGTGTCCATTCAAAGGAGAGTGAAACTTCGTAACAAGATTGCAATAGTGAAATGTGGACCGCACTCTCCCCCACCAGTATCTGACACCTTTATCAGGGGAATTCTATAGGATCTGCACACCACTCAACTACTTCTTCGAATTCTTTCCGTTAGCCTTATGTTCATTAGGGATTTGCAGAAGTCATCGTTGTCGTCATTTAAAACGGTAGACCGAAAGAAGGACCAGCATTATGAAAATGGATATTAAATTGAGTGAAACTTTTTCGCTGTGTCGTAAGTTTTCATAGCTGAGGTTAGTTTCTCCGTTTGAACATTTTGGAACCGTCCTAGCATTTCTGACGAAAAATGTTAACTACCAGGCCTTGGTTGGTACACATCCGTGTAGAGCGACATCAACACGTTGTGCATTTTAATTAAACACAACACTCAACCAAACCAACATGCTGTGGGAAAAGGATTCATATTTCATTGGTTGCTTGCGAAGTAGCTGTTCAGGCTAGGCACCTACAAGGCCCCACAGTATGTATATTGACCAAAAGAACGACACGACGACGATGCGATACGACGGTGAATTGATGCAATATTTTGCACTTAATGAGGTTGGCTTAAGGTGCACAAATTCCAATTAAAATCGAGAGTAGTTGCTGCACGAACAGCGTATCGCTGACTTGTAAAGAGCACCGGCACGTGTTTTTCTATAGCGGCAATGATGTCTCTGACTTCCTGTTTAATTGAATTTTCAACTTCTTACTCGTATGAAATTTTAATTTTCCGATTTTAATCCTGCCAAATGGGATTATAGGAGTACCAATATTGCACTATTAAGCGTAGATTTATGGCGCGGAATAGTGCAAGTATGGAGTATGGAATCTTTGGGGACGCATATTCAATTAGCTCTTCGACAAAAAACGATTTCCATACGCGCAGTCGGGGATTGGCATTCACATAAGCATTTGAAATTCTAAATTGAGAAATTCGAAAACCAAAATCAAGAAACTTTTTAGTCTACTTGGTTGGGAAGCAATAAACACTTTTATGGCTCATAAGTTGGTATGTCATTTGAGGCGATACAGAGCAAAATTATAAAACGTGTATCTGCCACAAATATCATGGACAATTACCTACTTGGTCAAAAACTAGTAACCACTAAAAACATGATGGGCCGAAAACATGGCCGTAGCCAGGACCTAATGTATGGATGAGTTCCATGTTTTTTTTTGGTGAGCTGACATTTTTTAAAATAAATGTCAAAATATATTGGAAAGTGGGCCCCCGGGGTATAATGGGCACCCCTCGTATTTCTTGGTTGAACAAAGTGGCAACTCCGAATTTGCCTTTATCTTTTTCAAATTATCTGTGGCAATACGGGGGAATCCCCTTGTTTGAGAATAATTTTACGTGATTAGCGTGATAACTTTGGAACAAGAAATAAAGGGAAACTTCCAATCCAGATGAGGTTACAAGTGTCAATTTATTCGTTCGATAAAGAGTGACATAATGTGCAGAATGGTGTTACCATAGACGTAAGTTACAACGTTAAGAATTTAAGCATAAATTGACTCGAAACAATGCTAGTTCTGTTTTATTTAACAATTATATGAAGTTAAGTTAATTAACACCCCTGTTTAAGCAAAAAA
The DNA here is from genome assembly GCA_949715645.1 of Portevinia maculata. Lineage (NCBI taxonomy): Eukaryota > Metazoa > Arthropoda > Insecta > Diptera > Syrphidae > Portevinia > Portevinia maculata. The sequence goes on from OX454528.1 coordinate 101,438,535, forward strand.
TAACATGTGTGGTTCGTAGTGAATAAAAAAAGCTTTTTTACTCTGTTGATGTTTTTTATGAAGTAAAGTAAAGTGCGTGTTTTTAATGCGAGGAGTGAATTTTAAGTTTATTTTTTATCTTTTAACATCAAAGTAAGTTTATTTATTTTATATCAATCCAGTTATTTCTTTTAGTGAAGTTACTTGAAACAGAAATCTACAAATTTTTTTTATAAAATAAGACATGGGGCATAATGGGCGAGGCATAATGGGCACCCATGCCCCATTTGATTATTTTCTATTTTTATTTTTATATTCTTTTTTTTAAACGACACACTTTTTTAGATGGTTCGCACTTACAAAAGAAAAACAAATCATCAAAAATGGCACGCAGATAATTTACGGCGAGCTGTTGAAGTTGTAAAAACAAACAAAATGAGCTGTACGGCAGCTTCCGTAAATTATGAAATTCCCCGAAGCACTTTACAAAGATTTTTTTTTTAAAAGCCGAATTAAACCCCGGAGTTCCTCTTCCTGCTCAAGCAATTGTAAATTTATCCATTGCAAGTTGATGTTACCCTTGGATGCGAATAACTCACCCACTGTCTCCCACCAGAATTCAAGATCTATGGATGTTCAACCTTCAACATCATCATTTAAAAATTATTCACCATCTCAAATCATCTCCATTCCAAAAGCACCAGGAAAAAAAGAGTTTATAAACGCAGAGGAAAAACAGCTGTTATAACTGAATCGCGGTACAGGGCTGAACTTGAGGCTGAAACTCCATAATTCAATTCTGCCTCAAAGAAAAAAGAAAAGCTCGTCGCAAAAATAAAATAGAAGAGAAAAATAGAATTTTCGGAAAGCAAAGAAGATGAAGAATGCCTTTATTGTGGGCATTTATATTCTGAATCAACAGAAGGGTGGGTGTCTTGCAGAGTCTGTGGAAAGTGGCCCATTGCTCTTGCCCCATACATGGGGCAAAATGGGATAATCAAGCATTTTTTTAAAGTTAATACAGATTGAAGAATTTTTAAGTTTATTTATTTTATATATTTTTAATTCATGTATTTAATGTTATTTTAACGAATTAAATTGTTTGGCAGACGATAAACATGTTTTTGGTGTTTTTTTTAACTAACCTTAAGGGGCCCGTTATGCCCCACCTTCCAGAAAAATTAAATTTTTATTAAAACCGTAGATATAGTAAGTTGTATTATTGGTTTTTTTTTTTCGGCGAATTTACGTAAAATATCATTTATTTGCAACGATCAAATGCAATAAAAGAAAGATTTCGCAGTCGTTGATCAGTCATTGCTGAACGTCGTATTGCGTCTATTCTCGAAAGTGCCACAAATGATGACTCCTTCTGTGCTAGCACCAAATGTCTGGACAGCTTCAAAAAGGCGACAAGTTGTAGGAGAAGCGCTTTTAACTGGAAAAAACACCTGAAGTATATTTTTATCTTACAATCCAGACTTATTTTTTTCGTTGAGCAAATAATTGTTTACAACTAAAATTTCTTGGTGTGAAGGCAATACCAAATTCAATTCCGTCAGTGGTTTTAAATTGTTATAGTCAAAATATTCATTAATAAAGTCTATAGCATTTATCTCTGAAATAATTGAGTCGATAATTTCAAAACAAACTCGTTTTAATGATGTATTCATCGGCATTGCCACTTTCTAAAAGTGAAGACATAACAATGGATTCGCATAATCGGGTAGATCGACTTTTCATTCTCCGTGATCTTAAGGAGGGAACATATTCAACAGCATTCTGTTTTTCATCTGCTGTATTCAAAAACTGTTGAAATGATTCATCACTTCGCTAACCTTTAACACCTTAATTAAATGACCTAATAATTGGCATAGCTCTGCGATAGCCGACTTCACATTGTTGCAAAATTCTATTAGCTGGTTCAATTATTCCCAATAATCAAGCAATCCTGTTGCTGTTACCATATCATCTGCATTAAGGTTGTGTTCATTACATTCTTTAATTTTCATCAACGTTTGAACTAACTGATCGAAGTTACTGTTAATTGTCGAAATTGCTTGAAAATGTCAAGAACAGCGTTGTTCTATAAGCAATGGAATGTTTCTACCCTCTTACAATTCGCGAATCTTCAGATGAGACTAATGCAATGAACATTATGGAATTTTTCGGCGAAAATGTTTATGCTCCATCAGGTCCATCAGGTCTGTAACCATCAGCTAATAGTGAAAAATATGACGATTTACTGAGTTCTACTACAATAATTTGACGTAGGCTATTTGCAATAATGTGGATTCTGAATTTATGGTAATGTGTATAAAGCGTTAACTTATTGACAATTTCTATATTTTCCATCTTTTTCCAACATGAATTTAAATAAATTTTGAAACAAACCTGACTCATTTCCATCGTTCCAATTACGAGTACCTCGAAAAGGCAGCTCATTCTTTGCAAGAAACAAAACAGCTGCAATAATCTCCTTCACCTAATAATGTAGCTTTTCAAGAACATTCTCATTAAAAAGGCTAGATATTTATTGATTGCTTGAAAGTCTTTGAGAATGTTCCTTCCAAGCAACCATAGCAGTCAGATGGGTGTGGCTGAACTCACGTTATTTGAAACCTTGCCCTTTTGCAAGAGCTTTCGACCAACGTTTGTAGCCCGTTCTACAAAATACATCACTTGAATTTGTGATCATAAACTGCCGACACGGAAAACAATATACAGCATAGCATCTTTTTTTCTTCGAATATTCCAGCCAATTAGTGGGATTCGTTAGAGTATGTCAGTCGGTTCGTCGCGCTAGTTAAAACAAAAACAAAAACTCCGAAACAGAAAGAAAAGTGTTATCAAAGTCGTTATATTGAAAATAAATTGTGGAAAAGGAGCTATAGTGTATGAAAAGTCAAAAGCGGAAATATACGAAAAGCCAAAGAAAAGTGGAAAAGTGTCACAAGAAAAAACCAAGGTGTGCGAAGAAACAAGAAAAGCTTAGCTAAGTGAAAAAAAAGCGAAAAGGAGATACCTAATCGAGAATCGGAAACTGGGAAGCTGGTGTCAGTGGCCGTTACTCGTATGGACCATCTGATTGGTATATAAAAGCCGCAAATTGCACATGAAAAAAAAAAAACCGGTGAGCTCGTTCCTTTTTTTATGCATGCATTTACATACGTATACAAATTACATTAATTATACATAATAACCATTCGCCTGACATTTGGTTAAGTAACGTTATGATCACGTGTCTTAAAGAGAAACTCTCGTAGCGTACCAATAGTTTTTTTTTATCGCTCTGATAATTTTTTTTTATCAAATGAATATTCCTGAAAATATTGAATTGTTAACTACTAAAGAACTTCAGGCAATACTCAAAGAACTTGGATTATCCTATCGGTATAATTTAAAAGCTGACCTAGTAGCGAGACTTCGAACGTCATTAGAGAAGAAGGAAAGCTCCGAAAACGTAGGCCACGAAAATCAAGATTCTGACTCCAATACATCGTCTTTATTGTCATCTTCGTTTTCTTCACCTATGTCTGTTAAAAATGAGTCAGTTCAAAATAATTGTCAGTTCAAAGACGTCGAGGAATCTTTAGAGAAGTTTGATGGCGAATCGAAGGATATTGAGACATGGCTCTTGGACTTTGAGAGTGTTGCGGAGGTGTGCTGTTGGAATGAGGTGCAGAAATACCTGTATGCGAGGAGGCTATTGTTAGGTGCAGGTAGACTAGCTGTGGAGGCGGAGTCAGGTATTTGTAATTGGAAGAAATTGAAGGAGTTTCTTATTAAGGAATTTGGAGCCAGGGGGGTTGAAAATGTACATAAGCTGTTAGCAGAATCAAAGAAAAGCACGCTTGAATCCTATCTGGAGTACTTATACAGGATTAAAAAGATAGCTGCAAGAGGAAACGTTGTGGATTCACTTCTAATAGGCTATATTATTGGAGGGATTCCTGACAGCGCTACAAATAAAAGCATTCTCTACCAATCTAAAACTCTAGACCAGCTGAAAGAAAATTTAAAAGCGTATGAAAATATGAAGAACGAGCAGGATAAGGAAAAGAAGAAGATTGAGAGATCACAACAAAGCACAAGTAATGGTAAAAGGCCGGACAGTCTTTCTCATAAATCGAAGCGATGCACAAACTGTGGATCGATGTCCCACACTCATGCCAATTGTCCCGATAAGTCAAAGGGAATGAGGTGTTTCCATTGCAACGAGTTTGGGCACATCGCTCCAAAATGTCCGAAAAAGGCGAATGTTAGCATCAATATGGTCAATGTTCCTGATTTCGTGGTTCGCGTTATTATTTGCGGACAAAATTACCGCGGACTCATTGACACTGGCAGCGATATTTGCATTATCAAGGAAGCCATAAAAAACAAACTGGGTATATTACATTTCGAAGAACCGGGTATTCCAGTTGTAGGTTTTGGAAAAAACAGTAGGAAAACGTTAGGCGTTGTGGCGATTGATGCCGTTATTGATTCCGAACCATACCATTTTCTGTGTCATGTTGTTCCAAACGATTGGTTGAACACTGACATGATTATCGCTGACATGATTATCGGGAAGAATTTCTTCGTAGATGCTTCGCTAACGATCGAAAATGGAAAACCTACTATTTTTAAAATCTGCAAAGACCGATCATTCCTAGCTCAAGTCAATGTCGTTAACTGTCATGGAGACTTGTATTCGGACAGTTTAGAGCAAATAAAGGATAACAAACTCAAAAAACAAATTAGGGATATGATAGATAATTATCAACCGGAAAAGAAACACGAATTTTTAGGAGTTGAAATGAAGATTACCTTGGAGGATGAAGTTCCGATTCATCAAAAAGCTAGGAGATTGGCACCTTTAGAAAAAGAGGTGGTACAGCAAAATATTTCGGAATGGTTAAGGGAAGGCATTATTCGGGAGAGTACCTCATCTTTTGCTAGTCCTATTGTGTTGGCCAAGAAGAAGGATGGAAGCCATAGACTCTATATAGATTACAGGAAATTGAACTCAAAAATAATTAAGGACAGATTTCCGTTACCAAATATTGAGGAAATTCTGGAAAATCTACACAAAGCTAGAGTTTTCTCCACTCTTGACCTAAGAAATGGATTTTTCCACGTCAGCATAGAAGAGACAAGTAAAAAATACACTTCTTTTGTAACGCCGGATGCCCAGTATGAATTTAACAAAGCTCCTTTCGGACTTTGTAACTCACCATCAGTTTTCCACCGTTTTATAAATACGATTTTTCGGAAGTTGATTCAGGAAGGCACACTCCTCATTTATATGGATGACTTAATCATACCTTCTGAAAATGAAGAAGACAACGTAAAGTCGCTAAGAAAAGTTTTGGCTGTGTCTAGTCAAAATGGTCTTCAAATAAAGTGGAGCAAATGCCAGTTTTTGACAAAGGTGGTGCATTCCCTGGGGCATATAATTCAAGATGGTACCATCCGACCCTCCGATGAAAAAATATTTGCAGTAAGAAGATTTCCAGTGCCAAAGAATGTCAGAGACGTTATGAGTTTTCTTGGACTCACAGGGTTTTTTCGAAAATTTATAGCAGGGTATTCTCTAATAGCGAAACCACTCACCGATTTGACGAAAAAGAATGTTCAGTTTTCCTGGGGACGAAAGGAGGAGGAATCATTTATCAACCTAAAAGAAAAGCTGTGCAGCCCGTATTGAAGCTGTTTGATCCTTCTAAAACCACGCAGCTGCATACGGATGCCAGCAAAGACGTATATGGCGCAGTTTTACTTCAAAAGGGCGAAGACGATTTCTTTCATCCTGTTTTTTTCCTCAGCTTCAAGACTTTGCCTGCAGAGAGGAACTACTCAAGTTATGAGTTGGAGGTTCTCGCAGTAGTACGTTCTCTTAGAAAGCTACGCGTTTATCTATTAGGACTAAAGTTCGATATATTCACGGACTGCAAGGCCTTTCAATTAACAATGGCAAAAAGGGAACTAAATAGCAGAATAGCGAATTGGGCACTTCAGTTGCAGGAGTACAACTGTACGGTACATCATCGATCTGGGCGCTCGATGCAGCATGTGGAAGTGGATGCCCTAAGTCGGTATCCTTACGCTCTCGTAATAGAAAACGGTATCATCGCGTCAGTAAAAAGGGCACAGGCGAAGGACGATTTTTTTAAAGCTCTTATGGAAATTTTAAAAACTTCGGAGTTTGAGGATTATGTCCTACGAGAAGGCGTTATTTACAAGTACGTAGACGGGGACTATCTTTTAGCTGTGCCAAAGGCTATGCAACACGACAGGTAGTTCAACAAGTGCACGAGCAAGGACATTTCAATGACCGCAAAGTTGAGGCGCTGCTTCATCGAGATTATTTTATACCTAACATTTCAAAGGTTGTAGGTACAGTTTCTAGTAGCTGTATTAGCTGCATACTTGCATCAAAAAAGTCTGGAAAGAGGGAAGGATTCCTAAATCCTATTGATAAAATGGACGTGCCGCTGAATACTTTCCACTTGGACCATGTTGGTCCCCTGCCGTCTACGGCAAAAAGCTACAAATTTCTATTCGTGGTAGTTGATGCTTTCTCAAAATTTGTTTGGATATACCCGGTGAAGAGTACGGGAACTGAGGAAGTCTTAGGGAAGTTAAGACAACAAGCTGAAGTTTTCGGGAACCCGCATCGAATAATAACAGATAAAGGAGCGGCGTTTACCTCAAATTTATTCAAGGAGTACTGTGAAGAACGCAAGATTTACCACCACCTCGTAACAACTGGGGTTCCTAGGGGAAATGGCCAAGCCGAACGCCTCAATAAAACTATAATACAGGTCTTATCTAAGCTGTCGGTAGAAGAACCTCTCAAATGGTATCAACACGTTGGTCGTGTTCAAAGAATCCTAAATTCCACGACCTCGAGATCCACACAAAAAACACCGTTTATACTGCTTACTGGAGTGGAAATGTTTACAAGCGAAGATTTGCAGTTAGCCAAGTTACTCGAAGAAGAGATTCGCGAAGACTTCGAGAGCAACCGTCAAGAAATACGAGATCGAGCAAAGCAAGAAATTCAGAAGGTACAAACCGAAAACAAAAAGGGGTACGATCGCGGCCGAAAGTTTCCTCCTAAATATAGAATCGGTGACCTCGTGGCTATCCAACGCACCCAATTTGGAACGGGACTTAAACTTTGTCCTAAATTTCTGGGCCAATACGAAGTCGCGAAGTGACCGATATGATGTTCGCAAAGTTGGGAATCACGAAGGACCAAATCTTACCTCAACATCCGTTGACTACATGAAGCCATGGACGATTTATTGTTCGGATGATGAGGACTCTGACCACGAAGATGATAACTCGCCCGAGTCGGTCGAGAACCAGGATGGCCGAGTGTAGATGACAAAAGTTTAGCCGAGAAGTAAAAATGTTATCCATCGGTTAGCGGCTTCCGTTAGTAAATAAGCGCGAGTCTATGTTTTGTTGGCTAACGCATTTTTTTGTTCACATTATTGCTCGATAAGTCAAGCCGGAAAGTAGTTTAAAATCCAAAAAGAAAAGTCTAAAGTGAAGCGCATAATACATCACAAAATTTCCTCTTAAAATTAATAATTTAATTTAAGAATTTATAAAAATAAACTTGAACTTTAATTTGAATTTAAAGGAAAGTGTTTTTATTTTCACCCACATGTATTTAACATTTTTTTCACTAACACAAACTAAATAATTCCGATTTATGGGACTCACGATTCAAAGTTGTAACATTTATTGTGGCAGTCGTTGTCGTTGACAATGTTGTTATTGTTGTTGTGACCTGGGTTGTTGTGTTTGCTTGATTTACACTATTTGTTCTAATTTTTAGATTTAAGCTGTGTGGTAGGCTGGAGTGAATATGTCAAAAAATCAAAATTTGTTTGTTACTGTGTTATTAATTGGTGACCCTATATTAGGACATCATTTATGCAAAAAATCAAGAACCTATGACTTTATCTTCAGGTGGCGCAGACGACTTGAATTTTACAAAAATTAATACCTAATATTTAAAAATTCTGCCCTCAAATCAGAGTTATTTTAAATCAGGAACCTATAATTTTACTTTCAGTTGCCGCAAATTTTTTGAATTAAAAAGAAATTCAAGGCCTACAATTTAATTCATCCTTCAATTCAGAGTAATATTTAATATTTTTTCAAGTAATGTGTTAGAATCGCTGTCTATAAAGTCTAGTTGTGCGTATTAAACTATTTTAATATTTATACCTTTAGCTAAGTTACTCGTTTCACCACTTCAATAAACAGTTCTTAAAGTAATAAATTCCTTTGCCATTGACTTATTAAAATGCCTAAAACTCGTCAAAATTTTCGTTGCCTTGTTTTTGGTGACCCTCAAAAGCTGAATGATAATATGTTGCCAACTTATTTTGATATAATTAAACATTATTTGTGTATAAGAAATGATTTAATTGCATTAAATCTGTGCCTAAAAGGTAAAACATCTTATGTCATTTTTGTACACTTTTTAGGAGAGCCATTTTAAACTTTAAGCAGCGCTCTGAAATTGTAATTCGGTAAATCAACTTTAGTCGACCTAAGTGTCATCAATTAATGTTCTTCACCAAACCAACGAAAAAATTCATAAACTCTTGAGTGAAAACGAAATTTCTTCTTATTGCACCAAGAAAATGTCAATAGGAATTAAAATAAATTGTGCTGATATTGAAACGCATCAAAAAGTGTGTGCCCTGCTCAAAAATGTTCAGTGGCAGTATTTCACCCATGACCTTCCATCGGCAAAGTCATTCAAGGTCATGCTATATGGACTTGATGAACTACCAATCTCTTCACTTAAGAGTGAACTTATAAGCCTAGGGTTAAAATGCGAAAACATTAAAATTATTAAGAAGACACATGAACGCTATACCCATATAATGTACTCGTACATTGTGTTTCTTGAAACTGGTTCCATCAGACTTCATGAACTAAAAAAGAACTTTCGTTCGATTCTTAAAACCCAAGTCAAATGGGATTTTGCGCGAACACAAACCAAAAAATTGACACAGTGTTTCAACTGTCAAATGTTCGGACATGGTGAGAAAAACTGTAGTGTAAAAACTTTCTGTGCTATCTGCTCACAAAACCACAAAACCGAAAATTGTACGGGTAAACATGCAATTACATGTGCGAACTGCAAAGGGCATCATAAATCTGATGATAGTTCTTGCAAAAGTCGTCAAACCTTTCTGCAAATAAGAGAAAGTATCGCAAACAAAAACAATGCCTCGCGGCATCGCCCAATACATAAACAAAAGCCAACATTCAACATGAATTATGAAGCTTTTCCACCGCTTAACCCGCAACGCTCGCGTAAAGCTTCCCCCTTACCATCACACGGTCCAGACCAGCAGCCGAGAAAAAACGTTTGGCATATAAGCAATGCTGAAAAGGAGAATTCCAGTCGAAACATGCTCTTTACATTCGAAGAAATCAGCGCTCTCACCTCTGAGATGACAACTTTACTCAACCAATGCTGCAGCAGATCAGAGCAATTTAATGTTACGAGGGCGGGTCAATAAGTCCGTGACTTTTGGAATAAAACACAGATTTTTTGATAAAAAAATAATTTTATTTTTCAACGTAGTCTCCCTTGAGCTCTATAAACTTTGTCCAACGCTTCTTCAATTTTTTTATCCCTTCCAAAAAAAAATGATTTGTCGAGGTCCTCAAAATAGGCCTTTATTTGCGAGATGACTTCATCATTGGAGTCAAATCTTTTTCCACCAAGCCATTTCTTCAGGTTTGGGAACAAGAAGTAGTCGCTCGGAGCCAAATCTGGAGAATAGGGTGGATGAGGGAGCAATTCATAGCCCAATTCATGGTTTTTTGCCATGGCAACTGCACATGTGTGCACCCTTGCATTGTCTTGGTGGAAAAGAACTTTTTTCTTGGCCAAATGAGGTCGGTTTTTTTTCAAATCGTCATTACTCAACTTGCAATTAAGTATATTTACTCTAATAAATAATGAATGCAAGCCTTAGAATTATTACTTGGAATGCAAGAGGCATTCGGAATAAAAGCTTAGAATTGTTTGCTTTCTTAAGCAAAAACAATATAGATGTAGGTTTGATCTCAGAAACAATGCTTACAAGCAAAACAAAGTTATCCACTAGAGAGTACAAATGTTATCGAATGGATAGGGAAAATAGAAGAGGTGGTGGTGTTGCCATTGTAGTGAGCAACAAAATTCGTCACTCCGTTTTATCGTCAGTAAATACAAAGGTAGTAGAAAATGTAGGCATTGAGATTCCATTTTCTAATGGAAACTCAATTAAAATATACTCCGTCTATTTCCCTGGCGGAGCTGCAAATTCATTTAAGCGTGAATCTCTAAGAAGTGACTTAAGAAAATTAACAAATCTCAATACTAGGTTTATAATTGGAGGAGATCTAAATTGTCGTCATCGTAACTGGAATTGTAGCCGCTCAAATTCCTACGGTAACATCTTGTCCAACCTAAATATGTCAAATAATTTCCTGATATTACATCCACCTCATCCAACTTATATTCCTTCAAATAGTAGGTTCAACCAATCTACGCTTGACCTCTTCCTAACTAATGCGGTTAGACTCATAAGTCAATCAACTGTTATAAATGACCTCAGCTCGGATCATCTACCCGTGCTTTGCAGCGTACTTAGTTCGCCTGTGATAGAAAATACATTCATTTACGACTTTAAGATAGCAAACTGGAGTAGATATAAGTCAACTTTAAAAAGATTGTTAGAAAATGTGCATGTCGAAGATTTAAATGTTGTAAGCTCGTCCGATCTTGACCAATTAATTGAATATTTCAATACATCGATCCTGGAAAGTGTAAATGTGTCAGTACCTAAAAAGTCCGTTTTGTCCATTAATAATAGTCCATTGCCGCAAACTATCCTTTACTTAATTAAGCTCCTAAATAGATTCAGAAGGAAGTGGCAACAATGCAGACATCAGTTTTATTTCGATGAGTTTAAGTTCCTAAACTTAAAAATTAAAGACGAAATAGCGAACTTAAGAAATAAAAAATGGAATCAAAAAATGAGCTCCTTACGAAAAGCAAGTGAACCATTCTGGAATATTATTAAAATAATAAAAAAACAAACATACTTATATTCCACCGCTCAGAAATGGGAACACCACAGCCCTTTCAAACATTGATAAAGCAAATACGCTTGCAACATCGTTCCAATCCAATTTTTTGCTGACTCTACATAATCAAAGCTCAATTGAGAACTTGGTCGATTCAACAGTAAATACCGTACGTAGCCGAGTTTTTTCTCACAACTCACTATTTGTGTCACTAGAAGATGTAAGAGATGTCATATCTGACTTAAACAACCGAAAATCAGTTGGTCCTGATAAGATTATGAATATCTACCTGAAAAACCTTCCAAAATCTGGTATTAAGCTCATCCAATTTATTTTTAACAAATGTATACAAATTGGATATTTCCCAGTTGCATGGAAGCATGCAAAAATTATTCCAATTTTAAAGCCGGGTAAAATACCTAGTGACCCCTTTAGCTACAGGCCCTTTAGCTAAGCCTCTTAAATAGCTTAAGTAAGTGCTTTGAAAAGGCCATTAAACACAAACTTCTATTGCACGTAGAGGAACACAGCATCCTTCCTGCTGAACAGTTTGGTTTTCGTTCATATCACAGTACAACCCACCAGGTCCTCCGAATAAAACAACACATTAAGCAAAACTTCAATGTGGGTCAAAGCACAGGTATGGTACTCTTGGATGTGGAAAAGGCATTCGATTCAGTCTGGCACAATGGGCTGATCTACAAACTGATACAACTCGACTTCCCACTGTATCTCGTAAGAATTATTGATTCCTTTCTGGATCGTAGAACATTTCAAGTCAAATTAAATATGTGCCTCTCCAATAAGTATAATATCCCTGCGGGTGTTCCCTAAGGATCTGTTTTGGGTCCCATCCTGTATAATGTTTATACATCTGACATCCCATATTTATCAAATTGTCAATCTGCAATTTTCGCAGATGACACATGTGTTTATTTCTCCGATGCTTTTGGTTTAACGATTGAAACCAATTTGCAATCCGCCCTAAACACATTAAAAGTATATTTTGATAAATGGAAAATAAAAATAAATGCTCAAAAATCGCAGGCTATTTATTTCACAAGAAAAAGAAAGCCCTGTTTTTTGCCGAGCCGCAACTTAAGTATAGATGGGCTACCTGTTGAATGGAATAACCTTGTTAAATACCTTGGTGTCATTATTGATAAAAAAAATTACTTTTGGGCCTCATATTCAGCACATGTGTTAAAAAAATTAACAGAACAATTAAAGTTCTCTTCCCTTTTATAAACCGAAAGTCAAATTTAAGCAAGGAAAATAAATTGATTACATACAAATCAGTCTTTCAAGCAATAATGTTTTATGCAGCTCCAGCTTGGGGTAGTTCCGCAAAAAGTCATATTTTAAAATTGCAAAGAATGCAAAATAAGATATTGAAAATGATACTCAATCTACCATGGCACTATCCCACCAGTCTAAGGGTGGCGACGGTGTAGAGGTTAGTGTGTTGGCTTGTGACCCGTGCGGTGCAGGTTCAATCCCCATGGGGAACAACAACATACGCCACCCATTCACATGCCTCTACACCAAAAGAAGGATTTCTGCCTGGTAGTACAACGGATCGTTACCGAATCTGAGTGCTCTGGGATTTGGATTTCCTTTAAAAAAAACAAAAAAAAAAAAAAAAAAAAAAAAAAAATCCCACCAGTCTTCTCCACGACACGTGGCAAATATAGAACTTGTTTCTAATCGCATTATCAAATTAAAAAACAAATTCCATCTATCATGCGAGTCTTCAGAAAATAATTTAATTGTAAATCTTGTACCTGATTAATCTTTTTATAATTACTGTGTTAATATGTTCTCTGCACTAGTCTTAGTACTCAAGTTAACCTATGTTCTATGCTTATTATTATATAAAAATTATTTATTTATTTATTCCGTACTTTTTTATGTACTTATTTATTATTTATTTATTTATTTATCTAATTGTCTATTTATTTATTTATTTATCTAATTGTCTATCTATTTATTTATATAATTTTGTTTATTTATTTATTAACTCTATTTATTTATTTTATTATTTACCTAAATGTCTATTTATTCCCTTTTCTCTTGTATTGATATATACATACATATATATATTTATTTATTTCGTATTTAACTTTTGCTCTTTTGCTATAAAACTGTTATTAGCTATAGAATCTTGTTAATTTATTACATATATTGTTCCTTTTTATTGTTACATAAATGTTTTGTATATACCAACTTGTAGTTTTTAAAACTCTGTAAACTTTACATGCTTAGCATGCAACACTCAACCACTGTGATATTTCAAATGAAGGTTTTTAAGTAGCTTTTCCTTCAACTATTCACTTATTTACATATAAAGCTTGCATTCGTTTTATATATTTTTCATAAGAAAGGTCAATAAAAACCATATCTGTGTACATTAATGTTCAAGACAACATCTGTAAAACGTTTGCTACCAACAAATACATACAAGTCGACCTAAGAATAACGAAATCGTCACTTTTCTCGCGGTAGAAAATCTTAGGTGCAAATAAGTTTTTTTGCTGTAAGGAAAATCAGGGAAATAATCCAGACATAAGATGTTTTACTACAATTTTGTTTACACTATTTTTCAAATGAAGGGAAATATTGGTACTTAAGCTACTTTGGCTTTTCAAATAATAAACATAAGCTGTTTTACCTTATGCAGGCACTACATTGGATGACTTAAGCTATTTTACAAACAGTTATAAATTCCTCATTATGTGAAATTTTTTCACCTGGTGTGCCTTAAGAAATAGAGTAAGGAGAACACAATTCAAATTACCTTAAACAGCTAAAACAACTTAAGTCGACTTAAGATGTTTTACCTTATAGGCACAGAAATAATGGAAAAGACCCCTCAACCAAGGAGATAAGTGAAATAGTATCTAATGACGTCGAAAATATGTGGAATAAAGCTTCACTTCGTACCATCAGTCATCAACAAGTTGTTGCAAGGTTGATTTCGTACTGTAATAAGTATAAGAGTACGAAGAAATTACGCAATGAAACAAAAAAGCAGGAGTTTTATCAAGATTCTCTGCAAAAGCTGTTTGATATTGCAACTTGTAAATGTATTTCAAGAGAATTGTGTAAATGTGAGACCAAAGTACAAATTGCAGAAGAACCCTTTCCCGTCAAAAGATCAACGAAATTCTCGTAAAATGTATATTGGATCTGTTGATCAGGTGGCAACCAAGTCGTTGCATCGTAAGGATCTTAGGAAACGAAAATACCAACAATTTTTGAAAACTACGGCTGATACTCCAAGCACTTCTACTGCTGTTGCGGCTGTGGAATGTTTGTCTGACAGTGCTTCTACTGATACTGAAGTCGATGAATTTTGCCCGTTAAAACCCTGTAAAAAAAGAAAAAAACTCTTCAAATCAGAAACAAACTACAGAATTTGGCTACAGCTTGTGATAGAACCGGGGTTTCTGATCGATCGGCAGCTTTCATAGTAAATGCTGCTTTGTTGGATTTAAACGTCATAAGTAGTGAAAATTCATCGAAAGTAATAGATCGCAGTAAATTACGACGAGAGCGTCAAAAAGTCCGTCTAGGTTTACAATGTGAAGCTGCAGGTTTTAGAAAACCTATATCCTCACTTTATTTTGATGGCCGTAAGGATAAAACACTATTCATCGCTAAGACTGACAACATATCACATCGAAAGACTGTTACTGAAGAACATATCTCACTTATATCGGAGCCAGATTCAGAGTATATCGGACATTTTTCAATTGATTCGGGAAAAGCAGTTACTATCGAAAGAAGTATAGTTGACTTTCCGGAAAAACACTTTGAATTTCGTACGTCTTTGGTAGCAATTGGGTGTGATGGCACTGCTGTAAATACAGGACATAAAAACGGCGTCATTGTATTGTTAGAAAAACATTTCGGCCGTCCTTTATAATGGTTTGTGTGCTTATTACATGCAAATGAGCTACCGCTTCGTCATCTGTTTGCAAGTCTCGATGGAACCACAACCGGCCCCAATAGTTTTTCCGGAAGCATTGGGAAAATGCTTGAAAAGTGCCTGAACTTCAGAGTGGTGAAGTTTGAAGCAGTATATGCAGAACTTCCGGATGTGGATGCTGACTCTTTTACACAGATATAAAATATTTGCATCAAATGTGCTCAGCAATTTCTAGAGGTTCAATTTTGGCCGCTTTAGGTAGCAAGTATCCAGCCAAGCTGGCACATTCGCGATGGTTAACTTGTGCAAACAGGATTCTTCGGTTATATGTTGGCACAGAAAATCCTTCGGAAAACCTCAAAGAACTTGCCATATTCATTGTGAAAGTCTACGCACCTACCTGGTTTGACTGAAAAACCAAGCCATCATGTAAACATGGTCCGATTCACATTTTCAACATGCTGAAAAGATCATTGTACTTGCGGGATGACCTTAAGAATATCGTTATAAGAACTATCCAAAGAAATTCATTCTTCGTACACCCAGAAAATTTGTTGCTAGCTATGTTGCAAGACGACCAATCACACATAAGAGAACTAGCTCTCCGAAGATTAATAAAGGCAACACCAAATAAAAAAAGGCGGTCAAGTTCGTCAGTTTAAACTACCTAAACTACAAATACAAGGTGGCGCAAAAGTCATCATCCTATCGGAAGAAGCTATAATTTTTGCAAATGGAGGCAAATGTAAATTCTACTTTGACATTTGTGAAGTTAACTATACAGAAAAAACTTAAGACACCAATTAACATAATCCAAAAGCAGAACCAAAGTTTTTCATTCATACAAAAAATTACAGCGAAAGACAATCGGGTGACAACTTTTGCGCCACCTTGTAGATGCATCTAATTACTACGAGTTAATAGACTGGTCGAAGGAAAAAGTAACCGAACCACCGATGACAGTGAAATACAGCGATACAGAAATATCGAAAATGATTTCTTCAAAGGACAATTTAATGTTTTTGCAGAAGTTGCCTTGCCACACACAAGCGGTAGAACGATGCGTTAAGCTTGTAACCGAAGCTTCATTATCTGTTTGTGGATAAGAGGCAAGAGATGGCTACATTAGAGCAAAGATCAAATCCAGGCAAGAATTACCTTTTTTTGAAACAAAATCGCAATATTTCGACCGTACCGAAAGTCCAACAACTTGTGATGGAAACAATTAAACTTATTTCAGATTCTTTTTACTGTTCTTTTATCTATTTATACCTACAATATATATTTAATAAAAACAAAAAACAAATATTTTAATGCATTTTATTTCGACCGTTTTGAGATACCTTTTTTCGCTTATACTTCAAAGTTCAAGTCCAGTGCGCCACCTGAAGATGTTGACGTAGAAGACTGAAATTTGGAATTTAAACGTTTAAGAACATGGGTCAACAATTTTTAACACAGGAAAAAAAAAATAGTGAAAAAAAAAATTTCGCTCCACTCTAGTGTGGATCAGTAATATGAGAGTTTGAAGTATTTGTTCCTATAGCATTGAAAATTAATCCTGATGATGATGATGATATTTATTTATGTTAAATTACTTATAAATATAATATAATACAAATCCATATAAAAATTTCAATATGTAAGGAATTACAAAGTAAGGTAAAACAAATTTGGTGGCATTCGATATTTTATTCAGAGTGAGTTCAAATAGTGTTGAATGCCACTTCAAAAGGAAAAATACAATCATATGGGGTGGGGTATTGAACAAAAAAATATAGAAAAAGCAATTTTCAGCAGATTTAATTCATTTAACATGGTAACAATTTGTTATCACTTCATAAAGGATGCACAATTTTTGTAATCTATATACTAACATCAAAAGTTGAGACAACAGTTAGATCAAAATATTAGAAGTAAGAGAGTCTAGACTATAATAATGATGAGAAAACAGCCAATTCTTTACCCGCTTAAGAAAACATTCGGACTTGTGAACACATCTGATTTCTTCCGGGAGGACATTAAATAAACGATTACATATAACTAAATAAGAATTTCTATATGCGGTGGTTCGATAGTTTGGCACTTGTAACATATTAAGTGAGTTATTTCGTAGGTTATAGTTTGGGATTATACGGAAGTTTCGGTTACCAGACTTCATAAAGAACGCTTTTAGAACCTTAAAACAGTATAAGTGACGAACAGGAAGAATCCCTAATTGACAAAACAAAGGAAAACTAGGATGCCTAGCAGGTTTACGACAAATTTTCCGGACAACATTCTTTTGCAAGACTAGCAATGGCTGAATTTTGTTTTGATAGCCACCTCCCCAGCAATTTATACCGTATTGAAGTTTAGAATTAAAAAGCCCATAATAAATTGTGGTTAGGAGCTTAGTTGAACATATGTTACGAAGGTAATAGAAATGCCTAAGTGTGGAGATAAAGTACTTTTTCAATGCAGTAGTGTGAGATGAAAATTTCATATTAGAGTCAATTAAGAGTCCTAAGTACATAAATTCGTCTACATTCTCTATCAAAAAACAACCATCACTACAATTTTCACTATTACAAAATAATTGACCAAACACACTGGTTGCACATTTACATTGATATAATTTAAATTGTTTGCAATTCGGTGCATGAAAGTATATATCCGGTTTTGGATTAATGGACGCAGGTAGATTAAAGAACATTAATTTAGTCTTAGGACTTATTACAAGTTTGTGTTCAGCGAACCATTGTCTAAGAATATGTACATCACTATTTATGTCAGCGATAAGATCTAAGGGACTGTTCACGCCATACGATAACCCAACATCGTCAGCAAAAGCAGTAGGTAAGCCTTTTAGATTGAGGTGGAAGAGTGAGTTGATATAGACTAAAAATAGAATGGGACCCAAGACTGAACCTTGCGGTACCCCTAGCCTGATTAATTGCACATCACTTCTCGCCTCATTCAACTTTACTCTCTGTGATCTATTATTCAGATATGAATTAAGCCATTCAAGCATGAAACCACACACACCTGCATTTTCCAGTTTACTTAAAAGAATTTTATGGTCAACCATGTCGAAGGCTTTGGTTATATCAATGAATAACACAGCTGTACATTTTCTACTGTCAAGGTTGCACATTATCTGAGAGCAAAAATTTAAAAGTGCGTCCTCGGTTGATTTACCCTTTTGAAAACCGAATTGAGTAGGGTGAAAGAACATAGTCTTGTCTAAAAAGTTTACTAACCTAGTTTTTATAAGTTTTTCGAACACTTTACTTATGCTAGGCAGAAGAGAAATCGGCCTATAATTTCCTATCTCAGTTGGAGAGCCTTTTTTAAACAAAGGAATAACATCTGCACACTTTAGTCCTTCAGGAAAAATACCAGAAAAAACACTACGATTAAAAACATCAGCTAATACATCCACAATGAAACATGCAATATTTTTTAGGACAACATTAGAAATACCATCGACACCACATGAATTTGAGTTATTCAAACTGCTAATCGTCCTTAAAATCTCTAAGGGAGTTATAGGGTCAAAAACAAAACTTCTACAGTTTACATCACCAATAGCAGAACATTGAGAACATAAATTTTGAATTAGTCCAGTATGTAGTTTAAGTCCGATAGTTGAAAAATGTCTATTAAAAGCGTCAGCGATTTCATGTGTATTTGTTATTTCCATATTGTTAGTACGTAGAACAATAGTTTTTTGATTGGACGATTTTTTGTTGAGAATGGTATTTACAACTTTCCACTCTTTCTTAAGATTACCTCTAGCTGAATAAAATTGAGCACGGTAATAAGAGTCACGGCAAATTGGTATTTCCTTTTTCAAATCAGCACATATCTTCTTATATTTCATTTTGAGAAACACATTGCTTGGGTTCTTCTTGCACTTTACTCTAAGTTTATTTTTAGTTGTTACTTTATTTAATAAATAATTAGATAACCAAGGTTTAAGTTTAACTATGGATTTTCTTGTGGTCAGAGAACTGCAACTACCAATATGGCTTTTAAGAGTGGTTAAGAAATTAAAATATGCATACGATACGTCACTACAGTTATAAACATTGTTCCAGGACTCAAAACACAACTTATTTCGAAGCTTAGTAAAGTTTATTTTTGGCTTGCTTTGTACACTTTTCTGATTTGGGCTATTGTTTTTAGATTCTACGTTAAATAGAACGCCGGTCATGCAATGGTCAGTAATCAAAAAATCAAAAACACAATATTCACACTCTATGGAAGCAACATTTCGAAAACGTCCATATATATGGTCTAAATAAGTACCTGATGCAGGCCTAGTAGGCACATTGATGAAATTTGTCAAGCCATTTAAAGCTAACACGGAAAGATAATTTGATACCGTAGGACTTTCATCTAGACAATCAACATTAAAATCACCTACAACCATTAAGTTTTTGGATTTCTCCCTATCTAACACAATAAAAAAATCATTAATAAACATCGTCACATTAAACATCTGCAATCTATAAACACATAAAAAAACAAACATTTCATTATTTATTTCGATGGACACCTTTAAGACGTCTGCACTAGGACAAACAACTTTGGAAACATCAATGATTTTATAAGTGTTCTTTATAAAGCAGCCAACGCCACCTGCTGCGTAATTTTCGTTTGTCTTAGCATAGAAACTGAAACCAGGCAGGAAGTAATCATTTTCTTCAACCTCATAGATCCAGATCTCAGACACGAACACAATATCCGGGACACACGCAAACGAGTTAATATGTGCGACGAGCGCAAAAAAGTTTTCTCTCAGACTTCTAATATTTTGATGAACAATAAATAATCTTGCATTGCAATAACAACTATTAGTTAGAACAGCATCACAGTGAGGTTTGCATTGGACAAGGACAGAAGAGTTATCAATTAAATCATTTTTGGAATTCATAATAGTAATACAAATACAAAAAGAAAAGGACAAGAAGACAAACTCAAATGAGTGAGATATCACTAAATGATTTAATCGAGATAACTCTTCCACCCTCTTCCTTTCTTAATAATATTTGATTTTTACTAAACCATACGTATTTTGCACCTTTTTCCTTCGCTATCTCTTTCGTCTTCATTAAAAGAGCTTGTGTGTAACGAGTTAGGGAGTCGTTGACAAATATGCTGATTCCTTTGTTGTTCTTGCTGTTGCTTCTGCTTACGTCCCCGCCAGAGAGGTCAACCACTTGAGAGATGAGTTTGTTTTTGTTAGTCCTCTTTGCGCACATTATGCGTTGCTTCGTTGTAAGGTTGGAGAACTTAACACAGATGATTGGCTTAGGCTGAGATTTTGAGCGCATTTTTTTAACATAGCAGCTCTGAATTTCACAGTCAGCAACATCTATAGATAGGGCATCACCGAAAATTTGCTTTGCCGTTTCAATTGCATTTGTGCCATTTACATTTGTGACACCAACAATGTCTATAGAGTTCACTAGCGATTCTTGTTGTTGCCAATTTAATTTGGACTCTAGACTTTGCACTTTAGCTCTAAGGTCTTCGTTCTCTTTTCTCAATTCGGCCAACTCCTGGAGAAAGCGGGTGTTACGGTTTTCCAATTTTGATAGTTTGGCATATATCATCTGAAGAGTACATTGACCCTCGCTATTGATGCCACTGTTAGATGACTCTCCAATTGACGGCTGAGTGTTGGATTCCGCAGTTAGAAGAGTACTAGCTTTAGATGGAGCGTTGTTGTTGGTGCGCTTCTTGGACGTTGCTGGCATTTGATCATGCAGAGACCGTCGTCGTAGAACTGCACACTTATCGCACCGATATGGATTACCACTTGATTTAAAATATTCAGCATCATCTTTAGTGATATTTACACAGTTTAAATGAAAAATGTGCTTGCAGTCACCACAATTTATTTTTGCAGGGCAATTGCGATCTATTTTTTGTTTACACACTGAACAATTCATTTTTAATTAAGGAGCTAATTTTTTGTGATGTGTACCCCACGACAACACAAAGTTACTCCTTAAACGTCAATACAATTTTTTCCTAAAAGTATTCTCACCAAAGAATGAATGCATTTTTTTCTGGTTTGCCAGTACATTTTTTTCGTTTATTCATATCATTTTTTTTTACTACCTATTTTTGGAATGTGCCTAATTAAAATATGTTCTCCACTGGAAACATACAGTAATAAACCTCTGTATCTAGTCTGTATTGCGGTAAAGAAACATATGGTCACATAGTTCCAAAACAAACAAAACTGTATAAAACACAAACCTCATAATTCTGAGAATTGCGCAAAGTATAGCTTACACAATACTCGTACATCTACCTTCCTACAAGGTTTTGAATGAAATGAGAGAAGCGAATAGGAATAGGAATGATTAAAGTGCAACGGATAAACTGTGTAGGAATAGGTTAGGTATTCCATAATTCCAATCTGCTTCAAAGTATTCAGCGCATTTGACTTTTCACTGAAAAACACAAGAAGAATAAATTCGCGGTATGAAACGGGCAAAATTAAAACAGTGAACAAATATTTTGTCGCACAAGTTTAAGATGTTGAAATGTATAAAAATTTTTGCGTGAGTTCAAGTATTTTTTGCGTCAGCTAAGCTGCCTACGGACGTGACCGAAAACAGTGATGGGATTCTAAAACATGTTCAGCAATTTGTTTTTCTTTTTCAGATTGCAGTTATTATCACCTGAAACAAACAACTTTAGGTTATAACGAGCCTCTTATATCATATTCCAGCAAAGTTCCAAAAAAAAGTCTGTTGTTATATCACTTATCACGGTTATAAAGAACAAATTTGATAGCTACAGCTCGTTATAAGCGGACACTACTGTAAGTGTCAATGTGTTTTCACTGTCAAATCTTACACTCGGCACAGCTCTTCAGTTTAAAGGATAAAGCGTCTCGTCATTTTGATGAAAGTGCTTTGTCTAAAGATGCTATGTTGCGTGTTGTTGTCCGTTCCCGACAACATGAGCCGCTTGACCACGTCGGCTCAAACAACGACCACTCCTAGTCTAAAACCCCACAGCATTTTTTGGGAGTGAAGATATAGCCGAAATTAGGATATATCAAAGTTAAGTGCCTAAATAGCTTAAGTCTATTTCGCTAGTCTGGCAGCATTTGTTTGGGGCAAAGGTTAGTAATAGTAAAGTATAAATACGTTTTTTTCCAAATCCTGTGCCCGTGTTCTGTAACTATCGCATCGTTATATTTATCACATGAACGATGTGAATTGAAACAACATTTCATTATATCACATTTACGTGTTCTGTAACAATGCGATGCGAAAACTATACATGGAACATTGTGAAATGAAACTCCTGGAAATATGTGATAAATCGGTGTTCTGTAACTTTCGAATGCGATAAATTATTCACTTCAACTGTCAAAATTTATCACATTTCAATTGGCTTGCGAGAAAGGGATATTGAACAATTTTAAACGGATAGTGGACAGTGAAAATTTTTGATTTTTTATTTAACAAAATATACAGTTCGTTGATCAAGTGCAACGTTTAAAAAAATGCAAAAGAAATAAAAAATAACTAATAAAAACAGTCAGAATTAGTGGAGAAGAATGTAGGTACCTACATTCTGTCGAAAGAATTCAGCAAGCACTTAAATAAGATCCATTTTGAACATTCTTGCAACTGTGTTGCTATAAAAATAAACAGCTTGGTACATCCAACAAAAGAGAGTAAAAGGTTCTTGTTTTTAAAAAAAAAATATTTCATTTATTTTTTCATAGACAGACAAAATAAATGCAAAATTTTAACTTCATTAAATTCATCAACATAGAACATAGCGTTAGGATCAGAATAATTTCAAAAAAAATTTGTCTGAGTCTAGCAGAACGAGCGATCATCATATATTTGAAAATTCAACAGAAATACGTAATTTTCCGGTAATCCGCTAAAAAGTCGCGATACACCGCTCCTATCCCAACGACATGTAAATACACACTGAATTTCCTCGCCAAACTATCCTTCGATTTCCAGTATTTTGACAATCCTTCCAATTTCCCATGATGTTAAAAGTTACCAAGGTATATTTTATCGCATAGAGTTACAGAACACAACTTCTTTCCACATGCGATAAACGGTGGAATTTTGTGTTCCAAAGTTTTCGATGCGAAGAGTTATCGCATGAGTTACAGAACATGGGCACTGGATCGAAGATATAACCACTTATGTATTAAATGAAAAGAGGTTGAAGCCATCTACACAAATCTGTGGGTGCCAGACGTTTTGGTTGGGGCTATCCCCATGCCAGACGTACTAATAGTAGGCAAAAAAAATCAGTTTTTGAAAACATTGGTATAACCACACATTGTACTCGTATATACCAAAATAATGGTTGAAGTGTGCTGATTCCGAAAATGTGGGTCCCAGACGTTTTGCATGGGGCAAACCCCTTGCCAGACGTACTTATAGCCTGGTAAATAAAACTAAAAAACAAATTTATGTGGTTGGTATTATTGCACATATTTATAAAATAAATATATTAACAAAAATATTCTTAAAAAATATTCTTTAAAAATTAATGTCTTTGTTCTTTATACGCCAACATAGTTCAGTCATTTTTTTACTAAATGGATGAATTCAAAAGACAACTTATAAAAAAAAAAATTGTTCGATCACATTTCTAAGAAAATAAAACCATAAATAATAATACGAGTAAATCCAACTAAATATCTACAGATTTCATACACTACAATATTTTGTTAAGGGCTACAAAAATGATTTTCATCACAATCTGATTCATCAGATGAATCGTCGGATGCATCCAAGTTAGCCTAAGAATCCAAAATTTCGGATTCGGCTTAAAATTGTAGGTTCCTTCCACTTTGCACAAGAAAAAAATTGCAGAAGCTGTGTTTTAAACCCTGTATGGGCCGTTAACGCCTAATATTTTATTTTATTTTCTTTGACGTGAAGGATTCGTCGCATCTTGAAACTTCTTATTTTATCAAGCATTGTTGTTCCTGCTGTTATGTGAAGCATCTCCAACTTAGCTGCCGTTTATACTTTTTGTACGCCGTCCAACATTATTAATCGTATGTATGTGAGCTCCGGGCGCATAACTGCGGTGTAGAGCCTTCCTTTCAGCGTAGGGGGCATTTTTCCATCACAGAAGATGGCTCAGTTTTCCCGACACTTCATCCACTCTACGCTTTTTTTTTTGTCGGGGTGTGTGAGACTTTCTGCACTGGAGCACTCAGACTCAATACCGATCCATTGTACTACCAGGCAGACACACCACATTTTGCTGTGGGAATTTACTCGTTTTTCTAAGAAAAACGAGAAGGCGCGTCAATGATAAGGAGCTTAGGTTTACAGTACTCACCATGTCCGCACCAAATACCTGCCACCTGATACGACCAAAAGCAGGACAATCACAGAGGAAATGCTCCGCAGTGTCATCGCCCTCTCCACAGGCTTCGCAGTTGGTAGTATCGGTTAGGCCCAGCACCTTAAGGTGCTTGGCAAAAACGTAGTGTCCCGTAAGAAAGCCAGTGGTCTGTCTGCAGTCTTTTCTGTTGAGAGACAACAAGAATGCCGCGGATTTCCCACAGACGTCGGAGAGAATTAGCTAAGTCTGTCTGCACCCTGGTGAGTCATGCCAGCGGCGATTGTGTTCATGGGGAACCCAACCGTCAATGCAGGCAGACAGATCGCTGGTTCAGGTCCTGAGAAGTCCCCCTCTGAGCCTTGTCTAGCAAGTTCATCGGAGATCTCATTTCCCGGGATCCCGTTATGACCCGGGACCCAGACAAGTTTAAGTGAATTCAGCCTTCCGACCGAATTCAGAGATATCTTGTATTCACGTACTATTTTGGAGGTAGTTAAGGGTTTGCGTAAGGCCTTAAGCGCAGCCTGACTGTCGCTACAGACGCAGATACTTCGCCCCCTCCACGTGTTCCTCGTAACATAGTCCATGGCCATTAGGATAGCATAAGTCTCTGTTTGGAAGACTGACGCATATTTGCCTAACGGAAAAAGAAGTGTAACGTTTCACTCTACGCTTACGCGATGCTCAATGTCGTTGTCACAGCTTGCCGCTATTGATCATAGATCCCAGATATTTGAACTTTTCGCACATGCCAATCACTTTTCTATTCATATAAATGTCTGGAATAGGTCGGAGTGGGTTAGGGAACGGGCAGCACAAGTATTCTCTTTTTGTCGGATTAATACGATACACAATCCCCTCCAAAACATCATGCAGGGACGTTTGATCCTCGCTTATGATTCATTGTCAACAAAGAATAGCTGATGCACTTTGGAGTCCATCACTTTAACCTTCAAGCGGATAATCGCTGTGGCTTTTTTTTTGTACTGACACCGACACTGCGCGATTTTGATTTTTTCTCTTTTTTTGCGAACCGTATGGTCGCGTGGCTACAACTGTTGACGGTAACAGGCAAAAAATGAAGCGCGTGCGTTCGCGACGAGAGACGATCAGCATTGGGCACACTTTCTCGTCGCGAGGCTCTTGCAAAGTCTGTATTCCAATTTGATGCGACCTTTTTCATCTCTATTAGACGGTCTTCTTGTTTAGTTCAGAGCAGACCTGACCTGTCAAAAAAAATGTGTTTCTTTTTTTTTAGCTTTGTCTGAGTGCAAAATAAGTATAAATAAAAATATTTGGTTTTAGCGGCCCATACAGGGCCTAAAACCAAGCCCCTCCAACCACTTTCTTGTGCGAAGTAAAATTTTAAGCGGAATTTGAACAGCAAATTTGCGAAGCTCCTCATGAAAATTGTTGGATGTTTGTCAGAGATGGGGCAGTGGAAAAACATAGGGACGGGCTACAGTCCGCTTGGGCGAACTGTTGGATACCCTATTCTTATTCCTATCCCTCATAAGTGGACGTGACAAAGGTCTAAGTATGGTTGAATTGTTAAGAACGCTCTACATATTTTGTTATATAACATTTAAAGGATTTCATAAAAAAAAACGCTCCCTAGCTCAAACTTGGGTGTTTCAATAAAATTGTTTTATTTAATTTTGGGCGTGTCAGTAGGCGGATTTAACAAAAATTAACACATAAACATAAAGGGCCCCTAGAGAGTGTCTATTATAAATTCCAGCTCCCTAGCTCAAACTTTTAATTTCCAAAAAAAGTTTTTTTTTTTTAAATTGTGGGCGTGTCAGTGGGCGGATTTTGAAAATATTTACACATGAGCATAAAGGGCCCCCTAGAGAGTATATATTATAAATTGCAGCTCCCTTGCTCAAACTTTTAATTTCCAAAAAAAGTTTTTTTTTTTAAATTGTGGGCGTGTCAGTGGACGGATTTTGAAAATATTTACACATGAGCATAAAGGGCCCCCTAGAGAGTATATATTATAAATTTCAGCTCCCTAGCTCAAATTTTGTTTTTTCAATAAAATTGTTTTATTTATTTGTGGGCGTGTCAGTGGGCGGATTTTGAAAATTTTATATCCCGAGCAGTTTTAGGAGTCATAGATCATATATAAAAAATTTCAGCTTTCTAGCTTAAAATTCGATTTTTTCCAAAATTTTGTTTTTTTGAGTTTGTGGGCGTGGGCGGATTTGAAAAATTCGTAAACTTGATTATTTCGGGACCCTAGAGAGTATATGGTTAAAATTTCAGCTCTCTAGGCCCAGTTTAAAGGCCTAATTTTTGCCGACGGACGGACGGACGGACATGGCTAGATCGACATTACTATCGATGCTGATCATAAATATAGTAACTTTTAGGGGTCTACGGGCAATATAAAGGTGTGTTACAAACTATGCGTCAAAATTAATATACCCTTAGAATAGGGTATAAAAACTTTAGATGTTACTTGGCCCCGGCGGGAATTGAACCGGAGACCTTTCGATTAGTAGTCCGACACACTACCCACTGAGCCACTTCGCCCGACGAGAGCAGTCTGTGTAAAAAAACTGAACACATCCAGGCACAGGCGTAGAGGAGTCAAAACCAATTAAAAAAACCCGGTCGGGGGTTGTTTTTCTGGCGTAGAAAGTAATACAATTTGATAAAATATTTTTAGTTGAAAAAAAATAAACAGGATTTCTAATCAAACGAAGCTGAGCGCTCAAGTGTGTTCCATAAACAAATCAGAACACTCTGAGCACGCTCGGTTCACCTCTGCAACCCCATTTACTCACGAATCATAAAAAAATTCAAATATTCTTCTTCTTCTTCGTCCTTTAATGGCAGTGAGGCTATAATCAGGATTAAAACAATCACAACCCTCCCACTTACTGGTCCGACTGTGGGGTCGACCTCAGAAAATAAAATCGGCCTCCCGATTTTGAATCACTTCGTCTTAGAGGGCATTTTTCGATAACAGAAGATGACTGAGTTTCACCGCCACTTCATCCACCCCACGCTTACGCGATGGTTCATGTCGTCATCAGAGCTTCCTCCGCTATTGATCATAGATCCCAGATATTTGAAAGCTATTTTTATTCCTAGTCATGGTAAAATGCCATTTGGCTTTAAGCCTTTTCAAGTGTTTTGTTTTTATAACTTTTCTGTTCTCCTTTCAACTTAAAGGACAAGATTCACTGTTAATGTTGCTCAACTATCATTCTGAAAGGAACCACGTTTTAAAGTCGCCTCTGAGTGCAATGAACTCCTTGATTTGAACGTTCATTTCAATTGGTATAAATAACTATTAGTCGTATCTACCCGCATGTAAATTAATAAGGAACACCCTCTCACCCCTGCATGATTTAAAAGGAAAACAAATTCCAATCAGTTGACTTTTTCTCAAATGCACCTTTTTTCTCTTACATCATCAGACCTCACTTCCTAACTCCTATTGCACATTTTCAACTTCAATAAAAACCCTCATCTACTCTTAAGCATAAAACAAATTAAATTAGTCATAGAAAACATAATGGTTCCTGGTTCCATGAGCTTGCTTCATACAACCAAATGGCTGGCTGTATGTATTGGAGTAGTTCTATGACCATAATTCAAGTTTGAAATATCCTTTTAATTACCTGTGTGGGAACGCTCCGACGAATCCATGCATGTGTACTTGATGTATGGCTAGCAGGGACCACGTTTGTGTGTGGGATTTTTTATTCCTGAATGCGGACAGGTTGTGACAAACAAAATTCTAGTTTTTTTCTGTAGGAATCTCATTCAGTATATGACATAAGGACACAAAAATATGTAGAAAACCGAGTGGATGTCTGCACTTAGATAAACTTAATTAATTAAACTGACGAGAGGAGGAGGAGGAGGACCACGGGGAAAAATGGATGTTTTAACGAGGTTGAAGATCTCTGATGTATTTAACGGATTTTTCGTTCCTTCCATGGGTTCAATGAGGCGCACATTAATATATGAACACATCTTTCAAAGGTGACCTGTTTATTACCAAACAAATTCTCATATGCCTCCAAGTGAACAAGGGGATGTTGTATTATTATTAAAATTGACGATCTAATGCATCAACGCTGAAAAGTTGGGATGCTGGTTATTAAGGTAAAAAAAATCGATCGTAAGAAATGTGGAGCCTCGCATGGAAATTATTTTTATGTCAACAATGTTTTAGAAACAGCTAAACAACTGACATTTTGTTGATAACTGGTACAGTCTCATCGATTTTTTGGCGATGGTTATGCAAACCATGCTTTGGGATTGTTGTGAAATGTTACTGACGGGGTCCCACAAGGGTCGGTATTTGGTCCTGTTCTTTAAAATATAGTTTTCGACGGAACGCTGCGCGTGCGCCTAACATTGCCTCGAGTTTGTGCTGGTTGGGATTCTGACAACCACGAATGGTGGTGCAAGCAACAATCATGCAACACTGGTAATAAATTGAAGTCTGTCTATTATAAGCACAAATATCTGGCAGGTGTCATCAAACGTAGCGTGAACATCTCAGTTTCGATCTCCATGTACTTCTGTAGTTCCTATTATTGTTGTGGGCAGGGAGTTCCACACTCAGGTGGCTTGTCAAATAGATAAAGTCGTGTTTTACTACGAATAATTTAAAGTAAAAACAAGCAACGTCTAACATCGATAAATCGTTAAAAAGTACACGCAAGAACCCTTTGATGGAATTGAGAACATGGTCAAACCGCTGCAAACCAAATATGTACCTTCCATATCATTGAGAGCTACAAGAAGTTTGTGCAAGGAGTGAGAATCTGGTTTGCAGTAAACAACAGCAGCATAGTCAATGATAGGCAGAAGCAATGATTTTATGAGTCTCAGTTTAGTGTCAACAGGTATTACGTTGGAAAGGAGGTTTAATTTTCGAAGACCTCCGTGAATTCGGCCAACAGAAACGTTGATATGATCATTTGCTGACAGCGAACGATTTATTTTGAAAGCAAAACTGGTAACAGTATCCACAAACACAAGCTGAAACTGTGGTATAAAAACCGGTAAAAGGTTGACGGTGTCAAATTACTTTTTTTCGATATTGCAAATAATTGTACGGGTTGAGAGTAAGGCCATTACACGAAGACCAATTGAATATCCGTAAAGGATCATCATTTATTCTGCAGATCAAGTCCTCCAACAAATTGAATAGTCTAAAGAGATATAATTGAACATCCTCTGCATAAAGATGCAATATAACATTGTGGCACACTAAGGTCAGGTCATTTATTAGCAAACAAAACATCATAGGACCTATAATTGAACCTTGAGGAACACCAGTGTTCAAGTTTATTGATTTAGAAAAGATATCACCAACTTTTACTCTTTGACTACGGCGATCCAAGTAATATTGAACTAATCGCACCGTCCTTTTACTCAAATCAAAATACAAATTGAGCTTTAAAAATAAAATTTCTTGTTTACTCTGTCGAATGCCCTTGAAAAATCTAGCAAACACAGTATGGTTAGATTATCTTGATCGTACTGAATTAGAATATTGTCGAGGACTTTTACAATTGCTCTACTGCAGCTGTGTTCAGCCCAGAAACCCGACAGATAAAAATGGATTATGGTATTTAATGTGGCCAGAGATCTTGTGAAGGATGATCTAAATGAACAATTTCCTCGGATAGATTTTGAAAAGGCCTTTGACAGACAACCAAGGGATCTGTTATGGGCGGCGCTAAGATAACGAGGAGTTCCAGAAGGCTACGTACAGATGATCATGGACATGTGAAAAGTGATACGCCCCGCTGCCTCCACCGAGGAGTTCACAATCAAAGTCGGTGCACACCAGGGAAGCGTCTTAAAACCCTTGATATTTATTACAGTCCTTGATTATCTGTTTGAAGGATTGACGGACTCCAAAGTGCAACAGTTATTCTTTGCTGACGATGAAGCCATCACTAGCGAGGATCAAACGTCCCTGCAACGAGCACTTGATGTGCGGGTGAACGTTTTGGGGGGAATGGGTATCGTATTAGTCCGAAAAAACAGAATACTTGTGCTGCACGTTCTCTGAACCACTCCGAACTATTCCAGACATGTACGAGTATATGAATAGAAGAGTGGTGCCCCTAAGCTGAAAGGAAGGCTCTACACCACAGTTGAGCGCCCGGCGTTCGCAGATGGTTCACAACGTTGGACAACATATAAAAACTATGAGGGCAAAGTAACGGCAGCTGAGATGAAGATGCTTCGCATGACAGCAGTTCCGAGGAAGCCTTCACGTCAAAGAACCAATCTCGAAGAAAACGCAGCGCTATAGGCTCAGTGGGTACTGTCCTGTTCAAAGGAGAGATCCTACGAACCCTGTCAAAAAGGCAATATCAGTCAATGTTCCAATACAAACGCGAAAGAGAAGCAGACCTATTTTGTTTCTGTGCTATTTTTACTAAATTGAAGTTTATCAATTACATACATACATTTATATATAACTGAACACCACTCACACATTACACACTAACAGCCGAATTAATAAACGCAAATTAAGGGTGAATTATCTTTAATCAATGAATTAAATTAGAAATTGTAATATCAAACTTTTTTTGAAGTAAATTGACGTTGATAAACATGCAATAAAAACATTTTACCAAATAGGTGAATTAACGAGTAAATAAGTTGACATATAATTGACAGCATTTTTGACATCTGACAGCGAGTCCTTGACCCAAATGGAATGTTGGATGTGGTACCTCCATACAATTTTTAACTTAACGATTCCCAATTTCCATACCATTTAGTACTTTACGACAATTAGAAAATGCATGGACATGATTTTTATTAGCTTTCAATTCACATTGGAGTTAATTTGCGAATTAGAGGCAAATTAAGTAATTTTTATTAATACGGAAGTAAAAATTAAAATTTTTATTCAATTTTGCTGACCAGTCGTTTAGAAATTTGTGCTCGACAAAAATAGCGTTATACGGCAGTTATAATGAAGTTGGGTGACATTTTTTCTCACAAATATTTACGTCCACTAAAAGTAAGGCGTTATGTTACGTCGGGTAAAACAACGATAAACGACTCTGGGACGCCAATCGTAATTTTAAAGTGAACATTTTCGGTTGTAAGCTGTAAATATCCTTTTTTATACTTTTCTCGGTCAAAATATCCCCGGAAAATATCCTATAATATCCAGAGTTTTAAGTTTTATGAGTCGAAGAGGTGTCCAGAGTTTTAGACCCTTTAACCCGCAAGCGGTCCACCCAGGTGCTATTATGGGATCTACGAGTTGAAGAGGTTTCCACAGTAAGTTTTTGTGAGTCGTAGAGGTGTCCAGTGGTTTAAACCCTTTTACCCGCGAAGCGTGCCACCCAGGTACTGTTATTGGACCTACGAGTCGAAGCGGTGTTCAGAGTTTTGATTTTGTGAGTAGAAGAGGTGTCCAGAGTTTTAAGTTATGTGAATCGAAGAGGTGTCCAGAGTTTTAAACCCTTTTACCCGCGAGGCGGTCCACCCAGGTGCTATTATGGGATTTACCTGTCGAAGAGGTGTCCACAGTAAATTTTTGTGAGTCGAAGAGGTGTCTAGAGTTTTAAACCCTTTTACCCGCGAAGCGGTCCAACCAGGTACTATTATGGGATCTTCGAGTCGAAGAGTTGTCCAACAGTTAATTTTTGTGAGTCGAAGAGGTGTCCAGAGTTTTAAACCCTTTTAACCTCAAAGCGGGCCACCCAGGTACTATTATGGGTTCTAAGAGTCGAAGAGGTGTCTAGAGTTTTAAACCCTTTTACCCGCGAAGCGGTCCAACCAGGTACTATTATGGGATCTTCGAGTCGAAGAGTTGTCCAACAGTTAATTTTTGTGAGTCGAAGAGGTGTCCAGAATTTTAAACTCTTTTACCAGCGAAGCGGGCCACCCAGGTACTATTATTGGACCTACGAGTCGAAGCGGTGTTCAGAGTTTTGATTTTGTAAGTAGAAGAGGTGTCCAGAGTTTTATGTTTTGTGAGTCGAAGATGTGTCCAGAGTTTTAAACCCTTTTACCTCAAAGCGGGCCACCCAGGTACTATTATGGGTTCTAAGTGTCGAAGAGGTGTCTAGAGTTTTAAACCCTTTTACCCGCGAAGCGGTCCAACCAGGTACTATTATGGGATCGTCGAGTCAAAGAGTTGTCCAACAGTTAATTTTTGCAAGTCGAAGAGGTGTCCAGAATTTTAAACCCTTTTACCAGCGAAGCGGGCCACCCAGGTGCTATTATGGGATCTACGAGTCGAAACGGTGTTCAGAGTTTTGATTTTATGAGTAGAAGAGGCGTCCAGAGTTTTAAGTTTTGTGAGTCGAAGAGGAGTCCGGAGTTTTAAACCCTTTTACCCGCGAAGCGGTCCACGCAGGTACTATTATGGGATCTACGAGTCGAAGCGGTGTTTAGAGTTTTAATGTTTGAGTCGAGGCGGTGTAACCGCGAAGCGGTACACCCAGGTACTAATATGAGATCAGGGGAGACTTTTTCCAGAGAAATTTGGATATTTTCCTGGGATATTTTGATTGTAGATATTATAAAAAAGGATATAAACAGAAGAAATCCTCTGGATTCCTCTTAGACTAGCAAAAAAAAAAGATATTTGGGAGGTGGGATATTTTGACCGAGGATATTTTAAAGATGGATATAAGCAGAAGTACCAATGCGGCGGCTGAAGAAAATATTTGTACTGAAATGCATGCGATCCGCTCATAGCTTCATCCATATTGTACGAAGAGTAAGTTGGAATAACAAGAAAAAGGTTGTCGGACGGAAACATAAATATCTTTGTTATCATTTTGAAGTTAGGAGAGCACCAAGTTTGCAAATTTTTATTTCAAGATCTTAGGCAGTTCAATGAAATTCAATTTTCGAAATAAATGGCTGCCTTACGCATAAAATGTTGGCACACGTAAATTTGCATTTCAATCTTAAAACGATAAATGTAAAAAATAAAACAATACTTGCCTTTCCTAAATTGATGAAACCATGATCTCGGGCGACACGATCAGCTAATCCCTGCTCCTCACCATTCGGCACATGCACAGCCCACGTGTGCGTGTAATGTCCACCAACTGTGGATGGATTCGCTTCCATTTCACTATCATCAGCGACAACACCCATATTCGAACTACATAAACACAGTACGATACTAATTTGTAGACATAAAACTAAAAAAATTTTGAAATCAGTCCGTCTGCACGGTCGCAAGATCCGCAGCAATTCCGATGCTGATGACGTCCTCGAGATCGTCGTGTTGGACCGCCTCCCGCTCCCGCTTAACGCAGCCGACATTCCACTTATATTTTGCTGCGCACTATCACAATTTTTTAAGAGTTTTCTGCTTGTTGGGGGAAATGACATTGATGCAGTCCTTACACTTCGATGCGGGCTACTGCTACTTTTGTGATGGTTTTTTGAGATTAAGCTACTACGGCTAGCTACGGTGGACGATGATGTTGCTAACGTCCATCGAACGACGTCGTTCTTCATTTTGTTGTTTTGTTTGAATGTCTTCCTTCGTCCTTACAAGCGAGTAAAATGAAATTTAATTTAAATTTTAGAAAACGTTTTCCTATCTACGAAGTAAGCTGCCTTGGATTGTTATTCTTGTCTATGTCCTTAAAGTCCGTGATAAAGTCAATCATGTGTGTATTGAATCTGAAATGAAACGGATGATGGATCAATTAATATTAAAGGAAAATTGTGTAAGATTCAATTATTTCTCGGCAGGATAATTTAATTAAAAGGATTTTTTTTGTGTAGTGGAACGCGGAATTTTTCTTGCACTTTTCCATGAACTTTCAGCACAAATTCGACTCGCCGAGGAAATAAAGTGGGTCGAGTAGTGGGAGTTCAATTAAAATGCAATCAATTTAAATCAAGGTGGAGAGCAAACAGGGATAGAGAAAGATGTGCGGGCGTAACAGACGAGGCCGAGGCCATGGGTTCTTTGTACCCGTAGGGATTTTTTAAAGGAGGGTAGAGCATTTTAACTTTCACACTTGTGGAGCAGCACAGCAAACTGTAGCAACGTGCAACAGCAAATATTGAGAGTTAATACACTGCGGGATTCGGTTTGATGAAGAGCTTGCAGAAAAGGGAATTATGTTGAAATTAACCGCAAGATAGATGACGGTCATTGGAGTTGATGGAGCTACACAGATACAGAGCTAAAAGAGGTCACCGGATATGGTTAATAAGGCAAGTCAAATTGTGGCATCTTTGCGGTCTGATGGTGGAGGTAATTGTATGCCTGCCACTGAAAAAAGGTAAATTAATGTGTTAAGGATGTTCTGCAATAACCACAAATTGGGTGAAAATGAAATTACGGTTGGGTTTGTGTTAATATATGGGTGGTTAAGTGGAGCTGTCGAATTGTTCTGTGGTTTGGTGACAAATGAAATATTGTTCGCATAGAGCAGGGACAGATTTAAGTTCCATCCGGTGAATAGGGAGGTGATTTGTTTCCTGTAATGTCACAAGTGACTGTAAAAGATGAAGGATGTGGATGATTGTAGCGACCTTAATAAAAGGAAGTTGCGATAGCCCGGGTTAACGTTCAGTTTATTCCAGCTGTTAAGGAGTTTGGCCGATTTCACACATTATGTTAGGTTTTGCGCACATTTGTGGTCATGTATCATGATAATGATGTGCGTTAAGGACGACATCGTGCGAAAGAACCAAATGAAAACACTAAGATCTTCCGCCGTTTCCTTCAACGTTTGATCAGTTTGGAATGGTTGGCATTCTAGCACGGCAACTGTGATTTATCCAACACATGGGACCAACAGACGCAGGACATCCTTTTTTAATATACAGCACCCAGAACAATAGAAAAGGAAAACCAGAGTACCGCGAGGGGCTTTGTTTTGACAATCCGAAGTTTAAAGGGATTTCTGAAGCCGTCGGTGAAACTACACTTACTACCTAACAATTTTCAAAGACGTACAATTGGTAGCAAACTTAATTACAATCCCCGCTCCACTGGGCTGAACTGATTTCGCAGAGTATATCGAAGTTGTTATTCCCCGTTGACGCTATGGCTGTAAAAATACTATAGGACAGCTAGTTTCCTTGCCGAAATACTTGATTATCCGAAGTCAGCAACCGCTTTGTACAGTTTTATCAAATCTATTCTGACAATTTCTCGGCTTGGAGTCGATGAATAGCTTTGACTTGACCATTTGCTCTTTTCCAAAAATGTAAACATTTGGCTGTTAGACGGGCTGCTGCCAGGAATTAGTTTTTGAATTTAAGCAATCCGTGCGTCACATGACTGCTTTTTCTTTACTTACGTGTACCTACACAGACACACATAGAAAATAAAAACTAATCGAAAATTCATAAATATTTGGGCATATTCATGAATATTGAGAGAAATTAATGAATATTTGGGAGTATCAATGAATATTTGAATATTTTTGTTTTATAATTAGCTTGCGCTAAGAGAATTTATTTGTTTGTTGCTGCAAGCAGCACCCAGCAAATGATTCATTGCCTATTTTCAGGCGCAACTTACTACATGAAAGAAGAGGAGGATAGGATAATAGTCTGGTGCTGTTGTAGGGTTTTCTATCCACGGGTGGCGCCTAAATTGCTTTATAGAGATCTGTATTGTTGTGTGTATTCAATTTCTAAGATCATGGCCCCGGTCGGGGACCCAACGCGCGAACTGCCAATCACTAAGTGAATTCACTACCATCGCACCATTGCCACCCTGCGGATGGAGATGCCCGAAGACACCTTCCTCGTTGGGTACGCAGACGACGTCGCGGCAGTGATAACGGCAAGATACTCTGAAAAGTCATGCGACGAACAACCTTCTGGATGGATGAGCACGGACTTAGTTTGGCAACTGAGAAAACTGAGATAGTCCTTCTGACGAAGAAGAGAATCCCCACGCAAATCGACTTCCAAATTGGCTTTGAAGTCATTAAGAGCAAGGACGCGGTGAGGTATTTGGGATTGAGTCTCGACACAAAATTGACTTTCTGGAAACAGATAAAGTTCGCAACGGAACGAGCTTCTAGGGTTACATCATCACTCAGCAGATTAATGGCGAACATAGGCGGTCCAACTCCAAGCAAGCGCAGGCTACTAATGTCGACAACGCATGCCATTCTCCTATATGGAAGCGAGATTTGGGCATACGCGCTCCGACAAGAAAAATACCGGAAGCAGATGGCGGCAGTGCAAAGACGTGGAGCTCTACGCGTGGCTAGCTCTTACCGAACGGTGTCGGAACCAGCCGTCCTGGTAGTCGCAGGAGTGACTCCCATCGATCTCCTAGCGGTACAAAGGAAGTACGTCCACGACAACAAAGCGGAAATTGGACTGGAAGCGGCAATCGATCAAGCAGAACACCAAACGATACGGAAGTGGCAAGAACGCTGGAGCTCGGAAAGAAGAGGAAGGTGGACAGCGAGGCTGATCAGAAATGTGGCTAAATGGAATGACCGGAAACACGGTGAAGTCAACTACTTCGTCACTCAATTCCTCACCGGACACGGAAATTTTAATGCCTTTATCCATAAGATTGGCAAAACGGACAAACCAGCGATTCTCTAACAGACGATGCACATCACACGTTTTTTGCCTGCAGAAGATGGGAAGCCCAACGCACAGCCCTGGAAAGCAGCATCGGTGCCTTCAATCCAGAAAACATTGTTGACAAAATGCTGACGAGCGACTTAAATTGGGGAATAATTTGCCAGTTTGTGGAAGATATTCTCAGAAGAAAGAAAAGAGAAGAAGAACAATACCGGGAAAGCACGTGAGCCCGAAAGGGTGTATGATAACAGCCCCCTTGAAGTAGTGCGAAGAGCGGTCCCAGGGGGGTGTGTCAGAAACCTCAGGGTTGGGAGGAGTTTTAGTCCGTATGCCTCGAAAGCATGCGGAGAGAGTCGGACACACGGGGATGGTCAACGCAAAAAGGCCTCCTTACATCCTTAAAGCATTTCTCCTCCCCCCAAAAAAAAAACCATTGCCACCCACAACTTCTGAATATTGAGAAGCTTTCGTTAGTACTGTGATATATTCATTTGCATTCTCCGAGGTGGTGATTATGTGGTTATAACTCCGTTAAGTTGGAGAATGCAGAGAAGAACCATTGCACGCACGATTTCAATACTCCTGGAGAAAAGCAGAGTGGAGTGACTGTTACAGTCGAACCCCAGTTCTGGTCCCATTTTTTTGCTCGGCGGTTTCAGCCCCCTGAGTCCTATATAGCAATAAGTGTGGAGTGCTGATTGAAGTGACTGTTGCAGTCTTACCTCAAGTAGCTCTCTTTCATGGACAGGAGTACAGGTTGGGATGACTGATCTCACCTGTTACGCAAAATCCCTACTGCGGGACCGGTGTGTGGATACCAAAGCTGCATATCTTAAGGTTTGACTAGTGCAGTCGAGCTCAACACGAATTCCAAAAACCAAGTGTGAGGATTCGAGCGGGTTATCTGTTATCAGTGCAAACCCCAGAATGATCCCGATTCACTGCACAACGGAAGGAGAGTACGAACCTCTTTTGCTTCCTAATCCGCAAAAAAGGAGTGTTATGAGGTGACCGTTTCAATCGAACCCTGACAACTTTATTGGAATCGAAGGATAGGATGCCGGGTCGGGACTGCACAGTCGAATTTCGGTCCTTGAGGCTAGTGGCTGAGGCATACGAACCTTAACATGTCACGAGCATCGTGGGTGGAGTGCGGCTTGGGATGACTGTTGCAGTTCGAACCCCAACCTGCGGTAATTCACGGAAAGGGGACATATAGGGGTGGTTGCTACAGTCGAAGCTGGGGTTCAACCTTAAATTAGGTTAACCCTTTGAATTGGCTTATGAAGCAAACATCTTTCTCGCTAAGATCGCTTGGATCTTCAAAGTAGCTGCCAAGGATTTGTTTCCTTTTATTGGGTAGTGCAGAGCAGTTTCAAGGAGGTGTGATGCTTTCCTCCTCTTCAACGTTTCTGCAGCTTCTGCAGAAGTCATTGGAGGGTACTCCCATGCTGGTGGCGTGTCTGCCTACAAGGAAGTGGCCAATGAAAGCTCCTACTACGGAGCTTATATTTCCCCTGCTTATGGAGAGGAGATTGGTTGTTCTTTTTGTCTCGTACTTTGTCCATATCTGTTTAAAGGACAAACATGTGCTGATGCTAATCCATCTCTCTGTTGTCAGAGAAGACTTGTGCGGTTCTTTTTCTGGCTAACTCATCCGCCTTGCAGTTGCCTGGAATACCACTGTGTCCGATGACAAAGCACAATGAAATGTTGCATCAGTTGACAGATGATTCACGACATTGCTTTACCAACTTTGATCTTGTTGTTAATCTTTCTAGAGCTGTTACTGCTGCCTGACTATCTATGTAGATCACGATAGTTCTGCCATCTATCTCATATCTCATTGAGAGTATGCCTGCTCCTTCGCGGATGTTCATAGCTTCTCCCTGAAATAAACTGCAGTGGTTTGAATTCGTAGCGCGACATTGAGTACAGGGTCAACTGAGAAGATGCCCGCCTCCGGGCCATCCGATATCTTTGAACCGCCTTCGGTGTATATTTCAATATCGTCTGAGTTTAGGACTTGACCTGCCTCCCAGCCGGCTCGGTCCGGGATGACCAGCTTATATTACTTGCTGAGATCGATACACGACATAACTTAGCAACTATTGCTATTGAATAAGATGCGCTAAAAACGGATTAAGCTGTTAGCTACCAGCAACTTATTTAAGCAATTAGCTGTTAGCTAAGTGGCAATGGGGCGATGGTAGTGTATTCACTAAATGATTGGCAGGTCGTGCGTTCGAATCCCGACCAGGGCCATGATTTTTATAAATTGAATACACACAAAAAGTACAGGTGGCGCCTAAACCAATTTAGGCGCCACCTGTGGAGAAAAAAATCCCATCGCACCAAACTTCTTTCCTATCCTTCTATTCTTTCATGCAGTAAGTAGCACCCAAAAACAGGCTATGAATCTGGGTGCTACTTGCAGTAACAAACAAAATGCCTGAGCTTTAGTTACCATGATAAGGGTAGATACTGTGTCACTGCAGACAAAAGAAATCCCTTTCGCGCACTCAAATTATAAAAAAAGGTGCATGTTGTTTAGCTAATATCGATAAGTTGCAAAAGTTATTTGCAATGGCAACTAAAAGTTGATTATACTTAATCCAACAAAAATTGTCAGTACAGGCAAGATAGGATGTTTGTCTCTTAATCTGGTTGCAATGACTTACAAAAATCGGTCCCTCTTTATAGCTCTCACAGGGTTGCCGTAGTGTGTATGATAATTCGCCATAACTCAGAGAGCAATTCTATTAGGGTTACCATCTTCCAATTTAAAATAAAAATATTGCGGAACGAAATAAATTCCGTTTATCTTTTTCCTTTTCTGGTAAAATAATAATAGGCGCATTTTTTAAAGGGTATCTCCAGTAGACCAACAAAATATATAAATTTCGTAACACAAAAAAAAAATCAAAACGAAAAATATATCACTGTAATCCAATTTATTCATTATAAATTAATATTGTAAATCGTCCGATGAGTAATTACTACTACTGTTTTCCTTATTTAGGTCTATTATTAACCTTTCAACTGCTTCCTCTGCCATTTCCCACATATTTGGCTCAACAACCTGTTCAACGTGTTGGACACATCGATGCCATTTTTCCTTGTCAACCCTTGTAAGTGCTATCGTTAGTAAGTCTCTTATTTCAGCCATTTTAAATGACTTGTTTTGGCTTGCTACAAACTCTTTCACTTGAGCCCAAACCAATTCTATTGGATTAAGGTCACAGTGATAAGGCGGCAAGCGAAGCTTGCAACCCATTGATGATTGCATCCCTACCTAACTTGAGATCTTCCTTTTGGGAATTCCCGTATTCTCTGGCAAACAGGCGTTATTCATCGCAAAAACAAAGACATCATACAAACAGGTACATAATCAGATGAAAGGATGTATTTATGTTTTTTTTTTAATTAAACAGTTTGCGACATAAACTCAATCAGCAAGATTTTCTAAAAACATTTTTCCCAGTCCTTTCCGCTTTATGTATATTGTGAAAGGTAGACACAATCAGGCAATTAGAATACAAAATTATATTGATATAACCACGACGCCATGTCATATACCTAAACAGATGGTAAAAAAAAACTGCAGTTGTGCAGCTGTACAATACAAATACAATCACATTAAAACCGAATGGCAACACCCCACGTAATAATTCGTTCTCAAAAGCACCAAAACCGAAAGTTCTTTGACAAAATCCATAGAAAAACCCTTAATGATATGCTTCATTGTAGAGATGGTAATACTCTTCTGATGTGCTTCAGTCACAACACACACACTGCTTATTTTGGTGGATGGTAATAGCAAGCGAACACACGACGATCATGCTCATTCCCATTCGGCTGTGTGGGAGACTGGTTGTGGTGAGTTGTATGCGAATCTTAGGAACATTTCAACAACAATTCCTTGGTAGGACAGTAGTTTGGTTTTTATTTCAGTGGCAATTCTTGCGTTTGAGTGCCGGAAGAGTATCTGCAGGCACTACTCGTAGGAAAAAAGCACCTCCCTAAGTGCTGTACTGACAATTTTTGTTGGATAAAGTATAGTTTTGTAGATGGCCAGGTAATTACTAACAACAAAATCAATGTTTATTAGATAGATAGATAGATTTATCCATATAAAAACATTTATCAATTCACTAATTCAATCCATTTTCCATAATAAGGTAAATATAGGCGTAGTGGCGCAGAGGTTAGGGTGTTGGACCACTAATCTAAAGGTCTCAAGTTTAAACTCCGACGGGGCTAAGTAACATGTTAAAGTTTATCTACTGCCCCATCTCTTGCGAATGTCTGACAAACGCCTAATATTTTTTTTTTATAAGATAAAGGTATGTAAATTGAATTTCGCTTGAATTTCGCTTTACCTGTCGTTACCAAAAGGTCCTTGGAACCCCAAGAAGGGTCTTTAAACCCAAAGAAAGGATATTTTTGCAAAATGTTCTTAGAAATCGCGCAGTATTTCTGTGTTAAATGTTATGTTGCCACGAGGTCCTTGGAACCCCATCATTTTTTGGCTGAAATAAGACCCAAATTCTGCGGATCTCCTAATAAAAGAAGCTCATGACTATTTCAGTGTTAACAGGGTGTTGCAAAATAAAACTGATCACAACAGTGGATGGATAAAGTTAACGAACCAATTTTTAGGATGTTTTATTTGGTGACGCATCAGAGTATTTTATAAACTGATTCGTCGATACATTTCACGTCAAACAGGGAAGGAAAATAGTAAACTGACTTAAATATTAATAAAATGAAAACTTTATACATATTTATAAAATAAAATAGAATCAATAATATGTCTTTTTTACAATTATAAATTTTATATAGTTGTAGTAAACGCACTATTTACTGTGCCCACTGAAATGGTTGTAGCCGAAATAAATATTCGGTCCAAACGGGTTAAGATTAGGCTCATGAGCGAGTAAATTTGTATCTCTAAGAGCCTTTGGTGTATGCTACCTCCAGGGGAACGAAATAATTTTACACTTTATGTCCTGGCTCATAAAGGTCGACCGAGTTATTTTTTTTAGGTGGAAATCTTGGCTTGGCGTACAATCTCTAAAAGATTGCAAGAATTAGACTCACTAAACAACACACTCTTTGTTGATACAAAAACGAAAAATTTCAAAGAAGTCACTCACGAAATAGCTCAGAGGCAGGCGTCCTACCTATAACTCCATCCAAAACCAATGTTCCTGTGACTGAGCAGGACCTTCATTTCATCGGCAGCTTAACAAGAAGGTACTCCTTCTGTACTCATCAACGTCATACATTTTAAATTATTGAACCTTTGTCCTTCTCATTACAAATAAGAGTAATCCCCGATGTAGTAGCATATTTATCAAAATCCTTCCTTTAATTTGCTCTTTATTATTCCCCCCTCTTCCCAACCCAAACTCGTCGGGAAAACTAACAATTTTCAAAGCCGGAAATAGCAAGTCTCTCTATCTCTAAGCGTAATATAGCAAAACAACAACGCACAATGTCCTTATTATTATTTATTCATTTTGCCTTCACCCCGTCCATCCTGTTGTAATCCTGCATATAAATCAAATAAACAAATTTTCTGTTTGTTAGAAAACGCTAAAAAGTTTGTCCTGCTTCATAATTGTATTTCTATGTTGCTCTCCACTGTGTTGTCTGCTAAAAGTCTCATAAATGGCGTGATTAATGACAGTAAACATCGCGAACAAGGATTAAGTATAAGTTGTTGTATTTTGTTTATTTTTCTTTTAGGTGAAAAGGGCACAGATTTAGGGACGCTTCTATATATTGGATTTGGGCTTGGTATAAATCTTCTAAGGATAATAAATAGAACAGCGTCTGATCTGTTTGTGGCAATCACTAGCGGCAGTGGTGAGTTATTGTTAAACAGGATTTCAATGCCATTATTAACGTGAATGTTAGCCATTTTGATGAAAGTACCCAGGAGTCTATGATTAATATCATTTGGCAGAGAATAGGTCCATCAATATGAATGACATTGATGAGGGAGCGAACGGAGTGTCGTCGATGATGATCTATTTGGAAAATGGAAACTAAGAATAGACTCGAAAGCTCATTAAAATTTACAACAGCTCCATAAGTGCTGTCTAAAAGGAGCAATTAAGAAATATTTAGAGTACGAATGTTTAAAGAATCGCAGGATCCTTTTCAAGCGGGGAGATGGGCCAAGTTAATGACGGTGTTGACAAGGATTGAACATAAGTTTCTCGTTATTGTCGGGTGCTGGTTTTTTGGTCAATTAAATGAGGATGTTCCCTAGGACACCAGATGTGTGATATTAATTAACATGTTCAAGTTTTAGGGAGCACAAGGTGCGCATGAAGTGCTGAGAACTTTTATATGAAAATGGTCCAGGCGGAAATTGAATTGAATGTTATGGCGAACCGCAACCTTTAAATTATGCGGCTGCGAAACAAGTGTTGTTTGAATGGCTTTTGTAATACTTATTCATGAACTGACGAGGAAGTATCTCTTTCGGACACGCTTCAAAATAAACTTCCAACATAGGGCATGTTTTTTTTATAGAACTCCAAAAAAGGCAGACTCTGATAAATACATACAGTAGGGATGGAAGTCATAATTGAGACATTAAACATGGCTTTCAAGGAGGCATGCCCGGCAAACCAAACGCAAAAAAGGGTCAACCGAAGTGATGGAATAGGAAAATCGGCCTTTGAAAAAAGGAAGGAGGAAAACTTTATAATATATGAAAACTCATAAAGGATGACACCACATGAGATGAGTATAGCAAAAACAAGAGGGAAATCAAGTTCTTAGTTAGGAAACCTAAAAGGTCTTCTTGGAAAAGGTCCGTGAATCCATTGAAATAACCGAAGAGTCATTGAGACAGTAAAAAATGCTCTCAAAGCAAAAAGTGGGGTATACAATTCTTTAAGCCGACGGTATTCTACCGATCAAGCTCCAAAAAAGGTCAAGAGATCAATATTACCACACTGAAATGAAAACTTTGAATGCAATTATAAAAACTTTGCTTGCCGATTTTAAAAATCATTCATGGAACCTTAAGATACAAGGTTTAGATACTCGTAAAGGAAGTAAACCTTTTGGGAATATTATAAAAGTGGTTAAGAGGAAAAAAACCTACATTCCAGCTTATAAGATAGGTAATACAGTATTGCTTTCTAACGAGGAAAGAGCAAGTGCTTTAGCAACTGAATTCTGTGCTAACCACTTAGTATCAAGTAGTTTAACTGTAAACAGAAATATTGAAAACAACGTTTCTCAATCAATACAATTCCTTAATACAAGTACCATCGATGTTACGAATAATATTGTATATACCGACGACTTAGAAGAAACTTTAAAAAGTCTCAAAAATACTAAATCACCTGGATTTGATGGATCAAAAAATGTATTCATAAAAAATCTTCCAAAAAAAGGTGTCAAATTTTTAACTATGCTTTTCAATGCGTATATCAAAATAGGATACTTTTCAAATACGTGGAAAATGGCAAAAGTTATCCCAATCCATAAGCCGGGCAAAAATGTTTACCTGCCTTCTAGCTACAGGCCAATTAGTTTATTAAGCTCTTTAAGTAAGTGCTTAGAAAAATTAGTAAAAAACAAACTATTGCAACATGTCGATCAGTTTAATATCCTGCCACAAGAACAGTTTGGTTTTAGAAGACATCATAGTACTGTTCACCAAGTCGACAGGATAACAATAGATATTAAAAACAATCTTACAATAGGAAAAAGTACGGGAATGGTCCTTTTTGATGTTGAAAAAGCGTTTGACTCGGTGTGGCACGAAGGACTCATTCACAAACTCCTTGTTTTAAATTTCCCACTTTATATAGTAAAAATGATTTCGTCCTTCCTTACAAAACGCACATTCAAAGTTTCTCTAAATAATTGGTATTCCGATGAAATTGAAATCGTTGCAGGTGTACCCCAAGGATCCGTTCTTGGACCGTTATTGTATATTATATACACATATGATT
This sequence comes from Portevinia maculata, assembly GCA_949715645.1. NCBI lineage: Eukaryota > Metazoa > Arthropoda > Insecta > Diptera > Syrphidae > Portevinia > Portevinia maculata. Next base: position 101,483,433 of record OX454528.1, read on the forward strand.
TTCCGAAACCCCATAACTGTAAGACCGCAATTTTTGCGGATGACACCTGCATTTACTCAACAGATTCAATTGGTTCCTTAATTGAAACCAATCTGTAATCTGCTTTGAATTTAGTCAAATCATATTGCGATGATTGGAAAATAAAATTGAATGGGGTTGAAACTCAATGGAAATCGAGTGCCAAGTATCTTGGGGTACACCTAGACAAAACTTTGACTTTTAGTTTGCATATTCAAGAAACACTCAATAAACTTAACATGGCGATCAAAATCCTATATCCATATATAAATCGTAGGTCCAAATTGAGTGTTAAAAACTAATTGATATTATTCAAAGTAATATTCCAAAGCATAATGCTATATGGTTCACCCATCTGGGGAACATGTGCAAAGACTCATATTCGCAGGCTCCAAATTATGCAAAATAAAATTTTAAAAATGATGCTTAATCTTCCCTGGCACTATTCTACGGAGGATCTCCATGAAGAGGCAACAATTGAAAAAGTTGAAATTCCAATCTCAAAATGGATTTAAAGTTTTGTGCAGGGTCAAATAATAACTTAATTTTAAATTTAACAACTTGAGGTGTTGTGTTTAAATTATAAACATTACTGTGATATAGATATTATTTTGATGTTCATTTATTTGTTAATTTACTTGTTTAGTTATTTATTTATCTTCTATTTTTTGTATTTATTTATTTATTTATTTATTTATTTACTTATTTATTTATTTATATATTTATTTACTTATTTATTTATTCATTTATTTATTTATTATTTATTTTTTATTTATTTATCTTCTTATTTATTTATTTATTTGCGTTACTATTTATTTAATCGATTATGTAAACAACATCTTTATTTGTGATCACACGGACCCACTTCTCTCTCCCCAGGAAAAATTTAATTTATAATTAATTGAAGGTTTTTTTTAAGTAGCTTTTCCTCCTAAAAGAAATTTTGAATCTGTGATAATATTATTGTATAAATGTTATAAGTTTTTCAGTAGTAAGGTAGAAAATACCCTTTCTCTGTAGATTGTGCAATATAGAAATCAGAAAAAAAAAATATAAAAAATATCGGGTACATTAAAAGACATTAAAAAAAATGCTCCAAAAAGCACCGGAAAACGCAAAACAAAAGATTTTGGAAATTCTGAGACTTAGCCTGAAGACATAGTACACAGGATATATATAGTGGTGGTTATACCCATACTTACATATGGTTCACTAGTGTGGTGGAGGGCAACTAACAAAAGGACCATAATTGGAAAATTTGCGACGGTGCAGAGAACGCTTAGCATATGCATTACAGGTGCACTCCGTACTACTCCCACGGCCGCATTTCTGCACCTTATCCTTTATTATATCCCTTATTATAAAACAACTTACTGGCCTTACGAATTCGGGACAGTTTAAGGATTGCAGTTTTGGGCACTGCACGATCTTAACTGATGTGCTACCCGGAAATCCTATACTGAGAGATGAAATTTCCCCTTGGTGGAGTTTGACATCCCGTATGATCATATCCGGAAAGGGAAGAGTGGCAAAGAGATGCAGTCACAATATCAAATGAGGATTCTATCTACACTGATGGTTCTAAGACAAGGGATGGAACGGGTTCTGGAATCTTTTCTGTTGATCCAGACTTGAACGAGTCTATACGACTCCCGGACACAAGCAGTGTCTTCCAATCGGAAGTTCTGGCTGTTATAAGGGCGGCAAAGATAGTGCAGATGGGATCAATGTCCGGAAAGGATATCGCCATGTTAGAATCTGTTAACATCAATTCTGAGACAGACAGGAACTGTCGCACAGGTTCTGTGGGGACCTGCAAGCCGAAGAAGACATAACGCACATACTGTGGGAGTGCGAGGGTATAGCACGGAATCGTAGCAGGTTTCTCGGAGAGTATTTCTTCGAGGAATTAGGGGAGTTGACTGGCACAGACCACAGGAAGCTGGTAAAGTTCTGCATGAAGATTGAATGTTTTGTTAGGGAAAGTGTTTAGGTTTTTCTTCTTTTGAAGTTTTCGATTCAATCGGTTCCCTAGGGCGATGGACCCTTCTGGTGAATAGTGCTGTATGCGAACTGCATACCCACTTTTAAGCTAACCTAACCTAACCTGAAAACAGAGTAGTTGTACCAACAGCCTGGAGAGAAGTCTGGGTTTTTTATACCAAAAGCTGGCATGCGGGGGCGTGAGCCAGAATTCAGACCAATCAGCCTGTCGTCCTTCATGCTCAAAAGCGTTAACTGGGAGCTCATATTAGGATCAAAGACAGCGTTGGCTTTTTGTGCAAGTCAATATCGCCACTTCTGTGGGTACTGATTATGGACAAAGTTTTAAAGAAACTAAATCCAAGCGGAGTAAGTTCCACAGCATACGCAGAGGAGGTGGTTGGTGCAGGGAAATTACTTTACCTCGAGTGGGCAATAACTTCACTTTTTTTGTGAACTTATTGCCCACAATAGGTGAGCAATAACTCCACCGTAAATTTTGTGAACTTATTTCCCACCTATAATTTGAGAATTTGTCTATTATAACTAAAGACCCTTGCATCCACTCCAAACCAAACAGTGACCCCAAGCAGGGGAGTTGCAGGGGGGCAGCATGCCCCACGATATGCATTGCACTGTTTATTTGATTAGTTGCCAATGCCTTTGAGGGGTCATGCTGCCCCCCTGCAACCCCCCTACTTGGGGTCACAGTTTGATTTGGAGTAGGTTCGGGGTACGATTCTTGATTTATAATTAAATGTTAAGAGAAATTATTGGTGCAGGGAAATAAGTCCACGGGAACTAAGTCCACTGAGGGACATAGTGGGATATAAAACCACTTTCGCGAAGTGGACTTTGTTCCCATGTAAAGTGGGAAATAAATTCCCAAAACTCTGAGCGGTTTTAGTTTCCTTTTAATGTGAAGTAAATTCTCACTGTCGACTAAGAACAAAATAAAATTAAAGAGTCAAGTAGGTACTTTGCAATTTTTATTAACAAAAGAGAAATTAAGTTTTAACTGAGACGGAGTAACATAGGTACTGTGACCTTGCACCTACTCCAAATCAAACAGTGACCCCAAGCAGGGGGGTTGCAGGGGTGCAGCATGGCACCGCATATGCGTTGCACTTATATAATGCATATGGGGGGGGGGGGGGCATGCTGCCCCCTGCATATCCGGCAGGGATATCGCCATCTATATCGATATTCAAGCTCACTCAGGGGATGGGAATCTGCTAACATCTATTCTGAAACAGTCAGAAGCTGTCGCACAATGCTGATATCATTATGCAGGCTGAACCGATTGGTGGATATCAGCACATTGAGGTATAGAAGGAAATGAGCAATCCGACAAGCTTGCGAGAAAGGGAGGCGACCTCAAACCACCCCTCGGCATAACCAAGGGAATAATCAAAGACAACAATTTAAGAATAGCTAACCTTAGATGGGCCAAGCTTAGTTGGCATAGTCAAAAGCGCTTTGGTCCCCTACTGAACAGGGTACATCTTAGAATAGTTTTAATAAAACGGAATTCCAAATCCCACAGCACTCAGACTCGGTAACGGTCCATTGTGCTACCAGGCAGAAATGCTGTTTTTTTTTTTTTTAGTGTAGAGGTTGGAGAAAACAAGGTGTCATTCGTTTCCCTCCATTAATGGGTGGCGTAGGTTGTTGTTATGGGGATTGAACCTGCATTGCACGGGTCACAAGCCAACTCACTAAACTCTACACCGTCGGCACCACTGCTTAGAATAGTGGTAGGGACTCTGTCTTTTGAGGAAGCATCCCAAACGGCATGGCCATGTTGGCATTACAAGCAATGAGGCAGCGGACTCTCTGGCAAGAAAAGGGGCAGAGGAACCCTTCATAGGACCTGAACCGTTCTGCGGGATATGAGAACACACTCTACGCGAAGAGTTCAGGAGACTGGAGGAAGAAACAAGGGCCAAAACTTTTCTCAACCTCCAAGGTCTGAGGCAATCAAAGAAACTCTTAGGAAATTACAACCAAAAGAGATTCAAGACTTGTATCAGCCTTAACAAAAACAACCTTAGAATCCTAACAGGCCTCCTCACGGGGCACTGCAGACTCAAGGAGCACCTGAGGAAAATGGGTGTACCAGAGGACGGGCTCTGTAGATTCTGCAGTGAAACCGCCGAAACTCCAGATCACCTACTGGAATGCTGTGGGGCACTGGCCCACAGAACGGATGAGGTATTTGGGCAGGCACCAAATAACAGGCAAGGATATACAAGCCATGGACCCACAGCTCATTATCAGATTCGTCAAAGAAATTGGACTGGATTCTGTGTTCTAGGGAGTGTGTCCTGCCAAGGATAAATAAGAGCAATACCTCGACATGCTTCACAAAAGAAATATCTATCTAGTATCTGAAAGAGGGCATGAACCTCTCCGAGGCATAGGCAGGGGACACAATATACCAATAGGTCGCAGTGTAATATACCCTAAATAAATATTATTATTATTATCCCAAACGGCTTGGACTGATAGATACGGATACGTGCAGAATCTAAGCGAACCTGGAAGCCGATGAAGACACAACTCGTACACGTGAGTGTGAGGGAAAAGCGCGGAATTGGAGTAGATTCATAGGAAAATATTTCTCCGAGGAAATGGAAGAATTCGGCTTCATAGAGTACAGGAACTAAGCGCACCCTGCAGGGAAGATTTGTTTCAAATGTTTCCCCAGGGATCGCGATGGGCCCGTTTTCTTGCCTACTGCGTCTTCATAAACTTCTGGCAGTTGTGGGTGGAACTCGAATGGTCCACACAATGTACGGATAAATTTTAAATAGATAAGATACTTTTAGGGGAACGCAAATAGGAGCTATCGCATCGTATGGATGCTTCTTTTACCAGGCTGTAGTCTTTATACGTAGATTCAAAGAATACAGCGCTTGTAGGACATTTATTTTAAGTCACTTCATTTGCGACCAGCTGAACCCGAATATCCACTTAATGCCCCCACTCACACGTATGGACCCTTTCAAAATTGATTAAGAACCATACCAATGGCAGAAAACCACTTCCAGCCAGCTCTCGACGCTTTCGCAGTCAGAGTCCCATTTGCTCTTCATTCTAGTCGCACATTCATTTTGAGCCTTCCCTTCACCCGTACACAGGCTCCTGAAAATTGCAATAAGTCATCTGCCGCTGACGTTTGCAATTAAAAGGTTCAAAGCATAATATTCCCCGGATACAATTCCACCGCTGCTTGCTTGTCGCGACGCTTGTTGACGACGCACAATGCCCGACATTGGTCGTGCGTGTTTGTACATTTGTGTCAAGGAGAACGAGTCCCGCATTTCAATTTGACGACGTCTTTTCCGGCTGCCTTGCGTAACAACAGTCGTTTGTTTTTCTCCCTCTATTTCTCAACGCAAACAATGCTTACGAAAGAGTATTTCAAGTGTTGTCTATGCAGAGCTACGAGTATATAGACGTCGAGGACGACAAGCACTCCGGCATAGAAGTGTGTATATGGTGGCGGCGGCACTTTACACACAAATCATAAGTCACGCGATGAGTTAAGTGGCCGCCGCCAGGGAATAAATTATGCAACCACTTCTTTCGTCGACCTTTTTGCAGGCTGATCTCTTCCTGACTGATGGTGAACGGTAGAATCCTTGCTTTGTGGTTAATTTGTATGCATCGAGGGTGAAATACTTTGGTAAACGGATATCATCGTAGAGCTTTCATGCTGAGGCACCGCATCGCAAACGAAATAAATAAATCTCACCTCCATCCCACTGGAACCGCTGCACTGGCTGTCAGGACAACTGAATTCACGTGAAGGTACTGCGGAGCTTCAATTGATCATCTTTAAGCTGCAACGTTGATGGATGGAATTCGTAAACCATCGCTTGATATACAGGTCCTCGTAGGGAATTTTTGGCAGAGTGCCATGTTTGTAGCGGACCGCACCAACCATTCAGCTAAGCCAACCACGCGGTAAGTCTCTTATCCGTAGAGTGGCAGTAGTAATCATGTGTCAAGGATGGAGACATAAATTCGTCAGTTGCAGCTCCTCATTTAGACGGACGGTGCTGGTATAATACGAAATACACACAGCAGCGTGTACATCCGTATCGGCGTGGGGGCTGTGAGGCTGTAAAATCACGTTTCGAGCTACAAGTACCTAGGCCTATCACTTGCAGTGCAGCGCGTTCGCTTCGATTAGGAGGGTGATGAACATAAATCATGAGAAATATCAGTAGGGCAGTATCTATCGTGGCATTGAGGGACACAGTATCCTGCGAGTCCTTTTTGTGTTTAATCGAGCGATGAATGGGTCTGGGATTTGTGTTTTTTTTTTCCTATTTGGCCGATGAGTCTGTTTTGAATTTTAGTAAAGGGAGCAACAGTAAGTCTACGTGTTGTTGAAATCCACAAAGAACATTTCATTATCCGTAAAAAAGAAATCAAATATTCAGCTATTGCCAAATGCTATTGAGTATTAATCGCTGTGTAGGTTGCAATACCTTTAGGCTGGCAAAATCAATACACACAAAAAAATTCACCACAATTAGTGAGAATGCAACAACAACTAATTTATTAGTTCACAATAAGTAAATTCATGCAACTTCGGAAGCTAAAGATCTTCGTAAAAGTGTAAGTTTACGGCGACCCTTAAAAACTGCTGCTGAAAGTAAATCAACCAGCTGTTGGATCTGTGACAGATGTTGAATTCAGTATGCCACTGCCACAGCCTAACTGAAGCTCGACCGCCGATTGGTTGAATTGGCTAAAATTATAGGACATTTTTGACATTTGGGAAAGGGAGCTTTGGAAATAAAGTCTGCCTGCAATTATAGGGAATCGAGAAATGTCACCAATCGTACTGGTCTGACATTTCCTAAAATCTTATGTAATTTCGCCACTCAATGGCACTTAGGTTGGGTTAAGTAACAGATAAATAAGTTTATCAGGAGGAAGGATCACAATGATATTGCTTGTGTCCGAATCTCCCAGACAACAGAGGACAGACAGACAGTACTGACTGCTGGCTCTGGTGAGCCACTTCTGTCTGCGCACCGAACTTGAGAACTGGCGATATGAGAATAAAGGATTCACAGTATTCAATGATGAAAACCATGCCCATGCAGTTGTCGCCAATGGCCGAGATGCATCGCACTTGTTCGTGTCGAAAGATCATGTTCTATGCATCCTCGAGTCAATAAACAAATAAAAAGTCGGCGGTGGTGGATGGTTTCGTCGTATGAAGACAGCCACCTCTGGTATTTAACAATGCGCTGAATAATGCACATTACCCGGCGAATTGGAAGGTAGCTGTGGTACAGCCAATCCCCAAAAAATATTAGAAAGGTCTTTGGAAAAGTTGTCAAGCCCTGTTGAGGGGGTCGACGAAAATAACATCATTCCGGACAACCAGTTAGGTTTCCGGGCGATTCATGACACTCTTCATGCTGCGTCGACATTAGTTTCCGACGTTCAGTGGAAAAAGTGCAAGAACCAATGCTAGGGTGCTTGTCTGGTTGATTTTGAGAAGGCTTTAGACGCCGGTGCTGATGCAACACTATTAGACTTATTCTTTGTGAGCGACATAAGCAAAGTGGCTTTATATGACCAGCTTTCTGCACCTGCTTTTTCAAAGCATAACTTAATTTTTTTAACGATGGAGTTCAGTTTTGTTCACGTTAACAAAATAGTCAAATATCGTGATTTTTATAATATTGACATCCAGCCTTTAGAAGAAGAAACAAGAGGAACAAACTGGGGAAGTATTTTCTATATACCCTCGGCAAATGGTCAGTTGCAGTTCTTTACTGAAAATATGAATAGCCTATTTAATGTTCATGTCCCTTTTTCATTTTTTTTTTCAGACTTTCTAATATTACTCCCAAGCCATAGTAATATTAACGTTACTCTCAGCAAGCTGAGAATTACCTATCCTGGTTGGAAGCACGAGACTTGGAACCAGAACTAGGCTCGGACGAATAATAGGGGTAGGTGGAAAATCGTACATGCGACTCTTTCTCACTTAAGATAAGAAAACAAAAACCACCTCCCTTCGAAACCTTCATACTACAACTAGGTTATTCCTATCCAGTAGTTTTATTTAAGCTGTTAAATACGCGTTTGGCAGGCAGCTTCCCAGTGAAGGCACCTGCTAATACCGCCATAAGCACGCGGTTTCATCTTATTGCGCTAATTCAAATGTTTTTTTTTTTATAATTTGCGTATCCTTTGTAATCGGTGCACTAGGTTAGTATCGTCTCGAATTTGTAGCATGGTGTTATTGCAATGACCGTGAAGGCGTGTCTGTTGCTTGCGGGCAAAATGCTTTATTTCATCTTCGACGGTAGCCATACTTAGGTCTCTGCGGATATCAGTGTCTCTGATAAACCATGGTGCATTTATTATTATTTTTAGCACTTTATTTTGAAAAGTTTGTAAAATGTTGATATTACTGGATTAAGTACAACCTCAAAGTTGTATACCGTATGTCCAAACCGGTTTTAGTACTTGCTTGTATAAAAGCAGCTTGGTCTGCATGCTGAGTTTGGAAAATCTACCAAGCAGTGTTTACATCGAATGGCGAGCTCTTCGCGTTTCTTCTTGACGTGCGGTTTCCATTTTAGTTTCGCATCGAATGTCATTCCCAAATATTTTGCCTCGTTTGCGTACGGAATTCGTACCGAATCAATGAAAATGGGTAAGTTGTCTACATTTTTATAAGTAAAATTCACGTGCGTTGATTTGGCCTCGTTGAGAGCAATACGCCAAGTCTTTGTCCAATCACAAATTTTGTCAATAGAGCGTTGGAGTTTATTAGTTGCTGATTCAACGGTATTACTGACCGCTAATATAGCTGTATCGTCTGCAAATGTGGCTACTGTTGTGCCTTCTTCTTGAGGAATATCACTAGTGTATATTAGAAATAGGATCGGTCCAAGAACGCTTCCTTGGGGAACTCCTGCCGCGATTTCTTTAAATTCAGAGTAATCATTTCCGTGTTTTACACGAAAGAGTCTGTCTGATAAGTAACAACTAAGGATATCAGATAACTGTTTCGGAAAAGCTTGTCTTAGCTTATGTTTCAAGCCCGTATGCCATACTCTATCAAAGGCCTGAGAGACGCCGAGAAAAACACTAGAACATATTTTTTCTCCTTTGGGGCTTTTTCAATTACATTGGTTATTCTGTAAACCTGGTCGATTGTAGAATGCTTAGTCCTGAATCCGAATTAGTGATCAGGTATTAATCGACGTTCTTCGATAATCGGATGTAGGCGCTTTAACAAAGTAAACTCATACAACCGAAAAACAAACCATGGTTCACCCGCAATATACGCTTATTAATGCAGCAACGCGATAATGCTTATAACTCCTGGAAGCGCTATCGGTTAAATGCATTCAGACGATGTTATTGTGAACTTCGAAATAAGGTCGTTGCGGAAATACGTTTAGTCAAATCCCAAACATACTCAGTAGTTCTTTAAGTAGTCGTCGATTGTGGAATAACTTACGCAACATAGGCTTAGGTAAGTCAAGGGTCGAACGAACCATGGATGTGGATGGTAATATCCTTAACAAACAATTTGTTTCATTACCATCACCATCCCTCTTGAGTAGTGAAACTCCAATTTTGTTTGTGAATCACGGAGACCGTCCCAGTTTTTGCTTTCGAGCGGTGGATAGTGCTGATGTTGTCGAAAGTGTTCTTTCCATCAAGTCGACTGCTGTTGGGCTGGATGAAATGCATCCCTTGTTTTTAAAAATGATTTTGCCGTACATAACTTTCATGTTCAACACAATTTTAATGTCTGTGTGAATATTCTGATCTGTGGAAGCTTGCAAAAATTGTACCTCTTCCTAAAAATGCAAAGGGTGTTGAATTTAGACTTATTTCAATTTTACCCTTTTTGTCAAAAGTATTTGAAAGAGTTTTACAAAAGCAAATCAGTGATTATCTCTCTGCAAATAATATGCTTACTCCAAAACAATCCGGATTTCGCTCCAAGCACAGTTGTATCACGGCATTATTAAACGTAACCTTTGTATATAGACTTTATAGTGTTATCACTTCGTGAATTCGACGATACGCCACCAAACGACGTAAGTTCGTCATTAAAAAAAGCTATATTTATACAACCATATTGTAGAAACTTTTCTACACCTTTGTTGTCTTCCATTGTCTTTCATTCTCGTGACTGGGAATATGAGGATGGTGTGGCTGATATTTGATGTAGCATGACATTCTCATCGCGTAGATTTATCGTATTTTATTTGTTGGCTCTGAAGGAAGTATCAGCAGAATATTTTTATTTGGTTTTGGGCAAACAGCTGATTTTTTGTTCTCCTTCATGCTCGTGACTAGGTATATATGAGAATGAAGATGACACAGGTAGCGTTGGTGGTTGACGGCAGGGTGGAAAGGTGAAGGAATTATTATCGGGTAGACTTATACCATATTAGGTGTGTTTCTTTGGGAAATGTATCCGCGGTTGCCCAAAAGATCGATCCCCAGCAACATAGGCAGCAGCGTTTTTGTTTTCAAATGCTGGCACTCATATGTCAACCATGCTGAACCAGTGATGGAATAAATAGTACTGACACAGATAACAAAGTACGTAAATATTTTATTAAAAGCAAAAAAAAAATAATTAAAAACTTATTAATAAGATAAAAAGCAAACCAAGTGTTAGGGTGAAAAAGAACTTTAGAACACAAGTTCACCTAAATATTTGTCGTTTTCCTTAGGCGAGAAAGATTGGACTTCAGTTTGTACTGCTTTATCCTGCTCTATGACTTGAGCAGTTCAGTTCTTACGGATTGTTTTTAAGAACCTATGAACCTATGAGGTTCAGAACATGTATAGTATGGCATCACTTTCAACTGACTAAAATTAATATTTTTGAATTTAAGGATTTTCAGTATAAATTTCTTAATAAACTCGCTGACAAATGTCAGAAAAGTCAAATTTGCACTTAAATTCTTAGAACCGTAAAATAGTTCGCATTGGGCTCCGTACTTTTTGCCATAAAAAATCACGTATTGTAAAAACTCAACTGTTAATATACTCGTATGTTGCCTTATTTAAAAGTAAAAATAAAATTCAACTTTTAAAACGTTGAGAAAATAGCACTGAATATTGAGAAGTGGTACTTTCGTACCTGGAAATTTAGGACAACTGTACACCTTTTTCCAACCGTGATGCTGACAAAAAAAACATTGAACAGATTGTGATCAGGGTTGTGACTTTACTGCAATTACAGTGAATCTACTGCTTTTTTTTGAAAAATAAATCTACTGCCTTTAAATAAAATCTACTGCACTGTTGGTCTTACGAAAAAAAATCATGCAATATGCAAATGTAATTAACAAAATATTTTTTTAATTCTATCACTGAATGCAGTCAGTCCCATTCTTCCTGATCAAATCCAACTATTACTTAATTATAATGTTCATAGTTCTTTCGGCAATTGGCTATATTTTGATGGCAAGTGACCAGAGTATAATATCCATATAATGAGTAGGGACACTCTCTCTACATATGCATTTCCTACTACTACAAAGCAAAATGCTGAAAAAAACCTACAATATGTGGAACCAGGTCAAAAGGATGTGTTTTAACGCTTATGGTACACAGTATATTTTGCCTGTTTCACTACATGCGGCATGCTTCGTAAGACGAATGATTGTGGGTTTTTTCATAATGCTTTTTTAAAGGCGTATCGACTTGATCCTCGTTGCGTGTATCTTTTCAGTTCGTGCAGTGCTACCTACTTTGCTTTTTTTTAAATGGTTTATGGCTGGTTTTTCTGATTATTTTTTTACTGTTTACACCTAATTATGAACCTCTACAATTATACTTGTCAAAAATATGAAAATAAATGCTTCTGCTTTGCTTTGATTTCGCTAAAAATAATGCAATCCGGTGTTCAGCCTAGTAACAATAAAAATGATTTGAATCATTATTTGCTAGTTTTTATGGTTGTTGGTCACACTGGTTTTGCAATTGATTGGGAAGGGCGGTGCGTTTTTTCACAATGTATTTTTAAAGGCGTATTGACTTAAATTCTTGTCAGTCGTGCGAAACAAGTGAAGAAAACGCAATACTATAAGTTATCAGAGCAAACAAATAAGAGTGTACATGTTTTTTAAAAGATAAAGTTCAACTGTTTTTTTTAATTTAAAAAAATTGTAAGAACAAATGGGAAACATACTTTAAAGTATTTGGCCTGCGGTCGAGAGGAAAAACAAATTGTCTGAAGAAAAAAACCTTCGAGATTTACGCAACTGAAGGGGAAATAACAAGTTACTGACTCCATTTCAATTCATTTGTTCGTTTTAAAGATCCTTTTCAGTAAAATGCACGGAGGAAACTCATGGAAACTGCGAGCCAACTGTGAATTTAGAGCTTGCCGACATTAAAATGCAGTAACAATCACTCAAAAAGAAGGACAATGTGAAAAACATTTTCAAACCCGAATCTGACTATAAAACTGTTGATTTCGGTAGCGAAAATGCGTTTTATTATTTTGCAGGCTACATTTAAAAAAAAAATCTCAAAAACACAAGTGTGAGCTGAAATTAAGTCAGAAACCTAGTGTTTCGTCCATATTCACAGATTTCAAAGAAACTCTTCTCAACAGTTTTTAGAAGCGATAGAGAGCCTGGAGCAACAATTTATTTCTCGTTTTCCCAATTTGTACTTTTGTAATAATTTTGAAATGAAAATGTATAATTATATATTATATATTAAAGAATGAATTTGATTACTTTTGCTGTAAAATCAAAACAAAGAATTATTAGAAATTAGAAGAAAAATTATGACATGAATATATATGAATTTTTGTATTGTTCTGTTTTTGTTATGTTTTAAAGAAAAATTAATGATTATTTTATTATTTTAAATTATTTATTTGTATAGGTATATGTTATGTCTTCCTTATATTTTGAAAATATAAAAATCTACTGCGAAACAGTTTAATCTACTCCGTTTTTTTTTCAAATCTACTGCGGACATTTTTTCAAAAAGTCCCATCCCTGATTGTGATGAAAAATGTTTAGATACGAAGTTTCGGAAGCATTATATTTGCAGCATGTATCCACCGCAGCCACTACTGTGGATGTTATCCCCAGTGGTGTTGGCGATACAATGTTGTTGTTGTTTAATGTGTAAATTCGAGCACTGCTGGGGAAACATTTCCCAAAGAAACACACCTATTATTTGTTTGCTCTGATGGAAGTTTCGGGTAGCCCAGCAGAAAATGTTATAATAAAGGCATCGACATAATGGCAAATCTTATTAAATACCCATAGTAATTCTGAGCTAAGCCTTTTATATAAGGTAAACAACTCAGACAGAACCATAGAAAAACATGAGATTATGTAACGGTACTATATTTCTCGATAATCCCGATGAATGCCTTATCGTAAGGCATTCATAAGGAATATTTGTACTGACGCGCCATTATTGTGCTAATAACCAACAAGATCGGAAGCAAAAGTTAGTAAAGTTAGTAAAAACAGTGATAATTGTGAAAAAGTAAAAGTTTAATAATACGAGTAAGTAAAACATTACATTATATTAATATTTGATTTAATTACAAAGCTTTCAATTATTTTCTTTTCAATGTAGGCTGCGTAAATCGTTTCTATTCGTCTTTCGAAGAATACGAAAGAGATGTAAAAGATGCCATCAAAAAAGGAAAAAACAGGAGGGACTAATTTTTTATGAATGTCTGAATTTAACTTTAATTTATTTATTTTTTTCTTTAATTAAAACATTGTGAATATTTAAGTTTCTAGTTTTAGGTTCATTAAAAATAAAAACGCTTTATAAGGAAAAAAGGAGCACGTCTTTTGTTAAACTTATAATAAGTCTGAACCAAGAAACTATATAATGCTTAAGTTAAACTGATAATAAGAGTAAGGTCGATCGAAGCAGAAGGAATATAAGAGGCTAATTCGGGTATCGAAAAGTGCTTCTTATAAGAATTTCTGCGAAAAGATTGAAAAGCTGGGTGAAACTAGTAGGTTGGTTAAAGTTCTGAAAAAGGGCAAACCAGCCAAACTGGACTCACTTAGAAAACTTGATGGCACCTTCACTGAGACGAAAGCGGAAACTCTTAGTTATCTGCTGGAGTCTCACTTTCCAGGTAACCAGATTACAATTGGTTCACAACCAGCCCCGATTACCGAGACTATGAGTGAGCCAAGACAAACAACTCGGCGTAGCTGGTATATTGCGAAGGCCGTGTTGACGGACGAGGCCATTAAATACGCATTTGCGTCTTTTGACGGCTTCAAGTCGCCTGGTACGGACGGAATATACCCAGCCATGCTGCAACAATGTACAAACCAGCTGCTACCGACTATGAAGAAAATCTTCACCGCTGTCCTAGCACTGGCATACATTCCAACACCCTGGCGTACAGTTAGAGTGGCATTCATACCAAAAATTGGCAGAAGTGACTACTCGCTCGCCAAGAGCTTCAGACCAATCAGTCTGACTTCTTTCTTGCTGAAAAGCTTGGAAAGGCTGGTCGAGCTTCACGTGCGCAAAGGTGCTTTGCGATTGCACCCACTATCTCCGATGCAACATGCCTATCAACGCGGAAAATCCTGCGAGACTGCGCTCCAAAATCTAGTTGGTAGAATTGAAGGCGCGCTTGACAGAAAAGAATACGCGATGGGCATTTTCATCGATATTGAGGGTGCTTTTGACAATGCGACTTTTGATAGCATGTGCAGCTCCGCCAGACAACACGGAGTAGACGAACCATTGGTGTTTTGGATTAAAGCAATGCTAATGAATAGAACGTTGGTTGCGGATGCGGATTGTGGCCGCTATGTTATGGCGGGGGTAAACAGAGGCTGCCCGCAAGGCGGCGTCATGTCTCCACTGCTGTGGTGTATGCTGGTCGACTCTCTGTTGAACGCACTCAACAGTTCTAATATTTACGCTCAGGCGTACGCGGATGATGTTGCCGTGCTTTCTGTTGGATCATGCCTAGCGACTGTATGCGCCAAGGCGCAGGCGGCCCTTGACGTGATCGACGAATGGTGCACTAGGAATGGGCTCTCGGTCAATCCTCTTAAAACTGAGGTTGTTCTCTTTACGAGAAGGAGGAAGCTGGTCGGGTTGACTCAGCCAGTGCTAAAAGGCGTCACAATCCAACTCTCCAATGAAGCAAAGTATCTGGGAGTCATCCTGGATAGCAAACTTCTTTGGTCCAAACATGTTGAGCTGAAGACTGCCAAGGCGCTGTCTATTTTCTGGCAGTGCAAAGGCATTTTCGGCAAGACATGGGGCTTATCACCGAAAAGAGTCCTATGGATTTATACGGCTATGATAAGACCATTTATAGCATACGCATCGGTTGTTTGGTGGAATAAGCTTTCACGTAAATACGTCACTGCTGCTTTTGCCAAACTCCAAAGGCAGGTATGTCTCGGCTGCACGGGGGCCTTCCCCAGCACGCCTGGCTCCGGCCTAGATGCACTATTGAACCTTCCGCCCCTTGATGTTTACATCATGGGCTGTACAATCAAGGCTATCTCACGTCTTACAAGAGGTGGCTTTTGGTATAACTCGCACTGGAGTTTTGATGAACTTGCGCAACGGTTGTCCTTCGACTCCTGTCTTATGGATATGCCGTCTGATGCGATGACACCGGAACTTCGGCTAAAGCGCAAATACGAGGTCGACTTTCCTCGCGTCCAGGACTGGCTCTGGCCGGACTCTGAACCTGGAAGGGAATGCAGTCGAATCTTTACGGATGGCTCCAAAACCGATCAAGGATCTGGTGCTGGTGTCTTCGTGGAGAGCGATAGCGTTAGACTTTTCTTTCCGTTAGGCAAACATGCGTCAGTCTTCCAAACAGAGACTTATGCTATCCTAATGGCCATGGACTATGTTACGAGGAACAGGTGGAGGGGGCGAAGTATCTGCGTCTGTAGCGACAGTCAGGCTGCGCTTAAGGCCTTACTCAAACCCTTAACTACCTCCAAAATAGTACGTGAATGCAAGATATCTCTGAATTCGGTCGGAAGGCTGAATTCACTTAAACTTGTCTGGGTCCCGGGTCATAACGGGATCACGGGAAATGAGATCTCCGATGAACTTGCTAGACAAGGCTCAGAGGGGGACCTCTCAGGACCTGAACCAGCGATCTGTCTGCCTGCGTCCTCGGTCAGGGCTTCCATTGACGGTTGGGTTTCCTATGAACACAATCGCCGTTGGCATGACTCTCCAGGGTGCAGACAGACTAAGCAAATGCTCCCCGACGTCTGTGGGAAATCCGCGGCATTCTTGTTGTCTCTCAACAGAAAAGACTGCAGACAGACTACTGGCGTTCTTACGGGACACTACGCTTTTGCCAAACACCTTAAGGTGCTAGGCCTAAGCGACACCACCAACTGCGAAGCCTGTGGAGAAAGCGACGACACTGCGGAATATTTCGTCTGTGATTGTCCTGCTTTTGCTCGTATCAGGTGGCAGGTATTTGGTGCGGATATGGTGAGTGCTGTAAACCTAAGCTCCTTATCATTGAAGCCCCTTCTCGTTTTTCTTAGAAAAACGAGTAAATTCCCACAGTAAAATGTGGTGTGTCTGCCTGGCAGTACAATGGACCAGTATTGAGTCTGAGTGCTCCAGTGCAGAAAGTTTCACACATCCCGACAAAAAAAAAAAAAAAAAAAAAAAAAGGTCTTATATAATGATTATGTCAAACTGATAATGATCATTAAATAAGGTCTTATCTAATACTTATGATAAACTGCTAATACGGTTAAGCAATGTCTTTTATGTACCTTCAGTGTAACTGATAATAAGCCATAAATAATGTCTTATATAATCCTTAGTTTCAGTAGTTATATAAGCCTTAAATGCTATACCCTATTCTAAGGGTATATTAATTTTGACGCATAGTTTGTAACATACCTTAACCCTCCGATGAGCGTATGGGTCTGGCCAGACCAAACCAATTTTTAAATGTGCTTAAGTTTTTCTCTTGGTATTTCTGAGTAGCAGCAGTCCATGACTTCTTCAAATATGCTGAGGTGAACACAAAGTACCGGTAAACAATACGTTTTCGATATATTTATGGTGGAAAAATTTAATTTTAAACGACTTTCGTGAATCATACACACATGGGTCTGAGTAGACCCACAGTAGATGTGTAGGATTCATAGTGCGAATATCGTAAGTAAATTGGCTTCTGATTTGATATTGGATTATTTTCAAGTGTTATTTAGTTTTCTATCGACAAAATTGCAGGTTAGTAATACTGGGCTGCAGGAAAGAACCTCCCAATGAAATAACTCCACAAAATTTGTATGGAGATGGGGATTTATTTCATATGAAACAAGCCCCCATAATTGGGGACTAATTTCATGGGTTTTTGGGGACTTATTTCATACTTCAAATTGGGGGGTTATTTCATAATAAAATAAGTCCCCAAATTCAACTATGAAATAAGTCCCCAAATTTGGGGACTCATAGTGCAATAAGTGCTAAAATTAAACCTCGCACCTACTGCAAATCAAACGGTGATCCCAAGCAGGGGGGTTGCAGGGGGGCAGCATGCCTCCCCATAGGCATTGCACTGATTATGGAAATCCCATATGGAAATCCCATAAACAGTGCAATGCGTGTGGGGGGCCATGCTGCCCCCCTGTTTTTGATTATTTTCGGAGATATTTTGATTATTTTAGGAGATATTTTGTTGTCGGTTGTGAATAGTGTTTGACTCGTGTGTCAATTTTTTCGTGTTTTTCGTTTCCAGTAAAATGGAGCGAGAAGGCAGTGAGGTTGATATTATGACAAATTTGGTTCGTAAACTTAATGCACCAAATTTGAATCTGGAAGAACGAGAGCGACTTGAGACGCAAATTGGACAAATTATGGGGTCGAAATTCGACCCACTCGAATCAGGTGACGACTTGGACGATCAAAACTACGTGCCAGACGAAGATGAAAATGTGGATGAGGCATCCGATATTGATATTGAACAAGAGATTGAGTTAGAGGCCGTTTTGGATGATAACGATGATGATTATGCGGAGGAATTATACACAGAAGCACCAACGGCAATTCCCTTATCCAGTGCTGTTGCACCAGACTACGTGGGTGCTCCTGTTCAGGAAGTGGCTTACCGTTTGAAAGATGGCAAGATATGGAATGCGAATCCACCACCTTCTGGAAGGCCACGTTCGCATAATGTGCCAACGACTACAAGAAGGGCCATTACGAGGAACATTGCCGCATCACCGAGCCATCTTCAAATCGTTGTTGTCACCCGAAATCGTGAACATTATAGTGCGGAAAATTAATCGAAAAGCCTTGGAATTCTTTCGACTATGGTACGAAGCGCATCCCAATAAGAAACAGCGAGTTTGGATGATGACCAACGAGGACGAAATGTATGCCTTCTTTGGTATGTGTGCTGGTGTGCTACACGCCAATTCGCAGAATTGTGGGCGAGTTACAATATGCCCATCTACAAAGGCACCATGTCCTTCAACCATTTCAAGCACTAGACCACATACATCTGCTTCGATAACGGTAACACTCGTGCGGAGAGGCTTCAACAAAACAAATCTGTGGCAATAGACGATGTATGGCTCATGCTGATGGCTAATTTAGAGAGAGCATACACCCCTGACTGCCAAGTGACTATCGATGAGCAGTTATTTCCGTATTGCGGGCGAACTAGGTTTACTCAATATATTCCGAGTAAGGCCGCGAAATACGAAATAAAGGTTTGGTGGGTCTGCGATTCCGTGTCAAATTATCCCCTGAAAGGAATAATTTATACGGCAGAACCACCAGGTGGCCAACGAGAGACGAACCAGAATGCTCTTCATAATGTATTTTTATTTAGTAATAAATTAATGTACCCGCACCTTTTCAAACGGACTAAAACATTCGTTTTATCATATTTTTACACAACCATACACACATACATACAATCGACCTACATGTACTAACACACACCCACACATTTAGTGCATCTCTGGTCATCTCCCGTTCGTTGTCCTGAAATTACGCATTTAATATGTATGGGTCTGGGCAGACCCTTTACGCTCCATTTACCGCCTAATATGCCACCGCTCATCGGAGGGTTAATAATGCCCGTAGACCCCTAAAAGTTACTATATTTATGATCAGCATCTATAGTAATGTCGATTTAGTCATGTCCGTCCGTCCGTCGGCAAAAATTAGGCCTTTAAACTGGGCCTAGAGAGCTGAAATTTTAACCATATACTCTCTAGGGTCCCGAAATAATCAAGTTTACGAATTTTTGAAATCCGCCTACAGACACGCCCACAAACTCAAAAAAAAACAAAATTTTGGAAAAAATCGAATTTTGAGCTAGAAAGCTGAATTTTTTTTTATATGTTCTATGACTCCTAAAACTGCTCGGACTATAAAATTTTCAAAATCCGCCTACTGACACGTCCACAATTTAAAAAAAACTTTTTTTGAAAATCCAAAGTTTGAGCTAGGGAGCTGACATTTATAATATATACCCTCTAGGGGGCCCTTTATGCGAATGTGTAAATATTTTCAAAATCCGCCCACTGACACGCCTACAATTAAAAAAAAACTTTTTTGAAAATTCAAAGTTTGAGCTAGGGAGCGGAAATCTATAATATACTCGTATACTCTCTAGGGGCCCTTTATGCATGTGTTAATTTTTTTTAAATCCGCCTACTGACACGCCCACAATTAAATAAAACAATTTTATTGAAACACCCAAGTTTGAGCTAGGGAGCGTTTTTTTCGATAAAATCCTTTAAATGTTATATAACAAAATATGTAGAGCGTTCTTAACAATTCAACCATACTTAGACTTTTGTCACGCCCGCTTATGAGGGATAGGAATAAGAATAGGGTATCCAACAGTTGGCCCAAGCGGACTGTAGCCCGTCCCTATGTTTTAATGCTTATTTCAACGAAATATAAGGTTTACAGACGATACTGTGCTTTAATAAGGGACAAAATAAGGAATCTTGAATGCCAAGCAACATTCCTTACAAATAACAAGCCTTATCGTCTAAGGAATAGACTACAGAAAAATAAGGATTATATAAGCCTTACGTTGTTTGCTGGGAGGTTATGTTTTCTGGTATTTAATACAATTGGTAATTGGTATGTATATGTATCTATGTATCATAAGCAGAATACAGCAAGCTGTTACTGGTGCGCTTGAAATCTGAATGAAAGCATACGCATTGCTTTTTCAATAAAATTCTTTAATAACATAATAAATTCTATTAATTTTTATTAATTTCTATTAATTTCTCACTCAACGAAATATATAGACAATATCCTTCTTCAAAATTACGTTGATGATCAAATATGTAGACAACTTTGAAAAGGCCTTTGATAGACAACCAAGGGATCTGGTATGTGTGGTGCTAAGACAACGAGGAGTTCCACAAGCATACGCACAATATCATGGGCGTGTATGCGGGAGTAAAGGCAAGAGTAGGGCTCCGCTGGCGTCACCAAGGAGTTCGCAATCAAAGTCGGCGTACACCCGGGAAGCGTCTTAAGTCCCTTGATATTTATCACAGTCCTTGATTATCCGCTGGAAGGAAAACTGTCCGAAATGTATCAGTTAGTCTGTGGTGACGATGGAGCCATCATCAGCGAGGATCACATGTCCCTGCAACAAGCACTTTTTTGTCGTTTTTGGCGGAAATTATGGCGATAAAAGAGTCTAAAGAGAAATGTGCTATCCACGAAGATATCGTGGACTCAGTCTCTGGTGGAAGTAGTAATACATGTCTCGCGACTAGCCATATCTGACCAAAGCTGGACCTGCGACACTCTAAGTGTCTAGTCTCACTAAGCCGACTGCATATCGAGCACGTATCGAGGCTTGGCGTTTATTCAAACTTGATTTAAACAATTTAATTGTTTATAACAATATACATTTTTTTATAAATTTTGTTGGAACTATTTTTATCTTAAAATTCAGTCTTTTATCTTGACAATGAAAAAAAGAAGTTTTCTTTAGCTTAAAAAGAACCGGAGTTATTATGAATTTTTGAAAATGAGTCTCCAAAGCAAAAATCACGAAAATCTCAAACTTTTAACCCCTTCTATTTTCAAAAAAAAAAAAACCTCGAGCACGTCTCTTTTTTCGATATATAACCCGTAAAAAAAATTTCAGGCAAATCAAAAATGTGTCGGTCAGAATGGTGTTCGGTTTGTAAAAGAATGACCCTCTGTTGAATAAATTGTATTTATCTTTTTGTTCCATTTTCCACAACACCTTTTTTTGACTAAGTTATTGCAACAACCTCAATTAAGAATACTGTCCGAATTTCTTTGAGCAGCTTTTATTGAAGTCGCATTGTAGGTACAAATGTGGAGTACACCTTACCCAAATCCATAGAAACGGTTTGAAAACTTCTTCCATAACTTACCTGAAATAAAACAAAATTGAAAGTTAAAATATATATTTTTAAAGCAATTCAAAATTAAGATAAAACATGAACCAGGAAAGTTTCTAATCTACCAAGCCACTGCCAATCGGTGACATGATTTCAAATCATATCAAAATTCACTACAAAATTGTATGGCAGATACTTTGAGTGAGGAAGCGGGCTAAGAAAAAATAGAGTAACAACCGGAGTCAAGGTAAGACCTATGACTAAAATCTTCCTCAATTGGCCAAGGAGGAGGGAAACACGATTTTACGAAACTCAGCAAGCACTCAGTTACGGAACTTGACCAAATGGCGGATTCTGGAAAGATTTCATTGTGCTCTAACAGAATCAGCACCGACTTTAACGTGTCAAAGTACTAACACCAGTATAGAAACCTTTGAACCTATAAGCTGACTAAAGAAAACTCTGTCCAGTTTGGCTCTTCTTATAGATACATGACATCAAAGGTGGGTAACGCTTCAATTCAACTACGTCGTACAATTTCCTAGACTTTGATCAAATCCAATATAAAAGAGAAGCTACAGTACCTTGCCATATTATTAGACCCAAGTAAAAAAATTAAATTTTTTATTTTTTAAATTATTTAAAAAGTATGAAGTAGGCTTCTTTCATTTTTCATTTATATTTTGCGATTACAATTTTTTTTTTTTTTTTTTGAAAATTCAAAGTTTGAGCTAGGGAGCGGAAATTTATAATATATACTCTCTAGGGTCCCTTTATGCTCATGTGTTAATTTTTTTTAAATCCGCCTACTGACACGCCCACAATTAAATAAAACAATTTTATTGAAACACATAAGT
The DNA here is from genome assembly GCA_949715645.1 of Portevinia maculata. Classification (NCBI taxonomy): domain Eukaryota; kingdom Metazoa; phylum Arthropoda; class Insecta; order Diptera; family Syrphidae; genus Portevinia; species Portevinia maculata. The sequence goes on from OX454528.1 coordinate 101,505,691, forward strand.
TTGAGCTAGGGAGCGTTTTTTTCGATAAAATCCTTTAAATGTTATATAACAAAATATGTAGAGCGTTCTTAACAATTCAACCATACTTAGACTTTTGTCACCCCCGCTTATGAGGGATAGGAATAAGAATAGCGTATGCAACAGTTCGCCCAAGCGGACTGTAGCCCGTCCCTATGTTTTAGTTATATTTTGCTACTAAATTTAAGTTTTGTGGTTAAGAAAATGAAATTTATTAAAGTTTCTCTTAATAATAAAATAAACAAGTTTTTTAAGTTTTTTCTAGTACACTAACTTGAAGTCTCTGTTATTAACAAATCAAGTGACAGTTTTTTACTTTGTACTGTAAATTTATGTTTCTCTCATTAGAGAAATGAACTGTTCCTTTTACCCGAAGTTGATTTAACCAAAAAATTGAATTGTGATTTCTTTTTATGAATTGCTTTGTTTATGTTAAACTATGACCTTACATGCATATGTTTCATTTTTTTTAATAAAATGAAAACAATATAAAAAAAACATGTATACATTTTGTTGATTTTTTCTTTGAGGGACGCATTTTTTGGCTCGGGCGACTTTTTTTGGCGACATTTTCAAATTGGCCATCGGTAACGCTGGCGCTAGGAACACCCGGGAAATAGCGGCGTAACTCGACTCCACCCCCAACTTCACGCGCTGGCAATCATTAGTTTTTGTTTATTCGAACATTTCATTATTGTAGGAAGCCAAAAAATTCTATCACGAATTACGACGTTGCTTTTTCAAAAATCTAATTATCTGTGGACTTAAACAATGAACTCGGTAAATTTCTACAAGCATACTGTTGTTTCTTTTTGAGTTATACACACACAACTACAAATTACGAACAGCGCAGCTTGCTGTATAGTAGTTATTGAATAGTAAATAATTGAGTCAATCAGTGGTGAACCGTTGTGCAAAGCTGTTACTCTACTATTGTGTTAAATTCAAGTGGCATAAATAATTAAAGTTGCAAAATAAAAGTGAACTAATAAATAAATTTAAAGTGGAAAGGAAATAACAATAAACCGCTGAGTAATTTTTTATAAGATGGTTTACTTTTCAGATGTACAGGAGTTAGATATCTTCAATCAAGAATGTTGGATACAATTTAACCAACTATGTAAGTTATTTCAACCAAGAAAATAGGCTGGCTAATAACAAGTAAATATTTTGGTAAAATTCAACCAAATAGGGCTGCTAATTCCAACCCAGTAAGTGATTTTCATTCAACCTTTTAAATTGGTTAAATCCAACCAAGCAGGTTAGCTAAGTTCAAGCAGTTGAGATTGTTATATTGAACTGGGTATGTTGGTAAATTTTTCACCATTTAATTGGTTGATTTCAATCAAGAAGGTTGGCTAATAACAACAGAGTAAGTAAGTTAAGAACAACCAAGTAGGTTGGCTAATTTTAACCAACTTAGTTGGGTAATACCAACAAAGTAAGTAGGTTCTATAAGGTGGCGACGGTGTAGAGGTTAGTGTGTTGGCTTGTGACCCGTGCGGTGCAGGTTCAATCCCCATGGGGAACAACAACATACGCCACCCAATCACATGCCTCTACACCAAAAGGAGGATTTCTGCCTGGTAGTACAATGGAACGTTACCGAGTCTGAGTGCTCTGGGATTTGGATTTCCTTTCTTTAAAAAAAAAAAATAAAAAAAAAAAAAAAAAAAAGTAGGTTCAATTCTACCAACTGGGTCGGCTAATAACAACAAAGTAAGTTCGTTAAATTCTACAGGGATAGTTTGCCATTTACAACAGAGCATATTTCGGATGGGAAGTTAATAAATCGGTTATTTTTAAACGATTTTTCTTAAACAACTTGACTCAGTTATTTTTAATCCACTTACTCTGTAGGAGCTATATAAACACTATTACTTTGTTGTTATAAACCGAATGTTGGTTGATTTTAAATAACAGATTTTTCTGCGTGTAGCTTTTGGAAATCTTCAATACTGATGCTTAAGGTAGGGAACCATTTGCGGCGTAAAGTGGTTAAGTATGTTTGCAGTCGCTGACCTGCTTGACAGTAGCATAAGGCGTGACATAAGACCAAGTGACATAAGGCCAAATTTTAGAATTTAAAGACCATAAAGCCTTATGTCTTATGTCGCTTTGCCAATGGCAAATGTTAGAATTCAGTTTCGCCAAGTTTTAAAATCTGGGCTTATGTCAACTGGCACTTTGTCAGGGCCAGGGCACTGCTAATGACAGTGAGGAGGACAGTATCTTGGAATAATTGCTTTAAAATTAATCGTTTTGAGGGTCAGAAGCGCCTAACACAGACCTATCCATCCGTATCTCAGCTATTACAAAGTGCGGTCTTAATCCGGCTTATAAGCTCGGTGGAGGTGGAACTAAGATAACAAGACAACGTTTAATTTGCCATTTGCCATGTGAATGCTGCCGTAAAACCAGAGATCATTGCTTTCAATGTTGTCGGCTATAAAATTCACCATCTTGTGATTGTGTAGCTATTCTACTGGACATATAGAGAGCCAACATAACCTCAGTTTTGTCGCTTTCTTGCAATGAAGCAACACTCTTACAGGCAAACTTGGATTTCACCGTGTGTCAGTAAAATAAACGTGGAATGACATAACGAATAAATATAGGGGGTTGGATTATCTAAGTTATTTATACGGGTTTATTTAGGCTCTCTGAATGTTCATAACGTTGTCTTGGCCCATTACGATGTATATCCGATTTTCGAACAATGATCCTTCCTTGACCTGGCTTTTCTGACAAAGAAGACCCTTAGAAGCAGTATGGTGATACACTTCTATTCCACATCGCAAATAAAAGTTACAAAGTGTGCAGGACGGCCTTTAAACTGCTTTTAACTAAATTAACCAACAGTTTTTGGTGACTGGTTGGAGGTTGGATAAATGTATCTTTTACAATGTGGGGTAGTGATTTATTGCCTTAAGCACTCGATATCTCTTTCCTCATTGGCAATGTCTCAAGTGGGGGAAGGTTAGTGCTCCCTTCAAATGGTCCTGTATTACCTTGCTAACTGACACCTTATCTGCGCGTATTCAAGACTGTCAAACCCCATCTTAATTTCCTGCCTTCAACTAATCCTTGGGTTATTGCCCTCACCACACGGCTTAGCCCAACGCCGAAAAATTTTCGATACAAAAGTAAAAGATCGAAAATTCTTACAAATGTCCTAACTGATTGCCTCAAATCAACAATCTCAATCCTGCGCCATGGATTATTGTAGCATCCTACATCTGTTACCGCTGCCAAGAAAAATATTATCCAATTCGCCTTATTCAGCATTAAAATAATAATTCTCTTGAATTGAATCTCTCTTGGCATTCTGCTGAAAATTTAAATATCACAGATAAATGGTATCCAATCTTTCATGAAGTCATTCACATGCCGTATTCCTGAGATCGCATATCCTTCAGCTGATTAATTTGAATGTAAATACGAAAAAGGGGAAACCAAAGCGAAGAATTCAATATTTTATCCTTTATTTCGTTGCCAGTTTGGTGTCCTACTTTTTCGTTTTACTACTTGATCCTTTTGTGACACTACTCCCGGTGCAGCGCTAACCCGCCTCTTAAAAGGTGAATTTACTTTGAGTTTGCAAGTTTCTAGTAGTAGTTCGTCATCTTTTTTCCTGTTCCATGAGTTCCACTTGCACTTTGCGTTTACAGATGACAGATGCACTTCCTTTGGAAATATCCATGCATATATAAGAATCCAAGCACACAAAAGAAGGTGAAACCATCTCATTAGAATGGATTCCGTACAACCGAATCCTTCTTTTCTGCAATTCGGTATTCTTTTTTTTCTTGTGTTCAGTTCGTCCCTGTTTAGGACTGTGAAAATGAGTTGACTCATCCTATTACAGCAATAAAATGCGCTCTTTAAGATTTATCCTTCCATCACTGTATTCCCACTCAACCGTCCTCATCCTCTGTCGTTCTGCTGCACTCAAAGTCACAGTCGCATTCAACCCGCATAAGTGCACCAGCAATATGCTGGAGATATAGCGAGCTTTTGCGATATTACACCCATGAGTGCATGTGCAGGACCCTTTTGTGAGTTGCTTGGATGGGCTTAACTGTGTGTAGAGAGGGGGAAAAGCGTGTCAATATCCGGTCAACAATTTGTCCGCTTTCATGCGCGTTTACACTGACGATTTTGTGTGTCAAAAGAAATGGAATTAAATGACTGAAGTGACAGTTGGAACGAGCAAAATTATGTACTCGTATCATGGAGCTGTATTGACTTACGAGTATTTTATCACATCCGCTCAAAGGAGTGTATGCTAAAACGAATGGGTAGACTTTGATTCAACTGACGACCATATGAAGAATAAGGACTTTGCTTCTGATGTTTTGATGTGGAAAATACTCGAAGACTGTTCTTTCTCGATCGGTCAAGTACTGAAGGAGGTGTACGATGCAAAAGGGAGCTTTTAATTTGTAAACCTCATAGCTGTGGCCTATTTCACCAACTTACAAATTTGTATTTAAAGGGTTTTTCAATAAGAGCGCTACAAAAGTTTTTTTTAAATAAAACAAAAACGGTTTTGGATATCAATGAAATTCTTTATTCCTTTGAAAGTACGTTCGATGCCATTATGTATGGAACTCGATTTCTTTTGCATGGCCACCACGGGCACGCTTGCAGAAGTCCAGACGCTGAACCCAATTTTCGACGGTTTTCAAGCATAAATCGGCCGATACTGCTGCAATTTCACGTTCGATATTAGTACGAAGTTCATCAATCGTCGCTGGCTTGTTGGCATAGACCATAGACTTGACGTAGCCCCACAGGAAATAGTCTAACGGCGTCAAATCGCACGACCGAGGCGGCCAAGCAACTGGACCATTTCGTGAGATAACACGGTTTCCAAACTTGGTTTCCAATAAATTGTGGTATTCGCAGTGTGGCTTGTGGCGCCGTCCTGTTGGAACCACATGTCCTCCAAGTCCATATCATCCAATTGGGGCCAAAAATATTCGGTTATCATTGAACGGTAGCGATTCCCATTCACAGTAACGTGCCGGTCTTGATCATCACGGAAGAAGTACGGCCCAATGACGCCGCCGGCCCATAAACCACACCAAACCGTAATTTTGTCGGGATGCAATGATGACTCATGGAGTACGTGTGGATTGCTGCCTGACCAATACCGCATATTGTGTTTATTGAGGAAGCCATTCAGTCAGAAATGAGCCTCATCGCTGAAGATGATTTTTCGATGAAAATCGCTCTTAACGTTGAGGCCACTGACTCCAAATTTCGGTAGTAAATTTTAATAATTTCGACTTGTTGTTGGCTCGTATATCTTTCCATCATGAAATGGCAAACCTTACTGAAGAGAAATGTTAAAAGAGCGGCAAGAAATTCGGCGTCGTTTGCTGTCACTGTCGCTCTACTTTTGTAGCGTCCCTGTTGAAAAACCCTTTACAAGCATTTTTTAACAAAATTTGTGATTTTGTTGATTTGTGTCGTTTCACCAAACTGTGGGTATTACAAATTTGTTGTTGTATTCTACAAAGGGAAATTTGTGGGAATATTTCCATTTTCGTTTCACTAAAAGTTATTTATAGTTGTAATTTAAAAGTTACAAATTTGTGAAAAGCTGACTTATTTGTGAGTTTACGTTTCACCAAAGAAAATTATTTTCAAATTTTGTGTAGTATGTGAGAATATTTTACAACTGAAAGTTGACGTGTAATTCATCCTACAAATTTTGTTTCATATTGAAAGTAATCGAAAAAATGTCTTTGCAACGAAGGCATAGTAGTAGCGATAGTAGCGAAAGTGACGATCATGTTTTCATTTTAAGAAAAAAATTTAATTTCGGAGTTATTTGATTTTAATTAAAAATTTCGCCTGACTCGATGCATGTCAGAGGAAATAATTGCAATTATTGGGCCACAAATAGCCGACACGACTGAAAAAAACTTTGCATTAACACCAAGGCAGCAGTTTCTCACAGGATTGGAAATGGAGGGCAATACCATGGTGTAGCAGATATGCATGGGATATCTAAATCGACCGTTTGCAGATGTGTTTTTCGCGTTTGTGCAGCAAATGTTAATTTATTGTTTGAAAGTGTTGTATGTTGGCCAAATGAACACAAAAGTATTTGTGAAAAGTCTAACATTATTGCAGTTAAACAATGTTTAATTTCTTAAGTTTTGCAAACAATTTTCTTTCTTACAAGGTATGCCATGTGTTTACAGATGTATAGACGGAACCTTAACAAACATAGATGTCCCTAGCGAGTTTGAATCTGCATATGTGGACAGACATGGACAGCACTTCATAAATTGTATGTTGGTATGTGGGCCGGACTATACCTTTTATAACGCATATGTGAATTGACCGAGAAGTGTGCACGAATCAAGGGTGTTACAAAGAGGTCCATTTTTTTCAAAATTTAAAAGTGGATTTTTTCTCATTCTGTTTTGCTTGGGGACACAGGATATCCTTTAAAGGATTGGGTAATTACCCCCATTTTAAAAAAACCTAACCCAGCGGCAGATAGATAGTATTATTGAAATGTTAACCACCACTGAGGATTTAAACGACGCAGATATTCAAAATGCTGAAAATTTTGATGGCCGGGCTTCCTCAAGATCAGGATAAGGCTCTTCTGAGTGAAGACGAGCTTCTCAACTCGTCCTCGGAATTGGAAGGCCTGAATAACAACTCAGCGAAAATGCTGCAGTTAGTTCAGATTAACCTCCAACACTCCATTAAGGCTTCGGCCGCACTTATTCTTCGTCTTACCAAAGGCGCAGAAGACATCGTCCTGATACAAGAACCTTGGATTGTCAACAACCTGGTTCGAGGACTCAGGACTCCTGGATACTACTCACTGTATGTGACCGATAAAGGTAAACCTAGATCGTGCATACTAGTGAAAAGTAATATTAATGCTTATTTACTTCCTAATTTAAGCGATCGAGATACAACTGTGACAAGAATAGAGACCGCTGGTAGATCATTCTGGCTAGTATCAGCGTATCTCGCCCACGATCAAGTGGGGCCTCTCCCTGGTGATAACCTAGAGAGGTTGATCGAAGAAGCAAGGAGGCAGAAAGCTGACCTCATAATGGGGTGCGATGCTAACGCTCATCACACCGTATGGGGCAGCATAGACATCAATAACAGAGGTGAGTCACTTTTTCAATATGTCTTACGTACTAAACTCATTGTTTGTAACTCAGGTAATGAACCCACCTTCATTACCAAAAATCGACAAGAAGTCCTTGACATCACTCTTGTCTCCGATACCATCAACGACATGATTACGGGCTGGAAGGTTTCGGCTGATCACTCTTTTTCGGATCACCGCTATCTTCTTTTCAACCTTAATGTTGAGCCTCCATGTCAACCCACCTTCCGAAATCCTCGGAAAACCAATTGGCCCATATACAGAGTCACATTACATAATCGTATTAACTCTGTACTCTTAAGTCCACCCTGCGACTCCAATGAGCTCGACAATAAAGTCGATGAACTCACCCTGGCCCTTAACGAAGCAATGGCGGCATCCTGCCCGCTCGTACAACCCAGGGGTAAGAAGAAGCCTCACTGGTGGACCCCTGAGCTAGGACCACTCAGAAAGGAGTGCAGAAGACTCTTCAATCTTGCTAAAAGCTCAAAAGCAATAACCGATTGGGACTCCTATAAGGAATCCCTCACACTATACAAAAAAGAACTAAGGAAAGCCAAAAGATCGTCATGGAGACTCTTCTGTGGCAAAATAGAAGAATCATCTGAGGCATCAAGGCTAAGAAAAATCCTCTCTTCTAATCCAATTATGCCTAGCTGCCTTAAGAAGGCAGACGGCTCTTGGACGACATCTAGCGAGGAATCGCTTAATCTGCTACTTGACAGTCATTTCCCCGGCAGCTCCAATATTACCGGCAATTTACGCCCTTGCGGCTCATTTGCACAGGTAACTTACTCTCACGGTCTGATTACTAGGGAAAAGCTGACTTGGGCGCTACATAGCTTCAAACCCTTCAAGTCTGCAGGACCAGACGACATAATACCTGCCGAACTACAAATGTCAGCGGATATCATCCTGCCTGTGCTGGAGATGATCCTGAAAAGCTGTCTATACCTGGTTCATATTCCCCGGGCTTGGAGAGAAGTTAAAGTGGTTTTCATACCCAAGGCTGGCAAATATTCCCACGTCAGCCCAAAGGACCTCAGACCCATTAGTCTATCTTCATTCCTCCTCAAAACGCTGGAGCGATTGATTGATATCCATCTTCGCACGAACATAAATCCGCAATTGTTGTCTGCGGCTCAGCATGCATACTGTAAGGGAAAGTCGGTGGAAACCGCTCTTCACTCCTTAGTACGCACTATCGAATACTCTCTTCATCACAAAGAGTATACCATGGTGGCTTTCCTTGACATAGAAGGCGCCTTTAACAACGTTAACACATCTGCAATCGCAAATGCACTGACAGAACTGAAGGTGGATAGCTCGCTTGGTGAATTGATTAATCTACTGCTTGAAAGTCGGATTATTAATTCAAAACTGGGCGTTACATCTGCTAGGAGGTCTGTCAGTAGAGGCACGCCACAAGGCGGTGTTCTTTCTTCCCTTCTCTGGAATTTGGTGGTGAATAAACTACTGAGAAACCTGGAAGGGGAGGGCTGCAGGGTGATTGCCTATGCGGATGACGTTGCTATATCCGTCTCAGGAAAACACCTCAATACCATAAACGAACTCCTGCAAAACGCTCTTAACAAGCTAACGAGATGGGCTAATCGGTGTGGACTGGGCGTTAACCCCCACAAAACCGAGTTGGTCCTCTTTTCCAGGAAATATAAGATCCCACATATTGACCCTCCCTCTATTAGCGGTACAAGCTTAACTTTCTCTGACGAAGCAAAATTTTTGGGTCTAATCTTCGATAGGAAGTTAAGCTGGAAACCCAATATACAAGAAAGAGTCAAGAAAGCTACAGTAGCACTTTTCTCTTGCAAAAAAGCCATTGGCAACAAGTGGGGTATACAACCCCGCATTACGCATTGGCTATATACAGCGGTGGTTAGACCAATTCTTCGTCTGGTGGACTGCCCTGGATATAGCTATAAACCGCGACAAACTGAGCAGAGTCCAGCGTTCAGCGTGTCTGTGCATTAGCGGAGCACTCCGTACTACCCCATCCGCTGCACTGGACATTCTGTTGCACCTGATACCCCTCGACATCTTCAGCATGCAAACAGCGGCTTGTTCCACTGTCCGCTTAAAAGCTACCTCACAGTGGACCAACAAGAAGTTCGGCCACTCCATCATTTTGGACTCCTTTAAGTCTCTACCCAGAAACATAGACTACACCATACCCCATCTGCAGTTCGGAAAAAAACTTCCAAATCACCATTCCTTCCAGATCATTCTGGGATGATGATGCATTTGCGGAAGATAAATCGATCCACTTCTACACCGACGGATCTAAAACCAGCGATGGGGTAGGTGGGGGCGTTTTCTCAGAAAAGCTAAATCTTAGCCTCTTTTTCCGTCTTCCAGATTATTGTAGCGTGTTCCAGGCGGAAATTTTAGCGATAAAAGAAGCCCTGTCGTGGCTAAAGAGGAATGTGATATCCTCAAAGGATATCCGTATCTTCTCGGATAGTCAGGCAGCGATTAAATCCCTGGACTCAGTCTCTTCAAATTCCATCGTAGCCCAAGATTGCCGCTAATCTCTTTCGGAGATGGCAGAGCAGTTCAACATTCACCTCTGTTGGGTGCCGGGACATAGAGACATTGCAGGTAACTGTAGGGCAGACGATCTCGCCAAAAAAGGAACCACTTTACCTCTTTTACCTGATAACGGTTCTTTAGGAATACCAATCGCTACATGAAAACTCTTGTTCAAGCTATCAGCAATCGAGAGAACAAACCTTAGGTGTACATGTAGCAATACTTGTCTAGCGACTAAGCGGATCTGGCCAAAGCTGGATCTGCGACGCTCTAAGTATCTAATCTCATTAAACCGACTGCATATTAGCTCGACCATAGGTGTTATCACAGGACACTGCTTAATAGGCAGGCACGCCTCCAGACTTGGCGTGCACTCAAACGACTTCTGCAGAAGCTGCATGGACGAGGAGGAGGAGGAGGAGACTATACTTCGCCTTCTCTGCACATGTCCTGCGCTCTCCCACAAAAGAAATCTCCATCTAGGGGACTTCTTGTTTAATGACACAAACGACTTAGCCAACACTGGCGTTAGAAGTCTTTCGCGCTTCATTAGAAGCTCCTATTGGTTCAACGAGCAGTGAGGGAATCCCCAGATCTGTGTGGTACCACAATGGACCTAATTTTGGTCTAAGTGTGTCGGCCTTAGCTGACAGCCACGTCGACCTAACCTAACCTAACCTAACCTTCCTCAGAATATTTTTAAATCACTTTTCGTTAGCAAATATCATATTATATAACGAGACTTTTGAACTTTAAATGAAATATATGTTTATTTATTTTATTTTTATTTTTAGTAGTCACTTAATTTTAAAGTGTTTTCTTCCAACACTTTTATCTTCTCTTCCAGCTCCGCAGTCCTCAAGTCGCGTTCCTTTTTCAAGGCATTCAACTGCAAATTATAAATTTCGAATTGAAGCCTCCTTTTCTTCAATCGAAGAATATCCACTTGGTCAGTTAGCATTTTGTTGTTGCGCTTGGGCTTTTTCGATGATACTTGAGGTATAATTGAATTAAAAATACGTTCATATATTTTTAAAAATAATTGTGAGAAACAAGCATTTGCATTTACCTTATTTCGCCTTCAATATCCCCCACGTTTGCGCACTGGGGTGGCAGTACCTCTTCAGTAGGTACTGAAGAGGACTCATCAACTATGCCTTGAACTCTTGGCGATTCTTTACCGATAATATCAAAAATGGTATATCGAGATCGGTTAAAATGCGACTAGTGCCACCTTCAGAACCAGTCTTCAAAGAAGCTTATTTTAGCTTATCAAGTTTAAGCTAAAATATAAAAAAAAATTAAAAAATTAAATTTATATGTACCTACATATTATGTACTTACCAGAGTAGCCCGTTTTTAATTCTGCCACGCAATATCTCGAAGATATTTCCAATCCTCTCCATTTTGAATTAAGAGGATAATAAAATTAAAATATCTTTCCACGCGTTTACTTCACCCAAATAAAACCTCCTTCTTTTCTCTAATCAAGGAGACAAACAAAATCGTATTTTGCCCATTCATTTTAATTCCGGGATTGCACGACGATATTCCACAAATTTGTGAGAAAACACTTGTAGATTACACCATTGTATATACACTTTATAGTAGTGCCATCATGTCGAATTTTTTGTTTTAGCCGACTAAATGCAGATGGCGTTATGAATTGAGCTAGAATGTTTGTGTCTAAACTTTTGCTGTCATCTTCATTTTAAATACACACTTGGAAAACGAAGAAAGCAAGACCAAATAAACCGGTTTGTCTCTCTCGAAACTTTCCGCCGAACGAATTTCATTCCATTGTGTATGCATTTTTTTTTCATTGTAAGAAGGAGCATAGGCGTAGGCAGCACAGGTAGCATGTTCATGTACGTATGCTTTGCAAGTAGCAGAGGTTGATGATGGAAACCAAGTAAGTTATTATTTGTATGGATAATGGATTTCGCATTATCGACTCTCTGGATGGAAGGGGCGATTCGTTTGAAACGAAAAATTTTATAAAATTTGATTTGGGTATTTTTCTTTCAAATGAGAAATTATGAGTTTATCGCATTTTAGATTCTCGCTATTTTGGCTATATCTTGTCGAAAAATGTACCGATTTATATCATTCTTTTTGTAATTGATTTAGAAATATTCAGTATAATTTATAAAGCAATGACATAATTTATTTTGTGTCGGTATTGTGCCATGCTGCACCACCACTTATTGGTCAATAGGTACCTACACGATGAATATTTATATGGATAATAAGAACTTTCGTTGTTTTGCATTGCTAAATTGGAGTACTGCGCATGTTTATTTATCTTTATTCAACATTTGAAATTGTTGGTATATATTTTAAAGTCCATGTACATTTTCAATGAAGCATCGAGGAAGGTCACTTGTTGGTATTTTTTGCTTAATTGCATTAAACGTATTTTTTGCTCTTTTGCATTAAACGTGTTCTAACATTAGATACATTTCGAGGCATTAAGACCGTCACTACAAAGATTATGCTGGCTAACTCTAGAGCTAAGCTCCAGCAATTGTAGAGTGTTCTATTGTGTCTCTTGGCGGTTCAAGTTGAGTATGACTTTCATTACTATAGTCCCAGTTTATTCATAGTTTTAATTGTAATCCGCGTTGCGACTATTGGATATCAGAAAGAGTTGAACTGCTTTTTGTATTCATATTGGTCTAATTTTATTCGTGAAAGGATAAGTTGTGCATATGAATATTTTTATAATATATAAATCCTAATTCTTTTATAGTATAGTCCATTGTCTGTCTGGTAGTTATTACACTGGACTATATTGCTACTATTTTACCTATAGTTGCCAATTATATCCAGTCTTGTTCGTATTGTGTGCATTGATTTGCACAGTCCGTCTGTTTACCAAGATAGATATCTTGCTCTTAAGCATTTTGTATCTAATCTTATCAAACTTAATATCTAATTTAATATCAAATTTAGCACCGACCGCGCTGACCCCAAATTATTCATGTATTAATTTTTTTTTAATATAGATTTATTAAAAGATATTGAAAGTTAAAAACTTTTGAAGTTTTATTTAACCCTATTACTGCCATGTCATTTGACTAACGTTAGCTGCCAGGGAGTGAGTTGGAGACACTAATACAAAATACATAGAGAATTCATTTATTTTATTGGACAAAAGGAAATTAAATGCAAATAATTTAGGGATCTATTATTTAACTTATTAAACTATTTATTTTGACATGTAAGGCAAACAAAAGTTTTCTGTGAATGCTCATTACACACGGGTTCTGACAAATACCACTGTATTGTTTAGAAGATCGTCCTTTTTCATAAGAGCAGCAGTAACAGTAAATTGGACTTCCGATTCCAAAATTCTTCATAGGGCGTGCCACCTTGCCTCCGTAATCCAGCATCGATCAATATTCCTATGAAAGCTCGAATTTCCACCATATCGGTCATCTTCCATTTGTTGCTTACTGTGTTCATTCCGTCTAAGTTAGTGTAATTTACAATAAGTTCTACCACGTCAGTAAAAAACAGCGTAAATGCATCCACAGGATGATCAATGTGTTTTAAAGGGAGTAACACAACTTCATTTACTTTGCCTCGGATGATTTTACGAGCTGAAGGTCGGCCTTGCTAGTTTGGTGGTCTTGAAGTTCCATCTTGTCCTATGAATAATTCAGCAGTTTTGTTACCACTTTCACGCCCTTCACGTTCTTCTTACAGTAAATATTCTATTTTGCAAGAGATCAAGTTCTTACATGAATAAACAATATACAGTTCCATTTATTTAGCTGTAAACGAACTATAAATTTAAAGTCGTTGAAGTGTCTTAGAGTCACTGCGTAGCAGTTTATATTATTTTTAAATATTTTATGTAATACGTAAACAATATCGAAACATAAAAAAACAAAAATTGTATATAACAGTGACGTTGTGACCAATAATAAAATACATTACACTGATTTTGCGTTAAAAAATTAAAAAAAAAATGTATATTAGTTTAAAATAAAATAGTGACTTACAGTCACAGCGTGGCAGGAATAGGGTTAAAAGTCCGAAATTTCATATTATGGATAATAGAGTTCCAAATACACATTCTATCTAGAGGAAGATCAAGTAATTTGAGAAATTCGTCCACTTTTGGAAATATAACTCCCCGTTCAGGAGCAATGGAATCCAGGCCAATAGTTAGTCGTATTCCACCTGGGGCTAGTGTAGGCTTAAGCCAGGATGAGATTTTACCACAACTGGTAGATAACCCTCCTGCAGCAATGGAATCGGGTCAGGCAAGTAACCCCAATAGTGATAGCAATAATGAGCGACGAGATATTAATGAACATCCTGCACCTGTTCACGAATACTCGAGGCAAACCAACGAGTTTTCATTTGTGAAATGCAGTCTATTAGAGATACCTTAGTTGGAAGATTGGACAATTTGAATTTAAATACTCCCAATGTGAATCCTACGAGACCTTCGAACGCTCGTTCTGTCTTCGAACATTTTTTAAATAACGCTTCGTTTTCGACCCAACGCAGACAAGCACCACCAATAAGTCATCAAACTTATTCAGTAAGTTCAGTTTGTAAGATTGAAAAGTGGCCAATTGTATTTGACGGGTCCGAAAATATCCACGATTTTCTTTTTAAAGTGGAAACCCTTAAGGATCGTTCGCAATGTAGCTGGGAATACACTATAACTTGTCTTATTTTTCTTTATCTCTGCCTCAATTAATAGTTTTTCACATGCAAATATGGTTTATAAACCATATGGGAATCCTCATTGCTGAAATGCGAATCTCCTTCACCGATGTTAACACACACACCAATTTATTGTGTTAAATACAAAGAAACAGGTGACTGTGATGGTCTAATTGCAATATGCCATAACCTACCCCAAACTTTCATCGAAGCCAACAAACAATTTACCATCAATCTACTCGATGACAATTCTCCCACCTTTCTTTACCCACCATCGCCCCTGCCTTTAAATATGAATATCCATTTTTCACTTGAAAATATGAATTGTAAAGAAAATCATTTGAGAATCCTCACAGTAGCTGAAATGTGACTCTCTTTCAACGATCATACACACACATACCAATTGTGTTAAAATCCAGAAAACATAACATACCCCTTCCATCAAAGCAAACAAAAAACATAGGGACGGGCTACAGTCCGCTTGGGCGAACTGTTGGATACCCTATTCTTATTCCTATCCCTCATAAGTGGGCGTGACAAAAGTCTAAGTATGGTTGAATTGTTAAAAACGCTCTACATATTTTGTTATATAACATTTAAAGGATTTTATCGAAAAACAACGCTCCCTAGCTCAAACTTGGGTGTTTCAATAAAATTGTTTTATTTAATTGTGGGCGTGTCAGTAGGCGGATTTAAAAAAAATTAACACATGAGAATAAAGGGCCCCTAGAGAGTATATATTATAAATTTCAGCTCCCTAGCTCAAACTTTTAATTTTCAAAAAAAAAAAAAAATTAATTGTGGGCGTGTCAGTGGGCGGATTTTGAAAATATTTACACATGAGCATAAAGGGCCCATAGAGAGTATATACTATAAATTTCAGCTCCCTAGCTGAAACTTTGGATTTTCAAAAATTAATATACCCTTAGAATAGGTATAAAAAAATTATTTTATTTATTTGTGGGCGTGTAGTGGGCGGATTTTGAAATTTTTTTATTCCGAGCAGTTTTAGGAGTCATAGATCATATATAAAAAATTTCAGCTTTCTAGCTCAAAATTCGATTTTTTTCAAAATTTGGTTTTTTTGAGTTTGTGGGCGTGTCTGTGGGCGGATTTCAAAAATTCGTAAACTTGATTATTTCGGGACCCTAGAGAGTATATGGTTAAAATTTCAGCTCTCTAGGTCCAGTTTAAAGGCCTAATTTTTGGCTACAGACGGACGGACGGGCGGACATGGCTAGATCGACATTACTATCGA
Organism: Portevinia maculata; assembly: GCA_949715645.1. Taxonomy (NCBI): domain Eukaryota; kingdom Metazoa; phylum Arthropoda; class Insecta; order Diptera; family Syrphidae; genus Portevinia; species Portevinia maculata. Next base: position 101,521,359 of record OX454528.1, read on the forward strand.
TGCTGATCATAAATATAGTAACTTTTAGGGGTCTACGGGCAATATTAAGGTATGTTACAAACTATGCGTCAAAATTAATATACCCTTAGAATAGGGTATAAATATACCATAAATCTACACGAAACCTGCTTTGCCAACCACCACAACTACCTGCATCATCCTCCTACTCATATTCCCAGCACGAGAATGGTGTAGAACTAGACTATCATGATTTGTTGCGGGCGAATGCGCACTGGTGGCGTATCGTCGTTTACGCACGGTTGCACTACTATAAGGTTTATATACAATGATTACACATTGCACAAAAACCCGGTGCAACAGGAATTTTTACACTTGTAATCAACATGTTTATTCTTACAATTTTTTTTGTCTAATCACAAATTTGTGGATTCATATATTTGTATTTGGTGAAACGGAAAACCAGATTACAAATTTGTAATTGTGATTCACAAGTACAAATTTGTGGTTATAATTTGTAGTTTGGTGAAATAGGCCCCAGGTGGTTGTTGTGTGCAGTGTAGAATTAGCTCTCTCTACATCTGTTCTCTTCTTAAATCTTGGTCTGGAGCAGATAGTGCACAGGGCAGGTGTCAACACGGAATGAATTCTCTTCAACAGATTTTTTTATTTTTATTTGTTTTCCAGAATACAAAACCCTCTGCAGGAGATTTCTTTTAAAAATGCATTCTAACAAAAGGTTACTATTGATGTAAGAATTTAAAGTGTCCCATTGCAAATTTCGTTTCCCCATTTTAATAGTTCATATTTAAATTATACTCGTATTTATATTTTTAATTTTACTTTAGATTTGAAATAGTTCATTTAATTTAAGTTTAAAATTAAGTAATAGCCTCTAAGAAAAATTGTTTTAATCTTTGTTTCCTGACATTGATTTGATGGATGTTTCTCAAGTGTTGAGGGAGGTTATTCAGTACATTCGGCACGGTATATATCGGCCTTCTTCTTCCATACTCATTTATAATCGATGGGAGTTGATACATTCTTTGGACTTGCCTTCTTGTACCAAATTGATGACTTATTGGAGTGCGGAATTCTGCATCGTCATAATTCTCCAGTGCCACGCTCATATTATATATCTGCATACTTTTCAATACCTTAATGCTAGAGTCGTTTCCTCTTGAGATCAATTTGATCGCATTGTGTTGGATGTTTTGTAGTTTTTCGATGTGTGTTTGCACTGCACCTCAACATGCCAGTACGTCGTAGCGTAGCATCGATTTTCATTTAGTACAAGCCCGTTATCGTGACACCATTTTGAAACTTCGTCGAACTCCTCCTGCATCACCGTTGTAGCGTCTTCCAATGACTTACGACACACAATAATAGCCGTATCATCCCCATATGCGAAAGGTACACTTTTTTTTAAGCATTTAAGCATTTCGTACAAAATGAAAAGTAGAGGACCAAGCTACGAGCTTTGCGGTACTCCATATTGAACTTTATGTGCAACACTACAGCAATTCATGATTTTTACTCGGAAGGTTCTGTAGTAATTACACTACATACCCCCAATACCATACCAATACTATACCCTCTACCATTATCACTTAGTTCCCACACAACCGACTTCAGCCAATATGATTTGTGACTCACTCTCACTTCGTTTTTAACTCACACCCATAAAATACCGAAGTGATGACCTAATAAAATTGTCACTCTCTCGGTGGGTAAAAAGAATACGATTCGTTCCTCGCTTATACAATGCGACAAATACAAATGCGATATAAATCATAAACAAACTGAAATGAGGAACGAATTCATAAACATAAACAAACTGAGTCGCTTGATTGCGTACTATGGTGCATTTTGACTTTGACCGATTGGGTTCGATAAACGGAAATGGGTACTATGCTGGAAAAATGCACTTGTACCCGATGCGTTGCCCAATATATTGATCTACATTAAAATAGCTGATATGATCGTGGGAATTGCGTAAGGGAAATGCATGGTGGAAGGGATAATAATCATACAAAATTCACGTATAAAAGGGGTAGAATCGAAAGGAAGAGTCACAGAGTAGCTGAAGCAAGTCACAGAGTAGCTAAAGTCACAGAGTAGCTAAAGTCACAGAGTAGCTAAAGTCACAGAGTAGCTAGACACAGAATAGCAAATACAACAGACTGAAAAAGTCAATAATTACAATATCTATTTGGTTGCAGCCTAGCGTAGACAGCGGGCCAAAAGATATTAATTAATATAAAATAACTTACAAACAGAATAATAATAAAATACACTATTGGTCGCAGCCCAGCTTAGACAGCGGGCCAATAGGTAATCTAAACCAAAAATCTTTTAATTCAACTACTCCGTCCGGTTTTACACTCTTCCCTTGGAAACAAGGAAGCACGGTGTAAAATCGTAATACAACAGTTCTGTCTGCAAGGTAGTTAGTTAAGAAATTCAAATACCTTGCTGAAATCCAAAAACAGAACGAGGACATGTTGTCTCATGCTGAGGGCCGCAGTGACTACATTCGCAAAGTCACCAAGCAGTTTGTTTGTGCGTTTTCCCTTTTGGAACCCGTATTGGCTTTTGCAGATCAAATTATGCTTTTTTTACATAGTCCCATATACGATCCAAAACGAACGATTTGCTCCATGACTTTTTCGATGCCAGGTAAGATTGTAATTGACCTATAGCTTGTGAGTTGCTTTTTAATCCCTCCTTTATATATTGGTCGTACCACTGCCTCTTTTAGTTTTTTTAGGAATTTTTCGTGTATTAAAGCTTAGGTTAATTAGTTTGGTTAAAATGGGGACAAAGATATCGGTATTAAGTTTAATGTCCGATACTCTAATACCGTCTACCCCAAGTATTGGGATACGCGGACGATATCAACATCATTGGCCTTGACAAGGACAAAACCAACAAACAAACAAACATCAGTCCACAGGTTAGGGCAAATGTAACTGTTGACCTACTTCGGAATAAACACCATCTCCACGAATGACACCGTGACAGTGGAGATACGACGAATGACCATCGTAGGAAACGGTTGCTACTTCGATTTGGCAAAACAAATGGGTACAAAATCCCTAACGCGGAAGACCAATTGTAACCTCCACAAAACACTGATGCTGCTAGTTTTGCTTTATGGCACCGAGTGCTGGACGATAAGCTGGAAAGGAGAGCTAATATTGATTCCTCTCGAAAGAAAAATACTCCTGCGAATATTTGATCAAGTTTGTGAGGAGGGCGAATGGAAGAGAAGAATGAGCTGTATCAAGATGGGAATGTAGTTCGAAAAAAGCTAAAACAGGGTTCGTAAAATATCGCTCGCGAACGATAAAATAAGGATCTTTATCGTTCTTTATCGATGTTCTCACGAACCATAAAAAATAAAGTTCGCAAACGATAAAATGTTCGATCTTAAAAATGTATAGTTCTCTCACGAATGAACTGTATCTTTGTTTTTTGTTTCTGTTTCTCTGGTTCGTGAGAGATCGGAAAACAAAATCAACTAGAATATGGTTCGCTCGCGATCTTTACCGTAAAGATCCATAAAACAAATCATTCTTTATCAACTATCCGTTCAGTACGGTTGTGAAGCGATTTATATTTGCAACAGTTACTATTTTGGTTGAAATGGGGAAAATAAAGACATTTGAGTTAAATAAATATGTTTCTTATAATGAAGCAGCTGACGAATCAACTTGCTTACTTTGTGAGAGAATATTGAGCTTTGGAAAACATTGAGCACCAAAGAGGTTCTTCTAGGAAAACTTGCACAAGTAGTGCTGGCAGTGCCATCAACTCATGTCTCTGTTGAACGGGCTTTTAGCCAGCTTTTCTCACAAAAAAACAGAAACAAATTATCAAAAAAAAAAATTAATAATGTTTTGATACTCGTAGTTAAACTAAATGCAAATTTATTGCAAAATCTTAATATGTAATAAAAATACTTTTCACTTATGTTCTTTCAATATTAAAATATGTAATATAATTTTCATGTAAAATTCCTTTTTTTTTCTTATGAGAGCCATTCGCGAACGGATCTCCCATAGTTCGCACGTGATAAATTCGCGAACGAACTATATTTTACAGATCGCAACAGATTTGATTCGATCGTGAAAAAGAATTTTATTTTTAAACGAACCGAAAAAAAGGTTCGCGATCGAATCAGAAATCAAATTCCTTTGCGAACTTTTCATGAGAGAACGAATCATACGAGTATTTTATCGTTCCGCGAATCTTGAGCTAAAAGACCTAGACTGCATTAGAACGAGTGGACAATAATGCTTCAGCGAAGAGGATCTTCAATTCCTAGCCCACATCGAGACAACACCGTTTCAAAGACCAAGGTTGGTCTGGACAAGTGGTAGAAGTATACCCATAAAAATTTTAAATAATGGGTTTGATCCTAGACTTTGGTCCCGTCTGGCAAGGACTTCGCTGCGTGCAAAACGTCTTGAATCCATATTTTCACGTTTAAGCTGATCTACTCTGTCGCTGAGGGCTATAATCAAGTGGTTACACTTATTACAGTCAAAACTCGATTTACGCAATGCTCGATTTACGCAAATGCTCGAATTCCGCACAAAGTAAAATATTTGCATTACCGCTCGATTTCCGCACACAATTGTGCGAAAATAGAGCCCTTAGTTTAAATGCGAGATTTCTTTGACCATTCATACTATTAAAAAAAATTCCTTTCATGTTCCGTTAGTTTCCCATCAAGATGCTATCATGATGTTTAACGGCACTCTAAGATGGGCGGAAGAAAATAGCAGAAGTTTTCAAGAAATTTACGCGAAAAAGCCGCGAATGAACATTATGTCAAAATTTAAACAGACAAAATTGGACGATTATTTTAGTATTGGGTGTAATAAGTCAAATTGATTATAAATAAATGCGTTTTAAACTATCATTTAGTGGGTAGACATGATTTTTCTTATGTTTTATGTTTGTTTTGTAAACATTCGAATTGCGCACATTCTCGATTTGCGCAAATTTCCGAAATTGTACCTAGTGCGCAAATCGAGCTTTGTCTGTATTACTATTGTGGAAAATGACGCATATTCAACGCGCTGTCACACGCTTCGGCTGCCACGATTTGCTGCCAGACTAGTATTTTCGATACACTTTCTACCCAGGCTACACAGTAATGCAAATATCTTTCGGTTATCTCTTAGACCGAAAAATTACTTCGGGCTCTTGGTCTAATCGTAAAAGAAAGAGGAAGGCCTAAAACTCCAGATCATGACCTCGCCGCTAGGCAGAAGAATAAGAGGCAAGCATCAGGCTTTAAAGCAAGCGTTCATTCAGTAACTTAATAGCTGGTGGCAATGATGCGATGGTAGTGTATTCACTAACTACTCGTCAGTGATTGGCAGGTCGTGATTTTTAAAAAAAATTAATACACACAACAAAACAGATCTCCATAAAGCAATTTAGAAGCCACCTGTGGAGAAAAACCCTATCGCACCAAACTTCTTTCCTGTTCTTCTATTCTTTCATGGAAATTTTCCTTCGTTCCTCTGTAATATCATCCAAAGTTTCGTAGCAAATCGTCGTTTTATTGTGCATGTGAATGGTAGTGTATCAAAAGTAATACACTTTCACACAGGTGTGCCCCAAGGCTCAGTTCTTGGGCCAGTTCTTTACAATCTGTACACATCCGACTTTCCTCTCCTCTTTCAATGTGAAGCAGCAATATATGCCGATGACACGGCTATAATTTCATCGTTCATGAGTTCAGTCTAAATATTGAGACGAATCTTAAAAATGCAATTAAAACGCTGCAAAACTACTACACAAGCTATCTTTTTCAAAAGTTCAAGGTTTCATACGCTTGTGTGTGCGAAGTTATGTTTTTCAATGTTATGCAATGAAACCTCGAGCTGGTAACCAGATAAGTTAGGGCATGCACAGATTTTGTTAATGTCCCTGGCCAAATTATTAGACGCACTGTAGTTTTTTAATATTTTTATGTGCTGCACAAGGTTATATGCAATATTTTTATATTCAAACGTACATAATGTGTTTTTATCTAGGAGATTTTGAATATGATTCCATTTTGTAAGTACAAACAAAGTACATAGAACCTTACAGTGCGTCTAATAATTTGGCCAGGGATTGTATGTAGTTAACGACCCTATAGCTCTGACTTAGAAACCTTTTTCTTGCTCCTTTCCGAACAGGAAAGAAAGGGACATGAACGAACCAGTGAGCAACAAATTTACATCTATCTAAAAACATTGGATAGAAAATGGACTAAGGAACGGCTGCCAGATTGAACTCAGCGGAACTAAACGTGCAACGCTGAATCAGGCTGTTTGATCATAACAGTTTTTTCCAAGCTGAAGCACTGGCAATCGAAGTAGAAGCTGGCTGCATGGTGTCAACGATGGCAATACCACGAAATAATATTACCATTTTCGTTGACAGCCAGGCGGTGAGAAAAGCACTTTCTGCTACTAAAGAAGGCTGACGAACATGCAAAACAGGGATCCGCAATGGATCAAGATCGCGCACTTCAGTCGACCAAACCGCCAATCTGCAAACTCAGAGAACGGCTGGAATACAAGATCCGGATAAAAGCCAGCAGCGGGTGGAAATCACTAACCACTTGTCACATATCACGGAAACTATGGCCAGAGTATGACACTAGCAGGACCAACGAACTTTTACGGTACGATAGAAAATCAATGTCTAAGCTGGTCGGTGCACATACTGCCCATAAATTCCTAAAGAACTACACAATGAAATTAAATCTCAAGGATGGCGATATCTGTAGAGGCTGTGGTGATAAGGTGACTCATCAGGACGCGCCCCACTGTCTCTGTCACTGCCACCTGAGGAAAAAAAACACTTGGAAGATATAAGATTAGGTAAGGTTAAGTTAGTCAGCAGCATAATGGGCCCATCGCGATCCCTGATGGAACCACCTTACAATAAAGTCGTCATCCTTGACCTCTTCCTCGCTGCGCATGACAGCAGGAATAACAGAGTTTGGTCGAAAAAGAAGTTCCAAGATCCGAGGAAGCCCTCACGTCAAAGAACCAATCTCGAATAAAATAGAGCGCTACTGGCATGTTCAAAGGAGAGATCCTACGAACCCTGTCAAAAAGGCAATATTAATGAACGTTCCAATAAAAACGCGAAAGACAGGCAGGCCTAAAAACTCCCGCATCACACAAATGCAGCAACACCAGCATTAAAAAGTAAATTGGCCTCAGCGACGAAGTGATTCAAATTCGGGAGGCCTGCATTTTCTGAGTTCAGTGGGGATGCAGTTAAGTGGGAGCGCTATGATCCCTTTAAACCTTTCAATGCTTCACCGCCAAGAAAGGAAGAAAAAAAAGCCCCTTAAAGTGTCTGTTGGGTCACATACTCGTTGTCGTACAACGTACAGTCATGTTGCCGTCTTTTAATTCGTTCACTTGTTGCATAGTCGAGTTTTTCAGCTGATTTATTCGTTTTGCTCTTTAACTGGGACTGGGATTTTTCCCGATACAAACAAATCAAATTTTCCCAAGTTCTCGAGTGGAAAAACCTCTACGCGAAAATGTTGGCGCCCAACGTGGGCCAAATTCCCACAAAGAACATAAATCGGTTGAGAAAAAAGTTTTATACAATATAACACGTATAAAGGTTTAAATCAAATAAAAAGACAAAAACTCTTTAAAAAAAAATCTCTGTGGAGTCTCCATACATCGTCGCGTTCGGTATCTTTCGGTTTCGCGTTAGCTATCGGCATCGGTTCGGTATCAATTCCATGTGTACGAGTGAACAAATTTTCACCCAGGAAATTGCAAGGGCACATCAAAAACTGGTCATCGATGGAACCAAGGACATATAAGAGGACATACGTATAATCTGGTAGTACATCATCACCTCTACCCGAACAGTGTCGTCAAAAATATGTACATATTCGTTTTCCGCTTTTTTTTATCCGCATCCATATCAGCCCTTAACTTATCCTTCTGTTCTATGGCTAAACATGAAAACCCTGACAGCATCAACTTATGAACGTGCATCATATGCCATGCACCCCATGAAGGAGTGAAAATTCAACTTTCACCAGGCGGAAAATACAAAGTGTGCCATAGAGCTTACAAGGCAACGACCGACTTCGCTCCTAAACTGAATTACTTGCAGGTAGTCATTACTCATCGTGTACAAAATCCACTTGGAATGTCAACAAATCCCACATCGAACACACTGCCCACGTCAGCGTACCTATTAGGCCTCCGCGCCAGTTATTCAAATTGACATCTGAGTCTGCATTATCGCATTGGTCGTAGCCATTTCCGGTTGCCCTTCAGCGGATTATGTAATTTCACTTACAATTAACTGGCCATAATAGCGGAATGGTCAGCCAAACAACGTACCATAAAACAAGAACAAATCGGATTACAGGGTGACACATAATACGGCTGACGGCACTGCACTGAGGTTATAATATTTGGATATTCCCCTCTGATCGAATTACACAAAGTGCCCAAACTAATGAATGTAAATGGACAATTTAATAGTCCCGGTGAAATTACAGGATACCTATACCAAACTTTCCAACTCATACGTATGTACCACCCACTGCAGCCAGCCGGTGATGGTGGACCAATGAGGCGCGAAGGTTTTCCAATTTACTGTTTAAACTTTCCCATCGGGATTTTCAATGGACCGACAGACCACCACCCCATGAGTGTTTGCTCGATTCAATAACTTCCCATTTTGGTGTGCATTCCAAGCCCAATCCACTCTATCTCCGAAAGCACACGCACACAAACTTCCTCGTTTCCACGCAACGAAGCGAATCCGGAACGTATCCGGTGCAGTGCTTAACACGGCTGCAACGGTTCGGGCTGTATAAATTTTGTAAAAGGAATTAATCCATATTTAAAGTGGTATGCTACTGCCTTTGCGAATGCGACCACATGGTGGAGGATCGGAGGGCGAGAAAGCCAAATGAATCTGGCATTACCACAAGAGGTAATTTAAGGCAACACACGCACATAGGCGCACACCCAGAGAACAACAATGGCATCCTAATGGCTTCCGTTCCCCGACGAAATAACGAGAGTAAATCACAGAGGTTCATGGAATGTAAACCACTGCACGCCACTGCTTATTGCCGTGCCGCATCATTTGCCATTCGCAGTCGCAGGATGTTTTCAATATTTCCTCTGAAAAATAAACTACAGCCATCGCTGGCAGAGGGCAAAGTACATATTTTAGGACTTCGCAGAGAGGCCAATCGCTTTCGGTTAAAATGATGTAAATCTCTGCGCGGAAGATTTTCCGCAAAACATAAATGTCATCGATAAGCGTAGCTTTAGCTGTTCCACCGTTCAACACATACCAACGCCACTACATGCGAGATGGAATTTGGAAACGAATATTCTCCAATCACTTGGATTTTCATTTGAATTTCAACAGAATTTCACTCGAATTTGTTACGAAATTGTATTCAAATTTTGTAATTTCGAGAATTTACAAATTTATCTGTAGAATGTGTTACGTGTGCATGTAGTACATATCTGTATGTGTGTATCGCTGGCAGAGCCATCGGGAAGTGAGAATAGATTGCTTTCAGGTGGGGCAAATGGACAAAGTATTTAGTGCATCTGCTCTCTTTACCGGAAGATAAATGGATCAGAGCTAAGAGATGCCAGCAGATAGGGCCTTGTGGTTCTGACCTACTTCCGGCTCGGAATTTCAAATTGGTTAAGGACTATCATGTGATGCGTAGAGGAAATAAATTCCGTATATAAAGGTTTTTCATGGGCGAGTTGACAACTTTAAACTTTCTGTGTGGACGCACCTTAAGCCGATTACCAAACTTTCGATATCAAAATATTCAGTAAAATCAACATTTTCATCAGGGCGAAGTACACGAAGGAACAACGTTTACGAATAATAAAAATTTACTACCGGAATTCCGAGTCGGCGGTCGCAACTTTAAGAGCGTTAACGTCAATTTTCGGCCGCAGTTCGCGTTCCAGTAGACAAGCAATTCATAGTCTAGTGAAAAAAATTAAGTCAGAATATACTTTATGTTGCCAGTGAGACTACGTTGCCCGAAGTGTGGAGAATATTGCTGCCGTAGAGGCGTCAGTCGCTGACCCTCTCCCAGACCACATTATATGGAATTTTGCGTAAGGATCATGGCCTACAACCGTACATGATCAAGCTGACTCAAGAACTAAAGCCACTTCATTATATGAAGCGACGTACGCTCTCGAATTGGGCTCTGGACATGATGGAAGAAAATGAAGAATTTCATCGCAAAATCAACTTCGAAACAGTACTTCGCAAAAAGTCACTGTTTGGTGCGGTTTTCATGCCGGTGGCGTCATCGGGCCGTTTTTTTTCGTCGATTAAAATGACCGTCACATTATGGTAAATGGTATTCACTACAGAGACATATTGGAACGTTATTTCTTTGAGCAATTGCATGAATTGGACATCAGTGATATGGGGTTCCAACAAGACGGTGCCACAAGACACACAGCGAGTGCAACAATCGAGTAATTGAAGTTTCAGTTCGGTGAAGATGTTATCTCGAGAAACGGACCCGTCTATTGGCCGCTTAGATCGTGTGATTTAACGCCTCGAGACTTTTTTCATGGGGCTACATTAAATAATTGGTCTATGCCAACAAGCCGTTGTTAGAGGAGCTCAGAGCCAATATTAAACGATAAATAGCGGCCGTATCGGTCGAAATGTGCGGCCAAGTCATCGAAAATTTGGTTCAATCTATTGATCACTGCATACGTTCCCGTGGTGGACATATGAACGAATTTGAATTATGAATTTGATATAAATGTTTTTGATAGTACATAGTTATTCAAGCCAATACATCTTTGTTTTTAGAGATACCTCAAGTAGTTTGCATTTTATTTAAAAAAGAAGTTGTCAAGTCCTTAATGAAAGGACTCTCTCTGAGTAAGTCTTGCAGTGATCGGTTGTTCTATTTATTTCTCTTAAGTTAAGTGCTAAAATGGTTGTTACAAATTGCGCCAAGTGTGGAAATGAAATTGTGGATTGCAACTTCGTAAAATGTGATTCATTTTGCAATTTGATTTTCCACAAGAAATGTGCAAATATTTCCGAATCAATATTTAAACTCTTAACCACTGACTCTAATATTATGTGGAGATGTACATCATGCGTTGTGTCTCAAGAATCAAACAATTTGCTCCTGGAAACTGTTAAACAACTTGCTAGTGAAATTTATGAGTTAAAGGAACAATTTCATCAAAATTTCAGTGTGAATTCGTTTAGTCGTGACCAGAAATCGTCTCAAAAATCTACTAATAAAAATGAAAATAAAAACAAAACAAGAAAATCACTTGTACTCAGATCAAATAGTGCAGTGAACCATCAAAATATTTTCTCGCCGACATCCAATGCAATTGCTGTTGATAGTGCCGCTCCGGCTAAGACAGTTGTATTTGGAAGTGAGTTGCCACTTTCCCGTAATAGTAAGCCAAACCAAAGTGTTGAGCTGCCTCCCGTTGACGAATTAAATACAACTCTCCGTCCGGGTGCTATGCATCTCATTGATGCTATTCCTAGAAGGAGTTCTCCAGCTATTCCTGCTCCATCCAAAAGAGGACCATCATGAAATAAAAATATCAGTAATATGCGTAATAAACGCGTCGTGGGAACCAATACGTCTACCGATGACAATAATATTGCCGTCATTCCGTCATACAAATGGTTGCACCTATCGCGCTTCTCTTCGTCAACCACTGCTGACTCCATCAAAAATTACTGCTCTCAGAGACTGAAAATTCCATTTGATCAACTGATGTGCATGCCCCTCATTACAAAAGGTGCTGATCTCACCACTCTTAAATTCATCAAATTTAAGCTTGCTGTACCTGCCACTTCTCTACAAAATGCTCTTAACGCTGATATTTGGCCGCTTAATGTTCATGTCAGGCTGTTCAACTTCCATCCAAAAAACGAGGAGGCGCCGACAACCCCAACGCCACTACTTTAATAATAAATGAAGATAGTTTTGGCCCTCGTTCTCAGCATCAGCCTTGTCATTTGACACCACTAAACACATCGTTACATACGAGTAATCCTCTTCCATACCTCTCGTCGCCATCATCGTGTTTGTCTGTATACTATCAAAACGCCAGTGGTATACGCACAAAAACTAACCAACTCCACCTTGCTGCCTCTTCCCACGATTTCGATGTAATCGTTATCACAGAGACTTGGCTAAATGAAAATTTCTTGTCGTCAGAATTGTTTGACTCGCACTATGTAGTCTTCAGGCGTGATCGATCTCTTTCGACTGGTTTTACTAGAGGTGGAGGAGTTCTCTTCACTGTACGTGAATCTCTCTCCGCTAAACAAATTTCTCTTCCTATATGCTCTGACGACATCGAACAACTCTGCGTCTGTGTTGCTGTTGCTGATTTTAAATTTGATTTTTATTTTGTTCTAAGTTACATTCCCCCATATACTCGTAGTTCTTTCATTGTTTATGATGCTCATATCTTAAATATTACTCATATTTGTAATTTATTAAATTCAAATCAGTCTCCTGTTATACTTGGCGACTTTAATATTGGAAACGTTGAGTAGAGAACGACTGGAAGCAACAAAACTCTTACGGCATACAACGTTAGAAATGATATTGAGTCGCAAGTTGTTGATTCGTTATCCTCTCTTTCTCTTCATCAAATCAATAATGTAAGAAATGATTTAGATAGAATTCTTGATCTTGTTTTTGTTGTTGCAAATGATTTTATTATAACTTTAGATAAAGAATCATTTCCTTTGCTTTGTAATTCGATTCATCATAAAGCTATTATAATTCGTTTTGAAGCCTATACATTTTATAACGTTAAATGCGATAATAATGTCGAATTCTTTAATTTTAAAAAAGTTAATTACGAAGGCTTAAATAATATTTTTTGTTCGATTGATTGGCAAAACCGCTTTTTGGGGTTAAATCTTTGTGACGTGTATAGCATATTCAAACTTATTTTGTTGCAAGCGTTTGAAATTTATGTGGTTTAATACTCGACTTAGCCATTTAAAGAATTTAAAAACTAAATTTTTTAAAAAGATGAAAAAATCTGGCTCTTCGGCTGATAGGGACAATTTCCTTCGCCTAAGAAAGGAATTCGGGTTTTTGAATAATTTTCTTTATCGAAGATATATTTCTTCTATGGAATCTCGAATCAGAGCGGATAGCAGGTGTTTTTGGATCCATTATAATTCGAAAAGAAAATCCTCTGGTTTCCCAAAAGAAATGATTTTTCAAGGGGAGGTATCGAACGGATACGAATCTACGAGTGAACTTTTTGCTATATTCTTCGCTTCTAATTTTGTACCCGCTAATAATGCAGTAAATTATTGTTTTAGCCATATTAGTACCATCACTGATGTTGGCAACTTGGAGCTCTCTGACGACGATCTTCTTCTTGCCCTTAATAGTATTGATACTAACAAAGGCGCTGGTCCTGACTCGCTTCATCCCGTTCTCTTGAAGAATTGTTCGTCTTCACTAATTCTGCCGTTAAAATTGATTTTCAACCTTTCTCTTTCTACCCGGTGACTTTCTGGACGATTGGAAGATTGCTCATATATCGCCTATTCATAAGAGCGGGCAAAAACATTTAGTTGAAAACTATAGGCCTATAAGCAAGCTTTCAGTTATCCCAAAGCTTTTTGAAAAAATCGTTAAGGATAAATTATATTTCAATGTAAAGGAACATTTATCCCCTATGCAACATGGTTTTGTTTCCGGTCGCTCTACTTCGACAAACTTAGCCCTATTTTCTAAATTATGTCTTAATTCGATCGAAAGCGGTGCCTTCGACAGAATCAATCACTCACTATTGATAGGAAAGTTAGCCAAGCTTGGGTTTCATTCTAACATCTTGAAGTGGCTTTCTTCTTATCTTTTCAATAGGAAATGTATCGTCGAAGTTGATGGTTTTTTCTCGAACGTGGTAACCGCAACTTCTGGTGTCCCACAAGGAAGCCATTTAGGGCCGTTGCTATTTGTACTCTTTGTAAATGAAATTCCTCAACTTTTCACAAGATGCGATTGTCTGTTATTTGCAGATGATTTCAAAATGTTTTGTAAGGTCTCCAACTTCTCGGATTGTTTAACATTCCAGCTTGAGATGAACCTATTTTTACAATGGTGTTCCGAGAACGATTTGGAGCTTAGTTTGCCGAAATGTAAAGTTTGCACGATTTCTCGTTCTCATAGTCCCTTGCTTCACTCATACGAAGCTGGACGTGTTGCTTTTACTAGAGTTTCTGAAGTTAAGGATCTTGGGGTTATTTTCGATAGTAAATTATCTTTCAATTTGCATATCGACTATATTAGCCGCGTTTTATTATCCCAATAATCTTGATACGGATCCGATCTGATAATAAAACGATCTGGATCATCAGTGGCAATTTGTGGCAACAGTTGTTTTTAACACATAACAGACGATACCAGGTATTTCAAGTTTCGATTGGCACTCAGCCATATTGCAAATATAGGGTACAATGTGACGTCACAATATGATCGCTTGTTGTGTCGGGGGTGTTGCCATTTGAATACAAATCAACATACATTTTGCACTCAATATTTTTTTTTCAGAAACCATGTTCAAATGTTATGTTCAAATATGCAACATATTAACAGTATTGTACTGCTAATATTTCCATTAATTTTTGTGTATTATATTACGAAGCAAAACGTCTCAAAAGTCGCAGTGGTAAATTATTCGAATATGAAAATATGCTAATTGATTTTTTGTGTTATTAATAGTGTTTCCTATTTTGGTCTGGCAATATTATTGTGTTCCTATAATTTCCTATAATTTAAATAAGCAACGCCACGAAAAAACAGGTAGTGAGTTTTGTAATTACATTTTGAATCACGATTAATGATCCCGATAAATAGCAAGATCCTGTGTTGTTTTTGTTTTACGTATTAAATTGATCCAGATCCAGATCCGCATGGATAATAAAACACAGCTAATGTCTCTAAATCGTTTTCCCTTCTGGCTTTCATTAGAAGAAATTGTGAAGACTTTCGTGATCCATTCGTACTAAAAACTCTCTACTGCTCTTTAATAAGATCCAGATTAGAGTACTGCTGTGTAATTTGGGATCCATTTTATGGTGTCCACTCTTCTCGAATAGAACGGGTCCAAAAACGATTCACTCGCCTAGCTCTGAAGAGATTTAATAGAGACTTTGAGCTTCCATCTTATAATAGTCGCTGCTTATTGTTAGGCCTTAATACTCTCGTGGTTAGGAGAAAGATGCAGTCTTTGGTGTTTCTGAAAGAAATTGTCTCTAACAGAACCAATTGTAGTGAACTTCTTTTTAGTCTACCACTCTATGCACCAAGCAGAGTACTAAGGGACAGACAATTGTTTTTACCTCCGGCACATAGAACAAACTATGGTTTGTCTGAACCCATAACTCGATGCATCTGTTTGTTTAATTCGATCGGTAATAACTTGGATTTAAGCTCAAATCGGGATTTATTTAAATGCGACGCTCTTACTGCTCTAACTTCAATCTTTCGTAATTAATGCCAATTTTTTAGTTTATTAACTAATGTTTTTGTAATTTTATATTTACTGTATGTACCTTTATTACTTATGCGAAATCTGTGAAGGTGTTCTACCTGGCAGATGAAATAAATAAATAAATAAAAAAAAAAGAAAGACCCTTTACATTTAGGTACAGGTCGCTACTTTGAAACAAATAGAGTCTTGCCATCAAAGAAAACCCGAAACAATTATTTAAGAGTTTCTTCAAACCACTAGGCATACAAATTTAAGCGATATTCAAAACTATGATGAACTTAACCAACAAAAGAATCGTGAAATACTCATCAGCAATGAGCTTTCTAATGATCAATTATTAAACGCATGCGCTGTTGAGTTATAGGCTGTGAATAATTTTTATGTTTGGCTATGTTTGGGGAAACTCACCGCAAGTGCCATCGCCTTTGAGCTTTGAAGAAAATGAATAGGTTTTTTCTTTTCTTTTTTGTCAGGCTGTGGGAACAAATACCTGCCACCTGATACGAGCAAAAGCAGGAGAATCCACGGTGTCATCGCTTTCTCAACAGGCTTCGCAGTTGGTATCGCTTAAGCCTACTACCTTAAGATGCTCCGCAAAAGCGTAATGGCCCGTTAAAACGCCAGCTTTTGCGACTGGTATGATTAAGGTTCAATAGAGCATGCACTATTTCCTTCGAGTGAGGAGCTTTGAACGCATTTGTTTCGCTAAACCGTCGTAGCACTAAAATGTCATTCGTAGAGTTGATGTTAACTCCTAGGTAGATGAAATCCTTAACAACTGGATAAGTTTTGTCGGGATCCCAACGATGAATGCTACCATATGCGGCTTTAAAGTCGATGAAAAGGTGGTGGTTCTCGATTTGAAATTCATTGATCTTTTCCAGGAATTGCCGTAGTGTGAAGATTTGGTCTATTGTCACTGGTACGTGAAGATTAGCGTGTTGCAGAACGGCTTCAGACATTCACACAGTACGTTGGGTAGGAGTCAGATAATGCTTTTTAAACTGCCTTCACTCGGCTTCGAAACCATATGATTAAATGGATATCGTCCTACCTGGAACACAGTTTTTAAGGGCACTAAAAAAAAGTCCCTTTAGTGCGCGAAAATTATATAAAAAAAAGGTCCATCTTATCGGCCTTTTTTGACCACCTCTGTGGTTCCACAAGGTAGTGATCTAGGTCCCCTTCTCTTTATTCTAACAATAAACGACCTTGATCGAATCATTAAACATTCCGTCCTTTCGCTCTACGCTGATGATACTAAGTTTTGTATGCCCATATCTTTACCGCAAGGCTCTTGTCTTCTACAAGAAGATCTAGATACTTTTTCCACCTGATGCATCAAAAATGGCTTAGAGCTCAATTTCGACAAATGCCAGTCTATTACCTTTTCACGCGAGTTAAACAAGTCCCGTCCCACATATCTTCTTCATGGTCAACCTATATCCCTTGTTCAATCTCTTCGCGAGGGAGCTTAATTTTCGTTTACATTTTAACGAGATAATTCTTAAAGCCAATTCATCACTTGGCTTCGTTAAACGGTGGTCCAAAGAATTCTTTAACCCTTACGTGACCAGATCTTTTTACACTACCCTTGTTCGCCCGCTTCTTGAGTACGCCAGCCAAGGATGGTCCCCTTTTCATCAAGTCCATGTGTCCAGAATCGAGAGCTTCCAACGTCGCTTTCTACGATTCGCTCTTCGTGGTTTACCCTGGAACGATCATTTAACCTTACCTCCCTATCTTGACCGTCTTAAACTCATTAAATTGAATAGCCTTGAGGAAAGCAGAGACGCTGCAGACATAGTCTTCATTCATCGACTCCTCTCTGGCTCCGTTGACTGCGCGTCACTTTATAAGTCTATTCCCTTCAATACTAACCATCGTAATTTACGATTCCCTCATCTCTTCTATCTTCCGCCGCAGCGCACGTCCTATGGCTCCAATCAACCAATCTCCCGCATGCTTTTTGTTATAATAAACACGCACTAAAGGGGTTGGGACCCTTATAATGTATTAGCTACACAGCGCGGGCGTTAAGGAAATTAGGGTGAGAAGGAAATGCTGCGGAAGGTTAACGCAAACCTCAACGCCTTCGATTTCAATTGCAGCAGTCCCTGCCTTAAACTTGATCTTCTGCCACAATCTTAATCCCTAGCTTTTAATTAGATTTTAAGGCATATTACTAGCTTTTATTAAGCCAAATAAATGGGGATTGATTTTCAGTAGTAAGATACAATTGTTATCAAATCTCTGTGCTGTGCAATAAATATTGTAAACTATGTAATTTGTCCTTGAAACAATAAATGTATCTATCTATCTATCTAAATTATAATAATTATGCCCACCAAAATTAATTTAAATTAAAACCGGTTCAGGTCCTGAGAAGTCTTCCTCTGAGCCCTGTCTAGCAAATTCATCGGAGATCTCATTTCGTCTGATCCCGTTATGAACCTGGACCCAGATAAGCTTTCCGACCGAATTCGGAGAAATTTTGCTTTCACGAATTTTTTTTTCCAGCCGTCCACTTAACGTGGTAAGGAATGTAAGGTTATTCATTCAAAACAAAATAAATTTTTTTTAAAGGGTTGCGCAAGGCCTTATGCGAAGCCTGGCTGTTGCTACGGACGCAGACACTTCGCCCTCTCCACCTGCTCCTCACAGCACTTTTTTTTGATTAAAAATGAAATCCAAATCCCAGAGCACTTAGACTCGGTAAGGGTCCATTGTACTACCGGGCGGAAATCGTCTTTTCGGTGCAGAGGTTGGAGAAAGCAAGGTTTCATTCGTTTTCTTTCCATTAATGGGGGGCGTATGTTGTTGTTCCCCATGGGGATAGAACCTGCACCGCACGGGTCACAAGTAGACACACTAACCTCTAGATAGTCGCCACCTCGCAGCATAGCCCATAGCCATTAGGATAATATAAGTCTCCGTTTGGAAGACTGGCGCATGTTTGCCTAACGAGAAAAAAGTCTTACAGATAAATTTTGGTAAGGCCTGTACAACTCCGGATGGATACTTGGATAAGAAAAGTATAAGAAAGCTTGGGAGGTTTTGTTACGAGGTATCTTCTTAGCAAAACCAATTTGTGTCTCGAGGCAGAATGCAGGATTTGTCTGTAAGGAGATAAACTGTGCGTTATATCCTCCGCAAAGAAGTCCTTGCATCAATATAGTTAATACAATCTGCTATTGAGGACTAACTCACCTTTATAAGGGAGCTGGTGTGTATATTGAGATAATTTAGCCCTCGATACAAAATAATGTTTCAGCCATACCTTCCAGACATGCCTCAAAAAATCGTCTCAACTGCACATTCTCATTCGGCCGCAATAGCAATGATTGCGATGAATCCTTCTGAGTCCCTATCTGATTCTTCTCTACCACCAAAACTAATTTCGCTCATATCGTGTGTCTGGGTGCTAACTTAAGTGCTAGATACACACAATCGTAGCCTCGTAATAAAACATAAAATTGCCCAGAGCGCTCTTATAGTTCTCCTCTTCGCTCAGAATAAGCCAGTCCACTTCAATGCAGACTTCAAAGAGTAGGTACACCCCATTCCATCCGAAGGAAAGTTTGTATTTTCCTTTTCCTTGAAAATTGGCTGGAAAATGGCAAATAAAAGCTTTCCTCAAACATCTTGTTAAGCATCACACAGTTGAGTTAACTAAAACCCACAACTATAGTCAAATAGCTCGTGTTCCTCCTAATTCGCCCGGGGAAACAAGTCGAAAACGTCTCTCAAACAGGCCATGCATCTGCTAGCGGCGCTACTACACGAATATTAGTGCCGCTATATCCGACCGAATTATGCTGTTGCCACTGTTTTGAAGCACATGTACTCCTCTCGCAATTAAACTCATATTTCCAACACCCGCAGAAGAACGACGCTGCAGATGTAAGTTCGCAAATCATCGCCTTTGGAAGGATAATTAAGAAAATCCATTCTCAACTTCTTCGCTTCTCAGTGGCGCATATTTTGCCTCAGCTCCAGTCAAGTGTCGTTGGTTGTTAAGGCAGCGCGGAGACTTCAATTGAATTGGATGTGTGGTGCATCTCTGGGATTATGCATGCACAGATAAAATGTACAAACCTATCAAAGCTACGACACTATCAGACATCAAACATTATGGGCTTTGAATTCCTTGCGCAGGGAGGCATTCCGAATATTTGGGTCAGTCAGCATCAGCATTATCCAGCTCAACTCTATACACAATATCCTCCGGCGGAGGATAAATCTTTGTTCATCTCATCTCGAACGCAGAAGGGTGTGTTCATGAATTTGTTTCTCTCGTTTTGCTCATATTTTCAATGTAAATGTGTGTGCCACTGAATGATATCAGAATAACTATGCTCGACTGTCGGCTACACGACGGCGAACATAATTCGGTGTACGAAAGTACTTGGAGTTGTTAGTCAAGCGAAAACAAGCACAATTTACTCGCATTCGCACTCACAGGAGATGTGAGTTGTTAGACGCCTGCTGCTGATGTGTATTGTACTCGTACTTTTCGGATCGAATAATGTTGAGCAGGACTACATTGTCACTTGTGTGTAAGTTTGAGAATTTCTTTTATAAGTTTGACTTAAAAATGTCGTGGATGAAGTTTTGTTCGTTTCTGTCGAATGGAAGTTCGAGTTTTGGATTGGGTTTGTTTTTAGTCCAAACGCATTAACTTTGATAACAAGGATTCAGGGGGAGCACTGAGATTTTGAAAAACCAAGTTGCTACGAAATATTCACGTCCTGTGTTTGGTTTTCTTCAACTGTGAAAGTTTTGTTTTTTTTCTTGATTGATGGAAATAAGAAGCGAGATCTGTCAGGACTGCATATACGAGTTGATCATTCAAGTATCGGTCAGATGAAGGAAGTATGTTGTTAGGGAAAGTGCCCGCTGATAGTGGGATGTTGCCATTCTGATTGGCAATAACTCAATTTATTCACATTGAATCAGTGCCGACCGACTCTTGCTTCACTTCTGAGACCGATAACCCCATAAGGCCTATGGTGTAGCGTTTTTTAATCATTCGAAACTGGAAGTCATATTTTGGCAAAAAAAGAAAATTCTAGAAAATGTAACACCCCCCTAGTAAAGGGTTTTTTAATAAGGACATAACAGTTTCGTATTTTAATAAAAACGCACCCTTGGTTTATGATCTGCCAATGTCAAAACGTCAGTCAAGGTTTACATTTCATGGTGAAGTTTATTATTTATTTATTTATTTATTTTTTCATTATTCTTGTTTACAGCTATGAATTTAACAATTTTAGCAACTATATATTTAATTAAACCTATAAAATAGCAGTAATAGAATAGTAAGTAACATTTTTATTTATAGAAACAGAGATAATGTTACTTTAACCAGTAGTTATTCTTTTGTGGGGTGAACACTGAGCAATTTAAAATAAAAAGAGCGGGCAAAAAAATAAAAAGAATTGAAAATTTATACATAAAAGAGTTGTATCAAAGTTATAAGGGTACAGAAGTTGGCAAAAGTTTGAATAGTTTATAATGTCAAGAGAACAGAGAAAGAAAAAAAAGAAAATAAAGAAACATTTATACATTTAAAGCAAGTGACTCTATGACTTCATAAATATAAATAAATAATCAAGCAAAACTAAACAATATAGCGCAGCAAAACTTCAACTTCATTGTGATCGAAACCAAGGAGCCAAGATTTTAATTTACTTAAGAAGGAGAAAAGAGTTCTTATAATTCGTATATCTGCAGGGAGTCTGTTAAACAACTTCCTGGATATAATTAAGTACGAGCTCCTAAAATTTGTTGTGCGAAAGGCCGGGGTGGCAACCTGAGTTTGGTAATTGCTGCGTAAGTTCTATGTGTCAAAAATTGGACTCTGCATATAACCACCTCTAACAAGGAAAACCTTTAGCACCCTATAGTAAAATAAATGTCTAATAGGAAGTATGTTTGTAATTCTAAAA
Organism: Portevinia maculata; assembly: GCA_949715645.1. Classification (NCBI taxonomy): domain Eukaryota; kingdom Metazoa; phylum Arthropoda; class Insecta; order Diptera; family Syrphidae; genus Portevinia; species Portevinia maculata. The sequence continues at coordinate 101,542,846 of OX454528.1, forward strand.
AGTTCCATAGAATGAGCTAAACGGGCAGCGTTACAAATCTTTCTTATAGCTGATTTTTGCAACACAGCTAATTGCTGTATCTTATATCTGCTAGCACCCCCCAACAGCTTATACCATATTGCAACTTAGAATGGAATATTCCGTAATAAATTGTTTTCAAGGTGTTGTTAGAACAAAATCTTCTTAGTTGATAAAAACTGCGAATCACAGAGAGCAGATATTGCTTAAGATTTGAGATATGCACAGACCAACTCAGACTTCTGTCGATTGTAACACCTAGATATTTAAATTGGGTTACGGTTTCAATCTTAAAGCAATTTGCGTTACAGTTAACACTAGCGTTAAATGAATTATTAGGGCCTGAGTCGAAACAATTACAATTAAACAATTTGAACTTTACGCAATTTGAGGCATGAAATACAATATCGATGTCAGGAATCACATCATTACTGAGACTAAAAAACATAAGTTTGGTTTTCTTACTGACTACTAACTTATGTTGAGCAAACCATATTCTTGAAAGGCTTACGTCAAGATTTAAGTCAGCCACTAAATTGAGGCTGTTGACTGACTCATACGCTATACCCAAATCATCAGCAAAAGCCTTAACCTTACCCACCAAAGGCAGTTCAAATATAGAGTTGATGTAGATCAAAAATAAAATTGGCCCAAGAACAGAGCCTTGGGGAACACCAAGGCAGATTCCCTTTGCGCTACTTAGACTATTTCAGATTTTAACTTTTTGCTTTCTATCCCTGAGGTAAGACGCGAACCAATCATAGAAAAAACCACGGAAACCAACATTATACAATTTTCCTAAGAGAATATTGTGATCAACCATATCAAAGGCCTTGGTTACATCAACAAAGAGCCCAGCACAGCATTTTTTTGCGTCCAATCCTTTCTGTACCAGGCAGCAGAAATCTACCAGAGCATCTTCAGTAGATCGACCAGCCCTAAAGCCGAACTCCTTCGAACTGAAGAAGTTAATTTTATTTAGGTATTTTAAGACCCTATTCTTAACTGCTTTTTCAAATACCTTTGAAATAGAAGGCAATAACGAAATTGGCCTATAATTATTTTTTTCTTTTTTGCTTCCCTTTTTAAAAAGAGATTTTACGTTAGCACATTTAAGCTCTTCTGGGAAAATTCCAGACATGACACTGAGATTTAAAAGATGTGCCAAAACATCAACTATATTGGGAGCAATTATTTTAAGAATAAGGTTTGAAATACCGTCGATACCGCATGAGTTAGAATTATTCAACGAGTTTATAATTTTTAATATTTCAAGCCCCGAGATGGTTTCAAAGTAGAAACTATTTCTGTTAAAAGTAGAATCCCTTACGCCCCATTCGGCCAAACAACTACAATTGGAGAAGGCTTCGTATGGGGAGGACACTTGCCCAATAGAGGCAAAGTAATCATTAAATTTGTTTGCAACTGCAATCGGATCAGATATAGTGACATTACCATCTGTTATTGTAATACAGTTATCGTGGTTACAAACATTGCAGTTGACAATGCTATTGATTAGTTTCCACTCTTTTTTCAGGTTCCCTTGTGCCATTCTCATTTGGTTATGATAAGTTCGCAAACGACCATCATTAAAAATTACGGTGCCGTGAAATAAAGTAGATGGAAATAATGTCGAAATTCACCATTTTATTTCCAATTATGTAATAATATCGAATATGATTTCGGAGATCGACCTTATTCTACTTGAGATTTCGCATCTCATCCCATAAACAGTGTAATGCCTATGATGGGGAAACCCCCGGCGCAGGGACATAAGTCCCGAAGACATAAGTCCCGAATTCATTTTTCGGGACTTAGGTCCCACTTAAGTGGGTTATAAGTCCCGAAATTAATTCGGGACATAAGTCCCCTGCTTCGGGTCAGTGTTTGATTTGGAGTAGGTGCGAGGTTTTCAGGGGTGCAAAATCTGAAAACAGTTAGGAATCTTTATATGATTCGATTCGGCTTTATTTCACTTTGGCAAAGTGAAGTAAAACCGAACATGGAAATTCGGGGTTATTTCGCTTTCATAAAGTGAAATAACGTCGAATTTTGGAATTCGGCGTTATTTCAATCTACTTTATTTCACGGCATCAAAAATTACTACCAAAATTCTGAGTCGGTGTTCGCAACTTTAGGAGCGCTTCCTCCAATTTTCGACTTAATAATCGTCCCACCAGACAGGCGGTGCGTGCTAAAATGTAAAAAAATATATTAGTCATTAACGACCCATACAGGGAATAAAACCTATCTTCTCCAACCATTTACTTCTGCGAAGTAGAAGGGAACCACAATTTTAAGCCGAATCCGAAAGGCAATTTGAGAAGCTTCTCAAATATGCGTTTTTGAACAGAAAGAAATCCATATGTGCTCCAAGATAATCCATTGCATCCACAAAAAAAAAGACCGTTTGGTGTGGACTTCCTGCCAGAGTTCTATGACTATGACGAGAATTGGATGCACTTGACATCAGTGATATGTGGGTCCAACTAGATGGTGCCACATGCCACACAGCTGGCCAAACAATTGATCTATTGAAGGGAAAATTTGGCCATCGTGTAAAATCGAGAAATGATCAAATGTCCACCTCGCTCATGCGATTTAACGCGAGTCGTTGGGATTTCTTTTTGTGGGATGACATTTAGTCGTTGGTAGACCGGAATAATGTTGAACACGAAATTGCCAACGTTCTTGTCGCCACTTGAGGAAGTGTGGTGCAAAACTGGTTTCAAGGAATCCAATGCTACAAACGTACTCGCAGTGACCATATAAACGAGTTCGAATTCCATAGTTAAATTCAACATGTAGGTCCTACATCTGGAATAAATTTAAGTCCGATATCTCAGTTATTCTGTGATCTATTTCAATACAAAACCCGATACTTACAGGTTTTCAATTCAGAGGATGCTCAAAACTACCAAACTACAATATGTAGGTACCTAGTCAAGGCGGCAGAAGTTGTCATGATTCTCAGACTTTACAAGTCGTCAAATGAAATGAAATAACAGAATACAGACCCATCTTTCTGTTCTGATTCATATCAAAATGTTTGAAAAACTTTTGTTAAAAAGTGTAAAAAGATTAGGTGCGGCGGATGAATTCGACGGTGCCGTCGACAGTCAAGATGGCAGGTACCTTGCATGAGCTACTTCGACTTTTTTGGAACTGAAGTCAGTAAGAAATGTTCAAGGTATAGTCAGGGCGTTGAAAAAGAGATGGTGGTGGATGAACCCTCTATGAGCCGACGGCAGCTCCCACATTCCCGAAAAGAGTTACTGGCACCGCTTTCCTAGGGTCAAAACAAGGGCCTGGCCCACCAGGTTGCGGGTTATGAGAGAGACACAAGAAGCCTCGGATAACGAATACGCTGAAATGACCACCAGACCCGGGACGTTAACGGACTATGGTATGGGAGTGTACACCTGGAACGAGCGGACGCTGCATACCCAGATGCTACTCAAAAACTTGAGTCTGTCTGGACAAATTACGACATTTATTAAAATAAAAATAAATAGGAGGCATTAACGGTCCATACAGGGCCTAAAACCTAGCTTCTCCAACCACTTGCTTGTGCGAAGGGGGAGGGACCTACAAAAAAAATATTTTATACATCTTTCAATAGTCTCGGCTTAAAACATACAGATAAATAAGTTGTTCAGGAGGAAGGATCACAATGATATTCCTTGTGTCCGAATCTCGCAGACAACAGAGAACAGACAGACAGCACTGACTGCTGGTGAACAATCCTGTTCCTGCTGTTTACCAATGCGCTGAATGATGCACTTTATCCAGCGCATTGAAAGGTAGCATTGGTACAACCAAAACCAATCCCGAAAAAGGGTAAAGATAGGACGAACCCTGCCAATCTCCGGTCGATTAGTCTGGTTCCGAATATTAGTAAGGTCTTTGAAAAGGTTGTCAATAGAGCCCTGTTGAAGTGGGTCGAGGACAAAAACATCATTCCAGACAACCAGTTTGGTTTCAGGGCGGAGCATGACACTATTCATGCCGCGTCGAAATTGGGTTCCGACATTCACTGAAAAAAATGCAAGAACCAATGCAAGGGTGGTTGTCTGATTAATTTTTGGAAGGCTTTCGACAACGTATGGTTAGAGGGACTCTTCTAGAGGTGAACCAGGCGGGGGATGCACAAATCTTCGCTATATGTAATTTATAATTTACTTATGGGAAAGAAGTTCGTTGTCAAATTTGGCAACGTGCCTTCGAGCTGAGTCTTTGCATTCTCCGATCCTCTTTAAAATTTACACGAGTGATCTGGTAGGTTCACTCAGACATGCTATAGCGTATGCCGACGATTTGATATCATATAGATCAGGTCACAAAATCGATTTCATTAACATTCTTTTGCAGCGTGACTTCGATCAAATTAAGGAATATTGCGACGACTGGAAGAGAAAATAAAGGCTAGGGCCTCTAGGGATACCAGAAAAAAATTTGAAGAAATTGCTCATTACTGGACAAAATGGGCAGCCATTGGGAACGAGAAGCGTAGTTTGATATTTGGGTATCTGGCTTGACCAGTATTCGTATTTCGATACACATATAGTTGCTTGTGTTGCTAGGGCCAAGAAGGATTATGCTCTGACAAGCAGACTATTTCGTAGCAGTCAACTTGATTCCAGAGTGAAGGTCATATGCTACGTAGCTCTTATAAGGCAGATCATCGCTTATGGTTGTCCATTGTGGTTTAATAAAGCGCCTAGTTTTATGGAAAACGGGTTTTGTGGAGACAATGTCTTAGGGCATGAATCCGACTGTTCCGAACGCCTAAATCCAACTATGTATATGAAATACTATACCACCAAAGTAGGGTGGTGATGGTGTAGAGGTTAGTGTGTTGGCTTGTGACCCGTGCGGTGCAGGTTCAATCCCCATGGGAAACAACAACATACGCCACCCATTCTCCAGACTCTACACCAAAAAGAGGATTTCTGCCTGGTAATACAATGGACCGTTACCGAGTCTGAGTGCTCTGGGAATTGGATTTCCTTTTTTCAATAAAAAAAAAAACAAATACCAACAAATTCCTATACGATGTGGCTCAGTTGAGTAGGATCGACAATTTAGTCATTAAGGTGACTCGAAGGAACGTTGCAAGGGCGATGGCCAGCGACAAGAGTCTGATCTTCGAGGCTTACTACCCCAATGAAATGTACATAGACAGTACGCTCCGGTCTGGCTTTATCCCCTCGTAGGCATTACCAGCGCTACCGCAAAGCGAAAGATAAGCGGCTCATCCGCGGCGGGGACGTCTCCAACGCTCATGAGCTCCTCCGTTTTAGTACCGCAATAGCGGAGAGGAATAAATTCGATACGGAAAAGCGATTGGCCGAATTTTGGTGACTTGTTGAAGGGGGAGTGGTCAACGTGACCCTCCAAGACGGTGCGTTACTCTAAGTAACATCCTCTTAGCTTATAAGTTGGACTGAGTAAGCTTGGACGTTTTAGGGAGAAGCCGGGTTCGTCAACTTGTAGTGGTGCTTCCGGGAGGTGACTGACGCTGTAAGGCTTCAGTCGGCTAACTGCGGCGCGTGTGGATGTTGACGACTGCTAGGCGCTCAGAAAGCAATTAGGATTTGAACCACTTCTTGCATAAGGTAACCAGTGCTCAGAATCCCAATTATAGTTAGAATACGTTAAGTAGTTTAAGTAAGTAGAATAGGTAATTTTTAATTTGTTTTACATAATATATAAAATTTAAATAATCATGCCGAGTTTTAAAATTTTTTCTCGATGAATATATATGTAAGATTAGTTCGTAAAATAGTTTTTAGGCCGAAAGGCAATAATTAGAAGATATTGTTAAATTTAGAGCGTCCGCATAAGGAACAATAATCTAGAATTAGTATCCTGTTAATTTTAAGTTAGATGTAATAATTTTTGTCTAGTATGTTAGTTGACATTTAAAAAGCAATAAAAAATTAATTTAAAATTAAAAAGTCGGCTAAAAACAACTCAATATCGATAAGTTCAAAATTTGGTTTTGGACTTAATTGCATTGGACCTTATTTGATGGCGCCAAATTGTGTCCAACATATCATTCTCTATTCGAAAAATTGCATCATTCTCTTCTCCGCTTCATATTTCAGATTTTATAAAGTTTTTGTCGCTCTTCCGTACAAAGCACACCGCCGCGCGATTTACGTAATTGGGAGACATAATTTATTGAACTTCTCTACAGTCGGTAATATATACCTCATGCTCGGATTCTTTTCTTTTCTTTCTCTTTAGTAAACCAAAGTGAAAGAGAAAGGCACAACATGAAAGTACCCCAATTTTCATTCTTTTTGATCAACAACTACATGAATAATTTATTTTCACGGTATCTGTACTCCCGCGTCCCACGGTTGATTGTCTTATCCCTCTCCTTGAGGGTACAAGAAAAATACAATTTTCATTACCTACAGGTAGTAGAGAAGGCCACAGTTCATAGATAAGCAAATTTCGTGTTGTCTTTCTCTGAAAAACTTTTCCTATCTCTGCCTATGGACAGATTTTTGTTTGACTCAAGCGTATTTGTTCTTTCGCTTCAAATCTTTAACCAACCTTTGACCAATGTATACCCAAGAATTTGCCATCTTTTTAATGGGGAATTTCAAAATGCCGACACTTTTTCTTTCAACTGTTTTCGCTCTCTGTGCTTCCGTTTTCAACGCTGAATTATGTGACCACCAAAAAGTGTTCGTGGGAAAACTCCCAGAAAATAGTTTATTGCTGTGAAAACTTTCCGCCATCAGCAGCAAGCACCCGTCCCGTTTGGAGCTTTTGTTTAAGTTACAAAGTTTCTCTTTTTTCCTATTTCTTCCTGTATCAGTTTACCAGAATTTTTGACTAAAAAATAAACCAAGGAAAGCAAACAAATTTGCTCTTGGTCTTGGATGCATAATAATTTGAACAGTTGCCATTGCCATAGTGACGCCGCAACCAGGGAGCGAATGCTGAAAAAAAGAAAAAGCCACAACACGACAAAGTTGGACTTGAAGTCGAAAAAATACTTTTCAGACTTCAACAATGTCCCGCCAAAAAATGCGAAAAATAACACATATAGAAATTCTCAGCTGGATGTTGATACATGTTTGGCAATGCGACGAAACTCGGCGCAGCCCATGACAGTCAATTGTTTGGATATTCAAAATATATTTCCCAACCAAATGAGCGTGGGAAAGGTACTCTCCAGCGACCTTAATTTGTTTATAAACAAGAAAGCTGAACAAATAACAACACAAGCGAAACAAATGAAAATGTAAATGTTAAGTTTCCATTAGTGATTGAGATATGGATACCGGGAGTAATTGTAGATACAACACAACACTGCCATACACGGGTACCGCTGGTATGCAAATTCGTGGTAGCAACAATGTGATTAAGGTCGAAAGCACCATTAAGGTGCTTTCACAGGCCATTACGACAAAAAACAATTACAGCGCGAAACAGTTATGTACATATATTTTTCTACCCGTAATTGTTATTGCAGTGAAAAATCCTTTTGTCAGGTTGTCGTGACGTGAGGAGGCAAGGCGTTGGGCGCCATTCCATACATTTCGAATGAGATTTCGTTGTCATCGTCGACGTCGAGTTATCCTGGCAAAAATAACTTTGCTCCACTCTAAATGGATTGCGTGTTGTGTAGCTGTTGATGTGTTTATACGTTATCGGATGGATTGAGGGGGAGGGTTAGTTTATCACAACCATTACAGCACAGTAACTGTGTTCGATTCAGCGAAACAACTTTAGTTCAAGATTTATTAATCTGGAACGTTTAGAGTAACACTATCTCAGTTTAAGTGGTTTCTGAGTAATTCTAATGTGATGTGCTTTATTTTAACTGTTATTGGTTTGTAATTATTGGCGAAAGTAATTGCAGTTGTTATTTTTGGCTTTGAGATAATATTAAGATTGTTGAAAGTTAGTTTGCAAGTTGCGTGGGTAACCGGAATGAGAAAAATAATTGTGTATGGAAAGGAAATGTTGGCTGGTAATCCTTGTCCTTGGAGCTCAAAGAGTCATTTAAAACTTTTTGAGGATGTACGTATGAGTAACGCGGTTCGTTTATTCTCTTTTGTATGGCAAATTTAACAATGTTTCGCTTCAGTGCTCAGTACCTACTCATTTTTCAAGCAAAGTTTCTGTGCTGCTTATTTACTCACTACTTGTATTCAGACCAGGAGGATTAGGTAAATGAAGATCTATGACAGTTTTTGTTATAAAAACTCTTTTTATTTATTAAAAAAGTTTTTTTTGGTGTATGGGTGTACGATTAGGGTAGGCCCTGATCAGCGTAACCTAGTATCCACCTGGTCAGATCGGCACTGACCTGACTTGCTAAGCTTGTAAGTTCAAGAGTTGTGCATATATTGAGCGGGTAACCGGAACGAGACAAATCGTCGTCTTTCTATGAAAACTCCCTAAATCCATTTTATAGGTTTTGAGATAATTGCATTTGAAGTTGATAATCAATATTAAAAATCCGAAAATGTTCGTAAGTGTTCGATCTTGGGTTTCGCATATATAAGGAACTTTGGGTAACCATTAACAAATAAAATATTTTGGAACTGGTTAGCCCGGAAAGGATTAAATAGGTAAAATTGACTTAGGGAGTTTTCTCTGGAAGAAAACACGAGAACTAATGCATTAACTTTACTATTTTTATTATTTAGGTAAGTCATTACAATGACGAAAAAAACAACCTATTTTATTATTGTTAAGAAAAATTATTGAATATTTTTATATAAAAAATATCACACCAATTCAGTCTCGAAAAAGATTTAGGAAATAGTACAAGAAATTTAAAAGTAATTTAAAATTAGGGAACTCAAGTTAAAAAATAAAATTTAAATAAGAAGTGAAAATAAGTAGATAAACGTTTTAAAAAAAGGCTTATTCCTCTTTATCGTTGCTGCTCTCAACTGTTGCCTCAGGAATCCGATCTACTAATGGAGGGTGGATACTGTTAGGGATTACTATCCATGAAATTCTTCTGGAATAATCCCGCTCTCCCACAAACGCAACAAGTCTCGTGTTTTTGGGATGATATTCGCAGTGGCTCATTGCGGAGTGTTTCTATTTTCAATTTTTTTTGGCCTTCCTCTTCCACTGACAATTATAGTTGCATAGGGGCTATGGTGGTCATATCGGTATTGCAATGTACCTCAGCAACCTTTCAAATACTTAAAGCTTTTTACTTTAAGCCAGTTCACTTTTCTTAAGCGTTGTTGTGGCTAGTGATGAAATATTGAGGAATTCTTTAACCTCAGTAACAGCTCAGTAACTTTATATTCGCTATTTTTCTTTTTTCCTCTTTTGGAACGAGCAAGGCGAAATACTTTTAGCCAGTCATGCATTGTGTAAACTGATGCATACTTTTTTTGTGACTTAATTGCACATTCCATCATTGAGTGGCCCGATTCTAGAAACTTTTGTTCTATCCCCTGAACGTGAATCGAATCTTCTTGTAGACAGAAAACAAGAATAGCCACCACATTCTGGTTGCGGTTTTGGAAACCACAAGTGTCCGAAAACAGAGAAACTGATTTGATGTAGTCCGACAGTTGATGAAGATATTTGTACAAGCATAACCCAATTTCAGCACTTCCTCTTTTTCCGTCAATCTCTGTCCAGGCATAGCAATACGCGTTGTTAGGAGCAGCACCCTCATAAATCGTGAGATTATAACAACAGAGCTTTCGACTATAGTACATAGGTGACACGTCACTACCTGCAATTTGGAGAACACTTTGAAGGTCAAAAGTGGCGGTTACAAACGACTTCTCTCGGCTAGCTAGTTCCTTATCATTAGCTTTGCTGGAAACAGATTCTTTTTCACGTTCTTTGTGCATAGAATATTTGGTTTCCAGTTTCTGTTTGCTGTCATTTTTCGCAAAAAAATATTTGGCACAAACCGCACAATGATCAATGATTAGCAATTTTCAACTGAGAATCAAGGTACTTTCTTTGCGAAGATTTTCTCCAAAAATGGGACTCCATCGCTGGAAATCTTTCAATGTGCTTATTTACTGCAATTTTATCGGCTTCTGTTGTTTTTATTCCTGGAGCATGGCGGCCTCGTTTATCTAATCCCCCAAATATACCGGTTACTAAGTTTGCTCCTTTGATAGCAGATCTAAGAGGTCCATCGTTAATCGATAACGTCCTAAGGAAAAAGTTGCAGCAAGTTGTTTATGCCTTAAATAAAACTACAGCTTTCCTTTGATACCCATTCACAAGAGAATATAGATTCAACCGCAATTCTGTTTAATATGACGTTTCTCAATCGATTATACAAGGTGGCGCAAAAGTTGTCATCTGTTTACTTCACAAATGTCAAAGTAAAATTGACATTTGCCGCTATTTGCAAAAATTATAGCATCTTCCGATAGGGTTTTCAGCCCTTGGGTGGCCTTAGGCAATTCTGTGTGCCAATGTTCTAAATGATCCACGACGTTTGACATCTATCCTATGTAGTTTTCAGTCGGATTGGTGAACGCCACTGGGTGATGACTTTTGCGCCACCTTGTAGTAGGCTAAGTGAATTTCAACTAACAAAAAACTGCAAAACGTTTGCAAGTCAAAACCCCCATGTCCATTTAGGGAGTTTTCACTGACAAGAAATTCAAAATGTTTTGATTTAGGGAGTTTCCATTTTGTATAATTTATTAATAGAGATACTAAGGACTTAGGGAGTTTTCACAGAACACAGATATTGTTATTTGATTATAGATGGTGTATTTATCTCAGTTTTGAGAAAAATGGACTTAGGGAGTTTTCATAGAACGACGACGAAATAGTATATGAAACAGAAACGTTGGCTGGTCCTTGGAGCTCAAAGCTTAATTTAAAATATTTTAAGGATGTACGTATGAGTAATGCAATTCGTTTATTCTCTTCACGAGGATATTTTAGTAGTGCAAATTTTACAATGTTTCCCTCCAGTGCTGTGAACTCATTTTTCAAACAAAGTTTCTGTGCTGCTTATCGCTACTTAATCTCATTTCACATTTTATTTATTTACTAGCGGACCCGGCGAACTTCGTCTCGCCCCAAATTTAACGCCTTCAGATAAACTCCAGAGTGATAATAACAGATAGTTCAAATGTCGATGTGATTTATTTAAGTGGAATCGAAATCAGTAGAGAGCGATATGATATACAGTAAAACCTGCTAATCGGGACTCTCTATAATCGGATCACCTCCTATTCGGACCGCACGTTATGCATTCCCTGCTATTTTTCATACAAATTTCCCTCTATAATCGGGACACCTACTAATCGGACCACGGACCACTAAAATAACATGCGTTGCCTAATGTATTGTCCTGCCTAATTGGACCAAGCGTAGGAAATACGAAATATGCATGCATTGCATTTGGTTTTTTTTCGAATTTTTCATACCGTTTAAAAAGCCGCCGGTTACTTTGTATAATTTCTGAATTTCCCAAAGTGTGTATGTTTGTTGGCAAATGAAACAATTTGACTTTATTATGTTACTTATAGGCAGAGGTTCGTCAGTCAGTTCAATTGATTTGTTAAAGGTTATTGTTTTCGATCAATAAAGTGATACGTTTAAAAAAAAAGCAAAAGTAAAATGAGTAAACGAAATAACAGTGAGGTTGATCTGGAAAAAAGGTTGAAGTTATAAAGTGTTTCGAAGATGAACATTTGTCTCGGAGACATCTTGCAGAGAAATTTAATTGCAACAAATCCCAAATCCAAAGAATTTTGACAGCGAATCAGAACCGTATGAAAAATTTGTTGCTTGAAAAGAAAACATATTACAACAGGTGTACCATTTGCTGAAATTGATGATCTGTCATTCAAATGGTTTTGCTTATCTAGACAAAAGAATGTGCCAATATCTGGTACAATTCTCCAAGCAAAGGCATTGGCTATAGCTACAAATCTGAAAATTGAAAATTTTATTGCTTCACATAGATGGCTTGAGGCATTTTAAAAGCGACATAACATTGTACATACATATTTAAAATTCTAATGCCCAATTTCACAGTGGCAGCTTAAGTATCGATCCAAGGATAAACTCAGGATTAGCACAAATTTGGTTTCCACAGTGCAGGTTTAACGATAAACTTCACTTAAATATTGGTTTAAGTTAAGCCACCAACTTCCGTGGCTTAAGTATCGATCCAGCGAATACATAATTGCCATTGGTGCAATAAGATAATATTCATCCCAAAATACTTTGAGAAAACCTAAATATGCAACCATATATTATGTTTGGCAATGCTGTTCAAACGAAATGTCAAATGAATTTTCCTAAAGAGGAAATGCTACAGAGTAATGTCACATTAATCTTCTTGCTCAGTTGAAAACAAATATCTAGAAGTGTTTGCCTGTTTTTCATAAGTTTAATTAAAGTTAAGTATGGAAATAATAGACTCGGATCAAGAAAATATAAGTGACGAGGAAAACTACTACTTAGTTGTTGTGCGTATCCCAAGAGAACGATTTTTTCGAATGCGATCGAATCATTTTAACATCTGGGACGATGTCGACTTCTACAGAAGATTCCGAATGTCCAAAGTGTCAGCCCTTCGTGTATTAGAGGAAATACGCCCTAACATTGAACATGCAACGACTTGGTAAATATTAAAAAGAATATGAATTTATCGTTTTAACAAATATGTATTTTTTTTTTGTTTAGGAATAGTTCTTTGAATCCAGAATGTATGCTACTGCTGACATTGCGATTCTATGCAAGTGGAGGGATGCTGATATCCGCTGGAGACTTTAGTCGTGTTTCCGTATCATCAGCATGCAGAGTAATAAAAAAGGTGTCACACTACATAGCTCTATTGCGAAGTTGCTACGTTCAATTTCCATCAACAGTTGAAGAAATGACGAAAAAGAATGCTGACTTTTATAGAATTGCTTCGTTTCCACGCACACTCGCAGTTTTAGATTGTACACACATTCGCATACAGTCACCAGGTTTGTACGAGGGCGGGTCAATAAGTCCGTGACTTTTGGAATAAAACACAGATTTTTTGATAAAAAAATAATTTTATTTTTCAACGTAGTCTTCCTTGAGCTCTATAAACTTTGTCCAACGCTTCTCCAATTTTTTTATCCCTTCCAAAAAAAATGATTTGTCGAGGTCCTCAAAATAGGCCTTTATTTGCGAGATGACTTCATCATTGGAGTCAAATCTTTTTCCACCAAGCCATTTCGTCAGGTTTGGGAACAAGAAGTAGTCGCTCGGAGCCAAATCTGGAGAATAGGGTGGATGAGGGAGCAATTCATAGCCCAATTCATGGTTTTTTGCCATGGCAACTGCACATGTGTGCACCCTTGCATTGTCTTGGTGGAAAAGAACTTTTTTCTTGGCCAAATGAGGTCGGTTTTTTTTCAAATCGTCATTGAATCGGTCCAATAAGTTGGCATAATATTCCCCATTGATTGTTCTTCCCTTTTGAAGGTAGTCAATGTGGATTATCCCGCGTGCATCCCAAAAAACAGTCGCCATAACTTTATTGGCTGACAAACCCACCTTGGCCTTCTTTGGCGCCGATTCACCCTTAGAAACCCACTGTTTTGACTGTTGTTTGGTCTCTGGTGTGTTGTGATGGATCCATGTTTCGTCCACGGTTACAAAACGGCGCAAAAACTCCTCCATATTGCGATTAAACAACGCCAAACCTTCCTGTGAAGTTGTTACACGATTGCGTTTGTGGTCGACTGTGAGCAAACGCGGCACCCATCTTGCGGAAAGCTTTCTCATGCCCAAGTGATCATTCAAAATTGAAACCACTGAGCCATGCGAGATCCCTACGGCTTCCACAATCTGTCGCACTTTCAATCTTCGGTCGGCCAACACCATATCGTGAATTTTTTCGATTGTTTCGGGTGTAGAGACCTCAACTGGGCGTCCAGGACGTTCGGCATCTTCAGTGCTTGTACGGCCACAACGAAATTCAGTAAACCACTTTTTTACCATTGAAATCGATGGTGCAGAGTCCCCATAGTATTTTTCAAGCTTAGCCTTGGTCTCGGTAAAGGTTTTTTTTCGCAAGAAATAATGCTTAATAAGCACACGAAATTCACTTTTTTCCATTTGCTCCTCAAATTAGTGAGTAGTCTGATAAAAATAGCTATCAAACACAAACTAACTGACGCAGCAAGTTTAAATTTTGACAGGAGTCAACTGACAGATGCCTGTTGACAGGAGCAGTGTTGCTGTTTCAGTAAAGAGGTCAGAAATTCAAAAAGTCACGGACTTATTGACCCGCCCTCGTATATTTAATATTCTGGGTTTTTTTTTATTTTATCTGTTTACTATTAAAAGGCAGGCTAAACGGAGAAATATTCAGGAATCGAAAAGGATTTTTTTCCTACAATGTTCAAACCCTGTGCGATGCAGACTTAAAAATCGTGGATATAGTTGCGAGGTGGCCGGGATCATCACATGATTCAACAATTTTTAACAACTCTAGAATAAGAGCAAGTTTCGAAAGCGGTGAATTTGGAAACAACATTATTATTGCTGACGGTGGATATCAATGCAGGAGGTATCTAATGACACCTTTAAGGAATTGCAACCGACCAGAAGAGAATCGCTACAACCAATCGCTGATTCAAACACGTAATTGTGTTGAACGGTCCTACGGGGTATGGAAGAGACGATTTCCAGTCCTTGCAACTGGTCTGAGACTAAAAAATCAAACGGTGCAGAGTGTTATTGTAGCAACTGCAGTGCTTCACAACATTTGCTGCATGAATCGGGATGCAGAGCCGCCACCATTGGATGACCATTTGTTGGAGCGCATTGAGTACATAAACAATGTCGAAGTTCCACTGGCTGTTGGAGAAGGAAACACAGCGGTTAGAAACGTTTTAATTAATGCTTATTTTTCGAATATGTTAAATGAAAACCAATGACGCAATTAAAAATAAAGAAAACATAAGTTCAATTGTATTTTTATAGTTTTTTTTTTATTTTTTAGTTTAATCACTTTTCAGGACCTGGCAATGGGAGTAGCTGTGACTCTAGCACCTTTATTTTTAGTTCATGCTCTCTTGCCATGTATTCAATTTCGAGCTTATGAACTTCGCGGTTATGATGAAGTTTCTCTTCGGCTATTTTAATTTTTATCTCCGCTAGCTCTTCCCACTTCTCACCCGCTGTTGGTCTTTTTAAAATCCTTTTTTTTGTCGGTTGCTGATAATTATTGTCAGATTCTGCGAAGTGCAAATATAAGAATAGACGACATAAATTAATATTGATTTACATTGTTACAATCTCATCTTTACCTGAAGGAATATTCCTTTTTCTGTTAGGTACACTTTCTTTATCTTCCTTCGAGTAGGTGCTGGAAGTTGCTTTTTCAAGGGTATTTTCCATTTCTGCAATAATGTATAAAAAAAAGATGACTTTTAGATCAACAGTTGGATTTTACAAACCTGTTTGCGTTGGTTTCAAGTAGTCAGAGTCATATATTGAGGGTAGCCCGTCCACTTGAGTTCCTAGAATCTCGTGCAGAGTCTCGTCCATGTTGTTTATATTAGATTCCTGTGGCGGGCCTCCTCCTGTTGCATACACATTTTTTTTTTGATCGGCATATTTCTGCTTCGTTGTTTTTTTTAAATTTTCGTATTTTTTCTTCAAAACACTGGCTGCTCTGCATGTGTTTCCGGAAGCACAGTTGAATTCTTTTTCAATTTCAAGCCAGCAGCGGCTTTTTGATTTGCGAAAACTCTGTCCGTGGATTTATTTTCAATGACATCTCGGTGTCTTACAACGATTTGTAAAGGAATTTCCACCTCCGCAACACTAAAACTAGCACTTCTTTTTTTTTCCTTAATTTCCATTATTATTTATTATTAGGTATTTGTCACACAAATCGCTTTTTACGTTTAGAATAAATATGTAACAATAATTTGGTTTGACATTTCGTGCTCAATCACAATGACTTATTACCATAAATGGTTCACAATGACACTCAATTAGTGGCTTAACTAAACCAAGTTCAGGTATCGACTGTGAAAACGAAAACTACTTAAGTGAAGTTTATCTTTAATCCTACACTTAGTTAAGCCCAGGATTAAGCTGCCACTGTGAAATTGGGCATAAGTGGATGATTTCAAAAAAACTTTGAAAACCATCTGTAATGGATGTGACACAAAAAAACATTTTTAACTTGGATGAAATCGTGCTATTTTTTAAAGCATCACCTTCAAAGTCAGTCTTACTCAAAAACGAGAGATGCAGTGGTGGCCAACTTTCGAAGGAAATTTTTGCTGCGCAGTCGGAGAAAAAGAACAAGTAATGGTTTGTATGGTAAGTTTTTATAACTTTAGTTAGCGAACGCGTTCCTTAACCAACAGGAATAGCTCCTAAACCCAGAGCATTTAAAAATATAAATATCGAAAAAGCACTGGGAATAACTTGAAGAAGCAACAAGAAGGCTTGGGTGAACTGTACTTTGTTTAAAGGCCGGTTAAACATTTGTGACAAAAAAATGCAAAATGCGCCGGCCCATGTTTTAAGTGGATTAAAAAACATCGAGAACCTAAACCTAACTCATCAGCTGAAATTAATGTGTAGACGCTTGCAGCTGGCTTAAAACGGCATGGGAAGACATTACTCCAATAAAAATTTTAAATTGTTTTAAAAAAATGTGGTGTGGGTTTTTCGAGAATGATGACAACATCTAATGACTGTTCGGAAAATTGGGAAAATGAATTTTTAAACTCCATTCAAGCAGCACCTTCTAATACTGAACAGGAACATATTTTATCTCTGCCGATTCTTCCTTAGAGGGAGAAATTGAAGCAGTTCCAGGTCCTTCACACATCTGTATATGTACATATAGGTACCGAAAATTAAAAAAAAAAAATAATGTGCAATGTAACTATGTACAATGTACATAATCAAAACTTGTTTAACAAAAAAATTAAATTAAATACATACATACAACATACATATTAAAACAATTCTTTTTCTTTTAATTCTCAATCGAAGTTAAATTTGAATATTTTTTCTGGAACTTTATAGGTATGTATGCACTGGCAGTCGTTTTTTTATGAACATTATAAATAAACATACCTCACTCTTAAAGGACAGGAATGCATGAGGGGAAAACCTTTGTAAGTGGACCGATCCTATTAAAAAGGAACCTCTACAATGGGACCACCTCCTAATCGGACCCCTTTTCTTCGGTCCCAAGGGTGGTCCAATCCGACAAGTTTTACTGTATGTACAATGTTTTTCGATTTGTTTTCCGGCGCAAAAACAAATAACGAAGACGGTTTGCCAACACACGAACAGTCAATTGGCGTGTTCAAATTGCAAGGCAACTACGAGTTAAACCTCAGTGATTGGAAGAATATTACAAGTAAAAATCAGCTGTTCACTGGAAAATGTTCGCTTCAAACAAGTGAAAGAAATCAACCCTAATTCCTCTCTTAGGTACAGATGTCAAAAACATCTGATTCATTTTGCTACGTGTTCTCAGTATTCTATAAGGGCTCCTGCACACGAGCGTCTCGTCGTCGTTGACACGCATTCGATGCAATATACATGTTCTTCTCTCTATAATCAGGATTAATGGGATCATAACCCTCCCACTTAACTGCATGCCTAATGGTTCGCTGTGGGGTTCGCCGGCGGATATACGGAATGAACGGGAGGCATACGATTGTATTAAACAAATTTAGTAGATATGTATGAATACATTACAAGAGTACTCCAGAAATATTCGTCTGTGGATTATTAGGCGGTGATGAATCTTCGAGTAGGACGAATCTTGTATGCGCCTGATGAGCAGCTCCGTGTGCAAAAGGCACAACTTTTCACTACATCTGTGAACTTGACAGCAATAGCAGATGCTGGACAAAGCCTTCAAATAACTAGTCGTAAGTTAACTTGCAGACGATTTGTGTTGCCTTGAAACTTGAACTTTCCCAATTCTCTACTAAATACAGAGGACAAGCAAATACACAGGAACCTCTACCAAAATTAATGTAAGTCATGGAATTTATTATTGTGTGTGTATCCATATCTTCATCCGCATACTCATCGTCGCGAGAGAGCTAAGGCAAATGCAACCCGAAATATGTGGTGTTATAAAAATCTCACTGGAGAGTTGCTCGGTAAGAAGAAATTTGTGTGTATTCATATCTTCATCGCGCTTACTAGTCAGCGAGAGAGCGACGGCAAAGCCGCAAAGGCAACACTAAAACGGAATATAGGAAACAATCATGTACGACCACTTCTCGGATAACGCAAACCATCCAGACATGGCCGAAGAATTACGAGTACACGATGTTTGATTTAATTTCTGAAAGTAACAAGATACGGAGTGAGCGCAATGTCCCGCAGCCGCAAGAGCTCCTGAATCAGTACATTGATCGGACGGTTAAACTAAAGGATAAGGACATCCGGTATAATTTGGATCAGGTAAGCCTGAATTGTTTGGTGCCGTTTGAAACATTTGATTTTTAGTATCTTCTTTTCAAATTAGGAACATTTCCAGCTGTTATGCTTGCAACTACAGTACGAGCAATATCGTCGTGAAATTCACGCGGAGCGCAATCGTCGACTGATGGGCAGGAGCAGGGACATGTGTACCCTTGAACGTGAACAAGGCCGTCTGAAAGATAATCTAACAACGTACAAGGATGAGAACCAACGTCTGAGGGATCAAATAGATAACACTAAAAAGCTGACCAACGAAAATGAGCGCAAACTTACTGATGAACTGAACAGTATCAAAGTTAGATATCAAGAGGAACTTGAACACAAAAAACTCCTGCAATCGAACAATGAGACTTTGTTGGGTCGTCTGAACGAAGAGATCAAAAAACGCAAACATCTAACCTATGAGGTGGATTCGCTGCATGGTCGAATACTTGATATGCGCTATGAGATGGAACACGCTCAAATGCAGGGCGAACTTGGTCAGCAATGTAAGCAAGAACTAAGGTTTTAAAATCTCTACCGGAAGACTTGCAAAATTTTGTGTGTATCCCTTTTTCTCCCTAAGCTCTGTGTTTGAATCCTCTCTGTTCGACACCAACTTTCTTATCGAAAAAATAACACACTTTTCTTAGACTTATTTATTATGATTACCCCTGTTTTGTTGGGAAAGCTATCCGTAGTGCAGTAGGATTTTACACGTATTACAAATACAAGATCTCACTGCGGACAACTGCCGATAAAAGCAGAAGTGAGATCCTGATGCGGATCGATTGAATGAACATTGAATAAACTTGAATGAACTTTTTGTTGGTTCGTTCTTATATGTTGGTACGATTGAAACATTTTATGCTTCGTTTGTAGAGCAGCGTTAAAATCTTAATGTAGGTTTTCGACTCAAAAGTTAAAATGAAATTAAGTTGAAAATTAATAGAAATGATAGAAAAACGAATGGCATTCCTCTATTTATTTCAAAATCTACGTTTCGGACGCTCCAGTGCCTACTACGCGAACTTATCAAAAATATAAATGTATTTGACAACCCATACGTAAATACAGTCTAATGCAACCGTGTGAAACCAATTTGAACTCGACGCACCTTCAAGACCTCTAAGGTCGATCATACGACAAGGATCTATTTTCCACATACCCTATTTGAGGAAATTTTTGGTCCTAAAGTTAGTGAGGATGAAGCTTAGCTATCAACAAAGAAACAAACAAACATCTGTCCACCGCCTAGGAAATTGTATTGTTGTGGAAACAAAAACTTGGAGGTCGTTAAAGAGTTCATCTACCTCTAAACACCTACTGCACGAATGACACCCGAGTCAAGCCAAGATCCGATTGAAGACTGCGCCAGGAATCCGCTCCTGACTCGATGGAAAAGAGGCGTGCTTTACCGAACCTTAATCCTGTCAGTTCTGATATTTGGCCTCGAGTACTGGACGGAAAGCAGGATAGCAGATTTGATACTAGATTCCTTTGAAAGAAATAATTATTTTTCGGATATTTGATCCTGTGTGCGAGAAAGGAGAAGATACAACCACGGATTCTATGAGCCGTTCCAAGATTATTTTTCGGATATTTGATCCTGTGTGCGAGAAAGGAGAAGAAAAAACAATCGACTACATTGGCTCAGCCAAATTGAGTGAATGAACAATAATGCTCCGGCCAAGAGGATCTTCAACTCAGAGCCCCCAGGTTCGAGGCGGTAAGGAGAACCGTATTCAAAAACCAGGTTATCGCGGATGCCAGAACGCTTGATCAAGACAACTGGAAGCAGCGATCTTGGGATTATAGAGTGCATAAGGCTGCAGCATGTCAGAAAGAAGTTCTCCACATGTCAGAGACTGGTCAGTTTATATGATCTGAATTAAAGATTTCGCTTTACAGCCTATGGAGTTCGCATCGTTCGACATCGGAAAAGAAATTGTGGTCCCATTTTAAGGCCTGCTTCTATTCCCCAATTTATTGCTGGTGCCATTTTGACAGTTTTCGTAGGATTTCTACGTTAAACATGACATTAAGCTGGTCGGTGTTTGTTTTTAGCAAAGACTGTTGATGAAGAGCGTCCTACGGAGTAGACTGTGAGAGGAGAATAAGAATAAAGAAGCAAAAACGACGAGTATAAAAGTGGTACGGATAACATAAGCCTCGGTATACTTAACATCGACAGATAAAGGTATTCCTCAATTCGCCAACAATTAAGAGGCCATCTTTCGCCATCCAAAAATATTATTTCTGATACTGAAAAACGTGTTAGTCGATTGCAATGTTCAAGGTAGAAACAGAAGGTATCAATTGAATCTCCTCATTGTCGGCAATTCAGCAGCAGAGTGAAGAAAGCACGATTCTCAATTTCTGCGTAGTGTGCGGTGTGTCATGCGCAACTACATCAATGCACGCAAGCAGCAAGCAGGTACGAAGGATAGTAGAACCGTTTACAGAATCACAAAACAGCTAAACGGTGGCCGCTGCTGCAGCCAGCATAAAAGGCTTAGACGGTTATTTGCTAACTTCCAATGAGGAGTATTTGGAGCCCAAACAATACTGATTTCTCGAACACGTACCACAACCCCATTTAGGAGGAAATCACAAAGAACACAAATTGAGGAGCAACAAGACGGCAAGGCTCAACGGTATACCCGGGGAGCTTCTGCGATCAGCGCCAATAATATTGGCAAAGCATCTGCACCATTTTGTGAAGAGGGCTTAAGAAGCCGAGAGCATACTCGACTGCCTGCAGACGCTAATGTGGAGGCCGAAATCTCCTCGAGGTCAATAAAAAAACATCTTGAAAACACAGTCAATGCCGAGCCAGCAGATTTCCGCTCTGAACCTTCCTGTATCGACCATAGCAACACCCTGCGGATCATCATTGGCATCCTGCTACTGTTCATTGATTATGAAGAGGCGTTCGAAGGTGTCAATAGGGAACTGAACCAAAGGAAAGACAATGCTGAATTCCTTCAACAGTATTGTTTTTGTTTGGGTAGATAAGCGATGGGCTTTGCTTCCGGTGGTAAATGAAGAGCTCGGACCTTAAATAAAAAAAATATTAGGCATAAACGGCCCATACAGGGCCTTAAACCTAACTTCTGTAACTATTTGCTTGTGCGAAGTGGAAGGGGCCTACAATTTAAAGCGAACCCGAATGGCGAATTTGAGAAGCTTCTCATGACAATTGATACTCTTGCATGTTTGCCAGACGTTCGCAAGCAATAGAGGAAAACAATTTTATGAGTTAGGTACTTCGTCCCGGTGTGATTTGAACCTGAGACTCCTCAATCAGTAGCCCAACACACAAACCAATGAGTCACTGTGTTCACATGCGGCAAATTCAACAGGCTTAAGCTTAATCATTGAATACATGTTGTTAGATGAGTGCAAGATTGGGAAGTGGCCGCCAATGCAAGGAGGTACCAACAAGCGTTAGCCAAAATGTGCCTTCGAAACAGGATTTTTCAGACGAACCGTATCTCCAACGAACATCTATGCGCTTCCATGTTTCAGAGACCAAAAGGCACAAACGCAGGAAGTGGCAGTGGATACGTGCAGGGACAGTTCCATTGCTAATAGGGTGGAATCCGTTCATCCAAGATGATAGCAAACCAGGTCGACCAAGTGCTAATGGCACCAAAACATTTGAGGCCGAATCACGGCAACTGGGAAAGAGTTGAAGAAAGCTGTGGAATATTGCCAGAAACCGCACACGATGACGCGTAGGCGTAGAATAGGACCCAGATCCAAGTGAATGTGAAGATCCTTGGAATGCAAATATGAACTTTATTTAATTCTACTAAATATCGCTCCTCAGAGCGGATCTATAACAATTAAGGAGTGCCCCAATACCTGCAGATAATGGTTACCTAACCTAAAAGGACTCGTGAAAAACATTCTAACAAATACCACGACATTAGTCTTGATACCGGCAAAAGACAGAAATTGATCGCCCACCTCTTGTGGGTACTTGTCCACATTCGGTTATCTTAGGTACATCTCCTTTCGTAATTTTCACTGCAGCAGAAAAGAAAACCCACACAAATGGGAAAGTATTATTCGATGCCACTCCTACACAATTCCTTTTCATCATTATCTTTAATTCCCTGTCCATCTTATACCGCACTGAATTTGCTGCATTCAATTCAAACATTAGCAGCTCGCAATGTATTTCATTTGAAAGATGAATCCTTAAAGAGGATAGCATTTTGCGTCTCTCAATTGAGAGACCAGACACCAGAGGCAAAAGTATTATGACGACTCTGGAGACTCGTTCATCTTGCCTTTGTTTGGTCCTTACAGATCCTTTAATTTGCATTTGTAATCCACGTATGTAGGCAATTTTAATTTCTAAACTGGTTGCAATATGTATTCATTCGTTTCTGGATTCGCTTTTAGCACGCTTCCTGCAAAGTCGGCATGGAGCACAGGTGCATTGTTACTGCAATCCCCAGTACCGGTACGTTATCCATTTAATTTAGTATTCCTGTACTTAAGCAAAATGCTTAATTCAAGGGATTTATAATCGCCAAAGAGCTTTCCTGAATCGCAATCTTCTTTTTTTTGTATTCGTTAGCTATTTCATTTTCTTTGGCTCCCGTTGTTTGATGGTATTGTCGTCCTTTCGAAATAAGGAACAATGAAATTTTTGAACAAAAAATAAATTGTGCATGCAACACTGCATGTAAGCATAGAAATAGTTTATAAAGGATGTACCATTGAGCACAGGATAATTCAGGACAAATGCTGCATCTTTTGCTCGAGATATGAATACGGGAATGTGTTTTTTGTTAGAAAACAAAAATGGCAGTAAGGATTTACAGTATGAAACGATAGATTACTACAGTAGCTTTGTGGATACTTTCAATAAAAACAAAAGAACATTTTCTGGCTAGTGAAATATTGGTGTCACTGAGTCGGGCATAGGCCCCGCGCGGCATGTTCAGAGGGCGTCCAAATTCACACTTTACAGACGAATGGACAACTCATCATTTAATTAACTTTAACCACGAAATAAATAATAGTACAAGCACAGAAATTGTATGGCCATATTACCTCTACCGATACCCAGAGCGCGGAGTGAGTCGGCTGCACGAACATTTATTATTCGTGAGGCGCGTAGGCATAGTTCAAAATACGCCCCCGCTCGCCCGCAGGAATCGCAGATCGCGGCAGCACGCGTCTGATTACCGTGCGTGCAAAAGGAAAGAAGCTATTTTCGAAAACAAATCAATCCGAAAACATTGAATTTCGATCTACTGAACGCAATGGCAGACATTTTTAACATCTTCTACGTTGGCTGATTGCGAAAGGGTTAAAATATCTTGGCTTATAAAGGGTTTTTCAATAAGAGTGCAACAAAAGTTTTTTTTAAATAAAACAAAAACGGTTTTGGATATCAATGAAATTCTTTATTCCTGTGAAAGTACGTTCGATGCCATTATGTAAGGAACTCGATTTCCTTTGCATGGCCACCACGAGCACGCTTGCAGAAGTCCAGACGCTGAACCCAATTTTCGACGGTTTTCAAGCATAAATCGGCCGATACTGCTGCAATTTCACGTTCGATATTCGTACGAAGTTCATCAATCGTCGCTGGCTTGTTGGCATAGACCATAGACTTGACGTAGCCCCACAGGAAATAGTGTAACGGCGTCAAATCGCACGACTGGACCATTTCGTGAGATAACACGGATTCCAATCTTGGTTTCCAATAAATTGATTTCCCATTGACAGTAACGTGCCGGTCTTGATCATCACCACACCAAACTGTAATTTTGTCGGGATGCAATGATGACTCATGGAGTACGTGTGGATTGCTGCCTGACCAATACCGTATATTGTGTTTATTGACGAAGCCATTCAGCCAGAAATGAGCCTCATCGGTGAAGATGATTTTTCGTAGACGTAGCTGTCTTAAGGCCACTGACTCCGAATTTCGGTAGTAAAATTTTAATTATTTCGACTCGTTGTTGGCTCGTATATCTTTCCATCATGAAATGGCAAACCTTACTGAAGAGCAATGTCAAAAGAGCAGCAAGAAATTCGCCGTCGTTTGCTGTCCCTGTCGCTCTACTTTTGTAGCGCTCTTATTGAAAAACCCTTTATTTTCTAACACAAAAAATGTAATTTTTTATTTTACCAGAAACCGTCTCCTACCGCCACATCTGCATTGTGTTCTACAGGGTTTATTAATTGGAAAAAAGTTTCAGAGAGATTAACCGAACACGAGGCCACTCAAATGCACAAAGAGTGTATGATAAAGTGGAAAACACGGGTACAACAAATGAAATCATGCCAGGGGTATTGATCAAGACATTGAGAGAGTAATTCACTCAGAGGAAGAAAAATGGAGACAGATCCTGCGTATTGTTATGAAAGCAGTATTGCATCTATCCACAAACTGACTTTCTTTTCGCGGGTTCCACGAAACTCCTAGCGATCTCATCACACAATGTCCTCAGCCTAGTCAAGGTAACTTCTTGAACTTAATTTCCCTGCTCGCCAAACATAATTCAACTCAATTAAAACACTTAAAAAAGGGACAAGTATAATATCTACGAGTATCAAAGACAATACAGAATGAAATCCGAAACTCTTTCTCAAAGATTTTAGATCTAATTTTTGATTGTTCTGATGAATTTAAAGCTAATGTTACACTGATGCCTTTCTCTTTACTGAATGAATCTATGAACCATATAGAACTACTAATGGAAATTGAAACGTATACGTATTTAAAACTTAACGTAAAGCACGATGATTATCGGTTTAGCTTTTCTAAAATAAATTTTATGGGTCTTAATAGTTTTTTTGATAGCATCGATTGGTTCATTGAAGTATATAACTTGAATTTAGATTGTATGTACAAACGCTTTGTTAAAATTTTGTGCGAGGGCTTTGCTAGATTTGTCCCATTTTCTAAGAGAAGGGTTCTATCCAAGCCTCCTTGGTATAATAAACAATTAATTCATTTAAAGAATTTAAAAAATAAAGCATATAAGTTGTTTAAAAAGTCAAATAATCAAAACCATTATGAGAACTTTATTTCTTCACAAAGGTTACATCATGTCTATTGAATGCAACATTAAACAGAATAGTAACTCGTTCTGGCAATATATTAATATTAAACGAAAATCAGTTGGAATTCCAAATACAATGCTTTACAAAAACCGTCTAATGTTGAATCAACCCTAGACTTTTTCGCTACCTTCTTTGAATCTGCACTCAGAGAAAAGCATCCCATTAAATCGTCATGGTACGACCGACCATTGGATTAATAAGACGCGTTTTAATAAGATTTTCCTTTTGAAACAATAGTTTTCTAATAAAATCAAAGAGATACAGGCTATTAACACAATGGTATTGATACTTTTATTATTAATAGGGTATTCGTTATTAATTTAATGGGAAATACTATCGATTTAATAGTATTTCACCATTAATATTTTATGACGCATACTATTGTCCCATTATTAAATACTATTATTGTTTTAATAGTTGTGATAGGTCATAGGTCATAGGTTAAATAGGGATATGCAATTTGCATACAGCACTAGGCACCAGAAGGGTCCATCGCGATCCCTAGGGAACCACTTGAAAAAACTTCAATTGGAGAAAAACCTAAAAACCTAAAAAACTTTTCCTAGACAGAGCCCAATCCTCCTGCAGAACTTAACCAGCTTCCTATGGTCTATGCCGCTCAGCTCCCCTAGTTCCTCGAAGAAGTATTCCCCTAGAATCCTCCTACGATTCCGTGCTATACCCTCGCACTCACACAATATGTGTGTTATGTCTTCCTCGGCTTGTAGATCACCACAGAACCTGCACGTGTCCACATCCACCAGACCAAGTCGCCTAGCATGCTTTCTTAGAAGACAGTGCCCTGACATAATCCCAATTACTGTTCTAAGCTGTTCCCTGCTCAATTTTAGAATTTCCTTAGATCTTTTCTTATCCAAATGGGGCCAAAGGGCTCTAGACACCCTATGTCCCACTATGTTCTGCCATCTGAGGTCAGCCATTTTTAAAATCTTTTAATTGATTTTTCCCTTAAAGGCGCCCAGGGGTGGTTTAATGTTCACACCTCCGCTGTTTTCCAGCTCCCCTCCCTTTCTTGCTAGCTCATCGGCTTGCTCATTTCCCTCTATACCGCTGTGTCCCGGTACCCAGCACAGTCTTACTCGATTCCGTCTACATACTGCTTTTAGCATTGTGCGACAGTTTCTGACTATCTCAGAGTTAATGTTAGCAGATTCAAGTGCCATAAGTGTCGCCTGACTGTCAATATATATGGCAATGTCTCTTCCCGACAATGATCTCATCTGCACTATCTCTGCCGCTCTTAGAACAGCCAGAACTTCCGATTGGAAGACACTGCTTGTGTCCGGGAGTCGTATAGACTCTCTCAGGTCTGGATCAGCAGAAAAAAATGCCAGAACCCGTTCTCTCCCCCGTCTTAGAGCCGTCAGTGTAGATAGCAACATCGTTTGCTATTATGACTGCATCTCTTTGCCACTCCTCCCTTCGCGGGTATGACACCTCATAGGGGATGTCATGGTCGACCAAGGGGCAAATCTCATCAGTCCGTATAGGATTTCCGGGTAGCACATCAGCTAAGATCGTGCAATGCCCAAAACTACAGTCCTTAAACTAGCCTAAATTTTTTAGGCGCAAAGCGCTGTTGCCAGCAAGTTGCTTTATTTTTAAATCTAGCGGGATAAAGTGCAGGAAGGCGTCCAGTGCTGCCGTAGGAGTAGTACGGATTGCACCACTGATGGCTATGCTTGCCGTTCTCTGCACCGTTGCTAGTTTTCCAATTATGGTTCTTTTATTTGTTGCCCTCCACCACACAAGTGAGCCCATATGTAAGTATGGGTATCACCACTACTGTATATATCCAGTCTACCATGGCGGGTTTCAGGCCCCATGTTTTGCCTATTGTTCTCTTACAAATAAAGAGGGCATTATACGCTTTCTTCATTCGTTCCCTTATGTTAAGATTCCAATTTAATTTTCTATCTAGGATTACGCCCAGATACTTCGCACTGTCCTTGAGGAGCAGTTCCTCTCCGTCAAGTTTCAGGAGATTGAAGTGCGGTATTTTGTGTCGTCTCGTGAACAGGACTAACTCCGTTTTCGAGGGATTGACATTTAGTCCGCAGCCCTTGGCCCAATTACTAATTTTCCTTAAGGCGGTCTCTGTGATCTCACTTAAGGTATTCAAAATTTTCCCTGCACTACTATGACCACGTCGTCCGCATACGCTGTGGCACTTATACCCATTGACTTAATTTCCTTTAGGACGTTGTCAATGACCAGTACCCATAGCAGTGGCGATATGACTCCCCCCTGCGGGGTTCCTCTGGTTGCAGACATCCTTATGGAGCTTTGACCAAGGGAGCAGTTTATGTTCCTGTTGGCGAGCATGTTGCATACCCAATTAATGATTCCCTGTTCTATGTTAGCATACATTACATACAATATTTTTTATTTGTACTCAAATTGTGTTACATTGTCTATTAATGCTATTTACAATTAATTAATAATGTCTTAAGTCTAATATTTTTTTTTTATCTGTGAGCACAGAAGGGGCTCTACTTCGTTCTAGTGATTATTTTTACATTTTTTAATTAAAAAGTTTCTTAAGTCTAACATTTTGTTTGTTTAGGATGTGGGGTTTTAACGTCTGCTTGAGTACTGCTGACGGTCGTTGGCTGATATGGGGATATTGATTGGCTTTAGGTCTTGGTCCTTGCTGTTTATTGGTTGGTATGGTCGTCTGGTGGTCCTTGTTGGTTCTTAGTCGTCTAGTGGCTTCAACCTCTGTTGTGCTGCGTTCCTGCAGCATCGTAGAAGTTCCCAAAGCTGTCAGATTCTGCTATTCCAAATGCTGGGTCCGTCATGGAGAGCACCTGGAGATATCGATCGTCTGTGGCTGTGTTCTGTTCTATGTTAGCGCCTGTTAATGCGCTTTTTATAGCTCTACACACAACATTATTGAAGGCTCCTTCTATATCGAGAAAAGAGGCCAAAGCAAATTCGCCGCAGTGTAGACTATTTTCAATTTTACCCACTACGTTGTGTAGAGCAGTTTCTACTGATCTACCCTTTAAGTATGCGTGCTGTGACTCGCATAAGAAACCAATAGTTGTGATACCATTAAAAAAATATAGTATTAATACTGTGTCTCATAAGTTCAATGGGGCGGACCATTAATTTAATAGTTTTTGATTTTAATTTAATAACATTGATACTATTGTTGAAAATTAGGCAAAAAAAGGCTCATTATTAATGTTCGCATTTCTTCGCAAATATTGTAAATATGTATCTCTTCATAAGTTTCAGTGTTGTGATAAAAAGTAGAGTGAAAGTGAAACCAACTAAGAACATTTATTGGAAAAGAATATAAATATAGGTACAACATATTTTAACATAAATAGCAAACGAGGTAAGTTATCAAGAAATAATAATTAATTTATAGATTAACATGATTATAATTTGTTTTTACTTATAAGTGCCAATTTTTTTTCATGCAGTTCGGTAAACATTTACTTTAATGGTACACATCCTATTGTTTCAATATGATTTCTAGTGTATTTAATCGTACGAGTACATCCCATTGAAATGCATTTATTTTAATCGGAATCCCATTGTTTTAATACATGTACCATTAGTAAACGCAGATCGAGCTTGGACATTATCAAGCTTCAATGATTTCGTCATAAGTTTCAGTGTCGCGATTGAAAGCAGTAGGATGTTACTGCAAGCAAATAAAACCATTTATTGAAAAGAACATAAATAACAAAATATTTGCAAGATAATTAGCAGGCAAGGCACGCTATCTAGAAATAATTGTTAATTTATATATTGATGTTTCACGGTGATTATAATTTGTTTTTCATAAGTGCCATAGAAGAAAAAACAAAATGTAATCATTTATATGGTTTATGGTTTAATGGCAAGCGTTTACCTTTATGGTACACATCCCATTGATTCAATATGATTCCTAGTGAATTAATCGTACATCCCATTGAAACGCATTGCTTTTAATCGGAATCCCATTGATTTAATAGTATGTTCCATTAATAAACATAGTTCTTAATAATGTCCAGACTTTAAGGAAATATGATTCCTGCTTCAGTCAAAAGTTTGTTTTATTTTATTCTTTCGACATTGACTGTTGCAATATTTTTATCAATTATAGATGGAAAGGCAAAATATACAGAATTGTATATTGATAGAAGGCGGCTATAGTGCAGATGTAATATTATTCGATGGAAGAATAAACCATGAACCGTTGGATAAAGATGTTGAGCAGATCATCATATGGCTGATGTATAACAATGAGCCATGGAGTGATGTTTAAAAGAAAGGCACAGGCAAAAAGACATAAAGATCGGAAATGTGAACGTCCCTAAGAAATGTGCCCTTTTCAAACAGGCTCTTGGACATGCATTGGTTAGTTTAATCATTATTTTAATTGAAATATTAATTCTTTAGTAATTCAATTCTATTAAAATTAACAATTTCAGTATATTTAACAATAGTTTAAATTAAAATACGAAAATATGCCCTTCTACGAGTAATAAAAAACAAAACAAATATTCCAGATTGAAATAGACTACAAAATCCGACAGCCATTCAATAAATTAAATATTCATTGTGTCATTATAGTTGCTTTGATGTAAAACATAAAAATGTTTCAATAAAAATGTAATTTTGTTTTAAAATTAATTAATTTTTATAAACGCATTAATTAATTTTCGTTTTATACTGACGAATTTTCAGATTGAGCTGCAACAATATTTTTTTTTCCATAGTTATTCCATGGAAACAATAGTTTTTAGGTTATTAAAACAATAATATGATAGAACAGATTCAATAGTAAATACTATTGATTTAAAAGGACCAGCCACATTGAATCAATAGTAATCCCATAAAAACAATGGTTTAAAGGTTATTAGGACAATGGTACAATCTAATTGTTTTAAAAAGCTTGGTCCTATTATTTTACAGTATAATCTCGATAATTCGTACCCCGTTAATTCGTAAACCCCTCTTATTCGAAATAAACTGCAGGTCCCCTGAAAAAACCCCGGTTATTCGTAAAAAAACAGTGCATTTCGGTCCCCTCGGTAATTCGCAATAATTTCCATATGCAAAGTCATATAAAACGTCTCATAATTCGTAAGTCTCTGTTGATAACCCCGTTTATTCGAAAAAAAAGTCTCATTCCTTATCTTAAATACTCTGAATCATGTTTGTTACAATATGTTTATGTTTAATCACAAAGAAAGGACTTGGAGTAACATCCGGGGACGAAAGGGGATTTGCTCACCCTTGCAAATGTTTGCAGCTGCAGAGGTAATGGCAGCTGTTTCTGTTCCAATGTAAGCACGTGCATTCACAGACTTTTTGGCAAAAACGGTTACCGTTATGTTAACGTAAATTTCCTATGATATTGCAAACTTCAAACCGCATACATAAGTGTCTGTCCATTTGTGAACAATTTTTTTTTTTATTTTTTTTTGTACATAGGTACATGTTATGTAAGTACCTATGTAGAAAAATTGGTTTTTTGTGCATAATATATCCAATATATTGTGTTAAATATTGAATTTGAATTTAAAACATAAAATCCCTTTAAATCGTATTTTTATTTCCTAAACCTTCAATAATTCGTAATCTCGCTAATTCGAAAACCCCTATAATTCGCAATACCTAAACTCTAGGTCCCTTGACACTACGATTTATGGGGATTATACTGTAATAGTAAATACTATCATTTCAATAGGATGTAAAGTTTTAAATCAATAGGAATCTTATTGAAGCATTAGTGTGTGAATCTTATTAATTCAATAGTGTGACTGAAAAAAAAATGGTACAACTATTAACCTTTTAAAAAGACACACTATTAAACCAATAGTCGTACACCATTTAATTTATAGTAAGAACGTACCACAATAATAGTTTACAAATTATTGATTCAACAGTACCAATCCTATTGACTAAAAACAATGGTAAAAAACTATTGATTTAATCGAAAATCCTATTGTTTTCATGGTATTTTTCTCTGAGCGTGTCTACTCAAACAACAATTCTCATACCAATACGAGAAGACAAATCAGTTATTGTGTCAACATTGGGTCACTATTCTTCTTATTCTTCTTTATTTTTTCACTAATAACAAAAAGTGTACAAGTTATACTTTACTTAAGAATACGGACATCGCTATGCTGCCGTCTGCCGGAAGCGACATTATAAAACAAAAGTAATACAGTAACAAGAAAAAGGAGATGAAAGTAAGAAAGTAAAAGGTGAATATTAATGTTACAATTTAAAAAAAAAAAAAATTGATGAGTAAAGCGAGTTTTAACAATTTTAATGATTTGCAACATAAAGGGGTTACAATTTTGGAGTGATTTGGAACACAAAAAGATAACAATTTTATATGATTTGGAACATAAAAGCAATAATAGGCATAAAACGTGGTTTTTCAAAAGCTATTACGATATGTTAGAGCATGTTTGCAGTAACTATACAGGGTAGTCCAACCTCGAGCACCATTTAATATTTCGTAAAGAGAATTAGCGGACAAAAAACTTTCTTGAAAATACAGTCGTCGAATCTCTTGTAGGATCGGGCAAGCTGCAATAAAATGGTAAATATCGTCTAACTCTCTTCTGTTGCACAGATAACAAATTTATTGAAGATCGACTCTATGAGGGATGAAATTTAGGTTAACGATTTCGATTCTCGCTTTGAATACCATGCTTATTTTGTATGCTGAATTCTTTACATTAAAGTAGCTGTCTTCAGTAAGTATTCGATGATTAAGATTTCGATAGATAGTTCTGGAAGTTGACGATGATGCCCTGGTTAAGTGTTCGTTGAAGATCTGGTCATCTATTTTCGAGATAATTGTCGCAAATATATCAGGCCACTCATTAACATTGCTTTCTGTTAACGACAGTGAGAGGTCGTGGGATAAGGCTAGCTGATTCCATTCTCTGAAAGGTGAAGCATTGGTTTGTAGTAATCTTGACATTATTACTCTGTGGAGATTTGCGCCACTTCTACTCATCACTCTAAAATAATAGTCAGAATTTGCTTTTAGATTCCTTATGTAGATTGGTGGTAGACCAGACTCTACGTGTATTGCATAAGTCGGTGTGGACTTCGGCAATCTAAAAATGCGTTTGAAGAAAGTTCTCTGAACCGCCTCAAATTCTTCAAAGGGAATTACTCTAAAGGCCTGTGTACCATAGCACATACAGGTGTTGACTGTTGCATTGAACACTTTGAATTTGGATGAATGGTCAATATTCTGTTTGGGGAAAAATTTTGGAAACATCAAATTAAGCGCCAACTTAGCCTCTCCACTTTTTGCTTTAGCATGCTTTGAAAGATTTAGATTATACGTGAATAATACTCCCAAATACTTAAATTCCAGCACTTTTTTTTTTTTTTTTTTTTATAATTTGTTTACGCTAAAGGGATTTTTTTCTGTTGTTACAGTACCCTTATAATGCTAAGAACACAGTGTAAGCTACTTGGTATTAGAAAGAATAGAGAGATAGGAAAGAAGTGTTTGGGTGCAGTTGTAGGGTTTTTCTCCACGGGTGGTGTCTAAGTTACTTAGGGAGATTACGATTTCATGTATTCGTTATAAAGTAATGGACTTGGCCGGGATTCGAACGCACGACCTTCCATTCCGTAATCGAATACACTACTACTGCACCATTGCCACCCACACTGTATCAATTGCCACCCAGCACTGTATCAATTTGCTCGCTACCAAGTCGCCAAGCTTCTTCAGGGAGTCTTCTACAATTTCGGCTCTCAAACACTATCGCCTTCGTTTTTTGTATATTGATGTGGAGATCCCATGTATCACAGTATGCCATCAGTTTATTGATTTGTAGTTGCAGCGAGAAAGGATTGTCCGCCACCAAAACCAAATCATCAGCGTAAACCAATACTTTGATGAGAGTTTCCGCAAAGAGTACACCGCCAGGCAGAATAGAAGACACATCATCATTCGGTCACTACAACTAGGCTTTGAAGAAGTCCGCCTGTCTCTTCAGTCTCGCAAACCAAACCCAAATTGCGGTGTTGATGGTATACCTGCCATTATACTAAAATTCTGTAGTAATTTTCTAAGTACTCCTTTGCTAAATATCTTTAACCGTTCTCTTTCCAAAGGCAATTTAGTTGAGGTTTGGAAGATGTCATTTCATAAATCCGGCTCAAAAAATAATGTCGAGATATATCGAGGTATTTGTAAACTGTCAGCAATTCCTAAACTTTTTGAAAGTATCGTTAAAAATAGGATTGAGTTTTTGACGAAGGAATGTTTGTCCGAAGTTCAAAATGTTTTCGTATCTGGACGGTCTACACTTACGAACTTGGTTTCCTTTTCTTCTTACATTCTCAATGAGATGGAGAACAGAAGTCAAGTCGACGTCATATACACCGACTTCAGTAAAGCTTTCGATTCGGTTCAGCATTCAATTCTTCTCTCGAAAAATTTGAATATTTTGGGTTTCATTCTGAAATTCTTCGTTGGATTTCATCTTTTCTCATTGGTCGCACTATACGAGTAAAAATTGGAACTTCCGTATCTAGAATGATAAACTGTACCTCAGGCGTACCGCAAGGGAGCCATTTAGGCCAATTAGTTTTTATTATTTTTATTAATGATATTACTTCTGTCGTCAGAAATAGTCAGTGTTTACTGTACGCAGATGACTTAAAACTTTTTTTCAACCATTAAGCGTTTAGAAGATTCGTCATTTGATCCAATAGGATCTTAACTGTGTTATTAAATGGTACAAGGGCAATAACTTGACAATCAACATAAGTAAGTGCAATGCTATATCTTTTACCAGATCTTCGTCTCATATCGAGTTTAACTACTCAATTCACTCAACTCGTTTGAACAGAGTAGAGAAAAGCAAGGACTTAGGTGTTATGCTTGACTCTTCATTTTCTTTCAAAGCTCACATTGAATAAAATTGCAAAAGCTAATTCAGTTGTTGGATTTATAAAACGAAATGGTTCGGACTTTAAAGATCCATTTGCTTTGTTATCACCATACACTGGGTTAGTTCGATCGCTTCTGGAATATGCCGATGTCATTTGGAATCCTGATTATTCTACCTATTCCGATCGACTCGAAAAAGTTCAGAGGCGTCTCACAAAATATATTTTTTATAAAATGCATTAGATTCCTTCGCCCAATTACAAAGCAAGTTGTCTTCTACTTGGAATAAAATCACTGAAATCCCGAAGGCAGATTCAAGATGTAATGTTTGTGAGGGACTTACTGTGCTACCAGATAAGATGCCCTACTCTGCTGCCGTTGGTACCCATATATGCTCCATCTAGTCTTAAGAATAAGGCATCTTTTGTTTCAGCAAAGTCACAGAACTAATTATGGTCAAAACGAACCTATATCTAGAGCCATACTTGCTTTCAACAGCATTTATAGCGAGATAGATGTATCCTTATCTAGAGACAAGTTTAAATTTCTATTATTATGTATATTTATATTTTAATTTTTGTAAATTTGTAACGTCTGTTAGCTATCTTATTATGCTTGTAGATGAATTAAATAAATAAATTGGCATAATGCCAAAAACAGTTAGAAACAGCATTTTAAATGACATCAAAGAAGCCAAATAATAAACGACAATGTTCGACTGCACTCCAGATGTATCCCATACAGAACAAATGAGCCAGGTAATTCGATATGTAAAATGAATTGGCGATGTGTGTGGAATAAAAGAAAGTTTCATTGGTTGGAAGTTGCTGGAAAGACAGGAGAGGACATTTATCAACAGAT
Source organism: Portevinia maculata (assembly GCA_949715645.1). Taxonomy (NCBI): domain Eukaryota; kingdom Metazoa; phylum Arthropoda; class Insecta; order Diptera; family Syrphidae; genus Portevinia; species Portevinia maculata. The sequence continues at coordinate 101,578,157 of OX454528.1, forward strand.
TTTAGAAAAATTAGAGGTTGATGATTTAGATATTGGAGAATGTCGTGGCCAATCTTATGATAATGGGTCCAATATGGCCGACATCCGTAAAGGAGTACAAGCCAGGATTGCAGAAAAGAATGAGCTGGCGAAGTTCGTACCGTGCCTGGCTTACTCCTTAAATCTTGTAAGTGTTCATTTCGCCTCATCATTCCAGGAAGCTATTAACCTATTTGGACTGATTCAAAAAGTATATTGCTTTTTTGGTGGCTCCACTACTAGGTGGGAAAAAATACGGTAAAACAAATTTAAAAGGAAGTAGTCAGACATGGTCGGCGAAACATGTTGTTGTGAATGCCCTATTAAATAATTTGCCAGAAATAGCGGAAGCCTTAGAAAAAGTTAAGCAATCTTCTCATGCTCCAGAAGCTAAGTACGAGGCAGGTCATCTCTTAACTGCTATAAAGGATTTTAAAGTTATTCTTAATTTAAGTATTTGGGCGAATATTCTTAGCGAAATCAACCGAGTGAATATAGAAATTTCGAAAGAAGATATTGAACTTGCCCAATCCGTCGCACTAATGGATGGTCTGCTCAAAACTTTGCAAAAAATGAGACAAAATCCAATGGAGTATTGGATAAAAGAGCCTGCAGAAGTTGCTGAAAAAGGTGGTGATGACCCTATTTTGCAAAACAAACGAATTCCGAAACGTAAAAAAAAATGTCGATGAGATGTGTGAAGACGAATTACATAGACTCCAACCTGTTCAACTATTTTCTAAAGAAATCATGATGGTATTTGATCGAATCATATCAGAAATTAAAAAGAGGCTATTATGCTGAATTTGAATTTAGCTTTTCTTAATGGTACTAATATTTTGAAAATGTCAATTTAAGAACTGCAAAAGTATAGAGCAGATCTGGCTCAAAAATACGAGCGAGATTTAAGCGCCGTTGAATTCTGCCAGGAACTCTACGTTTTTAAAGAGCAAGCTCCGCTTTTATTCGGTGATATAGAAAAGGCTAACGGTTTCTATCTCTTGCAACAGATCTATGCGCATGATTTGCAGGATGCTTTTCCTAATATTTGTATTGCCCAGCGAATTTACTCTACGCTTCCTAATTTAAAATTATTTGCTATTTTCTATGAGCCAGGAACGCTTATCGAGTCTTCCAATATTAGCGATAGAAAATCGAATTGCACACGAGTTAAATTATGACAAGGCCATAGATTTATTTGCAAAGCAAAAAGCTCGAAGAGTAAAATTGTAATTTCAATTCACGAATGCAATGATATATTTGATTTTTATTTTTATTACCTATACACATATTTTTATTTTAAATCCTATCCTGTGCTGTGTATAAAATATATATCCCACATCTTCATGTCTATATATCTGTAAATAAATGGGCTTAACACAGAAAGAACAGCGATGGATGCATTATTTCCGGAAGGCCTATGCAGGCTATGTCCAAGTGTTAATCAATTAGTGGACATCTGATAGCTGAAATTATATAGATGATAAAGGTAAAAATAAATATAAGTGGGCGGGCGGCATTTTTCAGTTTTTGCCCCGCAGATCTCCATGTGCCTTTATGAATGTCGAGATACGGGAACCGCGTGCTTGCTATGACAACATTTCGTCATGACAATTGCAGTCAAAAATTGGTTTTCCTACTCCCCCTTGGAGTAAACAAACACACAATTTTTTTCAGACAGAAACTAAACATTGCGTTACACTTTTTCTGTATATTTATGCAGAAGGATATCCTCACCCAAAAACCCCAAATCTATTATCTCACACATTTCCTGCTAAGCATATTTTCACAAAAAATAAAATCAAATACTTACATAATAAGCGATTCCGATTGATGTGCAAAACAAAATCTCTAGCTTGCAAAAATGGCAGGGTGTAGGTCGTCGATGATATGAGAAGGTGTATATGTAGCTGCAAAACCAGGTCAGCCCAGAACGTCCTTTCTGTTACCTTTAATGGCAATGCTCTGCGAATAAAAAAGAAAACACAAAAAAAAAAATAAACTACATTTTCGAACCCTTTCACATTTTTATTCAAAATCTACTTAGTGTCTAATGCTACAAGAATGAAATGAAAGATTGAACATTTTAGTCCTTTTTTAGCCTTTTTGTTTCCTTTGATACATTTCAGCAAAATTTTGTTACAAATTGTATATTGCGGTTCTGAATTTTATTGTAATGAATTGTCCGAGTATTTCCAAAAAGAAAGACAAGAACCTTTTCTGCTAGTTTCACATCGCGCACACAATGAACGGTATACACCTTCTGGATTCATATTATATCCTATCTATTAAGGCATCCCTTGATATGAGAAAAAACACAGCAAAATGAAAAAAGGGCCAACATCGAAATCAGTTTACAATTTACACAACACTGCATCAAGGATGGAGCCAAATATTAGAACATCCTACATCGATAAAGGAAGGGAACCCTTCGCAAAAGTGTGTATTTGCAGAAAGTTCCGGGGGGGGATTTTTCCTCAACTCGTTTTTATTATGTGGCAGTGATACAGCTACAGCTTCGGGTGGGATTTGTTGAAACGCTAGCAAGCGCGAAAGTAAGTAGCGGCTGGAGAGCTGGGAAGCAGAATTGTTGATGATTAATGTTTATCCCTGGTTCAGTTAAAGGATCGGAAGTCCTTCAGTGTAGACTGCCAGATGGAATGAACGAAAGAGAGAGGCACAAAGTGGATTCGTACAAATTACAGTGAACGAGTCGGAAAAAAACTAAATAAAATGCGTTAACTCTCGATGCAAGTTGAGAATGAGATTTGTGCAAGCCGACAGGCGGCTTAGATAGGAATGGATATTGTTTAACAAGTTTAAAGCTGGGACAGCGAAGTGACATTTAAATGGGGCGAAGATTGCTCCTTTTGGGAGTGGTATATTTGTGGAGAAATCGGTTGGGCGGTGGGTGGTGCAGATACCATTGTTTTTTGGGGTTGCTTTAATAAGTTAAGGATGTTGAAGTGCAGTGAAGTCTCATCTTCATCTGCAGCACTAATTCCCTGTGTAATTTTCATCTGTTTTTGTTTGCTATTAATTATTTGGAAATGAAATAGATAACCATATTCACAGGGCACTTCGCGTGTGTACAGGCATATCCGTCACCACCAGCTATTTTCATATAAATAAATCCGGTACAACAATGTTGAGCACCATGCCAAAGGCACGTTCCCCTTTGCTGCTCAACTCCCACTTGACAACTAACAAAACAGGTAACCAAATATTTCCTCCCTTCGTGATCACCTTTCACATTATCCTACAGTTTAACCACATCATCGATGTATAATACCTGATTGTACAGACATCAGCATGGGAGCACATGCCACATGCACAACCTTCGCAAACTGTTATTAACTAACCACAATGGAACACACATGTGAGCCCGGTCAGCGTCATCCAAACGAGAGCAATAGAGATTGGAATTGTCAATTAAATTTAATTGAAATCTTATTCGTTGCTCCATGTCCATGGCAACCAAATGGTTAGTAAGACAAAGAATACTGAACCTGGCTTTTACTTACCATCATTTCTGGGTCCTCTTGATTGATTGACGTCCTTTTGAAGGGAATTTGGACAAGTCGTTTATTTACTCATATACAAGGCAAAGACTCTTTATAATCGCGCTAAGATCTCTGGAAAAGTGATAGATGGGTGGTGTGTCAACTTAGTCGTTACTTCAGATTTGGGACATTAATGCGATATTTATGCGAAAGACCAACTCCGCCCCGGATTTAAGTATTCGTCCGATGAAAATCGTTGTGTGTGGCACAAAAAAAAAAGGACAGACACGCACAGGACCCCACGGACTAAGCATATTTATTCTTGAGAGTGTGTCCTTTTTGTTGGCGTCGTCGTTGTGGATGATGATGATATATTCAATGACTTTGAACATCCACTTGGGAGGAATTTGTTTTTTGGCATTGCACTGCTTACAGATTGTGGTAGGGTTGTCAAGTGGTGGGGAAAATCCATGAAACAATATTGTCTTGCAGGAATATACCTTAACCATTAAATGGAACAGGAATCTATGTGGAAGATTGACAGGATCGATCGCAAGCTTTTGAGGTACTACAACCACTTGTTGATGATCAGATTTTTTCAATTCGATTGGGAGGATCACACGCATAGAGTCGGCAAAAATTAATAAGGAGACTGAAGTAAAGTGAGCCTCTTCCACCACGACCTACTTTACCACCACTGAGAGTTCTAAAACCCGTCTTTGCATACACGTTGTCGTGACTATCGGAATAAAACTAAATCTCGGACATACAGACAACATCGACCTGAGATTTTACAAACAGATATTTGAACTCCTTGCATTTCAGATCACAAGCCCTAAGATCACATATTTTTAAACCTTTTTTACCTTCACGCAGAAAAGTGAGCCTTAACCGAGAGCGATTTTCGCTCGGTTAAAAACAACCGAGACTCGGTAAAAAATAGTCAAGTAATTTTTGTTAAAAACTACCAAGTTAAAAGGGTTAAATGCTTTCTGTTAAAAACAGCAAACTATATAAATAATATTACCCAATTTGCTAGGTTAATATTAATCATCAGCTAATAATTTGATCTCTGTTAAATTTTAATAAGTAACTTGGTTGAAAAAACCCTACAAAATTTGGGTTTTTAATATGATAGATAGATAGATTTGTTAATGAAATACAATCATAAGATAATCTTCTAAGATGTGTTTCTTATTAAAGACTCAATATTAGCATAATCCAGAGTAATTAACCATTTTCTTATTTGTTTAATGTAAGCATTATAATTGTTAGTAATTCGGATGGAATGCGGAAGCTTATTAAAATACTTGATGGCTGTATTTGTGTAAAAGTGAGAAAAATGAGAAGTACGTGCGGCTGGTACGATAACATAAGCCATGCTATTTATTCGTAAGTTGTGAGTTTGATTACTTCTGCTTGGGATGTTAGCACTTTGCTTAAAAAATTCCCTGAGTACTTTAAAAACATATAAGTGTCTTACAGGTAAAATGTTTAGTCTTTTAAATAAGGGCCAGCTATGAGTGCGACGATTACAACTAGAAATAATGCGAACTAGATGTTTCTGCGTAATTAAAACAGATTGCAGAGCATTCATATAGCATCCACCCCAACTGACGATGCCATACTGCAGCTTCGAGTGTGCGAGACCATAATACATTTTTAATAAAACATTCTTAGAGCAATAAGGTTTGATATGATAAAGTTTCCGGGCCACTAGATTCATACGTGATTCAATTGTTTGGATATGATCCTTCCATTTCAAGTTGCTATCTGTTAATACTCCTAAGTATTTAAAGTTTTTTACGGATTCAATTTTAAGACAATTATCAAAACATGCGCTGTTACCATTAAAGTTATTATTGCCACAAGCGTGTAATACGAGTAGTAAGCAAAATCTATTACAGTCATGTGAATGAAAATAAAGATTAAAATCAGTTGAAGCACAACTTGAAATTTTAAAGGCCAAAAGTTTGGTTTTTTCGCTGACAATCAACCCATGAGCAGCAAACCACTGCCTTAATTTTTCCGAGTCTTCTGCAATCTTGACAGTACATTCGAAAATATTTTTAAATGTATAAGTTAATGTTATGTCATCAGCGAATGCAGTAGCGAGGCCATTTAACAGCAGCCTAAATAACAAATTGATGTATATCAAAAAGAAGAGTTCCGAGTACAGAGCCTTGAGGCACGCCAGATTTTAGAACACGAGGCTTACTAAAGATACCGTTAACTTTAACTCTTTGATTCCTGTCCTTTAAGTACGGCTTCAACCAATCGTATATTGTTCCTCTAAACCCAGCATTATATAATTTGCTTAGCAAAAGCTGATGATCAACCATGTCGAATGGTTTTGTCATATCTAGGAACAAAGCCACTACGGATTGGTTAATGTTAAGCCCCTCATGCACTTGACTACACACCCTGACAATAGCATCCTCAGTTGAAAAACCAGACCTAAACCCAAATTGATTAATAGAAAAGAAATCATTACGTTCGAAAAATTTAAGCATTCTTGCCTTAAGTAATTTCTCAAAAATGTTTGTGAAAGTTGGTAAAATGGAAATAGGTCTATAATTGGTAAGATTTATTCTACTACCTTTTTTGAAAAGTGGAGTTACCTCAGCACACTTGAGGGATTGAGGAAAGCAACCAGTGCAGACACTTAAGTTAAACACATAACACAGTACATCAATCACTTGCCAGACAATGTTTTTTAACAGAATACTATAGTTAAACCGTCACTTGTGCAAGCATTTTTTATTTTTTAAGCTCATTATAAGCTTATAAAGATCCCCTAAAGAAATAGTATCAAAAACGAAACTATTTGTTTGATTATTTTCAACAATGACAGATGGAGGTAAAGTGCAGGTGCAAGATCTGTATTGTTTAAAAGATGGCTTTAATTTCTCAGAGACTTCAGTAAAGTATTCATTAAACATATTTGAGATAATTTCGCAGTCTGATGAAAGAACTCCATCTTCTTCTAGATCTTTTATTACTGTGGTAGGCTGTGTTACTTAAAATGCTATCGACTACTCTCCATTCCTCTCAACTATTACCATTTGCCCTTTCAAGCTTATCAGCATAATAATTGTCGCGTGTTTCTTTAATGTTTTTATGAATCTGTTTGCACATCTTCTTATAGTACTTTTTTATACCCTATTCTAAGGGTATATCAATTTTGACGCATAGTTTGTAACATACCTTAATATTGCCCGTAGACCCCTAAAAGTTACTATATTTATGATCAGCATCGATAGTAATGTCCGTCCGTCCGTCCGTCGGCAAAAATTAGGCCTTTAAACTGGCCCTAGAGAGCTGAAATTTTAACCATATACTCTCTAGGGTCCCGAAATAATCAAGTTTACGAATTTTTGAAATCCGCCCACAGACACGCCCACAAACTCAAAAAAACAAAATTTTGGAAAAAATCGAATTTTGAGCTAGAAAGCTGAAATTTTTTATATATGATCTATGACTCCTAAAACTGCTCGGGATAAACAATTTTCAAAATCCGCCCACTGACACGCCCACAAATAAATAAAATAATTTTTTTATACCCTATTCTAAGGGTATATTAATTTTTGAAAATCCAAAGTTTGAGCTAGGGAGCTGAAATTTATAGTATATACTCTCTATGGGCCCTTTATGCTCATGTGTAAATATTTTCAAAATCCGCCTACAATTAATTTTTTTGTTTTTTTGAAAATTCAAAGATTGAGCTAGGGAGCTGAAATTTATAATATATACTCTCTAGGGGCCCTTTATTCTCATGTGTTAATTTTTTTTAAATCCGCCTACTGACACGCCCACAATTAAATAAAACAATTTTATTGAAACACCCAAGTTTGAGCTAGGGAGCGTTTTTTTTTTGAAAAAAACCTTTAAATGTTATATATAACAAAATATGTAGAGCGTTCTTAACAATTCAACCATACTTACAGCCATATTCATAACACTTAATTAAAGCTGAATCAGACCTAATCTTAGTTTAATTTAAGAAAACTTTATTCAAAAACTTTTCTTAAAGATAATTCACACTTAATCAAATGTAAAAAAATTAAATGCCGAATTTCGCATTTAGCAGTGAATTAACTTTCATTTTCACGTTGTGCTCAGAAAGAATATAAATCCAGATAAATATGGCAGATACGTTTTCGAGTTTTTTAGATAATTTTAATATATTGATCAATAATATTGGTAACAGAAGGCGTTTAAAAAACTGTAAACCACGTTTTAATCCTTTGGATCTCAATGAAAGTGAATTCAGAAATAAATATAGATTCTGTAAAGAAAACATGAAAAAACTAATTGAAATCGTTCGAGGTGATCTGGAGGGTGACCCGACAGGTGGGCATATCGATGTTGAACTTCAGGTAATGGTACGAGTAGCTATTCGATATTGGGGTCGGAATGAAGTAAGCCAAGCCGCTTAAAATGTAATCCTCTATTCATTTCGTAGATTCAAGGCGACAGCGCAGATATTCATGGATTTAGCCAACCTACTCTCAGCCGAATATGTTCGAAGGTTTCGAGAGCATTTGCCTCGAAAAGACCAATTTATATAAATATGCCATCACTGGCTTCAGAACAAATTGATGTGATCTCAAAATTCAGAAGTATCAAAGGATTTCCTGATGTAATAGGTGCGATTGACTGTACTCACATCAAAATTCAAAAAGTAAAAGGAGATGCAAGTCAATACTACATAAATAGGAAAGGATATTACTCTATAAATACACAAGTTCGTTGCTGTTAATACGTGAATCTAATCATCTTAAAGTAAAATTATTCTTTAGGTTGTCTGCGATTCGTGTCTACAAATTAGAGATATTGTTTGTCATTGGCGCGGAAGTACACACGATTCTCGTATATTTCGGGAAAGCCGCATTAAAAAGCGTTTTGAACGCGGAGACTTTAAAGGACGTCTACTTGGTGACGGCGGATATACCTACTTGCTCATCGTATCTGTTTACTCCCATACTGAACCCTCGAACAAAACAAGAACGTAGATACAACGCTTCTCATATCGGCACGAGAAACGTTGTTGAATGATGTTTTGGAGTCTGGAAGGAAATGTTTCGCATACTGCTCAATGGTATGAGAGGGCCTATAGATTCCGTTAAAACTACTGTAATAGCGCTAGCAGTTCTTCATAACTTAGCACTCTATTTAAACGAACCACAAGGCAATAACACCATTCACAGTTCATTTTACCACTTAATACCTACCTTTTTTACTACCTTTATAGAACCTTATAATCGAGAGGAAGCTGAAGCAGATTGGCCAATATTGTCAAACCCAAGCCGACGAGAAATCAATCTTAAATTATTTGTTCATTTACATTTTTAATGATTGTTTTTAATAAAGCTTATTAAAGTAATACAAATAACAATTGTTCATTTATGAGAAAATTTCTTCATCGCCGAGTCATGTTCTTCTTGAATACATTTTAACCGCAGTTCCCTGATCATCAAAATCGATTAAATTTTTTCCGCATGTTCTTCTATTATATTTCCCTTCCTTTGAAGAAAAAGTTTAAATTTGTGACAATAATTCGTTCTATGTTTTTTTTTTCAAATTTATATGAGCTGCCAAAATTTAAAAGTAACACAGAAGACCGAGAGTGCTGCCAGATTTTCAGCTTAGTTTCGCTTAATTGATTGATTAGCTACTACATGGCAAAATAAATTTTATGAATAAACTTTTTTGAGATCTAAGTTAAAGTCAAATTAACTCATTTGACGTGACTTAGTAGAGACACTGTTAATCAGTTGATTAAGGAAATCTAATGAATAGGGCAGCTAGACTTTTGTCACGCCCACTTATGAGGGATAAGAATAAGAATAGGGTATCCAACAGTTCGCCCAAGCGGACTGTAGCCCGTCCCTATGTTTAATCTTAAGTTTTGCGGATGTTTTGCACATTTGGCAGCATACATTTTTTTCCTTTTTATGTGCTGTAGAAGCGAGTTGGTCATCCACGGTTTTAAGTGTTTTTTCTTAGTAGAAATAGTAGAATACACAGAGCATGCTTTTATATGCTTTTGTAATATGGATAGTAATAAGTCAAATGCAATAGAAGGATTACTTTCAGCACAGACAGGCTCCCAAAACTGATAGGTCAGCATTTCCTTTAGCATTCTATAATCTATGATTTGTTTTTTCCTTTGATTGGTAAAAACATTTTTTTTAACTGAGTTCATATAAATACTTAAAGTAATTTTCTAGTCACAAACTGTACAAAAAAAAATATTTTTAAAATTTATATTTACACGAGCAAATATGTGGTCGATACAACTCGAAGAAGAATTTACAACGCGAGTTGGATCATTGACAAGACTCTTCAAACCATTTGACGCCATCAGAAACATATAGTTCTTTGTAAAGATATCAGAATGATTTAAAATATTTATGTTGATATCACCCAAAATAATCAATTTGTTTTCTTTAGTTGTCCTTAATATACCGTCCAGATCTTTTATAAAGGTTGCTTTATTTCTTTCTTGCAGTCTATAAATGCATAGCATAGTATAAACTTCACTCTGATATACTGATAAGTTTTTAATAATCGTTTGTTTTACTCGTGAAAAGTAAAAGGAACATTTTTTTTATAAAATCTTACAATGACTCTGTTATCTTATAATTTACGTTTTTTTCAGGAACTTATCGCAAAACAATTTTTTTTTAACAACGCCTCAAAAAGTGGGTGCGGCAAAAAAGCGTTGTATGGGCGAATTGTTGAGGAAGATTTTATCTGCATAGTTTATCTACAGAATTTAAAATTCTTTGCACTTGCATATTTAAGGCCCTTGGAGAGTATATGTTCCAAATAATAACAACAAAATATTTTTGCACACTTTTCTGATGTGAATACTTTGTGCGTCGAAGATTATTCTTCCAGAGATTCTTGAACGCCGCTTCTACTATTTTTTTTTTCCCAAATGTACGCGCACTAAAGGGATTTTTTTAGTACCCTTATCATGTATAGGCTACACAGCGCCGGCGTTAAGAAAATTAGGATTAGAAGAAAAGGAGAGATGCCGATGCACGTTGGTTTTAAATGTTTGTATAGGTTATAATGTGAAGGAAAAATAGAGTGTGGAAGAGTATTCCATATTCGTGTTGTACGGCTGAGGAAATATTCTTTGAACTTCACTGTACGTCCAAATACAGGTTTGAGGGTGAACTGATGAGCATTCATTGCATATCGGGTATTGCGGTTGAAATGTTCTAGGGGTGGAATTCAACTGGCTATTTCGTTTGAGCACTTATGGTGGAAATAACGATAAAATAACGAAAGGCAGGAGACATTAAACGATGACTAAGAGTGTCAATCGATCTTGCGATGTCTCGGTCGTCAATGAGTTTTATCGCGCGTTTTTGGATCCTGTCAAGTAGCTCCAAATAAGTTATTGGTGCACCAGACCAAATATGAGGGTCGTACTCGAGTTTCGGGCAAATAAACGCCTTATAAATTTTAGTCAGATCAGAAGGGGTGAAAGATTTCTTACATCGCTTAAGGAAGCGTAGACATTTCGCAGCATTCATGGCGACATAGAAAATGTGGTCATTCCAACGGAGGTTGTCAATAACACACATACCGAAAATGGAAAGTCGCTCGGTTTCAGTGATGCAGGTGCCATTTATGGGTAATAGCATTGTGTGTGGGTTTTGCTTTAATGACAGAAGACAGCATTGTGTTTTGGATGCATTAAATTCCACTGTACTGGTTGTACCCCACTGATTAATTTAATGAGCTTAACATACGTTACCGATCCATTTCCACAGCCGAAGAAGAAGGCGTGACCCAAGAAACGAATATGAAAAGCTGAGGGTACCGTCATCAGCGAAGGGATGGATTGGATTAGAAGCAACAGACAGGAGATCATTTATAAAAATGAAAAAGATAGTCGGGGACAGAACAGAGCCTTGGGGAACACCAGCATTTATTTGGTGAGTTGCAGAATTGAAACCGTCCAAAACAACTTGAATTGAACGGTCCGAAATTTAATTTGTAATCCATTGAAGAAAGGTATCATCGATTCCAAATGCACTCATTTTCGACTAGAGAGCTTGATGCCAAATTTTGTCAAATGCCTTTGAAATATCAAACGCAACGATCTAACTTTCACCACATTGGTGAAGAAATTGGTTCCACTTTTCATTGGTTCAATATGTCATCAAATCACCTGTGGAACTGTTTGCGCGAAAACCGTACTGGCTGTCATTGAGAAGTTTTCGGGAATCAAGATATTTCATTAGCTGACAGTCGATCAGCGTTTCTATGACCTTAGAAAGAAGGGGCTTAAGTGCAATTGGTCGTTAGGAGGAGGGCAAGTAGATTTGCCTTTTTTTGGTACAGACTGGACAAAAAATGATTTCCATCTCCTCGGGAAGAGCCCAGAAGAATAGGACAGATAGAAAAGCATACGTAGTGGTTGTGATATTTATTTTTCAACTTGAAGAAAATTTCCAAAGCTATACATTTTGTGAATTTTAAGAAAAAATATGTAGGTATGTAGGTTTTAGAATTTTCTGCTGAAATACGACTTTCTCCCAATAAAAAACGGATATAATATTTTCCCTCAAACAATGTCGATAGTAAATAACTGAAGTAAAAACAGAGTGTCTTAAAGTCAAACAAAGTCACAGTGGTGCATAAAAGTAAACAAACAATATTTTTTTTTTAATATACCTGCATGTGCATCAAAAGCCTTTTTTAATATTTTGCTGCACATTAGAGTGAAAATGTACTACTTCAGCGGTACATTTTAAATCAAGGTGTAGAGAAAGTATGTAAAGTGCTATAAAATAATAAAATTTAAGAAAAATGCTGCAGGTGTTCTAACATTTCATATTAATAATATATTTCAAGTTTAACAGTGGAGAATAAATAAATTAATAAATAAAAAAAAAAAAAAAAAAAAAAATAGATTTCTTGGAAACTTTCGTCAAAGTCCGAGGTAATTTCTAATAAAGTAATCATTTCTGGAGAGTAAGTTCTAACATGCCTTAGCGAAGAAATAAGAGGGTCCGATGAGGCTGCAAGCATGTTAAATAGGTCTTCATTCTGCCGCATTCTTGAAACCTTGCAGGTATCTTGGTAGGTACCTATATTTTCTGTAGTCTTTATTTTTGGATTACTGAGCTTCTTCTGACAGTTTTCCGAATGGTAACAACTGATACTCGATTATACATTGGCCATGAGCCAAAATTGTATGAAGAGTAGGTGTAAGCAGCTTTTCTGGATACTTTTCTTTCAATAAATATGTTGGTTGCATTGCAAAAACTGCAAACTTTGAACCGTCAACATTTCATTTCCTCTGCAGTTTAGAACGTTAAGTATTACTTGAAGCCTTCTTATCACCTCCATATTGACTCCAGTTATACGAGCTGTTACATCTGATTCTGCAAAAAATCTCCTCGATGTCTTTCCATCGTTAGTGTTTCCAAATCCTTGTTTTGGTATCCACATCGAGCCCCATTTCCTTGCGAAATTTCCCTTGGATATCTTGCTTCCTTATTCTTTTTGCCTCCATAGTTCCAATACTTTCATCAATATTTTCTCCATCTTGTTTGAGTGTATATGCAAGTTTCAAAATAAATTCCATGCATCTGATTCTGGCGTGTAGTGGAGATAATCCATATTCGTAATTATGCTCGACATTTGCTGGTCTTCATTGTTGAAGTTTTTTTGCGTTCGTAGGCAAATGGGACATGACCGTGCCGACTTTGTTTCAGTGATTTCATTCAACACTTTTCCGTCAATCATCGTTAAAAATAGTTCGTGGTTTACATTATTAACCCTGTATTCAAAAGGTTGAAGATCAGCGATTTGTTGTAATTCACTGTGCTTTCCTTTGCAATCTGGAACATTATTGGTCGGCAGAAATGTAGTGATGATGGGCGAGGGTTTTTCCAATATTCACTATTTGAACAATTAAGTGTCAGGGGAACAATTGAGGCCATAAACATGTTTGCATCCGTTATTGTTTAACCAACGTGTGCTACTATTTTATGTTCATAGGAACTTGGCACAGATACTACATCGCAGCCTCACTTGCTTTGTAACGTCAGACTTCTTAGAAGTCCAATTAATTGCTGTTCACTCTTGGTTTCCAAAATTCAGTAGTCAAAAAATGATCGGAGGACCATAAAACATTTATTATATGTAGTTAAGAATACATTTTTACATGTAAAAATAATGTTTTTATGGCCACTTGCATTTTTAAGGATATAACAAAAAAAAAACGATTTTTAATAAAATCTCTCTAAACCGAAAATAGGCAAAAACTGGCAGCTGGCTTTCTTAGTAACTGTTTAAGAAATAGTCAAAGATTAAATTTCCTTTGAGTTTAGACCAAAGACTCTTAAAGGCTTTCTTATAACTCAACTCAAAGCCAAAACAGCTTTTCGAAAATTGTAAAATTTTACAATTAAAAAAAAAAAACAAAAAAAACTTGCATCATAATTGATACAAATGGTCCTTTTTACAAGCTAAAAAAAATATAATTTTTAAACAAGGTTTTTAGATTTTAACGCCGAAACTCTGAAACTTTTCATAAAACAAATATTTTTTCTTTGATTTAAAAAATAAGGAAATTTTGACTACCCGTATCTTCCGAATTCTTCGACCGATTTTAAAATTTCTTTCGGCTTTTGAAGCTTCCAATATTTCCTAATACAGTAAATAAATTAGTTTTGGATTTTAAGCACACACGAAAATTGCAAGTATTTTTGCAAAAATGCGCCACAGTGCGGCGTCGTTGTATCTATTGCAGTTGGCCAAGTATAGGAGATTTCTTTCGCACAATTCGGTTAATTAGCTGGTCCTGTCCAGGTTTTATGACGTTAAGTTTTTTCCTGAACTGGGAGTCTATGAATGTTTTGGAGTTTTGTCAACCACTTAGTTTCAGATATTTTAAATTAAATTTGTATCTCAAGAGTTTTGAGCTTTATTTTAAAATAATCGGTTTAAGATTGCTACTGCTTTGGTAACCCTTAGCTTCACATAATCGAAAGAAAGATACACATAGTTAAGCCAGAAGAAAAGACGTTTGTTAATAAAAAAGAAAAAAAGAAAAGAAGAAAAGCCACAGGAAAAACGAACAAGATATCCCATCCATCCAGACAATAAATCCGAAATCTCTGCTGAGGATAACGAGTGATGATAACAACCCGACAATAAAACTTAATCAACTTTTGGTTGAATGAATCAATAGACACAGTCCTAAAAGAATGCCCGAAGGAGATAGGAGCCTGCTCAATCCATATGCGTTTGGATATTGTTTCAATTTCATAGTGTTTACCCGGGCCCTCATTTTTTTTCAAAGCCAGGGCAACAACAAAAACAAAAAAGGAAATTCAGACACAATCCCTTTTGTCGTCGTCCCTATTATACGAAGAGTTAGAAAATGAGAGCAAGTACAATGAAGGGATACACCGAACACAGACACACCAAAGGAATAATCGTTCATTGGGATTTTATTGCCGCCCAAAGGGACTGTGCAGTGTGCACACTCCATTTGATTCGGTTTAATAAATGTTCCCACTGGAACGGGTATTGCCGCTGTTATATTGCCTCAATTCAATCGCATTTGGGGACAAATTATACGCACCACATGAGGGCCATATAACCAAATAAACAAAATGACAGGAAAAAAACAACACAAAAGCAGCAAACAAAAAAATTAATTTGTATCGGAACACATATGCCATTGCGTTTATCTGACACACAGTATCTGGCTGTCACTGCGAATCTATTACTTCCATTGTTTGTATCTCATCAATTTAAAAATTAAATTAATTAGCACACAGTTAAACAGTGGAGGTGCAGTGAAAGTAATTGGGCTCACCCATGCGTCCCGTCATCCCGTAATCATATCAGGCGCGCAGTAAATAAATTAAATTAAAAAATATTTAATTATAACAGAAGGTGGTCTCGGCACACAAATATGTAAAATACTACACCGCAGCTGTCAACTGCCAGTTTGCTGATAGGTTTTTGTCTTTATTTTCGGTTCTCCAATTTACTCTATATGTCCTTTGTGTATGCATTTTTATGTTTGCGGGCAGCAGAGGGATATGGGGATATGTTGATCAACACTAATTGCTCGAAAAATTCAGGAATGACGAATTAATAGTTTTATACGTACTTATTAGTGACAGGTGATTATTTAACATCGCTGACTGTCAGATAGAAGATTTTGTATAGTATGAAGAAAAAGAATCTTTGACAGAGATCCCGAAACAACAGACCAGAAAGTAAGAAATTCGGCCACAGAGGCTGTGGAATGAGAAAGTGCAGGAACACTTAAAAAAAGAAATACTTTCTTTTTTTAAAACAAACTTCTGGCTCACCAAGGCGATGGTAAACGCACTTCGAGTTATGAGATCATTTGTACCATGGGGACCAGAAAAATATTTAGGCTAGTAAAGTTTCTACTTTCCGTATAAAGCAGACAATTTTACCAGCAGAAGAATTCTTTATATCTTCGGAACTCAGTTGTTCCCTGAAAAAGATCTTCTTTCTAATTCCATTGAGGGCTGGACGTTCCCATAATATGTGTTCAACTGTTTCGTCTTCTTCAAGACATAGTCGGCACTCAGGAGAGTCTACTTTTTTTCATTTTGTTAAGGTGATATCGTAAACCATGGTGAGCAATAAGGTAACCTACTAAGATTTCGATATCATGCCTTCTTAGATTTAGACATCTGCTGGCATTTTTATTGAAGGGCCGAATGGCCCGTTTGGCCTGTCTTAGACCTGGGATGTTCTCCCAATATAAGATACATTTTGTATGTTCCCAGCTTATTATTGCTGCCAATCTAGGAGTGCAGCAAAAGAGTTCAGGACCTGTGAATGTTGTTTCTGAACCCTTTCTGACCAATTCATCGGCCTTTTCATTACCATCAAACCCGTCATGGCCCGGAACCCACCACTTGTTTTTGTTTTTTAAGCCGAGTGTTTGAAGGATATTGAAACAGTGCATGACTGATTTGGAGTCAATGGTGTGCGAGCTAAGGGCATTTATAGCTGCTTGACTATCCGTGAATATATGGATGCTTGCCCCTTTCATGGCTGTGACTTTTTCCCATGGGTATCGTCAAGCTTGTAGTTGGCCCGTATATTCCGATTCATATTCCCGATGTAATTTTTTTTTGGTTATACCTCTGACATCAAAAAGTGGTTTTTTGTCCCTTTTGGGGGGCGTCTGGCGGGGCGAATGCGACACTTAAAACGTCTGGGACCCAAAAATTCTTAATTACTGCATAGTTCTCTATAATTTGTGTATATTTAAAAATGGTTATACCCTTGACACAAAAATCCGAAAAATCAGCGTTTTCAAACCCCCGCCCTCAGCTCCGGCGAAAAAAAACCCTGACAGACGACTGCATTTGATATCACGATGCTAGTACCTTTACAAACAAGTAAATGAATTTTGGTTATACCTCCACTCCCAAAATATGCTGTCGGCTCTTAGACTAGTAAGCTCAGGTGCTTTTATTGTCTAGATTAGATTAGATTATTAGAGGGAGGTGGTATACTGTAGCCAGATCACTGCGGCCGCTTGTGGGCCTATTTTGATATCCTCCATTTAGAGCTCGTCCGTAATGCCGCAATTTTTTAGGAAGGCGGCTAGTTCTTTGGGAGAGCTGGCAGCTATGTCTGCTGCTTCAAGGTAGAATTTACCTAGATAACGACGACGCGTATTGATTAAGCAGTTGCAGTCACATAATATGTGTTCCGCTGTGTCAACGTCTTCGTTGCATAATCTGCAGGTATTGTCCTGTGTTATGCCCATAGTCATCAGGTGTTTATTGACACGGCAATGCCCTGTGAGGAAGCCTGTGACTAGCCGAATCTGACTCCTACTTAGTTGTAGTAGTTGTTTGGTTTTTTTGTGGGAGCTGTTTGGCATAAAGTTTTTAGCTTGCCTGTTTCCTTCGGTTTCCCTCCAGAATTGGAGCTTCTTTTCCTCAAGCCAAGTTTTAATGCAACTTTTAATGGTGCTCATTGATAGCCCACAGAATGGTCTTGGCATCATGAATGGAGATGCGGATCCTGTTCTGGCTAGTTCGTCTGCTTTTTCATTGCCTTCATATCCACTGTGTCCAGGCACCCAGATTAATTGAACTTTATTTGTGGTGCCCAGTAGTTGTAGGAGTTGGAGACAATCCCAGACCAGTTTTGATGTAATTTCAAAGGCGTTAATCGCGAGTAGCGCCGCTCTGCTGTCGGAGAGAATGTAAATGTTTTTATTTTCAACAAGACTGTTTAGATTCTCCCGCATGCATAGGTCTATCGCGTAAATTTCTGCCTGGAATACGGTGCTGCTAGTGTCCATACTAGCGTATAGGCACGTTTGGGTGCAGGGGCCGTATACTCCTGCTCCAACTCCTTCTTTTGTTTTTGATCCATCTGTGTACCATACATGAGAGTCTTTATCAAAAGTGGGTTTTTTCTGTTCCCAGTTAAGACGGTCTGGGAAAGTAACCCTGAAGTTGTGTCTGAAGTTGTATCTTGGTAGACATTTGTCTGTTAGGTGTATTCCAAGTAGTTCGTGTTCTCTGAGTTCTCTTAGTACCGCAGAGTGAGCTATATTGGAATTTGATTCATCTTCTGTGATGAGCGTATAGGCGTTTGCCATTGCTTCTTTCATGAGTTCTAGGTGAAGTGGGGGGATGTTTAATATAATTTCAAGTGCAGCTGTTGGTGCAGTTTTCATTGCACCTGTTGCACAGACACAGGCTAGTCGCTGAATTTTGTTGAGCTTTGCCTGTGCCGACCTCTGCGTTGCTTTGTGCCACCAGACAGCGGCTGCATACGTGATGATAGGTCTTGTAATTGCCATATACATCCATAGTGTCATTTTGGAGTTGAGTCCCCAATTTTTACCAAGTAGGCTTTTGCTGGTCCATAACGATGTCCTGGCCTTATCAATGGTTTTGGTAAGGTGAGTTCCATGTAAGTTTTTCATCTAGTGTGATTCCTAGATATTTAACTTCAGTTGAGAACTCTATTGTTTCACCAAAGAGTGTAGTGTTTCTGAGCCGTCCCCGCCTTCTTCTTTTGGTGAATGCAACTATGGTGCTTTTCTTGGGGTTGACTTTAAGTCCAACCTTTGTGCACCACTCAGCTAACAGGTTCAGTGCCCTCTGGAGGCGATCCGAGATTGTGTCTTCGAATTTTCCTCTGATTAGGATAGCTATGTCGTCTGCATATCCTTGGACATAGAAGCCATCGTTACTGAGAATGATCAGTAGCTCGTTTACTACGATGGACCATAGCAGGGGTGATAGTACTCCTCCCTGGGGGCATCCTTTCGTAGCTGTTACACTGAGTTTATTTTTGCCTAATGAGGTTTTTATTGTTTTTTCCTCTAGCATGCATTTTATCCACTTACATGTAGTGTTATCAACTCCCATGTGTTGGATACCTCTATATATCTGGGAGAATTCTGTGTTATCAAATGCTCCTTCTATATCTAGGAAACACCCAATCGCTATCTCTTTGTCCTTGAGGGATTTCTCGATTCTCGTGGTGAGATTTTGAAGGGCGTGTGTGGTTGATTTAACGGGTTAATAGGCATATTGGTATTTATGAAGGGGATTCGTTTGAAGTGCCCCGTCCCTGATATGTCTGTCAAGTATTTTTTCCATGGTTTTCAGGAAAAAGGAGGTGAGGCTTATTGGTCTATATGATTTTGGTAGATCAGACGGTCTGCGTCCTACCTTGGGTATATATTTGACAATAACCTCTTTCCATTTTTTTGGTATATATCGCCATGCGTAGCTAGCCCTGAACAGGTTGATAAGTACGGGTAGCAGTTGCTGGATGCCCTTTTGTAGTAAAGCTGGAAATATTCCATCTTCTCCAGGGGTTTTGAAGGGTTGAAAGGAGTCGATTGCCCAACTTATTTTGCCTTCATAAAAGATTTCTTTTGACCGTTTCCAGTCCTCTCTGAGCGGTCTATTTAACCTTCTCTGGGGAGGGGTTTCTTGATGTTCTGGAGTTATCGAAGAGTCTGGGAAGTGTGTTTCGGCTAAGAGCTGGAGCGTCTGTAGCTCGTTTTCGGCATATGTACCATTTGGTTTTTTCATAGAACCAATAGGATTAGTGTGCTGCTTAGAGAGTACCTTATGAATGCGAGCAACACCTTCTGGTGTCATTGATGGTATGACAGAAGTTTCTCCACGATTCTCTCTTGGCCCTTCTAATTTCTTGGTTATACATGGTGAGTGTGTTTCTATATATATCCCATTCACCATTGCGTTTTGCCCGGTTGAAGAGCTTTCTCGTCTTCGTTCTGAGCGTGGCAAGTTTTTTGTTCCACCAGGGGGTAAGTCGATTGCCTGTTTTTTCCTTTTCTGGGCATTGTCTATGTTGATTTAAAAAAAAAAAACAATTTTTGTTTTTTTAATCTGTGGCTAAAGATAAAAAATGTGTGAAAAAAAGTGTTAGTTTTGTTTTTGTCCTAAATCCTAAGAGTTTTAGATGTGTTGACCGTAACCTGACGTTGAGTGTTATATCTCTTTGTGATAAGTGGTTTGTTTAGTCTTAGAACCTGTAAACTATTTTTGCTTTTAATTACTTCTTAGGCCGAACTTATTCCAAAATTCAAGGGAAGAGCTATATAATATAATGAAGAGCTCAATGTTAAAGGGATTAGAAAGTCAAATCGAAGTTTTGAGGAGTGAAGTTTCAAAGCGGGTCCAATGCACCGGTGCTTTTCAACACAATGTTAATGAGAAAATAACGGAGTTTAAATCAAAGTTTAAATCGCGTTGGGAAAAAGCTTGTCGAGTAGAAAAAAATGCACACAATTATGATTGCAGTTGCCAGTGGGCACATGACACAGCAAGATGCTTCGTCAGTAAATATCCCTGGTATCATTTTATTCCAACTTTGCATAAATATTTTATTCATGGGCCAGAAATGTGATCATCTGCACTGTGGCCGATCGGGCAACTTTCAGAGGAAGCGCAAGAAGCACGCAACAAAGATTTTAAAATTTTTACCGAGAACTTCTCAAGAAAATCAAGTCGTGAAAAAACCAATGAAGACGTATTTAATTTCATTTTACTGAGCTCGGATCCCGTTATAACATCCAAGCAAAAATTAAATAGACGAAAATTCCAGTCTCTTCCCAAAGAAACAGTCAACTTGCTAAAACCCCCCAAGTGTCCAGGAATCTAACACTCTTCTTGAGTCTGATGATAATGATAATGATAATGACAGTGATGATAGCGATAATTTCGAAGGATGCAATACAAATTTTTGGTTTGATTTTCTATTCAATGGGCAATTTTTTTAATTATAAGTCTCAATAATAAATACCAATGCAAAATTTAAGATTCGTTTTATTAATTTGTTTTTCTTCATGATAAAAGGGGGCCTTAAAGTGGGTGTGCAAGGTAAGTGTAGTGGACAAAAATTAGATCCATACTAATATTATAAATGCGAAAGTAACTCTGTCTGTCTGTCTAAACCGAAATAGTGAAATTTGGTACACAGATAGTCTAGAGCCTGAGAATGGACATAGGCTGCTTTTTACAGCGGGAAAATGCTTCATCCGCTGTCCAGAAGCGGAGATCTAAGCTAATATTTAGGAAAAGTTGTAACTCTCGAATGCTTTCTAGCTCCTAGCTTTGGAATGACTCATCCAAATGAAATAGGATTTTTTTTAATATAAAGTTCAATTATGTACAAAGATTAGAGGTTATCCTAAAGTTGAACAATAAGCATTAAACTATAAATTGTATACAATTCAAAAAAGTAAAATGTTCGATTGATCGTTGGATTTTCCTAGCGTTCAGTGGAGGAACATTTGTGTGTGTTTGCGGCACAAATGTGTTTCTCTACCTGTACCTTTTGTGCAATGTGTTTTTTCTTTCTTTTTTTTATGCACCTTTTTCAGTTTGACTTGTTTTTTTATGGCGCATGGCCATGGGATTGAGAAAGATAGGGTGTGAAATGTAAATGAGATTGAGAAGGATTCACTCAGAGTATATCCATATAATGAGTAGGGACACTTTCGACGTTTTCTTTATCAGTTCTTATCAGCAAGTATTTTGTTTTAAATTTGAGAAGTGGCAGATTGGCGAAGCAAGGCGAGCACGGGACAGCTAGTCTTCAATAAATCTTTTTTAAGTTTATAATATTGTAAAGAAATAAAATAAAAGCGCAAACATTAAGGCTTGGTCGAAACAAACCTCTAATAATCGACATGAAAAAGCTCGCTTCGAATTGGAATACAAAAATTGAAAGGGTGTCGCGAAGAGTTGAAATAGGTGTGTCTATATGCAGCCAAAGGGTGGCCTGTTTTAAGAATTCGAAAATATATCAAATGCTCCAATTTGGCTTTACTTCAAATTTCACTTTCACAAATTGAAATCAACCCTTTTTTTAAAGGACTTTTGCATAGGCTTATAGTGAGGTAACACAGCGCGGGCTTTAAGAAAGAGAGGTATTTGAAAACAGGGTGAGATACCGATGAAGGTTGTTCTGAATATTACTTAACGGGCCCCCGACATATGGAGAGTCTCTGCCTGAGACAACATACCCTTCGGGGATTTTGGGATTTGAATATCTGGTTCTGAATATTAGTAAACTATAAAGCCAAGGATAAGCAGAACTTGATAGAGCATTCCACATTCGTGTAACTCGGTTAAGAAAAGATTTTGTATTCAACGACTGCCCGAATACGGGTTGTGGGTGAACTGATGAGCATTCCTGGCATGGCGAGCGTTGCAGTTGAAAATTTGAAGCCCTTGTGGTGAAAATATCAATAAAACAACGGTAGGCAGTCGACGATGTAGCGATGACGAAGAGCTTCAAGCGATGTCACGATCACCAATAATTATTACCGTTCTTTTTTGTATTCTGTCAAGTAGCTCCAAATATGTAGTTTTCACAAGCATGGACGGTTGTACACTTTGATTGATTGTAAGACCCATTCTTACCTATGGTTCGATTGAAGGGGGGAAGGCGGTTAACACCAAATCCTTGCTCAAGAATCTGAACAAGGTACAAAGGATTTCTTGTTTGGGGAAAACTGGTTCATTAAAACCCACACATCAACTGGATCTAGGAACATTACTGAATCTTCAACCCATGAAGTTCTTCAGAAAGAACGTTGCAGCCAAATATGTTCGCAGCCTGAAGTCGTGTGCATTTGGACACCCGTTCATACTAGACATCTTTAATCAGAGGGCGCCTATGCAAGTGACTGATTTTGAGAAGCCGTGGTATGACAAGAAGTCGTTATGCAAGATGGCAGGGCTGGAATTCCCCCAGGACGGTCATCAAAGATACGAAGACGGAGACGGGAACAGGAACTGGATCTCAGAGGCACTGAGTATCAACCAGTCCTACCGGCTGCCAGAACCCTGCAAGAGATAGAACTATCAGCAATGGAGTTAAGAGTTTGCGGTTGGCGGTTGGCGGTCAGGTAGCACTTAAAGCGATCGGTTTAAATTCCATAAATGCGAAATGCGTCACTGAACGCCTCCTGATGCCCACGGCATTTAGCTTTTACTCGGTACTATACTGCTGGGTTCCCAGTTACGTTCGTTGAATATGGGGGGAGCACGACTCCTTGACAGCTTGGGCCATTAAGCAGGAATACCTCTATTATACATTAAAAGAGGTATAAGCACATCCAAATGGTTTTGTTAGTCACTCGTCCTGCCATTAACAATGGGCCTCTTTTAACCTCTGCGTGATACTTGCACAGTGTACATACAGCTCTCCTTACTTAACCCAACCTAGCCTACCTTCTTGCTTTGAACAAAGGGAAAGGCAGTTATAATTACCATGTATGAGGTAGTAAAGTCCCAATCAAAGTCAATACACACCAGGGAAGCGGGCTTAGCCCTGTGCTATTAATTGTAGATCAGCTTGAAGGCAAACTGACGGGCTAATCACACATCTTTTGCTGATAATGGAGCAATCATAAGCGATAATCGAATGTCCTGCAACGAACTCCTGTGTGGCATAAATGCAATAACCTGCGGATGTTTATTGAGGGCAAACCGGCGAACCCATCAGGAGGACCAGCTTGGATGCAGTTAAGTGTGAGGGTTATGGTTCATTTCATTCTCATCATAACTTCGCCGTCAAGAAAGAAGAAGACGATGAAGACGATGAAGACGAAGACGAAGACGAAGACGAAGAAGAAAAAGAAAAAGAAGAAGAAGAAGAGAAGAAGAAAATGAAGAAGAATAGGAAGAGGAAGAAGAAGAAGTTAAGTGGGAGGGTTATGGGTCTTTTAATTCTCATCATAGCTTTGCCGTCAACGAAGAAGAAGAAGAAGAAGAAGAAGAGCAAGAAGAAGAAGGGGAAAAACGGAATATATAGATAATCAAATGTGAGGCAACCTGTGATGGCATCAATCAGCGCCAAAGCGTAGGGGTAATGTATTGACCGGAAAAATCAGCTCTCCTCCGTAATTGAAAAATGTCCCTAAGCATGATTAGTGGTATAAATGTGCTCACCCAGATGCCTAGAAAACTGATAAAATCTGGTTCAGATCTCCCTTAACGCCACAAATGTTTAGCCGACAGATGCCTCAAATTTTTAAGTACTATTTTCTTAAGAAAGTTTTGTGCCGTTTTTTTAAGCTGTTCACATCGTTGAACAAAGTTGACAGAACAATCATTTCAATTTATAATGAGAAAATATTTTCTACCTTCGAACGGAAGCATTCCCTTAACAACAGTTGTAGAATGTAGAAGTAGTTCCCAACCACTTGAACAATAAAAAAAAACATCCTCCTGCACCCACAAAAGCACAACGCTGCTCATAAGAGTTTCATTTCTGCTTATTTTTGCAACTTGCAGTATTTATCTGTCCTAATTAAGTATAGTATCATCAGCGTCATCCCAAATATAGTAATAGCAAGCCTCTCAGGAATTTTACAAGCTCACACAAATGTGCCAAGCAGAACGAGAATCTCAACATAATAGAGATGAAAGAAGATCAGCAGATGACGACCTACATCTCCTAGTGACTAAAGCTATCGTCATCCGTTCTTCCAACACTCATTGTGTCTGTTACTCTGGCATACACATATACCTCAATTAAAATGACTGAGCTTGAATATGTATACTGTGCGCTGTAGTTACACATTGTATCCTTGTGCATAGTTTTGCTCCCCAATCCGAACGAGGATCTATTCATTTTTTTTTTGTCTGCGTATTTGTACAAAATTTCTGATAATACATTCCCGTAGATGTTTTACGTTTAACCAAAGTCGACCTGAATCCACTGGAGTGCGGGAAGGCGGCTAACCTCATATGAAATTTATTCGTCTATCTGAAAATGCCTTTGTCCATTGGTCACAGAGTTGGCAGCGTGGTGGCTGACTCTCTACGGTATACATTTTCAACCGAATTTCTCAAACACAAGTTGCGGGTGTGGACTAGAAAGTCTTGCAATCTGTGGGAATGCATTAAATTTGTAATCGCTCGGATCAAAGATATCCCAGGACTAATTGAAATCGACACGCAAGCAAACGATTAGTTG
The DNA here is from genome assembly GCA_949715645.1 of Portevinia maculata. NCBI lineage: Eukaryota > Metazoa > Arthropoda > Insecta > Diptera > Syrphidae > Portevinia > Portevinia maculata. The sequence goes on from OX454528.1 coordinate 101,603,212, forward strand.
GGGGACTACCCATAATACTACTACGACTTGTGACGGTCTCGTTAGGGCGAAACCGAACCAGACCAGAATTTCAAGGAGTAATTGTTTTATCGACTGGGTAAGGCGCTGCTTCTCCTGTTGGTGGGTCGCGTAAAAATGTTTACTTTGTATAATAGGAAAACCGGAAAAAAAAACATCTTCAATTATATGCCGCAGCACGACTCCTCTTGAATGCATTTTGAGTGATAAGATTCCTCCGAACCAGGAATTATGAAGGGGATGGAAGTGGAGTTTTTTTGTTAAGCACTTCCGCGAGTAACTAGCAGAACACGATTCCCAAAAGGCAAGTTTTCGAAGGTAATTTGAGTAAATTATGGAAAATAATTATACTGCATGCGGTACCCAGGAAGGTATTGAATTAAATGGCAACTGCACCAGTTTTGTTGGTTGCGGTGGATCCCCCCTAATGGCTTGACTTGGTTATAGGATCTGTGTGCAATTCTTTGAATTCATTATTTGCCAAGGCTATGGGTCTTAGTAGGTGGTCCATTTGATGGCACATTTAATAGGTATTGACGTTCTACGAAGAAATGCAGTTAAGTAATTGAAGAGCCTTTAAAAATTCGTTTTAGATACAATTTCAAGAGCCTTGCATTCCTAAATCAAAAAAGGAAAGCAAATGAATTTAAATGTCATTTCCTTTTTATATATAACTTGCGCTCTATAAAGGATTTTTTGTTGAACATCATTACATTACAATAGATACAGCGCAGACATTTTTTGTTGTTTTTTACATCTTGCAGTTAGAAATGCTTTTTGTTGTCAGAGAATTTTAATCCATGTCTTAGAAAGATTTTTTTTAATGTACTCGCACTAAAGGGATTTTTGTATACCCTTATTTTTTTTTTGTAATGTACTCGCATTAACCCTAGAAAGATAATCTTATTTTTTAGTACTGAAACATGCGCCTGGGAGGCGCACAATTAAAAAACGTTTTTTTTATAAAATTAAATAAATATTTTTTTTTATTGTTTCATTTTATTGTTACATTATTAGCAATAAAGTAAAACATAAACATATATTATTAATTTTTCTGTTTTTTAAAGAGAAGTAGTATTTTATAAATCCATAACAAAAAGGAACACAAAATTAGAGATCTTCGGTATTTAATTTGCATATGCTGATAATAGCGCATTACCATAACTGCATTACCATAACTGAAAAACGGTGGTACTTACCGAACCGGAACGACCGTCAATCGCAAGTATAAATCGACGACTGAGTTGGCTTAAAAAAACAAGTTTGTTCGAGCGTCGGTTAAAAGAAGAAAGCAATATATATATTTCGCGGGCGCCTCCGAGGCGCAGTTTATCTTTCTAGGGTTAAAGGGATTTTTGAATACCCTTATAATGTAATAGCTACACAGCGCGGGTATTTTTGTTTGTTGCTGTAAGTAGCACCCAGCATATGATTTATTGCCTGTTTTTAGGTGCTACTTACTGTATGAAAGAATAGAAGGACAGGAAAGCAGTTTGGTGCGATGGGATTTTTTCTCCACAGGTGGCGCCTAAATTGCTTTAGGGAGATCTATTTTGTTGTGTATTCAATTTTTTTAAAATCATGGAACTGGTCGGGATTTGAACGCACGAGCTGCCAATCCCTTAGTGAATACACTACCATTGCCACCCTTATTATGTAATAGCTGCACATTGCGACGATGACTAAGAGAGTCAATCGATCTCGCGATGTCTCGGTGTGTAAAAAGTTTTATTGCGCATTTTTGGATCCTGTCAAGCAGCTCCAAATAAGCTATTGGTGCACCAGACCAGATATGAGCATTGCACTCAAGTTTCTGGCGGATAAACGACTTATAAATAGTAGCCAGATCAGAGGGTTTTGAAATATTTCTTGCATCGTTTAATGAAGCCTAGATCTTTCGCAGCGTTCTTGGCGACATCGAATATGTGGTCATTCAAAACAACTTGAATTGAACGGTCCGAAAGGTAATTTCTAATACATTGAAGAAGAGTATCATCGATTCCAGAGCTTGATGCCAAACTCTGTCAAATGCCTTTGAAATATCAAGCGCAACTATCTTACTTTCACCACCTTGGTGAAGAGATTGGTCCTACTTTCCGGTTAGATAAATCATCAAATCACCAGCGAACCTGTTGCTGCGAAAACCGTACTGCCGGTCATTAAGAAGTTTTCGGGATTCAAGATATTTCATTAGCTAACGGTTTATCAGCGTCTCCGTGACCTTGGAAAGAAGGGACATTATTGCGATTGGTCGGTAGGAGGAGGAAAATGAATATTCGCCTTTTTTGGGGACGGGCTGGATAAAAGCTGTTTTCCATCTTCTCGGGAAGAACTCTGAAAAAAAGGATGGATAGAAACGTTTACGCAATGTTTTGCCAGCGAGGAAAACACCTCTTCAGAACGATAGGAGAAATACCATCTGGACCAGCGGATTTGTGAACGTCAAGATCTTGAAGTACTCTAGCCACTGTACGAGTGCGGAAGTGGATTGGTCCCGTTTAGTATTCTACGCGCTCGAGTACATGGGGAGACAAAGCGCAATCTGGGAGCATTGAGCTGACTGCAAAGTGAGCGGCAAGCAGATTGGCCTTATCTATAGGTCTGACCGTTGGAATGTCATTGTAAATGATTGTCTGGATAGATGAAGAGGCCGAATTCATGATGTTTTTAAAAAACGACCAAAAGTTTTTACTACCCGTGGGACTTTGTAGTATTTTTTGCCTCAACTTTTGCTCATAGGAGAAATTGACACGATTAATGTGGGCATTGAAGTCATTTCTGGCTGGTTTAAACTTTTTTCGGCTTTCCTCAGCTGGGTTGGTTTTGAATGACCGAAAGGTTACCTCTTTTAACCTGATAGCCTCTTTGCATCTCGAGTCACACCAAGCGTTTACCTTTGATTTGACACTTTTTATGCTGTTAGGTATGAAAGACTTCATGCACAGGTGAATTATGTTTGTGACCGTATCAACAGCAACATCCACGTCGCTGTCGAGGAAGCACAGCGACCAGTTAAAACTCTTAAGGAAACCGGAAAAAAAATGTTCCCAATTGGATTTCTCGTACTGCCATACGCTTCCAGATGAAGATGAACCCAATGGTGATACTACTAAATAGTAAGACTACCAAATAAGTGAGTTGCAAGGTTACATATGGCGTCATTATGTGGCGCATTGGATCAGTGGTAAGTCCGTTTGCATACTGATCGAGCGGTCACTGGTTCTTTTATCCACCAGGAACAACTAGTTTTTTCCATGCTACACCCCTTGCGAAAGTCTGGCATACATCTAAGAGTACAAACTGTCATTAGAAGCTTCTCAAATGTTGTATTCAAAACATCGTAAAATTGTGGGTCACTTAAATTCGTGCCAAAAAATAAAAAATAACTTCGTAGACGAAAATGTCGAAAAAAACAAGGGTTTAGGCCGTATTTGGGCCGTTTTTCAGCCTGTGAGCTGGGTTTAACTAGCTTGTCTTCGAATTTGTTAGAACAAGAAGTCACCAACCATCTGTCACCATCTATAAGCCACTGAATAGCTCCAACCTAAGCGTGCAAACATTCTCAAAATATACTTAGCGACAAAGCAACGTACAACTCTAGAGGTCGGAAGAGGGACCTCAAACCTAAATCAAAGCATTGATCGTCAACAGGCTAGTCCTATCCAAATTTATACTGAAGCCAATTCTGCTAAATGTAATAGAAGCCGGTATTCAAATTTAGCAAGTGAGGAAACAAAATCGAATTCGATGGGATAAAAAACTGCCTGAGATTGATAGCCTCTTTTGCATTTTTAGAAATGGCCTGGAGACATCTTTAGATAAGAAGATTCTTAAGCTTGGAACTGCAACCTGTAAAATAGATAATCGAAGGCTGCAGCGTCCCAGGCAGACTTCGCGGGTAACCGTCAAATATAATAACGAAGTGCTACAATAATTGCATCGTAATTAAACCAACTGAGGGATGACCCAAACACTCTTCCTGGACATGAACTTTGGTGTTGTCCTTCACCATGCCTAAGAGGCCTTTTGGAACACAGAAATATCCTATTGTTATCGCTTTTAATCAACTCTAAGTTTTCACATTGGTGGCGACTTCTGCAGAAGCTATAGGGCCGTTCATGAGGAGGAAACCATCACACACCTCCTGCGTAACTGCCCCACTAGCCACCTCAAGGAAATAAATGCTTGGCGACTATTTCTTCGAAGATCTAAGCTATCTCAGCGCGACAGGCTCGATTGCAACAGTCACCTCACCCTGATCATTACCCATGGTTTCAGGGGTCGGGCTGAGCTCGACTGCACTATTCACTGTCAACATATTGCAGTCACTGTAACCACACTTATACCCACCGGGGATTTGACCGACTGGTTCCGGTTCGATTGAGTTCAATTATCCAAACCTGCACTCCTGCGAAAAAAAGTAGGTATGACTGAGGCTAGATTGTAAATGAAACTTCAGTCAGCACTCCACTCCGAGGGCTAGACAGTAAAAACCGGGGGTTTGATTGATACAATCACCTCGATTTTGTTACCATCCCGGTGCGCCGACAAAATGGGAACCAAAGTTACGGTTCGACTGTAACAGACGCCTCACTCTGCTCCTCTCCCATAGTTTTTTGAGGTTGATGTGTGCGTCTTAACACCTGCATTACATGCCCCCCGAATTCATTCACTATAAGTATCACCCTTAAATCCAAACGGCTTTCAACTAACTTGAGGATAGACCCTCCAACTCGACTATGACAGACCCCGCTCTCCCTGCTCCCTTTCCACGGACCAGTGTAACTTGTGGTTCGTATTGCAACAGTCACTCCAAGCGGCACTCCCTCCGCGATGCGTGTATCACTCAGGGGTTCGCCTGCTTCAGTCACTGCCTCAAGCACAGTTTTTAACTACTCGACTTTGCAGCCGATTCACCACGATTCCCCCTCAATGGTATCTAATAACATGCTCGGGATTCGATTGTATCAGTCACCCGACTAGGGATTACCTGCAAAGAGAATAAAGACCAGTTTGAGGTTCGATTGAAACAGTCATCTCAAAAGGCTCCTCTTTCCGTGGATCAGGAAGTAGTAGCTCTCCCTCCGCTGCGCAGTGACATGGGATTAGTCCAAGGTTCGATTACATCAATCACCTGACCTTGATCCTAAACCATGGTTCGGGAGTCAGGCTGAAATCGCAACTGGAGTAATCACTCTCAACATATCTCAACCGTTATGCGTATTATAGCCGGGCTGCACTCCCCGACTCTTCATGAGTGCTTCCAGTAGACAACCACACAGCCCCAGTTAGCCGACCGATGATCGGCAAAACACCCTTTGGGTACCACAAACGACCGAAATTGCGGTCTAAGTGAGTTTCGTGGGCTTCGTGCCCCGGCAGCCACCTTACCTAACCCAACCCTCAAGGGCTGCACTTAAAAGTGAAGGGACAAGCTAGTCAGTCTCTAAATCCATTCAATCATTATCACTCTTCTCTTCCGAACATGGCTACGTTTTAAATAATTCCTTTCCTATTTCAATGTTTCTAAATTCCATAAATACATTCTGAAATCTCGCAGGCCGCTCCAATTGAGCTTAGCCTGCACGTCAAAGCGCCATTAATCCTGCATAGTCTTTCCACCCAATTAACTCTGGATGACCTTTTCGCAAAAGTCATTCCGACGTAAAGCACCCACTCACAGTGACATACAATGAGACGCGTAAAAGATACAAAAAGTTATAAATTACCCTGCTGAAGCAATCAAATGAATGAATTCCGCGATCGCGAATATTTGCCATTTGTCATGAGCACACCATGAACCTCTAGCATTTCCAAATGATGCAGAAACGACGAGCAGCCAACACCAGTCGACTCAGACAAGCCTTTCAATATTCCAATCTCCGAAATGTCAGATATAATCTGAGTACTTTCTGTCTAACATTTCGTATCCATTGCCATGGTAAGCGCAATTACTACCTAAGTCACGACTGCGACAACGATGTAACGACGTAGTGACTGCGACTGCGACTCCAACTCGATCATTAGAATGGAGATTTGTAAATGTCTTGGCGGACAAAGCCCAGAAGTACACACGGAACCACTGATACTAATATTCAAGCTATTTTTGCTACGTTTTTGCTGTTGCATGATGCGCGGAGCCGCGATCCTTTCTCCAATTGAAATTCAACACCAGCTCCATGACTAGTGGTATACAATTGACAAAGAAGCACCCCATTGCACGAGGGTGGACTCCAGTGTACACTGTACACACAAAAGGAATGACGCCCGAATGGGCTGCGAATTCCTATCAAAATTAGGCATCATTACGCTAGCGAGTATTATATCCGTGCCGCCACCCCCATTACAATGGGTGTGCGCGGGAGTCCCACCACCAGCAGCTCCTAAAGTACGGTCGAGTTGTCACTCCCATTACACCAGCCCCATCCAGCTTCAGTTACCAGTTGGATACCGCTTAGGTATCTTTCTGTGTGCGCGGTGCGGGGTGGTGTCATTGAAATTCGGTTAGAGTTTCAGGAAATCGCTTGCCCGAAGTCATATGATATACGCGCGCAAATTTATAAGCCATCTTGATGGAAATTCAACAAAAGCGGGTTCGTAGATACTTAACTGACTGAAGTAGAGTGCAACAATGCATTTCTGCATTTTATGTTGGCTGCAGCGAAATTACAATTTAACTGGATAAGGGAGCTACAGTCGACGGCCGTGACAAAAGAATAACTTGTTATGCAATCGAATTGGCTTCTTGCAAACAAGCATTCGCTGCAAGAAGTTCAGTTATGTGCTGTGCTATGGTGGAAAATTGAATCGATTTCACGTGTTTGCTCTTTGTGGTTCTTGAATACGATTGAATGAAAGGAACATATGGAAGGAAGCAAAAGTTGTCCCCATTCCAAAAGCAGGCAAGCCGGTCAACGAGCCTAATAGTTACAGGCCCATTAGTCTGTTAAGTAGCCTGAGTAAAGTCTTCGAAAAAATATTAAAGGAAAAATTTCTAAAAATTATTGATAAAAGTAGTATCTTCCCACATGAACAATTTGGCTTTAGACGATACCATAGCACGAGCCACCAAATTTTAAGAATTTGCAATAGTGTTAAAAAAAATCGTACTCTTAGAAAATCTACAGGAGTGATTCTTCTGGATATTGAGAAGGCGTTTGATACCATGTGGGGCAACGGCCTGTTATTTAAAATGATCCAATATAATTTCCCAATATTCCTCTCCAAAATTATCCAGAGTTTTTTGTCAAATCGTACGTACAAAGTATTCGTTAATAACAGTCCCTCGCGTGTAATAAATGTTGCAGCAGGTGTTCCCCAAGGATCGGTCCTTGCACCCATCTTGTTCAATCTGTACATGTCTGACATCCCTCACTTACCGGACTGCGAATTTGCTCTTTATGCTGATGATTCTATCATATTTTCGTCGCATACATATGGTCTCAACATTGTGACAAATTTGCAGTATGCGACAGAAAAATTTATCGATCATCTAAGCAAACGGAGAATTAAAGTAAATGCGGAAAAGATACAAGCTATCTTTTTCTCAAGAAAAAGAAAGTCTTGTTTTCTACCGCCAAACCAATTAATAATTAGCGGCCAACAAATCAAATGGGAAGCACATGTGAAGTACCTAGGGGTATATCTTGATAAAAGACTTACATTTAAGGAACATATTTCAAAGACCTTACACAAAACAGGTGTAGCGATTAAGATGCTCTATCCCTGTATAAATAGAAGGTCCTCACTGTCAAATGAAAATAAAATGTTGATCCACAAAGTCATTTTTTAAGCTATTTTGCTGTATGGTTGTCAAGTGTGGGGTTCTTGTGCCGAGTACAAATACAGCAAAACAAGTTGCTGAAAATGATGCTCAATCTCTCCTGGCATCACTCAACCTATGATCTCCATAAAAAGGCTAATGTTGAATTGATCTCTGATAGAATACGCAAGCTCACTGAAACTTTTTTAATCAGATGTAACCTCCCAGAAAACCCCTTAATAAATGAACTCAGTACTATTCACTTAAGGCCAGACTAAACTCGACTCAACATACTTTCGTTAACCCTCTCCTCCGTACTTTTTATGTATGAATGTGAAATTTTATTATACTCGTATATATACAATGTATACACATATATCGTTTACACTTTTCGTCTTATTATTGTTAATTCTCTGTTCAATAAGAGTTTGTTTATCTGTTTGTTGTATGAATTTTTTTATTAATTCGTTACTTATTTATTCCTTTGGCTATTTATTTATTTGTTTATCTTTTATTTGTCTATTAGTTTATTTTATTATTTATTTATTTGTTTATTTATTTATTTAATTATTTATCTATTTAATTAAACTATTTATTAATTTATTTATTTATATAATTATTTATTAATTTATTTATTTATTTACAACTTAAATTTTTTATAATAATTGTACTTGTTTATTTATTTATTTTTTTTTTTTTTATAATAAGCGCGCACTAAAGGGATTTGTTGGGACCCTTATAATGTATTAGCTACACAGCGCGGGCGTTAAGGAAATTAGGGTGAGAGGAAAAGGAGAGATGCCGATGCACGTTGGTTTTGAATGCCTGTAGGTTACAATGTGTAGGAAAAATGGAGCGGGGAAGAGCATTCCACATTCGTGTTGTACGGCTGAGGAAAGATTCTTTGAACTTCACTGTACGTCCGAACACAGGCTTGAGGGTGAACTGATGAGCATTCCCTGCATGGCGGGTATTGCGGTTGAAATGTTCAAGGGGAGGAATGCAACTGGCTATTTCGTTTGAGCACTTATGGTGGAAATAACGATAAAATAACGACAGGCAGGAGACATTACGACGATGACTAAGAGAGTCAATCGATCTCGAATGAGCAATCGGTCGCCAATGAGTTTTATCGCGCGTTTTTGGATCCTGTCAAGTAGCTCCAAATAAGTTATTGGTGCACCGGACCAGATATGAGCGTTGTACTCGAGTTTCGGGCGAATAAACGCCTTATAAATTGTAGCCAGATCAGAAGGGGTGAAATATTTCTTACAACGCTTAAGGAAGCCTAGACATTTCGCGGCGTTCTTGGCGACATCGAATATGTTGTCATTCCAACAGAGGTTGTCATTAACACACATACCGAGCATGGAGTCTTTCGGTTTCAGCGATGCAAGTGTAATTCATAGATAATGGCAGTGTGTGTGGGTTTTGCCTTAATGACAGAAGACAGCATTGTGTTTTGGAAGCATTAAATTCCACTCTATTGATTTTACCCCACTGAGTTATGCTGTTAAGATCGGAATTTAATGAGCTTAACATACGTTGCCGTTCCAGTTCCACACCCGAAGATGAGGGGCGTGACCCAAGAAACGAGTATGAGAAGCTGAGGGTACTGTCATCAGCAAAGGAATGGATTGGATTAGAAGTAACAGACAGGAGATCATTTATAAAAATGAGAAAGAGAGTCGGGGACAGAACAGAGAATTGGGGGACACCAGCATTTATTTGGTGAGTTGCAGACTTGAATCCGTCCAAAACAACTTGAATTGAACGGTCCGAAAGGTAATTTCTAATCCATTGAAGAAGAGTATCATCGATTCCAAATGCACGCATTTTCGACAAGAGAGCTTGGTGCCAAACTCTGTCAAATGCTTTTGAAATATCAAGCGCAACGATCTTACTTTCACCACCTTGGTGAAGAGATTGGTTCCACTTTTCGGTTAGATATGTCATCAAATCACCAGTGGACCTGTTGCTGCGAAAACCATACTGCCGGTCATTAAGACGTTTTCGCGATTCAAGATATTTCATTAGCTGACGGTTTATCAGCGTTTCCATGACCTTAGAAAGAAGGGTCGTAAATCCTCCTTTTTGGTGTAGAGGGTGGAGAATGGGTGGCGTATGTTGTTGTTCCCCATAGGAATTGAACCTGCACCGCACGGGCAACAAGTTAACACACACCGTCGCCACCCTAAGCGCCTTACTTACTTAGTTACTTAATTAACGGGCTCCCGACCTTTGTAGATTCTCTGCCTGAGACGCTACAGCCTTCCATGCTTGGTCTTTAAAACGGATTTTCGTTCTTCCTTTTCATCTCGAACCGGGGTGGCTGGGAGCCGAAGATTCTTTTCGGTGGAGCATTATTGTCTATTCGCTCGATTAAGCCGAGCTAATGTACCTAGTAGACGTATTTTAGGTTTTTGGACTACATACTATCTTCTCCTCCATTCGCTCTCCTCGCACACAGGACCAAATATCCGACGGAGTATTTTTCTTTCGAGAGAACCTATCGTCCAGCACACGGCGCCGTAAAGCAAAACTGGCTGCTAAGAAGTCTTAAAAGAAACCTAACTTGTACACCCAAGTGTACTCATGCACATAAAGCCGCCGATTATCTTTCTTGCCACACTTTAAATGTATTCCCATTTCCATTCCCGAATCCCTCCTATTGACTCAGCTGATATGACACAAGCAGCAATGCCACAAAACGATACCCAAGCATCATAATCGGGAATCCAAAGTTCTGTTCGTACTTGTTGGAGTACCACTGTTGGAAGCTGGACGAACTTTCTTTTGTTGTACGTTTTACCAACCTTGCACAAATGCTCGGCTACCGCCATCTTGAAGTTAAAAAGAGTCATGTATACAGGCACAGGACCGTGCTGATGCCATTATAAATAAACCCATTTTAAGAAAAAATAAATAAAATATGGACAAAACTATATAATTGTTATTTTTTCGTTACCGCATAAGAGGATAAATATGGCATGACTGATATTTTTGTAAATGCATAGACAGCCATATGTGGCTCTTCGATAAAATGCACAGTTGCCAAGCTCTGCATGCACCAATTCAAAAACAAATACACAAATATTACTTATAAGAGTATATACTTTGTAAAAAAAAAATATATCTGTAACCAACGTAATTTGTAACTTCCGAAAAAAAAAAGTTTTATTCAACGAATTCTTCGACTACGAAGTGACCAATCGCGCTGATCAACTACATTAAATATTTATTGTTTCTAAGAGACAATGAAACAAAAAAACGCACATTCCGCAACTGCAAATAACAGCGAATGCAACAGAAATACCGTTAGTTTTTGGAACCGTTTATTTCTGTCGCAAATCTTAACGTTAAAATAAAAAGCCATATATGGCTTTGTACGCAGTAGATGGTTAAGGATCAAAATAGGTTCTTCCGAACACTGGCAGTATCAGTTTTTTTGTAGAGCTTTTACACTTGGTCTTCTGAGTTAGGAGTTTTGAACCCGCTTGTTTCGCCAAACCGAAGTAGCACGGTTTCCTAGGGCATTTCTCCGTCGGATCGCCACTAAGGTGGCATTTGTGGAGTTGATATTTACTCCGATGTAGGTAAATTCCCCTATACTACCAAAAAGCTAATATACGTCGGGCACATCGAGCGAATGGAGTCGGGAGCCCGTTAAGTAAAGTAAGCTAACCAAGCGTTGCTCCTAACTTTTATACTTTAACCTGATTGCGGCGGTAAGATTATCGCGCATACAAGGTATACATGAATGACTCCTTTGAAAGCGGACAGTTGCACAAAGCTACTATATTTGACATATTATTTAGAACTTTTCTTTCAAATCTCTTCATCTAACCACAATGCTACTGAGTCCATTATCAATTAGTTTATATGTTTTTTTTGAAGAAATAGTTAAAAGAATTGTCAATATTCGTCAATTTTACTTTCTTTCAACATGTTTTTGACAGTTCGAGTATCGCGATGGATTTGGTAGCATTTTAGATAGATAGATAGATATTTTATTTCGTATAAAAGTGTTTACATAAATATTGTTCCCGCACATTTTACAATTTAGAGATCTGATAGCTTATAATATCTTTCTTCTATGTATTCTGTGTAATAAGTTTTTGCCTAGTGACTATATTATTTTTAATTTTATAATTTGGGGGAAAAATAGAAAAAAACCTCCAGTGTAAAAAAAAAAAAATAAGTAATTAAATATAAATAAATAAATATATAAGTAAATAAATAGATCAATAATAACAATAAATAAATTAATAAAAATTGACTAGATTATACAAAAAAAGGAAATATATAAATAAATAAATAAATATATAAACAAATAAACTATAGGTAATTAATAATAACAATAAATAAATAAATAAATAGAAAAATTGAGAATAATAACAAATTTGAAACAAATAAATAATGGATAACTGCATGAAAAAAGTGATTCCTGTGAAATCCTCTAGGAATCTGAAAACGTCCCATCCCTGGTACACTAAGAAGCTCAAATCGATACGAAACAGACGTAATAGGGCTTGGAAGACCTATTTAAAAAGTCTCTGCCACTCATTATTCAATGAATTCAAATCTTTATCCTGCAACTTATATATTGACTATATAAGTAAAATGGAATGCTCTTTAAAATTGAACCCCAAACTTTTCTGGGGTTTTGTCAATGCGAAGAAAAAAACCGATGGTTATCCATCGAAGCTTACTTACAATAGTTCTACAACTGCTGATTCGCTAGATGCAAGCAATATGTTTGCAGATCATTTCAGTAAGTCATTTAGGGAGACCCCTCTTCACATTGATGATCAATATTTTAGTTATCTAACTAGCTGTTCCCAAATAAGTTTTAGTAGCATCTCATTCGATTTGGAAACAATTTTAAAATGTATTTCTTCTCTGAAGAATGACTATTCATCAGGTCCTGATGGCATTGCACCGATTGTTCTTAAAAAATGCAGTCATGCAATTGCTCCATATCTTAAGTATATGTTTGAATTGTCCATTAGTACAGGTAAATTCCCTAATCTATGGAAAAGTGCTTTTATCGCACATGTATTTAAAAAAGGCGAACGTGGTGATATCAGTAATTATAGGCCCATTTCAAAGCTTTCGTGTATCCCTAAGCTTTTTGAACAAATTGTTTGTGAAAAGCTAATATTTCTTTGTCGCAATATAATTTGTAATGAACAGCATGGATTTGTAAGAAACAGATCCACTGTCACTAATCCATTAAGTTTCTTGCATGATTGTTCTAATGCCTTGGAGAATAATGGCGAAATGGATTGCATATACACTGACTTCTCTAAGGCTTTCGACCAGCTGTCCCATGAAATAATCGAATTTAAGCTCAGGGCTTTTGGCTTCCCACCATGTTTCATAAAATGGGTTAATTCATACCTTAGATCAAGGGTTTATCAAGTGAAATTTAGAGGATCGCTATCTGTATCTTTCACAGCTAAGTCTGGAGTTCCCCAAGGAAGTCACCTCGGACCAATTCTATTTAAACTCGCCATTAATAATGTTAAGGCATGTATAAATTACAGTAATATCCTGATCTACGCTGATGATATGAAAATATATAAATCTATCACTAGTCAGGAAGACAGAATTTTTCTTCAATCTGACATTAATAGCTTCGCCAATTGGTGTGGTAAAAATGGTTTATCCCTGAACCCTAATAAATGTCAACATATGACATTCTCTAGAAAGAATATCCCTGCCACCTTTCAATATTCTCTGTCTCAACATATTCTTGTTAATGTTGATAATTTTAAGGGTCTTGGGGTTTATTTCGACCCCAAACTGGTTTTTGCTAAGCATATTAATTCTATTATTAATAAATCTAATTCTATGCTGGGCTTCGTAAAAAGGTGGGCCAACGAATTTAATGACCCTTACATTTCTATGTCATTGTACAATTGATTTGTCCGTCCGATTCTAGAGTATGCTTCACAAGTTTGGACGCCGTTCTACAACATTCATTCAAATCGAATAGAGGCCATTCAACGTAAATTTATTCGATTTGCACTTAGAGGACTTCCATGGGATGATCCTTTTAACCTTCCTCCTTACAGTCAGGGTATTAAGCTTCTTCAAATGTTACCCCTTTCTCAACGAAGGCTTAATAGCGATATCATTTTTGTACAGCAGCTTATATCCGGTCAAATAGATGCACCTGACTTGCTGTCGTCTATTGGCTTTAATTTTCGTGGTGGTGCCCATAATGTACGCAGTGTTGAATTATTGTTTAGCCCCCATCATAGAACGAATTATGGGAGGCATGAGCCTATTAGTCGCATGAGTAGGATCTATAATCTAAATGATCATGTGATTGACTTGCATGTTAGTAAAATTAAGCTAAAAAATATTTTGCGTAATAATGCTTTAATGTCTTAAATTGTTTGCATTATTTTGTGTCTGTGTTAGTATTTTGTAGGTACATAATTATTGTATTTTTAATTGTTTTGTCCTTACTAACACCTGCATTAAATGATGAGCCTGTGAGAGCACTTTTAGTGCCGGCAATTTCTGCTCGTGCTAGTTGCTTGCTTTAAGCACTCCACGACACAGAGCTGATAGTGTATTTAAAAAAAAAAAAAAAAAAAGTCGAAATAATCAATAAATAGCAAATGGAAGTACATGCAGAATTTAACAACAAACAATTGTGTAGGTATGTAACAAATAACAAAACATTAAATAAATAAATAAATAAAAAAGAAAATATGCTTAGCTTTTAATTATACAAGAATCGTATTTAAGTCTGAGGGGATTTTCAGCGAAACTACAGCGCTCTATAAATTTTAAGTGGAGATTTTGTATCTTATTTGAAATCAATTCAACATTTGCTTAACGACATCTTAGGTTGAATGATGCCATGGTAAATTAAGCATCATTTTTAACGGTTAGTTTTGAGATATTGATCGCAATACCTATCTTTGTAAGTGTCTCATTGATATGTTCGTTGAAGGTAGGTTTTGTATCTAGATATATTCCCAAATATCGAATAGAGGGCTTCCACTTTATAAATGACCTATTTGTCTGCAACTGACTACTGGGAAGAAAACAGGGCTTTCTTTTTCGTGTGAAAAAGATGGCCTGCGTTTTTTCCTCATTTAATTTAATTTTCCATTTGCTGTAATATTTTTCCAATATTTTTATCGCAATTGTAAGATTCCTCTCAATATTGAGAGCGAACTCATGAGAAGAAAATACCGCAGTATCATCTGCAAATTTTGCAGTATGACATTCAGGCAACTTGGGAAAGTCTGATGTATACAGGTTAAACAAAATTGGGCCAAGAACTGAACCTTGTGGCACACCCAAACGAAAAAATATCAAATCAGAGACACCACTATTGACGTGAACATTGAGACTACAACGAGAGAGGTAACTTTGGACAATTTTACAAATGTAAGGCGGAAGCCAAAATTTATCAATTTATATAAAAGACCCTCATGCCAAACAGTGTCGAATGCCTTTTCTATATCAAGTAGAACCATTCCAGTAGATCTGACAACTTCGCGATTTCTCTTGACATGGTTACATATTGTAAGCAAGAGAAGAGTTATGCAGGCGCCTGAATCCAAATTGTTCATTAAGATATATATTATTATCACTGATATATTTTAACATTGCATTTTCATAAATATTGCTTAGGTTACTAACACCCATGTTCTGCATTTTGATCGAAATCGAATTCAATTCACTTTTCAATTTCACTCGGAATGAAATTTGGTGTTATGCAATTCGATCGTTTTTGTTTTTTTTTTGTTCGAATTTACTTTCAAACTGTCAAAATCCTAAACAAACACAATGTTTGCTTTCAAGTCAACATGGATGCAATAGTTTTAGCAATTTTCAATGAAAAAATGCTGGATTCGCACTTGAACCATTCGTAATAACTCCCTACAGATTTGCTCCAATTCACAATATTCATTTCGATCGAAATGCAGAACACACAATTTCACTTTCACCTTGCAAATTCACAAAAAGTGGAATGCAGAACATGGGCCTAAGTAAGCTTATTGGCCTGTAACCCTCCGGATTTTCATGGGGCTTTCCAACCTTGATTATAGGGACTACATCGGCTAATTTCCATGCGTCAGGAAAATATTCCATTTTAAGACATGCCTTTATAAGAAATGTTTTAGACTTAATTCTGATCGTAGGAAGATTCTTAATATATATATTTCTTATTATATCGAGACCTCCTGTTTTTCTTACTTGTAAGTCATTAATACAAAATTGAATGGTCTTCGTTGACATTGACTACAGAAGATACTCGTATTTGGTTAGAACTGTCCGCCAAAAAGTTTTGGATAGCGTTGTTCATTATATTGTTTGTGACTTGATCACCCAGGTTACTCGACACAGTATGGCTTCAGGGAAAATTTAATGCAAGTGCATTTGCTTTCTCGATGTCTGTAAAGAAGGTGGTCACAGAATTTTTAAAAAGGGTTTTTAGTCCTAACTTCTTTACCTATATTCCAAAAATGCTTTGCGTTTTTTCCAAGCGAGTTCAGTTTGATATTTCGAAATTAAAGTATTTAGATGTAGTACCTGATATCTGAAAAGGGGCTGTCGATATTTCTGCCAATCTCGTCTCCATTTGTTTCTTAGCTTAATAAGTTCCACGACATGGACCAAGACTTTCGTTTGATTTAAACTTTCGAAACGATATACGATATACGTGTGATAAAGGAAATTGTATTTTTCCCGTCGGCTTTTTTGGTCATATGAATGTTTAATGAAACAGTTTATTTCATTGTATTGTCCCGACGTTTCGGCAGGGATTGCTGCCTTCCTGTTTCATTAAACATTCATATGACCAAAAAAGCCGACGGGAAAAATACAAATTCCTTTATCACAACATATATATCAAATTGGTCAAGCAATCTACAACTAAACGATATACAGCCCAAGGTGTGTGGCATGTGGCGCCGTTTTGCTGAAAATAAACGCCATCCACGTTTGTGTGTCCTTTGTGTCCACTGGTCCACCTTAAAAGTATGTAGACCAAGATCTTAATGCAAAATGCGGTACAAAGCGGTTGCGGATAGCTCCTGTGATCGCCCCGAAACGGACACTTCTGTCTTTTCAGTCGCACTCTCGACAACGGCGGCGATATTTTCAGCTGACCTTGCCGAACGAACGAAGTCGTGTTCGAGTCTACACATCGCTGACCTGTCCGAGACGTTCGAATCTATCTATATTTATGAGAGGGTATCGATCCATATTTAATCACCCCCTAGTTTTTGCTTATCAAACGTCATTGCAATGATAAATGAATGTTGCCAGTTCAACAATGGCACGAAATTTAAAATGGCACATCTTCTTTGATGACCCTTCGCAAATGATGCCTCGCAGTTGTCACAGCCATGATGTCTGATAAAGCTTCGCAACCCACATTTCAACCAACCAATCTGGTGGTCCAATTTAATAGCTACATTCGAAGCAGAGTACACAATAGATCTTTTGTCCAAGGGCTCCTAATTACCCCGATCCACTTTAAGATTACCCGAAGGAAGCATCACAAATTACCTCCTTTGGTCACGTCCCTGGTCGGAATCTCCTCCCACTGACTATTTACGCTTTTAAAAGCCCTCGAGTCTAAGCTGCAAACAACCACATTACCACTTAAAACTATATGTACTGAAATTCCCATTAGAGCGGTGGACCGCTCCAGTTAACCCAAATACGACAACAAAACTGAATTTTTTCCCCTGAAACAGAATGCAACCTCCCTGGGAGGGTTCCCAACCGCCCACTACAACGCTCATTCACTAAATCAAACAGACAAATGAGATAGGTGCACAAAAGTGCACTTAAATGTCGCAAATTCTTTTGATATCCCGCTGCACTCTGTAATGGATTCTGAAACATTCCCCAGGATCTAGATTCGCCCACTCTTCAACGCTGCAGGAGGTGTGTGCAGTGCATGAGATTGCGGAAGGGTGTTTTTTTTTGCCTTCTCATGAACAATGCCTGGAACGTGCACAAGAAATCTAAGATATTCGTTTCGCGGAAAAAAAAACACCAACTAGGAATCTTCTGTTGAAACAACGGTCCAGTAGCGGTTGCATTCTATATTAGGTGTCCCTGATTTCATTGTATGAATAGATGGAGCGCAGCTACCGGTCTCGCTGGGCAAACAAAGATGATAGAGATGATAATGACGCTTATTCCACTGCTGCTTTTGATGGTGTCGTTGATGATGTCATTTATAGCTCATTTATCAAGAAAACTAAGCAAACGGCACATCCTTGCACATGCATATATATAAAGTGCGCGTATCTTGAAGTACGCACGATGGGATACTGCAGAATACCTGTCTGGTGGAATAATTTGTTGTTGTTTTTGCGTCGTAGTCGTTGCTCCCTATATGGTTGAATAGAGCGTTATGCGGAAAACGAACGCAGAACTTTGTTATCATTAGTACACGGGATGTGCTGCGGCACAAAATCGAGTGAAATTGAGGTGAAAATGAACGAACGCAAATGAGGCAATGTAGAAGTGAACAATTAGCGGACAAAAATGGTAAAAGGAAGTTTCCGTCGTCAGAAATAATATAAAATGTTTCTATGGGATGTCGCATGGGCACGGATCGATCATGTATTCCGTCAAATGTATGCAACGA
Source organism: Portevinia maculata (assembly GCA_949715645.1). Classification (NCBI taxonomy): domain Eukaryota; kingdom Metazoa; phylum Arthropoda; class Insecta; order Diptera; family Syrphidae; genus Portevinia; species Portevinia maculata. The sequence continues at coordinate 101,621,634 of OX454528.1, forward strand.
GATATCAGCCCTTGATAGAGGTATGGAAGTGGAATTTCGTTGCATATTTTTGGGTGCTTGGCAAGTCAAGAGTGTTGCTTTCACTTTGTGGGTTTTACGCTTGCTTCTCAGCCCTATAGCGAATAATTGTTTAAGTCTAACTTTGACTATGGACACACTCACTTTTCGGACTTCAGAAGTTTGTCTTGCATTAGATATGAAAAACAGCTTTTTCAAGTCTTGGGATGGGGACATGTTTGTCCCCAGAGACTCTTTATTTTTAAGTCGACAAAAGATTGAACGACTACTGATTATTCCAGCTCTTCTACTGCAGATGTACACTTATTAAAATAATTTCTGTTAAAGAGTCCCGGAACCAAACCAGGTACATGGCATATAAGATTTACTGCTTGGTGTTAGCTTTTTATGATCACTGCCAATTGGTTCCTTTTTCTTTCTCTTAAATGATGAGATTAAGATCTGCAGTTAGGCGATCATAACGCTTCCACTTCACTATATCCCTACTGGTCCACCTGTCGGGTTTGCCGGTTCGACCTCAGAAAGTAACTGCAGGCCTCCCGATTTTGAATCACTTCGTCGCTGAGGCCAACCAAATGTTTGTGTTGCTGCAGTTGAGTGATCCAGCAGTTTTTAGACCTGCCTCTGTTTCGCGTTTGAATTGGAACTTTTATTCATATTGCCTTTTTGACAGGGTTCGTAGGATCTCTCCTTCCAACATGACAGTTCCAACGCTCCATTTTCTTCGAGATTGGTTCTTTGACGTCATTGCTTCCTCGGATCTTGGGATTTCTTATTCGACCAATCTTTGTTAATCCTGCTGCCATGCGAAGCATCTTCATCTCAGCTGCCGCTAAATTGTCCTCATACTTTTTGTACGCTGTCCAACATTGTGAACCTTATGTGAGCGCCGGGCGCACAACTGCACTGTAGCTATTGGGACAGCTTAGGGGACAGTTTTTAATCACAGGAGATGGGTGAGTTTTCCCGTTACTTCATCCACCCTACCCTTACGCGATGCCTAGTGTCGTCATGAGAGCTTGCTCACTATTGATCATAGATCCCAGATATTTAAACTTTTCGCAGTTGAACAGCAAGTATCACCTAGCAATGGCATATTTCATTGCATGCTTTTCGGTGCCACTTTCTTTAGAAAGAATAGAGAGATAGGAAAGAAGTGTTTTGGTTCAATTGTATGGTTTTTCTCCACGGGTGTTGTCTAAGTTGCTCATGGAGATCAAGTTTTACATATATTCGAAATAAAGTAATGGATTTGGCCGGGATTGAACGCACGACCTTCCAATCACTAAGCGAATACACTACTACTGCACCGTTGCCAGTGGCATGTTTGGAATGTGTCGGAGTGGATCAGAGATCGGGCAGCACAAATATTCGATTTTTTCGGGCTAATATGATACCTAGTCCCCTTTAAAACTTCCACCCATACATCAAGTGCTCGTTGCAGGGACGTTGGATCCTCGTTAATGATGGCATTATCAGCAAAGAATAACTGATGCACTTTGGAGTCCATCACTTATCCTTCAAGCCGATTATCTAGGACTGTAATAAATAGCATAGGACTTAAGACGCTTCCCTGGTGTACACCGAATTTGAATGCGAATATTGAGAACGATTTCGTGGGATAAATATATTGCAGTATCATCAGCAAAAAATGACGGCATCACAGTTGTTTAATTTGGGGAAATCAAATGTATAAATATTGATCGAGTAAGAAGTTTCAAGATTTGTTCCTTCAGAAGTTTTTTTTAAATATTTTGCTAAGGCTATAAGCAAACTTATTTTAACTTAACTTAACTTATCGACCTGTAACTTCCGGGGCTTTCGGTTGGTTTGCCAGCCTTGATTGCAGGAACAGTTTTTGCTTTTTTCCAGGCATCACGAAAATGCCGTATGCCGTATCTCTTTCTTAAACATGAAAAACAAATTGAATGAAACAATTTTAGAAATTAGCACAATTCGTATGGAAAAACCATTGTGATTCTTTATAAAGTGTATATTTAAGTGAAAATAAAAGCTTTGAAGAGTAAAAACTACCAAATTATAGAGAAAAAAAAATAAGAAATATGTTAAAGCAAAAAAAAACAAGAAAAATAGTGAACATGTTGACCAAAAACGCTTGTACAGCTCTTGATGCAGTCATTTTTGTTACTTAGTTCTTAGGCCGAAAGGCAATAATTATAAGATATAGTTAAGTTTAGAGCGTTCGCATAAGGACCAATAAATAAGAATAAGTATCCTGTTAATTTTAAGGTGGGTTTAATCATTTTTGTCTAGTATGTAAGTAGATATTTAACAATGAATAAAAAAATGAATTTCAAAGTCAAAAGTAATTATTGTTACTCATCACTTGTTGTTGTTCGTTTGTATTAATTAGTATAAAATGTATGTAAAGAAAATTGTTCAAATTAATTTGCTTCCAAAAAATATTATTTTTGCCACAACACCGCGATTCTCACGGTTTAACTTTAATTTTTTTTACACAATCCTTCTATGTTGTTAACTTTTTAGTATTCAAAAATTGTGTTTGGATACTCCTTCTTAATTCTGGAACTTTTTCTTTGTTAAAATTCGCTTTATTATAAACTTTTTACGAAATATTCGCGCAAAACTAGTCTCGCGCCATACAAATTCGTCAATGTTTTCCTTCATTTCTTCAGGTTTTTTTTTGTTTGTTATTTGCCAGTGACGTTGTCGCGAAGTACTCCATTCTGCTTTGACATTTTTGAAGTAAACAGATGACAATTTTGCTCCGCGAGACAACTTTTGCGCCACCCTGTTGCGTTAAAATTAACGAACAAAACCTTGGTCCTCTCCATCCCCAACCTCCTGCATATATCAGTTTTATCCAGCTCTTCCGCCATATCATAAGCTCCTGAAAGACGACAAAAGCCGGTTCACAGTAGAGCCCAGACGGTCGGTCGGGAATCTCTGAAGGACGGACAGTCCCAACTCTAACCATAACCGACGTTCGGACACTCCGCCACCCTACATGGCCCAACCTAACTTAATTATTGGTTGTTTGCAAACTCTTTGTACAAGTAGTGTCTTTATTTAAGTGTAAAGTGTAGAGGACAGCTTAAAACTACCTGGGTTCCTTTAGTCTCCCTCTAATCAGTACGAAAGCTCACTCGATAAGTAGGGATCGCGCATATAGTTGATGCTTATTCTTTGTCTTCTAGGGCGGGTTAGTGAATTGACTGAAAATATGTCTCGCCGGGGATACAAAAGCAGACTCAAGCAATCACTAGGGTTTTACAAACAAACAGAGCGAGAACACTATTGTGAATGACTCAGGTATGGTTGTGGATCATAGCCGAAGGAGAAGTGATTCCCTTCACTCTGACAACTATCGCATTGGCAAGATGTGGGGGCGCAATCAGCACTAATACTACCAGGACTATTCCCGCCAAAAATGACAGGGCGGCAAGGACGTCGAATTTTAACTAAAGTTAATGAGAAAACAATTCGAAAAATCATAAAGAACAATTTTAAAATATTTGTGCAGGAAAAACTGACATCTGATTACAACCAGCTGAGTTAAAGCTCTCTGGAGAAAGAAAAGATGGCTGAATTCGCCCCAGATCGGTATGTCTGCATGTGTGTGTGTGTGATTGGAGATAATCTGGCAGTGCGCCTACCTCAATTCTTGGTTGCCCGCCTGTGAGAAAGAACGTGCTAGTGTTCACGATAGGAAAAGTGTAAATAGAAGAAAGAAGTTAAAAAAAAAACAGCCGAGTATAGAAAGTTGAAAAAACAAAGTTAGATAGAATACCTGCGGGGAAATCAGAGTGATTGCGGCGGAAAATTCAACCCCCCATCCCAGGACATTGGTATCGTTGGCAGGAAGCCACCCCCCCATAGAGAGGAAGAATAAGCAGATAAGTAGAGTGATTGTGTAAATGAGTTCATTATTTTAGGCCATGTAGTCGTTGCAAATTTCGATCGGGTTAGCTTTCACTTCGACTCTTTTATCTGGTCGTTAAAGCGAACCGTTACATAACGCCCCAATAGGGAAATATCTCTTCTTTTATTTCACCAATTCCCAAATCTCAAATAAAGGTTTCGCAATCTTCCTTTTAAAAAACTGCCTGGTGCCCATTTCGGGTTTACATATGGTAAGAAAACAATAATCGAGAAAGCAAAAATTTCAAAAGTAAAAATCTCGAAAACAAAAATCTAGAAATGAAAAAATCTCGAAATACAAAAATCTAGAAAAAAAAATCTCGAATGAATACTACCTACATTCATTTTTGAGACAATGGTTACAATTCGCGCGAATTGTTTTTTTTGAGATTATTTGCATTCGAGATTATGTCATGATCCCGACCATTTCCCTTTTTTAATTTTCAGCAAAAATTAGTTCCGTCGACAGCGATTGTGAACGAACCCATCCCTTGATGACTAGCCAAATTGCAGCATCACCGTACTGCCCGTTGCGCTTTTAACTTCCTTATCTCTCTCCCCGTTATATTCGCCCGACATTCGTAAAAAAAAAGAGAAGTCGACTTAAAGCCCTCGACGCGGTGGCAACTGCCCTTTTGTTCGGTTTCCTTTTTTTATCCCTTTTTAGGGTTCCGTAGCCAAATTGCAAAAAACGGAACCCTTATAGATTCGTCATGTCTGTCTGTCTGTCTGTCCGGGAATGTCAGAGTCACTTTTTTCCGAAACTATAAGAGCTATACTGTTGAAACCCCCCCTCCCCCCCATACTTAGAACTGAAACTCAAAAAATTTTCATCAAACCCATACGTGTGGGGCATCTATGGATAGGTCTTCAAAAATGATATTGGGGTTTCTAATATCATTTTTTTCTAAACTGAATAGTTTGCGCGAGAGACACTTCCAAAGTGGTAAAATGTTGGTCCCCCCCCCCCCCCCCATATAACTTCTAAAATAAGGGAATGAAAAAACTAAAAAAAAATATAATGATGTACATTACCATGCAAACTTCCAACGAAAATTGGTTTGAACGAGATCCAGCAAGTAGTTTTTTTTAATACGTCGTAAATCGTAAACCACAATTTATCTTTCATTCAATCAACTCAAATATAAAAAAAAAAACATTTAATTTCATAAACATAAACCTTATCCGTAAACCGTGAACCATTATTTTCTAATAATAAATCTGTAATAGGTGCCTAAGTAAATAATAATTATAATTCGCGCGGAACACTTCATGGGCGAGTCCGACTCGCACTTGGCCGCTTTTTTATTTTTAATTACCTTGACAATGTTCTAAAAAGGTTTGGCAGTTTTTTCAATGGTACTAAGTCTTTTATTCCTGTCCTTATTGTGTGTTGGGATATATTTTGTAATGATGGGCGCATTCGAATGATTTAATCGATTCTTGCAATATCTCGAGACATCTCGATTCTTCATTTCAAATCATTCGAATGATCTCTCGCATGCGCTCGACTCGACACTAGAGCAAAATGTCTCACAGAAAACTACTAAATAAAACACAGAGACCGCTCTTTCCTGTACGCACTTACCAAGGCAACCCGTTCGTCGCAAAGCAAATGTAATAAAAACCTTGTGAGTGTGTGTTTTCATTCGAATGAAATGATGCGCAACTACAACAAGTCCCATAACTCGAATGAAAAAAAAAGTAACATTCGGGCAAAAAATCAACAACTTACTTTTGCTTTAATTTTAGAACAAAATGTCTCATCACAACTACATGCTTAAACACCGAACACACTACCCACAATCACAAAGCTCGTGAGTGGTGGAGGTGAGTTTGAATGAGAAGAATACCTGTTTCTATATTATTTAAGTATGAAAAGATACGAGTAATAGCTCGCTCTGTGTTTTTGATTTTGTCCATTCGAATGATAAGCAGCTGTCTTTTTCGTATTCCCCGTACTCGATCTCGAATGCAAGAGCTCTCGAATGAAAAAACACTAGCATTACTATTTAATTTGCTGTTGCTGTTTCCTCTTGCGAAACTTGTGTTGTTGTTTGTTTTTATATCTCGAGTGATCATTCGATTATTTAGATCACTCGAAGACTAATATCTCGATTATTGGAATCATTCGATTATGCCCATCACTAATATTTTGGGAAATCAAATTATTGAGCTTGCATTCTTCACGCCTGTAAAATGCATCACGATATCTTTGACAGTTTTTGCTGTAGGTGTTTCCTAATTTGATAAGCTCCAAAGTCTAAGACGGAAGCTTAATACACATACCATTTTTTCAACAGCATTAAGTATGTTTGACGAAGATTTATTTAAAATATCGTCAACATTTGCTTCACTAGAAACGCTTTCTAGATTTACTGCTGAACTTCCCAGTACAGTATTAATTTTTGTGCAAAAGCGTGCCCAGTTGGCATTATTTAGTCTTCAATACCTATATGGCACTTGACATTCCGCTGTCGAACGCAGTCTTACTAAAACTGGGATATGGTCGGCACCAAGCATATTAACAACAAATGACTGAGTTATTAAGCTGGTAACAAATAAGTCAAGGCCTTGAAGAAAATATTAAACAGACCGGAAGCGTTAGACAGGCTAGACAATACATTTCCCAATGAACTAGTTTGCTTGACGTTGCTCGATGCATGCTCGTTGATTGCTCGCTGCTTGCTTATGGACATTCTCACTTGTTTACGAAATTTACGCTCTTGTAGTTGATTTTTATTCTCGCTGCTTTCTTGTTGGTTGTACATGTACACGTGGTCATTGTTTACTTGCGATTTATGTTAGATTGCCCGATACTTCTTTGGTGTTCGCTTATTTACTATTTAGGTTACGTTAGGTTAGATTATAGTGGCAGTCGGCAGAGGCCGACACACTTAGACCAATGAAAGGTCCGTTGTGATACCATGCGGATATATCATCCTCCTACTCGTTGAACCAGTTGGAGCTTTTGATGAAGCTTGACAGACTTTTGACGTCGGTGTTAATGAGATCGCTAAGATCATTGTAAAAGAAAGATCCCAAATGGAGTTTATGTCTTTGAGAGAGAGCAGGACTTGTGCAGAGAAGGTGGAGAATTGTCTCCTCTTCCTGCTCGTCCATGCAGCATCTGCAGAAGTCATTTGTGTTGGCGCCAAGCCTTGTTGCATGCCTGCTAATGAGACAGTGTTCGGTGATCACCAATTATATAGGGTGATTTTTTTAAGGTTAGGATTTTCATGCATTAGTATTTGACAGATCACGCGGGATTTCAGACATGGTGTCAAAGAGAAAGATGCTCAGTATGCTTTGACATTTCATCATGAATAGACTTACTAACGAGCAACGCTTGAATTTTCAGTGAATGGGCCCTAGAAAAGTTGGCAGAAAATCCGCTTTTTTATCGACAAATTTTGTTCAGCGATGAGGCTCATTTCTGGTTGAATGGCTACGTAAATAAGCACAATTGCCGCATTTGGAGTGAAGAGCAACCAGAAGCCGTTCAAGAACTGCCCATGCATCCCAAAAAATGCACTGTTTGGTGTGGTTTGTACGCTGGTGGAATCATTGGACCGTATTTTTTCAAAGATGCTGTTGGACGCAACGTTACGGTGAATGGCGATCGCTATCGTTCAATGCTAACAAACTTTTTGTTGCCAAAAATGGAAGAACTGAACTTGGTTGACATGTGGTTTCAACAAGATGGCGCTACATGCCACACAGCTCGCGATTCTATGGCCATTTTGAGGGAAAACTTCGGAGAACAATTCATCTCAAGGAATGGACCGGTAAGTTGGCCACCAAGATCATGCGATTTGACGCCTTTAGACTATTTTTTGTGGGGCTACGTCAAGTCTAAAGTCTACACAAATAAGCCAGCAACTATTCCAGCTTTGGAAGACAACATTTCCGAAGAAATTCGGGCTATTCCGGCCGAAATGCTCGAAAAAGTTACCCAAAATTGGACTTTCCGAATGGACCACCTAAGACGCAGCCGCGGTCAACATTTAAATGAAATTATCTTCAAAAAGTAAATGTCATGGACCAATCTAACGTTTCAAATAAAGAATCGATGAGATTTTGCAAATTTTATGCGTTTTTTTTTAAAAAAAGTTCTCAAGCTCTTAAAAAATCACCCTTTAACACTTAGAGCGTTTCAGATCCAGCTTTGATCAAATATGTTTTGTCGCTAGACAAATGTTGGCACTTGTCCACCTAAGGTTAGATTTCTCAATGGTCTAACTCATAAACATGAGTTTGCATGTAGCAATTGGAAGTTCATCCGCCCTACAGTTCCCTGGAATGTCTGTATGTCCTGGCACCCAGCATAGGTGAATGTTAAAATGCTTTGCCATCTCCACTAGATATGATCGACAGTCACGGACTACGATAGAGTTTGTGGACCCAGAATCCAGTGATTTTAATGCAGCTTGACTATATGAGAAGATCCAGATGTCCGTAACGGATATCACGTTCTTCTTCAGCCACGACAGGACTTCTTTAATAGCCAAGATTTCTGCCTGGAACACACTGCAGTGATCAGGGAGTCGAAAGGAGAGGCTGAGATTCAGCCTGTCAGAGAACACACCACCTCCTACCCACTCGTCGGTTTTGGATCCATCGGTATAAAAGTGGATCGATTTATTTTCGACGGGTGGGCCTCCTTCCCAGAATGTTCTGGGAGGGATCTTGACCTTAAAGTTTTTGTCAAAAAGGGTCTGAGCGGTGGTGTAGTCTATGTTACTAGGGAGGATTCTAAATTTGTTCAGAATAGATGCGTGGCCGATTTCATTCTCGGACCATTGGAACGTTGTTTTGAGGCGGATAGCCGCACTTGCTTGCTAAAGATGTCCAGGGGTGTCAGGTGAAAACAGAATGTCCATTGCAGCAGAGTGGGTAGTGCGCAGTGCACCACTCATGCAGAGACACACTGTTCGTTGGACTTTGCTTATCTTATCGCGATATATCGCTTTGTCTAAGGCAGTCCACCAAACAACCACGCCGTACATAAGTATCGGTCTTATTACCGATATGTATAGCCAATTGGTAATTCGGGGTTGAAGCCCCCATTTATTACCGATGGCTTTTTTGCAGGCGAAGAGTGCTACCGTAGCTTTATGAACTCTTTCTTGTATGTTAGGTTTCCAGCTGAGCTTTCTGTGCAGAATGGGACTCAAGTATTTAGCCTCGTCAGAAAAGACTAAGCCTGTACCCCTGATTGAGGTGTGATCAATGTATGGAATTTTATGTTTCCGAGTGAATAGAACAAGTTCGGTTGTGTGGGGGTTATGGGAGCTAACACCCAACCCACAACGATCTGCCCATGTTGTTAGCTTGTTAAGAGCGTTTTGGAGAAGTTCCTGCAGGGTGTTTAGGTGCTTTCCGGAGGCGGCAATTGCAACGTCGTCTGCATAGGCAATCACCTTGCGGCCCTCCCTTTCCAGGCACATCAGCAGCTTGTTCACCACAAGTTCCAAAGGAGGGGTGATAGGACTCCACCTTGTGGCGTACCTCTACTGATACTGACAGATCTTCTGGCAGATGTCATACCCAGTTTCGAGTTTATTTACTATTTGCACTTAAATTTGTTGATGTTGGCTGGTTTGTTCGCTGGCCGCTTGCTACATACTTATTGATTGTTGGATGCTGGATTGATGCATGCTCGCTCAGCTCACTTTTTGTTTGCTGCAAGCTCGAGTGGGGGGACCCGCTGCCTAGCTGCCTTATATTTTGCCTCATAGCCGTGCGTTCACCATCGGATGTTGATTGATTGATTTGCTCGCTGCATGCTCGTTCATTGTTGGACGCTTGCTTGCTTCTTTGGATCTTCTTTGTTGTTTGCTTGCCTATTTGGCCATTACTTATGTCCTATTTGCACCCTTATTTATTGACGTCGCTCTCTCTAATTGTTTGGTGCATGCTCGCTTTTTTATTTGAGGCTCAATGGCTTGCTAATTTTTAGATAACGATTTGTTTGCCCGGTGATGGTTTCTTGCATGCATGTTTGATACTTCCTTGATGTTTATTTGATTGATAGCTACAAGTTTGCTTCATAGCCGTTGATGCTTAATGCGACTTGCTTGTTTGTAAGTTATTTGATAATTGAAATTCACTCCCAAGTTTCTTGATTTTGATTTGCATGCTCGCTGTGTGCTCGCTAGCTAGTCGCTTCTTGATTACCTCCTTGCTTGATTTCCTCCTTGTGACTTGTTACGCGCGACTTCGTGACAAGCTCTTTCCACATAGATGCTGTTTCTTACGAACATGCCCTGTACACTTTTATAAATCCCATCTACTATCGAATTGAGGCTTCGTTCATCAAATCACGTTCAGTGCGATCTATTTACGATTTTCTACTTCGTTGCCGTCCGCCCGCCCGTTGATATTTCCATATATATTGCGCTGCAGCTGCACAGTCAAATGGCATACACAGAAGCTGACGAGTTGCCTAGCTGCAATGCCATAGACATAACCACCGCCTACTGACACACTCAAACTCATTTGGTATCATGTAACTGGGGCATGCCATCTAATATCGATAAATATTTGAATCTAATGTAATTAAAGATCTGGTATTTAGTTACTGTGCTGTGTGCTGACATAATACCCTGGCATGTGCTCCAAGGCTTTCCATATCCGGGGGAGTTGTGAGATTACTCAATTCAACTACAAATTATGGATGAAAATCAATCCTAGCTACAAAGTACACTACCCTCATCAGTTTGATGCTGCAGCCGAGTGGTTATGAAATTTTCTCATGGCGACATGATGCCTCCATGCGATTTTGTCCTTGCCACACACAGCCACAAAGCACCACTATCACATCATCGTCATCAATTTGAAATACTATAAGGGAAATGTTGTTCGAAACGGATTGACGACGAAGCGACGCCGACATTTTGTATGTTAATCAAAATGGCATTAGAGATTTTAGGGTAAGCGGGAATATGTTGGCCTGCGGCCTGTCCCGCATGCCAATTCTCAGGAACTGTTTTCGGCTTATTATTAATCAAAATTTGGCTTAGTTCATGGGCGCTGGACGCCAGTGGACACGACATTCGCAATTTAATTAATTCAACAATATTCTATCTAAATAGTAATGAATGAAATTAATTTGACAGACTATACGATTAGGTGGGTATTTATTTCTTCCTCACACCGAAGCCGGACAATCGGATACACTTATAGATTAAGCAAATACCGGAACTGAGCGTGAATTAATTTAATCTCAATTGGTTTGGCACAGTTAAATGGCTTACCAGCGTTGTTATGATTGTTATTCAAGCCTCTAAGTTCAGCCCTTAAAGCCCAGTGCAATTAGAGACATTAGACGGGTATATACACTGCATAAGATCAATTTAGGGCAAAATTATGAATGCCCAGTAGCTGCATTATACCCTGAACGCTGCTCACCTATGGTTTGTTGAATGTTTGTCGCTGCCCGTTCTTAAGACAGAGTATTAAGTATCAGTTTTGACCGTCTTCTAAATTTCTCACTCATTCACTCACTCAATTGCGATAAGTGAACTTTAATCCCTCCTCCTTGCTTCATGACACTTTGCGGGTGACATTGGTGCGATGGTAGTGTCTTCGAATCCCGGCCAGGGCCATGATTTTTAAACTGAATACTCACGTAAAAACAGAACTACCTAAGCAATTTAGGTGCCACCCGTGGAGAAAAAAACTATACAAAAGCACCAAACCTCTTTCCTATCTTCCTATTCTTTCGAATAGTAAGTAGCACCTAAAATCATGCAATGCAATACTTCATTGCTAGGTGCTGCTTACTGTTAAAAAAAAAAACATGCCTGCGATACGTTCCAACCCTATAAGGGTCTGTACAAATACAGAAAAACAAAAACCTCTTTGGCGTAAGTAAATAATAAAAAGAAAAAGAAAAAAAAAACTTCGATTTGTGGCCTCAGTTCCAGGTTTAGTCAGCTATTAACGACACTGAAGCTTGCGCTACAATCAAGGCGATGTGCTGTACGAATAGCTGTTTGAACGCTGAAAAACTGTGCTTGAAATCCTTGATTTCACTCTGTTTGTCATCACCGGTATCTACGAGCGTATTTCATCATTCAAGCTCCTCCTCTGGAATGCGTGTTCCCTATGGCTGCAAGCTTGTTGCTTTCTACTTCTGCACGTAAATTTGTTGATGCTCACTGATTATGTATTGCTTGATGATTCGCAGATGCTTGCTTGATTGCTCAGCTTCGTGTTCAATCTCCTTTACAGCGAGGTGCTTCCTTGTGTGTTCCTAAGACGATAGCTGCTTGGAACATATTCAATGCTTGTTAACTGCATGCTTGCTGTACCGTGAATGATCGGTTGCTTCATGCTCGCTGCATGCTTGTTATGTGTTTTGTAAAAGGTAGCTCAACATTTACGCAAGGTTTGAATTAAGTATAGGTTTATGTATGGATTAGCACATTGGACCAATGGCGCACTCTTTTGGCATAGACCTTAGACTTCAAAAACCCCATAAAAACAGATCCAAGGGTGTTAAATCACACGATCTAGTGGGTCAATTCTGATCACCGAAACTACAATTTTCGAACTGTGTCGGCCAAACTTTCATGTTTTTTTTTTAAATATTACTCAACAATGAAAACATGTTGTTCTGTCGTGTAATGCTTCACTTTTATTAACCCTTAACTGTCAGCTGTCAAATAGTGACGTGCAGAATGCTTTACTTCACATTTGAGGATGGTGCAATAATGCAGGACTCTCCTTCAACCCTTGCAAGACCAATCGTGTGGCATTTAAAAGGTTTATTTTGAACCTATCTCTCTCAGTTGTACATACCACGTTACCTTACTTAAGTGGAGTTAAATATCTCGGAGTTATCGTTGATAACAAGAGTACTTCGATGGGTTCGGAACTTATGCCCAAACAAATTTCGGCATGTATCTCCCACCTAACAAATTTTTTTTGATATACAGTTGTAATGGGCAGAAATTCGTTTCCCAGTATTTCGACCAGTACGGAGTTATGTCATAACCTGCTAGTAACATACTGCATACTTTCGGGCAATAAATATTAACATTCACCAAAATTGGTTACCTCCTCTGCCTCTGTGGTCACCATAAATTCAATTTCGCCACTCTATGAAAATACCCAGAGTGACAATGGCTCTCACAATAGCAAAGGTAGTAGAGACACCTATTCACCAACCCAAGTGCCTGGAAACTAATTTTTTTTTAAAGCCGAATTTCATTGGCCGCACCATAGTGGAGAATCGAGGCCCAATCTAATTAGCTAAAACAATTCATAGCAGAGACCTCTGAACTCACCACTTCTGAGAGCGGGTAAGAAAAAAATTAATAGCAAGAGAGGCGAAGCCACGCCTCCACACCAGGAAAGTTGTCTCTCCATATTCACCTTACGAATGAAGTGCGCATGTACCAAGCACAGCTTGAGTGCACTCGCCATCTGATGTATAAGCTTAACTGATAGTATGAAGGGGGAGGGAACGAATGAATTGTGGATGGTCGGTAGATTTAGGGATTAGCGAGTGTAAAACATAGGGCATGCGGGATTAAGTCGGTACTTTGTTTATGAACTAATTTTGTTCGTAAACAAAGTTTGCTCGAAAATAACTTTGGTTCGTATTCGTAAACAAAGTACCGAATTATACGACGAGGCTAGGGATATAAAAAGGGTGCTGCGCGTCGGTTGAGGAGAAGTTGAATTTTACAAGTGCTAAAGGAAGGTTATAATAATTGGAAAGTGGAAAGTTTTTTTTTTAAAATGTAGTAATTAAAAAAATAAGTTGGCGTGTGCCGTAGTTTTGGCGTGTGCCGTTTAAGATGGCAAGTGCCGAAAAATAAAATTTAAGATGGCTAGAGTTACGTCTGAGACGTCACCCAAACCATTACCCCGAGCACCTCCCACATTCCCCTTGCCTAACGGCACATTATTCCTTTAACAATGGAGACCACCCAACGGCACATTACTTGTGCATACTTGTGCATACTTAGCACAATCCAATCCTTATCGGATGCACACCCTTTCCCTTCCACACATCAATAAGAATATATCATACCCAAATGAGATAAGAAATTGCTAACCCAATCTATTTTTGTACTGAATTGGAACCACAATTCAAACCAAGCTTGGACACATTCAGTCAGTCTTTAACTCACCAAGCTACTGAGAAGTGCAGCCTCGCTTAGACAGCGGCTTCTCCTTAGCTAATAATTAATTAATATAACCAAATAAAAAGATGTAAAATAGAAATAAGTTAATAAATAAAATAAAAAGAAAAATTTAAAAATAAAGAAAACGTTTAAGTTTTTTTTTTTTGTCAAACCGCGGCACGAAACCGGAATTCTAGTGCCAAAATAGTGATTAAGTTCTTTTTTTGATCACCACAAAAAAAAAAAAGAAGTTGAATTTTACAAGTGCTAAAGGAAAGTTATAATTATAAAGTGGAAAGATTTATTTTAAAAAATGTAGTAATTAAAATATAAGTTGGCATGTGCCGTAACTAAAATAAGTTGGCTCGTGCCGTTATAAATATTTAAGATGGCTAGTGCCAAAATAGTGAACAAAAAATATATGATCAAAATAAAATAATGTAAATACATATTAAGTATTAAAATAAGATAGTTTTAGACATTATATTCAAAAAGTGCTACAGTTAAACGTATAAATAAGGTTCTTTAAGATATTTCAGCTATGTAAAAGTTTAATGTTAAGTACCTCAAATTAATTATCGTAAACGTTCTCATTAAGTATCTAATATTATATATTTTTTTTCTAAATATGGACTATATTGTGAGTAACTTTGTATTGATATAATTTTTTTTTTAATAAAATTTCATTGGTTGGTGGGACGACCCATATAAGTGCGGAATGTGGTCGTCAAAGGTTGGGAGGGCAAGGGATTCTACCATCTGAATCCCCAACAAGTGTGTGTGGTTGGTTTTCCTTTCCTCTTTCTTTCTCTTTTCTTTAACTTTTCTTACAGATCTCACTTCTTTCTTTTCTTTCTTTTGCACGATAAAGTTTGTGTGTGTCAAGATGCTAAAAAAGAACCCCCCGGACTGAAGCAGCTGGAGATTTAATATCGTGCGCATCTCGACCATGGTCCCTAACATCCTGCCATAACGCAGGGCAGTGATACGTACAAAATGGCGCCCATTTATAGGCAACATTCTGCACAACAAAATCCTCGTCAGGACACAGGTCGCACACGACACATAACACAGTCAAACTTTTTTATAACGAACTTCCTTATAACGTAATTCTCTCTATATCGAAATTCATTTTGTTCACCTTCCCCTTCAAAAATATCCCATATGAATTAGGTTCTTTATAACGAAATTCTCTTTATAAGGAATTATAATTTGAAAACAAAGCTAACTATGATTTTCGTTCCTAATTTTAAAAGGGAACTCCCCGTTTTTGCAAGAATTTTCTTAAAGTGAATGTATGTATGTATGGGTCTATGAACAAGTGTACATATGTAGCACAAATTTGACGCATATCAATAGATCAATCGTTTGAGCTTGCATTTTAAGCTCGTGAATGGCTTATACAAAAATGTCGAAGCAAAAGGCTATTTCACTTTCAGAGAAATCGATTATTGAAAAAGTTAAAAGGGGAGAAAAGAAAAAGATGTTGCAGAAAAACTTAGTGTTTCATTTAGTACGTTGTCGTCAATTTTAAAGAATTAGGTAAAAATGTTAAAGTTTTCCCAAGCAAGTTCAAACAGAACCCAAAAAAAAATATGAAAAACAAAATACAGCGATGTAGATATAGCAATGTTAAAATTGGTTCAGACAAACAGGAAAAGGAATTTACCGCTCTCAGGCTATATTATCAAGCAGAGGCTAAATATTTTTCTGAATCTTCGGGTCAGTATAATTTGTAAGGTAGTACTGGATATCTATATAAATTTAAAACACGGTAACCTAGTAAATTAGAAAACCTTTTGTTATTGGTTTTAAAAATAAATGTGGTCTATAGGTACGGCTTCAAACAAAAAAACTTTTTGTGGGGAATTGGCTCATGTAGTACGTAGATGATGAAGTTTGTCAAAATTGGATTAAAAATACGCTTCCAAATTTAATGGAGGGATAGAGCCCTGAGAATATTTTTAACGTGGATGAGACGGGTCTTTTTTAAATATCTTCTTCCAAAAACACTGACTTCTAAGAACGAAAAGTGTCACGGAGGGAAGAAAAGCAGGGAGGGAGTCACTTTAATGGTTGGCTCTTTATAAAAACAAGTACAATTCGTAATTGTTTTAACAAAGCTTGGTTTAATACTTTTGATAATTGGTCTGACTAAGACTAAGACTAAGTTCCATTGTCCATGATAAGATCATTAATAATCGAGAACAAAAACAACTTTAACAGAGCTTTACCAAGAAGTGATGATTGTCCTGTTACATTTGACGATTATGTTGCAGTGGATGCAAATGTTGCTACCATGGAACTTCCTTCAGACGAAACAATTTCGAATGTCACATCATCTGAGCAATCGGATTCATCAGATGACAATGCTGAAATCGAATTATTCGAAGAAAACCCAACGATAATGAATAGCTGCATTACGAAGTTTTATTCAAACAAGAGATTAAACCTCAGAAGATGCACATTTTCACCTTCATAAACTTGAAGATTTTTGTAATAAAACAAAGCACAAAACTGTTCATGTGCAATCGAAAATTGTTATGTTTTTAGCGAAAAAATAAAAACTTATAAATTTCTTAACAATGAGTTCTTTTTTGTACCAATTTTCTTTCAAAATATAAACGAACACTTACAGTGTTAAAAAAAAAACATCTATATAAAGAATTTTGTATAAAACTTCTTTATAACGAAGCAATTTTCTGTTCCCTTGAATGTTCGTTATAAAAAAGTTTGACTGTATATATATTTTTTTTTTAAATTTGGGCGTGCTAAAGGGATTTTAAACACCCTGTACATTATTTCACATTATTACAGAGGAAGAAGGAATGTTTGTAAATCATAATTTGAAGGAAAAACAGAGCGTGATAGAGCGTCCCGCCCGAAAGAAGGCTTAAGAGTGAACTGATGCGCATTAATGGCATGGCGGGTATTGCGGTTGAAATGTGCTAGGGGTGGAATGTAGCTGGCTATTTTATTGCAGCACTTTTGGTGGAAATGTCGACAAAACAATGATAGGCAGGAGACCAGCCCAGATATGAGCGTGTCATCAAGTTTGGGTCGAATAACGGCCTTATAAATTGTAGCCAGATCAGAAGGGGTGAAATATATCTTGCATCGCTTTAGGAAGTCCAGACATTTCGCAACGTTTTTTGCGACATCGAATATGAGATCATTCCAACGAAAGTATTCACACATACCGAGAATGGAAAGTCTAGCGGTTTCAGCGATGCAAGTGCCATTCATGGACAATGGCAGAGTGTTTGAGTTTTGTTTTAATGACAGAAGACGAAGCATTAAATTCCACTCTATTAGTAGTTATACCCCAAAGAGTTATGCTGTCAACATCGCAATTTAATGAGCCTAATATACGTTGCCGTTCCATTTCCACACCCGAAGATAAGGGCGTGCCCCAAGAAACGAATATAAGAAGCTATCATCAGCGAGGAAGTGGATTGGAATATAGCTAACAGACAGGAGATCATTTATAAAAATGAGAAAGAGAGTAGGAGACAAAACAGAGCCTTGGGGAACACCACTCACTTAGGCACTTCCTCTTGTTCAGGCGGCAGCAGATGAATTCTCTACATGGAATCAACGGTGGCGTCTACAGTTCCAGTCAAATCGAACTACTAAGTGTAATCCCTATATGAGCTGCTTCGACATATTTGGATACCAGGTCTATAGGGATCTCCAATACTGAGCCAGGGTGTTGAAAAAGAGTTGGTGACGGATGAGCCCTTAATTGGTCAACGGCAGCGCTCATATCCCAGAATGGGTTACTGACATCGGAATATCCGGCCCGCTGCCCTAGGGTCAAAACAAGGGCCCGGCCCTCAAGAAGGGGTGGGGGTTGTGCCGTCGGGGTATCTTCCCGATCATGGAAAAACAGGTAGTTATGAGAGAGACATAACAAGTCTCGGATAATGGAACTCCTCAAATGGCAACCAGACCCGGAACGTCAATGGACTACGACATTGTAGTAAATGAGGACAAGACTAAATACATGCTATCAACAAACAAACAAACATCTGCCCGCCGCCTAGGACAAAACGTCACTATTGATAGCAACAATTTCGAGGTAGTTAAGGAGTTCATCTATCTCGGAGTAAACATGAACTCCACGAATGACACCTTAGTGGAGATCCGGCAAAGAATTCCCTCAGGAAACCGCTGCTACTTCGGGTTGGCAAAACAACTGGGTTCAAAACTCCTAACTCGGAGGACGAAATGTATGCTTTACAAAACCCTTATCCTGCCAGTTCTGCTTTATGGCGCCGAGGTCGACGATAAGCAGGAAGGGAGAGCTGATACTGGGCTCCTTCGAAAGAAAAAAACTTCGGAGGATTTGAGGTCCTGTGTGCGAGGAGGGCGAATAGATGAGAAGATACAACCGCGAACTCTATGAGCTGTACCAAGATGTGGATTGGCTCGGCCACATCGAGCGAATGTACAATAATGCCCCAGCTAAGAGGATCTTCGAATCCCAGCCCCCAGTTTCGAGAAGGCAAGGAAGACCGAACCTCCGTTTCAAAGACCAAGCCATCGCGGATGCCAGAGCGCTTGGTCTGGACAACTGGAAGCAGCGTGACGATTTATCAGCGTTTCCATGATATTGGCAAGAAGGGATGCTTTTTGTTTTTTGTCGCGGTGTGAGACTTTCTACGGAGCACTGAGACTAAAAACTGGTCCAATGTACTATAGAAAAAGAAGGGACGTTAGTGCAGTCTGCGGCCAACGACGTGCCAACCTTCGAAAAAGAAGCGGTAGGTTTCTTGGAATAATAAACCCTTTTAGATACAATTGATCTGTCACTTGGTCCTTGTTCGATTGCCTGCTTTTGGCTTTTTAGTTCATTCATTGCTTTCAATATATCCGTCGTTTGCTTTTTACTAGTTCTTGAGCAGTGCTTACTTGCTGAATTAGTTGCACTGGCGTTATAGGCTTGCTTGGAGTCTACTTATCTGTTGCCTCCATGTCTGTTGCTAACTGCTTTTTCTGCTTGCTTTAAACCGCATTTTGTTCTCATTATACAACGAGTATATGTATATTCACGACTCAAGAGTAACTGCATAGACATAAAGATGTTGCTGCCATAGCATTTTAACGGGCGTCCAACCTCAAAGACTTTACATATTGATCTTAATAATGAACAGCATAATTCTTTTTTTTGCTTCACGCCAATCTGCCTGCTCAATAATCAAGGGAATTTTTCGGCCAATTCTTTCATTGGAAATTGATTACACATCGCTATGCGTTACTCGCTCCAATGTCACAACTCCCAAAAAGTTACATCTCGTAAACTGAATTCACCAGCAGCAATTTCTACTACTTCATTCTGCGTTCGCATCAAATAGCTGAGCTCAATTACGACCAAACTAACTTGCTATGTATGCAACTCAAAGTGTGTACCCATCGAAACCAAATCAGCTTCCTATTGGAACACATTGTTTGGAAAGCTATTATCTCCCCAAATGTACCCGGGACTTATTCGATTTTTCCGAATTTTCCACTCGTTGGGTTTTGCATTCCTTTCATTCAACGTGTCGTTCTCACATCCTTTGATATGAGACGACTGGAAATTAATTGAGTCATTCGATATCCGGATCCTACTCGCAGTTATCCATGAAAACAAGGAACCGAGCAAAAACAAAAAAACAAACATTGTTCTTCAGCCGAGACTCCCTGCAGATACAATTTCACGACCCACCGTCGTGCCGTGTAATTACTTCCACAGGCATGTTTCGTGAATACGGTATCTTGCCAAAACCATCCAGTTGGTCAAATCCATATGTACGACCAGAACCTCACACGGATAAATCAAAATTTGGTTCTTCCCATATCTATCTCCATGTATAAAAAAAACAAACCCTTCCCAGAAAAGAAATCGTAGCATCATGAAATTGTACCCGTCTGGGTAAGTTCACCCCTATTGGACCGGCGAATATGAAAGCTGCACAAAATGAAGCAACAAAAAAAGTTCGAGCGAACTTTGCACAGTATGACCACAAACCGAAATTTCTGTTTCAATATTCCGTGTCCGTGTGGCAGGATATGCAAGCAGGAAGTAGAGAATTTAATAAAATCGCAAGCACTGCGTTTAGAAATGGTTTTCCAGGTTTCGCTTTGACAGGATAAAACCACGCTGAAATAGAAGAAAATATTGATTACGTTGAAATCTGGGAGCCCTAAAGTGATGTTTAGATTAGTTGACGTGCGCACTCAATTGAAATCAGTCTAAATTAACTGATTATGTTTAACTTTCGGCCTTTGAAGAGGTGACAGCCAAGCTATTCCGATTTCAAGTCTTCAAAGATAAACTTACATTCAACACAGGAAATTTTTTTTTTTGGGTAGGCATCTATTTGAATCCTTTTCATTCACACGATAGCTGGCTCCCGCGACACTTTATCATACTCTCCGACTATTCTCAGCTATGATAAAGTTTCGCGGAAGACGGAAGTCGTGTGACCGAGAAGGACACGAGTAGATGCCTGCCGCCGATATACAGGATAATGAACTTCACCAAATCCACAGGATGGTTTGTATCGAACAACACAGTGAGTAAATCTCAGCTTTTGTAGACAGGGTTAAAAACTGAGTAAGGGACAACGCTCCTCATCCGATGGGCATCACAATGGGTCAGTATTGACCTGAGTGTGGCACTAAGTAAGTAGGCGGGCTTACCTAACCTAACCGAAGATGCCTGCCTCACGCTACGGCAAAAGACGTCAAAAGCGCGCATATTAGACTGAACCAGGCTATGAGACGAGTGGATAAATACCAATGGTCTTAGCCTAGCCATGGAAAAACAGAGATAACCCTTCAAACGATGAAAAGGATCTCGACCGAATCAGAACTGAAGTCATCCAAGGCAAGGATGCGGTAAAGTATGCACTAGAAGAGTGGCCACGGTGTAGCGGTTAGTGCCACCGTGCGGCGCAAGTTCAATTCCCATGAGGAACAACAACATACGCCACCCATCAATGGGGAGAAAAGAATGATACCTTGTTTTCTCTAACCTCTGCACCAAAAAGAGGATTTCTGCCTGATAGTACAATGGACCGTTACGTAGTCTTTCCTTTTTAACAAAAAAAGAAAAGAAAGGGACTGACGCTTAACACGAAGCTCACGATCTGGTAAAAACTCGAGTCCGCATCTGAGCGAGCCTCGAGGATTAAAAACTCTTTGAGCCGAGTGATGGCAAACGTAGGTGGCCCCATGTCCAGCAAAAGCAAACTCATGGTGTCGTTTGCGCATTTCATTCTCCTCTATGGAAGCAAGATTTGGGCAGATGCACTTCGACAGGAGAAGTACAGGAAGTTGATGGCACCAAAGCAGAGACGAGTAGCTGAACGGGTGACTAGCTCGTATCGAACGGTGAACAAGCCGTCCTGGGGATCGCAGGAGTGACTAATTTCGTCTCCAAGCAGCCGAGCAAAAATAGCTTCATCACAAAAGGCGGAAATTGGTGTGCAAATGGCAACACAGGCCGAAAAAGACCTCTCAAATCAACGTTAATATTGAATAGCAAAGGATGATGATGGACGGAAAAGCTGATCAAAAATGTGGCCGGGTGGAACTCACGTAAGCACGGAGAAGTAAACTTCAATGTCACCCAGTTTCTCACCAACAATTGCCTCCACAAATATCAGCAAAACAGATAACCCAACCTGCCGGTATAGGGACTCTCCAGCAGAGGACGCACACCACACCTTCTCCGACGGGATCTGGAAAGAAGCATGGGCGTCATCACTCCGCATCCGGATAACATCGTCGCTTAGAAGCTGGCATGCGACTACAACTGGACACAAGCCTGTTTTTTTGTAGAAACCATTCCCCGGAAAAAAAAACATGGCAGAAGATCGGAACAGAGGGAGCTCTCAATACAGATGTCGTAGGTCACAGAAGACTTAACCCTTCTCTTTTTAAAACCTTTCCATGAACGCAAACAAGTTTGTTTTTTTTGTAATTTTGGACATGTTATTTTATTGGCTTGCAGTTTTTATTTTTTTTTTTAAATAAAAGTAATATTACAAAGTAATTTCTTCTTTAACACAATTATAACATTTATGTAACAAGTTTGTTTTTTTGTAATTTTGGACATGTAATTTTATTTGTTTGCAGTTTTAAATTTTTTTTTTAAATAAAAGTAATATTACAAAGTAATTTCTTCTTTAACACAATTATAACATTTATGTAACTGAATACTGTGCTGCAAACAGACAGGCTCTTCGCAGCCAGTGCATGCAAATGTGGTTTTCCTTTGCGTTTTCTTGTTTATTTGGCAAACTCTGCATGACTTGTTCTGTCCCGTTGTTGTCTGGCTACCGGTAGACTGTTGAATCAGTGCTGCGTTCAATTTCAATTGTGGTTTCTTTTTCATTTCTTGGTGTATTATATGGTAGGCCTTCTGTATCACACGATAAACAGTTGATTTACTAGCCTCAACTCCAGTTGCTGCCTTGATTTTATTTAAGGAAAGTTTTGAGTTAAAAGCAGCTCTTAGTATTGCCCGTCGATCCTGACTTGTTGTTGCTCTGATTATTCCTCCTTTCCGGTTCTTTCCGTAGTTCTCAGGGTCCTTAAGGTAGCTATGAACAACAGTTGGTCCTCTTCCAATCTTACCGGCTATGAAACGCATAGATTTGCCTTGTTCCTTGTAAGCTCGAATCTGATCTATTTCATCCTTGGTTAATGAATTTCCTTTACCCATAGTTGTTGCTTCGATGAAGTTTCGTGTTAGACTAAGGCTTCTTGTACTCTGAATGCCTTTATATTTGATTTGAAATATGAGAACAGGTACATTAAGC
The DNA here is from genome assembly GCA_949715645.1 of Portevinia maculata. Lineage (NCBI taxonomy): Eukaryota > Metazoa > Arthropoda > Insecta > Diptera > Syrphidae > Portevinia > Portevinia maculata. The sequence continues at coordinate 101,644,510 of OX454528.1, forward strand.
TACTGTTCGTAATAAAGTGTGACGAAAACAGGACCAATTTTATGACCTTATTGCGAAAAGCATCATAAAAATTGAGTTTATCTTCCTTATCCCAAATTTTTACAACATAGACATTATATATCCTTCCTTCATATTGCATTTGCTTTTTCCCGGCATATAGATGGATTCATAAAAAGTCGTAAAATTAACTCAAGAAACTACCTGTTCGTAATCAAGTGAAAAGGAGTGTATTTCTGTCAGGGAGTTAGTTTACTTTATTGCATTACTCCGTCTCACTTGATTACAGGTATTTTTTCGGTTTAATTTTACGACTTTTTTCAAATCCTTCTATATTCCAGGAAAAAGCAAATGCAATAAGAAGAAAGGATACATAATGTTTATGTCGTAAAAAAGAATTGGGATTAAGAAGATAAATTAAATTTTTATGATGGTTTTCGAAATAAGGTCGTAAAATAAGTCCCTTTTTCGTTTCAATTGATTACGAGCAGCAGCTAAATCTACCTGGTCTCATATTTTAAATCAAATATAAAGGCATTCGGAGTACAAGGAGCCTTAGTCTAACACGTAACTTCATCGAAACAACAACTATGGGTAAAGGAAATTCATTAACCAAGGACGAAATAGATCAGATTCGAGCTTACAAGAACAAAATCTATGGGTTTCATAGCCAGTAAGATTGGAAGAGGACCAACTGTTGTTCATAGCTACCTTAAGGACCCTGAGAACTATGGAAAAAACCGGAAAGGAGGAATAATCAGAGCAACGACAAGTAAGGATCGACGGGCGATACTGAAAGCTGCTTTTAACTCAAAACTTTCCGTAAATAAAATCAAGGCAGCAACTGGAGTTGAGGCTAGTAAATCAACTGTTTATCGTGTGATACAGAAGGCCTACCATATAATACACCAAGAAATGAAAAAGAAACCACAATTGAAATTGAACGCAGCACTGAATCAACAGTCTACCGGTAGCCAGACAACAACGGGACAGAACAAGTCATGCAGAGTTTGCCAAATAAACAAGAAAACGCAAAGGAAAACCACATTTGCATGCACTGGCTGCGAAGAGCCTGTCTGTTTGCAGCACAGTATTCAGTTACATAAATGTTATAATTGTGTTAAAGAAGAAATTACTTTGTAATATTACTTTTATTGAAAAAAAAATTTTAAACTGCAAACAAATAAAATTACATGTCCAAAATTACAAAAAAACAAACTTGTTACATAAATGTTATAATTATGTAAAAGAAGAAATTACTTTGTAATATTACTTTTATTTATAAAAAAATTTAAAACTGCAAACAAATAAAGTTACATGTCCAAAATTACAAAAATAAAACAAATTTGTTTGCGTTCATGGAAAGGTTTTAAAACATACGCCATCAGAAGGGTTAAGTCTTCTGTGGCCTAAGACATCTGTATTGAGAGCTCTCTCTGTTTCGATCTTCTTCCATGTTTTTTATCCGGGGAATGGTTTCTACAAAAACAGGCTTGTCTCCAGATCTGGTCGCATGTCAGCTTCTAAGCGACGACGTTTCCGGATCGGTGTAATGACGCCAATGCTCCTTTCCAGATCCCGTCGGAGAAGGTGTTGTGTGCGTCCTCTGCTGGAGAGTCCCCATACCGGGCGGTTTTTCTATCTGTTTTGCTGATCTTGTGGAGGATCGTTAAAGTAACCGTGGCCGGTGAGAAACTGGGTGACATTGCAGTTTGCTTCGCCGTACTTACGTGCGTTCCACCTGGCCACATTTTTGATCAGCATTTCCGTCCATTATCCCCTGCTATTCAATACCAACGCGAATTTGAGAGCTCTTTTGCGGCCTGTGTTGCCATTTGCACACCAATTTCCGTATTTTGTCATGAAACAATTGTTGCACTACCGCTAGGAGACGAAAGGAGTCACTCCTGCGATCCCCAGGACGGCTGGTTCACCGTTCGATACGACCTAGTCACCCGGTCAGCTACTCGTCTTTGCCCTGTTGCCATCAACTTCCTGTACTTCTCCTGTCGAGAAGCATCTGCCCAAATCTTGCTTCCATAGACACCATGAGTTTGCTTTTGCTGGCTTTGGGGCCGCCTACATTTGCCATCAGTCGGCTCAAAAAGTTTTTGATTCTCTAGGCTCGCTCAGATGCGGACGACTCTATTTGTCAACGTCAGTCCCTTTCTTTTTTTTGTTAAAAAGGAAATCCATATCCCAGAGCACTCAGACTCGGTAACGGTCCATTGTACTACCAGGCAGAAATCCTCTTCGTGTAGGTTCCATTTGTTTTCTTTAGTAATCCTACCTAGTTTGAATGATCTTTACCTAGCGCCTTTTGGAAAGGCGCTGCTACTGGCATGTCTGTTATGTTTTCGCAGAACTTTCTCCGTGTAGCTCGTTTCGATCTTCACAGTTCTGAGCTGTATTCGGTAAGAGCGATCCTGTAATCGTCACGCATTTTTATGTGTTGAGTTCGATTGAAGTGACTCCTAACCTTCTTCCCGATTGCAAGTTGACCATTCCACCAAGGAACCTTTCATTTCATACGAGCTTTACTGACACAACTACTATGGTTGGAGGTTAGTAACACTTAATTGAGCTGGTATGCTGCTTCGTCAAGGTCCCACGTGGACTCAAACGAGCGTATCCATTTCTGAGAGGACAAGTCCTCGATACGTATTCCTGTCCGTCGACTTAGGATCCTATCTATTTCGCAATGTTAATTAAAAACTTTTGCTCGTCCTCCCGCAGAAGTTGTGATGTGTGATGGATGAATTAGTGAGTAACAAGGTTATCGCTGGGTCTTGAGGTAATAAGGTCTACAGCATAGTAGTTTACAATCTTATTGTTCGTTTAAATTAAATCTGGACTTCACGACAGTCCACCATTAACTTGGAGCACAGCTTGGTTAATGAGTAATGAGGGCTGTGGAACACGAAATAACTTTCTTTAAAATATTGCAAGTTAGTTTTCATTGTATTTTTGGCGAAGCACAGAAGTTCGATATTGGACAGATATTGGATTGAGTATAATCTCGCGAAATCAACAAGACCCTACGGATTCAAGTACAATGCGCCCTAGAAAGCACTATGGGCCTCGATAAGTTATAAAAGTAAGGAATGGCAGGAGCAGTTCATACCATTCATTCCGACAGCACTGTCATTCCATTGTGCGCGTTGGAAGGTACGTCCGAGGGTAAAAAGCCTGCCGACAAATTGTAACACACTCCGTCTTTTCTTCGAAAAACAAATGCGGCCCCAATGCTCCCCAGACTAAAACAGTCGGATAAAGTAAACGGAAAGTAGCACCTCTTATGCATATCTTGCCCTCCATCAACATTGTTATTACGCACTCTTCCAGCAAAACGGTCCTTTTCAAAGGCATAATTAAAACTTCTGCTGTATCCCCGGTCCCCGGCATGTCTGCGATTCAGCTTTTCAATAATTTGATTGCACACATTCCTCCTGCTGATCCTGATGTAAACGAAAACGAAAGCCAACTTCCTTTTGTTTTCAGTTCCGCCTACCACCCCAATGTTACACACAAGAATGACGAGCAAGAGAATTGTGCGTGTGTACTCGAGTCGAGTCCGTTTCAATGCCCACACAGGCGGAGGTATCATAGCTTGCTTGTCCCTCTTGTTTGAGGGTGACGGACCAAAACAAATGAATATCCGATAGTTGTTGTTTTTCCGGTCATATCTGTCCAGTTCCATTATGACATTCTTGTCCTTTCACCCCCAAAAAGTCAGCCTTTCAAACAGCGTATAACACAACACAACACAACACGTTTATTTAACGTTTATATCAGGATGTTTGTCCTTCAGCCCGCCACACACACAAATGCTCAGAGTTTGTGTATCTGTATTTGACTTTGTTGAAACAAAAAATGTGTTTTTCCAAAAAAAAAAAAATGGAATTCGGACAAATCCACCCACCCAAACCTCTCCATATCCAGAACATCATCCACTAAGAGGTGAATGATGTGGAAAGCATATTCATTGTTGTTGGTTAGCTGTAGAACTCTTTTGGGACTATCGTCTGGATAACCAAGGACTAACAACAAAAAATTGGTTAATTATTTCGGTTTTGTTTTCCTTTGTTTGCGGATGGTGTTAATTTTCACAGAATACACTGAATTTTGTTTCAATTTCCACAGGACATATACGCATCCTGGGGACAATTCAAAAATTCTACAAAAATCCTGTGGGCGGAATGAAAGTGGGCAGCAACAAAATGTTTCCACTTTCTGACCTAATTGCAGCTTTATGACGGAATTAATGAGACAACGAGAATATCCTTGTTTAATCCTTTTCGGTCCTCTTGAGAGAGCACAATACTACTTATTTTCATGTTCATTGGCGGGGATGGATCCGAAACAATGTAATAAAATTGGATTTAATAAAGATTGCGGTTGTTACGAATGAACAAACTTTTAATGGGACATCTGGGCGTATTTATCGGTTCTTGTGCAGTGGGAAACATTAGGCGGGTGAAACGTAGCTGTAAGGATACAAGTGGGCGCAATTGTCTGACAAAAGAAAATTGGTTGGTGTTTTATTTGAAATCACTTATAGATGCGGTTGGGGTTTGAATGGAAGAATGGGTAAAACTTGTATTTACGAAAGGAAAAATAACATTCAAATGTTTTCTTACAAATATGTCGTTGAATAAAGGTCCAAAATGTACCTGAAAAGAAAAAACAAATAGTCCTGATTAGCGCATGTAATAACTATTATAAATTTTAATAGCATAAAACAAATGCGACTGGCTAAGATAAATTAATTGTCCAGGCGAAAGGACCGCAGTTAGATTTCATGTTTTTTTTTTGTTTTTTTTTTATAATTTTGCTTACGCTAAAGGGGTTTTATTTTTCTGTTTACATAGTGTTGGAACAGGCATTTATTATTGAACAGTGAGCAGCACCTGCAATGAAGTATTCCATTGCATGATTTTAGGTGCTACTTACTATTCGAAAGAATAGGAGGATAGGAAAGACATTTGATGCTTTTGTAGTTTTTTCTCCACAGGTGGCGCCTAAATTGCTTAAGGATATCTGTTTCTATATGAGTATGCAATTAAAAATCATGCCTCTGGCCGGGATTCGAACGCACGATCTGCCAATTCCTCTACTGCGCCGTCCCTCGGGTGTGGATTCGAAGATCTTCCGGGCCGGAGAATTCACGTCCAGTCGCTCTACATGACCAACCAGCCACCTCAGTCGTTTGACCTTCACTCTTCTGGCTAAGTCGATGTCGCTGTACAGCCCGTACAGTTCGTCGTTGTATCTCCTCCTCCATTCAGCGTCTATGCAGACGGAACCAAAAATGACTCGAAGGATTTTCCTCTCAAAACCTGCCCGTAAATTAGGTAGGTTAGTGCCCTTAAGGCAGATGTTATGGCTCACTTGGATCACCAATTCGACTCCATTGTGTCCATTTTGTGGATGGTTGATATTTGAGGACATGAAAGAGAAACAAAAAAAGAAACCACTGTTTAATAGCTCAATGATCCGCGTTCCTAGTTTCCTACCGCTTATCAAACCAATAGCGGCCAAGAATCTTCAATTTCTCGGTTCTAAGGGCTTGGCATTCGCATAGTAGGTGACACATACATTCTATTTCTTCAACGTGCCTGCAGTTTCTGCAACAATCGTAGTGCGTTTTACCCGGCGGCTCCGTGTGTAGGCCTACTGCACAGTGTCCTGTGAATATCCTCGTCAGTGTGCGAATATATTTGTGGTTAAGTCCTATCATGGCCTTAGATCTTCTTTTGTTTACCGTTGGCCAGAGCTCTCTTGTGTGCGTCCATGTTTCGAGTTTGGTCGAACTAAGGTTTGTTCTACTCGCTACCTGATATATCATCCTTATGCCCCGGTACCCAGCAAAGGGTCACCGTATTGACGGTTGATATCACGTCTTTTTTCATTCTGTTCTGTAAGACCGTCCAGGGTGGCGATGGTGTAGAGGTTAGTGTGTTGGCTTGTGACCCGTGTGGTGCAGGTTCAATCCCCATGTCAAACAACAACATACGCAAGCCATTAATAGAGAAAGACCAATGGCACCTTGTTTTCTCTAACCTCGACATCAAAAAGAGGATTTCTGTCTGGCAGTACAATGGATCGTTACCGAGTCTGAGTGATCTGGGATTTGGATTTCGGAAAACCTCAAAAAACAAAAAAAAATAGCAAGAGACCAAATGCGTGCACTGGTTTGCCCTCCACGTGAAGTCAAGACTGCTAGCTTCTATAATTCTGTGGAGTATATCAAGTGAAGTCGATATGTCGATATTCGCAAATCCATGACTGGCTGGCCTTCAAGTTCTTTGATTCCAACAATTTCAATTTCGACAAACGAAAATGCACGAGCCTTAAAAATCTCTATTAAGGTTTCCGGAATATCTTCAAGTGGCCAAAGCCACTCGCGGACTTAGCTTTCCCGCACGAATACCACAATTGAAGCGCTCTTTGCATAACATCAGGGTGGTGCCGTTTTTAAGTCCGTAAAAGGACATCATCCTGTGGCCTAAGACATCTATGCTAAAGTGTGATTGCGTTTTCCTCTCTCTTTTTTGATTTGAGTACCTCGAAGGATACTCGGTTCCAGTTCTGGTCACTCGTTGACATTTTCGCGGCTAAGTTGTCTGGGGTGCTGGCTCCAATAAGAGATTCCAGCACTCTTCTCTCCGTTTCCCAGCAGCAGATTCAAAAAATGTATGGCTGACGCTGTCCATTTCAGAGTTTCCGTACTGGCATGCTGAACCCTTCGTTCTGCCAATCTTGTGGAGGTAGGCATTAAAGTGGCCGTGAGTAGTTTACTTATCCGTATTTGATCAACGTCGCGGTCTGTGGCCTTCTGCTCTCTCTCTCTCTCCGCTCTCATACAGAAGTAGGGCATGCGTGATCGACATTAAAAGCCTACGTTTGTTTGCCGTAGGACCACCTAAGTTTGGCATTAATCTGCTCCAGCGAAGGTAGGACCTTTGCTGCCCGTTCCGACGTTTTCTTTTTGGTTGAAAAAATAAATAAAAATCAGTAATTAACTGCACATACAGGGCCTAAAACCTACCTTCTCCAATCATTTGCTTGTGTGAAGTGGAAGGGACCTACAATTTAAAGCCGCATCCGAACGGCAAATTTGAGAAGCTTCTAATGGCAATTGATACTTTTGGATCTTCGTCTGACGTTGGCAAGAGGTGGGGCAGTTTAAAAAACTTCTAGATCTTACTTGGCCCCGGCGGGATTCGACCCTGAGACCTTTAGATTAGTAGTTCTACACACTAACCCTGCGCCCACCTACTGCGGTTGAGGTTATCACCTCAAAGCCAACTTTGAAATCTTTTCTGCCGTTTTGACAGTCCTTACCATGTCTTCAACTGGTCCAATCGTAGAGTGTCCTTTCCTGAAACCACACTCTTTCTTAGACAAGTCTCCTGCTCTCTCTATCTCACACTGCTGTGAGCTTCCAAGATCTTTCCCACAGGTCTACATGCTGCTAAGGAATCTATGCTTTTGTTCCCTTTCCTGATAAGTTCAGATCATAACCTCGTCGTAAAAAAAAAGAATTTTCTTTTTCTATAACTTACAACGTCGATAAAATTCATTAATTTTCAAAATCGAATCTCATCTAATCGTTTTCCAAATCCACACACGAGCTTATCATATGAATAACTAAAAAACTATTATTTGTTTTTAGCTAATAAAATTGTTATAGCTGCACTAAAATTTTAATGGCCGACTTTAATGGCCACTTGCTACACAACAAGTAATAAAGCGGGGTGAACTAATGTTCACGAATACTTTGACTTTAGAAAGGTTTCACAGTGCATGATCGACGATCACGGATACATAAATAAACCGATGTGGTTACTTTGCCAATGTGTCTGCGAATTATAAGCGATGAATCCGTTCATCAGCGAAGGAATGGATTGGGTTAGAAGTAACAAACAGGAGATCATTTCTAAAAATGAGAATGAGCGTCGGGCGAAAAACGGAGCCTTGGGGAACACCTGCATTTATTTAGTGAGTTGCGGGTTTGAACAAACAGGTTTGAACTTGAATTGCAATTAAAAGAAGTGTAGTTTCGAATCCATTGAAGAAGAGTATCATCGATTCCAAAAGCACGCACTTTCGACAAGAGAGCTTAATGTCAAACGTTGTCAAATGCCTTTGAAATATCAAGCGCAACGATGTAACATTCACCATCCAAGTGAAGAGCCTGGTTCCACTGTTCGGTTAGATATGTCAAGAAATCACCCGTGGACCTGCTGCTACGAAAATCATACTGCCGGTCAGTAAGAAGTTTTCGGGATTCAAAATATTTCATTACCTGACGGTTGATCAGCGTTAACATGATCTTGGAAAGAAAGGATGCAATTGGGCGGCAAGAGGAGGGAGAAGAAGATTCGCCTTTGTTAGGGACGGGCTGGACAAATGCTGTTTTCCATCTTCTCGGAAAGCGACCTGAAGAATAGGATCGATCGAAAAGCTTACGCAGTGGTTTTGCCAGCGTCGAAGAACCCCTCTTCAGAACGATAGGGGAAATACCATCTTGGCCAGAGGATTTGTGTACTTTGAGATCTTGAAGTACTCTTGCCACTGTAGGAGGAGATAGAGCACATTCTGGAAGCGTTGAGCTGGCTGCAAAATGAGAAGCAAATAGCTTGATTTATCTGAAGAGCTGGAATATCATTACAAATGAGTGTCGGTGTTGATGACTAGGCCGAATTCTTAATGTTTTTAACAAACGACCAAAAGTTTTTACTATCCGTGGGACTCGGTAGGATTCCTTGCCTCAAATTTTGGTCGTAAGCGAATTTGGCACGATAAATGTTGGTATTGCAGTCATTTCTGGCTCGTTTGAACTATTTTCGGTCTTTCTCACATGGCGTTGGCTTTATATAACCAAAATCTTACTTTTTTTGCACTGATAGCTTCTTTACAGCTCGAGTCAAATCACGCGTTTACCTTCGGTTTAATACCTTTTGTCCAATTAGGGATAAAGGGTTGCATTCCTATGTGAATTACATTTTTGATCATGCAGCAGAAGCATCCACGTCGGCAACCAGTTTAGTTCAAATAATCTTTGAAACGAAAATTCAGACATCCTCACACATGATACGATATTTTCGTTGAGATTCGAAAAGCGGTGTACCTTATTCCTGATGATATTCTAAGCGCGCCTGGTATTCCAGCCAAAACCAAAATTAATTGGCTATGTAACACGGAACCTGTAAGTGTAATTTCTACTTCAAGTATGAACCTGGAAGACTCCGGGTTTTTAAGTAACATCAAACAAAAATCCCAGTAAACTCTTCCTTAATCAGCGGCAGTGGGTCAGTGGTATGTGCGTTGGACTACTGTATGAGGGTTTCGAGCAGCGACTACCATCCAAAAACACCTGACATTTTTTCCACTGCCCACCACTTACGAAATTCTGACCAACATCCAAGACTCTTTCATAAGAAGCTTCTTAAAATGTGCCCTTCGGAAACGGCGTAAAAATGTCAGAACTTTGTACACACAAAAGGATTGGAGATGCTAGGTTTAGGCCCTATATGGGCCCTTAATGTGTAATAAGATTTCGATCGCCCAGATCATAACCTCGTCGTCACGGAAATGCAGAGAAACAAATATTATAGGAGCAATCGATCAGAAAATCTATACCGGAGGCATTGATGGGGATCTGAAGAACTCGTTGGGTCGACAACGATGCTTGTGTGATGGCTGCAGGAAACACCCCCAAATCGAAGATGAAATAAGTCCCCAAAACGGTATTAAAAAAGTCCCCAAAACGGTATGAAATAAGCCCCCAAACTATTGAGAAAAAATACATGAAATAATCCTCCAATTATAAAGCATGAAAAAAGTCCCAAAAACCCCATGAAATAAATCAATTTGGGGGGTTTATTTCATAGGAAACAAGAACATCCGGCAGTAATAAGTATGTCGAAACACTTCGTGTGTACGAATTGTTGAAGTTACATATGCAGTGTTTGCCCAAAATATTCTTGTCGCGTAAGTAGGTACAGTTTGTATTTTCCTCCAGAAGATGATTCGGAGAGCATAAAGAGAAAATTACAGTATTTTCCGGTTGTCGATGGACACCATGATATCGAAATAAGGCGGAAACTATTGAAAAAGGATTTCTTAACAGTTAGTCCTCTCGTTGGGCGCCAATTTCTAATTTATTACTCCATATTTAGATCCTATTACCCTGTCGCACCATTATGAGTGGCCGGCTTGCAGTTACCTGCAAGTGAGGTGATGGTTGCGAGTTGGGATACTGACTGTTGCAGTCAATGTCAGCTCTCGTGTAGGGAGTATAGGGTGATTCGTAAAATCCAATACCCACATTCGCTGATTAGCTGTTGTCAAATGTTTCTTATTCAGGATCATATACCTACTATTGCAATCAAACTAAGAGCAACCTCAACTTCTTGGGAGGAGAGCAAAGTGAGGTTACTGATACAATCGAACATCAAACTTCGTCACTCTACGGAAGGACAGCAGACGGGAGTGACTGTTGTTTTGCAATCGAAATCCAGACCAGTTCTTGAATCCACAGAAAAGAGAGCAGATGAAGGTGACTGATACCATCAAACCCAAGACCAATACTCCAATCCATGCAAGGATAAGAGAGTGAGGTGACAACCGAACCCCGAACTATTCTCCATTCTTTGACAGGAGAGCGGAAAGAGCTGACTGATGCAACCAAACCCCAGACCACTTCTGGAAACCAGGGAAAGCATGCAGTGTGATTACAATGGCATTCCAGCTGTCAGCTCTATAGATAAGGCCAATCTGCTTGCTGCTCACTTTGCAGTCAGCTCAACGCTCCCAGATTGTGCTTTGTCTCCCCCTGTACTCGAGCGCGTAGAATTCTCCATGGGACCAATCCACTTTCGCACTCGTACAGTGGCTAGAGTACTTCAAGATCTTGACGTTCACAAATCCGCTGGTCCAGATGGTATTTCCCCTAGCGTTCTGAAGAGGTGTTCTTCTTCGCTGGCAAAACCATTGCGTAAGCTTTTCCATCTGTCCTATTCTTCAGGACTCTTCCCGGGAAGATGGAAAACAGCATTTGTCCAGCCTGTACCAAAAAAAGGCGAATCTTCTTCTCCCTCCTCCTACCGACCAATAGCACTTACGTCCCTTCTTTCTAAGGTCATGGAAACGCTGATAAACCGTCAGCTAATGATAAATCTTGAATCGTGAACTTCTTAATGACCGGCAGTATGGTTTTCGCAGCAACAGGTCCACTGGTAATTTGATGACATATCTAACCGAAAAGTGGAACCAATCTCTTCATCAAGGTGGTGAAAGTAAGATTGTTGCGCTTGATATTTCAAAGGCATTTGACACAGTTTGGCATCAAGCTCTCTTGTCGAAAATGCGTGCATTTGGAATCGATGATACTCTTCTTCAATGGATTAGAAATTACCTTTCGGACGTTCAATTCAAGTTGTTTTGGAGGGTTTCATGTCTGCAACTCACCAAATAAATGCTGGTGTCCCCCAAGGCTCTGTTCTGTCACCGACTCTCTTTCTCATTTTTATACCCTATTCTAAGGGTATATTAATTTTGACGCATAGTTTGTAACATACCGTAATATTGCCCGTAGACCCCTAAAAGTTACGATATTTATGATCAGCATCGATAGTAATGTCGATCTAGCCATGTCCGTCCGTCCGTCCGTCGGCAAAAATTAGGCCATTAAACTGGGCCTAGAGAGCTGAAATTTTAACCATATACTCTCTAGGGTCCCGAAATAATCAAGTTTAGGAATTTTTGAAATCCGCCCACAGACACAAACTCAAAAAAAAAAAACAAAATTTTGGAAAATATCGAATTTTCAGCTAGAAAGCTGAAATTTTTTATATATGACTCCTAAAACTGCTCGGGATATAAAATTTTCAAAATCCGCCCACTGACACGCCCACAATTAAATAAAACTATTTTATTGAAAAACCAAAATTTGAGCTAGGGAGCTGATATACTCTCTAGGGGCCCTTTATGCTCATGTGTTAATTTTTTTTAAATCCGCCTACTGATAAAACAATTTTATTGAAACACCCAAGTTTGAGCTAGGGAGCGTTTTTTTCGATAAAATCCTTTAAATGTTATATAACAAAATATGTAGAGCGTTCTTAACAATTCAACCATACTTAGACTTTTGTCACTTATGAGGGATAGGAATAAGAATAGGGTTTCCAACAGCTCGCCCAAGCGGACTGTAACGCGTCCCTATGTTTATAAATGATCTCCTGTCTGTTACTTCCAATTCAATCCATTCCTTTGCTGATGACAGTACCCTAAGCTTCTCACATTCGTTTCTTGGTTCACGCCCCTCTTTTCTGGGTGTGGAACTGGAACGGCAACGTATGTTAAGCTCATTAAATTTCGATCTTAACAGCATAACTCAGTGGGGTAAAATCAATAGAGTGGAATTTAATGCTTCCAAAACACAATACATACTGTCTTTTGTCATTAAGGCAAAACCCACACACACTGCCATTATCTATGAATGACACTTGCATCGCTGAAACCGAAAGACTTTCCATGCTCGGTATGTGTGTTAATGACAACCTCTGTTGGAATGGCCACATATTCGATGTCGCCAAGAACGCCGCGAAATGTCTAGGCTTCCTTAAGCGTTGTAAGAAATAGTTCACCCCTTCTGATCTGGCTACAATTTATAAGGAGTTTATTTGTCCGAAAATCGAGTACAACGCTCATATCTGGTACGGTACACCAATAACTTATTTGGAGCTACTTGACAGGATCCAAAAACGCGCGATAAAACTCATTGACGACCGAGACATCGCAAGATCGATTGACACTCTTAGTCATCGTTTAATGTCTCCTGCCTTTCGTTGTTTTATCGTTATTTCCACCATAAGTGCTCAAACGAAATAGCCAGTTGCATTCCTCCCCTTGAGCAGTTCAACCACAATACTCGTCATGCAAGGAATGCTCATCAGTTCACCCTCAAGCCTGTATTCGGACGTACAGTGAAGTTCAAAGAATCTTTCCTCAGCCGTACAACACGAATGTGGAATGCTCTTCCCCGCTCCATTTTTCCTGCACATTGTAACCTACAAACATTCAAAACCAACGTGCATCGGCATCTCTCCTTTTCTTCTCACCACAATTTCCTTAATGCCCGCGCTGTGTAGCTAATACATTATAAGGGCCACAACAAATCCCTTTAGTGCGCGCTTATTATCAAAAAAAAAAAAACATTGATAATTCATCACGGAGCCAGATGGAAAGGGAAAACTTTGTTTTAGGTCTCAACTTACTGCGTGAAAAACTAAGGTTTGAATTTTAGGAATCTGTGTTTTCTATAAGCGATCCTTCTGAAGCTTATGATCAATTTACTTCAATTTTCCATAAGCATATTGAAAATTCAAAGACTCATTTGAATAACACAAGCAGAACTAAATTTTTGAAACCTTGGATGACACCAAGATTGTTAAAGCAAATAAAACTGAAAAATAGGTTTGCTGTGAAGTGTATAAAGCATCCAAAAAACTTAAATATAGCCAAATAATATTCTAAGCTTTGCAAACGTGTTAAAAATCTAACCGCTGAGTCACGCAATTCATATTACACCAACTGCTTGATACGTTTCAGGGGCAACACTAAAAATGAATGGAAAGTAGTAAATTGTATTATAGGGAAGCAAATTAAATCTAATAATATTTCCAATATCTTTACCAATAATGATATTACTTCTGACCCGCAATTAATAGCAAATAGTTTTAACAATTATTTTGTTAGTGTTACCGAAGCTGTAAGACCCCCAGGTAACCGTAAAAACGTAGCTGATTATAGGCCTATTTCGTTGCTTTCTACGTTTTCGAAAATTTTTGAAAAATTAGTTAAAACTAGAATGCTTTCATTTCTTGAAAAAACTAACTTCTTTTCTGATGATCAATTTGGTTTTAGATCAGGTAGATCTACTGAAGATGCAATCCTAAAAGTATGTTGTGATCTATACAAGGGGATTAATGATGAGCAATCTACGATGGCATTGCTTATTGATATGACCAAGGCGTTTGACTTGGCCGATCATGAAATTCTTTTAAGCAAGCTATACAATGCTGGGTTTAGGGGAATACTTTATGCATGACTAAAATCGTATTTGATCGGAAGGGAACAAAGTGTGTATGTAAATGGGATTTTCAGTAATGTATTAAGGTTGAAAAATGGTGTTCCTCAGGGTTCTGTTTTGGGTCCGACTATATTCTTAATTTACATTAACTCACTGTTCCACCAGAATTATTCTGGAAATCGTAGAGCCTTTCCAGATGATATAGCTTTCACTTATATCCAATCTTTATATTTCGAATGTTTTGCTAACATAAGTAAAGATTTACAATTGCTTAGAGCTTGGTTTGCGTACCACAGATTGATTATTAGTGATAAAACTAAAATCATGTGTTTTAAACTATGGGGGGATTTTCCTAGGGAGATTGAAGCATTTTTCCACTCGTATGACTGTCAAAAGTTTGCTTTACCTCTGCATGTAAATATGTGGTAGAAATAACTTCCTAGAACAAAATCAGTGCTCACGTACTTGTTTTCAAAATGAGCTTGTTGATTACTTTAAGTACTTAGGAGTTATGATCGACTGCAACCTTAACTGGAAAGTTCATGTTCAATCACTCAAAACTATTTTTTTTTTTTTTTTTTTATATAAATTCTGGCTCGCCAAGGCGATTTATAAGGGGGGGTACTTCGACCTAAAAGATCTTTTGTACCGTATGGGCCAGAAAAGTTTAAACTAGAAGAATTTCCACTTTCCGTGTAAAGCGGACAATTTTACCAGTAGAAGAAGTCTTTATGTCCTCGGGGCTCATTTGCTCCCTGAAAAAGATCTTCTTTCTAATTCCAATAAGGGCTGGACATTCCAAAAAAAGTGTTCAGCTGACTCGTCCTCTTCAAGACAGAGTCGGCACTCAGGAGAGTCTGATATTCTAATTTTGTGTAGATGATATCTTAAACCATGGTGACCAGTAAGGTAACCTACTAGGTTTTTGATATCGTGCCTGCTTAGTTTTAGACATTTGCTGGCATTTTTATTGAAGGGCCGAATGGCTCGTTTGGCCTGTCTTAGACCTGGGATGCTTTCCCAAAGATAGATACATTTTCTATGTTCCCAGCTTTTAATTGCTGCCGTTGCTGCTGATCTAGGAGTGCAGCAGAAAGGTTCGGGACCTATGAAAGGTGTTTCTGAACCTTTTCTGGCCAGTTCGTCGGCCTTTTCGTTACCTTCTACCCCGACATGACCCGGAACCCATCATAATTTGGTCTTGTTTCTTATTCCAAGTGTTTGTAGGGTATTGAAGCAGTACATGACTGATTTGGAGTCAATGGTATACGAGCTAAGGGCGTTTATAGCTGCTTGACTATCCGTGAAAATATGGATGGTTGCACCTTTTATGCCAGATAAAATAATGTGGCTGGCGCATTCTTGAATGGCGTGGAGCTCTGCTTGAAATACGCTGGGACTTTTTCCCATGGGTATCGTAAAGCGTTTGTGTGGTCCGTATATTCCCGCTCTTACCCCCGTTTCCATTTTAGAACCATCCGTATACCACTTTATGCCGTTGTGGCTGTTTGGTGGGTTATTACTAACCCATGCTTCTCTCTTGGGGATCTCCGTGGAGAACCGTTTGTATAGTGCATAGTGTTTTTTTAATGCGGTCTGTGACCGCGCAGTTCATGTTAAGTTCTGGCCGTTCATCGAGAAGGGTCTTTAGTTCCGGGTGATCATTAAGACTTATCTCGTTTAACTGTATTAGACTTATTGCACTGCGGATCACCACTTTTTGAATGTATATGTGGAGAGGTGTGATTCCTGTTATTGCCTCTATGGCAGCTGTTGGACAGGTTCGCATGGCTCCGGAGATACCAAGGCACGCAAACCGTTGCACCTTTTTGAGCTTCTCTATTGCGATCTTTTGTGTGGGTTTTGTCCACCATACTATGGAGGCGTATGTTATAATGGGTCTTATCATCACTGTGTAGACCCAGTGGACGATCTTTGGAGAGATTCCCCAGGTTCTGCCATATGTGCGACGACAGGCCCATAAAGCTTTATTAGCTTTAGTGATTTTGTTATTTATGTGAGAGTTCCAGTTAAGTCTCTTGTCTAGGATTACTCCAAGATACTTGACTTCGTCGGAGTACTCTACGACCGTGTCGTTTATTGGGATTAGGCCTAGGTCTAATTTCCTCCTTTTAGTGAAAGGAACGATGACGGCTTTAGTGGGATTTATGGAAAGATTTTCGTTGATGCACCAGTCTATGGCTGTCTTTAGAGCATTTTTCATTTTTGATGTGACTCCAATTGAGTCTTTGCCCCTGACTATGATTACAATATCATCGGCGTACCCAATTGTAGTGTAGCCCAAATTGCTCAACTTGTGTAGCAGGTCATCGATGACCAATGACCACAAGAGGGGTGAAAGTACTCCCCCTTGTGGGCAGCCCCTTACGGCTGTTACTGATGTATGTCCAGAAAGGCACAAAGTGCGATCTCTTTGCAACGGTAGGCGTTTTTTATCTCAAAACTTACATGAATCTGATAACTCGAAAGACGTATCTGTTAAAGCCATTCTGCTCAAAAAAAAAGTTTTAACAATGATCTACTACGGACTTACTCAGTCCAAATTGCAATATGGGATAGTGTGTTGGAGAGGTGCTTATATAAACACTCTTAAACCAATCTTGATTGCCCATCAAAAGCATATAATTCGTATCATTTGTGGAAAAAGTCAACGAACTGGAAACTGACCTCTTTTTTGCGAGTTAAGATTACTACCATTACGTCATCTCTATATTTTTAAAGTTTTAAAAGAATTCTATAAACAAAGTGGTAATATTCCATCTAGAAACTCTTCAATATACAACTTACGGGTTAATAATCTGGCACTTGTTGATACTCTAGTTCCACACAAAACACATTTTATGAATTTTTATTTAATGACAACCGCCCATCTGCCCATTTCAATTAGAACAACTTACTACTTTCATTCTTTCTTGAAAAAAAATCACAAACTGGCTTTTAACTCTAAACATGACTGACATAGAATCTATATATATAAAAGAAAGTGTCCGAAGCGATGTAACCGCATAACTCGAGATTGGCCGAACCGATTTTGATGATTTATACTTTGTTGGAAAGGTATGTTCTCAGCACGGGTTTTAGAAGAAAAAAAAATCTAAATTTCAAAATGGCTTATTTTGACCACCCAGCGTGTTACGACAGGTTTTTTTTAGATTTTTTTTAATTTTTTTTTTTTTTTTCATTTTGTATTTATTTATTTTGGCAACAACCAAATAAAGAATCACATTTGAATGTAACATATCGTATCACAATTGAACTGTCAGATAGACACGCAACGTAACGCCATCTATTATCGATCAATGGAGAAGCCAATTTTGTTTCATGTTTGGTGGCGCTGTCGGATTCGGATTTCTTCATTGCGATTTTGTGAGTTTTTGTGAATTAAAATTGATATGAGAATATATCTATATCTATTTATATATATATGTATATAAAAATCAATCCATATTTGCGTTTGTTGCCGGTGTTTGGCCAAACGCGTTAACCGATTCCAATGAATTTTTTTTTAAAGAAAGGTGACGTCTATACGAAGGATGCTATGTATGTGCGATGTCTGTATCTGCATCGGTGTGTAAATTATGTGTTTCTTAAAAAAGAAAAAAAAATTGACAATGTATTTATAAACTGTGTGTTTCATATGTAGGTATCATGTGCTTTGAAAAGAAAAAAAAACAAATTTAAGTGAAATAATAAAAAGTTTGTTTGTGTAATATTTTCTATATATAAAAATCAATCCATATTTGTGTTTGTTGCCGGTGTTTGGCCAAACGCGTTAACCGATTCCAATGAAATTTTTTTCCATGAAAGGCGACGTCTGTACGAAGGTTGTTATGTTTGGCTTTATCTGCATCGGTGTGTGAGATATGGGCATTTGAGTCAGTACACATGCATATGTGCGTATGCGTGTAAATTACGACGCAGATACAGAGACCGTACAGACGTCACTTATTTTGTTATCCGAACAAGCATATGAAAGAGGGAGACCACACGAACGTTTCAAGCTTATTGTGGAATTTGTGCGCACTTTCATTCTTGAGATATCGTGTGTTCAATATTTTATTCAAATAACTCTTATTGAAATTTTTTGCATTTTTTTGTGAATCGGACATCGGAAAGTTGCTTTTCCTACATTGATAACAATCGGTGTGGAAGTGAATGAAAAGTGATTCAATCGAAGTTTTTTATTTTCGCTTTGTTGTTTGATTCGCAGAAGTAAGGTGACATAGGCGCCTGCCAGACAACAAGCACCTACCCTAAACGGAACAACGAAGTTGTGTGAGCGGCCTAAGCGATGCGGAGAAAAACGTGCAGTCCCTTTCACCGGTTGAGCTCAAATCAGGCAATCTTCGGTATTGGCCTGAGAGTGTTTCTGTGAACTTTGGTCAAAATCGGTCTTATTTTTTTAGGCGCAGCAACATACGCCGGATACCCGCTATAGACAATTATAAGGAAGTCTACTCGAACATATTGGCCAATAGAATTCTCGGGCACGGGCAAAGCCGGGCAGGTGCAGCTAGTTAGTCTATAAAGTAAGAACTTGATATACGAAAAGATTATTTTGTATAAGTATCTTTATAGTTAATAATATCGCTTATGTTTTTGTATTTTTTATACGTTATGTTTCTTTAAACAACAATTAAAAAAAAAGAACAACTGAAAGTACCCCACGTCAGTTATTCTTCTAGTTTGAGCCGAAATTTCTGTCGTTCATTCAACTCTGACGATATAAGTTACTGAATGGCACTGATTTATTCTCTTACACTTATTATTATTTTTGAATTTTTTTATATAAACTGTAAATAGCATTAAGTGAAAGTTGAATAAAAATGAATAATCTAAAAAAAAAAAATCTTAATTCTTCTTTTTTTCCCCAGCGAAAATATGATCAGGATTAGATGGATAATAACCCGCGCACTTTGCTGTATTGCTATAAATGATCCACCTGTGGGGTTTGCCTGTTTGAAACTACAGTCGAACTTCGATAACTCGAATATTTAATAACTCGAATGAAATTGGTTGGCAAAAGCGCCAAGACTAAAATTTACATGTAATTTTTATTTGATAACTCGAACTTCTATTACTCGAATGTCTTGATAACTCGAAGAGATTATTTGGCGTCACCTTCGATAAGTCGAATTATGAATTGGAATTCCCAAATTCTGCGTGTCTTTCAAGTTCGTTTTATAATGCATCGCTTTCGGAGGCACTGTCGTTCCTATGACCTAGTATACATACGTGAAGAAAGTCGTGATTTCGTTATGAAGTGTCAAATTTCTTGTTAGTAGGGGTTGGAACACCACTAGGCCAGTATATTCGTCGAAACGAACTTAAAGCTTAGTTTTTATTATTAATAAAATAGCAGGCGCCTAAAAAAACACAAACAGGAAGACAAAGAGCCCATTCATAAATGCGATATTGCGCAAGATATGCTAAGTAGAGAGTTCACAAATGCATTAATTTTCATCACTGCTAAGCTGAGAATTCATAAATGTAGTAGAGTTTTATTTATTCCGCGCAATCATGCAGATTTCAGAATCGCAGAACTTCAATTTGCGCAGTACTTCCTGCTTTGCATTGCTATTGCTTTGCAAACCTTGCATTTATGAATGGGCCCAAAATACGTAATACATACACAGAGTGAAGATACGTATGAACAGTGCAGTGTGTTTTAGATGACGATATTGTTACTTCGGAGTTTCCCACAGATGAAAATGTTTTCGAGATATTCAGATGTGAATCGGAATCTGCACAGCTCGACAATAACGATGACAGCGAAAGTGATTTAATGGAGAAAGATTTGAAGGATGATTTGATTCAACCACCTTCAGACGAATTGGTTGTACATTCGTTAAGCATTTTGCGTTTATATTTAATGACTGACGAGAAAATAATTTTTTTTTAATTCAATAAAAGAATTAAAATCCAAGTTATATAACAGACTATTTAAAATAATAATTATATTCCTGTAAGTTTTTTGTGTTATATATGTTCGCAAATAAATACATTATGTATTTATATCAATTTTGTATTTTACTTAATAACTCGAAGTCTTGATAGTCGAATTTTTTTTGTGGCAAGCGATGGTTCGAGTTATCGAAGTTCGACTGTAATTAATTCTTATACTTTGCAATTTTTCTATCGCTTTGATAATTGCAATAAAAATATTTAATGCAGTTTGCATGGTACCGATACACCGCCACCACACTGAAAACATAAAAAAAACCCCACATTCTACAAACAATCTTCGATATCTAACAACCATCAAGGCAATTGAATTCTATAACAAAGCAACTTCACGACTCATCATACTAATGAAAAACAAAACTCAATTTGCTTAGTGGTGAAAGATTCATTAAACAATTGTTTTGACGTTTCCTATCTGACAAAACAATAACGACAAAGCGGCCGTATCGTACTCGTACCCAAATTGAATATATTATCGCGCACATATTTACGTGCCATCTCCAGGCGGAGAGAGAGAGAGATAAAGAGGAAGGGAAGGCGAGAGAAAGGGCTGTTTTTGTATTGTTAGAATTTATTGTTCACAAATTAAATTGCATATTTAAATTACAAAATTTAATTGCATCAGCAGTCAACCCCAGCTAGCCCCATGGAAGTATTCCTTTACTCTTATGCGAGTTCACTTTGTTTATTTGCGGCTCTGAATCTAATTTGAATATCACATCGCGCGTTGGTCGTCGTCGCTCTCGCAGTTATCTCCTATTGGTAAACGCTTGTCTGTGGGGTCTTTGTTTACATTTTCCACGAAAATCGCATTTGATTAGAAACAGGCGGATACAAATTGAACGGACACTTTTGTTTTACTGACTACTTTTATACAGTTTGTGGTGGGGTGCTTTTCCCCAAGGAAATTTCGCCCAAATTCCTTGCCCTTAAAACTTCTTTATTGTTGATGGAAATGAGAAAGGGAACGATTTAAGTTAAAGGGTGGAAGAGTTTTCAACATTCCGATGGTTGATGGGAGAGGAACATTAAATTATCCAATGGCCACTGTGTGTTGAGAGTGCGCTTATAACCAGCTAAGTGACATAACTCTGAATATTTGGCAGCACTTTTAAAAATCGTATTCATACGCTTGAAACTTTATCACTTAAAATTGGTTTTGTAGGGTGCATTTTATGGGGTTTGTTATTGAAGTTGGACCTCATCCAACTGGAGACAATGGATATTAGTTGAGTTTTATGCGAGTGAATGTTGTTTTATTTTATTTATGCGAGTCCATGGCAATATATTGTTGTCTATTTTGGCAAAAACGTGGTTGTCAAAACAGCTACGCCTTTGCAGTAGCAGAAAATGCTGATTTCAATACATTCATTCGTGCTCATAGTATTTAATTTAGCATTCCAGATATGATTTTGATATTAAATAAGAAAAATCCATATTGAGATCTTTATAAAGCCAAATGTGAGCCGAAAAAAAAAATATTTTATATTAATTTATTTATTTCATCTACCAGGTAGGGTTAGGTTAGGTAAGGTGGCTGCGAGGCACAGTGGTTCCTCTTGTATGAGAAGAGCGGTCAAAATTAAAAATAACTTTTTTATGACAAAAAACAAAGAAAATATATTGCTAAATAAAATTCTTTTTTTTATTTTTTTTAGAAATTTTAATAAGATTTTAATTATTATTGTTGTTTTTCATCCTTTTTTTTTCATCTTAAGAATTCATCACTTACATAAGTTTGAATGCATAATAAATGAAACTTTGATTATTTTAATATAAAAAAATTAGGTAATTATGTACATATGTATATAAAAAATTATATTTGTATAAAATATATATAAATATACATATATGTATTAACAAATTATTTTTTAAGAACTCGGGTTTTTGGTAAGCTTAAACAAAGTTAAGGTTTAAAATATAATAGGGCTTTTAGTTTAGCTAAAACAAAACTGGGGTTTTACAGCAATGAGTTTAACACTTCTTTCGGTAAGCTTGATTTTTCAGTTTTATCCAGAACACGAGCGTTTGAAAGAAGTGGGTCTGAAGATAGTAAAAGTCTATTGAGAAAATCAGTATTTGTGGCAACTCTTGAGGTTTTTCTCGTATTTTTTTCCCTGAAAGCTTTTACCTCCTTGTTCTTAGCTTCAGCTGCTTCTTCAGTTAATTGTCCTCTACACCAAAAAGGAGGATTTCTGCCTGGTAGTACAATGGAACGTTACCGAGTCTGAGTGCTCTGGGATTCGGATTTCCTTTTTTCAAAAAAAAAAAAAAAAAAAACAAAAACATAGTAAACCTCCGTGCCGTGTTTCCATCATTAGAGTTACCCCCACCTTGCTTAGGCTTATCAATTATAAGACCAGTTCTTTCTCTGAACTCTTTCTGGATTCTTTTCTTCTGATTTTCATAAAGAGCCTTATCAGTTTTGCCAGTTCGCCTTTTTTTAAAATCAAGTCTATATGCCAAATGAATAAAAAATTCAAAAAAACGTATCCATGCATGTAATGGTGATATACCGAAATCTAAGCTTTCTGCATTTATTTTCCTTTGCAATGAACTTTCGATATCGTTCATTTCAGAAGGTTTTGCTCCACAAATGTAGCAAACTTGTTGTGAAGAGGTATGAGTCAAAGCATTACATACTTTCCCATCCACCATTGTTAACTTAAGGTCTTGTTTAACGTTGAGTGTTTTTCTATTTGGAACGTCTTTTTCTTTGGAGGTTCTCAAGGCAGAGGCTATGCTGCTATCTGCAGATGTTAAGCTTGCAATACGCCTACGTTTTGTTCTAGAAGAACATTCTAAGAAAGGTTTCTTAGGCCTGCCTGTTGTACTTGTAGAAGGGTTATTATTCTCAAAATTAAAATCTTCTGTCGTCATAGTCATTGTTTTTTGTTAAGAAATAGTTATCATTTCTTGAGGCCTTGTTCCATCTTTTTGAAATTGACTTGCATAGGACAAGAATTTTTTCGGAAATCTCATCACTATGCTCCAAGTTAAATTCCTCTAAGAACGCTTTTAAAGTTTCTTTATGCTTGGTAGCATCTGTAACCTTTTTTACCTTACGCCAAATGTTATAGACTTCAAGCCGTTTTATGATTTTGGTGGATTCTATGAGTAAGTAAAGACAAAATATCGTTCAATAAATGGTCGATTTTTTCAAATTTTAACATGTTTTAGCAAAAAAAGACATATACGCCTTGAAAGGTAATAACTTAACCTAAATAAATATGTCAATTTTATTAGGGGCAAATAGGGGATACAGAAGTTACACACTTTTGAAAATCACCAAAAAAAAACACAAAAATCACTTTACACATGAATTAAATAACGGGTTTCACATAAAAAAAAAACAAATAATTTTATACTAAAAAATATGCACAAATAATCTTCAAACCTTGTTCACTTGATTCCATCACTTAAATTTTACAAAAAAATATTAAGAATAAAATATTTATAGTTTTTGTTAAAGCACAAAATGAAAAAATTAAATTGGTATTAATTGTAAAAAACACACAACTTCAACGATCGATTTCACAATAATGAAAACAACTGAGAGAAAAAATATGTCTAGAAAGAATTTGTCCCGTTATGAGAGATAACACTTGCAAAAAAAAAAAAATGTAAAATTTTAACCTTCAAGTTTTGACTTTTGGCCTATGGAAGGAACCACTGTGCGAGGGTGTGAGCCCAGGCACACCAAGACGGCAAATTCGGTCCATTGTAACACCACAAAAAAAGGGGGGGGGGGGGGTTCTGCCGGTCATCGCTCGGCCTACTGAGATCCCTGTAATTTCCTCCTATGAGGTAGTGGCTGTAGGGGGGAGATACTCCTGAAGGGGTCAGGGTATGCAGCCTGGCTCATGCTCGCATAGGTTGCGATGTGTACAGAGTGACTAGTGCAGTGGTGACTCCCGCCCGACTTCCGAACCATGGGTTGGGATCGAGATGAGGTGATTGATGCAATCAAACCTTGGGCCGATCACATTTCACTGCGCAGCGGAGGGAAAACTGCTGCTTCTGATTTCAGGGAAGGAATAGCCTTTTGATATGAGTGTTACAATCGAACCTCACACTGCTCTTTATTGTCTTTGCAGGTAATACCGTGCCGGGGAGACTGATTCAATCGAATCCTGAGCAAGCTATTACATACCATAGAGGGGGGATCGGGGTGTATCGGCTACACAGGAGTTTTTGGTTGCAAAACTATGCTAGAGGGAGTGACTGAAACGGTTGAACCCTGAGTGCTACACACATCGCGGAGGGGGAGTGCAGCTGGGGGTGACTGTTGCAGTACGAACCACAAGCTAGCTACACCATCCCGCGGAAAGGGAGCAGGGAGGGGCGGCTATGATATTCGAGTTGGGGGTCATGCTCATGTTAGCTGAAAAAGTAAAGCCGTTTAGATTTATGGTTGATGTTATAGTGACTGAGTTCAGATGGGCAAGTAATGCAGGTTTTGAGGCATGGGAGAGGAGCACAGTGGGGTGACTGTTGCAATCTAACCTCAACTCTGTTCCAGTTTTGTCTGCTCAGCGGGAAGGCAGCAAAGCCCGGAAAGACTGTTACAGTCGGACGCCCGGGTTTGCTGTCTAGCCCTCGGAGTGGAGTGCCGAGTGAAGTGACTGATGCAATCTAACCTCAGTAGGATCTCTTTTCTTTGGCAGGAGAGTCGGTTGGGGGTGGTTTGCGGGAAGGGAGCGGGAAGGGCTCTAGCCACAGTCTAATCCGTCCTATAGATTAGTTCAACGATTTGGACCTAATGACGAATTTGCTGATACAGTTAACATCCTTCTCACTGAAATCGCTTAGATCCTCGAGGAAATAATCGCCAAGAATTTATTTCCTTGAGTTGGATAGTGCGGGGCAGTTACACAGGCGGTGTGTGGTGGTTTCTTCCTTCTTAACTCTACAGCTTCTGCAGAAGTCATTTGAGGGTGCTCCTAGTCTCCTAGGCGTATCTGCCTAAAAGGCAGTCGCCAGTGGTTGCTCCGATTACAGAGCTGATATTTTTCCTGCTAATGGAGAGAAGTTTGGATGTTCTTTTTGCATCGTGTTTAGTTCAAATTTGTTTTGAGGACGCACATGTACTGATGATAATCCACATATTGTTTGCTTCTATTAATGCGTTGTCTAGAAGTTTGAACTTCAACGTCTGAATGGGTACCGCCGGTGTCTCTCTGTTGCCAGAGAGATCTTGTGCGGAACCCCGCCTGGCTAACTCGTTCGCCTTGCAGTTGCCTGTGACCGGGTACCCAGCACAGGGAAATGTTACAACTGACGGCGATCTCGTTGAGAGATTCGCGGCATTGTTTTAAAAACTTGGATCTTATTGTTGGTAATTCTAAGGCTTTTATCGCTGCCTGACTGTGTATGTAGATCACGATAGTTTTTCCATCTATCGGGCTCATAGAAGGTATGCGTGCTGCTTCGCGGATAGCCGTGACTTCCGCCTGAAATATACTGCAGTGGTCAGGCAGTCGTAGTGCGACATTGAGCGCAGGGTTGTCTGAATACACGCCTGCCCCAGTGCCGTCGGCTGTCTTTAACCCGTCGGTGTATATTACTATGGCGTCATTGTTTGCGATATGACCGTTTTCTCAGCCGGCTAGGTCTGGGATGGCCGTCTTGTATTTATTACTGTAATCTGTTGTTGGGATTAAGTAGTCCGTAGTATTGGGAATCTTGTCGGCAGTTAGGATGTTCATGCGCCCAATATGTGAGCTTTGCCACGAATTGGATTCTCTCAATCTGAGGGTTGCCTAAGTGGCTTCTACCAGGTAGAACACCTTTACAGATTTCGCATAAAATTAATAAAGGTATGTACATACAGTAAATATAAAAATACAAAACTTAATAACAACATTAAATAATAAACTAACAAACTGTAAGAGCGCTGCATTTAAATAAATCCCGATTTGATGTTAATTCCAGGTAATTACCAAATTACCGAACTATACAAAAAAATATAGGAACGGGCTACAATCCGCTTGGGCGAACTGTTGGATACGCTATTCTTATTCCTATCCCTCATAAGTGGGCGTGACAAAAGTCTAAGTATGGTTGAATTGTTAAGAACGCTCTACATATTTTGTTATATAACATTTAAAGGATTTTATCGAAAAAAACGAAGCTTTTGTAAAAAAAAAACGCTCCCTAGCTTAAACTTTGGTTTTTCAATAAAATTGTTTTAATTAATTGTGGGCGTGTCAGTGGGCAAGTTTTAGAAATTTTATCTCCCGAGCAGTTTTAGGAGTCGAAGATCATATATAAAAAATGTCAGCTTTCTAGCTCAAAATTCGATTTTATCGATAAATTTGTATTTTTGAGTTTGTGGGCGTGTGTGTGGGCGGATTTCAAAAATTCTTAAATTTGATTAATTCGGGCCCCTAGAGAGTATAATATGTTCAAAATTTCAGCTCTATAGGTCCAGTTTAAAGGCCTAATTTTTGCAGCCAGACGGACGGACGGACATGGCTAGATCGACATAACTATCGATGCTGATCAACTATAGTAACTTTTAGGGGTCTACGGGCAATATTTAGGTGTGTTACAAACTATGAGTCAAAATTAACATACCCTTAGAAAAGGGTATAAATACATCGAGTTAGCGGTTCAGGCAAACCATTGTTTGGTCGGAGGTAAAAACAAATGTCTGTCTCATAGCACTCTTCTTCGTGCATAGAATGCCGTACTAGAAGGACAAAATGCATGCTCTATCGAACGTGCTTTATGTTGCCGAGTGCTGGACGATAAGTAGGAAAGGGGAGCTAATATTGGGTTCCTTTGATAGAAAAATACTCCGTCGGATATTTTGTCCGGTGCGCGAGGAGGGCGAATGCAGGAGAAGATACAACCGCGAACTCTGTGAGCTGTTCAGAGATATGGATGTAGTCTTAAAAGCTGAATCACGTCGGTTCGAAAAGGCAAGGAAGACCGCTCTTCTGTTTTAAAGACCAAGCCAGAGCACTTGGTCTGGATAGCTGAAAGCATCGTGCTTGCGATCGCAGAGGATGAAAGGCTGCAGTGTTTATGGTAGATACCCATCACGGCTTGGGAGCCCGTTAAGTAAAGTAAGGAAACCACCATGATTTAGACTACCTTAACTGTAACCTCAAAACTGCCTGAATCTCCACAGTTATTCGTGCGCGAGGAGAAATTCCTAACCTCAACTGTACGAGTAGATGTCAGCGAGATGACCTTCCGCTTCGAATTAGTTTCAGTACACTTTTCGGATCTTTAAAAAAAAGCTGACGAAATTATAATGGCGTCGACTTACTGCTAATTGAAGATATTAAACGTATTCTTGATGATAGCCTCACATAGAGGATACTTGAATCATATTTTTTAGCTGAATTTACATATAGAAAAAAAAGTAATCGTAGAAAATGTCCTAATTTACAAATACCACCTACTTCAACTATTTTTCTTCCTTTTTTGACTTGCTCATAAAAGATACAATTGTTTAAATTTGTTGTCAACTCTCGGCAGATGACTTAGCCATGCGTAAATATTTGATTTTATTAACATCCATGAAGATATAATGATCTACTAAATAAGCATTAAAATTTAAAAGAAAAAAATTAAATTAAATTAATTAAAAACAAATCAAAAACGTGGGAAAAATACCAAATGTAGTTGCAATTTATTCACAGCATACACTTTTACGCTTTAGTGCATCCTCCTCCAAAATGAGGATACAATTTAATTCATGCCCTTTGTAGAATAATCTCTACAGAGGTAATTTTTATTTAACATTTCCCAAAGCATTCGCAATTACTCAAAGTAAACTCAAAGCATGTGTGCTTTTTAGGAACCATAATAATTCAGCCTTAAGGACATTTATACAATCTCCGTATTTTAATGACTGTATCTTTTGTAGATACATTTTAGCGTATGTGCATGTAGAATCTGAAGTAATTTTCACAAACATAAATTATATTCTTTCCCGGCCATCGTTAATGAGTGCCACACAGTAACACGGTAAACTGCGAGAATTGTTAACATTAACTGAAACGTAAATTCATGTTCGGATGTTTTTGGCCACCGGCCATTCCCGATGTCTGTCTGGTGGTAGATGGGAATTAATCGGAATTTTAATGGAAACAAATAATCATTTTGATGCGTACACCATCAAAAAATATATAATTCTTTTATTTTATACTTGATTGATTTTGCCGTTAATTGGTCGGCATAATTAATGTATCTTTACAAGTATTTCATAAAGTTGAATTGCTTAGGATACATAGATACACACACGTAGATTTAATATAATGGAAAAACGCTGGGAAGTGGTTTGTATATTTTTTAATTATACATGAATTAATTTAGTAATCGAAACATCTGTAGCTTAAGTAAAAACTCAGAAAACTCTTTGCTGTTCTTTTCTCACAAAAGGTAGAGTTGAAATGCGGAATTCAATATTTTGTTTATTAAGCTCTTAAGTTGTTAATCTTTTTACTAATTGAAGATTTAATTTGTGGCAAGTTGGATGCGTTTGACGGACTTTTTGCCGAAAGTCATGCGACAGGCTAGGTCTATGTTTACTTTCCCAGACCTTAAACTTAACGATTCAATGGCTGATGAGCTGGTCGATAGACTATGCTCATTACGCAATTACGCAAACCAATTGATTAAAAAAAACGGGTGAAAAGGAGTCCCGCTGATTTTTTTTTCCACCGCAATGAAAGTGTTTTATCCTCAAGGTTTTTTGAACACACTGCCCGCCCCATCCCATGAATGATTATATTATTAAATTTTCAGAAAAAAAATCATAGTTTGAGGACATATCCTTTTTATCGCCCACCAACATACCCCCTTCACCGGTGTATGATATATAGCCATAAGAAGGACATCGCGTTTAATTTATTTCTATTTTTATGCTCTGCTCCGCTCTCTCTGTTTCACAATTTCAAACTGACTCCTGGCGCCATGCCGCGTGCCAAAACACTCTCGCAGTGAGAGCCTCTAATGCAGACATTAGAAAGGCCATATATAGGTACTCTTTTTTTTAATTAAACGCCCTGCGGTTGTTTTTCATATATACACTTGTTGCGGAATATTTTCGCGCAACAAATTTCACCTTCTTTCCTTCTCTTCCCTCCGCGTACCCTTCTTCTATTGGGTGGCATCTGCGAGGTCATAGGAAGTGGAGGGCAACCAAGGTCCCATCAGCCTTTGGGCCACTTTCCCCGAACACCGAGGGTACCACCCCCACAGGTACCCAACCCCGTGAGTGGAGATGATTCGAAAAAGTGAGAGGTGGAGATAAGTAGCAGAGGCGGACCGCCGACCGGCAGATCGAGAGCCGGAGTAAAGTGCCCAATCCTTGTGCCACACACCAACTCGGCAGAATGGGCCCAACGTTGTCCGCACATAAGTAACCGTGCGAGGCAAATAGCAATGCGGCAAGGTGGATGGCCTTAGCCTGAGTGACCTCCAACGATATGGAGAGGCAGCAGATAAGTGTGGGTGGACGGCCCACACAGTTACATCTGCACCAGAACCACCACTGACACGGTGGGGTGTTAGGTTCGATGAGGGGGAAGAAAATGCTCTTCCTTTCTACTCCGTCGTAGGAGCAGCGGAGGAGCAACAGAGGAGTGTAGGCGGACGGCCACGATAAAAAGACACTCTCGTGGAAGACATCACAACACTACAAACGATGGCAAACACTGAATCGAAACACAGATACACAAGAAGACTGGTCAACACTACACAAACGAAAACAACGAACCAGTCAATAAAAAGGAGAAATCCTGCGTAACAGAATGTAAGGAATGACCCGCGACTGGCAAGCCCTTACATCCCATCTGAACAGGATTCCACCAGACAAGTTTAAAATCCGCGGTTTCCTAAATTAATAATAACTCACTTGACTTTGTTTTGGGGTCGAAGGGGATTTTTGTATTGCACTCCACGCGCTGGGAGTGCGTAATTGTAGCGTCGTCCTGGGATTTATACTCCTCCTGATGTGGGTCATAGTTGAGAGCATCCAGTCACGTCTTTTTCCACCGATTAATAGTAAATTTAATAGTAAATTTAACAACGCGTAAGGCATGTTGTTTTGTTTATTTTGCACTTTGGCAGAACTTCAAAGAGAAATGTCAAACGTAGATTAGATTGTAAATGGATGAAAATATTGTTCCAGGTCGGTCACGCAACTCAATAATCCAACTTTCCAGTGGTGGATCGTGGGGATAAGAGAGAGTGGATTGAGTGACTGGAAGATAAGCGAGGGCGTAACGTGTAGACTCACGCACACCTTGGCGAAAACGCTCCGGTGCCGCTGAATGTGGTCTGCCGTTGGCTCGCTGAGCGACTGAAGGTAGTGGAATATGGCGGACAACCACCAACACATAGGTGGGCGTCCATTGCACGCCATGAGTGGGATTCCACTACTAATGGGTGAACGAATGTGTATGAAATGAGAGCTGGCCGAACTGGAACAATGAAAGTTCTGGAAGAGCACTTCTTGGTTGACCAGCTAAAGAGTTAGTCAAGTTTTTAGACAGGAGTTGTGTAAAAGTGCGAAGTAAATTCATAAAAGCAAAAAAAAGGTTAAGAAAAAGAAAATAGAATAAAAGTAACGTACGAAAAAGAACAAGTTTTCGAGTTGAGACGGGAATTAAAGTGGAAGAAGGATCTGGAGAGAAGGATAAAGAACATCAGGAGGAGGATAAATATTAGGACAGGTCATACAGACAAAGGAACGAAGGAGTGGGATCCCAAAAACAAAGATAAGAAGGGTGATTTGATAAGTGGTGAATATTATCGTAGTTCGTTGGTGTAGGAATTTGTAGTGCGAAAGTCTGGTAGGATTCTGCCACGAATTTCCCGGGAAAAGTTCGGGACACGCGACCCTTTCAACTATTTTTGGTATTCCGGGCGACGCCATAGCGGGTCACGCCGGTCACTTAACTTTCATTTGCCCTTCAGGCCATAATACCTTGTTTGACCTTTTGTCATTGAGTGTATCTTCAGTAATTTTTTTCCTTTCTAACTAACGTCCAAGAAATAAAGTGGCCAAGCTCCAACGGAGCTTTATAACGTCGTTCAAAATCTCGGTGTTTTCTCTTTTTTTGGATTTTCTATTTTTCAGTGGTTCGGCCATAGGTTAGGTTAGGTTAGGTTGACGTGGCTGTCAGCTAAGGCCGACACACTTAGACCAAGATTAGGTTCATTGTGGTACCATACAGATCTGGGGATTCCCTCACTGCTCGTTGAACCAATGGGAGCTTCTTATGAAGCGCGAAAGACTTCTGACGCCAGTGTTGGCTAAGTCGTTTGTGTCGTTAAACAATAAGTCCCCTAGATGGAGATTTCTTTTGTGGGAGAGTGCAGGGCATGTGCAGAGAAGGTGAAGTACAGTCTCCTCCTCCTCCTCGTCCATGCAGCTTCTGCAGAAGTCGTTTGAGTGCACGCCAAGTCTGGAGGCGTGCCTGCCTATTAAGCAGTGTCCTGTGATAACACCTATGGTCGAGCTAATATGCAGTCGGTTTAATGAGATTAGACACTTAGAGCGTCGCAGATCCAGCTTTGGCCAGATTCGCTTAGTCGCTAGACAAGTATTGATACATGTCCACCTAAGGTTTGTTCTCTCGATTGCTGATAGCTTGAGCAAGAGTTTGCAAGTAGCGATTGGTATTCCTAAAGAACCTTTATCAGGTAAAAGAGGTAAAGTGGTTCCTTTTTTGGCGAGATCGTCTGCCTTACAGTTACCTGGAATGTCTCTTTGTCCCGGCACCCAACAGAGGTGAATGTTGAACTGCTCTGCCATCTCCGAAAGAGATGAGCGGCAATCTTGGGCTACGATGGAATTTGAAGAGACTGAGTCCAGGGACTTAATCGCTGCCTGACTATCAGAGAAGATACGGATATCCTTTGAGGATATCACATTCCTCTTTAGCCACGACAGGGCTTCTTTTATCGCTAAAATTTCCGCCTGGAACACGCTACAATAATCTGTAAGACGGAAAGAGAGGCTAAGATTTAGCTTTTCTGAGAAAACGCCCCCACCTACCCCATCGCTGGTTTTAGATCCGTCGGTGTAGAAGTGGATCGATTTATCTTCCGCAAATGCATCATCATCCCAGAATGATCTGGAAGGAATGGTGATTTGGAAGTTTTTTCCGAACTGCAGATGGGGTATGGTGTAGTCTATGTTTCTGGATAGAGACTTAAATGAGTCCAAAATGATGGAGTGGCCAATCTTCTTGTTGGTCCACTGTGAGGTAGCTTTTAAGCGGACAGCGGAACAAGCCGCTGTTTGCATGCTGAAAATGTCAAGGGGTATCAGGTGTAACAGAATGTCCAGTGCAGCGGAGGGGGTTCGGCCATAAGGTTTTACAATTTTCCATAAAATTGTGTGGCGCCCATCGTTTTGCGAGTCCATCGTTCAGCAGCGTAAGCTAACGTTTCAGGTTTTTTTGGTATTTTCTAAACGAACCCACCCCAGATTGAGGTACCGGAAAATAGCCTCTTTGTGGCTATTTTTATTATCTATAATCGCGGTTTGAGTTTATTTCTTGTTTCAGTTGTAATTATTTCTTTTTTTGATTTGCAACCCGGTAGTGACAATTAAGTCAAATTCATTTCGGTGACCGCGAAAAATTAGTAACACACTCTCGCTGAATTGAATAGGTTCAACAAATTATGTTTTGTAATGTGTCTTCTCTCTCAGTCTATTGCATATTTGCTCATTGAAGAGAAAAATAACGCGATTTGTGAAACGATAAATTCAAATTTTGTTTTTATCATTATATTCCCTAAAAGCACGGTTTTTTTGTGTTCATCAGATTAGGTTCACTTCAGTTTGTGATCTTTAGCGATAACGTATCGACGTAAATTTTTTTCTTTTTTTAATTGAAAGTAACTGCCGCTGCTTTTTGTAAAATGGTTCGTGGGAAGCAATTGAACGATTTTGAAAAAGGCGAAATGAAGGGCTATTTGGAATCTGGGCTAACTGCTTCAAGTTCTTAACGCTCTGCTGCCAAAATCAGGGAAAAATGCGGAGTAAATGCAAGTCTAGCAACTGTAAAACGGATTATTCGGAGTGCCAAGCATTTGAAGAGGCTAAAAGTAAACAAAAACACCTGTCAATGATGTGCGTAAGGCTGCACCCTTTCGGCTTGCTCGAGACCATATGACCTGGCAAAATGAGTGGCACACTACCGTGTTCAGCCTGGATGGATCGGACAATGAAATAAGGACAATGACGTTCGGATCTGCACGTGGAATGTTCGAACCCTGAACAGAGCGCGTGCAGCCGAACAATTAGCGGAGGCCCTAATCTGCTACAAAGCAGATATCATCGCCATTCAGGAAGTGTGGTGGGATGGGCCGGGCAAAAGGAGGATGAAAAACTGTGACATTTACTACGGTGATTGATACAGAGAACAGAAGCAGCGTCTATTTGGATGCGGATTCGTTGTAAGCGGCAGACTTAGGCAAGAAGTCTTGAGCCTTAGACACGTTAGCGAACGTCTTGTAACAACCCGTATCAAGGCTAGATTCGCCAACATCAGCCTAATATGCGCTCACGCCCCCACAGAAGACAAAGACGATGCTAATAAAGAGTGTTTCTACAAGCTCTTCGACAAAACATATGAGTAGTGTCCTAAGTATGACGTTAAGATCGTCTTAGGTGATTTTAACGCCAAAATAGGAAAGGAGGACATCTTTGGTAGCACAATCGAAAAGCACAGCCTACACGACACCACGCCTGGAAACGGACTTACCATAACGGACTTCACGATTTCCTCACTTCAATATCCACAAAGGAACATGGCGGTCACCAGATCATCAAACTGTCAGCCAAATAGATCATGTTGCGATCGACGCAAGGCACGCCTCCAGTATTCTAGATGTCCGAGCGGCGAACATAGACTCAGACCACTACCTTGTTGTAGCCAAGGTCCGAATGCGGATATCCTGCACGCCAGAATAACGAGGAAATACTGTGAGGAGATTTAACGTTGAACAGCTACAATCGCAACAAACCGCCAGAACCTTTGTCGATCGCGTATCCGTCAACCTCTCGCGATGTCCTATGCTGCCAGCATCAAGTGTCGAACACCAGTGGCATCGATGCCAAGGATCTACATATTTTGTTAGAAAACATTGAAAGGATTTTACCGGAAAATCTAGGTTTTTGTAAACAACAATGACTTGTATTTTCCCGCAACAGAATGGCGCCCAACGAGAGCCTGGAACCCTTTATATTTATAGAGAACAGAAGCAGCGTATATTCAACAGCCGCTTTATAAGCGGCAAACTTAGGCAAGTAAAATGAAAAGACAGAATAAACAGACTACTTCAGAGTCTATCTGTGGAACCTTAAACAGACCCTGATTTGTAAGAGCGACCAATTGTTTTCATATGAATGGTCCGAAGTGATGCGTTTTGCGCTGACTAGAGCGAAAGTGAAGTGCCACAGGGCGCAAGGAATAGGCAAAGAATAAATTCAATAGTCATATATCTAAAAGATGGTGCATGATTAGAGTCAAACACACAGAGATAGATAGAAAAAGAGAGAAAGATAGCGAGAGAGAGAACGATAGAGAGAGACGGAGAAAGAAAAAGCCATCAGAAGCGCCGCAACTGATGTGCTCGAAACCCTGGTTTGACGAGGAGTCCCGGTAAGCGCATCTAGCTAAACAAAGCGACACTGCATCGAAGAACGAGAGCAGCTCCTCAACTCTACGAGCAAAAGAGGAGGGAAGAACAACGACTTCCCCGGAGAAAAAACAAAAGAGCATGAGAAGCGTGAGATCGAGGAAATAGAGAGGTGCTACTACAGGAAGAATGTTCGGAAGTTTTACCACAAGATAAAAAGTACGTGTCACGGAAACAAGACCCGAACAGAGACCTGTAGAGACGAGCAAGGAAATCTTGTAGTAAAGTGCTGGGACATGGAAAAATCATTTCTGCAGACTGCTAAACGGCGAAGACGACATAAATTATGCTGTCAGGCAGAACGAACCGTTAAGCCTGGACGATGAAAGCCAATACTTCCGTCCACCTGACCAAAACGAAGTGACGATAGCGATACCCAAGCTTATGACCAACAAAGCTGCTGGATCAGACGGTTTAAATGCCGAGCTTTTTAAGGCAGCGGGAGATGACCTGGTGGAGAGCATACACCAACTTGTTTCCAAGATTTGGTCAGAAGAAAGTACCCTCTAAACTGCGCCAATTATAGAGGCATCAGTCTCCTGAATACTGCCTATAAGATCAAGTCTGCTGTACTATGTGAACGCCTGAAACCATTCGTCAACGACCTGATTGGTCCCTACCAGTGCGGTTTTAGACCCGGTAAGTCCACGGCCGATCAGATATTCTCACTGGTAGATCCTGGAGAAAACTCAAGAAGTCAAAATCGATACCCACCATCTTTTTATCGATTTTAAGGCCGCATATGGCAGCATCTATAGAGACGAGCTATACAGAGCCGTGTCTAGTTTTTAAATCTCTGCCAAACTTGTCAGATTGTGCAGAATGACGATGGAGAACGCCAGCTGCTCCATAAAGGTAGGAAACAATCTCATCGAGACCTTTGATGTCAAAAAATAATTTAGACAAGGTGATGCGCTGTCATGTGACTTCTTCAACATCATACTTGAGAAAATTGTGTGAAACTCGCAAGCCAACACTAGAGGCACAATTTTCCAAAAGTCTGCGCAACTACTTGCATATACTGACGACATTGACATAATTGGCAGAACACAGAGAGCCGTCACTTGTGCACTTGCAAGCGTCAAAAATGGGTTTAGTGGTGAATGAGGGCAAAACAAAATATATGCTGTAAACAAGAAGGGACGCACAACATCGACGAATGGGACGGAACGTCACGATAGATAGCTATAATTTTGAGGTAGTTAGCTATTTATTCTGATAATTACACCACACCTGAAATCAAACGGAGAATTACACTTGCCAACCGCTGTTTCTTTGGCCTAAGACGGCAATTGATTAGTAAGGCCTTGTCAAGAAAAACTAAGGAAACTCTGTATAAGACCCTCATCATCCCAGTCCTACTCTACGGCTCAGAAGCGTTGACATTAGCAAAAGCGGATGAAGATCCTCTTGGTCGTTTCGAACGCAAAATTCTTCGAGTGATTTTCGGTCCCGTTTGCGTTGACGGGCTTTGGAGGAAGAGATTTAACAGCGAACTCGACGAGCTGTACAGCGACATCGACCTGGTCAAAGAAGTGTAAATCAGTCGACTAATATGGCTAGGACATGTAGAGCGAATGGACAGCAACGTTCCGGCCCGAAGAAACTTCGATTCCAACCCGGAGGGACAACGCAGTAGAGGAAGACCTTGCCCTAGGTGCCGCGCGCAAGTAGAAGGAGACCTCAACCAACTTGGAGTGAGCAACTGGAGGCAGTTAGCAAAAGATCGTGCTAACTGGAGAGGGGTATTGGTTGAGGCACAGGTCCACCCCGGAAAAAAGTAAAAAAAAAACACCTCTTGTTATGTTATGTTATCACAAAAAAAAAACCCGTCACGTTCGAACTTTGAATCAAAACTCACCGCGGCTGTGTCATCCTACCGATCATGAACCTACATCGAAAACGTCGGCACGCTTGAACACTCAGCATTAATCGATGGTTGCAAATTCGATGACCCAAATTGCGACATCCGGAAATATTGCTAGCAGTATTATATTTCTGCAAGGTGACACAACTGGGGTTGTCGGCCAAGGCACAACACTCTCAATGATGTGCGTACCTTTCAGTTTGCTCAAGACCATATGTCGTGGAAAAAGGAGTGGCACACTGCCGTGTTTTCCGACCAAAAAAAAAATCAGCCTGGTCCGGCTACAACTACTACTTTCACGGCCTGCGAAAGGAGCAACGCGTGTTGTCACCCCATCTGTGCAGGTGGCGTAAAGGTTAAGGGGGCAATATCGTACTATGGGACTTGTGAGCTACAGTTTGTATCATCAAAAATAAACGCAAATGCATACAAAACTTCTACAAAAGGCTTTTCCACCAAGAAACAAAGCTGTGATTTTTTTTTAATTTTAAGTTTCTGAACCTATTCAGTTGAGCCAAAATAAATCGGCTTCTTTTGTTATGTTAGACACCGCATCCTTTTGTGTTTTATTAACAACTAGCTCCCGTGCTCGCCTTGCTTCGCCTTGCTTCGCCAGTCTGCCACTTCTCAAATTTAAAACAAAATACTTGATGATAAGAACTGATAAAGAAAACGTCGAGTGTCCCTACTCATTATATGGATATACTCTAAGTGTGACTCCCTCTCAATCTCATTTACATTTCATACCATATCTTTCTCAATCCCATGGCCTTGCGCCATAAAAAAAACAACACAAACTGCAAAAGGTGCATAAAAAAAGAAAGGAAAAGCACATTGCACAAAAGGTACAGGTAGATCTACATCGAGAAAAAGATTTGTGCCGCACACACACACACAAATTGTCCTCCACTGAACGCTGGGAAAATCCAACGATCTAGCTTCAATCGAACATTTTACTTTTTTGAATTGTATGAAATTTATAGATTAATGCTTATTGTTCAACTTCAGGATAACCTACAAAGATCTTAAAGTCTTTGTACACAATTGAACTTTATATTAAAAAAATCATATTTCATTTGGATAAGTCATTCCAAAGCAAGGAGCTAGAAAGCATTCGAGAGTTACAACTTTTCTTAGATACCAGCTTAGATCTCCGCTTCTGGACAGCGGATGAAGCGTTTTCCCGCGGTAAAAAGTAGCCTATGTCCATTCTCAGGCTCTAGACTATCTCTGTACCAAATTTCATTTAAATCGGTTCAGTAGTTTTGGTGTTAAAGCGAGACAGATAGACAGACAGACAGAGTGTTATGAGTCGAGGCTTGGCCACAGGGGCAGCTTCGGAGTAGTGGAGGAGGACGGTGGCACGCTCGCGGTTACACGGCTATCGCTCGTCGGACGAAGGTAGTTCTCGTCACCCCTCACACTAAACCACCTGCTCACAAACAAAATTATCGTGCCGGAGAAAAAAAGAAGAAGAAGATAGGCAGAGAACTAATCGGACGGACAAAAAATGAAAGGAAAGAGAAGAGAAGAGAAAGATAGGATAGACGAAAAGAAAATCTCAATACCTTTGCCCTACCAAGGAGAGAGTACAGGAAGTCAGATGCATTTTCAACTACCCTAACTATGCTAAGCTAATACTATTCTAACCTAAACCGTAAGAGCTAAACCTTAATATATATTCCTAATCCAACTTATATCTAACCTAATTCTAGACTCTTTGCATCTACTGCTTCCCGATGTCGCTCCCTGGTAAGGACCGTCTGGTTCCTGAGACTTGCCAGATGATGTTGGCTCTGGCTCGGCCTACCCACCCTATGTGTCGGTCGACGCTCCATTGGCTATCTCTCTGGCCGAAAACAACGAGAGACAGCCCCTTGACGCCAGAATCCAGTCACTTGTACGTCCGTGCTAGTAGTGGAAAATTCGTACGTCGTCACGTCGCGTCCTCATGTTCGTTGGTCGTCTGCGTACCGTCTACGTCATTGCACAGGCGGAGGGACGGCCTTCCCAATTACCACACACACCAAATCACTTCTGTATCTACTCCATTGAAACCAACAAATCCAATTCACTTTTTAAATGCATTATAATTCATGTATAAAAACTAAAACTACGTTAAAATTAAAGACTAAACTCTAATGGATACCGGTGGTACAGCTTCTAGTGAGCCCTAACCTTACTCTAAATCAATTGTTTTGGCATTAAAAAACCAAAGAAAATTCACTAAACTACTTTACTAATACTACGAGTATCTTGTTCACTAATTCACTTCTGTTTTTAAATGTTCTTCCTGCTGCACTATTCACTATTGAGGGGGATATAACCCTACTGGAACAATGGCTGATGGCGAGCGGAGCGCCTGTGCTGCAATTGACCTTTGCGACGGGCGAAGTATTTGGGCACTTTGTCCCGTCCTTTTTGTTGCGTCCGTCGCTTGCCGTTGTGCTTCCGCGTCGTTTTTTTTTGCGCTGTTAATACACAAGCACAGCTAAGCGGACGTTTAATGGGTGTCTGTGGGCGACAATATCGGATTTACCGATCCCAGGACAAAAAATAATCTGCAGAGGTGAGGGTCGTCTTTCGACTTAATGACCCAACCCAATACCTGGTGGAGACAATCATGTTCTCATCGGCTCAATACTCGATATGTATCAAATAACCTACCTCTGCTATGATCTTTAATATTTTTTCTTTCAATTTGGCCTCGGTGCTTCTTTGCCTTGGATAGATGTAAGTATCCGTATGTGAGTATCTAGGGTGATGTACGGCCTTAGTGTGACGTACGTTTAGTGTCTCTTTAAATATTTCTAACTCACCGATCTGTGTTTATAACCTATTCTAAGGGTATATTAATTTTGACGCATAGTTTGTAACATACCTTAGATTAGGTTAGGTTTATGTGGCTGTCGGCAGAAGCCGACACACTTAGACCAATTTAGGTCCATTGTGATACCACGTATATTATCTACCTCAACTCTGTAGATGGGACTGGCCAACGACACGCGGTTGTTTTCAAACGGTCCCCCATCTACGTACTAACCGCGCCCAACGTCGTTTAATTACGGTGATCTGACGAGAACCGATTAACTCGACGTGGTATGGTCGTTGTTGTAACATACCTTAATATTGCCCGTAGACCCCTAAGTTACTATATTTATGATCAGCATCGATAGTAATGTCGATCTAGCCATGTCCGTCCGTCCGTCGGCAAAAATTAGCCTTTAAACTGGGCCTAGAGAGCTGAAATTTTAACCATATACTCTCTAGGCTCCCGAAATAATCAAGTTTACGAATTTTTGAAATCCGCCCACAAACTCAAAAAAACAAAATTTTGGAAAAAATCGAATTTTGAGCTAGGAAGCTGAAATTTTGTATATATGATCTATGACTCCTAAAACTGCTCGGGATATAAAATTTTCAAAATCCGCCCACTGACACGCCCACAAATAAATAAAACAATTTTATTGAAAAAGCAAAATTTGAGCTAGGCAGCTGAAATTTATAATATATACTCTCTAGGGGCCCTTTAAGCTCATGTGTAAATATTTTCAAAATCCGCCTACTGACACGCCCACAATTTAAAAAAAAAACTTTTTTTGAAAATCCAAAGTTTGAGCTAGGGAGCTGAAATTTATAACATATACTCTCTTCGGGCCCTTTATGCTCATGTGTTAATTTTTTTAAATCTGCCTACTCACACGCGCACAATTAAATAAAACAATTTTATTGAAACACCCAAGTTTGAGCTAGGGAGCGTTTTTTTCGATAAAATCCTTTAAATGTTATATAACAAAATATGTAGAGCGTTCTTAACAATTCAACCATACTTAGACTTTTGTCACGCCCACTTATGAGGGATAGGAATAAGAATAGGGTATCCAACAGTTCGCCCAAGCGGACTGTAGCCCGTCCCTATGTTTTTTTTTTTTTTCTAATTTTGTTTGTGTTGAATACTACAACTTCTTTTATTCTCTGCGGAAATCTCTTTTGTTTCGTGGATAGTCGTCACAAAAACTTTTGTTAACCGAAGAAAACCTCTTACTTTCAGTTTGTGGTTACCAGCACAGTTGGATCAATCGGGCAATGACCATTAACCGACCTTTCCTAACAAAATTTAAATTTCTATGTACTGAAAGAACTTCAATCTACAAGTAAGTGAATACTTATGCTCGTCTATAATAGCCTGTGTCTATCAATTGTACTTGGGATTCACCAAATCGAAACAGCATTTATTTCTGGTCAGGTACAATTAGTTTCACATTGCTGTGTTTGTATGTGCGTGTTCTTATTGTAATTTGCATTTATTTTTGTATGTCATTATTTTATTTTCATATTTTTATTTTTTTCCAGGCTGGTGCAACGACGTCAAATGCAAGAGTTTGTAGATCTTGAGTCTACTTCACAGGTACGTGGTTTTGTTTGCGGAGTTAGTTTTCCTTTATTAAGGTGTTAACTTAGTTTTATTTTGTTTTGTTTTAGGTACTCTAAAATGGATATAGCCCAGGAACCAGGACCCCGTAACAAGAGTTACTATCGCATTTATAATATTAATATGGATTAATTAATTTATGCAAACAAAATTATTTCATTAAAATCGATAAGTTGAAGAGATAATGTCATATTACTTTTTAGAAGTGTTGAACCTATTCAGTTGAAGCGGAGTGTACTGCCAGCGGATGTGTGGTAACTTTATCTATTGAAAATTCTCCATCCGACAAAGTCTAGCACACGAAGGATTATAGGGGTGAATTACAAAGTCTTGTAGGCGTCCAAGATTACTACCATGAATTGTAAACAATTAAAATAAATTATGTTACACTTGGGAGGAATCCCTTTTCTTAAGAAACCGCCGCGCCGCCGACTAATAACGTCCTTCTACAGTGGAACGTGTTTCCTATCGGAAAATCAATAAATCCTTCCCAAGTTCATAATTTGTTATTCTTCATTCGCTTTTGGCCCATTTTATCTTCTTCTTTTTTAATGTGCGCCTCTCGTCCTTTTATCATCGCAACGCAACAAAGGACAACAGTCGTGTGCCAAGTATTTTGGCATAATTCTCTGGAGGGTGCTTCGCTGAATGTACTCGTAGTTGTGGAGGTTGATGGTTTGTTGATGTGTGTGTGTGTGCATGTGTGTACGCTCTGTCATACGTCCTAATCATTGGCAAACATTCAAAATGTAATTTTAGCCCTTCTGTAGTCGTCCTGGAGGGGGATGCAAAAAAAAAAAACTGCAGCAAACCATTTAAATTGTTCGACAACGAACAGAAGAAGAAGGCGGAAAGGAGGGAATTTTGGGTGGCAACACACAGATTTCGTAGAGCAAAACCATTATCTTACACATCCCTTTCATTTCCCCTGAGGAATACAACAGCGAGGC
The DNA here is from genome assembly GCA_949715645.1 of Portevinia maculata. Classification (NCBI taxonomy): domain Eukaryota; kingdom Metazoa; phylum Arthropoda; class Insecta; order Diptera; family Syrphidae; genus Portevinia; species Portevinia maculata. The sequence continues at coordinate 101,686,518 of OX454528.1, forward strand.
CTACTGCGGCGCGAAATCGGTTGGTGTATTGTGGTGATGTGGTTTTCAGTCTGCAAGCCAAAAAGAGATCTCCTTGAAGGCCGAACCAAGGCGAACAGAGTCAGTCTTGATGCATAATTCATTGAGGAGAATAGCTGTTGTAGCACTACCCATTGATGGTAAAGTAGCTGTTGGATGGCAAGGCACGACTACACTGTTGGCTGCGACGGGAGACTCCCATGGGAGAAGTTGGTGTCTTTTTTTTGTTTTTGGTTTTGTTATCCTACTGTAACGCTACTATGGAATCATGGTGTCGCAGCGTCTTAAGTCGACTGATACTGGTAGATGGCGGTGAGGATGTGTACAAAGTGGCGTCAGTTGAAGATGGATGGATGTAATTTGATGAATGATGGTGCGCAAAGAACATTTAATAAAGAAATGGAGATAAGTCACGAAGTGAGTAGATCCTTAGAGAATATACATAATTGGCAGTTCGTGGTCAGATTAGGGTGACGTACCCCAGGTGGCGGGCATCCCTTTTTACAAATATTTTATTATTTCGAGCATGGCTTTGTTTGAGGGAAGCCTAAAGACTGATTGATGTTGCAATACGCTCGGAACCAATAACAATTATTTTATCGAAATCGCCCCTCCACCTTCGCATGTATTCGAAACAACGCAACATTTTTAATCGAATTAACATTTTTAATTAAACTGCGTGAATAAATCACCGAGTCCAATGCATTGTGAATTTCCCCCAATAAATTACGATTATTCCAAATATACAATCATCAATCGGAATAATGAATGGATTCAGATTGTTTACATTTTAAATTTGCTTAAAACAAGAAAATGATATATTCACCGAAATCAGCCAAAAATAGAGACATACCTGAAATGGAAAACAGAAATAAAAAAATCAATTAGTATCACTATTATATTCGGGGAAATGGCAATTATAAATAATTTAAGGTTTAAACTCGTTAATTGCTTTCTCAACAAAATACTGAATAATAAACTGGAAATAATAAAAAATCTCTTCCACTGAATTTATTGATTCGACTGCATTTTATTGAAAACGAAGAACAAGAAAAAAAGAAAACATTGCTTAATGGAGCTGATTGCATTGATATGACGAAAATGTCTATAAAAAACGTCCGGTTTTCTACCTACAAACCTACCTTGTTAGTGATGGCAAACAACATGCACGGTTATTTGTTTGTTTTGATGACAATTTCGGATGGAATGTTTGTTTGGGTCTTAAAAGCGGTTCCCTTTTTTTTTGTTGATTGTGAATGAAGGTGAATCATACACAATTATGTTTGGATAAGGTGTCAATCTGTGATACTTAAAGTTGCAGAGGCAATAAAAATCAGCTTCGAAGGTGAAAACGTAAATGGGTAGGTGGGTAGTTTGAGTGGCTGGTTTCCGGGTTCTTGCCAGGGACACCAATTTTTTTTTTTGTATAATATACACGGACTAAAGGGATTTATTAGGACCATTATAATGGAAAAGCTACACAGAGCGGTCGTTAAGGAAATTAAAGTGAGAAGAAAAGAAGAGATGCCGATGCACGTTGGTTTTGAATGTTTGTAGCTCATAATGTGAAGGAAAAACAGTGCGTGGAACAGTATTCCACATTCGTGTTGTACGGCTGAAGAAAGATTCTTTGAATATCACTGTACGTCCAAATACAGGCTTGAGAGTGAACTGGTGAGCATTTCTTGCATGACGGGTATTGCAGTTTGTATATTCAAGGGCTGCAATGCAACTGCCTATTTCGTTTGAGCACTTATGGTCCAAATAACGATAAAATAACGAGAGACAGGAGACACTGCGACGATGACGAAGAGAGTCAATCGATCTCGCCATGTCTCGGTCGCCCATGAGTTTTATCGCGCGTGTTTGAATCCTGTGAAATAGCTCCGAATACGTAATTGGTGCACCGGACCAGAAATGAGCGTTGCACTCGAGTTTCGGGCGGATAAACCCACTTATAAATTGTAGCCAGATCAGAAGGAATGAAATATTTCATCGCTTAAGGAAGCCTAGACATTTCGCAGCGTTCTTGGCGACATCGAATATGTGGTCATTCGAACGAAGGTTGTCATACACACATATACCGAGAATGGAAAGCCGTTCGGTTTCAGCGATGCAAGTGTCATTCATGGATAATGGCAGTGTGTATGGGTTTTGCTTTAATGACAGGAGACAGCATTGTGTTTTGGAAGCATTAAATTCCACTTTATTGGTTGTACCCCACTGAGTTATGCTGTTAAGATCGGAATTTAATGAGCTTAACATACGTTACCCTTCCAGTTCGACACCCAGAAAAGAGGGGCGTGAACCAAGAAACGAATGTGAGAAGCTTAGGGTACCGTCATCAGCGAAGGAATGAATTGGATTAGAAGTAACAGACAGAAGATCAATTATAAAAATGAGAAAGAAAGTCGGGGACAGAACAGAGCCTTGGGGAACACCAGCATTTATTTGGTGAGTTGCAGAGTAGAAACCGTCCAAGACAACTTGAATTGAACGGTCCGAAAGGTAATTTCAAATCCATTGAAGAAGAGTATCGTCGCTCCCAAATACATGCATTTCCGACAAGATAGCTTGGTGCCAAACTCTGTCAAATGCCTTTGAAATATCAAGCGCAACGGACTTACTTTGACTACCTTGGGGAAGAGATTGGTTCCACTTTTCGGTTGCATATGTCGGTGGACCTGTTGCTGCGAAAACCATACTGCCGGTCATTAAGAAGTTTTCGCGATTCAAAATATTTCATTAGTTGACGGTTGATCAGCGTTTCCATGACCTTAGAAAGAAGGGACGTAAGTGCAATTAGTCGGTAGAAGAAGATTCGCCTTTTTTTTGGTACAGGCTGGACCATCGCTTCTTTCCATCTTCTCAGAAAGAGCCCTAAAGAATAGGACAGATGCATACGCAGCGAAAGGCACTTGAGCACCGTTTTAGGACCACTACTAATTATTTTCATTTCCTCTTTTCTTTAACGAGATCAGCAGCCTACCACTTCACTGCATCCCCATTGAGTCGCCTGTGGGATTCGTCGGTTTGGCTTCAAAAACCATCGGAATAAATTGGTCACTGAGGCCAATCAAATGATGTTGTTGTTGCATTTGTGTGATCGGTATTTTAACGACATGCAACTCATCCACGATTGTATATGGGATACTGCATTTCTGATGGATTTTGTGGGATCTCTTCTTTGAACATGACAGTACCAACTGAGCCGGTCACACTCCATTTTCTTTGAGATACAGGGTGGCGCACCAATTGTGCTACAATAAGAAATTCAGATAACTTTTGTTTAATCATTTATTTATTTTTAGTGTATAGAAAATTCAATTTAATTTTTTATCATGATCATCATCATCAGTCATATGCGACACCTGATCAGAAAATTATTTATTGCGGCCTGATGGGTTGAGGTCGGGATCGCCTCAATTATTGTTTTCGTAGACTGCTTCAAGTCAGTCAAATTCTTGGGTTCCATTTTGTACAATTCTGGCTTGACATAACCATTTTAAAAAAAAGTCGGGTGCCTTCTGTAGAATTTCTTGATATTAGTGTCTTTGGAAATTTTCGTTGGAGCTCCGCCATAACCGGTCTGGCTATGTGTGCAGTTGCTACATCTTGCTGGAACCAAATGCTGTTGAAACGGATACTTTTTCGGCGCAGTTCTGGATAAAAAAAACTCCTAAAACATCTTTAAATAACGGTCCTCATTAACAGTTAGAGTGCGAGAGTCACTGGAGCCTTCTATCCTCCGCGATCCCGGGCACGCTGCTTACAGTAGGCCAGTTTGGTCTACCCTGCCTTCCCGAACCTGGGTTCTGGGAGTGGAATACGTCTATTAGCTGGAGCATTACGTGTTATGTAGTCGACGTGTTTCAGCTGTTCGGACTACATTCACATCTTGGTACAGCTCATAGAGTTCGCTGTTGTATCTTCTCCTCTGTTCGCCTTTAAATGAACAAATATCCGACGGAGTATTTTTCTTTATAAAGAACCCAATATTAGCTCTCCTTTCCTACTTATCCTTCAGCACTCGGCGCTATTAAGCAGAGCTGGCAGGGAATGTACGATCAAGTGGGAAGCTATCACCCCTTGGTGTGTCCGAGATTTGCGGACTAAAGTCTCCCCGCTACGGACTCGCGACCACCATGAAACTGCCCTGGGCATTACTTCAGCGTGAAACCGTTTTTATATCCGTAAGAGGACGACGTCTTTTAAGTCTTCTGTGGCCTAAGACATCTGATCCTTTGCACCGTATAGATCTCAATACGGTGCAAAGGATTCTCTGTTTCGATCTTCCTTCATCTTTTTTTGTCCACAGAATAGTTTCTACAAAAAAAAAACAGATTTGTCACAAGTTCTGGTCGGATGCCAGCATCTTCCTGACGATGTTTTCCGGAGTGATGAAGCCGATGCCACTTTGTAGATCTTGGTGTGGTATGCGTCCTCTGCTGGAGAGTCCCCGTACCGGCAGGTTGGGCTATCTGTTTCCTATCTTATGGTAAAAGCATTAAAGTAACCGTAAACGGTGAGAAACTGGCTGACGTAGAAGTTAACTTCACCCTACTTATGTGCCTTCCACTCGGCCATATTTTTGATCAGCTTTTCCGTTCATCATCATCTGCTTTCCGAGTTCAAACGCTCTTGCTACTGCTTTTTTGTGAGCTCTTTTGCCTCCTGTGTTGCCATTTCCACAGCAATTTCCTTCTTTTTCTAATGAATGTATTTCTTCTCTGCCGCTTATAGGTCGATAGGCGTCACTTCTGCGATCACTAGGACGGCTGGTTCCGCAATCGTTCGATACGAGCTCCTCGTCTCTGCACTGCTGCCATCTGCTTCCTGTACTTCTCTGGTCGGCAGATGCACGCTGCCAAGATCTCCCATCCAAAGACGAAAATGGAATCGACATCAGGAGTTTGCGTTTGCTGGACGTGGATAGATCTTATGAAGATATTGCCTCCTGTGTTGACACCTGCCCTTCGAACTATCTGCTCCAGAACAAGAATGACGAAGTCACATGACAGCGTAGCTCCTTGCCGGAGATTTAGTGCAAGTAAAATTCACAATTTTCATGTGGTGTTGCTTTAAGTCAAGGATGTTTTCGAAACCTACTCCGGAGATGTCCAAGAGGTCATCAAAGAATGGTTTGCCTGGAATGCGAGTCTAGTTTTGGCTGAAGCTGTACATCCGCAAAGAAAAGTTAGATTTAATTATTTTGTCTAGCCAGCAGATTTCAATCGTTGAAAGATGTCCTGGGGCCTTTTGTTAGTGTTAAGTATCAATAAGAACGGCATAGTTATCCTGGAGCAGATCCCCATTACTTATGGATTTCAGTCTGGAACACAGTGGGGTACTTGCCCGTAAGCACGGACGCCTGATTGGATTTTTGATACGATACGGTGGTGAACCAGACCAGACTTCTACGGCCCAGGGCCGGAACACCAATGGCCAATATTTCTATCTCAAAATAGTGTTCCAAAAAAGTATCATAGTGTGACTTAAATTTGAAGAAGGTTAGGCTAGGTTAGTCAGGGCTACAACACTATCAAACACCGAGATAAGAACCGAGAGATAAGCGACTCATTCACGGCTGGGACGTCGCGGGATAGATTGGATACGGAAAAGCAATTCAACGAATTTTTGTGGCTTGTTGAGGGGGATGGGGTCAACATGTCCTCCCAGGACGAGGCGTTATTCTAAGTAACATCCTCTTAGTTTATAAGTTAGATTAAGTTAGCTAGGGCATTTCTGGGAGGGGCCACTTATGGTGGTGCTTCCAGGAGGTGACAGTCAGCTCCCGGCGGAGCGTCCACACGTTGACGACTGCCAGCCGCTCGGAAAGCAATTGAGATGTAGACCACTTGATGCGTTAGCCAACGAGAGCTCAGAATCATAATTATATTTAGAATACGTTAAGTAGGTTAAGTAAGTAGAGTAGGTAGTTTGTAATTAGTTTTCATATAAAAATATAAAGTGTAATAAAAATGCCGAGTTTTTAATAACTTTCTCGATGAAAGCTTAAATGTAAGATTAGTTCGTAAAATGGTTTTTAGACCGAAAGGCAATAATTATTAATTATAAGGACCATAAATCAAGGATAAGAATCTCGTTAATTTTAAATTAGATTTAATCTTTATTGTCTAGATATATTTAGATATTTTATTCCAGAATTCAAATCTCTTACAGACTTTACAATCTTTAGTTGTTCGAGTATCGATAAATTTATATTATTTGAAATCTGACAATGTTAATACATAATAATTCTAAATTTTAATGAAAAACAAATAAACTGAAAATATAAGATATGAAACTAATTTTCATTTTCATTTGTAGCCATATACCTAAATAAAACGGTCTCGAAATTACGCATGTCAATTAGTCTCCTGATGCTTTGTGGTAATGAGTTAAACAATCTAATGGCATGGACAAAAATTGCATTTCAGTTATGCGACATGTAAACCGGGGTTGTATTAATGTAATCAAACGCGGTGTTCTTGCAAAAGACAAGCAGTTGTACAAATACAAGGGCTCTTTGTTGGTTATAAGCTTGTACAACAACATAAGTGTTCGGTAATTAATGTAAGTGTGTATTGTGCATCCCAGTAATGTTTTAGAGAATCTAGAAACATGATCACGCCTATTGAGGTTGTAGACGTACCTAACTATGTTGTTATATGCAACAACTAATCTACGTTTCGTTTCAGCACTATGAAAGCAAAAAATTTCGCAACCGTAGGTTATAATAGGGACGATTAAAGATTTAGCAATTAACAACTTGGTACCTAGGGGAGTAAAGTGTTGAGAAAAAGCAAGATTTCGAAGAATTCCGTATATTTTGCCGATAATTTGTTTGATGTGGTCATCCCAACTAAGAGTCCTGTTGAAACACACGCCTAGATTTTTACTCCTATTGATATAATTGATGTGACTATTGCCAAGAAGAATTTTAGGGAAATAACTTTGGTCCAATTCATTTTTGTAGATAACCAGGCAGTTAGATTTAGCAGGATTTATTTTGAGCTCATTTTCTATGGACCATTTATTTACTTTTTCAAGATCTTCATTAATTTTGCAAATACCATCCTCGATCAATCCTAGCTTGCAACTAAGGTAAAGCTGATAATCATCGGCATATAAATGTCCGGAAGAGTGATTTGTACCCAAAATTGATCCTTGTGGAACACCCCGCTTTAAAGGCAAATAATTTGAAGTCTTGTTGTTAACGGAAACAGCTTGAACTCTTTGACATAGATATGAATGTATCAATTTGCACGCAGAGAAGGAAAAATGAAACATATTTTTGAGTTTATATATTAAGAGATTGTGATTAATCGTATCGAAAGCTTTCGAAAAATCTAGCAAAACCACAAAAGTTACTAGGTCCATATCAATTGCATTCCTTATATCCTTCAGCAATGAAGTAACACAGCTGTGCTTTGCCCGAAAACCGGATTGGATGCTATTGATTAATTTGTTTCTCTGAAGGTACGCTGACATTTGTTGGTGCAACAATTTTTCCATTACTTTTGACAAAAACGGTAAGATTGAAATGGGCCTATATTCAACGGGTGAACTACGAGTAGCTTTTTTCTTAACAAGTGGTCGCACTTTTGCATCTTTCCATAACAAGGGAAAAGAGGACGTAGTTAAAACGGTGTTACAAACATGAGTCAGAAACGGTAAAATGTAGGGTAAAATGATTTTAATGAAAGAAGGGTGAATTTCGTCCAAACTGGTTGACCTTGATTTAATTTTTAAAATAGCGCTTACGACATCGCAATCATCAACTCCCGAAAAACAAAAAGATTCATGGTCTTTCGACAGCTCAAATTGGTCATGGTGAAAAGGAAAAGAGACATATGAAGAGGGAATCGATTGTGTTTGTGCAAAAACACAATTTAATTTGTCTGGATCAACATTCTCGAACACATCGGATTTTGTTCGCCCACAGCCTAGATCGCGTATATTTTTCCAAAGTATATTACTTGGTAGGTTTATATCCACTCGCTTAGAGTAATATGATCGCTTTGATTCTTTTATTTTTGCATTTGTTTTATTTCTAAGAGTACGAAAAACTTCATAAAATTCCGCTAGCTTGTATCTCTTCTAGTAAATTTATATTTGAAAAACCAATTAAAAATTAATTTAAAGGCCAAAAGACCGAGAAAGGAACTTCTTAGAACCTGCTAAAGCTTAGCTCCCGATGTCCGTTAAAGAACTCCTGGGGTCTGATATGCATCCAGTGTATCATTTTGGGACTTAGACTCCAAGTTCTGTGATGAATGCGCCTACTGACCCACATGGCTTTAGTGGCATGCTGTGAAGCAAGATTGATGTGCGTCCAGTTTGGTTTCTTTCAAGGAGGACAACGAGATATTTAACTGGGGAAGCTTTAGGTGGTGTCTTTAATGGTGAAAGGTACAAAATTAACCAATTGTAAAAGGGAATTAGAAGGGTTTTGCAAGGTATCATGGGTTCTCATTGTTACACCATTCTAAAACAAGTACAAAACAATCCTGCATGACTCCAGTGACCAGATCATCAGTATAAACAATAGCGTTAGTCTTTGAAAACTGATTAAAGGACTATCGGTGACAAGTGATCACAAGGCAGGGGAGAGTAATAACAACAAGTGAAAATGTCAGCCGAATGCAGCTATCTTCTGTGACCGAAATATGTCTATTAAGAAGGAAGACCGATATTCAAAAAATCTGGTTTAAAAAAAGAGGATTTAGATCGCTCTGACACATGTCCGGGTGTGTATTCATGGCTTAGCGTCTATCTACACGGAAAGAAATGAATTTTCTAAAGCAAGAAATTTTATTTCTTGAATCGAGAAAATCAAAAAATTAAAAAATTGTTCTTCATTCAAATTTAATTTAATCATATTAAACTACTAATGCTTAAATCAAGAAAAAAATGTAGGTATGGTACTAAAAAAATCTAATTTTGGTGAAATGAACAAATATGTCTTATTTTAAGAAACAAATTTTATATGACAAAATGACAAGATTATTCTGGAATTAAGTAATAATTATTTAATACTACGAGTAATGAACTTTATTTTAAACCAGTAGAGATTTTCTGATTCGCAGAAAATAATTGCAGCGTTTTGGAAGAAATTATTGAAACTAGGCAAGAAAATAAGATTTAATATGATCATACTTTAAATCGAAATACTAAAATTATGCTTTTAGTGGAATGCACTAAATGTTTATTTCAATTTAGAAACATTTCTTAGAAATTCTACTTAATCCGATGGTATAAGTTGCAGCTTAGATTGAAACCATATCCATAATGATTTTTCACAAGTGAAGTGTTTGGGTATTATTAGGCTGGGTTGGGTTGGGAAAAGGGGGTGGTTATTGTATTAAGAAACAAATTCTAGTACACAGAAACTTAAGGACAATATAGGTTTCTTATGTTTATAATTTCTGTAAAACATTATGCAGTAATGAGAAGCTGATTTCATAATCACGAAACTGAGGCAACAAATAAGAAATGTTTGATCACTTGTGCCACCTCAAGCACAAACCAGACACAGAGATCTCTCATACTTTCTATATATGTAGGTACAAGAAACAAATTCTAGAATTACGAAACACATGCACCATTGTTTTACAGTAACTGGACGAATTTCGTATTCCTTTTTATTCTTCAAGCAAGAAACTGCAGCAACTAATGAGCAATGTTTGATCGCTTGAACATCACCAAGGAGAAACCCGACACAGGCACAGTTAGCTGAAGTTACGGTTAACTGGTTTTGGACATTTTCAATTCTTCATAATTTTTCACGTATAAGAAACAAATTCTAGCTTGCAGAAACGATGGCTCAATATAAGAAGCCAATTTCTGTGGAGTATAAAGTTAGGCGCCTCTTGTATTTTTGTTTGTTTTTTACATCCAGAAACCAAATACTCCGATAATTGCAGAAACGTATATATATTGTTGCACTTTTAATAACCGCGAAAACTATTGTTAAGGAAGATTGAATTGGCGGAAAACCCCGATATAAATGACTTTAAGGAAATCGCGAAATTGCAGCCGCCACTGCCGGAAAACGAAATTTAATTTACCGATCTGTCAAATGAAGGTGCGAAGAGCGTGAGTGCAACAGTCAGCAAGTGGATATGCTGATTTTCCGGTAGCTCAGCACGGGGTGGGTTCAGGTAATAAAATACGTATTTTTCTAAATCGCACCAAAGGAAACCGTATGTACGAATAGGTACTTACTGCGGATTTTTACACCGATCGATTTTATGGTTCCGGGGAATCGAGTATACCTACAAAACAATGAAAAAAATGGGCGCCACACAATTTTAAGGGAAATTGTGAAACCAAAAGGGTGCCGTGAAATAAGGCCAAGTGAAATAAGGCCAAATTCAAAAGTTTGGCCTTATTTCGCTTTGTGAAAGTGAAATAAGGCCAAATTTCTACGTTTGGCCTTATTTCACTTTATGGAAGTGAAATAAGGCCAAACGAATTCACTAATCTAAAGTGAAATAAAGCCAAATCAAATTATCCGCCGTGTAATCTGCGCAAGAGTCAACGGTCCTTTTTTTTTAAGGAAAATTATCTCCCATTTGGCTACCGATCTAGCAGGCATAGTGTGAAAAAAATATTGTTTTTTGGTATTACGGTAAATATTTCCTCAATGACATGTTACAAGTTTGCATTCCTTTCATTTGCATACATAGTTTCAAACGCAACGTGGCGCAATGGAAAATTCCGGTGAACTCATATACGTGTATGAATTGTGTGAAGGGTTAAGAAAAGGCAGTAAAGTGCTATACATTCCAGACGTAAAACAATTGTATAGATTTAAATGTAATTCAAACATGTGTAAGCGATACGTGTGCTACAATAAAGAATGCAGTGCAAGTGCAATTATTGACTTAGGAAACGAAAATTTGATACGAATCCCGAAATCTAGTGCCGCGCATAATCATCCCACTAACGAAAACCTAAGAACAAAAATGAAGTGATTAGTGAGATCAAAAAAGAGTGTGCAAATGTTTCTTTAAAAAGAAGCGGCATTCGGGAAGTATTTGACGAAGTCTGTGCAAAGGACAATGAAAGTGCCATGCAGGTATGATGACCAAGGTGCTCTTTGGGCTGCAGTACATACTCCTTGTATGGAACTGGTTCATCAAGTTACCTTCATGTAATATACATACATACATATGGATGTACATATTTACGTGCATTGAACTGTACTCCGTTTAATGTTTGTTAGTATAGTGTTGTATTTTATGCTTACGTGTACATACTGTGTTTATTAAATCGTTTCTTGTGTCCTTTCGAGCATAATTTATCATATTCTCCATTTTTACAAATCTGGATACCTTACTTACAGGTTCAATTCGGAAAAGTACGCAGGCAGCTTATAAATATTAGGAATAAATCGTTTCCAAAAGCTCCAGCTACGCTGGAGGAGGTGTCGAACCTATTTAAAAGTGAAAGCGTAATGTGTAGTTTTGGGATGTCACGATATAAAAATAGCGAACCGTTTTACCGGGGCACAGTCGTTGAGGAAACTTTTTCTTATTCGATTTTTTTGTCTCCGACCATTGCAACTGCAATCCAAAAATTACGTGGCGCAACTGCCCGAAACTACGAGTATCTTTTGGATGGCACCTTCAGTGTTGTTCCATCTTGCGGCTATAAGCAGCTGTTAATTGTACACTTCGCCCATGACGACCATGTAAGTGAACATTATTTATTTGTGTTTTAAACAATTTTTTTATCAATTTCTTTTAGCGTACACATACTCAGGCATTTAGTTTTTCTTATTGAAAAAAAATAATAGCAAAAAATTCGCGCGAATTGAAACTGATAAAAAAATTGTTTAAAACACAAATAAATTGAAACTTTTTTTTTTTTTTTTAAACAACAACTTATATGTAGTTAGTTATTGGGCAAGTAATAGCAAGAATTTCGAAAATTCATTTCAGGTTTACCCATTAATTTACATTCTCATGACAAATAAAACAGAGCAAGCGTATCTTCATGTATTTAAATATATTGAAGCAAATTTGTTTCAATTGAAACCAAATTCGTTTGTGTCAGATTTTGAGAAGGCTTTGAGGAACAGTCTGCAAAATGTTTACCCCATGGTTAAATGCACTACATGTTGGTTCCACTACTGTCAAGCACTTAGAAGAAAGGCTTGTAAAATATTAGCATTTGTGGGATCACTTAATAAAAACAAGGAAGCCAACCGACTGTTTCGAAAGTTGTTAGTTCTTCCACTTTTGAGGCCTGACGATATTTTTCCAGCTTTTGAATTACTGGAGGAAGAAGCAAATGGGACGCAGTTCAAGAAAAATAATGAAAATATATTCGCAGACTTTTTATTATATTTCAAAAAACAATGGATGAAAAAGGTATTGTATTTTAAATTGGTTTGAAATATATCTTATATCAGTAAGCATAAATTAATATTAATACATATGTACATATGTATACAGGAAACCCCTCCAGTTTTTTCTGTTTTCAATGCTCCAATGAAAACAACAAGTGCTCTCGAAGGATACAACAGTCGGCTAAGCCGAAAGCTTACAAAGCATGGTAACTTTTTTAAGTTCTTAGATTGCTTGCTCGACGAGGATAGAATTAAATCCAGAGAGTTCATCATGTCCTTAGATGGGACTTTTGAAATTTTTGAACCTCCTTAGAAACGAGTAAAGGACAAGCAGGCACATATTGAAGCAGCTTTACAAAAATTAGACAGAAAAATCATTTCCATCACTGATTTCCTAAATCAGATGACGAATGATCATAATAACATACTTGCTGAAGATACTTCAAAATTGACACTCTGCCGTGATGAAGATGAAGAAGTTCAGGAAGTTGATGAACAAACGCTAAATGCTGATGAAACCCAAATTCTTTGCGTGATTTGTTCCGAGAATGCTCGAACTATACTCCTGCAACCGTGTAATCATTTTAAATTATGTTTAAATTGTTATACACGGTTGTCGGAGAAGTACATGAAAAATAACATTCCGATTCTGTGTCCAATTTGTAGGCAAATTGTCGAAAATAGTACACGAATTTTTTCATAAAAGTTTATACTGAAGCATTATATTGACAAGTAGGTACATACATATATTTATGCACATATGTACGAAAATATATAAATTTTCGTTCAACTATACATTTAAAATAAAAATATTATAACAATTGAGTCAAATGTGTTCACTTTATTCATTTCAAACTTCTTAGGATGGTAATTGATTTATGTCGGGTAAGCTAAATTAAAACTAATAGAAAGTGAAATAAAGCCAAATTGGCCTTATTTCACTTTGACAAAGTGAAATAAGGCCAAATTCAAAAGTTTGGCCTTATTTCACTTTCACAAAGCGAAATAAGGCCAATCTTTTGAATTTGGCCTTATTTCACGGCACCACCAAAAGCAACGAGCGGACAAAAGCGAAAATCCAGAAAAAAATTAAAGACGGAAGATTTTTTTTTTCCACTACGTTATAACGTCTCCGTTGGAGAACGGCAAATTTATTTTTACGTTAAGGAAAACGGTAGCACAAATAGCGGAATTGCCGTCGAAATGGCACGAGATCGAATACTCCCGAAAGGGGACAAAAGTCGATTAAAGGGGTCGCGGGTCCCTTCTTTTACCGGGATTCGTGGAAGCACTACCCTACCGAGATTTCCTATACTTCTTTCCTTTTTACTACAAAGTTCACTACACGAATCACTCTACTTATCTGTTCTTTCTTCCTGAATTCCTGATTCCCGCCTGGAATAGTTGGATACTGGTCCCGCCTGTCTGCTGACCTTCCTCTAGGGGAAATCTTCTAGATCCTCGAACTCAAACTTTACCACTCCACAATACTACTCGGAACGGCTTTCGGCTTTCTCGAATGTTCTGATGCGTGTTCCTTTTTTTCTAAATAAACTCCCGGATTTTAAGCAACACGTCTATCTAACTTGCTGGACAACCAAGAAGAGATTTGTCAGCTGGCTTTGTCCATTCGGCCGGCCGGCATCCTCACTCACACATCCATACATACATGGGGAAGCAGAGCCAACGACAGTTCCAACCGACAATTCAGCTGTGGCGCTGAAGTTGTCAACTGTTTCGTACTCCCCCATCCTCACACATACTCCGACATTTTGCGGTCCATGTCGTCTCCTGCTACACTATGTGTTCTCACATTAGTGCGCTGACATGATCCCGCTAATGCTCTCACGCCCTTCAGGCGACCTCTCACTCAGTGAACTCGCCCATTGCTCTAAGTCTTCTGCAATGAACAAACCCTCCGACCGACCCTGGATCTGCCTCGATTCAGCACATACCCTTTTTGACAGTTCGTAATCAAAACATTCGAAAAGTCGAGTTAAATTAAATAGTTTTTTTATTTTCCCGGGTCCAATCTTTATGGAACCCACTTCAAAATCCCCAAGTAAAAATGTGCAGCCCAAAGAAGATTCCACTTGTGAGGGATTGGATGACGAAGATCCCTAGGACCAGACACCAGCTACCTATTGGAAAACCCAGCAAATAAGGAGTAGTGCAGTGAGTGAAGAAATTCTAAATACTTCTAAATTACCGCGCTATTATTATTAAGTTATCTCGGTGGGGTCGCGCGCAGATTTGGGGTCGAAAGGGAATTCAGATCTTGTGCCAATTCTTACAGGGTTTCTTTTTGTTTTTATGATGTATGTTGGCCTCGCAGGCATCGTTGTGTTTCGTGTTAGGTGTTTTGTTTGTTGTCCCCAGTCTTTTGTGCGCCTCGGGACCGGTGTCTGTGGTATTATTTGGGAGTGTATAAATACGAGGCCGTCCGCCAACACTCTCTGTTGCTCCTCCGGTGCTCCCACGACGGAGTTGAAGGATAGAGCGTCATCTTCCCCCCATCGTGCGTGACTCAGTACCGTAACAGTGGTACTTCTTTTGCAATTGTCTTCAGGAGAGGCCGTCCGCTCGCCCTCCCCAATTGCTATGCCAGAACGCCCGTCTGGTTGTGACAGCGACTCAAGTGTCGGCCGCTGTACTAGTCAGACCGCCCGTCTTTTTGGAGTGTGTTTATCGATGGATACACATCTTCGCCGTCGCAGACCGTCCGTCTGGGTTCGCTGTCGCACTTGTGCCTACAGACAGTCTGTCTGTCCTGCGCGTGGTTTTCATACCGCCGTTTGCAGACCGTCCGTCTGGGTTTGATGCCACAATTTGCTCGACTCGTCGACCACCTGTCGAGCTGGTTGATCTGTGTTAGACCGCCTGTCCATGCCCAAGTGACCTGTGGTGGTTTTTGCCCTGAGGGTCCAGAGAAGTGGGCCGATGGCTGATGGCACCATGGCTGCCCCTCCACCTCTTCAGATCCTAAGCACGCAAACCAATAGATAGAGGGAATTTGGTAGGGTGGGTCAGGGAACGTAGAGTGGCTCCTGTTGTGGTATAATTATACCGCAACAATATACAGTCGATGGCAAAAGTGTACATATATACATCTCGAAACTTCCTAGCGAACATTGCGCTTTAGCTGTGCTAATACTAATTTTAAGGTTACACCTTGAAAAGTTGAAAAGCTCAGAATTACACAATACATACTCAATTTGCACTTTCCTACAGTAAATTAAAACTGAAGATTAAAACGATTATTATTAGGTTTGTTTTTTTATTTAAACCTATATACGCTTGAATATAAAAAACGCACCTAATATTAATTGAAAGTGTGATCGTCCATTTGTCAAGTGGAAATTTCGAATACACAGGATACATGCTTGGTGCATAATATATAATATTGATGCTCAGAAATCGGCACTATTGTGCACGGGTAAACAAAATTATGAGGCTCAAATTGTTTTTTACCCATGTCTTAACTTACATACAACAGGAGATTTATATTAGAGACATGACTGCACTTTTACTCGCCACTGTATTCCTAAGAGTCGATTTTGTTATTGCTACGCATTATCTGTTCGCCACCAATACAATAGACGACTGTGAGGAGTAAGTAGGTAGGTTTGTATTGTTTTTGTATTTTCTTCCTCCAAGAAAACAATTCTCAAACTTAGAAACAAAGGCAAAATATAAGAAACCGGTGGGTATAAAGCTATATCCAGCCTTATAACTGTTGCTTCTTGGGTTTGTATTGGTATTGTCATGTGGCAGTGAATACATGAAATCCTTGCAATTTGCAAATGCATATCAAGCAGATACCTGACTAAGCCAGTCAGTCTAATATTTCTCCTGTTCTGAAAGTTACCTGCACCGGCACAGTATTGTTATTAAAGTTTATTAATCAACTTCTTAATCGTTAACGTTTTGTTCCAGTCGTTTAGTAGTGAGTGAAGTGTTATTGTTTAAATGAATAAAAAAATAGAAATTGATAAGAAACATTTATTTTAGTTGTTGGTGAACTTTTCTTTTTGTCTTACCAATAAAGAATTTAATGTGGAGTTTAAATTAGAGGTTCCGTTCATTTAAATTTCCTTTGGTTAAAACATTTTACGAATCCTTGGTTGAAGAAAAGTGGAAACAAACCTCAACACGGAGACTTGAATCCTTTCGGAATCAGCATTTAAACCTTTCAGATATAATAACTGAGTGGCCATTATATAAATGTTCCTCAGGATCCAGACTGGTAATATATTTCTTATTTTGATTCTCATAAAAACCTTTTTACTATTTATATACATATATTTTAGGTCGACATTGACTACGAAACTAATTTTAAACACAACTTAGGTCTAGTCAATGGTTGGGAGGATTTTACAGGCGTAGTATGCCTACTTTTCAAGGAACAATTAAAAGACCAATTAGAATATTGTATACTAAATCAGAAAGGTACATTTTATTAACATAACACATTATTATAGTAGCAATGTTTAAAACACGTTTATTTTTTTAATTTAGACAAAAACAAAAGAGACATCAACATTATTGATTTGCTACACTATCTATACAATTGCCCCTTCAGGAAAAACAAAGGGCAAAGACAGAAAAAATTGGAAGTACAGCATACCGGATAGTTAGACCCCGCTTATACAACGAGTGTCATCAGCAAGCGACCTTCATCACAAGATAGAGCAAAGAAAGCAAAAGTACCTTCAGTTTCCCGAATTGAAAGGCCAAACATACATCATGATCATAGAAGGTGAAGCTGAAATTGTGGGTATCTATATACAATACAGTGTACGATGATGTTTAATTAAATTTGATAACTTGAATTACAAGCAAACTGCTGCACTAAGAGTTAAGAGCACATAAATAAGACAATGACTTCTTTTTCTTAGTAATAAAAATACAATATATATATGAAAAAAACAGTTGCCATTGTTCTATTTATATTGCTTTTCATTACATATGATAATATTCTAATGTTCAAGTACATGTAGAGGAAATATTGGTTTAAATGGATAAACGAAAGTCAACATTTCTCAAATTAAGTAAGTCTTTCCTACGCCATGATATTATTGCTTGAATCTATATACTCGTGTATAAAATAAAGTGTCCGAAGCGATGTAACCGCATAACTCGAGATTGGCCGAACCGATTTTGATGATTTATACTTTGTTGGAAAGGTATGTTCTCAGCACGGGTTTTAGAAGAAAAAAAAATCTAAATTTCAAAATGGCTTATTTTGACCACCCAGCGTGTTACGACAGGTTTTTTTTCGATTTTTTTTAATTTTTTTTTTTTTTTTTCATTTATTTTGGCAACAACCAAATAAAGAATCACATTTGAATGTAACATATCGTATCACAATTGAACTGTCAGATAGACACGCAACGTAACGCCATCTATTATCGATCAATGGAGAAGCCAATTTTGTTTCATGTTTGGTGGCGCTGTCGGATTCGGATTTCTTCATTGCGATTTTGTGATTTTTTGTGAATTAAAATTGATATGAGAATATATCTATATCTACTTATATATATATGTATATAAAAATCAATCCATATTTGCGTTTGTTGCCGGTGTTTGGCCAAACGCGTTAACCGATTCCAATGAATTTTTTTTTTAAAGAAAGGTGACGTCTATACGAAGGATGCTATGTATGTGCGATGTCTGTATCTGCATCGGTGTGTAAATTATGTGTTTCTTAAAAAAAAAAAAAAATTGACAATGTATTTATAAACTGTGTGTTTCATATGTAGGTATCATGTGCTTTGAAAAAAAAAAAACAAATTTAAGTGAAATAATAAAAAGTTTGTTTGTGTAATATTTTCTATATATAAAAATCAATCCATATTTGTGTTTGTTGCCGGTGTTTGGCCAAACGCGTTAACCTATTCCAATGAAATTTTTTTCCATGAAAGGCGACGTCTGTACGAAGGTTGTTATGTTTGGCTATATCTGCATCGGTGTGTGAGATATGGGCATTTGAGTCAGTACACATGCATATGTGCGTATGCGTGTAAATTACGACGCAGATACAGAGACCGTACAGACGTCACTTATTTTGTTATCCGAACAAGCATATGAAAGAGGGAGACCACACGAACGTTTCAAGCTTATTGTGGAATTTGTGCGCACTTTCATTCTTGAGATATCGTGTGTTCAATATTTTATTCAAATAACTCTTATTGAAATTTTTTGCATTTTTTTGTGAATCGGACATCGGAAAGTTGCTTTTCCAACATTGATAACAATCGGTGTGGAAGTGAATGAAAAGTGATTCAATCGAAGTTTTTTATTTTCGCATTGTTGTTTGATTCGCAGAAGTAAGGTGACATAGGCGCCTGCCAGACAACAAGCACCTACCCTAAACGGAACAACGAAGTTGTGTGAGCGGCCTAAGCCATGCGGAGATAAACGTGCAGTCCCTTTCACCGGTTGAGCTCAAATCAGGCAATCTTCGGTATTGGCCTGAGAGTGTTTCTGTGAACTTTGGTCAAAATCGGTCTTATTTTTTTAGGCGCAGCAACATACGCCGGATACCCGCTATAGACAATTATAAGGAAGTCTACTCGAACATATTGGCCAATATAATTCTCGGGCACGGGCAAAGCCGGGCAGGTGCAGCTAGTGTTGAATATAAATATTAAAATTTGTTGTGAAAATGTTTTTGGTACTGATAGCTTCCTTCTTCCTTCAACAGATATTTATTAATTGGAAAAAAAGAGTTATAAACCTTAATCAAATTGTTACTTCTTTCCAAATTTATAAAAATCTGCTGTAGGAAAGAAGAAAGTCAATACCAAAACTATTTGCGCTGGATCATAGCAATTTTTTGTATTTATATTCACCATTCGAGCAATAATGTCATGGTATAGGAAAGAGTTACTTGATTTGAGATATACGAGGGCGGGTCAATAAGTCCGTGACTTTTTGAATTTCTGACCTCTTTACTGAAACGGCAACACTGTTCCTGTCAACAGGCATCTGTCAGTTGACTCCTGTCAAAATTTAAACTTGCTGCGTCAGTTAGTTTGTGTTTGACAGCTATTTTTATCAGACTACTAACTAATTTGAGGAGAAAATGGAAAAAAGTGAATTTCGTGTGCTTAGTAAGCATTATTTCTTGCGAAAAAAAAACCATTACCGAGACCAAGGCTAAGCTTGAAAAATACTATGGGGACTCTGCACCATCGATTTCAATGGTAAAAAAGTGGTTTACTGAATTTCGTTGTGGCCGTACAAGCACTGAAGATGCCGAACGTCCTGGACGCCCAGTTGAGGTCTCTACACCCGAAACAATCGAAAAAATTCACGATATGGTGTTGGCCGACCGAAGATTGAAAGTGCGAGAGATTGTGGAAGCCGTAGGGATCTCGCATGGCTCAGTGGTTTCAATTTTGAATGATCACTTGGGCATGAGAAAGCTTTCCGCAAGATGGGTGCCGCGTTTGCTCACAGTCGACCACAAACGCAATCGTGTAACAACTTCACAGGAAGGTTTGGCGTTGTTTAATCGCAATATGGAGGAGTTTTTGCGCCGTTTTGTAACCGTGGACCAAACATGGATCCATCACAACACACCAGAGACCAAACAACAGTCAAAACAGTGGGTTTCTAAGGGTGAATCGGCGCCAAAGAAGGCCAAGGTGGGTTTGTCAGCCAATAAAGTTATGGCGACTGTTTTTTGGGATGCACGCGGGATAATCCACATTGAATACCTTCAAAAGGAAAGAACAATCAATGGGGAATATTATGCCAACTTATTGGAGCGATTCAATGACGATTTGAAAAAAAACCGACCTCATTTGGCCAAGAAAAAAGTTCTTTTCCACCAAGACAATGCAAGGGTGCACACATGTGCAGTTGCCATGGCAAAAAACCATGAATTGGGCTATGAATTGCTCCCTCATCCACCCTATTCTCCAGATTTGGCTCCGAGCGACTACTTCTTGTTCCCAAAACTGAAGAAATGGCTTGGTGGAAAAAGATAAATAAAGGCCTATTTTGAGGACCTCGACAAATCATTTTTTTTGGAAGGGATAAAAAAATTGGAGAAGCGTTGGATAAAGTTTATAGAGCTCAAGGGAGACTACGTTGAAAAATAAAATTATTTTTTTATCAAAAAATCTGTGTTTTATTCCAAAAGTCACGAACTTATTGACCCGCCCTCGTATGTGTTTCCGCTTATCCAGTTGAATCAAACATAATTCTCTTTCTTCAAGAAATGTTGGTGCAAATATAGATGAAAGTTCTTAATTCTAGAAAAAAAATCTTGGGGTCACAAATCGTATTCAACAAATCGTTTCTAGGATCAAAAATTTTTCTGCAGTATTTTAAAAAAAAAAATTCTTGGGGTCACATATCAACAAATCGTTTCTAGGACAAAGAATATTTCTGCAGGATTTCAGAAAAAAATTCTTCGGATCGCATTCATATTCAAGAAATCGTTTCTAGGAGGAAGAATACTTCTGCAGGATTTCAGAAAAATAAGCTTGATTTTAGAAAAAAGCTCTTGGGGTCACATATCGTATTCTAAAGATCGTTTCTAAGAACAAGAATAATTTTGCAGGATCTCAGAAAAAGTTCTGGATATGAGAAAATAGTTCTTGAGGTCACATATTTTTTTCAGCAAACCGTTTCTTGTATAAAGAATAATTCTACGAGATCTTAGCCAATATTTCTTGATGTAAGAAAACAAAGCATGGTCTCACATATCTTATTTAACCAACAGATTCCTGAATGAAGAATTAATGCACGATTTAAGAAAAAAAAATCTTGATGTAAGAAAATGTTTCTTGAGATAAAATATTTTATTCAAGAAATGTTTTATTGGATCAAGGATAGTGTTCTACCTTTGCTTGCTTTTTCTGAATCTTAAATCAATCGCAGGAAATAATTAAAATAAGAAATTACGGGCTTGGCCCAGAACCGTACCTTATTTTCTTGATTCAACTAACTTCTACTTCCAGTTTAGAAAAAAAAATCTTTCCGTGTACCTATCTAACACATAAGCCCAACCTAGAGAAGACAAATAATATGTAATTATATTAGAAAACTTTACTGTTTAACAATAACTTCGGTATGAAATCGAACAATAGACAAGTTATGTTGTTCAAGAACACATCCCTCCTTGAGACCTTCAGCCTCATAGGCTTATTTAATACTTTCACCTTAACACCAATTCTTCTCTTTTCGTCTTAATGACTTTCTGTTATCCAAACATCAATCAAAAACGTCCACTTCTTTCAGCACCTTTTGCGTGTCATTCGCAGAATAACGCACACCACGACCCCAGAGATAGAGGTGCAAAATCACCTTAAGATTCATTTATAAATCCATCAATATGCGATGATGTAATTACAGTCTTCTAGGAGTTAAAACTTTGCTTCATTAGGTGCTTGTAAGCTCATTATATCACCGACAAAGAGGATTCCGAACAACGTGTAAAATTAAAAAAACTTTGTTTACCCATTGCGTGTAGGAAGTATCTTGTGACCCTCTCAATTCAATAAACTTCAATTTCCAAACAAAAACCGATTAAAAATATTCAAATTTAAACAAATACTGATGAACACTTCTTTTTTATTAATTTGTATACTTGTAGTGGAGAACCTGTAGATATACATAGATATTGCCATTCATTAACTTCTATACTTTCCTTCATTATTTAAATGAACTTCAGCTGAGAGGACATTTAATTGGGTCATCAAATACAATGAAACAATCACATCCGCAAAATTAAAAACAAAAAATGCTACAACAAGAAAACCAAAACAAAATTAACTACATAAAAACATCAGTCAAGGACTTACTCTATGATTTTCCATTTAATTTTTTTTTGATTTGTTTTGCTTCTTCTTTTCGAAAGGCCATTTTGAAAGATAAAGTGATTCCTTCATTCGTAATTTCCACCCCGATGCATCGTTCTAGTTAATTCGCTTGAAATACTTCGTCAAGCAACCGCGTCTGCGAGCGTAATTACAAACAATTCATTATTCATTTAATAACGAATTTAATACAAAAAAGTTGCAATTACTCGTACCTCTTGTTAGGTGAATTCTTGATAAACAAACGGCACATTAACACTGACAAAAAAACGTCCGAGATTGTTTTACACGGCCCGAGGGTCACGGTGTACTTTACCTACTTGAAATCACGGAACTGAACGCGCAACTCATTCCTCAAGATTATTATCGCCAAGCCTGAAGGGGCTATAATACAGAATGGCATGTGATAATTCACATTTGAATTTAACTATTTATGCTTTACACTTTTAATGCTTAAAGCGACACAGGGGGTTACAGATAGAAATCTTGACATTTCTCCTGTTTGATATGTTGCTTGTTATTTTTTCTTGTTTTTAAAATGTTTCTCTTAGGACAGGTAAACCTGTCCGTGCAGGGACGGATTAAAAGCCTAGCAAAATATTAATCTCTTGAAACTGTCCCGCTGATTTGCGCCCCACGGATTTGAATGCACACTTATCCGTGGGTCGCCAATCACCGGTGCCGTAAGAGCAAGATCAAACAACAATCAATAATAAGGGTGCACGTTTTGAAATCTTTAAACAAGAGGTAGGCCTTGCAACTCTTGGATTACATAAATGCAAGTACACCAGCAATTGACTGGCTTCAGTGGTGATCCAAAGCGATCCGAAAACCGGAGGCCTGTCAATATTTGCTGAGGTCAAGCCGCCGAACCCCAAGGCGTACCAGTAGGGATGCGGTGACGTGGTAGGGTTATGATCCATTCAGTGGTGTAGCGTCTATTCCCCGTGTAGGGACGGGTTAAGAATATCACTACAGCGCACTCCGATAAGCAGCCGTTGTCGTAAAAGACGACTAAGGGGGGAAATCACATCTAGGCAATTAAAACACCCAGGTGAGCCTTGCGGCATATTAACACATTAAAGCTGTCGCGCAAGTGTGCATGCAAATATGTGGGTTGACACGACTGGAGATCACCGGTGTCGTAAAAGAAACATCAAACAAGAAATAATAGGTAGGAGCATGTACGTGTCGAACTTGTTTAAACTACAGCACTATGGAAATGTACGCTAATGGAAAGCGCACTACCCGCCAGGCAATACTTATCATGGTAAAATCCTGGGACGAGCAGAAATGCTCATGTCCAAGCTATTCGGTTTCCCGGGAATGGCAAAGCATTACTTGAACTAAGGCGAAATCTAAGGGTCGCGAGTTGGAACGTTGGAACGTTGGAAGTGTGAGTGGTCGTAGCTACGAGCTCGAAGAGATGATGGTTAGAAGGCGAGTTGACATCTTTTCACATAACGCCCGGAATCACCTCCTGACCGGCCCCACAGAATACCTTACCAGCAGGCCCGACCGACCGCACTGTGGATCCACCAGCAACCACCACACAGAACCAATCAACCACCCGGCCGATGTCGTCACGAAATACACGAATCGCCCCTGACCGGCACCGCTGACCAAATCGAGTGGGGCCACTGATTGCCACCACTGTCCGCCCAGCCGTCATCATGTTCACCGACCATCGGAACCTGATCACCAGCGAACAGACGAAAATAATGCAGATCGAATTTTGGACTCATCATCATACCTCACACCGGCTTCTTGCAGAAAACCATACTAGTAGATCATCAAAATTGCCAATCGGGGAGGTTGTTCTTTGGGCTGTTTTTGGGAGTACCACGACCAAAAGCTGCGAATGCGAATCATCTCCAGGGCAATCATCGGATATAGCCGACCCAACTTTGAAGGGGAGTCGTAAGACACCTCAGTATATCCAGCGTATCCTCGTAGAGTCTGGCGGACCGGTATTACGGCTACGGGCCGATTCTCCGTGCAGATTGCGTCAGTTTTTTTTTTTTTTTTTTTTTTGACAGGCATTAGTAGCGAGATCGCCCCCAAACCCAAACGTCCGGAATAGGTATTACGCCTGTCCTATACGCCTCCTAGGAGGGCAGTTATCATATTTCGATTTGTGGCCCTATCTGAAGCGATCCGGTGAGGAGGCCTGCCGTCTGACTCTATGAGTCGTTTGACGTCCCTAGTCTGACGCTTACCCGCCTTACCACAACCGTATAACTGCCCCCCCCCCCCCCCCTACTCCCTACCCAAACCTGACTATAAGCAACGAAAAGAAACCCATACAGATTAATTTGAGAGTCTACAGTTTCTGTAATAGGCCTAAAGTTTTGCTGTCTTGTCTTTGGGAAACTCTGGCCTTCGACTAGCGTACCCGGGCCATAACTTACTTACTTACTTAGGGTGGCGCTACAGTCCGGGGTGTACCTGGGCCTCAACCAATAAGCGTCTCCAGCCAGCACGATCTTTGGCCAGCTGTCTCCAGTTGCTTAAGGTCCCCTTCCACTTTCGTGCGCCACCTGAGTCGCGGTCTTCCTCTACTGCGCCGTCCCTCGGGTGTGGATTCGAAGATCTTCCGGGCCGGACCATTCACGTCCATTCGCTCTACATGACCCAGCCACCTCAGTCGTTGGACCTTCACTCTTCTGGCTAAGTCGATGCCGCTGTACAGCCCGTACAGTTCGTCGACCAAAAATTACCCGAAGAATTTATTTTTCAAAACGACCAAGACTGACCTCATTCGCTTTTGCTAGAGTCCATGCCTCTGCACCATAGAGAAGGACTGGGATTATTAAGGTCTTATAAAGGGTCACTTTAGTTGTTCGAGAGAGGGCTTTGCTACTCAATTGATTTCTTAGCCCAAAGAAACAGCGATTGGCAAGAGTTATTCTTCGTTTAATCTCAGCGCTGGTGTCATTGCCTGAGTTCATTGCGGAGCCTAGGTGGACAAAGTCCAGAACCACTTCAAAGTTATATCTGTCTATAGTGACATTCTGTCTGAGACGTCGGTGTTGGGTGTCCTTTCTTGATGACAGCATATACTTTGTCTTGCCCTCATTGATCGCCAAACCCATCTTCGCCGCCTCCGTCTCAATACTCACGAACGCGCCCGTAACATCCCGCTGTGTTCTGCCGATTATGTCGATGTCGTCGGCGTAGGCGAGTAGATGGACGGACTTTTGAAAGATTGTGCCTCTGGTGTTAGCATTTGAGTTTTGCACTATTCTTTCAAGAACGATGTTGTAGAAGTCACATGACAGCGCATCATCGCCTTGTCTAAATCCTTTTTTGACATCGAAGGTCTCGGTGAGTCCTTTACCGACCTTGATGGAACAGGAAACGAAATCGCAACCGGACGCATTTCTTGGACGTTATGGCAAAAGCTTTCAAGATATTATACTACGGGTCGGAACAGGGTAAGAACGGAATGGTCTTGACCATTCCAAAGTCCAGCGATCGTTTGATGTCTCTCAAACTGGTTGGGATAATCGGCAGTGCATATTCTCCCCAAGTCAGACGCGATCAAAGAGATAAAGATTTATTCTGGCCAGATTTCCACAACCTCATCCAGAACATCCCAAAAGAAGAACTATTGTTTGTTGGCGGAGATTTGAACCGACATTTCAGGAAGTCAAATGAAGACTATGAAGACGGCCATGGAGGACTGGGATACGGCACCAGGAACTCTCCGGGTAAAGATATCCTAACCATGTGCAAGTCATGGGGTCTTATCGTTCTAAATACCATGTTCATCAAACAAAGCAGGCACGTGGTTACTTAGTGATCCTAGGAGAGGCAATCGCCCAGCAACACCGCCTCCTGCTCACATAAATTTGTATGGCGGTGGGGACGAACAGAACTAAACAAATAAAAGTATCTGCGAACATCCAATGGTACGAGTACAATCTGGACAAAGAGAAAGGCGAAGCATTTATTGCAAACATGCAAAATTATCTCCATCACATAGTTAACGAAGTTGAGGATGCGGAGTGAAGAGCATAAGATATGTGGAACTTCCAACAACGACTTTGCTTGTAAAGTCAAATAACTGCTAGGGGCTTCAAAAGAACACTATCAACACGGCAAAGAAACATGGTGATGGACAGATGAAGCTAAAGCAGCAATGAGTAACAAGAGCATTCAAAGCTTGTCCAATGTGATCCACTAATAATAGCGATGCAAAAGCTCGCCTCGAATTGGAATACAGACTTTGCCAGAGGCTCGCAAAGAAAAAGTGCGCTCAAATTCAAGCAAAGTGTGGGGAGGGCCTGTATGGGGAGATAGGAGAAATTTCTTCTTCGGCTGCTGATAGAAACCTGTCCACGAACTCCGATTAACCAGCTTAAACAGGGGCACAGCCATTTTCAACAGTACTATGAAGGACTTCTAAATGAACGATTTCTTCGGATTTGTTTTCCAAGAGCCGTTCCTCACAATGAAGGAGTACATGACATTACTATCGAAAAAGTTAGGAAGGCGGACAAGGATTCCAAAAAACGAAAAGCAGTTGGGCCGGAAGAGATGCCCCCCGAGTCCTGGAAAAAGATGGGAGACATCGGATCCAAATGGCTCATGATTCCATGTCAAGGGTGCACCAGGGAAACGTTAAGTCCCTTAATATTTATTACAACCCTTGATTATCTGCTTTAACGATGGAGCCTTCATTAACGAGGATCAAACGTTCCTGCGACGAGCAGTTGATGTATGGGTTCAAGTCTTGGAAAAGAATGGGTCCGAAAGACAGAATACTCCACGCCTACCTATTCCACGGATTTATATGAATGAAAGAGTGATTCCCAAGAGCGAAAAGTTCAAATATTGATCTATGATCAATAAAGAAGCGAAGGGCGGATGAAATGGCGAGAAAACTCAGCCATCTTCTGCGATCAAAAAATGCGCCTTCAGCTGTAAGGAAGGCTTCACACCGCAGCTGTGCGCCCTGTGCTCGCACACGGTCCACAATATTGGACAGCGTACAAAAAGTATGAAGGCGAATTAACGGCAGCTGAGATGAAGATGCTTCGCATGACAGCAGGAGTAACAATGATTGATTGAATAAGAAGTTCAATGATCCGAGGAAGCTTTCACGTCAAAGAACCTATCTCGAAGAAAATGGAGCGAGACCGGCTCAGTTGGTACTATCAATATCATGTTCAAAGGAGAGATCCTACAAACGATGTCAAAAATTTAACATCAATCAATGTTCCAATATAATCAGGCAGGCCTAAAAACTCCTGGATCACACAAATGCAGCACCACCATTTGATTGGCCTCATCGAAGAAGTGACTCAAAATCGGGAGGCCTGAACTGGCGTACCGCACACGCCGACCAGAAGAGATGCAGTTCAGTCCAAGGGTTATGATCCCATTAATCCTGATCATAGGCTCACCGACATTGGAGGAGGAGAACACATGAATTTCGTCATAATTGCTATCAACAGCGAGATTTTTTCCTGAGTGGTGCACTAGATGATTATTTTTTGTTGAAAGCATACATCTGTCCTGGTTAACTACAAAGAATATCAATTCCACCTTGCTTAAATACCTACAGAACCAGTGCGCACTTTTTCCTTAGACAAACCTTTTTATACCCTGTTCTAAGAGTACATTAATTTTGACTCATAGTTCGTAACATACCTTAATATTGCCCGTAGATCCCTAAAAGTTACTACATTCGTGATCAGCATCGATAGTAGCTTCGATCTAGCCATGTCCGTACGTCGGCAAAAATAAGGCCCTTAAACTCGACCTGGAAAGCTGAATTTTTAACCATATACTCTCTAGGGGCCCGAAATAATCAAGTTCAAGAATTTTTAAAATCCGCGCACTGACACGCCCACTTTTAAAAAAACCTTTAATTGAAGAAATCATTCTCCAAGTTAGTAGTTAAAGTTGTTTTGAACAATTCCTCTGTATAAAGTTTTCTGCCATGCCCACTTTTAAGGGGCGTTGTTTTACAAAATCTTAGATTTTCGGTAAGACCCTTTAAATGTTGTGTAACAAAATGTGTTCATTTCAATCCTGATCATAGCCTCACCGTCATTAAAGGCAGAAGATTGTCGATACCCGCCAGCTTTTAATCGATTTTAAGGCCGCATATGAGAGCATATAAAGAGACGAGTCGAGCCATGTCTAGTTTTTAAATCTCTGCCAAACTTGTCAGATTGTGCAGAATGACGATGGAGAACGCCCGCTGCTCCATTAAGGTCGGAAACACTCTTACCGAGACCTTTGATGTCAAAAAAGAATTTAGACAAGGTGATGCGCTGTCATGTGACTTCTTCAACATCATACTTGAGAAAATTGTGTGAAACTCGCATGCCAACACTAGAGGCACAATTTTCCAAAAGTCTGCGCAACTACTTGCATATGCTGACGACATTGACATAATTGGCAGAGCACAGCGAGCTGTCACTGGTGCGTCTGCAAGTATTAGCACAGAAGCGGCAAAAATGGGTTTAGTGGTGAATGAGGGCAAAACAAAATATATGCTGTCAACAAGAAGAGACGCACAACATCGAAGAATCGGAGAGAACGTCACGATAGACAGCTATAATTTTAAGGTAGTTAGGGACTTTGTCTACCTCGGCTGCGGTATTAATTCTGATAATGGCGCCACAGCTGAAATCAAACGAAGAATTACAGTTGCCAACCGCTTTTTCTTTATCCTAAGACGGCAATTGATTAGTAAGGCCTTGTCTAGAAAAACTAAGGAGACTCTATAAGACCCTCATCATCCCAATCCTGCTCTACGGCGCAGAAGCGTGGACATTAGCAAAAGCGGATGAAGATCTTCTTGGTCCTTTCGAACGCAAAATTCTTCGAGTGATTTTCGGTCCCGTTTGCGTTGACGGGCTTTGAAGGAGGAGATTCAACAGCGAACTCTACGAGCTGTACAGTGACATCGACCTGGTCAAAGAAGTGTGAATCGGTCGACTAAGATGGCTAGGACATGTAGAGCGAATGAACACCAACGCTCCGGCCCGAAGAGTCTTCGATTCCAACCCGGAGGGGCAACGCAGTAGAGGAAGACCTCGCCTTAGGTGGCGCGCGCAAGTGGAGGGAAATCTCAACCAACTTGGAGTGCGCAACTGAAGGCAGTTAGCCAAAGATTTTGCTAACTGGAGAGGCGTATTGGTTGAGGCCCAGGTCAACCCCATACTGTAGCGTGACCTAAGTAAGTAAGTAAGTAAGTAAGATTGCTTTCATCTATAGTCCTATGGCCAGAAGGTGTTTTTTGACTCTACTGTGCCCCGTGAAGAATCTGGTGACTATATGTATCTGACCTATCGACAGTGTTTGTATTCTTCAGCAGTTGATACGAGAAAAGTGCAATCAAAATAAAATCATCCTGCACCAATCACCATGGTGTTTGGCAGAACGGACATAACGGAAAATCAAGGCACCAAACTAATAAACAACTCCAGAGGGATGCTCTACGACGACTTTATATTCTACTCGCAATTACAAAAAAACATCGTCGCTATTATGGGCTCGCACCTGCGCCACATGTTCGGTGCAAAGACGTCTATTAATTCGCGCCATAGACGCCCGCAATTTTCATGGTTTCAACTCCAAAGACTGCCAGTAAGATCTAGCCTTATGAGGCTTTAGTTCCAACCGTTACACTCTATGAAACAAATATCCAACATCCACAATTCGAAGGATGAATAGCTAAATCAATCTGCCAGCTCAGCACACATATAAATGACCTCAACCGCTACAAATTGCAATTTATTGGAAGCCAGTTATGCAAACCGATGTTAAGCGGCAGCAAATGGGTTACACAAAGTCAAATCAATTGTATTTAAAAGTCAAACTGACGACGCCAGCACAAAAAGTACGCAGTACAACGACAGCCCTAACCCGACCCCAGCACTGCTCTGATTTTGGGTCGGAAAAACACACCGCACCGGTTGTGGTAGGTTACATCATCAGTCAATCGGAACAGGCGCAACATATATACCAAGAAACGCAAATACCTAAATAATGACAAACTGCTGAATGGCGGGGAAAACGTCAGAAATTTAGACACTGGTTTCCATGCAATTACACTTCGATATGCTAATGCCGATGCAATGGCTTTGCAACTGGGTTGCGCTTTGACCTTCCCCCATGTAACCGCCAACAAAGCTGAATTCCATACATTGCTTCAGGGTAGCCGTTTTTTTTTTGAAGCATTTTTTTTTCTGTTGGCATATAGACTTGCTCTCTCGAAAAATTTTGTGCATTATTTTAGCTGTGTTTTTTTTGTAGCCTAATTAAGGACGACAAACTCTGGTAGAGAGGTATAATCCTTTTACCGTTTAGCCTGGAAGTGCATTCTCGTGTAGAACGTGAAATATGAATGGCACAGTCAGGCATGGCAGCCCCCGTCCGTACCAACTACAATTAACTACATCCGGAGGGCGTGCGGGCGGCGGCGGCGCTCACTATACAAGTGTTGAATAATTCCATACGACACTTAAGCCAGTCAGAGTGCCAACGTTTCCATTTGTTCCGAATTGTTGCGTGCTCATAGCCGCGTGTGAAGGAAGTCAACTCATTGAAAATGTTAAATATTTTTGTTTTCCACACGCCGTGAAAATGTGGAAAATATAAATGTTAAGTAGGTTATGGAAAGGTCGGTCGGGCTCAGTGACCCGGTTTTGCACGTAGTAATTCTTTTTTGTTTGTCTGTGATTGGCGTGGGGTATACAACATGCATACATGCACTTTGTGCGCCTAGTAACGGTGCTGCAGCCCGGAAATGGAAGCAATTTACTTTCCTGAGTAATTTATGAAAATCGTAGGATATTGAGGAAACAAATTGGTGTCACGAGGATATAAAAACATAGGGACGGGCTACAGTCCGCTTGGGCGAACTGTTGGATACCCTATTCTTATTCCTATCCCTCATAAGTGGGCGTGACAAAAGGCTAAGTATGGTTAAATTGTTAAGAACGCTCTAAATATTTTGTTATATAACATTTAAAGAATTTTTTCGAAAAAAACGCTCCCTAGCTCAAACTTGGGTGTTTCAATAAAATTGTTTTATTTAATTGTGGGCGTGTCAGTAGGCGGATTAAAAAAAATTAACACATGAGCATAAAGGGCCCCTAGAGAGTATATATTATAAATTTCAGCTCCCTAGCTCAAACTTTGGATTTTCAAAAAAAGTTTTTTTTAAATTGTGGGCGTGTCAGTAGGCGGATTTTGAAAATATTTACACATGAGTTTAAAGAGCCCCTAGAGAGTATATATTATAAATTTCAGCTCCTTATTTATTTGTGGGCGTGTCAGTGGGCGGATTTTGAAAATTGTATATCCTGAGCAGTTTTAGGAGTCATAGATAATATATAAAAAATTTCAGCTTTCTAGCTCAAAATTCGATTTTTTCCAAAATTTTGTTTTTTGAGTTTGTGGGCGTGTCTGTTGGCGAATTTCAAAAATTCGTAATCTTGATTATTTCGAGACCCTAGAGAGTATATGGTTAAAATTTCAGCTCTCTAGGCCCAGTTTAAAGGCCTAATTTTTGTCGACGGACGGACGCACATGGCTAGATCGGCATTACTATCGATGCTGATCATAAATATAGTAACTTTTAGGGGCCTACGGGCAATATTAAGGTATGTTACAAACTATGCGTCAAAATTAATATACCCTTAGAATAGGGTATAAACATAAAATACAAATGACTTATGTTGTTTTAAATAAAAACTGTGGGGGGATCTGTAATGAAAGCGGAGAACCAGTGGTGAAGGATGATAACTCCTTTGGCTAATTGAAAGACCCGATGTAGGTCAACAAATTTACATATCGAAAACGCTTCGCAGGTATTAGTTTAGCAACTGGGGGAAGGATTTAAATTGCATACGTTTCTAGTGTCTCACAGACAACGGGTGAGTGAATGCGATTTGATGGTGATAAGTAGATAAGTAGCACTAGGTTTCCATGGCTTAGGACTCATACAACAACGCTGATAGTCACACAGCCAACCAAAGCGACAATTTGTAAATCGATTCAAGGCACTTATCGAATATTCTAAATCTGAAAACATTCAGTGAGGCAAACGGCGCGCGTCGCACTGTGGCGCCTTTTTGCAAAAGTGCTTGCAAAATTCGATTTTCGTGTGTGCTTAAAATCCAAAACTAATTTATTTACTAGATTAGCAAATATTGGAAGTTTCAAAAGAAATGTTTAAATCGGTCGAAGGATTCGGATGATACAGGTAAGGTACGTGAACCAAATAAAGCCCGGTCCCTAACGAGGCCCAGTGCGCGCAAAAACACACAAACAACAAGTAACGGGACTTTTTGTTCTATGTTTTCGTAATCCTGTTCTGTTTCAACTCAGCCAACAAAAAAAGAGTCTGTTAATGCATTCCTGTTGAATCTGGCAGTCGAAACAAGTTTGTGGAGCGAGGCGCACGTGTCGTTTTATAAAAAAGCGGTTCAATAAATTTTAACTTTTTCAGCAAATTTATTCCAGTAAGTACGATTTTTAATTTTTATGATAAAATATATTAAACTTACAGTAATTTTAGCTAAGTTTCATTTCCATACATTAGATAGATTTTTGTTTATAATTTTATAAACAAAAGTCTTTCATGTTCTTAACAAGGCCCACCAAAAAATCGAGTGGGCCTTATTAAGTATATGAAAAATGTCATTTCAATTTTTGTTTGGTTTCAAGCAAAATGTCAAAACCCAAGTTATGTGACAAAAAAAATTATAAATTGAACTGAAGTTGATATGGGAAAGGCCTTGAAATCTATTGCACGAAGTTTCCTTTCTCAACATGAAGCTTCAAGACGATATAACATTCCCAGAAGAACCTTGCGGAACCATATCAGAAGTGGTTCATCTAAGAAGAAAATAGGCCGTTCAGCAACGTTGACCCATGAATAAGAGGAAGATTTGTGCAGAAGAAGAAAGTTTTTTAGTCAAGAAGGCTGTTTTTTTTTTTCATTTAAATAATTTATTTATTTTAAGATTTTTTTAGCCTAGAAGGCTGTTTTTTTTTTGTTTTTTTTTCTGAATAAATAATTGAAAAAAAATATTTTTACTACACATTGCGCCTTTTTCTTAGTAACTTAAACTTCTTAAAACTGGTTTTACTTTAGCCAGAAATCCGGAGTAGTTTCAAAGAAAAATATATGGGCCTTATTAGGAACCGGTGTTCCCAATAAGGCCCAATATAAGGTTTTTCATAATGCTCGAAAAATATAATTTCTTTTCGATTCTTAAAACTAAATTTTCTGTTTTTGGACACATAATTTAACTAATGTCTATATTCTATTTAGTTCACAAAAATATTCCGTAAGATGTTCAAGCTATTAAGGAAAAACAATAAGGTGGGCCTTATTTGGGTCAAAATATTTGTTTTATGAAAAGTTTCAGAGTTTCGGCGTTAAAATCTAAAAACCTTGTTTGAAAATTTGTATTGCAATTATGATACATTTTTTTTTAATTGGAAAATTTTTCTAAAAGCTGTTTTGGGCTCAATTTTTTGACTTTGAGTTGAGTTATACAAAATCCCTTATGTCCCTTTGGTCTAAGCTCAACGGAAATTTAATCTTTGACTATTTCTGAAGCATCTAGTAAGAAAACCAGCTGCCAGTTTTTGCCTATTTGCGGTTTAGAGAGATTTTATTAAAGAAGGTTAT
Source organism: Portevinia maculata (assembly GCA_949715645.1). Lineage (NCBI taxonomy): Eukaryota > Metazoa > Arthropoda > Insecta > Diptera > Syrphidae > Portevinia > Portevinia maculata. Next base: position 101,720,398 of record OX454528.1, read on the forward strand.
TTTTATTCATTTATGGCTTCTTTTTTTTTATTATTTCCCTAAAAATGCAAGTGGTCATAAAAACATTATTTTTACAAGTAAAACTGAATTCTTAGCTACCTACATATCGTCGTTCCAAACACGAAGTTTCTTAAATTGTTTGCATTATTTTGTGTCTGTGTTAGAATTTTATAGGTTTTTTTTTTTTTTTTTTTTTTTTTTGTCGGGGTGTGTGAAACTTTCTGCACTGGAGCACTCAGACTCAATACTGGTCCATTGTACTACCAGGCAGACACACCACATTTTACTGTGGGAATTTACTCGTTTTTCTAAGAAAAACGAGAAGGCGCTTCAATGATAAGGAGCTTAGGTTTACAGCACTCACCATATCCGCACCAAAAACCTGCCACCTGACACGAGCAAAAGCAGGACAATCACAGAGGAAATGTTCCGCAGTGTCGTCGCTTTCTCCACAGGCTTCGCAGTTGGTGGTGTCGCTTAGGCCTAGCACCTTAAGGTGTTTGGCAAAAGCGTAGTGTCCCGTAAGAACGCCAGTAGTCTGTCTGCAGTCTTTTCTGTTGAGAGACAACAAGAATGCCGCGGATTTCCCACAGACGTCGGGGAGCATTTGCTTAGTCTGTCTGCACCCTGGAGAGTCATGCCAAAGGCGATTGTGTTCATAGGAAACCCAACCGTCAATGGAAGCCCTGAGCGAGGACTCAGGCGGACAGATCGCTGGTTCAGGTTGTTGCGGAATATTTTCACGCAACAAGTTTCACCTTCTGTCCTTCATTTCCCTCCCCGTACCCTTCTTCTATTGGGTGGCATCTGCGAGGTCATAGGACAGTGGAGGGCAACCAAGGTCCCATCAGCCATTGGGCCACTTTCCCCGAACCTCGAGGGTACCACCCCCACAGGTACCCAACCCCGTGAGTGGAGACAATTCGAGAAAGTGAGAGGTGGAAATGAGTAGCAGAGGCGGACCGCCGACCGGCAGATCGAGAGCCGGGGTAAAGTGCCCAACCTTCTTGCCACACACCAACTCGGCAGAATGGGCCCAACATTGTCTGCACACAAGTAACCGTGCGAGGCAGAAAGCAAGGCGGAGAGGTGAAGGGCCTTAGCCTGAGTGCCCTCCAATGACATGGAGAAGCAGCAGATAAGTGTGGGTGGACGGCCCACACATTTACATCTGCACCAGAACCACCACTGACACGGTGGGGTGTTAGTTTCGATGAGGGGGAAGAAGACGCTCTTCCTTTCTACTCCGTCGTAGGAGCACCGGAGGAGCAACAGAGGAGTGTAGGCGGACGGCCACGATAAAAAGACACTCCCGTAGAAGACATCACAACAATAATACCGACGCAAACACTGAAGAACACGAAGAAACACGAGACACAGATCCTGGTTGACACGATACACTACAACAACATAATCAATAAAAAGGCCAAGACGAAAAACCCTCGTAGAAGACATGGCCATACGAGCAAACCTGAAGAGAAACACGAGACACAGATCCTGGTTGACACTATATACTACAACAACATAATCAATAAAAAGAAGAAATCCTGTCCAACAAAACATATTGTAAGGAATGACCCGCGATTGGCAAGACCCTTACACCTTTTCTGAACAGGATTCCACCAGACAAGTTTAAAATCCGCGATTTTCTAAACTAATAATAACTCACTTGACTTTGTTTTGGAGTCTAAGAGGATTTTCTTATTTTACTCCACGCGCTGGGGGGGGTGAAATTGCAACACTGTCTTCAAATTTCTTCTCCTCCTGAGGTGGGTTAGGGTTGTTGGGACCCAGTCACGTCCTTTTTCCTTTTCATTTTCACCGATTTAAGGGTATTTTAATCCGCGTTGTAATTTATTATTGTTCTTATTGTTGTTTTTATTTCGCACTTGGGCAGAACTCAGACGAGAAATGTCAAACGTAGATTATATTCTGATGTGATAAGAAGATTGTTCCAGGTCGGTCAAACAGCTCAATAACCCGACTTTCCAGTGGTGGATCGTGGGTATAAGAGTGAATGGATTGAGTGGATGGAATAATAGCGAGGGGGTAACGTTCAGACTCACGCACACCTTGGCGAACACGCTCTGGTGCCGCTGAATGTGGTCTGCCGTTGGCTCGCTGAGCGACTGAAGGTAGTGGAATATGGCGGACAACCACCAACACATAGGTGAACGTCCATTGCACGCCATGAGTGGAATTCTACTACTAATGTGTGAATGAGGGTGTGAGAAATGAGAGTTGGCCGAATTGGAACAATGAAAGTTCTGGAAGGTCACTTCTTGGTTGACCAGCTAACGCGTTAGTCAGGTTTAGTTGAGAGAAGTTTTGTAGAAGTGCGAAATAAAAGCGAAAAAAAATTTAGTTAAAGTTGAAAAGTGGAAAAAAGGCTAAAGGAAAATTTTAGAGTTTGGAACGTGAGTTAAAGTGGAGGAATTACCTGGGGATAATAGCGAGGAACATCAGGAGGAGGATAAATCGAAGGACAGTTGAGTAGAGACAAAAGGACTAAGGAGTAGGACGCCGAAACAAAGATAAGTAGAGTGAATAGCAAGTAGTGAATAGTTCATAGTCGAGTGTGTTAGGAATCTGTCGTGTCATAGTCTGGTAGGGTCCTGAAACGATTTTCCCGTGAAAAGTCCGGGACACGCGACCCTTTCAACCATTTTTGGTACGCCGGGCGACGCCATAGCGGGTCACGCCGGTCACTTACCCTTCATTTGCCCTTCAGGCCGTAATACTTCGTCTGACCTTTTGTCATTGAGTCATTATTTTTTATTATTAACGTCAACGGAATAAAGTGACCAAGCTCCAACGGAGCTTTATAACGTGGTGCAAACTCTTTGTGTTTTCTCTTTTTTGGATTTTCTATTTTTTTTTCAGTGGTTCGGCCAGAAGGTTTCACAATTTTCCGTAAAATTGTGTGGCGCCCATCTTTTTGCGATTTCATCGTTCAGCAGCGTAAGCTAACGTTTCAGATTTTTTTTTGGTATTTTCTAAACGAACCCACCCCAGATTGAGCTACCGGGAAATAGCCTCTTTGTGGTTATTCTTGTTATCTCTAATCGCGGTTCGAGGTTATTTTTTTGTTGTGGCCTTAGTTTTTGCATTTCGGTATTTAGAATTAATTAGTTGGAATCGAATTCTTTCGGGTTATTTTTGTTGTCCGCGAAATAGAGTAGCAAGGTCCTGAGAAGTCCCTCTCTGAGCCTTGTCTAGCAAGTTCATCGGAGATCTCATTTCCCGTGATCCCGTTATGACCCGGGACCCAGACAAGTTTAAGTGAATTCAGCCTTCCGACCGAATTCAGCGATATCTTGCATTCACGTACTATTTTAGAGGTAGTTAAGGGTTTGAGTAAGGCCTTAAGCGCAGCCTGACTGTCGCTACAGACGCAGATACTTCGCCCCCTCCACCTGTTCCTCGTAACATAGTCCATGGCCATTAGGATAGCATAAGTCTCTGTTTGGAAGACGGACGCATATTTGCCTAACGGAAAGAAAAGTCTAACGTTATCGCTCTCCACGAAGACACCAGCACCAGATCCTTGATCGGTTTTGGAGCCATCCGTAAAGATTCGACTGCATTCCCTTCCAGGTTCAGAGTCCGGCCAGAGCCAGTCCTGGACGCGAGAAAAGTCTACCTCGTATTTGCGCTTTAGCCGAAGTTCCGGTGTCATCGCATCAGACGGCATATCCATAAGATAGGAGTCGAAGGACAACCGTTGCGCAAGTTCATCAAAACTCCAGTGCGAGTTATACCAAAAGCCACCTCTTGTAAGACGTGAGATAGCCTTGATTGAACATCCCATGATGTAAACATCAAGGGGCGGAAGGTTCAATAGTGCATCTAGGCCGGAGCCAGGCGTCCTGGGGAAGGCCCCCGTGCAGCCGAGACATACCTGCCTTTGGAGTTTGGCAAAAGCAGCAGTGACGTATTTACGTGAAAGCTTATTCCACCAAACAACCGATGCGTATGCTATAAATGGTCTTATCATGGCCGTATAAATCCATAGGACTCTTTTCGGTGATAAGCCCCATGTCTTGCCGAAAATGCCTTTGCACTGCCAGAAAACAGACAGCGCCTTGGCAGTCTTCAGCTCAACATGTTTGGACCAAAGAAGTTTGCTATCCAGGATGACTCCCAGATACTTTGCTTCATTGGAGAGTTGGATTGTGACGCCTTTTAGCACTGGCTGAGTCAACCCGACCAGCTTCCTCCTTCTCGTAAAGAGAACAACCTCAGTTTTAAGAGGATTGACCGAGAGCCCATTCCTAGTGCACCATTCGTCGATCACGTCAAGGGCCGCCTGCGCCTTGGCGCATACAATCGCTAGGCATGATCCAACAGAAAGCACGGCAACATCATCCGCGTACGCCTGAGCGTAAATATTAGAACTGTTGAGTGCGTTCAACAGAGAGTCGACCAGCATACACCACAGCAGTGGAGACAGGACGCCGCCTTGCGGGCAGCCTCTGTTTACCCCCGCCATAACATAGCGGCCACAATCCGCATCCGCAACCAACGTTCTATTCATTAGCATTGCTTTAATCCACAACACCAATGGTTCGTCTACTCCGTGTTGTCTGGCGGAGCTGCACATGCTATAGTATTTTATAGGTACTTAACTATTGTATTTTTAATTGTTTTAGTCCTTACTAACACCTGCACTAACTGATGAGCCTGTGAGAGCACTTTTAGTGCCGGCAATTTCTGCTCGTGATAGTTGCTTGCTTTAAGCACTCCACGACACAGAGCTGATAGTGTATAATAAAAAAAAAAAAAAGTGGCGTATGTGCAAAACTTAACTTCACAGTAGAGCCAAAACAAAAATTTACGAAATTTTATTTTCTTATGTTTTTTTTTTTTTCCTTTAATTGAAAACTTTCAACAAAGCTAACCATTATTTCGAGGAAGTGGTTATTATAATGTGTCAAAAATTCCAAAAGAAAAAATGCAGATACGCCACTTCGTGTTTGGAGCGACGATATAATAAATATTTTATGACATTCTTTGACTACCTCAAATTTAAAGAGTTAATATTTTGTTTATGATAAATCATGTAGTTTTCGTGATTTGTAAAAATCTATTAATTTCTAGATCAAGTACCTGTTGTGTAATCCTTTTTATTTAATGTAATAAAAATGTTAGGTACCTATACATGTGATTTCACATGCTTTTGGCGGGTTTTACCCTCTTTTTTACATAAAAACCCTCCACCTTTTTGATAAAAAAATCGGAATTTAATTCTTTTAAGAATTTTCTTTAGTCCTTTTTTGAAATATTTCTGCGAATCGGTGAATGATGGGTACATGAAACTTCTAGGATACACAAAAACTCGTTTTTCGGCTCTGGGTCCATCAAACAGGGCGAATTTTGGCAATGTTTGTTGAAATCCAAGCATATTTTTTACAGCTCGAAAAATGCCCGGCCAAAATTAAGACATTCTTCGAAGGTCCATTGGCAAAAGCGTTACTTATGTTTGTAAGCGATCAAGCGAAAATGTTTCAGGATATCATTTTGAAAATCGAAAGCAACGACGTATCAGCGGTCGAAGTAAGAGGCGCACTTAACGATTTCAGTGAAAAAATGGTAAATCGGAAGGAACAATCATTTCTGCCAGCAAGAATTCGTTCTAAAATAACAATTAAAACTAAATTGAGAGAGTGCGGTGAGAGCGCAGAAGACCGGATCGAAAGATTGCCGAAAATTGTTATGGTAAAATTGAAACTTTTTAAAACCAAAAATTGTTTTCTTTTTTAAATGATTTTTTAAATCTACATTATCAGCGAACGCAATCGAATATAATGTCCAAATGGAAGAAGTATTTTGATGTCGTAAAATCATTCGATTGGACATTGCTATGTAATTGCCCTGAATGGAGAGATGTCGAAGGAGTGAATTAGTGAATTAGCTGAAAAGGGATATTTCAACATTGACAAAAGTAATGGGCTTTTTGATCAAACTAATTACGTACGAACGTATGTCACCGTGGAAAAAAAAGAGTGGACACAGAAGCAGACAAATTGTGATCAGCATTGGATTGAGGTATTTCAGTACTTCAGGAATTTCCCACACAACGAGATTAAGACACTCATTTCATACATTTTCTGTGTTCCTGGCAGCGACGGTTGAACGAATTTTACTCTAATGAATAAAATTTGGTCATGAGAGAAAACTCAACTGAATGTTGGAACTATCGAATCTGTTCTCTACGTTAAATATAATATCGACAGTAGTTGTATCGATTTTTATAAAACACTAAAATCACATCCAGACATTGGCCCAAGTATCTTCTGTGCAGAGGTATGAACGTTTGCCGATTCCGCAGTTGCCAGCCGATGATGATTCCGATTCATCGAATATGGCTGCAATGTACTCCGATTCCGATTCCGAGGAACAATAAAAGAATCAAAACCAGATAGCTCTGACGAATATTGAATTCCATTTATCTAATATAATATCCAGGTAGACCGCACTTAACACGGGGGTTACGTTCCTGATAAATGCCGTGCTAAACGAAATCGTGTTAAACGATACAAGAAACTAGTGCAAAAAGAGTGGTTACGTCCCATGATTTCAGAAAACCGCCAGAATTTTTGTCCAAATATGTTTTATTCGAAGTTCTATAATTATTAAAGATGAAAAAAAAATTTGTCATCAAGTACGTACCGAGCGAGCTTCGTCCACACAAAAAAGGAACTGAGTAAATTGGACTGAAACCGGTTCCCACACCACCATCCGAATTCTATATGTAAATTGGGGAAGTCCCTTTTTAGATGTATGTTCCTATAAAAACAGCTGATACCCGTCTACAGGCCAGAAAAATATGTATACGTGTGACATTTTTGCGAACCAGACAGCATGCTAAAAAAAATTGTGTCCGCACACCGTGTTAGAGCGAGGCTTTCTTCGTGTTAAACGAAAATATGCCGCAAAATGTGAGACATGTTAGAACGAGGCCGTGCTGTTAGAAGTACGTGTTAAGTGAGGTCTACCTGTACATGTAATAAGAATTAATTTTACATGAATCTGTGCAGTGTAAAAGTATTTTTTACAAAATTGTATTAGATTTTACGTGACAATACGTGAAATAAACTGTTTTCTATTATTTTGCACTAAATATTTCAGGTCAGAATATACTTTTGAGAAACCCGCTAAACCCGCCAAAACACGCCCGCTTTCAGCTTCAAAAAACCCGCCGCTTTTTGCCAAAAAATAAATGGTCACGTTAGTTATACACCAAAGATCAAACCCGTAATTGATAAGTCATGGACACTACTTGTATTTTAACAAACAAATTAGTTTCAAAGAATTTAAAAATGGAAATTTCCTACAATGATCTAGTTGAATTTTTTTTCGATAAAAAGCATGGTTAGGTTAGGTTGATGTGGCTGTTAGCAAAAAGCCAACACACTTAGACCAATGAGGTCCGTTGTGATGCCACATGGATCGGGAGTTTCGACCCCTACTCGCTAAAAACCATTTGGAGCTTCTAATGAAGCGCGATAGACTTCTAACATCTGTATTAGCTAAGTCACTGAGTTCGTTGACGAAGAAGGCTCCTAGGTAGAGATTTCTTTTATGGGAGAGTGCAGGACATGTGCAGAGGAGATGAGACATAGTCTCCTCCTTCTCCTCATCCCTGCAGCTTCTGCAGAAGTCGTTTGAGTAAACGCCAAGCCTTGATGCGTGCCTGCCTATTAGACAGTGTCCTGTGATGACACCTATGACAGAGCCAATGTGCAGTCTGTTGAGTGAGATCAAACTCAAAGAGCGTCGCAGATCCAGCTTTGGGCAGATTTGCTTAGTCGCTAGACATGTATCACTACCTGTCCACCTGAGGTTTGTACTCTCGACTGCGGATAGCTTGAACATAAGTTTGCAAGTAGCGATGGGCGTACCTAAAAAACCTTTCTCAGGTAGAAGAGGTAATGTGGTTCCGTTTTTGGCGAGTTCGTCTGCCCTACAATTCCCTGGGATGTCTCTATGCCCAGGCACCCAACAAAGGTGAATATTGAACTGCTCTGCCATCTCTTGCAGAGATGAACGGCAGTCTAAGGCTACGATGGAATTGTGAGAGACTGAGTCCAGGGATTTTAGCGCGGCTTGACTATCCGAGAAAATGCAGATATCCTTAGCGGATATCACATTTCTCTTCAGCCACGACAGGACTTCCTTAATCGCCATGATTTCCGCCTGGAACACGCTACAATGATCCGGAAGACGGAAGGAGAGACTGATATTTAGTCATTCTGAGTAAACACCCCCACCTACCCCCTCGCTAGTTTTTGATCCGTCGGTGTAAAAGTGGATCGATTTAACTTCCGTGCAACCAGCATCCTCCCAGAATGATCTGGTGGGGATAGTGATTTGGAACTTCTTTTCGAACTGTAGTTGGGGTGTGGTGTAGTCGATGTTTCTAGGTACGGACCCAAGTGAGTCCAAAATGATAGAGTGGCCAATGTTCGAATTGATCCACTGTGAGGTGGCTTTTAGGCGGACAGCGGAGCCATCTGCCTGCTAAAAATATCCAGGGGTGTCAGATGCAGTAAGATGTCCAGTGCGGCGGAGGGGGTCGTACGGAGTGCTCCGCTGATACACAGACAAGCTGTACGTTGCACCTTGCTTAGCTTATCTCGGTTTACCGCTTTATCAAGAGCAGTCCACCAGACAACCGCCCCGTATGTCAGAATCGGTCTCACTACCGAAACGTATAGCCAGTGAGATATGCGGGGCTGTAGGCCCCACTTATTACCGATGGCTTTTTTGCAAGAGAAAAGTGCTACTGTCGCTTTTTTTACTCTTTCTTGTAAGTTGGGTTTCCAGCTTAACTTCCTATCGAGGATAAGACCCAGGAATTTGGCTTCATCGGAAAATGTTAAGCTCGTACCGTTAATGGAAGGAGGATCGATGTGAGGGATTTTATATTTCCTGGAGAAGAGGACAAGTTCGGTTTTATGAGGGTTAACCCCCAACCCACATCTTCTTGCCCAACTTGTCAGCTTATTGAGAGCATTTTGAAGTAGCTCTTTTAGGGTGTTGAGGTATTTCCCTGAGACGGCAATAGCAACGTCATCCGCATAGGCATAAAAAGCATACGGAAGAAGAATTCATCACAGTTGTAAAAAATAAATATAACCTTTCAGCTAACAATTGTTTACTTGAAGGAATAGCTAAATTCGATAAAAACTTGTAATCATTTTATTTAAACGCTATGTCAAAATGGAATGCAGCCAATAGAACGAAACTCGTATTTTTAAAGAAAAATGATTGTTGTTTTTTTTGCATTGCTTTTGAAAGGACAGATGAAGCGGATAATTTACCAAGTACATCAAATAATTCTAGAGGAAGGCCACGGAAATTTATAACGGAGTGCTCCTCCTTTTCCAAGAAACAAAAAATCATCAATGCTAGTGAAGACATCACCACTGAAAATCTTTCAACAGCCTTTTTTTTTTTTTTTTTTTTGTAAAAAAAGGAAATCCAAATCCCAGAGCACTCAGACTCGGTCCATTGTACTACCAGGCAGAAATCCTCCTTTTGCTATAGAGGCATGTGAATGGGTGGCGTATGTTGTTGTTCCCCATGGGGATTGAACCTGCACCGCATGTGTAACAAGCCAACACACTAACCTCTACACCGTCGCCAGCTTCAACAGCCTTAGTTATAAAGTATAATAAGGAATATGAGAAGCGTAAGGCCGATAAAACCAAGGCAGTATCAGTAGAAACTTTTAAAGTCGCCAATGATAGCGTATATAGGTAGGAATTATACAAAGCCATGTCAAGTTTTGGCATCCCCGCCAAACTTGTCCGTTTGTGCAGGATGACGATGGAGACATCTCGCTGCTCCGTCAAAGTCGGCAAGAACACCACCGAACCATTTGATGTCGAAAAAGGTTTGAGACAAGGCGACGAGCTATCCTGTACTTTCTTTAACATCGTTCTTGAAGCTATTGTACGGAACTCACAAGCCAACACCAGAGGTACAATTTTTCAAAAGTCCGTTCAACTAGTTGCCTACATGCTGATGACATTGACATTATTGGGAGAACGCGGCGAGCTGTCAGTGGGGCATTTGCATCGAAACGGAGGCGGCGAAGATGGGTCTGGCTGTTAATGAGGACAAAACGAAGTATATGCTGTCAACGAGAAAGGACTCTCAACATCGGCGAATCGGACGAAACGTCACCATGGACAGATACAACTTCGATGTAGTTAAAGACTTTGTCTACCTGGCACTATGCTGTCAACGAAAAAGGGCTCTCAACATCGGCGAATCGGACGAAACGTCACCATGGACAGATACAACTTCGAAGTAGTTAAAGACTTTGTCTACCTGGGCTCCAATATCACTTCGCAAAATGACATCGGCGCAGAGATTAAGCGAAGAATCACTCTTGCCAATCACTGTTTCTTCGGGCTAAGAAGGCATCTAGGAAGTAAAGCCCTCTCTCATTGAGAGAGAGAGAGAGATATTGTATAAGACCTTAATCATCCCGGTATGGTGCAGAAGCATGGAACCTGTCAAAAGCGGGTGAAAACCTTCTGGGATGCTTTGAGAAAAATTCTTCGAGTGATATTCGGTCCAGTTTGTGACGATGGAGTGTGGAGAAGAAGATTCAACGACGAAATATAAGGGCTATACAGCGACGCTGACTAGGTTAAAAAGCTAAAAATACAACGGCTTAGATGGCTGGGACACGTGGAGCGTATGGACAACAACGCACCAGCCCGACGAGTCTGCGAATCCACCCCTGAGGTCAACGCAGCAGAGGAAGACCCCACATTAAGTGGCGCTAACGAGGGACCGATCTGGTTGGAGGGACTTGTTGGTTAAGGAGACCGTGATACATCCCGGACTGTAAGCGCCACCAAAAGTAAAGTAAAGTATCAGGAGCAAGTCTTAAAACTTAAAAGGATTAGAGAAAGCATGCGCACTCCTGAAAGAGATCCTATCAAGTATGAAAGTGCAAACGCCTTAGCCTTGTTTATGGATCTGGCACTAACAAAAGAAAAGTATGGAATTTTAAGAAATTCCTTAATGAGAAACAACGTAAATGTTCTCCCATCTCATAAGACCATAACACTCACGAAAAAAGGATCAGTTCCAGATAATTGTGAAGTAACAGAAACATCTACCAGAGTCAGCCTTCAAGACACCTTGGATCATACAACAACAAGAATTTTGGAAACCAAAAGTGAACAGGAATTAATTGAACTTCCAATAAGTCTGACGTTACAAAGCAAGTGGGGCTGTCATGGATCATCTTTCAAGATCCCTTCCACCGCTGAAGCTGGAAGCTATTACAAAAAGAGTCTACCACGTAGAAACCAGCTTTCCTAAGGGCAACGAAACAGACTAAGGATTGAAGGACAATATTAAAAGAAAAAAATCGGCCTGCAGACCCGGTAACCCGACATTTGGAGAGAAAAGATAATACCATCCTCAAGAGCTGTGAGGTCGCTTTGTTTGCTGGTATTGCACTAAAATATCTAAATATCGAGATAAACGCCGTACAAAATTGAATCTCTTTAACTGTAATTAAACACACCTTACACAGACTCACCACAGTTTAAAACATCAATTAGGTTTCCCTAATTAAAAAATTTAAATAAATATTTGGACATATAATTAATCTATCTTCGGCGGCTGCCAATTGTGTCATTGTGAACAACTTTTGGAATCTGTTACCCAAAATTATCTAAAGCTTTTTGGTTCCATACATTAATCACTTTCCGTTAAACTTGGCTTAGTTTTTGGGGGAGGTGTAGCAAAGAAGTGGATGCCAAGGCCCTCGAAACGGCGGTGGCAAAAGGTGAAAAATAATTCTCATCAATCAAAAGGGGTTTTACTTTTAATACAGCTTACAGCATTAAAGATTGCATCACCATAATTGTAGTAAGGGCATCTGTGCCATGAGGCCCGCAGTTAGCATAGCAAAATCAAAAGTCCTAATATCTTTTATAGAAACCATATCCGGGAATACTAACCAGACGTTTCATCATTGATAACATGAATTGACATCATACCTAATGACTGATGTATGTTTCTTGGTTATACATCTTACCATGCAAAGGTGCTAGGATCTTCAATAACTTGGGCGATAGAAAGTCGGCTATAAATGGATGGCAGATTGTTGCAAGTCTTGCTCTCTCAGAGAAGATTGCCAGTCATGCTGGTAAACAATAAGTAATTTCAGAATCCAAAACCGTTTAAAAAGTTATTAGGTAATAAATTTAAAGTTGTCACCGCCCTTAAGGAAGAAAAAGAGGCACAAAAGACACATACATGAATACGACCTAGCCTCCCTGAACATTTAGTGCGACTGCGAGCTGCAAATTTGTAGAAGCTTCTCCCGACAATTAATACTCTTGAATGTTTGCCAGACTTTTGCAAAAGGTGGGGCAGTTGAAAAAACGCCTTGATCGGTAGTTCAAGGCACTAACCACTGACTCACAGCGCCCACACAATGGTGATTATCCTTCAGTTATGCATTTGTTGGTAGCCTAAAATCATATGAAAGGCAACACATTAGTGGTGAAAAATATCGAACCCAAGCTGCGAAACATTGGCATATTTATTCAGTAGATGGTCACTAATGAATTGTTGAATGATTAAGAATACTTATGAATACTTGAATAATTATAAATACTTATGAATACTTATGAATGAATAATAATGAATATTTATGAATACTTGAATGATTATTTGAAAATCTTTTGATTATTCATAGACAGGAGTAATGGAAGAGGATCTATACGACAGTTCTCTGTGTCGATTTCAAACTCTGATAGTAGCTTATTAATCATTCAATCGACAATCAATCGAATGATTACCGATAATCACTTGAATAATTACTTGTTCGTCATGAATAGACGAATAGAAGGTGATGTGGATCGTTGTGAAACGTATCATTGTTGTAATTTGTGGTATGCACTATAAAGAAGGAAGTATCTATTTAGTTCATAGAATAGTCATTTGAATGATTATTCGTTAGTCATGACTCATGGACACTGTTTAGTATTCGTTAGCTATACTATCGACTGAATTTTGATAGTGCGAGATATTGGTACACTCGTTCGGCTTCATTGCAGGCAAGCATGATTCAATAAGAGGTTCTATTGTTGGAGTCCATTACTATAATAATAACGAGTTTAAGGCATTCATTCAGTAGATGAAACTAAGAAATGATTCAACTGTTGCATGACTGATGAGTTGTTAGTGATGTGTGTTTTTACGGGGAGGTAGGAAGGGAGGTAGAAGTGGCTGCCTGGTGTTACATCAATAAGAATGTTTTGCCGAGTGTGCGATGTCTAGTTCAAGCTAGGGCCGGGATTTCGCAGAGGAGATGGTGAAGGGTTTGCTTCTCAGTAGATGTTTGCAACTGCGGCAGTGTGGGTTGAAAGGGATGCCCAACTTTATAACGTGGGTGCCGACAGGCCAATGTCCAGTGCTGATTGCCACAATTCTGGCAATCTCCTGTCGGGATTCTTTTGTTAGATCGTGAGTACAATTTTTATTGAGGCAGGGCTCTATCTTCCTGGATATGACGCCTCTTTTTAGGTCGCTCCATCTATAGTTCAAACGTGAAAGGTAGTACTCTGATATTTTTCCGTTGACAGTTTCTATGGGAGGACAAACTGTCTCTGTAAGGGTAGAGCCGTGCCTTGCCAGCAAAACGGATTTTTCATTCCCCTCTATGTTATAATGGAACCTAGAGTAGAGTGATGTTGAAGTGGTCACTTAGACAAGTGATTGGGTCTTTACACTATGCGACTAAATTGGATGATATGGAGTGTGAGTCGAGAGCTTTTATAACTGCCTGGCTATCAATAAAGGTGTCAACACCTCTCTTGGTTATGGGGAAAAATGTGAGTATCCTACATGCTTCGGAATGATTTGGATATGTTGATTTCTACTGATAACAAATCCGCGCCGACTCCGCATTTTTTTCGAATTGGTAAAAATCGCTACCTTGTGGTTCGTTGGGAACGCTTAATTGTTCCGTTCTATTCTGGATTTGAAATAGACTTGAGTGGCTTTGTTAATGTTGTGTTAGGGCGCGTTCTCAATGACAGTCGCAGCAAAGCCCCCGGGTAGCAGGTCAAGCACCTTCCTGTAACAGTAGGGCTTAGATGACCAGAACCCAGATTCCCTGAGCCTAACTGTGCTTACGCCCCTTGGGGCATTCTCCTTTTTACAGTCTTGTCTGCAATGGTGTTACACCTTTGGACCTGAATTATTCTGTTTTGGAGCATGGATATAATCCATCTGATATCAAAACCCTCTACACCTGCCGTGGTGAGAGATTCTTGAATAGATTCAGTAAGGACGTTTTTGAAGGCGCCTCCAATGTCTAAGAAGGTAGCTAGGGTGTACTGTTTGCAGTGTATAGATCTATAGATCGTCTGCGCAAGTGCTCCAACAAATTAGCCAGCTGCATTCCACCCTTAGAACATTTCAACCCCAATACCAGCCATGCCAGGATTGGGCATCAGTTCACCATTAAGCCTATTTTCGGACGTACGGCGAAATACAAAAAATCCTTCCTTAGTCGTTCAACACGAATGTGGAACCCTCTTCTCTGGACTGTTTTTTTCTAAAAATTATTAAAACTTACTTACTAAACGAGCTCCCTACCCATTAAGAGCCTCTGCCTGAGACACTGTAGCCTTCTATCCTCTGCGATCCCGAGCACTATTCTCACAGTTCTCCAGACCAAGCGCACTGGCATCCTTGATGGCTTGGTCTTTGAAACGCAGGTTCGGTCTTCCTTGCCTTCTAGAATCAGAGGGCTGAGAGTCGAAGGTCCTCTTGACTGGAACATTGTTGTTCTTTCGCTCAAAGTGGCCAAGCCAATGTAGTCGACGTGATTTAACTTGTTGGACTACATCCCCATCTCGGCACAGCACATAGAGTTCGCGGTTGTACCTATCTTCTAATCCGTTCGCCCTCCTCGCACACAGGACCTGTTTTCTTTCAAAAGAACCCAGTATTGACTCCCCTGCTCCATTTATCGTCCGGCAATCAGTAAAATAAAGCAGGACCGGCAGGATTAGGGTTCTATAGAGCATGCACTTTGTCTTTCGAGTGAGAAGTTGCGAATGCATTAGTTTTGCCAAAGCAAACAAACCAGCAGCCGTTTCTTTAGTTAATTCTCCGTCGGATCGAAACTAAAGTGTCATCCGTGGAGTTAATGTTTACTCCTAGGTAGATGAACTCCTTAACTACCTCGAAGTTCTGCTATCAACAGTGACGTTTTGTCCTGGGAGTTGAACAGAAGGTGGTTTGGTTGTTGAGAGCATGTCCTCATTTGTCCTCATTTACTTCAAGACCCATTATTATTTAAGAAATATTTATAACCAACCAACTATATATAAACTGTAAACATATTTACATCATAAGGATACTAAAAATCAATTTAGTGAGTGTTAATTATAAAAAAAAAAATTGATTGGCCTTTGAAAAGTATTGATCCGAAACCGAGAGGTCTGGCAATGCTTTTTGAGGTCAAACCGGTGAACCCCATAAGCGAACGCTACAGGCGGATGGCTCCTTTAATTATGATCCTAACTTTGCTGTTCAGGATGAAGAAGAAGCACAATATTTTACACATTACGAACCCACAGTGTTCTAATAGCATCTTAAATGACTACAGGAGAGAGTAGAGTTCTTAAGTAGCTGGAAAAAAAAAGTTGTTGACGTCTTCATTTCAACCAGACATTTTAGCAATCATGATACCTCAATCATTGTTCAATCTTCCAAATTTCAATGTCAAGTCAGACAGTGAGTTCGAAAACAACTGTACGCCAACACAGTCTTCCAATTGCAACACGAAAATTTGGGGGTGGAAGTTTGACTGACAGTCGAAAACCCCTGTCACTCGTCGTCATTCAGAATGATGTGACACCCCAGCCCCCGTTTTTCCTGACATAATGTTTCCAAACTCAAATAACAATCCAAAGTGGATTGTCACACAACCCCTTTTCCAAATTCACAAATCTTTATCGTTATTTGCCGAACACGTAACCGAGCCACTCACAACTCATTCCCGAAATCACTTTAACTCCGGAATGTAATTCGGTGGAATAATTTCTACCAGGACTATAATTTTGACGACTAAATTGCATGTAATCTAGGAAATGCAACCGGTACGAACTGCGAGTCCGTGCAACCCTTATTTGGTTTGGTTGGTTGGTTTTTTTATATGTCATTAACCGGAATCGGCTATGTGTAGCGGAATGACAGGTGATGTAACGAAAACGAATGCATACTTATGTCAAAGTTAGCTTCAAATGTCGTTGCTCTCTGGTGATGGTGGGGTGAACGGTTGGCGGATGTTATTTTCAAGGGTTGCAGCTGAGAAAACACTGAAACACCCATATCCACCCGAAACGGAGACGCACGACACTCGTTGCATGTTTACCGTAAATTGGCGGTTTTGTGAACGCGAACAGTATCACTGTCCTGGATGCATGGCAGTATACCTAGACCTACCTTTGGTATTCCGGACATAAGTGGCATTCAAAGTATCTAGTGGTTCCTGATTTTCATTGAACGAATGAATGGCTGAGGTTGTTGTGATTTGTGAAGTGAATGAGAAGATCGTCGGAACTAAGGGAGTTAAGTGAAAGGAGTTCCGGAATATTATATGGAAGGACTAGAAAATCGAATAAGTGATGGGATTATTGTGAAGAGAGTAAAAGGGGAGCTCATTGAAAAAGAACTTCGAAAGAAATTACTAGTAACAAGAAAGAAACTTTTTTATTCGTTAGTCATGCATGGTGGCAAATTCATTCACACCCGATGATTAGTCATTATTGATGGATTTATGAGCAGAAAGTGAGATGAAATATTGTGCTAAAATTTAATGGAAGCTATAGACAAAAAGTATGTTGGCGTAATTCTGGACAGATAATTGAATTGGATCTCAACGTAGAGGAAAAAATAAAGGGGGCTTTTGTTATTGCGGCAAATTGGCAAGACTTGGGGCTTAAAAGCCCCAGTTGCAGTTGTGGTGAGACCCATACTAATATATTCGCAAAATAAGCGGTGCTGCGAAGAACGGCAACCATAGCCATTACTGGTACACTCCGTACCACTGATTTTCATTTCATTAATTAATTCATTTTGTTTGCAGCATAATACTACAAGAAAATAATTCTTAAAATTAAGTAACGAATTTTGTATTAATTACAGATAATGAATTATAAAAGGAAGGTTTTAAAGATTTTATGTTTTTTACATCTTTTGTAAACGAGATTACAAGGTCAGTCTCTAGTAAGCGTATTGATCATGTCTTCGGTCGTTTTACGAAAATCCCATTAAGTCACTGTGTTGGCATCAACTTCGCAAATAACTGATCACAGCATGACAGGTATTTTATTTAAAGGTTTTTCTGTCAGGAAACGCCCTTATCATAGTTCTTCATATCCTGTAGCAACAACAACAGGTATGAAGTACTTAATAATCTACTGCGTTTTGAAAATTGGGATGAGGTATATGCCGAGGATAATGGTTCTAAAGCCTATGACTCGTTTTTGAACATTCTCCAACATTACATTAAAATTTCTAGTTTCGCATCTATCAAAAATAATTCGCGGACAAGATTAAAACCCTGGGTAAACACTTCTATTTTGAATAAAATAAAAATGAAAAACAAAATCCGCAAATTGTGCTATCGACATCCACTTAACTCTAACTTAAAACATAGGGGCATATTGTTCAGGCCAAGGTTAGGTTAGGTTTATGTGGCTGTCGGCAGAAGCCGACACACTTAGACCAATTTAGGTCCATTGTGATACCACGTATATTATCTACCTCAACTCTGTAGATGGGACTGGCCAACGACACGCGGTTGTTCTCAAGCGGTCCCCCATCTACGTACTACGTTCAGGCCAAAGTTGCCAATATTTTGATGGAGATGTGAGATGTCTATATTACGAAAAGACTTGTAAGAAATTGTCTTACCATTATTAGAACCACTCATATTAAACTTAAACGAACAAAATAGGAGGTCATGGATGAAATCGGACGTAAGCCGAACTTGATCGCTTTTATTCGTTGCTTTGAACTCGTTAGAAACATATCAATCAGCGACGGGTTTCGAACTGACTCCGTTACAAAACCAAACAGAATTGCAGTCTACAAAGGTGGGTCCCAAACAATGGAATTAAGTGGCTCTGGCACTTTCTCTGCCGATCCTGACCTGTGAGACTTCCGGATATAAGCAGTGTTTTGCAATCGGAAATTCTGGCGGCTTTAAATGTGGCAAAATTAGTCCTGGAAGGTATATCACCATCAACATCGATAGTCAGGATGCCCTCAAGGCACTGGAATCTGATTAAATCAGTTCTCAAATGGTCAGGAGATGTTGCACAATGCTTAAGGCATTATGAAGGTAAAACCGGCGCAGGGGCATAAGTCCCTAAACCGAAGTAGACTGTGGTGGGTACTATGACACTGCCATGCCGTACAGAAGGTGGCACACTGGCTGATGAGCGGCAAGAATGGGAGAAGATTTAGGCTATCCCTTTCCGAATACAAAGTATCAAAAAACCTAAGGCCAACGCGTGGTGTCACTCAAGCTGCAAAGAGGCTATCAGGTTAAAAGAGGTAAGCATTTGAGCATATAAGGGCAACCCATCTGAGGAAAACCGGAAAAAGTTTAAAGGAGCCAGAAATGACTGCAATGCCCTTATTAACCGTGTCAAATTCTCCTACGACCAAAAGCTGCGGCAAAAAATACTACTAAGTTTCACGGGTAGTAAAAGCTTTCGGTCGTTTGTTAAACATCAAGAATTCGGAATCGTCATCCAGCCCGACACTCGTTTACAATGATATTCCAGCTGTCAGCTCTTAAGATAAAAACAATCTGCTTGCTGCTCACTTTGCAGCTAGCTCAACGCTCCCTGATCTCGCTTTATCTCCCCCCCTACTCGAGCGCGTAGAAAACTCCACGGTACCAATCCATCGCACTCATACAGTGGCAAGAGTACTTAGAGATCTTGACATACACAAATGCGCTGGTCCAGATGGTATTTCCCCAATCGTTCTGAAGAGGTGGTGTTCTCCTAAGCTGGCAAAACCACTGTGGAAGCTTTTCTATCTGCCCTTTTCTTCAGGGCTCTTTCCGAGAAGATGGAAAACAGCATTTGTAAAGCCTGTCCCAAAAAAGGGGAATCTTCTTCTCCCTCTTCCTACCGAACAATTGCACTTACGTCCCTTCCTTCCAATGTCATGGAAACGCTGATTAACCGTCAGCTAATGAAATATCTTGAATCCCGGAAACTTCTTAAGGACCTGCAGTATGGTTTTCGCAGCAACAGGTCCACTCGTTATTTGATGACTTATCTAACCGAAAAGCTGAACCAATCACTTCACCAGAGTGATGGAAGTAAGATCGTTCCGCTTGATATTTCAAATGCATTTGACAGAGTCTGGCACCTAGCTCTCTTGTCGAAAATGCGTGCATTTGGAATCGATGATACTCTTCTTCAATGGATTAGAAAATACCTTTCCGTTCAATTCAAGTTGTTTTGGACGGTTACAAGTCCGCAACTCACCAAACAAATGCTGATGTTCCCCCAAGGTTCCGTTTTGTCCCCGACCCTTTTCCTCATTTTTACAAGGCGTTTATTCGCCCCAAACTTGAGTACCACGCTCGAAAACGTACGTCGCTTCATATGATCAAGTGGCTTTAGTTCTTGAGTTAGCTTGATCTTGTTAGGGTGTAGGCCAAGATCCTCACACAAAATTCGCCATAATGTGGTCTGGGAGAAGCCCAAATCTTGAGAACGCCGTGAAATTGACTGATTTCGCTGCGGACGCCTCTAAGGCAGCAATATTCCCCAAACTTCGGGCAAAACGTAGTCTCACTGGCAAGGCAACATCAAGCACCGAATATTCTGACTCAAATTTGTTCACTAAACTATGAATTACTTGTCTACTGGGACGAGAATTACGACCGAAAATTGGCGTTAACGCTCTTAAAGTTGCGACCACCGACTCGGAACTTCGGTAGTAAATTTTATTTATTTGTAAATGTTGTTCCTTCGTGTACTTCACAATAATGAAAATGTTGATTTTACTGAATATTTTGACATTGACAGTTTAGTAATCGGTTTAAGGGTGCGTTCACACTGAAAGTTTGAAGTTGTCAAGTTTTTTTTTTTTTTTTTTTTTTTATAATTTGCTTACGCTAAAGGGATTTTTTTTCTGTTGTTACAGTACCCTTATAATGCTAAGAACACAGTGTAAGCTACTTGGTATTAGAAAGAATAGAGAGATAGGAAATAAGTGTTTGGGTGCAGTTGTAGCGTTTTTCTCCACGGGTGGTGTTACTTAGGGAGATTACGATTTCATGTATTCGGTATAAAGTAATGGACTGGGCCGGGATTCGAACGCACGACCTTCCATTCCGTAAGCGAATACACTACTACTGCACCATTCCCACCCGCAAAGTTGCTAATGAAAGACACTTTACTTTCCAAAGAGGACAATTGCAACATTATCCGAAAAGGCGAATACCCGGCAGCCCTCCCCTTACAGGAATATCAGTAGTAGACGTTATAAGAACCAGCTCAAAATATGTCCTTAGGCAAACAATATTTTCAGGCCACGATGGGCTTCAGTAAAAAAAAATGCCTTACTCTAATGACTGCGTGGAAGAATTTTACAAGCACTAGTTCCGTAAGTCATAAAACCGCCTTTAAAAAGACTAGTTTCGATAATTTCCGGGAGTAAATTAGAAAAGCTTCATAACGAGTAGCTTGAAAAAGTCCAAAGTATAAAAAAGAATACATCAGAGAAATTATGGCCTTAGCTGGGAATAAGCTAAGCAAACCCAGGTTGACTTTTTTTTTTTTTTATAAAAAAGGAAATCCAAATCCTAGAGCACTCAGACTCGGTAACGGTCCATTGTACTACCAGGCAGAAATCCTTCTTTTGGTGTACAGACATGTAAATGGGTGGCGTATGTTGTTGTTCCCCATGGGGATTGAACCTGCACCGCACGGGTCACAAGCCAACACACTAACCTCTACACCGTCGCCACCCTACCCAGGTTGACTAGTAGGGATGCAATGAAGTGGGAGGCTTACGACCCCTCTATTTCAGATCATACCTAAATTCGTCGTTAAAGACGATTACTCCCTTCTGGGAGTAAAATAGATATCTACAAACAACCCTTATCTAACATTGAGATTATATTTGATGATTATGATAATACCACCAACAGTATATGTATTTTAGGTGATTTCAATGTCGGAGACATTGTTTGGTATTTGTTTGTGTCAGATAAGCTCAATTCTAAATTCACAAAACCGAATACTTGATCTTGTTTTTTTCTATCTGCTGTGACGAGATTAGGGCAAATACTTTTGAAGCCCCATATTCTTTGTTAAACAATTCTATTTATCATAATGAGACTTCGATTGAAATTGAAGTGTACGCTTTTTTAGAAACTGGCAGTAATCTGGTTAAAACGTTAAATTTTTTGAAAACTGATTTTTATGGTTTGAATGATTACCTTCATAGCATAGATTGGAACAGTAATCTGAGACACTTGTCCCTTCAGGAATCATATACATAATTACTTCAAGTCTGTACTATTTAATGGATTTAACACTTTTATCCCATATAGGTCGAAGAAGAATTTATCTAAGCCTTCATGGTACAATAGAAGGCTCTCACACCTTAAGAAACTTAAAAACAAGGCCCACAAAAATTTCAAAATTTCCAGTAGTCCTGTAGATTATGTACATTTTGACAAACTGCGTAAGGACTTTCTTGCCTTGAGCATATTTTTACAGACAAATTAATGTGCACAAGCAATTTTCAATCCCCTCCATAAAATGTTTAACATGTCGCTGTCCTGCGGTATTTTTCATGAAGAATGGAAATCATCTTTTCTTATTCCAATTTTTAAATCTGGATCTAAGAACGATATTGAAAATTACAGAGGAATTTGCAAATTACCCGCTTTGCCAAAGCTTTTCGAAAGTATGGTTAAATCAAAATTGGAATTTTCTGTTAAGGAATTTTTTTTTGTGAAAAACAGCATGGCTTCGTCACTGGTAGGTCCACTACAACCAATTTAGCGTGCTTCTCTCATTATGTCATCAATGCTATCGAAGATGGTTATCAGGTCGACTGTGCTTATACTGACTTCAGTAAGACATTCGACTCCATCAATCATCATATTTTGCTACAAAACCTTGAATGTTTTGGATTTCTCTCAGCAATGCTCAATTGGATAGCATCTTATTTAATTTGCAGGATTCAAAGAGTGCAAATTGATTAGTTACTTTTCACGATCGTTTGTTTGCAGCTCTGAAGTA
Source organism: Portevinia maculata (assembly GCA_949715645.1). NCBI lineage: Eukaryota > Metazoa > Arthropoda > Insecta > Diptera > Syrphidae > Portevinia > Portevinia maculata. Next base: position 101,742,744 of record OX454528.1, read on the forward strand.
CCTCAAGGTAATCATTTGGGTTCGCTCCTCTTTATAACTTTTATCAACGACATATAGTGTGCATTAAAATATTGCCATTGCTTGATGTATGCAGATGACTTAAAGCTGTTCCTTAGAATCAAAACTTCACTCGACTGCGAGCTTTTACAATACGATCTAAGAAACCTATCGGTTTGGTGCGTCAACAATTGTCTACACCTGAATATTAGAAAATGCTGTATAATACATGCTATCAACAAACAAACAAACATCTGTCCACCGCCTAGGACAAAACGTAACTATTGATAGCAACAATTTCGAGGTAGTTAAGGGGTTCATCTACCTCGGAGTAAGCATGAACTCCACGAATGACACCTTAGTGGAGATCCGGCCAAGAATTACCCTAGGAAACCGCTGCTACTTCGGTTTGGCATAACAACTGGGTTCAAAACTCCTAACTCGGAGGACGAAATGTATGCTTTAAAAAACCCTTATCCTGCCAGTTCTGCTTTATGGCGACGAGTGTTGGACGATAAGCAGGAAAGGAGAGCTGATACTGGGCTCCTTCGAAAGAAAAATTCTTCGGCGGATTTGTGGTCTCATCTGCGAGTAGGACGAATGGAGGAGAAGATACAACCGCGAACTCTATGAGCTGTACCAAGATGTGGATGTAGTCCAAAAAGCCAAAATACGGCCACATCGAGCGAATGGACAATAATGCTCCAGCTAAGAGGATCTTCGAATCCCAGCCCCCAGGTTCGAAAAGGCAAGGAAGACCAAACCTCAGTTTCAAAGACCAAGCCATCGCGGATGCCAGAGCGCTTGGTCTCGACAACTGGAAGCAGCGTGCCCGGGATTGTAGAGGATGGAAGGCTGCTGTGTCCGTTAAGTAAGTAAGAAGTATAATCCTTTTATAGAAGTCCTTCTCATTTCGAGTTTCAGTACGAAATCGACAGTATTGGACTAAACAGAGTCGATGAAGTGAAAGATCTTGGCATTATAATTGATTCGAGGTTCACCTTTGCACCTCATGTTGATCACGTTATTGCTAAAGCAAATAACCTTTGTGGTTTTATAAAACGAAATAGCAAGGAATTTTCGGATCCTCATACCCTTATTTCGCTTTTTATTGTGTTGGTTAGATCTCTGCTTGAATATGCGGATGCTATATGGAGCCCATTCTGTAAAATTCACTCAGATCGCCTTGAAAAAATCCAGAGACGTTTCAAAAAAAACATTTTCCGGAAAATGAGCTGGAATTTTTAAATTTCTTACCGGACTCGATGTTTTTTTTTTTTTTTTTTTTTTTAATGATTTTTATGCGCACTATCTCTACATAAAGTAGGATACAATTCACCTGCCCGAAAGGGGCTAGGTTCTGACGTACAAGCAGGTTATAACCTATACAAATAAAATAATAAAAAAATACATATTATTAATAAAATATTATTACAAATTGCCCGCAAAACCAGTAGGTTTGTCTGCAGGCGGTTATTTATAAAATCGAAATGTACAAAATTATGCTGTAGCTTATTTTAATAAATACTATTTGCACTTATTCATTTCCCGGTACTTAACAAAACATATTAAACACAGAAGAAGATGTCTGCTCTCCATTAATAAAGGATAAATTGGTGTAATGATTCTTTAGTTTTTTTTTACGCTTTTGAAGTTAACAATATATTTTAGCTCATGTGGTAAGTTATTGATAACTTCCGGAACTGCATATTGTAGTTGCCTTCTGCCGTAGATGTTGTTGAAAGGAGGTATATGAAGTAAGCCTCGTGCCTGTCTTCGTGTGTTAACGTTATGCTTAATTGGAACATTAAAGCGAGCATCTTGATAATACTCCAACGCCAGCGTCATCCGAAAGATATTTTCCACTGAAAGAACATTGAAAATTGTATCGCCTCGCCGTCCACTTCCCATTATAATCCGTACTATTGAGTTTTGTATTCTCTGCAGCTTTTCAAAATGCGTTTTCGCTGCGTTTCCCCAAGCAACAATCCCATAACGAAGTTTAGATTCTACCAGTGCGTAATATACCTGTCTAAGCACCTGGAAGTTAGAGTTTCGTTTGAGGTAGACAATGCCAAACATTGCCTTTTTTAATTCGCTTCTGATTTATCAACGTGCTTGTTCCATTTTAAGTGGCAGTCAATTACTACCCCCAAATATTTAAACTCTTTTACCAGTTCAATTTCTCGTTTCAAGCTTCCGGGGCATGCCTGATTTTCAAAACATATTTTAATCTCCGTATCTTGGTAACAGGGTTGACGTATGTGCATGACTTTTGTTTTTTCGGCATTTATTATTAGCCCCATACCATGGCACCATTGAACTGTTTTATTAAATTCTGCTTGCATTTTCTGTATTGCAATTTGTAAGCTTTGGTCGGACACTATAAGGGCAGTATCGTCAGCAAATGCAAAAGTAGAGTTGTTCTCAAAAGCTCTCAAAAGTTCGTTTGTATATATTATGATATACAGAAGTGGCCCAAGCTTTGATCCCTGTGGTACACCGTAACGCACTTCTTCTTTATTGCTTAGATTATTATTTATCTTCACAAGGAATTTTCTGTCGCTGATATAATTTCTAAGCCATCTTGCAATTGGTCCCCTCATTCCAGCTCGATGTAAGGTCTCCATTAATCTGTCGTGGTTCAGGGTATCGAATGCCTTACTAAAGTCAATAAAAAGCACCAGCACATGATGGTTTTTATTTAAACTGCTATTCACTGTATTCGCAAGCTCTCCTAATAGCTTGTTTGTGCTTTTACCTTTTTGAAATCCGTATTGATTTTTATGTATAAGATCGTATTTGTTAATAAATTTTCTCATTCGGTTTACTACTACTTCTTCGAGGCATTTTTCTATCACCGGTAAGATTGATATTAGTGTATAGTTCCCGATACGATCTTTTATCCCACCTTTATATAAAGGCCTTATTATGGCGGTTTTTAAGGTGTCCGGTTTTATTCCTTGTTTAAGACTAAGATTTATCAGTTTCGTAAGTATAGGAGCAAAAACGTCGGAATTTGTCTTAAGGTCTAAAGCTCTGATGTTATCACAGCCGGCAGCTTTTTTTATATTTAGTGTATTTAATATCGCCATTACTTCAGTTTCGGCTGCTTCTTTTAGAAAGAGCGTGTTCTCTGCGATGGTGTTGGTATGGTTTGCTGTCACTATTCTGCATTTATGCAAAACTTTTTCCGATGTTTCAGAGAAATGTTTAGCGCATTTATTGGCCACTTGTTTCATATCTTTTTCTTGTACAAAGTTCTTCATTATCGTGTCATCAATAGACTGTTTCTTTCTGCCCATGACCTCATTTATTAATCCGCAAGTTTTTCTGCTGTCTTTTCTCGCTTCGTTGAACTGCTTCTGATAATAAATTGACTTTTTGAGTTCTAATTCTTTACTTAGTTGATTGCGATAGCTTTTATATTGTTTTTCTAGGGAAATGCTGGATCTATTACTCGTATTTTTCGATTTGCGGAATAGTTCATCTCTTTTTTTACATTTCCTTACTAATTCAGTAGATATCCATGTTTTTCGGGGTTGTTTTGCCCTAAATGTTGTTTCTTCTGATGCTTTGCTGTATATAAGATCCATTTTATTTTTAAGTTTGTTATAGAGCGTGCTGACTTCCTCTTCTTCGGCTACCTCAGTTCAATCTGTTGCTCTGATCATCCTACCAACTATGCTGTTTCGTAAAAATTGTCCACTTATTGTATTTACTTCTGCCTTGGTCTCAATGAACATCGTACCATAAATAGTTGCAAAATGATCTGAAATATCAGTCTCTACAACTGCTGAATACATTTGATCTCTCGGAATGCTTATTAGTACGTGGTCAATAAGCGTCTTGCTACCGATTTTGAGGTCAACACGTGTATTTTCCCTTATAACATTATACAATCCTTTTGATGTTAACATTTCCAAATAATTGTTGACGTGTGATCCATCTGTGTTTTGTAAGTTGATGTTTATATCTCCGGTTATTACAATGTCGCTACCTCTAGTAAAATTTTCGATTTCATCACTTAGTTCGTTTATGAATTCATCAACATTTAGATTAGGAGGTCTATATATTGCGCATATATGCTTCTGCTTGTTGCTTTTTATCTTTATCGATATGCTCTCATATGAAGACGTGATATTGTTTATCCTTATTAGGCATATCAACTTTATATTCTAGGAGAAAAGCTCATGACATCATGCTAATAAGGGACTTGTTATGCTATCACATTAAATGACCATCTCTTTTGGCCCTAGTGTCAATCTATGCTCCAAATAGACCTTTAAGGGAAAGAAACCTTCTTCTTCGACCTGTTCATAGAACTAATTACGGCCATAATGAGCCTATGTCCAGAGCTATTGTTTCATTCAATGATGTTTATATTTTTGTTTATCTATATTTTTCTCGTGATCGCTTCAAAAGTGTTATACTTAATTTGGCAGCATTATCTTAGTCTTAAGTTCATTTTTTTTATATAATTTTTATATCTATGTATGTTGTAATCTGTATAGCTTAGCTAGTAGATGAAATAAAATAAATAAATAAATAAATAACAAGCTGGCAACCAGCAGAGATTTAAGTGGACTTAGAGCAGAAACATTCCAAAGTGTCTTACAATTGATAAACAGAACTGTTGTGAAAAAACCTCAGCAAAAGAAAACTTTTCACTGGGAAAACTACCTTCGGTTTGTATGACCTTTTATTAGGAATACAATGAATAATAGAATTGTTGAGTCTTGCCAGTCACTTCACCAAACCACAAGGATTCCTTTTTTTTTTTTTTTTTGCAACGAATGCAAATCCATTTAATAGCTTAGTCGTGTATCTTCTTGCATTTGCATTTACATATTTAAAAAAAAAAACACAACTCTGCAACATGCAACTCTTGCATGACTCTCCAGTTATAAGCTACCAAACACTCCCAGAATAATTTCATTAATCAAAGTAACAAAGAAGAACGGAACAAAAAGAAGAGCACAACAGCAATGAGATCGCGACAAACTTTCGAAATTTCCATGGAAGAATAGCACCGCTGTTTGTCTAGACACTTAAAGCCCATCAGCCGTTGTAGCCATTATTTTAAGAGCATTAGAAAATAGAGGCACTGAACTGACAACTCATATCTTCTAGGGTGCGGTATCCGTGATGGGAACAATCCATGGAATATCATTCAAAATTAGCATAGAAAACACTTCACTCTTCCTTACTTAATTTCAAGATGAAGTTCCAACAATAAAACGGACACCTTAATACAGATACAGATAACAATGGCTAGGTCCAAACATTCTGTTGACTGCCATGTGGAAGTGGCGCTGAGAGTGTTAAAGGCAATTACAAACTCATATGGGCCAAGCATGTTCATCTGTAAGAGGTAAAAGAGCTTTGACATATTCACCTGGTGACGACGTGTCTCTGTCTACCTACTAACCTGACGTGACTCAACCCAGTTGCTTCGGATCACAACAAATTGACACAAATTCCACAATTCATGGCGCGACAAAATCAACTCATCGTCATCACCATAATGTCACGTAATAGACTGTCATGTTTTTTTTTTTTTTTCTTATTTAAACTTTCCTAAGATACAAAATAAGTAAATCCACTAGCAAACACTTGGCGCTAAGGACAACTGCAAAACGAGTTGCAATATTGAGATGTTTGCTCACTTGACATTCTACTTAGTGCGGCGCGTGGATTGTACCGGCTCATGCATTTCATTCCGCAAACTACTTACTCGTATGCAATTGATTAGTAGTTTTGCAATAAATAGCATAATGCCTTGTATCTAATAGAACCTTCATACAGTGAGAGGATATGCGAATTATTTGATTTGATTATTTCAGCAAATACGAGTTGATGCCGCATCGAGTCGAATAGAGTTCAATTCACAGTGTACGGACGATTCCCCGATAAACAGCGGTTCTCGCAAAAGCCGACTAAGGGAAGGAAACATACAGGTGAACCTAGCAACACATTTAACACCATAAAGCTGTCCCGCAAGGGTGCGTGCAAATCTGTTTGAGATTACCGGTGTCGCAAAAGAAAGATCAAACAAGAAATAAAAGGAGCATGTACGTGTCGAACTCGTTTAAACGAAAGCACTAGGAAATGTACGCTAATGGAAATCGAACTAACCCGCCAGGCACTGCTTATCATGGTACAAATCATGGGACGAGCAGAAATGCTCGGGTCAGAGCTATTCGGTTTCCGGGGGATAGCAAAGCAATGCTTGAACTTAGGCAAAACCTAACGGTCACGAGTTGAAACGTTGGCAGTATGAGTGGTCGTAGCTACGACTCGAAGAGATGATGGTTAGAAGGCGAGTTGACATATTTTCACATTACGCCCGGAATCTCCCCCTGACCGGCCCCACAGAGGACCTTACCAGCAGCCCCGACCGACCGCACAGTGGTCCACCAGGAACCACAACGCAGAGCCAACCAACCGCCCGGCCGATGTCGTCGCGAAATACGCGAACCGACCCTGACCGGCCCCGAGGACCAAATCGAGCGGACCCCTGATTGCAACCATTGTGCGCCCAGCCGTCATCATGTTCAGCGACCATCGGACCCTGATCACCAGACGAAAATAATGCAGACCGAATTTCGCACTCGTCATCCTACTCACGCCGGCTTTTGCAGAAAATCAGACTAGTAGAGCATCAAAATTACGAATCGGGGAGGTTGTTCTTTGACCTGGTTTTGGGAGTACCACGATCAAAAGCTGCGAATGCGAATCATCTCCAGGGCAATCATCGAATATATCCGACCAACTTTGAAAATGAGTCGTAACACACCTCAGTTCTCAGGCGGAGCGGTATTACGGTTATGGCCCGATCCTCTGTCCAGATTGCGTCAGGTATTGGCAGCGAGATCGCGCCCAAACCATCGCCCAGATCCGACCGGAACAGGTATTACGGATCTCTGATTCGCCTCCTAGGAGGGCAGATATTATATTTCGACTTGCGGCTCTATCTGAAGTTATCCGGTGAGGAGGACAGTCCGACTCTGTGAGTCGTCTGAAGTCCCTAGCCTGACGCATTCCCGCCTTACCAAAACCCTATAACCGGTTCCCCCAACCCCTCTTTCCTTGAAAATTAGACTATAAGTAACGAAAAGAAACAAATGAAGATTTATTTGTGAGTCTACAGTTTCTGTAATCCGCCTAAAGTTTTGCTGTCATGTCTTTGGCAAAGCCTGGCCTCCGACGAGCCTACCCCGGCCTAAGCACAAAAAAACATCAGAATCTTATGTGTTCAGAAAACGAAATGGCAAACCGGGCGCGTTTCTTGGACTTTAGGACAAAAGCTTTCAAGATATTCTACTACGGTAAGGAACAGTGTAACAACGGAATCGGTATCATACTTGAGGCAGAGCTGTTTGACAACGTCTTGACCATTCCAAAGTTCAGTGATCGTTTGATGTCTCTCAAAATGGTAATGCAAGGTGAGGTGTTGAATATCGTCAGTGCATATTTCTCCCCAAGTCAGATGCGATCAAAGAGAAAAAGATTGAACGAGAAATAGCGGCCGTATCGGTCAAATTGTGCGTCCGAGTCATGGAAAATTGGGTCCGACGTATCGACCGCTGCATACGTTCCCGTGGTGGACGTATGAACGAAGTCGAATTCTATTCATAAATATTTTGATAGTAATTCAAGCTTAGTAATTTTTTGAGATATCTCAAGTAGTCTGCATTTTATTTAAAAAATAAGTTGCCAAGTCCTAAATGAAAGACCCTTTATTAGAAAAGTTAGCTGGATGAAAATTATACTAAAAGTTTGAAACAGAAATAGGCTTAACAAATTTGTCGGACTAGACATCGAAGCAAAAGACAACATGGTGAACCGAGTCTGGCACAAATATGAGAATACATTTACTTATGCGACCGCTAAGAAACACTAAAAATATTGCTTCCGGCTCAGTTCCCAGGATCTTCACTATGGATATATCAAATGACCATAAAGCGGGGGTTTCAATTCCAAAAAACAACAGCAGAAGTAACAGTTTATCCGGAAAACTTTTTACTCCGGATAAATTGAAATGGGCAATTAACTCATTTAAACCATTCCAGGTATCAGTGGAGTCATTGGTACCTTCCATGATCGCCTTAATTAGGTTCAGCTTCAACTGGGTATCGATCTATCCAGGAAAACGGACTACTTAATTCCCAAACGAAACTTTGAGAAAAACTACTCCACATACATACCCCAAAGAGAGAACTGGAACACGCACGTCAACGTGCAAGAAATCCGCATCTAAACGGACGGGTCGAAAATGGATGTGGGGACAGGAGCGGGAGTTTTTTGCGAGCCCCTAGACATAAAGGACTCGTACAGGCTTCCCAATGAATGCAGCGTCTTTCAAGCTGTGATTGTCGCCATCGACAAGGCAGCAGAAACTATCTCCGCGAAGAATCTGGATCCTTCCACGATCACAATCTTCGTAGACAGTCAGGCGGCTATCAAAGCACTAGACAGCGAAACTATAAAGTCAAAAACAGTCAGAAACTGCCAAAAATCCCTCAACAAAATAGGCGAACGACACAGGATCACTCTCTGCTGGGTCCCCGGTCATAGCGACATTGTTGGGAATGAAAAGGCAGACGAGCTAGCAAGAATCGGGTCAGAACTTGACGCAATAGACGCCATTACGTCAATAGACATCCCAATTAGTGCAGCAAAAAGAAACATTGACCAAAAACTGAGGGAACAAATTAACACCACCTGGTCCCAAAGGCACGACTGTGTTATATCTCGCAGTCTATGGCCAAGAATTAACGAAAAAAGAACAAAAAGCATTCTGGAAATGAATAAGCTAGAAATACGTATCTTAACTGGCGTACTGACAGGCCACTGCACCATAGGTGTAATGGCAAGCAGGCTGGGCATCAGCTCACCAGACTACTGCAGGAGCTGTCAAGATATTGAAGAAACCGAGACCATCAAACACCTGCTCTGCGAATGTCCAAACCTTCAGACATCTCGACTTCGCTATCTGGGCAACAGATTCTTCGAAGACTTAGAGGACGTAGCGCAGGTACCACTGACGGACACTATCAGGTTTGTCAAGAACACAGGTTGGTTCCAATAGGCCAACCGGCAAGTTTAACCTAAACTGAGTATGGTAAGTGTTTTATTGTAAATGTAGGTTTACCACATAAAACAATAAGGGATCACAATGGACCAATGGGCCCCCGTGCAAGCACAGCAGCCCTGCTGTGCACTTCCCTTCCAACCTAACCTAACCTAACTGGGGATAAATGCCAATACCTGGAATGAGGTAAAATTGGTATTCATACCGAAATCTTATCGTCCTATAAAGTATATTCGGCCCAAGGTCCAATACCGAATGTTATAAAGTTCTGAAAAGTACGAACACAGTTGGGGCGAACATGGTTGATGGAATGATCTTGTGTTCAATCATTCTACACAAATTTTTGGGACGCAAACCTAAAAGCTTTTTCTTATCGCTCCATTTAGTTTACGTTCTTTTCTTTGTCTTTCAAAAAAAATATCCTTCCAAAAAAAAAACACCAACCTATCGATGTTCGAGGAAAAACATTTTTTTTGTGTGCAAACCTCGTTCACTCGAATCGCATTTGTATTGAAAGGCTCGTCTCCGACAGATAAGATTTATTTATTTCAATATTTTTTAATTCAACAATTGTTACATAGGTATATGCTTAATCTAACATTTAAAAAATAGGTAGTGATATTTTTATTTGAAAACAAAAATAGTTGTAATGTCACTTCTGTCAGGTGGCGACGGTGTAGAGGTTAGTGTGTTGGCTTGTGACCCGTGCGGTGTAGGTTCAATCCCCATGGGGAACAACAACATACGCCACCCCCATTCACATGCCTCTACACCAAAAGAAGGATTTCTACCTGGTAGTACAATGGATCGTTACCGAATCTGAGTGCTCTGGGATTTGGATTTCCTTTAAAAAAAAAAAAAAAAAAAAAAAAAAAAAAAAAAAAAAAAAAAAAAAAAAAATGTCACTTCATGAAAAATACTCGTAACAACTAGAAGTGGGGTGAAGGGTCATAAATTCAAAAATAAAACAAAAAAGCGGGAAGAGAAAGTAGAGAAAACTAAATGAAGAGAAGTTAAACAAATGAAATAACATAGCGCAACAAAACTTTAATTTCCTCATGATCGAAACTAAGAAGCCAACTTTTACTTTAAAGATCTAATTACCCCCCCCCCCCCCCCCCCCCCCCCGGCAACTAATACCATACTGTAATTTTGATTGAAATATTCCAAAATAAACAGTTTTAGTGTTCTATTATTACAGTATTTCCTAAGACGATAAAAGCTACGGACAGTAGAGCGAAAAAATTGTTTCAAGTTTGAAATATGTTCAGACCAACTCATATTTTGCAAAAAAGTAACACCCAAATATTTAAACTGTTTTACCTGTTCAATTTTAAAACACTTAGTCCCACAGGATATTTGGTCATTGGACGACGTCCTTACAGGTGCCACAGCCACATCACAGGCGCAATTAGACATGACGGATCTATTACAATTTAATTCGTGAAAAAAGATTTCATAGTCAGGGAAGTCTTGCATACTAGAACTGAAGTTCATTAATTTAGTTTTGTTACGGACAACTAGCTTGTAAATCATATTCTCAGAATATGAACATCTTGATTTATATGGGCCCTTAAGCTTAAAGGATTAACAGACTGATACGCAATGCCAAGATCGTCTGCAAAGGCTGTTATTTTCCCTACAAATGTTTGACTAAATAGGGAATTTATATAGATTAAGAACAATATTGGACCAAGAACAGAACCCTGAGGCACACCTATGTTTATGGTTCTCGAACTACTCACAAAATTTTGTATTTTAACGTTTTGAACTCTGTCCTTCAAATAAGACTCAAACCAATTATACATAAAGCCTCGAAATCCTGCACAATATAATTTGTGGAGGAGCACATTGTGGTTAACCATATCAAACGCTTTTGTGATATCCACGAACAGACCAGCGCAACATTTCTTGCTGTCTAGTGATTTATATATAAGTGAGCAAAACTCCAAAAGGGCATCTTCTGTAGAGAGCCTGTTGCGGAAGATTTTTACGCAACAAGTTTCACCTTCTGTCCTTCTCTTCCTTCCCCGTACCATTCTTCTATTGGGGGGCATCTGCGAGGTCATAGGAAAGTGGAGGGCAACCAAGGTCCCATTAGCCTTTGGGCCACCTTCCAAGAACCTCGAAGGTCACAGGTACCCAACCGCGACGTATGACCCCGAGCGACCAGAGTTGAGAGAGGAGGTCCCAGTATGACGCAGAAATTGGTAGAAATAGTGCGAAAACCCAAACGCAACGGCGAAGCGTCAGCCGTATATAAGTGCCCACGCACTGGTACTAAACTAGCCGTGCAAAATGGGCCCAACGAGGTCACACACAAAGAAAGTGCGGGACCGACCAACTGACCACATCGCAGGGTTGTATACAACGAAGACCCTGGAGACACTCTGCAAACAGAGTATAGGAGTAGCAGATGAGTGTGGGTGGACTGCCCATACCTTTAAATCTGCGCCAGAACCACCACTGACACGGTGGGGTGTTAGGTTCGATGGGGGGGAAGAAGACGCTCTTCCTTTCTACTCCGTCAATGGAGCACCGGAGGAGCAGCAGAGGAGTATAGGCGGACCGCCACCATAAGAAACACTCCCGCGCATGAGCACTGGCAGCACATAAACAAAAAGCAACATCGAAAGCACTGTGAACACTCAAACAAAAAGCAACATCAAACACTGAAGGGAATCACGAGACACAAAAGAAGACCGTCAACGAATACAACCCGGACAGCAAGTCGACAAAAGGGGAAATCCTGTCCAGCAGAACAGAATGTAAGGAATGACCCGCTAATGGCACGGCCCTCACATCCTGTCTGAACAGAATCCCACCAGACATTAGTAATTTCGCGAATTCGACAGCACAATAATACTCACTCGGCTTTATTCACGGACCCAGGGGGAGTTGTAAAAGAGTTCTCCACGCGTTGAGGGGGGTAATCAGGTTGTATCCTTGTCCTGGTATGATTCTTCCTTCTGCTACTCCTTTAATTTAACCCGATTTGAGGGTAATTTTATCCGTGGGAGGGTAATAATTTTGTTTATTTGGCCTAAGCAAAACTCCCGGCAAAGAAATGTCAAACGTAGACCAAATATAAAAAGATCGACTAGTTGGTCCAGGTCGCCCAGGCAACTCATTCAGCGGACTTTCCAGTGGTGGATCGTTCAGCGGAAGAGCGGATGAATTGTGTGAATGGAAAATGAGTGCAAGAGGGTAGTGAAAGGCGCACGCACACCATGGCGAAAACGCTGCGCTGTGGCGGAATGATGTCTCTCGCTGGCCTGCATGAGAGAATGGAGGTAGTAGGATATGGCGTAGTACCACCAACACAAAGGTGGCGTTCATTGCACGCCATGAGTGAGATCCCATTACCAGTGGCTGAATGCGTGATAGTGAGAGTACGCTGGCCGAACTGGAGCAACAAGAAAAGCTGGGCAGGCACTTCTTGCTTGCCTGGCGAACTGAGCAGTTTAGTTGTTGTGACAGGAGTTTTGGTTAGAGCGATTTTCAAGAGTGAAACTGAAAGTAAAGTCATTTGAAGGACACAAAATTTGTCGAGGGAATAGCAGAAGGAATTGAACTAGCAGGAAAAGTAAAATAATCCGAATTAAGGAGCGGATCCAAGGAATAAAGCTAAGTAGAGTGAATTTTTGTAGTGTAAATCTCAAACAATAGTAGTAGATTCGGTTGGTTAGGAGTATTGTGATCATCAAGTCTGGTAGGATTCTGCACCGTACTTTCCCGCGAATATTCGGGACACGCGACCCGGTCCACCATTTTGGTATTCGGGGCGACGCCATAGCGGGTCACGCCAGTCACTTTTATTTAGTGATTTTTTTTTTTGAATTCATAACTATAAACTTATAAATTTTCGTTCAATTTCATTTTGAGATTATTTGGTGATATTTCCTCTTTCTTTTTTTTCAATTCGCCATCCTAACGAACAATCATCATCATTAATAAAGTGACCAAGCTCCAACGGAGCCTTATAACGTACTTAAAAAAAAACGGTGTTGTGTTTTTTTGTAATTTCTTCCAGTGACAACCACCGGTCCACCAAACGGTTTCACAATTTTCCCACAGAATTGTGTGGCGCCCATTTTTTTCTTTGGACTAACGTTCACCAGCGTAAGCTAATTTTTCAGGATTATTTTTCGTTTCTAAACGAACCCACCCCAGGCTGAACTACCGGGAAATAGCCTATTGTGGTTATTCTTGTTTTTTAGCAAAATAGTCCAGTACTCTACACTTAATAGCTTTTACAAAAATGTTTGAGATTGAAGATAGTAATGAAATTGGCCTGTAATTATTTTTATCACTTATGCTTCCCTGTTTATAAAGAGGTATAACATTTGCATGCTTAAGTTTTTCAGGAAAAATACCTGAATAGATACTTAAGTTGAAAATAAATATAAGCAAGTATGTCCACTAAATTATGAAGAGGTCTTGTTAGCACTAAAGTCCCTCCAGCCAAACTCTAGCTGTGGAGCCATTAACTTGAAGAATTGTGCCACAGGCCTTTGCGCGCCGTCGTTAATTATTTTCAACCGTTCGCTTTTCGAGGGAAAGTTTCTCACTGAGTGGAAAGCATCGTTTCTCGTTCCTATTCATAAGTCTGGGTATAAAAATAATGTTGAGAACTATCGAGGTATTTGTAAGCTGTCAGCAATTCCTAAGCTTTTTGAGAGCATAGTTAAAAACAACCTTGAGTTTTTAACGAAAGAGTGCCTATCGGACGCGCAGCATGGTTTCGTATCTGGTCGGTCCACTATCACCAGCTTGGCTTCTTTTTCATCTTTTACTCTAAATGAGTTGGAAAACAATCGTCAGATTGACGCAATATATACAGACTTTAGCAAAGCCTTCGACTCGGTCAATCATTTTATTCTCCTTGAGAAGCTTGAAGCATTTGGAATCCACTCTGAAATGCTTCGCTGGATTTCATCATTCCTAACTGGTCGCTTTCAACGCGTAAAAATTGGAACATCGCTTTCGAAAAGTATTAACTGTACATCTGGTGTACCGCAAGGGAGTCATATTGGTCCACTGCTTTTTATTATTTATATAAATGATATCGTCTCAACGATCAAATATAGCCAATGCTTACTATATGCGGATGATCTAAAATTATTTTCATCTATTAAAAGTATTGAGAGCTGTGCTTTGATTCAATCTGATCTGGATGGAATAATTGATTGGTTCAACGTCAATCGCCTAAAATTAAATATTAAGAAATGCAATGTAATCTCTTTTAATAGATGTGCATCTGCTTTCGAATATAATTATACAATTAACTCAATTAACTTAAACAGGGTAAACAAAATTAAAGATTTAGGAGTCACGCTCGATACGTCTTTCTCGCTCAAATGTCATATTGAATATACTGTCGCGAAGGCTAATTCTATTGTTGGCTTTATAAAACGTAATGGCAGGGAATTCAGAGACCCATTTACTTTACTTTCGCTATTCACTGCCTTAGTTCGATCCCTCCTCGAATATGCTGATGTGATTTGGAATCCTGCATTCTCAACCTATTCTGATCGCCTTGAAAAGATTCAGAGGCGATTCAATAAATTAATTTTTTATAAATTGCACTGGGAATTCTCTCCAAATTATAAGGCAAGGTGTTTATTTGTGGGCATTAAATCTTTGAAATCGCGCCGTCAAATTCATGATATAATGTTTGTCAGAGATCTACTATGCTTTCATACAAGATGTCCTGTTCTGCTCTCAAAGATGAAAATATATGCACCGACGAGATCTTTGAGAACACGGCATCTTCTCTTAGAAAAAAATCATCGGAAAAATTACGGCCTTAATGAGCCGCTAACAAGAGCCATTGCAGCTTTCAACAGCGTTTGTACAGAACTTGATTTATCTTTATCGAGAGTCAGTTTCAAAAACAAATTATTGTATATATTTATTTTTTAACAAACTTTATTTTTGACTGTATTCTCTTACTTTTACTTTTATTTTCCAACATCTGTTAGTTGTAATGAACAATTGTAGATGAAATATATATAAATAAATAAATAAATATATTAAGTGCTATATTTTTCAGAGTAATATTGGAAATACCATCATTTCCACAAGAACTAGAGTTGCTTAATGTACTGATAATTTTGTAGAGGTCTAAACCAGTGTTTTCTAAAAGGAAGAAGCTACTATTTCTTACAGTATCTTCGACTAATTGAGAACTAAAGCAATGGTTACAGTGTGAAGGAGGCTCCTTAGGAAGAGACCTAAGACCAACAGTTGAAAAGAAATCTTTAAAAATATTAGCTGTTGCTAAGGGATCATCAATAGTAACACCATCATTACACAGTACTATAGGATTAGAAATATTAGGAGGGTTACCACCAATAATACTATTAACAGTTTTCCATTCCTTTCTTGGGTTACCAAGAGCATTTCTTACTTTAGAGTAAAAATATCTATATCGAGCCAACTTAATATCTTTATTAACTTGTTTACTTATAATATTCAACCGGGTTTTAAGAGCAGTATTAAGTGGATGTTTAAAGCATTTTTTCCATAATTTATTTTTAAGTTTTATTTTCTTTAAAATCGAATAGCTAATCCACGGTTTAAGCCTCATTTCAGATTTCTTACGAACAATGGTAAATGTAAAATTGTTTATATAATTTTGCAGAAACGATAAAAACAGATCATAAGCTTTAGAAGCGTTGCCTTCTATAAAGATTTCGTCCCAAGTTTCAGAACGTAGCTCAATATTAAGGAGGTCGAAATTTACCTTAGTTATCACAGATGAATAAATATGTTTTATAGGCTTCTCACTTTTTAAACTATTAAACAAAATGCCAGTCATACAATGATCAGTAATGCGGAGATCAAGGTTAACTCCAACACATTGATTCAACGGATAGTTTTAAGAAACGACCGAGTACATGGTCAAGACAAGTACTTGAAATAGGCCTAGTTACCTCATTAAGGAATGAAAAAAGACCATGCTCAGCCATTATTGCAAGGTAGGAGTCAGATAAAGTGCTCGAAGAAAAAATGTCTATATTAAAATCACCTACATAAGAGTACAAGATTTGCGGCTTTTTCGTTATTTAAAAACACTGAAAATTCACTCAAAAACACTTGTACATTGATAACGTGTAACCTATAAACACAAATAAATTTAAAAGATTCATTACCTATTTGCAAGAAACTTCAATAACATCCGCACTCAACAAATTGGGACAATTAACTTATAGTTACCCAAATTTAAAGAATCAAGAACAGAAGAGAAAGGAGAAGGGTCAATTGGCATGCTGCCTCGCGCTGGTCGGTCGGACATTAACTGTTGAAATGCGAGGATCGCTCACTCAGAGTACCTACGTATGTGTTGGTTTAAATTAATTGAAAATTACCATTTTTTTTATACCCTATTCTAGGGGTATATTAATTTTGACGCATAGTTTGTAACATACCTTAATATTGCCCGTAGACCCCTAAAAGTTACTATATTTATGATCAGCATCGATAGTAATGTCGATCTAGCCATGTCCGTCCGTCCGTCCGTCCGTCCGTCCGTCCGTCCGTCCGTCGGCAAAAATTAGGCCTTTAAACTGGACCTAGAGAGCTGAAATTTTAACCATATACTCTCTAGGGTCCCGAAATAATCAAGTTTACGAATTTTTGAAATCCGCCCACAGACACGCCCACAAACTCAAAAAAACAAATTTTTTGGAAAAAATCGAATTTTGAGCTAGAAAGCTGAAATTTTGTATATATGATCTATGACTCCTAAAACTGCTCGGGATAAAAAAATTTCAAAATTAGCCCACTGACACGCCCACAAATAAATAAAAGTATTTTTTTGAAAATCCAAAGTTTGAGCTAGGAAGCTGAAATTTATAATATATACTCTCTATGGGCCCTTTATGCTCATGTGTAAATATTTTCAAAATCCGCCCACTGTGGGCGTGCCCACAATTATTATTTTTTTTTTTTTTTTTGAAAATTCAAAGTGAGCTAGGGAGCTGAAATTTGTAATATATACTCTTTATGCTCATGTGTTAATTTTTTTTAAATCCGCCTACTGACACGCCCACAATTAAATAAAACAATTTTACTGAAACACCCAAGTTTGAGCTAGGGAGCGTTTTTTTTTTGATAAAATCCTTAGAGCGCACACAATATGTAGAGCGTTCTTAACAATTCAACCATACTTAGACTTTTGTCACGCCCACTTATGAGGGATAGGAATAAGAATAGGGTATCCAACAGTTCGCCCAAGCGGACGGTAGCCCGTCGCTATGTTTTTTTTTTTTGTTTTTTGCTCCTTTTTCAAACTACTCGTGCATTCGGTATTCGGCTAAATAGAAAATATAGGCCGAATAGTACGAATACCGAATAGTAACCGAATATTCGTTTCAACACTAGTAATAACCCATCAAATGGTCATAACAGCATAAAGTGGTATGCAGATGGTTCCAATATGGAGTCGGGTATAGGCGCCGGAATTTACGGAACAAATACTTGCATTATGATACCTATTGGAAAAAATTCCGCGTACTTCAAGCACAGCTCCACGCGATTCAAGACACAGCCACTCATATATTCACGGAGAGTCAAGTCAAGCAGCTATGAATGTTTGGATAAATCCATTTGGATAAAATAACACGGCAGTTCATATAATTCAATATTTATTTCTTATTTAATATTTCCTTATCCTATTATTAAGATGCTTGCTAATTTAACAGATTACAAACGCGTAAGTACTGTACCGACTGCCACTCTACAACGAATTGCCCTTTTCAATCTAAGTAACCGAGAGAAAGCGAGCACACGTTCTTTTCTTGAACTGTCAAAACTTTTCAGTTTGTTTGTTTTGATGTACGCATCGAGTTTGCTTTTTTCTTAGGCTGCGCCCACAAATGTCTTTAGCTCGCATACTATTGAATCGAAATCAGTCTTGCACTGTTTTAATACACTGCAAACACTCGGCTCAAGAAACAAGGCCAAACCGTGATGGGTTCCGGGTCGTGAGGGTTTTGAAAGTAAAGAAAAGGCCGACCAACTGGCAAGAAAAGAAAAACTCATTTCAAGGTCCCCGAACCAGTGTGACCATTGTGGAATATAATATTCCACTTGAGGAATATTTCAGAGTTGGAGGGAATATATTTTTTCCGGTAAATATTCGCATATAAAAATGGAATATTTAATATTCTGATAAAAATATATTTTCCATAAATCAGAATGAAATTCTTCACTTCAATTAGGGTCGGTTGGGGTAAATGGGGACGATTTTTGCATTTTTCAAAGAACCATTTTTTTCAGAAAAATAAAAAATATTAAATTTATTTTTTTTTTTAACTTTTGAAAACGGATATTATAAAATAAGATACAAGATGTTTCACTTGTGATGACTTAATAAAGGTATAAGAACCCAAAAGTGATATAGGGCAATGTTTACATTTACCCCTTCCTTGTTTACATTTCCCCCATAGTTTTTAAAAATACTGGGGTAAATGGGGACAACAAATTTGTTCCATTAGAGCTAGGAGCTCGCCTATGAGGTAAAAGTAAACAGACATGAATTCCGGTTGTATTATTTTCTTGAAAAATTGATTACCATAATGTTTACATTTACCCCATATATGCATATTATCCATCAGAGAAGAATCGGAAAAGTACCTTAATGCTGTTTTTAAATAAAAAACAAATAGATTTTTAATTAAAAAAATGATATTTAATCACATTAGAAAGGGCTTTAATTAATAGGAACAAGATACAGATAAGGTAGGTAGGTACCTAGCTATTAAGAGCTATTATTCCGGTGTTGACAAATCCGGTTATTATGCTGTCAGCGATCATAGGCTCTTTCCATGTTTCGAAAACATTTCTTTACTGAGCGTATACAACCTTTGCCCATTTGAAATTTCCCGTAAGCAATCAGTTTTTTATCCCAAGCTGTTTTTAAAGGGCCGAAAACGCATTTTTCCAATGGTTGCAGCTTATCGGTTAGATGACTAGGTAGGCGCATCAATATCACATTATTTTCTAAAGCCTTCTCTACTATACGGACACTTATCTGACTGCAATGACCATCATACACCAACAATGCAGCTTGATTTGGTAAACCTTCTCCATCACGTATATTTTAAACAAAAGGTATAAAACCATTAGACAACCAATTGAAAAATTGTGGTTCCTCTATCCAACCGTTTGTTGACGACGCGTAGTGTTCCCGGAAAACCAGCTTCCGAAGTCTCATGAAGCCTCTGTATCAATCTTTGAAGGGGATATCGTCCTTGAATTGGGTTTTGATACCGGTGAATTTTACATATTCTCCTACCAGTGTTTTGAGCTCAAGTTTGTCACATGGCAATCCCATATTTGAACGAGTAACAAGACATTTTAATATCTCATTTTCAGCTGCTGTTGGAAGAGAGGATACTCGCCCTGAACCAATTGAATACAATGATGTTTCCCGGACTTTAATAATATTAAATACTACAGACTTAGGGACACTGTAGCGTTCTTCGGCTTGGCGGTATGCCATTTTAATATTATAATTAACTTGTGATTTTTGTTTTGTATATGTTCGCGGCATTTTAAACACTAGAAATAGATTAATTCGAAAAAAAACTTCAGCAAAATGGGTGTCTACATTTACCCCAAAAACTTGTTTACATTTACCCCATACGCTCATATTACTGGGGTAAAAGTAAACACCCACAAAAAAACTACAAAGAATATAGAAGAGTGCGGTGTAATCACAGAAACTGCTTCAATGCATTTTTATTTATATATAAAACAGGACAAATTTACTCACGCTTTCAATACAATCAATTTTTTTTAAACAGGCAAAAACACTCATAAACTTAAATTTCACTTTTCAGTTAATGGTTCTTTCCACGTCTAAAATTGCGAACGAAATCCGATCAACAAATCAAGGGTATTGAATGCACCGGTGTCGCGACACTTCAAATTCAGATTTTTTTTATGTCTGGGTTCCGAGACCTATTTTTAAAATGTGAAAATAACGGCCGTTTACATTTACCCCAACCGACCCTACCTATTTTATAAACTTCCAAAACTGAAAATACTTCAAGCATTGAGCTCTGGTAACACTTTATTTTATGTTTATTATCTGTAAATGCACCAGCAGGCCAGTAACAGTAACCATAACAGACTCCTTTTTCGAACGCTGTGTGTGTTTGATTTTAACTGTATAGAAGAAAGATACGCGTATTTTTTTTCATTTTCAAATTGTGTTGTGATTGTAATACATGTGTTACATTTTGTTAATTTATTCTGTTTTATTCAAGGAATAGAGAATGGATCGGTTCATTAAAAAGTGAGTTAATTTAGGCTTAGTTTAATATAATGAAAATCGAACGGTTTTCTTTAACATTTTGTAGTTGGGTTCAACCGGAATCAACGCAATCAATTTCTGCGTCATGTACTGCATCAACATCACAAGATTCTGACTCGAATTCTCAATCTATTGGATTAATAGCATCAGATGTCCAGAAGGGAACAACAAAGCAGAAGTACATACCTATGTATATAATATATTGACATATATATATGTATGTACGCTTATACATTATGCATATCTTTACTTCATTTCAGAATCAATTATGGAAAATTTGTTAAAGACGACTATTTAAAGAATATTTTGTTCAAGAATTGGCTAACTGTGCAAGATAACTCACATGAAGCACGTTGCAAATTTTGTAATGTTGAAGTAATGTTGAAACAGTCTTCTTTAAAGCAGCATCTCAACACTAAAAAACACATTTCTTGTTCAAAAAGCTTATGCCTTAATCAGAAAATAGTTTTTCAAAAGGAAGAGCAAGTAAGCAAAACGTTACAAACCAGCGAAATTCGATCGGCCTTATTTATAGCAATTCATACAACGCTCCGGGCTGCTGATCACTTTGCGGCTTGTGTTAAGAACATTTGTATTTAGGCTACAGTGTAGAAGAAAAACTTAAAGGTTTGAACTCTCAAAGTAAAATTGAAATTAGAAATACGTGCAAAACTTTTGTTTTTGAACTATGAAAGCAAATAGATCAACGTCTGCCAAAAAACATGAACGAATAATGGTTGATTTACACGGTCACACATTCCTAACATGTAAGATTAAAGGGATGCTAAATACTAAATATCCGTGTGACTGAAAGGGACAGCATTACCTAACATGCAAAAAAACGTGACACGTATTCAGGTCGACCATCTTGTTTACGTGGTAGGAATTAGGGAAAGCTATACATGTTGATATTTTTATAGCGATGGCTTACGAAATTTCGATTTCCTATAAAACAAAATGGGCGCTGCTATCATATGTTTTAATCGCCATAACACATTTTTGACATTTCTCTGCTTCACATCGCCGATTGTACCTACTCAAGATGGAAAACACTATTAATACGGCAGCCTTTACGAGATCCATGTTTTTATTTATTTTTTAATTCTACTACAACAAAACCGATGAAAATAAATTTGTTTGTTTACATGTGATCTGTCAAATCTCCATAATAATGTTATAGCAAGTTAAAGTAAGTGATCTCACTCTTACACCTTATTAGCATTGACTGCGGATAAACGGATCTCTCTTTTCGGTTTTGTTGCAAAAATGGCGTGCGTGATGGTGTAAATGCGCTATTAAGCAAAATGAATTGTTTTTCGGTTGGTAATATTTTCAATCCAAATACGCAAAACGAAATTGTGCAATTAATAAATGCATTTGAGCCTGAAAACATTAGCGAAATAATGCATGAAATGGAAAATTTGAAACTAGTTTCTTGGAAAAATACAGAGTGCACAGTGCAATTTTGGTCTGAGGTTTCCACTTATAGAGATGCGTACCCAATGAATTAGTTGATGAATATTCAAATGTTCATTTGTATAATACATATGAAGAAGATGAACAAATTGATTTTGACCTTCAAAATTTTTAACTTACAAGTTTTTTTTTAAATAACAATAATGAACTGATATTTTTTGCAATTATAGTTTTTAAGTTTTTTTTTTAAATAGAAGCAATGTGTTGTTTATCTAGTTTTACCCTTTCGTTGTATAAATTGCTTAAATAAATGATAAGTCTTCTTTCAAATAAAAGTTAAATTGTTTTTTATAATCCTGCCTTTAATTTAATCTTCAATAATTTATTAAGATTTATTGCCAAGTGGAATATAAAGGTACTGAGGCGGAATATAAATATTCCACTTTTCGGAGTAAGTGGAATATTTTTAAGAGGAGGTAATGGTCACACTGCCCCGAACACGTCTGCTGCACTTCTAGAACAGCAGCTATAAAATTCTGGAAATATATGAACCCACCTATTGAGAGAGCATCGCAGGAATTGGACAGCTCACACGAGACAAATGTCTAAATTTGAGCCGGCATGATATCAAAAACCAACTAGGTTATCTTATGGGTTACGATACCACCTTAACAAAATGAAAATACCTGACTATCCAGAGTGCCGGCTATGATGAAGAGGAAAAAACAGCTGCACACATTTTAGTTTTTTTTTTTTTTTTATCGCACTAAAGGGAAAGGGCGTTAAGGAAATTTGGTTTAGAAGATAGGGAGAGATGCCGATGCACGTTGGTTTTAAATGATTGTAGATTATAACGTGTAGGAAAAATTCCACATTCGTGTTGTACTTCTAATTAAAGATTCCTTGTATTTTACTGTACTCCCGAATACAGGCTTAAGGGAAAACTGATGCGCATTCCTGCACAGTGGGTTTTGCGGTTGAAATGTTCTAGGGGTGGAATGCAACTGGCTTGGAGCACTTATGGTGGAAATATCGATAAAATAACGAGAGACAGGAGACATTGCGACGACAACTAAGAGAGTCAAGCGATCTCGAGATGTTACGGTCGCCAATGAGTTTCATCGCGCGTTTTTGAATCCTGTCTTGTAGCTCCAAATAAGTAATTGGTGCACCGGACCAGATATGCACACTGTACTTAAGTTTCGGGCGGATAAACGCCTTATAAATAGTAGACAGATCAGAGCGAGTGAAATATTTCTTGCAGCGCTTAAGGAATCCTAGGCATTTCGCAGCGTTCTTAGCGACATCGAATATGTGGTCATTCCAACGTAAGTTGTCATTATCACATATAGGTACCGAGAATGGAAAGCCGTTCGGCTTTAACGATGCAAGTGCCATTCATGGACAATGGCATGGTATTAGGGTTTTGCTTTAATGACAGAAGACAGCATTGCGTTTTAGAAATTCAACTCTATTAGTTACACCGCACTGACTAATGCTGTCGAGATCGGAATTAAATGAGCTTAACATACGTTGCCGTTTCCACACCCGAAGATGAGAGGCGTGAACCAAGAAACGAAAATGAGAAGCTGAGTGTACTATCATCAGCAAAGGAGTGGATTGGATTAGAGGTAGTTGACAGGAGATCATTTAAAAAAATGAGAAAGAGAGTCGGAGACAAAACAGAGCCTTGGGGAACACCAGCATTTATTTGGCGAGTTGCAGACTTGAAACCGTCCAAAACAACTTGAATTGAACGTCCGAAAGGTAATTTCTAATCCATTGAAGAAAGGTATCATCGATTCCAAATGCACGCATTTTCGACAAGAGAGCTTGGTGCCAAACTCTGTCAAATGCCTTTGAAATATCTAGCGCAACGAACTTACTTTCAACACCCTGGTGAAGTGATTGGCTCAGCTTTTCTGTTAGATAAGTCATCAAATAACCCGTGGACCTGTTGCTGTGAAAACCAAACTGCCGGTCATTAAGAAGTTTTCGCGATTCAAGATATTTCATTAGCTGACGGTTTTTCAGCGTTTCCATGACCTTAGACAGAATGGACGTAAGTGTAATTGGTCGGTAGGAGGAGGGAGAAGAAGATTCACCTTTTTTTGGTACAGGCTGGACAAATGCTGTTTTCCAACTTCCCGGGAAGAGTCCTGAAGAATAGTACAGATGGAAAATCTTACGCAATGGTTTTGCCAGCGAAGAAGAACACCTCTTCAGAGCGATAGGGGAAATACCATCTGGACCAGCGGATTTGTGAACGTCAAGATCTTGAAGTACGGTACGAGTGCGAAAATAGATTGGTCCCATGGAGTGGCTCGAGTACAGGGGGAGACAAAGCACAATCTCGGAGCGTTGAGCTACTGCAAAGTGAGCAGCAAAATGACCAAAAGTTTTTACTACCACTGGGACTTTGTAGTATTTTTTGCCTCAACTTTTGGTCATATTTCATTTCATCATTTCTGAGTCGCGTAAACTTTTTTCGAACTTTCCTCAGATGGGTTGGCTTTGAATGACCGAAAGCTTACCTCCTTTAACCTGATAGCCTCTTTACAGCTCGAGTCACACCTTGGGCTTGATACTTTTTATCCTGTTAGGGATGAAAGACTTCATGCCCAGGTGAATTGTGTTTGCGACCATATCAGCAGCAGCATCCACGCCGCTGTCGAGGAAGCACAGCGACCAGTTAAAACTCTTAAATAAACCGTTTAATTTTACCCAATTGGCTTTCTGCTAATGTCCGGTATTCCTGTCGGCTCATTTAAAAACTGAGTCAGGTTATTTACCTCAGTAAAGATCTCGACGTACCATCCTTCGGGTATTGTCTGGCCAGAATGCCAGGTGATTCTCCAGCCCTCAATGAAACTAGAAGGAAGATATTCTTCAGGGAACAATTGAGTTTCGAAGGCATAAAGAAGTCCTCAGCAGGCAGCATTATCCACTTTATACGAAACTAAAGTAAAAATCTCACCCTGTAATCTGAGACAGCTGATTGGGAAGAAAATACTGGTGGCAGCAAAGGAAGATTTTTTTTTTTTTTTATAATTTGCTTACGCTAAAGGGGTTTTTTCTGTTGTTACTGTACCCTTATAGTGCTTAGAAAACAGCGTAAGCATTTGTGTTTTAACAGCAAGCAGCACCTGGCACTATCGTATTTCATTGCATGCTTTTCGGTGCTACTTACTATTAGAAAGAATAGAGAGATAGGAAAGACGTGTTTGGGTGCATTTGTAGGGTTTTTCTCCACGGGTGGTGTCTAAGATGCTTAGGGAAATTACGATTTCATGTACTCGATATAAAGTAATGGAGTTGGCCGGGATTCGAACGCACGACCTTCCATTCAGTAAGCGAATACACTACTACTGCACCTGTTGCCACCCGCCATATGTTATAAGCAGACAAATGGGCAGAGGATGCGGTGACGAGGAAGTGCACAAGGATAATCCACACTTCCTCTGTCACTGCCCCTCACTCTACCACATTAGAAATAACATCCTTGAAAGACATTCTTGCCTACGGCCGGGCACTATAGCCTCACCCTTTGCTGGGTGCCGGGTTACTGTGACATACCAGGGAATTTTTGAAGCTGATGAACTGGCTCGACGAGGCTCTTCTGGTTTAAACAGCCTAAGCGTCACCGACATCGAGGCGTCAACGTCTTATGGTAAACACCTCATAGACACCAATGCGGCGAGAGAAGCCAACCGTCGTCGACACCAACTCGACCAGTGCAACACCGCAAGGCTACTCTGACCGACATTAAATAAATCCAGGTCCATCGGACTTCTGAGGCATAAGAAAGGAACCCTCTCCAAATTAGTAAACGCCCTCACCCGGCACTATGCTATAGGAAGACATGCTCAAAGGCTGGGCATTCCCTACAATGACTTCTGCAGAAGATGTAGGGACGATGAGGAAGAGGAGACTATCAGTCACTTTCTTCGCACGTGTCCTGCACTCGCCAACATTAGGAAGGCTACACTGGGTAAATACCTTTTCAATGATCTTCAACGATAAGCTCCTTCATTCAGAGGAGCAAATAGTTCCCTGAGTAAGAGGGTGACCCACCCACCTTACACATCGGCAGCACAATGGACCTACCTCTGGTCTAAGTGCATCCTCATCGAGGGCCGGTTCCAACCAACCAACCAACCAAGACAGAAGAACTTTCTGGAAAGTCTGTAAACGACTTGCAGAAGTTCATATTTGCATCGAGATGGACTGTAAGCCCGTTGGCCTTTTCAAATGTTTTTCCATAGGTTCTACAGAGAATATACAATGTACCATCAAGTGGAAGGCCACAACCACTTGGTGGGTCCGACTCTGGCGGAATAACTCTCCTCGCAATCCCTAGGTTATCACAAAGCGTCTTAGTGTGATGGGACTCTCTTGTCCCGTCAATCTAGTTACCTAACCTATCCATTTGTCACAACGAAGTCCATAAACTTAGCCCTAACATGGACTAATAATAAGCCTTCCCAAATTCAATGGACCGATTTTGTCCGGTAGGGACTAAGACTGAATTGTCATTCTATTACCTAAAGGAAGAACCCTCAATATGAATTTCAGGGAAAAAAATCACTGGTTGCAAAAACAAAAAGGAAAACATTAAAAAAGTCCAATTACCGGCCATAATCCGACCTAATTGGAGAACATTCAAGTCTTCAATGTTGTCTCTGTTTGTTGAAACGCAACCCTGCCAGCTGTCTTATTTACCTCATCACTTTAAGATGGCTGTTTCCTTTGCGCTAACAATTTACCCAACTCGAACAACTTCATTTCAAATCCATCCCCTTAAGTATTATTGGCATATACCCAAAACCAACAAAAAAACAAGACCTATCAACCTTCCCCCCGATGAATAACGAATATGATCTAAATTTAGACTTTGCCTCTCATCTACATACCATGTCAAGTGTGTTTCCACCACCCAACCCTTTGGGGTGGCACTCAAAAACGAAGCCACTGGAAAAAAGAAAAAAACAGGGAACAGACTCGAAAGACATGAAAGCGAAAAAATTGAATGAGGACTCAGGGATGATATCCTTCTTCAGCCCCACAATATACTCAGGAGTTGTTTCACCCACAATTCCATGGGAATCAACGGATGCGCCCCTACGGTACAGTGACATTAACATTATTTTGGGTAATCGAGCAACTAAACGAATCCTTTCCTGTTCTCTCCCAAGAAGGAGCCCGCACCCGGGCGGTCGTCGTCTGAAAAGGGAACCAGGTCACTTGGAATATTGCGTTTCATTCTCCACTCAAGAGCTCTCCACCACTCCCGCCTCAACAAAAGGTTTCTGTGTATGTTTCGGTGAATTTCTATTTATATCGCCAACCAACGGTGACGGAAGAGAGGGATCGTGGGTGAGTGGTTGGCCTGGAAGGTATGCGTCTTGGTTACCTTTAAGGTGATGACTTCCAACACCTGTTACGGGGGGGCTCGCACTATTCCTACCAACCAACTGGGTCGAACACTTGTTGCTGTCGTTTTCATTGTTTTAACGTCTGACTTAGCACTTCTCAGGACGCCAACCATTTGTCCGTTAATGGCAGCTATTAATATAACATTAAGCGCTTTAGCCTACCGACACATTGCAATGAGTTCGCCCTCTCAATGGGGGAAACGTGTCCACAAGGGACACGCTGCTGGCGAACATCACAACCCTACGGACCCCTGGTGGCCATTACTGCATTCTAATTTTATGCAAAGTGTTCAACAAAATAACATTCAACTTGGTCAGCGATGACCCTTGAATTCAATTCGATTCCAAGGCTCGTTGTGACGAACGCAACGGTGTGGGTTGGCAATGAAAAAAACATTTGCATAATCAAAGTGAGAGTGAAAATTATGCCAAGGGCCTGTGGCATAAAAAGTAGAATTTCCTACAGAAGGAATTGAATCGCAGGAAGTAAAGCGCACAATATTGAGGAATCAAAATGAGCACGAATTGAATTTAATGATTGTTATAACTGTGATTGACGGCTGGGGGAAATATTTCAATACATGGGAACAGGTGGTAGACGAAAAGCCACCCATTTATCGCCCGGTGAGGTTCCACCATATAGGTTCCATAAAGTAGTCTTGACTACGTTTCAGAACTTGATAAAGGGTCCGGGACAAATTCGGTGGACAAAAAAAAAACAAACAACAGCGTTCGGGGATAAATAATTTCGGAGGTAAGCTAGTCTTTCATTCGGATATCCAGGGGGCGGGGGACTTTCCCTACACAGCCTTCAACAACGTACACACGGTAGCTATTCTTGAATCTCTGGTCGAACTGGGCATAGAGCAATCTATTGGTTAATGGATAGCCTCTTTGCTCGGAACAAGAATTACTCAGGCAACACTAGGCAACAGTCACTTAACCAAATTTGCCCATAGAGGAACGCCACAGGGTGGCGTCATTTCTCCGCTACTCTGGCTAATGGCTATGAAAAAAATTCTCGTAAAACTAGACAGGGAAAGGGTCAAAGTTGTCGCGTATGTGGACGTCGCACACTGGGCGAAACACCTCTGTAGCTGGCATTTAATCGAATTTTGAAATTCAGCTTTGTCTTAAAATATCGTTTTGTTTTTGTTTTAAATAGGATAGAGAATAAAAAATGAGAACAAGAAAGTATATTGGGAGCATGTGGTCTTCAGCAGATCGTCGCGAATGCAGCATTTGTTAGTATTTTCCATCGAAGCCGGACGTGTTTTTTTTTTTGTTTTAAGTGACTGCAGTTAACTGTGTGCTATTTCTTACAGTTTGTTGGCATTGAAAAAGTTAAAATTGCAATGGAATCAGTAAGCTCTTATTTTGATTTAAAAAAATATATTTTTGTTTTTTTAATCCGTGGCTAAAGATAAAAAATGTGCGAAAAAAAAGTGTTTGTTTTGTTTTTATCGGAAATCCTAAGAGTTTTAGATGGGTTGACCGTGACCTGACGTTGAGTGTTATATCTCTTTGTGATAAGCGGTTTGTTTAGTCTTAGAACCTGTAAACTTTTTTTGCTACCTTTTGCTACTTGTTGTGTAGTAAATTTTTTTATGACGTCACCATCACTTTGAAAAAAAAAAATTGTTTTTTTTTTAAATTTTAATTTTGATTACTTCTTAGGCCGAACACCTTCCAAAACTCCAAATATAATGAAGAGCTCAATGTTAAAGGGAGTCAAATCGAATTTTTAAGGGGTGAAATTCTAAAGCTGGTTCAATGCACCGGTGCTTTTCAACACAATGTTAATGAGAAAATGACGGAGTTTAAATCAAAAATTAAATCACGTTGGGGAAAAAGCTTGTCGAGTAGAAAAAAATGCACACAATTATGATTGCAGTTTCCAGTGGATATGATATTGATGTATACAAATTCAGGGAATTCGCATATGACACAGCAAGATGCTTCGTCAGTAAATATCACTGGTATCATATGCCTCCAACTTGGCATAAATATTCTATTCATGGGACAGAAATTATATCATCTGCACTGTTGCCGATCGGCCAACTTTCGGAGAAAGAGCAGGAAGAGCGCAACAAAGATTTTTAAAAGAGAGAGCTTCTCAAGACGTATTTAATTTCTTTTTACTGCGCTCGGATCCCATTACAACATCCAAGCAAAAATTTCATAGACGAAAATTCCAGTCTCTTCCCAAAGAAAAAAAATGCTGACAATGATGATGACAGTGATGATAGTGATATTTTCTAAGGAAGCTATACAAATTTTTGGTTTGATTTTGTATTTAATGGGCAATTTTTTTAATTATAAGTCTCAATAATAAATGCCAATGCAAAATTTAAGATTCGTTTTATTAATTAGTTTTTCTTCACGATAAAAGGGGGCCTTAAAGTGGGTGTGCTAGGTAAGTGTAGTGGAAAAAAATTGGATCTCCAATAAATCTTTTCTAAGTTTTAATATTGTAAAACAACCCCATTTCCAAAAAGTGGGCGTGTCGAGTGGGCAGGTTTGAAAATATTTTGGGAATTGTCTCCGAAGCCTGCGTTAAAAATTTCAGGTTCTTAGCTCTAACAGCTGATTTGATGCCACATTTCAGGGTATTCTGCCCCAATGTGCGTCGAAGTGTCAGGGAAGTTTCCCTCCGTGATAAGTGAAATTATGGGGACTGCTCTAGACAAGATAAGCCCCTGGCCTGCAAGTTGTGGCCTCGGCGTTAACCCGAGCAAAACCGAACTGATGTTGTTCACCACCAAAACCAAAATACCCGATTTTACCCTCCCCGCCTAAACGATCAACCACTTACCCTATCCTCCTGCGCTAAGTATCTGGGTATAACGCTCGATCCAAAACTTAACTTTAAACATAACATTGAACATAGAGGGAGGAAGGCGTGCATTGCATTATATGCCTGTAGCAGAACCTTTGGAAAGAAGTGGGGACTTCAACCAAAGACGAACTTGTGGATGTATACAGCTGTGGTACGTTAAATCCTCACATATGGATCACTAGTATGGTGGCCCGCATTGAGTAGAGGTTACAATCTCACAAAACTGAAAAGATTGCAAAGAACAGCCAGTGTAGGCACCACGATTGCACCGAGGTCGTCCCCAACGGACGCCCTCACTGTGCTCTTGCACCGTTAGCCTCTTGAGCTACCAAAGGATACCGCACTATGCAGTGCGGTAAGACTCAAAGAGTCGGGGTGCTGGACTGCAAGGCCATACGGCCGCAGCAACATCCCGGACTCGTTACCAGAAGGCATGGTCACGTTTCCAACCGAATAAATCACACCCAAACTAAATTTCAAAAAAAGCTTCCAAGTAAGTTTGCCTTTCAGAGCTCGTTGGAAGAGGGACGAAGTAGTGAAAGAGTTAAAAAGAAAAAAATATTGCAGCGTGTAGCGCTGTTAGATTTAAGGAATCTAAATGTTGGTCCGAAGGGCCTGAAGGCCACACCAGCATCCTACTCTCCCTTCCCGACGGCATATCCACAGACACCAAAACTCAACTTCCATAAAAACTTCTCTGTGAGATTCCCCTCCAGATCAGAATGGGAGAAGAATGCGGTCGTTAATGAATTCGACATACCTATCTTCACAGATGGTTCCAAGATGAACTGTGGAGTAGGAGCTGGCATTTTCTCACCCGAGGTAGATATCTCCAAAACGCTTCGCTTTCCCAACGCAGCCAGCGTCTTTCAAGCAGAAGTACTAGCAATTAAGGAGGCATGTAGACTGCTCCTCAACATAGTGACACCCAGAAAAAAGGCATCTTCGTCGACAGTCAGGCCGCGATTAAGGCTGTCGGTTCAACTAAGTCAACGTCCAAGCTTGTTGTGTAATGCAGGGAGACACTCAACAGGGCTTGTCATCGGTTTGATATCACTCTCGTCTGAGTTGCCGGCCATAGGAACATTGAAGGAAATGGGAAAGTCGATGAACTTGCCAGACGTGGCTCCGCTTTGTGCGTATCTCATGCGGCGGAAGTCCTCCCTCCTACGATGACGTCAGAACTAAAAACCTCCTAGCCAGAACGCGTGTAGATGTCGCCAGACTAACGGCAATTAGTACGGGCCATTGGCCATTAGGAACTGACACAGACAAGAGTGAAACAGTGTTCCATGTTCTCTGTGAGTGTCCGGCCCTAGCCAAAACCAGACGCAGCGCACTAGCTCATCCCTTTTACGATGACCTTTCGGCCATCCAAAGCATCCACTTCAACAATATCATCAAATTTCTCAACTCCACAGGCTGGTTTTGAGCTCCCTCAACATCCTTCTCCCCCTTTAATTTCAGGTTACGTTAGTTATGGTACCAAAACGGCGCTCAATGCGTTATTAGTGTTTTTCCTTCATCAGGTAACGGGGAATACAGCCACTTAAACCAAACAACCAACCAGTGAAAGAGTTCGTCACGGTCATATACACCGACGGATCTAAGATGAACTTTTGTGTGGGGGCCGGTGTCTACTCGGAATCACTAAAAATATCAATATCCTACCGCCTGCCGGATTTTGCCAACGTTTTCCAGGCGGAACTACGGGCTATCCGAGAAGCCTGCACGCAACTAGGGCGTGACACAACGCACAAACAAAACATTGCTATCCTCACCTCATGGATAGCCAAGCCGCCATCAAAGCTATTTACTCGGCTACAATATCCTCCAAACAAGTGCAGGAGTGCCGGAACGAGCTTGCCCGACTGGGCAAACGTTTCAGGGTTACACTACTCTGGGTTCCAGGGCATAGTAACATAATAGGAAACGAGCGTGCAGATGAGCTGGCCAGTCAGGGCTCAGCTCTAGACGGCTCACTCGCGGCAAGGGTTTACATTCCGCTAGGTGCGGTTAAGACACAAATACACTCATACTTCCTGCAGAAAACCAATCTTCAATAGAGAAGGTTAACTAACTGCATCATATCAAGGAAGATATGGCCTACTTATGATAAAAGACTCAAATAACGACAAGAGTCGTTGGATGCGTAGGATTCAGTAATGTTAATGTTTATTGTGTCCACAAGCATTGTCAGGACAAGAACGATGTTACTTCGCTGTCCTGGCTATCAACTGTTTACTGGTTTTCGATTCAAGGGGCCTTTGCGTGTTCCCTCCCGCGGATTTAGCTTGTCTAAGAGGAGGCAATGAAGCCAGAAGCTCTCGACATTATATGGTTGAAGGTCGTAATGCAAGAATCAACCAAATTCGTACGCTGTGTGAACCGTACCGCAGACAAGGATCAAGCGACCAAGTTATTTCAGCATTGACTAGATTCTGGCTAAACATCCCGCGGCTCAGACTATTGTTCCGTCCATCGCCTTGGACGAAACGTCGCTGTTAATAGCAATTACTTCGCGGTAATTAAGGAGTTCATCTGCTTAGGAGTAAACATCAACTCCACAAATGACACCTTAGTGGAGATCCGGCGCAGAATTAACTTAGGAAAACGCTGATACTTTGGTTTGGCCAAACAAATGGGCTCAAAACTCCTCACTCGAAGAACAAAATACATGCTCTATCGAACTTTAATCCTGCCAGTCCTGCTTTATGGTGCCGAGTGCTGGACGATAAGAAGAAAATGGGAGCTGATATTGGGTTCATTTAAAGGAAAAATACTCCGTCTGATATTCGGTCCTGTGTGCGAGGAGGACGAATGGAGGAGAAGATACAACCGCGAACTCTACGAGCTATACCAAGATGTGGATGTAGTCCAAAAAGCTAAATTACGTTGACTATATTAGCTCGGGCACATTGAGCGAATGGACAATAATGTTCCAGCCGAGAGGATCTTCGACTCCCACCCCCCTGACTTGAAAAGTCAAGGAAGACCGAACCTCCGTTTTAAGGATCAAGTCATAGCAGATGCCAGAGCGCTAGGTCTGGAAAACTGGAAGCAGCGTTCCCGGGATCGCAGATGATGGAAGGCTGTAGTGTCTCAGGCAGAGACTCGGCACGCGTCAGGAGTATGTTACGTAAGTTAGTAATAAATCGACTCCTCCATGGTGGACAAAAGAACTGTACGACATTAAGAAAGAAACTAGACAACTTTTTAATGTAGCAAAACGTACAAGATCCGACCATGACTGGGAAACCTACAAATCCAGTCAAAGAAAATTCAAAGCAGTAACGCAACAAGCAAAGCGATCTTCGTGGAAATCGTTTTGTAGTAAAATGGAAAGCACCGCGGAATCAGCTAGGCAAAGGAAACTACTTGCTAAGGAGCCAGTAGCCTTGGGATCTCTCAAGGACCCCAACGGCAACTGGACAGAATCCTGCAATGAAACACTCAAGCTCCTCCTTGAGACTCACTTTCCGTGATGCATTAATGAGCATAACAATCCGGAAGAAGAGCACTACACGGAGCACATAACAACAGCGGAGATTATAACGGAAGAAAGGATAAAATGGGCCATTAATTCCTTCTCTCCATATAAATCTTCGGGTATTGACGGCATTTTCCCTATGATCCTACAAAGATGTGAAGAACATATAACCCCACATCTGAGGACCCTCTTCCTAAGTAGCCTAAAATGGGGATATGTACCCAAAGTTTGGCGGGAAGTTAAAGTGGTTTTAATACCCAAAGCTGGGAAACCTAGTCACACTACCGCTAAAGACTTTAGGCCAATCAGTTTAACCTCTTTTGTTTTAAAAACTTTTGAGAGACTGATGGACATTTATATACGTAGCAAACTGAGTCCAGAAGTCTTATCCCCAGCTCAGCATGCATATACGAAAGGCAAAGGTGTAGAGACAGCACTCCACAGTGTTGTCAGCACCATAGAAAAGAAACTAAGGGACAAGGAATATACTCTAGCCGCCTTCTTGGACATTGAAGGTGCCTTCAACAACGTCCAAGGGGAAGCGCTAGAAAGAGCCCTAGTAAACCTAAATGTGGAGAATACCATTATTAAATGGATAATGTGCATGCTTAAAAGAAGATTTATCTACTCAGAGTTAGGTGGCGAAATAATTAAGGTGTCAGCATCTAGAGGAACCCCTCAAGGCGGAGTCCTATCACCCCTTCTTTGGGTACTCGTTTTAAACGAGATTCTGATTGAACTTAGACTTAGTGGAGTCAAGGCAGTAGCATATGCTGACGACTTAGCACTGCTAGCGACAGGAAAATTCCCATCCACTCTAAGTGAGCAAATACAGAACGCCTTATCTATGGTTGGTAACTGGACCAGAAGCTGCGGACTTGCGGTTAACCCACAAAAGACAGAACTGGTCCTCTTCACCAATAAAAGGATTATACCGCAATTTAATCCGCCAACTATTGAGGGTACTCCACTACAAACATCAGAATACGCAAAGTATCTTGGCGTGATTCTGGATAGAAAATTAAACTGGAGCCTCAATATAAAAGAACGAGCAAAGAAGGCAACGATAGCCATATACGCCTGCAATAGAATCTTCGGCAAAACCTGGGGACCTAGTCCCAAAATTATCATGTGGTTGTATACGGCGGTGGTTAGACCTATACTCACATACGGTAATTTAGTCTGGTGGCAGGGGTTGTGTAAGGCCACCAACCTTAAGACTATGACTAGAGTCCAAAGAATTGCCTGTATTGGCACTACTGGGGCTATGAGAACAACCCCTACAGCGGGCTTGGAGGTAATTCTCAATCTTAAACCCCTAGATCTTTTCGTACAAGAATCTGCAGCAAACAGTGCCTTGCGGCTAAGCCAAACAAAAAACTGGAAACCCAGTACAACAGGGCATGCACAGATTCTAGAGAAATTTACGGGTAGAAATGTATGCACAGACTACATTACTCCCAAACTAGATTTTATAAGACCATTTACTGTCTCTTTTCCATGTAGGGAAGAATGGCAGGATAATCAAGTACCAATCCATGCAACAACGATCCCCATCTATACAGATGGCTCCAAGATGGATACCGGCGTTGCCGCAGGTTTCTACTCAGAAACGCTCGGAATATCTGGCTCGACCAGACTCCCCGACCACAGCAGCGTCTTCCAAGCTGAGGTTCTGGCGGTGACAACCGCCGCTAAGCAGGCTGCAATGACGGCAATACCACAGGCTGATATTACCTTCTTCATTGACAGCCAAGCGGCAATAAAATCGATTTCCGCCACAGAAATAAAATCGAGGCTTGGAAGAAGCTGTCGCGAAGAGCTGCGGGCTCTTGGCGCGCAGCACACTGTAAGACTCTGCTGGGTCCCCGGACACAGTGGTGTCCCAGGAAATGAAAGAGCCGATGAACTGGCAAGAAAAGGAACTTCCCTTGAATCAAGGGATGCTGACACCACAGTAAAAACCCCACCCTGTTACCTTAAACAGGTGATTGGAAATAAAACACTGATGGCAGCAAACGAAAGATGGAGTGCCCTTGATTCCTGTGTTATTACAAGGAAAATGTGGCCACTATATGACAAACAAAAGACCAAGAGAATCCTTCAAATGAACAAGAATTCTTTGTCCTCTCTCACAGGTGTTATCACCGGACACAACATGCTGGGCTACCATGCAAAGAAATTAAAACTCAGCACAGATGAACTCTGCAGAGGATGTGGGGACGAGGAGGTGAATGAGGATACCCCGCATTTCCTCTGTCACTGCCCTGCACTCTGTCATATCA
This sequence comes from Portevinia maculata, assembly GCA_949715645.1. Taxonomy (NCBI): domain Eukaryota; kingdom Metazoa; phylum Arthropoda; class Insecta; order Diptera; family Syrphidae; genus Portevinia; species Portevinia maculata. The sequence goes on from OX454528.1 coordinate 101,778,629, forward strand.
GAAACAATATCCTGGGCAGATATTTCTTCCAGGATTTAGAAGAACTCTCCGGCAAGTCTGTGAATGACTTGCGCAAGTTCATCAACGCATCGGGATGGTTTGTAAACCCGCTAAGTTTTTCATAGGTTTTTCATTGGTTCCAGATAAGGGAAGCATAACCTCCAGGGTATCACAAAGGGTCTACATTGACCTAAGTGTGACGGGCGCAGGATTCTCTTGCCCCGTCAGCCCAGTAACCTAACCTAACCTAAGTAAGTTAGTATGATGAGCTTTTGAAAAATAGACGGCGTACGTAGTCTCCGAGCTCCCGGAAATTGCCTTGAAAAAGTCTTGCGATCGAAAGCACATCAGGGGGTTAATAAGAAAGCCACACAACATCGTAGGGAATAGTTGATGTGGTAAGGCAGTGTTTTCAGCAGCTGTTAATTACGTGTCACTTATCAGCACGGAGCAGTGTGGCTTCCGGCCTGGCAGATCAGCAATAGATAAAATGTCCACACTGAGGCAAATCCTGGAAAAGACCAACGAATTTCAAGTCGCGACCCAAAGTTTTTTCATCGAATTTTAAGTCCCATACGATAACATTCATAGTCAGGCGATTAGAAAGTATCTACAGGGAATACTACCTCGTAGTAAATATGAACCCCTAGAATGCCAAGAGTGCCAAGAATTGCCGTAGCAAACCAGTGCTTCCACGATTTGGTTAGGTTAGGTTAGGTTAAAACAGGGGTATGCAGTTTGCATACAGCACTAGGCACCAGAATGGCCCATCGCGATCCCTAGGGAACCGATTGAAACCAAAAAACTTCAAAAGGACAAAAAACTAAACACTTTCACTAGACAAAACGTCCAATCTTCCTGCAGAATTTTACCACCTTCCTGTGGTCTGTGCCGCTCAGTTCCCCTAATTCCTCGAAGAAATATTCTCCTATAAACCTCCTACGATTCCGTGCTATACCCTCGCACTCGCACAGTATGTGAGTTATGTCTTCCTCGACTTGTAGATCACCACAGAACCTGCATGTATCCACATCTACCAGTCTAAGCCGCGTAGCATGCTTCCTTAGGAGACAGTGCCCCGACATAATCCCAACCACTGTTCTAAGCTGTTCCCTGCTCAAGATGAGAATTTCCTTAGATCTTTCCTTGCCCAAATGCGACCAAAGTGCTCTAGACACCTTATGCCCCTCTAAATGTTGCCGTCTAAGGTCAGCCATTTGGTTAAACAGATCAAATTCAAAACTCCTAGCCCGGAATACCCAATGCAAGGTCTTCAAAACACGGATCTTGCCAGATCAGTTTTATGGCAATAAGTATTGGACGACACGTTAGAAAGCAGCTGATACTGTGTTCCATTCTACGTCGGAGATTCGATCTTCCTTGCGAAGGCGAAGAATGGAGAAAAAGATACAGCCGCGAACTCAATGAGCTGTACCAAGATGTGGACGTAGTCCAAAGAACTAGAACGCGTCAGCTCCATTGGGTCGTTCACACAGAACGATTGGACAATAAAGCTAAAAGTGAAGTGAAGCTTCCTTGCCCTCATGTTCGAGACAACAGGGATGATCGAACCCACGTTTTTAAGACCTAACCAGAGCGCCTGATACAGACTACTAGAAGTGACGTGCCCAGGATCACAGAGGGTGTAAGATTAGGAGTGGCTCCGGTCCCCGCTAAGTAAGTAAATCAAGTAAATTACATACAACTGCACTATAACAATAAATAGTAGCTACGATCGTCCTACACAAACGAAATAACAAACACTTCATATACACAGCTCGGTTCGACAGAATCAATACGTCCATACGACGAAAACTCACCACAACAATCTCCCACGATAGAAATGTATCCTTCCACGTCGTTATCTGCGTATACTTGTTGAAAAATCCAAAATCTTTTTGAGATACTGGATTAGTTTCAACTTCTTAAAAGCTTTCCAAAAATACATCTATGCAACTTTGCAATATAAACAAGATTTTTATCTAAATATTTCACGGATATTCACTCAAAACATTATCGTAAAACTTGTTTCCCGAACCGAACAAATATATTGAAGTCTCGCGGACGACTACAGTATTCATAAATTTACAAAACTAAAGCTGAGAAGTCAACGACAACAAAAACCCCCGACGTGACACACAAAACAAACTATATGAACGCTAAATTCAACACCGCTGCTGACAAAATCGTCTGCAATGGTCGCGAGTTCGAACCTTATTGATGCCCCCTGCCAGCTTATGGGATTTTTTCCAAACGTGATTTCTTTTTATTTTGTGTTGCCAAATGGTAAGGTAACCATCTCTTTATGTGTTAAAAGCTAATTTTTATAAAATAACAACTTCTCCTATTAGTAGCAGCCGTCGCACTTCGCACAGATAGATAGATACTTTGATGGAGCATCACGACGTTAGATGATTAAAAAAAAAAACAAGTAGGTACTTTCAAAAGAGATACTCTCTGTACTCGCATCTAGAGTATCTTCGGAGCGAGAGAGCGGAAAATTTATCTTCCAATCAGTTATTGATTGATTCAATTATAAAATAAACAAATACCAAGGTCGCCGGATTTTGTGAAGTGGTTACAGATACAGCTGGATTATTTTTAATTTATTTGCAACTTCTGCTATTGAACAAATGGCAAGTAAACTTAGGTATTTATTAGTTCATCATCTTCATCGTAGTCGACGCTGAATTGAAAAGAGAATGGAATACTTTAAGCCTTAGACAGATAGATACTTGAACTTGAAAGCATATAATGTATTGACAACAAAAATGGATAAACAATTTAATTAAATTACAACGAATTCGCTTTAAGATTTGATTAGGTTTCTTTTATGAGTTCAGTGCGTTTGTGTGTGTGCGATAAATCTCTGTTATACGCTAATTGACAATAAAAGTAGAGAATTTTATTTATCACTTGACGCACCGCAACGGAAGAGAAAAACATGCGCAGTTATGGATCTGTGTAGAACCATTAGCAACTGGCCGATTGCTGACTGATGATGCTCGTGATCATGGTGATCATGATGACAACGACGATGAAGGTGTAAGGTGTAAGGTTCAGAGACCTCATCATGGCGTAGTGTGGAACATTCCATAATCATACGGTGTTGTTCTAATTCATTATCTGTGCGTGAGATACATAACTGAGTTCCGAAGTTCCGTTCAGTCACGAATTTTGGATCATTAACTATGTGCACAATTTACCATTGTACGAGCATGTGCGGACGCATAAGCCGGTACAGATGTTGTTCTGTAATAATTAACTGTGCGGGGTGATAGAGACGTAAGTTTGGATTCGAACAAGTTTTTCTCTTTACCTTTAAGGGAACTTCCATCACATTTATTGGTTCTGCAGCATGGCTAAGTTCGAATAGGATCTAAGACATTCGGCCCTAGCGAGGTATCCGTCGGTACGGAAAATTCTCCGATCTGATTAGAATCGGAGGATTTAGGCTTCGAATACCTGTTCCGAAGAGTTCTGACAACGAAAAATGCTTAGTGCCTTTTAATCTTTAAAGTGAAGTTGAATGCATTGTTATTGACAATATGTTATCCTTTAATCTTAACCAACTAAACTATGCTAGCTTACTTGAGCTACTTCGACATATTTGGAGCTGAGGTCAGTGAGGACTTTTTCAGGACTAGTCAGGGTCCTGAAACAGAGATGGTGGCGGATGAACCCTTTATGGGCCAAAGGCAGCTCTCACATCCCCGAAGTGGGTTACTGACACCGGAGGAATCCGGCCCCTTTAGTCCAAGGGGTCCAACAAAGGGCCTGGCCCTCAAGGTTGGGGGTTGTACGCCGGGGTAACTGCCTGACTGCGTAAAACATATATAGTTACGAAGCAACAACAAGCCTCGGATACGGATGATTTTACTGTTGACGAACAAGGACAATGAATTTCGGATCTGTGCGTGGAATGTTAGGTCCCTTAACAGACCGCGTGCAGCCGAACAGCTAGCGAAGGTCCTGAACTGCTATAAAGCAGACCTTACAGCCATCCAAGAAGTGCGATGGGATGGACCGGGCAAAAAGAGGATGAAAAACTGCGATATTTATTATGGCGACTGCTATCGGCAACAAAAACAGCCCTTATTTGGATGTGGATTCGTCGTTGGCGGCAGACTTAGGCAAGAAGTCTTAAGTTTCAGTTGTGTGAACGAACGCCTCACGACAATCCGTATCAAGGCTAAATTCGCCAACATAATAGTCTAAGAGCCGACAGCATATTTTGGGAGGTATAACCAAAATTCATTTACTTGTTTGTAAAGGTACTAGCATCGTGATATCAAATGCAGTCGTCTGGCAGGGTTTTGTTTTCGCCGGGGCTGTGGGCGGGGGTTTGAAAACGCAGATTTTTCGGATTTTTGTGTCAAGGGTATAACCATTTTTAAATATACACAAATTATGGAAAACTATGCACTAATTAAGAATTTTTGGGTCCCAGACGTTTTAAGTGTCGCATTCGGGGCCCCTTTTGGGGGGCGTCTGGCGGGGCGAATGCGACACTTAAAACGTCTGGGACACAAAAATTCTTAATTAGTGCATAGTTTTCCATAATTTGTGTATATTTAAAAATGGTTATACCCTTGACACAAAAATCCGAAAAATCAGCGTTTTCAAACCCCCGCCCTCAGCCCCGGCGAAAAAAAAACCCTGCCAGACGACTGCATTTGATATCACGATGCTAGTACCTTTACAAACAAGTAAATGAATTTTGGTTATACCTCCACTCCCAAAATATGCTATCGGCTCTTGGTCTATAAGCCTAATATGCGCGCATGCCCCCACGGAGGAGAAAGACGACGACACCAAAGAGAGGTTCTACGAGCTCTTGGACCAGACATACGAGCAGTGCCCTAAATACGACATTAAAATTGTCCTCGGTGATTTTAATGCAAAGATAGGAAGAGATGGCATCTTTGGTAGTGCTGTCGGAAGGTACAGCCTACACGACACCACCTCCGATAACAGATTTGGGCTGATCCACTTCGCGGCGGGGCGAAATGTTGTCATAGCAAGTACGCGGTTCACGCATCGCGATACTCATAAGGGCACATGGAGATCTCCCGATCAATCAACCGTCAACCAGATTGAGGCATTCCTCCAACATTATGGATGTCCGAACGTTCCGAGGCGGCCACCACAACGAAAGCCCTGGTTTGACGCCGAGTGCCGGCAAGTACATGCAGCGAAACAAGAGGCATACAAAGCTGCGCTGCAAAGAAGGACCAGGGCTGCTCGTGAGCTCTAGGCGCAGAAAATAAGAAGAGGCCCAAAGCGGCAGGCGATTACTTGGTTAGGAGCATGCACCAACTCATCTGTAAAATATGATCGGAGGAAAGCATGCCCGTGGAATGGAACCTCAGCATTGTTTGCCCGATCCTCAAGAAAGGAGACCCTCTGAACTGCGCCAACGACAGAGGTATTAGTCTTCTTAACATCGCCTACAAGATCTTATCTGCCGTGCTGTGTGAACGCCTGAAGCCTTTCGTCAACAACCTGATTGGTTACTATAAGTGTGGCTTCAGGCCAGGAAAGTCTACCATCGGCCAAATATTCACACTGCGGCAGATGTTGGAGAAAACCCAGGAAGTCCAAATCGATACCCACCACCTTTTCATTGATTTTAAGGCCGCCTATTCCAGCATTTATAGAGACGAGCTATACAGAGCAAAGTCTAGTTTTGGCATCCCTGACAAACTCGTCCGTTTGTGCAGGATGACAATGGAGAATGCACGCTGCTCTATCAAGGTCGGTAAAGAACTCACCAAGACCTTCGATGTCAAAAAAGGATTTAGACAAGGCGATGCGCTGTCATGTGACTTCTTCAACATCGTTCTTGAAAGAATAGTGCAAAACAAATGCTAACACCAGAGGCACAACCAAAAGTCCGTCCATCTACTCGCCTACGCCGACGACATCGACCTAATCGCTAGAACGCAGCGGGATGTAACTTTCGCGTTCGTGAGTATTGAGACGGAGGCGGCGAAGATGGGTTTGGCGATCAATGAGGGCAAGACGAAGTATATGCTGTCAGCAAGAAAGGACAGTAAGGACACCCAACACCGACGTCTCGGACAGAATGTCACTATAGACAGATATAACTTTGAGGTGATTCAGGAATTTGTCTACCTAGGCTCCGCAATGAACTCAGGCAATGACACCAGCGCTGAGATTAAACGAAGAATAACTCTTGCCAATCGCAGTTTCTTTGGGCTAAGAAAGCAATTGAGTAGCAAAACCCCCTCTCGAACAACTAATGTGACCATTTATAAGACCCTAATAATCCCAGTCCTTCTCTATGGTGCAGAGGCCTGGACTCTAGCAAAAGCGGATGAGGTCAGTTTTGGTTGTTTTAAGAGGAAAATTCTTCGAGTAATTTTTGGTCCCGTCTGCATAGACGGTCAATGCAGGAGGAGATACAACGACGAACTGTATGTGCTGTACAGCGACATCGACTTAGCCAGAAGAGTGAAGGTCCAACGACTGAGGTGGTTGGGTCATGTAGAGCGAATGGACTTGAATGCTCCGGCCCAGAAGATCTTCGAATCTACACCCGAGGGACGGCGCAGTAGAGGAAGACCGCGACTCAGGTGGCGCATGCAAGTGGAAGCGGACCTTACCCAACTAAGCATGCGAAACTGGAGACAGCTGGCCGAAGATCGTGCTGGCTGGAGACGCTTGTTGGGTAAGGCCCAGGTCCACCCCAGGCTGTAGCGCCACCCTTAGTAAGTTAGTAAGATACCAAGTGTGCTAATTTATTTCCCTAAAGGTTGCCAATTTGTGGGGAATTCCCCAAACAGCGGGGAACCTCAACTCGTTTAGGGATTTTGAGGGGATTGGCATTATGCGGGTAAAATGCGGATATTTTAACATTTTATTATTTAAAACCTTATTTAAGGACGATAAATTAACGGTTTGATGGTTTTAATAAAAAAATATGGACGAAAGGGTACATTTTCGTTCAGTTTTCAGCTATTTCAAGTTTCTATAAAACATGCCAAGATTTTTAGATTAGATTAGACTTTAAGGATACATTTTTTTCTATTATTTCTATTGTTAATTAATCAAAACTCAGTTCATTAATCAAAAGATAGTATTGATAGTGCTGACAACTAATGGGGAAAGGTGCTTAGACTTAAAAACAATGCGGGACATGGACAGTTTCTAAATTTAAAAATTGTCATCTGCCTTTTACTTGTATTGCCTTTTGCAAACGCACCAGTTGAAAGAAAATTCAGTTAACTAAAAAACATAAAAACTGAAAACAGAAATCGCCTACATACGAGGGCGGGTCAATAAGTCCGTGACTTTTGGAATAAAACACAGATTTTTTGATAAAAAAAAATTTTTATTTTTCAACGTAGTCTCCCTTGAGCTCTATAAACTTTGTCCAACGCTTCTCCAATTTTTTTATCCCTTTCAAAAAAATGATTTGTCGAGGTCCTCAAAATAGGCCTTTATTTGCGAGATGACTTCATCATTGGAGTCAAATCTTTTTCCACCAAGCCATTTCTTCAGGTTTGGGAACAAGAAGTAGTCGCTCGGAGCCAAATCTGGAGAATAGGGTGGATGAGGGAGCAATTCATAGCCCAATTCATGGTTTTTTGCCATGGCAACTGCACATGTGTGCACCCTTGCATTGTCTTGGTGGAAACGAACTTTTTTCTTGGCCAAATGAGGTCGGTTTTTTTTCAAATCGTCATTGAATCGGTCCAATAAGTTGGCATAATATTCCCCATTGATTGTTCTTCCCTTTTGAAGGTAGTCAATGTGGATTATCCCGCGTGCATCCCAAAAAACAGTCGCCATAACTTTATTGGCTGACAAACCCACCTTGGCCTTCTTTGGCGCCGATTCACCCTTAGAAACCCACTGTTTTGACTGTTGTTTGGTCTCTGGTGTGTTGTGATGGATCCATGTTTCGTCCACGGTTACAAAACGGGGCAAAAACTCCTCCATATTGCGATTAAACAACGCCAAACCTTCCTGTGAAGTTGTTACACGATTGCGTTTGTGGTCGACTGTGTGCAAACGCGGCACCCATCTTGCGGAAAGCTTTCTCATGCCCAAGTGATCATTCAAAATTGAAACCACTGAGCCATGCGAGATCCCTACGGCTTCCACAATCTCTCGCACTTTCAATCTTCGGTCGGCCAACACCATATCGTGAATTTTTTCGATTGTTTCGGGTGTACAGACCTCAACTGGGCGCCCAGGACGTTCGGCATCTTCAGTGCTTGTACGGCCACAACGAAATTCAGTAAACCACTTTTTTACCATTGAAATCGATGGTGCAGAGTCCCCATAGTATTTTTCAAGCTTAGCCTTGGTCTCGGTAATGGTTTTTTTCGCAAGAAATAATGCTTAATAAGCACACGAAATTCACTTTTTTCCATTTTCTCCTCAAATTAGTGAGTAGTCTGATAAAAATAGCTGTCAAACACAAACTAACTGACGCAGCAAGTTTAAATTTTGACAGGAGTCAACTGACAGATGCCTGTTGACAGGAGCAGTTGCCGTTTCAGTAAATAGGTCAGAAATTCAAAAAGTCACGGACTTATTGACCCGCCCTCGTACTGATATGTACTTAGTATCTTTAATGATTTAATGGGGTGGTTTAAAATTTGATCCATCAAAGAAGATGTAAGGAGCAAAAAGATATGGCAAAAAACAATGATTGAATAAAAATAAATGATTAAAAATTATCGATTTTCTATTAAAACCAGTTTTTCTTACTAGATACCTAAATGTGTGGGGAATTGGATCTTTGTTCTTCCCCAATTCGGGTAATTTAACATCGAATTTTGGGGAATTTAGGAAAGTGACATCGTCAACCCACCCTACCTTCTTTTATAAAATAGAAGTCTTAAAACCTAAAACAACCTCTGTTGCTACTCGCAATCACATGTGTCACCCTAGGATGTAAATAATCACCAAACATCGGAATTCGCCTTACATCTGATTCCGTTTGTAATCATATCAGCAAAACCCCGTTTGTATTTTGTTGACTTCATAGTCTGCAAAAAGCCGTAGACCCCACCATCGCATCATAATATGCACCACACACAGAACCGAATACCATGGTTCATTGCATTTGCGAATGTACGAAAAGTGCCGTTCTCAACAACATCATCATCGGTCGCTCCCAAGTAGCGGTAGTTGCGACCGAAATTTATTGCCGGCCTATTGACGACTGACGATTGCTAGGGCAAAGTAATTTGAACATCAACCCTCGTTCCCAAGTAGCGGTGGATGCGACCGGCAACAATGAAGCACAACGAATTCCAATAAAAGCAAACCATCATAAGAAAATCGACACAGTCTACTTACAGTTACAATCATCAGTGTATCAACACGAGAAAAGTGCAATAATGGTTTTAATTGTTTTATTTTTTTTCTGTTTTCATCACCTTGCAGATTTGCTAATTCGCAAACCATATTCGGCTAAAAAGCTTGTTGAATCAACCTCACTAACGTGGCCCCTCCAACTCTTGAAACCTTTCTCTCGGCTGGGTACCGTTTAGGACGAAGACGACTTCTAAATCCCATTTATTTTAAATGCGCATCAACATACATCTTTAGATCCTTCTTGAGGTTATCCAAAACACCTCCAAATCTATCAGTTTACTTTGAAGTTACCCCCAGCAACCTTTGCAGATACATGGCAAGAAAAACTCATTTAGATGCGATTTAGCCAAGCACATCTTTTGGAAATTTCCCCAGAATGAGGGGTTAGCAATTTCAAAAAGACTACAGTTAACATATTATGGCCATATATCGCATCAAAACCGTTTTGTAAACGTTTTCTTTATACGACCGCTTTGTTATTTTACAATCACATAAAAACCTTGCGCCTTTTAGTGTTCTTATAAGAATGCTCGGCTGAAGCTACAGCAACCATCCCTTCCCCTTAAAGAGCTAAGATTTATTTTCTTGGAATCTTCCTCGTATTTCTTTCAAAAATGTATCTCTGTGTAGTAAAATTTATTACATAAGGTGTCATGGTAAAAATGTGTGATATGTGTATGTTTACCTCCCCTGGGTGTACAGCATCCTCACGCAAAAGGGAAAAAGAATTGGAAACCGTATCTTTTACTATTTGTAGACCTTTTAAACTCACATATTGCCATCGAAACGTGGAGTAATTTCCATCTGATTCGGAACTGTCTATTTGAAATGCAAATATGTGGATGGAAAGGCGCTCCGCATTGGAACCGTAGGTATCCCCGTTCCCAATAATTTGGCATATACTCGTACCATCCATTAGTCACCCAATTTGTGCCGAAGTATGAGTGCGGCTGCGGCATCTCTCACTCTTTCCATCTGGAATTGAATTGTTCCACTAACACGTTCGTTGGCTAATAGGGCAGCAACGGAATCAAACAGTATTTCGGGTACGTATCGACTAAATAAAGTTCAACATCGTGCAGTCAAAATTAGCACCTAGCTGCTGCTCGGGAGTAAATGCCGGCCCTATGGACTCTTGTATGGTCGTCTTCTTTGTGTTGTATTGTGGATTGTTAACAAAAGGGGGGAATTCGAAAAGCTAAGCAGGAGTTTATACCTTCACCCAGTCGACAACTCGAGGTGGGGCCAGGTAAGTCAGTCACGATAAAGGTTCATATAGCATGACATTGCTGAGTCACTGCAATCACGCTTGACCCGATGTGAACTTAATAAAACGATTCCACGTATGTTTGAAGTTCCGGGCTAAAGTTACAGTTTTCTTTTACTCTATTTTTGCTGTGGATAAATAGTTACATTGTTGGTTGTTAGAGATGAAGGAGAAATGGAGAAAGGAAAATGTATTTTTCCCATTCGTCTGTGGTTCGGCTGTTATTGTCTTTTGGAGAAGTAAGGCACGAGCAGAATGAAAGTATCTTTGGGTTTGGGGTGGGTATTTTTTGTCCTTAACACCAAAGCAATTCTCCTTTGTGAAGTTTGACGTGGGCTGGAAGAGGACAGATACTAGTAAATTATCACTGAAGGATGCCTTTTACGATTATCCTTATTTAATTTGCCGTCAAGTATCTGGTAAGTGTGGTGTTAATTTGATCGTGACTATCCCTGTTATGAACTAGATACTCCTACAAGCTGTATTTGTAGTTCAAACGTTGGCTAGGAGGAAGGGAAATAAAGTCAGTTGAAAATTAAATATGGCCGATTAAACGACATATAGAGAGAGCTCAGAGAGAGATTAGATTCGCCAAGAAGAATTCGCTTTAGCGAATGTCTTCGCTAAGAAAGAACAGCGGTAGTTGGACTGAAATGCATGAGGAAACACTGGATGTCTATTTCCCAGGATGCACCGATACGTCTGTGGAATACGACACAGTACAGCCTTAGCAATTAACTCTTTTACCGCACCAGGAATAGATAATATTGGACCTTCAATGGTTCAAATGGTCGAGAAAATTAATGTTCGATGGCTGCAAAGCACTTATACGTGCTGTCTAAGGCTAAGCTACGTTCCAAAAGCATGGAGAGATGTGCGGACGATATTTCTGCCAAAAGCGAGGAAGGCCAGTTACACCACAGCGTGTACGTCAGATGTATTATCGGCGCAAAGCTGCCTGTTAAAATCAATGCACGCATATAAATGTAGAAGAAAGGCAGATATGTGCAGACGGCACTATACAATGCAGTATCGGTGGCGGAACAATCCTTAGAGTATAAGGAGTACTTTTTGAGTGCTTGTCTAGACATATAGGGAGCCTAATTGGCCTCCACGTTCTCCGGATTTGACTGCACCAGACTTTTTTCTGTTAGGTTATTTAAAGGTAAAGTGTACGTAAATAAACCCACCACTATCCCGCAGCTGAAGGAGAACATTCGTGCAGATATCCTACGAAGTGTTATGGAAAACGCTCTAGAAAGAGCCCGTCTCTGTGAGCATGAAGCTGGTAATCATTTGAGGGACATTATATTCCATGGTAGGTAGGTAGGTAAAGGCGGCGGTTCGGCCTGAACCCAAGTAGCACTATGTTGTGCCTTTTTGTTACCATAACGCGTGTGACCTATATTGTAGTGGTTGTAGAGGATATGTTGCTATATCCAAGCTGTGGAGTTGAGAAAACGGATAAAATTGTGTATCCCTTTGCCCGATATATCGCTAAGGTCGTCGAAGAATGGTTGATTCAGTGCCCGCAGTCCGGCTCTTGCTACTGCCGAACACTCGCAGAGGAAATGGAAGAGAGTTTCTCTTTCTCCCTCCAATTGGCCAATGCCCGTGATTATCGCCGTAATTCTCACGACATCGGGGCGGGTTTTGTGTAGAAGATCCTTTGTTCTTCTTTTGTCATAAGTAGGCCATATCTTCCTTGATATGATGCACTTAGTTAACCTTCTCCATTGAAGATTGGCTTTCTGAGGGAAGTATGAGTGTATTTGTGTCTTAACCGCACCTAGCGGAATGTGAACCCTTGCCGCGAGTGAGCCGTCTAGAGCTGAGCCCTGACTGGCCAGCTCATCCGCACGCTCGTTTCCTATTATGTTACTATGCCCTAGAACCCAGAGTAGTGTAACCCTGAAACGTTCGTCCAGTCGGCAAGCTCATTCCGGCAATCCTGCACCAGTTTGGAGGATATTGTAGCCGAGTCAATAGCTTTGATAGTGGCTTGGCTATCTATAAGGATAGCAATGTTTTGTTTGTACGTTGTGTCAAGTTGCTTGCAGGCCCCTCGGATAGCCAGTAGTTTTGCATGGAAAACGCTGGCAAAATCCAGCAGGCGGTAGGATATTAATAGTTTTAATGATTCCGAGTAGACACCGGCCCCCACACACCGCAGTTCATCTTAGATCCGTCGGTGTATATGACCGTCTCGAACTCTTTCACTACTTCGTCCCTCTTCCTTTTTTAAAATTTAGTTTTGGTGTGATGTAGTCGGTTGGAAACGTGGCCATGCCTTCTGGTAACGAGTACAGGATGTTGCTGTGGCCGTATGGCCTTGCAGTCCAGCACCCCGACTCTGAGTCTTACTGCACTGCATTTTTTTTTTGTTTTCTCTTAAAAAAATGAAATCCAAATCCCAGAGCACTCAGACTCGGCAACTGTCCATTGTACTATGCAGCTGTATACATCCAGAAGGTCATCCTTGGTTGAAGTCCCCACTTCTTTCCAAAGGTTCTGCTACAGGCATAGCAGGTTATGCACGCCCTCCTCACTCTGTGTTCAATATTATGTTTCCGGTTAAGTTTTGGATCGAGCGTGATACCCAGATACTTAGCGCTGGAGGATAGTGCAAGTGGTTGACCGTTTAGGCCGGGGAGGGTAAAATCGGGTATTTTGGTTTTGGTAGTGAATATCATCAGCTCGGTTTTGCTCGGGTTAACGCCGAGGCCACAACTTGCAGCCCAGGCGCTTACCTTGTCTAGAGTAGTCCCCATGATTTCACTTATCACGGAGGAAACTTGCCTGACACTAGTATCACTACGTCATTCACATACGCGGCAACTTTGACCCTTTCCCTGTCTAGTTTTAGGAGAATTTTGTTCATAACCATTAGCTAGAGACGCGGAGAAATGATGCCACCCTGTGGCGTTCCTCTATGGGCAAATTCGGTTAAGTGACTGTTGCCTAGTGTTGCCTGAATAATTCTTGCTCCGAGCATAGACGCTATCCATTGACTAACAGATTCCTCTATGCCCAGTTCGACCAGAGATTCAAGAATAGCTTCCGTGTGTACGTTGTTGAAGGCTCCGTCTATATCCAAGAAAGAGGCTAGGGTGTAAGTTAAGGCAACGTAATATTTTAAAACCGGAACACCGTACAATAACCCCAACCATTCCATACGCACCTGTCAGCACATCCGCACCCGACTCAATCACACAACCACTGCACTTTCAAATAATTTGCCAGCAATATCATAATAAGCAAAAAACAATGACCTAGTTTAAGTTTAGTCATCTCTGTTCAATTATATTTGGTAATAAAATAAAGTCAGTCTTAATTTGACAAACGAAAAACACGGTTCTTATAATTTGTATTCTTTGTATTGTATGGATTTTTCAATTGTTCGCACTACCTCATGGAGAGCCGTTTTCGTGGATCTGCCCTTGGGATAGGCGTGCTGTGATTTGGAAAGCGATGATTCTGGTAAAGAACCTCGCATGTGGATGTCTAGGACACGCTCCAGGGTTTTGAGTATAAAGGAGGTTAGACTTATTGGTCTGAAGTCCTTTGCGGATACGTGCCCTCCATACTTAGCCGAAAAAAATCTCCATAAATCATACTTTGTGAATCTAAAATAAATTATTAATAAAAAATTAAATCTATAAAAGTTATTATCACTTTAAATTAAAAATTCAGTTTTGATCCACCCTGTAGAAGTATGCAATAAAAATAAGCGATGGTTCCAAGCAAGAAACATTGAAAACCCCCTTTAGAAGTTATAATGAAACCCACCCCTCGACGGCGGACGGCGTTTCGTCGAAACCTTATTACTGAAAGACTAAAATGATTTCTTCCCAAGTAGGTACTAAAAACTGTGTTCTTAAGCGACCCGCTTGGCAGATAGGACTTAATATTTGCAGTCAACCCTTTGGCAAAATAGTAACCATTGTTCTTCTTTCGAAAGTAAAGGAACTCATTTTCTTGGACACCGACGTTCCTAGAAAACTATTTTTGCTTTTCAAGTAGGTAAGAATCTCCACCTCAGAATAAAGTAAAATGGAAAATTCTATTCAAACTTAAGATTCCATCACAATCATCTACTGCACCACCAGTAAGCCCTTAGGGATGCCATTAAACGTGATGACCTCCTATTTAATTACAAAACTTTTCTCAGACACTCCAAAGTTCGTCAGGTCTACGTTGATCGGCACCTTTTACAGAAAAATTAATACGAGTATCCATTCGGATTGTTCATTTAAGTTATACATTGTCCTGTGCCAGAAGGTTTCCTGCATAAACAAAAATAAATATTATCCTTTCCCAACAATATTTACTGCCTGTCAAATTCGAACATTAAAATGTCGCTTGTGCAATAAATTCGAGTCACAAAGTCACGGCACGTCGCTAACGACGACAAACTGTTGCAAGTTCTCTTCTAATGCAAAATAATATACAAGAGAAAGTTTCTCCTCCAATCCTTGTGTAATCCCTCCGGTATCCACCAGAGTCAAATACTAACTAGATCACCAGACATATGGATGGGCTTGTGTGTCTATGGGACAAGGGAATACCAAAAAAGTTTCACACAACTTACCCTAGAATAATTACAGATGACCTTAATTTAATTTATTACTCCCGTTGGTAGGGTTTTTAATTGTTCAAGGAATAGATTCGCATTTCGATGAGCAACAAAAAAAAAAAACCAACAAGAAAAACTATGCGCTACGAGTGAGTATTTGTAAGGGCAGAGTTGTTCCACTGTTTGAGTGGAGAATTTCATTTATAAAAAAGTTTTCTGCAGCTTGACTCTGCTAAAAAAGGAAGACCAAACGTCACGTACCTAAATTTGAACAAAATTGACAAAAGGTTGAACAATACCCCCACCGATGGGAAGCAATGTTAAACGGGAGCAGCAGACTGAGGAAGAACATTTTCGAAACTACGAGTAATTAAAGACACCGGAAGGAGTGTTGAGTTCCGGTCGACTGAAAATGGATGGGGGACAATGGCGACGCGACAATTCGAAAAGTTTCGTTGTTCGCTTTATCAATTGGAAAAGTTGTTCTGAAGTGTCTCATTGGTCGCACTGATAAAAGATATCCGATAGATACCACCAACAACAGAAGAGTAGTGCTGAAAATAATGTCATAATCGCTTCGTTTTGTTCCTCGTATAATTTTCGTGCATAATTAGATCGCAACAATTGTTTTAATTATTTCCATTGTGGTTGATTGGACAAATCAGCAGAAGGGGTGACCGAAATCCACACCCTTAGCAACTACCCTCTGCTTGAGCGTTTAAAGAGGGGTTCCTCAAATTTTGTAATCACGCTGTGGTGGTGTTTTTCCAGGGGATGATTATTGTCACCGACCACATGTTGCAACAGTGTTTATGCGATTTATCAAATTCGAGTACTGCTGACAGGACGAGGGCTGTGATTGATAGGTGCGTGAATTTTTGTAATACCAAAATGCAGCACGGGGAGTAATTAGTCAGTTTTAATTAATTGCTTTCGCCCGGGGGAACTGGTCCATGTTGACTTGTTGATATTAGATGTGTCAGGGTAATGATGGAAGTGGGACTTTTTACATATTGCTCGGTGTGTGATGTGATAAATTAGAGTGTGGACAATCAAACAAATGGGAATAGGGATTGAGACATTCAAAACAGGAAATGTATAGCAGCTCATCCTGGAAATGTGCATTAATATGTGTTTGGTTGGTTGATAGTCGCATGACTTGTAGTTCACGTTTCCGGAGCTGAATAATGTAAGTGAGTGGTGGTATTTTGTGATTGTCAATGTGCTTCCGGAACGCACTTCTTGATCGTGTTAATGAGGTCTTTGATATATGATTATGTTAACGGACTGTACTCACTGAAAGATGTTTGTTGTGTATTTTGAAAATTGACTATTTGCTATTGAATCCGCAACTACAGCACCGGAAATGTCATTTGAAGGCATACTCCGAGAAGCTGACTGTACTTACTTTACTTATCGGGCTCCCGACCCATGAAGAATCTCTGTGTTGCGGTCAAATTTATCGTAGCAAGGGATATTCTCTTTTCCGTCTACCCTCTTGTCTCCCTCCCTCCCAAAGGCCCAAAAGCGAATGACACAAACACGCTAGCGAGCCAAGTTCGATGAGGGAAGGGATGACGCTCCTTTTGACCCATCTCCGTCTTGGGAGCATCGGAGGAGCAGCGGAGGAAACGGGCGGACGGCCCTTTGAAACATCCTCACGACAAACGAGCGGCACAAAATGTGATACACAACCAACCTCCCATCCAAAAACAATTACCGGCGCGAAAACAACACAAATGAACACAAAACACAACACTTTGGAACCGAAAAGGGGGATTGTAGGCGAACACTTCAGGACGAGTCAATAATAACAAAAAGACACGAATACAAAAGATGGACGCGAGCTCAACATAAATAAAATTTATGTGAAGAAGGACACACCATATGCATGTCCAATTATCCCCAAAAACCTGAACACAATTCCATCGAGGTAGAGTAGGAAACAAATTGGAATTTAGTAATTACAACTCCTTTTTTTCCCCACTCGTAAATGGTTGCTGGGCCTGGTCCTGGAGATGGGCATCTTCGAAAAGATTTCCATTGTACGCATCCTGTAGTTATTACGGTCACTCAGAAAAATTACAGGCGCAGGAGGACATTTGTCGAGGCGGGATCATACCACCTATTTGAGGGAGGAAGAAAAAAACAAGGAGTTGAAGTATTGAACTCGGAAAAAAGCTAAGTACTACATACAATTTTCATATTATTTGTTAGAAGTGTTAGATTACAAAGTGACAAAGATTATTGACCTCGGTAGGATCGTGCATCGGAAAATTTTCGGTTTACCACGGGACACGCGACTCCCTAATTTGTGAATATTTTCATCGGTCGGGAAAAAAGCGATCGTGCGTTATTCTGGGATTTTTCTTTTATTCCCATTCGGCTGTGCAGTCACCCGAAATAAATTTGCCGTGCTTCAATGGAGTTTTTCTTCTTTCTTTCATTGTTTTCTCCCTTTTCCGCTCGTTTTCTGGTTTCACAATTACCCTTAAAATTGTGTGGCGCCCATTTTTATTTTTATTCCAGGTACTCTGTCTACCCGGAACTGTAAAGTCCATCAGTTTAAAGTCCACAGTAAGTACCTGTGGTTTCCTTTGGTGCGAGTCATAAAAATCACCTGAACCCACCCCTTGCTGAGCTACCTGAAAACCAGCACATATACTTGCTGGTTGTTGCACTCACGCTCTTCGCACTTTTCTTTGACAGTTCGGTAATTTTTTCATTTCGGCGTTTTTTCCTGCAAATTAAATTTCACGAAGTAGTTTTCTCGCGGAATAAGAAGTGCATTATCTGCCTGAGACACTGCAGCCTTTTCTCCTCTGCGATCCCGGGCGTGATGCTTCCAATTCTCCAGACCAAGCGCTCTGGCATCCGCGATGGCTTGGTCTTTAAAACGGAAGTTCGGTCTTCCTTGCCTTCTGGAACCAGGGGGCTGGGAGTCGAAGACCCTCTTGGCTGGAGCATTATTTTTCTTTCGTTAAATATGCCCGAGCCAATGTAGTCGACGTGATTTAGCTTTTTGAACTACATGCACATCTTGGTCTTGGTCCTCCATTAGCCCTCCTAGCACACAGGACCAAGGGAGGCTGACAGTGCAAAAGATATATTTCGTCATTTGCAAGTATCCTTTGCGATTCACTAGTAATGGGCATGCAGCATGGTGCACGGTCACAACAAAGCAGAACACCAGACCCACTAGAAAAAACAACTTTTCACAATGCTTACGCTTAGGATCAGGGATGGAAAATGGCAGCTTTGAGTTGCACTTAAAACTGTTTTAAGATTGTTCTGAAATGGAGCCAATTGTATTGAAAACTATTTTGCACTTTCAAAATGAGACACGTAAAAACAGAACGTAATGTTGTGTAACGTTGCTGTAAAGTTTCGTTTGGCAACGCGAAGGTAGCGAAAAATATGGACTGTCAACCTTGTTTTTGGTATAGGATAGCGGTAATATTTGAATGTTTGGGTTGAGTCAAAGGTCAATGCGCACGTAAAGCCTTTAACAAAAGCAACGCACACTTAAACCCTAAAAAACAGCGCTTGTCGTAAAAGACGACTAAGGGGGAAATCCCATCTAGGTATTTTTAAGATTCAGGTTTGCTTTACCAACCACCTTAAGGTGGAGCTGCAGCCCATAATGGAAAAACATCGTAATTTGCTTTGCATATGATGTTGATTGATTTTGAAAAGGATTTTGATAGACAACCAAATCTGTTGCGGGTGGCGCTAAGACAACAAGGAGTTCCAGAAACCTACGTACAGATGATCATGGGCATGTATGAAATAGTAAAGACAAGAGTAAGATGCCCCTCTGGCGTCACCGTGGAGTTCGCATCAAAGTTGGTGTACACCAGAAAAGCGTCTTAAGCCCCTTGATATCTATTACAGTCCTTGATTATCTGCTTGAAGGAAAAGAGACGGACTCCAAAGTGCATAAGCGAGCATCTAACGTCGATGCACTTAATGTATGGATGGAATTTTTGTAGGGGAATGGGTATCGTATTAGTCCGAAGAAAACGGAATACAGTTTTACAGATATAAGAAACACTTATACAAGGTGGCGCAAAAGTCATCATCCTATCGGAAGAAGCTATAATTTTTGCAAATGGCGGCAAATGTAAATTCTACTTTGATATTTGTGAAGTTAACTGATACAGAAAAAACTTAAGACACCAATTACCATAATCCAAAAGCAGAACCAAAGTTTTTCATTCATAAAAAAAATTACAGCGAAAGAACATCGGGTGACAACTTTTGCGCCACCTGACAACTTTTGCGCCACCTTGTATAAGAAAAACTCTCTTATAAGAAACGCAGTCCAAAACACCGAGTCTTTTCCTTACATTTTTCTCTAAAATCATGCGTATAATAAGAAACTCGCATATAAGAAAAACACGGCTTCAAGATACTTCTTTTTATGCACAATTATTAAATACAAGATAAAAAACATAGGGACGGGCTACAGTCCGCTTGGGCGAACTGTTGGATACCCTATTCTTATTCCTATCCCTCATAAGTGGGCGTGACAAAAGTCTAAGTATGGTTAAATTGTTAAGAACGCTCTACATATTTTGTTATATAACATTTAAAGGATTTTATCAAAAAAAACGCTCCCTAGCTCAAACTTGGGTGTTTCAATAAAATTGTTTTATTTAATTGTGGGCGTGTCAGTAGGCGGATTTAAAAAAAAACTAACACATGAGCATAAAGGGCCCCTAGAGAGTATATATTATAAATTTCAGCTCCCTAGCTCAAACTTTGGATTTTCAAAAAAATTGTTTTATTTATTTGTGGGCGTGTCAGTGGGCGGATTTGGAAAATATTTATACATGAGCTTAAAGGGCCCCTAGAGAGTATATATTATAAATTTCAGATCCCTAGCTCAAACTTTGGATTTTCAAAAAAAAAAAATTATTTATTTGTGGGCGTGTCAGTGGGCGGATTTTGAAAATATTTATACATGAGCTTAAAGGGCCCCTAGAGAGTATATATTAAAAATTTCAGCTCCCTAGCTCAAATTTTGGTTTTTCAATAAAATTGTTTTATTTTTTTGTGGGCGTGGCAGTGGGCGGATTTTGAAAATTTTATATCCCGAGCAGTTTTAGGAGTCATAGATCATATATAAAAAATTTCAGCTTCCTAGCTCAAAATTCGATTTTTTCCAAAATTTTGTTTTTTTGAGTTTGTGGGCGTGTCTGTGGGCGGATTTCAAAAATTCGTAAACTTGATTATTTCGGGACCCTAGAGAGTATATGGTTAAAATTTCAGCTCTCTAGGTCCAGTTTAAAGGCCTAATTTTTGCCGACGGACGGACGGACGGACGGACATGGCTAGATCGATATTACTATCGATGCTGATCATAAATATAGTAACTTTTAGGGGTCTACGGGCAATATTAAGGTATGTTACAAACTATGCGTCAAAATTAATATACCCCTAGAATAGGGTATAAAAAGCGGCCAAGTGCGAGTCGGACTCGCCCATGAAGGGTGCCGTAGCAGCAAGTAACATCATATAAAAGTTCTTGTAGTTCGTTGTAACTTTGAACGGTTTACGCATAAGGTTTATGTTTATGAAATTAAATGTTTTTTTTTTATATATTATTATTATTAATTAAATGCTTTATTTCATGTTAGGGTACAAAATTGATTTTACAAATTTAATTCAATGTTATATAGTACTAGCTATGAAATAGTTAAGTACAGTCTGTTGTCCAAATGACAAGAGTCGAATGTACTATGTAAATTTTCAAAAAAAAAAAAAAAAAAAAAAAAAATATGTTGTGGGGAGTTACTAAAAAGAACCAAAGAGCAGTCTTTTTAAAATGCAAAAAGAGAAATATTTTAAAAGACAAGAATAAATGAATATATTGACAAAGCATATACTTTAACAATGAATAATATTAATTTGTAAAAAAACTATTCAAGGCTGAATAATCCAACGACAGTAACCATTTTTTAATACCGTTTAGAAATACATTTTTCACTCTCTCACATCTAATAGTATAAGGAAGAGAATTAAACAAACGGGGTGCGATGGCATAGTAAAATCGTCCAAAGTGTGTTTTATGAATTGTAGGAATGGTAACAAAATTTCTGGTATTCATCCGTAAGTTATGGCTTTCGATATATCTTACAGAGTAAAATCCCGAGTTTTCAAAGAAAATTTTTAATACTTTGTAGCAGTAAAGGTGTCTTAACGGAAGAGTTTCGAGGTGTTTGAACAAAGGAAAACTTGGAGTTCTGCGATTAACTTTGCACAAAATGCGTATTGCGTGTTTTTGTTTTACTAGTAATGGCTCTGTTTTATTAAAATATGCACCACCCCAACAAGTAATACCATATTGCAGCTTAGATTTGAAAAGACCATTATAAACGAGTTTAACGATTGATTGAGGACAATAGAGGCTAAGATGATATAGTTGTCTTACCACTTTGTTAAAATACTGTTTAAGATATAAGGTATGACTGTACCAACTGAGCTGATTATCTAAACCAATTCCTAAGTATTTAAAGTTGTCAACACACTCAATTTTAAAACAATTACTGCAACAAGACTTCTGATTATAAAAGGTTATAGAATTATTGTCGTAGTTAGGTAAACGAAAACGTTCGCAACTCGGAGAGTGATAATATATAGGCAAGTCAACACAAATATTGCTATTTATATTAAATAACATAAATTCAGTTTTATCACTGATAATAAGTTTGTGTTTTATAAACCACATTCTTAATAAATCGAGATCATAGTTTACAACCGAAAAAACGTTAAGCAAACTTTTACTGGAGTAAGAAAGAGCAGTACGAGTATCATCAGCAAACGCTGTAATTAAGCCTTTGAAAGGTTGAGAAAATAGAGAATTAATATAAATCAGAAACAAAATAGGACCTAGGACTGAACCTTGAGGAACACCAAGCTCAATGATATTCGATGAGCTGTAGCTATTTCTTATCTTTACCATTTGCCTACGATTTTTCAAATAAGAAACAAACCAATCATAAATGTAACCTCTAAACCCTATACGGAAAAGTTTATCAAGTAAAATTGTGTGATCCACCATATCAAAGGCCTTAGTGATATCAATAAATAAACAACCCGGAGTTTCAGATGAGTTTAAACTAGAGTACAGTTCACCAGTTAATTTTAACAGTGCCGTCTCAGTAGACCTACCGCTTCTAAAACCAAATTGACAATCACTGAAGAAATGGGTTCTCTCTAGAAATGACAGCATTCTAGATTTAATACCCCTCTCAAATACTTTTGAAAATATCGATAGCAAAGATATAGGGCGATAGTTATTTAAAGTGGTATTATCACCTTTTTTATGGAGTGATATTACAACTGCCGTTTTTAGTGATTCTGGAAATATTCCTAACTGTATACTTATATTAAAAATATAGCATAAGACATCCGAAATTTGAAATGAAATTTTCTTCAATATAAAGCTAGAGATGTTATCAAAAGAAGTTGAATTTGATGTTTTTAGAGAACAAATAATTTTATGAATTTCTAGAGCAGTGAAATGTACACAGAAAAAACTCTCTGGTTGATTATCCATAACTACTAAATCGTCATTACTGATGAAATTATAGGCGTTGTTGGATGAGCTCTGAAAAGAACTTATATTACAAAAGAAATCGTTAAATAAACTAGCAATTTCTAAGGAGTCGGAGACAGTAGAGTTGTTGACATTCAAGACGATATCCATTTCCGAAGTTTTTCTATTAAGTATTTCATTAACAATACGCCATTCTTTTCTGGAATTGCCAAGACTTGCTGTTAATTTATTGCGAAAATAATTATCTCTGCAAAGAGGGATTTCCACTTTGAGTTCTCTAGTTATATTTTCATAAAACTGTTTAAGTCTAGAATTATATGGGTGTTTTTTTACTCGAAAACAGAGCCTATTTTTCTTACGGATTTTGTTCAAGAGCGATGGAGTCATTCATGGCTTAAGACATTTAGTTCTGCTGTTACTAACACTTATTATCGTCTTGCTTTTGGAAATGTGAAATTGCAGCTTATTAAGAAATATATCGAAAGCAATTGACGGATCAGCTGTGTTGAAAACTTCGTCCCAGAATTCAAGATTCAAACGGTCTCTAAAAACATTAAAATTAATTTTATCAAATGGTTCATACTCAGTTGGTTTGGTACGCGGAACATTACAGTCAAATTGAATACATGTTAAGCTGTGGTCGGTTAATTTCAAATCATATGATGCAGTTTTGAACCCCATTAAATTATTACGATGAACCCTAGCAAATACATGGTCCAAGCATGAGCTAAAACGAGTAGGCTGAGATAGCAGTGAGTCAAAACCGAATGCAGAAAGAGGCGACAAAAAGTAATCGACGTCGGTTGAGTCTGACAAAATATTAATATTAAAATCCCCGAGTAAAATTATATTTTTACAAGTTTGCAATTCCAGAAACCCAGAAAACTCTTCAGTGAAGGTTTTAGCTGAACATCTGTGGAGTCTATAAACACATATAAAGCAATAGCAAATACCAGAAATTTCACAACTAAAACTTATTATGTCAGCACTTTGTAAATTAAATTTATTGATTTTTTTCACTACTATGCCACTCCGATAAAATACTCCAGTACCACCAGCTGCATATGAATCATTGCACGCAGCATCAAATAAAAAATTAGGAATACTAAAATCAGAAATTTCATCTTCAAAAATCCAAATTTCAGAAACAAAAATTAGATCTGGTAAATGGTCTAAAGAGGAAAGATGAGAGAAAAATGTATCAAAATTCGTTCTTAAGCTTCGAATATTTTGATGAATTATTGAAAAACCGAAATATTGTTCATTGTTACTGTGATCTATACAATAGCAATTGGAATGATTAGATAAAGAAGAAAAGTTATTATTATTATTACTTTCAATAACTGGAGAAGATATACAAAAATCATTATTTGAATTAATATTTAAATTAATCATTATAATAACAAAAACAGATGAAAGGTTAGTTATTAACTCCCTCAAATTTGTGTAAATCTTCAAATGAACGTATTATAGATACTTTATCGCCTTTGAGTTGATTGAATGAAAGGTAAATTGCGGTTAACGATTTATGACGTATTTAAAAAAAAATACTTTCTAGATCTCTTTCAAACCAATTTTCGGTGGAATAGTAATGTACATCATATTTTTTTTTAGTTTTATCATTCCCTTATTTTAGCAGTTACAGGGGGGGGGGGGGACATTTTACCACTTTGGAAGTGTCTCTCGCGCAAACTATTCACTTTAGATAAAAATTATATTAGAAACCTCAACTGAAGACCTATCCATAGATACCCCACACGTATGGGTATGATGAAAAAAAAGAATTTTGAGTTTCAGTTCTAAGTTGGGGATTGGGGAACCTTCAAAATTTATTGTTTTTATACCCTATTCTAAGGGTATATTAATTTTGACGCATAGTTTGTAACATACCTTAATATTGCCCGTAGACCCCTAAAAGTTACTATATTTATGATCAGCATCGATAGTAATGTCGATCTAGCCATGTCCGTCGGTCCGTCCGTCCGTCTGTCGGCAAAAATTAGGCATTTAAACATGGGCATAGAGAGCTAACATTTTAACCATATACTCTCTAGGGTCCCGAAATAATTAAGTTTAAGAATTTTTGAAATCCGCCCACAACACCCCCACAAACTCAACAAAACAAATTTTTCAAAAAATCGAATTTTGAGCTAGAAAGCTGAATTTTATATATGCTCTATGACTCCTAAAACTGCTCGGAATATAAAATTTTCAAAATCCGCCCACTGACACGCCCACAATTAAATAAAACAATTTTATTGAAAAACCAAAATTTGAGCTAGGGAGCTGAAATTTATAATATATACTGTCTAGGGGGCCCTTTATGCTCATGTGTAAAAAATTTCAAAATCCGCCTACTGACACGCTCACAATTAAAAAAAAAAACTTTTTTGAAAATCCAAAGTTTGAGCTAGGGTGTTGAAATTTATAATATATACTCTCTAGCGGCCCTTTATGCTCATGTGTTAATTTTTTTTTAAATCCGCTTACTGACACGCCCAGAATTAAATAAAATAATTTTATTGAAAAACCAAAGTTTGAGCTAGGGAGCGTTTTTTTTTAAAAAGCTTCGTTTTTTTGATAAAATCCATTAAATGTTATATAGCAAAATATGTAGAGCGTTCTTAACAATTCAGCCATACTTAGACTTTTGGCACGCCCACTTATGAGGGATAGGAATAAGAATAGGGTATCCAACAGTTCGCCCAAGCGGACTGTAGCCCGTCCCTATGTTTTTTTCTATTTTTGTGTGAAAATCTTAATGCGATTCACAGAATACATCTACTTACCAAGTTTCAACAGTATAGCTCTTACAGTTTCGGAAAAAAGTGGCTGTGACATGCCCGGACAGACAGACAGACAGACAAACATGACGAATCTATAAGGGTTCCGTTTTTTTGGCATTTGGCTACGGAACCCTAAAAACTACCCATATAAGAAATTTATTTCCGCATTTCATAATTGACTTTTGTTAATTGCTCATTTTGCTCAGCAACCACATTGGCAAAGGCCTTGCCTCTGCATTCAGGTGAGCCAAGCGATGCATCTAACATCTTTGAACTCTCCCGCAATGTGCATGCAAATCCATGGGTTGACACGACTGGAGATCACCGGCTTTGTAAAAGGATCGATCACCCAAAAATCAATACAAAGCAGCCTGAGGTCATGAAAACGCGAAAACAAATGCATTTGATTCGCCTCTGTAAAAATTAATCAGTGACCTGAAGGCCTGACGACGTTTGATTGTAATGTCGAACCGGCGCTATAAAGTAGGAGGATTACGATCCCTTTAATTTTGATTATAACATTGCCGTATGGGAAAATAAGATAGAATTAGAGTTTCTAATCGCAATCGCGGGTGGCATTGGTGCGATGGAAGTGCACCTATTCACTAAATGATTACCAGGGCCATAATTTTTAAATTGAACATTCACGTAAATACAGATCTCCCTAAGCAATTTAGGCGCCAGACGTGGAGAAAAAACTCTAGGTTAGGTTAGGTTAGGTTTAAGTGGCTGTCGACACACTTAGACCAATTTAGGTCCATTGTGATACCACGTATGTATTATCTACCTCAACTCTGTAGATGGGACTGGCCAACGACACGCGGTTGTTCTCAAACGGTCCCCCATCTACGTACTAACCGCGCCCAACGTCGTTTAATTGCGGTGATCTGACGAGAACCGATCAACTCGACGTGGTATGGTCGTTGGTAAGAAAAAAATTCTACAAAAGCACTAAACTTCTTTCCCATCCTCCTATTCGAAAGAAGTAAGTAGCACCTAAAATCATGCAATGCAATACTTCATTGGTAGGCGCTGCTTACTGTTCAACAAAAAATGACTGCGCTTCGTTCCAACACTATAAGGGTCTGTGCAAATACAGAAAAATAAAAACCCCTTTAGCGTAAGTAAATTATAAAAAAAAATTACCCAGTAATTGGCAGGTAAAATAATTACATTGCCAATGACCTGTAATTGGCCCGGAATTTAACTACAATTTCCATTACCCAACTCTGATGCTTATAAATCAGTGGTAGCCAAATTTGTGCTGCTTACCTGAAACGAAAAAAGATAAATGCTCATAAATTAAATGTTTCGCCAAATAAGTTCGAGAATAATTTTCAAAATTCAAAAAATATTTTAGCAAGCTACGAATCTACAATACATTCATAATCATGTTAAAAATCTTTATATATACAAAAATCAATGTACCTATGAACCTATGTATGTTTGTGTCTATGATATGGACTCCGAAAATGTCTTGTTCAGTTTCGGGAATCGAGGGGACGCTCAACGCAAAATATTTAGGTCAACTGCCAAAGCTGTAATGCAGGAATAGTCTTCAACTGAGCTACCAAATCAATCGAAACATGGAAATTTCGAAGCGAAGGTTATAAAGGCTCTTGACGCCTATGTCATCAAGTCAAAAATAATAATAGAATAGCTAACGAGGAAGCGGAATCTCTGGCAAGAAAAGAAGCGGCGGAACCCTTTAAAGGACTTGAACCATACTGCGGGATAGGAGAGCACTCTCTAAACGAAGAGTTTAGCAGACTGGAGGAAGAAACAAGGGTCAAAACCTTTCTCAACATCCAAGGTCTGAGACAAGCAAAGAAACTATTGGAAAAGTACACCTAATGAGATTCAAAGCCTGTATTAGCCTAAACGAAAATAACCTACGAATCCTAACAGGTCTCCCCACGGGGCACTGCAGACTCAAGGAGCACCTGAGAAAAATAGGTATATCAGAGAGCAGACTTTGCAGATTCTGCAGTGAAATCGTTGAAACTATACTGGAATCCTGTGCGGCATTGACCCACAAGAGGATAAGATATTTGGGCAGGCACCAAATAACCATGGATCCACAGCTCATTCTTAGTTTCATCAAGGAAACTGGACTGGACACTGTGCTCTAGGGATAAATCAGAGCATGGCGCAGATATGAGTCTTAAAATAAGTGTATGTGGAGGGGGCCATGAAAGACGTTAGGAACCTCTCCGAGGAATAAGCAGGGGTCACAAAAGAGCAACAGGCTGCAGTGTACAACAACTATTATTATTATTATTATTATTGGCTGGGACACATTATAGCAACACACAACAGCCGCACTGAGTTAGAGAAAACGAAGGAGACATTTGAAATAATTTTTTTTTTTTTTTTTTACATACACTATCAGTTCTGTGTCGTGGAGTGCTTAAAGCAAGCAACTATCACGAGCAGAAATTGCCGGTACTAAAAGTGCTCTCACAGGCTCATCATTTAGTGCAGGTGTTAGTAAGGACAAAACAATTAAAAATACAATACCTATAAAATACTACCACAGACACAAAATAATGCAAACAATTTAAGACATTAAAGCATTATTACGCAAAATATTTTTTAGCTTAATTTTACTAACATGCAAGTCAATCACATGATCATTTAGATTATAGATCCTACTCATGCGACTAATAGGCTCATGCCTCCTATAATTCCTATGATGGGGGCTAAACAATAATTCAACACTGCGTAAATTATGGGCACCACCACGAAAATTAAAGCCAATAGACGACAGCAAGTCAGGTGCATCTATTTGACCGGATATAAGCTGCTGTAAAAAAAAATGATATCGCTATTAAGCCTTCGTTGAGAAAGGGGTAACATTTGAAGAAGCTTAGTACCCTGACTGTAAGGAGGAAGGTTAAAAGGATCATCCCATGGAAGTCCTCTAAGTGCAAATCGAATAAATTTACGTTGAATGGCCTCTATTCGATTTGAATGAATGTTGTAGAACGGCGTCCAAACTTGTGAAGCATACTCTAGAATCGGACGGACAAATCAATTGTACAATGACATAGAAACGTAAGGGTCATTAAATTCGTTGGCCCACCTTTTTACGAAGCCCAGCATAGAATTAGATTTATTAATAATAGAATTAATATGCTTAGCAAAAACCAGTTTGGGGTCGAAATAAACCCCAAGACCCTTAAAATTATCAACATTAACAAGAATATGTTGAGACAGAGAATATTGAAAGGTGGCAGGGATATTCTTTCTAGAGAATGTCATATGTTGACATTTAGTAGGGTTCAGGGATAAACCGTTTTTATCACACCAATTGGCGAAGCTATTAATGTCAGATTGAAGAAAAATTCTGTCTTGCTGACTAGTGATAGATTTATATATTTTCATATCATCAGCGTAGATCAGGATATTACTGTAATTTATACATGCCTTAACATCATTAATGGCGAGTTTAAATAGAATTGGTCCGAGATGACTTCCTTGGGGAACTCCAGACTGAGCTGTGAAAGATACAGATAGCGATCCTCTAAATTTCACTTGATAAACCCTTGATCTAAGGTATGAATTAACCCATTTTATGAAACATGGTGGGAAGCCAAAAGCCCTGAGCTTAAATTCGATTATTTCATGGGACAGCTGGTCGAAAGCCTTAGAGAAGTCAGTGTATATGCAATCCATTTCGTCCTTATTCTCCAAGGTATTAGAACAATCATGCAAGAAACTTAATAGATTAGTGACTGTGGATCTGTTTCTTACAAATCCATGCTGTTTATTACAAATTATATTGCGACAAAGAAATATTAACTTTTCACAAACAATTTGTTCAAAAAGCTTAGGGATACACGAAAGCTTTGAAATGGGCCTGTAATTAGTGATATCGCCACGTTCGCCTTTTTTAAATACAGGTGTGATAAAAGCACTTTCCCATAGATTAGGAAATTTACCTGTACTAATGGACAATTCAAACAGATACTTAAGATATGAAGCAATTGCATGACTGCGTTTTTTAAGAATAATCGGTGCAATGCCATCAGGACCTCATGAATAGTCATTCTTCAGAAAAGAAATACATTTAAAATTGTTTCCAAATCGAATGAGATACTACTAAAACTTATTTGGGAACAGGTAGTTAGATAACTAAAATATTGATCATCAATGTGAAGAGGGGTCTCCCTAAATGACTTACTGAAATGATCTGCAAACATATTGCTAGCATCTAGCGAATCAGCAGTTGTAGTACTATTGTAAGTAAGCTTCGATGGATAACCATCGGTTTTTTTCTTAGAATTAACAAATCCCCAAAAAAGTTTGGGGTCCAATTTTAGAGAGCATTCCATTTTACTTATATAGTCAGTATATAAGTTGCAGGATAAAGATTTGAATTCGTTGAATAGTGTAAGATATAGCTCAAGATCTGAATGGCGGAGACTTTTTGAATAGTTCTTCCAAGCCCTATTACGTCTGTTTCGTATTGATTTGAGCTCTTTAGTGTACCAAGGATGGGACGTTTTCAGATTTCTATAGGATTTCACAGGAATCACTTTTTTCATGCAGTTATCCAACAAAGAATAAAAGGAAACTACTGCATCTTCAATATTAGAAAACGCAGTAAGATTAAAATTAAAGCTGGAAATTTCATCAGAAAGCCTTTGAAAATTTACTTTCCGAAAGTCAAAAGATTGCGAACGATCATACGAATTACTATTTTCGTACAAATGTGCGCCTAATTCAATAAATACATCCAATGCTGGATGATTGTTATCTATGTTAGTTACACTGAAGTGGGATTCCAGAACCACAGTACTAACAGAGTCAGAAGAAAAAACAAGATCGAGAGTTCGATTTTTGAATTTTTTTATACAGCTAGTTTGCTGTAAGTCAAAAGACAAAATGTTGTCCAGTAAAGCGAGCTCTTGTTGGGCAGAGTCAAAGGATGGGATGAGATGAGAATCATCCTCAGAAGGTACCCATCCAATATGTGGCAGATTGAAGTCGCCTATAAGTAAGACAGTGCTGTCACAACAAGATATGTCAAAAATATGGTCTAGTGCCATAGAAAGTTCCGAACACAATTTAATATTTACATTGAAAATTGAGTTCAGAAATTGGAGACGGCCTTTAGCCAAGCCATTTAAGAATACGAATAATTAGAATTGCAGATTTTAATTTAAGATTACGTTACAAATAAACTTCGACTAAAACTACAACTGAAACTAAGGACTTCAAATCCACTGAACCAATTGAGCTCAAACTCAGCAATCTTCGGTATTGGCCCAAAAAGGTTTCTGTTAAGTTTGGTCCAAATTGGTGCAGCAGTTTACTCACAACTGCATTTTTTCTTATATAAAAATCAATGTTTGTGTGTTTGTCTTCTATACGCTCGCGCATTGCTCACCCGATTTAGCTGAAAATTTGTAGAGTTGTTGTTAGTAATTGCACGAAAGTTTTTGAAAAAGAACCAATCGCATGAGCTAAACTATGCGGAGAAAATTGTGAAATTCCTTTAATCCCGAAAAGTAGTTGACATAGCCGCCTTGCAGACAGGTTAGGTTAGGTTACAGTGGCAGTCGGCAGAAGCCGATATACGTAGACCAATAATAAGTTCCATTGTGATACCCGGATCTATCTTCTTCCTACTCGTTGATCCAGTTGGAGCTATTGATAAAGCTTGAACGACGTTTATTGT
This sequence comes from Portevinia maculata, assembly GCA_949715645.1. Taxonomy (NCBI): domain Eukaryota; kingdom Metazoa; phylum Arthropoda; class Insecta; order Diptera; family Syrphidae; genus Portevinia; species Portevinia maculata. Next base: position 101,809,865 of record OX454528.1, read on the forward strand.
CGATGTTTATGAGATCGTTGAGCTCATTGTAAACGAAAGATCCTAAATGGAGTTTTCGTCTTTGAGAGAGAGCAGGGCATGTGCAGAGAAGGTGGCGAATAGTCTCCTCTTCCTCCTCGTCCAAGCAACTTCTGCAGAAGTCATTTGTATAGACGCCAATCCTTGTTGCATGCTTGCTTATCCGATGTGTCCGATGATTACACCAATTGTGTCTGTTCGGAGAGATCAAACAGTTAGAGCGTTTCCGATCCACCTTTGGCCAAGTCTGTTTTATTGCGGTGTTGCCACTTGTCCGCACCTAAGGTTAGTTCTCTCAATGGCCTCCCTCATAAACATGAGTTTGCATGTAGCAATTGGAATGCCTAAGGGACCTTTATCAGGTAGAAGGGGCACTAGGGTTCCTTTTCTGGCGAGTTCATCGGCCCAACAATTCCCTAAAATATCTCTGTGTCCTGGCACCCAGCATAGGTGAATGTTGAATTGCTCCGCCATCTCCACGAGAGATGATCGGCAGTCTAGGACTACGATGGAGTTTGTGGTGACAGAATCCAGAGATCTTATCGAAGCTTGGCTATCTGAGAAAATTCGGATGTCTATAGCCGATACCACGTTTCTCTTCAGCCACGATAGAACTTCTTTAATAGCCATGATTTCCGCCTGGAACAAGCTGCAGTGGTTATAGAGACGAAAAGAGAGACTGAGGTTCAGCCTGTCAGAGAGCACACCTCCACCTACCCCCTCGTCGGTTTAGGATCCATCCATGTAAAAGTGGATCGATTCATCTTCGACAGGGGGGTCTTCCTCCCAGAATGTTCTGGGAGGGATGTTGACTTTGAAGTTTTTCTCAAAACGTTGCTGAGGGGTGGTGTAGTCTTTGTTGCTAGGGAGGATTTTCGGGCATGCTGGACGTGCTCCTCTGGTATTCCATGAAATTGCAAACATAAAATGTTCCACAACAACAAAAACACACCAAATGGACACCGATCAACATATAAATAGCACAAAGTAATCGAGAAGTATGGAAAAACCTCCCTCTTCACATATGGCGTCAAATACCTACCTTTCCGTGGGATACCACGAAAGACAATACCAACAACAGAAAGAAATTCTACTAAGAAATATACCTAAATAATTATGTATGTATGTACATCACTTCCGCAGTCTCAAAGGGAATTCTAATCGATGTTCTGCCTACGTGACCATTATACCCAGCTTCAGTTTATCAATTGAAATAAAACGACACTGATCCCAACTCTCTTTCATTTTTCGAATCCACTTAATTTTCATGGGGACAATACCAGATGATAAAGCAGTGCGCCTGTTACGCATATTAACTACAAGTTAACGAAAGAAAAACCACGAGAAGGAAATTCAATTGTTCTCGTTTTACTTTCTTGACGCTAAGACCACCTCTAAGCATTACGAAACTAACCCCCTCTATTGCATAAATTGAAATTAAAATTAAAATCCCGAGTACCAGAAATCACGCAGTTGCTATATGTATATCTGGCGCGTATCAAAGAATTCCTTTTTTCTTTTCTTGTTTCTACGGTCCGATGCTGCAATTATAGCCTTACTCGCCGTTTTTGTACCCCCAAAACCACCAAGAACAGCAATGTGACACCACTTGACAGCGCATTTCTTCTCATCACCATCACCCACTGGATGTCAACGAGTAGCACCAGCGCGCATCAGCCCAGAAACATTACACGACTGCACCACAGTCTGTTGCACATCGGTCTTCCTGAAACTGAAGTAGACAAAAACAAGCTTTCAAAAAAAAAGACCTTTCATACATCGTTCATCTATGTTTTCCGGTATGAAAAAGAGACAAGAACAGAATAAGCTTTTTGCTCAAATCAGCGCTCGTTATAAGGGGGAACAATGTCACTTGGGGGTTTTTTTTTTGTAAACGAGGAGAACATTAGCACTCATCGCCCAGTATTCGATACTTCTTCTGTTGACAGGAGTACGTTGGTGGAGCAATATATTCGATATCGCGTGTCGATTAGATTAGAAAAACAAAGCGATAAAAAGGGCGGATATAGGGGTTATCAAAATGGCAATAGAAGCGTGAGTACTTACACTTTGTCCTGACTTGAGGGTGTTCTGCATCGATTCCCGCTAAAAAAAAACTAAAGTGATTCGATTTTCGTTTCGAGTTTCAATAACGAAATTTCCAAATCGGAATAATGTGCTCCGAGCAGCTAACATAATTTATGACAAAAAATTTGGTCTTGTTAAAAAAAAAAACTTTTACTCAATTCAAAGTATTGAATCGAGAAAACTCTGCAATAAAGGTAACTAGTTTTTGAACACACTTTTTGTGCGAAAACGGTCAACACTATGGCAAATGGCGGTCTCAGATGGCCTATTATGTCGAGTGCTATATGGCGCAAGTGCCCAAGTTTGACGCACAGAATTAGAATTTTGAAACCAAATTTCGACGCAGTGGCGCAGAGGTAAGTGAGTTGGACCGCTAATCTAAAGGACTCAGGTTCGAGTCCCACTGGGGCCGTCTAACAGTTTTTTCCACTGCCTCACCTCTTGCGAACGTCTGACAAACAACCAAGAGTATCAATTGTCATGCGAAGCCTCGTGAATTCGCCGTTCGGATTCCGCTTAAAATTGTAGATCCCTTCAACTTCGCACAAGCTTTTGGTTGGAGAAGCTAGGTTTAATGCCCTCTATGAGCCGTTAACGCCTATTATTTTATTTTGTTGACGATAATCTACATGCCATCATCAACGAAGTCAAGGATGCAGAGTGCAGAGCACAAGATATGTGGAAATCCCTACAATGGAATTGTTTGGATAGAGCCAAATCACTGCTAGGGGCTTTAAAAGGACACTATCAACACGGCAAAGAAACATGGTGGTGGACAGATGAAGCTAAAGCAGTGATAAGTGAAAAGAAAGCTGCATTCGAATCTTGGTCAAAGTGAAAGAACTAATAATTAAGATGAAAAAACTGCCCTCGAATTGGAATACAGACTTTGCAAGAGGCTCACGAAGAGAAAGATCGCTCAAATTCAAGCAAAGTGTGTGGACGGGTCTGTATTGAGAGTCTGAAAAAATTTTCGGCTGCTGATAGAAACCAGGCTGTCAACGAACTTCGACAAACCAGCTTGAACACTGGCAGAACCATTTTTAAAATAGCCATTCAGAGAAGAAGAAATGCCCAGGAAATCCGTTCGCCAAACTTCATCAAAAATGCTCAAGGGCTGCTTCTTGTGGATGATGAAAAAATACTACACAGGATGCAGCAGTATTGTGAAGGACTTCCAAATGAAGAATCTCCTTGGATATATTTTCCGAAAGCCGTTCCCAACAATGGAGAAGTACCCGACATTACTGTCGAAGAAGTTAGGAAGGCGGTCACAGACTCCAAAAAACGTAAAACAGTTGGGCCGAACGCCCAGAGCTTTGGAAAAAGATGGAAGATATCGGGTCCAAATGCCTCATGATTATCATTTCGAAACTGATGAGAGCCGATCCAATGCCCAACCTGGGGAGGGAAATTTTTCTTCTTCGATACGCCAGACTGCGACAATTACCGTTCAATCAAGCTGATTTCACACACCATGAAGATCGTTGAGTGGGTATTTGATAGCCGAATGCGGAAAATAATACGGCTATCTCAACACCTGTGCGGGTTTGTCGCAGGTAAATCAACCACAGATGCAATCCACAGTAAAGGGTCCTTCATTAAGGACTTGGCAACTTCTTTTTTAAATAAATTACATTACAAACTATTTGAGATATCTCAAAAAAATTATTGGCTTGAACATTTCATTTTTTCATTTATTTATTTAGCATACTTAGGCCCGTTTGTTGATACGATTCTTAAAAATTTAACTATCGCTTAAGCGCCTAAGTAATACTTAACGGGTAGCACGAAAAACAAAGTTAATCTTAAATTTCCGTATGTGACACTTAAATGAAGCCCCAGAAATAGTTCGTCATAAGGAGCCTAAGTAATGCTTAAAGACTTTTAAAGGTTATGTTGGCAGTTTTATTCATTTTGTGACAAAAAAGATTGCAGTCAGCAACAATTGATTTTGAGCTCCTGGAGGAAGACGATGTCGAGGTACTTGAAATTATCGAAGTAGATGTTCCCTGACAGATATACGAAAGAAAGGAATATTTTCATTTCTTCGATGAGCTTTCTTACTACAAGCGATTCCGTCTGACTAAAGAAATGACTTTGATTGTTTTAGAACAGATGGAGACACGTTTGGAGTGCCCCTTTAATAGGTAAAAATTCATTTTTGGCTCTTCAATTAAGATCATTTTATTTTAAGAATTGTTAGAAATAATTCTATAGCGCCAATCAACGCTTCTTTGCGACTGTGAGTCATCTTTTAAGCATTGCTGATTTCGGAGGAATGCATATTTCAACAGTTTCAAGGATCGTTTTAAGAGTTTCGACATCAATTGCTGCTCTCTATAAACAATACAAAAATTGTCCCACCACATCAACCGGAATCGCAAGGGTAAAAAGAGAATTCTATAATATAGCTTCTTTTCCGTCTGTAATTGGCGCAGTGGATGGAACTTATATCAAAATTCAGTCACCTGGTATGACAACCCAGCGAATTCAGTATTTTTTACTTGATTTATTTTAAATTGTATTAATTAGGTGGTTCAGATCCAAAAGTCTTCAGGAATAGGAAAGGGTACTTCGCAATTAACGTTCAGGCGACGTGTATTCGCAGTATGGTTTTTACTAATATTGTTGCAAGATGACCTGGGTCAACTCATGACGCAACTATTTATGCTGTGAAGTGGAAAGCGATTCAAATGTTTCTCTTTGCTAAGCTCAACTTAAATATTTCTCAGCAACTGGAAATAAGCTATGATGAACTTAAGCGTTAAGTTCCACATAACGCTAACTATTACTTAGCTAACAAACAATTTTATGACTAGTATCAGCAAACGGGCCTTAAAGTATTAAGCTATTATATAACACATTTACAAAGAAATCGTTTAAAAGTTATTTTTTACAAATCCTTTAACATTGCGCTTGTATGCATTAAAATTAGTTTCTAATTTAAGTTCTTCTGGTAACCTGTTAAATATTTGAAAGCCTTTATACAAGGTGGCGCAAAAGTTGTCAGGTGGCGCAAAAGTTGTCACCCGATGTTCTTTCGCTGTAATTTTTTTTATGAATGAAAAACTTTGGTTCTGCTTTTGGATTATGTTAATTGCTGTCTTAAGTTTTTTCTGTATCAGTTAACTTCACAAATATCAAAGTAGAATTTACATTTGCCGCCATTTGCAAAAATTATGCTTCTTCCGATAGGAAGATGACTTTTGCGCCACCTTGTATATAATGCTATTTCTTGACATTGCATTTCTATAATACGGTAGTCTTATATTATTAACATTTCTTAATCGATATGACTGTACCTCACCAACATATCTAATTAGGTCGTTAAAATAAAAATAACTAGGCAAATCACCTATTCTCATCTTGTAGATAAACAAAAGAACATCTAACACCAATTTTTGTTTCACACTTAACCAATTTAGACGGTTTAGCATATTAGCGACACTTGCGAAACGATTACAATTTAAAATTATTCGCATTGCTTTGTTTTGCATTTTTTGCAGTCTATATATGTTACTATTAGTTAATAAAAAAAGCACTGTAGAGCAATATTCAAAATGCGGTTTGATTATAACATTATACACTCTGATAGATGCGTTAAAATCTAATTTACTTTTGATTCTTCGTAAAAAATTTACTTTCTTCGCTACTTTTTTAACTACATAATCAACGTGTATATCCAACTTTAAACTGCTATCTATGATAACATATATTTTCGATTCCTATTTTAAAATTAATAGTGCCCTGTGTTTTAAATATTATGGACTTCGTCTTTTGAACATGCGTCTTAAGTTTGTTTGCCTTGAACCAAATGTTAACACTGTCTAGATCTTCTTGTAGTTGTTCAGTCATCGTGCCGATGTCCTTACCCACGTGATATATTAGGGCATCATCTGCAAACAGAACTATTTTGCAATACCTAAGTACTCTCCATATATCGTTTATGTAGATTAAAAACAACAGGGGTCCAATTATCGATCCTTGAGGAACTCCCAACAACGTTGATCTTACTTCCGAATAGTTTACCGTTAACTGATGTTCTTTGAGTTCGCTGACTTAAATATGACCTGAACCATTGTAGTTCATTGCCATATATACCGTAGTGTTTCAATTTCTGAGTAAATATTTCTCTGTCAATAGTTTCGAAAGCTCGTTTAAGGTCCAAGAATACTGCTATAATAGTAGATCCGGCTGCTATGTCTTCTTTCCAGTTAATTAGCACATAATTTAAAGCAATTTCGCACGAACGATGACTTCTAAATCCGAATTGATTATCAATGATAATGTTATTAGTTACAAACTGACGCAACAGGCCACAAGACAGGACGAGACGAATTCTACTCCGGCGCTAAGCGCTGATACGAGACTAAGCTCGGAGCTCAAGTTGGCGAATGCACCCAGCGTACTGGCCGATCCTGGCCGGCACAAGGATGCGACTGCTGGTAAGAGCGAACTCTGTGGGGAGTCTGCTAAGAGGAGCTCGGACGCTACAAATGTGTCCTTGAGTCCCTCTGAGCGGACTTCCCTGCCCAAAGATCACGCCGCTACTACTCCTGTGAATGATGCAGGGGCGGAGAACCTGACGAAGCGAGCACAGGGTTTCCTGTCCAGCACATCCAGCGATGCTCCCCTCTGCAGCCCTTCCAGGAAGCAGGCGGCCCTCGGGAAAAAGCTGAAGAAGCTCTCTCTTGAGGAATGCGAGAAGGCTCCTTCCGGCTGCTCCTCGGAGGATTCCGCGACTGATGAGCTCTGCGAATCGGTTAGCGTTGAAACCACCAAGGAATCAGGCTGTAGGAAGCGAAAGAAACGGAAGAGTGGTAAGAGGAAGAAGCGAGGAGGAATGGTGGACTCGGAAAGTAGGGTTGCAGTAAATGTCGACCCCAAACCTGTTGGCCCCGTACCTACTGCCTCTGATCTGTCCGCTCCCAATGTCTCAAAGACCGTCACTGAAACAGAGAAGTCTGTGAAGGTGACGGACACAAGAGTGGCTAAGGGGTCACCTAAGGTAGCTGGTGCAGCATCCAAAGACACAAAGAGGTCTTGCACTAGCAATGATGCAGGACCCCCCAGGAACCTTATCTGTATAAGGGGGCGGTAAGTGGCATCTCGGGTGTACCAGGAGCACTTTTTGTAAAGCCTGGGATTGTTAATACTCGCACGTGCATCTTTGTAGCAAAGGGCTTAGATGCTAGTCTTATGCCTGAGTTCAGTTCTCGAGACTGTACAGCTATTAAAATGTGTCTTAATCGAGGAGGGTTGGTTACTGAGATTATTTTAGCCTCAGTGTACCTCCCATTTGACTCACTGGCCCCACCTCCAACGGTGGAACTGGTAAGGCTTGTCGAGCATGCCCGACGAGGTAACAAGCATTTGATCGTTGGTATGGACGCGAACGCGCATCATCGCGTTTGGGGTAGTACTGACTCAAATAGCAGGGGTGAATCCCTACTAAACTTCTTTGCTGCCAGCCAGCTCGATATACTGAACAACGGTAATGAGCCAACCTTTGTCACTCGGCTGAGGCGGCAAGTTATTGACGTGACAGTAGCAACCGCTGCTGCATCTGGCATCGTTTCTAGCTGGAGGGTTTCAAGGGAAGAAACTGCATCTGATCATCGGTATGTTATTTTTAAGCTAAGTGCAGATCGACCGATCAGAAGCAAAATCAGGAATGTGCGGCGCACTGACTGGGACGTCTATTACACGGAGTTGCGGGGTCAGATAGGTTCCCTGCCTATCAGGATCCTTAGTAGCGATGACTTGGATAAGGCGACCGACACGCTACACAGCGGTATTATTACGGCCTTTCATACTGCTTGCCCGGAGAAGGAGGTTGGCGGTACGAAACCAACCCGATGGTGGAACGCTAAGCTATCCCTTCTCAGGAAAAGAGTGGGGAGGCTGTTTAACAGGGCCAGGAAGTCTAACCTGGCACCCGATTGGTCTTCTCATGCGGATGCGCAGAAGGAGTACAAGAGGCAAATTAAGAGCGCTAAGAAGGTATCTTGGCAGAGGTTCTGCGGAGAACTGAAGGATGTTAGCGCGGTTTCGAGATTGCAGAGAGTCCTCTCAGCTGATCCGGGAGCCAGGCTTGACGTCCTTCGGAAGCCTGATGGCACCTCGACCAACTCCAATGAGGAGGCACTTCAACTGCTAATGGACACCCACTTTCCTGGCTGCAAAGCCGTGGATAGTTGCGTGTGGCCAAACAAAGGCAGAACTACCACTGAGCAGTGGCGGGTCGCGGCGAGCATTGTTACGAGAGAGAGGGCGAGAGCTATTATCCTGTCCTTTTCTCCTTTCAAAGCTCCTGGACCTGATGGCATATACCCCATACTCTTGCAAAAGGGTATCGAGATTTTGCTCACACTGCTAACTAGAATCTACAGAGCTAGCGTTGCTCTGCGACATATTCCTTTAGCCTGGAGAAGAGCTAGGGCGGTTTTCATTCCCAAACCGGGAAAGGCCGCCTATGATCTTTCCAAAAGCTTCAGGACTATTAGTCTTTCATCATTTCTGCTAAAGGGCCTTGAAAAACTGATTGACGTACGGCTTAAGAGTATTCCAGCTTCGCTGGGTATTCATGATAGCCAACACGCCTATCAAAAAGGCAAGTCCACTGAGACGGCATTAACGGATCTGACGGCCAGCGTGCGTAGGGCGCTCGACCGCAAGAACTATGCTCTTGCTGTCTTCATGGATATTGAGGGTGCCTTTGACAATCCCACCTTTTGCAGAATTGAGTCTGCCTTAACACTGAAGGGCGTCGATTCTACAACTGTGGAATGGATCCTGGAAATGCTTAGGAGCAGAGAAGTTACAGCTGCTGTTGGCGGCTGTGTCAGAACTGTGCGCGCTGTCAAAGGCTTTGCGCAGGGCGGTGTACTTTCCACTACATTGTGGAACCTGTTGGTCGACTCCTTGTTGAGAAGACTTGATGGGGAAGGTCACCCTGTTATTGGGTACGCTGACGATGTGTGCATTATTGTCAGCGGCAAGAGTTTACCAACTCTTTGTGAGCGGATGGAAACAGCGCTCAATAGTGTTGGGAGTTGGTACCGCGAGCAAGCTCTGTCAGTCAACCCTGCGAAGACTGAGATGATGCTGTTCACGAGTAGAAGGGCAATACCTCAAGTGAGGTGGCCTTACTTCCAGGGCACTCAACTAAAGCTATCAAGCAAGGTTAAGTATCTGGGTATTGTTCTAGATCCAAAGCTTAACTTTTCTGAACATTTGGTTGCTAGGATTTCGAAGGCAACTAACATTCTCTGGCAGTGCCGTAGGATGTTCAGCAGAACCTGGGGACATAGTCCTAGGCTGGTTCACTGGTTTTACACGTGCATTGTTAGGCCATACCTTATGTATGGTGCGATTGTATGGTGGGATAGAGCTCACATCCTCAAACGTCACCTGTCGAAGCTACAGCATCTTGCGTGCTTATGCATTACAGGTGCGATGAGAGGAACTCCCACTGCTGCTATGGAAGTGTTGCTCTGTTTACCTCCCTTGCAGTTCCTTGCTGAAAGTGAGGCCAGAAAATCACTATACCGCATGTGTGTAGTACTTGGAAGGCAGGTCAATCTCGGCGATGGGGCTAGAGGTGCTAGGTATAGAGCTGTCTATGACAGCCTACCTGGCCATCGGGGAGGAGCACTTGACACTGTGTGCATGAAGCAAGTCTTTGAGCGCCGTTTTCAGGGCATCCTTCCTGAACGGCAGGAATGGAACAGTGAGGGGTGGAATTGCTTTAGGCCGGGTGATGTCTTCGTCTATACTGATGGCTCACTTATTGACGGTATCTCCGGAGCCGGGGTCTACTCTAGAGACTGTCGGATAAATCTATCTGCAGCCTTGGGTAGACAAACAACTGTTTTTCAGGCAGAAATCTTTGCGATTGCCACTGCCGCCAATATCCTGTTAAGGAGAAGGATTAAGGGTAAAACCTTATACATCTGCTCAGATAGCCAAGCCGCTATCAAAGCCTGTTCGGCTGGCTCTCTCAACTCAAAAATAGTTGAGGAAACCATGGTTAGGCTTGACCGTCTGGGAAGATGTAACTCGGTATCACTTGCCTGGGTTCCTGGGCACACAGGTATCGAGGGTAATGAAAGAGCGGATACTCTGGCCAGGAAGGGCTCTTCAACAGCCTTCATTGGGCCACAACCATCCATAGGATGCTGCTCATCCGTCCACAAACGTGAAATGGATTCGGCTCTACGCCAACAACATTCCGAATACTGGCATGACCTGGTCTCATGCAGGTATTCGAAGAAGCTAGTGGACGGTCCAAAAATCAGCAGAGCTAAGTTTTTGCTTGGACTAAACAGGAAAGACTTGAGATCCTTGATTGGTCTCGTCACCGGTTTCAGTCCTCTTAACGAGCACCTCAAAACCATTCACATTAGGAGCTCGGGCCTATGTGAGTGCTGCATGGAGGCGGATGAAACGGCATCTCACTTCATCTGTGAATGTCCGGCTTTCGCCAGAACCAGGCTCACCACTATAGGCAAACAATTCGTTAACGAAGATGAGATGGGGGAAATTGAACTTGCAAATATTCTTCGCTTTGCCAAGGCTACTGGCAGGTTCTCCCTCACTGAATCTTACTAATCGCCAATAACCAGCGAGCGGGCAGCTATGCTGAAGTACAATGGACCAATAGGTCTAAGTGCTTGGCATCTACTGATGACCCCACTGCACATACAATACAATGTTATTAGTGTTTATGTATTTTTGTAGTTGACTTTTGACTATCTTCTCAATTATCTTTTCATACACCGGTAACGCGTTTACTGGTCGAAAATCGTCACACCTTCTCGAGCCCTGCACTTTCTGTATTGGTGTAACCAACGATTCTTTCCACGAGCTTGGAAAACATCCCGAATCTAATGATTTATTAATAATCTCCGTGAGCACGTTTCCTACTACTCCGAAAGCATCTAAAAACATTTTAGGGCACATAAAGTTAAAATCTTTTTTTTGTTTCATTTGACGTAGCACCTCATATATATCACATGGGTTCACTCTACTGAATTTAAAACGGCACGTAAGTTCATCTATTTGATGGACATACTGAACAGCCTCATGTTATGTCCATAACACTGTCCAAGAAAAAAAACATTAAACTTATCTGCAATCAGTTTTGAATTACGGATTGCTGTTTCATTAAAAATGATATTCTCTTCAATAGCTACTTTCTCCGATCCTAGCACATATTTTTTCAAAGTTCTCCACATACCTTTTTGATCTGATTGCATAAGAATTCTATTTTGCACAAAGATTCCCTTGCTTCTTACCAGTTCTTTTTTATAACGATTTCGCAATAGTTTATATGACTCCTAATCACTAATCTGTTATTAAACGACTCTACCGAATTTATTTTCATTACTTTTGTTTCGACGTAACTATTTACAATGCTTAATAGTTCACTTGAAAATAAATTCGCAAGAAAATGCACATCGTCGAGCGGAAAACATATGCTTTGCATTTGACACTGATATATTTTATTAATGAATGAACAAGTATCAAAACATTTATGAATGGAATTCGACTTCGTTCATATGTCCACCACGGGAACGTATGCAGCGGTCGATACGTTGAAAACAATTTTCGATGACTCCGCCGCACATTTCGACCGATACGGCTTCTATTTCTCGTTCAATATTAGCCGTGTTTTTTTGCACGCGGATATAGGGACAATTTGAAATTTGCATGTAAAATACAACAACAACTTATCCTATATACGCCAACTTTAGCGGGGATAGCTATAGCCGCTAAGTCCTATAGCGGGAATAAACAGTGCTTCCAAAATCCATTTTCTTCGTTTCTGATGAATTGTTGCGATGAATTTTTCAGGAAATGTCAAAGTTTGACATCCCACCGACCACTGACACATTCCGCTGAATATTTTATTCGTGATTTTATTATTATTATTTTTCAAACTTTATTATAAGGGTAATTGAATTTAGCAAATCTGTTAATGTGAAATTGTTTTTTATAATTTTAGAATATGCTTGGCATCAATTTCAATTGGCGGAAGAAAATATTTTTCAATTTCGGGATTTTCAATACAAATTTCTTAACTACAACTGCATGTGTGCTGCCAAGTTTTTTTTTTTTGATATATTCTTAAGCGGCGATGGTCGTTTTTTTCCGCCAATCCTATATCCGCGTGCAAAAAACACGGCTATTGGCTCTGAACTCCTCTAACGTCGCCGGCTTGTTGGCATACCCAAATTATTTAATGTAGACGTTAAATCAAACGATCAAGGCGGCCAATAGACTGGTCCGTTTCTCGAGAAAACACGTTCACCGAACTGAGACTCGATTATTGCACTCGCTGTGTGGCTTGTAGCACCGTCTTGTTGGAACCACATCCAATTCATGCAATTGCTCAAAGAAATAAAGTTCCAACATGTCTCTGTAGCGAATACCACTTACCGTAATGTGACGGTCATTTTCATTGACGAAAAAAACGCCCCAATGACGCAACCGCCATGAAAACCGCACCAAACAGTGACTTTTTATTTTGCGATGAAATTCTTCATTTTCTTCCATCATGTCCAGAGCCCAGTTCGAGAACGTACGCTGCTTCATATGATCAAGTGGCTTTATTTCTTGAGTCAGCTTGATCTTGTAAGGGTGTATGCCAAGATCCTTACGCAAAATTCGCCATAATGTGGTCTGGGCGAGGCCCAATTCTTGAGAACGCCGTCAAGTTGACTGATTTGACTGTTTTGCGATGAACGCATCTACGGCAGCAATATTGTTCACACTTCGGGCAAACCGTAGTCTCACTGGCACAGCCTTTTTCACTAGACTATGAATTGCTTGTCTACTGGGACGAGAATTACGGCCGAAAATTGGCGTAAACGCTCTTAAAGTCGCAACTCGGAATTTCGAAAGTACATTTTAATTCACTTCGTGTTACTTGTAGTTCACCGTAATAAAAATGTTGATTTTACTGAATATTTTGACATTCACAGTTCGGTAATTGATTTAAGGGTGCGTTTACACTGACAGTTTGAAGTTGTCAAGTCGCTAATGAAAGACCCTTTATAAGGATCACAAAGGAAAAACATCGTGATTGATTAAAGGACTTGCATATGGTGTTGGTTCATTTTGAAAAAGGCCTTTGATAGACAACCAAGGGATCTGATATGGGTGGCGCAAAGACTACGAGGAGTTCCAGAAACCTACATACAGATGATCATGAACATGTATGAGGGAGTAAAGACAATAGTGAGATGCCCCGCTGGGCTATACACCAGGGAAGTGTCTCAGGTCCCTTACTATTTATTACAGTCTTTGATTATCTGCTTGAAGGAAAAGAGACGTACTCCAGAGTGCATCAGTTATTCTTTGCTGGCGCTGGAGCCATCATAAGCGAGGATCAAGCGTCCCTGAAACGTGCGCTTGATGTGTGGGTGGAAGTTTTGGAGGGAAATGGGTATCGTATTAGTCCTAAAAAATGCAATACTTGTGCTGCCCGTTCTCTGATCCACTCCGACCTATTCCAGACATTTATATGAATGCTGGAGTGATTCTCAAGTGCAAAAAGTTTAAATATCTGGGATCTATGATCAATAGCGAAGCAAGCTGTGATGACGACATTAAGCATCGCGTAAGCATAGGGTGGATGAAGTGGCGGGAAAATTCAGCCAAAACTCTGTGATCGAAAAATTCCCCCTTAGCTGAAAGGAAAGCTCTTCACCGCAGTTGTGTGCCCAGCGTACATACGGTGTACAATGTTGGGCAGCGTACAAAAAGGATGAGCGCAAATTAACGCCAGCTGAAATGAAGATGCTTTGCATGACAGCAGGAGTAACAAAGATTAATCGAATAAGAAGTCCCACGCACGATCCGGGGAAGCCGGACAAAGAACCAATCTCGAAGAATACGGAGAGCGACTGGCTCAGTTGGTACTGTCATGTTCAAAGGAGACATGATACGAACCCTGTCAAAAAGGAAACATCAAACAATGTTCGTATTCAAACGCGAAAGAGAGCCAGGCCTAAAAACTCATGGATGACACAAATGCAGCCGCTCCTGCATTTGGTTGGCGTCAGCGACGTAGGGATTCAAAATCGGGAGGCCTGCTGTTATTTAATGAGGTCGAACCGGCGAACTCCACAGGCGGACCAGTACGGATGTGGTCAAGTCGCAGGGTTATGATCCCTTTAGTCCTGAGCCATTAAAAAAAAAAGAAGAATGTGTTTTATTTATAGCTCTTTAAACCTTATAGCAGAGCTGTCAGACCCTTCGAATTTTCACTTTAACTTTCTTTTATTCTCAAAAAACAAAATTTTATTTTGCTTCATTTCCTTTTTCTCAAAAAGTTACTTTATGTTCCTTTTCAAATTGGAACTTAAAGTTTAAAAAATAAAAATTATATTAATTCAATTTGGGTCCTAGATCCCTTTAAACTTATGTCCCGTGAACTTAAGTCCCTGCCGAAACCGCACAGTTGTGGTTACAGCCCTCCTAGCTCTACTTCATTAATGCAACACATCCCGAGCGGATACACAAAACACGCAGCTGCATTCGTCGATATACCAAATGTAAATCAAACACACGACAGACTGACCTTCCAAGTATCTCAAACTGTTGCAAAATCAGACAGATATGAAGGCCAAAAGTGGAGTCCACCGCTACTTTGATTTGCCAGAAAACTTTTCAACTTAGTTTATTTAAATAAAAACAGGGTTATACTGCATACGAAGCCAAATATGGCTTTTCACTTTTTTCCTTTTTTACTCCTTATTCTCACAAAAAAAAATCTTTATACAACACAATTCTCTTCTATGCATTTCTGAGAACACATAGCGGTAATTTTCGCGCCAGTGCGACAAAAAACAAGGAAGATATTCCTGCTTATAGGTCAGTGGTTTGCTTGTTGTCGTTGAAAACGAAAGCGTGAAAAATTTTCTGATTTAAAAAAATTATAACTTTGGTGTAAGGTGAGTTAAGTTTTCATAAAAATATATTTATGATTGGATATTTATTTCTCTTTGCCACAAATAAAATTTTATTAAAAAAAAAATATTATCTTGCTCGTTTGAGAGGTAAAACTGCAGAAGCCATATTTTGTTTTGAATGAATAACCTTACATTCCTAACCACGTTAAGTGGGCGGCTGGAGTTACAGCGCTGTTTCACGGTTAGCCACAACCGATCATCAGACTCCTTCTGTGGTGCTGGTCTGTCTTTTTCCTTCATTTTATCCCGAAATTCCATTTCTTCCACTGGGATTCGAACCTAGACCAGCGTCTTCTCAGGCAAGCACTCATGCACTGTGCCATTGAAGCCACGAGTTTATCCAGTTTTTATTTCAATTTTCTTGGACAAACTTTGCTCCTGTAAGTATATTATGTTATTCATTCTTGTTTTTTCTTTCTAAGTTTTCTCTAATTCTATTCCATTTCGACAAGCATAGTTGGACTGAAATGGGTGATAGAGAGAGTGAAAGACTTTTTGACATTGTATTTGTCGAGAATCTTACGATTAATTTCGGGATAAAATGAAGGAAAAAGACAGACCAGCACTGCAGAAGCCATATTTGGCTTCGTATGCTGCAAGGGGTTGTAAATCTACACATTATGTTCACTTGACTATTGTTGTGGTGTGCATGTTTTTTTCGTTTTTTTATCGTTTAGTTTTTAGATTGAAATACAGTATGTTACTTTTTTGCTTAGAAAAATGGAATGTCATCGTTTTTATGGAGGATCATCATTCGTAAATCCCATTCCTGGAGACGGATCGCGAAGCGATAATGAATTGGCTGGAGATTCAGATGTAGAGTTGGTGACAGAATTGCATATCAATGATTGAAGTGTCAACGTTACGGTTGAGGAAACGGAATCGGATTCAGATGATGAGCCTCTTGCAGCGTTGAAATTAAAATCCGTGAAAAGCAAGACAAAAAAAAAATAGAACAAGTAACATCGAGAAAGGGACATCTTCCTGATTACGATGAAGAGCAGCTTTTCAATTTGCAGGATCGGCCGAGCTTCCAGAATATGTAAACAAAATAGAGACACCATCGGACTTTATTAAATTTTGTTTATACTGATGATTTGTTGGCCTTCATTATAGAGGAATCTAATAAAAAAGCCCTCCAAGATGATATAAATAAGCCAGTTAATATCACAAAGAACGAAATGGAAAAATTCATCGCGATGGTGATATTTATGTCTTGTTGTCAACTTCCATCGTAAAGACATTACTGGAATAAGACGGTAGGACAACAAATGATATATGAAACAATGACGTGCAATAGGCGGGAAACTATCAAAAGGTCAATGCATTTCAATGATAATCAAAACTTCAAACCATTGGGAACAGAAGAACATGGCAAACTCTTCAAAGTAAGACCACTTTTGGAGAAAATAAGGGAACGTTTGCTGTTGATTCCAAAAGAAGAGTTCCTCGCCGTAGATGAACAAATTATTCCGACGAAATGCCGCCCTGAACTGATGCAATATAACCCAGCTAAGCCACATAAATGGGGCTATAAAAATAAAGTACTAAGCGGAATTTCGGGATTTAGTTACGATTTTGATTTATTTGCCGGAAACCAAAGCAATAAGTATCCTCACGGAGTATTGCCAGTGTGTGCTTACGTCAACAGTTCATAAAAATGTTAATCACAAGATTATCTTCGACAACTGGTATAATAGTCCAAATTTGCATGTTTATTTGTTGAAAAGTGGACTTTTTCCAATAGGGACTATAAGACTCAAACGAGTGCTAAACTCCATTCGACAACGTCGGTCATTTCGCACAAAAAAAAACCGCCAAATTTGTCAAAACGACTGTACCTTTCGTTCATTTACTTTTTGCAAAAAATGTAAAGCTTATTTGTGTTACAATGAAAAGAGAAATTGCTTTTCTAAATTTCATGGCGTACAAACACACAACTTTTAACCATTATTTTACTTTTTTATGATACAATGAATTGTTATGTTTTGTTGTTTCATTTATTTATTTATTAAATGAATTGTTCTGTTTTGTTTATACATATTTTTTTCTTTATATTTTGCTGCTTTTTTATATATTTTATTTACTTAAACTGAAATCAAAAATGTTCTAGTTTTACAACCGTTAATGCATACGAAGCCATATATGGCCTGTATTCTTATTATTTAAACAAATAATTATTTTTTTTGGTTTTTTAATAAAAGATGTCTTAAAACAGCCCAAAGAAGCTATTCAAAAGGTATTTTATTTTTTTTCTCTTTAAATAAGAATTCATGCAGTAGAGGGTTAATAATTTTCACAGACTTTATTCTAAACCAAATTCATTTTGTTTAATATAAAACCCACATAAAGGAAACCATTGAATTCGTTTGAACTTCCATAAATTCATTCATTTCTAATCTACCCGGCCACATCCGGAAATCAGAAAATTGCTATCCCTCCAATAACCTATCTATAAACAAGGGAAACATTCACCGGTATACAAAGTTAATCCTTATAACTCAAATTTAGCACATTGTCATCCTTAAACCACAGCCAAATTAATCCATACTACTCGTACACCGACAATGCATGCACCAGGGAGCGATACACAGGGAGACACATTTTTTAGTTAAATAAATATTAATGGTATTCCATACAAATCTATTCAAATGATAATAAAACCGGAAATTTTAGCACACAGATGAAAAATAAATTTTGAACAAAGCCCAATCACATTACACGCTGCAAAACATCCGTTTTCAAGAGGCACGAAACGGATTCGTCCACCCATCCTTAGTCGATGCATTCATTAATTTTGCTATTTTAATTGAAACCCAAAATTTGTCGGCACACATACGCAAACACACATACAGAAACCCGGACACACACATCGGCCAAAATGTAAACAAAGCAGATATTTGATGGGAAATTAAATGAAGGCGGTATAGTTTGGTTTTCCTTTTTTATCCTTTTTTTGTTTTGATTAGCAGTTAACGCAGTTTCACTGATCAATGAATATGTGTATGGCAACGAATAAATTGCATTTTATCCACGATTTTGTATTTTATGTCAAAAACATTCGATAAAATAAATATGAGAATTTATTAAACGACAGTGGCAGCACTGATTTTGATAAATAAATAAAAACCACAAAATTTCACTGGCTGATGGAGCATGACTAATATTTATGAAATTAAAAATTGCCTACTGGCAATGGATATTATAAATTCTAAATTAAAAAGGACTTTGGTGTTGTTCCTTTATTTAAATTAAATCAAGCCAATTTAAGAGCTTCAAATGCATAAGGAGGGTTCTTACGTCTGTTTCAGAAACACAAACTATTGCAGACCAAATGTTTTAAGTTTTTGTCTGAGAGAGAAGAAATACAAGGTGGGCCAAAAGAAATCACCCTATTGGAAGATGCTCCTATTTTTGTAAATGGCCGTCAAATGTCAAATCTGGGGCACCGCAAATCCACCACTGCATGGTGCGCTGTTCACGCTGGAGGAGTCATCGGGCAATTTTTTTTTTTTTTTTTGAGAACGCCGCTAGTCAAACGACAACAGTGAACGGTGCGCGCTATAGGGCCATGCTAACCGAGTTTCTTCTCCCGCAATTGGACGAATTAGGACTGGAGGACATGTGGTTCCAACAGGACGGAGCTACGGCACACACTGCGCGAGCCATAACCGATATTCTGAAGGCGGCGTTCCCGGGTCGCCTCATCTCTCGTTTTGGCGATTTGCACTAGCCCGCAAGATCGCCCGATTTAACCGTTCCAAATTTTTCTTGTGGGGTTTTTTGAAGTCCCGTGTTTACGTGAACAAGCCCGAAACCCTAGAAGCCCTCAAGGACAACATTCGACACGAGTGCGAGAATCTGTCGCCCGAAGTTCTCGCCGAAGAGTTCGCAAAGGAATTTGATTTCTGATTCGATCGCGAACCTTATTTTTCGGTTCGTTTAAAAATAAAATTCGTTTTTACGATCGAATCAAATCTGTTGCGATCTGTAAAATATAGTTCGTTCGCGAATTTATCACGTGCGAACTATTGGAGATCCGTTCGCGAACTGTTCTCATAAGAAAAAAAAAATGCATTTTACATGAAAATTATATTGCATATTTTAATATTGAAAGAAAATAAGTGAAAAGTATTTTTATTAGAGATGTAACGGATAGCGATTTCGCTAAATACCGGATATTCGGCATATACTTTGGCCGAATAGCCGAATATCCGGCAGCCGAATATATTGTCGAGAGCAGAATACATTCATAGCAATGCTTTCTAGTTCAAACACGACACGTGTACAAGTTTTAACTAGTTTGGTTCCGTTAAATGTTTGTACGGCAAGTGTGTTGAATGTGGAGAGTGCTACGGAGAATCAGTAGAACACACAGTTGGCATAAATTACTGGTCGAACTAAGACGCTTATTGTACGTTTGCTAAATTTTTGTGTTCTTTACATTTTTGTATTCCTTGTTTATTACGTTAGTTATTAATCTATATATATAAAAATCAATTCATATTTGAGTTTGTTGCCGGTGTTTGGCCAAACGCGTTAACCGATTCCAATGAAATTTTTTTCCATGAAAGGTGACGTCTGTAGAAAGGATGTTTTCTATGTGCGATGTCTGTATCTGCACCGGTGTGTGAATTATGGGCATTTGAGTGAGCACACATGCAAATGTGCGTATGCGTGTAAATTCCGATGCAGATACAGACACCGCACATATAAAAAACCATTGTACAGACGTCACCTATTTTGTTATCCGAACGCGTGCAGCTAGTAATGAATAAATATTACGATAGGTACATACTTATTGAACTTTCCTGTAGCAAATAAAGTGAAATGGAACCGCTGAGCAAAAGATCCCCAATTTATTTTACCTATCCGGTATTCGCCGAATACTTACTCTCTATCCGGCAATGCGGCCGGATAGAAAAAAAAGTGTCCGGATAGCCGGATAACGGATACTAACCGGATATCCGTTACATCTCTAATTTTTATTACATATTAAGATTTTGGAATAAATTTGCATTCAGTTTAACTAACAACCAGCACTGCTTCAAATTTTTTTTAAAAAATTGTTCGTTATCGAAAATTCGAAAAGGAATATTTTTAATCGTAACCAATAAAAAAAGTCACTTTTCTTCATGTCAAATAAGACCGATGTACTTTTTTCTCTTCGAACTGACACACTTCTACTTCCTGATGGTTGCTCATTAACGCCCGAATGATTAAAATTGACCTATGTACTGTTGTATAGTGTCTTTTTATATTCCCTGCTAATTTTCCTCTCTAACGAACGAGAGATACAGAAAAAAAGGCATACCCTGGCATTTTTAAAGACCGAAAATTGTATCGTTCGCGAACTTTATTTTATATGGTTCGTGAGAACATCGATAAAGATCCATATTTTATCGTTCGCGAGCGATATTTTACGACCCTGCTAAAAACACAAGGAAAGACTACAGTCCGCTTGGGTGAACTGTTGAATACAGCATTCCTATTCCCATCCATCTTGAATTTCAGAGCCTCAAAATTTGTAACAGACGGCCGGAAGGACGTTAATGAACTATGACCAATATAAAGGTTTGTTACAAACTATGAGTCGCAATTCGTATATCCTTAGAATGGGGTATTACATACTATCATATTTTTTCTGTGATATTTGACAATTTTAAATTTGTAGCAAATCGTCCACTGAGTAAGGGGTCCGATAAAGCCTACAAACGGTAGGTCCCTATCACGAATGTATGAGGCAACTTGACTGTACTCCCTGCATAAGCTATTTACGCCTTAAAAGTAGTAGCAGTGGGCTTCTTCCTACATACTGGCTCTCAAAAGTCTGAAATATAGGACAGCCAGAGTAGCACCCAGTCCCCCGCAATCGAGAGCACCAGAACTTAAACCCACTTCCGAGTACAAGAAGAAGCCAAACCTTAGACATTTAAGAACCAATTACGTCAGCAATATTGCACAAAAGCAACCTTTTATGAACAACGATTGTGTGCATCGCATCCAATATCAAGGCGATAAAAGGAAAATGTTTATACAAAAAATTACAAACGGATACGATCGTAAAATTTATGTTTCAAGCATAAGGTTTCTTGCAGGAGCAATAAGGCAATAAAGGATATTTTATTCACAAGTAGATGCAATTTCAATTGATAGTCTAAATGGAAAGTAAAGCACATAATGTATATATCATATCCTCAAGTAGAAGGGAGAACAATTTGCTAAACAAAAAAAAAATTACACATCCATATAAGCCCGCGAAGAGGATAATGAACGACTTTTAGTTCCCTTTTAAACGTTTTATGAATTCGTTATACGAGTAATAAGTGGATGAAGGTCTTTGGAAAGTAAATTACTGCGGAAATAGTTTTGGCGATAAATTTGCTTAATGGCGAATAGATAAATCTCCGATGGATTTGGGAAAGGAGAAGGGAAGGGAAGGGAGAAGGGAGTGGAACAAGGATTACTTCAGTTTAAATTTTATGTTGCAACATCGCTGTTTCGGTTTTTTGTGTTGTTATTGTAATCAATGTTTATTTTAGTCCACTATCACGTTCAAAATGGCTTTTCGACAAAATTCATTGTAGTGATCAATTTCCATGCAATCAGGGAAAAATAAGACGCGGAAATTAACTCCCCAGTGGCAAACCATACTGAATGGGAAACTGTTAAATATAGTTTCATATAAGTGTCAACACTAGTTTGAATCAACGCCCTCTTGTATAAATAAATTTTTACTTAAGCTATGATTACACGGACATTTTTTCGAGTCATTTAAATGACGCTGTGACGTAAAAATCGCGTCACAAAGCCTTCATTTTAATGTCGTTCTGTGTGATCGCCATTTTTGGGATAACATTTCAGGCGTCATTTGAATGACTAGGAAAATGGCGGAGAAAATGACATGAATTTTGTGCAATTAAAATGACGGAAAAAATGGCCATGTGATCGCTCTTCAATGACGCCTAGGACAAATGACTAAACTTTTTGGCTGTTGCGTCATTTAAATGGCAGCCTCCAAAAAATTACAAGGCACGAAATTCATGCCATGCCACAAATGCTACGCAAATGACAAATGACGCAACATTTAATATGATATCTGTGCTTTCATTTGGTGTTTTTGTCGTGGGGAAAGGACGTGTTGCATGTGTCTGGCTACTATTTCGGTACAAATTACTATGAGTGAAATGGAATACGAACCGTTGCCGTCAAGTGCCGACTATATGGACTATTCTGTCAACTATCGTGTGTGTTTGAATACCCAAAGTACAACAAAGTCGAGCAAATTAGGCAAAACGCAGAAAACAGGAATAAATAGGGATAGGAAAATTGGCTATTCGTGGAGCGACGAAGAAGAATCGCGTTTGATTGTGGCGGTGCAAAAGCAACGGGTGCTCTGGGATAGCTCAATTCCAGAACACAAACTTCAACATGTCAAAACTTGGGCAATTGTTGTACTAGAGCTGGCCGTCGACTCAGTTGATTTAACCGAAGCCAGAAAGAAGGGGAATAGCATGCGCAGCAACTTCAAGGCGTTCGTGACGAAACTGCGCAAGACAAAGTCCGGTCAAGGTACAGTCGATGCAGGTGATGTAAAATATCCACATTTCCGAGAATTGCTGTTCATTGAATTGACCGAAGTGCAGCAATCGACCGAGTCGGTGTCAACCATGGAACTGGTAAAATCTTTGTTTTAATTTATCGCATTTCAATCATTTTTATTTGCGTAATTTTTCATTTCTTTCGATTGTTTATTTTTGTAGGTTAGTGACACCACGGATCAGTCTTTTGTGGACGAATTGTCATAGGCTTTTCAACTTTCATCGCCGAATCCAGTTCCGCAAATGGTGGGCCAGCGGAGAAAACGGTAAGCATCAGCAGCATTTAGTAAAACGACAATGTCGTCGTGAACCGCTTCGCTACAGCTTCCCATTCGGCTTCGTTTTTCGGAATCTATCGACAAAATAAAACATAAATTGATCGCATTTAATCTTCACTAGCACAAAGCACACACCTTAATAAACTCACCGACAATAACCTTGTTAATAGCGTGGAGAATGATGCACGTTATCGTTGGCTGCGATACGCGGAAAAGGAGTCGCAGCGATCGAAAACTCTCACCAGTGGCCAGGTAGCGCAGCGTGATTACCAGTCGTGCTTCCGCTAAAACGTTCTCTCGCATATTTGTGTTCTGTTTTTCGATTTGTGGCTTCACCAACCTGAACAAATAATCGAATTGATTGGCTGACATACGAAGGACATTGCGATATATGTAGTTCAGGTTCTTCTTGGCGCAATTGGAGCAGTAATCCAGCACCAAATCCACTCTTCTTGCGACAGCTTCTTTTGCCAAATACTCCACTTTCGTCGCATTGGCTCGTAATCAAGATTGTCTTCACTGCTTTCCAGCACACACGCTGCCAAATACGCCGTCTCCGCATTTTCCACCATCATCGCAAAAGTGCTTTTTGAAATTTTTTATTTAGATGAGAGAAAAACACTAAATGACAGAAGCTATAATTTTCTCATTGATCATTACGAAATTGAAATAATAGGAAAGGTGACATTTGTCATTTTGATGAGGCAAGTCATTACCATGTGATCATCCCAACGGAAAATTGTAAATGACTTTTAGTGTCCGCCATTTGAT
The DNA here is from genome assembly GCA_949715645.1 of Portevinia maculata. Classification (NCBI taxonomy): domain Eukaryota; kingdom Metazoa; phylum Arthropoda; class Insecta; order Diptera; family Syrphidae; genus Portevinia; species Portevinia maculata. The sequence continues at coordinate 101,833,604 of OX454528.1, forward strand.
TATGGGACAAAAATGACGATGATAGTCATTTCGTGTGATCGGCATTTTTTCGCAAATGACCAATGACGAATCGTAGCTTGAATGTCTCTCTAATGCGACATTTTTTCCTGACGTTACAGCGTCATTTAAATGACTTGAAAAAATGCCCGTGTAATCGTAGCTTTAGTCCAAAGTCACCTTGAATAATATGTACATACTTTCGGTCAATACACATTTTTTCCTTTAATATACTTCTTACTTGTACTTGTCTTAACCTAGTCGTTTCTTTTAATCTCTGGACATCCGCTCGCATAACTCTGGTATTCGATAGCAACAAATCCTCTTTACTACTTACGTTAAGGGCTTCCAACCCATTAAGAGTCTCTGCGTGAGAGAATGCAGCCTTCCATCCTTTGCGATCCCGGGCGCGCTGCTTCCAGTTGTCCAGACCAAACGCTCTGGCATCCGAGATGACTTGGTCTTTAAAACGAAGATTCGCATTTTCGACCCTGGGGGCTGAGAGTCAAAGATCCTCTTGGCTGGAGCATTATTGTCCATTCGATGTGGCCGAGCCAATGTAGTCGACATGATGTAGCTTTTTGGACTACATCCACTTCTCTGTACAGCTCATAAAATCGCGGTTGCATCTTCTCCTCCTTTCGCCCTCCTAGCTCAAATATGCAACGGAGTATTGTCCTTTCAAAAGAACCTAATATTAGTTCACCTACCTAACTCATCGTCCGCACCATAAAGCGGGACTGGCAGGATTAAGTTTCGATGGAGCATGTATTTTGTGTTTCGATTGGGGAGTGTCGAACCCATTCGTTTTGCCCAACCAAAGTAGCAGCGGTTTCCTTAGGTAATTCTCCGTCGGATCTCCACTCAGGTGTCATTCGTGGAGTTGATGTTTACTCCAAGGTAGATAAATTCCCTAACTACCTCGAAGTTAATGCTATCAACAGTGACGTTTTTCCTAGGCGGTGAACAGATGTTTGTTTGTTGGTAGCATGTTTTTGGTCTTGTCCGCTGTCCTCTCCTTCAATGGCCGTAAAAGCCTCTTCCACGCACGCTGGGAACGGCCGATGATGTCGATATCGTCCGCATACCCCAGTAGCTGGACGGATCTATTGTAGATAGTGCCTTCCGTGTTTACACCTGCGTTGCGCACTATTTTCTCCAGAACAAGATTAAAGAAGTCTTATGATAGCGCATATCCTTGCCGGAATCCGGTGCAGGTTTGGAATACATATTTCGTAAGATGTTTCTATACTGCACATTGCACCGCGTGTTTTACAACTGGATCAGTTTTGCCGGAGTCTGCTATCATATTGGGCTTTAAAGTCGATGAAAATATGGTGGGTTTCGACTTGAAATCTTTTCCGGGATTTGCCTTAGGTGAAGATTTGGTCTTTTGTCAATCTGCCGGGCTAGAAGCCACACTGATACGTGCCGATTAGTGTGTTGCAAGTCGGCTTCAGACGTTCAGACAGTACGTTGGGTAGGATATTGCATGTGACATTCAGCAGGGATATGCATCGATAGTCCAATGATCGCATTCTTGTAGATGGGGCATATACAGCTGATAGTATAGCCTGTTTGTGGCGACGGTGTAGAGGTTAGTGTGTTGGCTTGTTACCCGTGCAGTGCAGGTTCAATCCCCGTGGGGAACAACAACATACGCCACCCAATCACATGCCTCTACACCAAAAGGAGGATTTCTGCCTGGTAGTACAATGGACCGTTACCGAGTCTGAGTGCTCTGGGATTTGGATTTCCTTTAAAAAAAAAAAAAAAAAAAAATTATGCTTTGTTTCCGCAAATCTACTTCTTATTTTTGGGCTATTTGCTTCACTTTTTGGGTCCATCATTATCATCTCCGGAGGAGAGCGTCTCATACGACAGGCGTGGTTCTGAAGTTCTGGTTCCTTCCAGGTCAGTCGTTACGAGTATCATGCCTTGGAACAGATGTAGTCCCGTTGAGTTCTGTCCCGGACCGGAAATCAATTCTTTTATGGTCATTGTACTTTAAGCTTTCTGACAACAATGCCGCATGTTGTACCTACAAAAAGGAAAAAACAACCGACCTCCTATGTAGAACCCGAAAAGATATCGCCACATAAACAGCGATTAGCACGGCACCCTGGTCTATATGAGACCATACGGTTAAACTGGGCATCCAACACAAAACGCAATGCCGAAGTTGCAATGGTGGAACTGAAAAAGAGACTCTAATCCAGTATTTATGCGTCTGTCCGGCACTAGCTAGGACCAGTCAATCAGCATTAGAGGACCTTCTTAAACTCCACAGACTGATTTTAGAGACTTCTCATCAACAAACGGTTAAACCCAGGTTTACGTGAATTGGTGGTAACAAATATAAAACGGCACTGAGCGCTAATTGGGTTTTTAACAAACCGCCATAACTACCTACGTACCACTGCGTTCCGACAAACCGCGAGTGTGACAAGACGAAGAACTGGATTTCCCCAGCCGATCAGATCACCTGAGAACACTGAGGCAATGAACGATTTAAACAATTTCACGGCGTTCTGCGCGCAAGCATGCGTCTGCCGTTGGACTTTCCGATCTTTCAGTGAGGCGAATTGTTCATGATGACCTTCAATACCATCCGTACAAGTTGGCGATTGTTCAGGAACTCTCCGATGCGACTTTAATTCTTGAAAAAAACGCGCTTGTGGAAAACGTTAAAGAGGTTTTCAGTGATGAAGCCCATTTTCACTTGAGTGTATGCGTCAACACACAGAACATGCACTATTGGACTGACACCAATCTCCGAGAATTGCATCAATGGCAATTTGGGGCATTTTGGGCATCAACCGTATTTAACCTTCTCTTGGTAGCCGGCGAACCCCACAAGCGGACCAGTGCGAATGCAGTTAAGTGGGAGGGTTATGATCCCTTTAATTGCGCGAGTGTTGGCGACAGAATTTTGCAAGCACTATAGCTCAAAAAAAGAGCAACGAGCCATGACAAGGCAAGAGAAGAATATTATGCCTCCCAGGCTAAGGAAATCGAAACGAAGCGTCTTGCAATCGAAACACAATATCCGACCAGGAACTATTAATTTCTTTAATCAGCATTTCGAGTAGCTGTTTAATGAGCATCTTGCAGAGAGAGTGACAAGCCAAAAAGAATCTCCACGTGTAGTCATTGATGAACCGGTTCTACCACTTAGTACAGATGAGGTTGGCTTAAAGCTATAAAAAAAACACAATTAGGCTGCCACATCTAATAGCTTACCAGCCGAGCTCTTCAATTAAGAAGGTGTTGTTTCGAAATGGCGGATGCACCAAATCATCAACCAATTATGGGTGGAAGAATACACAACAACATACGCCACCCATTATCCTGCCTCTACACCAAAAAGTAGGATTTCTGCCTGGTAGTACAATGGACCGTTACCGAGTCTAAGTGCTCTGGGATTTGGATTTCATTTAAAAAAAAAAAAAAAAATGGGAGGAAGAAAGCATGCCCGATGAATGGACTATTATGTATTTCCATATTATCCATCTACGGAAAGTCTATCTGTCTGGTAGATAGTATCGACCCTGCTTAATGGGGCATAAAAAAGCATATCTATGATAATTTGTGAACTTTTCGAGCCTTTCTGCAAACAACTGATAGGGAACGAACCAGTAGTGTTGTTCCAGTCCGGTGAGACGAAATATGAAATGTCTACACCGGGGACTCATCCCCTTTTTATCAACTTTCAAGCCGTATATGATAGCAATCAAAGTCAGAAGCTCCGCGTAGCGATTAGCGATGGCGGAAATTGAAATCCCGGTAAAAAAAAGACGTGTATAATGTGACGATGGAAAATACACGATGCAATGTGCAATTTGAAAGTGGTCCTTCCAAACCGGCGCCAGGCTTCAGTAAGAATATCATCTGGCTTTTTTAATCTTGTTCTGAAGCGGTAGTGCACAAGCCCGGGACGAGAAATCCCGGTCGTCGTAGTCTGACCAGGAAGGGCAGGAGACTCGCGCCGGATAGTTTTTTTTTTTTTTTTTTATAATTTGCGTGCGCTAAAGGGATTTCTTTTTTCTGTAGTGACACAGTACCCTTATAATGGTAAAACCACAGCGCAGGCATTTTTGGACGTTTGTTGCGCAAGTAGCTCCCAGCAATTCATTGCCTATTTTTGGGTGCTACTTACTGGAAGAATAGAAGGATAGGAAAGAAGTTTGGTGCGATGGGATTTTTTTTTCTCAACAGGTGGCGCCTAAATTGCTTTAGGGAGATCAGTTTTTGTTGTGTGTATTCAATTTATAAAAATCATAGCCCTGGTCGGGATTCGAACGCACGACCTGCCAATCACTTTAGTGAATACACTACCATCGCACCATTGCCGGATAGTGATCTGCGAGTTCGGAGTCCAACCAAACACGTGGGCCGTACAACCGTATGAGTACGAGGGTAGACGGACCGGCAAACAAATCGAAGACCCCAGCATACTCTACATCGCCGGACCGGCGGATGTAAGCAACTGGATAGAGTGCGGGCGGACGGCTTCTCAAAACCCAATCCAACAACCAGTTGCCCAGAACTACCAAAGCCACGGTAGGGAGCTTTATTCGATGGGGAAAGGGATGACGTTGTTTCCTCGTCCGCCCTCAATAGCTAAGGCTTAACTTGCCATAATGGGTGAGACATTTATAATCGTTCGGATTATCGTCTTTCTTCTTTGCGGCGTTTCCTGCGGTTTCTTTTGCCTTTCGCACTTTTAATTTTTACGTAGTGGGTTTTAGCCACGTTTGAGGGCCGTTCAGCAAAATTGCCTAGCGATTCTAAGTATGAACACGGAAAACACCAATCAGACTGAATTGGTAAGATTGTCCCAGGTCGGTCAGAGAATTTATCGCAAGCTGGCTTTCCAGTCGTGTGGAATTCGAAGCTCGGAGTAAGTCAGAAGAGACAATGGAAAGTAGGAGCGAAAGGGTAACGGCAGGAATTCGCACACCATTGCAAGATAGCTTTGGAGGTGCTAAAATGTGCCGCTCGTTGGTTCTCCTTACAGTAGCGTGTGGGCAGTGGGATGGCGGATGGCCACCAACACAAGTGGACGTCCATTGCACGCCAAAAGTAGGATTGTACTCTCAAGGTGATAGTGAGAAAAAGAGTCCAACACTGACCGACTTTTGGCAATAGAAAAATTTGGAAAATCACTTCTTGGTTGACCAGTGGTTTAGCTAGTCATAGAGTAGTTTTCTCGAAGGCCATTTGGAAGCGAAAGGGCAGGTAAAAAAGTAACAAGGAGGCTGGAGGACGCAACAAAAAACAAAGGAACAAAGTTGTCCAAGCTAAGTATAGCCATTTTCCGGTTGATTGGTTTGGTGAAGTGATAGTCTGGTAGGATTTTGTTCCGTAAAGGAAAAACCCCGAGAATAGACGGGACGCGACCCATTAGTTTCTTGATTATTCTTTTTCCGGGACACCAACCGTTAAATTATCCGGGGTTTCAAACCACGTAATAAAGACCGTGCTCCACCGGAGCTTTGTTGCTTAAAACCTTCGTCTTTTCATTCTTTTCGGGTTTCAATTTTCTTCACATTTTCAGAGGTTCTGTAGCAAGATTTAACAATTTTCCGCAAAGTGAGTGACGCCCATTTTGTATTTCACTCTCCGTGTTCGATTCTGGAGACGACCGTTTTCTGTCGTTCTCAAAGGAAATTATTTTCAGCTTAGCGATCGTTTTGGCTAAACCCACTCCATCCCGCTGAACTACCGGGAAGAAGCAAGCTACATGCTACTTGTTGTGGATTATCTACCGACTTTTTTTGTCACGCCCACTTATGAGGGATAGGAATAAGAATAGGGTATCCAACAGTTCGCCCAAGCGGACTGTTGCCCGTCCCTATGTTTTTTAATACAGTCCAGTACTAACTTCGACCAGACGGCAAAACACCTGCCGAACTACAGATGTCTTCGGATATCATCCTACCAGCACTTGGTTTTCGCGGTTTCATATTAGATTGGTTCAGATCATACTTAAAAGATCGGTCGCAAAGAGTGAAGTTAAATGAGATTAGAAGCGAAATAAAGTTTTTCAATTTGGGTGTACCACAAGGTTCTGTTATGGGACCAATTTTGTTTCTCGTTTACATTAATTCACTCCTTGCACTTAATTTTAAAGGGTCACCTACTGCTTTTGCGGATGATATAGGCTTTTTTATGGTTTAAACAGTCCTTTGGATTTAGTTTCTGAAATTAATTGGGATCTAAGGTTACTAAGACGCTGGTTTGCCGAACATAATTTGATTATAAGCTCTAAAACAAAAATAATATTTTGCACGCACCTGAGTGTCGAAAATATACAAGCTTTCTAATTGCAAGTGTACGCCTTCTTTGTGATAATTCAAACTGCAGTTGATAAGTGTTTTTTAATTGAGACGGTGATTGAATTTAAATACTTAGGGCTGAGGAAGTACTTTCGCTGCACTCTTAGATATTTTTTTTATTTGCGAAATATCTGCTCAACAATGCTCCTAAAAACGATTTATTATGCAATTTTCCATTCCAAACTGTAATATGGAATTGTTTGTTGGGGAGGTGTTTATCTATTCGACTTTTTTTTTCTGGCGGTTGCAAAAATTTGTAATTTCTTTTATCCCGCTTCTTGATTAAACAAGTAGTTTGCTTACGTGAAGCAGATAATCTCACAACAGCAGAACCTTCGTTTAAAAGACCAACCGATGGCGAATAGCGCTTGGTATTAACAACTGGAAGCGGCGTGCCCGGGATTGCCAAAGATGGAAAACTGCAGTGGCTCAGACAGAAACTATCCACATGTTGGGAGCCAGTGAGGCAAAAAAGAAAATAAATATCTATCTTCCTTTCCTAGAAAAAATAAGAAATACCAACTATCTGCGCGTACAAGAAATCACAATTTTGGCGACAATTTCCTGCCGCCTGACAAGATAATATCAAAACGTCATTGTGATGCCGTCAAAACTATTACACAAAAATAAACACGAAAAATTGCCTACAAAATAAGTTTCTCGCAATGACAGCTGACAACAATGTCAGAAACATAAAACTTACATGAAACACTCTGCAAATGCCTTGGGAAATCAAAGGAAAAGCGCCCGAAAAATATGGCAGACTTACTGTCGCACACTCCTCACCTGAAACGAATCGAAAAGAAGGAAGGTATTTAGGTTAATTGAAAGAATCCCATTTACAAATAAAAGGAAGAATTATGAGAAACATGAAATGAAATTCCCATCAAGCATCAAAGCACAAGAAACTGAGAGACACAAAATAAACATTTTCACTTTCGCCGTCGCACATCTTCTGTGTACTGTAAGAGTGTGTGTTAGTTTCAGTGTTGCCGAAAGTACTCCCATAGGAGTATTGTACTACTTTCAACACCTCCGTACTCCCGTACTCCTCCTTTCACATTCGCACTCCTATTTTTTTTGAAGTAAAACTTCTTAACGCACGCTTGACTTGGGGAGTAAGTAAGCTGGTGAATGCGTGACGAAAGCGTTACGAAAAGTGCAATCGAAATAAGATAGTGAAGATAGAAAGAGAGAGAGTTTACTTTTCGTATATTACTGTAGAAGAGAGGGAGGTGCGAGCACACATTTTCTTTCTCTCTTTCTCTCATAGCTAGTTACGTTTCGTTCAGGTGCAGGCATATTGTCTGTATCGGACTGTAGGAACAAGAGAGAGCAGTGATCACACACATTTTCTTTCTCTCTTCTTCTCATAGCCAGTGCATGAAATATATATATATCTCAGTCAGTAGTTCGTTTTCGAGTTTGCTAGCGGTAAACGAACGCTGATTTCTTGATTATTTCGTAATTTCATTTCGTCCTTGAACAATTTTATAAATTAATATTTTGTTCAATATTCAATACATAATATTATACGTTTGAAGTGAATAAAATTATAAATTCATTTTAAAGTTCATATTTTGTGTATTTTCGGGTGAATAATAACAAATTATGGCAGCAAGTGACACAGAGTCTGAATATGAAAGCGGTGCTCCAGGACCATCAACTAAGAAGAAATTACGTACGGAAATTGTGCATAAAAAGTGTGTGACAACATATTCAAGGCAAGATTTTAAACCTAGTGAGACCCAATCAAGTTTTACTTCAGTCGTGTGGTCTAAAGCACACTCGTATTTTTAAAGACCTAAAATATGTTAGTACACTTGCAGCAAAGTGTAATGTCAACCTAAATAAATTTAATTCACTTAAAATTTAATGCAAATTTGGCAGCAATTTTATCTTCCAAACTGTCGTCAAAAAGGGAATTTCCCTATTTCTTGTTTGTTTTCGTATTTCGTTGGTTTCATCTTTCATGCAATTATTATCTGTCAGTTCGGTATTTATTTTATTGTTACCTGAGATTGTAGGTATTTTGTTGGTCGTTTTTTTTGTTTGAACTCCGTGAATTTTTATGTGTAAATCAATAAAATGAAAACGATTGCTAAATACATATATACTTGAAATTGTAATTCTTGTTAGAATAATTCAAAGTAAACTTGTATTATAAATACATATTTAGTAAATTGGATTCCTTTGAGGCTGTAAAGGCAAAAAAGCTGTAAATGTGTCTTGTGTTGCTGCAGGTTCTAAAACAAATGAGTCTGCTGCTGTTCCTAAAAATTTACCACCAAAATCACTTGCTACAAGAGCCAACGATATTGAGTTTTCAAATGCTGAAAAAGTATTTGCTGTTGAAGTTGATACACCGACATATCAAAATATGAAAAGGCAAAAAAAAAGCTCCACCAGCCAATGTGTCTTCTGTTGCTGGTAAAAACCAAATGACTCTGCTCGCTGCTGTTCCTGCAAATTCGGTTCCTGAATCCCCTGCCGCAAGAACCGACGATGTTGAGATTTCTGATGCTGATGAAGTTGATACACCAACCACATCTTCTTTAGAAATAGCAGAGTTTTGGTCACAGATATTTGTCTTAAAGAATGCCTTAATGAAAGTTGAAAAAAAAAATTGTGTACACACTTATTTTTTAAGCCTAAAAATGGTTTGTACTACTATTTTTTCAAAATACTCCCCATTTTTGGCTGCAGTACTACCTTATAATATTTCTCTCCGGCAACACTGGTTAGTTTATTTAATTTTCTTGATTCGAAAAGAGTTTCTCCGAATGAGAGATTTATCTAAAGATAGACAAACGCCCTGCACAAGCCAAAACATTCTCATGCGAGGAGAATATGTCAGCAAGTCAGTCAGTCAGTAGGAGTGAAAAATGCAAAGCCATTAGAACATTGTTTGGCCAACGCCTTCTCGGACGCACAAACATCAATGTCCATTCAATAAGTAAACAACGAACGCACTGCACTGATGCAGATGAGCTTCGTTTGTGAAGATGCCGGCCGAGATGCACATGTTGTATCTTCTAAATAAGTTATATTTGTTTGGTTGCATTTTTACCGAATTCCCGTTGATAGACTGTGTAAAGTATTTGTATATGGTTGTGACAATTACATGCGAGCTTCCTTTGGAGATTGGATTTTCCAGATTTAGACGGTTGTAAGTGGATTTGGCACTTAGTTCAAGGCATTTCCGCAAATATTGAATTAAGTTAACGAAATGTGCGTTCTCGTCGCCTCTGCTGTCGTGGAGGAGCTGCGACTAACGAGCCGCGCAAAGCGGGAAATTGATTTTAAAAGTCACTGATTGAATTAGCAGCGGATACGATCCCTTAGGCTGTGTATTTGCTAATGAACATTTTTCAACCATTAACTTGGCAGCAGAGGCAAAAAATAGATAGAATTAGCCTGTTAAATGAGGTTAGTAGGTGACGATATAAGAGAGCGATGTTTTTGAAAGCAATTTGCAAGGTGCTAAGCAATCCCAAAAGCTACGGGTCTACAGGATCGAAGTAAGAGGGGACGACTATTTGTTTTAATTCATAAGCCCACTAGGACTGTTTAGATCAGTGGTTATCAACCGGCGGGGCACGGCTCCCAGGGGGGCATGGGGATTGTAAAATGGAGGCGTGTACACAATTTGAATTGTAAATTTTTGATGTAAAGAATACAATATTGAAGACTTCAATATTTATTACTGTGTGCAGATATTCCCACTTTACTCCTCATAGGTATTTGTTTATTATTCTGGAAAAGTACCGCAAGCACACATCGAAATGGGAAATGTGTAACGTAATGTTACGGGCAGCCAGATGGCCCGCAATAAAATCGACAGCAAAAAACCCAAATCAATACCATCAAGAGCAATAAGCGCCGTACCTTTTACATAACGCGGCGCAACGAAGGAGCAGCCGATAACCCGATCACTTGCGAGACGATGCAACGGGACCTGCCACCGAAATCCGCGTAACATGCAGGCACACGGCAGCTATATAGATACCACAGCAAAAACAACGAGCCTCACTTGGTGTGCAAGACCCGTGCAGTACGAATCAATAATAAGTAAGAAGAAGTAACAAGTAAGAAATTCATTTATTTAACATGTTCTTATTACATTTTACAAGTAAGAATAAATTTTAAAGCTACGGCTTAGCCGTCAGCTTGGTTAGCAAAATGCTTATACATGTACATTTGTAACTTAAACAATATAGTTATTTTTTTTTTTTTTTAATAAACTTAATCAATCATACTCTGCTATTAATAGCGACCTGTATTTGTAGATGGATTTAATATAATAAAATAACTTTTTCCAATCACACTCGTTCAGAATTTGTATTGTCTCCTGCATGGTAAGGAATTTTTTTCCAAAGTAAGCTAGTCTTTGTGGTTTGTAGATTGGACAGACACTAATAATGTGAAAGCAGTCTTCTTTCGCTTTTAAGTTGCAAATATTACAAAACTGGTTGAAGCTTCCATTATATGGGCTGCCATTTAAACCAATCAACTCACATCTTGCTTTGAAAATAAGAGATATTTCACTATAGTTGAGTGAGTCATTGAAATAGTTCTTATCCTTTAGATTGAAGTTCAAGGGAGAATACAATACTCTGCTATCTGATTCACGAGATTTCTTTATAAATCTCACACGAATAGCATCTTCATTATACCCTATTCTAGGGGTATATTAATTTTGACGCATAGTTTGTAACATACCTTAATATTGCCCGTAGACCCCTAAAAGTTACTATATTTATGATCAGCATCGATAGTAATGTCGATCTAGCCATGTCCGTCCGTCCGTCCGTCCGTCCGTCCGTCCGTCCGTCCGTCGGCAAAAATTAGGCCTTTAAACTGGACCTAGAGAGCTGAAATTTTAACCATATACTCTCTAGGGTCCCGAAATAATCAAGTTTACGAATTTTTGAAATCCGCCCACAGACACGCCCACAAACTCAAAAAAACAAAATTTTGGAAAAAATCGAATTTTGAGCTAGGAAGCTGAAATTTTTTATATATGATCTATGACTCCTAAAACTGCTCGGGATATAAAATTTTCAAAATCCGCCCACTGCCACGCCCACAAAAAAATAAAACAATTTTATTGAAAAACCAAAGTTTGAGCTGGGGATCTGAAATTTATAATATATACTCTCTAGGGGCCCTTTAAGCTCATGTATAAATATTTTCAAAATCCGCCCACTGACACGCCCACAAATAAATAAAACAATTTTTTTGAAAATCCAAAGTTTGAGCTGGGGATCTGAAATTTATAATATATACTCTCTAGGGGCCCTTTAAGCTCATGTATAAATATTTTCAAAATCCGCCCACTGACACGCCCACAAATAAATAAAACAATTTTTTTGAAAATCCAAAGTTTGAGCTAGGGAGCTGAAATTTATAATATATACTCTCTAGGGGCCCTTTATGCTCATGTGTTATTTTTTTTTTAAATCCGCCTACTGACACGCCCACAATTAAATAAAACAATTTTATTGAAACACCCAAGTTTGAGCTAGGGAGCGTTTTTTTTGATAAAATCCTTTAAATGTTATATAACAAAATATGTAGAGCGTTCTTAACAATTTAACCATACTTAGACTTTTGTCACGCCCACTTATGAGGGATAGGAATAAGAATAGGGTATCCAACAGTTCGCCCAAGCGGACTGTAGCCCGTCCCTATGTTTTTTATTTATTATTCGATAAAGTTGGTTCTTTAAGTTGTCCAGGTTGTTTAGATCGAATGAAATAGTTTCTCCAGACGCGTTTCCAATTCTTAACCATCTTGACGCCCATCAGTCCGTGTTTCTTAATTCATAAGATAGCTTTTTTTTGCTTATTCGGGAGTCTGGATACGAACCTAATTTAATGATGTAATCCGCTTGCGATTTGAGAGTGCTTGTAAAAAGCATTGGAAGACCCGTTTCCAAATAGATTGTGTAGTTCGGGGATTTCATTGGTAAGTTGAATAATTTTTTCAAGAAGTTCCTGTGAAATTTCTCGATTACTTCGTACTCGTCTGATCCCCAAACTTGAGAGGCGTAACAAAGAGTTGATTTAACAACTGAATCGAATATTTTGTATTTCGTTGAAAGGAGAATCCGTTGGTTTGCAGAAACATTTTTCCATGATAGATTCACTAAGCTTTGGGAAGACTTGGCTTTATCCGTTAGATGATTACCAAATTCTAAGGTTGGGTTCAGTTTCACTCCTAAATATTTGAGTTCCTTCACAATCTCTAATCGGTTTCTATTGTAAAACCATCTATTTCCACTTTGCACTCGTGGTGAACGGGAAAAGATCATAATTTTAGATTTTTCGGTGTTGATGGTTAGTCCCCATTTTTTGCAGTAGCTGGCTAGACGATTTATCATCAATTGGAGATTTTCAGGAGATTTAGAGAGTAGAACAAGATCATCGGCATATAACAAGACATTGACCACGATATTAGCAATTCGTACTCCACCAGGTAAATCTTTTTCTATGTCGTTAATAAATAGAGAAAACAATAAGGCACTAAGAGGACATCCTTGCTTTACACCAGTCTGTGTTTTAAACCATTCTGGGAAATCCTTTCCATCCCAGACTGCTGCACTTGTTTCGGCATACATTTTTTTAATGGTCTTAAGAAATTTTGTAGAGATACCCAACTGAGACAGTTTATAGAAGAGTGCGCTTCGGCTAACAACAACAACAAAAGCTGCCTTGAAATCTACAAAAAAGCTATACATTTTCTTGTTTCTGGCTTGAAAGGCTCTTATAATCGAAGATAATGTGAATATTTGGTCAACGGTTGAGAAGTTTTTTCCGAATCCAGCTTGACGCTCTGTCAGAATATTTTTTTCATCTACCCATTTTTCTAATCGTCCTACAAGTATGCCACAAAATATCTTGGCTGACACATTCATGAATGAGATTCCCCTGTAGTTTTCTACGTTTTCCAGCGAACCCTTTTTGTGGATGGGGAATATTACAGACTTCTTAAACGATGAAGGGATGTCTGCACTCGAGAACACACTGTTGAAGAGAACTTTCATAGTTGATTAAGGTTGGACTAGCATTTTTGTAGAATTCGTACGGAATCCCATCTTCGCCTGTCGCCTTTCCATTTTTGGATTTCATGATAACAGCATTAATTTCGTCAATTGTTACCTCACCATCTAGGGAATCGTCGAAAATGAGCGGGTCTGCATACGAGAAAAAAAGGTTTGAGTTATCCAGTAGAAGATGTTTAAAATATATGGATAGATCATCAGCAGATACTCCTGTACCTATTTGATAAACTGTAGCATTATTCTCCCTTGCTATTCTCCAGAAGTCCTTCGAAGACTTTGTTTGACTAAGTAAGAGAGCTTGCCGATTATCGAAATCAGTTTTCTTAGCTAGGCATAGATTTTTGTAGTGGGTATTCACTTGGTTATACCACTTTTTAACATCAGGGTCATTACAAGTTCTCCAGACAAAAGGGCAAATGATTTCTTCCTAGCATTTATGCATTCTCTATCAAACCATTTTTGTTTGAATGGTGACCTTATATTTGAAATATTGTTCGATGCAGCACTTCTTATACAACAAGTTATTTGATTTGCAAGTGTTTCTGTTTCTGCAGGTATCAAATTATTTGCTGAGAGCAAGTTGTCTAATAACCGGTGGTAGGTATTTGTTTTTCCGGATTTCCATTTAAGTCTAGGTAGCAGGGGCAGGTTTTTGTGATGGGAGGGTGTTTCACCATCAACTTCAACCACGATTGGCATGTGATCCAAAAAAGTTTTGCATCGTACCTCAAATTTTTTAATTTTCCCAGTCCAGTCGTTGTTTACAGCACAAAAATCAATAACTGTATCGAATCAATAATATAATTTTAATAAAGTCTACAACCATTTTTGATAGAAAAAAAATATTTATTCTTTATATTTATAAAAGTGCGTTTTTCTCCTTCGACCTAAACAGGTGTTAAGGAGACTATTCACAGTTTATTAGAATCGTAGTTTCAGTTTGTGTTTGTTTATTATGTTCATCATCATCCGCCGCCGCCGCCGGTAAGAAAAGAAAATACTCCGCCGATTACATCAAATATGGATTTACTTCCATTGAAAAGAACGGAGTGGAAGTTACACAATGCGTGATATGTTTTGCCATTTTGAGCAGCGATTCTTTGAGGTCGCTTGGCAAGACATTTGACCAGTGTTCATGTCGCCGTAAAAGACAAACCCATAGAGTTTTTCATCAATAAACTGAAGTCTCTTAAAAAGATAAAGCTAGGAACAAGTGGACTGAGGCACGAAGATGCCGAAAAAGTTGCTAATCAAAAAAATCTCACACAACCGGAGAATCCCTCGTCAAACCGTGTTTACTAAAGGCCGCTGAAATTCTGTTGGGAGACGAAGCTAAGAACAAGTTCAAGGAAATACCATTATCTGACAACACCGTTAAACGTCGAGTTGATGAAATGGCTGCTGACGTTTAATACTTTGCATTGCAATACGATGAGACAACTGATATCGCAAAATGTTGTCAGCTTCTCGTGTTCCTGCGGTTTATAGACGTTGAAGAAAACGCAATTAAGGAAGATTTGCTACTCTCTGCGAAGGTTGAAACTTCGACGAAGGCATGTGATATAATGATGATGAATTATTGGCGACCTTCGATAAGCATGAAATCCCATGCACTAAGCTTCCGGGGTTATATACAGATGGTGCGCCGGCAATGATTGGATTTGATTCCGGACTTGCTACCTTAATTAAAGACAAGAACCCTAACGTGATTACCACTCTTTGCATCATTCAGTGCTAGATAAATTAAAATCAACTTTAAGCGTAGCGATCAAAACCGTAAATTTTGTTAAAGGAAGCGCACGGTTATTCAAAAAATTGTACGAAGATATGAGCTCCGAATACGAACAATTGCTATACTACACTGAAGTAAGGTGGCTTTCAAACAGTAATATGCTTAAGAGATTGTTTGACCTGAGGGATGAGGTCAGTGCATTTTTGGACGAAAAGAAAAACCCAATCCTTGCGTTATTGCAATGTAATACGAATCTTCTGGGTTTGGCGTACCTGTCTGATATATTTGAGCATCTTAACGAGCTGAATTTACATTTGCAAGGGTCGGGAAAAGAAAATGTGTCCGCAAATATTTTTAAGTCGGTATGAAGATAGCGTTCGAGCTTTTGTTCAAAAAAATCGGTTTTTGGAAGAAAAAATTCATAGCAAACAGTTTTTCGTCATTTATGAACGTTCCAAAAATGGTAAAACCCGGAGAAGAAGCAACCAACGACCTAAGAAATGACATAATTCAACATTTGCAAAACCTTACTGAAGAATTTTCGAAGTACTTTCCGCAGGACAAAAAAGACGTTGCAGAATTGAAAACGATGGTGCGCAATCCATTCACCCTTAATATCGATGAACTACCAGACGAATTACAAGAGGAGGTGATCATACGATACAAGCGAACTAGAAGAATTCTGGATCAAAAGCGGGAAATCATACATAAGGCTGCAAAACATTGCTATTCTATTTTTGGTGCTCTTTTCAAAAACATATTTATGCGAACAAGGGTTTTCGACTCTTCTCCTCATTAAAAACAAGCCGAGAAACAGACTTAACGCTTCAGCTGACATGAGAATTGTACTGACGAAAATTGCACCCAGAATCTCAGAGCGGGTGAAGAACATGCAACCCCAGAAGTCGCATTGAACATCTTACATTACTAATAAATAAAAATACGTTTTTCAAAATCAATTTACAAAAATGTATAAACAAACATGTATACAAGCAAGAATATTTAAAATTCTCGATGCATAAAAAATGTTTTCCAATGAACATTTGGAATTTTTATTTGGGCATGCGATTCTCCAATTCGTCATAAGGGGGCCATGCTGTTGAAATGGTTGGGAACCTTTGGTTTAGATCATATCTTTGCGAGTTTCAAAAACATTGCATTCCGGAAGTGTGAAAAATGTGTGTTTCGATTGAAGGATAAGGTTAGGTTAGGCTAGGTAGATGGATGCCCTTGTGACGGGTGTCACGGCTCACTTAGACCAACAGTTTGGGTCCATTGTGTGCATTATGGGATTCTTTAAAATTTGTTGATTAAAGGATGACTGATCAGGATCACTCGATGACGGGACTCATAGAATGACAAATGAAAATTCACATCAGTTAGCTTTATAATTTTGGGGAAAATGTGAAGGCCTGTAGTGATGCACGCATTCTGCAATAATTCCCTTATGACAGACATTTAAAGTTGTTCCTCATATATGCCAACTAAAAAGTTGGTAAAAATCCTAAAATCTGGAATATCTAGATGCTTTTGTTGCGTAAGAATTGAAGTTATAGGTAAAATTAAACTTTTATTGAAATGCAATAACAAAGTTGTTGTTTAATGTGTATACGTCTGACTTTCCACACCTTCCCAACTGTGAGTCCGCAATGTTTGCAGACGATACTTGTATTTTTTCGTCCGATGTGCTTGGTTTTACAATCCAAACCAACCTTCAATCGGCACTAAATACTCTTATGACTTACTTCAATAAATGGAAGATAAAAGTCAATGCTTCTAAAACCCAAGCTATCTTTTTTACCAGAAAAAGAAAAGCTTGTTTTTTGCCCAGCAATGACTTAATTATTAATAATGCTTACACGTCTTGGATGGACACTGTCAAATACCTAGGCATTACATTAAGATAGATGTTTTATTTCGTATATAAATATTTTTTTACAGAATTTTGTTATTGCACATTTTACAGAGATTTGATAATAAATTTTATCTTTCTACTGAAACATTATTTACAATTTGGATTAAGAATACATACAGAAAAAATTAGTTTAACTTGAAGGAAAATACGAAAAAAACCTTCAATATAAAAAAAGAAAAATTAAAAAGATTTATATAAATAGTGCCTACAAATTAATAAATAAATGGTTATCTTAATACAAAAAAAAAGTATCACAGGTGAATAAATAAATAACGCATAAATAAATTAAAATAATTAATAAATAAATAAATAAATAAATAAATAGGTAGATAGATAAATAAATAAATAAATAGGCAAACAAATAAAAAGATAAATTAACAAATAGGTAAATAAATAAATAAACAATTAATGCAATAAATTAATAAATAAATAGGTGAATACATATATAAAAAAGAATGTAAACAAATAAATAAATAAGTTAAATAAGTTAATAAATAGGTAAGAATATAAATAAACAAGTAATCAAATAATTAAATCAATAAATAAACAAATTAACGAATAGACAAATAAATAACAAATAAAAATGGGATGAATACAAATTGGTACATCATTAATATATACATATAAGTTATGCTCAAGACTAACCATAAATTAAGAAAAAACAGCCATGAGGAGAATTAGCTTAACAATATTATGTATTTAATTGGTTTACAAGTGGATTGTCAGCGAAACTGCATCTTGTTTTGAACGTGTTAGTGAGTTTTATAATTCTATTTGCTATCAATTCAACATTCGCTCTTTCGTGAATGTCAAGAGTTGATTGGTGCCAAGGTAAATCTAGCATCATTTTCAAGATTTTATTTTGGGCTACTTGCAGTTTGTTTATATGGCACACTGCAGAGTTGCCCCATACATGACACCCATATAATAGAATAGCCTGGAAAATTACTTTGTGCAGAATAATTTTGTTCTCAGAAGAAAGTAATGATTTTCTATTAATAAACGGGTACAGCATCTTAATCGCTATACCTAGTTTTTTAATAGTTTTGGTGATATGGTCCTTAAAGGTAAGCTTGGTATCTAAATAAATACCTAGATATCTAACAGAAGGTTCCCAATTAATACTTTTGCCATTGAGCTGAAGCTGACTGAAGGGAAGAAAACAAGACTTTCTTTTACGAGTGAAAAAGATAGCTTGCGTTTTCCCTTCATTTAGTTTGATTTTCCATTTGTGATAATATTTTACTAATATTTCCATTCCATTTTGAAGATTCCTCTCAATATTGAGAGCGAATTCATGAGATGAAAATAATGCGGTGTCATCTGCAAAGATGGCTATATCACAGTGCGGTAACTTTGGAATATCGTGTGTATAAATGTTATACAGTATTGGGGCAAGTACTGATCCTTGTGGAACACCTGATTGAACATTAATCAAATCTGAAACACTACTATTGACATGGACTTTGAAACAGGTCTATAACTTTCCGGCCTTTCTGAAGTCTTACCAGCTTTTAATATTGGTACCACCTTTGCTTGCTTCCAAGTGTCGGGAAAATATTGCATTTTTAGACATGCATTTACAATAAGTGTAACGAATTTTAAGCCTGTCCGAGGCAATTGTTTGAGGTAAATGCTTCTTAACATATCAAGACCTCTGGTTTTCCTTGCATGTAGATTGTTTATTGTAAATTCTATATCTTCTTCCGTTACAAAGGTAATGGAAGAAGAAAGACTTGCTTCATCAGCTATAAAAGTTTGGATGGTGTTGCTCACGAGGGTGCTTGTATATGCATCACCTAAATTTTGCGAGACAACATGGTTTTTGGAAAAATTGACGGCAAGTGCGTTGGCTTTTTCGACATCTGTAAAGAATGTACCTGACGAGTTTTTTAAAAAAGGTAACTGTCTGTTCTTATTTTTTACCAATTTAACAATGTTCCAGAAGGGTTTTCCGTTTTTGTCCAGTATATTGAGTTTATTGTTCCACTCTTTATTACGATGTTCGAAAAGTTGTTTGCCTATTTGTTTCTTCAGGTATGACATTTGATGCCGGAACATGGATTGGCGGTACCTTTGCCAATTTCGCCTACAAATTAGATTACATTAGATAAAAAGCTTACTTACAATAAACATATAACAAATACCATAGACAAAATAAATAAAACTATACGAATAAAGTATCCTCTTATAAACAGGAAATCTATGCTAAGCCAAGAAAATAAATTAATCATTTTTAAAGTCATTTTTCGGGCCTTTATGTTTTATGGTTGTCCAGTTTGGGGAAAGTGTACAATAACGCACATCAAAAAATTACAAATAGCGCAAAATAAGCTATTAAAACTAATGCTTAAGCTTCCTTGGCACTTTTCAACACTTGAACTCCACGAAATAGCCAATGTCGATTTGGTTTCTACTAGAATAGAAAGACTTACAGCTAGATACGCAATTAGCTGTGAGATGTCCGATAACGTGCTCATTAATAATCTTGTTGCAAACGTAGCACCCTAATTCTTATTGTTATTTCCTGCTCTTCGCATTGTTCATCTGATGAGTATTATTTTCGTTACTATCGACTCTGTGTGTATTTATATGATTGTTTATTTTTTCATTTATTTATTTTTTTGTAGAATTTATTTATTTCTGTACTATCTACTATTTTTTAGTTGTTATTTACATATTAAATTATTAAATATTTATTTATACTATTTTGTTACGTTTGTTTTTATTTGTTTCCTGGTTTTTGTACTACTTATTTATTTTGTACATATTTGTTATTTATTTATTAATTTATTAAATTTCAAAACCTTCCTACTGTGATATTAGTTTTAAGAATCTGCTTGCATATACATATTGGTATTCTTATATATGTATGTTATTTATTTATTTATTATTATTGTTATTATTATTATTATTATTTTTTTTTTTTTCTGATGAAAGGTTTTCCTAATCTCTTTCCTTTCGACTAGATTATTTTCTTACCAAGCTGTTTTCTTTTTAACATCATAATTATAACATTATTCAGAAGTAAGATTATAATATCATAACTCTGTGTGAATTGTGCGATTACACTCAAATGTTAAAAAAAACTATATAAGAAAATGTGATAGATTTAAAAATAATAAAGTTAAAGTTAAACAAAGTATAGCTCGAAAAAATCTGCTCCAGCAGCAAGCATGCAGATTTTGTTGATTTTCGGACGTGCATGCATATTTCACCAGAAGAGGATGATTTAGCTACGAGTATATAAGAGCTAATGAACAATAAGGTCGCCGGGTCTATTGGTATACCAGCGGAGCTATTCAAATACGGAGGTGGTGTTTTGGTAGGGCGCATGCACAAAATCACCAACGCAGTATGGGTGGAAGAAAGCATGACCGATGACTGGACTATCAGTTCCATATGCCCAATCTACAAGAAAGGCGATCCTATGATAGAAGATACAAGAACTATCGAGGCATATCCCTGCTAAATGCCACATATAAGATCCTATCTAACGAACTGTGTGAACGTCTCAAGCCGTTCTGCTACACACTAGTCGGCTCGTACCATCTTGGCTTCCGGCCCAGCAGATAGACAATAGACCAAACCTTCAAACTAAGGCAAATTCGGAAAAGACCAATGAATTTCAAGTCGAGACCTACCACCTTTTCACCGACTTTAAAGCCGCATATTGAAGCATTCATCGTCAGGAGCTCTACATGGCGATGGCAGATTTCGGGACACCAAGAAAACTGATCCAGTCGGTGTAATGTGGAAGCAGCCAAACTTGTACCGGATTTCGGCAAGGAGATGCGCTATCATGTGACTTCTTTAATATTGTTCTGGGGAAAATAGTGCGAAGGGTAGGTGTCAACAAGGAAGGCACTATCTTCAACAATGGTGGCAGGCACTGTCCAAGGCCACCAACCCTAATGCTATGACCAAGAACCAACGAATGGTCTGCGTTGGCACCACAGGGTCTTTGAGAACCACACCCACAGTATGGAGGTCATGCTAAACTTCAAACCGCTTGATTTCTTTCTGAAAGAAGCTGCGTCAAACAGTGCCCAGAAATGTACCTGTGGCCGGGCTTCAAAGGTCGTGTGATTTCACGCCGCTGGACTTTATACTCATTTGTAGATGCGGACAAGCCAACAACGATTCTGGCTTTGGAAGCCAACATCGGGCGCACAATTCGTGTGATATGGACTCAAATGCTCGAAAAAGTTGTCGAAAATTGGAGCACCAGGATGCAGGTTCTGGGAAGCGCTTGTGTTGTTACTTATGTATGAACAAAAATACTTGTTATGTAACATTGATCGTGCTTAGGGCGCATTAAGCGCAGTTTGACTGTAGCTACTGACGCAGATACTCCGACCCATCCATTTGTTGATCACAACATAGGGCATGGTCTCCATTTGGAAGACTGACGCAGGATAACGAGAAATAAAGTCTAAAGTTGTCGCCCTCCACGACAACACCAGCAACAGATTCTTGATTGGTTTTGGAACCATCCGTGAAGATTCGACCTACATTCCTTTCCAGACTCAAAGTCTGCTCAGAGCCAGTCCTGAACACGAGAAAATTCCACTTCGTAACTGCGCATCAGCCGCAGTTCCGTTGTCATCGCGTCGGAGGGCATATCCATAAGACAAGAGTCGAAGGATAACCGTGGCGCAAGGTCTTCAAAATTCCAGTGCGAGTTGTTCCACCTCTTCTTAAACGTGAGATAGCTTTGATTGTCCAACCCATCATGCCAACATCAAGGGGGAAAGGTTCAATAATTTATCTAATCTGGAGCCAGGCGTGCTGTTTCTTTTGGAGTTTGGCGTAAGCAGCAGTAACATGTTTACGTGAAAGCTTATTAAACCAAACACCCGACGCATATGCTAGAAAAAGTCCTATCATAGCCGTGTAAATCCATAAGATTTTTTTGGTGATAAGCCCCAAGCCCCGCCGAACATGCCTTTGCATTACCAGAAGCTGCTACAAAAAAAACCTTTATAAACTCTTTAAAGTGGCATTTACTTCTTTTTTTATTACAAAATGTCACCAACTTTTTTCTATGACTAATGAATTGTCTTATCCTGTAATATATTTTGTATCCTGGCATCATAAATATTGTATCTATTTTTTTATTTATCATTGTCATAGGTAAAAGAACCATCTCCCATATTGGCAGCCCCATTTAATGGTCACGAAACTCTAGCCCAGAATGTACACTTTAATTAGTGTTCCTTGCTTTTGAGTCGTTCCCGCTTAAATCAGGGGCAATTGCCTTGCCAAGATTCATAATTAGCGCGCGCGCCCACCATTACGCTAGTTTCCTGCTCGTTCAGAGGCTGAATGGATTGGCTTCGTGCTTTTAAGTAAACTATGAGCGTTAGACAAACTAGAAAATCGTGTCATATCATTGAAACCAATCTGACTGTGCATCTGAGATAATTGAAAAGATTTTTCTTTTTTGTATCCCCATTCTGCCCTCGCTGCACTATCAGAGACGACTATTCGTGGATTTTGTGAGATTCGCGGACTGCAACACGGTGGCAGCGGACACTCGCATAATCAACATCATTTTCAGCATCATTATCATAATCATCATCAACTTGAACAAACATATAGCGAGGTGAGACTTATAATTATTCCAAAGGAATAAAGGGGTAGCGGCAAGTTTTGCATCGAATACAATTACCCTCCTTTTCGCTGCCATCGCCATCGTCATCGTCATTGGCAAAGCACATTAAACAGCCTTGTATGGCAGTCATTAGTCTTGCTTAATACAATGTAGTCATGGATAGAAAATGGGGTTAAGTGCGGATAACTGATTGAAGAAGCGTGGGAGATAGCCAATCAATTTGTGATACTTCGTCGATACAGATATTAATCAGCGGCAACAAGTTTGGCTGAAGAAAATTTGGGAAAGGTGCTGGTCGGGTAAGCTGGTGCGCGAAAGATATTCGTCAGGCTTTTTTGTGTTATCTTATCTTGGATTGTTTTCTTTGCTGTTAGTCAGAAGCTATTTGCTGATAGAGGAAAAAAAGATAATGTAAGTATTAGGAAGTCTTATCAGTGGTCGATTCTTAAAATGTTGGTGTACACTGAGGGAAAAAATGAATTCTAAAATTAACTATAGGGTGATTTTTTTAAGGTTAGGATTTTCATGCATTAGTATTTGACAGATCACGCGGGATTTCAGACATGGTGTCAAAGAGAAAGATGCTCAGTATGCTTTGACATTTCATCATGAATAGACTTACTAACGAGGAACGCTTGAATTTTCAGTGAATGGGCCCTAGAAAAGTTGGCAGAAAATCCGCTTTTTTATCGACAAATTTTGTTCAGCGATGAGGCTCATTTCTGGTTGAATGGCTACGTAAATAAGCACAATTGCCGCATTTGGAGTGAAGAGCAACCAGAAGCCGTTCAAGAACTGCCCATGCATCCCAAAAAATGCACTGTTTGGTGTGGTTTGTACGCTGGTGGAATCATTGGACCGTATTTTTTCAAAGATGCTGTTGGACGCAACGTTACGGTGAATGGCGATCGCTATCGTTCAATGCTAACAAACTTTTTGTTGCCAAAAATGGAAGAACTGAACTTGGTTGACATGTGGTTTCAACAAGATGGCGCTACATGCCACACAGCTCGCGATTCTATGGCCATTTTGAGGGAAAACTTCGGAGAACAATTCATCTCAAGGAATGGACCGGTAAGTTGGCCACCAAGATCATGCGATTTGACGCCTTTAGACTATTTTTTGTGGGGCTACGTCAAGTCTAAAGTCTACACAAATAAGCCAGCAACTATTCCAGCTTTGGAAGACAACATTTCCGAAGAAATTCGGGCTATTCCGGCCGAAATGCTCGAAAAAGTTACCCAAAATTGGACTTTCCGAATGGACCACCTAAGACGCAGCCGCGGTCAACATTTAAATGAAATTATCTTCAAAAAGTAAGTTGGTCATGGACCAATCTAACGTTTCAAATAAAGAATCGATGA
Source organism: Portevinia maculata (assembly GCA_949715645.1). Taxonomy (NCBI): domain Eukaryota; kingdom Metazoa; phylum Arthropoda; class Insecta; order Diptera; family Syrphidae; genus Portevinia; species Portevinia maculata. Next base: position 101,857,636 of record OX454528.1, read on the forward strand.
GATTTTGCAAATTTTATGCGTTTTTTTTTTTAAAAAAGTTCTCAAGCTCTTAAAAAATCACCCTTTATGTTCTATTTGATTTTACGTTGAATAAAATTATCTGAAGCATATTTAATTTAACGTTGAAAACTATTTGATTTAAATAGGCAATGTTATTTTAAATATAGGCAACATAGATTCAAAGTGAAACGTAGTCACTTTTATATTGAAACCATTTTTTATAATGTTTAAAGTACTCTCAACGTTGTGCAACATGCTAATATTTGCCAAAAATTAAGTTTCAAAGTGTCATTAACGTACTTTCAAAGTGCTGCATAGTTATTTTAAAACGCCATCCACTTCAAAATGTTGCCTATTTATTTTTGTATTGATATTTAACGGTACAAATAATACTAACATACATTTTTCCCCCTACAATGTAACTTCAAATTTGGATCAACGTTGATTTAAGGTGTTGCATATTCAGTTTAAAGTGACAGCGATGTAGAATCAAAGTAGACCATGCTTATTTTTCCTTTGATGTTACTCATTTTAATAACGATCAACGTAGATTACAAGAAAAACGTGTTCATTCTTGTGAAAAGGGAAATACAGCTAAGTGTCGCGGTAGCAAGCTCAATCGTGTTTCTCGTGCAAAGTGCAAAGATGGAAAAAATTAGTTTCGTTGACGAAAATGGACAATTATTGGATATTTTTAATTTGAATCAATCGCAAGACCTTCAGCTGTCCGAAGATGAAGAAAAATTAAAAGATTTGTCAATCAAATTTGAAATGGAAACCCTTTTCCCATTGCTAAAATGTGAGTTTTGTGTGATTTAATTAAATTCTTTAGTAAATATTTGAAATAAAAATAAGTGCATTGAATCGTAACTATATCTACAAGAAGAATGTAAAGCTAAACATGTGTGGAGTGATTATTGTGCAACTTGAAAGTGAAAAAATTATTGCTTTCAGGATTACGTCATATTTACTCATTGAGCTCAGGGTAGAATCAAGTAAATACCTACAAAAAAAAAACTAATAAAGCAATTAATAATAATCCACAAAACAAATTTGTTTCCACATTACTAATAAGAAAACCTATAATTATCAAAGGATTGCACTTAGATTTATAACTTTTTGTTTAACATACTGTTTACATAATTAAATAGAATTTTATTTCAGCTAATGACATAACATTCAAAAGATTAATTTACTTGACAAACGAAGACATAACAAATACCATACCTAGTATCGGCCAAAGAGCAGAATTCAGAGCAAAATTATTTAAGTGGAGAAAAAAGGAGGTAAGAATTATTGACAAAAATTAAAGTTATTAACGGATATGTATAAAATGCATTATAGTATCCAACTGAGGACGATTCGTTGTTTCTTGATTCAAATGTTCGGAATTGGTTGAAACATAACTTTAAACCAAACTCATTTGCAGAACCAGAGTCGACCAATTTACCGGCAGCTTAAATTTCATATGAGGCTAAAATCGTAAGTAATAGACAAATTAATCATAAAAATGGATTTTGCAAATAAATACAATGTACGAACTTACGTAGGATATTCCATCTTTAATTCATGATTGCTCTAAAGGCGAACATTTAATTGATTTTTATGAAAACAAATCATATCTGCAAAATATACACAGGGACGAAATAATAAAAATTACTGTGGAAGAAGCAAACTGCAAGGACATTAATATAAGACCCTCGGACTACCCCGGTCTAGTTGATCAAATTATTTTAGTTTTCCCTTCTGAAAGTGAAGTCAAGGTATATAATTATAAAATTCATTTGGAAAAATTGTTTGTTATATTTTTTTCTTTTTAAGGATTATTACTTCATACCAAGCCAGGGTAAAAAGAACACAACAGGAAAGGTCTATTCGAAATATACAAACAGCAGGTCAAAACGGTTAAAATACGATTTGTTAAAATCAGAAGAGGATTGCTCAAATGACAATACATACTTGTGATGACCCTAATGTTTGTTCAACAGAAATTGATGAATCTATTGCATTAGCCCTTAAAACTGCATTCAGCAGAGACATTGCAAGTTGGGATGTTGTTTGCGATAAATGGCAAAAAACTTTTAGTCTTCGGCAAAGAGACTTAACAACATTGCCAAAAGAAGAATTTTTTAAAGCTTGGCCAAAATTATCAGATACTAGGGTCGCTGATTTGGTACGTGTAACACAAATGTATTTTTTTTGTTTTTTTTTAACTTGAAGGGTACTGTTTTCAGATTAACATTGATTTCAAAATCTTATATCCTGATAAGAGTCATTTGCTTTTTAGTAAATCGGGTTTGTTTAAACAAACTATTGAAAAGCATTACGAATCAAGTATTCATAATGATAGGTGCAAACAACTATTTTTAACGTATTTTATTTTAGAGATATATATACATTAGTAAATAAGATATTTTAGTAAATACATTTAAGAATTTAATGTAATTATGTTTGTTGGAAATAAAATTTATGAATTCTGAATTGCTGTATTTTTATATTTTAAAAAGATGTATTTACATTAATTTTAAATTTACCGACGAATTTATTCTACAAATATTTAGGAAGTTGTAAAGTCAAACTTTAAATATACTACTTTTAAAGTTTAATCTATAGTTCGATTAAATATTTAATGTGATTAATACAAAGTCGAAAGCACGAAGTTTAATTAAAGTTGAAACATTGTATATTCAAAATTGGGTATATTTGAAACTAAAATGCACTCTGATTAAATCAAAATGTATCCATAGTGATTTTAAAGTCGGACGCATTTGATTGTACGATGCTTCATTATCAAATTAAAGTTAGAGCATAGTATTTTTAAAGTTGAATGCATTTTAATCTAAGATGCATTACGGTTGTATCAAAGTTGATAGACGTTGTTTTGAAGATAAATGAATGATTCAACGATGATTCCACCTTAAATCAAGGTAAAAACCTGGTTAAATCAAATTAGAAATACAATCGTTTTAAAGTGGGAAAGCATTTTGAATTAATGTCATATCACTTTGATTTTAAAATTTTCATATTTGAAGCTAAATCGTTCCGAAAAATCTTTGAATTAAAGTGGTTTACTTTGATTTTACGTTGTTTTTTCTCCGTGTGTAGGCGTCTTCGATTATCAGTTTGTTCTGGTTATAAGTTGTATTCATCATCACAAAATAGACATTAATTTGACAACTTAAAAGGTTGTATGAATAGAATATTCAAAAAAAAAATATGCAAATAACAATCCAACTACAAAAAAAATGCTCACACATTAGTAAAGGCGCAAACCATCGCAGTTTACGAATAAAAGTTCGAATGCAGTTAAAAGGAAGACATTGACTCATTCAACATGTAAAAAACAGGACTGAATGAAGAAACAATTGCCAATTGCAATCGAATTGAAAATAAACATGAAACATTATTTATGAGTAGCGGAGGCACAAACCGTTTACATTTGAAAGCATTATACTGAGCCCACGGAAGACAATCAAGATTTTTAGTCGCGATTTTGTCGCGATGGGGTTGTCTAGTGAAAAGAGAGCGCGTTCACATTACGCTGGTGGCAGGCACTAGGGTTGCTCATAATAAATCGATACATCGAAAATAACGATGTTGAGTATTCGATTGCATCGAATCAATCCGATGTTTAACGAATGCATCGATGTATTTCATTCGATGCATCGAAGCATGAAATGTACACAGTACCGAATTTCAAATTTAATACGTTCTATATGTAATAAATAAGCTATTGTCGCCAACCAAACACATAAACAACAACACATGTAAGACGAGGGAAGACGACCGAGCCGACGTTCGCACCACATGAGCTTTCCGTCAACTTAAGGGCAACTTTTGGTCGCCTTAGTGAATATCCCTTTGGTCCGACTACAAGCTCCAATTTCCAAAACTTTTTAAAGCTGCTTTTAAATATTAAACTATGGTAGCCAGCTCAGTTCCTTTGGAAAGGCTCTTTTCGAAATCTTTCCAGGTATTGAGTCAGCAAAGGAATAGAATCCAAGGAAAGCGGGTAAACAAAATATTTTTTATGCCAAATTTGGAGCCGAAGTATTGGGATTTGCAATTTAAAAAAAAACTCAGTTAAATTAAAAACCTTGGATAATGTCTTATTTTTTATTTCTTATTTTTAGCTCATATAATACAATACGTCGATGTTCTTAATCGATGCATCGAAAACATCGATTTTTTTAATCGATATTTTGCATATTCTCCAAATTGTGGGTGCCGGAAGTTGGTTGCAGTAGGGCTGCTTTTAAAATACATCCTAGGAAAGAAAAACCTGCATGAATAAATGTCTATAGAAACCAGATGATTTAGCTTGGAATTTCTCGAAAAATTATTGCTTGAGAGAGCATACCACACACACTTAAAAAGGGCAATGAAAGACCTGTCCCAACCACAGACTCCAATTTTACATTCAGCGTCATAAAAAAGAGGATGAAAAATTAACAAATCCAGTTATCAATATGAACAGTTACTAAGTTTTCATCCAGAGCTTTGATATTGCGAAGACTCTTTGCAATCAGTAATTGACAATGTTCAATATTTGTACATGTTTTCTTTTAACCTTAGAATGGCTTTAACTTTGCTGTATCTATCTGTCTCGAACTCAATTAAAAGACAAACCGTATTCGATGGTGTTCTCCAGGGCTGACTGCTATGGCCAGTACTTTTACTTTACTGTATCTATTAGTCTCGAACTCAATTAAAAGACAAACCATTTTTGATGGTGTTCTCCAGGGCGGACTGCTATGGCCAATACTTTTTCTTAAATTTGTGAAAACGTCTGACTCCCACTCTCTTTCTCAAAAGGTGTTTTTCTTTCTAAGATCTGAGCAGATCCGGAGTTAACAAGAAAAAGTTTGTTTTTTTTTCTCAGCGCAGATAAATCCGAGCGTTTGAACTGTAATTCATTGTCCCGTATACAGCTTGATCTGAGCGCACTCTATGAGCTATGAGCTTAGAATGGATTGAACTCAGCCAAAGACACACTGAGAGGAGGAAAAACAAAGAAAAAGAAATATCTAAAACAAATTTAAAAAGGAGGATGTTAGCCATGATAAAATAAACGCATTATTTTGACGATGGCAAGATGTATCAAGTGATGGAGAAATGAAGTAGACGTAACATAGCACAATAAGGGGCTACCTCAAAACAGTTTGCCGGTGTACGGTAGCCACGAAGCTGTTGATAGTTTTCAGCAGTAAAGGGTGGCTATAGCCGATGATGCAACTACAGCATAGTTTGCCGCTTGGTCTCGAACAACTGGCCGGTTCTCGTTCTCTGTTCCGTGTTTTCTCTCCTAGGTCGCTTTCGGTCCTGTGATTTATTTAGTGTTGTCTTTTCTTTTCTTACGACTTTCTAATTGAGAAATGCAGACTTGTGAGCCCAAGCAGTTTACAAACCACCTTTTGACCGGACAACATCGTTGAGTCACAGTATAGTGGCATGTATTTACTTTTTTTGTAACCAAGAAAGTTACAGTTGCCGTGCAAACCGCAAGCGTGTCACCCAATTCTACAATGAGAAAGTAACACCATTATTTCCCGTGGATAACAATTACAAACGGCCTAGAGCTCAGAAATTATAGATGCATTTAGAACTTGCATTAAGCTCGAATACTTGGTAGGGTTCACTAATTTTATTGCGATTGCCTCGAGATTTGCTGATAGATCGGAAAATTCTAGGAATTGAATTAAATTGAATGCAGTAACTGCTTTGACAACAGGCAGAATCGTAATATTTTGATTAGGCCTAGGGTACTCGTTATGCGTTGCAAGCACGTTTCTCTACTAATATTTTCTTAAAACATATAAACACCGATAGAATGGGAAAACTGTTTTTGGATGGTGTGCTACTACTGACGTTAACAGCCAGGACTAATCACATGAGCGCGACTTGCGCGAACGAACGAATAGACAAACTGCGAACAATGCATTAACAAACCAAAAATTGCAAATATTACTATTACAGACGCAGATAATTTAATTTATGGAAATATATAAAGAAAACCGGGTTTAGCGTGGTTTAAATAATGAAATTTCAAATTCATCATATGAAACGTGGGTTATTCCTTTAAGCCTTGCTACTCCAGACATTTGAAGTTTTAGGAAGGATGTAGAGCTGTGAAAAAACTGTTCGGTTTTCTTGGGTGGGATTTGAACCGTGAACCCCTCGCTCGATAGCCCAATGCACTAACCAGTGATAAAATGCACAATTTGATGTCACTTCTTTTTAAAAACAAAAGAAAAACCACTTTAAAAGCAAGAAAAAGAAGCAAACAGATGGAGTACCACAAGGATCGGTTGTAGGTCCACTACTGTTGTTGAACATAGTGACATAAAATGCTGGTTTTATGCCTTAATGCATTTAATACTATCTTAGACTATTCTTCTCGTTGGGCAAACATGCGTCAGTCTTCCAAATGGAGACGTCTGCTATCCTAATGGCAATCTTCTATGTTGCGAGGAACAGGTGGAGGAGGCGAAGTATCTGCGTTTGTATCGACAGCCAAGCTGCGCTTAAGGCCTTGCTAAACCCATTAACTACCTCCAAAATAGTTCGTGAATGTAAGATCTCTCTGAATTCGGTCGGAAGGCTGAATTCACTTAAACTTGTCTAGGTCCCGGGTCATAATGGGATCACGGGAAATGAGATCTCGGATGAACTTGCTAGACAGGGCTCAGAGGGGGACTTCTTATGACCTAAACCAGCCTGTCTGCCTGCATCCTCGGTCAGGGCTTCCATTGACAGTTGGGTTTCATATGAACACAATCGCCGTTGGCATGACTCTCCAGGCTGCTGACAGACTAAGCAAATTCTCCCCGACATCTGTAGGACATCTGCGGCATTCTTGTTCTCTCTCAACAGAAACGACTGCAGACAGACTACTGGCATTCTTACGGGACAAAACGCTTTTGCCAAACACCTTAAGGTGCTAGGCCTAAGCGATACCACCAACTGCGAAGCTTGTGGAAAAGCGACGACACTACGAAACATTTCCTCTGCGCTTGTCCTGCTTTTGCTCGTATCAGGTGGCAGGTATTTGGTGCGGATATAGTGAGTGCTGTAAACCTAAGCTCCTTGTCATTGAAGCGCCTTCTCGTTTTTCTTAGGAAAACGAGTAAATTCTCACAGTAAAATGTGGTGTGTCTGCCTGGTAGTACAATGGACCAGTATTGAGTCTGAGTGCTACAGTGTAGAAAGTCTCGCAACCCGACAAAAAAAAAAATCTTGTAAGGGGCCTAAATGATATGTAGGTGGTAGGCACAAGAAAGAACGCGCACTATAAGCAAAGGCTTGGACCGATGGAATAGCCACAAATATGCATTGCACCATTCCATCGTTCGCGATACCACAAGCGCTCTGCCATCCGATTTGGCTTGGTCTTTAAAACTAAGGTTTGGCCTTACTTGTCGTCTCAAAACTGCGGGTGGGAGTGAACGATTCGCTTCTTTGGATCATTGTTGTGCATTCGCTAGATGTGGCTGAGACAATGTAGTCGTCCTGTTTTAGCTTTTCGAACTGATCCACATCTTAATACAGCTCGTAGAGAGTCAGTAAATATCCAACGAGGTATTTTTCTTTGGAAAGAACCCAATATTAGCTCTCCTTTCCAGCTTAACGGCCAGCACTCGGTGACATAAAGCACAACGTACAGTATTAGTGTTTTGTAGATACACCTGGTCTTCCGGGTAAGAAGCTTTCATCCCATTAGTTTGCTTGGGTAATTATTCGTCGGATCTCCACTAAGGTTTCAATCGTTGAGTTGGTGTGTCTCATTGCTGTTGAAATTTGCATCCTTTCATCGGCAAAGCTACAGTATGTAGCTCTTCATCATAGCTTTTCCCTCATACACAGTCGACACAGTCGACACAACAAAGTCATTCGATGACCCCTCATTTTTTTCATCAGACTAAACGCTCGACCCTTTTCAGTTGTGAACGGCATTCCCATCTTCTAAATGACCAATTTTAATGGGTTGTCCTACCTTCGATGACGATGCTAGTTTGTTTACTGTTCTCCTACCTAACCTCACTCCACTCTATAATGGAACAACAAGCACTTGAATTTAAGTTGAACCATCACTATATTGTCATTGGAGAGAAACAAAAGAGCCCTTTATCCTTTAAAATTAATTTTAGTTTTTTACCAAGATTACATTCACATGTGCAGAAAAGTGTATTGCTGTTCTGTGATGTTATGTTATTTGCTTTGAAGTCTCATCCCTCAGTTCATGGGACGACCAAAGTCTGTAAAGTTATCCGAGCATCCTTAAAAATGTGTTTTTTTGTTGTTTGGGTTTAATGAACATGCTGACAATTTTGAGTGTGTCAGCCCGCTTCGCACCCCTCCGCTCCGGCACAAAACCCTTACGACATACGTCAACATTAAGTTGACGTTTATTTTCGTATCTTGTTAAAAGTATACGTCGTCCACTTTATGTCGTCTGATAGTCTGCCAGCCTCTGCTGGGTGATGTTAGATGAGTTCAGTGCACTTGATGTCCTTTTCTCGTTGGAGACATGAAGGTTTGCTAGCATGCACGAACACACATGTATTAATTGCCACTCGGGGAGTAACAGAAATTCTAACACAACCAACCATCTATAGTGGGGATAACTGACTTTGACTGTTTTTTTTTTTTTTTGTGTGGCGCATTCAGTCGCCATTGGAATGCTAAACCCATGCGACAACCGTCACATTATCACAAAAAAAAACAAAAAGGATGAGTGGTGTGTGTCCGTGCTTATCAGCAAGCCGTTTCGGCAGCATAGAACTTTGCAATTTCAATAAATCTTCTTTTTCGCGAGGGGCATTTTCGTCCATTGCTGCATTCGAAATGAATATGCAAAAATACGTCGCCATTTCAGCCCCGTTTGTTTGTTTCAAAATTCCGTTCAGCTGTATGTGTGAGTGTGTGGTAACTTTGGTTGAGAGCGTTTATGAACGAAAACTTGAATACCATTTGCAATATTCGGAACTTTTCGCTGTGGCAGTGGCATACTTCATTATGTGCACCTCGGTCTTGGATATCCCCTGTGTTACCATTTAATTGTCTTCATACAAATGGTTTCGGATGAGAATGGGGATTTAGTGACTTTTAATTAGTATCCTCAGTGCGTTAGAAAATCTGTCTGGTCGGTGGTAACTTATTCAATTTGCGGGTCTTGTACTGTTCGGATTGCTAATTAATGTGCACACAAAATGGCTCATATTAAATTATGTGCGGATAGTGATGCCAAAATTAAATTGATGTGTCACAAAAGTTTAAGAAAAATTTATTTCAAGCACAAAACAATACGGGTTTGGGAAAGTGGAATTCGTGTGTCCCAATCAACAAATCGGTCCTTTGGGGAGAGTACGATAACTAGGACGCCAAAAATTGATAAGCGGTTTTTATAGAAGGGTCAAAAACAAGCATTTTTTATTATGGGAGGTGGGGTCTACCTCGCCCCGTTTAGGAAGTAGGGGCAATTTTAGAAAAAAAGACTTAAATTGAAAAAAAATTCTTAAAAAACAACGGCAACACTTAAAATAAAGTTCTATACCGTTTTTGAAAGCCAGACATCTGTTTTATAATCCTAAATTTAAATTAAATTATTTATGTAAAAAGTTTTTAAAAAATTTGCATGCAAACTCAAAATTTTGATAGAAAAAAATTAAAAAAAAAAGTTTAGACCAATTTTTTTGAAAATTGTGAAATGAAGTGCTGAATTGGCTTTTTGTGGCCAATGTTACTATCAATTCTGAATCGAACACAATAAACTGAATGGTTTTATGTCTCCTAGTTTTTGAGAAAATTGAAAATTACTAAAACTACGATTTTATGTAATTTTTTATTTTGTTTTCTTTATTTTTATCAAAATTTTGAGTTTACATGCGAATTTTAAAAAAAAAAACTATTGACATAAATAATTTAATTTACATTTAGGATTATACAACCGATTTCTGGCTTTCAAAATCGGTATAGCACTTTATTGTAAGTGTTGCCGTTGTTTTTTAAAACATTTTTTTTCAATTTATGTCATTTTTTCTGAAATTGCCCCTTCTTCTTAAACGGGCCGAGATAGACCCCCCCATAGTAAAAAATGCTTGTTTTTGACTCTTCTACAAAAACCGTTATCAATTTTTGGCGCACTAGTTATCGTACTCGTGCCGATCTTATTCATTGGTTAAATTTGGGTATATCAATATTCAAATTCATTATAACGCACCTCCGGTGCAACTACGACGTAAGTGCTATTTTCCTAAATGTTGAGGAATCACGTTTAAAGTTTTCTCCCTTATTAAAAATCCAATTTTTAATTTTTTGCAGGCAACCACTACTTATGAAATACCGCGTGCAACTGACAATTATGACTTTTTTGTATTGAAAAGCTTTATTGCTTGAGCTTTTGTAGCGCGTAACAGACTATTATGGATTTCTTGTGTTGAAAAGGTTTGCCGCTTCGGCTTTTGTGGCAAACAAAAAAGTGCCCTCTTTTGGGCGTTAGCAAAGGTACAATCATGTCGTTTTTACACAATATGAAACTTGATATTTTGAAAATTATGGCGTTCTTAACTCAATTTTGGAAAAAAAGACACTTGCGTCTTTATTGCACCGGAGGTGCGTAAGTTATTTCTAGTTTGCGATTTCCGTTCGATTAAAAAGAGAGCCAAAAAACGAATTCAGCTCTTCGGCCAATAATTAAAAAGTTTCAGGTCAATCGGAGAGCTTAAATAAAAAACGCCGCCAGATTTGACAACAGAGTCCAACGTCCTATATTGCAATGAGTTGGCTGGAATATGGCATACAAATTTGGCCAGTGTGTTCGCAAAATCATGCTTTAGCGTGGCCCACGAACTGAAGTCATCCGGCCATTGACCATGTCAAACATTTGTTAATTGGTTGTTGAGATGGCCTGGTATCAATTCATCTTAAAGGGTTCGAGAATTGCGATGTTTTTAAACCTTCCCAAAAATGTCCTTCCGGGCCAATATATCAAAATATGCCGAAATGCGTGGCCTTTCTTTTCTCTATAACCATAATCGATCTCAAATCGATATATTAATCAGTTCGAAGGTTAAAGCCGTTACGAAAAGTAACATTTTGAATCTTGAAAAAAGCATAAATTGTAGTTTAGTTGTTTGTATTTTTTGGTGAAATTTGTTGGTCTTGAAGTTAGCGAGGACAAGACCAAATGCATGCTATCAGCAAACAAACAAACGTCTGTCCACCGCGTAGGAACAAACGTCACTGTTTATAGCGATAACTTCGAGGTAGTCAACTCCAAGAGTTGAGATCCTGGAGATCCGACGAAGAATTACTTTAGGAAACCGCTGCCACTTTAGTGACAAAGTGCATGCTATATCGAACCTTACTCCTGCCAGTCCTGCTGAATGGTGCCGAGTACTGGACGATAAGTAGGAAAGGGGAGCTGATATTGGGTTCTTTTCAAAGAAAAATACTCCATCGGATATTTGGTCCTGTGTGCGAGGAGGGCGAATGGAGGTGAAGATACAACCGCGAACTATATGAGCTGTACCAAGGTGTGGGTGCGGATGTAGTCCAAGAAGCTAAGTCACGTGGACTCCATTGGCTCGTCCACATTGAGCGAGTAGACAATAATGCTCCAGCCAAGAGGATCTGTGACTCCCAGACCCCAGGTCCGAGAAGGCAACGAAGACCGAACATACGTTTTAAGGACCAAGCCATCGCGGATGCCAGAGCGCTTGGTGTAGACAACTGGAAGCAGCGTGCCCGGGATCTTAGCGGATGGAAGGCTGCAGTGTCTCAGACAGAGACTCTTCGCGGGTCGGGAGCCCGTTAAGTAAAGTAAGTTAAGTTTGTACTTTTTAACCAAAGCGCAAAGTTTGAAATTAATTCGAGGGTTAACGTGGTTTTCACAGCGATTAAAAAAAATACAGTTTCACTCCCAGATGCAGATCTCCACTGCTGAAGCAGTGGGTAATATATTAACCGCTGAGTAATCTGTTAATATGGCCACTAGTCTATCGGTGTCTGAATGTCTTCTGTATCTGAGGGTATCAGACTCAAACCACGCCAGGGCCCAGTAACTCTCAAGAATAGTATCCCACTGTCCCACCTCTTGCTTAAGTCGGACAAACATCCAAGTGTATGAAATGTCATGAGAAGCTTCTCAAATTTTCCGTTTGGTGTCGCCTTAAAATTGTAGTCGCTTCCATTCGTGTCAAATTTATGCAAAGCTATAGGCTTCGTCTGTAGGTAAGTCGTGAAGCATGGAACGCCTCTTTCATTCGCCTCTATGTTTCGGTATCTGAGAACTCAGAGGAAAGGGATATTGAAAAGACCGACAGCTATCCCGAGCCTGTGTCTCTATCCAGCCACCTAGGATGTATTCGTGGTTAAATCGAGAGCCTGAATCGTGACTGGACTGTCGACGAAGATAGCAATGTTTTGTTGAACGTCTGCCTGGAAGGCACTGCTCTGTTTTGCTACAAGAGTAAAAAGTGATATCTGTCTTGAACATTTGGAGTTCGATATTTAACCTAAAGTTGAGTGAAGGTTATTATCTAGAGTTACACCTTAAAGTACTTAAGGGTAAATATAGGTATTGGTTATTTAGGCGAGAAAGTCTTAATGTTGGAGTTATGATTTTAAAATTTGTATCTTTTCTGGATGCTGGAAGGGTTATGATCCCTCCAATTCGGATCTTTACCTCGTCCTTGAAGAAGGAAATATGTCCGATACTTATACAACTACATCATCGGCTTACGTAACCACTTTAAAAGAATTATTTTCAAGGCATAACTTCTAAGAGAGGTGAGAACCTCTTTATACCGATTTGGTTGAAGTGTCTTGGCATCACATATGATGTGGCAGAAATATTTTTGTAGCTAGCTCCCGTCGCGTCGTCTGGTCTCGCGGATTTATATAGTTTGAAGCTGTGTAGCCTAAAGAAGTGATCTTAGTGATCAGACCTATCGAGTTAGTTATTCGTGAATTTGAACTGTTGAGGTTCGCATTGCTAATAACGTGGGAGCTACCTGGGAAATGCGTGTGAAGTAGCATATTAAGCGATTCTACACTAGGAGTGGTCCAGGAGCCGTCTGAATTTTTCAAACAGCTGGGCATTACTGGCTTGGTTAAGAGGGTTTTTCTTAGCCCAGATGCCCAGGATGATTTTTCAACATAGGAGTCTCCAAGACGAACGTTTGGCTTTCCCAAGCTTTTTTTTTTGTAATCATTGAGAGATGCTTTTCAGGCATCTAAATCGGTATCTGCTGCCAAAATATACAGCGACAGGGATGACTTAATCCACATTAGAGGAGCTAACGCATTTCCGAAACGCAGGGGGCGGTCTAGAAAAGTTATGTGTCCTAGATGTAACACGACTGACTCCTCTAATCAATTTTTACATAAAAAGAGACTTAAGTCTTTTTGCAAGAAAAAAGATAACCGACATATTTCATCGGTATAGACGGCTCAAGGAAATAACGCGCCTCTGCGGCACAGGTTCGATTTAATAAAGCTTTTAAAAATTTAGTATACCTTTGGAAAGATGTTCGTTCGGTGCACCGGAGCCCGCTCATTGCATTCCATCCATAACGTAAAGGATGGCGACGTGTATAGATTAGTGTGTTGGATTGTGACCCGTGCGGTGCAGGGAACAATAATATACGCCATCCATTAAATGGGCGAAAAGAATGACAACTTGTTTTCTCCAACCTCTACACCAGAAAGACGATTTCTGCCTGGTAGAACAATGGACCGCTACCGAGTGTGAGTGCTATGGGATTTGGATTTCCTTTTATAAAAAAAAAATCCATAACGTAAAAAAGTTTTCTCCTTTCCAGGAACACAATATTTTCAAAATGCCACGATACGCCTACAAGCACCTACCAGCTTCAGAACGACCGATCTCCTACTTTATTTACTTAACGAGCTCCCGACCCATGAAGAGACACTGCAGCCTTCCATCCTCTGCGATACCAAGCACACTGCTTCTAGTTCTCCAGACCAAGCGCTCTGCCATCCGCGATGGCTTGGTCTTGAAAACGGAGGTTCAGTCTTCTTTGCCTTCACGAACCTGTGGGCTGGGAGTCGAAGACCTTTTGGCTGGAGCATTATTGTCCATTCGCACAATGTGGCCGAGGCAATTAAGTCGCCCTGTTTAAGTTTTTTGGACTACATCCACACCTTGGTACAGCTCACAGAGTTCGCGGTTGTGTCTTCTCCTCCATTCGCCCTCCTCGCACACATTACCAAATATCCGGAGTATTTTTTTTTTGTTCAAAAGAATGCAATATAAGCTCCCCTTTTCTACAACTTATCGTCCAGCACTGGCACCATAAATCAGGACTGGTAGGGTTAAGGTTCGATCAAGCATGTACCTATGTTGTCCTTCGAGTGAGTTGTTTTGAACAATTTGTTTCGCTAAGCCGAAACAGCAGCGCCCACCGATTTCGTACATCCTTAATATTTTTTAAAATAAGATCAAATTAACCCAGCCAAAAGCCCTGGTAGCTAACGCTGTATAGTATTATTAATTTTTTATTTATATACCTTTTAATAAAATAATAATAATAATAATAATTTCATAATGCAACTTTCCACTTCTACCATTATATTTTTGGCAACTTAACTGCTGTGGCACCGAAAACTTGACTCGGAAACGACTTTAAATAAAAACTCTTTCTCAAAGATACGCCGAAAAGAATGACTCAAATAACATAACTCTTCATGTAAAAAGTGAAAAAAATATAGTTTTCCGGCTCTTTTTCCAAAACAAAGGAAGGGGGAAACACCAGAAATGTTGTTGCTGGCTTTTTCCTAATCGTTTTTCCCTGAGTTTTTCCATTTCTTAAAACGGAAAAAGCGCCTGAAACTTTTTGGAAAAAAACCTGACATTTCGGAAAGATTTGCCAGAAAAATTCTTTCCTCTAGTCCAAAATAAATAGTCCAAATTTTGTACAGACAACTTTGTGGTCTTTTAAAAAAAAAAAAAAAAAAAAAAAAAATACCGGCGTAATTTCCGGTAGACGTACAGACCCTGTCGGGTGCAGTGGTTCAATGGTTAGTGTGTCGCCAAGTATCATCTAGAGTTTTTTCCACTGTCCACCTCTTGCGAACGTGTGACAAACATCCAAGAGTATCAATTGTCATGAGAAGCTTCTCAAATTTGCCGTTCGAGTTCGGCTTAAAATTGTAGCTCCCTTTTACTTTGCAAGGAAGTCGTTGGAGAAGCTAGGTTTTAGGCCCTGTAATGCCTAATATTTATTTATTTATTTTTTTACAGTCACAAACACATGCACGTTAATGTGTATCAAAATACGAATTATCTTCTCCGTTTCACAAATTCCGAACACAAAAAAAAAAACGCAGTATCGCAAAATCACATCGTCTCACTGAATCAAGAATTTAATTTCAAAATATTCTTGTTCAACAATTCGATTCAAAGTTGCTACTCAAATAAAAACGAAAAAAAAATCCAATTTCGAAAAACAATTGTATAGATGTACGGATAGGGATGTTTAACATTGCAAACTAAAATAAAAACCCACATTCCGCCAACCGTGTACTCCCCCGAATTCGTAACCATTTTCCTTCGTTCTTTGTTTAGCAAATAAATTTGAACTTGTTTATCTCGAATAGACCTCTAAATTCGGAATAAGATTGCCCAGTGTACCAAAAGTATCTCATGAAAACAAAAACTCAACAAATAAACACGTTTAGTTACTTATCAAGTTAACGAGGGCAAACGAAAAACAATTCAGCTGCGAAACTAAATTTAGATATTCGCACTTGCGTTCGCACTCGAACAAGTTGTACACAAGTCGTCAAACTTCAAATGGAATAGATTTGGCGCTTCATTTGTCAAAGGTTAATCAATCTCATTGATGCTGAATAAGGCCTTGAATTAGTACGCTACTTAGTTGTATTTTGTCATCGGAGATACTAAACGCAGATTGTTCTACTTCCGTCAAAAATTCATTCAATGTGCATTCGCGGTTACGACAATGGCATCTTAAACCTCTCATATCAGTATCCATTTTCGCACGACACTATAAAGAATTTCAAGAAATTCTCTCCAGCTTATCTCGTTTGCCAAATGTCGAAAATGTGTACTATGCACGAGCTGAAGTAAGGTGTTTGCAAATACATTATTTTCGGGTGTGCCAAGTGCGAATGATGTTATCTTCATTCCCGCACACATGGTGACGGAATCTGAAGAAGCTCCGCCAAAGGGTTGTTATCGTAACAGAAATGTTTTCAATTCTTTGTTGGCATACTTTTCGATTTAAAGATTCGACGAGTACGACTTAAAGGGTTTATGCGGGCATAATCCCTGAAAAGTATCTGCAATGTGTGAGTGTTGGAAATGTCATCAAGATTACACTTTTTGTTTTTGGAAAAGTTTCGTATGTTTGATATTTAGTCACCGAACCGCACAACCACACAAGCACAGCATAAGATTGCAAGTATAAACTTCATAAAGAACAACCAAAGAGTATAGACCAGCAGGCGTGTTTATGTAGAGGAAAATCTAATATCTTATGTTATTATATGGGTACATTTCAGCATGTGGGTGTGCTCTCAAATACAGTGAGTCAATTATAATAATTCATTCAGTTAATTTTATTTTCAAAAAAAGTTAAAATTAAAAATATAATACTATACATTATAAAGTATAATAAACAACTACTAATTCGGATAATAAACTCATTTCAATATGGTTTTCAGTTAATAACTCAATTCTGCATAGGATCTAAGATGGTGGGTTTCGACAATATTCACATGACTTTTTCAAAATCATTCGGCGAACCCCACAGGCGGACCAGTAGGGATGCAGTTAAGTGGGACCACCTCTCTTGTGGTCTTTGGTCATAGATGACCTACTTCAAAAGCTAAGTAATTTAGGCTACGACATAATAGGGTACGCCGTTGACTTGGTCATCATTATTTGGGGTAAAGAGTCAAACGTAGTTACCTCACGTATGCCAAACGCCCTTAACCCATATATGCCCAGTGGGTAGAAAACGACCCATTCACCATTTTTCTGCAAATTGTCATGTAAACAATAAAACAAATGAAGAATTGCAAAGAAATATAGTTTATTTGCAATATGAAAGAGTATATGATACTTTAAATAGGTAGGCGGCAAATTTTTTGTTCAACTCGTTTGAAAAAAAATGCAATTACAAAAGTGAGTTTTCTGTTGTGGTGAAAGATTGTTGACTTGAGTTCCAAAATGTAAGTATTTTCGGTCCTTTTTAGGGTTCTGTAGCCAAATGGCGAAAAACGGAACCCTTATAGATTCGTCATGTCTGTCTGTCTGTCTGTCCGGGAATGTCACAGCCACTTTTCTCCGAAACTATAAGAGCTATACTGTTGAAACTTTGTAAGTAGATGTATTCTGTGAACCGCATTAAGATGTTCACATAAAAATAGAAAAAATACAAAATAAATTTTTGGGGTTCCCCATATTTAGAACTGAAACTAAAAAAAAAAATGATCATCAAACCCATAAGTGTGGGGTATCTATGGATAGGTTTTCAAAAATGATATCGAGGTTTCTAATATCATTTTTTCCTAAACTGAATAGTATGCGCGAGAGACACTTCCAAAGTGGTAAAATGTCGATCTCCCCCCTCTAACTTCTAAAATAAGGGAATGATAAAACTAAAAAAAATATATGATGTACATTGCCATGCAAACTTCGAAAGAAAATTGGTTTCAACGAGATCCAGCAAGTAGTTTTTTTAATACGCCATAAATCGTAAACCGCAATTTACCTTTCATTAAATCAACTCAAATATAAAAAAAAAAAAAAAAAATTTAATTTCATATGCGTAAACCGTGAACCATTATTTTCTAATAATAAATCTGTAATAGGTGCCTAAGTAAATAATAATTATAATTCGCGCGGAACCCTTCATGGGCGAGTCCGACTCGCACTTGGCCGCTTTTTTTATATTTTCGCCGTAAAATTAATATATTACAAGAATGTTAGTCGGATTTTTTTTTTTTTTTTTTAAATCCTGGCTCGCCAAGGCGATTTAAAATTGGGGGGGGGGGGGGGGGGGTACTTCGACCTAAAAGATCTTTTGTACCGTATGGGCCAGAAAAGTTTAAACTAGTAGAATTTCCACTTTCCGTGTAAAGCGGACAATTTTACCAGTAGAAGAATTCTTTATGTCCTCGGGGCTCATTTGCTCCCTGAAAAAGATCTTCTTTCTAATTCCAATAAGGGCTGGACATTCACATAAAATGTGTTCAGCTGACTCGTCGTCTTCAAGACAGAGTCGGCACTCAGGAGAGTCTGATATTCTCATTTTGTGTAGATGATATCTTAAACCATGGTGACCAGTAAGGTAACCTACTAGGTTTTTGATATCATGCCTGCGTAAGTTTAGACATTTGCTGGCATTTTGATTGAAGGGCCGAATGGCTCGTTTCGCCTGTCTTAGACCTGGGATGCTTTCCCAAAGATAGATACATTTTCTATGTTCCCAGCTTTTAATTGCTGCCGTTGCTGCTGATCTAGGAGTGGAGCAGAAAGGTTCGGGACCTATGAAAGGTGTGTCTGAACCTTTTCTGGCCAGTTCGTCAGCCTTTTCGTTACCTTCTACCCCGACATGACCCGGAACCCACCATAATTTGGTCTTGTTTCGTATTCCGAGTGTTTGTAGGGTATTGAAGCAGTACATGACTGATTTGGAGTCAATGGTATACGAGCTAAGGGCATTTATAGCTGCTTGACTATCCGTGAAAATATGGATGGTTGCACCTTTTATGCCAGATAAAATAATGTGGCTGGCGCATTCTTGAATGG
Organism: Portevinia maculata; assembly: GCA_949715645.1. Classification (NCBI taxonomy): domain Eukaryota; kingdom Metazoa; phylum Arthropoda; class Insecta; order Diptera; family Syrphidae; genus Portevinia; species Portevinia maculata. Next base: position 101,876,438 of record OX454528.1, read on the forward strand.
CGTGGAGCTCTGCTTGAAATACGCTGGGACTTTTCCCATGGGTATCGCAAAGCGTTTGTGTGGTCCATATATTCCCGCTCCTACCCCCGCTTCCATTTTAGAACCATCCGTATACCACTTTATGCCGTTGTGGCTGTTTGGTGGATTATTACTAACCCATGCTTCTCTCTTGGGGATCTCCGTGGAGAACCGTTTGTTGAAGCATAGTATTTTTTGAATGCGGTCTGTGACCGCGCAGTTCATGTTAAGTTCTGGCAGTTCATCGAGAAGGGTCTTTAATTCCGGGTGATCATTAAGACTTATCTCGTTTAACTGTATTAGACTTATTGCACTGCGGATCGTCACTTTTTGAATGTATATGGTGAGAGGTGTAATTCCTGTTATTGCCTCTATGGCAGCTGTTGGACAGGTTCGCATGGCTCCGGAGATACCAAGGCACGCAAGCCGTTGTACCTTTTTGAGCTTCTCTATTGCAACCTTTTGTGTGGATTTTGTCCACCATACTATGGAGGCGTATGTTATAATGGGTCTTATCATCACTGTGTAGATCCAGTGGACGATCTTTGGAGAGATTCCCCAGGTTCTGCCATATGTGCGGCGACAGGCCCATAAAGCTCTATTAGCTTTAGTGATTTTGTTATTTATGTGAGAGTTCCAGTTAAGTCTCTTGTCTAGGATTACTCCAAGATACTTGACTTCGTCGGAATACTCTACGACCGTGTCGTTTATTATGATTAGGCCTAGGTCTAATTTCCTCCTTTTAGTGAAAGGAACGATGACGGCTTTACTGGGATTTATGGAAAGATTTTCCTTGATGCAGCAGTCTAAGGCTGTCTTTAGAGCATTTTTAATTTTTGAAGTGACTCCAATTGAGTCTTTGCCCCTGACAATGATGACAATATCATCGGCGTACCCAATTCTAGTGTAGCCCAAATTGCTCAACTTGTGTAGCAGGCCATCGATGACCAATGACCACAAAAGGGGTGAAAGTACTCCCCCTTGTGGGCAGCCCCTTACGGCTGTTACTGATACTGAGGTCGTTCCTGACGAAGCAGTTATTTTGCGACTTTCCAGCATCGCTTTGATCCTTTTAATAGTTGGTTTGTCTATGTTTCTATGGTACAAAGCATTTGATATGGATTCATATCCAGTGTTGTCAAAAGCACCCTCTATGTCCAGAAAGGCACAAAGTGCGATCTATTTGCAACGGTAGGCGTTTTTTATCTCTGTAGTTAGTCTTAACAGAGCGCCTTCCGTGGATTTGCCCTTTTGGTACGCATATTGGTGAGGGTGCAGAGGCATGCTTTTTGATATGCATTCTCTAATGTGGATGTCAATAATCCTTTCCATTGTTTTCAGAAAAAACGATGTCAGGCTTATCGTACGATATGATTTAGGTAATTCGCTCGGCTTCTTTCCCGGTTTAGGTATAAATACTACGTTTGCCTCCCTCCAGGTAACTGGTATATACCCCCAGTTGAAGCTGAACCTAAATAAGGCAATCATGGATGGTAAACAAAATTCTATTCCATTTTGAATGAGGGCTGGAAAAATACCGTCTGTTCCTGATGCCTTGAATGGTTTGAATGAGTTAATTGCCCATTTAACCTTATCCGGATTAAAAAGTTTTCCGGATAAACTATTAATTCTGCTGAGGTTTCTTGGAATTGAGACCTCTGCTATATGGTCATCTGTAATGACCATCATGTGAGACCCTGGGAAGTGAGCCTGAAGCAAAGTTTTCAGCGTTTCTTCCCTGTCGCAGGTGTTTGAACCATCTGATTTGATTAACAATCCCATGTTTTTTTCTTGATCCCTTGACAGAGCCCTTTGGAGGCGTGCCACCTCTGGAAGTTTTTCGATCTTCTCACAGTTTGCACGCCATGACGCTCTTTTGGATCTGCGCAACTCTAAGTTGTATATGGTCAGCATGGATTTATATTGTTCCCATGTGCCGGTGCGTTTGGCTTTGTTAAAAAGCTTTATCACTCTCTTTCGAATAGACTCAAGGTTATCGTTCCACCATGGTACGCACCTTTTAACCACGGTTCTTTTAACCTTGCAACTATTTTTGAATGAGGTAAGAATAATATTATTTATTTGACATTGCGCAGCATCTGCATCATTTGTTGTTGATGGTGCTCCTGGCAGCATGTCAGATCTGACCGCAAGATTTTCGCGGTAAGTTCTCCAATTAGTCAGTCTGTTATCATAACGGACTGACGCGTGTTCGGCATTGCATCTTATCTCGAATCGGATGTGCATATGATCCGATAGAGATGCCTCGCCAGACACATGCCAGTCCTCTATAATATCCTTCATAAAAGGAGATGAGATAGTAAGGTCTAAAACTTCTTCTCTTATGGAATTTCTAAACGTGGGACTATTTCCCTTGTTTAGAAAGACGAGGTTATTGCTATATAGATATTCTAATAACGACTCACCTCTGTTGTGTGTATCTCGGCTGCCCCAGATGGTGTTATGTGCGTTTGCGTCGCAGCCGATTAGGATATGTACTTTCTGGTCCTCACAGTACCGGACAAGTTCCTGTACTGTTAAGGGAGGCACTACATCCGTGTCTCCAGCAAAGTACGCCGATGCGCATACAAATTTATGCAGCTCTCGGCCTTTGTGGCGCTGCTCTATTAGGACCGCCACCATAGTCGAATCTATACATATGTACAGAAACCGATTGACTTTATTATTACTTGAGAGTTTTACGGTGAAAATTGCATGGGTCGAAAACGACGATGGGCATTTGAGTTGCTATATATTGAACTTTTCAGGTATCGTTATAGTCTCCTTACCCACGATATACTAGACATTATCGATTCACTAGGGGATGATAATAATATTCGAGAAGTTGATGTCTATGTCGATCCTCCTGGAGATGGTGCATTATCCGATGGCGATTCAGGTGGTGAAGAAGATATCGATACTGACAGATTCAACAGGGCGCAGTTACTTGCTCCGGCTGAATTGATTATAAATTCGCACTGCAATGAAGATCCTCAAAATGGTGAACCAAATATCCCTCCATCTACAAGTAAAAACCAAATGATAAAAAAAAGGCCTCGCAAGTGGATCAGTTCAGATTTACCACCAATAACCAAAGAATGGCAGCATCCCCTGCCCCGCTCTATAATAACTGTTTCAAATGATGGCGAGCCTCTCGATTTTTTTGAGATTTTCATGGGTGAAGACATAATTATGCACATCGTCAAAAATAGCGTAAAATATGCAGTAAGTAACCATAATATTAGTTTTACTGTGACATGCAGCGAAATATATTGTTTTATTGGAATCCGCATCTTGAGTGGATATGCACCACTTCCAAGACGTCGAATGTATTGGGAAGTGAATGAGGATATACACAACGTCCTTGTGTCCAAGGCGATGAGGCGCAATCGATTTGAAGAGATATTTCGATATTTACATGTCGTCGATAACGAAAATCTACCTCGAGGTGACAAAATAGGCAAGGTTCGCTCGATATTTGACCTTTTGAATGAAAAATGTCTGTTGTATGCTCCAATTGAGAAGAATATAAGCATTGATGGCTTGGGTCGCAGCTACACGCTTAGGATACTGTCTGCAAGTACGAGGGCGGGTCAATAAGTCCGTGACTTTTTGAATAAAACACAAATTTTTTGATAAAAAAATAATTTTATTTTTCAACGTAGTCTCCCTTGAGCTCTATAAACTTTGTCCAATGCTTCTCCAATTTTTTTATCCCTTCCAAAAAAAATGATTTGTCGAGGTCCTCAAAATAGGCCTTTGTTTGCGAGATGACTTCATCATTGGAGCCAAATCTTTTTCCACCAAGCCATTTCTTCAGGTTTGGGAACAAGAAGTAGTCACTCGGAGCCAAATCTGGAGAATAGGGTGGATGAGGGAGCAATTCACAGCCCAATTCATGGTTTTTTGCCATGGCAACTGCACATGTGTGCACCCTTGCATTGTCTTGGTGGAAAAGAACTTTTTTCTTGGCAAATGAGGTCGGTTTTTTTTCAAATCGTCATTGAATCGGTCCAATAAGTTGGCATAATATTCCCCATTGATTGTTCTTCCCTTTTGAAGGTAGTCAATGTGGATTATACCGCGTGCATCCCAAAAAACAGTCGCCATAACTTTATTGGCTGACAAACCCACCTTGGCCTTCTTTGGCGCCGATTCACCCTTAGAAACCCACTGTTTTGACTGTTGTTTGGTCTCTGGTGTGTTGTGATGGATCCATGTTTCGTCCACGGTTACAAAACGGGACAAAAACTCCTCCATATTGCGATTAAACAACGCCAAACCTTCCTGTGAAGTTGTTACACGATTGCGTTTGTGGTCGACTGTGAGCAAACGCGGCACCCATCTTGCGGAAAGCTTTCTCATGCCCAAGTGATCATTCAAAATTGAAACCACTGAGCCATGCGAGATCCCTACGGCTTCCACAATCTCTCGCACTTTCAATCTTCGGTCGGCCAACACCATATCGTGAATTTTTTCGATTGTTTCGGGTGTAGAGACCTCAACTGGGCGTCCAGGACGTTCGGCATCTTCAGTGCTTGTACGGCCACAACGAAATTCAGTAAACCACTTTTTTACCATTGAAACCGATGGTGCAGAGTCCCCACAGTATTTTTCAAGCTTAGCCTTGGTCTCGGTAATGGTTTTTTTTCGCAAGAAATAATGCTTAATAAGCACACGAAATTCACTTTTTTCCATTTTCTCCTCAAATTAGTGAAAAGTCTGATAAAAATAGCTGTCAAACACAAACTAACTGACGCAGCAAGTTTAAATTTTGACAGGAGTCAACTGACAGATGCCTGTTGACAGGAGCAGTGTTGCCGTTTCAGTAAAGAGGTCAGAAATTCAAAAAGTCACGGACTTATTGACCCGCCCTCGTATATTATAACGTCGACAACTCTATGGATGGATCTGCAAACTGTTGATTTTGCAACACCATGCATAGCTGCAACACCATGGTACTGGCAACCATTTCCGAGCCAATGCAAGCACAGTAGCAGTTGATTTTCAGCCGACAAAGCATGATTGTGCTGTGTATTGTGCTCTAATTTTTCTCCAATTTTATTTAAAAGGAAATCAACTTGAATTTGTTTTAAACGAAAGCACTTTTTAAAATTAAAGTTTTATAGTCCCGAAAAATTAATTCGGTCTCTATAATTTCTTGTTATAACCGCGTCTCCACTATCGCCGAACAAAAACTCACGTCTTAACATTTTGAAAGCTTCACTAGTTACTCGTATAACAATATGAATTTGTAAGGCGATCGTTTACCTTGCAAAGTTTTGACAAATTTATCAAAATTTGCTTTGCATAAATAGAGTTTACAATTTTTGTGGAACGAAACAGCATAATTATTTGCAAAATCTTTGCAAATACACTTTTTAATACAAGGTGGCGCAAAAATATCCTTCCGATGTTTTTTGGCTGTAATTTAAAAAAAAAAAAATGAAAAAAATAGTCACCAATATTCGGAGTTCTGGAGCAGTGTAGCGTAACATTGTTTATTAACGTGTATTTCGCATGCGTTTACTACACAAATGTCAAAACAGAACTGACATTAGGGGCCAAATCGCAAAATTTATAGCATTTTCTGATAGGAGGATTACTTTTGCGCCACCTTGTATTAACTTTTCACTTTGCACAAGAGAACGTACGTGGAACAGAAATTGCAAAGAGAATATAAAAATTGCAAAGATTTTACAAATTACACTTTCAATTTTAACTTGTCACTCACCAAATTTTATTGTTTTGAGGAACACGAAGTTTTGCAAATTGACGAAAAATTGCATATTTGCAAAGTGAAAAGTTGATAATTTGTTTTGTGGAATAGGGTCCAGGTCATCAAATCGAGGTCATTGACATTCTTTTGCAGCATGACTCCAATCAAATTAAAGGATATTGCGACGACTGGAAGTTGAAAATCAACTTTCAGAAAAGGGAAACAATTTTGTTCAGAACACCATTGGCTGAGGCCTCTAGCGATACCAGAAAAAACGGGAAGAAATTGGCCATTATTGTACAAAATGGGCAGCCATTGGCGGTGAGAAGCGTAAATTAGATATTTGAGTATCTGGATTGGCCAGTATCTATATTTCGATAGACATATAGTTGCTTGTCTTGCTGGGCCAAGAAGGCTTATGCTCTGACAAGGAGACTGTTTCATAGCAGTCAACTTGACTCCAGAGTGAAGGTCATTTGCTACGTGGCCCTTATAAGGCCGATCATCGCGTATGGTTGTCCATTGTGGTTTAATATAGCGCCTAGAAAAGATTCGGGTTTTAGAGGGGCAATGTCTTAGGCCATGTCTCCGGTTGTTCCTGAGATAATACTATCCGAAGCAGGTCCTATACAATGGGGCTCAGTTGAATAGGACTGACAATTTCCTTGTTAAGGTGATTCGAAGGCACGTTGCAAGGGCGATGGCCAGCGACTATAGTCTGATCTCTGAGGCTTACTACCCCAATGTAATGTACATAGACAGTACGCTCCGGTCGGGCTTTATCCCCCCGGAGGCATTTGTCCATATTGATGCTAAAGGGCGGGTCCAGACGAGGGACGGTATCCTGGTATTATAACACCGCAACCGCAGCGCGAGAGATAAGCGGCTCATTCGCGGCGGGGACGTCGCCAATGCTCAGGAGCCCCTCCGTTTTAGTACCGCAATAGCGGAGAGGGATAAATTCGTGCGGAAAAGCGATTCGCCAAATTTTGGTGGCTCTTTGAGGGGGGGTGGGTCAAGATTCCCTACCAAGACGGTGCGTTACTCTAGGTAACATCCTCGTACTTTATAAGTTAGATTAAGTTAGCTAGGGCGTGTCTAGGAGAGGCCGGGCTCGCCAACTTGTGGTGGTGCTTCCGAGAGGTGCCTGACGCTGTAAGGCTTCTGTCGGCTTACGTTGGCGTGTGTGCACGCTGACGACTGCCAGGCGATCGGAAAGCAATTATGATTTTGACCACTTGTTACTTAAGCAACGAGTACTCAGAATCCTAATTATACTTAAAATATGTTAGGTAGTTCAAGTAAGTAGAGTAAGTAGTAGTTGTAATTTGTTTTTATATAAAAATAAAAAAATTAATAAAGATGCTGAGTTTTTTAACCATTTTCTCGATGAAAACATAATATGTTAGATTAGTCCGTAAAATTGTTTTTAGGCCGAAAGGCAATAATTATAAGATATTGCTTAATTTAGGGCGTCCGCATAAGGAACAGTAAGTAGTATCCTGTTAACTTTAAGTTAGATTTTATCATTTTTGTCTAGTATGTAAGTTCTAAGTTGACATTTAAAAACCAAATAAAAAATGAATCTAAAAGTAAAAGTAAAAGTCTCCTTATTTATTTATTCAAATCACTTGAATGCTCAAACTGATTGATCAGTAAATGACTTCAAAATAAATGGGGATTTATAATTATAAGTTGTAAGTCTATTTTCAAAAATTAATTCAGTGAATGAATTAGTTAAGCATAAATTCAATTGGGTATACATTCAATAAATTCATCCCCAAACAAATGCATCCTTTACAAGCAGAGCTGTACTGTACTGCCAATATTGTACCGGGTGTTCTGCCTCAAAAATATTCATATCACCAGTGGGAACATTTTGGCACGCAACATATGTAAATTTTTAATTAAAATTAGAACCACCAATTTATAGTTTAAGTAGGAAATACAGCCGAAGCGCTAATAGGCTACGGTTAAGCTGTGCTTTATTGCGCTTGCATTAAAGTGTTTATATATAAATACCGCACGCTCATAAATGTTATCCACTTCAAAATATGGCACAGTCGGCAGCTAGATATGTATGTGTGTATGTATGTTTGTACTTACTTTAAAGTTATTGAAAAGTTAAAACGAAAACATTTGCCCGTAATGGATGCATGCACACAAACACGACTTTGTTTTATTTGGTAAAATGCACATTACTTTGAAATGTATACTATAACCCAGCCCAACAATTAAACACATTCATTGGTATATGAAACGGATTGTTTTTTAATCAAATTGCCAAAAATTCATACAACTAACAATCTCTTATTGATGTTTGATCCATGTTCGCACTTACTTTAGCTTTAAGAAGGAGAATGTTGGCAGCTTAGTGGGTATTACTTCCCTCAATTGAAATGATAATACAGCGGAATAAATTCAATTCCAAAGGGAATTTCAATTAAATAACTTTTAGGCGTAATCCGATCCCATTTCGATTGAGTACACATACATAGTAATGTACGATGAACATACCCCCTTATGTATCTAAGTACGAAATTCAAGTATTAAGTGAATAGCAACATTCAATTTACTCAAGCGTAATGCGGATTAAAAATCGATAGAGAAGAAAAAACTATATTCTCATAGGTTGAAGATGAAGAGTGGAAAGCACAAGATGTAAAGAGAACCAAACCACTGCTTGAAAGGGGTAACATGACTTGGAAACTTGCTGGTAGATAGATGGAGCTCATTACTTAAGCTTCATCTACCAACCATAAGTTGTCAAAGTGCGCCTCTAATAATGGAGATGAAAGAACTCGACTTGAATTGAAAGTTAGACGAAGAGGAAGAGCGCCTGAAATCTAAGTAATGGGTACGGGAGTTGAAAGAATTGTGTTCCTTGGCTGCTGATACAAGCCAGGCTATCCACGGAGAGCAGCAAAACAACTAGAACAACGGCACAACTTTCTTCAAAACCGCCACTCAAAGAAGGACCAGTCGAAGAATTTGGTAGGAGTACTCGCATAAAAGTAGCAGTTGGGCCTGACGGGATGCCATTCGTAGTCTGGAAAAATATGAGAGACATTTGGTCCAGGTGCTCACATCTCAATTCATAAGAGGCGATCCAATGCCAAATCAGTGGAGGGAAAGTTATCTTCTGCCATTGCACAGATCAAATATCGAGAGGCGAAACTGTGATAATTAACGCTATCAAGCTGATGTCACAAATCATGAAGAACCCCTATCGGGTATTGGGCAGTCTTTGTGGAAAATAATAACAACGACCAGTGCTGGTTTGAAGCGGGTAGATCAACAACAGATGCAATCAAAAGTATATGTTAGGTTGTGTTCAGGCCTGGCTCTGGCCAGACTCTGAGCCTGGAAAGGAATGCAGTCGAATCTTCACGGATGGCTCCAAAACCGGTCAAGGATCTGGTGCTGGTGTCTTCTTGGAGAGCGAAAACACTAGACTTATCTTTTCGTTAGGCAAACATGAGTCAGTCTTTCAAACAGAGACTTATGCTATCTAAAAGGGCCTCACGGCGCGCAAACTGCGAAAAGCTGGAAAAACTCCCAGCAGTGGCACGGCTCCAGAGCGCACTTTCAAAAGATCCTTCAAACTGCATGGGATTGCTCATCAAACCTGATGGAACAATCACAAGCGACCGGGAAGAAACTCTCACAACTTTGCTGCAAGTTCACTTCCCTGGTTCCCTAATTGTCGATCACACAACTGATCACACTACTGAGATTTCATATCCAACTGACCTCAGCAGAAATAATAGTTTATCTAGTAAATTATTTAGTCCAGATAAGGTAAAATGGGCCATAAACTCATTCAAACCATTCAAGGCACCAGGATATGAAGGAATTTTCCCAGCCCTCATTCAAAAGGGTATGGAATTCTTCGTACCTAACATGATTACCTTATTTACGAGTAGGTTCAGTTTCAACTGGGGCTACATACCACGCACTTGGCGGGAGGTCAATGTAGTATTTATCCCCAAACCAGGTAACAAACCTAGTGAACTACCTAAATCCTATCGTCCCATAAGCTTGACATCGTTTTTCCTGAAAACAATGGAAAGAATAATTGACGTTCATATCAGAGAATGCGTAACTACTAGCATGCCTCTACACCCCTGTCAATATGCGTATCAAAAAGGCAAATCAACGGAAGGCGCCCTGTTAAAACTAACAAATTACATAAACAATGCCTACCGTTGCAAAGAAATTGCACTATGCGCCTTTCTCGATATAGAGGGTGCTTTTGATAACACCGGTTATGATTCAATATGAAATGCTTTAATTCACCGAAAGATAGACCTTCCCACCATAAACTGGATAAAAGCGATGCTCGAAAGTCGGAAAATTACTGCTTCGTCAGGAGAGACTTCAGTATCAGTATCAGCTATAAAAGGCTGTCCACAAGGAGGAGTTTTATCACCACTCTTGTGGTCTTTGGTCATAGATGATCTACTTCAAAAACTAAGTAATTTAGGCTACGACATAATAGGGTACGCCGATGACTTGGTCATCATTATTAGGGGCAAAGAATCAAACGTAGTTACTTCACGTATGCAAAACGCCCTTAAGATAGCTATAGACTGGTGCGTCAAGGAAAATCTCTCCATAAACCCCAGTAAAGCTATCATAGTTCCTTTCACAAAAAGAAGAAAGCTCAGCTTAGCCCAGATTTCACTGAATGGCACGACCATTGAGTATTCCGACGAAGTCAAATATCTTGGAGTAATCCTGGACAAAAGACTAAACGGGAACTCTCACATCAACAACAAAATCACTAAAGCTAACAGAGCTTTATGGGCCTGTCGGCGCACATATGGCAGAACCTGGGGAATCTCTCCAAAGATTGTCCACTGGATCTACACAGTGATGATAAGACCCATTATAACATACGCCTCCATTGTATGGTGGACAAAATCCACACAAAAGGTCACAATAGAGAAGCTCAAAAAGGTACAACGGCTTGCGTACCTTGGTATCTCCGGAGCCATGCGAACCTGTCCAACGGCTGTCATAGAGGCAATAACAGGAATTACACCTCTCCACATATACATTCAAAAAGTGGCGATCCGCAGTGCAATAAGTCAAATACAGTTAAACGAGATAAGTCTTAACGATCATCCGGAACTTAAGACCCTCCTCGAAGAACTGCCAGAACTCAACATGAACTGCGCGGTCACAGACCGCATTCATAAAACACTTTACTTCAATAAACGGTTCTCCACGGAGATCCCCAAGAGAGAAGCATGGGTTAGTAATAATCCACCAAACAGCCACAACGGCATAAAGTGGTATACGGATGGTTCTAAAATGGAAGCGGGGGTAGGAGCGGGAATATACGGACCAAACAAACGCTTTACGATACCCATGGGAAAAAGTCCCAGCGAATTTCAAGCAGAGCTCCACGCCATTCAAGAATGCGCTAGCCACATAAATTTATCTGGTATAAAAGGTGCAACCATCCATATATTCACGGATAGTCAAGCAGCTATAAACGCCTTTAGCTCTCATACGATTGACTCCAAATCAGTCATGTACTGCTTCAACACCATACAGGCACTCGGAACAAATAACAAGACCAAGCTATGGTGGGTTCCGGGTCATGTCGGGGTGGAAGGTAACGAAAAGGCCGACGAACTGGCCAGAATAGGTTCGGAAACACCCTTCATAGGTCCCGAACCCTTCTGCTGCACTCCTAGATCAGCAGCAACGGCAGCAATAAAAAGCTGGGAACACAGAAAATGTATCCATCTTTTGGATGGACAGACCAAACGAGCCATTCGGCCTTTCAATAAAAATGCCAGCAAATGCCTAAATCTAAGCAGGCATGATATCAACAACTTAGTAGGTTACCTTACTGGCCACCATGGGTTAAGATAGATAAGATTAGATTAGATTTTAGATTTTATTCATTACATTGGAATTTAATACATTATTTATTACAATTTACTTAAATATGTAAAAGTAACATTTAAAGATACAAAATTAAATAAAAGAAAAACGAACAACTAGTTCAAAGAATAAGTAAATTATAAGTGTTTTTCATCAGGGAATGAATAGTTAGATACATTCTATAGTTATTAAAAACTAGTTCCGAATGTATCGAGTTACAGTACAACAACATATAATTCAATCTATATATATAAAAGAAAGTGTCCGAAGCGATGTAACCGCATAACTCGAGATTGGCCGAACCGATTTTGATGATTTATACTTTGTTGGTATTTTCTCAGCACGAGTTTTAGAAGAAAAAAAAAATCTAAATTTCAAAATGGCTTATTTTGACCACCCAGCGTGCTACGACAGGTTTTTTTCGATTTTTTTTTAATTTTTTTTTTTTTTTTTCATTTTGTATTTATTTATTTTGGCAACAACCAAATAAAGAATCACATTTGAATGTAACATATCGTATCACAATTGAACTGTCAGATAGACGCGCAACGTAACGCCATCTATTATCGATCAATGGAGAAGCCAATTTTGTTTCATGTTTGGTGGCGCTGTCGGATTCGGATTTCTTCATTGCGATTTTGTGAGTTTTTGTGAATTAAAATTGATATGAGAATATATCTATATCTATTTATATATATATGTATATAAAAATCAATCTATATTTGCGTTTGTTGCCGGTGTTTGGCCAAACGCGTTAACCGATTCCAATGAAATTTTTTTTTAAAGAAAGGTGACGTCTATACGAAGGATGTTATGTATGTGCGATGTCTGTATCTGCATCGGTGTGTAAATTATGTGTTTCTTAAAAAAGAAAAAAAAATTGACAATGTATTTATACACTGTGTGTTTCATATGTAGGTATCATGTGCTTTGAAAAAAAAAAACAAATTTAAGTGAAATAATAAAAAAAATTTTTGTGTAATATTTTCTATATATAAAAATCAATCCATATTTGTGTTTGTTGCCGGTGTTTGGCCAAACGCGTTAACCGATTCCAATGAAATTTTTTTCCATGAAAGGCGACGTCTGCACGAAGGTTGTTATGTTTGGCTATATCTGCATCGGTGTGTGAGATATGGGCATTTGAGTGAGTACACATGCATATGTGCGTATGCGTGTAAATTACGACGCAGATACAGAGACCGTACAGACGTCACTTATTTTGTTATCCGAACAAGCATATGAAAGAGGGAGACCACACGAACGTTTCAAGCTTATTGTGGAATTTGTGCGCACTTTCATTCTTGAGATATCGTGTGTTCAATATTTTATTCAAATAACTCTTATTGAAATTTTTTGCATTTTTTTGTGAATCGGACATCGGAAAGTTGCTTTTCCAACATTGATAACAATCGGTGTGGAAGTGAATGAAAAGTGATTCAATCGAAGTTTTTTATTTTCGCTTTGTTGTTTGATTCGCAGAAGTAAGGTGACATAGGCGCCTGCCAGACAACAAGCACCTACCCTAAACGGAACAACGAAGTTGTGTGAGCGGCCAAAGCCATGCGGAGAAAAACGTCCAGTCCCTTTCACCGGTTGAGCTCAAATCAGGCAATCTTCGGTATTGGCCTGAGAGTGTTTCTGTGAACTTTGGTCAATTATTTGGTTATTTTTTTAGGCGCAGCAACATACGCCGGATACCCGCTATAGACAATTATAAGGAAGTCTACTCGAACATATTGGCCAATAGAATTCTCGGGCACGGGCAAAGCCGGGCAGGTGCAGCTAGTATATTTATATAATTCAAAAAGAAAATTGGTGTATAGGGATGATTTGCAATGAATGGTGAACATTTGTGACTATATAATTACGTTAGATAAATTACAAATCTCCTTCAAGTCGTAGTTAAAGAGCCACTGTTTTACTTTTCTGTTAAACGACAATATATTCTGAGAGCGCCTTTTTTTTTTTTTTTTTTTTAATAAAACCCTTGCCCAAGGGCAGGCACTACGACCTGAAAAGATCTTTTGTGCCACAAGGTTGCCTTTACGCCAAACGGCGACTGACTTCCCTAATGAAACTCAGCACGTCTTTGGTGGTAGAGTTGCGAAGCTCTGCCAGTGATAACATCTCTCTGTGGAGAAGGCGTCGTCTCAACCAATGTAGAGCCGGGCATTCACAGAGTATGTGTTCTGAGGTCTCCTCGTCCTCCATGCAGAATCTACATTCTGGCGTTGGACATAGGTTCATTTTGTTGAGATGATATCTCAGACCGCAGTGGCCAGTGAGAAAGCCAACCAGCAATCTAATGCTTTCCTTATTTAGTGTAAGGATTTCCTTATAGGAGTAGGGCTTAATCAAGCGTTTAGACTGTCTCAGACCAGGGGCGCTTACCCAATGTTCAAGGCGAGTCTGTTGCTCCCAATCTTTGACAAGCCCTAGAGCAGTAGTCCACTTGACACTGCAGTACGGTTCTGGACCGATAAAAGCGGCTTCAGAGCCAGCTCTGGCGAGCTTATCTGCAGCTTCATTCCCTACAAAACCTCGGTGGCCAGGCACCCATCCGAGTTTAACTTTGTTGTATTTAGCTAGCTTTTGTAAGGCGCAGCAGTAGTTTTTTACAGTCAGAGAGTCTGAGAGCGCCTTAATTCAATGGGTAATTTATTAAAAATACGCGGTGCTACAGAAGAGTAATAACTCAAGAATAGTTGAGTATTGTGCGGGGGAACACAAGCAAGGCTCCTTACAGAGCTACGAAAACCGTAGAGATTCGGATCATGATTTAAAGAATAACCGCTTCTTGAGAAAATTATTTTTAAGACTTTGTATAAGTAAAGATGCTTTAAAGGTAATATAAAGGAAAGCAAGAACAGTGGAAAACTATGTTCATGGCGTCTTCTGTTCCAGATAATTCTGAGCAAATGCTTTTGTATTACCACCAAAGGTTGTATTTTGTTTTTATGTGTGCCTCCCCAACAAATCAACTCGTACTGTAGTTTGGATTGGACCAGTCCATAATAAACTGTTTCTAAAAGTTTTCTAGTGCAATATAGCCTCAAATGGTATAGTATTTTAGTAGTTTTTAGAAGGTATTTCCTTAGGGAAGAAGTGTGAGAGCTCCAGTTTAACCTACAGTCGATTTCAACACCCAGATACTTGAAGACCTGTACAATTTCTACAACAAAACAATTTGTCGAGCAGCTATTCTTGGTATTGCACGTAACTTCAAAATGAGAGTAACAGCAAGTATCAGAACTTATAAAGGTGTTGTTGCAGTTCGCACTATGAAAAGTGAAAACTGGAAGTTGTAAGATCAGAGCAGTTATACTAAAAGACATTATTTTAGTTTTATTGCTAACGACTAACTTATGCAAACTGAACCAATGCCGCAATATTTCTAAGTCGTAGTTGATATCGGCTGTCAGATCTAAGAGGGAGGTGTTGGAATAGGAACAGCCTATGTCATCGGCAAACCCAGTAAGTTTACCTTTCATATTCAAAGTGAAAATTGAATTAATATAAACTAGAAACATTATAGGCCCCAGAACAGAGCCTTGAGGAACACCAATTTTTATATCACAGCTTTCACTAAAAGTTTCTCCTATTTTAACCATTTGTTTTCTATTAGTGCGGTAGGATTCAAACCATTTCAGCATAAACCCTCTGAACCCAGCTTTGCTTAATTTATTTAGCAAGATGGTATGATCAACAGTATCAAAGGCTTTGGTTATGTCGATAAAGAGAGCAGCAGTTAACTTCTTGTTGTTGACGCTGTCGTATATCATGCTGCAGAGGGTCAGAAGTGCATCCTCAGTTGATCTACCGGCTCTGAATCCATACTGTTTATTGCTAAGAAAAGAAATAGTTTCAAGGTATGACACAACTCTAGTTTTGATTAATTTTTCAAAAATTTTTGAAAATACTGGAAGCAGAGAGATAGGCCTATAATTATTTAACATTTTTTTATCATCTTTTTTGAAGATTGGTATGACTTCAGCTATTTTTAACCTATTAGGAAATTTACCACAAAAGATACTTTTGTTAAAGATATGAGCCAAAATATCAGCAATATAGAAAGCAATACTCTTTTATACACCTCAAAGGAGAAATAAATTCATAGGAAAAGCTTCGAACCTCAACTTCTTCTCTGTTAATACACCACGCCTTACATTGGTTGGTAACGGTGTTTATCCCTGCATCATTTATTGTTTTAACTGCAACGTTAGTAAAAAAATAAGTTGAAAGTATTGGCTATTTCTGTACAATTTGTGGCTTATATAAGAAGTTATCCCTGTAGGAGTGTTTCTGTTAAAAATCTCATTAGCAATTCCCCATTATTTTTTTATGTTGCCTTTTACGCTGTGAAATTTGTTCATGTAAAAATTTTCTTTGCATATAGGAACTTCAGTAGCAATTTCTTTAGACATTATTTTATAAGCACTACGAAGTTGGGTATTTAATGGATGCCTTTTACATTTTATTCTTGGTTTGTTTTTTTTTCAATTTATTTTATTTACCAGATAGTTAGATATCCAAGGCTTGAGTTTGTTGAATTTTTTGCATTTCCTTTGCCTAGTCACCGAACATAATTCAACATGTTTGTGAAGTACATTGGAAAACAACTCAAAAGCCACATTAGGATCATTTACTTCCCATACGAGTGTTTGCCCAGCTTTCTTGTAATAATCGAACTTTTAAAAATGAGTGGTTAACGGTTTTCGAGGAACAATAAGCATTTTGTTTGTCAATACTATTCACCTTATTCGAATGCAGGAACAAACAGATCATTGAGTGGTCAGAGATTCTGAAGTCAGCAGTGCTACTAATCAGAGACAATTTTGAGGTACAGTCAAGCCTACCGAAAATGTGGTCAATGCACGTATTAGAGGGTTGTCTAGTAGGAACATTTATACATGACTCTAGTCCATTTGTACACATAATTGATAGGTACCTTAAAACAGCTGGAGATTCGCTTAGGATATCCAGATTCATATCACCAATAATAATAAGACTCCTTACTTTTTCGTCAGATAATAAGGACCGTAGCTCATCAATAAACGCATCTTTACTCATACCCTGAAGTCTATAGCAGCCAAAAATTACGATATTTTGGGTATCAACAGGGCAACTAACTTTAATCATGTCCGAACAGCTAAGGTCAAGGTTATCACATCCCGTAACAGATTTACTGAACTTGTTATTAATATAAACAGCAACACCACCTGAAGAATACGAGTTATTACACTTTATATAGCCCTTATACCCAGGTATATTATAAAAATCTTTTTCATCATCGAAAATCCAAATTTCGGAGAGAAAAATTAAATCACGCTTGTTTAAAAACGACTCCAAGTGAGATAGAAACAGATCGAAGTTTTTTCTTAAACTGCGAATATTCTGATGTAGTATAAAAAAAATTATTGATTAGTTGCTCGCAAAATGAAAAACACTTGCACAAAATTCATTATCAAATCGGCAAATCATCTACACAAAATGAAAATAGTAGACTCTCCTGAGTGCCGACTCTGTCTTGAAGAGGATGAGTCAGCTGAACACATTTTATGTGAATGACCGGCCCGAAACGGAATTAGAAAGAAGATCTTTTTCAGGGAGCAAGTGTGCCCCGAGGACATAAAAAATTCTTCTACTAGTAGAATTGTCGGCTTTACACGGAAAGTGGAAAATCTACTAGTCTAAATTTTTCTGGCCCATACGGCACAAAAGATCTTTTTAGGTCGAAGTGCCCCCTATTTAATCGCCTTGGCGAGCCAGAATTAAAAATAAAAAAAAAAAAAAAAAAAAAAAAAATCCTAATGGCCATGGACAAACAGGGGAGGGGGCGAAGTATCTGCGTCTGTAGCGACAGTCAGGCTGCGCTTAAGGCCTTGCTCAACCCCTTAACCACCTCCAAAATAGTTCGTCGGAAGACTGATATTAGAACGGGCCTATGGCCACACTTAAGCTTGACAGCCTCCATGACATCTACTGCCGACGCTGCAGAAACGCAGATAGGTAGGTAGGTAAAATGGATGCCCTTATGACGGATGGCACTGCTCACTAAGATCATCAATTTGGGTCCATTGTGTTCATTGTTGAGATTCTTAAAAAATGTTCAGACCTGAAAAGAAACAAAAAGATACCGCTGATTAACAGCTTAGTGATCCGCGGTACTATTACCACCCGGATTTACAGTCCCTGGCCAAATTATTAGACGCAATGTAGTTTTTTAATATTTTTATGCGTTGCACGAGTTTATATGCAATATTGTTATATTTAAGCGAACATAAAATGTGTTTTTATTTAGGAGATTTTGTATATGATTCCATTTTGTATTTATTTTTAACATGTTGCAGTACAGTGTTAACCAATTGATAGGCGAAAGTAAAGAAGTACAAACAAAGTACATAGAACTTTACAGTGCGTCTAATAAATTGGCCAGGGACTGTATATGTCCTCAAAAGAGGTTCCTGCCAAGAATCTTAAATCTGTTAGCTCGAAAGGCAGGGCATTCGAATAGTGGGTGACGAAAAGATTTTATTTCTTCAACGTCCCTGCAGCTCCTGCAGTAATCAATGTGCAGTATGCAAGCATGTAAGCCCACTAAACAGTGACCTGTGAGGACCTCCGTCTGAGTGCGTATATCTTTGCGATTTAGTTCGATCATGACCTTAGATTTCTTTTTGTTTACCGCTGGCCAGAGCTCCCTTACGTGCCTGCATGTTTCGGAGTTGGTCCAACGTAGGTTCGTTCTACTCATGAATTTAACGTCGATTTTCCGCGCTAGTGTGCAGAGCGGAGTTTGTATAGGTTTTAGAGCCAGAGATACACCCACCTCCCATCCGTATCTCGCCAGCTACTCCGCTTCCTCGTTGCCCGAAATGTTCTTGTGTCCCGGTACATAGCATAGAGTTACCATATTGGTATCTCGTTTAGGTGTTTTCTGCACTGTAAGCCCGCCCTTGATTTGACTTCTACTGACTCCATGGACAGCAACGCAGACGATAGCGAGACAATTTTTGGCCACCACTTGGATATCTCAGGCATATGATTCAAGACCATCACTGACTTCCTCAACAACAGAGGGTGGTTTTGAATCTTAATTCCATCTACCTCATATTTGTACAGGTTTCGCGGAGTAGTAGTCTTAAAACGGCGCTCAAGCACCAATTGCGTGTTCCCGGCAAGAAGCCTGGAACCAGCCATGCTTCAACTACTCAGGTATGTTCTCATTATCACAGAGTCCAATACGCCCAACAGGTCAACTCCTGAAGGTTTAAATAGCGTCATTATTGTACCTAAGAAGGAAGGTCGTTTGAAGACAAACACAAGAGTGAACGAGATTTAGAACCATGTGGGTCACCTATTATTGCAGGCAGAAAATACGACAAATTCCGGCTCATATTTATTTTTGCATTTCATGCAAGATTAAAGCAATTTGTCTCACCTTCCCAGAGAAGTTTAAAGAGGAACTACACCTGCATATGTTTCGGCAAATATTCCTCATTGAAAACATTTTGAGGTTTCCCTAGTTTTGTGTGTTCCCAATTTATTTACTCCTTACACCACTGTACAAGTAGAAAGCCGCACCCCAAGCCATTGCCACTTTATTAGCTTTGATTTTGTGTTTGTTTTTCCCGAATGTGATATACTAACCTAGAAATTCTTCATCCTATATTGTTGAGGGTGCAGTTACGGAGATTAAAATAAAGAACAAGATGTAACAGTGCAGCCAGTGGAGAATGGAAGATAAGGAAGTATGTTTTTGGAGCAATGCCGAACACTGGTGCTGATGCTTCGAGTATGTGTTCAGCTTTCATGGAATATGGATTACGATTTTTATATTTAATTAAGAACAGAATGAACAACAATTAGGTAGTACTTAGTAGTACTTAAATTTAATATGATTTCCTAGTTGGTCGTATGGACAAATTATTTGCTTAGGAAAGGTGAAGCATATCTAGCTGTTTAATTTCTGAGAAAGGCAATGTATAGGGTGATCCAAGTAGAGGTACTTTTTTCAATGGCCTTTTTTTGACAGATCACGTGTGAGTCGTGTCATGCTGTCATGTTATTTTTGTTTAGTATTGTTTGGCATTTCATAATGGAAAGACTTATGCCTGAACAACGTTTACAAATTGTTCAACTTTATTATGAAAATGCACGTTCTGTGAGGAATGTGTTTCGTGCACTTCGCTCAACTTATGGCTTATTGAGAGAACATTTCGGTGAGCACATAATTTCACGTTTTGGGCCGGTCGATTGGCCACCAAGATCGTGTGATATCACACCGTTAGACTTTTTCCTGTGGGGATATGTAAAGTCTTAAGTTTATGCGGACAAACCCGCTTCGATTCAGGCCTTGGAGGAAAGCATCACGCGTGTCATTCGCCAGTTACCAGTCGAAATGCTCGAACGAGTCATCGAAAATTGGACTCAACGGATGGACCATCTGCGACGTAGCAACGGCCAACATTTGATAGACATAATCTTCAAAAACTAAATGCCAAAGAATGTTCTTTCAAATGATAACAAACATTCTCCATTAAATTTGAATTTTCTGTTTTTTTTTCTTTAAAAAAGTAGGGAACCTCGAAATGGATCACCCTTTATATATTTCACATCGTCTATGAGTAGTAAGTACAAGTAGGTTAGGTTAGGTAGGTGGGCTGGCATAGTGCCACACTCAGGTCAATGCTTACCCATTGTGATGACGATCGGGGGAGAAGGGTGGTCCCTTACTCATTTTAACCCTGTCTATAAACAGCTGAGATTAGTTACTCGCTGTGTTGTTCGATGCAAGCCATGCTGTAGATTTGATGAACTTCATTATTCTGTCTATTGGTGTGCTGGAGAGTTCTTCTAGGTCGTGGAAGAAGTGTCTCCCCAGGAATCTGTGTCTAATGTGTTGGAGACCCGGGCAGTGACACAGGAAGTGGGTAGTGTCTTCCAGAGCTTCCTCGTCGCCACAGCTTCTACAGAGTTCTTCCTCCGTCAAGCGTAGTTTTTTCATATGGTACCGCAGAGTGGTGTGCCCCGTTAAAATACCTACGAGGGT
The DNA here is from genome assembly GCA_949715645.1 of Portevinia maculata. Taxonomy (NCBI): domain Eukaryota; kingdom Metazoa; phylum Arthropoda; class Insecta; order Diptera; family Syrphidae; genus Portevinia; species Portevinia maculata. The sequence goes on from OX454528.1 coordinate 101,897,131, forward strand.
GGATAGTGATATTCTATCCTTTTTCATTAGACTCTCGGTTCTGGCCTCATTGTAGGTTGGCCATAGCGTTCTAGTGGTGTTGCAAGTATCTAGTGCCGTCCATCTAAGGTTTGCCTCTCTTATTGCCTTTTTCCCTGCTTCAAGCCTGAGTGAGCAAGGCGGGGGGAGTACAGAGGGATCAGCTTGTTCTGACACAGCTTCCGAACCTTGTCTTGCTAATTCGTCCGCTTTCTCGTTGCCCGGAATACCTTCATGTCCCGGGACCCAGCAGAGCGATACCTTATGCTGGGTACCAAGAACCTTGAGTTCTTCGCGACAGTATTTCAGAAGCTTTGATTTTATTTCTGCTGCAGTTAAGGCTTTTATTGCTGCCTGCCTGTCGATATAGAAGGTAATACCATCGGGTGGTATTGCCCCTACCGCAGACTCACGGGCTGCTGTTGTAACTGCCAGAACCTCTGCTTGGAAGACGCTGCTGTGGTCGGGTAGGCGTACCGATTTTGATATGCCCAGTGGTGCGAAAAAGACGCCTGACCCCACCCCCGTTGCCATTTTTGAGCCGTCCGTAAATACGGCTATGGCTTGTGTGTCGGGGACGAGTCCGCTTCTCCATTCGTCCCTACTGGGATAGGCACTCGAGAAGGGTCTTGTGAAGTCTAAGTATGGCGTGATGTAGTCTGTAGTTGGGACATGGCCAAAGTATTTCTGTAGGATCATCGAATGACCCATTGCATTAGATTTCCAGTTCGCTGTTTGGCAAATTCTCATGGCACTAATGGCGGCTGTTGATTGAACAAAGATGTCTAGCGGAGGCAGGTTGAGGATAGCCTCAAGTCCTGCGGTTGGGGTTGTCCTCATCGCACTGGTTGTGCCGATGCACGCTAGTCTCTGAACTTTTGTGAGAGCCTTTAGGTAGGTGGCTTTATTGGTTGCCTGCCACCATACGAGACTGCCATATGTCAGTATGGGTCTTACTATTGCCGTGTACATCCACAGTTTAATTTTGGGAGATGGTCCCCAGGTTTTCCCAAAGATTTTGCTGCAGGAGTAAAAGGCTATTGTGGCTTTTTTGATTCTTTCATTGGTGTTCATTTTCCAATTTAATTTCTTGTCTAGTATGAGTCCCAGGTACTTCGCACTGTCACAGATTCTGAGGGGTGTACCGCCAACAGAAGGTGTGACAAACGGTGGTATTTTCCTTTTATTTGTGAAAATTACCAGTTCGGTTTTCTGGGGGTTTACCGCTAGGCCGCAGTGCCTGGCCCAGTTGTCGAGGGTTTTGAAAGCCCCTTTGATTTGTTCGGTGAGTGTTGGTAGGAATTTACCTGTTGCCAACAGCACGACGTCATCAGCATAAGCTGTTGTTTTAACGCCACTGTTCTTGAGCTGCATAAGCGCTTCATTCAGAACAATGACCCATAGCAGCGGGGAAATAACCCCTCCCTGAGGAGTTCCTCTAGAGGCGTAAGCTTCTAGCCTAGAGTTCCCCAGTTCCGCTATAATGTGTCTTTTTTCGAGTATGCTGATAATCCAGTTGATAATCGAATTATCAAGTACGAGTAAGTAAGTAGGAAATTCATTTATTCAGCATTTTCGAATGAAGTATAAAACTATGGCTTAGCCGTCAGCTCGGTTAGCAAAATGCTTATACATGTACATTTGATACTTTTCCAATATAGTTTTTTATCTATACTAATATTATAAAGAGGAAAGATTTGTTTCTTTCGAATAGGCTCCGAAACTACTGGGCCGATTTGAAAAATTGTTTTACCATTAGAAGCCGACATTATCCCTGATGAACATAGGCTAATTTTTACCGCGCGAAAATGCTGATATCTAAGAAAGGTTGTTTTTTTTATCCAAAATTATTTTTCCCCTTTTTTGATACCGGTTTTTCCCGTTTTTATTCCCTTTTTTTTTGTTCACAAAAAGAACAAAAAACAATTTTTAAAACGTAACAAAAAAAATGTATTCATCAAAACAAAACAATTCTATACTATACATATCACATTCATTTCAAATTATATAAAACAAATCTATTCTCAACTCTCTTAGGAAGATACGAGTATTTGCTGGGATTTTATATGGAAGGCTCTCCACCTGGATTGAAAGGACCAATCGACTCAGCACTTTTCAAGCAGGATTTCGCTCTGGATTCTCTACATTGGATCATATTTTCGCATTGATAAGCATTGCTAGGAACCACATCGAAAAAAAGCAAAAAACTGTATGTCTGTTTCGTGGACTTTAAAGCAGCGTTAGATACAGTAAATAGACGTTCTATAAATTGACGACTATTGGAGTATCTCAAAAATTTCTATTGCTATATTTCAAATTCCTTTCGTCCTCCAGTGCGGCAGTATGGGATGGCTCTAAGTTATCAGAGTGGTTCGTTACCTCTTCAGGTGTCCCACAGGGATGCATTCTGAGCCCTCTGTTGTTCGCTCTTTTCATTGATGATGTGTCTTCTATTCTTCCTGGCGGTGTACTCTTTACGGGAACTCTCATCAAAGATTTGCTTTACGCTGATGATTTGGTTTTGCTGGCGGACAATCCTTTCTCGTTGCAACTACAAATCAACAAACTGATGACATACTGTGATACATGGGATCTCCACATCAATATACAAAAAACGAAGGCGATAGTGTTTGAGAGCCGAAAATGTAGAAGACTCCCTGAAGAAACTTGGCGACTTGGTAACGAGCAAATTGATACAGTGCTGGAATTTAAGTATTTGGGAGTATTATTCACGTATAATCTAAATCTTTCAAAGCATGCTAAAGCAAAAAGTGGAGAGGCTAAGTTGGCGCTTAATTTGATGTTTCCAAAATTTTTCGCTAAACAGAATATTGACCATTCATCCAAATTCAAAGTGTTCAATGCAACAGTCAACACCTGTATGTGCTATGGTACCCAGGCCTTAGGAGTAATTCCCTTTGAAGAATTTGAGGCGGTTCAGAGAACTTTCTTCAAACGCATTTTTAGATTGCCGGATTCCACACCGACTTATGCAATGCACGTAGAGTCTGGTCTACCACCAATCTACATAAGGAATCTAAAAGCAAATTCTGACTATTGTTGTAGAGTGATGAGTAGAAGTGGCGCAAATCTCCACAGAGTGATAATGGCAAGATTACTACGAACCAATGCTTCACCTTTCAGAGAATGGAATCAGCTAGCCTTATCCCACGACCTCTCACTGTCGTTAACAGAAAGCAATGTTAATGAGTGGCCTGATATATTTGTGACAATTATCTCGAAAATAGATGACCAGATCTTCAACGAACACTTAACCAGGGCATCATCGTCAACTTCCAGAACTATCTACCGAAATCTTAATCATCGAATACTTACTGAAGACAGCTACTTTAATGTAAAGAATTCAGCATACATAACATAAGCATGGTATTCAAAGCGAGAATCGAAATCCTTAACCTAAATTTCATCCCTCATAGAGTCGATCTTCAATTAATTTGTTATCTGTGCAACAGAAGAGAGTTAGACGATATTTACCATTTAATTGCAGTTTGCCCGATCCTACAAGAGATTCGACGACTGTATTTTCAAGAAAGTTTTTTGTCCGCTAATTCTCTTTACGAAATATTAAATGGTGCTCGAGGTTGGACTACCCTGTATAGTTACTGCAAACATGCTCTAACATATCGTAATAGCTTTTGAAAAAACACGTTTTATGCCTATTATTGCTTTTATGTTCCAAATCATATAAAATTGTTATCTTTTTGTGTTCCAAATCTCTCCAAAATTGTAACCCCTTTATGTTGCAAATCATTAAAATTGTTAAAACTCGCTTTACTCAGCAATTTTTTTTTTTTTTTTTTCTTTTAAAAAAAAAATTGTAACATTAATAACTTTCTTACTTTCATCTCCTTTTTCTTTTTACTTTATTACTTTTGTTTTATAATGTCACTTCCGGCAGACGGCAGCATAGCCATGTCCGTATTCTTAAGTAAAGTATAACTTGTACACTTTTTGTTATTAGTGAAAAAATAAAGAAGAAATAATAATAATAATAATAATAATAATTCTTGTAATAAAATATTGGTTAAGATTGGTTGGTTATAAAACAAATAGGTATCTAATTTCTAGTTCAAGAATAGTTCATCTTTGTACACTACTTGTATGTAATCGCAAACATTCTCTGTCTATTTCTAATTCCATACAATTGTGGTCTTTCATCAACAATTTGGTATGAAGAATTCCGCAAAGTGTTCGGTTTTCAAGTTTATTTCCTAACTGCTCACATTCCACCAGTTAAAAACAGTGAAGGTAACTGGGCAAAAAACAACCAAGAAAAAGCTAATTTATTTGCTGAATATCTAGAAGGCGTCTTTCAACCATATGAAGATAAAGACTGTTAAGAAAGCGAAGAGGAAAGACACATTCAACCGGTAACGGCTAAAGAAATTACCAATGAAATAAAAAAAGCCCCGGGATTTGATTTAATATCAGGGGAAATCCTAAAACAATTCCCAAAAAAGGACTTAAAGAAACTAGCACAGAATCATAAATGCTGCATTCAGGATAAGGCATGTACCTAGCATGTGGAAAGTCGCGGAGCTGATTATGATACCAAAATCAGGCAAACCGCCTAGTGAGGTCACCTCCTATCGCCCCATATCTATACTACCTATGTTGTCCAAGCTATTCGAAAAGATGTTGATTAAACGTCTGAACAAAATAATCGAAGAAAAATTGCCAATCCGAAACCATCAATTTGGTTTTAGAAATGAACACTCCACGATCGATCAGGTGCTAGTATAGAGAAGGAAGCGGCGAAAATGGGTCTAGCAGTAAATGAGGGTAAGACTAAGTATATGCTGTCATCACGAAAGGACTCACAACATCGACGAATTGGACAGAACGTCACCATTGACAGATATAACTTTGAGGTAGTACGGGACTTTGTCTACCTCGGCTCCGCTATTAAATCTGACAACAACATCTCGTCAGTAATTAAACGAAGAATTACTCTTGCCAACCGCTGTTTCTTCGGGCTAAGAAGGCAATTTAGTAGTAAAGCCCTCACTCGAACTACTAAGCAGATCCTATATAAGACCCTGATCATCCCAGTCCTGCTCTACGGCGCTGAAGCATGGACCGTATCAAAAGCGGATGAAGAAATCCTTGGTAGATTCGAGAGGAAAATTCTTCGAAAAATCTTCGGTCCCGTTTGCGTTGAAGGGCTATGGAGACGAAGATTCAACCAAGAACTATACGAGCTGTACAGCGACATGCCCCTGGTCAAAAAAACTCCGCATTGGACGTTTAAGATGGCTAGGACATGTAGAACGAATGGACACCAATACTCCGGCTCGCAGAGTCTTCGATTCCCAGCCAGACGTCGGACGCAGTAGAGGAAGACCTCGCCTTAAGTGGCACGCACAAGTGGAAACCGACCTCAACCAACTTGGAGTGCGCAACTGGAGGCAGTTAGCTAAAGACCGGGCTAATTGGAGAGGCATGTTGGTTGAGGCCCAGGTTCATTCCGGACTTTAGCGCCACTTAAGTAAGTAAGACCTAAAATCGGTCCACATACATTTTACAAATAAAAATGTTCAGCACATACCAGTATTCATAAATGATAAAGAAGTAGATTACGCAAACACAGTCAAATATCTAGGCATGACACTAGACGCAAAACCGCGCTGGAAAGCACATGTAAAGAAAAAAAGAGAAGAACTAAATATGCGCTACAGTAAAATGTATTGGCTTATAGGGAAATACTCTTGTTTGTCAAATTACAATAAATTACTGCTTTTAAGCAAATTCTAAAACCAGTATGAACCTACGGGCTCCAGCTGTGGGCATGCACATGCAAAACAAATTTACAGAAAATTCAAACATTTCAAAACAAAGTTCTACGGAATATACTCGTAGTAAATGCACCATGGTACATAAGAAACGCTGATCTGCATAGAGATCTAGAAATAGAAATGATTGAAGATGAAGTCAAAAAAGTAGCTAATAGACATAAGGTTAGGCTTCTCAATCACGTCAGCTCAGAAATGAAGGAACTATTAAATACTAGCATTATGACTAGGAGGTTAAGAAGAATAAAACCCTTTGAACTTGCTACATAGTCCGAAAAATAAAACAAAAACATAGGGACGGGCTACAGTCCGCTTGGGCGAACTGTTGGATACCCTATTCTTATTCCTATCCCTCATAAGTTAGCGTGACAAAAGTCTAAGTATGGTTGAATTGTTAAGAACGCTTTACATATTTTGTTATATAACATTTAAAGGATTTTATCAAAAAAAACGCTCCATAGCTCAAAATTGGGTGTTTCAATAAAATTGTTTTATTTAATTGTGGGCGTGCCAGTAGGCGGATTTAAAAAAAATTAACACATGAGCATAAAGGGCCCCTAGAGAGTATATATTATAAATTTCAGCTCCCTAGCTCAAACTTTGGATTTTCAAAAAAATTGTTTTATTTATTTGTGGGCGTGTCAGTGGGCGGATTTTAAAAATATTTATACATGAGCTTAAAGGGCCCCTAGAGAGTATATATTAAAAATTTCAGCTCCCTAGCTCAAATTTTGGTTTTACAATAAAATTGTTTTATTTATTTGTGGGCGTGTCAGTGGGCGGATTTTGAAAAAATTTATCCCGAGCAGTTTTAGGAGTCATAGATCATATATAAAAAATTTCAGCTTCCTAGCTCAAAATTCGATTTTTTCCAAAATTTTGTTTTTTTGAGTTTGTGGGCGTGTCTGTGGGCGGATTTCAAAAATTCGTAAAGTTGATTATTTCGGGACCCTAGAGAGTATATGGTTAAAATTTCAGCTCTCTAGGTCCAGTTTAAAGGCCTAATTTTTGCCGACGGACGGACGGACGGACGGACATGGCTAGATCGACATTACTATCGATGCTGATCATAAATATAGTAACTTTTAGGGGTCTACGGGCAATATTAAGGTATGTTACAAACTATGCGTCAAAATTAATATACCCCTAGAATAGGGTATAAACAGTATTAAATCCTCTATGGACAAAAAATTAGAATATGAATTTTAAAAATATGAAAGACAAATTGCTGATTGGTTTAACTACTAAGTGCAATAATTGGAAAGCTGGCTAATCCCCGCCCTGCGACAATGAAATACCAAGAAGTTTGTATCGCAGGGAAAACGGGAAGACGGGAGAAGGTTTTAGTCGGTAGAAATCACCACACTGTTACTGAGTACGGGCTCGGTTTCGTCTTTGAAAGATTACCTTTTTACCTCACAGCGTAAAAAAAAAAAAAAAAAAAAAAAAAAAAAAAAAAAAAATCTTAACTTAGTTTTATGTAAGTTGATTGCTGAAAAAGCCCTGTCAGCACTTGCTCCACTGTATGCAGGGCAACAAATATATGAAACCAATTTTTTAACATTTGGGAATCTATCATCTGTGTGTCAAATTTCATTTGTAAGATATCATTCCAAAATTGGTTAAGCTGATATGTCAATATTTCTTAGTGACCTATATTCCATGTCTAGATCACTTAGCTCAAATGGAGTAAATAAATGAGGAAAATGCTTGCAAAGCGGAATTAGCGAAGAAATACTCTTAGTTTTCAAAGTTATTGGATTAATAGATTCGGGGAGCTTAAAGACTTGGCCGTCATCATAAAAATTGAATCGCTTCAAAATTTCTTCACGAGCTGTTATCAAAAAATTCCTGCATTTTTCTTTAAACAAATGCATTTCATATTCCTTGATTTCAGATCGTTTTGATATAAGCATCTCATTTAAAAAAGGGCCTAAGTAAAGATCTTCAATCGGTTAAAAATTACTTTCATCCATCAAATTAACTTCAAAAATATTAGCAAGATTTTCAATATATGGTTTTGACATAAAACAGTCTACAAGTGTTCTGAGCGTTAGCTCAATTTTTGCATAGAGCAGATGTATGCTTACATCTTCCGACTGCATTTGCAAATTAAGTTTATTAAAAAGCGGCAAAAAGAAATTCAAGAACTCCAAGTAAAGGATGGAAGTTGGTTTCTCTAAAAGACGGTACTCGTATATCTTCTCGCGTTGTTTTTTATTCACGGTATCTTCCAAAAAGGTTCCAGTAAAATAGAGTATTAACGCCTGAAATTGCTCCACCATTCTTTTTACCGAGGCGTGCAATGACAACCACCATATTTCATATTTTCATATTTATTTATTCATAAGTAACAACATTTATGATAGACTTCCAAAATCTTTCAAGTTATAAATGTGAATTTTGTAAAAAAGCCTTTCGATTATTATACTTCATATTATCTGAAAATACGTGTATTGTTTTATATTAAAAAAAGAAAAGAAAAAAAGTATGACTAAGGTAAACTAAATATAAACAATGTATACACAAATTTTTTTTTCGGTTAATGTTACAAAAATCTTGAAACTCCTTCAACAAATGTTGCCGCTTTGCACTACAATAGAAGTGAGAATAAATTTCGCGACATAAAATTTCAACATCATCTGGAAGATTCTTACAAGCACTACTAGCATTTTTTTTTTTTTATAATTTGCGTGCGCTAAAGAGATTTCTTTTTTTTCTGTAGTGACACAATACCCTTATAATGGTAAAACCACAGCGCAGGCATTTTGTTTTTTGCTGCAAGTAGCTCCCAGCAAATGATGCATTGCCTATTTGTGGGTGCTACTTACTGAAAGAATAGAAGGATAGGACAGTAATTTAGTGCGATGGGATTTTTTTCTCCACAGGTGGCGCCTAAATTGCTTTAGGGAGATCTGTTTTTGTTGTGTGTATTGAATTTATAAAAATCATGGCCCTGGTCGGGATTCGAACGCACGACCTGCCAATCACTTAGTGAATACACTACCATCGCACCATTGCCACCTGCAATGTGGAATGTGTGGCAGATACATCTCATTGAAAATAAATGAGGAATTTTGTCTTTTAAAAGATTTGAAACAGAGTTGTATTTGCCAATCATTACACTGGCACCATCTGATGCAAAAGCAAACAAATTTTTTTCAAATGGTATATCAAAACGATTTAATGAGCTGGTTAATTGTAAAAATAGTTTTTGAGCATTCGCTTCGGGAACTTCAATTAAGGATAAAAAGTCCTCTCTTACTTTCATGTCATCATACTTTTTGTCGAATCTACCATAGTAGATTCATCAATTATCACTGAAAACATTTGATTTTTTAAAATAGAAAGAAGTTTCTCAAAGCTAAATATACAAGTCACATTTTTGATTATTGCGGTTGCCTTTGTCCTGTTGAGGCTCATATTTTTAACAATGACTAAATCAGGTACTGCCGATTTAAGCACTCCCGTAAGATGATCCATCATAGAAAGAGCTATGTTGTGCTCTGCGGCAAATGCACACAGCCTTAACTTCAACGTTTTTGTCTTTTGCTCGGCTGGAATGATAACAAAATTCGACATTTTGGGTTGACGTCTTTCATATAGCGCAGTCATGTTATTTTGATGTTTTTGTGTCTGGCTGTGGTTTCTTGCTAAAGCAGATGTAGATGCTGACTGAGTTCGCAGAACCATGGTTTGAAATAAGGCAATAATTCCCATTCTTTTCTGTATCGGGGAAATTGCAAAATCTTCTTATTTGTATGTTTTTTTTTTGTTTTCGATCTTTTTCCTCTTCTGTGTCCGTGTCAGCTTCCACAGATGAGAAAGTAGACGTATTATTTTGTTTTTCTTTTTGCCTTTTCCCTGAAATGCCGACAAATATATGTAATGATACGCATACAACATTAAAATCCATGTAGACTTACCCATTTCGCATGCCAAAGAAAAAGAATCACTTAATTTAGAAAAATATCAAATATGAGACTCCAAAGCCAAACTCTAATCACAAATCTGTCAAAGGCTTTTTTATTGAATTTATTATGATGTGTCTGGTTTCTGAACGTTGTAGAAAGAAGTTTGGGTATTGAAACGTGAACGTTTTTGGGGTGACTATTTTTCCCGTTTTCTGGGTTGGTTTTCCCTTTTTCCCTTAAGGGTCAAAAAATCCCGAAAAACGGGAAAAATCTCTCATTATGGCATCCCTTGAGTGGATGAAAATTTGTGTGTGTGTGCGACACAAATCTGTTTCTCTCTCTGTACCTTTTGTGCCGTGTGCTTTTTCTTTCTTTTTTTTATGCACCTTTCGTAGTTTGTGTTGTTTTTCTTGTGGCGCATGGAATTGAGAAAGATAGGGTATGAAATGTAATTGAGATTGAGAGAGAGTCACACTGAGAAAATATCCATATAATAAGAAGGGACTCTCGACGTTTTCTTTATCAGCAAGTATTTTGTTTTAAATTTGAGAAGTGGCAGACTGGCGAAGCAAGGCGAGCATGGGTAAGCTAGTTTCTTTATAAACTTAATTATTCATAATATTCTGTTACTAATAACGACCGGTAAAAGGATTAAATATGTATATTAAAATTTCACTATAAATGCCACACGAATAGAATCTTGATTTTTTTTATTTTTCGATAAAGTGGGTTCATTAAGTTGTGCAGGTTGTTTAGATCGAATGAAATAGTTTCTCCACACGCGTTACGAATACTTAACCACCTTGTCGCCCACCAGTCCTTGTTTCCTTATTCATACGATAGCATTTTTTTGTTACTCGGGAGTCTGGATACGAACCTATTTTAATAATGTAATCTGCTTGCGATTTGAGAGTGCTTGTAAAAAGCATTGGAAGGCCCGTTTCCAAATAGACTGTGTAGTTCAGGTGTTCAGTTTTACTCCTAAATATTTGAGTTCCTTCACAATCTCTAATCGGCTTCCATTGTTACACCATCTATTTCCACTTTGTACTTGAGGTGAACGGGAAAAGACCATAATTTTAAATTGTTCAGTGATTATGGTTAGTCTCCATTTTTTGCAGTAGTCTAGGCTAGTCGATTTATCATCAGTTGCCGATTTTCAGGAGATTCAGAGAGTAGAACAAGATCATTGGCATATGACAGGACATTGACCACGGTATTAGCAATTCGTATTCCACCAGGCAATTTTTTTTCTATGTCGTTTAAAAATAGAGAGAATAATAAGGCACTAAGAGGACATCCTTTGCTTTACACCAGTCTGTGTTTTAAACCATTCCGAGAAATCCTTTCTATCCCAGACTGCTGCACTTGTTTCGGCATACATTTTTTTAATGACTTTAAGAAATTTTGTAGAGATAAACAACTGTGACGGTGTAGAGGCCAGTGTGTTGACTTGTGACCCGAGCGGTAGAGGTTCAATCCCCATGGGGAGCTAAAACATACGCCACTCATCAATGGAGACAAACGAATGACACCTCTGAATGTTTACCATGTCCGATCTGATGACTAGACTATCAGCTCCATATGCCCCATCTTCAAAAAAGGTGATCCTATGTCTTGCAAGAACTATCGAGGCATACCCCTGATTAATGTCGCATATGAGATCCTTTCCAACGTCTGAAGGCGTTTTGCAACACACTAATCGGCACGTATCAGTGTCCATTGCGGCAAATCCTGGAAAAGCCCAATAAATTTCAAGTCGTGACCCACCACCTTTTCATCGACTTTAAAGCCGCATATGAAAGCATTCATCGTCAGGAGCTCTACGTGGTGATGTCCGAATTCGGGATCCCGGCAAAAATGATCTAGTCGTGTCTCGTGATACTTGAAAACACGCGGTGTAATGTGCAGTTTGGAAGCATCTTCCGAATTATTCCAAACATAAACCAGATTTTACATGCTATCAACAAACAAACAAACATCTGTCCACCGCCTAGGACAAAACGTCACTGTTGATAGTAATAACTTTGAGGTAATCAAGGAGTTCATCTACCTAGGAGTAAACATCAACTCCACGAATGACACCTTAGTGGAGATCCGGCGGAGAATTACCTTAGGAAACCGCTGCAACTTCGGTTTAGCGAAACAAACATATGAGCTATACCGAGATGTGGACGTAGTCCAAAAAGCTAAATCACTTCGACTATATTGGCTCGGCCACTTAGCGACTAGAAAATAATGCTCCAGCCAAGAGGATCTTCGACTTCCAGCCCCCTGGTTCGAGAAAAAAAGGGAAGCCCGAACATCGGTTTTATAGACCAATCCATCACGGATGCAAGAGCGCTTGGTCTGGAAAATTGGATTTTTTTTATTAATTTGCGTGAACTAAAGGGATTTTTTATTTTTCTGTAATTGATACAGTACCTTTATTGTGTTGCCACAGCGCAGGCATTTTCGTTGCTGCAAGCAGCCCCAGCAGCAGTAAGCAGCACCCAAAAACAGGCAATGAAATGATTCATTGCCTGTTTTTGGGTGCTGCTTACTACTGAAAGAATAGGAGGATAGAAAAGAAGTTTATGGTGCGATAGGGTTTTTTTCTCCATAGTTGCTTAAGGGAGATTTGAACTGTTGTGTGTATTCAATTTTACAAAGCATGGCTCTGGTAGGGATTCGAACACACGACCTGCCAATCACTTTGCGAATACACCACCATCCCACCATTGCTCGGCTTCGCAGAGGATGGAAGGCTGCAGTGCCTCAGGCAGAGACTCTTCACGGGTCGGGAGTCCGATAAGTAAGTAGTATGAGCATAAATAAGCAAATGAAATCATTCACAAGATTACTATTCACAATTGTCAAACAAAACGGTAGCAGTGCCTTCTTTAAGGGCACTTTCTCCATCGTTCTCAGGGGTCCTGGAGGCGCCTTCGTACTTGTCCTGTATGATGACATCAAGAAGGTCTTGTAAATTATTGTAGCAACTACAAAAGAAGAAAAAAACTAAATTTAAAACATAAAAACCGTAAAATATTCTTCGTAAATAGCTCCATTGGTATCATCTTCATCACTCATCGAATTATGGCATCAACAACTTCTACAGTCCCTAACAAAAATTACCTGCAATTTCTTTAAGCAACTCGGTAGAGTTCCATTACTCAGTAATATCTCAAACCAAGTGCTCCAATTCATCTGAAAGAGCGTTCCTTTCTCTTCCATGGCAACCTGTTGCCACAATTTTACATGACCATAATCAAGTTGTAAAAAGCAAATTTAAATCTCGTTTGCAATCTGCTTCATAAATATCTTGATAACTAGCTTACTTTGCTCTTGGCTATTTCTCGAGACTCTATCTACCCTGGCCACCTTTCCACTTGCTTGTCTCTGCAATCTTTGCCTCACAAAAAAAAAACAAACATGGAAAATGCCAATTTAATCATCCTTTCTCGTAAAAAATCACAAAAGTCAACATTCACCCAACTATACCTACCCCACACACACAGCACCCCTAACTTCCCACATACGCAAAAAAAAAAAGCAAGGCAAACAAAATGCAAAATACAATTTGTTTCTCTTCCGGGGTGAGGAGAGAAAATCGATTCCATTCAACAAGAAGTTGTTACGATTTCCCATTTGAATCATTGATTTTGACAGAACTAGCGAACTAGCATCGTCATGGTATTTCCCCTCTCAATAAATTGATCTACTTTTGTTTTCCTCATCCCACCATCTAACCTACACACCACAATGCAATCTCCTTTCTGATGCGTTCTTCATCCGGCAATAGTCCTTGTGTAGGGGTTTTATTTTTGGAAATAAATGATTGTACGTAATTGTGGAACATCCTGGCAAATATCGTCGTTTTCATACCTCCAGCTCTCCTGGTCAATGGGCTGCGAAATAAATTCTTTGAAAATTAAAAATAATTTTTCAAAAAAATATACATGCCATCCGTAGCAACAGGATACCATATATTTCGCCGAAGGAATAACGTGTTGCAATAAACAAAGTCTATAATACGATGCGGCAACTATTAATATTTGCGTTGGAAAGGCGAGCACTTTGCTCATAATTCCGGCAAGAAGGAAAAATGTTTTTTCTCGCCGCACACAGTGTTGGAAGGAGTACGTTCGCGGTTCTTTGCTGCACACGAAATCATTATTTTTAGTCAAAAAAAAATATCCGAATACTCGCATCGTACGGAAAAATAAACACTCAGAGCAAACCGATTTACGGGAAAACTCAATTCGATGATGCTTTCAATTTCGAAACATTTTGCGTGACGCCTCATCTATGGCCCTTTGCGTTGTTTGAACACATCAACACATCGATAAAAGTACACTTTGTTTTAATTCGTAGCGAACGATTGAGAGAATGTGTGTCGATTTCGATTTGAAAATTCGAAAAGGGAAGTGCGGCGAAAGGCGATTGGAGACTGGAGTGTTGACGCTTTAGAAACATGTTCGTTTATTGTTGAATGAAACTTGGTGAATGAATTCTGAATAGGGGCTGCTTGAGTCTTTGATTTAATTTACGTTTATCGGAAACTTTTCTTGACATCCGGTTGAAGCAGTGCGGCAGCTTTCAAATCAAGGAGGTGAGGATGATAAATGAGCTGAAAAGGTTTCTCCAGTTTGCCATTTATATCTGAACTGGGAAGGATTTCTTTGAAAATGAAATAAATGTCCTTAATTAAAAAGGAGGTTTTCTTCGGAGTCATTTGTGTTAATATGGCGACAGCTTTAGGTTTATTTGACAGCTTACAGGCAGTCTTGAGGAAGATTAAAATTCATCGATTCGTCATAGTGCGCAAGGACTTGGCGTGGACTTTGTGGAGGAATCTTGACTAACACGCTTACAACATAGAGGATCGGTTTAGGAAAGCGTATGTGGCACTATATACATGCAGACGAACGTTCGGCAATACATGGGGATTCAAACCATATGTGGTACGGTACACTGGTTGGACACAACGGGTGTGAGGCCCATTCTTACATATGGCGCAGCGGTATGGTGGAAGGCTACCGAAAAGAAGTGTTATCTCGCAAGCCTCACCAAAATCCAAAGGACAGCCTGCATCGGGATAACGGGGTCCTTAAGAACTACACCCACTGCAGCTATGCAGGTTCTACTTCATCTCACACCCCTGGATATCTACGGTAGCAGCAAGGCGGTTAAAACGTTGGAACTGTGGTCTTTTAAATCTTACGGACATGCTGTGTGGAGACACGATGGAGTGCATCGAACAAGAAAGTAGCCACTGACTACTTACCCCACAGCCTCGTCGTCTTCAAAACGAGATTCGATATCAGAATCCCCGAAAGAAGCGATTGGAGTAATAAAATAGTCACGAAAGAAGATATCCTTAGTTGTTACTTATCAGACAGACTCTTTCGTGTAAAACACGGAAATGATTACTCTGAATTTAAAGAAATCGCGGCAGGAGTTCTCCAAGGAAGCGTTCTTGGACCGATCCTATTTCTAATATACACTAGTGATATTCCTCAAGAAGAAGGTACAACAGTAGCCACATTTGCAGACGATACAGCTATATTAGCGGTCAGTAATACCGTTGAATCAGCAACTAATAAACTCCAACGTTCTATTGACAAAACTTGTGATTGGACAAAGACTTGGCGTATTGCTCTCAACGAGGCCAAGTCAACGCACGTGAATTTTACTTATAAAAATGTAGACAACTTACCCATTTTCATTGATTCGGTACGAATTCCGTACGCAAACGAGGCAAAATATTTGGGAATGACACTCGATGCGAAATTAAAATGGAAACCGCACGTCAAGCAGAAACGCCGCGAAGAGCTCGCCATTCGATGTAAACAAATGCACTGGCTGCTTGGTAGATTTTCCCAACTCAGCATGCAGAACAAGCTGCTTTTATACAAGCAAGTACTAAAACCGGTTTGGACATACGGTATACAACTTTGGGGTTGTACCAAATCCAGTAATATCAAAATTTTACCAACTTTTCAAAACAAAGTGCTAAGAAAAATAGTAAATGCACCATGGTTTATCAGAAACCATGATATCCACAGAGACCTAAGTATGGCTCCCGTCGAAGATGAAATAAAACATTTTGCCCTCAAACAACAGACACGCCTTCACGGTCATTGCAATAACACCATGCTACAAATTCGAGACGATACTAACCTAGTGCGCCGATTACAAAGGATACGCAAATTATAAAAAAAAAAAAAAAAAAAAAAAAAAAAAAAAACATTTGAATTAGCGCAATAAGATGTAACCGCGTGCTTATGGCGGTATTAGCAGGTGCCTCCACTGGGAAGCTGCCTGCCAAACGCGTATTTAACAGTTTAAATAAAACTACTGGATAGGAATAACCTAGTTGTAGTATGAAGGTTTCGAAGGGAGGTGGTTTTTGTTTTCTTATCTTAAGTGAGAAAGAGTCGCATGTACGATTTTTCACCTACCCCTATTATTCGTCCGAGCCTAGTTCTGGTTCCAAGTCTCGTGCTTTCACCCAGGATAGGTAATTCTCAGCTTGCTGAGAATAACGTTAATATTACTATGGCTTGGGAGTAATATTAGAAACTCTATACGAAAAAAAAAAAAAAAAATAGCTATCTACACCTACGGATCCAAGATGGACGTGGGTACAGGTGCAGGCATCTTCCTGAGCGAATCATTTAGACTCAGCAATGAATGCAGTATGTTCCAGGCAGAGACAGCTGCGATCACTCAAGCGGCCAAGGAGGTGAAGACAAAATAGCCGACAAACACATCACCATTTACTCTGACAGCCAAGTGGCTATAAGAGCTATTAAGTCAGTAGGGGAGAAGTGGCATGAAAGATCCAGGTTTTGAAAGAGCCACCTCTTGTATTTCCTAAGTCAAAGCAGTCAATTTTTTAAAATAATTTTTGTTTCATAGCAACGCTTAGTAGCTGTCATTTACCGAAGTTTGTCAGTTATTTTCAAATGCGCGAAGAAGCAGAGCATCTTTTATTGTTTTTGTGCAAGAAATTTTTTTTTTGTGGAAGTTCAAATTTTTTTTGTATTTTTCTGTGTAAACTGTGTATGCAAGGCGTAAGTTTCTATTGCTTTCCCATATATTTAACCTCGTGTCCACGGAAACAATTTGCTTTAAATCTTTTCGTGGAATAAAATAATTTGAAGTTTTTATTGAAACAGGATGTGTTTTGAAAGAGCCGGCCTGAGGTGTGATGTAAAAGCCGGCTCTTTCATCACTTTTTGAACTAGCTCTTTGAAAACATCTTTTTGTGGGCTTGGTCTTATTAGCTAGTTTTTAGAATTATAGTTTAATTTACATATTCAGGATGGATTCAAATAAAGATGTGAATAAGAAAAGACGTGAAAGGCTGGCAAGGAAACTTCTAGAAGAAGCTGTGCAAGAAGTTGTGGAAAAAGGACAGAGCATAAAAAAAAAACAGCGTTTTCCTTAAATATTTCAAGAGCATATTTGGCGAAAATAGTTCACAAATTTAAGATGTCTGGTGAGCAATCCTATTCTCATACTCCCAATATAGGTAATAAGCGTGTTTTCACTACATGCCAAAAAAAAGCTGTTGACAGACTACTTAAAAACAGCATCTAACATGTCATGGACTAACACGACAATAGACTCGAAAATTAGCTTTTGAACGTGCACAAGCTAATTCCGTTTGTCCGGAAAAATGGAAAGAACAAAAATAAGCCAGTATAGATTGGTTAAGAGTCTTTCGCGAAGGCAGGTCCCAGAAAGTAAACAAAGCCCAACAGTTGTAAAAGGTCTTATGCTGTGATCACAGACACACCTGAAAAAGAAGAATCGGAACTAAGGGATTAGGGATAACCCAAGACAAGTTGACGCAAATGCAGAAAAAAATGGTAACAACTGTGTAGTATGCAATGGTAGCTACACCAAAAGCAAGCAGAATTGGTACAAATGCAAAGTATATGATGGATGGGCTCATGAATCATGCGGAACCAAGGGAATTCGAAATTATTATTGCAATAAATGTTTCTAATGTTCTATTTAACCCAAAAACTTTACTCGGCTCTTTCATAACGACGGCTGGCTCTTTCATTGCCTCATGGTTTTGAAAGAGCTGCTTTTTATCTTTTTTTTAAAATGGAATATTTTTGGATTTTACTTGTGTTATTAACTCTTTTTTTTAAGTTACTTATTAAATAATAAATGAACTAAATCCTAATGAAGTTTTTAATTTAACAAAGTACATAAGTGGTACTACTTTTTAGCAATTTATTTCTGAAACTGGCTCTTTGATGCCACCTTTCCCTAGTAATCAAGTCAAGGGCGGTGTTGAAAGGCAAAAATACCTAAACGAGATATCAACTGCCAATACGGTAAACCTCTGCTGGGTACCAGGGCACAATGACAAAGCGGACGAACTAGAAAGGAAGCGGCCGGAGATGAATGAATCTCTGGCCCTAAAATCCATAAGAAACCCGCTAAGCACATTAACCCGAGTCATTTAGGAAATGTACTGATTCTGAACATGTACACGTACATAGGGAACAACGTCATATCTGACTACATGTCTCCTTACCTAGATTTTGAAAATATATTCTCTTGTTGTATTTCCGAGTAATGAGGAATGGAACGCAAACGTACCCATGAACAGGAAATCGATATCCATCTTTACAGACGGATCAAAGATGAACTGTGGAACGGGCGCTGGACTATTCTCAGAGGGACTAAACATTAACAGATCAATTAGATTATCTGATCACTTTAATGTATTCCAAGCAGGATCCTAGCAATTACTGAAGTTGCAAGCATGGTATCAATGATTGTGATACCACATAGTGATATTACCATTTTTATTGATAGCCAGGCGGCCATTAAAGCTGTGTCAGCAACCGAAATAAAGCCTCTGCTTGTTCACCGTTGCCGCGAGGAGCTTAGACCTCTTGGGCAGGTTAGGTTAGGTTTAGGTGGCTGTCGACAGAAGCCGACACACTTAGACCAAATTAGGTCCAGTGTGATACCACGTATGTAATTATCTACCTCAACTCTATAGATGGGACTGGCCAACGAAACGCGGTTGTTCTCAAACGGTCCCCCATCTACGTACTAACCGCGCCCAACGTCGTTTAATTGCGGTGATCTGACGAGAACCGATTAACTCGACGTGGTATGGTCGTTAGTTAAGCTCTTGGGCAACTCAGGACGAGTCTCTGCTGGGTCCCTGGACACGAGGACATATCCGGTAACGAGCGTGTGGCCAAAATATGATAAGGGTCGAACCAACAGACTTTTACTTTAAGTTGATTGGTACTCTTACTGGCCACAATCTGCTAATTAACCACACAATGAAACTGAATCTCAAGGATGACGACATCTGTAGAGGCTACGGTGATGAGGAAACCCATGAGGATACATCTCACTTCCTCTGTCACTGTCCAATCCTGTGTCACCTGAGGAACAGAACACTTGGAAGATACTTCTTCCAAGAAATTCAAGAACTTTCAGATGTCTCATTCTCGTATCTTTACAGGTTTATAAGGACATCCAAATGGCTGGACAACCTGGAGTAGGAAGAAAAACAAGGACGAAAGACCAAGGCCAGAACAGCGAGGCCGACACTCCGAAAAGGGTATCACAATGGGATCACATGGACCTAAGTGTGGTGTAACAGATTCGCTCTGTTCCATCAGCCCGGAAACCTAACCTAACCTAAGCACATTAATGCTAAGTATCTACACCGAATCCATGAGTAGAGCAAACTTACGTTGAATCAACCTTGATAAATGCAGACACACAAGGGAGCTCTGGCCAGCGGTTAACCAAATGAAATCTAAAACCATGATCGAGTTTCACTTCAAAGATATTCGAAAACTGACGGGGACACTGTGTGGGCCTAGACGCTTCCTCGCCTAAACGGCACACCCCTACCCCTCTCAAACAGTGCCAGGTATTTAGGAGTTATCCTAGATCCTAAACTCAACTGGAAAATAAACATAGAACAACGGGTAAAGAAGGCATGTATAGCCTTTTATGCCTGCAGCAGAACCTTCGGAAAAAAGTGGGGCCTGCAACCAAAATTGACCCTGTGGATGTACACAGCCGTGGTACGACCAATCCTCACGTATGGGTCAATAGTATGGTGGCCGGCTCTAAAGAAAAAGTACAATATTACCAAACTTAATAAGGTACAAAGAACGGCATGCATAGGAACAACGGGAGCTCTACGGTCAACACCGTCAGACGGACTCACAGTCTTACTGCATCTTTTACCTCTTGACCTACATATAACAAACATCACAGCACACAGCGCGATCAGACTCAGAGAGTCTGGCTGCTGGACTGCAAAACCCTACGGCCACAGTAGTATTCTAGACTCTCTACCTAGAAAACTAGTTCCGCCTTCAACAGACTACATCATTCCCAGAATGTCTTTTACAAAACATTTCGTCGTTCAAATCCCTACTAGATCGGAATGGCAAAATGGAGAAGTGACAAGGGATTTCGATCAAACAATCTACACCGACGGTTCAAAAATGGACTGCGGCGTGGGTGCGGGAGTTTTTTCGGAATCCGTAAACATCGCAAAATCATACAGACTTCCGGATACTGCAAGCGTCTTCCAGGCGGAGCTACTGGCTATCCGTGAAGTCTGTCGCCAGATCAAACTTCACTCAAATATAACACCGAGGCAAAGGATCGCCATACTTATTGACAGCCAGGCTGCCATTAAAGCGATCGCTTCGGTCACTATTTCCTCTAAGTTAGTACTAGAATGCCGTAATGAGCTGGCCCTGCTCGATAAGTTCAAGGTTACCCTGATCTGGGTTCCAGGGCACAGTAACGTTTATGGAAACGAACATGCCGACGAACTGGCCAGGCAAGGCTCAGCTCTCCACTGCTCTCTGGCAGAACTAGTCCACATTCCGCTCGGAGCAGTTAAGGCAAACATCACCGCAGAATACCTTAAGAAAGCCAACCTCAGATGGAGCAGGCTGACTGCATGCGTCATATCCAGAAAAACGTGGCCAAACTACAACAAGGCAAAAACAACCGACCTTCTAGGTAGAACCCGAAAAGACATCGCAAGATTTACAGCGATCTTCACGGGACACTGGCCTATAGGTGACCATGCGGCCAAGCTGGGCATCCCATACAATACACACTGCCGCAGTTGTAAAGTGACAACTGAAAAAGAAACCCTAATTCACTTTTTATGTACCTGTCCGGCTTTAGCTAGGACCAGACTACGTACATTGGGAAGTCCTTTCTTCAATACACTTGAGGAAGTCTCCGAGAAAAGTATCAAGGAACTGATAACTTTCCTGAACTCCGCAGGTTGGATTTAGCCTCCCCCACCAATCGATAATACCCAGGTTTACGTGAGTTTGTGGTAACAAAACGGCACTCAGTGCTAACTGGGTTTGTCTTATCAAACCGCCACACCTACCTACCTACCTACCTAAAGAGCAGTGTCATCTGTAAACATGGCCACTTCGGTGTTGTGAGCAAGACGTGGAAAATCAGACATAAAAATGTTAAACAGGATGGGACCGAGTACAGAACCTTGTGGAACACCAAAAGGGATATCGTATTCGGAAGACTTAGCAATTCCAGTGTATACGACAAATTGTCTGTTTTGTAGAAAGCTCCTAACAATCTTGATAAGGTAAACAGAGAAGTTGAATAGAATTAGTTTGTAGATAAGACCTTCATGCCACACTGTGTCGAACGCCTTTTCGATATCTAGTAGTACTAAACCAGTCGAAAGTTTTGACTGTAGGTTGGCTTGAACGTGATTTTTAATTCTTCGAAATTGGTGTTGAGTAGAGTGGCCCGCTCTGAAACCGAATTGTTCCGGAGGATATACGTTTATAGCCTGAACGTGGTTTAAGAGTCGACGCTGTATAATTTTTTCGTATATCTTACTTAAAGTACTTAGTAGGCTTATTGGCCTGTAATTATTAGGGTTATCTTTTGACTTGCCAGGCTTACTAATTGGAATCACTTTGGCTATTTTCCATTTGACGGGAAAATAACAATGTTTATTACATAAGTTAAACATAAAAGCTAAATAAGTTATACCTTTTTTGGGTAAAGCTTTTAATAGGCAGTTACTTATGCCGTCGAGACCAGGGGACTTTTTTATTTTTAGTTCGCTGATTAAATCCTCAACGAGGCGGTTGTTAATAGATAGTTCTGAGTTATGATTTGGAGGGGTATTATTTAATGACCTAAGTTTATCACTTGCGAGGTTTTCAATGAACGGGTCACTCAGGTGCGCTGAAACTTTGTGATTTTTGCAAAATGTTTCAGCCAAAATAGTTGCCTTTTGTTCCTGGGTTATAAAAACATCATTTTGAGCTCGGAGGGGTGGTATGTTTGAGCTCTTTTTCTTTATTATTTTGGTGACTTTCTAAAAAGGCTTTGATCCTTTATCGAAACCAGATAACAGGTTGTAATAATACCTAACATTTATTTATGTAATCATTGCACATCATCTCGGGCCTGTACTACACTGCAACACGCCTTTATAAACAAGTAAAGTTCAACAAGTAAAGAAATTGAATTTTACTTGTTTGAATTTGAATTGGATTTCACTTGTTTAAAAAGACTTGTTATATTGTGTTGCAGGGCGCTGACAGCACAGTTGACAACATCCCGAACATCTCTCAGTCATTCTTGGCTTGCGAGTTATCCCCAACTCACCACGACATTTAGGTGTTTATAATTCCGTCAGAGGATGACATGAAAATTCCCCAGCATCACATTAGCAAAAAAATCCACTTCGAAAACATTCCTAGCTCTGGGGAAACCCAATTCGTTCGATGGAAAAGTTATTTCCCCACAACGGGACCATTACAATACTCGTATGTCAGCCAGTTCACGAAACGTCACAAGAAACACGAGCCAATTAAATTTGTTTTTTTTTGCAACTTTGTCCCTTCAAAGGCAGAAAAACTCGTACGTTATCAAGAATTAAGCGCGAATTGCGATGTGAGCATTGCATAACGCGTCGACGATACTATCACAATTTTGTTTCAAGTTCAAAGTAAACAGCCATCGCCATCGCTTCATTGGGCGTGTGTTTGTGTGTGGACTCGGCGAGAGGAGAGTTTTGTGAGTTATCTGGGATGTGCTCTAGAAACCTCGTGACATTGAACTTGCTTTTCAACAACTTAAAAGAGCAACAAAACCCCATGACACTAAGGCAGGAGGAAAAGCATATCTTGCTGGCAAAGTTTATCTGCAACGATGTACATAGTACGTCTTGTTGTCGCAGGAGCATGAGAAAAACGACGTAATGAACCGAAGATTGCAAACGAGTAAGTAAATCCAAAGAACTAAAGCTTTGGCAACTTTGTGTACAAGGTTCAAGTTTAACGACACCGATGGTGGTGGTAATGTTTACTTATATGTACGTCAAATCGGATGTGCTCTGCCTCCCTCACCTTCACCTGTGCCATGGAGATCTATTTGACACTTGAATGATGCTGATGTAGGTGAAATCCATCGATGGTGTGTTGGGAATCGCTTTTGAAATTTATTTTTGCAGTTGGTATTGTCGAATTCCACCTGCGGATGAAATACAGACGAGTCTCACTGGATTGATGGAATGTTTACGATAAAGATTTGATACTCGAAACAATGTTTAGGCACTGACAGATGAGTTGTAATTAATTCGAAAAATGTCTGCGAAAAAAAAAAACAAATACAAAACAAGAACTTCCACTGGGAAGTTAATAACAAAAAAACAAACAATGAATTCTTGAATTCCAAAAAGGAATTTCCTCTTTTACTTTGCAGATGGATGGTGTCGTCTGGTGGTTAACTTTTCGCTGCGAGATATTTATTTGGAAAGGAAATACTGGCAATTCGATGAGACGTAGATTTTGCCATCTCGCAGTGTTTATTTCGAAAATGTTCTAATGAATTTTTCTATTTTCTATTCCTCTGACCTGCTTCATTAGTGGATGCATGAAATAAAATTGGTGGACTAGCAGAGATGCAGTGAAGTGGGAGGGTTATGAACCTTCTGATTGTAGGACTCTTTTGTCTCGAAAATTTCTAGCGAAACCCACGGGTGTGTTGGGTGTGTTAGGTAAGGTTAGATTGCATAAGGGTATGAACAACTGATACAATACTGGTCTTAAAAATGAGCGATCCCTGGAGAACCAATTGGTCCAAAAAATCAAACGGAATAAAGGATCTGTAGTGATCACTCCGGCAGTTCACACAAACACATTAATTGGTAACCCCGACGCAGCACGAGTAGAATTTCAGCATATGGTCGATTTAGGTATCTGTAGGCTATCGTTGTCTCCCGTTTGCTCTTCACTTCCCATGGAAGAGAAGAAGAAGAAGTTAGTGAAGACTGGAGACCATGTGGGGATTTTAGAAGACTAAATGCTGTTACAATACCGGATAGATATCCAATCCCGCACATCTACGATTTTTCGATGCGGTCAAATGGCCGCAAGGTATTCTCGAGAGTTGATCAGGTGAAGGCTTATCATTAAAAACCAGTCGCTGCCGAAGACGTGTACAAGACTGCGATCACTACTCCATTCGGCTTATACGACTTTGTCAGGATGGCCTTTGGTCTGCGAAATGCAAGTCAGACAATTCAGAGGTTCATTAACGCGATAGTCCAAGACTTGGACTTTGTGTTTGCGTACATAGATGACCTCCTTATAGCTAGCAAGAGTGAACAACAACATTGTGAGCACTTGAAAGGTGACGTGAAATAAAGCCAAACGAAATAAGGCCAAATTCAAAATTCGGCAACGAAATAGAGCCAATTTGGCTTTATTTCGTCATGCAAAACGAAATAATACCAAGAAACTAATGGAAATAAGATCAAACCACTCCGTTGTGCACAAATGTGCAACTACTCGTATTATCGATTTGTTTGCTTACAATTATGTTATCAGACTTAACGGTAAATCCATTTTGTTGTTTTTGTCTCCAGTTGTGTTTTATATGTTAAATGTGATATCTAGTTAAATCAAACAAATATTTTATTTTATTTAATATCTTTTTTGTATATTTTAATTTGTAATTGTCACAACTTTTTATTTTTATTTTATTCTAACGCGACGCGTTTCGAAGCGGTAGCTTCATCATCGGTAAAACCATTAGCCCACTCGTTTTTCCCGTTTTTTGTGATTTCTGCGATCAGTATTTCTTCATTAGTTCGCGGTTTGTTCTAATGAGTGGTCGAAGTTTAAAAAAATAATACTTGAAATGAGTGAAAAAAAAAATTGTGTTTTTGAGTTTGAATCTTGCGAAGGATTTAGAAAGGGAAGTAATTTAATCTATGTTCCCCAACTAAGCCAGTTATATAGATTTAAATCGAATGCTGGTGGAATAAAAAGATATGTTTGCTACCAGAAAACATGCAATGCGAGTTTAGTAATTGACTTTGAAGGTTCTAAATATTGCTGCATACCTAGAAATATTTCTCATTTCCATTCTACTCAAGAAAACATTAGACAAAATTTAAGCTTAGCAAATTCGATAAAAAGAAAGTGTGCTGATGTGAATTTAACAAGGAATGGTGTGTGAGAAGTTTTTAATGAAGAATGTGCGAAGGATCAGGAAAGTGCACTGCAGCTGCAATTCGGTAAAATGCAAAGACAATTGATTAACATTCGAAATAGTGACTTTTCGAAATGTCCTAAAAACAGCAAAGATATCATTGAGATTTTCAAGCAAGAAAATGTACTCGAAAAATTTGGGAATTCTACGAGTGGCGTTCAATATATTCTCGGTATCGGGGTGAAGCTGTGGTTTTATATACGAGGGCGGGTCAATAAGTCCGTGACTTTTGGAATAAAACACAGATTTTTTGATAAAAAAATAATTTTATTTTTCAACGTAGTCTCCCTTGAGCTCTATAAACTTTGTCCAACGCTTCTCCAATTTTGTTATCCCTTCCAAAAAAAATGATTTGTCGAGGTCCTCAAAATAGGCCTTTATTTGCGAGATGACTTCATCATTGGAGTCAAATCTTTTTCCACCAAGCCATTTCTTCAGGTTTGGGAACAAGAAGTAGTCGCTCGGAGCCAAATCTGGAGAATAGGGTGGATGAGGGAGCAATTCATAGCCCAATTCATGGTTTTTTGCCATGGCAACTGCACATGTGTGCACCCTTGCATTGTCTTGGTGGAAAAGAACTTCTTTCTTGGCCAAATGAGGTCGGTTTTTTTTCAAATCGTCATTGAATCGGTCCAATAAGTTGGCATAATATTCCCCATTGATTGTTCTTCCCTTTTGAAGGTAGTCAATGTGGATTATCCCGCGTGCATCCCAAAAAACAGTCGCCATAACTTTATTGGCTGACAAACCCACCTTGGCCTTCTTTGGCACCGATTCACCCTTAGAAACCCACTGTTTTGACTGTTGTTTGGTCTCTGGTGTGTTGTGATGGATCCATGTTTCGTCCACGGTTACAAAACGGCGCAAAAACTCCTCCATATTGCGATTAAACAACGCCAAACCTTCCTGTGAAGTTGTTACACGATTGCGTTTGTGGTCGACTGTGAGCAAACGCGGCACCCATCTTGCGGAAAGCTTTCTCATGCCCAAGTGATCATTCAAAATTGAAACCACTGAGCCATGCGAGATCCCTACGGCTTCCACAATCTCTCGCACTTTCAATCTTCGGTCGGCCAACACCATATCGTGAATTTTTTCGATTGTTTCGGGTGTAGAGACCTCAACTGGGCGTCCAGGACGTTCGGCATCTTCACTGCTTGTACGGCCACAACGAAATTCAGTAAACCACTTTTTTACCATTGAAATCGATGGTGCAGAGTCCCCATAGTATTTTTCAAGCTTAGCCTTGGTCTCGGTAATGGTTTTTTTTCGCAAGAAATAATGCTTAATAAGCACACGAAATTCACTTTTTTCCATTTTCTCCTCAAATTAGTGAGTAGTCTGATAAAAATAGCTGTCAAACACAAACTAACTGACGCAGCAAGTTTAAATTTTGACAGGAGTCAACTGACAGATGCCTGTTGACAGGAGCAGTGTTGCCGTTTCAGTAAAGAGGTCAGAAATTCAAAAAGTCACGGACTTATTGACCCGCCCTCGTATAAGTTGACTTATTAATCAAGTAATACTATTATTTTAGTGCTTTCATGTAAATTTTCATATAAATGTGATTATTAATTCGCGTTTTATCTCTAGTTAAACCGAATCATAATGGCAACTGAGACGATGATGGTGAAAATTGAGCATCGCGCTGTAATTAAATTTCTCACTAAGCAAGGAAAAAGTCAAAAAACTATTCATGAAGAGATGGTGGCTGTTTACCAGGGTTCCGCACCTTCATTATCAACTGTGCAAAAGTGGTGAAGTGAGTTCAAGAGAGGCAGAAAGAGCATTGAAGACGACCCCCGCTCCGGCGCCCCGGCTACTGCTTGTACGGGAGAAAGCATCAAAGAAGTCGAAAAACTTGTTCTTGAGGATGCCCGAATAAAGGTGAAAATGATGGCAGAGATCACCAAGCTTTCAATTGGTACCATTCACACCATTCTTCATGACCATCTTAACCTTTCAAAGGTCAGTGCAAGGTGGGTGCCACGAATGCTCACAGCGCCTCAGAAAAAAGTGAGAATCGCATTCTGTAGAGAGCTTTTGGAGATGTGTAGTGAGAACGCGGACGGTGTTATGGATCGAATTGTTACTGGGGACGAAACATGGGTCCACCACTATGACCCTGAAAGCAAACAAGAGTCCATGCAGTGGCATAAAAAAGGAACAGACCACCCGAAGAAGTTCAAAGTCACTTCGTCTGCCGGGAAGCTCATGGCCACAGTTTTTTGGGACTCAAAGGGAATCTTTCTCATTGAGTAAAAAAAAAAGGTGAAACCATCGACGCCACATCCTACGCTTCCACTTTGCATAATTTGCGGGAGGAAATTAAAAAGAAAAGACGGGGTAAACTTGCAGCGGGTGTGTTGCTTCTTCATGACAACGCTCCTGTTCACACGGCGCGAGTTTCCAAGGCTCGAGATTGTGGTTTCGAAGAAATCCAACACCCACCCTATAGTCCAGACCTTGCCCCTAGTGATTATTTCCTGTTTCCGGATTTGAAAAAATGTCTTCGTGGAAAAAGATTTTCGGATGATGAAGAACTCAAGTCGGCAATAAATGGGTATTTTGTAGAGAAAGAGGAAATTTATTTTTTTGAGGGTTTAAAAAAGCTTATCTCAAGATGTAACAAATGCATTGATGTTGGGGGAAATTATATTGAAAAATAAAGACAATTTAAATTGAATTCGCATTTTCCTTCATATCGATACCGAGAATATATTGAACTCCCCTCGTAGGTATGAAAAAAGTGAAAAGTTTTATAGAGGAACAGTTGTCGAAGGCAATTTTTCATACTCCGTGTTTATTTCACCAACGGTTGCGAAGACTATCACCCCAATTATGGTTGTCAAATATCAATACGATATTTGATAAATTTGTTCGTTTACCAATAAAATTGATAAAACGGTATTATGATTAACAAACATCAAAATTTTTGATCAGTAGTGAATAAAATACCATTTGGCGGTCTATTGTGAACGGCATTGTTCGTTTTTTCGCGGTATTATGGTTGTCAAAATTTTTGATATTTATCAATTTTTCAGCCAATCGCAAATTCGTCGTTGGTAAACATATTATGGTTTATTTTATTGATTTGTTTTGTAAATAATAATGTCTACGGTAGAAACTTTTTTCGGTGAAAATGATATTGTGGAAGAGGATAATATGAGGCAAGACAACAATCGGAAAAAATTACGTGATGCTTCTTATCCACTGGATTTGGACGAACATAAATCTGTAAATTTTCTTAAAAGTAATTAAAACTCTGTTTCAGATTTGTACAAAACTTTAGACTTTCGAAAGAAGCATTCCTTAATGTATTTGAGGACATCAAGGACAAATTGAAGCTTATAAAAAGACAATGATCTGTTCCCAACTTACTTAAGCTTGCTACTGTCTTAAGATTCCATGCGCAAGGAAGCTACCAACTAAGCGTTGGGAATGATTATAATATTGGCATGGCGCAGCCAACTGTATCGGTTGTTTTAAAGGAAGTGTTAAATGTCTTGGAAAGGCATATTTGTCCTAAATGGATTAAATTTAAGTATTCAGAAGATGAAGAACGTCAAGCCAAGATACACTTCTTTGAAAATAGTAGAATTCCAAATTCGGTTCTATTGACGGGCCTCATATAAAAATTATTGGTACTTCTACGGAACTTAGACACGTGTACTACAACCGCAAAGGATTTTATAGCCTAAATGTTATGCTTGTAAGTTTTCCTTAATTTCAATTAATAATAAAAAAAACGCGTGCGTAAAGAAAAGAAATCTGGCTGGCGGCAACTAATGAAATAAAGTGAAATGTCAAACGAAGTTCGCACTATTCACAGTAGTTTTTGTTAAATATTCACAATGAGTCAAAAATTTGTCAATCGTTGTTCATAATACCGAATAACAAATTGATTGGCAAATTTTATCAAATGTCAAATAATTGATCTTTGACAATCGAAATAAGGCTGTATAAAAGAACTGCCTAGCCCTACTCCAAGGAAATATTTACTGGATGGGACATTTAGTACCGTACCAGCTTGCGATTATAAGCAGCTACTAATTGTCCGTTTTGCATACAACGAGCATGTAAGTTAAATTTAAGATAATGCCGTTTAAGAATTTTCTCAAAATCATTTTAGACTTTTCCATTCATTTATATTTTAATGAGTAACAAATCGGAAGTTATATATACGCATGTGTTTTAATTTATTGAGTCTAATTTTTTCAAATTTGAACCCAATGAGTTTACAACCGATTTTGAGGCTGCTATGCGAAACGGATTAAGAAATGTTTTTCCTTCAGCATCATTAAATACTTGCTGGTTTCATTACACCCAGGCATTAAGAAGAAGAGTTAGTAAAATTAAAAATTTTGTTCATATCATGCGCACAAACCACGACGTACACCGAATATTTCAAAAACTGTTAGTAAAGGGTTTTTCAATAAGAGCGCTACAAAAGTTTTTTTAAATAAAACAAAAGGGTTTTGGATATCAATGAAATTCTTTATTCCTGTGAAAGTACGTTCGATGCCATTATGTATGGAACTCGATTTCTTTTGTATGACCACCACGGGCACGCTTGCAGAAGTCCAGACGCTGAACCCAATTTTCGACGGCCGATACTGCTGCAATTTCACGTTCGATATTCGTACGAAGTTCATCAATCGTCGCTGGCTTGTTAGCATAGACCATAGACTTGACGTAGCCCCACAGGAAATAGTCTAACGGCGTCAAATCGCTTGTGGATTTAAATTTTTCCACTAGACGCTTAATTATTGATCTGCTAGGACTATTATGACGACCATAAATTGGACGTAGCGCTCTTAACGTTGAAGCCACTGACTCCGAATTTCGGTAGTAAATTTTCATAATTTCGACTCGTTGTTGGCTCGTATATATCTTTCCATCATGAAATGGCAAAGCTTACCGAAGACAAATGTCAAAAGAGCAGCAAGAAATTCGGCGTCGTTTGCTGTCCCTGTCGCTCTACTTTTGTAGCGTCCCTGTTGAAAAACCCTTTACTTCCGCTGATGAGTGCATCAAATATACAAACAGCATTTAACTTGATAAAAATCCGAAGTAGATGAGCAAGCTTGTTCACGAAACGCAAAAAGAGCTTTTAAGGAATTTATCGTGTATTTAAAAAACAATGGATTGAAAAGTTATGTAATTAAAATAAGGCGTAATAATATATAAAAAATAAAATATCTAAAAGTTTCTCAAAAAAAAAATTTATTTTAGCTTAATGGAATTTGGGAAAATTAAATAAAATAAAAGTTTTTTTTTGAGAATTTGAGAAAATAAAAGTTAAAAGTTCGCGCGACTTTTTAAATTTTATTTTCTCAAATTCCCTTAAGCTAAAATAATTTTTTTTTGAGAAGCTATGCGCGAATTTTTAACTTTTATTTTCTTATATTCTCATAGCTTCTCAAAAAAAAATTATTTTATTTTTAGGGAATTTTAAGGCTAAAATAAAAAAATTATTTGGGAAACAATATTGAGAATTCTCTAAAGCTAAAACAAAATGCTGTTTGAGAATTTATTCCTTAAATTTCAATTAAAGAAATAGTAAAACAATATAGCACAAACCTTTCAAAATTGTGTACTTAGGAAACTCCGAATGGGATATCCGTGTACAAAAATGCCATACGCACCACTAGCGCGCTTGAAGGATTCAACAGCAAACTAAGCAGAAAGTTGGTGAAAAAAGGAAATTTCTTTAAATTCCTCGATTGTCTTCTAGAGACTGTTTCCAGAGACATTATAATGACTACCGATAGAACCTTTGACGTCTTTCAGCCGAAAAAGAAAAAACATATAGATCAAAGCATTTTGATTGAACCTGCAAAACTAGAAAACGGAAAAATATCCATTGAAGATTTTTTGAAGCAAGTTTCGAACAAAAATAATAATTTACTTCCTTTCGATCATTTTCAAGAACAGGATGAGCAGTCGATGGAATATGACGAAGCCGAGTGCGAAGAAAACCTGCAAAAATGTTCCAATTTTAATGAAACCAAAGTAGTATGTGTTGTTTGTATGGAACATCCGCGCTCGATTTTGTTGCAACCCTGTAATCATTTTAAGCTTTGCTTAAATTGTTATACAATCATTAAAAATACAAGTATGCGAAATCTTTCTCCGATTTTGTGTCCGATTTGTAGACAAATTGTGCAAAACTCGGTAACTGTATACTGCTACAACGAAAAGTACATTACATAATTATTTTTGTTTCATTTCATGAATTTTTGACTATGTTTTGTTTAACTGGATAATATAGATATGTGTTTTTGTTTAAATACGTTATTTTTGTTACTTAGAAAAACTTTACTTTTTCCACAAAATAATTTATTTTGTTATCAGACTATGATTTCATTTTATTTTCTCATGAACAATACAGGTTAGGTTAGGTTAGAGTGGCTTACACTTACATAGACCAGTGTTAGGTCCATTGTGATGCCACACGGATCGAGGGGTTTCCCCACTACTAGTTAAACTATTTAGAGCTTCTTATGAAGCGCGATAGACTTCTAACGTCAGCGTTAGCCAAGTCGTTAAGATTATTAAGCAAGAAATCTCTCAGATAAAGATTTCTATTATGGGAGAGAGCTGGACATGTGCAGAGAAGGTGAAGTATAGTCTCCTCCTCCTCCTCGTCCAAGCAACTTCTACAGAAATCGTTCGAATAAACGCCAAGCCTCAATGCGTGCTTGCCTATCAAACAGTGCCCTGTAATTGCACTTATAGTGGAGCTAATATGCAGTCGGTTTAGTGAGATCAGACTCTTAGAGCGTCGCAGATCCAGCTTTGGCCAGATGTGCTTAGTCGCTAGACATGTATTACTACTTGTCAATATAAGGTTTGTTCTCTCGATTGCAGATAGCTTGAATAAAAGTTTGCAGGTAGCGATTGGGATACCCAGAGAACCCTTTTCAGGTAAAAGGGGGAGTTTGGTTCTCTTTTTTGCGAGTTCATCAGCCCTGCAGTTTCCTGGAATATCTCTATGCCCCGGCACCCAACAGAGGTGAATGTTAAACTGCTCCGCCATCTCCATAAGAGATGAACGGCAGTCGAGGGCTGCAATGGAATTTAAAGATACTGAATCCACGGACTTGATCGCGGCCTGACTGGATATCCTTTGTGCATATCACATTTCTCTTCAGCCACGTCAGGGCTTCTTTTATCGCCATAATCTCCGCCTGGAATACGCTACAGTGAATAGGAGGACGGAAAGAGAGACTCAGATTTAACCTTTCGGAGAAAACGCCGCCACCAACCCCGTCACTAGTTTTTGATCCATCGGTGTAGAAGTGGATCGCTTTATCTTCCTCAAATTCAGCGTCCTCCCAAAATGATCTGGAAGGAATAGTGACTTGAAAGTTCTTCCCGAACTGTAATTGGGATATGGTGTAGTCTATGTTTCCTGGTAGAGACTCAAGTGAGTCCAGAATGATGGTGTGGCCAATATTATTGTTAACCCACTGCGAAGTAGCCTTAAGGCGGACATCAGAACAGGCTGCTGTTTGCCTACTAAAAATGTCGAGGGGTAACAGATGTAGCAGGATGTCTAGTGCTGCTGAGGGGTTCGTACGGAGTGCTCCGCTTATGCACAAACCTGCTGTGCGTTGGACTTTGCCCAGCTTAGCACAGTTTATAGCTTTACTTAGGGCAGTCCACCAGACAGCAACCCCATATGTGAGAATCGGTCTTACGACCGATACACATAGCCAATGAGTTATGCGGGTTGTAGACCCCACTTGTTGCCAATGGCTTTTTTGCAAGAGAAAAGCGACACTGTAGCTTTTTTACCCTTTCTTGTATGTTGGGTTTCCGGCTTAACTTCCTATCGAAGATAAGACCCAAGAACTTAGCTTCGTCAGAAAATGCTAATCTTGTACCACCAATAGAGGGTGGGTCGATGTGCGGAATCTTGTGTTTCCTGGAGAAGAGGATTAATTCTGTTTTGTGGGGTTTGATACCCAAGCCACAGCGATTAGCCCATTTCTTTAGCTTGTAGAGAGCGTTTTGCATAATTTCTTTTATAGTATTGAGGTACTTTCCGGAGACGGCTATAGCAATGTCATCCGCATATGCAATCAGCCCGCAGCCCACCCGTTCCAGGTATATCAGTAGTTCATTCACCACCAAATTCCAGAGAAGGGGGGAAAGGACTCCGCCTTGCGGTGTGCCTCTACTGACAGACCTCCTGGCGGATGAAACGCACAGTTTTGAGTTGATAATCCGACTTGTGAGCAGTAGATTGATCAATTCACCAAGCGAACCCTCCACATTCAGTGCTGTCAGTGCATCAGTGAACCACATTGTTAAAGGCGCCTTCTATATCCAGAAAAGCAACCATAGTGTACTCCTTGTGATGAAGGGAGTATTCAATAGTGCGTACCAGAGAGTGAAGGGCGGTTTCAACTGACTTACCCTTACAGTATGCATGTTGAGACGCAGATAGAAGTTGCGTATTTATGTTGGTACGGAGATGGATATCAATCAGTCGCTCCAACGTTTTGAGGAGGAATGATGATAAACTAATAGGTCTCAGGTCTTTTGGGCTGACATGGGAGTATTTCCCGGCTTTTGGTATAAAAACCACTTTCACTTCTCTCCAAGCCTGAGGAATGTATGCCATTTTTAAGCAGCTGTTCAGAATCATCTCCAATACTGGTGTGATGATATCCGAAGACATTTGTAATTCGGCAGGTATTATGCCGTCTGGTCCTGCAGACTTGAAGGGTTTGAAGCTATTTAGTGCCCAGAGCAGCATGTCCCTTGTAATCAGACCTTGAGAGTGAGTCACCTGTGCCAGTGATCTATTCAGATCAGTGTACCCGGTAATGTTGGAGCTGGGTTGGGGACACAATCCCGAAGACCAAAATCCCGAAAATCCAAAATCCCGAAAACCCAAAATCCAGAAAATCCAAAATCCCGAAAAAAGAATCCCGAAAACGAAATCCCGAAAAATAATTTATAAAATGAAAAATTTGGATTCTTTATTTAATTTTGAATGTAAAATAGACAAGTGTTTGTCCATTCCATTTACCGTAATAATATTTTGCAATTGTTTGCGTTGTAATGTTTTGCAATTCGCAATGTGCATTCAGTTCAGCTGATCTCAAATACTGTGATAGCTGACCGACTAGATTTTTGTTAGACAGTGAACATCGTAATACAAAGTGAGTATCGTGCATGCCTTTATAATTAAAAACTTTATATTATCAGTGACATTTTGTGTTTGAAGTCTTAAGTAGAAATGAACGTATCCATCGTGAAAACCAACAAACAGCGTGAGAAACTGCTTATAAAAAATACAAGGATGCATTTTACTGGTAGTGTGAGCAGCGAAAGCGTTCTGAAATAAGTATCTCAGATTAATTGCGTACAATATGAACTTGTATTAAATATTGTTTTGTCATGGATCGTTTTTGATATGTTTTTGTAAGACTTGAACTGTTTTTGTTATGTTTTATTTATTTGAAGTTTTTTATTTTTTTTATTTTCTTAAATAAATTTGCCAAATTTTTTTGTTGGTACAATAAAATTTTTAGTTTCATTTTCGGGATTGTGGGTTTTCGGGATTTTAGTTTTTCGGGATTGTGGCTTTTCGGGATTTTGGGCTTTCGGGATTACGTTTTTCGGGATTATGTCCGACTCCCGTTGGAGCTACCTGGGAAGTGAGTATCAAGTAGCAAATTGAGCGATTTCTCGCTAGATGTCCAAGATCCATCAGCTTTCTTTAGACAGCTGGGCATGGTTGGATTTGAAGCTAGGATTTTTCTTAGCCTTGATGCCTCAGAGAATTCTTCTATTTTGCCACAGAAGAGTCTCCAGGATGATCTTTTGGCTTTCCTTAGCTCTTTTTTGTATAATTTGAGAGCTTCCTTATAGGAGTCCCAGTCAGTAAGTGATCTCGAGCTTTTAGCGCGATTGAAGAGTTTACTGCAATTATTTCTGAGTGGTCCCAATTCCTTGTTCCACCAGTGTGGCTTTCTCTTTCCCCTAGGTCGTATGAGGGGGCAGGAAGCGGACATCGCTTTATTGAGAGCCGAGGTTAGCTCATTGACCTTGCAGTCAAGCTCGGAAAAGTTGCAGGGTGGACTTAAAAGTTCAGAGGTAACTAGTTCGAGAAGAGTTTCTCTGTATTTGGGCCAATTGGTTTTCCGAGGATTGCGGAAAATAGTTTGGCAGGGAGGATCAACATTGAGGTTGAATTGAAGATAACGGTGGTCAGAGAAGGAGTGATCAGCCGGGACCTTCCAACCCGTTATCATGTCGTTGATGGTATCGGAGACAAGAGTAATGTCAAGGACTTCTTGTCGATTTTTGGTAATGAAAGTGGGTTCATTACCTATGAACAATACAACTTCGTAAAGAAAATGTTCAATACTTTAAAAATTTGGGGTCACAGTTTTGTTAAATAATGTAAACGAAATAATGCCAAATTGGTGTTGTTTCGTTTTCAGTAACGAAATAAAGCCAAACTAAAAATAAAACGAAATAAAGCCAAATTTTGGGGATTCGGCCTTATTTCGTTTGGTTTTATTTCACGTCACCCACTTGAAATTACTTTTTCAGAGGCTTACTGACTTTGTCTTAGTCACACGATGGCATTTCTCCATCCAAGGAACGCGTTCAGACAATTTCGAATTTGCCACCTCCTACTTCGATTCGTCAGTTACAGCAATTTGTTGGAATGATAAATTACGACAACCGCTTCATTCCAAGACTGGCTGAGTTGTTAGCACCCATTCACTCTCACCTGGCGCATCTAGTAAAAATCAAAGAGAACAAAAACCATTTCAGTTGGCCTGAAGAGTGTAAAAATGCCTTCACTGAGGCAAAAGAAAGTCTATGCAGAGTAGCCCTTTTAGCACAACAAATTGAGGATTCTTTTATCAACATCACCGCAGATGCATCAAACTCGCCAGTTGGTGCGGTGCTTCAACAGCATAACAAGGGTTACTGGGAATCTCTTGCCTTCTTTTCGAAAAAATTGTCGGACAGAGAGAGAAAGTATTCCACTTTTGATCGCGAACTCTTAGCGATTTATCTAGCAATAAAGCATTTTCGATTCTGTGTAGAAGGCAGAGAGTTCGTTGTCTATACAGACCATAAGCCGTTGACGACAGCATTAACGTCTAAAACAGCCCACGTCAATCACGCCATCTCGACTATATTTCACAATTTACGAGTGATATATGTACAACATATAGTAGGCAAGGATAACGTCGTTGCTGATTTTCTTTCACGAGCGGTTGAATCAACAAGCTCAGAGATTTACCTCACTAGCTTTTTTTTAAAAAAAAAGATCAGCAAATTAGAAGCAAATGATGACGAGCTTCGAGCTTTTATCGCGGGTAATGACAAAAGAAATACAAAGGTGAAGCTAGAGAGTCCCATTCACAGATGAACAAATCTGGTGCGAACCAAGCAGTGGAATTGAACGCCTGTTCATTCCTGAATAACTGCACAGGGCAGTGTTCGATACATTGCATAACTTGATGCATGAAGCGGTACGAGCTACTCGAAAAAGTATCATCACTATATTTCTGGCCTTTCATGAATAAAGACTGCAACGGATGGGCAGACGTGCATTTCATGTCAACGGTCGAAGATTCATAGACATACGAAATCTGAATTCGGGGTCTTCAAAATACCTTCAGGGCATTTTGAACACATCCACATGGACATCGTCGGGCCCCTTCCTATCTCAAATGGATATTCGTAGGTTTTTGACGGTCGTTGATCGTTTAACGCGATGGCCAGAAGCATATCCAATTGTGGACATGTTGGCTGCCACTATAGCAAAAGCATTCGTACAACAGTATGTGTGTCGGTTCGGAACCCCTGACCAAGTCACAACGGATCAAGGGACTCACTTTGAGTCAAAACTTTTTCGAGAAGTGGCAAACAAAGGGTCTCATGGCATTCGAACCTCGTCTTACCATCCCCAAGCAAATGGAATGGTTGAAACACTTCATCGTCATTTGAAGGCATCCATCATCGCTCGCGGAGACTCTAGAAATTGGAGCGATGAGTTGCCACTTGTGTTGCTGGGTATTAGAACAGAAATTAAAGAGGACCTAGGTTGTTCAGCTGCGGAGTTGGTTTACGGGCAATCACTCTAAGTTGACAGGTGACAGTTGACAAGTCACAGTTGACAGGTGGCAGTTGACAGGTTACAGTTGAAATCCCTTAAAAAACACAAAACAGTTTTGTATAACCAAAAATGTAGACAATATCCTTTTCAACAATTCACCCGTACTTAGATTTTTGCCACGCCCACTAGTGGTGGGATGGGAATAGGGTATCCAACAGTTCGCTAAAGCGGACTGTAGCCTTTCCTTATGTTTCAATAATAATCTTAAACCTCACTACGGCCACACTGTGTTGAAGCATCGTTATTTTTTTTCAAACAAATGAAATTGGGTCACAAACAAATTAATAGCGAATCGAAACGTCAGAACGCAAAAAGAACCGTTTAACTACGCTCATCTT
The DNA here is from genome assembly GCA_949715645.1 of Portevinia maculata. Taxonomy (NCBI): domain Eukaryota; kingdom Metazoa; phylum Arthropoda; class Insecta; order Diptera; family Syrphidae; genus Portevinia; species Portevinia maculata. The sequence goes on from OX454528.1 coordinate 101,934,941, forward strand.
GATGCTGTGTTTATCGTTTTCTTTTATCCATTACCAAACAAACGCGCACACCGAGTGTTCCAACATCCACCACATGTCTGAGCATGTTTCTTTATTTATTTATTTTTTATGCGAAAAGTGGAATGCCTGTGTAAGCTGTCATCGATGATGATAATGTCGATGTCGAACAAAAATGACACACGTTCACTTCACTTAATGCGATTGGTTGAATTAAGTTGTGTGAAGACACCAATCGATTTTCGGCCCCAGTCGCATTTTTCTTCTTTTTTTTACTATACATATTTTGCTTTTGCTTTTGCTTTTGCTGTTGTTGCCGCCAAAACTTTTGGTACATTCGATTAGAATTAATAGTTCAGCCAGATGATGAAATGGAAGTGTTCATCAATCCAATCGAACAACATGACGAGAGGCTACAAATAAATCGCATCCTATTCAAACCTATGAAGTGAAATCGAATTATTTATGTGATCAATTTGATTTCGGTTTTTGTTAAATTTGTTTCGCTTTTATCTATGTGCCTGCTTTTGTATCGAGAGCGAGAGATACAAATATTCGAGGTACAGCAACGCATCATTCGATAATGGTTTCGATTTTAATTGAAAATGTGTGTTGGCGGCGGGGGAGAATTTATATAGCAAAAATAGATCATTGGACCGACAAAAAGCGTATTTTTGTTCTCTTTAGTTTTTTTTAAATATATTAGGTAGCGATGAATCAGGTTTTGTGACGTTCGGTTTTCCGGAACAACTGTCAGTGCGCGGAACAATTTACAAACGACATGAATTAATTGAATTGAAATTGGCAAGGAGAATAAAAAAAGTTTAGCGCGCATCGATCGATTAGAGAAAGAGACAGATAGGAAGAAGGGTATTGGGTACTTGATTTTAGGTAATTGAAGGGCTGTGTTCACTTAGTCAATGAATTTTGTTTTCGTATTTATATCTGTCACTTTTCGTTTTAGTGAATGACAGGAGGATAAACTGAATAATTTGCATACATAAGTAGGCACTTAAGCTGATTGTGAAAATAGGTCGGGGAAAGAACGCAGAAATAAATAAATCACTTTTAAACTGTCAACACGAAACATGTTTTGCAGTTTAATTAAAAAATTGGAAATGCAATAATTATCGCACGAGAAAAACTTATTCGATTTGTTGTTTTTTTTTGCAATATCCTTGTTCAGCAATGATGACAGTTTTGCGGAATTAATAAACTAGGTATACACACTTGTGGTATCTGATTCCACAATATAGTGACTCTCTGAGAGGTTATCGTTGCGCTGTTATCGCTTTGAATGTCAACAGCGGCGCGGTTGATTGCAATATCACGGTTATTGCGTTAGCGTTCAGTGTTAATGATGTTTCTTTTTTATTTTCCCACTGACATATTGGATTTCTGATAATGATGACGAGTCGTTAGCGTTTAAAAGTAGTCGAAATGGTGGTTGTCAGCTATTTTGCGAACCACTTAAAACTGCTAATGAACTAGTGAAGAGCGATAAGCGTTTGCAGAAATGTCAGAGAATTAATTTTATGTTTCTAGTAACACGTGATCGAGTGAAGTATAAGCCATTTTTATGGCATACACAGCAACTTTTATTGAATTGTATCAAGCTAAGGCTTGGTTATATATTTGCATTTAATTCGCAATATAACCAAAGATGGTAGAAAAAGTGATTGAAGGGAGCTTTGTGCGTGCAGTCATTCAATATTTCGGAACTTTATAATGTTTATTATAAGCACCGCCGGGTACTGGTCATATCGCCCGAGGTTTCAATTGATAAACTTATAAGTTTGGGTGTTGAAGTACAAACAACAACTTTGTCTATCGGAAATGGTTGGATGATGAGTCTTAGAAGACTGAGATGAACCACACAGAACATAACATAGACAGATGAATTAATGTGATTAGCCCAACGGTGTCGTAAACAGTCAACATGGCACATACCTTAAAACAGCTTCTTCGACATATTGGATTTTTTTTTTTATAATTTGCGTGCGCTAAAGGGATGTCTTTTTTCTGTAGTACACAGTACCCTTATAGTGGAAACCACAGCACAGGCATTTTTTGTTTGTTGCTGTATGTAGCTTTCAGATCAGCTCTCATGATTCATTGCCTATTTTTGGGTGCTACTTACTGTATGATAGAATAGAAGGATAGGAAAGGAGTTTGGTGCGATGGGATTTTTTTCTCCACAGGTGGCGCCTAAATTGCTTTAGGGAGATCTGTTTTTGTTGTGTGTATTAAATTTATAAAAATCATGGCACGCATGACCTGCCAATCACTTAGTGAATACACTACCATCGCACCATTGCCACCTAGTCAGTTTGGGTAGCTGAAATAGATATGGTGGCGAGCCCTCAATGCCAGCACTCACATTATCGAAAGGGATTACTGGTACCACACTAAAGAGGCGTTTTTGGAATTGACCCTCCAGGTTGGAAATTGTGGAGAGAGCCGGCATCGGTGTGACCACATAATATAGGATCACGATGCGACGCGGCACGGCATGGCAACGGACTACGATCTAAGAATATTCGCCTAGAACAGCCTTTCCCAAAGTGGGCGATAACGCCCCCTTGTGGGCGCTGCAGGCCTAAAGGGGGCGGCAAGAGACCCAGAAAAAAATGGGGGCGTTGTGTAGAGGTGTAATTTCATCTAGCTAGGAGGACTCTTAGACACCGACTGAGCTCTCAACTCTCGACTATAACTTGTGAACATCAACTAATATTAATTAAGAGATTGCTCAAACTCGGTTCGATATTTCTCTCCGCGTAATTCACATATCTGTCCTGTTTTATTGAATAAATAAAATAAAAATCATGTCAATAAAAAGGTTCAGACACACTTTCGCATTTTAATAGTTATTAGTATTTCTAGATAGGTAATTTTCGTAGATAGTAGACCGCGAGCAATCATGTATTTTTCAAAACAAAACAATGTCGTAAGTAAAAAAAAAGAGACGGCAATACTGTGCGGAATATATTAAATTCGGATTCATTGAAAATCCCACAAACCCATCGTCGCCTTTGTGCCTTCTATGTCTAAAAACATTTTCGAATGAAGCAATGAAGCCTTCAAGACTGCAAGATTGCATTTGAATAAAATGCATCCAGATAAGAAAGGCAAGAATGTAGCATATTTTGAAGACCTAGAGAAAAAGCATAGGTAATACTCAGCCAAGTGCAGCAAAACTATTTTCGGCGGCTGCTAAGCAAGATGACGACGGACTTCGAGCTTTGTACAATATCTCTTTGTGAATTGCTCAAAAAGGCAAACCACACAACATCGGAAAAGAGTTAATTTTGCCAGCAATAAAGAAAGTAATAACTACTGTGCTTCATAAACGGGCCGCAGATATTATCCGAAAAATTCCTTTGAGTAATAATTCTGTGCAAAGACGAATTGATGAAATGGCTGAAAACATCGAAGGATCATTGTGCAATCATCTGAGAACAAGTCAATTCTCAATTCAGCTTGATGAGTCCACTTTACCGACTAATGAAGCATTGTTGCTGTCTTACGTGAGGTTTATTAAAGATGAGAAAATATGTGAAGAACTATTGTTTGCTAGAAATGGGTGGCGACGGAGTAGAGGTTAGTGTGTTGGCTTGTGACCCGTGCGGTGCAGGTTCAATCCCCATGGGGAACAACAACATAAGCCACACATTCACATGCCTCTACGCCAAAAGGAGGATTTCTGCTTGGCAGTACAATGGACCGTTACCGAATATGAGTGCTCTGGGATTTGGAATTCCTTTATTAAAAAAAAAAAAAAAAAAAAAAAAAAAAAAAAAAAAAAATTGTTTGCTAGAAATTTAGAGACCGATACAAAAGGCGAAACCATATTCAATACATTGGAAAAGTTTTATGATGAGAAAGAGATTCCCTTAAAAAATATTATATCAGTTGCTACGGATGGGGCTCCGGCTATGACAGGGTGCCATAAAGGCTTCATAGCGTACTTAAATAATAAAATTCCAGATGTCCTTGCTGTACATTGCGTTATTAATAGACAACATTTGGTTGCTAGAAATTTAACCGAACGACTATTTCAATCACTGCAATATGTCATCAAAGCAGTCAATAAAAGCCGTAACAGCTCTTTGAATGATAGATTATTTCATCAGCTATGATTCCAACCGTTTGTTGTTTCATACTGAAGTACGTTGGCTGTCAAGAGGCAATTGACTGACTCGATTTTACAACCTGTTTGACTCTGTGATAGAGTTCTTGCAAACTAAAGATACAGAATTGCGCAACAAGATCATTACATCAAAGAATGATATAACTTACATGACACAGCTGTATAAATTGTTCAACGACATGAATCTCCAACTGCAAGGCGATGAACTAAACTTAATTAAAACAAAAAATTTCATCGCTGCTTTTGCAGCTAAACTGCTTCTACACAAAAAGAATATGGGCAGACGTGAGTTTCACAATATTCCGAATTTATCAGCATCCTGCAGTAACGACGACTTGTTTGCCTACTGCCAACATTTGGAAAACCTCCACATTGACTTCACCGAACGATACCAGGACATTTTGAACTTGGAAATGCCAAACTGGGTGTTGGATCCATTTTCAAATGTCAATGCAGCAATGCCACCACAGCTGGAAGAAGAACTTATAGAATTGACAACAAACGAGGAAATGAAAATCAAGTTCAAAAATGGCTACCAAGAATTTTGGCTACAAAAACCGATCCCGCAATTGTACCCTGGATTGTGGTCAATCGTTCAACGATTCTTGATAGCATTCCCATCGTCATATTTGTGTGAACGTGGATTTAGTGCTGTGGCAACGCTGCTTACTAAAAAGAGAAATCGTTTGCATGTTACCGAACGTGGCGAATTGCGGCTGTTCTTGAGTAAATTGGAACCTGATATCAACAAACTTATTAAACAGCATCAGATTCATCCTTCGCATTAGTTTTTATATTAGAATCGATTATATTTGTTTTATTTTGAATAAAAGATACTCTGGCTGAATACTATAAAGTTGCGTTTCAATTATCATTCTCATTGGCAGGTCCAATCCGTAAGAGTTAACATGAGACCTGAGCGCCGTTGTGTACTATCTACTGCGCTCAGGTCTCATTGTTAACTCTTGCGGGTAATAGTAAAAGTCTAGTTTAGAATGAATGTTTAATCTCCGCTAATATAGCTCACAATAAAGGGATTTGTTGGGACCCTTATAATGTATTAGCTACACAGCGCGGGCGTTAAGGAAATTAGGGTGAGAGGAAAAGGAGAGATGCCGATGCACGTTGGTTTTGAATGTCTGTAGGTTATAATGTGTAGGAAAAATGGAGCGGGGAAGAGCATTCCACATTCGTGTTGTACGGCTGAGGAAAGATTCTTTGAACTTCACTGTACGTCCGAACACAGGCTTGAGAGTGAACTGATGAGCATTCCCTGCATGGCGGGTATTGCGGTTGAAATGTTCAAGGGGAGGAATGCAACTGGCTATTTCGTTTGAGCACTTATGGTGGAAATAACGATAAAATAACGACAGGCAGGAGACATTACGACGATGACTAAGAGAGTCAATCGATCTCGCGATGTCTCGGTCGCCAATGAGTTTTATCGCGCGTTTTTGGATCCTGTCAAGTAGCTCCAAATAAGTTATTGGTGCACCGGACCAGATATGAGCGTTGTACTCGAGTTTCGGGCGAATAAACGCCTTATAAATTGTAGCCAGATCAGAAGGGGTGAAATATTTCTTACAACGCTTAAGGAAGCCTAGACATTTCGCGGCGTTCTTGGCAACATCGAATATGTGGTCATTCCAACGAAGGTTGTCATTAACACACATACCGAGAATGGAAAGTCTTTCGGTTTCAGCGATGTAAGTGCCATTCATAGATAATGGCAGTGTGTGTGGGTTTTGCTTTAATGACAGGAGACAGCATTGAGTTTTGGAAGCATTAAATTCCACTCTATTGGTTTTACCCCACTGAGTTATGCTGTTAAGATCGGAATTTAATGAGCTTAACATACGTTGCCGTTCCAGTTCCACACCCGAAGATGAGGGGCGTGACCCAAGAAACGAATATGAGAAGCTGAGGGTACTGTCATCAGCAAAGGAATGGATTGGATTAGAAGTAACAGACAGTAGATCATTTATAAAAATGAGAAAGAGAGTCGGGGACAGAACAGAGCCTTGGGGGACACCAGCATTTATTTGGTGAGTTGCAGACTTGAAGCCGTCCAAAACAACTTGAATTGAACGGTCCGAAAGGTAATTTCTAATCCATTGAAGAAGAGTATCATCGATTCCAAATGCACGCATTTTCGACAAGAGAGCTTGGTGCCAAACTCTGTCAATTTTTAATTTTTTTTTTTGAAGTTATGGTGGTTTTTAAGTAGGTGAAAAAATGGGGGCGCTATAAAATAATTTATTTTCAAAGTGGGCAGTAGACAAAATAAGTTTGGGAACCCCTGGCCTAGGACGTACGCACACTGTAAACTCCTGGCGCTGTTCAAAAACTTAAAAGTCCGTCTTTGCGATTTGGATATAAGGTTAAAGTAAACTTAAACCTTTGCAGAATGCCAGTTCAATGGTGGAGCTTGGAACTGCAAAGAATCCGAAGAGAAGCGAGAAAAGTCCTTAGTACGTCATTCAAGACTGATTTGGAGAAAGACTTAAATACCTACCGATCGAAACAGAAAGAATATAAGAGGTGAATTCGGGTATCGAAAAGTGCTTCTTATAGGAATTTTTGCGAAAAGATCGAAACACTAGGTGAAACTAGTAGGGTGGTTTAAGTTTTGAGAAAGGGCAGACCACCCGCAATGGAATCACTTAGATAGCTTGATGACACCTACACTGAGACGAAAGCGGAAACTCCTATAGTCATCTGCGCAGTCCCACTTTCCGGGTAACCAGATACCAATCGGCTCACAACCATCCCCAATTACCGAGAGTGGGAGTGAGCTGAGACAAACACCTCAGAGTAGCTGGTAAATTTGCGAAGGCTGTGGTAACGGACGAGGCTTTCAAACACGCAGTTGCGTTATTTGATGGCTTCAAGTCGCCTGATACGGACGAAATATACCCAGCCGTGCTGCAACAAGGTAAAAACCAGTTGTCGCGGTAAATTTTCCCGCAACAAAAGCCATCTTATTTTCCTCCCCTTTCCATACCTGGTCCCTCTATTTATTTATTGAGTTGTGCGTGCAAGATCCTCGGACGTATACGGGGCCAAGGTACCATCAGCCGTTGGTCCACTTCCCCGGATACTAGGAAGAGCAAACAACACAGGTACCTGGGACAAGTAAGAGGAGGTACCGACCCAGGTGACGGGTCCGATTCAGAGGCGAGATCCACCCGGACAAGAGAAGGTCGCCCCGCACGAGAAATCGCGGTCGTCGGACCCTGACCAGGACGGGCAGGAGACTCGCGCCGGATAGTGATCTTCAAGTATGGAGCCTAACCAAACACCGCCAGATAAATCGAAGACGCCAGCGTACTACACATCGCCGGCCCAGCGGATGTAAGCAACTGGAGAGTGCGGGCGGACGGCCCCCTTAAAATGCAATCCAACAACCAGTTGCCCAGAACTACCAAAGCCATGGTAGCGAGCTTTGTTCCATGGGGGAAGAGATGACGTTCCCTTTTGATCCAACTCCGTCGAGGGAGCACCGGAGGAGCAGCAGAGACGTGAGGGTGGACGGCCACGTTATAATTCAATTCAATTCAATTCAATTTTGTCTTTATTCAAATATGTATATGTACATAATATAGAAATAAGTTTACAAATTATTCAAACAATTGTACATGAAGGAATGCTCGTACACACAGAATATAGTAAGTGGCATCTATGTTTTTAGAAAAAAAAATAGAGAGGATGCCACATTTGGAAATTGGTACTTTGTGTGTTGTATACAAAGGCAGATAAAAATAAAAGGATGGCGTGAAAAGGAAGTTAGAAAAAATAAAAATTACAGCAATTTAGAAAGAAAAGCAATCTATAACAAAAAGAAAAAAGGATAAGCAAAAAAGGATAAATTCAAATATTTAATAATTACGTATAAAATAGATAAATAGAAGTGGGCAAATCATTTTTTTTTTGTGTATTATTATGCAGTATAGCGCAACAGGGTCTCGATTTCAGTATGGTCAAAAGCAAGAAGTCAAGATCTCGTTACTTTTGTAAATATGCGTACGTTTCTTATGGAACGAAGTTCTAAGGGCAGTGTGTTATAAAGTTTGCTTGATATAATGGAGAAAGAGTTTCTGTAACTTGTAGTGCGAAAAGCAGGAATATTTACAACAAAGTTTGAATGGGTCCGTAAGCTGCGAGTGCCCGAAATCGGACTTTCCCAATACCCGCATCTCATAAAAAAGACCTTCAGAACTTTGAAGTAAAATAGATGACGCAAAGGAAGTATTTTCAAGGACCTGAACAGGTCCATAGTGTGAGCTACAAACTTTTCGTATAGGTAGCAGATTTCTGAATAACAGTTAATTTCTGCAACTTACTTAAATAAGCTGCACCCCAAGTGCAGAGTCCATATTGCAATCTTGAATGGAATAAGCCATAGTAAATCATTTTCAATGTTCAATACTTTCTAAGACGAAAAAAACAACGAGTGAAAGAAAGAAGATATTTTTTCAAAAGAGAAATGTGCTTGGACCAGTTCAAATTTTGGTCAATAGTAACGCCAAGATATTTAAAGCTATCAACACCTTCAATTTTGAAGCAGTTAATACTGCAATCATCATTAAAAGATGGTTAATTTTGGAAACTGCATAATATGCATTATGTTGTTCAACAGCTCATGACTTGCACAATCATGGGAATGAAATACTATATCTGAGTCAGGGTACTCATGTATAGTAAGACTGAAATACATCAGTTTGGCTTTGCTACTAACAATAAGCCTATTTTGTGCAAACCAGATTCTTAGTACAAAAACGTCATGGTTTATGTTAGCTATTAAATCCAAGGGACTGACTGAACAGTAAGCAATACCAAGGTCGTCGGCAAAAGCTTTAGTATTTCCCAAGAAAGGAAGCGAAAATAAGGAATTTATATATATAAGGAATAAAATTGGACCAAGTACAGAACCTTGGGGCACTCCCAAGTTATTTGTTTTAGAACTACTTATACTGTTTGCAATTTTTACACGTTGAGTTCTATCTTTAAGATATGACTCAAACCATTTGTAAATGAAACCTCACTGTAGCCAATGTCTGCAGCCAATGTCTGCAGTTAAAGGCTTGGTGCAGCAATAACATGAAGTTTGCGAACAACCTGACAAAGAGGATATGCGAAGTAATTGCTGAATACATTAGATATTTCTAAGGGATTAGAAATGTCAATACCAGCGTCTGTAATTACGATAGGATCTGTGTTAGCAAAAACTTTTCGACTTATAATACTGTTAACGACTTGCCACTCCTTCTTAAGATTCCCACTTGCCGTTTGTATTTTAGAATGATAATACTTATCCCGTGCAATTATCACTTCCTTATTCACTTTTTTGCAAAACCGTCTAAAACGACTCCTTAAACTGTTATTCAACGGATGTTTCCAAGATTTTTTTCTTAATTTGTGTTTCATATTTATTTTTTTTTGATTAAGGAGCGGCTTATCCAAGGCTTAAGGCGATACTCCGGTTTTTTTCGCGATAAAGTAAAAGTGGAGGAACCAATATAATTTTTCAAAATTCTGAGAAATGTATCGTATGCTATAGCAGCGTTTTGCTCAACATAAATACTGTCACAATTTTCATAATGAAGTCTAACATTCAATTCATGAAAATTTACTTTACAAAATGTATTTGATGAAGATTTGCATTTCTGACTACCTTTTAAGTTCACAAAAAGGATTCCCGTCATACAGTGGTCAGTTATGTTCAGATCCGTGTTAATTCCAGCAAGGAGATTCGCAGCAAAATTATCAAGACGAACTAAAACATGGTCAAGGCAGGTGCCTGCAGTTGGCCTGGTAGGTTCTTCAACCAAGGAAAAGAGACCGTGTTCAGCCATAAGCGCTTGGTAAGAATCAGAAACTGGGTTTGAAACCAAAATATCTAAATTAAAGTCACCTAAGATGACAAGATTTCCAGATCGTTTATTAGCCAAAAATATAAAAAATTCATCTAAAAAATAGTTAGGAGATGAAGAACGGAGTCGATATAAACAGACAAAATTAAAGAGTTCATTATGGATATTGCAACGAACTTCGATGACATCCGCGCTTCTTAGCTTAAGAACTTTAATATCAGGCTCATACAAGTTCGAAACAAAAACTCCCACTCCACTGGCAGCGTACGTATCATTAGGATTTGAAAAAAAATTATACTCGTAGTTAGGAATATGATAATCGTCAACTTCGCATGAATAAATCCAAATTTTCTTTTTTTATTTATTTTATTTTTTATTTATTTATTTCTTTGAATGCATACACCGATATAAGATATAATATCTTATAATTTTGTGATGCTTGACAAAATAAGCATTAAACATAGGGACGGGCTACAGTCCGCTTGGGCGAACTGTTGGATACCCTATTCTTATTCATATCCCTCATAAGTGGGCGTGACAAAAGTCTAAGTATGGTTGAATTGTTAAGATCGCTCTACATATTTTGTTATATAACATTTAAAGGATTTTATAAAAAAAAACGCTCCCTAGCTCAAACTTGGGTGTTTCAATAAAATTGATTTATTTAATTGTGGGCGTGTCAATAGGTGGATTGAAAAAAAATTAACACATGAGAATAAAGGGCCCCTAGAGAGTATATATTATAAATTTCAGCTCCCCAGCTCAAACTTTGAATTTTCAAAAAAAAAAAAAAATTAATTGGGGGCGTGTCAGTGGGCGGATTTTGAAAATATTTACACATGAGCATAAAGGGCCCATAGAGAGTATATATTATAAATTTCAGCTCCCTAGCTCAAACTTTGGATTTTCAAAAATTAATATACCCTTAGAATAGGGTATAAAAAATGATTTTATTTATTTGTGGGCGTGTCAGTGGGCGGATTTTGAAATTTGTTTATCCCGAGCACTTTTAGGAGTTATAGATCATATATAAAAAATTTCAGCTTTCTAGCTCAAAATTCGATTTTTCCAAAATTTTGTTTTTTTGAGTTTGTGGGCGTGTCTGTGGGCGGATTTCAAAAATTCGTAAACTTGATTATTTCGGGACCCTAGAGAGTATATGGTTAAAATTTCAGCGCTCTAGGTCCAATTTAAAGGCCTAATTTTTGCCGACAGACGGACGGACGGACTGACATGGCTAGATCGACATTACTATCGATGCTGATCATAAATATAGTAACTTTTAGGGGTCTACGGGCAATATTAAGGTATGTTACAAACTATGCGTCAAAATTAATATACCCTTAGAATAGGGTATAAAAATATGGTACTAAGAGACAAAAGTGGAAATTAAATTCAATAATTTGGTAAAATATTGGTGTGACAATTCATTAACTTAAATTCATTAAATAGAAAAAGAAAAAAAAATAAATTCAGCAAGTAAAAAGTTAAGCAAAATGAAAAAGATAAAAGAAAGAAAAACTGTAACAGAAGGGCATAGAGTTATGTTGGTTCAGAGTCAGACAAAGTTTGAAGAACTAAGGACTAGTCAGATGTGTTGAAAAATAATTGCAATCGTGTCCTAAATTCCGTGAAATTATTTGTTCTTCTCACAGTGGGTGGCAGGGAGTTCCATAAGCGAACGGCATTGATGAGAAATTGCTTCTCAGAGGTCATACAAGTAAACCGGGGAACGATTAGTTGCGTTAGTCTGTTTGATGCTAAGAACGTAAGTCTATTATAAAGATATGAAGGGTGGTGGCTCTGTATTATATTATATTATTTTAATTAATTTCAGAGACAAAAATTATTTCTGGCAGGTTTACAAAAGCATCAAGATGCCCAATTAGTAAATCAAAGTTTCGTCGCAAGCTGCGAATATTTTGATGTAAAACAAAAAAGATTTGCCACCTGATTCACAACTGAATATGCTATCAGAATTAGATCGAATGGTTCTTATAACAAACACCAAACAATTGTGGACAGCTAACCGTGAACTGGCGGTGGCAGCCGCAAAATTTTGTAATTTCATTTATCCCGCTTCTTAAAGATTATGTGATGGCGGGGGTAAACAAAGGCTGCCCGCAAGGCGGCGTTAACCAACGACCATACCACGTCGGTCGTCAGATCACCGAAATTAAACGACGTTGGCGCGATTAGTACGTAGATGGGGGACCGTTTGAGAACAACCGCGTGTCGTTGGCCAGTCCCATCTACAGAGTTGAGGTAGATAATTATACGTGGTATCACAATGGACCTAAATTGGTCTAAGTGTGTCGGCTTCTGCCGACAGCCACCTAAACCTAACCTAACCTAAGGCGGCGTTCTGTATCCACTGCTGTGGTGCATGCTAATGGACTTTCTGTTGAACGCTCTCAACACTTCTAACGTCTTCGCTCATGCGTACGTGGATGATGGTGCCGTACTTTCTATTGTATCGTGCCTAGCGACTGTCTGCGCCACCTAGACGTGATTGACGAATGGTGCACTAGGAATGGGCTGTCATTCAATCATCTCAAAACTTAATTTGTTCTCTTAACGCTGATCGGGTTGACTCAGCCAGTGTTAAAAGGCGTCACAATCCAACTCTCCAATGAAGCAAAATATTTGGGTAGTCATCCTGGATAGCAAACTTCTTTGGCCCAAGCATGTTGAGCTGAAGACTGCCAAGGAGCTGTCGATTTTCTGGCTGTGCCCAGACTCTGAGCCTGGAAAGGAATGAAGTCGAATCTTCACGGATGGCTCCAAAACCGATTAAGGAAAGCGACGGCATTAGACTTGTCTTCTCGTTAGGCAAACATGCTTCAGTCTTCCAAACGGAGATTTATGCTATCAAAATGGCTATTGACTATGTTGTGAGGAACAGGTGGAGGGGACGGAGTATCTGCGTCTGTTTGTAGCTGCGCTTAAGGTTTTGCTCATTTCTTTAACCACCTCCAAAATAGATCTCTCTGAATTCGGTCGGAGGGCTGAATTGACTTAGACTTATCTGGGTCTAAGGGGCTCAGATGAAGAGTTGTCAGGACCTGAACCGGCGATATGTCTGCCTGCGTCCTTGGTCAGGGTTTCCATTGCCGGTTAGGTTTCATATGAACACAATCGCAGATTGCATGACTGTCCAGGGTGCGGACAGACTAAACGAATTCCTTTCGACGTCTGTAAGAAACCTGCTGGATTCTTGTTGTCTTTCAACAGAAAAGAACGCAGACAAGTTACTGGCGTTCTTACGGGCCATTATGCTTTTGCCAAGAATCTTAAGGTGTTAGGCTTTACCGATAACAGCAACTGCAAAGCCTGCGGAGAAAGAGAAATTGTCCTGCTTTTGCCCGTGTTAGATGGCAGGTATTCGGTGTACCTTAAGGAAATAGTAGATGTACTTAGGCAGAGGCCAGATCACGTAAAATGCAAACAACGAGACTATGCCCTTGGATCGTATTCATTTTACGCAATCTGTCCTCAGCATTTCCTGCAGTTTGCCAATAGGATTCATGTTAAGAGAGCGATAAGGCAATTAGAGAACCCAGTTTCGTTTGTACTGCTCGACTGTTTTGGTATTTTACCTTTTTCGGGAATACAGTGACTTCTGGTGGTCATCTCCTACCAGATCCACAAGCGACTCAATCCCCAGAAGATTAGAATAGGTTCCCTTTCGAACGCCTGCATACAAAAGGACAGCCGAATGAGATGATCAAAAAGTTATTAGATCCAAAGAAGTTAGTCCTCGCTTGAAGGATGTATATGTATATGTGTTTAGTAAATTTAGCTCGTTCCCATTTCATGAAAGTTACAATTCCAAACTTCCCAAAAACAAAATCGATGATTTGCCAAAACTTTAGCCTCAATTCTAAGCCCTCCCCCAACAATTACATCACTCAATTTCTTCTCTCGAACCCTTTGGCCATATCCTTGCCCTTGCCGCAATCAATTAGTCACCCAAAAAAAAGGTTAATTAAAGGAGAGGAACAATAATTAATTCAACACCAAACGGAAAAGCCTTTACATATACACCTGACAGATGACTTTTAATACCCAGAAAGGTCCCTGGTGTCTATAAAATATCCGACTCCACACAACAAACGACGATTGCCACTAGCTATTTTAATATTCCCTCTGTGTTTCTAAGCGAACTGACATCGAAGGACGCTCGTCAAAATGCTCCTCCGCCATAGCTCGATGGAAACAATTTTTATATTACTTATTAATGGATGCAAATGTGTTGTTGTCCCGTTTCCTTCATTTCCAATTCAGCTTGTTTATCATTATCGTCATCACCGCCCGCGTCACCTCTCGTCAAGGTTTTTCTGGATGCAATAGTTTGCTGCTCGTGATTACTAAATTTTTAATGGAAGCTTAAGTAGGTTGTAACTTTCCATTCTGTTCCGGATTTTCATTGGACTTTGCAAAGGAGCAAAGGTGATATTTAAAACAGGAGGCAAAAAAGAAATGATCTACTTTGAGAGTTCTCGTTCAGCTTTAATGGACCCAAAGAGCACTGCCGGCAAAAACACCAAAATTTAATGCAATTTCTAAATTAATATTTAAGTAACAAATGCGCAGTCTTTTGCAGTAGAATTTTAGGTTTTTTTTTCTACTTCTGCAAAAATAATTTCAACACTGCAGTGCATTTCTCAATGTGAGATGAGTAAGGAAGAAGAAAAAGGGATCGCTACGACTGTAATGCGGGTTTATGTGATTTAAATGGATTACATGTTTTTAATGTAAATTTATTAGCGGTATTAGAATTGGAAATTACATTTCCATAATCTGGAGTGTCCTTTATTTTTCACTTTCTGCGAGAGAAACTCTCGTAGTCAAGGACATTAAAACTGGGCCAGTGATTAAGAGTAAGTAAATGATATTTAAATATTTTATTGGGACCTGGTGGGGACATCGATCAAGGATGGATACCCCAACGCAGGTATTAGTTGAATAAAATGGTTGCCTAAAAGTTGTGGAGAGCTCGTGTTTACGTCGGAAGGTTTCATTTATGTAGGTATGTATATGTCAAATTCTTTTTTGACAGATTGTGAGATGTTTGCGTCAAAATATTAATTTCCATCCACTGAACTGGTTTCGCTGATATATTGTGACATTCACCTCGTTCCCCTATTACAGTAATCGAATCCTCATGCGATAAGGCGATGACAGTAGTTAATAACTAATACACTCATATGGAACATATCGGAATTCTGCTTTTTAAAATCCCGTTTTTCTACAGACCTGAAACACGCTTCACGCTTCGGTATTTTACAAAAATATCTCGAAAACGAGTCAAGTGATTTAAAAAAAACTTAACACACCAACTTATGCTATTATTTTGAACAAATTTGCATTTTAAAATTATTTAAATGGTTTTTTGAATTTTTGAAAAGTTCACTTTTCTCAAAAACGGCTCCAACGATTTTGATCAGTTTTGATATTTTGAATACTTGGGTTGAGTGAGAGTACTAACGGTACTTTAGGGTTTCCAAATTAAAAGCAGAACGCAGCGGGATGTCACTGGCGCGTTCGTGAGTATTGAGACGGAGGCGGCGAAGATGGGTTTGGCGATCAATGAGGGCAAGACAAAGTATATGCTGTCATAAACAAAGGACACTCAACACCGACGTCTCGAACAGAATGTCACTATAGACAGATATAACTTTGAGGTGAGGCTAACAATGAACTTAGGCAATGACACCAGCGCTGAGATTAAACGAAGAATAACTCTTGCCAATCCCTGTTTCTTGGGCTAAGAAAGCAATTGAGTAGCAAAGACCTCTCTCGAACAACTAAAGTGATCCTTTATAAGAACTTAATAATCCAAGTCCTTCTCTATGGTGCAGAGGCATGGACTCTAAAAAAAGCGGATGAGGTCACTCTTGGTTGCATGCAAATATCTATGTACGACACAGAGCCAACTAATTTCCGCATTTATTTTGTATTGCCTTTCTTTTTCGACCCAATCTATATATATAAAAATCAATCCATATTTGGGTTTGTTGCCGGTGTTTGGCCAAACGCGTTAACCGATTCCAATGAATTTTTTTTCCATGAAAGGTGACGTCTGTACGAAGGATGTTATGTATGTGCGATGTCTGTATCTGCATCGGTGTGTGAATTATGGGCATTTGAGTGAGTACACATGCATATGTGCGTATGGGTCGGAAAGTTGATTTTCCCACATTGATAACAATCAGTGTGAAAGTGAATGAAAAGTGATTCTATCGAAGTTTTTTGCTTTGTTGTTTGATTCGCACAAGTAAGCTGACATAGGCGCCTGCCAGACAACAAGCACCTACCCTAAACGGAACAACGAAGTTGTGTGAGCGACCTCAGCTTTGCGGAGAAAAACGTGCAGTCCCTTTCACCGGTTGAGCTCAAATCAGGCAATCTTCGGTATTGGCCTGAGAGTGTTTCTGTGAGGTATTATTATCAGCTAGTATTAAATAAAATACACACTCACACTGTGCAAAGTAAAAATGTATAAGTACGGCATAAATATTCTTCCCAATTAGAAAATTTAAATATACACGATCAATGCAGTTTTCAAAAAAGCGAAGCGAAAAAGAAATTAAAGTACGAAAAAGTGAAGTGATACAAAAGGTGCAGTAACAATTTAATTGAAAGATTCCGTTGAACACAATAGATAACAGATGTTATTTTTGTTCAAATCAATTCGCATTTTCGAGTAAAGCAGTTTCTTTCGAATGACACTAAAATATCTGTTGTATTCTTTGCCAGTCAAATAAGGCATTATGCGAGGAGGTCTTCTGATGTTTTTCTAATGAGGATACATTGTTGCTTTAATACTTACGTATGAAGATATAGCATTGTTTGTTTCTCTTTTCAAACCAGACATCAGGCGTTGCACATAGCACAATATTTTTTTTTGTGCGATTTTTCATCTATCTCTGTATTTTGTTTCAAATCGAAATGATTCGGAATTGAAACATTAAAATGGCGAAACAATTAAATGGCTATGATGATACTTCTTTTTTTCGTTAAGCCGGGTGAAAATCATCACAAAATACGTTTGCGAACTTTGCGATAGTGTGGGACTTTAAACCACGAAAAACACCCGCAAAGGCATGATTGTTGGTCATCATTTTAATTATCGGGCCTAGTCGTCAGACTAATAAGCCATTTATTTTTAATAAATAATAATATGATACTTAACGCTTCGGTTTTAATAAAGTAAAGTGATTTACTTAATTCCAAACTGAGGTAGTAGATCAAAAAAAGCGGCCAAGTGCGAGTCGGAAAAATGATATTAGAAACCTCAATATCATTTTTGAAGACCTATCCATAGATACCCCACACGTATGGGTTTCATGAAAACAACATTTTTGAGTTTCAGTTCTAAGTAGGGCGAACCCCCAAAATTTATTGTTTTTTTATATATTTTTGTGTGAAAATCTTAATGCGGTTCACAGAATACATCTAGTTACCAAGTTTCAACAGTATAGCTCTTATAGTTTCGGAAAAAAGTGGCTGTGACTTTCCCGGACAGACAGACAGACAGACAGACAGACATGACGAATCTATAAGGGTTCCGTTTT
This sequence comes from Portevinia maculata, assembly GCA_949715645.1. Taxonomy (NCBI): domain Eukaryota; kingdom Metazoa; phylum Arthropoda; class Insecta; order Diptera; family Syrphidae; genus Portevinia; species Portevinia maculata. Next base: position 101,952,541 of record OX454528.1, read on the forward strand.
TTGCCATTTGGCTACGGAACCCTAAAACGGGAAGTAGAATCGCTTCGATAGTAGTGAGTGTGGCTGCGCTGTACACAATACCCTACATCTACATCGCGCTTTGTCAAGAGATGAATGTATGCGACTATTCCAACCGTACATTCATGCTCCATTTTTGGACGTTTTCTCTATCTCCATCTCTATCTATCATACCAGTGTGGTTTTCGGTCCGGCAGATCGACAAAAGACCAAATCTTCACACTTGGGCAAATTCTGGAAAAGACCAATGAAGTCGAGTCTCACCATCTTTTCATCGAATTTAAAGCGGCATAGGATAGCGTTCATCGTCAGGAGCTCTACGTGGTGATGGAAAAATTCTCAATCCCGGCAAAACGCCCCAACCAAAATTAAAAACTAAAATTATACCAAAGCTACGTGACATTTTAACATAAAAAAAAACAGAAAGTTAAAGCGAAACGTCACCGAGTAGCACTTTAAATGCCATGCAAAATAACACCATGCAATGTTCCGCTAAATTACAGCGACTGAGAACTACAAAAGTTTCAAATTTCATTCTCCCACAAAATGAGTTCCGGAAGAGGTATTTTGAATGAGCAATTAAAACAATCGTTAGCGGCCATAAAATATGGAACATGGAACATGCATCGGTTAGTTTTAGAGCAGCTTAAAAATGTTTTTTACGATCTTTAAATGAGCGATCTGTACTGTGGAAAATTGTATAGTGACGATAACTGACGGGTGACAAGCAATGTAATTTGAAACTAGAACAACAGAGCGACCCTTTCGGAATTTAAAAGCGTGGGAAAGTTGTTAGTAAAATGGAACTGGGATTTGAATTTAAATTAAAAAAAAAAAAATCTAATAAGTGAAACAAGCAGACTAAAGATGAAGTTGTAAGCTTGTATAAAGTTTTTTTCAAGGAGCAAGCTGTGAACCAGCTTCGCAGTATGGATGTAACCCTGTTAAACGGTGACTTAAACCGCTATGTAAACGCATTTAACGTAAAGATCCCCAATAGCTTAACCCAACACTTCAATATTTGTTTTTGTGTAACTTCGAGGAATATATGGGGATTCCTGGGCCCAGATGGTTTTTTTTCGCTTACCTACAGATGTCATTCGGAATGATACGACTGTCGTGCATTCTCAAAGGCTGTCTGGCACTACACCCCATTCCGTTGAAACCAAAGGCTGCCAAGAGCTAACACGCGGCTCTCAAAGATCTCAGGCCTATCAGCGTGACTCCTTTTATGATCAAAAATCTCAAGTGTCTTAGATCTTTTCATCAAGGATTCATTGGATAGCATCCACGTAAAAAACAGGTCTATCGAAAACGCATATATTTTGGCACAACCCTCCATTGTGTCAAAAGTCCATCAAAAAATGCCTTTGTATTGAGATATTCACCCTAGGGACTTGCCTTGATCGAGGGAGCCTTCCGCAAAATTGAAACAAATTCGATTATCGACTGAGAGTCGTTCCACCAAGAGCCAAGCACAACAGGCAAGTACCCACAGATACTTGCTGAAGTCCTACAATTGGCATTCGATATGCTAGTAAACTGCGGTCCTAATGCCAACCCGACGAAGACTGAGTTGGTTCTTTACTAGGAAAAACAAAATTCACGCTTCTCGTTGCCCACCTTAAGAGGATCCACTCTTAATCTTTCAAACAGTGCTAGCTACCTAAGACCGGAAGCTACACTAAAAAAAAGGCCAACGAACGTATCCAAAGAGCCACGGGTTACCTGTACAGCTGCAAAGAGCGGACGACTCAACATGAGGCCTACAACCGCACTGCATGCATTGGCTGTACACGTCGAAAGTAAGACCGATTCTCTTAAGCGGAGTAATGGCATGGGTGATCGCTCTGGAGAATTCAACGAATGATATAGACATGCTGCATGTCCTTCAATTCGTCAATATATGTAAGCAATCGGCTGCCAATTCAGTTCTACGGATCGACTACCTAGAGAAATTGACTTCTCTCTAGCCTTCAAACACTCAATAACGGAGAGAACAGAGTGAACGCGACGCGATATCTTTAACATTGAATCGATGTCAATATTCGCAGATGGGTCTAAAACCCAAGAAAGAGTCGGAGCTGGAGTCTTTTTGAAAGACCTAGACATCCATCTCGGAGTAAACATCAACTCCACGAATGACACCTAAGTGGAGATCCGAAGAAGAAACCGTTGCTACTTTGCGTTGGCAAATAAACGGGTTCAAAATTCTTAGCCCGGAAGAACAACTGCAAGCTTTACAAAACACTGATACTGCCATCAGTCGGATATATGATGCTGTGTGGGAGGAGGGCGAATGAAGGAGAAGATACAACAGCGATCTCTATGAGATGTAACAAGATGTCGACCTAGTCTGAAAAGATAAGACACGTCGACTTTATTGGCTCAGCCACATTGAGCGAATGGACAATTATGATTCATTGAAGAAGATCCAGCCCAGGTTCTAAAGACCAAGTCATCGCGAATGCCAGAGCGCTTGGTCTGGACAGTTGGAAGCAGCATGCGTTGGATCGCGGAGGATGAAAGGCTACAGTGTCTCGGCAGAGACTCAATGGGTCGGTAGCTCGTTGAGTAAGTAAATAATTGCATCCATCTCTCTTGCAATCTCCCAAATTATCGCAGCTTCTTTGAAGCCGAATTTACAGTCATTCGTCAAGCGCCAAACGGTAAATACCATACCACTTTTAAAAGCCTTTACATCCATCAAAATAAGATCCAAGGCAGCGAAGGACTGTCGCGTATCTTTTAACGAGAAAGTCATACAAAAACTTTTTGCTGGACAGCAGGTCAAAGCGGTGCAGGGAAATAACTTCGCGAAAGTGGTTTTATTTCCCACTATGTGGGAACTAAGTCCCTTAGTGGACTTAGTTCCCGTGGACTTATTTCCCTGCACCGGTCAAAGCGATGTCAGAGCGAATAATGATGCTGACAAGTTGGCTAGACGAGGCTTCTCCAGTGCAAATAGCATGTCGTCTGATGCGCTAGAAAAAGTAATGGAGCAAGCTTGCCCAGTGTAGCATCGCTAGACAACTATGGCCAAAGCTATGACCAGTGGAGATCAAACGGAAACATAAAACACAAGAAAGGAACCCTTTCCACCCAAACAAACATAATATCTGGACACTGTGCGATAGGTGATCATACTCAGAAGTGGAGCATCCCTTACAACGATACCTCCAGAAGCTGTTGAAGTAATGCAGGATAAGAGACAGTCCTGCACTTACTACCCACGTGTCCCGCGGTTGCCATTATCAGGGAGGATATGTTGGGCCAACCCAAATCCAGACCAGTATGGATGCAGTGTAATAAGGGGGGGGGGGGGGGGGTTGGTCTCTTCCACTTCGCATAAGCAAATTTTTCATTTAATTTTTTTGTTTCTATGAGCGGGCAGCGTAATCCCCTCCCAATGGCATCACAATGGCCCAAAATTATTCTAAGGGAACCTCATCGAGAGCCATTTTAAAGGATTCAACCAACCATGGGGAAACAACGCCATTTCACCTTTGTGTAACAGGAAAAAGTAAATGAAATCTCCCAACTTCCACAATCACAAAACAGATCCATCTTCCCTAAACAAATCCAATGAATTTGTAGGTAGTATCTACCTCAAGCAAATAATGTCATATCAAAGGCCATGAAACACCCACGACAACAGTCCCTTTAACCAAATTGAAGTCAGTGAATCAACGTTCACATCAGCTCCTTTTACCATGCTCATTACACCAACGAAATCTAAGGTCTGTAATTAAAAGGAAACGACACTTCCAGTCTACCAGAAAAAAGACCAATGACGATGCAAATTCGTGTGAAAATACATTCCCATCCTTCCGCTGGCAATAAACAAAAATCAATAGTCCAATGAATGAACCATATAACAATGTGCCAAGTGTATCCCAAGTACCATTAGCCCCGATTGAACGCCATGGAAGGACGGCACTGCCATCGACAACGACAACGACAACGACAACGACAACGTCGACTGTGACGACAGGAACATCGATGAAAATGGTTTTGTAATAAATCGTGTTCGATTTATCTGCATCGTTTGCTTCTCCCACCATCCTTGCTCCAAGCCTACCAGAAACAGAACCAGAACCCAAACTCAAACCCAATGAGCACAAAGTAAGAATGATTATTATCCATAAGATTACGAGATTCTTTATGATTCTGGGCAACAACTCCCTCTGGTTGGTGTCGTTTCCAAGACAAGGTGCGGATGACTGGATAAGTGGTTACGGGTTAAGCAAACGAAAGAAGAAAGATTTAATCAATTCAAATGAATTCATTAAGTGAAAAGGAATGGCAACATAAAGATATCCTTAATACAACCATGGTCATTAGCACACCGAATATGAAAGCGAACCAGAACAGAAAAAAATCAAGGATTCTAAATACAAAAATACAACCCCAACTAACCGATTGCAAAGCGATCAAATACGGCAAACGAAAGCAGTTTACCTCTGCCAACACTGATCAATTTACGATTGCACTCCGTTAAGACAGTTAACGGTGAAACGTCTGAATTTGGCAATCAACCGAGGGTAATTGCTTTGCCAATTCAAAGGAGTTCTTTTTTTTGTTTTACATCATCAAAGGTTGACAAAATCAATTTGACTTCGAAGGAAAGAACAAACTGAAATTGAAATTAAAAATGACTTCCAATCAATGTCAAAAAACCGTTCCCCTTCACACAATTTTTTTTTTAACTTACCCTCCCCCTTTTGAGTTGACCACAACAAACAAAACTCATTTTCCTGTATTTTGGCATTCATTACATTTCATAACTTTCGAAAACGTCAATTTGAAAAGATAATTTGTGGTTATGGCGCAAACATTTTGATATTTGATATTTGCCAAGAGTATCATTTTATCCGATTGGGTTTATAGTGCGTGCCTCTGACTTAAGTATCGTTCATTATACGAATAATAAAGATGTAAGCAATAAGATAGCCGAATATATTATATCATAAAATGCGTATAATAAGAGGTTAGGTTTTAGGGATAAATATAAAGGTGGAAACAGAATGTACAGAGTGGGTCAAAAGTGACTTGTTTTTAATTTTTGTTCTTTTCTTTTTTAAGGTTCTTATAAAACAAACTTGGGAGATTTACTAAAATGAACTACAGCGCTTTAGAGAGGACCAAACTAATTGAATTTTATTTTGAAAATAGTCACTCGATTATTTGAACCTAAAGAGCTTATCGGCGTCATTTTATTGTGCGAAATCCACCCTCTGCGCACATGATTACGGCACTGGTGGCACGATTTCGTCAATTAGTTGATTTTCCTCGAGCTGGAACACCTCGCAGTGCCCGAATCAAAGCGAATGTGGAACGGAACGTATTCTTGCAAGTGTTGTGGAGAGTCCAGAAACATCGACACGAAGGCGCTCTGTCCAACTCGGTGTGTACCGCAGTTCATTGCAAAGAGTTCTAAGAACCGAATTGCAGCTGTTCCCATACAAAATCCAATTTGGTCAAGAATTAAAGCCAGGAGATCCTCAAAAACGTGTTGTTTACGCAGTTCGTTCAATTTCCAAAAATTCCGGATTTACATGGCCTCCACGTTCTCCGGATTGGACTGCACCAGACTTTTTTCTGTGGGGTTATTTGCAGCGTAAAGTGTAGCTAAATACGAGGGCGGGTCAATAAGTCCGTGACTTTTGGAATAAAACACAGATTTTTTGAAAAAAAAAATTTTTTTTTTTTTCAACGTAGTCTCCCTTGAGCTCTATAAACTTTGTCCAACGCTTCTCCAATTTTTTTATCCCTTCCAAAAAAAAATGATTTGTCGAGGTCCTCAAAATAGGCCTTTATTTGCGAGATGACTTCATCATTGGAGTCAAATCTTTTTCCACCAAGCCATTTCTTCAGGTTTGGGAACAAGAAGTAGTCGCTCGGAGCCAAATCTGGAGAATAGGGTGGATGAGGGAGCAATTCATAGCCCAATTCATGGATTTTTGCCATGGCAACTGCACATGTGTGCACCCTTGCATTGTCTTGGTGGAAAAGAACTTTTTTCTTGGCCAAATGAGGTCGGTTTTTTTCAAATCGTCATTAAATCGGTCCAATAAGTTGGCATAATATTCCCAATTGATTGTTCTTCCCTTTTGAAGGTAGTCAATGTGGATTATCCCGCGTGCATCCCAAAAAACAGTCGCCATAACTTTATTGGCTGACAAACCCACCTTGGCCTTCTTTGGCGCCGATTCACCCTTAGAAACCCACTGTTTTGACTGTTGTTTGGTCTCTGGTGTGATGTGATGGATCCATGTTTCGTCCACGGTTACAAAACGGCGCAAAAACTCCTCCATATTGCGATTAAACAACGCCAAACCTTCCTGTGAAGTTGTTACACGATTGCGTTTGTGGTCGACTGTTAGCAAACGCGGCACCCATCTTGCGGAAAGCTTTCTCATGCCCAAGTGATCATTCAAAATTGAAACCACTGAGCCATGCGAGATCCCTACGGCTTCCACAATCTCTCGCACTTTCAATCTTCGGTCGGCCAACACCATATCGTGAATTTTTTCGATTGTTTCGGGTGTAGAGACCTCAACTGGGCGTCCAGGACGTTCGGCATCTTCAGTGCTTGTACGGCCACAACGAAATTCAGTAAACCACTTTTTTACCATTGAAATCGATGGTGCAGAGTCCCCATAGTATTTTTCAAGCTTAGCCTTGGTCTCGGTAATGGTTTTTTTTCGCAAGAAATAATGCTTAATAAGCACACGAAATTCACTTTTTTCCATTTTCTCCTCAAATTAGTGAGTAGTCTGATAAAAATAGCTGTCAAACACAAACTAACTGACGCAGCAAGTTTAAATTTTGACAGGAGTCAACTGACAGATGCCTGTTGACAGGAGCAGTTGCCGTTTCAGTAAAGAAGTCAGAAATTCAAAAAGTCACGGACTTATTGACCCGCCCTCGTAAACCCACCACTAGCCCGCATCTGAAGGAGAACATTCGCGCTGAAATACAGGCGCTGAGCCCAGATGTCCTACGAAGTGTTATGGAAAACGCTCTAGAAAGAGCCCGTCTCTGTGAGCATGAAGCTGATGCTCATTTGAGGAACATTATATTCCAAACTTAGCCGAAAAAAACCTCCATAAATCATACCTTGTGATTCTAAGATAAATTATTAATAAATAAATTAAATCTATAAAAATTATTATCACTTTAAATTAGGAAGTCACTTTTGACCGACCCTGTAGTTTCCTTCTTTTCAAAACGTATATAAAAGTTAAAGGCTGCAGTTAGTTTAAATACGACTTACATTATGTCATACGTTTGCGTCAATTGCAAATGTGTCAACTCACCTGAAACGAGAAAAATTAAGAATAAGTTATTTATTGAAATAAAACCAAATGACAATAATTATGTTTTCTTTTGTTAAAGCGGAGACTAATTTACTTGTGACAAGACAATTGTAGGCAAGGCACGACGTTTTTGTCATTTGACTCAATTGGTGTGATTCAGTGTGACTTTTTTAAAAGTTAATCTTACATTGTTCAGTATTACTGTATGACCGATTTGATAAGATATATACGTCAAAATCGGGTACAACGATATATCGATAAAAGCGAGCATTTTAAGCTGGAAACTTGAATCATCCATATAGGTCCGTTCGCGTGCTAATATGCAAACGTACATTTTTATAAACTTTCGTGCGAAAGTAGACAAACCCGTTCGCGGTTTGAGAAAATGGTAAAAATATGAACGAAAGAAAAATTAACTTTCGTTCGTTTTTCTTCACACAAGATTTTTTTTTTTTTTTTTTATTTATTTTATTTATTTGATTATTATAAACGTCACTGGACAAAGATTTAACTTATATTAAGTACAATGAGAGAAGAAAAGAATAGCTTTTGTTTAAATCATTGAATAAGAGATAAAATAAACTAAAAGAATACATAAAGTAAAAACTTAAAACTAAAAACTACAGCAAAGATTGTAAGACGAGAGATATTAAGTAATAAATAAATAAAAAAAATAATAAAATAAAAAAGCGCCATGAATTTAAAGGACGTAAAAGAAATAAAAACAGCTTTAATTTAGACCACGAAAATGTTCAAAACATGCATTTAAAAACTGTCTGTGTTCGACCTTATTCCTAACATGAATCGGGAGACCGTTCCAAAGTCTAACAGCATAAATGAAGAATTGTCTGCGAGATGTCAGGCAAGAGTGCGGCAGAGACCTAATAACCATAAGACGGTTAGAGTTAGACAACGTTATCTTTGCGAAAAGATAATCAGGTTGTTTCCAATTAATTATTTTAAAAATAAGAGCACATGACCGATATTTGAAAAAAGCTTCAAGACTGCACCCAAGTATTTGACGGGACTCTAAAGAGATATGATCGTATCTCCGAAGGTTGAAAACAAAATGCGCGATAGAGTGAAAAGCCGATTTTAATTTTTGCATAGAGGAATAGTCGGAGTCAGCAAAAATCTCACAGCCATAGGAAATAATTGGAACAATCAGAGCTTTTGCCAGCTTTAGTTTTCCTTGGGTGGGTAATAAAGATTTAATGACGGATAGTCCACGAAGTGATGCATAGATCTTAGAAACAACCCTGTCAATGTGGTCATTCCACGTCAATCTTGTATTAAAAAATACTCCAAGGTTTTTCACAAGCGTGACATATTCAACTGGAGTTGAGTTTAATTGAATGGAGGGTAGGTCAAAGAGATGGAGTTGGTGTTTGGATATGGGGATAACTTTTATTTTTGTAGGGTTGAGCGATAAACTGTTGCGTGAAGCGCAGCCGACTATAGCACGAAGGTCATCATTAATTTTAATGACAGAGTCTTCCACCATACCAATTGGAAAGCTAAGGTAAAGCTGAACGTCATCTGCATATATATATTAAAGCGACAATTTGACAACACGGACGGTAAATCGTTGATAAACATGGAGAAGAACAGAGGACCCAAAATTGATCCTTGTGGAGCGCCACAATTGACAGGAAGGAGAGAGGAGACAGTACTATTGAGAGAGACAGCTTGGACACGGTTAGTTAAGTATGAACGGATAAGGTTTTTAGTAGGATTAGAGAAGTTGAATTTTGATGTAAGTTTGTTAGAAAGAATGCACGGATTTACGGAATCAAAAGCTTTAGAGAAATCCAATAAAGCAACAAGAGTTACCTTATCTGCATCCATGGCATTCCTAATGTCATAAGAGACTTTTAAAAGTGCGCTTATACAGCTGTACCCAGAGCGGAAGCCAGACTGAAAGGGTGTTAGGAGTTTCCACCTCTCCAGCTGCTCTTTTATGCCAGAGCTTAAAATAGTTTCAAAGGCTTTGGATAAAAACGGGAGAATAGCGATAGGTCTGTACTCAGTAGGACTTCCCTTTTTCGTGATAGGTATAATTTTGACCTTTTTCCAGGGGGAGGGGTAATTGGATGTCATAAGGATAGTGTTGAAAATATGCGTAATATGAGTCAGGATGATTGGGCGAAGTATTATAACAAAGTCTGGGTGTATATTGTCTAGACCGACGTATCTGCATTTTATTCCAAAAATAGCTGATCCAACTGATAACTCGTCAACTCGAGATATTGCAAATGCGCCATCATTATTATTGTTTGTAATAAGAGGAACACGGTCACTGGTATTTTGGGGAGTCGAATTGGCAAACTTTTGATTTAACTCGTCAAGATTAAAGTTCATTTCAGCTGGCAAGAAAATGAAAAATGTGAAATGATAAAATCCTATGAGCTTACCACTGGCAGGAAAAAAAACAGTGGTTGCTTCTTTTCCAGCCATACTTTGGCGTTTTTCATGTTTTTGCACAAAAAGTCACAGGAAAGATTGTCCGTCCGTGTTAAAAAACCAAGTAGGCTGTCCCTCTACTATCAAAATGTAAGGGGACTCCGCACAAAAACCGCTGAAGTATATTTAAACTCCCAAGCCCTCTCTCATGATATCTTTTCCTTGACGGAAACATGGCTTAATGCCGGAATTTTAGACACGGAACTCTTCAATCATGTCATAACAATGACCTGCAAGCGCTTGGAGGAGGTGTCCTGATCGCTGTTCGTTCCAACTTTGAGTCACGAAAGATTGACTTTCCATTTCAACTAAATGTCGAAATTATCTGTGTAAAAATTACACTCAAGAACAAACATTTATATGTTGTTAATGCGTACATTCCATCGTCTCGTCTATGTTCTTTGTATTCGGAACTTTCTATGGCACTAGACCATATTTTTGACATATCTTTTCGTGACAGCACTGTCTTACTTATAGGCGACTTCAATCTGCCACATATTGGAATTTCAGAAATCGAACTCTCGATCTTGTTTTCTCTTCTCACTCTGTTAGTACTGTGGTTCTGGAATCCCACTTCAGTATAACTAACATAGATAACAATCATCCACCCTTGGATGTATTTATTGAACTAGGCGCACATTTGTACGAAAATAGTAATTCGTATGACCGTTTGCAATCTTTTGACTTTCGGAAAGCAAATTTTCAAAGGCTTTCTGATGAAATTAAAAGCTTTAATTTTAATCTTACTGCGTTATCTCATATTGAAGAAGCAGTAGGTTCTTTTTATTCTTTGATGGATAACTGCATGAAAAGAGTGATTCCTGTGAAATCCTATAGAAATCTGAAAACGTCCCATCCCTGGCACACTAAAGAGCTCAAATCGATACGAAACAGACGCAATAGGGCTTGGAAGAACTATTCAAAAAGTCTCCGCCATTCAGATCTTGAGCTATATCTTACACTATTCAACGAATTCAAATCTTTATCCTGCAACTTATATATTGACTATATAAGTAAAATGGAATGCTCTTTAAAATTGAACCCCAAACTTTTCTGGGGTTTTGTCAATACTAAGAAAAAAACCGATGGTTATCCATCGAAGCTTACTTACAATAGTACTACAACTGCTGATTCGTTAGATGCTAGCAATATGTTTGCAGATCATTTCAGTAAGTCATTTAGGGAGACCCCTCTTCACATTGATGATCAATATTTTAGTTATCTAACTACCTGTTCCCAAATAAGTTTTAGTAGTATCTCATTCGATTTGGAAACAATTTTAAAATGTATTTCTTCTCTCAAGAATGATTATTCATCAGGTCCTGATGGCATTGCACCGATCGTTCTTAAAAAATGTAGTCATGCAATTGCTCCATATCTTAAGTATCTGTTTGAATTGTCCATTAGTACAGGTAAATTTCCTAATCTATGGGAAAGTGCTTTTATCACACCTGTATTTAAAAAAGGCGAACGTGGTGATATCACTAATTACAGGCCCATTTCAAAGCTTTCGTGTATCCCTAAGCTTTTTGAACAAATTGTTTGTGAAAAGTTAATATTTCTTTGTCGCAATATAATTTGTAATAAACAGCATGGATTTGTAAGAAACAGATCCACAGTCACTAATCTATTAAGTTTCTTGCATGATTGTTCTAATACCTTGGAGAATAAGGACGAAATGGATTGCATATACACTGACTTCTCTAAGGCTTTCGACCAGCTGTCCCATGAAATAATCGAATTTAAGCTCAGGGCTTTTGGTTTCCCACCATGTTTCATAAAATGGGTTAATTCATACCTTAGATCAAGGGTTTATCAAGTGAAATTTAGAGGATCGCTATCTGTATCTTTCACAGCTCAGTCTGGAGTTCCCCAAGGAAGTCACCTCGGACCAATTCTATTTAAACTCGCCATTAATGATGTTAAGGCATGTATAAATCACAGTAATATCCTGATCTACGCTGATGATATGAAAATATATAAATCTATCACTAGTCAGACAGAATTTTTCTTCAATCTGACATTAATAGCTTCGCCAATTGGTGTGATAAAAACGGTTTATCCCTGAACCCTACTAAATGTCAACATATGACATTCTCTAGAAAGAATATCCCTGCCACCTTTCAATATTCTCTGTCTCAACATATTCTTGTTAATGTTGATAATTTTAAGGGTCTTGGGGTTTATTTCGACCCCAAACTGGTTTTTGCTAAGCATATTAATTCTATTATTAATAAATCTAATTCTATGCTGGGCTTCGTAAAAAGGTGGGCCAACGAATTTAATGACCCTTACATTTCTATGTCATTGTACAATTGTTTTGTCCGTCCGATTCTAGAGTATGCTTCACAAGTTTGGACGCCGTTCTACAACATTCATTCAAATCGAATAGAGGCCATTCAACGTAAATTTATTCGATTTGCACTTACAGGACTTCCATGGGATGATCCATTTAACCTTCCTCCTTACAGTCAACGTATCAAGCTTCTTCAAATGTTACCCCTTTCTCAACGAAGGCTTAATAGCGATATCATTTTTTTTACAGCAACTTATATCCGGTCAAATAGATGCACCTGACTTGCTGTCGTCTATTGGCTTTCATTTTCGTGGTGGTGCCCATAATTTACGCAGTGTTGAATTATTGTTTAGCCCCCATCATAGAATGAATTATGGGAGGTATGAGCCTATTAGTCGCATTAGTAGAATCTATAATCTAAATGATCATGTGATTGACTTGCATGTTAGTAAAATTAAGCTGGAAAATATTTTGCGTAATAATGCTTTAATGTCTTAAATTGTTTGCAGGATTTTGTGTTTGTGTTAGTATTTTATAGGTACATAATTATTGTAGTTTTAATTGTTTTGTCCTTACTAACACTCCACGACACAGAGCTGATAGTGTATTAAAAAAAAAAAAAAGTTTGCGTACTTTTCTTTGAAATGAGAGGATTCTCTCTCGATTTTGGTGATTTGACAGTTTTCATTTCTCTATACATAAAAGTACGCGAACGGACCTTATAGCTTACGGAGCATTGAAAAAGAAAAACACAATTTAAGGGGGAAGCGCATGCAATGAAAGTGAAGAGAGCTACCCATTAATTGACGTCATTTGAGCTAGGATGAAATTTCGGCCACAAAAGAAGTCGTCTAAAAAAATCGTTGAGACATTCCATTTAAATCCTTGAAGGGCTTGAGAAAAAGTTAATTCAATTGTAATATGTTGTTATACTTATCATCCGCAACTCGACGCCATAAGTCAGAACTGGCAGGCTTACGGTTCGATAGATCATGTATTTTGTGCTTCGAGTCAGGAGGGTAATTCAGGTAATTCCGAGAAATCTAACTGACCCCCAGATCGTTAATAAGTTCCATGAATGGAGATCAGACTGACTCGACCGCGAGCTCCAATTATGGCCAGAAAAACAGTTTTTAAGGGAGGGACTCAAACATGCGCAAACATGTGGTGGGCGCAGTGGCTCAATGGTTAGTGTGTCAATACCCGCCGGGGCCAAGTAACATCTTGAGTTTTTTTCCACTGCCCCACCTCTTGCGAACGTCTGACAAACATCCAAGAGTATCAATTGTCATGAGAAGCTTCTCAAATTTGCCGTTGGGATTCGGCGTAAAATTGTAGGTCCCTTCCACTTCGCAAAGAAAGTGGTTGGGGAAGCTAGGTTTTAGGCCCTCTATGGGCCGTTAATGCCTAATATTTATTTTGTATATTTTTTACAACCTCGTCGTGTAAGAGAAAGAAGAAGAACATACGTGCATCTCTGTTGTCAGAAAAGTCTTTTGCGGCTCCCACTTCCAGTACCCAGTACATCTGTCGGCAATCTCTCTAAGAGATTCGCGGTAGTGATGCGCATAATCGAATGATTTAAAGAATCGAAATATTAGTATTCGAATGATTTAAAGAATCGAATGATCATTCGAATGATCTTCGAAACAATTTTTTCCACCAGGTTTCATTTTAAATCAGTGCCGATTACACAAAATATAAATCACAGTAAACTACTGATTATAATTTAATTTACCTACCTAAAAATAAAACATACACAAAACATTCATAAATTACTCTTATCGTACCTTCTTCTTCAGACTTCAGCACAGAACAGAACAGTTAATAAAAATAAATGAACAAAAACCCGACACAAAAAAAATCATAACATAACGATTCTCGCTTCTCGCTTTTCGTTTAAAATTCAATATTTAACTTCAACCCCCAACGATGCATCGATTACGAAAATGAATATAAATGAAATATAATATAATAAAATGAATATAAAAAAAATAAATCCAAAGTCGTGAGATACACAAATAACCAACTTCTCGATTTTGTGTTTTTTTTTTCTTTTTTGTTCTTTCGTTCAATATTCTCTTCTCGGTCTCGAATCGGCACTCGAGTATCGAGTTCTCATTTCGCATAGAGTGAGTCGATGTGAGAAATCATTCGAATGAGTTGGCTTAAGAATCGAGATATCTCGAAATGTTATCTGAATCGATTATAATCGATTATATCATTCGAATGCGCCCATCACTAATTCGCGGCATTGTTTTACCAACTTGAATCTTATCGTTGGTAATTTTACAGCTTTTTTTAGCTGCATGGCTGTCTATGTAAATCACGTTAGTTCTGCCGTCTATCGGGTTCATAGAGGCTGCACGCTGCTGCAATGATAAACGCACTGCAGTGGCCAGGAAGTCGTGTGTCCCGAAAACTTCTTAATGGCCGGCAGTACGGTTTTCGCAGCAACAGGTCCACTGGTGATCTCTTCACCAAGGTGGTGAAAGTAAAATCGTTGCGCTTGATATTTCAAAAGCATTTGACAGAGTTTGGCACCAAGTTCTCTTGTCGAAAATGCATGCATTTGGAATTGATGATAATATACTTCAATGGATTATGTAGTGGTCACCCTGAGAATAAAATTTTAATTTCATTTGTTTCTGGGTTCTGCGATGTTTTATGCACGGCAATATCGATGTTAACCATCGAAATAAAAAAAAACCTTCGAACGAAGCCCACGGCGAGTCTCGCTTACAGCGTGGGCCATGATGACTTCTGCCACTATGATGGGAAAGCGGCGATTTCCGTTCTTGGCTCGCTCTCGCTTTTTTGTGAGTTGGTTAGTTTTTTTGTGGTAGCCGTGAGATGAAGAGGTCTAACCGTGGCACTGCTCTCAAAGAAAAAAAATGCTTTTCGAACGAACTTAACGATTAAGCAGATTTTAATTTGAGAAAAACAACAAAAAAAAAATAAAAGAAATAACGAAAATCAGTGTTTCGCGGATAGAAATAAGACTCACAATTACGTTGGATGGCTGAAGTTTCGGAAAAGTGCGAGTTATTATGCCGGTCAAACCGGCGTGCATGCCGTCGTGTAACAAAAAAAAAATTAAAAATTAATAATTCAGGAAGGTGAGGCCCAAGAGCTTTAACTTCCATGAACGATTGACGTATATATATATACCACCGGTCCAAAGAAAAAAAAATATATAAAAAAAAGTGCATTCGACAGTGTTAGCTTATGTATAATCGAGCAATCAAAAATAAAAGATTGTGTAAAACGGCTATCCGGACAACCGTTTAGCCCGATCAATGATATCCACGCGAATCAGGTGTCACTCAACAATAGATGTGGCTGCCATTAGTTTTACCAGTTGTGTTTACCTTTTCACAAAGAATTAGAATTTCATTTTTATTCAATTTTTCATGTTTAAGATATAGCGAGGATTTCCCTGCTTGTTTAGTTTGCTTTTCTTTTCATTTAAAAATTATTGTAGCTTAATTTCATTTAAACATACTTCAAAAACTGCTTTACTTACATATTTAAATGTCAAAACCAAAGGTTCTTGGTAGTGAATTTTTTTTTATTTTTTGCTCAAGAGAAGCCCGTTCCAGTTATTGTGCGCACAACAGCTGCCGACCGAAGAACTTTTAGTTTTATAAGTATCTTAAACCAGAGTTGCAAATAAAAATTAACATTTGATATGAATTCTGTATATTGCGAATAAAAATTAATCGTAACTCCACATAGTAAAATAAATCATGTGTTTGAAGAATAATAAGTTAATCGGATTTCTTATTTTTATACGATGAATCTTTAAAAGGGGTAAGTGACAACGGCGAATAGTGGGTAAGCTGGTGTAGGAAGATTTTTAGGTATTAGGGACCATCCTAAATAGAAAGTGGATACATGGATGGTAACGGAGCGGTGCATTTTGTGCGAGAGGGACCACACAGGGTAGCATACCACCATTAGCTACCAAAAAGAGAAGAGTGTGAGTGATATTCTTGTTTTAAATGATATTCTTGTTTTAAATGGTAGGCAGATTACACTTCCCACAAACGAACTAGTTTCAACTGAGGACATAGAAGACATTGTACGAGGTCTAAGAAGCGGAAAGTCTCCAGGTCTAGACAAGATAAACAATCAGATGCTGAAACAATTTCCGGTTAGTGGTTTACATATCTTAACCTTTATTATTAATGCCTGCCGTAAGCTACAATACTTTCCACTCAAGTGGAAAACCGCAAAAGTCATTCCGATTTTAAAGCAAGGAAAGCCTCCTTATAGCCCAACCAGCTACAGACCGATTAGCTTACTAAGTTCCTGCAGCAAAATTTTAGAAAAAAATAATTAAAAACTAACTGCAAATATTCCTCACGGACAAAAATATACTACCCGAGCATCAATTTGGATTCCGCAACGGTCACAGCACCTCTCATCAAGTTCTTAGAATTTGTAGACACGTTGAGCAAAATCTAGCTGCAAAATCATCCACAGGCCTAGTACTGCTAGATATTGAAAAAGCATTCGACACCGTCTGGCACAACGGCTTAATTTATAAGCTTATTAAATGTGATTGTCCGCTCCACTTAACAAAAATCATACAGAGTTTTCTATCCGACAGAAAGTTTACTGTATCAATCAGAAATAGCATGTCCGCATTGAAATCAATCCCAGCTGGCCTTCCGCAAGGTGCTGTATTAGCCCCAACTCTTTTTAACATATATACTGCGGTTTTCCAAATTTTGCCAACTGTAATATAGCAATGTATGCTGATGATATAGCTCTGTTTACATCTCATGAGAACCCCGCTTTTATAGTTGATAACATTCAAAACGCACTCAATGAAATCTTTGAATACTACAAGCACTGGAAGATCAAAATTAATGCGGGCAAGAGTCAAGCTATCTTTTTCACTAGAAAAAGAAAGATTTGTTTCCTGCCTGCAAATAGATTACGACTAACCGCTTGCGATATCCCTTGGGTTGACTCGGTCAACTATTTAGGAATATACCTAGACAAAAAGTTAACCTTTGCCCTTCATATTGCGAATATTTGTAAAAAGATCAAATCACAATAAAAACGTTGTATCCGCATACTAAAATGACCATCTACAAGGTGGTATTTCAGGCACTTATAATGTATGGTTCGTCAGTATGGGAAAATTGCGCCAATACTCACATTAAAAAGCTCCAAATCATGCAAAATAAAGTACATACCAAAAATGATTTTACGACATCCTTGGCATTTTTCAACAATGATATTGCATGAACAGGCCGGAATTCTGCAGGTCGCTAGGAAAATTGAAATACTCAATACACACTTTTTTGAAAGATGTATTCGTTCCGACAACACACTTATACAAAGTTTAAGAAACAAAGATTGTTATTTATTTACGTTTTTGTTAATACATTTATTTATGCATGTTTTTGTTAATTTATTTATTCACTTTATGTGTAGCGAACTATTATTATTTATTTGTTTATTTATTTATTTATTTGCTTATTTATTTATTTATCTATTAATATTTATATTTTTTTATTTATCATATTATACGACCCAAACGCAAAATAGTTGGCCTACTCATCAATTAACACATTAATCTTCTTTATATACGAGTACCTTCATTTTCTGTCCCAAGCAGTTGTTGATTACATTTTTTTTTTGTCAATGTAATAAATTACATTTAATGAGTAAATAAGACCAAACAGAACTTAATTTGAGAAAACACACATGGCTTCAGGTTGCATTCTCTTAAACAAAGATAAGAGCATAATAGTTGGACTACTCTCTATGGGATGCAAATAAGTTGGCCTATGACGATTTAAATAGATGTTCAGTTAACCGTTATTAAAAAAATGGCATGCACTTGTTGTTTATTGATCTCTTGTTTTAAGTAAGCCAGCAACAGTTTATTGTCAATCATGGTGCGTGGTGTTACATTATCACGAGACCATAGTTAAAGCCTTCGAAACTGGATTGTCGAGCTACAAAATAGCAAACCAATTTAATTTACCTCGCTCATCAATTCGAAACATCATCACAAAGTTCAAAAATAGTGGAAATGTGGAAGTTGGTAAAAAAACGGCACGCCCACCAATTGCGAAACCTCGAGATTGCCGAGCCTTAAAAAAAATAATAAAGGAAAATCGACGTCAAACTGCCGCTGCAATAACTGTTCAATTGAGAGAAAGAATCCAAAAAAGTGTTTCAGTCGACGCTTGTAAGCGGACAATGAAAAAAATTGGATATAAATTTTATAAGGTTTGTTTTAGATTTATTTAAATTAGAGCTATTTTAATTCGTTAAAACATAGGCCAAAGAAAAACCACTTTTAACACCTAAACAAAAGAAAAGGCGCCTAGAGTGGGCCAAGCAACGTAAGAACTGGAATTTAAGTCAATGGCGGTCCGTTATTTGGAGTGATTAGTCGAGGTTTGAAGTTTGCGTGGGCGACGAACGAAAACGTGTCATAGGAAACTCCAAAGAGGCCTTTCACAAAGATTGCCTTAAAAAAACAGTCAAGTTTCCAGCATCTCTAATGATGCATGTCTGGGCGAGGTTTGGGCAATTTACATTTTGTAAATGGAACTGTCAATGCTACCAAGTACCGGGATATTCTGGAAAACGATCTACTCCCATCAATACCACGACTTTAAACTAGTGATGGAGATTTCATTTTCCAACAGGATGGTGCTTCCTGCCATACAGCAAGGTCAACAATGGCGTGGTTATCTGCTGAAGCAATTCCTTTACTGGAATGGCCTTCCAGCAGCCCTGACCTTTCGCCAATAGAAACTGTCTGGCATAAAATGAAGCAAAACCTCCGAAAAGAACCATGTCTGACTCTTCAAGGCCTAAAAGCTAAAATCATAAATATTTGGGAATCTTTTGGTACCGAAGAATGTCAAAAATTAGTTGACACAATGCCACGACGCATAGAAGCAGTTACCAAGGCCAGAGGCGACGTAACACCATGGTAAAATAAAAAATAAGACGCGTATGCCAACTATTTTGCGTTTAAAAAAATGTATCAATCGTTATTTTATTTTTTAAGACTGCTCTATATGGTTATTTAATTGAAGTCATTTTGTTTTTGTTACTTATTTTTTATATAAAATAAATATATCTAAAGAAAACTACCAAAATATTGAGTTTATTGCCGATGGAATTTAAGAACCAGCAGATTTTTGTTTTTTATCATAGGTAGTCCAACTATTTTGCGTTTGGGCTCGTTTAATACGCTTGCAGTAGTTATTTTTCTTTCCTCACTGTGATATTAGGTAAGACATAAAATAATCAAAATATTTATATGAAGGTTTTTTTCCATAACTTTTCCTTCAAAGCTTTTACAAAATAATGCATAACTCTTTTACAAAATATAAATTTTTCAGTTGTAAGATCAGACTTAACGATCAAATCTCTGCGCAAGCTGTGCAAATATTTCAAAAAATGCAATGTTATTATTTATGATGGAAACAATAAAATATCTATCTATTTAGAAGAGTGTGAGTATACAAGAACGCAAGTAGGCACGTTAAAAGATTTATTTATTTTGTGTGGTGAATAGTGAGTGAAAGATCCCCGCCCAACCGGCGAGTTTAAGCTAGGCTACAAAAACGTGCCACCCTCACTCCAGTATTATGGGACATCAGTATCAAGCCCCAGCCACTACAATTAGAGATTACCTTTCGGACCGTTCAATTCAAGTTGTTTTGGACGGTTTCAAGTCTGCAACTCACCAAATAAATGCTGGTGTTCCCCAAGGGTGTGTTTTGTCTCCGACTCTCTTTCTCATTTTTTTAAATGATATTCTGTCTGTTACTTCTAATCCAATCCATTCCCTCGCTGATGACGGTACCCTCAGCATCTCACATTGTAATGAACCCAACAATATAATTCCATACTCCTACATTGTACTGCATAACAATGTACACAAAACACTTCCTGCTTTGTGCAATGCGTTTAAGTCAAGTGGCTCATAGTAAAAACCACTGACCCACTGACATAGCAATCGAATTTCATTGCCACACTATAGTGTCTGGTATCGCATACAGAAAGTATGAATTAAACTGACATTGTAAGTGGATCGATCTATGCTTTGGGTGACAATTAAATGAGTACATTGTGGATGAGTATGATGATGATGAATAAATTTAGTGGCACGCGACCATTTTTGTATCGATGTGTTTTGGTTATACTGGGAGGGAATCTTTTCTTGGTGTGCGATCCCCATGGTCTGAAGAAGTGGAGGGGCAACCATGGTACCGTCAGCCATTGGTCCACGTCTTTAGATCCGTGGAGTAGCAACCACCACAGGTAATCTGCAGGGGCGGGAGGCCCAAAAGGGTAGAGGCGGACGGCCTGTGGCGACGGATACAGACGGACGGTCTGGGAATGCGATACAGACGGACGGTCTGTGAAGGCAGATACAGACGGACGGTCTGCGACAAGGGTACAGGCGGACGGCCAACGACAACGGATACAGACGGACGGTCTGGGGAGAGCTAAGACAGACGGACGGTCTGTAAAGGCGGGGTGCAAGCCCAAAGCACTCTGCAACCAGACGGACGGTCTGCAACGGTGGGGGGACACGTCCCAATGTACTTAAACATCCACCCTGCAAAAACAAAATAAGCAAGATAAAATGAAATTCGTGGGCGCGGGCGGACGGCCCGAATAGTCAAAGGCACAAAAGCGATTTAAGATCTACCACGAACACGGTAGTGAGCTAAGTTCGATGAGGGAAGGGGCGACGATCCCTTTTGACCCCTTTTGATCCAACTCCGTCGAGGGAGCACCGAAGGAGCAGCAGAGGCGTGTGGGCGGACGGTCACGTTATAACACACCCTCCAACTCTAATTAATCGTACCCTATAAGCCGATTGGTATTGACAGATGTCACGTCAAGCTGACCCAACCCAAGCGAATCCTGAAACCAGAACGGCCGAGAGCCCAACCTAAAATTGTACCCCGATGTAAGGTATGACACGCTATAGGCAGTTCCCTTCGGCCCTAAACCTGTACCGAATTCTACCAAATAGCTTCATTTACTCGGTTAGAACTTACTACTTTGTTCCTCTGTCTTTCCGTACTAGCTACGATTTAACTTACCAGTATGGGTGATACGAATCGTCCCAATGTCTTATCTTCTTCTTTTTTGTCAACTATTCCTTGGGCTTTTTCCTGCTTCGTTAAGGGATTTTAATAATATTGTTAGCGCAAATCAACGTTGCCGTTCAATTGGGAGTTCAGCGGAAAATTACCGCTTCAGCAAAGTTGCTTCCACGATTATTGGAAAGACAGCCTGAGATCAATCAGAATGGATTGGAAAGGTGTCCCAGGTCGGTCGGAGGCCACGAACGAACTTCTAGTAGTGGAGAGTGGAAGAAAAGAGAGTATGGAAAACAAGAGCGAGAGGGTAACGGCAGGCACGCGCACACCATCGCAAATATGCTTTGGAGGAGCTGAATTGTGACTGTCGTTGGCTCGGCTGAATGTGTTCGGGCAGTGGAATATGGCGGATAGACACCAATACAAAGGTGGCCGTCCGTCAGTGGAATTCCGCTGCCAATGTATGAGGGGGGGGGGGGGGGGGGGGGGGGGGTGAGAGTAGAACTCTGACCGACTTTGGACAAAGGAAAGATCTGGAACGCCACTTCTTGGTTGACCAGCGAAAAAGTAAGAAGTTTTTAAAAAGTGAGGAGAAGCCTTTTTGCTGAACGCGGAAGAGCATTACAAAAAAAAGATATAAAGTTAAACTTAAAGTTTGAAAAAAAAGGAAGGAGGAAAAAGATATATAAGAGAGAATAGGAGATACAGACGGCAGGACAACACAGTAGTGAGCGCAGGACGAGACAAAGGAACAAAGGAAGATTTTCTTGAAAAGCAGATAAGTAGAGTGTTTGTAGTACGAGGGCGGGTCAATAAGTCCGTGACTTTTGGAATAAAACACAGATTTTTTGATAAAATTTTTTTTTTATTTTTAACGTAGTCTCCCTTGAGCTCTATACACTTTGTCCAACGCTTCTCCAATTTTTTTATCCCTTCCAAAAAAAATGATTTGTCGAGGTCCTCAAAATAGGCCTTTGTTTGCGAGATGACTTCATCATTGAAGTCAAATCTTTTTCCACCAAGCCATTTCTTCAGGTTTGGGAACAAGAAGTAGTCGCTCGGAGCCAAATCTGGAGAATAGGGTGGATGAGGGAGCAATTCATAACCCAATTCATGGTTTTTTTCCATGGCAACTGCACATGTGAGCACCCTTGCATTGTCTTGGTGGAAAAGAACTTTTTTCTTGGCCAAATGAGGTCGTTTTTTTTTTCAAATCGTCATTGAATCGGTCCAATAAGTTGGCATAATATTCCCCATTGATAGTTCTTCCCTTTTGAAGGTAGTCAATGTGGATTATCCCGCGTGCATCCCAAAAAACAGTCGCCATAACTTTATTGGCTGACAAACCCACCGAGGCCTTCTTTGGCCCCGATTCACCCTTAGAAACCCACTGTTTTGACTGTTGTTTGGTCTCTGGTGTGTTGTGATGGATCAATGTTTCGTCCACGGTTACAAAACGGCGCAAAAACTCCTCCATATTGCGATTAAACAACGCCAAACCTTCCTGTGAAGTTGTTACACGATTGCGTTTGTGGTCGACTGTGAGCAAACGCGGCACCCATCTTGCGGAAAGCTTTCTCATGCCCAAGTGATCATTCAAAATTGAAACCACTGAGCCATGCGAGATCCCTACGGCTTCCACAATCTCTCGCACTTTCAATCTTCGGTCGGCCAACACCATATCGTGAATTTTTTCGATTGTTTCGGGTGTAGAGACCTCAACTGGGCGTCCAGGACGTTCGGCATCTTCAGTGCTTGTACGGCCACAACGAAATTCAGTAAACCACTTTTTTACCATTGAAATCGATGGTGCAGAGTCCCCATAGTATTTTTCAAGCTTAGCCTTGGTCTCGGTAATGGTTTTTTTTCGCAAGAAATAATGCTTAATAAGCACACGAAATTCACTTTTTTCCATTTTCTCCTCAAATTAGTGAGTAGTCTGATAAAAATAGCTGTCAAACACAAACTAACTGACGCAGCAAGTTTAAATTTTGACAGGAGTCAACTGACAGCTGCCTGTTGACAAGAGCAGTGTTGCTGTTTCAGTATAGAGGTCAGAAATTCAAAAAGTCACGGACTTATTGACCCGCCCTCGTATCATTCAGTCGGTTATATAGGATTTTGATTATTAGTTTAGTAATATTCGGTTTCGAAAAATTCCCGAGAAAAGCCGGGATACGCGACCCACTAAAATATTTGCGAAGTTCAAATTCGGGACAAGCGATAGCGGGTCATACTAACGGTCCACCCGTCCCGTTCAACGTATATACTTAATTTCTGGGGATTTCAAACCCCCGCAGTAAACGGCCGTGCTCCAACGGAGCCTTATAACGTTCTAAAAATCTGGTGTTTCTGTTTATTTATTATTTGAGGAGGACTTTACTCGGTTTCACAATTCACCATAAAATTGTGTGGCGCCCATTTTAGTAAGTAGGTATCTACATACTTAGACATATTTCAGATTGTCTCCTAGTATCCACTTCGTTGGCAAATCGCCGCTTTAATTCTGAACGAACCCATCCCTTCCCACTGAGTTACCGGGAAATAGCCAATTGTTGCTATTCGTTGCACACGCGATCTCTGGCATCTGACAGTTTGTAATTAATTCGATTGATTTTTCCTCGGGCGGTCGTAATAATTCGGTTTTCTTCCTTTTCGGAATACCGCCAACAGCGGGTACGGTTTTTTAATTAATTAATTGTGCAACAAAGACGTAGTATTTATAGGAATAAAACAGAATCTTTCAGACTCTCAAGGTAGTTGTTTCAATTCTTTTGGCAGATCCTTATGACATTCGTGCCCTGCCTGAAACTAGGAACTACATTTTTTTTTTTTTTTTTTTTTATAATTTGCGTGCGCTAAAGGGATTTCTTTTTTCTGTAGGGACACAGTACCCTTATAATGGTAAAACCACAGCGCAGGCATTTAGTTTGTTGCGCAAGTAGCTCCCAGCAATTCATTGCCTATTTTTGGGTGCTACTTACTGAAAGAATAGAAGGATAGGAAAGAAGTTTGGTGCGATGGGATTTTTTATTTCTCAACAGGTGGCGCCTAAATTGTTTTAGGGAGATCAGTTTTTATTGTGTGTATTCAATTTATAAAAATCATGGCCCTGGTCGGGATTCGAACGCACGACCTGCCAATCACTTTAGTGAATACACTACCATCGCACCATTGCCACCTGCACATGGCAAAACCAATGGCATTCGTGCCTGTCAGTCGTACTACGTTGTCTCAAACATCGTCTGCGAAGTCTTTCCTAAACATTTAGCTACTGAAAACAGACTTCCACCACTTCAGACTTACATTACATTCGTTTCTTGGTTCACGCCCCTCTTTTTCGGGTGTGGAACTGCAAGGGCAACGTATGTTAAGCTCATTAAATTCCGATCTTAACAGCATAACTCAGTGGAGTACAACCAAGAGTGGAATTCAAGGCTTCTAAAGCTGTCATTAAAGCAAAACCCACACAACCAGCCGAAAACCGAAAGACTTTCCGTTCTCGGTATGTTTGTTAATGACAACCTCCGTTCTAATGATCACATATTCGATGTCGCCAAGAAAGCTGCAAAATGCCTAGGCTTCCTCAAGTGATCCAAGAAATAGTTTACCTTTCTGATCTGACTACAATTTATAGGGCGTTTATCCGCCCGAAACTCGAGTACATGCCTCATATCTGGTCTGGTGCACCAATAACTTATTTGGAGCAACTTGACAGGTACCGAAAACGATAAAACTCATTGGTGACCGTAACATCGCAAGATCGATTGGCTCTCTTAGTCATCGTCGCAAAGTCGTCTCTCTCTCGTTATTTTATCGTTATTTCCACATAAGTATTCAAACGAAATAGCCAGTTGCATTCCATCCCCAGAAAATTTCATCCTCAATACCCGCTGCGCAAGGAATGTGCAGCAGTTTACCATTAAGCCTGTATTCGGGCGTACAGTGAAATACAAGGAATCTTTCCTAAGCCGTACAACACGAATGTCGAATGCTCTTCCCCGTTCCATTTTTCCTACACATTATAATCTACAAGCATCGCTCCCTATCTTCTATTTCCTTAACGCCCGCGCTGTGTAGCTATTAAATTATAAGGGTATCCAAAAATCCCTTTAGTGCGAGTACATTATAAAAAAAAATATTTCAGGGGGATCTTTATTTAGAACTCGGTGACTGGGATTACTGGCTTTGCTAAAATCTATTGTTGTGGCCAAGTAGTCCGTACTATAGGGAATCGTGTGGGCAATTAGGATGTTTTTTGAAGTTTCACGCGACAAAGCTGGATTAGTTTTGGCGGAATCTCATTTTCAGACATCGGTGCGGTTTTTAAGTGAAAATGTGCGATTGGCCGAAAAACGCACAGGACGTTGAATAGGATCTTATATGCTTTATTAGGCAGGGATAAGCCTCGATAACTCTTGCAAGACATACGCCCATGTTCTGCATTTCACTTATTTTGAGTTTACATGGCGAAAGTGAATAAGGGTGTTCCACAATTCGTTATTGTGAATTGGAATTTCGAAAATGAAAATGGATGTTTCGCATTTCGGTTTATTCCATTTTCTGAACGCATTCAAATCACTTTCTTTATGTTCTGTGACATTGATACAGTTGAAGTTAGCTGTGTATTTCTTCGTCTTCGTGCAACATGTAAAGAAGAAATTAATTTTTTTGTCGTTTTTTCGTATTTATTTATTGTTTTTTTAGGGGATAACATAAGAACATGCGACAAGAGAAGGTATTCCTGAAATGCATGGAGGAACATCCTAATTTTGCAAGAGGTTTTTTAAGTGGAGACAAATCTCACACCGAGTCATTGTGGGCCAACTTGACCACTTCTTTAAACAGTGAAGGACCGCCAGTAAAAGATGCTTCTGGTTGGTTAGGTTAGGTTAGGTAGACGTGGCTGTCAGCCAAAGCCAACACACTTAGACCAATGATAGGTCCATTGTGGTACCACACAGATCTGGGGATTACCCTCACTGCTCGTTGAACCAATAGGAGCTTCTTATGAAGCGCGAAAGACTTCTAGCGCCAGTGCTGGCTAAGTCGCTTGTGTAATTGAACAAGAAGTCCCCTAGATGGAGATTTCTTATATGGGAGAGCGCAGGACACGTGCAGAGAAGGTGAAGTACAGTCTCCTCCTCCTCCTCGTCCATACAGCTTCTGCAGAAGTCATTTGAGCACACACCGAGTCTAGATGCGTGCCTGCCTATTAAGCAGTGACCTGTGATAACACCTATAGTGGAGCTAATATGCAGTCGGTTTAATGAGATTAGACACTTAGAGCGTCGCAGATCCAGCTTTGGCCAGATCCGCTTAGTCGCTAGACATGTATTGCTACTCGTCCACCTAAGGTTTGTTCTCTCGATTGCGGATAGCTTAAACAAGAGTTTACAAGTAGCGATTGGTATACCTAGGGAACCTTTATCAGGTAAAGTAGGTAATGTGGTTCCTTTTTTGGCGAGATCATCAGCCCTGCAGTTACCTGGAATGTCCCTATGCCCCGGCACCCAACAGAGGTGAATATTGAACTGCTCTGCCATCTCCGAAAGAGATGATCGGCAGTCTTGGGCTATGATGGAATTTGAAGAGACTGAGTCCAGGGACTTAATCGCGGCCTGACTATCCGAGAAGATACGGATATCCTTTGAGGATATCACATTCCTCTTCAGCCACGTCAGGGCTTCTTTTATCGCCAAAATTTCCGCCTGGAACACGCTACAGTAATCAGGAAGACGGAAAGAGAGGCTAAGATTTAGCTTTTCTGAGAAGACTCCACCACCTACCCCATCGCTAGTTTTTGATCCATCGGTGTAAAAGTGGATCGATTTATCATTCGCAAATGCATCATCATCCCAGAATGATCTGGAAGGAATGGTGATTTGGAAGTTTTTTCCGAACTGCAAACGGGGTATGGTGTAGTCTATGTTTCTGGGTAGAGACTTAAAGTAGTCTAGAATAATGAAGTGGCCAATATTGTTATTTGTCCACTGCGAGGTAGCTTTTAAGCGGACAGCGGAACATGCCGCTGTTTGCATGCTAAATATATCAAGGGGTATCAGGTGTAGCAGAATATCCAGAGCAGCGGAGGGAGTAGTTCGGAGTGCTCCGCTAATGCATAGACACGCTGAACGCTGGACTTTGCCCAGCTTGTCGCGGTTAATAGCTTTTTCTAGAGCAGTCCACCAGACAACCACCCCGTAAGTAAGAATTGGTCTTACCACCGATGTATATAGCCAGTGCGTAATGCGGGGTTGTAAACCCCACTTGTTGCCAATGGCTTTTTTACAAGAGAAAAGTGCTACTGTAGCTTTCTTGACTCTTTCTTGTATATTGGGTTTCCAGCTTAACTTCCTATCGAAGATTAGACCCAAAAATTTTGCTTCGTCAGAGAAAGTTAAGCTTGTACCGCTAATAGAGGGAGGGTCAATATATGGGATTTTATATTTCCTGGAAAAGAGGACAAGCTCGGTTTTGTGGGGGTTAACGCCCAGTCCGCACCGATTAGCCCATCTCGTTAGCTTGTAAAGAGCGTTTTGCAGGAGTTCCTTTATGGTGTTGAGGTGTTTCCCAGAGACGGCAATAGCAACATCATCCGCATAGGCAATCACTCTGCAGCCCTCCCCTTCCAGGTTTATCAGTAGTTTGTTCACCACCAAGTTCCAGAGAAGGGGAGAAAGAACACCGCCTTGCGGCGTCCCTCGACTGACAGACCTCCTAGCAGATGTAACGCCCAGTTTTGAATTGATAATCCGACTATTTAGCAGTAGATTGATCAATTCACCAAGCGAGCTATCCACATTCAGTTCTGCCAGTGCGTTTGCGATTGCAGATGTGTTAACGTTGTTAAAGGCGCCTTCTATGTCAAGGAAAGCAACCATGGTATACTCCTTGTGATGGAGGGAGTATTCGATTGTGCGTACTAAGGAATGAAGAGCGGTTTCCACCGACTTTCCCTTACGGTACGCATGCTGAGCTGTAGACAGCAATTGCGGGTTTATGTGCATACGGAGGTGGATATCAATCAATCGCTCCAGCGTTTTGAGGAGGAATGAAGATAGACTAATAGGTCTGAGGTCCTTTGGACTGACATGGGAATATTTGCCAGCCTTGGGTATAAAAACCACTTTTACTTCTCTCCAAGCCCGGGGGATATGTACCAGATTTAGACAGCTTATCATTCTGGTTGGAAGAAGGTACAATAATTATGCATTTAATTGAATATTTCGTCTATTGTTTAAAATATCTTACAGGTATGGTCCGACTGGAAATCAATCATACGGAAAAAACTTGCACACAACAAACGGGAAGCTAAAGCAACAGGTGGAGGAGAAAATAATGTTCTTCCAATTTCTGCCGTAGAAGATGGAATCGCGAAAATTACGGGTATCTACAATGTTATTGATGGCATCAAAGGGACTTCCACTTTTGGTACATCTTTTTGTGAATCAGCTTCCGTATCGAGAAACACAAGAAAAACTGAATCGCCCGAAAATGTTCTGGATGACAATGGAGCGCAAAATACATCGTATGTGAACACGACAGACAACTTTAGTTGTAATGATGACGTCCCTGAACCACAAAAAAAAGAAAAAATATAGAGAGACCAGATAAAATTTTTAAATATATGGAAGATCAAAAAGCCGCTTTAAAGACGATAACAACAAATATGGTTGAATCCATTGAAATATCCAAGGAAAATAAAGCCAGCCTAAAAAGGACTTATCGTGCAATTGAGAAACTTTGCGATGTTTTAAAAGAACAAAACAGTGAACTTAAAAGATATAATACAGAAGCATTAAGACTACATTATGAGAAGAACGAAATTAAGAAAAAGCGCCTTGAAATAGAAAAGATGAAACTTAATTTAGAAAGCCTGTAGTGAAGTTCTGACCATCTTTAAAATAAATTTTTAATGATTCCAATAATACGAGTATTATTTTTTTTTTCTGTTAAAGTGAAGTAAACTTGTAAGCATCCGAAGTTCCTTTTTGTTTTTTAAGTTTAATAAATAAAACTATTTTTTAATCATGGTGTATTTTACTTTTTATTTATTATTTTCTTGCAATCAGAGCAAAATATTTTCAGGAAAGCATAGTTTGTGCTATTGAATCTCTTATAAGGGTTGCCTCTTCAGGAAAGATTTCGTTAGCATCTGCCTCTGTATCAGAATCTTCTTCTTGTTCATTTCCAGGCTCATATTGCATATCCAAACTGAATTCTTTGCAAATATTATGAAGTGCACAGCAGACGTTAACAATTTTCACCGTCTTTTGTGGCGTATAATACAATGTGTTCAATAGGCATCTGAAACGAGTTTTAAGATTTCCATTAATTCTTTCTATTACATTTCTAGCTGAGGCATGTGTCCTATTAAAATTCGACTGATTTGTGTTGCTCTGAGTAAATCTGTAGGGAGTTAGTAAAAAAGGTTCAAGCGCAAATCCAGCATCTCCAAGCAACCAAGAACCCCTTTGTCCACTTTGATATTGTTCCCAAA